>CM060901.1:857988107-862988107 GCA_030737815.1 Allium fistulosum
TGTGTCGGACTTGCCTTCGGGCCATCCGTGTGTTCGGAAAATTAAATGGATAGCTTTCCATCCGTGTGTTCGGAAAATTAAATGGATAGCTTTCCATCCGTGTGTTCGGAAAATTAAATGGATAGCTTTCCATCCGTGTGTTCGGAAAATTAAATAAATAGCTTTCCATCCGTGTGTTCGGAAAATTAAATAAATAGCTTTCCATCCGTGTGTTCGGAAAATTAAATGGATAGCTTCCCATCCGTGTGTTCGGAAAAATTAAATAAATAGCTTCCCATCCGTGTGTTCGGAAAATTAAATGGATAGCTTCCCATCCGTGTGTTCGGAAAATTAAATGGATAGCTTCCCATCCGTGTGTTCGGAAAAATTAAATAAATAGCTTCCCATCCGTGTGTTCGAAAAATTAAATGGATAGCTTCCCATCCGTGTGTTCGGAAAATTAAATAAATAGCTTCCCATCCGTGTGTTCGTAAAATTAAATGGATAGCTTCCATGAGATAGTTTCTCGTCCGTGTGCTCGGACTTCCTCCTTCTTTGTGTTTTCTGGATTTCGTGTGTAGATTTCTAGAATTTGTGTTTTCTGGATTTCGTGTGTAGATTTCTAGAATATGTGTTTTCTGGATTTCTTATGATGATTTCTAGAATTTGTGCTTCACCAATTTTCGTGATTTCTATTGACAAGTTTTGTCAATTTTTGTGTATTGGTGAATTCATGTGTTATTGACTTGTTATGAATACAAGTTTAGGGTATGATATCCCTTTCTATCTTTGAGAAGATTCTTGTGACATTTTTGATGAATGAAAATTCATTTGGCATTATATTTTGATGCCAGTTATTTTGATGAGATTTTGACGTGTTAACTTCAGTACTCGTCAATTTTGAAATGGATTTACAAGCGGTTCTCCCGCAACACTGATATTGCTAATTTAATCACGCGTTTTCAAAATTCTTTATTTTTAAAAGTTGTTTCAAAAATATAAATTAAAGTTGTTTTCAAATTTTTACAGCTTACATTTTCAAAAGAACGAGGAAGCGATTTAAACATTTCAGAAAAATCAAGGACTATGACCCCTTTCTTTTACTGATTCGCTTAATTCCGGACTTGTCCGTTTGAGAATGTGAAATGTTAATTTTTTTAAAACACACAATTCTGCACTTTCAAGAAAACGATAAAGAGATTTAAACGATTTAGCAAAAGTAAGGAGTATGGAACCATACTTTTACTACTTCGGTTAATTCCGGACTCGTTAATTGAATATTTATGACTTCTGATTATCGTTTTTGATAATTAGATGTTTGTGTTTCTGATTATCGTTTTTGATAATCAGATATTTGTGAAATTTAATTATCGTTTGAGATAATTAAATATTTTTCGATGTGATAATCGAATATTTGTGATTTCTGATTATCGTTTTTGATAATCAGATATTTGTGAAATTTGATTATCGTTTGAGATAATTAAATATTTTTCGATTTGATAATCGAATATTTGTGATTTCTGATTATCGTTTTTGATAATCAGATATTTGTGAAATTTGATTATCGTTTGAGATAATTAAATATTTTTCGATTTGATAATCGAATATTTGTGATTTCTGATTATCGTTTTTGATAATCAGATATTTGTGAAATTTGATTATTGTCTGAGATAATTAAATATTTTTCGATTTGATTAATCAAATGTTTATGTTTCTGATTATCGTTTTTGATAATTAGATATTCGTGAAATTCGATTATCATTTTTGATGATTGAATATTTGCGATTTTGAGACTTGAGCTTCGTCTTTTTCTCTGACGATTCAGGTGAGTAATTTGATTTACTCACATTCAATTCGTGCAGTACGTGATTTCTGCTCTGATTCCTTTTCTTTCAATTGCTAGAACTCGATTGATTCTTGCTTTTGATAGTCGTCTGATTTTGATTCCTTGATCCCCACGATGTTGATTCTTTTGATTTGAATCAGTCGAACCTTTTGATTCTATAGCTGATACTTCCATAATTCCTATACTTCCCTGTTGATCTTTGCTTTGCTTATGCATTCGACATTGTTATGTTCTTATGGTTGTTACCTTTTTCCCACGTATCCCTTAGGATTGCGAGGACGCAATTTCTTTAAGGAGGGGAGTCTGTAACAACCCGGTATTTTGTACCAATTTAACTATCATCTTTTGACGATTTCTTTTCCTGGTTAATCGTTGTTTGGAATTTTTGCACTTGTATATGAACGAGCTTTAACAATCTGTTAAGTGTCATGAACGTTGAAGGTTACAACCTCTTTCCCTATTTGTTCAGTTAAAAAGAAAACCCGTTTCCTCCATTCGTGAACCCTAGGCCCAAATTCGAGATCAACAAAATAATGGCGACAAAACTTAGGGCTTCAGCGATTTTTCTTCGATCTGAGAAATTTAGGGCTTGGCCTCGTTCGTTCTTTCGATGCTTGCTAGGGCTGCCGTTCCTCTTGCGCTCTGGTTTGTGGGCTTTGTCTGTCGAAGCGCGTGATTGGTTCAATCGATTTCGAGATGATCCTTGTTGCTTGCTCCTCCGATCAAGCGTGCTCTTCACTTCGAACAAGGTGAGTGGTTCCTCCCCCGCTCACATCTAATTCATGCTTTGAGTTATTAGAGTTCGAAGCTCTGTTCGATTTTCGTGATTTTGGGGTTTCTCTGATTAGTGTTCTGTTGCTTTTCCTTTGATTCATGCTTGAACTCGATAGTTCTTGCTTTGCTCTGTTGTCCACCCCGCAGTCTATGATGATTTCTGGGTTTATAATTAAGTCAGATTTCGACATTTTTGGTAATCCCTTTTGATCCATGACTTTGAATCTGGACTTGGTTTTGGGATTTATCTCTGACCTTTTCATATGTTTTGTTCGATCATGACACACTTGATTTTTGACCTGGTTAACACTTTGGCACTGACTTGTTTGATATTGGTCTTGGCCTTTTTGTTCCATCACTGCATCTTCATCACGGTTGTTGTTTAATTTGCATTTGCACTTTTGGTTTGCACTACCTTGGGCTCGAGACTTGTACTGCATATTATTGGTGACTTTAGCCTGGTTCGAACTAGTTGCCACCCCTCTTGAACTTGTCTCACTGATGCATTGAGCTCGTGTGGACTTTATTTATGTGTCGTCTGCATTTTTCATTTGCCTCTGACTTTGAGGCACACAGACTTCATGTTGCTCACTTGTGCCTTTGGGACCATTTAGATTGATTACACCCAAGTTTTGAGTTCACACACATTTGATCATTTATGGCAGCTGTCTTGACCATTTGGGATAGTTTGCCTACCTGTTTTACGAAGTATTGAGCATATATAAGGCAGTTTGCATTCATTTGATGGCGTCATGGCTTTGATTTCATCAAGTCGCAAAAGTTTCGACCTCTTTAGATTTGCATCCCACCTGAGTACTTATGTATTGTTTCTTGCATACATTTATATAAGTGTGCATGTTTTAATTGCACTGTTTTAATGACTTGTAGATAGTCCACTGTTTTGACAATGCTTGTCCACCTTATATCCTGGTCTCTGACCTGCTGGTTGGAGATCGAGACTTAAATTACTTCACTGCCTTGACTTGTTTACTGGTGATCCTGATGGGAGCTTTATCTGACATTAATCTTCACTGCTACAGTTGTTTATGTCCCTCTGGTCTTTAACTTGAAATCACATAGCTTTGAATGTGATCATTTTTGTTCTGCACTTGTCTTGCTGCCTTTGCATGTGTCTGTTCACTTGACACCATACATGTATGTTTATTTTGCCTCAGTTCAGTAGCACTTGCTTTTGTTCTCTGAGTTGACATTGGGTTGATTTTTGCTAGCAGCTTGACCATTTGTTTGTGCATGTTGATTCAGTGTACATATTTCGGATTCTCTTAGTTGAAGCTTTATGTTGTTGAACTGCACTTGGTTCTGCTTCACGATGTACTCGAACTCGTCTCTATTGCTGCGTATGCTTGAACTGTTGATGACTTTTCTGCAGTTTAGTTGCAGCCTGCCTTCGTCCTTATACCTGTTTGCCACTGCAGTTTCATTGTGGTGGTGACTTTATATTCGGTGGTGGCGAGGCAGTGCACGCGTGTGTGCACTGCAGCCACCCAGAATTGACAGATTTTAATCGATATTTCTTTTATCCTTAATTCATCGACCTGTTGCGTAATTCGTAGGCTGTATTGGCGAGGCAGTACACGTTAGCGTGTACTGCAGCCAATTAGCATTGATATTTTTTTAAATTGACATTTCAATTGCTTAAACTGCTTTGGATTTCTGTTTTGTGGATTAACACTGTTTAGTGTTATTTCTGCCGTTATCCAAATCTCGTATCGAGAGTTGGATATACGAGATTTCTGTGACTGTCATCTATATTGAGATTGATTATTATTGCTTCTATGCTCTAATAACTGATTTTGAATTAGACTGATCCGAGTATTATTTTCTTTTGAATGTAATACTCGGGTCAGACCGAGTATTTACAGGTTGTAGATTTTTAGCTTTGGATTGCTGCTAGAGCTATGAAGACTTTTTATATCATTGGAAGTGGTCTTCGTCTTGTTGTAGTAGCCAGTGTGTCTATTGTAAGATGATAATGTATTCATGTATATTAGTCGATAATGTACTTGTATATATAACTTCTTGAGTCGACAATTGTAGTTGTATCATTTGTATTGTGTCAAATGTATTGTAACTGATATCAGTTATTGTATATATGAGACTTTTCGTTCCATCTTTATTCCGCATTTATGTTATCTGTGTTATTTTTATATCTATTGTCCTAAACTATTATAGCCACTGTGTAGTAGCTTTGAGTTTGTATCGATATGTCGGGTTTCCTCTAAAAGCTGAAATGCAATGTTTTTATTATCTGACATATCGGTGCTCGCACAAAGCAATTACATAGATGGTCGCTCCTCAACCGCCTTATTCTCCGTGCTAGTTGACAGCACTACACCGTAGTGTTCTTGGCTAGCGTGGGTATAGAGGTGGGGCGTCACATGTGATAACCCGGATTTTGGGACATTAGATAATTGGATAATTAACTGTTTTAATCAATTGAACAGATAAAATTCTGATAATAAAAGATATCTGGATATGTAAGTAAAATTGAAAATATAATAAAAATTTGATTTTAGATATTGGAATAAATATTTTATAATCTTCTAATATAATTACTTAAAATTTTACAAATTAATCTTTTAAAACAAATAGTAAGGATTGTGTATATATATAGACATAAGAAGATTTTAACTAGAAAGATATTATTTTCTAACAAACTAAATATGTGTTGTTTAAATATATATATTTAAATGAGCTGATTTTAAATTGAATTTGGATTTGAATTTGAAATTCAAAAAGATAAATATCTTAAAATAAATTGGATTTAAAAATATATATATATATATATATATATATATGATTTTATTTAGTATATAATTAGTTTATATTAGTTTCCTTAAAAGATTTTGCAAATATAAATTAAGAAAATGTATTATCTAAATAGAAAATAAATATAAAGATTTATAAAAAAAAACATATTATAATAATTAATACATGATAATTACAAATGTAAACAAATTCTCTATACATTATAACAAGTGTAAGGTTATTAACATGCATTTAAACAAGTGTCACAATTTTATTTATTTTCTTTTATTTAATAAAATCATAATCAGGTTATAAATAAATCTATACTCCTCTCCTCTCATTTCTTTGCTATCTTAAATGTTTTAAACCAACGAATCAAAGCCTGTAAAGAAAACAAGCCAGTAATAAAATTTTAAAAGCAATTCACTTTTACCAATCTCAGTTTGAAGCAAGATTTCATCTTCAAAACTAAATCAAGCAAAGATCATCTCAACAAAATAAATAGCAGATCAACATCAAGTCACAGATCTGAGGAAGTTTAATTAAAACTATAATCAAGCTAAGCAAAAATTCAACTCATATGCATCATGCAAGATCAACTCAGCAGGGATGCAAATTCAACTTAAACATTCAAGGAATCAATTCTACAAGATCATCTCAACCAATTCCCAGTTTTAATCATTCCAGTCTTCTCTGTTTACAATTTACAGGTGAGTAAATTATTTTTAAAACAGTTTTAAATTTTGTTTGAGATTGAATGATGGTGCATGCAATGGAATTTGCTTTGATGATGAATATTAGTTTACATGAATGCATGTTTGAATACTGGATGTGTCCTGTATGAAAAAAAAAAAAAGAAATTTGCCTCTGTTATTTTACAGGAGTTATTCTCCTTTAGGAAAATTCCAAAATCCTACGAATCTATACCTTATTTGAATTTGATATATAAATGAAAAATGTATGTTAATGTTTGATTAGTAATTTTAAAAATAAATTCTAAAAATTTAAACATACAGATAGTGTTTAAATAGGAGACACAGAGAAATCTTAATTCATGTCAAAAAGTTGTTATCTTTAATTCTTGCATTGGAATATATAGTTGGATTGTTGGTTGGAAATGATGAATTTTAGCATGAATTGCATAATTTTTAGATTGATATCCAATTGGGGATTTGGGGATTAAGATTTTCGGCAATTTGATAAATGGCCGATGATCAACTCCACGATTTTAGCTGAAATCTTGGGTGAAGCTTGTTTTCATGTTGAGGATGTTGGGAAAAATATAATCGAAATTTTCTAATGTTCGATTTGTTCAAAAACGATCAAAATAGGGTTTTAGCTTCAATTGTTGAGGCCGGCGTCACTGTTGGATTTTCGTCGTTGATACGTGACCGGAGTTGATCGCGACTTGGGAATAGTAGCATGGTGGTTGCGGCGATACTTTGAGGTGATGGTTGGAGCTTCCGGTGGTGGCGATCGTCTGAGGCGATGGGTTTTGTGGTGATGAGTTGCTGTAGTTTTCGAGTGGAAGGTCGAATTTCGATTCGAGGTAGGATTTTTGGTTCTGGGTGGTGAGAGAGGTTGTCGAGGCCTTGCTGGGTTTGTCGGCGATCAGGAAGATGGTCGGAGGAAGGCGCTTGGTTGTGCACGTACAGGCGTGTACGTATGTGCACTGGAAATTATTAGTTTGAGGAAGATAAGGAAGACTCGGAGTGGAGCTCGCGATTTCATGATGTCGTCTCGAAGCTTTTGGGTTTGGGGTTTGTCACGAGGCTACTCGAGTAGTTTAGTGCTCGTACTCGAGTATTTAGGTATGGAAATCTGGATAGGATCAGTAAAAGAAAGGTAAGTTTATATTGAACTTGTTGTTTTAAAAATAAAGATAATCAAAACTTTTAAAGTATAAATTGACTTTAAAATTAATTTAAATTGTTAAGAAGTATGTTTTGAAAGAAATTACTTAACTAAATTTTGAATTTAATTTAAGGAAGTGTTTTGAATCTTAATTCAAAGGAAATATTTTCATTATAAATATTTAATCAAAGTTTAAGTAAATTGTTAAGTAATGTTATATTAACAAAGTTTCAAATAGGATTATTATTATGATTTTGTAAACCAAATAGGATAATTTATTAAAATTTGATTAATTCCAAATAATTAAATTATAAAGATAAATATGGTTAATTTATCTTTGTTATGAACTTATGGATGCTCAATTAAATATGTTTTGTTAATAAGTGAGTTTAATTAAGATAAATGTTTTCTTAATAAATTTTTAGAAATATAAGAAGTTAATTAATTAATTGTTTAATAAATTTTAAATAATTAGTTAATTGTTTATTTAATTTTGAATAATCACTTAATTATGGGTTAATTAAGTATAATTACTTAAAGAAGTAATTAATGGTTAATAATTGAATTAATTAAGAAAGTAATTACTTATGGAAGTAATTAGTAGAAGTACTCATGGGAGTAATTAGTGGAAGTGATTAAATAAATAATCACTTAATGTTATCAATTAAAGAATTGAATAATTTAATTATTTTGAAGTTAATTAATATTGAGTAATTAAATAATTAAAGAATTAAGGATTATTAATAATGGAATTAATTATTTGTTAAGAAATTTTCAATCATTTTCGATCTGTGATAATTCAATTTTGGATATTGAAATTATCCAACTGTAATTGATCTTGCTGGAATTAATTACGGAATAATTAATTAATTAAGGATAATTAATTAAGATGGATAATTAAGGTTGATTAATTAATGTCAATTAAGAAGAGTCATAAGAGATTAATTTATTTGGTTTAGATTAAATGGATTATAGGTTATGTGATAAATTGATCATGCTTATGGATGATTGGATTTATATTGATTGTTATCTCTGACTTGTAATAATGGGTAACATTGAATTCGAAGAGACCGGAGTCGGGTATCAGTAAATACCCGAAACCACTTCGATTTGTAATTCTAAGTTCATTTCAAATGTGATGTGTGGAATCAAGCAGGCTGGAATGAAAGGGTTAAGAATTATGGATATTTAGAAACTAAATAGTGATCCCTAGACATTGTGGAAATAGATGTTTGACTTAAATAGCTTGAGAACTCGTAGAAGGTACGAGTTACCCGGAATTTTAAATAAGTTTATATCTTAGTATTTCATGTTAGATGAGTTTACTCACGCTGGTTTCCAGCCTGACCCGGGTGTTACTTTGATGTAATGCTCGGGTCAGACCGAGTATTACAGATTTTCAGGAAAGGACGTTTGGGAGTTCAGGAGACGAGCTGGATGGCAGGAACGTATGGAGTGTTTCTACTATGATATATTATTGTATATCTGAGGCTTGATAATTATGTATATCCAGTGTCTGTATAAATATGTAACTCTGATGTATTAAAATGTAATCGACAGATATAATATTGTTTTGTAAAACTGTTATCATTTATTATTATATTTTATCCGCTGCGAATGTGAGATGTTGATGTTTCTGATTCTTCTTCTTCTTCTTCTGTTTCTTTCTTCTATCTCTTTCTTTTTCTTCTAACTAGCTGGAAATTTCGGGTTCGAAATTTCTGGGTCGTTACATTTGGTATCAGAGCAAAAGGTTAAGCGAGAACCTTGGCTCTGTTGAGATTACTCGTTAAGGATAGGGTCAATGGTACCCTAGAACGAGTTGAGTGTATATATATATGAGAGCGTAATTGTTATTTTCTAATATAAGGATTTTAAATGATTTTATATAAGAATATATTTTGATATATACAATGATATTTCTTTCTAATAAAAATTAAGGTAATTGGTTGTTAAAATATTGGAATTAAATTAAGTGGTAATAGAAATAAAGCCAAATTAAAATTGAATGAAGATAAGTTTGAAATGAATTCAAACTAAAATTAAAATCTTGAATTTGTAGAAATGTTATCAAAAATAAAGATAATAATGAATTGGTTTCCAGATATGATAATCTTGGTTATTATCATAAATGGTAGTTGTGTTTAATAATGAATGTTGTTAATAATTAAGCAAAATGAAATGTTTTAGGGAAATAAACTTTTAGGTAAGTATGATTTATAAATTTGAATTGAAGATAATTTAAAATTGTGAAATTTTAAATCTAAATCCAGAAAACTTGAAATTATTTTAAAGGAATTTGTTTTAAATTAAAACCAAAGGTGGTTTAAAATTTTAAGGTATAACTTGGTGTGTAAAGGAAATAAATATGTATAAATGAGGATATACATTATATTAAAGGTGATTTGAAATAAACTCTAAGTATTGAGTTTTAAATTTTTCCTTGGAATGTGATGTGAAAACCTAAAGTGAATAAGTTTTTAAACTTAAGTGGGAAGATTTTTAATAAGAAGTTTAAAATTTGAATGGGAATTCAATTTGGGTAAAGATAAATTGAATTTAACTTAAGGAAAGTTAAATGAGTTTAGAATGAACAACTTGAATTAGAAATTTCAAGATGAAATTAAAATTTAACTTGGGTAGTTAAATGGTTAATTTAAATGGGAGTTATGAGTGATCTCAAAATGGGTTTGAGATCTGGAAATTGAAATGGATGATAAATTAGAATCTGAAGATTAAATTGTTTTTGAATTCTTATTTGAACTTTGTAATAAGTTAAGTAAAGATAATTTTAAAATAGAATTTTGGAATTTGGATTCAGAAGTAAATGGTTTAAAGATTTAAGTTGTTAAATTAAAAATAAAGGTTGATTTGATTTAAAAATAAGGGTTAATTTGACTCAAGGGATTAAATCAACATTTAAAATGTTTAACTCGAATTTATATAATTCGAGATGGTTTTAAGTTGAGATTTGAATAAAATTTGTTCAAATTGTATTTGATTTGAAATAATTTGGAATTGTGATTAAAGTTGTATAAGTTTAAAAATCAAATGGAATTTGATTTGAATTTGGAAAGGAATTAAGGTTAATTCAACTTGAATTGGGATTAAATCAATTTCAATGGAAATTGAAGTTATTTAAATTGCAATTGAGTTAATTTAAATGGAGATGAAAATTTAAATTGAATTGATGAGAATTGAACAGTTGGGCTCTGGATTATTTTCAAAATAAATTGTTTTAATACAAATATATTTTTCCAAACTATTTACTATATAATCTTTCTTCTTAAACCCCAAACTATCTCATACTTATTTTACAATTATTTTGGAACTATTTAACTATTTTGAAACTGTCTTATAAACTAATTACTATTTTTCAGTTACCTACATCTAATCACTATTTTAAATCTATTTTGCAATTATCTAACTATTTTATATCTACTTAATTATTTTACAGCTATTTTACAAACTAATAACTATTTTTCAACTACTTATCTATTTTAAACTTTTTCAAGCTATTTTTAAATTTAATAGATCAGAGTTCAAACTGTTTGTAATTGAAGTAATAACTCAATTGGAAATAGAAGCAATTGAGAATAAGTAAATGGAATTAAAGGAAATGTGAATAGAAAAGAGAATTGATTTAGCTACTAATCAATAAAGTTAAATACGTAGGATGAACGTATATTATTCTATTCGCATAGTGGTTTGATCCAGATTCGAGCACAGAATTTCGAGATAATATTATCGATCCGAGTTGGGATTTTTCGCTCGATTTTCGACGGCGAACCTGGATATGGGTTTTTGATTGGTTCTGGATATTCTCTATCATAGTTGTGACTATGTAAGGAGAATGACGGTTTCTGATCAAGAAACCAGATCTGAGTCCGCACTAGGAAGTCGGGTGGACGATACTAGTTCGGAAGTGAAATTGTGTGATCGAGTGAGCGATCAAATTGATATAGCGTACGGATGATATGTGTACATCGTACGGATTTGAATAAAATCGATATTAAAATTTGTGGATAAGAACTGTAAAATGGTTTTTGGAAATGAAAAGTAATATGGTTAATAACTTTATAAAAGAATAATCAAATTTGAATATTTGATTAGGAATAAACAAAGTTGTGTATATATAAGATAAATCTTCCCTTGTTGAATCTATTGCTAAAAGGAAAGGGTTTTGAAATATTTGAAGTATAAAAGAGGTTTTATACAAAGTTGAAATAATCCAAAGATTTTCAAAGTTATATATATATACATAAAGGATATTATGAGAATGATTTTGGAAAAGGTTTTGAGAACCTATGAATTTGGAAATGGCTTTTGATCTTTGAGAAAAATCAGTTTTGGGAATTTGGAAAGCCAAGTTTGGAACTATCGATTTTGGATATCGATTTTGTGTAAAGGAGATTTTGATATAAATCATAAAGGATATGATTTGAAGATACTATAAGTATATAGTATAAAGTGTTTTGTGAATAGCTCTGGGGAAAAAGGCGCTTCCTTGAAATGAACTTCTCAGGAGTGCCACTGGGTGGTACTGCCTTGAACCCCAAGGGGGGATTCTAAAGTTAATCCTGTGAGGAGTCCGGAATAAACTAGTTCCTGAGGATTATTTGTGTAGCGAAAGTCGAGGGGCTAGTGCCCACAGAGGCATTTGGGTTATGCTGTGACGACAGTTTAACTCGATGTCACTGCGATCTACTGCAGACCATAGCGAAAGTCATGTGTGCCGCTGAGAGCCAACTGTCTACGTTTGATTTTATATCGGTAGACTGTGACACTATGGTAACATAGCGAAAGTCGTGTGTGCCGCTGAGAGCCAACTGTCTACGTTTGATTTTATATCGGTAGACTGCGACCTATGTGGGAGAAGTTTCATTTTGACAGCGAAATCGTGTGTGCCGCTGAGAGCCAACAGTTACATGGACTTTTGCTGCGATGGCAACGTAACCCTGGAATGTAACTGCGATCTGTTGTGGGTTCCATGCTGTCATCAGTTACATGGACTTTTGCTGCGATGGCAACGTAACCCATGATGTAACTGTGACCATGGATGGGGGTGATGATTTCCAGAGCATTCTCACCAAAGATATTTCCTCTATTTTCAAAACTGTTTTCTATATTTTCATAAATTATTTTCCAAATATTTTCACTGGGTGTTGAAATGGGTCTGCTAAGTACTTATAGATTTTCAGTCCTACGCCTGATCAACGTATGACCGAATTTCTGTGAGAACGAGAATGGACTTGTTGAAACATCGAGTTATAAAATGATATTTTTATAAAACTATTTTGGCAATATTATATATATTTTAAAGTGTTTTAAAATATTCAAATAGAAAACTTTTATGATATTAAGTATTTTAATAAAATTTTGGTTTCGTTCCTTTTCGAGGACGAAAAGATTCTAAGGGGGAAGGAATGTGATAACCCGGATTTTGGGACATTAGATAATTGGATAATTAACTGTTTTAATCAATTGAACAGATAAAATTCTGATAATAAAAGATATCTGGATATGTAAGTAAAATTGAAAATATAATAAAAATTTGATTTTAGATATTGGAATAAATATTTTATAATCTTCTAATATAATTACTTAAAATTTTACAAATTAATCTTTTAAAACAAATAGTAAGGATTGTGTATATATATAGACATAAGAAGATTTTAACTAGAAAGATATTATTTTCTAACAAACTAAATATGTGTTGTTTAAATATATATATTTAAATGAGCTGATTTTAAATTGAATTTGGATTTGAATTTGAAATTCAAAAAGATAAATATCTTAAAATAAATTGGATTTAAAAATATATATATATATATATGATTTTATTTAGTATATAATTAGTTTATATTAGTTTCCTTAAAAGATTTTGCAAATATAAATTAAGAAAATGTATTATCTAAATAGAAAATAAATATAAAGATTTATAAAAAAAACATATTATAATAATTAATACATGATAATTACAAATGTAAACAAATTCTCTATACATTATAACAAGTGTAAGGTTATTAACATGCATTTAAACAAGTGTCACAATTTTATTTATTTTCTTTTATTTAATAAAATCATAATCAGGTTATAAATAAATCTATACTCCTCTCCTCTCATTTCTTTGCTATCTTAAATGTTTTAAACCAACGAATCAAAGCCTGTAAAGAAAACAAGCCAGTAATAAAATTTTAAAAGCAATTCACTTTTACCAATCTCAGTTTGAAGCAAGATTTCATCTTCAAAACTAAATCAAGCAAAGATCATCTCAACAAAATAAATAGCAGATCAACATCAAGTCACAGATCTGAGGAAGTTTAATTAAAACTATAATCAAGCTAAGCAAAAATTCAACTCATATGCATCATGCAAGATCAACTCAGCAGGGATGCAAATTCAACTTAAACATTCAAGGAATCAATTCTACAAGATCATCTCAACCAATTCCCAGTTTTAATCATTCCAGTCTTCTCTGTTTACAATTTACAGGTGAGTAAATTATTTTTAAAACAGTTTTAAATTTTGTCTGAGATTGAATGATGGTGCATGCAATGGAATTTGCTTTGATGATGAATATTAGTTTACATGAATGCATGTTTGAATACTGGATGTGTCCTGTATGAAAAAAAAGAAAAAGAAATTTGCCTCTGTTATTTTACAGGAGTTATTCTCCTTTAGGAAAATTCCAAAATCCTACGAATCTATACCTTATTTGAATTTGATATATAAATGAAAAATGTATGTTAATGTTTGATTAGTAATTTTAAAAATAAATTCTAAAAATTTAAACATACAGATAGTGTTTAAATAGGAGACACAGAGAAATCTTAATTCATGTCAAAAAGTTGTTATCTTTAATTCTTGCATTGGAATATATAGTTGGATTGTTGGTTGGAAATGATGAATTTTAGCATGAATTGCATAATTTTTAGATTGATATCCAATTGGGGATTTGGGGATTAAGATTTTCGGCAATTTGATAAATGGCCGATGATCAACTCCACGATTTTAGCTGAAATCTTGGGTGAAGCTTGTTTTCATGTTGAGGATGTTGGGAAAAATATAATCGAAATTTTCTAATGTTCGATTTGTTCAAAAACGATCAAAATAGGGTTTTAGCTTCAATTGTTGAGGCCGGCGTCACTGTTGGATTTTCGTCGTCGATACGTGACCGGAGTTGATCGCGACTTGGGAATAGTAGCATGGTGGTTGCGGCGATACTTTGAGGTGATGGTTGGAGCTTCCGGTGGTGGCGATCGTCTGAGGCGATGGGTTTTGTGGTGATGAGTTGCTGTAGTTTTCGAGTGGAAGGTCGAATTTCGATTCGAGGTAGGATTTTTGGTTCTGGGTGGTGAGAGAGGTTGTCGAGGCCTTGCTGGGTTTGTCGGCGATCAGGAAGATGGTCGGAGGAAGGCGCTTGGTTGTGCACGTACAGGCGTGTACGTATGTGCACTGGAAATTATTGGTTTGAGGAAGATAAGGAAGACTCGGAGTGGAGCTCGCGATTTCATGATGTCGTCTCGAAGCTTTTGGGTTTGGGGTTTGTCACGAGGCTACTCGAGTAGTTTAGTGCTCGTACTCGAGTATTTAGGTATGGAAATCTGGATAGGATCAGTAAAAGAAAGGTAAGTTTATATTGAACTTGTTGTTTTAAAAATAAAGATAATCAAAACTTTTAAAGTATAAATTGACTTTAAAATTAATTTAAATTGTTAAGAAGTATGTTTTGAAAGAAATTACTTAACTAAATTTTGAATTTAATTTAAGGAAGTGTTTTGAATCTTAATTCAAAGGAAATATTTTCATTATAAATATTTAATCAAAGTTTAAGTAAATTGTTAAGTAATGTTATATTAACAAAGTTTCAAATAGGATTATTATTATGATTTTGTAAACCAAATAGGATAATTTATTAAAATTTGATTAATTCCAAATAATTAAATTATAAAGATAAATATGGTTAATTTATCTTTGTTATGAACTTATGGATGCTCAATTAAATATGTTTTGTTAATAAGTGAGTTTAATTAAGATAAATGTTTTCTTAATAAATTTTTAGAAATATAAGAAGTTAATTAATTAATTGTTTAATAAATTTTAAATAATTAGTTAATTGTTTATTTAATTTTGAATAATCACTTAATTATGGGTTAATTAAGTATAATTACTTAAAGAAGTAATTAATGGTTAATAATTGAATTAATTAAGAAAGTAATTACTTATGGAAGTAATTAGTAGAAGTACTCATGGGAGTAATTAGTGGAAGTGATTAAATAAATAATCACTTAATGTTATCAATTAAAGAATTGAATAATTTAATTATTTTGAAGTTAATTAATATTGAGTAATTAAATAATTAAAGAATTAAGGATTATTAATAATGGAATTAATTATTTGTTAAGAAATTTTCAATCATTTTCGATCTGTGATAATTCAATTTTGGATATTGAAATTATCCAACTGTAATTGATCTTGCTGGAATTAATTACGGAATAATTAATTAATTAAGGATAATTAATTAAGATGGATAATTAAGGTTGATTAATTAATGTCAATTAAGAAGAGTCATAAGAGATTAATTTATTTGGTTTAGATTAAATGGATTATAGGTTATGTGATAAATTGATCATGCTTATGGATGATTGGATTTATATTGATTGTTATCTCTGACTTGTAATAATGGGTAACATTGAATTCGAAGAGACCGGAGTCGGGTATCAGTAAATACCCGAAACCACTTCGATTTGTAATTCTAAGTTCATTTCAAATGTGATGTGTGGAATCAAGCAGGCTGGAATGAAAGGGTTAAGAATTATGGATATTTAGAAACTAAATAGTGATCCCTAGACATTGTGGAAATAGATGTTTGACTTAAATAGCTTGAGAACTCGTAGAAGGTACGAGTTACCCGGAATTTTAAATAAGTTTATATCTTAGTATTTCATGTTAGATGAGTTTACTCACGCTGGTTTCCAGCCTGACCCGGGTGTTACTTTGATGTAATGCTCGGGTCAGACCGAGTATTACAGATTTTCAGGAAAGGACGTTTGGGAGTTCAGGAGACGAGCTGGATGGCAGGAACGTATGGAGTGTTTCTACTATGATATATTATTGTATATCTGAGGCTTGATAATTATGTATATCCAGTGTCTGTATAAATATGTAACTCTGATGTATTAAAATGTAATCGACAGATATAATATTGTTTTGTAAAACTGTTATCATTTATTATTATATTTTATCCGCTGCGAATGTGAGATGTTGATGTTTCTGATTCTTCTTCTTCTTCTTCTGTTTCTTTCTTCTATCTCTTTCTTTTTCTTCTAACTAGCTGGAAATTTCGGGTTCGAAATTTCCGGGTCGTTACACTAAATGAAGCTATCCATGCTACCCCAAAGCACAAACAGAAAATCGAACACGGTCATGACCTTCGCCTTGCCTCAAAGCTCCTCCCCGACATCTTCAATCTTCTCCATGACCTCCGGTTCGACAGAAATTATTTTTTGAACCCAAAGTGATCAACTCCTCCTCCCTAACAAACCGAGCCACTGAAAACCATGTGACTACCACCAAAAATCATAGATCGATAACTCGAGCACATTCATGGCCTCCTTTCGCCCATTTGTGTTCGCCCAAAAATGACCAATACTCGACCATTTACTAATTTTAGCAGATAACCGCCACTATACTCAACAAAGCGACCCCAGACTATTTTTAAAAAATAATAGACTCAAAAGCAAACAAGTTTGTAGTAGGAAAATCTCTCAAATGGTTGATGGATTCTGAGTTGTTGATTTTTGAAGCTGAGGGAAGCTTTTAATTTTATGGTTTCTGAGATTAACAGAGGAAGCAACAAAAAATATGAAGAAGAAGAAGTCGTGCATATCTGAGCATATATAAATATATACACACATGCTTATATGCTCAAAACCATCAGTACCAAGATCAAATCAAAAATCAAAACTGATGGAGGCAGGGGTTGCTGCCAAACAAGGGGATACAAAAACCTTGGCTGTGGAAAAGTTATGAACTGTGTGTACATACACACATACATACATACATACATATATATATACATACATACATATATGTGTGTGTGTGTGTGTTGATTTTCAAAATAAATTCCGGTACCCTGCCATACCGTATCGCGCCCTATTTCGAGCCACGATTGATAGAGAATAAAATACGATCGCGTATAACAAAGTTACACAATCACAAAGTAAAAATAAAATTGACAAGTTATTAAATTCCGTGAAGTCTCAAAATGCCAGCGTTGCCGTAAAATACATCAAACGAAAATTTACTTATTTTATCAAATTAAAAATTATGGAAAATTTCTAAAAATTAAATTAAAAATACATCATTGGAAATCAAGTCTCAATTTGAAACAGAGATTTTATAATAATTTAAATTCAAATCTAAATATTTAAACAAATTAAATATTCAAATTCGAAGACCTAAAAATACAGGTTTTTACACTCTCCCCCCTTTAAAAAGAATTTCGTCCTTGAAATTTCTTCACAAGAACCCTCAATATTATTCATAAGCCCGCATGAATTTCATAGATCATTCATATACTAATTCTGTTTTGACCACTACTCGAACACATGACTCCACTTCCAAACCAGAATCGCTCACCCGGTTTACTATTGCGGACCCTGATCAGGCTCCTTGATTAAGAACCTCCGCTTTCCTTACATAGTTGTAGCTATGATAGAAAACCTTGGTTCCATATCAAGAACCCTCATCAAGTGCTTGCCATCGAAAATCGAGTAATAGATCCTTATTTGGAATGGTGTGAAACACCTCAAGCCTTGTACTTGAATATTAGATCAAAACTATATGGGAAGAGAAATGATCTACATCCACCTTTGCACTTATTTAATTGGTTATTTCTAATACCAACACTACTACCACTAAATTATTTATGAAAACATTTTCATAAAACATAGCTTTAGTTATCAAACTTATAAAATTCCCTATCATTCCCTAAGGGTATACAAAACTATAATTCAAACATTTATTTTTTGAATTCACTTATTAATTTAAAAAAACCGGTTTTAATTCAAAATACTTTTTGAAACGATACTATATTCTGAAAATTTAAGGGTCAAAAACTTGGATATTTATTTCAAAAAGCTTTTGAAATGATATTATACATATTTTAATCCATAAAAATATATATATATCCCAATTAACCCCAAAATTATACCAAGGAACTGGGTACTACCAAACAGTATTATATTTTCCTTACCATAAGGATAATACTTAAGATAAATGTTTTCCATCCGAATGTGTATCTTACCCATTTTTAGTTATTCCCTAGCCACTCGAACTAGTTAACTTAAAACCACTTCTTTCTTTCAAATCCATTTTAAAACAATACTAAATATATTACCAAATAAATAGTTTTTATCCAACTATAAGCTTCCAACTTACTCTGGATTCGTCCGGATTTGAACTCGTCCCGTCTATACAATGACAGAGAGAATAATTTACTAAGTGCACAATACCATTCACCTAAGCAAACATCCGATCATCACTTAGAAGATTATTCTGATCATCACAAAACAAACCAGGACTCATTCCCCAAACCAAATCCAAAGGAATACCCATTTTTCAATAAAGTTCCTTTTCAAAGATATTTATACTTAAATATATTTCTAAGCAAGCTATTTCCAAAATATTGATGCACCAAAAACCCTTTTAAGATCCAAAGCTATCACAAATAAAATTATTATTTCCTTTCTCCATATTCATTTGAAATAATAATATGCACTTTTACTTTTTGGTAAATCAAACCATACTTCTAGAATCAAATATTTTATCAAAACAATTATACACCAAGATCCCAATGGTAGCATTTGACCACTTAGAAATGTTTTTATCCCAATAACGTTTTCAATTACTATTATTAACCTGTAAACCATGAAAACCATTTTGCCAAAATCACCAAGATTTAAAAGCTTGAATTCCTTTTATTTATAATCAAATTTATAAAATATTCCCATTTAAAGGAAATCATTCCTCAAATATTTATTTCAAAAATATTTTAACTTTCTTAAATAAACCATTTTTCAAGTATTTACTTCAGCAATATTTAAGTTTCTTTGATAAACTTTTTTTTATAAAACCTCAATTTGAAACAACTAACTTTTATATTCTATCATTTTCAAATATTATCTCTAAATTTTCTAAATTTTCTTTGAAAACAACATATATTTAAACTTAAATTTTTTTTATTTTAATACTCATTTCAAAATATTCAAATTTTCTTTTAAATAAACGAACCTTAGAAATCCGATTTTAACCCAATATTATCAATGAATGCCTTAAATTCAAATTTGGAAACTGAATTCATAAGGTATTCGTTTCAATATTCCCAAATTTCCTATCTACCCAGCCTAGATTTCAAAAGGAGAAGATTCAAGATAGATCAATCTTTAATTGTCAGTGCTCAGAAATGGGCGAGCATGACTAATCAAATTCTAAAAGATAATGATGGAATATTATCATTTCCTATCAACCAAGCAAAATCAAGAATAACTATAATTACTTTTTGGGAAAGATACTTCTTCTATATATAAAATATAATTCTGGATAAAATTATTTCATTTACCCATTTTAAAACAATACTGTGTCAATTGTTCTTGTTCGAGTATTTAGGAAATTCCTATCGATAACGTTGGCCAAACGCATCGACTAGAATTCTTAAGCCACCCAACAGATCAAACAACACAATATAAAACATTATTATGAAAATAACAAATACACGCTTTTATAATATACTCTCTGTAATGACCAAGAATTTTGGTTATTTGAAATTGGAATATTTAACTGATTTTAAATATTTAAAAGTTAATTTTTTACTTGAATTTCAAATAAAATGGTTTATTGGATAATTAAATTATTGAATTTAATAATTGAAAATTGGTTAAATAATTGATTCTTGGGTTTTTAAGCTTGTTAAAAATAATTTAAAGGCTTATAAAATTTATATTAAAAATATTGAAGACAATAAAAACCTTTTAAATTGAATTTAAAAGTGATTTGTTAAATTTTGAAAATATATTGTTTAAATTGACATTTAAAAATAGCCTTCTGGGGCACAGTCTCGGAATTCGACGAAACCAGTTCCATTGGATCTGTAATAGTGTATTGTTATTATCGAATTTCAAATTTCATAGCCTTCGGAGTTATTGTTTGGTCGAACGGGATAGGAACGCGCTGAAATTATATTGAAAATTCAATATAGTAATTCTATTCAAAAAGCTATCTTCTGCATATGATCGAATTAGGAATTGAAACCTTTTCCATTACGTTCAGAATAGGGGTATTGTAACGACCCGCTATTTTGGACTATTCGCATCCGCACGTGTCGGACTTGAATAATTCAAAATACCGAATTGTCAATTTAAATTGGCAAAACTGAGCATATACAGTAAATAAATAAAACACAGATCACAGACACAGAGTAATAAATGCAGCGGAAACAAAAGATAGTAGTTCACGAAGATACTATATACATATCAAAGTTAAGTAAGGTACATCAGAAGTCTCGAATACAATAATCAAATACAATATCAGAATACATCACTGGAATCAACTGGATATCTAAAAGCTGGATAGATAGCTGGATCTCCAAGCGAAGCTCCAATTCCAAAGGTGAGTCTCAAATACTGGTACACTCAGTCTGACCCGAGCGTAAAGCAAAACACAAAACACTCGAGTCAGGATTAACATTCTTATATCAATAAATCCAACTCAAGTGAAATAGCAATTGAAATACAAGTAACTCAAAGGATGTTTGGAATAACCATCCTTTAAGGATCCGTTAAAATATCTACTATGTAGTAGTGTACGATAAGTAGATAATGCCTATCAGTAATATAAGATATCAATATAGTGTTAAGGCGTTACCATTATTCCCCTTAACACATTTTATATAAGCGTTATAGTCCATACAGCACTGTAAACTCCACCGTAAACTAGTGGGATATCAGGGAGTACTCCATAGGTATAACACAAAACAAATCGTAGTGGTCGCGTATATAGGGATACAAGTATGACAAGGCACATGAAGCAATACCCAAGGTAGTGAAACTACCGTTTGCCTGATCCGGACTGGTGAGAACGCATCGTCGCAGCGATCGCAACACCGCGAAAAAACACTCCCAAAATCAAGGGTGCACCAATCGACAACAAGTAATGAGTAGTTTTCGAAGAAGTGTGTTCGCTCGAGGTAGCTAACCCCCATTTGTCCCGGCACGGCTCCTGTTTTAGTCATTTCCAATTTGACACAAGTGTCAAGGCTATCCATTATCGTTCTCTTTCTTCAGTCACCACGTACATCATTCCAACCACTTCATTCTAGATCACACTCCGCGTATAGTTATTAAAGTGGTTTTTGGTTTAGACAGAGAGTATGTCCCTAACCGATTCCGGTCTCTTTATTAACCTTCGAAATTATTACACCAATTGGTCGTTTATTTATTTCAAAACCAAATCAAGTTCAATTTCCATTAAAATTTGTAAATCAACATTTCATTTCTCTTTCTAAATCAATTTCCATAATTTACGTTTCAAAACTTCCAAATTCATAATTTCAAAATCTTATAATTTACTTCCAATTTCTATTTAAACAATTCAAATATTGATTCAAGTTCGTAAATAAGTTTCATTCCAAATCATTTAAATTAATTTAATTTAACATTCAAATCAATTTAACTTCATTGATCGATTTTATTCAGTATTCGTTAAGTAAATTTATCCTTCAAAACAATTTCTATTTAACTTCCAATTCATTAAATCAATTATTTAAGTTCAACTCCATTATATCAAAACTTACAAATTGCATGAAATTAAATTCATCAAATCAAATTCTTTACATTTCAAGTCTTACATCAATTTCAAAAAAACACATTTTATTTCTTATTAGAGAAATTCAATTTCACTTATTTATTTACTTAGTTACAATTTCAAAGCTTAATTAATAAAGAACTAAATTTCACTTATTCAAGAAGTTCAATTCCACTTATTGAAGAATTCAATTTATTTAATTTTTAAATAATTCAATCTCATTTAGTTATTTAATAATTTCAAAACTTAATTATTAAATAATTTCAACTTAATTATTAAATAATTTCAAACCTTAATTCAATCGTTTCTCAAATTAAACAACGTTCTTTCATCAATTACATTGTTAATATTTTATTTAGATTTTTGAATTTAACAATTTCCTTTCGTAAAAATCTAAATTCCAATTTTATCTCAAAACCTTATTATTTATCCAAATAAAATCTTTATTTTATTTTTAAATCAAATTATTGACCAATCGGGTTTTATTTAATTCTCTATCCTAGGTCAAAGTTTAATTTGGGTATTTATCATTTCAACCCGATTCCAATTCAATTCAAAATCAAAGCATAGCAAAGGGAACTTGCAGTGTGATAACTGGGATGATGTCAAAGAAAATAAACAAGCAATAACAACGATCAATATCAATCCAATAATCAATTCAAATAATCCCGAAATAATCGAATTAATTCACATTGTTGTTTGTGCGAATTAATATAATTATTTCTAGAATCTACACTATCATTTGATGTAGATTAAAGATTATTACATTAATGTTTATACGGTTCTTCACTTGATATTTATTGTTCAATTTCAAACTACATCAATTATACACATACATTTAAATGGTTCAAGGTGTGTTAACACTATTTCTACGTGTCCATTTATTTAACATTTAAAGGGGGCATATTATGCAAGTGTCATCAATCAAATTAACACATATATCAAATCTAACTATCCTACGTCAATTTCAATTTCAAATTATTTATCACTTACAACATTAACAAATTTAACGTCCAATTGTAAACATCAAACAATCAAATTTAACAACCAAACTGGATTATCATTGCATATATAACAAATAATGGTGTTAGATGTCACAGGTGAACTGATATAGGTAATAATAGTGTAAATATCTAACAGCAGCATATTTCAATTGTCGTTTCAATTGAAATCAAATTTAATAAATAAAAGAACATTAATCGTGAGTGATTGATCACCTTTCGAGGCGGAAGAAATTTGACGAAGAATGAGCTACGCAGTCCAGTGCAACGCTAGATGGACATGATTCGACGAAGAAACAGGCACGACGGACAAAGCTGATAATGGGAAATCGGTGAGAACGATTGGATCAGTTGATATAAATTGAACTGAAGACATATTATTATTTTGAAATCGATTTAAAACATTTTTTTTTCAAATTTATTGACTCATGCTTATAAAATAAAGTATATATTTATACAACTTATAAAATATACAACTCAGAACTCAACAGATCAACTTATGCTACAAACCTAATATGTATTGACTCACAACTTATATTATATATTAAACAAACAACATTTAACTTTATAAACTTGTATACTAAACCCAGAACAAAATATGCGGACTAATCATTGTAACCGCCTTACATGCTGTAGGTACATTATACATTGTAAACCTATGACTCACTAAAATCTTCCATATACATATAACATATGCAACGCATATAAAACAAAAGTTTTAAATACATTAATCATAATAAATACTAATATATATAACTGACAAACTGAGAACATACTTATACTGTTTAAACATATATCTAGACATTAAATATATAAACTTATACTACATAAAATGGTTACTTACATACTTGCACATAACAACATAGTATAAAACAAATGCCTAACTTCCTATACATAGACATACTAACCTATATGCAGATTTTGACTATATATAATCACAAATATAAGTAATCTAGGTTGTAAATTATTCATATACACAAATGAATTCAATGATAACTACTTGTATATATACATAACCTATAATATACTTATATACAAATGAACCGTGATCTTATAATATATTAAAATGTAATATGATAAAATATAATATTAAATACAATACTTGTTTAAAAGGTATATTTCAAATCAACCTATATGTATAAAACTGTCAGAAAAAAAATGAATTTTACATCAATCTGTATAAATATACAAACCTTATATAACCCGTATATAGTTGACAGTTTGCTAGTTTCTATTTTTTTTATACAGGACTTACGAAAGCAAACATAGCTAATGCATATATATATTTTGTAACCGCTTAAGAATGTATATGCTAGGATTATAGAACAGGTTTCCAACGCAATGCAAAATTTGATACAAAACAAAGTCTTCACAGCGCAACAGACATCAATACACCTTTTTAAAACTAACGCACATATAAGATAATGAAATAAATTACAAATCAATACACTTACAGATGCTGACTGGAAAGATTTAAGATGGAAGAAAGGAAAGAGGCTAGGACCGAGAAGGCAATGGCGAATAGCGGTGGAAGATGATGGGGTGATTCGGCCTGGGTTGGGCTGCATGCGGTCTTGGTGGAGGGCGGAAGTGGGTGACGTGGGGTGGAGGTAGCGGAGGTTGTGGGGTGCTGCTCACGGTTGTTGCGTGTGTGGTGAACACGTGGGTGGGAAAAATAGTTTTTGGCTATGGTCATTTTTCTTGGAACAGAGAAGAGGTAGGGATAGATCTGGAGGCATGCAAGTTTGATTTTTTTGAAACATTCGTGAAGAACAGAGAGTAGTAAATGCAGCCAGTATTGATTATTGAAGTTTTCAAAATGAAATATGAAAAAACCACGCATGCACGGCAATCCAGAAAATAATAAAAGAAAACGCCTTGTTCCAAAAATTTGAATGCTCAAAGTGTTCGAAGAGCTAAAACGGATACGGTGCATTGGACCGTTAAGCAGTTTCCACTACGTACCGGACTCAAAATACGGAAACAAATATACCGTAGAGATCGGCACGACAAGACGATCAAAACGGTATACAGATATCTGTGGTACGATTGAATTATAAAAATTCTAATTTTCTACTAGCGGAAAATGCAGCAAAAACGCATAAAAATAAGATCGACCGAGCTAAAGAAGTCCGAATTTGGAAAAACAAAAAATGACGTCAAGCTCAGAAGACGATTTAGAATTTTTCTATATAAAAATATTTAGGTTTTGAAAACATTTTATTTTCATTACATTTTAACTAATTTAAACCGAAATGACGTGATTGAAATTTACTTTCATATTTTCTGACGAAACTTTACAATTTCCTATGTTTAAATAGACGCATTTTAAATATCGACTTTTCGTTGCGAAATTTTTATATTTATTTTTATTTAACGAAAATTCTCATTTAACGCAAAACACACGTTTCCTACTTTAAAATTTTTATTTTGGTTTCCGTTATTGGTTACAACTATTTCATGTTATTACATTACGTTTTTAATATGTATTACATTATCGGTCTTATTGAAATTGGTCGTCTACGAATTTTGTTTTGGATTTGTAACTTATATACAAAGAGATTTCCAAATAATAAATCGTAAAATTTTATTTCTATCGGATTTTTAATTAAAATTTTATTTAATTTAGTATTTTTAAATCGTTAAAAATATGGGTCATTACAGGTATAACATTGTAAACGCCTAGCGGCACGCCTCGATAGGGGTTCAAGATTTTAAGTTGCGTAAATCGAGATGTTTTGAAATTTAATTAGTGTATTGACCAGTCAACCTTTCCATTCAGCTGCTTTTCTTTCCCATCAGCCATTCTTCCTTTCACTCAAATCACTGTACCTTTCCCTTCTCAAACATGCTTCCCTCTTCAATTATGTTTCTCTCCTCCCCCTTTTTAATAACCAGCCGAAACATTCAAAAAAAATTAGAAAGAAAATTTCGTTCATTCTCCTCTTCTCTTTTAATACGATAATTTCATTCGTTTCGTTCGTTCTCTTTCATCGTCGAAGTTGTTCTAGTGATCGCCATCCTCATCTTAGGCTTTGACATACTTCTTCACCACGTCGACAACGGTGCCGACACTGGACATGACGACGACCGGACCCGCAAGCATTACCAAATAAACCGATTTCCGCCACTGCCACGTTGGCGTCGCCGCTTCTCGGTCCGCTTGGAGGCTCGGTTTCTGCCACCCACCGGAGAAATGCTCCAGCCGCGTCTTGAATTCTGTAGCAAGTTTGGTGGAGGTGGATGGATCGTGCTGTATATTTCATCAATTTGAGAGGTGTTTAGGGTATAACCATGCTTCACTTTGTTGCAAATCGATTCATGTGTAAAATGGAACTGCTTTCTTCCTGCGTCATTGAATCTTGGAGTTCCATTATTCTAGCATTTCCAACGATAGTGCTCTAGTGCATGGAGGCTCGCAGCTGCCGGGGGATTTCCGTGTGGGGCGATGCTTGGGGGACAAACGTGAAAATGGTACGGCCTGGGGAAGAACGAATAGGTGGTTTCTCGGAATGGTGGATCGAGTTCGACGCCTTAGGAATGGTTGGATAGAGATCGACGAGAGGAGTCGAATGACAGAAGCGAATTAAAAATCAATGTGAGTTAATCTCACTCAATTTTGGATTACTGCAATTAATTTTAAATAGTTAAAATTAATTATTGATTGATTGGTTGAATCGATAAAATTATTATCAATTGAATGTGATATTATATATAGTAGTATATATATTAGTAGTTGGAGTGATATTCCCGCATATATTTAGCGGACGAGACCATATGCGTCCTACATAATAGCGGATGACCCTATATACTGCGATATCCCCCTCGAAGTGGGATTGGTATTTTTATGCTGTATTAACTTCTGTGGATGCAGGGAAACAGGTTGGAGGGATCCAACTGGATTCCTCAAAAATGTCGAATTTAATTTCATATATAGTGATATATGATTTGTTTGAATAATCTGTGATAGATTATAGTGCGATTTGAATTTATTGGATGTTATGATAGTACTGGACTAGACTTTGGTATTTTAAAATACCATAAGTATATTTATTTTGAATTAGAAATGAAATTAAATAAGAAAGGGGATCTTGGAAGTAAAATATTCATATTTAATTTGGGGACAATTAAAAGAAAGTTATTTGGATAAAATAAATTGTTGGATTTGAAATTGTACTTAACTGCTTAGCGATGTTTTAAATGGAGATTTTTGGAATGATATGTATATAAAGGATTTTTAATAGTAATTCTTAAGTGGTACTTGTTAAATATAAAAGGTTTTAAAAATTGAGATTTATAAATAGATTGGAAGAATAAAAAGGGAATTTGGATTTTTTTTTATAAAATTGGTTATATTAGAACCTTAATAAGATTTCTAAATTACGGAATGAAAGTAAAAATCGAGATTTGGTTGTTTGGAATATAGTTGGGTTATTTAAGAAGTTAATTTATAAATGGAATTCAATTTAATGAATTTATTTATAAACGAATTTAATTTAGAAATCAATTTATAATGGATTTAAGTGATGTGAAACCGTTATAAACTGGAATTGAAAATGGTGAGATTTATAAACCATGTTTATAAATAAAGTGAATTGATTTTCAATCGATAAATTGAAGATATAAATTCACGATAAGAATCTATAATGAGGTGGGTACATCGGCTTAAAAATACATGATAGGTTTATATTTAGAGATGTGAAAAAGGGATTTACGAAATTGGGATGTAAATCAATTGGTGATAAATCGAGAGAGATATATAAATATTAGATTGGTTATATTGAAAATTGAAAAATATATATTATCGAGAAGTTGAGTTTGTCTTAAAAAGGGGATTTTTGATTATTAAACTTGGTAATTTATAAATGTTTTAACGTAAGAATATTCTAGGAAGTTAGCAAGCTAGCGATTGGACACACGCAGTTAACTCTAAAAAGGATTAAGAATAATCCTCTTACCAGCCTGGTACAAGACGCAACTCGTACTATAGAAGCGGATCGGAACCCTCCAGAGGTAGGAAACCAAGAAAGGTGTTATCAGCCGCCATGATTTCGAGCTACTTGAGTGAGGACGAAGAAGTTGTCTTATTATGGAAAGGGTTCAGATGCTTTATTTTGTCTATTCTTTGTATTGGTCCAAATTGGGCTAACATTTGGGCTGAAATGCCTTAATAAAATCTTAACCCATTTACAATAAAAAAGAATATTCTAGGAAGTTAGTTATTTAAATATTTTTAAATTGTCAAAATAAATTATAAGTTTATATAAATAAGTGTTGTAAATCAATTAGAATCTTATAAATAAATCGGTATTAATTATCGTTTCAAAGTTATGTAACATTTTTAAATTGTTTAAAGTATATTTAATTATTAATTAAATTAGTTATAATGAGTTGATATTAAGTTAATTATTATTTAAGAATATATTAGTATTTTTTTAAAGGATGAATTATTCAATATTAATATTGTTTCATATAATAATTTTTATTTAAGAGTATTTGCCTAAATCAAACTTGGAAATTTATTGTAGAAATTTTATAAGCATTATCTGAGATAGTTATTAAATAAAGTTTTCGAAAAGTAATGGTATACTTTCATGGCGAAATCGGAGGCAGAGATTGCCTGCAGTTAAGTTTTGGATTTCTCTGGGATAGAGACGTAATCATTGAGCTGTGAATCCATGGTTGATATCGTGTGGTGCTTTCCATATTATTTAAAAAAGGTTTGTTTAAATATTTTTGAAGGAAATGGTTTGTGAATATATTTATTTCAGTGAGATAAGTATATATTTTTGAATTAAGAGATTTAATTAAGGAACTCGGAACTTATAGAATTCGTTATAAACGAGTTAAGGAATTTACAATATAAAATTAGGAAGGGTTTTTGAGAAAAGAGAACTAAGTGAATTTCTCCTAAATGTTGGGAAGTAAGGGTTAGAAACTATATTTTAAATATTTTTTTCTAAGTATTGAAATAAGAAATGGTTTGAAATATCCTGATATGGATATAAATATTTGGGTTGTCTTAAATGTTAAAAATTGGAAAGAGATTTGAATATATATATCTTATAAAGATATTTTGGAATTAGATTTTGGAAAATTATAATAAGGCCTGATGTATGCTTATGAATGTTTTATTGATAGTTAAATAACCAACTATCAAGTATTTGGCCAATTTCGTTGATCGTTTCGAAGAGACCGGGATCAGATTTAATTATCTGAAAACCACTTCGATCCGATTTGAGCGTTACGAATGAATACCGTGAAGATGATGAAGATGGTGATTCGGTTTGTCCAGACCCAGGACAACATGTATGAACGAATGCTATCAGAACATCGTCATTACAGGACGATGAGCATTCTAAGTGAAATTCTTGAAATGTAATTGTAGCCTCAAGCCTCATCAACAAGAATGACTGAAAATCAGGGGATATGCAGCAAGGCTAAGTGGGTGAATCCCAATTAGGTTATGTTATCACCTTTCTAGATACCTTCAGATATATTATTTATTATGGATACGGTGGTGCATGCAAAAGAGCTCTCGATAAGGGTAGGAACACCCTGGGTGATAACATATTCGGTTCTATCCAGGTTAGGGATATGGCCGGTCTTGTGTTGTAGGGGATCCCGACGAGGTCCTTGGTACATTTTTCTAGATGTGTACCATGATAGGTGGTACACCAGTGCCTGGTCATTGTATGGAATCCATTATCCAATAAGCACCGTACGGTTTTGATTGTGCCCAACTGTGCTGAAACGTGAGATGCAAGCATTTCAGCTATTTTCTATTTACTTTGTTTAGACACTATTATAATATCAGACGATTTTGATATGAAGTGTTTTGGTTATCGTAAGGTAAAAACCTATCGTGTTTTTGTGTGACGCGGTCTTACGAGATACCTCTGTTTTTCAAAGGATTTTGATAACTTTAATAATTCAAAGTGAGTGTGTTTTCTCACGCTGGTTTTCCAGACTGACTCAGGTGTTATTTTATTATAATGCTCGGGTCAGACCGAGTATTACATATACGGGATAGGATGCTATGGAGCTCACGAGACGAGCTGGATGACGAAGACGTATTACACGTATTTGATTTTATTCCGCTGTGTATTGTATGTTGTATATTCAGCATTTATGAGGACAAGTTATTATAACCATCCGGTATTGTGTTATTGATGTGTTGTACTCTGATGATGTAATATGTAAATAACAGTTGTAGTTCTTTTTGTATAAAGACATGTTACTATCTATTATATATTGTTCCACTGCGATTGTGGGATTCTGTGTTGTTGTTTCTGTTTCTTCTTCTACCTCTTTCTTCTTTTCTCTAATGATCTGGTATTTCGGACGTTTGATTACTCGGCATGTAATACAGTGAATGTAGATGTCGATTTTTGAGGGTCGAAAATCTGGACGGTGAGACTTGGTATCAGAGCTGAAGGTTAAGCGAGAACCTTGGCTTTGATAGGGTAACTCATTAGAGATAGGGTTAGTGGCACCCTAGAATGAGTTTGAGTGTATTAATAGATATGAGCGTGTATTTGTTAGTGATTATATAAATGTTTTATATTGTGTTGATTGATCTATTGAGTAGCTTATGGATTCTGGTCAATACGAGTAATTAACGTTATTGAAAGGGATCTCTAAACACTTGAACAAAGCAATTCGACATGGTATTGTTTTGAAATGAGGGAAATGAAATAATTTTACCCAGATTATTTTTATATATGAATGGAATAATTTTTCAAAAATTATTATAGTTGTATATGGTGTGCTTGGTTGTTAGGAAATGATAATATTCAACTATTATAGTTTATTGTTGTGGTGATAGAATAAAAAATGAAATTATAATCAAAAGTTAAGAAAGTAATTCATATAACAAAATAGGATTTTGTAAATATGATTTTGTAAATGTGATTTAAAATTTGATATGGTTTATAAAAACCATTTATAAAGGATTTAAAAGTTGGAAATTTGGGAATTTAAAACCTGTTGGTTTTGAAATGTTTTTCAAAGTCTTGGAAAATAATAGTGATATTATTTGGAGAATATTTTTGGAATAAAAATATTTAAAATGGTTTTGAAAAGAGGAAAAGGCACTGAACTCACTCGGTCGCTAGAAAATAATTTCGGTGATGACTGCAGTATCATCGATGTTCATTTTCGAGTTTCCAATAGAGGAATTGCTACCAATTGAAGTTTTTTTTGTAAAACTGGATTTGGTTTTGGAATTCAAAGGTATAATTTGATATATTAGTGGAATTTTCTGTGTACATATATATGATTTCTAAAATGATTTGAAATACTTAAAACAAATTGTTAAGCACTGGGATTTTGATTTGAAATGTTTATTTGGAAATGTGAGAAAATAAAATTGAACTTATAAAATCTGGAAAGCAAAATTTAAATGAATCTTACCTTAAGGTAAGTTAAATAGAGAGGATAAAAGTGAATGTTGACAAAACAGAAATGAAAATTTAACTTAAGAGACGTTAAATGACAGTGAGTGTGATAATGGAATAATTAGTAAAGTAAACTAATTAAATGAAGTGAATTGGAAAAAAATTAGTGAATGGAATATGAATATAAAAATTTGTAAATTGCAAGATAATGCAATGTTTAAATTGTTGAATAAGAATATAAGAAAATGCTTTAAGTGTTGAATATGAGTGCAAAGGAAGTGAAAATTTGAAATTGAATTGTAGAATAGAAATTTAACTTGAATTAAGTTAAATAAAGTGGAATTGAAAATTTAGCCTAAGTTGGACTAAATAAAATAATTATTGGAAATGGAATCTATTGAGATTTGGAATTAATTAGTGGATGAAACTAATTAAAATAATTAGTGAATTAAATATGGTTTGAGAGATGGTCGATAAAATTCAATATTTAAAATTTGGAGATAAATTGAGTTAAATTGGGATATTGAAATTGAACTTGAATTGAAATTGAATTGAAATAGATATAAACTTAAGTGGTGAAGTGATAATTAATCTAAGAAGTTTGTATAAAATGTTATAATGGACTTAAGAAAATTGATGGTAGAGTTCTTAAGTAGAATTGGTATTTAAGATATATACGAAGTAAATATTTGAATGCAGATTAAAGAAGGGATGCGAATAGTGATTTGAGAATAATTGAATGGAAAGGAAGTAAATGTGAATAAAAAGAATTGGACATAGCTAAGAATCAATTGAAATAAATATGTAAGTTGTATGTATATTATTTATTTTGCATGACGGTGTGATCCAGATTCGGACACAGAATTTCGAGATAGTTTATATCGATCCGAATTAGGATTTTTCACTCGATTTTCGATGGCTAACACTGGATATGGATTTTTGATTGATTCTGAGATTCTCTATCATATTTATGGCTATGCAAAGAGAATGATGGTTTCTAATCAAGGAACCAGATCTGAGTCCACACTAGAGAGTAGTGTGAACGATACTAGTTTGGAAGTGAAATTGTGTGGTCGAGTGAGCAATCAGAGTTGATATTGTGTACGAATGATATATGTACATCGTAGGAGTTTTGGTGAAGTAAAGGATGGAAATTTGAAAATGCTGAATAAAATGATTTTGAATTGTGTGATTGGATATTATTGGTAAGTAAGGTGCAGGTAATTAAAAGAAAACGCTAAGTTGATGGCTTCGATTTCAGAAGTAAAATTTGATAGCCCGACAAAAAGGTACATGTTTAAATTGTGTTTGAAATTGATGATTTTGTGATTGAGCCTCTTGGATTTTGTTTTCTTTTGCTGATTGGGGCCTATAAAGGCATTTTGTAGTTGTTTGGATCAAGCTGCGCAAAGGAGACGCTGGCGAAATTTTTCAAAAATTTAAGGAGTTAGAAAATTTTGAAGAAATTTTTGACTACTAAAATTAAACTTTGGATTATAGCTTGAATGGTTGAGTAGATAATATTATTTGGAGTTTATGGATGAATTTGGAAATTAGTAAAAGTGATGTTGTGTTTTCAATGAATTGACTTTGGTAAGTTGTTTAAACTGACTGGCTTGGGAAATAGTTAAAGGGTTTTGGACCATTCTTCTTACCTAGCAATTTCGGGGATGAAATTCTTTTAAGGGGGAGGAATGTAACGACCCATAATTTTGGTTATTTGAAATTGAAATATTTAACTGATTTTAAATATTTAAAATTTAATTTTTATACTTGAATTTCAAATAAAATGGTTTATTGGATAATTAAATTATTGAATTTAATAATTGAAAATTGGTTAAATAACTGAACCTTGGGTTTTTAAGCTTGTTAAAAATAATTTAAAGGCTTATAAAATTTATATTAATAATACTAAAGACAATACAAACTTTTTAAATTGAATTTAAAAGTGATTTGTTAAAATTTGAAAATATATCGTTTAAATTGACATTTAAAAATAGCCTTCCGGGGCACAGTCTCGAAATTCGACGAAACCAGTTCCATTGGATCCGTAATAGTGTATTATTATCGAATTTCAAATTTCATAGCCTTTAGAGTTATCTTTTGGTCGTATGGGATAGGAACGCGTTGAAATTAATATCAAAAATTCAATATAATAATTGGGTTCAAAAAGCGATCTTCTCCATATGATCGAATTATGACTCAAAACCTTTTCCATTGTGTTCGAAATAGGGGTATAACATTATAAATGCCTAGCATGCCTCGGTAGTGGTTCGAGATTTTAAGTTGCGTAAATCGAGATGTTTTGAAATTTAATTAGTATATTGACCAGTCAACCTTTCCATTCAGCTGCTTTTCTTTCCCATCAGCCATTCTTCCTTTCACTCAAATCACTGTACCTTTCCCTTCTCAAACACGCTTCCCTCTTCAATTACATTTCCCTCCTCACCCTTTTTTAATAACCAGCCGAAATATTCAAAAAAAAATAGAAAGAAAATTTCGTTCGTTCTCCTCTTCTCTTTCAATAAGATAATTTCGTTCGTTTCGTTCGTTCTCTTTCATCGTCGAAGTCGTTCTAGTGATCGTCGGCCTCATCTTAGGCTTCGGCGTACTCCGCCACCACCCCGACAATGGTGCTGACACTGGGCAAGACGACGACCGGACCTGTAAGCATTACCCAATAAACCGATTTCCGCCACTACCACGTCGGCGTTGCCGCTTCTCGGTCCGCCTGGAGGTTTGGTTTCTGCCACCAACCGGAGAAATGCTCCGGCCGCGTCTTGAATTCTATAGCTTTTTTGGTGGAGGAGGATGGATCGTGCTGTATATTTTGTCGATTTGAGAGGTGTTTAGGCTAAAACCGTGCTTCACTTTGTTGCAAATCGATTCATGGTGTAAAATGGAACTACTTTCTTCCTGCGTCATTGCACTTGGAGTTCCATTGTTCTAGCATTTTCAACGACAATGCTCTACTGCATGGAGGCTCGCAGCTGCCAGGTGATTTCCGTGTGGGGTGATGCTTGGGGGACAAACGCGAAAATGGTACGGCGTGGGGAAGAACGAACAGGTGGTTTCTCGGAATGGTGGATCGAGATTTGGTTGTTTGGAATATAGTTGGGTTATTTAAGAAGTTAATTTATAAATGGAATTCAATTTAAGGAATTTATTTATAAATGGATTTAATTTAGAAATCAATTTATAAAGGATTTAAGTGATGTGAAACCGTTATAAACTGGAGGTGAGATTTATAAACAATGTTTATAAATAAAGTGGAATGATTTTCAATTGATAAATTGAAGATATAAATTCATAGTAAGAATTTATAATGAGATGGGTAAATCAGCTTAAAAATAAATGATAGATTTATTTTTAGAGATGTGAAAACGGGATTTACGAAATTGGGACGTAAATCAATAGGTGGTAAATCGAGAGAGATTTATAAATATTAGATTTGTTATATTGAAAATTGAAAAATATATATTATCGAGAAGTTGAGTTTGTCTTAAAAATGGGATTTTTGATTATTAAACTAGGTAATTTATAAATGTTTTAACGTAAGAATATTCTAGGAAGTTAGTTATTTAAATATTTTTAAATTGTCAAAAAAAATTATAATTTTTTATAAATAAGTCTTGTAAATTAATTAGAATCTTATAAATAAATCAGAATTAATTATCGTTTCAAAGCTATGTAATATTTTTAAATAGTTTAAAGTATATTTAATTACTAATTAAGTTAGTTATAATGTGTTGATATTAAGTTAATTATTATTTAAGAATAAATTAGTATTTTTTTTAAAGGATGAATTATTCAATATTAATATTGTTTTATATAATAATTTTTATTTAAGAGTATTTGCCTAATTAAACTTGGAAATTTATTGTAGAAATTTTATAAGCATTATTCTGAGATAGTTATTAAGTAAAGTTTTCATAAAGTAATGGTATACTTTCTTGGCGAAATCAGAGGCATAGATTGCCTGAAGTTAAGTTTTGGATTTCTCTGGGATAGAGACGTAATCATTGAGCTGTGAATCCATGGTTGATACCGCATGGTGCTTTCCATATTATTTAAAAAAGGTTTGTTTAAATATTTTTGAAGGAAATGGTTTGTGAATATATTTATTTCGGTGAGATAAGTATATATTTTTGAATTAAGAGATTTTATTAAGGAACCCGGAACTTATAGAATTCGTTATAAACGAGTTAAGGAATTTACAATATAAAATTGGGAAGGGTTTTTTAGAAAAGAGAAATAAGTGAATTCTCCTAAATGTTAGGAAGTAAGGGTTAGAAAATATATTTTAAATATTTTTTCTTAGTATTGAAATAAGAAATGGTTTGAAATATCCTGATATGGATATAAATATTTGGGTTGTCTTAAATGTTGAAAATTGGAAAGAGATTTGAATATATATCTCGTAAAGATATGTTGGAATTAGATTTTGGAAAATTATAATAAGGCCTGATGTATGCTTATGAATGTTTTATTGATAGTTAAATAACCAACTATCAAGTATTTGGCCAATTTCATTGATCGTTTCGAAGAGACAGGGATCGGATTTAATTATCCAAAAACCAAATCGATCTATTTAAGCGTTACGAATGAATACCGTAAAGATGATGAAGATGGTGATTCGGTTTGTCCAAACCCAGGAAAACTTTTATGGATGAATGCTATCAGAAAATCATCATTTGAGGACGATGGGGATTCTAAGTGAAATTCCTGAAAGGTAATCGTAGCCTCAAGCCTCATCAACTGGAATGACTGAAAATCAGGGGATATGCAGCAAGGCTAAGTGGGTCGTTCCCAATTAGGGTATGTTATCACCTTTCTAGATACCCTCAGATATATTATTTATTATGGATACGATGGTGCATGCAAAAGAGCTCTCGATAAGGGTGGAAATACCCAGGGTGATAACATATTCGGTTCTATCCAGGTTAGGGATAGGGCCGGTCTTGTGCTTTAGGGGATCCCAATGAGGTCCTCGATACATTTTTCAAGATGTGTACCGTGATAGGTGGTACCCCAGTGCCTAGTCATTATATGGAATCCATTCTCCAATAAGCGCCGTATGGTTTTGATTGTGCCCAACTATGTGAAACGTGAGATGCAAGCATTTCAGTTATTTTCTATTTACTTTGTTTATACACTATTATAATATCAGACGATTTTGATATGAAGTGTTTTGGTTATCGTAAGGTAAAAACCCATCATGTTTATGTGTGACGTATTCTTACGAGATACCTTTGTTTTTCATAGGATTTTGATAACTTTAATAATTGAAATTGAGTGTGTTTTCTCACGCTGGTTTTCCAGACTGACTCGGTTGTTATTTTATTATAATGCTCGGGTCAGACCGAGTTTTACAGATACAGGATAGGATGCTATGGAGCCCAGGAGATGAGCTGGATGACAAAGACGTATTACACGTATTTGATTTTATTCCGCTGTGTATTGTGTGTTGTATATTCAACATTTGTGAGGACAAGTTATTATAAATGTCTGGTATTGTGTTATTAATGTGTTGTACTATGATGATGTAATATGTAAATAGCAGTTGTAGTTCTTTTTGTATAAAGACATGTTACTATCTATTATATATTGTTCCACTGCGATTGTGAGATTCTGTGTTATTGTTTTTGTTTCTTCTTCTGCCTCTTTCTTCTTTTCCCTCATGATCTGGTATTTCTGACATTCGATTGCTCGACATGTAATACAATGAACGTATTGACATCGATTTTCAAGGGTCAAAAATCTAGACCGTGACACTCTCAAACTCATCATAGGGTCTCACTTACCCTATCTCAAACGAGTCAACCCCACCAAAGCCTAGGTATTGGCTCAACCTAAGCTCTGAATCAACTATAATGACCCACTTATCCGCACAGTTTAAGCTGACAATAAACCACACATGTCCAACCATAATTAAACGTGAAAGCAGATAGTTAGGGAAAAGAAGAAGAAGGAAGATAAGAAGAAAACCAAACAGCATAGAATCTCATAGTGGAACGAATAATCTATAATATATAATTAACCTTTACACAAAAACAAAACTGTAATATATGTATATACAGACATCAATCAGAGTATACTAACGTATTATGCATGGACGGTTATAACAATCTGTCCTTACAATTGCTGATAAATACAACCATGAATGCAACGGAATAATAACCATATACGTGAATACGTCTCTGGGCCCTAGCTTACCTCCTAAAGCTCCAACTCTCCAGTTAAGTCTGGAAATATGCTCGGTCTGACCCGAGCATTATAGGAAAACAACGCCCTGGTCAATCTGATAAAACCAGCATAAGAAACACAATCAATGGAATCTTAAAGTTTAAATTACCTTTTGAAAACAACGGTGTCTCGTAAGACCACGCCGCACATAAACACGGACGGGTTTTTACCTTATGATAACCAAAACCTTTTACAAAAAAATCCAGTGATATTATAATAATGTCTAGAGTACAAATACTTATTAATCATAGCCGAAATTGTTACATTAATTAAATTCCAGCATACTATGTTCTACAATCAAAACCGTAAAGGCACGTATTGGAGATTGGATTCCATATTATGACAAGGCACCGGGGTACCACCAACTACAGTAAATGTCTAGAAAATGTACCGAGGACCTTGTCGAGATCCTCGCCAACACAAAGTCGGCCTACCCCTAACTTGATAGTACCGATTATGTCATCACTCCGGTTGCTTTGCAACCCTTTTTATTGAAATCTCATGCACAACCAATCCATAAATATGTAGATGTATCTTGAAAGGTGATGATACACCCTAATGGGAGCGACCCACTTAGCCTTGTTGTATCTCCCCTGATTTTAGTCATTCTCAATTGATGAGGCTTGTGGCTATGCTTACCTTTTGAATAGCAATCCCACTTTGAATGGTAGCACTGCCTTCTAGGTAGTAATGCCGTGCAAGCATTCACCCATACAAGTTGTCTAGGATAAGGACAAACCAAAGGCACTACTTCTACTACATCCATTTTGGAATTACCCTCAGGACTCGTAGTTCGATTCCATATTCTTCAAGATGTCTTCAGTTTGAAATGCTTGAGTTAGATCGATGTGGTTTTCATATAACATATCTAATCCCAGTCTCTTTGAAACAACTTTCGATATTTTCGGTAAACTCAAACCCTGTTCTTTAGGTAATAAACAGACAAGGATAAGAGCAGAGTTCACCTCCTAACCGTTTGTGAACGGATTTCCTTGTCATTGTCCTAACAGAACGAAACTAGATTTACACGCATAGTACAGAATGACTGTGCCATATACCTCACGTGTTTCTCATAGATATTTCCAAAGTTAGGTTTGGGTCTAAATTTTGATAGTGGTTATTTAACTATTAAATAAATAAACATTCCAAACAAAGATTATATGTCCCATTGAAATCACTAAGCCTCTCCAAACTAAATCTTTTAAATAAACTAAATTCACATTTCAGATACTTGGAAATCACTTTCATATACTTATATCAATGGAATAAGTATGTTCACAAACCACTATATTTTCGATACTTAGAAAATATAACCATATACTTATTTCACCGGTATTAGTATATTTAACCATTTCACTTCCAAACTTGGAAAGTATATTCACCAAACACTTAGAAAGATTTTTGTTTTGAAACCATAGTTTAAATGCTCAAACCCAAATATCACTTAAAACAGAGAAACACAAAACACCAATCTCTTTATAAAACATTCTTAATAAATTCCAAACTCCACTTATAAAACTTTTCCTTCTTAGATCCTTAAAACTAATTTATAAATTCTTTTATAAATATCCATAGCCATTTATAAAACTCTTCCCATATTTAATCCAACTCATTAATAGACCCTTTAAGTCAATAAGGTCCACTTGATAAACCATAAGTTGTTTAAAATTGCTTTAAATAAAAAAAATACTATTTAAAAATCCTTTTATTTCATTTTAGTCAAATCTTATTTAAAATAATACTTTTGAATCTATTTAATAATATATTAAGTTAATTTCAAACACTATTATTGTATTAATAAGTTAATTTCAAAAACAATATTAATATAATAATTAATTAAATTAAAAACGTTATTAAAACGATAATTAATTAACCTTAAACTAATAGTAATATGACAATTAATTAACCTATAAATTTAATTAAATAACTTAAATCAAGACAATTAAATATCTTTAATTAAATTTAAAGTATAGTTAAATCATTTTAAATAAATAATTAAATTAAAACATTTCTAAAAAATAACTAAATAACTTTTAAAAGCATTCTTAAATAACATTTAAGAGACAATTTTTAAGAATAATATTAATTAAATAATTAATATAAATCATTAATTAAAACAATTAGAAATTATCTTTAAAATATTATTATTATTTATAAGTTATTACCTTTTTAAATCTTATTACTAAATAAAAATTATCTTTAAACCTTATAATAAAAATAATTATTCTTAAAATAACTTTCAAATAAATAATTATCTTTTCGAATTCGAAGGAGGCTTAACGATCACCATGGTACTTAAACAAGCTACCATATCATTCAATTAACTTTTCAATTTAATAACAGATATTCACATAATCAACGACTAAATAAATAATTTAACATTTAACCGTCATTGGTTAACATATTACTTATCCAGAGTGGCATATCAATTTATGACATATAATCAAATGTCCAAATCTATAGAATAGCAGAACAGGGATTTATTCTACTAATTAGATGTCAAATTTAGTTAATTAGCAGAATAATGTTTTATTCCACTTGTAGATGTCCAAGTACCATATTCAATCCAGTTTAACTCAACAATAATTTATTTGGCCAAATAAATATCAATAATTAGGGTATACCCGTCAACAATACGAGTATACTCGTTCAAAGCCATCAATAAGTTACACTAAAACATTATACTCGTCAATACGAGTACAACATAAAAATAAATATCTTACGAGCACGTTCAAAGCCATCAACAAGTTACACTATAACGTTATACTCGTCAATACGAGTACAACATAAAAATCCATGTGCAAAACGGATAACATATGAGCAAAGTATTCAATTTATAGTCTAACCAACATTTTTATATATTTAAATAAACAAGGTAAATGATAAAATTCTCACCATTCATAGGCAAATGGGTTGTGCCCAATACACAAGGTGACGCCACCCGCTCCAATCTACAGCGCTTCTCCTTTCTTCTTCTTAAATTCACTATCAATATCCAAAAATTGCCTGGAACAAAATCAAATACACGGTCGTGCACACGTGAACACATGCACGGACACCCCTGGCCCCCAGCGAATATCACGATGACACCAGCAAACTCTTCGTTGCCAACCTTGCCTTGGCCTCCATCCACCCCTACCCGAATTGGCCTCCATACCCCATTTCGATCGCTTCCACGTCCCGTTTAATCACCTCATACCACCACCTCGGTCAATGTTAGAATTCGCCGCCTAAGTCATCATCTTCACCCCAGCCTACGCCCCCTCCTGCTAAGCGCAGCCAAGCTCGGTCGCCTACCTTCGTTGCAAACCAACGATTTCCAGGCCCATCTCAAAATAGCCATCAAAACCCTAAATGAAGCTATCCACACTACCCCAAAGCACAAACCAAAAATCAGCCATAGTCATATCCTTCGCCTTACCCCAAAACTCCATTCCGACATCTCCAATCATCTCCTCGACCTCCCGTTCGCCGAAAATTAATTTTTGAACCCAAATTGATCGAATCCTCCTCCACGATAAACCGAGCTACTAAAAACCATGAGACTACCACAAAAAATCATAGATCGATGACTCGAACACAATCATGCCCTCCGTTCGCCCATCCGTGTTCGCCCAAAAACGACCAATGCTCGACCATTTACTTATTTTAGCCAACAACTGCCAATATACTCAATGAAGCGACCCCAAACTGTTTTAATAAAATAATAGACTTAAAAACAAACAAGTTTGTAGTTGGAAATTTTCTCAAAAGGTTGACGGATTTTGAGTTGTTGATTTTTGAAGTTGAGGGAAGCTTTGAATATTATGGTTTATGAGATTAATAGAGGAAGCAACAAAAAAATGTAGAAGAAGAAACTGTGTGTTTCTGAGCATACACACACACAAATGCTTATACGCTCACAACCTTCAGTACTCATATCAAATCAGAGATCAAAACTGATAGAGGCAAGGGGCGCTGCCAAACAAGGGAAGACAAAAACGTAGCTGTGGAAAAGTTATGTACTGCGTGTACATATATATATATATATATATATATGTGTGTGTGTGTGTGTGTGTGTTTATGTGTGTTGATTTTTAAAATAAATTTCGGTACTCTACCATACCGTATCGCGTCCGATTCTGAGCCGCGATTGACAGAGAATAAAATATGATCACGTATAACAATGTTACACGATCACAAAATAAAAATAAAATAAACAAGTTATTAAATTATGTGAAGTCTCAAAATGCCAGCATTCGCCGTAAAATACGTCAAACGAAATTTACTTGTTTGCCTAAATTAAAAATTATGGAAATATCCTAAAAATTAAATTAAAAAAACATCATTGGAAATCAAGTCTGAATTTAAAACAGAGATTTTATTATAATTTAATTCAAATTTGAATATTTAAACAAATTAAATATCAAAATTGAAGACCCAAAAATACAGGTTGTTACACATATAATATCAAAAGACGGTGCAAACTATCAATCTAAGATGCATAGAACTTCAGAGTTACAATTTTAAATAATGTTACTAGCCTGAACCGTTGTAATAGCCCGACCTCACAAGTGCTCATATATACACACATAATAGTAATACAACAGGAATAAAAGTACTACAGTAGGTGAAATAAGCAGCTCGTATCCTCAAGCTCCATTGAACCAACGAAACCTGTCTTTGTCAAACTACTCGAAAGAGCACACGAGGAATTTAAGAAAAACAAAAATTATGTGTCATACATAAGTTTGGTATGAGAAACTTAAGAAATATGCAGCCAACATACAATAGTACTTTTGAGACCGCAAGGAATGTTGTAATGGTTGTCACATAAGGTGATATAATAGAAAATGTCTAGGTTGTACAATATAAATAAAAAATAGCTGTGCTGCTTACATCTCATGACACAACAATATTGAAGTACAGTCAAAAACACTAAGGTACGCACGCATAATGGATTTTCCACGGATACATCCCCTGATATACTGAGCAAGCCTCCTACACAAGGGTTGAAAATTACCTTCGAGCGTCATATATCCCTGGGTATAATATACCAATAAGGAAAACAAGGCTGGTCCATGACTAAAACATAGGATCCCAAATATCATCACCTCCTGCGCACAACGTCGATAAGCATACCCAAGATATGGAGTGATAATATCCTATCGCGGGTTAGCTAAACCCCAAGCTATGCCTCTGCTCTATTTCCTCTTATTTTTGATGATGAGGTCATGTTTGGCATCGCACACACAAATCTTCATCTCTCAAATAGAATGCGAATCCCCAAATGGATTACAGCATCTCGAACCGATCATGAATCTCTACATATATTTTAGCCTAATTCATCCAATGAATGCTAACGCTGACCTATCCTCTAGACTTAACCTTAGGATAGATATTTCAACTCTATAGCATTCCACTTCACAACCACTTCAAAAACATAGAACTCGTATATCAATTTTGAAGTGGTAGTCGATAAGTAAAATAATTACCAATCTCGATCTCTTTAAAACTAAATGAATTTTTGGTCAAGTTCGATAGTTGACGAATCGACAATCAAGTACAAGATAAACGATCTAAATGAAAATTAAGTCTCATATACATATCATGGTTCCAAAAATTTCAACTTGCACTATCCCTCAGTCAAGAGTGAAGCCATGTAAGTTAGAGCATAGTTGCATCAAAGCTTGCATAGGTAGTTCATTCTTAACTTTCATCGGTAGACAAGCCTACTTCATCGACTTTTAATATTAAGTAATTAAATAATTTCCATAAACAAGATTTCTTATTTTAAACCTCTACATTTTCTATCTTTTTCAAAAGATTCCATGCTTGTTATTACCTTTGAAATATCCAATTAAAAGGTCTAATACATTCACAAATCTATTTCAAAAGGTTTAAGACAAATGTTATTTCAACATTGTCACTATAAACTCAAAACCATTTCACTTATGCTTAACTTTAAAACATTCTTTTCAAAGATCTATTTACATTCATATGTATACCAAAAAAGGTTAAAGAGGAATGTTGTTAACACATTATCACAACAAACCCAAAACCATTCCCTTCTTGTTATTATATGTAAAAATATTATTTTCAAAGATCTAAGTATATCTACATATATTAAATATGGTAATATACTTGTTTATAACTTTGCAAAACCATTTATTATAACATAAGTGTTATAATCCAAAACCATCTCTTATCCTTTTACAAAATACTTAACTTACCTTTTCAAACTTGTATATATAAGAAAATACTTTAAAAATACTTATAAATAGGTTTTAAATATCTATGAAAAATATTACTTAAAAATAACTAATTTAAAATTTGGTGAAAATAATTTAAAAAGCATGTTTCGTATTAAAAGCCCATTTACTTCAAAAATTTGTAAATAATTACTAAAAATATATTAAAATTGAAAACCACTTTTAAAATACTGCAAAATATGTTAGAAAACATCCCTAAAAAGATTAGGGAAAAATAGCAAAATCCAAATATTATTTGTTTCCTGGAGATTTGACCAGGCAACTGAGTGCTCGGCATTGGCCACTACTCGGCCTGAAGGACTGCTCGGCATCCAGGAGTACTCGGCGTAGTACTCGGCATCAGCTGGAACTCGGCATGAAGGACTGCTCGGCATCCAGGAGTACTCGGCGTAGTACTCGGCACCAGCTGGAGCTCGGCATGAAGGACTGCTCGGCATCCAGGAGTACTCGGCGTAGTACTCGGCATCCAGAAAACGTTCGGTGTAGATAACTTTCAACATGACACTAGCATTCGGCCAGAATGCATCGTTCGGTCTGAAAGCATTATTCGGTCAAGAGCATCAGACAAGGGCACGTTCGACTTCGACTAACAACCATCCTGCACTTCCCACACTTCAAGCATACCGTTCGGCATAGAAAGGTTCGTTCGGCATTAGGGTGTTCGGCATACATGGTTAGGCATACAGCAACCACTGTACTGGGGCTGGAGTGTTCGGCCATCCAGCCCATTTGTGAAGTCCAACCCATATTTGCCTATAAATAGAGGGGCAAGGTCACAGTGAAAGGGATCCTTTTTTGGAGAGAAAACACCGGGGAGACTCTGCCATTTTCAAGACTCACAACAACTTCACTCAAGCATTTGATTCACGAATTGTATTTGTAATCAACCATAAAGGAAATCAATAAAGTTGAACAAAGTGGACGTAGGCAATTACGCTGAACCACTATAAATTTGGTGTTCTTACTTTCTGCATTTAAATTAGCATTGTCTTCTCTGTTTAATTTACTTTCATCACTTATATCTCTACACAATCTTTCTGAACGAGGTTAGTGACCAATTTTGGTGCTAACACTTTGGTGCTTTCATTGAGAATTGAATTCTCAGACCTTAAGGATCTGCTTTGAAGCTACTGGATTGAACAAATCCCTCAAAGAAGATCCGACTCACTGATAGGACATCCGTTGATTCTACTCAGAGTTCATACCAATAACTCTACAATGGCAAGACCACGTACCAGGTCAGCTTCTCACAATGCGGATGCCCACGAGACTACTAGCGTGCAACAAGCAGGGCCTAGCAATCAACCAGCAATTCCAAATACAGGAGTTGCCACTCAGGACCAAACTCCAGTTGTCACCAGAATAGAGTTCAACGACTTGATGAGAGAGCTCAGGGAAAGTAGGAGACAACTAGGAGAGCAGATGCAAGCCAATGCCAACCTGATGGCACAACTTACTCAACAGCAGCAACAGAATGATGTGGGCAATCTCGCTGCTTACTCCTCATCTGACAGCTCTACTTCCTCTGATGAACCTCCCAGGCGCAGACGCCGTAAGACTGATGCTGCTGTTCGAACAGCTGGAGACCGCGACCAAGCAAGAGCTGGAAGCTTCAAGACCGGGATACAGATGGAAGATAGAGGCCCAGATCATCAAAATGATAATGATGTCGAACCTCAAGATGCACGATTGGCAGATCGCCAGGAGAGGAGGCATCAGCATGGACAGGCGCGTATAACAGACTCCAACCTTCCGCCTTCCATACAGACACCAGATCTGACAGCCATGATCAGGCAGTTGATGAAGGAAAATCAGGGGTTATCGAATGATGATTGGGGAGTGTCAAGAAGTCATACTCCGTTCACGGATGTTGTGTTGCAGGCGGCGTACCCTAGGAAGTTTAGTATGCCTACTATTCCCGCATATGAAGGAAAGACTGACCCTAGACAACATGTCATGAGGTATGAATGGATGATGGATTCAGCCAGAGCGAATGATGCCACCAAGTGTAGGTGCTTTCCGATTACTCTATCTGGGATCGCTACTATGTGGTTCACCCGACTTCCTCCGCGATCCGTATCAAATTTCGAGGAGTTGGCAAAGAAGTTTATTGAGCAGTTCAGGATACACACTACGCGCCCAAAGGACGTGATGTCTCTGTCAAGTGTAATCCAAAATCCTAGGAATCGTTGAAGGAATATTTGCAAAGATTCCACGTAGCAGCAACTGAAGTCAGTAATCCCAATGACCATGCAATTCTGATGGCTGTAATGAGAGGTGTGGATCCAGACTCTGAGTTTGGAGACTGGCTGGCAGGAAAACCTCCAGCTACGCTAGAGCGTTTCTACTCTAAGGCACACCAGTTCATAAGAAGAGAGGAAGCTAGGTGGGTACGACGAGATAAGGCGCCAGGGCCTGTCCAAGAGTCAATAAAGAGCAACATCGCTGTGAAGCAATCTGGAGACAGCTCGGGAAAGGTCCAAGTCAATGTCCAGAACAAGCCTGGGCAACCCAAGGAGTCCGGAGGAAGGAAAGAGAAATTTTGAATGGACGTCTAGCTGTGAGGAAGCATTCCGGAATCTGGTGAGGCATCTGGAGAGCCCACTAATGCTATCAAAACCAGTTGACCATGAGATGTTGTACGTATACTTGGCTGTATCCCCACATGCGATAAGTGGGGCTTTGGTACGAGAGGAGGATCGAGTCCAAAAGCCGGTGTATTATGTTAGCAAACGTTTAACAGGGGCCGAGAGGAATTACCCTAAAATAGAGAAATTGGCTTATTGCTTGGTGATTGCATCACGAAAGCTTCGCCCGTACTTTCAAGCACATTCAATCGGTGTTTATTCCGATCAACCCCTGAGGCAGGTACTCCAACGGCCGGAAACTTCTGGAAGATTGCTAAGATGGAACATCGAGTTGAGCCAATTCGATATCGCGTACTTACCACGGAGAGCCATCCGAGGACAAGCGTTAGCAGACTTCATCGCTGAATTTACCATACCCATCAAACCGGACGATCACGACATCATTCCCCCCGTTCGATGGAAATTATACACTGACGGTGCATCAAACGACCGTTGCTCCGGCGCGGGCGTAGTTCTTGTAACTCCGGAAAACCGATCGATCTGTTATGCCCTGAAGCTCGATTTCCCGGCTACAAATAACGAAGCCGAATATGAAGCACTGATCACTGGCTTGAAGCTCATTAGGGAACTCGGGATCGAATCAGTCGAAATCTTTTGTGACTCGCAGTTGGTGGTTTACCAAGTACGGGGAGACTACCAAGCAAAGGGACGAAAGCTTGCTCCGTACCTCATTCAGGTCCAAGAACTACTATCAAATCTTGAGCGTTATGACATCTCACATATCCCGCGCGAACAGAACAAAGAAGCCGACTTATTGGCTAAGTTCGCGAGTACCGACGATGCGCAACAAATGGGATTGTATCCCGTCGAAGTCTTGCATGCCCCGAGCATAGACGAAATGAAAGTCGATCGCGTGTTGGGAACAGAAATTGAGAAGGAATCGTGGATAACCCCATTCAAACTGTACCTGACGACCGGGGCTTTACCAGGAAAAAGAAGCGAAAGACGGCAGGTCCTTCGAAAGGCCGCGCGATACATAATACAGGATGGATCAATGTATCAAAAAGGATTCTCAGTCCCGTTATTACGATGCATCGCTCATGATGAAACAAAGCGAGTCTTGAGAGAGGTTCACGAAGGGGAATGTGGCGACCATACTGGGGGGCAAACGCTAGCAAAGAAGATCCTCCGCTATGGATATTACTGGCCCACCGTAAACCGGGATGCCGCAGACTACGCAAGAAAATGCGACAAGTGTTAAAGATATGCGAAAATCCCGAGGGCTCCATCAACGGAACTCACACAAATGATCAGTCCCTGGCCATTTGCAATCTGGGGAATCGACATAATCGGCTCTTTGCCTCTATCCAAAGGTGGTGCGAAATACGCAATAGTTACAGTCGACTATTTCACGAAATGGGCTGAGGCAGAACCTTTGGCCACTATCACCTCTAAGAAGGTCATTAACTTCGTTGTACGAAACATTATATGCCGCTTTGGCCTTCCATGCACCATCATTACAAACAACGGAACGCAATTTGAAAGTAGAGAGTTCAAAGAGTTCTATTTAAAGTATGGCATCGAGAAAAAGTTCGCCGCCGTTGCACACCCACAAGCTAACGGACAAGTCGAGGCCGTTAACAAAATAATCAAGTCCATACTGAAGAAGCGTCTAGAGAAGGTTGGAGGCAAGTGGGTAGATGAACTCCCGACAGCATTATGGGCGTATAGAACTACCCACAAGTCCGCGACCGGCCACACTCCGTTCGCCTTGGCATACGGCTCTGAAGCCGTTATACCCGTGGAACTTGAAGTTCCATCGCACCGAGTGACATACTATGATGCCAAGACGAACCAAAACCTCGTGCTGGAATCACTGGACTGCATCGACGAAAAGCGTGAAGAAGCTGAATTAAGGGCGGCAGCGCACAGACATCGAGTCAAGCGTTACTACAACGGCAGAGTCCGCCCAAGAATCTTTGATGTGGGTGATCTCGTTCTGAAACGAGTCTTCCCGGTACCATCACGCATGAATCCCAGCTGGGAAGGTCCATACGCCATTGAACGGAAGCTTGGAGAAGGAACATTCAAGCTAGCGACCGTTGATGGCGCGACACTCCCCCGAGCATGGAACAGTGAACATTTGCGGCACTATTACATTTAGCATGTTTTCCTTTCTTGTTGTAGGCACTGTTATTTCCTACATGTTTCAATTCAATAATGACTTAGTTTCTTTTCAAAGTTGTAATCAAGCAATTTAGTTGATTTTCATTAATAAAGGCTTGAAGCCGTATTTTCTATGAAGTTACTATATCTCTTAATTGGATGATAAATTACATTATCCTACACGACATACAGACTCGTACGAACGATTCCAAATCTCCGAATCCCCAGAGCGCGGATCGGAGTACTCTAAGTCCCCAGGGCGCGGACTAGAGTAGATCGGAGTACTCTAAGTCCCCAGAGCGCGGACTAGAGTATAAACGATTCCAAATCTCCGAATCCCCAGAGCGTGGATCGGAGTACTCTAAGTCCCCAGAGCGCGGACTAGAGTATAAACGATTCCAAATCTCCGAATCCCCAGAGCGCGGATCGGAGTACTCTAAGTCCCCAGAGCGCGGACTAGAGTATAAACGATTCCAAATCTCTGAATCCCCAGAGCGCGGATCGGAGTACTCTAAGTCCCCAGAGCGCGGACTAGAGTATAAACGATTCCAAATCTCTGAATCCCCAGAGCGCGGATCGGAGTACTCTAAGTCCCCAGAGCGCGGACTAGAGTATAAACGATTTCAAATCTCCAAATCCTCAGAGCGCAGATCGGAGTACTCTAAGTCCCCAGAGCGCGGACTAGAGTATAAACGATTTCAAATCTCCGAATCCCCAGAGCGCGGATCGGAGTACTCTAAGTCCCCAGAGCGCAGACTAGAGTATAAACGAGGTCAAATCTTCGAGTCCCCAGAGCGCGGATCGGAGTACTCTAAGTCCCCAGAGTGCGGACTAGAGTATAAACGATTCCAAATCTCCGAATCCCCAGAGCGTGGATCGGAGTACTCTAAGTCCCCAGAGCGCGGACTAGAGTATAAACGAGGTCAAATCTCTGAGTCCCCAGAGCGTGGATCGGAGTACTCTAAGTCCCCAGAGCGCGGACTAGAGTATAAACGATTTCAAATCTCCGAATCCCCGGAGTGCGGAGCGGAATACTCTAATTCCCCGGAGCACGGACTAGAGTATAAACTGTTTCAAGCCTCCAAGTCCCCGGAGCACAGAGTCAGCAAGAAGTCCAAGTACTTGAAAGATGTGGGACGAGAGGTACGCCATGTCCAAAAATGTTTGAACAGCACAAGAATGGACCGGGAGATAATGCAACTCATAAGAACTTGAGTTATGGCTACAATTAGTCAGCAAACTAAGGAAAGACAAGAGAATCACCCAAGCGAAAAAGAAGCTAAAAACTTTATTCAATAAGTCCAAAATGGGGATACATGATCACTCCTACAAAATTCAGACCTCTCTATACAAACTACAAGTTGTGGAAGATAAAAGCAATTACAAGACTTAAGCAAAAAACTCGTTGAACGAGTGTATCGATTATTTCTTCGACTTCTTCTTCTTGTCTTCCTTCGTTGTTTCCGATGACTCCTCTCCCTCACGCTTTTTCTTGGACTTTTTGCTTGCTACAGAAATGGAGTCGGGAGTAGGAGACGGAACATCTAGTGGTTTGGACCTGCCCGGGAGAATGATTTTTAAAGGTCTGTTCCGCGGGTTAGTGAGTTCCAGTATTTCAGACTCAACTTTGACTTTGACTTTTTTCTTCTCCTCGTCGGCGAGACGGTCCTTCATGCTCATCTCTGAAGTATGCTCAGAGGCGCCAGTGATTTCAATTTCATCGCTTCCTTCGGCAGGAGACGAAGTATCAAGTTTGTCATCATCTAGCGCCCCGATCACTTGAGCGTCTGGACCGGGAGTTACTCCTGCGTGAGCAACGTTGCTTGTTTTCTCTGCTTCCTCCTTGGCGTCATCGCTCCTCGGAGTTGGCTCGGCGTCAGAGCAACCTGCACGAAAACATAAGTAATGAGCATTAGAACGAATAGCCACTGCTGAAAAATGACGGGATCTCTTCAACTTCTAGAGAAAGAAGAATTTCCTACCAGGGTCCGGTTGGCTATCGGTGGCGCGCGAGGGGTTTCACCCTCCAGGATAGGTGACAGCACATGAACACCAAGCCCGGGATCTTCGGGACCATAACTAGCATGCTGCTCGAATGGATCAAGTGTTGGCCGACCAGCCAATTGAGCAGCGTAAGGAGCGGCAATGTGAGGAGTAGTAGCCCCAGACGGGCCAGCTTCGTCATTCTTCTCTTTCGAAGGGGAAGAGCCTTTGCTATAAAGTGCCAATGCTGCGGATAAGTCTGATGGCTCATTCCCCCTTAGGAACTCCTTCACCAAGACATCCTCATCGACCTCGTTGGAGCCCGACTCGACCTTCCTAATCCTTATCAGAGTTTCCCACGCCTCAGCCAGGGATTCGAGGTAGCCGTCACCCAGAAATGTTAAGTCGCGGTGCATAAGGACGCGGGCTCCATACTCGGCGATCAACGGGTCAAACATACTTTTGACCTCTTCCCTGCCGGCTTCTGCGGCCGCCTCGAGGCGAGAATCAAGCTCTTCCACAGCCATTCTTTTGCCCTCCTCACGGGCCTCGTCCTTCATTTTCTCGACCCCGGCGAGTTCGTCATCGAGCTTTGTCTTCAGGAGTCGGGTAGCAACATTCTCATCACAGTATCGCTCTGATTCTTCTTGAGCAGCTACTTTGTCTTCCTTCTCCTTGGAAAGTAATTCCTTCAGCTCTTTGACTTGAGTAGCGAGTGCGTCCCTTTCCTTTTGGGCAGAGTCTTTTTCTAGGGCGAGGGCACCGCTGCGCTGGACTGCTTCGTCAAGCTCTTTTTTGTGAGCCGCCTCTAAACGAGTAACTGCCTCAGCAGTATTTTTTTCGCTTTGTTCAGCGGCTTCTAGCTTTGACTTATATGAAGCAAGCTCTTCGTCTTGGAGTTTGATGATTTTCTTATCGCTGTCAGCCTCCAGATTCAGACGGTCAATCTCGTGTTGACGCTCAATAGATACTTCCGAGACCTTCTCCACCAAGTGCACAAACGCGTCATGTTGAACATAGACGTCGTTATTGCAGGCAATGGCACTCTGCTTCACATGCCCGGGAATATGATGAATGGCCGGGAGGAACTTCAGACCATCGAAGCAAATCTTTGGAAACTTGGCCTTAAGATCGACCATCTTTTCCGCAACAGTTGGGTCCACCGCAGGAGTAGGAGGAGGAGGCTTTGAAAACTCCGTTCTTTTACGTTGCTCTCGAACTTGCCTTGTACTCGATGAACTGGAATGTTGTTCTCGAGGAACATCAGACTGATAACCCTTCTGTAAGGATTTCTCTCTATCCGGCTCAGTTGGAGGAGGAAGATCACGGGACTGGGAAGATTGAGAATGTGCTTTCTTGCGGTGAGACGACTCTCGGGGACGATTATCCCTATCTTCATACTCGCCTCGGTCCCTGCGTCTGCCTGAACCAGAATCCCGTCTAGAGTGATGGAATATAGAAGACCCCTGAAGGCGATCAAGTCCGTGAGAGCGGCCCATATCACCTGCAAAGAATGGAGATAACAACGAGTTAAGGAGAATTCACGAGTTAAAAAGACTTGAAGTATATTATGGAATGCGCATGTGCGTGTGTGTCCTAGTGTTCCCCCCGGCGGACCCGTTCGTTTATCTTTGCTAATCGGAGTGTTGTCTCCTTGAGCCGGGAGTTGAACTCCTACATTGCCTCTAGCGGGCGAAGAGAATTTGAGAGCTTCAGGATCATCGAACCCGTAATTAAGTAAATCATCGGTGATGGACAGGTTGGACAGACCCCTCAGAGAACTTTCCAGATGCTGTGAGGAAGCCTCTTTCTCAGGCGGAATAAGTGTGACTTTTGAAGTGTCACCAACTTTCTCCTTCTGAACTTTATGTTTTAACTTGTTCTTTCCCTTCGAAGGGGAGGACGACGTCTCAATGTCGTGAACTTCGACTGCCGAATTCTGAGCGGGACCCGCATTCTCACCCTGAGTTTCAGGGGCATCATCCTCTTTGCGCTCGCCTTCTTCGTGCGTGTCGGGAGCGCGGCGCGACGACGATCCGGCAAGTTTTTTCCCTTTACCGGACGGAGGTTTGGGAATGGTAACACCTTCTGGAAGGCTGATCCGATGACCAGGAGCCAGCAAGCCGAACCCCGACAGTGATTCATTTGAAATGATAACTCGGATGTCTCGATCCTCGACAGGAAGAGCTCTAATGGCATCGACAGCCTCAGAATATCCTCGGCCTTCCGGGCGCGGGTTGATACCTGAAAAGATGAAATGAAGAGTTAGGAAAAGCATGACTCCGATCAAATACAAATAGTGACTCGGCAGAGAGACTTACTGCCTTCAACCCATCTCCTAGCGAAACCAGAAGGGCAGCGCACATAGAACCATTCCTGTTTGTACAGGGCGAATTTGCTACAGGCCCCTGTCAAGATCTGGCATTTGTGGTATGGCTCGAGGAACATAAAAGAAGGACTGTCTTTCCGTCTCTTGAACATGTAAATATATCTGATATCACCGGCGGTTGGAGGTCTGGAGAAGATAGCCATGAAAAGTAGGTACGTCCCATATAGAAATGCATGGCCGTTCGGGTGCAGCTGCGACAGAGCTATGTCTATGTACTGTAGTACATCCCGGAGAAATAAGTTGAATGGAGGCACGCTGCCCATCCAACACATGAACTTGTTGCAGGTAGTGTACCCGACTGGGGGCAGATGAGGGCGATCGTGTCTTGAAGGAACTAACACGTCGGCAAATGGAATCCCATGAATGGAGCATATCCGTCGCAGAGCAGCTTCGTTAATCTTCGAGGCTTGTGAATCGATCGGGTTGTCTAGTAAGATTGTCGCCTCCAGAGCATCAGGCGCCAAGTTATGAGCAGGAGAAGTCGACGGATTAGATGTATCAACGGCTCCTTGCCTTGATGACGGCCCAGGCCTGTCGGATATAGTGGCGGAGCTAGATTTTCTCGACATCCCAAATAAATAACGAACCTGGCTAAGTGCTTGAGAGAACTATACTTAAAAAACGTTGAACGTTAGAATTAGCAACACGAGTTATCCCCCCACATGGTGAGTGAACTAGTGCAAGCAATTGTGTACAAGCGATAAGAATCTAAAGATTTCGAAGATATAAAAATGAGCTTCGAATCGTTGCCTTCGAAGACCGTCATCGCTGACCGTCTCAAAGAGCCCGCCTGGTGGTGATTACAGTTCCAGATTCAGAAAACATACGATTTATAAAGTAACCGGCCTAAGTGTAGTTTGACATTTATACTGTTCGGCATTTAAATGTTGTTCGGCAATTGTATTGTTCATCCTAAGTATAGGTCGGCACGTATATTGTTCGGCCTAGGCAGTTATATTGGTCGGCATTTTTGGTGTTCGGCATATGTAGTGTTCGGCAGTTATATTGTTCGGCACATATATTGTTCAGCCTAGGCGGTTATATCGTTCGGCATATATGGTGTTCGGCAGTTGTATTGGTCGACATATGTGGTGATTCGGCATTTATAATTAGGCATTTATGTTGTTTGGCATGTGTGACTGATCGGAAAAGCATCGCCCGGCCAAAATATCGTTCGGCCGGGAACATACCCGACATCCTATTTGGCTTAAACACACCGTCCTCCACAGTGACTTCATTCCCTTTTCTTTTTTCTTTCCTTCCTCCATCCACACCGAACCATCCTGTTCGGCATTCTAACCAACTCCAACCTTCCTCCGCATCGTATGGCCCTAAAAATCCACACATGACCTGTGTCTCGTGTCGAAACCCCTTTAAGGATTTAGTAGAGGGATTGTTACCTATGTAATAGATCACGACTTGAAGAAGTTTGGGGTTGAGGACCGCGATTTTGATCAGCGCCGAGGGTGTTAGGAAGAGTTGTTAAGTCTTTGTAGGCCGGTAACAAGTGAGTTTCTCGAAAACAAGATAGGAGAAGTGAGTGTGAAAAGAGAAGGAGGAAGAAGGCCTCGACTTTTATAGACAGAAAGGGAAGTCGAAAAGGCCATATCCGGTGGAACCGGTCAAGGTCATGTCGTTCGGCATCGGCACATAATGGTTCGGCACTGAAGTATCGTTCGGCAAGGAAGCATCGTTCAGTTACGAATGTACCGTTCGGCATTTGGAACACGCTCGGCACACACCTGAGTCGCTGGAATTCACAAAGGCGGCATCTCCGCTCGAGGTTAGCCAAGGGTTTGAGACGAGACAAAAAGGTAACATGATTCAAAGCGTACCACGTTCGGTTGCGCGATACACTTTGGGGGGCAAGTGTTTCCTGGAGATTTGACCAGGCAACTGAGTGCTCGGCATTGGCCACTACTCGGCCTGAAGGACTGCTCGGCATCCAGGAGTACTCGGCGTAATACTCGGCATCAGCTGGAACTCGGCATGAACGACTGCTCGGCATCCAGGAGTACTCGGCGTAGTACTCGACACCAGCTGGAGCTCGGCATGAAGGACTGCTCGGCATCCAGGAGTACTCGGCGTAGTACTCGGCACCAGCTGGAGCTCGGCGTACAGGGCTGCTCGGCATCAAGCAGCACTCGGCGTCAACTAGTGCTCGACGATAGGAGTACTCGGCATCTAGAAAACGTTCGGTGTAGATAACTTTCAACATGACACTAGCATTCGGCCAGAATGCATCGTTCGGTCTGAAAGCATTATTCGGTCAAGAGCATCAGACAAGGGCACGTTCGGCTTTGACTAACAACCATCCTGCACTTCCCACACTTCAAGCATACCGTTCGGCATAGAAAGGTTCGTTCGGCATTAGGGTGTTCGGCATACATGGTTCGGCATACAGCAACCACTGTACTGGGGCTGGAGTGTTCGACCATCCAGTCCATTTGGGAAGTCCAGCCCATATTTGCCTATAAATAGAGGGGCAGGGTCACAGTGAAAGGGATCCTTTTTTGGAGAGAAAACACCGGGGAGACTCTGCCATTTTCAAGACTCATCTTCTCTACTCAACAACTTCACTCAAGCATTTGATTCACGAATTGTATTTGTAATCAACCATAAAGGAAATCAATAAAGTTGAACAAAGTGGACGTAGGCAATTACGCTGAACCACTATAAATTTGGTGTTCTTACTTTCTGCATTTAAATTAGCATAGTCTTCTCTGTTTAATTTACTTTCATCACTTATATCTCTACACAATCTTTCTGAACGAGGTTAGTGACCAATTTTGGTGCTAACATCATTTTAGCCAATTTAAACCTCAAGTAACTTACTACAGTATTTGTAAATGCTGTTAAAAGTCCTTGATTAGAACAACATTGAAAAACATGAACTTTGCAACCAGTTTTCACCACTTTAACAAATGATTTAGGACTTAAAATTCATATAGTGTTGGAACCTGCCTTCTTTGATTTTAATGCGACAACTATATATTTCAACCTATATACTATGATGTCACATATTCTTGCAGGAATCTACAAAGAGAAGCTATTATCATATCATCAACAAAGATCAAGTTCTCAAATTTTATTATTTCTAAGTTAAATATTCTTGTACAATCTCTGATATGATGATAAAACACACACACACAAATATACTTTTGAAAATCATTTTTTAAAATAATAAATATCTTTAATTATTTAAAGATATAAAAAGGTATTTTCAAAATTATATAATATCTCAAGTTCAGAAGTGCTAAAACAAAGGAAGGAACAAAACAGTACAGGTTTAGACGTCTGTAGTTTTATCTAGCCGTCTGACATCAATGTCAGACGTCTAAAGATAAAATAACAGACGTCTGAACCCTCAGTATAAAGTACTTCTATTTCTATATGAAATAGACGTCTATCAATTTAATAACAGACGTCTGTCATCATAGACAGACGTTTGAATTAAATGACAGACATCTGAAATGACTGATTTTTGTTTCTTCTATTTTTGGTATTTTTAACCTTAGTCAGACATCTGGCACTTTTCTCTCAGACATCTGAACTTGACGAACTGAAGCATCTCTTCATGAAATATCAAATTCTGAAGAGTTGTCTTCTTCATCAAGAGTTGCACTTCTTCTAATGGTTGGAACTATTAAATTAAAACTATTCAATACTATAAATAGAGATGAAAATCCACTATTTCAATAACTAATTCTTTCTATCTATTCTGATCTTATATTGTTATAATATCAAGTGATTTTCAACTCTCTACTTCCTATCTTTGCACATTCAAATCATCATATCAAGAAGATTATAGGAAGGGTGTACTGAAAGTGTATATGGATCGATAATATAGTTAAACTACGACTAGCAAGTGCGGAATTATAAATAATAGTAAATAGCAGTAAAAATGACACCAGGGATTTTTATACTGGTTCGAACTTCTCGTTCTACGTCCAGTCCCAGACTCCTTCTGGAATTTCTCTAACAACCCTCACTTAACCCGGAGGAACAGGTATTACACCGCCTGAGCAACCGAACAGGACTTTCCACCTAAGCAACCGAATAGGACTTCAAATACAATTTGGTAAATTGTTTCTTGACTTGTGTGTTCTTTGAATAACACGAATATAGTCAATGTAGTACACCCTTCCTATAATCTTCTTGATATGATGATTTGAATGTGCAAAGATAGGAAGTATAGATTGAAAATCACTTGATATTATAACAATATAAGATCAGAATAGATAGAAAGAATTGGTACTTTTTATAGTGAATTTTCATCTCTATTTATAGTATTGAATAGTCTTAATTTAATAGTTGCAACTATTTGAAGAAGTGCAACTCTTGGTGAAGAAGACAACTCTTCAGATTTTGATTTTTCATGAAGAGATGCTTCAGTTCGTCAAGTTCAGATGTCTGAGATAAAAGTGACAGATGTCTGAATAAATTTTGAAATTCAAAAAATAAAAGAAAGACAAAAACAGTTAATTTAGACGTCTGTCTTTTAATTCAGACGTCTGTCTAGGATGACAGACGTCTGTTATTAAATTGACAGACGTCTATTTCATATAGAAATAGAGGCACTCAAAGCATAGAGTTCAGACGTCTGTTATATTACTTTTAGACGTCTGATATTGATGTCAGACGTCTGAAATAATATACAGACGTCTAATTCTGTACTGTTTTGTTCCTTCCTTTATTTTAGCACTTTTGAACTTGAGATAATATATAATTTTGAAAATACCTTTTTATATCTTTTAAATAATAAAAAGATATTTATTTTAAAACATGATTTTCAAAAGTATATTTGTGTGTGTGTGTGTTTCATCATCATATCAGAGATTGTACATAGATATCTAAATAGAATTTTGAGAACTTTAATCTTGTAGATGATATGATAATAGCTTCTTTTGTAGATTCCTGCAAGAATATTTGACATTATAGTATATAGATTGAAATATATAGTTGTCGCATTAAAATCGAAGAAGGCAGGTTCCAACATTCTCCCCCTTTTTGATGATGACAACTATATAATTCAACGATTAGTATAACCATACCTTTTGTTCCCCCTATCAATATGACCATAATATATAGCAGAAATGTTATTATTTCTCCCCCTTTGTCATTAACAAAAAGAATTGTTGGGGGTGGTTAGATAAAAGGAAGTAACAAAGCTGTGAATAACAAAATAATTAAGAAATGTAAACAAACCAAGCATGTACCAAAATGATAATAACAAATTAATGTTTAAGACACATCATTTGTTTACCCGACACAGTTGACTAAGAAAGACAGATAAAATTATACAATCAACTTAGAAGTTTTAAACACAACAAAAAAAAAATTTATGAAAGAAAATTTGTTTGAACCAAAAGACAAACCAAAAGAAAACCATCTTCATTCACCATTCTCCCCAAGTTGGAGAAGAAGGAGGAGAAGATCCATGAGACTTTCTCCATAATTGACGAAGAATTGTCTTGATATTTTTCAATTCTTGTGCATTCTCTTCGACTTTGGCATCTAAATCATCGAATCTAGAATTGATTGAAGAAAAGCCTTGTGCTATTTGTTGAGAAATTTTCTTTTGATTTTTAGAGATAGTGATGTCGGATTTGAGCTTTTCATTTTTAGTATAAGTGCGTGAAGTACCAGAAATTAGTTCAATTTCGTAATTTTCCGAGTTTGAACTTTGGATAAAAGCTTGCTCAAAAGCTTCATCTTCTTCTTCTTCTTCATCTTCCCTTTCTTCATCAGCCCTTTCTTGTTCAGTATCTCCTTCATCTCCAACATTTCCAGAACTGCCTACTTTTGTTTTACCTTTTTCTTTTTGTAAAGCTAGTTGTTCCGCTTTATAATCATTATATGTTGGAAATGTCGAAGGAGATTCCGGTAATCCCATCAAACTAAAGAAGCGAATGTTGGATACCTTGATCTTTTCAAATTCAATTGACGGACTTTGAATAGAGAAGGCAGATAGAATTCAAGTAATATAAGGAGCATAGACAATTGAACGTTTCTTGGAGTCATGATAAGTACGAAAAGCATCATAAAAGTATTGAGCCCAATTGACCTGAGTATTTGATAAAATTGATTGAAGCGCCTTACCTTCATCATCGTAAATGACCTCATGGCTTCCTTGCCGGGGAAAAATTGTTTTTATAAGCATTCTAAGCAATAGTCGAGGTCGAGGACGAAGATGATTTGATCTATCTGTGGACTTTTCAGGTTCAAAAAGATAATATTCTATTTGTTTAAGTTCCTCCCCTTCTAACTTAAAGTCGTCTAAGTCAACCCCATCCGAGCTACATTTCAAAACTCGTCCAATGTCAGAGGGAGTTATTTGCAGAATATTTCCAAATACGCTTGTCCAAAGCGTTCCTTTATCTCGATGAAGTCTAATTTTTGGATTGTTAACATTTGCAAGAAATAAAAGACACTAAGTTTACAAATGTTGACTTGATTATCTTTGAAATCAATAAGACTTGTAATCTGAGATCTATCAGTATAGAGCCTAAGTTTGTACATATGAAAATGATCAAGATCATGAAAAATACCATGAAAAGATGGTAGAGAAGATAAATGCTTGTAACGAGCCATACTTCGGGGTTCGTGGTATAACCAAGCTGCAATTTGATCTTCCGAAGGAAGAATATGAGGAGGTTGTTGAGATGAATCTCCTTTTTGTTTCTTTGATTTGGGCGCCATTTGTTTAATTTGAAGAAGGCTAGGGTTTTGAGTTTGAGAGAAAATAGACGTGAAGAAAAGAATAAACCGTTGGTATGATTTAAGTAGTTTTCGTCTTAACAGGGTTTCAGACGTCTAAAAAATATACAGACGTCTGAGGTTCTGTAGATTAGAATCAAGGACGAAAAGATTAGACGTCTAAAAATTTATAACAGACGGCTAAAAGGTATGACAGACGTCTAAAAAAAATTAACAGACGGCTCAGTAGGTTTAAATTGAAACAGAGAGTAAAAAACATTTTGAACTAAATTCAGACGTCTGATAATTTTATGTTTAGACATCTATATTGAATAACAGACGTCTGTTATTTTTAAACAGATGGCTAATTGTAACCAGAAAATTTATACTTTGATTTAGACGTCTGTGATAAATGATTCAGACGTCTGTGTGGCTAAAAACAGTAAAAGTAGTTGTTTTACAGACTTCTGTTGAAAGATGTAGACGTCTGTATGTCTGATGATGAATGTTTTTGCTAAGTTTAAAGAAAAGAAAAAATATTCAATTATTTATTTATTTTGATAAAACAAAGCAAATATGAATAACCAAATCAACATACAATCATATATATACTTTCTACTTAGGAGTCTTTGGAGTTTTTGGAGACTTCCCTTTGGATGATTTGTGTTGATTTTGTTCATCAGACTGTTTAATGGGAGACCATTGAGGCTGTCGATCCCATGAATTTGGGGAAACATGAGGACGTTGAGGTGAAAGAATATGTGCATTTGTGTTGATCGAAGATGAACCACATATTTTTGCAGCACACCGTTCAAGAAAACTGAGTCGTCTTCCATGACTCTTTTGCTCAAAATACATTTCTCGCTGAAGATTAAGTGTTTCCCTCTGATAGTGATGTAAGTCATCTATCTTTTCCTTATTAGTTGGAGATGGAAATAAATTTCTTCGCGTGCGTTTATTTTCCGGCGTATACCCTGTATGATGACTTTGTGGTGGACATATCGGAATATAAGCTGGAGTTGGAGTCGGAAGTTCGGAAGACCCAGAACTAGGTGTTTCAAAATTAATTGACGAATATTCAGATGAATAGGAAGGCTCATCTGAGGATGAACCAGCCATGGTATAAATGAATAATGCAAAGTTAAATAGCATATTTGAATTTTTGCTTTCACCTTTTAAGAAAATAAAATAGATAAGCTGAATGACACTTTTCTTCGGAAAGAAGGAATTTATAGAAAACTGAAGGCTAAAAAATAAATGGTTAAGATTAAAAGAAGAAAAAATTTAATGTTAACCAGAAACAATATGTGTGGATAGAAACAAGTTAAATAAAAAACAGAATAGTTGAAGTAAACTTCATAAATTTTTGAGAGAGATAATTCCAAGTTCTCGTCTTAATTTTACAAAAGTGTTTTCATTTAATGGTTTGGTAAAAATATCTGCTAATTGATTTTCCGAAGATACGAATTCTAGATTGATTATATCTTTTTCAATATTATCACGAAGAAAATGATGATGAATATCAATATGTTTTGTCCGTGAATGATTTACTGGATTTTTAGATAAATTAATAGCACTAGAGTTATCACAGAAGATTGTAGATTTGGATAAGTTAAAACCAAAATCTTGAAGAGTTTGTTGCATATAAATTACTTGAGCACATGCCAAAGCTGCAGATATATATTCTGCTTCACAAGTAGAAAGTGATATGCAATTTTGTTTCTTACTGAACCAAGATACTAGAGACCGTCCAATGAAGTGACAAGTCCCACTTGTACTTTTTCTATCCGTCCGACTTCCTCCAAAATCAGCATCACTATATGATACTAATTCAAAAGGACATTCTTTCGGATAAAATAGTCCAAAATCTTTGGTTTTGTTGAGATAACGTAAAATACGTTTCACTGCTCTAATATGTGATTCTTTAGGATCGGCTTGAAATCGTGCACACAAACAAACACTCATCATTATATCGGGTCTACTAGCGGTTAAATATAATAAAGATCTAATCATACTTCGATATAATTTTTGGTCTACACTCTTGCCATTTTCATCTTTTTCAAGATGTATGGTTGTACTCATAGGAGTTGGTTTGGCAGAAGTATTTTCCATACCAAAGCGTTTGATTAAATTATTACAATATTTTTCTTGATTTATAAAAATACCATTATTAACTTGTTTAATTTGAAGTCCAAGAAAATATGTTAATTCTCCCATATGAGACATTTCAAATTCATTTGTCATTATTTTAGAAAATTCTTGACATAATTTATCATTAGTTGATCCAAAAATAATATCATCAACATAAATTTGAACAATTAAGATATCATGTTTCTTTTTCTAAATAAAAAGAGTTTGATCAACCTTTCCAATTTCAAAACCAGAATTGATTAAATAACTTTTTAAACGATCATACCAAGCACGAGGTGCTTGTTTCAAACCATATAAAGCCTTTTTAAGTTTATAAACATGTTCTGGAAATTGTTCGTGTATATACAAGGGAGGTTGTTCAACATAAACATTTTCTTTAATAAATCCATTTAAAAAAGCACTTTTAACATCCATTTGATATAATTTGAAATCATGAAAGCAAGCATAGGCTAATAGAATTCGTATTGCCTCTAATCTTGCGACAGGAGCAAATGTTTCTTCATAGTCAATTCCTTCTTCCTGATTATATTCTTGAGCAACTAATCTAGCTTTATTTCTAGTGATATTACCATTTTCATCAGCTTTATTTTTAAAAACCCATTTAGTGCCAATAACTGTTTGATCATTTGGTCGTGGAACTAAATCCCAAACATCATTTCTTTCGAATTGGTTTAGTTCTTCTTGCATCACAATAATCCAATAATCATCAGTTGAGGCTTCCTTAATATTTTTAGGTTCTATATTAGAAAGAAACGCTATATGACCCATTTGATTTAGTTGATTTCTTGTTTTAACTCTTTCATCAATTTCTCCTATTATATTTTGAATTGGATGATCTTTTAAAATTCTTGGTGGAGATTTTAATTCAGTTTCAATTTGATTTATAGAAGTGATATTGTCAGGTGTATTGTTGTCAAAAGTAGAATTTGAATTTATTACAATGTCTTCATCATCATTTGTTTTAATTTTGAAATTTTCATCAAATGATACATGAAGTGTTTCTTCAATAGATTTATTTCTTATATTATAGATTCTATATGCTTTGCTTCGTTCTGAATATCCGATGAATATACATTCATCCGATTTTGGATCAAACTTACCTAATTGATCTTTTGTATTCAAAGCAAAACATTTAGAACCAAAAATTTTAAAGTAAGATATATTAGGTTTTCTACCGATGAAGAGTTCATATAGAGTATGTTTAGTTAAAGGTCGAATAGATACACGATTTAGGACATAACAAGCAGTAGCAATGGCTTCTGCCCAAAATTGTTTTGGAAGAGTGGTTCCATTCAATAAAGTCCTAGCACATTCTTGAAGTGTTCTATTTTTACGTTCAACAACTCCATTTTGTTGAGGCGTTCTTGGAAATGAAAAGTTATGAAATATTCCTTTCTTATTACAAAACTTCTCAAACATTTCATTTTCAAATTCTCCTCCATGATCACTTCTAATATTTTTAATTTTTAGATTTTTAATATTTTGAATACGTTTAGTAAAGATTTTGAAATTTTCAAAAGTATCACTTTTGTTTTTCCATAAATAAAGTCCAAGTATATCTAGAGAAGTCATCAACTATCACAAAGACATATCTATTGTGATTAATAGATTGAGTCTGAGTTGGTCCAAATAAGTCTAGATGCAACAATTCAAGAGGTTGCAAAGTTGAGATGATCTTCTTGGATTTAAAAGTAGATTTAGTTAGCTTTCCTAGTTGACAAGCATCACAAATGCTATTTACCTTAAAATTCATTTTAGGTAATCCTTTTACCAAATTATTTTTGGATAATTTATTAATAGCTTTGAAATTTATATGACAAAATCTTTTATGCCATAGCCAAGGATCATTTTCTTTGACTAATAAGCACATATTTGTATTATGATTTATTTTCATATTTAAAATATAAATATTATGATCTCTTACTCCTTCGAAAATAATATTTTTGTTATGATAAAAAATATTGCATTTATTTTCAGAAAATACTATGTTAAAACCTTTATCACATAATTGACTAATACTTAGTAAGTTATGTTTTAAATTTTTAACTAATAAGACATTTGTAATGAGAGGTAATTTAGATGTACCGTCATTGCTCACATCGCCTTTGCCGATGATGTAACCTTTTGAATTATCTCCAAAAGTGACAGATCCTCCATCTGAGTAGATAATGTTAGTTAACATATTTTTGTTGCCTGTCATGTGTTTTGAGCAACCACTGTCTAGAATCCATTTTCCTCTTTTCTTAATCGGTACCTGCAAAAAATATTGAAATTCTATTGGTACCCACTTCCTCTATAGGGTCCTAAGGGTTAAATCTTAGGAAGCCAAACCCAGTTGGGTTTAGAGTTCCCTTTAAAAATAAAATTTTCATTCTTATGTACAGACATAATAAAAGATTTATTGTAGTTTTTCCTAATCAAATTATTATTAGTTTTTGGAACCCAAATCATAATTGATTTTGGATGAATAATTTTTGAAGAAGTTTTTTGAGTAGATATAGATTCCTTTTTCTTAAATTTAGTATATAAAGAACCATTCTTTTTAGAATGCTTTTGTATTGGTTTTTTATATCTTAACCCCTTTTTATTTGAACAAGTTTGAGAATTCTCAATTATTTTAGAGAGACTCTCTCTTCCACTGTTAAATTTAGAAACATTTTTAGAAATATTTTCCAGTTTTGTTTTAAGATGTGATACTTCTATATCAAGTGTTTTAATATTAGAGTTTAAATCATAATTCTCTTCTGCCAATTTAACATTCTCATATTTTTGTCTTTCCATTTCACTGCTTAAATCAGTAAATTGAGATGTTATATTAACATAAGATTCTTGAGATTTTACTAATTCTTCCTCTAATATTTTCTTTTCATCTTTTAACATGTCAGTTTCTATTTTAGTTCTATTTAATCTTCCTACTCTTTAGGATTCTAAGTTTATCTAACAATTCAGAGTTTATTTCTATTAAATCGTCAAAAGTTAGATCACTTACATCATCATTTGTTGCCATAAAAAAAACATTGGCTTGTTCTGAATCACTGTCATTATCACTGTCTGACGAAGAAGATTCTGTATCATCCCATGTAACTGAGAAGGCTTGTTTCTTTTTATATTTGTCCTTTTTGAGATTATTCTCTTTCTTCCGATCAGGACAATCTTTCTTTATGTGGCCCTTCTTGTGACATTCGTAGCATTCAAGAGATGAGCTTGATGGCTTATTAAAACCCTTGTTATTTCCAAATTTATTACCCTTTTTGAATTTTAAAAACTTTTTGAAATTCTTAGATATAAATGCCATATCATCTTCTGATTCAGAGTCTTCTTTTTCTGCTTGAAAAGCGATAGTTTTCTTGTCCTGTGCTTGTGCTCGTCTTGCCTGCAAATTTACTTCATAGGACATTAGATTTCCTATTAACTCTTCTGTTTTTATGGTTGAAATATCATTAGCTTCCTCTATAGCTAAGAATTTTCGTTCCCATTCATCAGTTAAAGAGTTAAGGATTTTTGATACAACATCAGATTCAGTAAAAGTGACTTCTAAAGCTAAAAGTGAGTGATAAATATCCTGGAATCTAGAGTACATTTCACTAATACTTTCTCCTTGTTTCATCCTAAAGTTTTGAAATTGGTTTTTAAGCATAGAGATCTTGCTTTGTTTTACTTTATTTGTTCCTTCGTGTGTAACCTTAAGAGTATTCCAAATTTCATATCCAGTTTTACAAATACTAACTCGATTAAATTCATTTTTGTCTAATGCGCAAAATAACATGTTCATTGCTTTTGCGTTTGCAGTAGCATCTAGTTTTTGTGTATTAGACCAAGCAACATACCCTGTAGTAGGAATAGTATATTCAGTTGGAATGATATTCCAGGTTTCAAATCCACTTGCTTGCATAAAAATTCTCATTCTAGTTGACCAATAACTATAATTTAATCCGTTAAACAATGGTGGTCGTGTAGTGGCTTGTCCTTCAGTAAAACTGTTGCTAGTGTTATTGTCCATATTTAAAAAAATATCAGATAACTATGTTATAGTTATGTGATGACCTTGCTCTGATACCAAATGAAAGTGTATATGGATCGATAATATAGTTAAACAACGACTAGCAAGTGCGGAATTATAAATAATAGTAAATAGCAGTAAAAATGACACCAGGGATTTTTATACTGGTTTGAACTTCTCGTTCTACGTCCAGTCCCAGACTCCTTCTGGAATTTCTCTAACAACCCTCACTTAACCCGGAGGAACAGGTATTACACCGCCTGAGCAACCGAACAGGACTTTCCGCCTAAGCAACCGAATAGGACTTCAAATACAATTTGGTAAATTGTTTCTTGACTTGTGTGTTCTTTGAATAACACGAATATAGTCAATTTAGTACACCCTTCCTATAATCTTCTTGATATGATGATTTGAATGTGCAAAGATAGGAAGTATAGATTGAAAATCACTTGATATTATAACAATATAAGATCAGAATAGATAGAAAGAATTGGTACTTTTTATAGTGAATTTTCATCTCTATTTATAGTATTGAATAGTCTTAATTTAATAGTTGCAACTATTTGAAGAAGTGCAACTCTTAGTGAAGAAGACAACTCTTCAGATTTTGATATTTCATGAAGAGATGCTTCAGTTCGTCAAGTTCAGATGTCTGAGATAAAAGTGACAGATGTTTGAATAAATTTTGAAATTCAAAAAATAAAAGAAAGACAAAAACAGTCAATTTAGACATCTGTCTTTTAATTCAGACGTCTGTCTAGGATGACAGACGTCTGTTATTAAATTGACAGACGTCTATTTCATATAGAAATAGAGGCACTCAAAGCATAGAGTTCAGACGTCTGTTGTATTACTTTTAGACATCTGATATTGATGTCAGATGTCTGAAATAATATACAGACGTCTAATTCTGTACTGTTTTGTTCCTTCCTTTATTTTAGCACTTTTGAACTTGAGATAATATATAATTTTGAAAATACCTTTTTATATCTTTTAAATAATAAAAAGATATTTATTTTAAAACATGATTTTCAAAAGTATATTTGTGTGTGTGTGTTTCATCATCATATCAGAGATTGTACATAGATATCTAAATAGAATTTTGAGAACTTTAATCTTGTAGATGATATGATAATAGCTTCTTTTGTAGATTCCTGCAAGAATATTTGACATTATAGTATATAGATTGAAATATATAGTTGTCGCATTAAAATCGAAGAAGGCAGGTTCCAACATGTACTACATTGACTATATACGTGTTACTCAAGAACACACAAGTTAAGAAACAATTTATTAATTGTATTTGAAGTCCTATTCGGTTGCTTAGGCAGAAAAGTCCTGTTCGGTTGCTCAGGCGGTGTAATACCTGTTCCTCCGGGTTAAGTGAGGATTATTCGAGGAATTCCAGAAGGAGTCTGGGACTGGACGTAGAACGGGAAGTTCGAACCAGTATAAAAATCCCTGGTGTCATTTTTATTACTGCTATTTACTATTTTTTATAATTCCGCATTTGCTAGACTAGTCTTACTATATATTATCAATCTATATACACTTTCATTTGGTATCAGAGCAAGGTTATCACATAACTATAACACAGTTATCTGATTTTTTTTAATAATATGGACAATAATAGTAGCAACAATTTTACTGAGGGACAAGCCACTACACGACCACCATTGTTTAACGGATTAAATTATAGTTATTGGTCAACTAGAATGAGAATTTTTATGCAAGCTAGTGGATTTGAAACCTGGAATATCATTCAAACTGAATATACTATTCCTACTACAGAGTATGCTGCTTGGTCTAATACACAAAAACTAGATGCTACTGCAAACGAAAAAGCAATGAACATGTTATTTTGCGCTTTAGACAAAAATGAATTCAATCGAGTCAGTATTTGTAAAACTGGATATGAAATTTGGAATACACTTAAGGTTACACACGAAGGAACGAATAAAGTAAAACAAAGCAAGATTTCTATGCTTAAAAACCAATTTCAAAATTTTAGAATGAAGCAAGGAGAAAGTATTTGTAACGACCCGATATTTTGGACCATTCGCATCCATTATAAGTGTATAGGTAGACACTCATGCCGGAGTTGAATTGCTCAAAATACCGCGTTGTTAATTTAAATTTGGCAAAACTGAACATATATAGTAAATAAATAATCACAGATCACGGACACAGAGTAATAAGTGCAGCGGAAATAAAAGAGATAGTAGTTCATGAAGCTACTATATAAATGTATAAGTTACATCAGAGTTAGAACAGATACAATGGAAGAGTAATACAATACATCAGATACAAATCAGAATACATCACTGGAATCATCGAATACTGAAAGCAGAATAGATGGCTGGATCTTCAAGCAAAGCTCCAACTCCAAAGTTGAGTCTCGAATACTGGTACACTCAGTCTGACCCGAGCGTAAAGCAAAAACACAAGACACTCGAGTCAGGATTAACATTCTCATATTAATAAATCCAACTCAAGTGAAATAGCAATTGAAATACAAGTAACTTAAAGGATGTTTGGAATAACCATCCTTTAAGGATCCGTTAAACTATCTACTAGGTAGTAATATACGATAAGTAGATAATGTCTATCAGTAATATAAGGTATTAAAATAGTGTTAAGTCATGGCCCATTCCACCCTTAACACATTTTTATTCCCAAAAGCATATACAAGACCATAGTTTCCCCAAAACCGGAAGTCACCAGAGGGCAATCCATATACTAAAGGTACAAAACAGATTCGTAGTGGTCGCGAATAGGGAATACAAGTATGACAAGGCACATGAGGCAATACCCAAGGTAGTGATACTACCGTTTGCCTGATCCGGACTGGTGAGAACGCAACGCCGCAGCGCCCGCAACACCGTGAAACAACACTCCCAAAATCAAGGGTGCACCAATCGACAACAAGTAATGAGTAGTTCGAAGAAGTGTGTTCACTTGAGGTAGCTAATCCTCCATTGGCTCGGCACGGCTCCTGTTTTAGTCATTTCCAATTTGACTGTGACGACCGCCCATGACCCCTGCACCGAATCTAGAGGAAATGCGCTGTAAAGTGTGCCAGACGACCATGGACGATTTTCAGGGTAAACTAAAACAACAGAATATATCGTATTACTCACAGCGCAAGGACAAAATACGATAGAACATATATATAGTGAAGCTTTACAGAATAAAATTCCATCACATAAAACTCCATAATATTTGAATACAAGCATCCAAATAGTCAATACATCAAGCCTCACTACATAACACTCAAAGAATACAAAGCAGCGGAACATCCAGTACATATAAGAAAATAATATGCAACCCTCTAGCTCGTCTTCGATATCAGCATCGTGAGAAGGGAACAACACCTGTCACCTGCTACCTAGTCTGCCCGTCCCAAAAATGGACGAACGGCCCAAGGCAATAAGAATTAAAACATAAAGCCTTGAGTCAGACAACAGTCTTAGTGAGCAGTAAATTAACTAACAACATACCAAAAGAGCATAAAGGAAAAGGAATAGGAATACAACCCTCCCACTCCAACCTCATTCTACAGTGATAGCCCCCAGACACACACTAAGCAGAAGCGACATAGCAGAGCATACAATTTAAAGTAAAGTAATGATCATTCGAGTCAAGGGCGATGTTTTCCAAGTACCAAGGCCTAAATCAGATAAGCACCCAGAAAACACTGCTCTTGAGACCAAATGACGATACAACCAAACATCCATGACTCTGGCTATCACTGTTACCGTTGCTTCGATATCACCGTTAATTGAATGACCGGCACATTCTTTCAGCCGTCCGTCAAGGGCTAATGGAAACCCCGGTTCTAGACATAACTCCCGCACGTCGTCGCAGCCCGTGCCTAGGACTATCGAATCTGCCCAGAGTACTCGACCATCAACAGTTAGTCGTTGGGACTATCGAATCTGCCCAAACGTACTCTTGCTTAGAGCATGCTAGAACCTTCAACAACGATGCTATCCAAGCCTCCTAGTCATCCTCCTCGACGACTATTCTCATATCCATTCATTATCCTCAACTCGAATCATATCACCGAGTTATCAACATGCTTGGAATGATCCCGTCTGGATTAGACCAAGTCTTCATCACATGATGCCTCGCTTCATTACATCCTCGCAAAGCCTCATCTCAACATCACATCATCAAATCTATGCATAAGAGCTTCATCATCCCGCTACATATGCCACGAGCAGCTTTCCCCAATTCAAGAGCCTTTCCCTTAGCTTTTGAATCATCTTCGACCACCTTGTCTAAAACCAATCAACAATCATCTAATTCACAGCAATCAATCATGTCAAACATCAATCCAAGTAACCAAGCATTCAAATATAAGCAAAATGGACAATTATAACAATAATGGCAATTTCGTAATTAAGGAGTTGAAAGTCTAACAAGCATGAAAACATGAGAATTATCTCTACAACTTGATGAATGAACTTGCATAGGTTAATCATATGATAAAATGGATGTAACATCATCATGAACAATGGATCTATATGGATCTACACTTAGGATGAAGAAAATGCATGGAAATCACTATTTTAACACCAAATCGAGCCAACAATCCGATATACTCCTTTGGATCCGTGTGAGAGATAATCACCACTCACCAAATCACCAAAACAACCTCAAAACAACACGCTTCAGATCTGGACAGCGAAGGATCAAGCTTGATCTATCACGAATCCGCTCCAAACGAAGAAATCTCACTTCAACAGATGAAGATCTTCAACTTTAGCTCTTGGATCTTCAATCTTGATCTTCGATTTGAATGAAAGGAAGCACTAGATTAGAGTGGAGAAAAGAAGTGAAGAAGTGTAGAAGTCGAGCTCTCAAAATGGCAGCACTTCGTCGCTTCGAAATCCGGATCCTAAAAAGTGAGAAAAACCCTTCCTATTTATAGCTGAAATTCCCTTAAGTCGCTCGGAGTTAGGTCGTCCACGACCTACGACCTAAAACCTACCGACCTAAAGACTTAACAACCTACGACTTAACAAAACCCCCAGCCTCTACGACCTAACCTAACGCGTAGCTGCGACCTAGCGCTTAAGCACATCTTCGACCTAACTGCTAAGCCTTATGCGACCTAACAAAGCTCTCCATCCTACGACCTAACGAGGTTACGACCTAACACTTAAGCGCATCAGCGACCTAACGCTTAAGCGCTTACGCGACCTATCACTCACGCGACCTAACACCTAGACAAAACCCAGCGACCTAACAACTCACGCGTCCTAACTCCTTAGGTCGCCTAACGACCTAACTACGCTAACAAGCTATCCACTGGGTCGCTAAATACTGGGTTGTTAACTCGCTAACCCTAAGGTCGCGAACTAATATAGGTTGCTAACTACTGGTTTACTTAGGTTGCTACGAACCTATCTCTTAGGTCGCTCAAAACTTGGGTCGCCTACCCCCTAAGTCGTCTAGACTCTATAAGTTATCAGCTCCTAGGTCGCTCAACCGACCTAAACTGCCATACGACCTAACCACCTCATCCTTCGGTCGCACACGACATAACTTTCGACACGACCTATGCTAACCTACAACCTAACTCTTAGGTCGCTCCACCTTCCCAGGTCGTCTACGACCTAAACCAACATACGACCAACCCACTATATTCTTAAGTCGGTCACGACCTATCACTTAGGTCGTTTACGACCTAAGACTTAGCGAAATTCTGCCTAAAATCTGAAATGACTTAAAAATGCTAAAATTCCAGATTTTGACGAACTTGTCGATCCGTAAAAATACGGGTCGTTACATTCTCTCCCCCTTAGGAATTTCGCCCCCGAAATTCCAAACAATCATAGCAATCAAAGACTATTCTACATGCCTACCATCCATAGCAATCAGCCAACCATGCATCCAATTCTAGCTTAGCATGCAGAATTCTAAAACTTAGAACAAGTTACAATGTTGTTTAGATGATACGACACCTTAGGGCCATACCTTGAAGAGTTCGGGATGAGCTGCTTTCATCCTCTCTTCCACCTCCCACGTACAGTCGTTATCATCGTCACTCCATTGTATCTTGAGCAACTTAACTACCTTCCTCCTAAGCTGTTTCATGTCGGTTTCCACAACACGAAGCGGCATACGAGGTCTTCTATTGACTGGATCAACTTCGAAATCTTCACAGCTATCAGCAGGAACCACTGTACTCGAGTCGTGCACATACTTCTGTAGATATGATATGTGAAAAACATTGTGCACACTCGACATCTTCTCAGGTAACTCCAGTCTATAGGCGAGCTTTCCAATTCGCTCGATAATCGGGAATGGTCCAACAAATCTTGGAGTCAATTTTCCTTTCTTCCCGAATCGAATAACATTCTTTAGTGGAGAAATCTTCACGAAAACCATATCACCTACGTCGAATTCCAAATCCTTTCGACGCTTATCGGCATAACTCTTCTGACGGTCTTGGGCTGCCTTCATTCGTTGCCGAATGATCTTTATACAATCTGAAGTCTGTCGAATCATCTCTGGCCCAAGCATCAGCTTTTCTCCAGTTTCTATCCAACACGTCGGTGAGTTACATGGTCTTCCATACAATGCCTCATACGGTGCCATACCAATGCTTGACTGGTAACTGTTGTTGTATGCAAATTCTACCAAATGAAGGTGATCTTCCCATGATCCTCCGAAGTCCAAAACACATGCTCTAAGAAGATCTTCCAAAACTCGGTTGACTCTCTCGGTCTGACCATCCGTTTGAGGGTGATAAGCTGTACTCAAACACAACTCGGTTCCCAAAACTTCCTGGAAGCTCTTCCAAAATCCACTAGTGAACAATGGGTCTCGATCGCTCACTATACTCTTCGGAATACCATGGAATCGAACTATCCACTTAACATACAACTCAGCCAACTTTGATGCAGTCCTAGTCGATCGAACAGGAATAAATCGTGCACTCTTAGTCAAACGATCAACGATGACCCAAATCCCTTCATTTCCCGCTCTTGTTCTAGGTAATCCATTAATAAAATCCATCGATATCTGCTCCCACTTCCATGTAGGAACTTCTAATGGCTGAAGTAATCCACTTGGCTTCTTCTGTTCGGCTTTTACCAACTGGCAGTTCATACATTTGGAAATAAAATTTCCAACATCCTTCTTCATACCTTCCCAGTAGTAGGTTCTCTTCATATCCCGATACATCTTATTTCCTCCTGGATGAATTGTCAGCTTCGAGTGATGACTTTCCTTCAGAACTTCACTCCTCAATTCATCTATATCGGGAACAACTAGTCGTCCTTGCTTCCGAAGCCAACCCTCTCGATCGACCTCGAATCCTTTATCCTTTTCTGGATCCAATCCAGATTCCAATTCACGGATAACCTTGACAAGCTTATCATCTCGCTTTTGGCTCTCGCCAATCCTTTCCACAAGAGAAGGTCTTATCGATAAGTTTGCCAACATCTCAGGTTCCAATTCACATCTAGGCCTGAAGTCAAATCCAGCTAAATACTCGAGACTCTTCCATTCTGAAAACATGGCTCCCAATCCTGCATGTCTTCGACTTAACGCATCTGCCACTGCGTTACCTTTTCCCGGAGTATAAGCTATACCAAAATCATATGATGCCAAAAACTCAAGCCAACGTTGCTGCCGAAGATTCAAATCCTTTTGGGAGAAAAGATACTTCAATGACTTGTGATCCGTAAACAACTCGAATCGAACTCCCAATAGATAATGTCTCCACATCTTCAGAGCAAAAACAATCGCCGCTAACTCCAAATCATGAGTCGGGTAATTCCTTTCATGCGGCTTCAGTTGTCGACTGGCATACGCAACAACTTTATCTCTCTGCATCAGCACTGCTCCAAGTCCACTACCGCATGCGTCGGTGTAAACCACCATCTCATCATTCCCACTTGGAATAGTCAAAACAGGAGCACTCGTCAATCTCTCTTTCAGGATTCCGAAAGCTTGCTCACACTTAGCATCCCAACTGAACACTTGGTTCTTCTTCGTCAATCCTGTTAACGGTGCAGCTACCTTGGAGAAGTCTTTGATAAACCGTCGATAATATCCTGCTAATCCAAGAAAACTTCTCACATCAGATGCATTCTTAGGTCTAACCCAATCCTGGATTGCTGCCACCTTAGCGGGGTCAACCGCTATTCCACTTCCAGAAATCACATGGCCTAAGAACCTCACTTCACTCTTCCAGAAGTGACACTTCGAAAACTTAGCCTTCAGCTGATGTTTTCGTAAGATCTCCAAAACAGTACGCAAGTGCGCCCTGTGCTCTTCTTCAGTTCTGGAATAAATCAGAATATCATCCACGAACACAAGTACGAACTTGTTCAACTGATCTCTGAACACTCTATTCATAAGATCCACAAAATATGCTGGCGTGTTAGTCAACCCAAACGGCATTACCAGCCACTCAAAGAAACCCGATGGTGTCCGAAAAGCAGTCTTCGGCACACTATCCTTAGCCACTCTCAACTGGTGAAATCCCGTTGCCAAATCCATCTGAGAAAACACCTTAGCTTCGTGAAGCTGATCAAACAAGTCATCTATTCTTGGCAATGGATACTTGTTCTTCTTAGTCACGTTATTCAGCTCACGATAATCGACGCACAATCTCAACGACCCATCTGCCTTGGTTGCAAACACAACTGGTGCACCCCACTCGGACACACTACGCCGAATGAATCCTTTCTGCAAAAGATCATCAACTTGCACCCTCAACTCTTGCTGTTCCCTAGGCGCCATCCGCCTAAGAGGCATCACAACAGGTCTGGCTCCTTCAACTAGATCTATACGAAACTCGATCTCTCTATGCGGCGGCAACCCTTTGACTTCGTCAAAGACATCCTCGAATCCATTAGCGATCCGTACTGATGACAGTCCATCCCGTGGAACAACCAGCGAATACATGAAGCTCATGAAAACGCCTTCTTCATGCTTACATCGTATCACAACCTTTCGCCCCTCCACATTCTCGACTGTCACTTCCAACCTCTCGCAATCAACCTTCGCCGCATACTTCCTAAGCCAGTCCATCCCCAAAATAATTCCGAACCCCGCAAAGTTCAGAACAAAACAATCACAAACAAAAGAGCAACCATGACTCGACACAACCAGACCACGGCATAACATACACAAACAAGACGAACCCCCAACTGGATTAGTCACAACCAATGGCCTATCAACGATATCCGGTTCCAAACCTAACCGGCCTACGAGTTCACTACAAACAAACGAATGCGACGCTCCAGTATCAAACAGAACTCTAACTGGAACACCACATAGGAAAAGAGTACCTTGAACAACCACACTCTTTCCTTTCTCTTCAGCGGTAGGAGCTTTCGAAGACGACGGAACAGCTCCCAAAGCATAAGCTTGCACAATCTGCTTGTCCCTCCTCGGTTCTGGACAATTCTTACTGAAATTCCCCGGCTTGTCACAGTTGTGACACTTCATCGGTGCCTTCGGATTCTTACAATCCTTAGAGAAATGGCCCTTCTGCTGACAATTGTAGCAAGTCACCTCACCTTTCGGCTTCTTCTGGCCATCCTTACCCTTCTGCTACTGCTGCTTCCTCTTCTTGTTTCCACCCTGCTGGGGTTTAGACTCTTCCCTGGTCACAGCAACAACAGACCCTTCCTTAGGAAACAGACTCTCATGCCTGAGAGCTTTCTCCACAAGCTTCTCAAATGAATCGTCCAAATGATCCACCAACTGTCTCCCAAGATAACTGTCCAAGCCTGTCACGAACTTCTCATTCTTCTGGTATGCAGATTCAATATATGACCGGGCATACTTGGACAAAGCTTCAAACTCAGAAACATACTCAAGAACTGATCTTCCACCCTGCTTGAGCTCCACAAACTTCTTGAACAGAACAGACTTCTAAGCTGTAGAAATGAACTTAGCTTCAAACCTGACTTGGAATTGCTCCCAAGTAATTTCTTCCTCTGGAGTATTGATGGTAATAGAGTTCCACCAATCAGAAGCTCTCCCTTGAAGCTGCCTTGATGCCAACTTCCTCTTAGTTGCATCCTCAATTCCCAAATCACCAAAGATCCTTCTACAAGCATCTATCCATCTCTGGACTTCGATAGTTGATTATGTTTCCAAGAAAACCTTCCCTCCAAGAGCAGTGTAGTCCTTGCACAACTTAGCAAAATCCACTGGTTTCGGAGTCTGGACTTGAACCCCAACATCTACTGCTGCCCCCGGAACTGGTATCCTTCTCATGATCGAAGTCATCATAGCTTCGAACATAGCTGCATAATCAGAAGTCCCCTCAGTAGCGCGGCCTTCCCTAGCAGCTGGTCTCCCTCTTCGACTCATTCTCAATATCTATAAAAAGGAATGATTAGCACATCTGGAGAAATAACTGCATAAAGGACTAACTCACTTCTAAGCTACTATATTTTATATATAGTAATCATCCATCAAAATACAATTACGTCTCTCATACGTAGTTACGTCAGCGAGCGTTGGGTAAGATCGATTAACCAATGCTCTGATACCAAATGTGACGACCGCCCATGACCCCTGCACCGAATATAGAGGAAATGCGCTGTAAAGTGTGCCAGACGACCATGGACGATTGTCAGGGTAAACTAAAACAACAGAATATATCGTATTACTCACAGCGCAAGGACAAAATACGATAGAACATATATATAGTGAAGCTTTACAGAATAAAATGCCATCACATAAAACTCCATAATAGTTGAATACAAGCATCCAAATAGTCAATACATCAAGCCTCACTACATAACACTCAAAGAATACAAAGCAGCGGAACATCCAGTACATATAAGAAAATAATATGCAACCCTCTAGCTCGTCTTCGATATCAGCATCGTGAGAAGGGAACAACACCTGTCACCTGCTACCTAGTCTGCCCGTCCCAAAAATGGACGAACAGCCCAAGGCAATAAGAATTAAAACATAAAGCCTTGAGTCAGACAACAGTCTTAGTGAGCAGTAAATTAACTAACAACATACCAAAAGAGCATAAAGGAAAAGGAATAGGAATACAACCCTCCCACTCCAACCTCATTCTACAGTGATAGCCCCCAGACACACACTAAGCAGAAGCGACATAGCAGAGCATACAATTTAAAGTAAAGTAATGATCATTCGAGTCAAGGGCGATGTTTTCCAAGTACCAAGGCCTAAATCAGATAAGCACCCAGAAAACACTGCTCTTAAGACCAAATGACGATACAACCAAACATCCATGACTCTGGCTATCACTGTTATCGTTGCTTCGATATCACCGTTAATTGAATGACCGGCACATTCTTTCAGTCGTCCGTCAAGGGCTAATGGAAACCCCGGTTCTAGACATAACTCCCGCACGTCGTCGCAGCCCGTGTCTAGGACTATCGAATCTGCCCAGAGTACTCGACCATCAACAGTTAGTCGTTGGGACTATCGAATCTGCCCAAACGTACTCTTGGTTAGAGCATGCTAGAACCTTCAACAACGATGCTATCCAAGCCTCCTAGTCATCCTCCTCGACGACTATTCTCATATCCATTCATTATCCTCAACTCGAATCATATCACCGAGTTATCAACATGCTTGGAATGATCCCGTCTGGATTAGACCAAGTCTTCATCACATGATGCCTCGCTTCATTACATCCTCGCAAAGCCTCATCTCAACATCACATCATCAAATCTATGCATAAGAGCTTCATCATCCCGCTACATATGCCACGAGCAGCTTTTCCCAATTCAAGAGCCTTTCCCTTAGCTTTTGAATCATCTTCGACCACCTTGTCTTAAACCAATCAACAATCATCTAATTCACAGCAATCAATCATGTCAAACATCAATCCAAGTAACCAAGCATTCAAATATAAGCAAAATGGACAATTATAACAATAATGGCAATTTCGTAATTAAGGAGTTGAAAGTCTAACAAGCATGAAAACATGAGAATTATCTCTACAACTTGATGAATGAACTTGCATAGGTTAATCATATGATAAAATGGATGTAACATCATCATGAACAATGGATCTATATGGATCTACACTTAGGATGAAGAAAATGCATGGAAATCACTATTTTAACACCAAATCGAGCCAACAATCCGATATACTCCTTTGGATCCGTGTGAGAGATAATCACCACTCACCAAATCACCAAAACAACCTCAAAACAACACGCTTCAGATCTGGACAGCGAAGGATCAAGCTTGATCTATCACGAATCCGCTCCAAACGAAGAAATCTCACTTCAATGGATGAAGATCTTCAACTTTAGCTCTTGGATCTTCAATCTTGATCTTCGATTTGAATGAAAGGAAGCACTAGATTAGAGTGGAGAAAAGAAGTGAAGAAGTGTAGAAGTCGAGCTCTCAAAATGGCAGCACTTCGTCGCTTCGAAATCCGGATCCCAAAAAGTGAGAAAAACCCTTCCTATTTATAGCTGAAATTCCCTTAAGTCGCTCGGAGTTAGGTCGTCCACGACCTACGACCTAAAACCTACCGACCTAAAGACTTACCAACCTACGACTTAACAAAAACCCCAGCCTCTACGACCTAACCTAACGCGCAGCTGCGACCTAGCGCTTAAGCACATCTTCGACCTAACTGCTAAGCCTTACGCGACCTAACAAAGCTCTCCATCCTACGACCTAACGAGGTTACGACCTAACACTTAAGCGCATCAGCGACCTAACGCTTAAGCGCTTATGCGACCTATCACTCACGCGACCTAACACCTAGACAAAACCCAGCGACCTAACAACTCACGCGTCCTAACTCCTTAGGTCGCCTAACGACCTAACTACGCTAACAAGCTATCCACTAGGTCGCTAAATACTGGGTTGTTAACTCGCTAACCCTAAGGTCGCGAACTACTATAGGTCGCTAACTACTGGTTTACTTAGGTTGCTACCAAACTATCTCTTAGGTCGCTCAAAACTTGGGTCGCCTACCCCCTAAGTCGTCTAGACTCTATAAGTTATCAGCTCCTAGGTCGCTCAACCGACCTAAACTGCCATACGACCTAACCACCTCATCCTTAGGTCGCACACGACATAACTTTCGACACGACCTAAGCTAACCTACAACCTAACTCTTAGGTCGCTCCACCTTCCCAGGTCGTCTACGACCTAAACCAACATACGACCAACCCACTATATTCTTAAGTCGGTCACGACCTATCACTTAGGTCGTTTACGACCTAAGACTTAGCGAAATTCTGCCTAAAATCTGAAATGACTTAAAAATGCTAAAATTCCAGATTTTGATGAACTTGTCGATCCGTAAAAATACGGGTCGTTACATTGACACAAGTGTCAAGGCCATCCATTATCGTTCTCTTTCTTCAGTCATCACGTACATCATACCAACCACTTCATTCTGGATCATCACTCCGCGTATAGTTATTAAAGTGGTTTTCGGTTTAGATAGAGAGTATATCCATAACCGATTCCGGTCTCTTTAATAACTTCCGTAATTATAACACCGATTGGTCGTTTACTAAATTTCAAAACCAAATCAATTTCAATTTAAATTTCAATTCGTAAACCAACATTTCATTTGTCTTTCTAAATCAATTTTCAATATTCACGTTTCAAAACTTCATAATTACCATTTCAAAATCTTATAATTCAATTTCAATATCTATTTAAAACCATTCAAATATTGATTCAAGTTCGTATATAAGTTTCATTCCGAAATCATTTAAATAAATTTTATTTAACATTCAAATCAATTTAAACTCATTTATCGATTTCACTCAATATTCATTAAGTTACTTTATCATTCAAAATAATTTCTATTAAATTTCCAAATCATTAAATCAATTTCTTAAGTTCAACTTCATTAAATCAAAACTTACAATTTTGAATTAAATTAAATTCATCAAATCAATTCTTTCAATTACAAGTCTTACATTAATTCCAAAAATATCACATTTTCATTTCTTGTTAAAGAAATTCAATTTCGCTTATTTACTTTCTTAAATAATTTTCCAAAACTTACTTAATAAAGAAAACTCAATTTCAATTATTTACGAAGTAAAATTCACTTATTCAAAAATTCAATTTAATTTAATCATTAAATAATTCAATCTTATTTAATTATTAAATAATTCAAAACTTAATTATTAAATAATTTCAAAGTTTAATTATTAAATAATTTCAAAGTTTAATAATTTCAAACTTACTTATAATTTCAAACTTAATTCAATCATTTCTCAAATTAAACAACATTCTTTTCATCAATTACAATGTTAATATTTTGTTTCAGATTATTACATATTAACATTTTCCTTTCATTAAAATTCAAATTTCAACTTCATTTCAAAACCATATTATTTATTCAAATAAAATCTTCGTTTATTTTTAAATCAAATTATTGACCAATCGGGTTTTATTTAATTTTCTATCCTAGGTCAAAGTTTAAATTTGGGTATTTATCATTTCAACCCGATTCCAAATCAAAGCATAGCAAAGGGAACTTGTAGTGTGATAACTGGGATGGTGTCAAAGTAAATAAACAAGCAATAACAACAACCAATATCAATCCAAAAATCAAATCAATAATCCCGAAATAATCGTATTAATTCGCATTGTTGTTTGTGCGAATTAATATAATTATTTCTAGAATCTACACTATCATTTCATGTAGATTAAAGATTATTACATTACGGTTTTTCACTGGTCATTCATTATTCAATTTTATATTACATAAATTATACAACATATATTCAATGGTTCAAAGTGTAGTTAACATTATTCTACGTGTCAATTTATTTAACATTTAAAGGGGGTCATATTATGCAAATGTCATATATCAAATTAACACATATATCAAATCTAACTATCTTACGTCAATTTCAATTTCAAATTATTTATCACTTACAATTATTAACCAATTTAACATCCAATTGTAAACATCCAATAATCAATCATTTAACAACTAAACTGAATTATTATTGCATATATAACAGATAATAGTGTCAGATGTCACAGGTGAACTGATACAGGTAATAACAGATATAACAGTGTAAATAACTAACAGCAACATATTTCAATTGTCGTTTCAATTGAAATCAAATTTAATAAATAAAAGAACGTTAATCGTGAGTGATTGCTCACCTTTCGAGGCTAGAGAGAACAGGAGAGGACACGGATACGGACATTGAAATTGAGTTACGAATCCAAGCAAGAATTCCTGAAGCGAAGCACGATGGACTCGAGTTTGACGACGAAGCTGATAAATTGGAGTCAAAGGAAAAATCGAATCAGGTTGATGTAAATGGAACGAAATATATATATATATATATAATAAAATAAATAAATAAATAAATAAAAATCGAAATTAAATTTTGAAATACACATTTTTTTTTATAAAATCAAGCCTATACACTATATATAGACTAATAAATCTAATATACAGATTATATGATAAATTCAATGCGACCTTTTATAAACTGTAAAATGAACAAAAGAATGCAAAGTGACCAAACACCAGTATATTATGTAAAACTTAATATAGATTAATATATATACTGACACAAAACTTTATTACTCACATATATGCCGACCATAACAAAACAAATGTGTACAATTTGAACTGAATGCATGCCGACCGATATTGTTCTACATTGCTTTAATATAATTTAAAATCCATAGATATAATATTTTGTAAAACAAAATAAGCATAAAGCTTTATGATATATATAGCAGGTGACGGCCAAGCAATGCACATATGTATGTTGACAAAAATATATGTACGCACTATATATAAGTAAGAGAAATAGAACCAAGTAGTGTTATAAAAAAATAGAGTGATTCACCATGCATGCGTTGGAAAAATGTATATATAATTTCACACAATATCATTTCAAAGAATCAAGTAGGCTCAGACATAACAAGGATAACATGAAATCAGCAGTGCATATACGTATAGCTTCATATATATACATCAAGGTACATGCAGCCGTGGATTCAAGTTTGACCAGAGGAACAAAGTGGGTGCGGCGAGATCTGGGTGGACGTGCATGCGGGCTTAGGGAAGACGTGGAGGGGCGAGTGGATTGTATGGGTTTCTTCAGCAAAACGTGTTGCCTTCGCTTTTTTTTTAAACACAGCATCAATATTTATTTCACAACAATATATACAAAAATAAAAGAAGAGAAAGATTGCCTGAGAGGAAAGAAGAAGAAATCGGATACAACAGATGGTGCGTGGACTACTGTGATCTCGGCCAGGGCAGTGAGAGGTGATGGTGTTTACCGTGCTCGACAAGTCAGAAGTTCGACCATTGGGTGGCTGCGTGGTAGGAGGGAATGGCCGAGGCCACGGGAAGGGAAGGAAGCGGATGAAGGCGGTGCGCGTGAGTGGCTGGCAAAAGAAGGAAAGAAGGAGACGAGCAGGCAAAGAAGATATAAAATGAAATATGAAGTGGGTAAAAAAATTATTAATTAATGAAGATGTTGAAGGTGGTCTCGAAGTGATGGCTACAGGCGTTCACCATTTTTGTTTCCAAAACAAAAATTTGAATCAACGCATTGAAAACTGAAACAACAAATGTAATAAAGTTAACAGAGAAATATTAGAAGTCAGGCAACGTTAATATGCACCAATAAATAAATTTAATGACGCGTGAATGGATGCTGTTGTTTCATAATTTAACAAGGCAACAGATTGACTGTTGGGCAATCGAAGAGACAGCAAAGCAAGAGACACAAGATACGATACCGATACGACAAACTACTTTGTCGTTTCTTACGTGTTCTAGACATCAAAATACAGAATTGATTATACCGTAGAGATCAGCGCGATGAGACGATCAAAACAGTATACAAATATCAGTGGTATGATTGAAATATAAAAATTCGAATTTTCTAATAGTGGAAAATGCAAGAAAAACACTGAAAAATAAGATCGACGGAGCCAAAGATGTCCGAATTTGGAGAAACGACAAACTGTCATCTTGCTTAGAAGATGGTTTAGAATTTTTCTATATAAAAATATTTAGGTTTCGGAAACATTTTATTTTCATCGCTTTTTAACTGATTAAATTGAAGTGAATTTACGCGCGAAATAAACTTTCATATTTTCGGCCGAAAATTTACCAGTTGCTATGTTTAACTAAACGCATTCCAAATATCAAATTTATATTTCAAAATTTTATCGTTTAAAATTTCGCAAAATTTCAATTAATTACGATATTAAAACAGTTAAAATTTACGGGTCGTTACACTCTTCCCCACTCAAAACTTTTCGTCCCCGAAAAGGAACGGAGTAGGAGAATAGAAACAACCAGAAAGAAAACATATTTGAAATACAAAATAACAATCAATTTAAACCATATAAATTCAAATTTAAATTAATTGATTTTATCCATTTGATTTCACTAAAATCAATCTCAACTATCTCTAAATTCATTATCTTACTATCCAATTATCTTAAATTTACAATTCTAAAACCATAAATTTGAATAGTCTTTTATTATAATCATATTTTTCAGCAATTTAAATTCTTCTTTATTCCAAATTATTGATTAAATTTATTTTACTTAATATATCTACTCACATATATTTAACCCATATAAATTAATTTAAAACATAAAAGTTTCGATTTAAATTAATTTACATCTATTAATTTCTTTTAAATTCAAGGTATTTTCATATGTTGATCAAATTTCAATTTATTAATTCTTTCAAAACAGATTTATTAATTCTTTCAAAACATTCATTATTAACTGAGTTTACTTATTATCCTATCTAACTCTATTAACATCTTTATAATCAAAATTTAGTGTATAACATCTATTATAAACACTCAAATTTTATTTATAAATTCAATTTATCTTATATATTATCCAATTACATATTCAACTTATGAATGATTTAGGTAAGTTGTATTAGAATGCAGTTGAACAATATACAAATAGAATTTTCCCAATTCAATTATTCAAGTTTAAATATTTATTCCAAATTTTGGTTTTATTTAAAATCATCCTTTAACACAATTTAAGAACTAGATTTTCGATTAACTTTAAACAATTTAAAGATATATATAATATATTTATATCAAGTCAAATTAAATTTTAAAATAAGATACATACATATATATATATATATATAAATCAAATTATACCGAAGAAATTCAAATCAAAATATTTTTCAAAACAAAACCGTAGCAAAACTACAGAATAGTATCTCCACTTCGAAACTCGAAAATGAATGTCGATGATGCGGCCGCCATCACTGAAATTATTTTCCAGCGACAAAGAGAAGAGCACTGATTCAAACATTTAAAATTCTTTGAAATGATTTCAATTTGAAAATATTTTAAAACTATACACCTAAAACTTTCAAATCAAAGTTGGAAATCACCGGAAATTTAATTCCCAATTTCCTTATTTAAATTCCTTTCAAATCCCAAATCAAATTATAACCAAGTTTCATAAATTCATTTATTTATATTATGCAATAATCAATGGTTTACAAAACAAGGAATGAAAATCAGATTATTATCATTTTTGACAACAAATTCATTAACAATTTAATTTCAGAAAACTTATATTTATATATAATATAATCATACAAAACTTTTATTTTATCTACCCAATTTGAAAACAATATTGTGTCAGTTTGTTCTGCTCAAGTGTTTTGGAAATCCTATCGATAGCGTTGATCAGACGGATCGATCAAAAACCCAAATCAACATCAACAACTCAAACAACACAATGTATATATTAAAACATTTTAAAATATTAATTTACCAATACACTTCATTGATCGACGATACAGGAATGAATTTTCAAAATAAGGATAGGGTTTCAAATTTGATGGACTCAAATCAAAGAGAATTTGGATTCGAAGATAAGTTCGAAACAAAGATACGATGATTAAATAACAAAGTAGGAAGATTGATAAGTTTGTATAAATCGTGGGCAACCTTAACCGGGTCGACCGTGACTTCAAGAATAAGATCGATGCAGAATTTCGAGGCAAATCTACATTCAATCTCAAGAAATAGAATTCAGGTATAGCAGGAGATAGATAGCATCGTAAACCGAGGATACAGAAATCTTCGATAAATCAATGCCTATTGTAAAGGAGTTTTTCTCCTTTACGAATCATTCGAAGATTGACGAGTCCGCCGATCTATTATAGATATCATTCAAATGGAGTTATGGGGTGCTCCAGAATTGAAAGAAGACGAATAGTGAAGGACACGAATGAAATTTGGAATCGTAGGGAACATTCCAAAATTCAAAGAAATCGAGTCAAAAAGAAGAGATTGAAACTCGAATGAGAGTGATTCTGTAAATACATTTACCCTATATGCTAAGTTTTGCCTAGAGCTACCAAAGCTTTGATACCAACTATAACGACCCGATATTTTAGACCATTCGCATCCATTATAAGTGTATAGGTAGACACTCATGCCGGAGTTGAATTGCTCAAAATACCGCGTTGTTAATTTAAATTTGGCAAAACTGAATATATACAGTAAATAAATAATCACAGATCACAGACACAGAGTAATAAGTGCAGCGGAAATAAAAGAGATAGTAGTTCATGAAGCTACTATATAAATGTATAAGTTACATCAGAGTTAGAACAGATACAACGGAAGAGTAATACAATACATCAGATACAAATCAGAATACATCACTGGAATCATCGAATACTGAAAGCAGAATAGATGGCTGGATCTTCAAGCAAAGCTCCAACTCCAAAGGTGAGTCTCGAATACTGGTACACTCAGTCTGACCCGAGCGTAAAGCAAAAACACAAGACACTCGAGTTAGGATTAACATTCTCATATTAATAAATCCAACTCAAGTGAAATAGCAATTGAAATACAAGTAACTTAAAGGATGTTTGGAATAACCATCCTTTAAGGATCCGTTAAACTATCTACTAGGTAGTAATATACGCTAAGTAGATAATGTCTATCAGTAATATAAGGTATTAAAATAGTGTTAAGTCATGGCCCATTCCACCCTTAACACATTTTTATTCCCAAAAGCATATACAAGACCGTAGTTTCCCCAGAACCGGAAGTCACCAGAGGGCAATCCATATACTAAAGGTACAAAACAGATTCGTAGTGGTCGCGAATAGGGAATACAAGTATGACAAGGCACATGAGGCAATACCCAAGGTAGTGATACTACCGTTTGCCTGATCCGGACTGGTGAGAACGCAACGCCGCAGTGCCCGCAACACCGTGAAACAACACTCCCAAAATCAAGGGTGCACCAATCGACAACAAGTAATGAGTAGTTCGAAGAAGTGTGTTCACTTGAGGTAGCTAATCCTCCATTGGCCCGGCACGGCTCCTGTTTTAGTCATTTCCAATTTGACACAAGTGTCAAGGCCATCCATTATCGTTCTCTTTCTTCAGTCATCACGTACATCATTCCAACCACTTCATTCTGGATCATCACTCCGCGTATAGTTATTAAAGTGGTTTTCGGTTTAGATAGAGAGTATATCCATAACCGATTCCGGTCTCTTTAATAACTTCCGTAATTATAACACCGATTGGTCGTTTACTAAATTTCAAAACCAAATCAATTTCAATTTCAATTTCAATTCGTAAACCAACATTTCATTTGTCTTTCTAAATCAATTTTCAATATTCACGTTTCAAAACTTCATAATTACCATTTCAAAATCTTATAATACAATTTCAATATCTATTTAAAACCATTCAAATATTGGTTCAAGTTCGTATATAAGTTTCATTCCGAAATCATTTAAATAAATTTTATTTAACATTCAAATCAATTTAAACTCATTTATCGATTTCATTCAATATTCGTTAAGTTACTTTATCATTCAAAATATTTTCTATTAAATTTCCAAATCATTAAATCAATTTCTTAAGTTCAACTTCATTAAATCAAAACTTACAATTTTGAATTAAATTAAATTCGTCAAATCAATTCTTTCAATTACAAGTCTTACATTAATTCCAGAAATATCACATTTTCATTTCTTGTTAAAGAAATTCAATTTCACTTATTTACTTTCTTAAATAATTTTCCAAAACATACTTAATAAAGAAAACTCAATTTCAATTATTTACGAAGTAAAATTCACTTATTCAAAAATTCAATTTAATTTAATCATTAAATAATTCAATCTTATTTAATTATTAAATAATTCAAAACTTAATTATTAAATAATTTCAAAGTTTAATTATTAAATAATTTCAAAGTTTAATAATTTCAAACTTACTTATAATTTCAAACTTAATTCAATCATTTCTCAAATTAAACAACATTCTTTTCATCAATTACAATGTTAATATTTTGTTTCAGATTATTACATATTAACATTTTCCTTTCATTAAAATTCAAATTTCAACTTCATTTCAAAACCATATTATTTATTCAAATAAAATCTTCGTTTATTTTTAAATCAAATTATTGACCAATCGGGTTTTATTTAATTTTCTATCCTAGGTCAAAGTTTAAATTTGGCTATTTATCATTTCAACCCGATTCCAATTCAATTCCAAATCAAAGCATAGCAAAGGGAACTTGTAGTGTGATAACTGGGATGGTGTCAAAGTAAATAAACAAGCAATAACAACAACCAATATCAATCCAAAAATCAAATCAATAATCCCGAAATAATCGTATTAATTCGCATTGTTGTTTGTGCGAATTAATATAATTATTTCTAGAATCTACACTATCATTTCATGTAGATTAAAGATTATTACATTACGGTTTTTCACTGGTCATTCATTTTCAATTTTATATTACATAAATTATACAACATATATTCAATGGTTCAAAGTGTAGTTAACATTATTCTACGTGTCAATTTATTTAACATTTAAAGGGGGTCATATTATGCAAATGTCATATATCAAATTAACACATATATCAAATCTAACTATCTTACGTCAATTTCAATTTCAAATTATTTATCACTTACAATTATTAACCAATTTAACATCCAATTGTAAACATCCAATAATCAATCATTTAACGACTAAACTGAATTATCATTGCATATATAACAGATAATGGTGTCAGATGTCACAGGTGAACTGATACAGGTAATAACAGATATAACAGTGTAAATAACTAACAGCAGCATATTTCAATTGTCGTTTCAATTGAAATCAAATTTAATAAATAAAAGAACGTTAATCGTGAGTGATTGCTCACCTTTCGAGGCTAGAGAGAACAGGAGAGGACACGGATACGGACACTGAAATTGAGTTACGAATCCAAGCAAGAATTCCTGAAGCGAAGCACGATGGACTCGAGTTTGACGACGGAGCTGATAAATTGGAGTCAAAGGAAAAATCGAATCAGATTGATGTAAATGGAATGAAATATATATATATATATATAATAAAAAGAAAATAAATAAATAAATAAACAAAAATCGAAATTAAATTTTGAAATACACATTTTTTTTAAATCAAGCCTATACACTATATATAGACTAATAAATCTAATATACAGATTATATGATAAATTCAATGCGACCTTTTATAAACTGTAAAATGAACAAAAGAATGCAAAGTGACCAAACACCAGTATAGTATGTAAAACTTAATATAGATTAATATATATACTGACACAAAACTTTATTACTCACATATATGCCGACCATAACAAAACAAATGTGTACAATTTGAACTGAATGCATGCCGACCGATATTGTTCTACATTGCTTTAATATAATTTAAAATCCATAGATATAATATTTTGTAAAACAAAATAAGCATAAAGCTTTATGATATATATAGCAGGTGACGGCCAAGCAATGCACATATGTATGTTGACAAAAATATATGTACGCACTATATATAAGTAAGAGAAATAGGACCAAGTAGTGTTATCAAAAAAAGAGTGATTCACCATGCATGCGTTGGAAAAATGTATATATAATTTCACACAATATCATTTCAAAGAATCAAGTAGGCTCAGACATAACAAGGATAACATGAAATCAGCAGTGCATATACGTATAGCTTCATATATATACATCAAGGTACATGCAGCCGTGGATTCAAGTTTGACCAGAGGAACAAAGTGGGTGCGGCGAGATCTGGGTGGACGTGCATGCGGGCTTAGGGAAGACGTGGAGGGGCGAGTGGATTGTATGGGTTTCTTCAGCAAAACGTGTTGCCTTCGCTTTTTTTTTTTAAACACAACATCAATATTTAATTCACAACAATATATACAAAAATAAAAGAAGAGAAAGATTGCCTGAGAGGAAAGAAGAAAAACTCGACTACAATAGATGGTGCGTGGACTGCTGTGATCTCCGCCAGGGCAGTGAGAGGTGATGGTGTTTGCCGTGCTCGACAAGTCAGAAGTTCGACCATTGGGTGGCTGCGTGGTAGGAGGGAATGGCCGAGGCCATGGGAAGGGAAGGAAGAGAGGCGGTGCGCGTGAGTGGCTGGCAAAAGAAGGAAAGAAGGAGACGAGCAGGCAAATAAGATATAAAATGAAATATGAAGTGGGTAAAAAAAAATTATTAATTAATGAAGATGTTGAAGGTGGTCTCGAAGTGATGGCTACAGGCGTTCACCATTTTTGTTTCCAAAACAAAAATTTGAATCAACGCATTGAAAACTGAAACAACAAATGTAATAAAGTTAACAGAGAAATATGAGAAGTCTGGCAACGTTAATATGCACCAATAAATAAATTTAATGACGCGTGAATGGATGCTGTTGTTTCATAATTTAACAAGGCAACAGATTGACTGTTGGGCAATCGAAGAGACAGCAAAGCAAGAGACACAAGATACGATACCGATACGACAAACTACTTTGTCGTTTCTTACGTGTTCTAGACATCAAAATACAGAATTGATTATACTGTAGAGATCAGCGCGATGAGACGATCAAAACAGTATACAAATATCAGTGGTATGATTGAAATTTAAAAATTCGAATTTTCTAATAGTGGAAAATGCAAGAAAAACACTAAAAAATAAGATCGACGGAGCCAAAGATGTCCGAATTTGGAGAAACGACAAACTGTCATCTTGCTCAGAAGATGGTTTAGAATTTTTCTATATAAAAATATTTAGGTTTCGGAAACATTTTATTTTCATCGCTTTTTAACTGATTAAATTGAAGTGAATTTACGCACGAAATAAACTTTCATATTTTCGGCCGAAAATTTACCAGTTGCTATGTTTAACTAAATGCATTCCAAATATCAAATTTATATTTCAAAATTTTATCGTTTAAAATTTCGCAAAATTTCAATTAATTACGATATTAAAACAGTTAAAATTTACGGGTCGTTACAGTATTAATGAAATGTACTCTAGATTCCAAGATATCTATCATTCACTATTAGCTTTAGAAGTTACTTTTACTGAATCTGATATTGTTTCTAAAATCCTTAACTCTTTAACTGATGAATGGGAACGAAAAGTCTTAGCTATCGAGGAAGCTAATGATATTTCAACAATAAAAACAGAAGAATTAATAGGTAATCTAATGTCCTATGAAGTAAACTTACAGACAAGACGAGCACAAGCACAGGACAAGAAAACTATTGCTTTTCAAGCAGAAAAAGAAGACTCTGAATCAGAAGACGATATGGCATTTATAGCTAAGAATTTCAAAAGGTTTTTGAAATTCAAAAAGGGTAATAAATTTGGAAATAACAAGGGTTTCAATAAGCCATCAAGCTCATCTCTTGAATGCTACGAATGTCACAAGAAGGGCCACATAAACAAAGATTTTCCTGATCGGAAGAAAGAAAATAATCTCAAAAAGGACAAATATAAAAAGAAGCAAGCCTTCTCAGTTACATGGGATGATACGGAATCTTCTACGTCAGACAGTGATAATGACAGTGATTCAGAACAAGCCAACGTTTGTTTTATGGCAACAAATGATGATGTAAGTGATCTAACTTTTGACGATTTAATAGAAATAAACTCTTAATTATTAGATAAACTTAGAATCCTAAAGAGTAAATATAAAGATGCTTTAGGAAAATTAAATAGAACTGAAATAGAAACTGACATGTTAAAAGATGAAAAGAAAATATTAGAGGAAGAGTTAGTAAATCTCAAGAATCTTATGTTAATATAACATCTCAATTCACTGATTTAAGTAGTGAAATGAAAAGACAAAAATATGAGAATATTAAATTAGCAAAAGAGAATTATGATTTAAACTCTAAAATTGAAACACTTGATATAGAAGTATCACATCTTAAAACAAAACTGGAAAATATTTCTAAAAATGTTTCTAAATTTAACAGTGGAAGAGAGAGTCTCTCTAAAATAATTGAGAATTCTCAAACCTGTTCAAATAAAAAGGGGTTAGGATATAAAAAACCAATACAAAAGCATTCTAAAAATAATGGTTCTTTATATACTAATTTTAAGAAAAAAGAATCTATATCTGCTCAAAAATCTTCTTCAAATATTGGTCATTCAAAATCAATTATGATTTGGGTTCCAAAGACTAATAATAATTTGATTAGGAATAACTACATTAAATCATTCATTAAGTCTGTACATAAGAATGAAAATTTTATTTTAAAGGGAACTCTAAACCCAACTGGGTTTGGGTTCCTAAGATTTAACCCTTAGGACCCTAATAGAGGAAGTGGGTACAAATAGAATTTCAATATTTTTTGCAGGTACCGATTAAGAAAAGAGGAAAATGGATTCTAGACAGTGGTTGCTCAAAACACATGACAGGCGACAAAAATATGTTAACAAACATTATCTACTCAGATGGAGGATCTGTCACTTTTGGAGATAATTCCAAAGGTTACATCATCGGCAAAGGCGATGTGAGCAATGACGGTACATCTAATTTACCTCTTATTACAAATGTTTTATTAGTTAAAAATTTAAAATACAACTTACTAAGTATTAGTCAATTATGTGATAAAGGTTTTAACATAGTATTTTCTGAAAATAAATGCAATATTTTTTATCATAACAAAAATCTTATTTTCGAAGGAGTTAGAGATCGTAATATTTATATTCTGAATATGAAAATAAATCATAATACAAATATGTGCTTATTAGTCAAAGAAAATGATCCTTGGCTATGGCATAAAAGATTTTGTCATATAAATTTCAAAGCTATTAATAAATTATCCAAAAACAATTTAGTAAAAGGTTTACCTAAAATGAATTTTAAGGTAAATAGCATTTGTGATGCTTGTCAACTAGGAAAGCTAACTAAATCTTCTTTTAAATCTAAGAAGATCATCTCAACTTTACAACCTCTTGAGTTGTTACATCTAGACTTATTTGGACCAACTCAGACTCAATCTATTAATCACAATAGATATGTTTTTGTAATAGTTGATGACTTCTCTAGATATACATGGACCTTATTTATGAAAAAAAAAGTGAAACATTTGAAAATTTCAAAATCTTTGCTAAACGTATTCAAAATATTAAAAATCTAAAAATTAAAAACATTAGAAGTGATCATGGAGGTGAATTTGAAAATGAAATGTTTGAGAAATTTTGTAATAAGAAAGGAATATTTCATAACTTTTCATTTCCAAGAACGCATCAACAAAATGGAGTTGTTGAACGTAAAAATAGAACACTTCAAGAATGTGCTAGGACTTTATTGAATGGAACCACTCTTCCAAAACAATTTTGGGCAGAAGCCGTTGCTACTGCTTGTTATGTCCTAAATCGTGTCTCTATTCGACCTTTAACTAAACACACTCCATATGAACTTTTCAACGGTAGAAAACCTAATATTTCTTACTTTAAAGTTTTTGGTTCGAAATGTTTTGCTTTGAATATGAAAGATCAACTAGGAAAATTTGATCCAAAATCAGATGAATGTATATTCATCGGATATTCAGAATGTAGCAAAGCATTTAGAATCTGTAATAAAAGAACTAAAATAATTGAAGAAACACTTCATGTATCATTTGATGAAAATTTTAAAATTAACACAAATGACGATGAAGATATTATAATTAATTCTAATTCAAATATTGACATCAATATACCTCAAAACACTTCTTCTGAAAATCAAAGTGAAAAGGAATTAAAATCCCCACCAAGAATTTTAAAAGATCATCCAATTCAAAATATAATAGGAGAAATTGATGAAAGAGTTAAAACAAGGAATCAACTAAATCAAATGGGTCATATAGCTTTTCTTTCTAATATAGAACCTAAAAATATTAAGGAAGCCTCAACTGATGATTATTGGATTATTGCGATGCAAGAAGAACTAAACCAATTCGAAAGAAATAACGTTTGGGATTTAGTTCCACGACCGAATGATCAATCAGTTATTGGCACTAAATGGGTTTTTAAAAATAAAGCTGATGAAAATGGTAATATCACTAGAAATAAAGCTAGATTAGTTGCACAAGGATATAATCAGGAAGAAGGAATTGACTATGAAGAAACGTTTGCTCCTGTCGCAAGATTAGAAGCAATACGAATCCTATTAGCCTATGCTTGCTTTCATGATTTCAAATTATATCAAATGGTTGTTAAAAGTGCATTTTTAAATGGGTTTATTAAAGAAAATGTTTATGTTGAACAACCTCCCTTGTTTATACACGAACAATTTCCAGACCATGTTTATAAACTTAAAAAGGCTTTATACGGTTTAAAACAAGCACCTCGTGCTTGGTATGATCGTTTAAAAAGTTATTTAATCGACTCTGGTTTTGAAATTGGAAAGGTTGATCAAACTCTTTTTATTAAGAAAAAGAAACATGATATTTTAATTGTTCAAATTTATGTAGATGATATTATTTTTGGATCAACTAATGATAAATTATGTCAAGAATTTTCTAAAATAATGACAAATGAATTTGAGATGTCTCTCATGGGAGAATTAACATATTTTCTTGGACTTCAAATTAAACAAGTTAATAATGGCATTTTTATAAATCAAGAAAATTTTTGTAATAATTTAATTAAACGTTTTGGTATGGAAAATAATTCTGCCAAACCAACTCCTATGAGTACAACCATACATCTTGAAAAAGATGAAAACGGCAAGAGTGTAGACCAAAAATTATATCGTAGTATGATTGGGTCTTTATTATATTTAACTGCTAGTAGACCCGATATAATGATGAGTGTTTGTTTGTGTGCACGATTTCAAGCAGATCCTAAAGAATCACACATTAGAGCAGTGAAACGTATTTTACGTTATCTCAACAAAACCAAAGATTTTGGACTATTCTACCCTAAAGAATGTCCCTTTGAATTAGTTTCATATAGTGATGCTGATTTTGGAGGAAGTCGGATGGATAGAAAAAGTACTAGTGGGACTTGTCACTTCATTGGACGGTCTCTAGTATCTTGGTTTAGTAAGAAACAAAATTGCGTATCACTTTCTACTTGTGAAGCAGAATATATATCTGCAGCTTTGGCATTTTCTCAAGTAATTTATATGCAACAAACTCTTCAAGATTTTGGTTTTAAATTATCTAAATCAACAACTTTCTGTGATAATTCAAGTGCTATTAATTTATCTAAAAATCCAGTAAATCATTCACGGACAAAACATATTGATATTCGTCATCATTTTCTTCATGATAATATTGAAAAAGATATAATCAATCTAGAATTCGTATCTTCGGAAAATCAATTAGCAGATATTTTTACCAAACCATTAAATGAAAACACTTTTGTAAAATTGAGACGAGAACTTGGAATCATCTCATTCAAAAATTTATGAAGTTTACTTCAACTCATTTCTGTTTTTATTTAAAGGTTAATATAAACTTGGTTTTTGTCCTCACATTTTTCTTCTAGTTAAAATTAAATTATTCTACATTTAATCTTAACTATTCATTGTTTAGCCTTCAGTTTTATATATAAATTCTTTCATTCAGAAGAAAACTTTCATTCAGCTTATTTCAAATAAAAAGGTGAAAGAAGAAAATCAATTATGTTTTTTAATTTTGCATTATTCTTATATACCATGGCCGGTTCATCTTCAGATGAGCCTTCCTATTCATCTGGATATTCTTCAATTGACTTTGAAACACCTAGCTCTGGGTCTTCCGAACTTCCAACTCCAACTCCAGCCTATATTCCGATATGTCCACCACAAAGTCATCATACGGGATATACGCCAGAAAATAAACGCACGCGAAGAAATTTATTTCCATCTCCAACTACTAAAGAAAAGATAGATGACTTACATCACTATCAGAGGGAAACACTTATTCTTCAGCGTGAAATGTATTTTGAGCAAAAGAGTCATGGTAGAAGACTCAGTTTTCTTGAACGTTGTGCTGTAAAAATATGTGGTTCATCTCCGATCAACACAAATGCACATATTCATTCACCTCAACGTCCTCATGTTTCTCCAAATTCTTGGGAACGTCAACCTCAGTTATCGCCAAATAAACCATTTGACGATAACAGTCAATTTGAATTACATAATGAAAAGTCTCCAAAATATCCAAAAACTCCGAAGACTTCAAAATAAAGTATATATATATATATATATATCTATATATATATATATATATATGAGATTTATGATTGTAATTTTTTTATGCATGTCTTTTAAAAATTATATGTATATGGTTATTCTTACATATTAGATATCTTAAAATGGTTGTAATACAGCCTAACAGACGTCTAATAAGTATTAACAGACGTCTGAGTTTAATACAAAAAGTCTTAAATTCTCTGTTCCTATTTGAGCCGTCTGAAAATTATGTCACAGACGTCTGTAATATAATTTAGACGTCTGTAACAAAATTTTAGACGTCTAAATTTAGTTCAAAATGTTTTTTACTCTCTGTTTCAAATTTAGCCCTCTGAGCCGTCTGAAGAAATCATGTCAGCCGTCTGTTATAACATTTAGACGTCTTTTGTAAATTCGAGCCATCTAAATTCTATTGATTATTCCAAATTGCTTTTAATTTCTATAGAACATCAGACGTTTGATTTCTTTTTAGCCGTCTAAAACCCTGTTAGACAGAAAACCCTATAATTCAAACCCACGACCTCCTTTCTTCAACACGACTATTCATTCAATCTTCTCTCAAAATCGAAATTCAAAACCCTAGCCTTCTTTAAAAACAATGGCGCCCAAATCAAAAACCAAGAAACAAAAAGGGGATTCTTCTCAACAAGCTCCTCATATTCTCCCTACAGAAGATCAAATTGCCGCTTGGCTCTACCATGAAACCCGTAGTATGGCTCGTTACAAACATCTATCTTCTTTGCCTTCATTTCACGGTATTTTCCATGACCTTGATCATTTTCCTGCTTACAAAATTAAGTTCTTTACTGATAGATCTCAGATCACCAGTCTTATTGATTTCAAAGACAATCAAGTGAACATATGTAGACTTAGTGTCCTATTATTTCTTGCAAATGTCAACAATCCCAAAATTAGGCTTCATAGAGATAAAGGAACGCTTTGGACAAGCGTATTTGGAAATATTCTACAAATAACTCCAGCTGACATTGGACGAATTTTAAAATGTAGCACGGATTGGGTCGATTTAGATGATTTTAAGTTAGAAGGTAAGGATCTTAAACACATAGAATATCATCTTTTTGAACCAGGACAGTCCACAGATAGATCAAATCATCTTCGTCCCCGACATCGATTGTTGCTTAGAATGCTAATAAAAACAATATTTCCCCGGCAAGGAAGACACGAGATCATTTATGATGATGAAGATAAGGCGCTTCAAGAAATATTATCAAATTTACAAATCAATTGGGCACAATATTTTTACGATGCATTTCGTACTTATCACGACTCGAAGAAGCGATCAATTGTCTATGCCCCTTACATTACTCGTATACTAACTGACTTGTTTATTCAAAGTCCGGCAATTGAGTTTGAAAAGATTAAGGTATCCAATATTCGCTTTTTTAGTTTGATGGGATTACCGGAATCTCCTCCGACGTATCCAACATATCCTGATTATAAAGCGGAACATCTAGCTTTACAAAAAGAGAAAGGAAAAACTAAATTAGGCAGTTCCGGACACGATGGAGATGAAGGAGATACTGAAAATGAAGGGGATGATAGAGATGAAGGGGAAGATGAAGAAGGAGAAGACGAAGCTATCGAGCAAACTTTTATCCAAAGTTCAATTGTAACAACCCCCATATCTATCGATTTTATATTTAAATATTTTATCGTTAGTCGGATGTTAGTCCAAAAAGCTACTTTTTGCATACGGTCAAATTAGGACTCGAGACCACTTCCATTGAGTTCAAAAGGACGTTTGCGATCTTTTTGAGTGTAAACTTCGATATGTTTGGAGATAGTGAAATTTTCAACACTTTTTCCCGCCTTTGACTTTGGTTTGGACTGCACCCCTTTAGTTCAGCCCAACCATCTTCCTCACTCTATCAAAACACTTCAAGCTTTGTCAAAAATGGTGGTGGGAAGTGGAAATTAAAACTCCAAACACAAATTCTATTGCAAATCCGAGATTCAACATCAAATTCACGTAAAGACCATTGATTCAAGCTTGTTGGTGTTCTTGCTTTGCTCTGAAATCTCCATCTTCATCAAATTCCGTGAAAAGGTGAGATTTTTGATCTCACATCTTGCCTATATCTATCTTGGACTGTTGGGAATGATTCCCTATCACTCTAGCATCAACATTTGCATTTGGTTTGGATTGGATTGGCGAAAAACTCCAAAATTTAGTGATTTTGGTGAAAAATTGCTACTAGGTCGTTCTGGCCATTTTTAGCTCGTTCGGAGTTAGGTCGCGCGTCCTTAAGTCGTAGGTCGTATTCGTCCTTAAGTCGTAGGTCGAAACAGCTTTAAGTCTTAGGTCGTTGCCGACCTAAAATTCCAAGGCAAACCACTAAGTCGCTCGAATTTTGTTAAGTCTTAGGTCGTTGCCGACCTAAAATCCCCAGGCAAAACGTTAGGTCGTTGCCGACCTATAATCTCCAAGCAAAACGTTAGGTCGTTGCCGACCTATAATCCCCCAGGCAAACTTTAGGTCGCTCGCACTGGCTTATCTCGTAGGTCGTCTCCGACCTAAGCTTCTTTTCCATAAGTCGTTCGCGAGTCAAATGTTAGGTCGTCTCCGACCTAACGCCCTCGTCACCTTAGGTCGTAGCTCGTAAGTCGCTCGACCCTGCTAAGTCTTTAAGTCGCTCGAGTTAGGTCGGCCAGTATATCTCGTAGGTCGTCTCCGACTTATCCTCCAGTTAAGTCGTTCGACCTTCTAGGTCGTTCGAGTTAGGTCATTGGACCATTTACCTTAGGTCGCTTGACCTTAAGTCGTAGGTCGTCTCCGACCTATGCCCCACTAAGTCGCATCCCACTTAGGTCGCAGGACTCTATAAGTCGTAGGTCGTAGCCCGTATTACTCTGCGTAGGCAATCTCTTCTGAAAAACATTTATCAGAATTTCTACTTTGATGGTTTTGGGATTGACTTCTTTGGACTTTACTCACGTCTTCGAACGTGAATTGATTTGTTCTACAATCGTTTTATGACTTGTCACTTTAAAGATATATGAAGGTTTCAATACTAATAGTAAATATCAAAACTCTTTCATCAAAGCGATTTCAACACTATTTTAAAGATCAAAAGTTCATTTTCTCAAACCGATTTTCAATCTACTAGTATATACAAGCCTTTACTTCACTCGAACGAGAAATCGACTTAAACGACTTAGTAAAACGGGTGGTATGAAACGCTTGCGTTCACTTCGTCGGTTAGCTCTTGGACTTGTTCGATTGAACCCTTTTCGTGACAATTTCCTAGTGAAGATTTACAGCTTGTTCGTAAATATTTAAGTTAAGCAAGTGGTTATGGGACATGAAGCTAAACTCATATATTTACTAGCTTGGTGTGATTGACACTTCTCGCTGATCATGATGATCATTTTATGATTTAGACTAGCTATTGTGCGATGTCTCTTTGTTTGCAAGGTAAGACTAGACCGCAGTAGTGTGATTCCGACTCACACACATCTCTTTGTCCGCAAGGTTAGTCTAGGCCGCAGTAGTGTGATTCCGACTCACACATATCTTTTTGTTTGCGAGGTTAGGCTAGACACCACTTGTGTGATTCCATTCACACATACCTTTTTGCTTTTTGGTTAGCCTAGGCCTCAATCAGTGTGATTCCGACTCACACATATGGGGTAGCTCCCCATGGTCTTCGGACCATCATGTGATAGGCCTCTTTCTCTTTTTTTATGATTTCTGGATTTCTTGTTTGATTTCTGGATTTTTATGTCATTGACTTGTTATGAGTACAAGTTTAGGGTATGATGCCCTCTTTGGATCTTTGAGAAGATTCTCGTGATATTGATCATTTCTCATCGGTTGATCTCCTGTTGATCATCATTTTCATACTTATAGTAGTATGTCAGTATGGATATTCTATGTTTATGCCATGTCTTTTATTATATATCATGTCATCTGATATTTATAGTTAGACTGATCCGTTTATTATTTTCTTAAATAATACTCGGGTCAGACCGAGATGTTACAGGTGCTTCTGCTTGACTTCCTTCCGGGATTTGCTACTTTGACTTTTGGCTGACTATTTAGTTTAGCAGTTTTTTGTTGTATACACTTGAGATATGGACTCATAGTTGTATTCTTTTGGTATAGCACGTGTTGCTATTCTTTTGTATTATTGTGGAACTTTTTGACCACTACTCTGATGTACACTTTCATGTGTTAGTTATATATTCATATCTTCTTCCGCCTTTGTGATATGGATGTCTGTGACTGCTATGTGTTATGTTTATTTCTATTTTTGTTTCCGAAGATTATTTTATAGCCACCATGTGATAATCAATTACATGGATGGTCGCTCCTCAACAGCCTTATTCTCCGTGCTAGTTGACAGCACTACATCGTAGTGTCCTTGGCTAGCGTGGGTATTGAGGTGGGGCGTCACAGCTTGGTATCAGAGCCAAACTTCGGAACAATGTAGAATAACTTAACAAGGATCATCGTCCTAAGTCCACCTTAGGATTTGTGTTTCAGGATTTAGTTTGAGTCTTCGAACCGACTTATCCTGTTTTCTTTATGATTCCTTATTTCATCATTCAAGATTGCTTGATGTTCATTGGTGAATAACCTTCTTCTTTCTCTTCTTTCTTTGAAAAGGAAGAGGATGTCAAGACCAGGCCGTCCCAGAGCTGGAACATCTGCTGCTGCTCCTCGAGATGGAGTTTTTATGACAACTCAACAGCTTCTTGAATTAGTGACGAATGCACAAGCAGCTGGAGCTAACCCGGAACCTACTCACCCAAAGTCGGGATTTGCATGGTTGTGCAGCGATTACACCAATTTGGGTGGGAAGCCCTTCAAAGGTTCCGAACCTATTATCGAGGTTCAAGCTTGGTTAAAATCATGTGATCGAATCTTCTCTCGCATGAACCTTGTCGATCTGCACCGTGTTCAAGTGGCTTCCAGTATGCTCCAAGAGAGAGCATTGGATTGGTATGAACTCCTTACATCCGAAATTAATGAAGCGGACCTCACCTGGGAGCACTTCCGGGAACGCTTCGAATCGAAATTCGTACCCGAGGCTGAAAAGGTAACTTTGGCTCGGCGATTTATTGACCTTGTTCAAGGTCAGGCTTCTGTGGCGGACTACGTCGCATCATTCGAATCCCTTTCCAAATATGGGGTCGAATATATAAATACTCCACTAAAGAAGAACCAGAGGTTCGTTTACGGCTTAAACAAAAGCCTCAAGAAGCCACTACTTTTGAAGTTAGAAGTTTCTTTCGACCAAATTGTAGATATCGCTCTTCGCCTTGAAGAGGCTGATAGAGAAAGTGATGTTGAAGTAGTAGCTTCCAAACCCAGCTTTAACAACAAAAAGAGGCCCAACAAATTTAAAGGCCCTTACCCCAACAAAAAGGGTAAGCAAGCGATTCCTTCTGCAAAGGCTCCTTCTCCTAATGACGCGAGATGCTTCAACTGTGGATCTGGGGATCATTATGCGAACAAGTGTTCAAAGCCCAAATCTTGTCGCTATTGTAAAAGCCCAGATCATTTTATACATCAATGCCTCAAACGTGAAGGCAAGAAGGAGGGAAAGTTGAATGTGGCTAAAGCCCCTGGCAACACATCTCGTGGCCAAGGTATTTCTCATTCCATTCTTGATGGCATTATTTTATTTCATAATCAATCTATTAGAGTTCTCTTTGATACGGGTGCATCCCATTCTTTTATATCAAAGGAACTTGTAGACACTTTTTCCTTAAGTGTTACTGCATTAATGACTTCTTTAAGGATTGCGAATCCTGTTGGTGGTTCCGAAACTCTTAGTTTGCTTTGTAAAGATGTGGAGATTATTTTATGCGATTTTTCTTTCCTAGCCGATTTGCATGTTATGCGTTACTTAGGCTTTGGAATAATTTTGGGTATGGATTGGCTTACTCGTTATGAAGCTCATATCCTATGTCCTGAGCGGACTATTTATCTCCGACATCCGCAATCCGTTAACCAGATTTCTATTATTCTTAATGATTCGGATTCCGCTTTGGTTGCATCTTTATATTCTCTAAACCCTCGTGATGATGATAATGATGACGAGGAGGATGTCATTTCTCTTATTCGCGTCGTTCGTGAATTTTCCGACATCTTTGAGCCCGTTTTAGGACTTCCACCTAAGCGAGCAATTGAGTTCAAAATTAATCTTATATCTGGAGCTCAACCTGTTACCCGTCCTCCTTATCGCATGTCCAATAAGGAGAACGAAGAGATGCGCAAACAACTATCCGAGTTGGAGACAAAGCAACTTATTCGCTCTAGTTCCTCGCCTTGGGGAGCTTCAGCTATTTTCGTAAGTAAGTCCGATGGTACACTTAGGCTTTGCGTTGACTACCGCAAGCTTAATGATCTTACTATTAAGAATAAATATCCATTGCCTCGGATTGATGATCTGTTTGATCAACTTAGTGGGGCTAGAGTCTTTTCACAACTGGACTTGGCTACCGGTTTCCATCAGCTTCGTATTGCAGAGGATAGTATTCCTTTGACTTCGTTCCGTACGCGTTATGGATCTTATGAATGGCTAGTTATGCCATTCGGTTTAACGAATGCTCCGGCTTATTTCGTTGACCTTATGAATAGAGTTTTCAAAGATTTTCTCGATCGGTTTGTTCTCATCTTTATTGATGATATTCTTGTGTATTCTAAAACCGAGGAGGAACACGAAAAGCACCTTCAAATTGTATTGGAAACTCTTAGGAGCAATCAACTAAAATCAAAATTTTCTAAATGCCATTTTTGGCAATCTAGTGTGAAATTTCTCGGTCATATCATTTCCGAATCCGGAATATCCGTGGATCCTTCAAAGATTGAAGCGATTCAAAATTGGAAGAGACCGGAGAGCGTGACTGAAATCCGTAGCTTTCTCGGATTGGCAGGTTATTACCGCTGTTTTATAAAAGACTTTTTTAAGATTGCCGTACCTCTTACTGGCTTAACAAAGAAAGGTGTTAAATACATTTGGTCAGACAAATGTGAAACTTCTTTTCAGAAATTAAAAGAACTCCTTTCTGATGCTCCTATTCTTATTATTCCCGAAGGGAATCAAGACTTTGTCGTTTACACCGATGCTAGTCGCGTTGGTTTGGGTGCCGTTCTTATGCAAAAAGAACGTGTTATTGCTTATGCTTCTAGGCAATTGAAGCCGGCTGAGACTAGATATGCCACACATGATTTAGAACTCGCGGCTATCGTTTTCGCCCTTCGAATTTGGCGACATTATCTTTTGGGAGAAAAGTTTATACTTTATACTGATCATAAGTCTTTGAAATATTTATTTTCTCAAAAGGAACTTAATTTGCGTCAACAGCGTTGGCTCGAATTTCTTGCCTCTTATGATCTTGACATTCTTTATACTCCCGGAAAGGGGAATCGTGTTGCCGACGCACTTAGTCGAAAACAACAAGCGGTTGTTTCCATGATGATATCTGAATGGAACGATCTCGAACTTTTATCCACTTGTGAAATTCGAGATCGCGTTTCCGATTTGTGTTCATCTCTTGTTTTATGTAGCCTTGAGGCTCGTCCTTCTTTATTAGACCGCATTCTTGAAGCTCAACAGCTAGATCCTGAATTGGCTTTGCTTGGCCAAAATCTTAAGGATAAAACCGATATTGAAGGTTTGAAAGACTTTGATATCGACTTTCGTGGCGGCATTCGAAAATTTGGTAGACTTATCGTACCAAATATTAGTGATCTTCGTAGAGACGTTCTAGAAGATTCTCATCGTTCCAAGTATTCCATTCATCCCGGTAGCAGTAAAATGTACGCTGATATGAAGCGACTTTATTATTGGGAGGGAATGAAATCTGATATCGCTAACTTTGTTAAGTGTTGCATGACTTGCCAACTTGTTAAGGCTGAACATCAAAGGCCCGGTGGGTTATTGCAACCATTGGAGATTCCAGTATGGAAGTGGGATCAAATTTCCATGGATTTTATAGATGGCCTTCCCCGTTCTCGTTCGGGTCATAATAGCTTATGGGTGATTGTTGATAGACTTACTAAGTCTGTCCATTTTATTCCTGTTCGGTCGAACCGAACCGTTCCTCTTCTGGCCAAACTTTTTATTAAAGAAATTGTTAAACTGCATGGAGTTCCTTCTTCCATTGTTAGTGATCGGGATCCATTGTTTACTAGTGGATTCTGGAAGAGTCTTCAAAAAGCTTTGGGAACGAAGCTTAATTTTAGCACCGCTTATCACCCCCAGTCCGATGGACAAACTGAGCGTGTGAACCAAACACTTGAAGATCTTCTTCGTTCTTGTGTGCTTGATTTCGGTGGAAGTTGGGAAGATCATATTTCACTTGTTGAATTTTCCTATAATAACAGCTTCCAATCTAGTATTGGTATGGCTCCTTTCGAGGCACTCTATGGAAGGCCATGCCGATCTCCTTCTTGTTGGCTTGAGGCCGGTGAGAAAATGGTTTTAGGACCAGACTTTATTCGAGATTCCACAGAAAAGATTGAACTTATTCGACATAGGATGAAAGAAGCCCAGAGTAGACAAAAATCCTATGCCGATAACCGAAGAAGGAAATTAGAATTTTCTGTTGGTGATATTGTATTTATTCGTGTTTCACCAATGAAGGGTGTTGTACGTTTCAGTCGATCGGGAAAGTTAGCGCCTCGATATATTGGGCCATTTCCTATCACTGAACGTATTGGTTCCATGGCTTATCGCCTTTCTTTACCGGCTCAGTTTTCTGCTATGCATGACGTGTTCCACGTATCTCAATTACGGAAGTGCCTTCGGGATTCCGATTCGATACTTGAGCCCGGTGTTGTGGAAGAGATTGAAGTTTCACCTAATTTAACTTATGAGCAGCATCCTGTTCGAATTATTGCTTCGGAGATCAAACAGCTTCGAAATAAAGATGTTCCGCTTGTTAAAGTTCAATGGTCCTCAAATCCTAAGGATTGCTCTTGGGAAACTAGAGAATTCATCGAGCGTACACATCCGGAATTACTTTCTCATGCTCTTTGAGGTAAACTTTTTAATTCCAATTTCTTTTGTGTTAATATGCTTTTATGGTTGTTACTTTTTATTTCCACCATATATATTGCGAGGACGCAATTTCTTTAAGGAGGGGAGTCTGTAACAACCCGCATATCTATCGATTTTATATTTAAATATTTTATCGTTAGTCGGATGTTAGTCCGAAAAGCTACTTTTTGCATACGGTCAAATTAGGACTCGAGACCACTTCCATTGAGTTCAAAAGGACGTTTGCGATCTTTTTGAGTGTAAACTTCGATATGTTTGGAGATAGTGAAATTTTCAACACTTTTTCCCGCCTTTGACTTTGGTTTGGACTGCACCCCTTTAGTTCAGCCCAACCATCTTCCTCACTCTATCAAAACACTTCAAGCTTTGTCAAAAATGGTGGTGGGAAGTGGAAATTAAAACTCCAAACACAAATTCTATTGCAAATCCGAGATTCAACATCAAATTCACGTAAAGACCATTGATTCAAGCTTGTTGGTGTTCTTGCTTTGCTCTCAAATCTCCATCTTCATCAAATTCCGTGAAAAGGTGAGATTTTTGATCTCACATCTTGCCTATATCTATCTTGGACTGTTGGGAATGATTCCCTATCACTCTAGCATCAACATTTGCATTTGGTTTGGATTGGATTGGCGAAAAACTCCAAAATTTAGTGATTTTGGTGAAAAACTGCTACTAGGTCGTTCTGGCCATTTTTAGCTCGTTCGGAGTTAGGTCGCGCGTCCTTAAGTCGTAGGTCGTATTCGTCCTTAAGTCGTAGGTCGAAACAGCTTTAAGTCTTAGGTCGTTGCCGACCTAAAATTCCAAGGCAAACCACTAAGTCGCTCGAATTTTGTTAAGTCTTAGGTCGTTGCCGACCTAAAATCCCCAGGCAAAACGTTAGGTCGTTGCCGACCTATAATCTCCAAGCAAAACGTTAGGTCGTTGCCGACCTATAATCCCCCAGGCAAACTTTAGGTCGCTCGCACTGGCTTATCTCGTAGGTCGTCTCCGACCTAAGCTTCTTTTCCATAAGTCGTTCGCGAGTCAAATGTTAGGTCGTCTCCGACCTAACGCCCTCGTCACCTTAGGTCGTAGCTCGTAAGTCGCTCGACCCTGCTAAGTCTTTAAGTCGCTCGAGTTAGGTCGGCCAGTATATCTCGTAGGTCGTCTCCGACTTATCCTCCAGTTAAGTCGTTCGACCCTCTAGGTCGTTCGAGTTAGGTCGTTGGACCATTTACCTTAGGTCGCTTGACCTTAAGTCGTAGGTCGTCTCCGACCTATGCCCCACTAAGTCGCATCCCACTTAGGTCGCAGGACTCTATAAGTCGTAGGTCGTAGCCCGTATTACTCTGCGTAGGCAATCTCTTCTGAAAAACATTTATCAGAATTTCTACTTTGATGGTTTTGGGATTGACTTCTTTGGACTTTACTCACGTCTTCGAACGTGAATTGATTTGTTCTACAATCGTTTTATGACTTGTCACTTTAAAGATATATGAAGGTTTCAATACTAATAGTAAATATCAAAACTCTTTCATCAAAGCGATTTCAACACTATTTTAAAGATCAAAAGTTCATTTTCTCAAACCGATTTTCAATCTACTAGTATATACAAGCCTTTACTTCACTCGAACGAGAAATCGACTTAAACGACTTAGTAAAATGGGTGGTATGAAACGCTTGCGTTCACTTCGTCGGTTAGCTCTTGGACTTGTTCGATTGAACCCTTTTCGTGACAATTTCCTAGTGAAGATTTACAGCTTGTTCGTAAATATTTAAGTTAAGCAAGTGGTTATGGGACATGAAGCTAAACTCATATATTTACTAGCTTGGTGTGATTGACACTTCTCGCTGATCATGATGATCATTTTATGATTTAGACTAGCTATTGTGCGATGTCTCTTTGTTTGCAAGGTAAGACTAGACCGCAGTAGTGTGATTCCGACTCACACACATCTCTTTGTCCGCAAGGTTAGTCTAGGCCGCAGTAGTGTGATTCCGACTCACACATATCTTTTTGTTTGCGAGGTTAGGCTAGACACCACTTGTGTGATTCCATTCACACATACCTTTTTGCTTTTTGGTTAGCCTAGGCCTCAATCAGTGTGATTCCGACTCACACATATGGGGTAGCTCCCCATGGTCTTCGGACCATCATGTGATAGGCCTCTTTCTCTTTTTTTATGATTTCTGGATTTCTTGTTTGATTTCTGGATTTTTATGTCATTGACTTGTTATGAGTACAAGTTTAGGGTATGATGCCCTCTTTGGATCTTTGAGAAGATTCTCGTGATATTGATCATTTCTCATCGGTTGATCTCCTGTTGATCATCATTTTCATACTTATAGTAGTATGTCAGTATGGATATTCTATGTTTATGCCATGTCTTTTATTATATATCATGTCATCTGATATTTATAGTTAGACTGATCCGTTTATTATTTTCTTAAATATTACTCGGGTCAGACCGAGATGTTACAGGTGCTTCTGCTTGACTTCCTTCCGGGATTTGCTACTCTGACTTTTGGCTGACTATTTAGTTTAGCAGTTTTTTGTTGTATACACTTGAGATATGGACTCATAGTTGTATTCTTTTGGTATAGCACGTGTTGCTATTCTTTTGTATTATTGTGGAACTTTTTGACCACTACTCTGATGTACACTTTCATGTGTTAGTTATATATTCATATCTTCTTCCGCCTTTGTGATATGGATGTCTGTGACTGCTATGTGTTATGTTTATTTCTATTTTTGTTTCCGAAGATTATTTTATAGCCACCATGTGATAATCAATTACATGGATGATCGCTCCTCAACAGCCTTATTCTCCGTGCTAGTTGACAGCACTACATCGTAGTGTCCTTGGCTAGCGTGGGTATTGAGGTGGGGCGTCACATCAATCCCGGAAAATTACGAGATTGAACAAATTTCTGGAACTTCACGCACATATACAAAAAATGAAAAGCTCAAGTCCGACATCACCATCTCTAAAAATCAAAAGAAATTCTCTCAACAAATTGCACAAGGCTTTTCTTCCATCAATTCTAGATTCGATCATCTAGATGCCAAAGTCGAAGAGAATGCACGAGAGATGAAGAATGTCAAAACAATTCTTCGTCGATTGTGGAAAAAATCTCATGGATCTTCTCCTCCTCCCTCTCCAACTTGGGGAGACTGCTGAAAGAAGATGATTTCTTTTGGTTTGTCCTTTGGTCCAAAAACTTCAGGTTCATAAAATTCTGTAATTTTTTTTGTGTGGCTTTTAAAACTTATGTGTTGTTGTTTGTATAATTTACTATGTCTCTCTGAAACATATGGTTCACTGTGTTTTGGTTAAACTAATGCTCTGTCCTGAAAAATTGATTTGGTTTTACCATCTTGGTACACACTTGGTTGATCAACTATGTATTGTCTATATTTCTTATCTATTTTGTGATATTCATGTTCTAACATTTTTTTTACACTCCTGTTACATTCAGTTTTAACACATATATTTTTATTATTTACAGTTTTGTCACCCTTTAGTACAAACTTTTAATGTGTATTACTATCTCTTTATATCTCACACCCCCTACAACTCCTTTTGTTAATGACAAAGGGGGAGAAATAATAACATTTCTGCTATATAAACTGGTCATATTGACAAGGGGAGCAAAAGGTATGGTTATACTAACCGTTGAATTATATAGTTGTCATCATCAAAAAGGGGGAGAATGTTGGAACCTGCCTTCTTTGATTTTAATGCGACAACTATATATTTCAACCTATATACTATGATGTCAAATATTCTTGCAGGAATCTACAAAGAGAAGCTATTATCATATCATCAACAAAGATCAAGTTCTCAAATTTTATTATTTCTAAGTTAAATATTCTTGTACAATCTCTGATATGATGATAAAACACACACACACAAATACACTTTTGAAAATCATGTTTTAAAATAATAAATATCTTTAATTATTTAAAGATATAAAAAGGTATTTTCAAAATTATATAATATCTCAAGTTCAGAAGTGCTAAAACAAAGGAAGGAACAAAACAATATAGGTTTAGACGTCTGTAGTTTTATCTAGCCGTCTGACATCAATGTCAGACGTATGAACCCTCAGTATAAAGTACTTCTATTTCTATATGAAATAGACGTCTATCAATTTAATAACAGACGTCTGTCATCATAGACAGACGTCTGAATTAAATGACAGACATCTGAAATGACTGATTTTTGTTTCTTCTATTTTTGGTATTTTTAACCTTAGTCAGACATCTGGCACTTTTCTCTCAAACATCTGAACTTGACGAACTGAAGCATCTCTTCATGAAATATCAAATTCTGAAGAGTTGTCTTCTTCATCAAGAGTTGCACTTCTTCTAATGGTTGCAACTATTAAATTAAAACTATTCAATACTATAAATAGAGGTGAAAATCCACTATTTCAATAACTAATTCTTTCTATCTATTCTGATCTTATATTGTTATAATATCAAGTGATTTTCAACTCTCTACTTCCTATCTTTGCACATTCAAATCATCATATCAAGAAGATATTCAATTTTATATTACATAAATTATACAACATATATTCAATGGTTCAAAGTGTAGTTAACATTATTCTACGTGTCAATTTATTTAACATTTAAAGGGGGTCATATTATGCAAATGGCATATATCAAATTAACACATATATCAAATCTAACTATCTTACGTCGATTTCAATTTCAAATTATTTATCACTTACAATTATTAACCAATTTAACATCCAATTGTAAACATCCAATATTCAATCATTTAACAACTAAACTGAATTATCATTGCATATATAACAGATAATGGTGTCAGATGTCACAGGTGAACTGATACAGGTAATAACAGATATAACAGTGTAAATAACTAACAGCAGCATATTTCAATTGTCGTTTCAATTGAAATCAAATTTAATAAATAAAAGAACGTTAATCGTGAGTGATTGCTCACCTTTCGAGGCTAGAGAGAACAGGAGAGGACACGGATACGGACACTGAAATTGAGTTACGAATCCAAGCAAGAATTCCTGAAGCGAAGCACGATGGACTCGAGTTTGACGATGAAGCTGATAAATTGGAGTCAAAGGAAAAATCGAATCAGATTGATGTAAATGAAACGAAATATATATATATATATATAAATATATATATCTATATATATATATATAATAAAAAAAATAAACAAAAAATAAACAAAAATCGAAATTAAATTTTGAAATACACATTTTTTTTTATAAAATCAAGCCTATACACTATATATAGACTAATAAATCTAATATACAGATTATATGATATATTCAATGCGACCTTTTATAAACTGTAAAATGAACAAAAGAATGCAAAGTGACCAAACACCAGTATAGTATGTAAAACTTAATATAGATTAATATATATTGACACAAAACTTTATTACTCACATATATGCCGACCATAACAAAACAAATGTGTACAATTTGAACTGAATGCATGCCGACCGATATTGTTCTACATAGCTTTAATATAATTTAAAATCCATAGATATAATATTTTGTAAAACAAAATAAGCATAAAGCTTTATGATATATATAGCAGGTGACGGCCAAGCAATGCACATATGTATGTTGACAAAAATATATGTACGCACTATATATAAGTAAGAGAAATAGGACCAAGTAGTGTTATAAAAAAAGAGTGATTCACCATGCATGCGTTGGAAAAATGTATATATAATTTCACACAATATCATTTCAAAGAATCAAGTAGGCTCAGACATAACAAGGATAACATGAAATCAGCAGTGCATATACGTATAGCTTCATATATATACATCAAGGTACATGCAGCCGTGGATTCAAGTTTAACCAGAGGAACAAAGTGGGTGCGGCGAGATCTGGGTGGACGTGCATGCGGGCTTAGGGAAGACGTGGAGGGGCGAGTGGATTGTATGGGTTTCTTCAGCAAAACGTGTTGCCTTCGCTTTTTTTTTTAAACACAACATCAATATTTAATTCACAACAATATATACAAAAATAAAAGAAGAGAAAGATTGCCTGAGAGGAAAGAAGAAGAACTCGGCTACAATAGATGGTGCGTGGACTGCTGTGATCTCGGCCAGGGCAGTGAGAGGTGATGGTGTTTGCCATGCTCGACAAGTCAGAAGTTCGACCATTGGGTGGCTGCGTGGTAGGAGGGAATGGCCGAGGCCATGGGAAGGGAAGGAAGCGGATGAAGGCGGTGCGCGTGAGTGGCTGGCAAAACAAGGAAAGAAGGAGACGAGCAGGCAAAGAAGATATAAAATGAAATATGAAGTGGGTAAAAAAAAATTATTAATTAATGAAGATGTTGAAGGTGGTCTCGAAGTGATGGCTACAGGCGTTCACCATTTTTGTTTCCAAAACAAAAATTTGAATCAACGCATTGAAAACTGAAACAACAAATGTAATAAAGTTAATACAGAAATATGAGAAGTCTGGCAACGTTAATATGCACCAATAAATAAATTTAATGACGCGTGAATGGATGCTGTTGTTTCATAATTTAACAAGGCAACAGATTGACTGTTGGGCAATCGAAGAGACAGCAAAGCAAGAGACACAAGATACGATACCGATACGACAAACTACTTTGTCGTTTCATACGTGTTCTAGACATCAAAATACAGAATTGATTATACTGTAGAGATCAGCGCGATGAGACGATCAAAACAGTATACAAATATCAGTGGTATGATTGAAATATAAAAATTCGAATTTTCTAATAGTGGAAAATGCAAGAAAAACACTGAAAAATAAGATCGACGGAGCCAAAGATGTCCGAATTTGGAGAAACGACAAACTGTCATCTTGCTCAGAAGATGGTTTAGAATTTTTCTATATAAAAATATTTAGGTTTCGGAAATATTTTATTTTCATCGCTTTTTAACTGATTAAATTGAAGTGAATTTACGCGCGAAATAAACTTTCATATTTTCGGCCGAAAATTTACCAGTTGCTATGTTTAACTAAACGCATTCCAAATATCAAATTTATATTTCAAAATTTTATCGTTTAAAATTTCGCAAAATTTCAATTAATTACGATATTAAAACAGTTAAAATTTACGGGTCGTTACAGTATTAGTGAAATGTACTCTAGATTCCAAGATATCTATCATTCACTATTAGCTTTAGAAGTTACTTTTACTGAACCTGATATTGTTTCTAAAATCCTTAACTCTTTAACTGATGAATGGGAACGAAAAGTCTTAGCTATCGAGGAAGCTAATGATATTTCAACAATAAAAACAGAAGAATTAATAGGTAATCTAATGTCCTATGAAGTAAACTTACAGACAAGACGAGCACAAGCACAGGACAAGAAAACTATTGCTTTTCAAGCAGAAAAAGAAGACTCTGAATCAGAAGACGATATGGCATTTATAGCTAAGAATTTCAAAAGGTTTTTGAAATTCAAAAAGGGTAATAAATTTGGAAATAACAAGGGTTTCAATAAGCCATCAAGCTCATCTCTAAAATGCTACGAATGTCACAAGAAGGGCCACATAAACAAAGATTGTCCTGATCGGAAGAAAGAAAATAATCTCAAAAAGGACAAATATAAAAAGAAGCAAGCCTTCTCAGTTACATGGGATGATACGGAATCTTCTTTGTCAGACAGTGATAATGATAGTGATTCAGAACAAGCCAACGTTTGTTTTATGGCAACAAATGATGATGTAAGTGATCTAACTTTTGACGATTTAATAGAAATAACCTCTTAATTATTAGATAAACTTAGAATCCTAAAGAGTAAATATAAAGATGCTTTAGGAAAATTAAATAGAACTGAAATAGAAACTGACATGTTAAAAGATGAAAAGAAAATATTAGAGGAAGAGTTAGTAAAATCTCAAGAATCTTATGTTAATATAACATCTCAATTCACTGATTTAAGTAGTGAAATGAAAAAGACAAAAATATGAGAATATTAAATTAGCAAAAGAGAATTATGATTTAAACTCTAAAATTGAAACACTTGATATAGAAGTATCACATCTTAAAACAAAACTGGAAAATATTTCTAAAAATGTTTCTAAATTTAACAGTGGAAGAGAGAGTCTCTCTAAAATAATTGAGAATTCTCAAACCTGTTCAAATAAAAAGGGGTTAGGATATAAAAAACCAATACAAAAGCATTCTAAAAATAATGGTTCTTTATATACTAATTTTAAGAAAAAGGAATCTATATCTGCTCAAAAATCTTCTTCAAATATTGGTCATTCAAAATCAATTATGATTTGGGTTCCAAAGACTAATAATAATTTGATTAGGAATAACTACATTAAATCATTCATTAAGTCTGTACATAAGAATGAAAATTTTATTTTTAAAGGGAACTCTAAACCCAACTGGGTTTGGCTTCCTAAGATTTAACCCTTAGGACCCTAACAGAGGAAGTGGGTACCAATAGAATTTCAATATTTTTTGCAGGTACCGATTAAGAAAAGAGGAAAATGGATTCTAGACAGTGGTTGCTCAAAACACATGACAGGCGACAAAAATATGTTAACAAACATTATCTACTCAGATGGAGGATCTGTCACTTTTGGAGATAATTCCAAAGGTTACATCATCGGCAAAGGCGATGTGAGCAATGACGGTACATCTAATTTACCTCTTATTACAAATGTTTTATTAGTTAAAAATTTAAAACACAACTTACTAAGTATTAGTCAATTATGTGATAAAGGTTTTAACATAGTATTTTCTGAAAATAAATGCAATATTTTTTATCATAACAAAAATCTTATTTTCGAAGGAGTTAGAGATCGTAATATTTATATTCTGAATATGAAAATAAATCATAATACAAATATGTGCTTATTAGTCAAAGAAAATGATCCTTGGCTATGGCATAAAAGATTTTGTCATATAAATTTCAAAGCTATTAATAAATTATCCAAAAACAATTTAGTAAAAGGTTTACCTAAAATGAATTTTAAGGTAAATAGCATTTGTGATGCTTGTCAACTAGGAAAGCTAACTAAATCTTCTTTTAAATCTAAGAAGATCATCTCAACTTTACAACCTCTTGAGTTTATTACATCTAGACTTATTTGGACCAACTCAGACTCAATCTATTAATCACAATAGATATGTTTTTGTAATAGTTGATGACTTCTCTAGATATACATGGACCTTATTTATGAAAAAAAAAGTGATACATTTGAAAATTTCAAAATCTTTGCTAAACGTATTCAAAATATTAAAAATCTAAAAATTAAAAACATTAGAAGTGATCATGGAGGTGAATTTGAAAATGAAATGTTTGAGAAATTTTGTAATAAGAAAGGAATATTTCAAAACTTTTCATTTCCAAGAACGCCTCAACAAAATGGAGTTGTTGAACGTAAAAATAGAACACTTCAAGAATGTGCTAGGACTTTATTGAATGGAACCACTCTTCCAAAACAATTTTGGGCAGAAGCCGTTGCTACTGCTTGTTATGTCCTAAATCGTGTCTCTATTCGACCTTTAACTAAACACACTCCATATGAACTTTTCAACGGTAGAAAACCTAATATTTCTTACTTTAAAGTTTTTGGTTCGAAATGTTTTGCTTTAAATATGAAAGATCAACTAGGAAAATTTGATCCAAAATCAGATGAATGTATATTCATCGGATATTCAAAACGTAGCAAAGCATATAGAATCTGTAATAAAAGAACTAAAATAATTGAAGAAACACTTCATGTATCATTTGATGAAAATTTTAAAATTAACACAAATGACGATGAAGATATTATAATTAATTCTAATTCAAATATTGACATCATTATACCTCAAAACACTTCTTCTGAAAATCAAAGTGAAAAGGAATTAAAATCCCCACCAAGAATTTTAAAAGATCATCCAATTCAAAATATAATAGGAGAAATTGATGAAAGAGTTAAAACAAGGAATCAACTAAATCAAATAGGTCATATAGCTTTTCTTTCTAATATAGAACCTAAAAATATTAAGGAAGCCTCAACTGATGATTATTGGATTATTGCGATGCAAGAAGAACTAAACCAATTCGAAAGAAATAACGTTTGGGATTTAGTTCCACGACCGAATGATCAATCAGTTATTGACACTAAATGGGTTTTTAAAAATAAAGCTGATGAAAATGGTAATATCACTAGAAATAAAGCTAGATTAGTTGCACAAGGATATAATTAGGAAGAAGGAATTGACTATGAAGAAACGTTTGCTCCTGTCGCAAGATTAGAAGCAATACGAATCCTATTAGCCTATGCTTGCTTTCATGATTTCAAATTATATCAAATGGTTGTTAAAAGTGCATTTTTAAATGAATTTATTAAAGAAAATGTTTATGTTGAACAACCTCCCTTGTTTATACACGAACAATTTCCAGACCATGTTTATAAACTTAAAAAGGCTTTATACGGTTTAAAACAAGCACCTCGTGCTTGGTATGATCGTTTAAAAAGTTATTTAATCGACTCTGGTTTTGAAATTGGAAAGGTTGATCAAACTCTTTTTATTAAGAAAAAGAAACATGATATTTTAATTGTTCAAATTTATGTAGATGATATTATTTTTGGATCAACTAATGATAAATTATGTCAAGAATTTTCTAAAATAATGACAAATGAATTTGAGATGTCTCACATGGGAGAATTAACATATTTTCTTGGACTTCAAATTAAACAAGTTAATAATGGCATTTTTATAAATCAAGAAAAATATTGTAATAATTTAATTAAACGTTTTGGTATGGAAAATACTTCTGCCAAACCAACTCCTATGAGTACAACCATACATCTTGGAAAAGATGAAAACGGCAAGAGTGTAGACCAAAAATTATATCGTAGTATGATTGGGTCTTTATTATATTTAACTGCTAGTAGACCCGATATAATGATGAGTGTTTGTTTGTGTGCACGATTTCAAGCAGATCCTAAAGAATCACACATTAGAGCAGTGAAACGTATTTTACGTTATCTCAACAAAACCAAAGATTTTGGACTATTCTATCCAAAAGAATGTCCCTTTGAATTAGTTTCATATAGTGATGCTGATTTTGGAGGAAGTCGAACGGATAGAAAAAGTACTAGTGGGACTTGTCACTTCATTGGACGGTCTCTAGTATCTTGGTTTAGTAAGAAACAAAATTGCGTATCACTTTCTACCTGTGAAGCAGAATATATATCTGCAGCTTTGGCATTTTCTCAAGTAATTTATACGCAACAAACTCTTCAAGATTTTGGTTTTAAATTATCTAAATCAACAATTTTCTGTGATAATTCAAGTGCTATTAATTTATCTAAAAATCCAGTAAATCATTCACGGACAAAACATATTGATATTCGTCATCATTTTCTTCGTGATAATATTAAAAAAGATATAATCAATCTAGAATTCGTATCTTCGGAAAATCAATTAGCAGATATTTTTACCAAACCATTAAATGAAAACACTTTTGTAAAATTGAGACGAGAACTTGGAATCGCCTCATTCAAAAATTTATGAAGTTTACTTCAACTCATTTCTGTTTTTATTTAAAGGTTAATATAAACTTGGTTTTTGTCCTCACATTTTTCTTCTGGTTAAAATTAAATTATTCTACATTTAATCTTAACTATTCATTGTTTAGCCTTCAGTTTTATATATAAATTCTTTCATTCAGAAGAAAACTTTCATTCGGCTTATTTCAAATAAAAAGGTGAAAGAAGAAAATCAATTATGTTTTTTAATTTTGCATTATTCTTATATACCATGGCCGGTTCATCTTCAGATGAGCCTTCCTATTCATCTGGATATTCTTCAATTGACTTTGAAACACCTAGCTCTGGGTCTTCCGAACTTCCAACTCCAACTCCAGCCTATATTCCGATATGTCCACCACAAAGTCATCATACGGGATATACGCCAGAAAATAAACGCACGCGAAGAAATTTATTTCTATCTCCAACTACTAAAGAAAAGATAGATGACTTACATCACTATCAGAGGGAAACACTTAATCTTCAGCGTGAAATGTATTTTGAGCAAAAGAGTCATGGTAGAAGACCCAGTTTTCTTGAACGTTGTGCTGTAAAAATATGTGGTTCATCTCCGATCAACACAAATGCACATATTCATTCACCTCAACGTCCTCATGTTTCTCCAAATTCTTGGGAACGTCAACCACAGTTATCGCCAAATAAACCATTTGACGATAACAGTCAATTTGAATTACATAATGAAAAGTCTCCAAAATATCCAAAAACTCCGAAGACTTCAAAATAAAGTATATATATATATATATATATATATGAGATTTATGATTGTAATTTTTTTTATGCATGTCTTTTAAAAATTATATGTATATGGTTATTCTTACATATTAGATATCTTAAAAGGGTTGAAATACTGCCTAACAGACGTCTAATAAGTATTAACAGACGTCTGAGTTTAATACAAAAAGTCTTAAATTCTCTGTTCCTATTTGAGCCGTCTGAAAATTATGTCACAGACGTCTGTAATATAATTTAGACGTCTGTAACAAAATTTTAGACGTCTAAATTTAGTTCAAAATGTTTTTTACTCTCTATTTCAAATTTAGCCCTCTGAGCCGTCTGAAGAAATCATGTCAGCCGTCTGTCATAACATTTAGATGTCTTTTGTAAATTCGAGCCGTCTAAATTCTATTGATTATTCCAAATTGCTTTTAATTTCTATAGAACATCAGACGTCTGATTTCTTTTTAGCCGTCTAAAACCCTGTTAGACAGAAAACCCTATAATTCAAACCAACGACCTCCTTTCTTCAACACGACTATTCATTCAATCTTCTCTCAAAATCGAAATTCAAAACCCTAGCCTTCTTAAAAAACAATGGCGCCCAAATCAAAAATCAAGAAACAAAAAGGGGATTCTTCTCAACAAGCTCCTCATATTCTCCCTACAGAAGATCAAATTGCCGCTTGACTCTACCATGAAACCCGAAGTATGGCTCGTTACAAACATCTATCTTCTTCGCCTTCATTTCACGGTATTTTCCATGACCTTGATCATTTTCCTGCCTACAAAATTAAGTTCTTTACTGATAGATCTCAGATCACCAGTCTTATTGATTTCAAAGACAATCAAGTGAACATATGTAGACTTAGTGTCCTATTATTTCTTGCAAATGTCAACAATCCCAAAATTAGGCTTCATAGAGATAAAGGAACGCTTTGGACAAGCGTATTTGGAAATATTATACAAATAACTCCGGCTGACATTGGACGAATTTTAAAATGTAGCACGGATGGGGTCGATTTAGATGATTTTAAGTTAGAAGGTGAGGATCTTAAACACATAGAATATCATCTTTTTGAACCAGGACAGTCCACAGATAGATCAAATCATCTTCGTCCCCGACATCGATTGTTGCTTAGAATGCTAATAAAAACAATATTTCCCCGGCAAGGAAGACACGAGATCATTTATGATGATGAAGATAAGGCGCTTCAAGCAATATTAACAAATTTACAAATCAATTGGGCACAATATTTTTACGATGCATTTCGTACTTATCACGACTCGAAGAAGCGATCAATTGTCTATGCCCCTTACATTACTCGTATACTAACTGACTTGTCTATTCAAAGTCCGGCAATTGAGTTTGAAAAGATTAAGGTATCCAATATTCGCTTTTTTAGTTTGATGGGATTACCGGAATCTCCTCCGACGTATCCAACATATCCTGATTATAAAGCGGAACAACTAGCTTTACAAAAAGAGAAAGGAAAAACTAAAGTAGGCAGTTCCGGACACGATGGAGATGAAGGAGATACTGAAAAAGAAGGGGATGATAGAGATGAAGGGGAAGATGAAGAAGGATAAGACGAAGCTATCGAGCAAACTTTTATCCAAAGTTCAATCCCGGAAAATTACGAGATTGAACAAATTTCTGGAACTTCACGCACATATACAAAAAATGAAAAGCTCAAGTCCGACATCACCATCTCTAAAAATCAAAAGAAAATCTCTCAACAAATTGCACAAGGCTTTTCTTCCATCAATTCTAGATTCGATCATCTAGATGCCAAAGTCGAAGAGAATGCACGAGAGATGAAGAATGTCAAAACAATTCTTCGTCGATTGTGGAAAAAATCTCATGGATCTTCTCCTCCTCCCTCTCCAACTTGGGGAGACTGCTGAAAGAAGATGATTTCTTTTGGTTTGTCCTTTGGTCCAAAAACTTCTGGTTCATAAAATTCTGTAATTTTTTTTTGTGTGGCTTTTAAAACTTATGTGTTGTTGTTCGTATAATTTACTATGTCTCTCTGAAACATATGGTTCACTGTGTTTTGGTTAAACTAATGCTCTGTCCTGAAAAATTGATTTGGTTTTACCATCTTGGTACACACTTGGTTGATCAACTATGTATTGTCTACATTTCTTATCTATTTTGTGATATTCATGTTCTAACATTTTTTTTACACTCCTGTTACATTCAGTTTTAACACATATATTTTTCTTATTCACAGTTTTATCACCCTTTAGTACAAACTTTTAATGTGTATTACTATCTCTTTATATCTCACACCCCCTACAACTCTTTTTGTTAATGACAAAGGGGGAGAAATAATAACATTTCTGCTATATAAACTGGTCATATTGACAAGGGGAGCAAAAGGTATGGTTATACTAACCGTTGAATTATATAGTTGTCATCATCAAAAAGGGGGAGAATGTTGGAACCTGCCTTCTTTGATTTTAATGCGACAACTATATATTTCAACCTATATACTATGATGTCAAATATTCTTGTAGGAATCTACAAAGAGAAGCTATTATCATATCATCAACAAAGATCAAGTTCTCAAAATTTATTATTTCTAAGTTAAATATTCTTGTACAATCTCTAATATGATGATAAAACACACACACACAAATATACTTTTGAAAATCATGTTTTAAAATAATAAATATCTTTAATTATTTAAAGATATAAATAGGTATTTTCAAAATTATATAATATCTCAAGTTCAGAAGTGCTAAAACAAAGGAAGGAACAAAACAATACAGGTTTAGACGTCTGTAGTTTTATCTAGCCGTCTGACATCAATGTCAGACGTTTGAACCCTCAGTATAAAGTACTTCTATTTCTATATGAAATAGACGTCTGTCAATTTAATAACAGACGTCTGTCATCATAGACAGACGTCTGAATTAAATGACAGACATCTGAAATGACTGATTTTTGTTTCTTCTATTTTTGGTATTTTTAACCTTAGTCAGACATCTGGCACTTTTCTGTCAGACATCTGAACTTGACGAACTGAAGCATCTCTTCATGAAATATCAAATTCTGAAGAGTTGTCTTCTTCATCAAGAGTTGCACTTCTTCTAATGGTTGCAACTATTAAATTAAAACTATTCAATACTATAAATAGAGATGAAAATCCACTATTTCAATAACTAATTCTTTCTATCTATTCTGATCTTATATTGTTATAATATCAAGTGATTTTCAACTCTCTACTTCCTATCTTTGCACATTCAAATCATCATATCAAGAAGATTATAGGAAGGGTGTACTACATTGACTATATACGTGTTACTCAAGAACACACAAGTCAAGAAACAATTTATTAATTGTATTTGAAGTCCTATTCGGTTGCTTAGGCAGAAAAGTCCTGTTCGGTTGCTCAGGCGGTGTAATACCTATTCCTCCGGGTTAAGTGAGGATTATTCGAGGAATTCCAGAAGGAGTCTGGGACTGGACGTAGAATGGGAAGTTCGAACCAATATAAAAATCTCTGGTGTCATTTTTATTACTGCTATTTACTATTTTTTATAATTCCACATTTGCTAGACTTGTCTTACTATATATTATTGATCCATATACACTTTCATATAGCGAGTAGTACCTTTTGGGTACTTAAAACCCATGGAATGAAAACCCTAAGAATATCTTTCAAATTAATTAGAAAAATTCCTGAAAACACGATATTTACTAAAATGTTCGTTTAGCGATATTTTTACTCCAACTGTAGCCATTTTGTTTGACCAATTTCAAAACCTTCTAAACTCGAATTTTTCCTAGTAATAATACCATATATAATAATTGTTAGAAATACAAAGAAACCCTTCAGGATGTCTTTCAAATCAATTACAAAAATTCCCACAAATAGGATATTTCAAATTACTCATATAGCGACCTTCTTCTCACTATAACCTTTCTTTTGCAACTTTACTTCTCAATTTAATGAATGAATTAAACTTCAATAGTTTGATAGTAAAAATTAAACTTATACTACTTATTAAAAATGGAAAGAAGTGCCCAGGATGTCTCTCAAAGTGGACTTTGAAAATCGCCGAACACAAGGCATTTTCAAAGTTTATCCATGGCAACCCTTTCGCTTCTAACTTTCATGATTTGGTTTCACAATTTCAATAAATTTACAAACTAATTAATTACTATTCCAAACAAAAAAATGTTACAAAATAACCAAAGCAAATTATCCCATGTAAATTTCATAAATCTTCCATTTACACAAGTTAAAGTTAAGAGATATCGAAGTGCACTTATAACGACTATTATCGCTTCAAACACTTTCAAACATACTTCAATTCAACATAGAATCCAAGCAGACATTTAAACATCAAGTCAAGGGCATGTCACATGTTATAAAAGGTATTAGGAGTGATGTTATATAATATAAAATTGTCATTTTCTTTCAAAAGCAAGAGGGTCCAAACTCAATATTTGCGCGCGCACACATATATTGTACACACACACACACATAATATATACATACTAGATAGTGAGATAACTTTCCCAAATCGAGTCCTACATCAAGCTCAAACACACAAGAACAAAGAACCACTTCCTACCATCTCCAAAAGCATAAAGATCCAACCTTTAGCTCCAAAATCACAAAGCCAAGCTCTCACCTTCATCCATGCTCACGGCCTATATGTGAAACCCTCCTCTTCACTTTTCCAACTTTTTACTTTAGTTTCAAGCATCCTATGGTGTTCTAAGGTGTTGGTGAAAGTTTGGTAGTATTTGGAAGAGATTTGAACTAATTAGAGAAAGATTAGTGAATAACAAAGTGGATTAGTGCTAATCCACTTCCACCATTTTTTACTCTTTTGTTATTTTTCAAGATTTTGTTAATTATGAATGAATACACATGCCTAAGAACCCCCTTTACATGACCAAGATCCCCCAATGTGCCTTGCATGCTTATTTTACTTCACACCATTTCATATTTTACCTAACACTTATGGCTTTCCTTAAAAGCCCATTTTCAAAAATATCTTCCCTTGACATCACCTATTACATCATCATATTTTATTTTCCACAAATGGAAAAATATTTCTATTTCATATTAATTCTTTCCTAAGAAAATAAGTGTATGTAAAAGAGTTTGAATAACTTCTAACGAGTAAAAAACATTTTATCGACAAAACAATTTTCTGTCACATTGTCGATATTTTTTCGAAGTATTTACTTTTGTACACATTTCTCCAAAATAAGTTTACCGTCGTTAGTTATGATTTAAAAGGGGGTTAAAAAGATTTTAAATCACCATAATCTCATTTAATCCAAAATCAAATTATTAAATTATTTAGATATTTAAACATGAAGTGTTCGAAATTCCAGGCCGTTATATTCTTCCCACTTAAAACATTTTATCATCGAAATTCCAATACGAGCAACAAAAGAAACAATTGCAAAGTAATACTTAATAGTATTCAAAATTACTAGCAAACATTTCTCTCAATTTTCCTAAGTTCAAAAATCCTCTTATCGCACAAGGACGATAATTAATCTACTAAGCGTATCTTACGCTCAACAGCCTCAGGTTATTACTTAGTCGATTATCCATGCTACCTCATAAAAAATCGAGGAATCATCACCTAAACTTTTCATAAGCCAAAAATTTAGTATGCATATACTAAAGCTTGTACGATGTATATGAATCATCCGTACGTAATCCGATCACTTGTTCGATCACATAATTTCACTTCCAAACTAATATAGATCACTTGACCTCTCTACTACGGACTTTGATCAGGTTCCTTGATTAGAAACCTCCATCCTCCTTACATAGTCATGTATTATGATAGAAAAATATGGGATCATATCAAGAATCTGTATCTATTATTCACCATCAAGAATCGAGTGAAAAATTCGTATTCGGACCGATGTAAATCACCTAAAAATCATATACTCTAATAATGGATCAAAAACGGTCATACGAATAATACGGTCTACGTAAAATCTACCTATTTATCCAATTAGTTTTCTTAGCTACACCAATTTCCTTTTTATTCATATTGTTTTACACCAATAGCATATCTAATTCAGTACTAAAGTCATTTATGAACCAATTCATAAAAACATAACTTCAAGTTTATAAACATTTTATAACTTAAGTTCATACCCGTATAATACTCCATTACATCCTGAGAGTATATACAAAACATCAAATTCATTTTACTTTAAGTGAATGTTTAACCATTGGTAAACTTGTTTTAACTTAGTGTCTTCTCAATTCAAGAGTTATAAAAACTCAACCTTTATATTTTTACAAAACACTTTGCTTCAAGTTCTATAACGATCCGGAAGTATCCAGCTGTCCAAAATCATCGAAAATTCCATTTCATTTTAACAAATAAAAACTACCAAACAACATATCATAAAATGATGCACATACCATATCGTCCTAATGCATAGGATACATGTGTCCATAAAATAACTTAATAAAGTTTCACTGGTTTATTAAACACACTTCTGCTACAAAGAGAAAACATAAAAGGTTTTCTTAATTATTTGGGTTATGGTACTACCACTCAGGCACCTTCGTAGCATACAAACCAATATTTTCCATATAGAAAGCTTATTTCAAAATCTTTATAAAACTATTATATATTTTATATCAAAACCCTCAAGGAAAATGTAACGATCCTGAAATTTAGCGCTCGAAAATCAACATCAAATACCTTACTCGTATTCGACTGTCAGATATTCAAACGTCAAACTTCAGTTCGCCGGAGCTTATAACAACATCAGATGAATATAAACAGCGGAAATAAACTGAATATCATACATCACATCATAGATACAACATCATCATAATATCCAGTACTACATCAGAGTATCATAATACATATACCACACTCCAAATAAACATCATAATAGTACAACAATGATCACTAGCAAAAGTCTTTAGAGAAATGAAGACGATAGTGAATATCCATGACTAAGCACCTGGTGATCCAAAAAGCTTCCAAAATATCTTCAAAGTAAAAGTCCCCAAAATCTGATAGCTCCTAAACCCAAAATGAAACTCCAAAATCCAGCTAACACCAAAGCACGGAAAACCTGCTACTAGGCTGCCCGTGTGGAAATAATGGGCACCCAGAGTTTAGAAAGAAAACAATAAACTCCGGGTCAGTCACGGGACTGGTATGAGTAAACAAAAGTAGTTACTTTAAATAAACAGATTTTTAAAAAAAATCCGATATGCTTTTGGAAAATGAAACTACCATAAGACCTCCCGCCACACACACAATGCAAACGCAGAATTGGAGGAGATTTCTTCTTATGATAGTCAAAGATGCTTAATACGAGAAAAATTCTTGATATTATTACTAGTGCATAGTGTAGAAAACATTTCGAAAATAGAATATAAATCTTAGCCAACATACGACCAGTATCGTATGCCTGCTATAGCTACCATCTAAACAGTGGTGACCACCGTACGTAAATGGCAGGTTCTACAACTAATACCGTACAAGTTTCGTATTGGGAAATGGATTTCCAACAAATGGTCAGGCTAAGGAACTTCCTACCGCCGCATGGAATCGCCTCTGGCTGGACGTCCCGAGAGACAAACTGCTCTCTGCCAAACAAGGCCGGGTTACCCCTGTAACGGGTAACTCACGAATATGCCATCCCCCGGTCCTTTGGGACCTTTATCCGAGGCGCCTCGATCAAACACACAATCACAATAAATGAGATCGGAGTATCCACATAGGTTAAATACCAGGGCTCCATACCTGATACCACCCTTTTCCAGAAGGAAATGACATACCCTAAAGGGCGCGACCCTCATAACCTTGCCGCAACATTCCTGTTTCGACCATTTCCGGGGAGTGAGGTCTGACGAAGTCTCGTCCACAAAGCTACGCTTTTTCAAAAAGCCACGCTTTGGGTCAACAGATGATCAACCAATGATCACAAAGATAAATGATCAAACAAATGATCATATCGCAAATGATCAAACACTGATCATCACACAGCAACACTCAGCATGCCACATTACGAAATTGGGATATATCGCTGATAAATTTCAACTACATAACCTCTGAGCTCGTACGTCTCAGAGAAGGGTGTTAAGCTAAGAGAATAAATTCTCCGCCACCAACAGAAATGTATTTGAAAGAAATCAGCTTTATATCTCAAAATGTAATGTCAGACATGTAACCATACAAGTCTGTTCCGGGTTCGAACAGAACCGAAGGCACTTCCGAAGAAGTCCTTGCAATCCGGGTATTTACAATCCCGATCGGACTTCCCATCACTTAGGGAATCTCTATACCGGAGCAACTCAGTGCAGAGACAATCGATAGGTCGTCCCATCGTTTTCATAAAAAACCCGGTCTTCAACACCGGTCTTCAAATGCTATCCATTACGACGTGTCACTATTCAGAATGGGTTGTATGACACAAAGGTCCTCTCCCGGCTAAACTGAATGATGATTGATAAATTTTAAAACACGTGGATATGACGATCACAAAGATTTATATTCAGGGTTCGATGTGGGTTTCGGATAACAAACTGAAATCCGACTCCCTGTCGCATCGAAGTAAAAATGCCATTTTACGGCCAAAGGGGTTTTCACATCAATACAGAATTAAATCATAAATCACAATTCAGTACCAAAAACAATCACAGTGTCAAAATAGAAATATCAATCCAGTACAGTATATTTGATGATAGTCGGTCATCTCAAATTTTGGTGAATGTGATTCAAAAGTGCATTACTCGCATAATTGCCTTCATAATTTCTAATTTGATAATTAATTATCCTTAACTATAATTTAATTAGATTTTAAATTAACTTAAATAATTATCTTAATTTATTTCTTCTTAACTGTTAATTTATTAAATCTTGATTATCTTAATTAATTATTCTTTAAACTAATTAACTTTTAATTACAAGATAATTACAAATTATTAATTGTTTAATCATTATTTAATCATTATAAATAATTTTCGTTTTAAGTTAAAAACTTGAATATTTGATTTACTCTTCAAATATTTTATCAAATTAATTTCTTAAACAATTTTACTTTAAATTCAAAAAGGTTAACCCTTTCCTGATAACAACCCGAGCAAAATCTCAGGTTACTCGAGTAACCCTTCGAGCTTTTACCCATTTCCCCGAGACACTCCCCTGTACGCATCTTCTTCTTCTCTTTTTTTTTCAGTTAAGTTTAAGTTGACTCAAGTTTAAACTAGCAGCAGGTAAACAAACTCTCGTGCTCGAGTTCTATACCGAAGCAAACCCCATCTTCCTCGAGTAACTACTCGAGTCGTTCACGCTGACACTCTGACACCACTTCAAAGCCGTACACGTGCACATCAACGCGTCGCCGTTCTGGCGAACGTCGCGACCCTCGTCAAGTCGAAAAACTCACAGACACTCGAATTCAAAAATCAACTCGAATCCATTGTCTCGAAATCAAAGTTTCACCATTTCGTCGAACTGTATCTCGAAACCCACCAGCCTAAACGCCTCGTCCTCCTCGCACAGTTCACCAGAAAGGCCACGATTTCGGCCATAGCATGTCGACACTTCGTACAACCATTTTCCAAAAGCATTTACGACTCGATCATGAGATGAAGACGAACTCGACGTATTACAGACAAGTATAAGGACTCGAAGTAAAACCCTAAATTGAATTCGACCCCAAAATCTACGCATTAGAAAAATTCTTTAACATTTTTCTTGGATTCGTGGATGATTAAGCTTGCTGTATAACAAATCTCAACATTTATAATTGAGTCGATCACCAGGAATTCATAAAGATACAATTTTTGTTCACATACAGACTGCTCTGTACATATTCAACTAAAAATCTTCATCTTTGTTTTAAAAATCGTAACTTGCAATAAGGGTTCGAGCTATGAACTTGAATTAACTTTTTTGTAACAATTGAATTTATCAAATTTTTCTTGTTTACTTGTAAATCAAGCTGACAGTAGTATATTTTTCTCTAACATGTTGAAACAGGTATAAAATCTTGGTTAAAGACTAAACTTCTTGTTTAGTTGAAGACCTTAATTCTTAACAATGATTTGATGAAAATAAGTTTAAGTTTGCATCAATTGATCAACCCTGTGATCACTAACCAGAGAAGAACAATATACAAAGTAATCTATATATACAGAATGTTATTCAAAGATAAAACATATATAATACTATATGATCAAAAATTTATCTTCACTGTTAACTTAAAACTTTAAATTGATGTTTACTCACCTTGTATGTATTTGAAAACAGAGAACACTTTTTCTTTTGTTTTGAAAGCCTGCAGATTTGAATCTCCCCCTTTGAAACTTTCTTGCTTTGTTTTGTAAATTGATCTCTAGTTTGGAAATATAGTGAAGTTTATATTTTTTTCTTTCTCAGTTTTTTTTTTCTATGTTATGTTTGAACGAACTGATATTGAGAGATGAAGATGTATAAAAGATGTTTAGAGAAGACTTGTTTGTACAAGTGGTTCGTATACAAGTACAGGGATTCTTTTGGTTCGGTCAGAAAATTTGAAAGTTGGAGGCTGATATGATTTTCTTCCTTGCTTGAGAAGATGGCATTAAATGCATGTGTTCCCATATTAGTTTACATGTAATCTTTTTTTTTATTTTCCAAGTACAAATTTCTTTTGTTTTGTAAAGATATTTTCTTTTGAACGTGTACTAGTGTCTTCCTCATCAAGCCAACGTATATATATTTCTTTTGTTCATATACATACTTATACTTATCCTTTCCCATAATTTATAGTGTTGATATCTCTTGTTTGTATTATATTTCACTTCATATATTTATTTTTATATTTTTCTAACTTAAACTCAATTCAATATATATATATATTTATACATATAAGATGTCCAAATCCAAGTGATTTTAAATTCAAAGGAAATTGGAGTTTAATTCATTTTTAAATCAACACCTTATTTTATTTATTTATTTTAAAACTTTTCAATTTTTAAATTACCAAAAAAAAATTCAAATAAATTACTAAATCAAATTTAATAAAATCGGGGATGTTACAATATCCCCTCCTTAAGAAAATTTCGTCCTCGAAATTTGAAAGAGAGAGAAAAACAATGAAGAACATACGAATGCAAAAGATAGAGAAATGGCTTACCAGTTTAAGCCGAGATGTCTACTCTGCAATTGGGATATGATTTCTTCATATTATCTTCAGTTTCCCAAGTACAGTCCTTTGGATCGCCACTCCATTGCACCTTAACCAGTTTCACAACTTTGTTTCTCAATCGCTTCTCATCACGATCTATGATCTTGATTGGTTCTCTTCTGACCGTTAAATTTGGAGTGATTTCAATATCTTGCTGAGCAGCTTCTTTAATAATACTGTCTGGATCATGCACATATTCCCGAAGACTAGAAACATGAAACACATCATGCACGCCAGACAACCAGCTGGGTAGCTGCACTCGATATGCTAGAGGACCAATCCTTTCCAGAATAGGAAAAGGACCAATATAACGCGGTGCTAGCTTTCCAGTTTTCCCGAACCTCAATACACCCTGCATCGGAGACACTTTCAGAAATACAGAATCTCCAACTTGAAATTCCAAATCTCTTCTTCGGCGGTCATAATAACTCTTCTGACGACTTTGAGCAGTTATTAATTTCTTCCGGATAAAATCAACCTTTTCCGTGGCTTCTTTAATCATATCTGGTCCAAGGACGAGTCTATCACCTGATTCGATCCAGCATGCAGGTGATCGACACGGACGACCATATAAAGCTTCGAAAGGAGCCATTTCTATACTGGCCTGATAACTGTTGTTATAAGAAAATTCTACCAGATGTAAATGGTCCTCCCAAGAACCACCAAAATCATGAACGCAAGCTCGCAATAAGTCTTCTAGAATTCGATTAACCCTTTCTGTCTGTCCATCAGATTGCGGGTGGTAAGCAGTACTGAAATTTAATTTCGTTCCCAATGCGTCCTGGAACGCCTCCCAAAATCTACTGGTGAAGATCGGGTCACGATCACTCACTATACTGCTGGGAATCCCATGGAGACGAACAATTTCCTTTATATATAGCCCTGCTAAGCTTGCTGCAGTCCGAGTGGATTTCACTGGAATAAAGTGAGCAGTTTTGGTTAGACGGTCCACTATAACCCAAATCGCTTCATTTCCCTTCTTAGTTCGTGGCAATCCGTCGATGAAATCCATCGATACTTGATCCCATTTCCATTTTGGTACTTCCAAAGGTTGAAGTAAACCGGCCACTTTCCTTTGATCGCTTTTGATTTGCTGACAAGTAGCACAGCGACTTACATATATCGAGATGTCTCTTTTCATCGTTTTCCACCAAAATGTTCCTTTAATATCACGGTACATCTTATTGACTCCTAGATGGATACTGAGTTTGGACTTGTGACATTCGTCCAAAACTTCTCGCTTTAATTCTGGGATATCTGGCACACAAAGCCTGCCTTTCAGTCTTATATCCCCTCTATTATCAATTTCAAAACTGGAATCTTCACTACCATCTATTCTTCTACGAATTTCACGAAGGAACTTGTCTTCTGTCTGCTGTCTTGCAATTCTTTTGAGAAGAGTAGGAGCAATGACAAGATGAGCAAGAATAGCATGCTTTCTACTCAAAGCATCGGCAACTACATTGGCTTTTCCCGGAGTATATAGAATATCCAAGTCATAGGATGCCAGAAATTCCAACCAACGTTGTTGTCGCAGATTCAGATCTTTCTGGGTGAAGAGATATTTCAAAGATTTGTGGTCGGTGAATAATTCAAATTTTTCACCTAAAACAAAGAGACTTTATTAAGTATATTGTTTTAAGTTATATTAATTTCGTAAATTGTTAAGAAAGCTGAAAAGATTCTTACCCAGAAGATAGTGTCGCCAGATCTTTAAGGCGGAAATAACAGCTAAAAGCTCCAAATCGTGTGTTGGGTAGTTTCTTTCATGTGGACGTAATTGTCGACTCGCGTAGGCAATCACCTTTCCTTTCTGCATTAATACTGCTCCTACCCCATCACCACAAGCATCGGTATATACAGATAAATCCTGGTTCCCGTTGATAATCGCGAGAACAGGAGCGGTGGTTAATCTCTTCTTTAACTCCTGAAAAGCTTCATCACATTTCAGAGTCCAATTAAATTTCGCATTCTTCATCGTTAGCTTGGTCATTGGACTAGCTATCTTAGAAAAATCCTGAACGAACTTCCGATAATAACCTGCTAAACCCAAAAAGCTTCGAACTTCCTTCGGAGTAGTAGGTTGCTTCCAGTCTAGAATAGAAGAAATCTTACTGGGATCAACAGAAATTCCTTCTTCATTAACAATATGGCCAAGAAATTTAACTTCTTCGACCCAAAAATGGCATTTAGAGAATTTGGCGAACAAGACGTTTCTTCTTAATATTTCCAAAACTATTCTGATATGTTCAGAATGCTCCTCCTCAGTTTTGGAATAAATCAGGATATCATCAATAAATACAAGCACAAATTCATTCAACACTTCCCGGAATACACGAGTCATAAGATCTACAAAGTATGCTGGAGCATTGGTTAGTCCGAAAGGCATGACTAACCATTCATAGAACATATAAGGACCCCTAAAAGCGGTCAAAGGAACACAATCTTTGGCGATTCGTAACTGATGGAACCCCTGAGCCAGATCCATCTTCGAAAAGAAACGAGCGCCGTGAAGTTGATCAAATAGATCGTCAATTCTAGGTAGAGGAAATTTATTCTTAAGAGTCTGCTTATTGAGATCGCGGTAGTCAACACACAATCTCAAAGATCCGTCCGATTTAGCAACGAACACAACTGCTGAACCCCATTCAGAAACACTAGGACGAATTAATCCTTTGCTTAGCAGATCATTAGTTTGCTTGACTAATTCACCCTTTTCTCTGGGCGCCATCCTGCGACTTGTGTGAACTACAGGACGAGCATTTGGAATTAAGTCAATTCTGAATTCAATTTCTCGATGTGGAGGTAAGGATTTCACTTCTTCGAACACATCTGGAAAATCTCTAACAATAGGTATAGACTCCAAACTAGGTTCAGAATATCCCAAATTATACATCAACCCTTCCCTTTTTGGACTAGGGTCCTCACAAGAAATCTCAATAAAATCTCCAGATTCGGTTTTAATCGAAATCAATCGACTGCTACAATCCAATTTGGCTTCGTATTTCGCTAGCCAATCCATTCCGAGTAAGATTTCGAATTCCTTGAAATCAAGGACAAAGAGACCAATAGGGAATTGGTAATAAGAATATGAGATAGGAACATCTCTGCATCGAAGACAAAGATTTGCTGGGCCTCCTACTGGATTCTTTACGCATATAGGCTCCTCAACGAAATCAGGTTCAAGATTAAATTCATTTACAGTTTGCTGAGAAATAAAACTATGTGTAGCACCAGTGTCAAACAAAACTCGAACAATTCTATCATAAATAGTAAGGTTACCTTCCAGAACTCCCTTCCCCTTTTCTACTTTAGAAGTTGCGGGTTGATCTTTGACTGCGTACACCTTTGCTACTTGTGCTTTCTTCATCATTGGGCAGTGCTTTACTTCATGTCCCTCTTCCTGACAAGCATAGCATTTCTTGGACTTCGCTGGAACGAATTGATTCGCTTGCTTCTTAGGTTTTGTACAACTAGTTGAGTAATGGCCTTTCTCTTGACAATTATAGCAAGTAACATTCTCTGCTGTGTTCCCCTGATCGCTTCCCTTTTTCTTCTTACCCTGCCATGGTTTCTTGCCTCCAAACTTCCTTTTTTTCCAATTTGGGTTGCTCGTATTTCCTCCCTCCTTCGGGACCTCTTGCATATCCAAAGTAGCATATCTATACCCCATATCAATAAGATCAGAAAAAGGCTCTTTGACGTGGCCAGTCATCCTTTCGTGAAACTTCTTATTCATCCCCCGAATAACTTTTCATTCATCTTCAAAGGTGTGTTCACCAACTCTGGACCGAAATGAGACAATTCATTAAATTTGTTTAGATACTCCTCAAATGACAAACTCCCTTGCTTCAAGTCCATGAACTCCTGATACATACGAGAGATCCCAGCTGATGGCATATAGCGCTTCTCAAATACTTCTTTAAATCTCTCCCAAGAAAACTCGTCTTCTGGCTTATCCACAGTGACTGTCTCCCACCATGCTAAAGCTTCTTCTTGAAGTTGCTAAGAAGCTATCAGTCGCATTTGATCATTTTCCAACTTAAGCCCTCTAAAAATTCTTTCACAAGATCTGATCCATGCTTGGGCCTCAACAACAGACTCCTTGCCAGTGAACGGCTTACCACCAAGCTTCGAGAAATTCTTATATAAGTCAGCCAGATTCGGCTGATGCTGAGTAGGTAAAGCTGCTTCTGTTATTGGGGGAATTTGATTAGTTGTAGCGGCATTTCCTTGACCCCTAGTTCTTCCTCTTCGTCCGCTCATCCTTACTATCTGTAATTAGTTAGAAAACAGGATTTAGATCCACGGACAATATATCTCAAGGAATATCAGCAGTAAAAAGAAATAGACTAGGAAAATTCAAGTTTCGGGTTATACTCATTCTAGGATATACTTCATCCTATCTCTAATGAGCCATCTAATGTGTTATACTCCTTAGCTAAAGTTCTTACTCAACCTTCTGCTCTGATACCAAATGTAACGATCCTGAAATTTAGCGCTCGAAAATCAACATCAAATACCTTACTCGTATTCGACTGTCAGATATTCAAACGTCAAACTTCAGTTCGCCGGAGCTTATAACAACATCAGATGAATATAAACAGCGGAAATAAACTGAATATCATACATCACATCATAGATACAACATCATCATAATATCCAGTACTACATCAGAGTATCATAATACATATACCACACTCCAAATAAACATCATAATAGTACAACAATGATCACTAGCAAAAGTCTTCAGAGAAATGAAGACGATAGTGAATATCCATGACTAAGCACCTGGTGATCCAAAAAGCTTCCAAAATATCTTCAAAGTAAAAGTCCCCAAAATCTGATAGCTCCTAAACCCAAAATGAAACTCCAAAATCCAGCTAACACCAAAGCACGGAAAACCTGCTACTAGGCTGCCCGTGTGGAAATAATGGGCACCCAGAGTTTAGAAAGAAAACAATAAACTCCGGGTCAGTCATGGGACTGGTATGAGTAAACAAAAGTAGTTACTTTAAATAAACAGATTTTTAAAAAAAATCCGATATGCTTTTGGAAAATAAAACTACCATAAGACCTCCCGCCACACACACAATGCAAACGCAGAATTGGAGGAGATTTCTTCTTATGATAGTCAAAGATGCTTAATACGAGAAAAATTCTTGATATTATTACTAGTGCATAGTGTAGAAAACATTTCGAAAATAGAATATAAATCTTAGCCAACATACGACCAGTATCGTATGCCTGCTATAGCTACCATCTAAACAGTGGTGACCACCGTACGTAAATGGCAGGTTCTACAACTAATACCGTACAAGTTTCGTATTGGGAAATGGATTTCCAACAAATGGTCAGGCTAAGGAACTTCCTACCGCCGCATGGAATCGCCTCTGGCTGGACGTCCCGAGAGACAAACTGCTCTCTGCCAAACAAGGCCGGGTTACCCCTGTAACAGGTAACTCACGAATATGCCATCCCCCGGTCCTTTGGGACCTTTATCCGAGGCGCCTCGATCAAACACACAATCACAATAAATGAGATCGGAGTATCCACATAGGTTAAATACCAGGGCTCCATACCTGATACCACCCTTTTCCAGAAGGAAATGACATACCCTAAAGGGCGCGACCCTCATAACCTTGCCGCAACATTCCTGTTTCGACCATTTTCGGGGAGTGAGGTCTGACGAAGTCTCGTCCACAAAGCTACGCTTTTTCAAAAAGCCACGCTTTGGGTCAACAGATGATCAACCAATGATCACAAAGATAAATGATCAAACAAATGATCATATCGCAAATGATCAAACACTGATCATCACACAGCAACACTCAGCATGCCACATTACGAAATTGGGATATATCGCTGATAAATTTCAACTACATAACCTCTGAGCTCGTACGTCTCAGAGAAGGGTGTTAAGCTAAGAGAATAAATTCTCCGCCACCAACAGAAATGTATTTGAAAGAAATCAGCTTTATATCTCAAAATGTAATGTCAGACATGTAACCATACAAGTCTGTTCCGGGTTCGAACAGAACCGAAGGCACTTCCGAAGAAGTCCTTGCAATCCGGGTATTTACAATCCCGATCGGACTTCCCATCACTTAGGGAATCTCTATACCGGAGCAACTCAGTGCAGAGACAATCGATAGGTCGTCCCATCGTTTTCATAAAAAACCCGGTCTTCAACACCGGTCTTCAAATGCTATCCATTACGACGTGTCACTATTCAGAATGGGTTGTATGACACAAAGGTCCTCTCCCGGCTAAACTGAATGATGATTGATAAATTTTAAAACACGTGGATATGACGATCACAAAGATTTATATTCAGGGTTCGATGTGGGTTTCGGATAACAAACTGAAATCCGACTCCCTGTCGCATCGAAGTAAAAATGCCATTTTACGGCCAAAGGGGTTTTCACATCAATACAGAATTAAATCATAAATCACAATTCAGTACCAAAAACAATCACAGTGTCAAAATAGAAATATCAATCCAGTACAGTATATTTGATGATAGTCGGTCATCTCAAATTTTGGTGAATGTGATTCAAAAGTGCATTACCCGCATAATTGCCTTCATAATTTCTAATTTGATAATTAATTATCCTTAACTATAATTTAATTAGATTTTAAATTAACTTAAATAATTATCTTAATTTATTTCTTCTTAACTGTTAATTTATTAAATCTTGATTATCTTAATTAATTATTCTTTAAACTAATTAACTTTTAATTACAAGATAATTACAAATTATTAATTGTTTAATCATTATTTAATCATTATAAATAATTTTCGTTTTAAGTTAAAAACTTGAATATTTGATTTACTCTTCAAATATTTTATCAAATTAATTTCTTAAACAATTTTACTTTAAATTCAAAAAGGTTAACCCTTTCCTGATAACAACCCGAGCAAAATCTCAGGTTACTCGAGTAACCCTTCGAGCTTTTACCCATTTCCCCGAGACACTCCCCTGTACGCATCTTCTTCTTCTCTTTTTTTTTCAGTTAAGTTTAAGTTGACTCAAGTTTAAACTAGCAGCTGGTAAACAAACTCTCGTGCTCGAGTTCTATACCGAAGCAAACCCCATCTTCCTCGAGTAACTACTCGAGTCGTTCACGCTGACACTCTGACACCACTTCAAAGCCGTACACGTGCACATCAACGCGTCGCCGTTCTGGCGAACGTCGCGACCCTCGTCAAGTCGAAAAACTCACAGACACTCGAATTCAAAAATCAACTCGAAGCCATTGTCTCGAAATCAAAGTTTCACCATTTCGTCGAACTGTATCTCGAAACCCACCAGCCTAAACGCCTCGTCCTCCTCGCACAGTTCACCAGAAAGGCCACGATTTCGGCCATAGCATGTCGACACTTCGTACAACCATTTTCCAAAAGCATTTACGACTCGATCATGAGATGAAGACGAACTCGACGTATTACAGACAAGTATAAGGACTCGAAGTAAAACCCTAAATTGAATTCGACCCCAAAATCTACGCATTAGAAAAATTCTTTAACATTTTTCTTGGATTCGTGGATGATTAAGCTTGCTGTATAACAAATCTCAACATTTATAATTGAGTCGATCACCAGGAATTCATAAAGATACAATTTTTGTTCACATACAGACTGCTCTGTACATATTCAACTAAAAATCTTCATCTTTGTTTTAAAAATCGTAACTTGCAATAAGGGTTCGAGCTATGAACTTGAATTAACTTTTTTGTAACAATTGAATTTATCAAATTTTTCTTGTTTACTTGTAAATCAAGCTGACAGTAGTATATTTTTCTCTAACATGTTGAAACAGGTATAAAATCTTGGTTAAAGACTAAACTTCTTGTTTAGTTGAAGACCTTAATTCTTAACAATGATTTGATGAAAATAAGTTTAAGTTTGCATCAATTGATCAACCCTGTGATCACTAACCAGAGAAGAACAATATACAGAGTAATCTATATATACAGAATGTTATTCAAAGATAAAACATATATAATACTATATGATCAAAAATTTATCTTCACTGTTAACTTAAAACTTTAAATTGATGTTTACTCACCTTGTATGTATTTGAAAACAGAGAACACTTTTTCTTTTGTTTTGAAAGCCTGCAGATTTGAATCTCCCCCTTTGAAACTTTCTTGCTTTGTTTTGTAAATTGATCTCTAGTTTGGAAATATAGTGAAGTTTATATTTTTTTCTTTCTCAGTTTTTTTTTTCTTTTTCTATGTTATGTTTGAACGAACTGATATTGAGAGATGAAGATGTATAAAAGATGTTTAGAGAAGACTTGTTTGTACAAGTGGTTCGTATACAAGTACAGGGATTCTTTTGGTTCGGTCAGAAAATTTGAAAGTTGGAGGCTGATATGATTTTCTTCCTTGCTTGAGAAGATGGCATTAAATGCATGTGTTCCCATATTAGTTTACATGTAATCTTTTTTTTTTTTTTTTCCAAGTACAAATTTCTTTTGTTTTGTAAAGATATTTTCTTTTGAACGTGTACTAGTGTCTTCCTCATCAAGCCAACGTATATATATTTCTTTTGTTCATATACATACTTATACTTATCCTTTCCCATAATTTATAGTGTTGATATCTCTTGTTTGTATTATATTTCACTTCATATATTTATTTTTATATTTTTCTAACTTAAACTCAATTCAATATATATATATATATTTATACATATAAGATGTCCAAATCCAAGTGATTTTAAATTCAAAGGAAATTGGAGTTTAATTCATTTTTAAATCAACACCTTATTTTATTTATTTATTTTAAAACTTTTCAATTTTTAAATTACCAAAAAAAAATTCAAATAAATTACTAAATCAAATTTAATAAAATCGGGGATGTTACAGAAAACTTTAGAACCAAACGTGGGTTTTATTTCAAATCAATTGAAATAATAGTATATACATATATTTTTTGTATATCAAATCATACTTTTGGGATTAAATCAAAATCTATTTTACTAAAACAACTTTTTAACATCCCTCACTAAGAAACCCAAAAATTGACGTCGATGATGCTGTAGTCATAACAAGTATTATACTCAAATAATAGAAGTGAGTTCAAGGAATCCAAATCATGCATTTCGGACTTAACCAAAATCATTTCCAAAGTGATATCGAATCCTTATATAACAATACTAAATATCATGATCTCGATTTCATAAACAAATTTCCAAATATTTACTTCAGATAATACTATTATTATTACTTTTCAAAATTTTGAAAAACATTTTCAAAGACACTTGGATTTAAGTTCTCAAAATATCAGTTTTTATCCTCTTTGTTTATAAACCATGTTTTATAAACCATACTTAAATAAATCACTTTCTTATATAAATTTTTTCACAAATGTTTTTCTGTAAAATGTCTTGTATTTCGTTTAGATGATAATAAACATATTTTATTAAAGTAAACTTTTAATCCAACGTTATCACCGAACGACATATAGTCAAACTGTGAAACCTAATTTACAAGGTGTTTGATTTAATGCTCCCATAAATACTGTCTACCTAGTATTGGTTGCCTCGATAGGAGTGGTATATTTATTTTCATCCCTGGTTATTACTCCCATCGACATACTCAATTCCAGTATAAAACGAACTATGATGGTTCATAATAGTTTAGGACAGTATATATAAAATAATGACACAGATAAGCTAAATGCGGAACACAGCTAATATCAAATCTCAATATATATATATATATATATAACTGAAGGTAGTTACAATACATTTGATACAATACATATGATACAACTACAACTGTCGACTCTGGAAGTTATATATACAAGTACATTATCGAATAATATACATGAATACATATCAACCTATATGATGACACGACTACTCCAAAAGATATGAAGAGACTTCATAGCTCAAGCAGCAACCCAAAGCAGGATATCAACAACCTAAAATAACTCGGTCTGACCCGAGTACTAAATTCAAAAGAAAATAATACACAGGTCAGTCTAATTCAAACTCAGTTATTAATGCATGGAAGTAATAATAATTTAATAATCAAATAGATGGCAGTCACAATAAATCTCGTATATCCAACTCTTCAATATGAGAATCGGATAACGGTAGATATAACACGAAACAGTGTTAAACAACAAATCAGCAAATTTAAATCATCAACAAAGATAAATAAAAACAATTTTCGATGAAGACAATATGAAAACCACAGAATTTCCTAAACAGCAATTAACAACAAAATCCAATTATTAAATAAATAATTAGAAACTAATAACCTAATTATTTATAGATAATTAGAAAATCATAAAATGATCAAATCAAACCAAAATAGAATACAATTCCAAAATATTGAATTGAACTCACAAAACAATTCAAACAATTGAAATAACACTTAAAAAATCAATACTGTGTGGCTGCAGTACACGCACGCGTGCACTGCCTCGCCACAACAGCATATGAAATCATCACAACACCAAATGACAACTCATCGAAACTGCAGAGGTCAAGTCACTGCTCAACTCAACTGCAGCAACACAACCGTGCAGTAGTACATAAACGAAATCAACATCATCATTAAAGACTTCAACATATGATCAAGCAAGCTAGTGCACGGTGCAAAGATGAATGCACATATGGATGCAGACATGCCAAAGTTTTGTGAAGCTGAAAAGGAACAAAATACCAGAATTCATCATCAAGGAACAGTTTTCTTTTTAAAACATCCTCAAACATTATCACGTAACCAAAGCAGCAAAAGTCAAACGAAATCACTTCGTCAAAATCAAGTCAAAGCCGAAGACAACATGAAGCTGCACCCAAGGAATAGCAACAAGTGATGCATCAGTGAAACAACTCAACAAATGCATATACAACAAAATCGCACATGATCATAGACAGGTGCCAAGATAGGGCAACAAGTAAGCAACTCAGTGCCAACATAAGCACTGACAAAAAATAAATTCTGGAACATAAATCCAGACCAGAATGAAGAACAAATGAATCAGAATACAAATTCAAGTGAAACTTCCAGATCAGAGATGCAAACCAAATAGCCAACATGATCAATGAAGGCAAGATGAGCTACATGAACATTAGTGGTACAAAATGCAAACTCAACAGTGAAACAACAATGGTGCAACACAGTGACAAGCTACCCAGATTCAAGGTACAATCATGTACAACAAGACTGCAAAAATTCAAGAAGGCACCAAAATACTATAAAATGCAAAAGGTCAAGTCACAACTATCATGACTCAACACAACTGCAAAGCAACTCAACTCGAAACAATATACAGTGACAATATGATATAGTGACACAGCCAATTCAAGCACGTATACATGTATCAGAGAGAATATGCAAAGTATAACAAAATCAAGGCCGTAAGTAATCAAGTGCCCAAGGATGCCGAAGTTAGGTGACTTCAACTCAAAATATAAACCAAGCAGTAATTAACCAGTAAACAAACTACAGTTCAATGTCAACGCAAAGGCGATGACCAAAGATGGCAAGTCAGGGAATAACATAAACAAAGTCAGATAAATCTCAAGCATCCAACAAAATCAATCGGCCAGAGAAATCGATGGACAAATTCAAACATATATACACGAACGAGAAAACAGGGATTCAAACCCTATATAAACAAATCATCATTGGCTAAATCAATTCAAAACCAAAGTCACGAAATAAAGAAATTGAATTAGATGTGAGTGAAAAGAATCACTCACCTGAATCGAAGCAAAGACGAACTCGACAAAAAGGATGAGCCGCGAACAATCGAACTAATCGAACAAAGCAATCGAAGCATCATCAATCTCGACTTCACAGCCGCAAGCCAATTCTAACAGAGAAAAGTTTTTGAAGCATCTTCAATAAAGTGAAACGGTGGCTCAAAGCCCTAATTTCATAAGCAACGAACAAACAAAAAGAAGCAGCAGCCGAAGCAAGCTACACAAGGAGTAGGTCGATCGACAGAGCAAGGAGCAAAATCACTAAATCGATCAACATAAGTCGGCAGCTTCAACAATTTCAAAACCCTAGTTTTTGAACGAAGAGGTATAAAGCAGCCATTTTTTCACGTTATTTTGCTTTAGGGTTTTCGAATGAATGAAAATGAAAGGGGGACGGGTATTAACTCGAGATAACACGGCACAAAACCCCATTGGCAAACATTCAATTGAAAGCCCACATAATTCCTTAACCAATTTATAAAAGGATTTCAACTGAATAAAATTCCAAAATCAATTAGCCAATAGATTAATCGTTTAATGACGATTATCAATTGATGCGAAATCCCGGGTTGTTACAGACTCCCCTCCTTATAAAAATTGCGTCCCCGCAATTTTCATAATTAAAGGCGTCAATAACCATTATTTTCCTAACATAAACTGGTTAAGCTAAAAAAATAAAGGTCAAGAACACAGACGTCAAAGAAATCTTTTAATTTCATAAAAGAAATTCACAAATCCTCAACAAAATCTAATTATCAAATAGATAATCAGAAAACAGCAAAACTGAATAAATACAATTATCAGCAATATTTAATTATTAATTAGATAATTAGAATACAGAAATCACAAAACAGCAATATCTAATTATCGATACGATAATTAGAAAACAGAAAAATCTAATTACTAACAAGGACAATTAGAAAACACAAATCACAAATCGCAAAACCGCAAATATCTAGTTATCCAACAAATAACAAGAAAACACAAACTTAATAATCAGCAAACTCTAATTATCAACAAAGATAGATAGAAAATAGCAATTCAATATAATCAACATAATCTAGAATCAATTAGAGACTAGAAAATCTCAAAATCAGCAAAATTTGCAAATATCCAATTATCAAAAACGATAATCAGAAAACATCAAATATCTAATTATCAAAAATGATAATCAAAAATCTCAAATCAACAAATATCTAATTATCAAAAACGATAATCAGAAAACATCAAACATCTAACTATCAAAAACGATAATCAGAAAACATCAAATATCTAATTATCAAAAACGATAATCAGAAATCAACAAATATCTAATTATAAAAAACGATAATAAGAAATCTCAATTATCTAATTATCAAAAATGATAATCAGAAAACATCAAATATCTAATTATCAAAAACGATAATCAGAAAACATCAAATATCTAATTATCAAAAACGATAATCAGAAATCAACAAATATCTAATTATCAAAAATGATAATCAGAAAGCAATAAATACTAATTATCAAAAACGATAATCAGAAAACATCAAATATCTAATTATCAAAAACGATAATCAGAAATCACAATTATCTAATTATCAAAAACGATAATCAGAAATCTCAATTATCTAATTATCAAAAAGGATAATCAGAAAACATCAAATATCTAATTATCAAAAACGATAATCAGAAATCAACAAATATCTAATTATCAAAAACGATAATCAGAAAACATCAAATATCTAATTACCAAAAACGATAATCAGAAATCACAATTATCTAATTATCAAAAACGATAATCAGAAATCAACAAATATCTAATTATCAAAAACGATAATCAGAAATCTCAATTATCTAATTATCAAAAACGATAATCAGAAAACATCAAATATCTAATTATCAAAAACGATAATCAGAAATCACAATTATCAAATTATCAAAAATGATGATCAGAAATCAACAAATATCTAATTATCAAAAACGATAATCAGAAATCTCAATTATCTAATTATCAAAAACGATAATCAGAAAACATCAAATATCTAATTATCAAAAATGATAATCAGAAATCACAATTATCTAATTATCAAAAAGGATAATCAGAAATCAACAATTATCTAATTATCAAAAACGATAATCAGAAATCAACAAATATCTAATTAACAAAAACGATAATCAGAAAACATCAAATATCTAATTATCAAAAACGATAATCAGAAATCACAATTATCTAATTATCAAAAACGATAATCAGAAATCAACAAATATCTAATTATCAAAAACGATAATCAGAAATCTCAATTATCTAATTATCAAAAACGATAATTAGAAAACATCAAATATCTAATTATCAAAAACGATAATCAGAAATCACAATTATCTAATTATCAAAAACGATAATCAGAAATCAACAAATATCTAATTATCAAAAACGATAATCGGAAATCAACAAATATCTAATTATCAAAAACGATAATCGGAAATCAACAAATATCTAATTATCAAAAACGATAATCAGAAATCTCAATTATCTAATTACCAAAAACGATAATCAGAAACATCAAATATCTAATTATCAAAAACGATAATCAGAAATCACAATTATCTAATTATCAAAAATGATAATGAGAAATCAATAAATATCTAATTATCAAAAACGATAATCAGAAACAACAATTCAGCAAATATCTAATTATCACCAAAGATAATTAGAACTCAAATCAGCAATTATCTAATTATCAACAAAGATAATTAGAACCCAAATCAGCAAATATCTAATTATCAACAAAGATAATTAAAACTCAAATCAGCAAATATCTAATTATCAACAAAGATAATTAGAACTCAAATCAGCAAATATCTAATTACCTGCAGATAATTAGAAACAACAAATATCTAGAAATCAATTAAGATGACTAGAAAATCAACATAAAAGGTTGGATCGATCCCATCAGATGGCGAGTTTTAGCTACGCCGCACGTGCATCAACAAATGGCCGAAGCCTACCAAGTACTATAAATTTTTGGCGCCCATCAGATGACCCGAAGGTCCGTAGAGTGACCCGAAGGTCTAGTACTGGTATTTGACCCGAAGGTCTTCAGAGTGGCCCAAAAGCCCAACAAATGACCCGAAGGTCCAGCAGATGACCCGAAGGTCCAGCAGATGACCCAAAGGTCCAACATAGTGGCTCGAAAGCACACAAAATCATTAGAATCATCAAACAGCAGATGTTTCAATTAACGAGTCCGGAATTAACCGAAATAGCAAACGCACATGTCCCATACCACGTGTTTTACTAAATCGTTTGATTCTCTTCATCGTTTCCTTGTAAGTGCAAAATTGTGTATTTTAAATAGTTAACATTTTACGTTCTCAAACGGACAAGTCCGGAATTAAGCGAAACAGTAAAAGTGAGGGTTCATAGTCCTCAATTTTGCTGAAGCGTTTAAATCGCTTCCTCATTCTTTTGAAAGCGCAAACTGTAAAATTTTGTATTTTAATTAAATAACATTTTACGTTCTCAAACGGACAAGTCCGAAATTAAGCGAAACAGTAAAAGTGAGGGTTCATAGTCCTTAATTTTGCTGAAGCGTTTAAATCGCTTCCTCATTCTTTTGAAAGTGCAAATTGTAAAAAATTTAAAACAATTTTCAGAACACGTGATTAAAACAACAACATCTGTAGCAATTTCGATAAGGAAATCGCACTTCTCAAAACACCGTAAAAACGGATATCAAATCAGCATTGCGGAATTACCCTTGAAAATCCACTTTAAAATTGACGGTTACTGAAGTCAAAGCGACAGTAATTTTTAACCATCAAAATCTCATCAAAATAATTCGCATCAAAATATAATACCAGTGAATTTTCATTCATTAAAAATGTCAACAAAACACCGTGCTTCAAAAATTTAACATCGGTTTAAAAATCCCATTATAGAATAACGACAACAGAATACGTTTAAACCAAACATCAGTTCAACGTAAAATCAATGCAGTAACGTGCAACTCAAATCTGTACGTACACTACAAAATGAACAAAGAAATCACTCGATTATATCTTCAATGAAGATATTTTAAAACAGCAAAAATCTCAACAAAATCACATAACTGTAATCACTTCGGATCCTCAAATCGGATTCGAAATTTTCAAAAAAAACAAAATAAACACATCTATGTAACAACACAATGAAATTTATTTCATTTTCATATTTTGATTTTTAAATCAAAAAGGTTATCAGCTGTACTTGGCGAAGACAGTCACTGTTTCCGCTGCGCACTCTAATAAACAGAACACAAATTACCCAATCATCAAAACACAATTTCACTTTTATTGTTAAATAAGGATATTTAAAAATTTCATCATAATTTCAAAACTTTAGTTTTTGACTCAAAGCACAAATAAAACATCAACAATTAGTTTTACACATGTTCCATCTAAGTTATGTTTTATATTATGTCCATAAACCCCTCGCTCTAATACCAACTGTGACGCCCCACCTCTATGCTCACAATAACAAAGAGTATTAAAAGAAATACTGTCTGTTATTATGAAGAATAAGGCTGGATAGGAGCGGACATCCGTAGTTAGGCCTTACACTAGTATTGGTTACCTCGATAGGAGTGGTATATTTATTTTCATCCCTGGTTATTACTCCCATCGACATACTCAATTCCAGTATAAAACGAACTACGATGGTTCATAATAGTTTAGGACAGTATATATAAAATAATGACACAGATAAGCTAAATGCGGAACACAGCTAATATCAAATCTCAATATATATATAACTGAAGGCAGTTACAACACATTTGATACAATACATTTGATACAACTACAACTGTCGACTTTGGAAGTTATATATACAAGTACATTATCGAATAATATACATGAATACATATCAACCTATACTATGACACGACTACTCCAAAAGATATGAAAAGACCTGTGCAGTTAAAGCGCTCGGCAGACTCAATGCGGCGGAGGTGCAAAAAGTCATAGCGGGGATACAGCGAGGATATAGTGGGATATAGCGGATGACTCTAAAATAGCATATAAAACTCATACTTAATGTTTTTACAAATATATAAATGGTAATTAAGTGAAAAATTAACATTCAATTGAATTATAATTAGTACATAAATAATTTTAAATAAAAACATGTGCGAATATACTGTAAATAAACGTAAAACTCTTATATAACATAATTGAATTTAGTAGTATATTAGAGTATTTTCATTTCTGAAAATATATTAAAAAATCAATTAAATTAATTAATTTCATAATTTTTATAATGTATAAATATCATTTTTTAATTCATTTCTTTTAAAGAAGATATAGCGGAAACAGCAGAATATAGCGGAAATAACGGGATATAGCGGGAATAGCGGGGCTTAAAGCGGAAAGGCTATATTTGGGGCTATATGAAAATATCGTAGCGGCAGAAATCCGCTATGAGATATAGCGGGGTTATAGCGAGGTAATAGCGGGGCATTAACTGCACAGGAAGAGACTTCATAGCTCAAGCAGCAACCCAAAGCAGGATATCAACAACCAGAAATAACTCGGTCTGACCCGAGTATTAAATTCAAAAGAAAATAATACACGGGTCAGTCTAATTCAAACTCAGTTATTAATGCACGGAAGCAATAATAATTTAATAATCAAATAGACGACAGTCACAATAAATCTCGTATATCCAACTCTTCAATATGAGAATCGGATAACGGTAGATATAACACGAAACAGTGTTAAACAACAAATCAGCAAATTTAAATCATCAACAAAGATAAATAAAAACGATTTTCAATGAAGACAATATGAAAACCACAGAATTGCCTAAACAGCAATTAACAACAAAATCCAATTATTAAATAAATAATTAGAAACTAATAACCTAATTATTTATAGATAATTAGAAAATCACAAAATGATCAAATCAAACCAAAATAGAATACAATTCCAAAATATTGAATTGAACTCACAAAACAATTCAAACAATTGAAATAACACTTAAAAAATCAATACTATGTGGCTGCAGTACACGCACGCGTGCACTGCCTCGCCACAACAGCATATGAAATCATCACAACACCAAATGACAACTCATCGAAACTGCAGAGGTCAAGTCACCGCTCAACTGAACTGCAGCAACACAACCGTGCAGTAGTACATAAACGAAATCAACATCATTATTAAAGACTTCAACATATGATCAAGCATGCTAGTGCACGGTGCAAAGATGAATGCACATATGGATGCAGACATGCCAAAGTTTTGTAAAGCTGAAAATGAACAAAATACCAGAATTCATCATCAAGGAACGGTTTTCTTTTTAAAACATCCTCAAACATTATCACGTAACCAAAGCAATGCCAAAGTCAAACGAAATCACTTCGTCAAAATCAAGTCAAAGCCGAAGACAACATGAAGCTGCACTCAAGGAATTGCAATAAGTGATGCATCAATGAAACAACTCAAAAAATGATATACAACAAAACTGCACATGATCATAGACAGGTGCCAAGATAGGGCAACAAGTAAGCAACTCGGTGCCAACATAAGCACTAACAAAAAATCAATTCCGGAACATAAATCCAGACCAGAATGAAGAACAAATGAATCAGAATACAAATTCAAGTGAAACTTCGAGATCAGAGATGCAGACCAAATAGCCAACATGATCAATGAAGGCAAGATGAGCTACATGAACATTAGTGGTACAAAATGCAAACTCAACAGTGAAACAACAATGGTGCAACACAGTGACAAGCTACCCAGATTCAAGGTACAATCATGTACAACAAGACTGCAAAAATTCAAGAAGGCACCAAAATACTATAGAATGCAAAAGGTCAAGTCACAACTATCATGACTCAACACAACTGCAAAGCAACTCAACTCGAAGCAATATACAGTGACAATATGATACAGTGACACAGCCAATTCGAGCACGTATACATGTATCAGAGAGAATATGCAGAGTATAACAAAATCAAGGCCGCAAGTAATCAAGTGCCCAAGGATGCCGAAGTTAGGTGACTTCAACTCAAAATATAAACCAAGCAGTAATTAACCAGTAAACAAACTGCAGTTCAATGTCAACGCAAAGGCGATGACCAAAGATGGCAAGTCAGGGAATAACATAAACAAAGTCAGATAAATCTCAAGCATCCAACAACATCAATCGCCAGAGAAATCGATGGACAAATTCAAACATATATACACGAACGAGAAAACAGGGATTCAAACCCTATACAAACAAATCATCATCGGCTAAATCAATTCAAAACCAAAGTCATGAAATAAAGAAATTGAATTAGATGTGAGTGAAAAGAATCACTCACCTGAATCGAAGCAAAGACGAACTCGACAAAAAGGAGGAGCCGCGAACGATCGAACTAATCGAACAAAGGAATCGAAGCATCCTCAATCTCGATTTTACAATCGCAAGCCAATTCTAACAGAGAAAAGTTTTCGCAGCATCTTCAACAAAGTGAAACGGCGGTTCAAAGCCCTAATTTCATAAGCAACGAACAAACAAAAAGAAGCAGCAGCCGAAGCAAGCTACACAAGGAGTAGGTCGATCGACAGAGCAAGGAGCAAAATCACTAAATCGATCAACATAAGTCGGCGGCTTCAACAATTTCAAAACCCTAGTTTTTGAACGAAGAGGAACAAAGCAGCCATATTTTCACATTATTTTGCTTTAGGGTTTTCGAATGAATGAAACTAAAAGGGGGGACGGGTATTAACTCGAGATAACACGGCACAAAACCCCATGGGCCAACATTCAATAGAAAGCCCACATAATTCCTTAACCAATTTATAAAAGGATTTCAACTGAAAAAAATTCCAAAATCAATTAGCCAACAGATTAATTGTTTAATGACGATTATCAATTGATGCGAAATCCCGGGTTGTACACTTGATATAAGATCTTTAATTTTCGTAGTTGGAATTACCTTTAAGGTATATGTTTATAACAAATAAAAATACGCTCTCATATGTATAATACACTCAACTCATGCTAAGACATTTCATTACCTATCTTTTAATGAGTCATACCTTACCAAAGCCAAGGTTCTTGCTTAACCTTCAGCATTGATACCACATGTAACCATCTGCATTTTCGACCCTCGAATGCGACACTAATACATCCACGATATTCGTGTGTCGAGCATCGAAGTGCCGGAAAGGCAGATTATTAGGGAAAAATACAAACAAAAAGAAACATAACAAGAAAGAAGGAACACAATATCAGAATTGCATAGTGGAACTATAATGTATAATATTAAGAGATAGTACAAATTGTCACTATAAGATCCATAACATTTCAGAGTTACAATTCTAAATACTATCATCAGCCAGGACAGTTATAATAGCATGTCCTCACAAATGCTGATATACACATAATAGTAATGCAGTGGAAATAAGAATACTACGGTAAGTAAAACAACCAGCTCATCCCCTCGAACTCCAATGAACATCAACGAAAACTAACTTTCTTGGATTACTCGAAAGAGCACACGAGGAATTTAGGGAACACAAAAACCATACGTCGGACATATGTCTGGTATGAGAAACTTAAGAAATATGCGGCGAACATATAATTGTATTTTGAGACTGCATAGAATGTCATAACGATTATCCCTTTAGAAGACCCACCATCTAATAAGTATATAAGGTGATATAGTATACAATGTATAAAGTATAGAATATAAATAAAAAATAGCTATGCCACTTGCATCTCATGACACAAAAGTATTGAAGTACAATCAATACCTCTAGGGTATGCGTGCATAATGGATTTTTCATAAAGACATCCCCAGATATACTGAGGTCAGCCTCCTGCAAATGGGTTAGAAACTACCTCCGAGTGTTGTATATCTCTGGATAGAATATATTAATAAGGAAAACATAGCCGGTTCACATTTAAAACACATGATTCCAAATATCATCACATTCTACATGCAACATCGATAAGCATACTCTAGATATGGAGTGACAATATCTTATCATGGGTGAGCTAAACCCCAAGCTATGCCCTTACTCTGTTTTCCGTCATTCTGATGTCGAGGTCATGATCGACATCTCTCATAGAGTCTTTATCGCCTGAACAGAACATGAAACCCCTATGGATTTCGACATCTTGAACAGATCATGAATCTCTACATGGATTCCATCATAATTCATTTAATGAATGCTAATGCTGCCCTCTCCGTTAGACTACACCTTAGGATTGACAGTTCAAATATATAGCGTTCCACTTCACAACCGCATCCAAAACATAGATCTTGTATATCAGTTTCGAAGTGGTATTCGATAAGTAAAACACTTACTGATCCTGGTCTCTTCAAAACTAAATCATGAATTGCCGATCAAGTTCGCTATTCGACTAATCAACTATTAAGTACAAGATAAACAATCATAAATGGAAACCAAGTCTCGTATACTTATCACATTTCTGAACTTTTCAACTTACATTATCCTTGATCAAAGAGTAAATCTAGGTAGGTTAGAGCACTGGTTGCATCAAAACCTTGCCTAGACACTTTATTTTTAAATCTAACCGATAGACAAGCCTACTTCATCAGCTTTTAGTGCTAAGTACACGACTAAATAATTTCAACAAATGAGTAACACACAAATCATGATCAATTCACACAAAGCACAGTCAAGTCACATAAGCGACGTCTAAACCCCTTTACAATTAATTAATACTTTCATTATTACCACCTCTTTTTATTAGTAAAACTTATTTTATCTAATAAAACTTTGTTCATCAATTTCTACTATTCATTTGTGCTCTTTTCAATACTTCGAAAAGTATTCATATACTTATCTCAAATGATATAAGTGTATTCACCAATCATTAACAAGATTTCTTACTTTAAACCTTTACCTTCTCTATCTTTTTGATTCCATGCTTGTTATTACCTTTGAAATATCCATTTTAAAGGTCTAATACTATTCACAAATTTATTTCAAAAGGTTTAAGACAAATATTGTAACAAACCAATATTTAGGAGTAATTAATAAAAGACAATAATAACTATTTAATTGACTAAAATAGATTTTATAGATTAAATAAGAACAATTTTGGAATTGATAGACTATATTGAAATTTTATAATATTGTAATTAATGCTGAAATTAAATTGTTATAAGAATAATTATTTGTTTGAAATATTGTGAACTAAATTAATTAGATAATTTATTAATGAATAAGTTTAAAATGTGAACTTTAAGTATTTAAATTTAAATAAATTAAACATAGAAATAATCCTAGAAAATTTTATAATATTGATTAAACAATTGAGTGTTGTGAATATAAATTTTATTTGGAATTTTATTGTAATTTGTTCTAATTAGAAAAAAAGTTCTATGAAAAGAAAGAAAAATATATATATTTACGTATTTTGTGGTATTATGGCCCAAACCCAACCATCCTGAACCAAAACCCGACCAATTCCCTATAGTTTCTTGATGTTTCAAAACTCCGGAGAATTCACTTCTCTTGATTCTTCTTCTCAATCTATAATCAAAACCCTCACGTTCCCTTTCTCAAATTTTGAAATGATTTCAATGCTAAAATCCACCTTGTTTAATAATTAAACTAAACTCAAGAAAATTATTATAAATTCGCAAAATTCAATTTTGTGCTTCTTGATGCTGATATACGTGTGCACAAGGAAGCGATTAGAGTTTCGTCGGGGTGTTGGTTTTCTTGGTGCGTGCGATCGGGATGGAAGAAGAAGAGGAATGAATGTAGTAGATATGTGATTGTTTGACTCACAAATTCTATGTCTAATCTTATGATTATGTATGCATATATATATATGTATATATACATGAATTAAAATGATGTTTGGATATATAATGTTAAGCGCTTTGAACTGATTGTGATAACGGGAATGAAGATGACCAGAATTGATGGAAAAATGCTTGACCTGGAGCATGGTTGGCTCCAGGCGAGGTCCGACCGGTGGACCGATCATGGAAGACTGGTGCACTAGTGAGACGTATGTGTGTGCATGCAGTATGCTCTATGCATGTGTGTAATCTTATGTGTGTATGTGTAGTCTTGTGCATGTGTGTGTGTGAAATGTTGTGCATGCGTGTGTGTGTAACCTTGTGTAGGTATGTGCAAACATTAGTTATATATACATATATTTACATGTATATTAAAATGTAATGTAAACTAAAATTTATATTTTTAATCTCTAATATATATATTCATATTCTTAGATATTTTATACGAATGTAAATACAGTTTAAATAGTTAATGAAGTGGATTAAATAGTATCATTTAAATGGAAAAAAAATGAAATGGTTCTTGGTATTTTATAGATTTCAAAGTAAATTTATTAAATTACAATATATAAATCAAAATTATAGAAATATATTTAATTTATTATGAAGATATAAAATTTATATCGATGTTTTATAGAATTATTTAAAAGTAGATTTGATTATAGAAAATTATGGAATAATTGTTTCGTGTAATATTTTGTCTTATAAACTATTTTTGGGGTTTCAAAATAGAGAAATGTTTTTTATAATGTTAAAAATGAGTATTAAATTATTATTTAATTTATAAAGATCGACCAATTAGTTATTTATTAGAATATATTATTTTTGATTTTAGCTAATTATCCGGTTAATTCTAGAATATATTACCTTTTCTAATAATTTATTATATTATATAAGAGTATATGTTGTGATTTGAATATTGATTTGTTTGTTTTAATATGTGTTTGTGTATATATATGTATATTATATATATATATGGTTAATCTATTTTATCTTACTTTTTTTATTTTACTTAATTTTACATAATTTGAATCAAATTATATGAATGATTCATCATTAATGTTGATTTGATTAATGTTTTAATATGATACGGTGATAACATTCTTTTATGTGATTTTGTGATGATTTTATATTATGTAGGGAGAAATCTAAATAAACAGATTTGTAATACCGTTTGGGAAGGCGCATTCGGTAATATTTCTTCGATTATTCTTTGGACCCATTACATAGAATATTGAAGGAGCGAGTGTTATATTTGAGCACTGAATAAATGGACTAGTAACATGCGGTGGTATGAAAGGCCGTTGTATTATTTATTCAATTATTCTTTGCTCGTGGATGACACTCATACGGGGGTATGTTGTGTGTGGTACTCATTGCATTGAGTATCCTTAGAGCCATGTGTTGGCCTACATGTAGAGCAGTGTGTCGACTATTTTATATATGTTATGTGTCTATCTACCTTTGTCCAACTTCTTTTTGTTTCATAAGTAAAATAGATTAGCCAGCAACCACCCTAAAAGTCAGATCTTAGGGTCGCGCCCCTAATCCACGACACCGTTATTGTATATTATATTTGATGTGCATCACATGTTTCAGTAGAGTAGTTTCCCTTTAGCCCCTTGTGTCACTTAGACCAATAGTCTTATACATATAGAGGTAGCATAGGGCCATGATTGAGGCTACGGTAGACGAGCCATTGGTGGATATGAAACATGATTTATGTCGAGGTAACTAAGGCTGTAGGAACAGATCCGGCTACACAACATGCAGCTAGTAGACCCTGGTTCCTGGAGTGGGCATGCATCCATCAATCTCCTGTCTGGTTTTGGTGTGCCTGTGGTAGATAGGCATATATACGATAAGATTATACTTGAGACCGTGTCCAGAGTATGGTCAACCCCATATCCTTCTTTGACTAGTGTTGTCATCTATCTATTTGGATGATGACTCATTTTATTACTTTGATTATAGCAAACACGGGAATTTCCATTATATATATATATATATATTCATCTTAGGGCATTACTGCATGCCAACCTGATTCATTTAATGATTCCATTTTCTATGATGATGTTTTATTGTTTGGATTGTTCACCCATTAGGTATGGTATTCTTGATTTCTATTGATTTGTTCTATACGGGTAATAACATCTTTATGTATGATTTTAGGATATTTGATGTTATGTGATACTCTAGGGTTTGTTCATGACTTTATAATTTTATACTATGCACACATTGATATTTACATACCGATATTGTGGATCTTTGTCTTATGTTATTTTGATCATGTTATCATACCTTGCATATATTGATTTATATATGTATATTAACCCTTTGTTTAGACATAGTCTGACCCATGTGTTAATAATACTCAGATTAGTACGAGACATTTCAAGTATCGGGACATTGATACCAACTTGTATTTATTGGGCATAGAGTAGATTAAGAATTTGGTATAGATTTCATCATCTTGTATTATATTGTTTCATGTATGTATACCCATGTGACGTATGTAAGATATACATTGTATATTTTGTATTATATATCATCGATGCGATTCTAACTCTATTTTCTCTATTACTTACTATATGTTATGTATTGTTCTCTCCTGGAGGCATACATACTTATTGCTTTGTGCCGATATGGTGTACATATAGGTGAGTTATTGATTTGATGTATAAATATGTACCAGTGTTAGCGTAAGGGGATATTCACATGTATGCCACATAAAGCCTCATTCTCCGTACTATCTGACAGTATTACCTAGTAATACTCTTGCATAGTATGGTTAAAGAGGTGGGGTCATACAAATGTTACTTAAACATTATCACTACAAACCCAAAACCATTTAACTTATGCTTATCTTTAAAACCCTCTTCTCAAAGAGCTATTTACATTCATAAGTATAATAAAAAAGGGTTAAAGACGAATGTTGTTAACAAATTATCACAACAAACCCAAAACCATTCCATACTTGTCATTGTCTTTAAAAACATTATTTTCAAAGATCTAAGTATATCTACATATATTAAACAAGGTAGTACACTTGTTAACAACTTTGTAAAACCATTTATTATTATAACATAAGTGTTATAACCCAAAACTACCTCTTATCCTTTTCCAAAATACTTAACTTACTTTTACAAACTTGTATATATATAAAAATACTTTAAAAATACTTATAAATAGGTTTTAAATATCTATATAAAATATTACTTAAAAATAACTAATTTATAATTCGATGAAAATGATTTAAAAAGCATGTTTTGTATTAAAAACCCTTTTTCTTCAAAAATTCATAAGTAATTAATAAAAATATATTAAAAATCCAAACCACTTTTAGAATACTGCAAAATATGTTGGAAAACATTGCTAAAAATATTAAGGAAAATACCAAATTTAAATATAATTTTTATCCATTTAAAATCTCAAGTAACTACTACAGCATTTGTAAATCCTATTAAAGTTCTTGATAAAGAGCGACATTGAAAAGCATAAAATTTGCGACCGATTTTCACCACATTAACAAATGGTTTATGACATGAAGTTTTTACTGTAAGGACTACCCCTAGGGTGCATAAAAATCATGAAAAGAAACACCTTAGTTTATCTTCCAAATTAATTTGTGAAATTTTCGAAAATAATGTATTTACTAAAATGTTCGTTCAACGACATTTTTACTCCAAATTGAGCCATTTTGACCGGTCCAAAACCTCTAAAACTCTAATTTTTTCCCCAGTAATAAGAACACATATAATACTTATTAAAAATGAAAATAAACCCCTAAGAATGTGACGCAGCGGATTAATCAAAACAAACTTCAATCGGTGAAAGTAGCAGTCGATGGATTGATGAATGCTGAATTGCCCGAATTCGTTGATCCGAAGATACCGAACTCTAGCTATCTCGAACCCGTTGATCGCGCACGATACCGGGTTCAAAGATCTTCAATTCTTCAAGCGTTGATCAAGCGCACTTGATTCCGCGAATCGGCTTCTACAATCGTTGAATCGAGCGCACTCGATTATCCGAAAGAGGAGATAGGAGATTACACTCAACTACCAATTTGAATGAAAGCACAAAGCAATCAAAAGAGAATTTTATTCAATATTCAACAACCTTTACAAATGAGAGACCCGGCCTATTTATAGGCGTTTACAACTCACACAAAAACAACAAAATTTCCTAACTCCTAAGTCGGTTCCGACTTATCAACGTCTCCGACTTAACATAAGTCGTATACGACTTACAACACAAAGTACAGAAAACTTAAAAATATTACAAGTACTTAAGTCGGTAACGACCTATAGATGACGACTTACAAACAAGTACGAGCTACGAGTTGACAAATACAAACAGACTACCACTTGAGTCGTTGCCGACTTAACACCTTCTCACGACTTATCAAAACGGTGACTTCATCATTAACGGTCCAGATTTAAGCGGCAGAGAAAACAACGGCAACAGCTACTACGACTTAAAAACATGCGGCGACTCAAAGGAACCAATGGTGGCGATTAACTCGGCAGATCATCCAACGGCATTCAGGCTTCCGCGACTTAAGAACATCACGAGTCAAACTTCAGCGACTTAAGATAAGTCTTCTTTGGGTCGTAACTCGTCTCCGACTTATCACTTGGCTCGTTAACTCTCACACGACCTATCACTTTACCAACTTGTTCTGCCTTTTCACTGCGTAATCCAGTAGGTCGTCCAGGCGACTTAAGAGACTCGTTAACTCGCCAGTCTTCGCTAAGTCGTTGCCGAGTTATACTAAGTCGGTCGCGACTTATCATTTCATTAGGTCGGTTACGAGTTAGGGCTTCTTCCCAGTTGAGTCGTATCTCCTTTTCATCTGCCCTGTTAGATCGAAGACGACTCATAGCTCCTTTCTTAAGTCGGTCACGACTTATGCCTTTGCTTTTCTTGAGTCGGTCTCGACTCATGCCTTCCCCATTGTTAAGTCGGTCACGACTTAAGTCCCTCATCATGTTAAGCCGGTTACGACTTACGCTTATGCCTCCTGTTTCCTTGAGTCGGTCACGACTCATAGCTCCTTCCATAAGTCGCGTACGACTTATGCCTTCATCCCTGACCTGAGCTACATCATCCTCCCCAGGTTGAGAGAAATTCGACCTCGAATTTTTAATTTCTGCATCCACAACAAACTCTTCTCCATGATATGGTATGATATGCTTAACGTTGAATACGTCCGACGTGTACACATCATTTGGCAGCTTCAATTTATAAGCATTTTCATTGATCTTCTTTAAAATTTCAACTGGACCAATCTTTCGTGCTTTCAATTTATTGTACGTTCCCACCGGAAAACGATCTTTCGTCAACACTGCATAAACCAAATCACCTTCATGAAATTCAACATTCCTTCGTTTCAAATCTGCAGAACGCTTATACTTCTAATTTGCTTTCTCTAATCGTTCTTGAACGATTTTATGACATTCCGTCAGCCCTTCAACAAAATCAGCAGCTTTCTTAATTGTCCCCTTTGAATGTGGTATCACCGTTAAATCTAACGGTCCTTTCGGTAAGCTCGAATAGACAATCTGGAATGGACTGAACCCAGTACTTCGATTCACAGCATGATTATGGGCAAACTCTGCCTGGCATAACTTCACATCCCAACTCTTCAGATTATCTTGAACAAGACACCTCAACAAGTTTCCCAACGATCGATTAACCACCTCCGTTTGTCCATCAGTTTGCGGGTGATAAGCACTACTAAACTTCAGCTTTGTTCCCACCATTTTCCACAAACTTATCCAAAAGTGACTCAGAAATCGAGTATCTCTATCCGACACAATAGATTCTGGCAATCCATGAAGTCGATAGATCTCCCTGAAAAACAACTGAGCAACATGAACCGCATCTGCCGTCTTCTTACAAGCGATAAAATGTGCCATTTTCGAAAATCTGTCAACCACCACATAAATGGAATCATTACCACGCTGCGTTCTTGGCAACCCCAACACAAAGTCCATACTGATATCCACCCATGGTTTTACAGGCACGGGTAACGGCATATATAAACCAGCATTAGTCGCAGTCCCTTTCGAAACTTGACAAATATGACAACGCTCCACAAACCTCGCTACTTCTTTCCTCATCGATGGCCAAAAGTAGGACTGTGAAATTAACTGCAAGGTACGGTCTCTCCCAACATGTCCCTCTTCGTGTAACTCCTTGATAATCTTCATTCTCAGACTACCCTCCGGTATGCACAATCGATTCCCTTTGAACAGAAAACCCTCTACCATCACGAAATCATCCGTCTCTCCCTCCTTGACTTTATCAACAAATTTTGCAAAGTAAGGATCATTAGTGAATAATTCTGGAAATATTTCAAACCCCGTCACTTCAACCTTTAGTGTAGTCAACAAATGACTCCTCCTACTCAAAGCATCAACTACGCGATTTGTCACCCCTGACTTGTGTTTAACAACAAAAGTAAACTGTTGCAGATATGCAATCCACGATGCATGTCTTGCTGAAATCTTGTCTTGCCCTTGTAAATGCTTCAACGCTTCATGATCAGTATACAGAACAAACTCCTTCTGAAATAGATAGTGTCTCCAGTGTTTAATAGATTGTACAACAGCATAGAATTCCACATCATATGTACTGTAACGCATCTTCGCTCCTGACAATTTCTCACTGAAATATGCAATTGGACGTCCCTTCTGACTCAACACCCCTCCAATTCCAACCTTGGATGCATCAGTATGTAGTTCAAACACTAGCTGAAAATCAGGTAGCACTAGAATTGGTGCAGACGTCAGCAATTCCTTGATCTTCCCAAAAGCATTCCCTGCTTCCTCTGACCATGTAAATTGTTTACCCTTCATACAATCAGTAACAGGTGCCATCACACTACTGAAGTGTGATATAAACCTTCGATAGAATGAAGCCAACCCATGAAAACTACGAACTTCTGTTATCGTCTTGGGCTGCAGCCATTCTCTGATAGCTTCAACTTTACTTTGGTCAACCTGTATACCTTCCTTCGAGACAACATATCCCAAAAATAAAACACTATGCGTCATGAACACGCATTTCTTCGTTGCAGCATAAAACTGTTCTTGTCGTAACACCATCAGCACTTCTCTAAGATGATTCAAATGTTCTTCTGGGCTCCCACTGTAAATAAGTATATCATCGAAATACACCACCACAAATTTCCCAATGAACGGTCTAAAAATCTGATTCATCACCCTCATGAAAGTACTTGGTGCATTTGATAAGCCAAACGGCATGACCAACCACTCGTATAGACCCTCCCTGGTTTTAAAAGCAGTCTTCCACTCATCTCCTGGTCTGATACGAATTTGATGATATCCACTCTTCAAATCAATCTTCGAAAAGATAGTAGCTCCACTTATTTGATCTAACAAGTCATCCAACCTCGGCATTGGAAATCTATATCTCACAGTGATCTTATTCAATGCTCGACTGTCAGTGCACATCCTCCACGTCCCATCCTTCTTGGGTACCAATAAAGCTAGTACAGCACAAGGACTCAGACTCTCCTGCACACGCCCCTGCTCAAGCAATTCCTCTACCTGCCTCCGCAATTCTTCATGTTCCTTCGGACTCATTCGATAATGTGGTCTGTGTGGCAATACAGCACCTGGAACAAGATCTATCTGATGTTGTATATCCCTCAACGGTGGCAACTCCATTGGTAATTCCTCTGGAAATACATCGTTAAATTCTTTCAAAACTGGTTTAACTTCTTCTGGAATTTCAACTTCTTCACTGCTCTCACGCCCAATCAACAAGAATACTTCCGACTCTTCTTCAACTTCTTTAACAAACTCCTTTAAAGTCAATAAAGTTTTCAGTTCTTCAATTTCTTCTAACTTACTTTCTTCTTGTGATCTCTTCTTCGGAACTAAGATAATCTTCGTGCCTTTAAACATAAAACTGTAGCTATTGGTCCGACCGTCATGTAGTACTGCTCGATCATATTGCCATGGTCTTCCCAATAATAAGTGGCAAACATCCATCTCTACGACATCACACCAGATTTCGTCTTTGTATTTCTTCCCAATAGAGAATGGAACACGAACTCGTCTGTCCACTTTCACTTCTCCTCCTTTTCTCAACCATGCTAACTTGTATGGACTCGGATGTTTCTCTGTCTTCAATTTCAACTTTGTCACAGCCTCGGTCGAAATAATATTATCACAGCTTCCTGCGTCAATTACAAACTTACACACCTTCCCCAGAATAGTACATGTTGACTGAAAAATATTACTTCTCAACCAACTAGCTTCCTCCTGCTTCGGTGTTAAACACGATCTTCTTAGCATTAGATTACAACCTTCATCCCCTGAGGCAATATCCTGCTCATCCTCCTCGACTGGACTAGAACAATCCCCATCAACATCCTCATCGTCAACTTCTGCAATCATGGTTCTCTTCTTTGGCTTTGGACACTCACTGCTTTTATGACCCAGTTCCTGACAATTGTAACATTTGAAACCATTGTTAACCCTTGTCTTCTCAGCCTCCTTCACCACTGGTCTACTGATAGGTTTAGAAATGTTAGAACTCCCACTAACACCCTTCATTTGATTGCTGGAATTAGTAAACACACCACTTCCTCGTCTCCCTTGCTTTTCCCAAGCCAACGCTTTCTGATGTGCTTCTGCTACAGATCTTGGATCGAACATATTAACCATATCCTGAATCTGCATTCTCAATCCCCTAATGAATCTAGATGTCAGCTGCTCTTCTGTTTCCATAATATCATTCCTTGCAATGAGTTGATAGAATTCATCAGCATAGTCATTAACTGTCTTTGTGCCCTGCCTCAAGTTCTGCAAACGTTGATACATCAAAGATTGATAATTGTAAGGTAAGAACGTTGCTTTCATCAATTTCTTCATCTTCTCTCAAGATTCAACTTTTGACTTTCCCATCCGGTCACGTGTAAGTTTGGTCTGCTGCCACCATGCCAAAGCTCTACCCCTTAATCTTGTAGCAACCAACTTCACTCTACGCTGTTCTGGAACTTCTTTGAAGTCAAAAATCTCTTCGACATTAGCCACCCAATCTAGAAACTCCTCCGCTTGCATACCACCCTTGAATTCAGGAATTTCTGTCTTCATCCCCGATTCCCACTTGTGATCATACTCAGAATAGTTTCTTCCTTGACCTCTTCCTTGAATACTACCACCATCATACTCCTCTTCAAAATCAGATGCATAACGATGTCGATTCTGACCACCAACATCTCTACTACCATTACGCCTTCCACCATCATCCCTTCTATCTACATTCCTCCGTTCACGACCATTCACGTTCCTCCCACGCCCTTGGTCATTTTCAACACTTCGGTCTCGATTGGAATGTGGTGAGACTCTACTACCTCCATGATTAGATTCTGGTGAAACCCTTCTCCGATTTTGATTCATCTCCGTCATAAGCCTCTCTAACCGGCCAATTCCTTCATTAAGCTTCTCACTAAAATTCTCATTGATTCTTTGTTCCATCTCATCAGCTTCTTCTCTTCGATACAATGCTTCTACGTTTTGGTGGCGATTAGCTCTTCTTGGCGGCATACTTGAAAACTTCACAAATTCTTCAACACTTCAAATTCAAACACTTTCCGGATTTTGATCCAAAATGAAACGGATCGAAAACTTCCACTTTGTAGCAAATCGTGATGAACACGATGGACAAAGTTTCAGCCTCCAATGCAAATCCGATCAAACAATCTTCGAACAATGATGACTCTTCTTCCTCTTACTCTCGGCCTCACTTGCTTACCACGGCCCAACTTCAAAATGATTAGGCTCCAAGTCTGGATCTAGCTATGATTGGCTAGAACAAGCTCTGATACCAAAACTGACGCAGCGGATTAATCAAAACAAACTTCAATCGGTGAAAGTAGCAGTCGATGGATTGATGAATGCTGAATTGCCCGAATTCGTTGATCCGAAGATACCGAACTCTAGCTATCTCGAACTCGTTGATCGCGCACGATACCGGGTTCAAAGATCTTCAATTCTTCAAGCGTTGATCAAGCGCACTTGATTCCGCGAATCGGCTTCTACAATCGTTGAATCGAGCGCACTCGATTATCCGAAAGAGGAGATAGGAGATTACACTCAACTACCAATTTGAATGAAAGCACAAAGCAATCAAAAGAGAATTTTATTCAATATTCAACAACCTTTACAAATGAGAGACCCGGCCTATTTATAGGCGTTTACAACTCACACAAAAACAACAGAATTTCCTAACTCCTAAGTCGGTTCCGACTTATCAACGTCTCCGACTTAACATAAGTCGTATACGACTTACAACACAAAGTACAGAAAACTTAAAAATATTACAAGTACTTAAGTCGGTAACGACCTATAGATGACGACTTACAAACAGGTACGAGCTACGAGTTGACAAATACAAACAGACTACCACTTGAGTCGTTGCCGACTTAACACCTTCTCACGACTTATCAAAACGGTGACTTCATCATTAACGGTCCAGATTTAAGCGGCAGAGAAAACAACGGCAACAGCTACTACGACTTAAAAACATGCGGCGACTCAAAGGAACCAATGGTGGCGATTAACTCGGCAGATCATCCAACAGCATTCAGGCTTCCGCGACTTAAGAACATCACGAGTCAAACTTCAGCGACTTAAGATAAGTCTTCTTTGGGTCGTAACTCGTCTCCGACTTATCACTTGGCTCGTTAACTCTCACACGACCTATCACTTTACCAACTTGTTCTGCCTTTTCACTGCGTAATCCAGTAGGTCGTCCAGGCGACTTAAGAGACTCGTTAACTCGCCAGTCTTCGCTAAGTCGTTGCCGAGTTATACTAAGTCGGTCGCGACTTATCATTTCATTAGGTCGGTTACGAGTTAGGGCTTCTTCCCAGTTGAGTCGTATCTCCTTTTCATCTGCCCTGTTAGATCGAAGACGACTCATAGCTCCTTTCTTAAGTCGGTCACGACTTATGCCTTTGCTTTTCTTGAGTCGGTCTCGACTCATGCCTTCCCCATTGTTAAGTCGGTCACGACTTAAGTCCCTCATCATGTTAAGCCGGTTACGACTTACGCTTATGCCTCCTGTTTCCTTGAGTTGGTCACGACTCATAGCTCCTTCCATAAGTCGCGTACGACTTATGCCTTCATCCCTGGCCTGAGCTACATCAGAATGTCTTTCAAATCAACTACAAAATTACCAAAATCATAACATTTCATATAGCGTTCTTCTTCTCGCTATACATTTTGCAACTTTGTTTCATGTGTTAATTAATGAATTAAACTTCAATATTTTTCAAGTAATAAGTACACTTATAGTAATTATTAAAATGAAAAGAAACCCCTAGGATGTCTCTCAAAGTTGATTTTGAAAACCGTCGAACAAAGGAATTTTCAAAGTGCATCCACAGCGACCTTTTCACTTCTAACTTTCTCGATTTGGTTTCAAAATTTCTATAACTTCTCAAACCAATTCTTTACTAACCTATACACTAAGATATGTGAAAAGAAAAACCGAAAAAAATTACCCCAAGTTAAGTTTATAAATCTTCCATTTACACAAGTTGAAGTTAAGGGATATCGAATTGCACTTATAGCGACTATTCTTACTTCAAACACTTTCAAACATACTTCAATTCAACATACAATCCAAAAACCCATTTAAAGATCAATACATGGCTAGTTCATAGGTTTTAGAAGGTAATAGGAGTGATGTTATATAATATAAAGTTTTCATTTTCTTTTAAAAGCAAGAGTGTGCCAATGTTTATAACTTTAATTAGTTAATGTCATTTTAACTTTATATTTCCACACACATATTGTAACAACCCGTAAATTCATCACTTTAATAAATAAAGATTATTTTTGAAATATTTAAATAAAGGATTTATAACTACAATAATGATATTTTGAACCATAAATAAAAATGGTAAACCTGTTTGAAAATATATTAACAAAGATTTAATTGATTTATGACATCATTAGTAATGCCGGTATATATAATAACTAATTAATGACTATAAATTTAGATTTAATGACTTAATGATTATTATAAATATTTAATAATATTTTTAAAATGATAAGAATTCATTTATAATAGTAATAAGTGATAATAAATCAAATGTGATAATTATATAAATTAATAAATAAGATTTGAAATTATAAGGAAAATCAATATCGATTTATCGATTGTTATCCCACCTTTTGGCGAATTCATGATATCGTCGATTCGACTAGGGACAAATAGTCGATAGCTTGAAGAGCTAGCTATATATGGTACTATAGATAATAGTCAAAGAGATTCGAACCAAAACCAAGTCGAAGTATGGAAAACATGAAGTCACTTGCCTGACCCCTTGAAGTTTTATCTCAAGTTTGGAATTGATTGAAGTTCATATACACAAGTTGCGGATTAAACAATGATTTGTTTGGATTGAATAGAGAATGATCAAGGAAGATAACTCGAATCATTGAAGAATAGCTAATATCTTGGCAACCATGAGGCCAATCCATGTAAGACTTCAGTGATATCAACGAAGTACCAAGCGGAGTGTATCATGACGATTGCGCGTCCCAAAATGAAGATAAGAAGAAGGCCGGTCGATATAGGCTGATCGTTCCTAATGGCTGCAGCATAACGATCGGTGTGTTTGGTATATATATTCTACCTTCAAGTTAAAATAGCTGATAGCTTACAATCCGTAACCCAGCATGGACCAATAATCTAGAAGCAATGTCAGAAGGCCTACAAGATCCCCCAATAATGATCGTAGTTTGTAAAGGGAAAGCAAAAATGATCGGTCTTGGATATGCCGATCGTTATGAATGTTGAAATGAGCATGGCCGTTCGATATGGTGGGCTCTACTGGGCTTGGGGAACCTTCTCGCAAAGTTTCAGCCTGATCCGTACGCGCCTTCTGTTATAAATATAGCAGTTATAACTTTAGAAAAGGGGGACTTCTTCATCTTCTTCTTCTTCCTGCTCCAGAAGCTCTGCCACGACTATTTTCCTTGTAAACTTGTATCAATGGATTCTAGCTAATCCAACAGCTCATGTAATTGTAACTGAGTGAAAAATTAATAAAATGTGAAGTGGATGTAGGCCAAGATTGCCGAACCACTATAAAATCTTCGTGTTTATTTACTTTCATGCTTTGTTCTTTAAATTCCTTTAATTTTCTGATATCCATGAGATTCTACGGGTGTTGATGCCCATTTTTGGCATCAACATCGATATAATAACACTTTTTGTAAACAATCATTTAATATTAATTTATATAGTTTTATAAACCAAATATGATCATATTAATTCATGGATAATAAATGAAATAGTTTCCAAACTTTTTTTACAAATATATATATATATATATATATATGTGTGTGTGTGTGTGTGTGTGTTAAGTAATAAATGAAAACATGACTGAAGGTTGGTGTAACAACCCGCATATTCATCGATTTTTATATTTAAATATTTTATCGCTAGTAGGATTTTAGTCCAAAAAGCTACTTTTTACATACGGTCAAATTAAGACTCGAGACCACTTCCATTGAGTTCAAAATGACGTTTGCGATCTTTTTGAGTGTAAACTTTGATATGTTTGGAGTTAGTGGAATTTTCGCCACTTTTTCACTTATGGCTTTGGTTTGGGCTGAACCCTTCCTTACTAACTCAGCCCAACACCCCCTCACCTCTTCATTAATTCATTCTTCATTTTCCTAACAACAAAGCTTCATCAAAAATGGTGGAGGGAATGGGAAATTAAAACTCCAAGCTCAAGTTCTCTTGCAAATCCATCACTCAACTCCAAATTCAACAAGAAGACATTGGATTCAAGCTTGTGATTGTTCTTCCATTGCTTTTAAGCTTCTCCACATCAATTTCCATGAAAAGGTGAGATTTTTTATCTCACATTCTTGGCTATAACTATCTTGGACTGTTGGGAATGATTCCCTATCACTTTAACATGCACGTTTGCCTTTGGTTTGGATTGGATTGGTGAAAAATCCCAATTTTTAGTGATTTTGGCGAAAATACTGCTGTTAGATCGCTCTGCCTCGCTAGGTCGCTCGGTGGGAAAAGTTACGCTGGCTATAGGACGTTTCCCCCTAGGTCGCGCGGCGTAGCTCATTTCAACCCTTAGGTCGCACCATCCTTAGGTCGCTCGGGGTTAGGTCGTTCGGTAGATAGCTCGTCCCATACTAGGACGTTCACCACTTTAGGTCGCGACCGAGTTAGGTCGTTCACCTCCATTTGGCCGCGCGATAGTTTTAGGTCGCGTACTCCATTAGGTCGCTCGACCTGTCTACCTTTTAGGTCGCTCGACCTGACCACCCTCTAGGTCGCTCACCTAGTTAGGTCGTTCGTTCAGTTAGGTCGCTCGACCCGTTTTACCACTAGGACGTTTGCACCGTTAGGTCATTAGACCTTATTTTCCTTTAGGTCGCGTACCTTGTTAGGTCGCGCACACTTTAGGTCACACCGTCTAGGTCGTGTGCTACCCCTTTAGCCGCTAGCTTCTTAGGTTGCTCGGCTTCACTTCCATTAGGTCGCATGTCCTCGCTTCCACTAGGTCGCTCGACCTGTTTTACCTTAGGTCGCTTGACCTGTAGGTCGTTCCATGCATCTTTAGCTCGGCCGTGTTAGGTCGCCCATCTTCCTGTGTTGAGTTTTGTTAGGTCGCATGGCTACTTCTACTTTAATGCATTTAGAGTTGATTTCCTTGGATTTCATTCATGCCTTCGAACGTGAACTTTTGTGACTTATTGATTCTACAATCAATTTCTGTGATTTGTCATTTTAAAAACATGAAGGCTTCAATACTAGTAGAAAAATATTAAACTCTTTCATCAAAGCGATTTCAACACTATTCTATTACAAAGCTCTTTTTCCTAAACTGTTTTCCAATCTACTAGTATATACAAGCCTTTACTTCACTCGAATGAGAAATCTAATTAAACGGCTTAGTAAAACAGGTGGTATGAAACGCTTGCGTTCACTTCGTCGGTTAATTCTTGGACTTGCTCGACTGAACCTTTTGTGACAATTTTCTAGTGAAGATCTACAGTTTGTTCGTAAATATTTAAGTTAATCAAGTGGTTATGGGACATGAAGCTAAACTCATATATTTACTAGCTTGGTGTGGTTGACACTTCTTGATGATCATGACGATCATTTTTGTGATTTAGACTAGCAACTGTGCGATGTCTCTTTGTCTATGAGGGAGACTAAACCCCGTTTGTGTGATGTTTCACCATCACATATGTGGGATAGCGCTCCACGGTCTTCGAACCATTCTTGTGGAGTTTCGGCTCAAAATTAATGGTTAGCTACCATGAGATAGCGTCTCGTCTTGTGTTACACGTGTTGGTGAGTTTTCATACTCCCATTTTGTGATAGGCCTCCCCCTTCTTGTGATTTCTGGATTTCTTGAGATGATTTCTGGAATTTTGTGCTTCACCAATTTTATTGATTTCCATTGATATGTTTATCAATTTTTGTGCATTGGTGAATTCGTGTGTCATTGACTTGTTATGAATACAAGTTTAGGGTATGATGCCCTATTTTATCTTTGAGAAGATTCTTATGATATTGATTAATCTCTTGTTGATTTTCAATTACATACTTATAGTAGTATGCCATTATGGTTATTGCGTGATTACGCCATATCTTTTATTCTATATCATGTCGTCTGATATTTATAGCTAGACTGATCCGTTTATTATTTTCTTATGGAATAATACTTGATGCAGGACAAGCTATAATTTCCTAAGGCATAAGTCGTGACCGACTTAACAAAGTTGGCTTAAGTCGTGACCGACCTAACAAAGCTAAGGACATAAGTCATGACCGACTTAAGGAAGGAGCTATGAGTCGTCAATGACTTAGTGGGAATATGCGAGCTAACGAGATACTGGAACGACCTAACATGTTTTTAGGTCGTGTACGACCTAACGAGTTGGAAGATAGGTCGCTGGAAGGACTTACCGAGTTAACTCGTGTACGACTTAACGAGTTGGAAAATAGGTCGCTGGAATGAACTAACAAAGTGCTACGACCTAACAAGTCACGACCTATGCTAGGTCGCAGGAAACAGTCACGACTTAAGATAAGCCGTTGGGTGATCTGGGGAGTTAAGTCGCGAGGACTTAGGTCGCAAGGCTTAGGTCGTGAAGTTTCTGATACCGCTTTTGTTTTTAGGTCGCAAAGCTCTGGATACCGTTGAATTTTAGGCCACGTTAATCTCTGCCGTTGATTCTTTAAGTCGTTGAAGATGCTGCTGTGATGAGTCGTTAAGTCATCTACGACTTAAGTGTTGAGTCGTTGTATGGTATTGTATTGTGTTTTCTTGAGTCGCTTGTACATAAGTCGTATGTCGAGGACTATGTGTTGTAATCTCTTATAAGTCGTGAGTCGTTTGTAATACACATGTATGTAGAGTCGCATCTTTTAAGTCGTAAGTCGCTGAATAGTTACGTCGTGTGTTTTATTGAGTCGGAGGGTATGTTAAGTCGTGAGCCGGAGATCTTGATAAGTCGGAGATGACTTAGGAGTTGTATTTTTTTTTTGGTTTGCGTGTTGTAGCCTATAAATAGGCAAGTGGAGTCATTGGTAAAGGTTGTTGATTTTTGAATAAAATTCTCTTTTGTTAGCTTTGTGCTTTCAATTTAAATTGGTAGTTGAGTGTAATCTCCTATCTCTTCTTTTGGTTAATCGAGTGCGCTCGATTCAACGATTGTAGAAGCCGATTCGCGGAATCAAGTGCGCTTGATCAACGCTTGAAGAATTGAAGATCTTTGAACCCGGTATCGTGCGCGATCAATGAGTTCGAGATAGCTAGAATTCGGTATCTTCGGATCAACGAATTTGGGCATTTCAGTATTCATCACTCCACCGATCGCAAGTTTCATCGATCTACATTTGTTTTGATTAATCCGCTGCGTCAGTTTTGGTATCGTAGCGAGTTCTAGCCAATCATAGCTAGATCGAGACTTGGATCCAATTATTTGAAGAAGATTGAAGTTCGGATCTATCTTGTTTGGAGGATTTTGTTCATCGTGTTCATCGCAATTTGCAACAAGTGTGGAGACTTCGATCCATTTCATTTTGGATCAAAGTTCGAATTGTGTTTGAATTTGAAGTGTTTGTGAAGCATTCAATCATGCCGCCAAGGAGAGCCAATCGACATCAAAACGTTGAAGCTTTGTATCGAAGAGAAGATGCTGATGAAATGGAGCAAAGAATCAATGAAAACTTTAGTGAAAAGCTTAACGAAGGAATTGGTCGGTTAGAGAAGCTTATGACGGAGATGAATCAAAATCGGAGAAGGGTTTCACCTGAATCTAACCATGGGGGTAGTAGAGTCTCGCCACATTCCAATCGAGATAGAAGTGTTGAAAATGATCAAGGACGTGGGAGGAACGTGAATGATCGTGAACGGAGGAATGTAGATAGATGGGATGATGATGGTAGACGTGAAGGTAGTAGAGATGTGGGTGGACGAGATAGACAACGATATACATTTGATTTTGAAGAGGAATATGATGGTGGTAGTGTTCGAGGACAAGGACGAGGACAAGGAAGAAATTACTCTGAGTATGATCACAAGTGGGAGTCGGGAATGAAGACTGAAATTCCTGAATTCAAGGGTGGTATGCAAGCAGAGGAGTTTCTAGATTGGATGGCTAATGTAGAGGAGATTTTTGACTTCAAGGAAGTTCCAGAACATCGTAGGGTGAAGTTGGTTGCTACAAGGTTGAGGGGTAGAGCTTTGGCGTGGTGGCAGCAAACCAAACTTACACGTGAACGGATGGGAAAGTCAAAAGTTGAATCTTGGGAGAAGATGGGAAAAATGATGAAAGCCACATTCTTACCTTATAACTATCAGTCGCTTATGTATCAGAGGTTGCAAAACTTGAGACAAGGAACGAAATCTGTGAATGACTATGTTGACGAATTTTATCAACTGATTGCAAGGAACGATATTATGGAGACCGAAGAATAGTTAACAGCTAGATTTGTTGGAGGGTTGCGAATGCAGATTCAGGATATGGTTAATATGTTTGATCCAAGATCTGTAGCGGAAGCACACCAGAAAGCGTTGGCTTGGGAGAAACAGGGAAGACGAGGAGGAGGTGTGTTTACAAATTCCAACAATCCAGTGAAAGGTGTTAGTGGGAGTTCTAATGTTTCAAAAGCTGTTGCAAAACCAGTTCTGACGGAGGTTGGGAAGGCGAAAGTCAATAATGGTTTCAAATGTTATAATTGCCAAGAGTTGGGCCACAAAAGTAATGAATGTCCAAAGCCGAAGAAGAGAGCTATGATAGCGGAGGTTGAGGATGAGAATGAAGAAGCTGAATGTTCCAATTCACCACCTGATGAGGAGGAAGAAGAAGTGTCGGGAGACGAAGGTTATAATCTAATGATGAAGAGGTCCTGTTTAACACCAAAGCAAGATGAGGATTGTAGTTGGTTGAGGAGCAATATTTTTCAGTCGACATGTACTATTCTGGGGAAAGTTTGCAAATTTGTTATTGATGTTGGAAGCTATGATAATATAATTTCTTCAGAAGCTGTAAGGAAGTTGGCATTGAAGACTGAGAAACATCTGAAACCATACAAGCTAGCTTGGTTGAGGAAAGGCGGGGAGGTGAAGGTTGGACGAAGGGCTCGTGTGAATTTTTCAATTGGGAAGAAATATAAAGACGAAATCTGGTGCGATGTGGTAGATATGGACGTTTGTCATTTGTTGCTGGGAAGACCGTGGCAGTATGATAGAGCAGTACAACATGATGGGCGTACCAACAGTTACAGTTTCATGTTTGAAGGCACAAAAATTACTCTAGTTCCAAAGAAGCGACAACAGGAGGAAAACAAGTTAGAGGAGATTGAAGAGCTCAAAACTTTGTTATCTTTGAAGGAGTTTGTGAAGGAAGTAGAGGAGGAGCCGGAAGTATTTTTATTGATCGGACGGGAGAGTCAGGAAGTGGTTGAAATACCAGAAGAAGTAAAACCAGTATTGGAAGAATTTGACGATGTATTTCCAGAGGAGTTACCAACGAAGTTACCACCGTTGAGGGATATACAACACCAGATAGATCTTGTTCCAGGTGTTGTGTTGCCACATAGACCACATTATCGAATGAGTCCGAAGGAACATGAAGAGTTGCGAAGGCAAGTGGAAGAATTGCTTGAACAGGGGCGTGTGCAGGAGAGTTTAAGTCCTTGTGTTGTACCAGCTTTATTGGTACCCAAAAAGGATGGAACGTGGAGGATGTGCACTGACAGTCGAGCATTGAATAAGATTACTGTGAGATATAGATTTCCAATGCCGAGGTTGGATGACTTGCTAGATCAAATAAGCGGAGCCACTATATTTTCGAAGATTGATTTGAAGAGCGGATATCATCAAATTCGTATCAGACCAGGTGATGAGTGGAAGACTGCTTTTAAAACCAGGGAGGGTCTATACGAATGGTTGGTTATGCCATTTGGCTTATCAAATGCACCGAGTACTTTCATGAGGGTGATGAATCAGATTTTTCGACCATTCATTGGAAAATTTGTGGTGGTGTATTTCGATGATATTCTGATATATAGTGGAAGTCCGGAGGAACATTTGAATCATCTGAGAGAAGTGCTAATGGTACTACGACAAGAACAATTTTATGCTGCAATGAAGAAATGCGTGTTCACGACGCATAGTGTTTTATTTCTAGGGTATGTTGTGTCGGAAGAAGGAATACAGGTTGACCAAAGTAAAGTCGAAGCGATTAGAGATTGGCGGCATCCCAAGACGATAACGGAAGTTCGTAGTTTTCACGGGTTGGCTTCATTTTATCGAAGATTTATCCCACACTTTAGTAGTGTGATGGCGCTGGTGACTGATTGTATGAAGGGTAAACAGTTTACATGGACGGAGGGAGCAGGAGTTGCTTTTGAACGAATCAAGGAGTTGTTGACGACAGCACCAATTCTAGCATTGCCTGATTTTCAATTGTTGTTTGAATTACATACTGATGCATCAAAGGTTGGAATTGGAGGGGTGTTGAGTCAGAGGGGGCGTCCGATTGCATATTTCAGTGAGAAGTTATCAGGAGCGAAGATGAGATACAGTACATATGATGTGGAATTCTATGCTGTTGTGCAAGCTATCAAACACTGGAGACATTATCTATTTCAGAAAGAGTTTGTTCTGTATACTGATCATGAGGCATTAAAGCATTTACAAGGACAAGATAAGATTTCAGCGAGACATGCATCGTGGATTGCATATCTGCAACAGTTTACTTTTGTTGTTAAACAGAAGTCAGGGGTGACGAATCGTGTGGCTGATGCTTTGAGTAGGAGGAATCATTTGTTGAATACAATGAAAGTTGAAGTGACGGGGTTTGACATGTTACCAGAATTATTTGTTGAAGATCCTTACTTTGCGAAGTTTGTTGATAAAGTCAAGGAGGGAGTGACGGATGAGTTCGTGATGGTAGATGGTTTTCTGTTCAAGGGAAATCGATTGTGCATACCTGATTGTAGTTTGAGAATGAAGATTGTAAAAGAGCTACATGAAGAAGGGCATGTTGGGAGAGACCGTACATCACAGTTGATTTCACAATCTTACTTTGGGCCATCGATAAGGAAAGAAGTGGGAAGGTTTGTGGAGAGATGTCATGTTTGCCAAGTTTCTAAGGGAACAGCAACAAATGCGGGACTGTATATGCCGTTACCCGTGCCTGTAAAACCATGGGTGGATATCAGTATGGATTTTGTTTTGGGTTTGCCGAGAACTCAAAGGGGGAATGATTCTATATTCGTTGTGGTGGACAGATTTTCCAAGATGCACATTTTATTGCTTGTAAGAAGACGGCGGATGCTGTTCATGTTGCTCAGTTGTTTTTCAAGGAGATCTATCGACTTCATGGATTGCCAGAATCTATTGTGTCGGATAGAGATACTCGATTTCTGAGTCACTTTTGGTTGAGTTTGTGGAAAATGGTGGGAACGAAGCTGAAGTTTAGTAGTGCTTATCATCCGTAAACGGATGGACAGACCGAGGTTGTGAACAGATCATTGGGAAATTTACTGAGGTGTCTTGTGCAAGATAATCTAAAGAGTTGGGATGTGAAGTTATGCCAGGCAGAGTTTGCTCATAATCATGTAGTAAATCGTAGCACAGGGTTCAGTCCATTTCAGATAGTATATTCAAGCTTACCAAAGGGACCGTTGGATTTAACGGTAGTACCACAATCAAAGAAGACAGTTAAGAAAGCTGCTGATTTTGTTGAAGGATTGACGGAATGTCATAAAATTGTTCAGGAACGATTGGAGAAAGCAAATGAGAAGTATAAACGATCTGCAGCTTTGAAACGAAGGAGTGTTGAATTTCATGAAGGTGATTTGGTTTATGCAGTGTTAACAAAAGATCGTTTTCCGGTGGGAACGTACAATAAATTGAAAGCACGAAAGATTGGTCCAGTGGAAATTTTAAAGAGAATCAATGAAAATGCTTATAAATTGAAGCTGCCAGAAGATGTGTACACTTTTGATGTGTTCAATGTTAAACATCTCGTACCATACCACGGGGATGAGCGAGCTGATGTGGAAGAATTTACAAAGTCGAGGTCGAATTTTTCTCAACCTGGGGAGGATGATGCAGGACAAGCTATAATTTCCCAAGGCATAAGTCGTGACCGACTTAACAAAGTTGGCTTAAGTCGTGACCGACCTAACAAAGCTAAGGACATAAGTCATGACCGACTTAAGGAAGGAGCTATGAGTCGTCAACGACCTAGTGGGAATGTGCGAGCTAACGAGATACTGGAACGACCTAACATGTTTTTAGGTCGTGTATGACCTAACGAGTTGGAAGATAGGTCGCTGGAAGGACTTACCGAGTTAACTCGTGTACGACTTAACGAGTTGGAAAATAGGTCGCTGGAACGAGCTAACAAATTGCTACGACCTAACAAGTCACGACCTATGCTAGGTCGCAGGAAACAGTCACGACTTAAGATAAGCCGCTGGGTGATCTGGGGAGTTAAGTCGCGAGGACTTAGGTCGCAAGGCTTAGGTCGTGAAGTTTCTGATACCGCTTTTGTTTTTAGGTCGCAAAGCTCTGGATACCGTTGAATCTTAGGCCGCGTTAATCTCTGCCGTTGATTCTTTAAGTCGTTGAAGATGCTGCTGTGATGAGTCGTTAAGTCGTCTACGACTTAAGTGTTGAGTCATTGTATGGTATTGTATTGTGTTTTCTTGAGTCGCTTGTACATAAGTCGTATGTCGAGGACTATGTGTTGTAATCTCTTATAAGTCGTGAGTCGTTTGTAATACACATGTATGTAGAGTCGCGTCTTTTAAGTCGTAAGTCGCTGAATAGTTATGTCGTGTGTTTTGTTGAGTCGGAGGGTATGTTAAGTCGTGAGCCGGAGATCTTGATAAGTCGGAGACGACTTAGGAGTTGTATTTTTTTTCTGTTTTGCGTGTTGTAGCCTATAAATAGGCAAGTGGAGTCATTTGTAAAGGTTGTTGATTTTTGAATAAAATTCTCTTTTGTTAGCTTTGTGCTTTCAATTTAAATTGGTAGTTGAGTGTAATCTCCTATCTCCTCTTTCGGTTAATCGAGTGCGCTCGATTCAACGATTGTAGAAGCCGATTCGCGGAATCAAGTGCGCTTGATCAACGCTCGAAGAATTGAAGATCTTTGAACCCGGTATCGTGCGCGATCAACGAGTTCGAGATAGCTAGAATTCGGTATCTTCGAATCAACGAATTTGGGCATTTCAGTATTCATCACTCCACCGATCGCAACTTTCATCGATCTACATTTGTTTTGATTAATCCGCTGCGTCAATACTCGGGTCAGACCAAGATGTTACAGGTGCTTCTACTTGACTTCTCTTCTTGGATTACTCTGACTTTTGGCTAACTACTTAGATTAGTAGTTTTTGTTGTATACATTGAGATATAGACTCCGTGATGTATACTTATTCTTTTGTGTAGCTTGTAGCTATTATTTTGTATTATGTGGATCTTGTTAGACCACTACTCTGATGTACACTTTCATGTGTTGTATATATTCATATCTTCTTCCGCCTTTGTGATATGGATGTCTGTGACCGATTGATGTTATGTTGATTTCTATGTTTGTTTCCGAAGATTATATATAGCCACTGTGTGATAGCTTTGAGTTTGTATCGGTATGTCGGATTTCCTCCTTAAATGAAATGCATGCTATACTATCTGACATATCGGTGCTCGCACAAAGAAGTTACATGGATGGTCACTCCTCCACAGCCTTATTCTCCGTGCTAGTTGACAGCACTACACCGTAGTGTTCTTGGCTAGCGTGGGTATAGAGGTGGGGCGTCACAGTTGGAATCCGAATTCATAACGGTTTGACATATACAAGTTGTACAACGTTGTTTATATAACTTGAACACATATATAACATGCACATACATATGTTAACATATACATATACAACTATTAAAAAATAGAAAAGTAAAAATATATTTAATTAAGGTAATAAAATAAATATCTAAAGTAATTATTACTTTTAAAAAACAAACATCAAATTAACCTTAGACCACATCATATCACCACCTCCACCATCATCACCATCACTTACACCTCATCACCACATGGGGGGGCTGCCGTGCACCAGAAGAGGTGGAGGGGGAAGGCATTTTCTAGGGTGGGTAAGGGTATGTTGGTAATTTCACTTCGAAGATATTTTCTCATTTTTTCCTATAAATACCACCCCTCTTTCTCACTTATTCTTCACATGATTCTTCTTCTTCATTCTTGAGCTTTCTTATGCTATTTAATGGCATCCATGGAAATCTCTCTTCTTCTCAAAACTTGAGAAAATGTAGAAGGGTTAAAAATAGTAGAAGTGCTTAAGCACTAACCCGCTGGTTACTCTCTAACTTTTTCAAAAGTTAACCAAATCTTCTCTAATCTCTTCTAAACTCTAGTATTAATCCTATGTCATCATGGGAAGCATGATTAGAAAGTTTAAGGAGGCATGGCCATGAGAGTTGGGAGTTTAGGAGATGTTTAGTGAAGCGTTGGTTTGTTTGAATGTTGGTAGGAAGTATCGGTTTGGATTATAGTGAGAAACTGTATATATTTTTTATTTATTATATTATATATATTGGATGATATAATATGGTTTACTATGTTTGTTATAATGATATTTAGTCAAGTTTGATTGTTTTTTTATGCTTTGATTATCAAGTATTGATTGTTTAATATGTTGTTTTAACAAGTCATGTTAAATACACGTCGATATTACACAAGGAAATCACTTTTCGAATCAAATTAACAAAGTAGTATGGAATCATTAAAACTCTTTGAAATGGTTTTAAAATGATTTAAATATATTTTATAAACACTAAAAAATAATTTGGTGAAGTTTGAATAAAAAATGAAAAACGAGTCAAAATTAGGCGTGTCGTGTAACAGTATTTTGCGATTTCATGCCGCAAAAGTTAAATGGGTATGTAAGGTGGAATATAGTTCGGAATTCTTTGTAATAAAAAATTTCCAAACTATTATATCCATAATTTTCAAAAAAGGAAGAAAATCAAGGTTCCATCTTGTAGATTTTAAAATATAAGTAAAACGAGTTTTCGAAATAATCGTGATTTTGCAGTTTGGAATCCAAAAAGGGATTTCTTAAAATCTAATATTTTTAAATGCTTAAAAATAATGAAAAATCCTTATAAATGTTCTAATTTTTTTGAAAGAGGATTGAGTGATATATATAAATTTTCAAATGATATAAAAGTCGTTTTAATCAATATAGCTTTTAAAACATCTTTCGCAGCACTTTTTGCAGTATTTTTTTAATAACTTTTAAATTATGATTTCAAACTACACAATTCTTTTTCAAACTTTAATAAATGTTTTCTAATAAATAAATAAGTTTTATAAAAATTATTTAAGGGTTTATAATTTACATAAAGAAGTTTAAATAAATAAATTTGAAGTAAAGCTGTTAAAAGCAATTATTTTAACCTGGCTCTAATAAGCCGACGAGTACACCTGATTTTTCTATTCATGAGATCTAGCTGAGGTGCTTAAACTAAGGATATTTTTAAAAGCAATCAGTACCCTGGCTCACCTGGCCTCACCTAGGCGTGGGATAGATAAGGTTGAAATGTCGGAAAAAGTTAAATTTTAAATATTAAATTTCCCAACTTTAAACAACTTAGGTTGTATAGAGATAATCTTCTTATAATTGATATTAAATCCCGAGAAGGGAAATCATACTACTCATATGAATATAAAGGTTATTTCATCATTATTTGATGGATAGTACTTGTTGAAAACGGAAATTAACATCAAGTATAATTTCAAACAATTTCTATGGATCCCTTTCATTCAAATATTAACTAATTTGGATTTACCGTCTTAGATAACATGGTTTCAACTTATTAAAAACTTTCTTTTTGGAATTAAGAAATCTTTATTAAAATTTAAGTAAAATGATTTGGAATTATTCTAAATTTTAAAAAGAGTTTAATTAAATTGAAGAATTTAACAAAGAGAGTTTTAATGAGTTCCATATATACTGCAAAGAAATGGTTTTCAAAAGATAAATATCTCTAGAAGATATTTTGATAAAAGGATATTAATTAATGTAATATTAATCACCTATTTATAAACCATCTTTTTATCGATGATTGGTTTGAAGGAACCAGGGTCGAATTTGGATGATTCCTATCCGAAAACCACTTCGAACCAATTTATCTGTTCGAAAATGAAGATATATATGTTAAAGAACATAATTTTGAAGATAGAAGATCTTCATTTCAGAAGGATTGCTTGTTGATAATCTGGGTAGCTCCCAAGATAAATAAATAGCATTGGTCCCTTCGGTCTGAAAATCTTTGAAACACGAGGACTATCCGCTACTATTCCTAGAGGCAATTCCCAACATTATGTGGTAGGAAAGTACCTTCGATTTGTCTTGTTCCTTGACAACTTATATGGACGAATATCTGACATTGCATTTCTAGATCATATTAATTTATCTCTATAAACGTATCATCTGTTTGGTGGCGGAGAAGGCAACTTCTCTTAGATTAATACCCTTTCCTGAAACATACGAGCTCAGCAGTTATACGTTTGTAGAAATCAGTTGGGTGATTGTGAAATGGAAAAGTGGCATTCAAAGTGGAATATGTTCTATATAAAAGGTAATCGTTACCTCAAAGCCTCATGCCGAGAATGGTGAAACAGGGGATGCTTTAAGGCTAAGTGGCTCGTAACCAATCACGGTATGAAATCATCTTCTAGATCTATAAATTTCTACTCGCTATAACGTCGGGTTTAAATTAAGTGGTGTATGCTATGAGTCATCTCGGATAGGTCAGTAATGGCCATGTGATGTAATACTCGGTGTTATTCATGTAATTTTCGAATAGGCCAGTCTTAATTCGCACGAGGACCAACATAGGGGACTTAGGTGCATTCCTCTAGAAATGCACTGTATGGGGGGTAATCTCATACTTTACTATTTAGTTGGAAATCCAAGTTCCAATAAGTGCCTTCGGTTTTGATTTGTAGAACCTTAAATGATTAGGTTTGGAATTTAATATGGTAACAATTTCGGCCAAGGTTCATAAGTTTACCTGCAAATATTTTCAAAAGAATGTCACTGAAAATAATATTACCAAATTTCCAAGTAAAAATGTTTTGGTTATTATAAGGTAAAGCCCGTTCTGTGTTTATGTGCGATGTGGTCTTATGATATACCTTTTGTTTTCAAACACTCATATTTTGAGTTTCTTACACTAGTCTCATGACTGACCCGGAGTTTATTTCCCTTTCCTTAAACTCTAGGTGCCCTATTTTTCCAGGTAGCCTTGTAGTCAGGTTTAGTTGGAAGAAATCTAGAAGAGCCCGGAGCATGGAGTTAGAAAATTCTTTAGTAGACTTTAACCTCTTTCCCACCACACTTGTGTGCTATTGTATTCTACTTTTGAACGGACAAAGATTTATAGTTGTCCATTTTTTACTCTGAAAAATGTATTTTGAATTTCCACTGTAAAGATTTTATATATTAAAATAATATATGTTATTCTATTTGTGTAAGATTCTTTTTTATGTCTATTTTTCCTTTTACCCTTAATAATTGGCCTCTCCAACACTTGAATTTGCGGTATGTGAATACCGAGGATGTATTAGTGTCAATTTGCAAGGGTCGAAGAAACGGGTCCCCATACATATACATGCACACACATAATATATACATACAGAATAGTAAGATAACTCACTTAAATCCAAGCCTACATTAAGCTTAAACACATAAGAACAAAGAACCACTTCCTACCATCTCAAAAAAACATTGATCCAACCTTTAGCTCTAAAATCACAAAGCCATGCTCCTCCCCTCATCAATGCTCACAACCTATGTGTGAAACCCTCCATTCTCTTCACTTTTCCTACGTTTTACTTTAGATCCAAGCTTTCTAATGTGTTTTAAGGTGTTGGTGAAAGTTTAGTGGATTTCGAAAGAGATTTGAACTAACTAGAGAGAAGATTAGTGAAGGACAAAGTGGGTTAGTGCTAATTCACTTCCAAAAATTTTATTCTTTTGTTATTTTTCAAGCTTTCCTGAATTATGAATGAATAAACATGCCTAAGCACCCACTTTACATGGCCAAGACCCCACATGTGCCTTTCATGTTTATTTTACTTTACACCTTTTCATCGTTTACTTAACACTTAAAACTTCCACTAAAAACTCATTTTCAAAATATATTTCCGTGACACCACCCATGACATCATCACATTGTATTTTCCATAAATGGAAATATATTTTTATTTCATATTAATGATTTTCAAAGTAAATAAGTGTATGTAAAAAGGTTTGAACTACTTCTAGCAAGTAAAATGTTGTTTATCGATAAAATGATTTTTGGTCACATTATTGGTATTTCTTCAAACTATTTGTTTTTGTAAATATTTTTCCAATACAAGTTTACCATCATTAGTTATGATGTGTTAACAGGGTTATCAAATCACTTTAATCTCATTTAATCCAAGATTCAAATCTTTAAATAATTCAGGTATTTAAATACAAAGTTTCCGAAATTCTGGGTCCCTACAAAGTTCAACTTACATTATACATAATATATTAAAAGGTATTTCACTAATAGACAAAAGTTAACTTATATTTACAAAAGGGCAATTAATGAATTAACGTAGACAATTATGAAGAAGGAAAGGTAGAGGACATTCCTCCTCCTTGACTTATTCAATTAGTAATTAAACTCTTAAACTTATATGCATATAAAATTAATTTTGACCATTCTCAGATTTTCAAATAAAGAATTAACAAATATAAATCAAATTTCAAATTAGGAAGTATTTTAAAGTTAAAATTGTGATTTTACACAAAAGTAAATTTTATAAACCTTTAATTAAAACAACACACTCACACTTATATATAATTAATTGCAAATTATGTTTTAAAATTAAAATAACAAATGAATATGTAAAGTTTGTGATTAGCATGTGTTAGAATTTGAAGTTAACAAATTTACACATAGTCAAATTATGTTTTTTCAACAATTTTCAAACAAAAGTATATGCTAACAAAAAAACGAAAAAAATATTCATGTACCATCATATAAAACTTATATTCAATTTTCAAATGATTTCAAATAGACAACATATTATTTGAGTTGAAACCAAATAAAATCATATAAATAAATAGTTTCCATAACAAGTACAAAGGGGACAACTTAGGCACATATAAATTCATGGAAAAATGTTAGATCTATGAACATTGTGAACAACTAATTAAAAGAGATGTAATATGTCATAGCTCTAATGTTAAGAAGATATATATGTAATCAAAAGGTAATAGAACAAAATGGATCTAAATCAAATTATTATTATAACATATATTATTGAAGAAGTTGTGACAAAATGGGAATTAGTTCAGGTTAATTAGGTAAACTTATATTCATACGTGATATGCAAGAGATCTAATCATATGAATAAGAAGATGGTATGAATAAATAAAATTAAAATTTACCTTAAGATGTAGTCAAAAGAATGCACCTTGAATGATGATATCTCCTCAGATCTTCGAGATCCACACCCAATCATTGTAAGAGATGGGTGAACCACTTGTGTTTCATTATTATTTTTGATGTTTGGATTTGATTTGGAGTTGAAAATTTTGGAAATTTTATTTTGTTTTCTACAATGGAAGTTAAGGAGGAAGAAGAGAGGAAAAAAATGTATGAGAAAGAATGAGTTATTTGTAGAAATGAATTAGTGGATTTGTTTTAATTAAAAGAACGAAACCTTTCTCATTCTTTAATCAAAACTTCCTTAATTAATTCCTTTTATTATCTCTCTCTACTCCTCTCTCTTCACATGATATGGCTAAAATTATATGCCATCAAATGACATAAAATTTCCATAAATCACTACATGAGATTATCTTTTATTTAAATTACATCAATATCATATATCAATGCACGCAAATATAACTTTTATAAATGCATTCAAATATGTACAAACAACTCAAAAACATCAACTAATTTAAATAATAAATCATATTTCTTAACTATTAATTAATTTAATCAATTTACAACTTTTTATAAATTAATTAAATCATGTGATTTTTGGAGAATTCATCATTACAGTTGTGCGACTCAAAGGTGTAAATTAGGTCAGCGACTAATATCGAACAATTCAAATATTAAAGTTCATTTGTCACCCTAGCTAGTGGTGTGATATTTTGGCTAAATTTATCGCTTACACATCTTTTGGTAAAATTCAATTTTACTTATTATAAGAGGTACCCGACAGTGAAAATTATTTACACCAATTCTCTTTGTCAAAACTATATCACTTTGGACTTATGGAATTTGGTAATGGTCAAAATTCCAGTATCGTCTATATTACATTTCATATTCTAAATACAAAGTCCTTTATTCAATAATAACAATTATTATTAATTGCAATGCTTTGGCTAGAGGCTTTGACTTTGAGTTGACTTTAGTTGACCGCGATACTAACCTCATATAATCGAGGAGAAGAATCATCTCTTGAATAGTGTTTCACTTCCAATGCTTCCACTCAACCTAACTATAATCGTTCAGTGGACGTCGTACCAAGATTCAACTATAGTCAAAATAGAGCTTTCAAATTAAAGATCAACAATATTCTCAAGTTGAGAGAACTATGTAAATTAGCTATATTGATTTTTTATGTTTGACCTTAGTTATATTAATCAATGAAAAATTATTGAACGAGTCATTCCATTGTTATGCAATAACTATCAGTACGTAACCTTTAGGTGTCCCTAACATCCATGAGTAATACACTTCCTAACATTTGGAAAGCATTATGTACTCTAGTCTCAACGGATACATCGATATCAAGTCTCGATGCATCTTGACTAGGAAGATTTAAAAATGGTATATATTTTTTCATTGTGATAAATTACTCATGGTTACAACACTTTATAACTATTATCCTAAAACATACATTTATGGATTTTCTATTTAATGTACTTTTAATTAAATTAATTAATTAATATATAACACATTGTATCTAGTATATAATAGGAAGAAAATACCTTTTATTTTGAACAAGATTGGTTATCGAGTTAGATATATGTAACAAATTACATAATTGCCAATAGGGCATATCCCTAACCATATCAAACTGACCCTGGACGTGGAAAAAAATTTGTCAAAATTTGAGAGACTTGCTAGTTAAAAGATATTATTTTCGAATTATAAAAGGTATTGACTGATTTTTAATAAAAATGCTATTAATACGGTTTTCCTCAACATTATATGTTAGATATTTGCCTAATGGGGATAAATAAGATAGAAATTGGTTGGTATATTCAAACTAACTTGATAAAGTATTTTTTTACTGTAAATTATTCACAAACAAAAGAATGCCTAGTAATCTTGATAATGAGGGAATTAATGATTGATGGATTGTTATTCTAAGTTGAAATAACATGAAAGTCATAGAGACCATCTTCTGAACATAAGCAGTTTTATTGAGTTGGAAACAAGATTGAAAGTCAAAGCAACCACAGATTGAAGTGTATAAGACCAAATAAATAAGGAAAAAGAATGTCGGAAAAAAGTGTTGGCAAGAAGAATTGATGTTGTGAAGACACCTACTACCAATAGCATTTCGTGGAAAGAACGAAAGATTTTATAAAAAATAATGGTTTTGCTAGTAAATTAATTGAAATGATAGCAAAATTCGATCCAGTAATGTAGGAATATATTCAACGAGTTGAATAAAAATAAATTCATCACATTCCTATAACGACCGCACTTTTGGACCCCCAAACGTCAACACTAATACATGTAAAGTATTCACATGTCGCACACCCAAATGCCAAAAAGACCAATTATTAGATTAAAAGAAAAAAATAAAAGAAAGCAAAGGAAAGAAGAGAACAAACACATCAGAATCTCATAATGGAATGATAACATATAATATAAAAAGACAGGACACAGTGTTACTCTAATATATATAGCATTTCAGAGTTACTAATCTAAGTACTACCATCAGCCTAGACAGTTATAACAATATGCTCTTATAATTGCTGATATATATATACATAAAGTATGCATCGTAAATAAATATTATGGTTGGTAAACTTGAACCTTTTAACAATCTTAAAGAAGTATTAGAAGCTATCAAGCTTGACGTTTATGTTATCAAAGAAAAAAGGTTATGATAAAAGATAAAAATACGAATGTAAAAAACAAAGGAGTGCAACAAAGACTATTAGGAATTAATCTAAGAGCATTTTACATACCTTGTGGTTGTCATAGTCTTAATCTCATTCTATGTGTATGGTTAAAGCATTTTACATCGATATATAACAGTAAGTGGTTGTTTGCAGGATTAGTTGAAACATTAATGCATTTAATTACAAGAGATTCATTGGTATGTAAAAATATATCGACGCCTAGCCAACGCCAAAAACATGACGTTGGCTTGGCATCGGTTTGGCGTCGCTCCTAAACATACATCTCCCAACCCAGACGTGTCATCCCTCCATCATATAAACAAAAAATTCTACCATTGCCTCTCCTCCACCCTCTCTCTATCCTATCGCCGCTCCTCCTTTCTGCCATTGTCGCCCCTCTTATTGCAAGCCCACATATCTCGTCACACCTCCACCACATTCAAGCCATCGTCGCTCTCCACCACGTTCAAGCCACCGCCCCTCTGATCCTAATTCGCCACAAGCACCGCCTCACCCACCATTTATCACTACATGCCCACTAGCATCCAGCCATGCTGCAAGAAGCACCACCCTCCATGTCACACCAAGCCCTCCATTGGTATGATTTAATGCTCTGATTCGTTGTTGCATCCAATGCTCTAGTTTGATTAGGTTCGTATATGATTGTTTATATAGATTTGTTTATATTGATTCATTGGTATATAAATGTTCGTACATATTTGTTAGTATAATCGTGAATTTTTTGGGCGAGACAAAAGCGGGTTAAATGGGTAAATTTTTTTTTTCAATTTTGGATATTTGTTAGGCCAATAAATTTAATAAATCTATTAGATCTAATCTAATTGCTTTAATTATAATCTAATTACATTTAATTTTATGATTAGTCAATTGATGAATTTAATTATTTGGTGTTTTATATATTATATGAGTGTCATCATATACTCGTGTGTAATTAGAGTGCATGTGAAACATACAATAAAGTGTGCATAGTTAATGAGTGTGTATGTAACGACCCAGATTTTCACCGCTTTGATTTACAAATATTTAATTAATTTTAAATATTCAAATAATAAGTTTTATAATAAAAATAAAAATAATTTAAATGATAAATAATAACGGTGAAATAGTTTTAAAATTTGTTTATAAAAAATATATAGTTCGATGAAAAACAAAAAATCTGTGTGACGACCGTGATTATCGACCTTCGCAAATCGACATCAATAAGTTCACTATATTACATGCCGAACAATCAAATGTCGGAAATACCAGATCGTTAGGGAAAGGAAGAAAGCGATAGAAGAAGAAAATAGAAACAACAACACAGAATCTCACAATCGCAGCAGAACAGTATATAATAGATAACATCAGGTCTTTATACAAAAAGAACTATAACTGTTATTATTACACTACATCATCAGAGTACAATATATCAATAACACAATATTGGACGTTTATAATACTTGTCCTTACAAATGATGAATATACAACCTATAATACACAGCGGAATAAAATCAAATACGTATAATACGTCTTCGTCATCCAGCTCGTCCCCTGAGCCCTATAGCATCCTACCTTGTATCTGTAATACTCCGTCTAACCCGAGCATTATAATAAAATAACACCCGAGTCGGTCTGGAAAACCAGCGTGAGAAAACACACTCAATTTAAATTATTAAAGTTATCAAAATCCTTTGAAAATCAAAGGTATCTCGTAAGACCACGCCACAAATAAACACGACGGGTTTTTACCGTACAATAACCAAAACCGTTTCATATCAAAATCCTCTGATATTATAATAATTTCTAAGTACAAATACTTATTCAAATAGCTGAAATTGTTACATTAATTAAATTCCAGCATACTAGGCTCTAAAATCAAAACCGTAAAGGCACGTATTGGAGAATGAATTCCATACGACTGACTAGGCACTGGGGTACCACCTGTCACAGTACACGTCTAGAAACAGCGTACCGAGGACCATGCCGGGATCCCCTGCCACACAAGGCTGGACTATCCCTAACCTGGATAGAACGAATATGCTATCGCTCCAGGTGTTCCCGCCCTCTTTCGAGCTCCTTCCATATACCGTAGTAATAAATAATATCTGAGGTTATCTAGAAAGGTGATAAACATACCCTAATTGGGTGCGACCCTTAGCCTTGCTGCATCTTCCTTGATTTTCAGTTATTTCCGGTTGATGAGGCTAGAGGCTACGATTACCTTTTTAAGGAATTTTCACTTAGAGTGCTCATTGTCCTCCAATGATAATGTACAGATAGCATTCATCCATACAAGTCCGTTCTAGGTCCGAATGGAACCGAAAGCACTATTCCTACTACATCCATTTTGGAATAATCCTCAGGATTAGTAGCGATTAGCCCTTGCACTTCACTGCTCCATCTTTGACTCCATGCCCTTGTTTCCCTTTCGAAAACGTACTTGTTGGATCGAAGTGGTTTTCGGATAACTTATCTGATCCCGGTCTCTTCGAAAACAACGTTCAATATTTCCGGTAAACTCAACCCGGTTCTTTAGGAAATAAACAGACGAAGGTAAGATCGGAAATCACCTCCTAATAGTTAGTGGATGGATTTCCTTATCATCGTCCTAGAAGAACGAAAGGATCTTATACGTACATTATAGCACCTAGAACGGTAACTGTACCATATAATTCCCGTATTTCTCCTAGATATTTCCAAAGTTATATTTTGGGTCCAGATTTGATAGTCGGTTATTTAACTATCTGTAATAATCCGTCTGACGCGAGCATTATAATAAAATAACACCTGAGTCGGTCTGGAAAACCAGCGTGCGAAAACACACTCAATTTGAATTATTAAAGTTATCAAAATCCTTTGAAAATCTAAGGTATCTCGTAAGACCACGCCACAAATAAACACGACGGGTTTTTACCTTACGATAACCAAAACCGTTTCATATCAAAATCCTCTGATATTATAATAATGTCTAAGTACAAATACATATTCAAATAGCTGAAATTGTTACATTAATTAAATTCCAGCATACTAAGCTCTACAATCAAAACCGTAAAGGCACGTATTGGAGAATGAATTCCATACGACTGGCTAGGCACTGGGGTACCACCTGTCACAGTACACGTCTAGAAACAGCGTACCGAGGACCATGCCGGGATACCCTGCCACACAAGACCGGACTATCCCTAACCTGGATAGACCGAATATGCTATCACTCCGGTTGTTCCCACCCTCTTTCGAGCTCCTTCCATATACTGTAGTAATAAATAATATCCGAGGTTATCTAGAAAGGTGATAAACATACCCTAATTGGGTGCGGCCCACTTAGCCTTGCTGCATCTCCCCTGATTTTCAGTTATTTCCAGTTGTTAAGGCTAGAGGCTACGATTACCTTTTTAAGGAATTTTCACTTAGAGTGCTCATTGTCCTCCAATGACAATGTACAGATAGCATTCATCCATACAAGTCTGTTCTGGGTTCGAACGGAACCAAAGGCACTATTCCTACTACACACATTTTGGAATAATCCTCAGGATTAGTAGCGATTAGCCCTTGCACTTCACTGCTCCATCTTCGACTACATGCTCTTGTTTCCCTTTCAAAAATGTACTTGTTGGATCGAAGTGGTTTTCGGATAACTTATCCGATCCCGGTCTCTTCGATAACAAAGTTCGATATTTCCGGTAAACTCAACCCCGGTTCTTTAGGAAATAAACAGACGAAGGTAAGATCGGAGATCACCTCCTAACCATTAGTGGACGGATTTCCTTATCATCGTTCTAGAAGAACCAAACGAGCTTATACGTACATTATAGCACCTCGAATGGTAACTGTACCATATAATTCCGGTATTTCTCTTAGATATTCCCAAAGTTATATTTTGGGTCCAGAATTGATAGTCGGTTATTTAACTATCAAATAACAATCATTCAACCAATTATTTTTTTATTTTCCACTGAGAAACACTAAGTCTTATTCAATTAAATTTTCAATCACTTAAATCTCTTTATCCAAAATATATACTTATCTTATCGAATTTAGTATATTGGCAAACTATCTTTTTTTTCAAAAATATTTGAAACCCTTTTTAAAATAATATGGAAAGTACCACTATGGTATCAAACAATGGATTCACAGCTCAATGGTTACGTCTCTATCCCAGAGAAATCCAAGACTTAACTGCAGGCACTCGCTGCCTCCGATTTTGCCATGCGGGTATACCATTACTTCCCGAAAACTTTATTTAAAAATTTTCAAAATAATACTTATAAATTCCTATAATAATTTCCAAGTTAATTTTAGGCAAATACTCTTTAAATAAAAGTTATTATATAAAAATAGTATTAATATTTAATAATTATCCTTTCAAAATAATAATACTGATTAATCTTCAAATAATAATTAACTTACTATAAACTAACTTAATTAATATATACTTTAAACAATTTTAAAACAACTTAAATAATTAATTTTTCTGAAATATTCATTAACACTTTTAAATTTTCTAGTTAATACTTAAAAATCCTCTTTCTTACAAGAAACTTAACTTCTCAGGAAAAATATATTTTTCCAACTCCCATAGAGCCAGTCTAATATTAATAAATCCTTTTCGATTTATTTCAGATTTGATTTATGTCCCAATCCTGTAAATTCCTTTTTTACATTTCTAAAAAATAAATCTACCATTTATTTTAAACCGTTTCACCCATCTCATTATAAATCCTCATCGTGAATTTATAATTTCAATTTATCCACAGACAATTACATTACTTCATTTATAAACCTGGTTTATAAATTTCATAGTCTTATTTTCCGTTTTAAAACGTTTTCACAACACTTAATCGATTTTCTAAATTAAATTCCACTTTTAAATAAATTTCTTAAATAGCCCAAATATATTCCAAAGCCTACTAATTTCAGATCTTATTTCCTTTTTATGATTTAAAATCCTATTTAAATCTGGAACATCAATTTCATATTTTTATTTTCAAATTTCCTTTTTCTTTTTCCCAAATCTATTTTAAATCGCGATTTAATAAAAATCCCTTTTACACTTAAACAATATCGCTTAAGTTCTATTATTTAAAATTCTTTTATTTACATTATTCAAAAATCCCTACTTACAATATTCCAGGATCTCTATTTACAATATTCCGAAATTATTAAATACAAATTTGAATCAAACTATTTATTTTTCCCAAATTCATTTATTTTAATTTATCCAAATTTTACTATAATTATTTTATCTCCAACTTTCCTCTTTAGTTTCTTTTAAAATTTTAAACATTTATCATTGGTATTTAAAAATACCAAAATCTAACCAGTAATTCCATACCATCAAATAAATTTAAATCACGCTATAATCTATAACAGATTTATCCAATATATCATATCACTGAATATGAAAATAAATTCAACATTTTTTAGGAATTCAGTTGGATCCCTCCAAACTGTTTTCCAACATCCACAGATGTTAATACAGTATAAAAATACCAATCCCACTTCGATGGGATATCGCAGTATATATGGTCATCCGTTATTATGCGAGGCGCAAAGGGTCTCATCCGCTATATATATATTTGCGGGAATATCAATCACTCCAATATATATACTACTATATATAATAACACATTCAACTGATAATAATTTATCAATTCAATCCATCAATCAATAATTAATTTTAACTATTTAAAATTAATTGTAGTAATCCAAAATTGAGTGAGATTAACTCAATTTGATTTTTATTGTCACCTCGCATTCCGGTTCCGATTCAATTTGAACGCATTTGAAAATTATCTGAAAATTTTAGAAGCTCCAATTTCATCCAAACCTTTCCTACGCGTAGATGATGACACCATGATCCTAATGCAACTTGAATCGGACCTCGTATGCATGAGTTATAAAAATTTTAAGTTTACAAGAAATTTTAAATATAAATTTTGTAACTTTTTTTTATTAAACAAAACCCATACCCATAAGAAAAAAAGCCCGGCCCACTACCAAACACCCCATCTTCTTCTCTTTCCCCTTGTCCCCTATGCACGCAAACTCCAGAGAACCCAAACCTTGACCTGAAACGTTCACATGCACGAACACCGGAGCCACCGTCGACCAACTCGAGTCCACCAACGCACTCCTCACGCGAATCCCCACTTGGCCATCACCATTTCGTTGAACCCGAGCTTTCAAAACAAAATGCGAACTCAACCCTGACCTGCTACCGAGCGACGTGAGTCGAGCTCCCCCATCAATGATCGGACCCTCTAAGGATTTGTGCTGAGATGCCATTCGTTCCTCTGAACCTAAAAATGACCTCCATTTTCCCAATCGAGCACCAGACCTCTGCAAATTCGCAACCCTAACTGAAACTTCTATTTGACTTAACTGTCGAGATCCCCAAATCACCGTCGAACACTACCAGATTGAACCCAATCGAAGAATTATGAAATATAAGCGCAAAGAAATTTTTTTTCGTATTTTATTGATGAGCATAACAAAAGATTTATTTTTTTTGAAGTTGGGTTTTCTTTTTTTTAAATTGAAGTTCTGTCAAGCTGTGTTTTTAAAAGAGGGAGGGGACATGGCATTTTGAAAAGGAGTGAGCGTGTAGAATGTTGTCTACAGTGACTTTGAAGTGATACGAAAAAGGCTGATAGAAATATTGTCAAGTCAAACAAAATATAAATATATTTAAATTTCTAAACCGTCTCGATTTCGTAGCTTAAAATCTCGACCTCCTATCGAGGCGTGCCACTAGGCGTTTAGGATGTTATACCCCTATTCCGAACGCAATGGAAATGGTTTCGAGTCCTAATTCGATAATATGGAGAAGATAGTTTTTTGGATCCAATTTTTATATTGAATTTTCGATATAAATTCCAGCGTGTTTATATCCCGTACGACCAAACGATAACTCCAAACACTACAAAATTTGAAATCCGATAATAATACTCCATTATGGATCCAATGGAACTGGTTTCGTCGAAATTCGGGACTGTGCCTCGAAAGTCTATTTTTAAATGTCAATTTAAACGATATAATTTTAAAACTGAACAAATGACTTTCAAATTCAATTTTAAACCTTTTATTATCTTTAGTATTATCAATATAAATTTTATAAGCCTTTAAATTATTTTTAACAGGCTTAAAACTCCAAATAAAATATTTTACCCAATTTTCAACTATTAAATTCAATAATTAAATTATCAAATAAATGGTTGTATTTGAAATTTCAAGTTAAAAATTAACTTTTAAATATTTAAAATCAATTAAATATTCCAATTTCAAATTTCCAAAATTCTGGGTCATTACATTCCTTCCTCCTTATTAGAATTTCGTCCTTGAAATTGCTAGGTAAGAAGAATAGTCCAAACCCGTTAACTATTTTCCCAAAACCACACAGTTTTAAATGACTTTTCGAAAACAAATTTTATTGAAACCACATTATTAACTCTACTAATTTCCAATCTCTTTCGTAGATTACACTAGTATTATTCCCTCAAATGTTCAAATTATTATTTAAAACCAAATTTTAAACACTACAAAACGCCTCTACAGGCCCAAATCATCAAAAGAAAACAAAGCCAAGTGCCTCAATTAGAAAACCATTAGTTTCATACAACAATTTAAACACATACCTTTTGTCAGGCAGTCATATTTTTACTTCTGAAATCGAAGACATCAATTTAGCTTTTGCTTTTAATTACCTTCACCTTATTTACCAATATTATCCAATCAAACAATTCGAAATCATTTTATTCATTCCTTTTCAAAATTTTCAATATTTTCTTTACTTAAGCCCGTACAATGTACATATATGATCCGTATAAAATATCAACTCTGATCGCTCACTCGATCACACAATTTCACTTCCGAACAAGTATCGTTCACACGACTCTCTAGTGCAGACTCAGATCTGTTATCTTGATCAGAAACCGTCATTCTCCTTGCATAGCCATCTACTATGATAGAGAATTCCATAGTCAATCAAAAATCAATATCCAGGGTTCGCCATCGAAAATCGAGTGAAAAATCCCAACTCGGATCGATATAACTATCTCGAAATTCTATGCTCGAGTCTGGATCAAACCGTTATGCGAATAAATTAATATATGTACAACTTACGTACTAATTTCCAATTGATTATTAGCTATATCCAATTATTTTTATTCACATTTACTTTCATTTCCATTCAATTTATCCACACTTTTCATTTTTCACACCTTTTTATTTAATTTTCATTCAAATATTAACTCAGTATATTTCCCAATACCAAGTTTACTTAAGAACTTTACCATCAACTTTATTAAGTTTGCTATAAATATTTTATACAACTTCTTATATTTATTTTCACTTCATCACTTAATTTTACATCCATTTTTATTCAAATTAAAATTTTTAATTTCATTTGAACTCAATTTACCTTCCATTTACTAATTTATTTCCAATCAAATTTAATATTGAATTTTATCAACCATTCCTCAAACCATATTTAATTAACCAATTTCTTTAATTAGTTCCATTCACTAATTTATTTCATATCTCAATTAAATTTTATTTCCAAACTTTTATTTTATTTAGTCCACTCGAACTAATTTTTCAATTTCACTTTATTCAACATAATTCCAATTAAACATCATTCCAATATTCAATTTCAATTCCATTTACTTACAAATTAAATTAATTTGTCCATCCACTAATTTATTCCCAACTTAATAAATTCTATTTCAATAACTATTTCATTTAGCCTACTTAGGCTAAATTTCCAAAATTTCCCTTATTTAACTTAGTTCAAGTTAATTTCCATTTCAATTCAAATTTCAAATTTTCTTAAGTTATCAAACTTACTAATATTCTATTCACCAATTACTTCCAATTCACTTCATTTAATTGGTTTACTTTACTAATTTATTCCATTATCACACTTGTTTCCATTTAACTCTTCTTAAGTAAAATTTTATTCCAAACAAATTTCAAATCCTTATAAGTTTTTAAACATATTTATATTCCATAAAAAAAATTAGATCAAACTCCAAAGTTTAAACAATTACTTAAGTATTTCAAAATCATTTTTGAAATCATATATATCCAAAATCCTTTGGTATATCAAATTATTCCTTTGCATTTCAACATCAACCAGTTTTGTAAACAAACTCCAATTCAAACATTTTTGGTAGCAATTACTCCCTTGGAAACTCGAAAATGAACACCGATGATGCCGCAATCATCATCGGAATTATTTTTCAGCGACCGAAGTGAGTTCAGCGCTTTTATTCCTTTAAAACCATTTTATATGTTTTCAATTCACAAATCTCAATAGATTTCATTTCCAATTCAAAAATATTTCCAAATAAAATCGCTTTTATTTTCCAAGACTTTGAAAAATATTTCAAAACCAAAGGGAATTAAATTCACAAATTTCCAAATTTCAAATCCTTTAAATCTATATTTAAATATTCCTCTGGAATTTTATTCCATTTCAATTTATAAATCACATTTATAAACTCATATTTACAAACTCCATTTTGTTATAAGAATTAATTTCTTAACTTTTGGTTATAATATCGGCTTTTATTCAATCTCCACAACAACAAATGATAATGGTTTAATATTATCATTTCCTAACAACCAAGCAAACCATATATAACTATAATAATTTCTGAAAAATTATTTTTTTCATATACGAAAATAATTTGGGTAAAATTATTTTATTTACCCCATTTTAAAACAATACCGTGTCGAATTGTTCTATTATAGTGCTTAGAGATCCCTATCAATAACGTTATTTACTCATATTGACCAGAATCCATAAGCCACTCAACAAACCAATCAACACAATATAAAACAATTTTATATTCGCTAACAAATACGCGCTCATATCTATTAGTACACTCAAACTCATTCTAGGGTGCTACTACCCTATCTCTAATGAGTAATCCCCACCAGAGCCAAGGTTCTCGCTTAACCTACAGCTCTGATACCAAGTGTAACGACCAGGATTTTCGATCTCCGAAAATCGACATCAATACGTTCACTGTATTACATGCCAAGCAATCAAATGCTGGAAATACCAGATCGTTAGGGAAAGGAAGAATGAGGTAGAAGAAGAAAATAGAAACAACAACACAGAATCTCACAATCACAGCGGAACAATATATAATAGAAAACAACAGGTCTTTATACAAAAAGAACTATAATTATTATTATTGCATTACATCATCAGAGTACAATATATCTGTAACAACCCGCATATTTATCGATTTTATATTTAAATATTTTATTTAAATATTTTATCATTAGTCGGATTCTAGTCCGAGAAGCTACTTTTTGCATACGGTCAAATTGGGACTCGAAACCACCTCCATTGAGTTCAAAATGACATTTGCGATCTTTTTGAGTGTAAACTTTGATATGTTTGGAGATAGTGGAATTTTCGTCACTTTTTGCTTTGGACCTTTGGTTTGGGCTGAACCACTTGTTAACTCAGCCCAACCCTCTCCTTCTCTTCATAACTTCATTCTATTTGCTTAAACCTTCAATCTTCATCAAAAATGGAGGAGGGAATGGGAAATTAAAACTCCAAAGCCTTAATCTTCATTGCTAATCCAACATCTACTCCGAATTCAAGTGAAGATATTGATCCAAGCTTGTTGTTGTTCTTGCTTTGCTTCAAGCTTCAACTTCATTGATTTTTGGTGAAAAGGTGAGATTTTTATCTCACATCCTTGCCTATAACTGTCATTGGATTGTTAAGAATGATTCCCTATCACTTGTGCACATGCATTTGCATTTGGTTTGGATTGAATTGGTGAAAAACCCAATTTTTAGTGTTTTGGCAAAATTCTGGGCTTAGGTCGTTCGGCCTTGGAGAAGACAGGCCCGCAATTCTGTCACACCTCGTTAGGTCGTTCGGCATCCTTAAGTCGTTGGCGGTGTTAGGTTGCTCGGCGTTAGGTCGCTCACCTCTTAGCTCGTTTACCACTTAGGTCGCTCGGCCTTTATATCGTTAGGTCGCTCGACATTGAGTCGTTGGGTTGCTTCGGCCACTAGGTCGCTCTGCCTCATTTACCTCGTTAGGTCGTTCTGCTCTAGGTCGTTGGTCCTAGGTCGCTCGGCCTTACTTACCTTTTAGGTCGCGAACCCTTTAGGTCGCGTACTACTTAGGTCGCGTACCACCTTAGGTCGCGAACCACTTGGGTCACATACCACGTAGGTCGCTACCACTAGGTCGCTCGGCCTCGTCACCCAGTTAGGTCGCAACTACTAGGTCGCTCGGCCTGTGCAATCTTCTTAGGTCGTTCATCACTTTAGGTCGCAACGTTTCGGCCTGCTTTAACTCCTTAGGTCGTTCCAATGTGTTAAGACGTTAGGTCGCTTGCCTTTTATACTTAGGTCGTTCGACCTATTTTACTTTAAGCCGTTCCATTGCACTTTAGCTCGGCCTTGTTAAGTCGCATGGGTATTTCTACTTTGATGGATTTGGAAGTGATTTCCTTGGATTTCATTCACGTCTTCGAACGTTAACTTTTGTGACTTGTTGATTTTAAAATCAATCTCTGTGGTTTTGTCACATTAAAAATATGAAGGTTTCAATACTAGTAGTAAATATCAAAACCCTTTCCTCCAAATGATTTCAACACTATTTTAAATATAAAGCTCGTTTTCTCAAACCGTTTTCAAATCTACTAGTATATACAAGCCTTTACTTCACTCGAATGAGAAATCGAATTAAACGACTTAGTAAAACGAGTGGTATGAAACGCTCGCGTTTACTTTGTCGGTTAGCTCTTGGACTTGTTCGATTGAACCCTTTTGTGAAAATTTTCTAGTGAAGATCTACAGCTTGTTCGTAAATATTAAAGTTAAGCAAGTGGTTATGGGACATGAAGCTAAACTCATATATTTACTAGCTTGGTGTGATTGACACTTCTTGATGATCATGACGATCATTTTTGTGATTTAGACTAGCAACTGTGCGAAGTCTCTTTGTCTACGAGGGAGACTAAACCCCGTTTGTGTGATGTTTCTACATCACATATGTGGGGTAGCGTCCCACGGTCTTCGGGCCATTCTTGTGGAGCTTCAGCTCAAAATTAATGGTTAGCTACCATGAGATAGCGTCTCATCTTGTGTTACACGTGTTGGTGAGTTTTCATGCTCCAGTTTTGTGATAGGCCTCCCCCCTTCTTGTGATTTCTAGATTTCTTGAGATGATTTCTGAAATTTTGTGCTTCACCAATTTTAGTGATTTCCATTGATATGTCTATCAATTTTTGTGCATTGGTGAATTCGTGTGTCATTGACTTGTTATGAATACAGGTTTAGGGTATGATGCCCTATTTTATCTTTGAGAAGATTCTTGTGATATTGATTAATCTCTTGTTGATTTTCAATTACATACTTATAGTAGTATGCCATTATGGTTTCATACATGTTTATGCCATATCTTTTATCCTGTATCATGTCATCTGATATTTATAGCTAGACTGATCCGTTTATTATTTTCTTATGAAATAATACTCGAGTCAGACCGAGATGTTACAGGTGCTTCTGCTTGACTTCTCTTCGGGGATTACTCTGACTTTTGGCTAACTACATAGATTAGTAGTTTTTGTTGTATACATTTGAGATATAGACTCCGTAATGTATACTTATTCTTTTGTATAGCTTGTAGCTATCCTTTTGTATTACTGTGGATCTTGTTTGACCACTCCTCTGATGTACACTTTCATGTGTTTTTTATATATTCATATCTTCTTCCGCCTTTGTGATATGGATGTCTGTGACTGATTGATGTTATGTTGATTTCTATGTTTGTTTACGAAGATTATATATAGCCACTGTGTGATAGCTTTGAGTTTGTATCGGTATGTCGGATTTCCTCCTTAAATGAAATGCAGGCTATACTATCTGACATATCGGTGCTCGCACAAAGAAGTTACACGGATGGTCGCTCCTCAACAGCCTTATTCTCCGTGCTAGTTGACAGCACTACACCGTAATGTTCTTGGCTAGCGTGGGTATAGAGGTGGGGCGTCACAGCTTGGTATCAAAGCCAAACTTCGGAACAATGTAGAATAACTTAACAAGGATCATCATCCTAAGTCCAACTTAGGAGTCGTGCCTTAGGATTTAAGTCGAGTCTTTAAATCGGCTTATCCTATTTCCTTTTATGTATCCTTGTTTTATCTATCAAGATTTGCTTGATATTTATTTGGAGAATAACTTTTCTTCTTTTCTCCTCCTCAAAGAGGAGAATGTCTAGACCAGGCCGTCCCAGAGCCGGACCATCTACTGTTACTCCCCAGGATGGAGTTTTTATGACTGCTCAACAGCTTCTTGATTTAGTAAAGAATGCTCAAGCAGCTGGTCCTAATCAGGAACCTACTCACCCTAAGTCTGGATTTGCACGCTTGTGCAATGATTATACCAACTTGGGTGGGAAACCATTCAAAGGTTTCGAAACTATTATTGAAGTCCAGGCTTGGTTAAGAACATGCGATCGAATCTTTTCTCGCATGAATCTTATCGATCTTCACCGTGTTCAGGTGGCCTCCAGTATGCTCCAAGAAAGAGCATTGGACTGGTACGACCTTCTTATTTCTGAAATTAATGAAGCGGATCTCACCTAGGTGCAATTCCGGGAGCGCTTCAAATCGAAATTTGTACCAGAAACTAAGAAAGTAACATTGGCTCGCCGTTTCATAGACCTTGTTCAAGGTGAATCCTCTATGACATATTATGTCGCATCCTTCGAGTCACTCTCTAAATATGGGGTTGAATACATCAACACCCCATTGAAGAAGAACCAAAGATTTGTGTATGGCTTGAACAATAATCTCAAGAAGCCATTACTTCTAAAATTAGAAGTTCCCTTTGACCAACTCATTAATATCGCTCTTCGTCTTGAAGAGGCGGATAGGGAAAGTGATGTTGAAGTGGTTGGTTCCAAACCAAACTTCAACAACAAAAAGAGGCCAAACAAATTCAAAGGTCCTTATCCCAATAAAAAGGGGAAACCTGCACCTCCGGAAGCAAAGACTTCTACCCTAAGTAGTGGACAATGCTTCAACTGTGGTTCTAAGGACCATTTTGCGAACAAGTGTTCAAAGCCCCGTTCTTGTCGCTGTTGTAAAAGCCCGGATCATTATATACATTTATGTCCCAGACTTCAAGGCAAGAAGGAGGGAAAGTTAAACGTAGCTCAAGCCCCTGGCAACACATCTCGCGGTCAAGGTATGTCTCATTCTGTCCTTGATGGCATTATTATATTTCGTGATCAACCTATTAGAGTTCTCTTTGATACGGGTGCATCCCATTCTTTTATATCAAAGGAACTTGTCGATACTTTTTCCTTAAGTGTTGTTGCTTTAATGACTTCTTCGAGAATTGTGAATCCGGTTGGTGGATCCGCAACAATTAGTTTGCTTTGTAAAGATGTCGAGATTATTTTGTGTGATTTTTCTTTCCGAGCCGATTTGCATGTTATGCGTTACTTAGGCTTTGGAATGATTTTGGGTAAGGATTGGCTTAGCCGTTATGAAGCTCATATCCTATGTCCTGAGCGGACTATTTATCTCCGACATCCGCAATCCGTAAAGCAGATTACAATTATTCTTAAAGATTCAAATTCCACTTTGGCGGCATCTTTATATTCTTTAAATCCTCGTGATGATGATAATGATGATGAGGAGGATGTCATTTCTTTTATTCACGTCGTTCGTGAATTTTCCGACATATTCGAGCCTGTTTTAGGATTACCACCTAAGCGAGCAATTGAGTTCAGAATTAATCTTACACCTGGAGCTCAACCTATTACTCGTCCTCCTTATCGCATGTCTAATAAGGAGAATGAGGAGATGCGCAAACAATTATCCGAATTGGAGACGAAGCAATTTATTCGCTCTAGCTCCTCGCCTTGGGGAGCTTCGGCTATTTTTGTGAAGAAATCCGATGGTACACTTAGGCTTTGCGTCGACTACCGCAAGCTTAATGATCTTACTATTAAGAATAAATATCCTTTACCTCGGATTGATGATCTATTTGATCAACTTAGTGGTGCTAGAGTCTTTTCACAATTGGACTTGGCTACCGGTTTTCATCAGCTTCGTATTGCAGAGGATAATATTCCTTTGACTTCGTTCCGTACTCGTTATGGATCTTATGAATGGCTAGTTATGCCATTTGGTTTAATGAATGCTCCGGCTTATTTCGTTGACCTTATGAATTGAGTTTTCAAAGATTTCCTCGATCGGTTTGTTCTCATCTTTATTGATGATATTCTTGTGTATTCTAAAACCGAGGAGGAATATGAAAACATCTTCGGATTGTATTGGAAACTCTTAGGAGCAATCAATTAAAAGCAAAATTTTCTAAATGCCACTTTTGGCAATCTAGTGTGAAATTTCTCGGTCATATTATTTCCGAATCTGGAATATCAGTGGATCCTTCAAAAATCGAAGCGATTCAAAGTTGGAAGAGACCAGGGAGTGTGACGGAAATCCGTAGCTTCCTTGGTTTGGTGGGTTATTACCATCGTTTTATCAAGGACTTTTCTAAAATTGTCGTGCCTCTCACTGGCTTAACAAAGAAAGGTGTTAAATACATTTGGTCGGAAAAATGTGAAACTTCTTTTCAGAAATTAAAAGAACTCCTTTCTGATGCTCCTATTCTTGTTATTCCCGAAGGGAATCAAGATTTTGTTGTTTATACCGATGCTAGTCGCGTTGGTTTGGGTGCCGTTATTATGCAAAAAGAATGTGTTATTGTTTATGCTTCTAGGCAATTGAAGCCAGCCGAGACTAGATATGCCACAGATGATTTAGAACTCGCGGCTATCATTTTCGCCCTTCGAATTTGGCGACATTATCTTTTGGGAGAGAAATTTATACTTTATATGGATCATAAGTCTTTGAAATATTTATTTTCTCAAAAGGAACTTAATTTGCGTCAACAGCGTTGGCTCGAATTCCTTGCCTCTTATAATCTTGATATTCTTTATACTCCCGGAAAGGGGAATCGAGTTGCTGATGCTCTTAGTAGTAAGCAACAAACGGTTGTTTCGATGATGATATCTGAATGGAATGATCTCGAGGTTTTATCCACTTGTGAAATTTGAGATCGTGTTTCCGATTTATGTTCATCACTGGTTTTATGTAGCCTTGAGGCTCATCCTTCTCTTTTTGACCGCATTCTTGAAGCTCAAAAGCTAGATCCTGAATTGGCTTTGCTTGGCCAAAATATTAAGGATAAAACCGATATTGAAGGTTTGAAAGATTTTGATATTGATTCTCGTGGCGGCATTCGAAAATTTGGTAGACTTATCGTACCAAATATTAATGATCTTCGTAAAGATATTCTAGAAGATTCTCATCGTTCCAAAAATTCCATTCATCCCGATAGTAGTAAAATGTACGCGGATATGAAGTGACTTTATTATTGGGAGGGAATGAAATCTGATATTGCTAACTTTGTTAAGTGTTGCATGACTTGCCAACTTGTCAAGGCCAAACATCAAAGGCCCGGTGGGTTATTGCAACCATTGGAAATTCCAATTTGGAAGTGGGATCAAATTTCTATGGATTTTATTGATGGCCTTTTCCGTTCTCGTTCGGGTCATGATAGCTTATGGGTGATCGTTGATAGACTTACTAAATCCGCCCATTTTATTCCCGTTCGGTCGAACCGAACCGTTCCTCTTCTGGACAAACTCTTTATCAAAGAAATTGTTAAATTACATGGAGTTCCTACTTCTATCGTTAGTGATCGTGATCCATTGTTTACTAGTGGATTCTGGAAGAGTCTTCAAAAAGCTTTGGGAACGAAGCTTAATTTTAGCACTACTTATCACCCTTAGTCCGATGGACAAACTGAGCGTGTGAATCAAACTCTTGAAGATCTTCTTCGTTCTTGTGTGCTTGATTTCGGTGGAAGTTGGGAAGATCATATTTCACTTGTTGAATTTTCCTATAATAACAGCTTCCAAGCTAGTATTGGTATGGCACCTTTCGAGGCACTCTATAGAAGGCAATGCCGATCTCCTTCTTGTTGGCTAGAGGCCGGTGAGAAGCTGGTTTTAGGTCCAGATTTTATCCGTGATTCCACAGAAAATATTGAGCTTATTCGTCAGATTCTAGTCGATTTTATATTTAAATATTTTATTTAAATATTTTATCATTAGTCAGATTCTAGTCTGAGAAGCTACTTTTTGCATACGGTCAAATTGGGACTCGAAACCACCTTCATTGAGTTCAAAATGACGTTTGCGATCTTTTTGAGTGTAAACTTTGATATGTTTGGAGATAGTGGAATTTTCGTCACTTTTTGCTTTAGACCTTTGGTTTGGGCTGAACCACTTGTTAACTCAGCCCAACCCTCTCCTTCTCTTCATAACTTTATTCTATTTGCTTAAACCTTCAAGCTTCATCAAAAATGGAGGAGGGAATGGGATATTAAAACTCCAAACCCTTAATCTTCATTGCTAATCCAACATCTACTCCGAATTCAAGTGAAGACATTGATCCAAGCTTGTTGTTGTTCTTGCTTTGCTTCAAGCTTCATCTTCATTGATTTTTGGTGAAAAGGTGAGATTTTTATCTCACATCCTTGCCTATAATTGTCATTGGATTGTTGGGAATGATTCCCTATCACTTGTGCACATGCATTTGCATTTGGTTTGGATTGAATTGGTGAAAAACCCAATTTTTAGTGTTTTGGCAAAATTCTGGGCTTAGGTCGTTCGGCCTTGGAGAAGACAGGCCTGCAATTCTGTCACGCCTCGTTAGGTCGTTCGGCATCCTTAAGTCATTGGCGGTGTTAGGTCGCTCGGCGTTAGGTCGCTCGCCCCTTAGCTCGTTTACCACTTAGGTCGCTCGGCCTTTATATCATTAGGTCGCTCGACATTGAGTCGTTGGGTCGCTCCGGCCACTAGGTCGCTCTGCCTCATTTACCTCGTTAGGTCGTTCTGCTCTAGGTCGTTGGTCCTAGGTCGCTCGGCCTTACTTACCTTTTAGGTCGCTAACCCTTTAGGTCGCGTACTACTTAGGTCGCGTACCACCTTAGGTCGCGAACCACTTGGGTCACATACCACGTAGGTCGCTACCACTAGGTCGCTCGGCCTCGTCACCCAGTTAGGTCGCAACTACTAGGTCGCTCGGCCTGTGCAATCTTCTTAGGTCGTTCATCACTTTAGGTCGCAACGTTTCGGCCTGCTTTAACTCCTTAGGTCGTTCCAATGTGTTAAGACGTTAGGTCGCTTGCCTTTTATACTTAGGTCGTTCGACCTATTTTACTTTAAGCCGTTCCATTGCACTTTAGCTCGGCCTTATTAAGTCGCATGGGTATTTCTACTTTGATGGATTTGGAAGTGATTTCCTTGGATTTCATTCACGTCTTCGAACGTGAACTTTTGTGACTTGTTGATTTTACAATCAATATCTGTGGTTTTGTCACATTAAAAATATGAAGGTTTCAATACTAGTAGTAAATATCAAAACCCTTTCCTCCAAATGATTTCAACACTATTTTAAATATAAAGCTCGTTTTCTCAAACCGTTTTCAAATCTACTAGTATATACAAGCCTTTACTTCACTCGAATGAGAAATCGAATTAAACGACTTAGTAAAACGAGTGGTATGAAACGCTCACGTTTACTTTGTCGGTTAGCTCTTGGACTTGTTCGATTGAACCCTTTTGTGACAATTTTCTAGTGAAGATCTACAGCTTGTTCGTAAATATTTAAGTTAAGCAAGTGGTTATGGGACATGAAGCTAAACTCATATATTTACTAGCTTGGTGTGATTGACACTTCTTGATGATCATGACGATCATTTTTGTGATTTAGACTAGCAACTGTGCGATGTCTCTTTGTCTACGAGGGAGACTAAACCCCGTTTGTGTGATGTTTCTACATCACATATGTAGGGTAGCACCCCCACGGTCTTCGGGCCATTCTTGTGGAGCTTCGGCTCAAAATTAATGGTTAGCTACCATGAGATAGCGTCTCGTCTTGTGTTACACGTTTTGGTGAGTTTTCATGCTCCAGTTTTGTGATAGGCCTCCCCCCTTCTTGTGATTTCTGGATTTCTTGAGATTATTTCTGGAATTTTGCGCTTCACCAATTTTAATGATTTCCATTGATATGTCTATCAATTTTTGTGCATTGGTGAATTCGTGTGTCATTGACTTGTTATGAATACAGGTTTAGGGTATGATGCCCTATTTTATCTTTGAGAAGATTCTTGTGATATTGATTAATCTCTTGTTGATTTTCAATTACATACTTATAGTAGTATGCCATTATGGTTATTACATGTTTATGCCATATCTTTTATTCTATATCATGTCATCTGATATTTATAGCTAGACTGATCCGTTTATTATTTTCTTATGAAATAATACTCGGGTCAGACCGAGATGTTACAGGTGCTTCTGCTTGACTTCTCTTCTGGGATTACTCTGACTTTTGGCTAACTACTTAGATTAGTAGTTTTGTTATATACATTTGAGATATAGACTCCATAATGTATACTTATTCTTTTGTATAGCTTGTAGCTATCCTTTTGTATTATCGTGGATCTTGTTTGACCACTCCTCTGATGTATACTTTCATGTGTTATTTATATATTCATATCTTCTTCCGCCTTTGTGATATGGATATCAGTGATTGATTGATGTTATGTTGATTTCTATGTTTGTTTCCGAAGATTATATATAGCCACTGTGTGATAGCTTTGAGTTTGTATCGGTATGTCGGATTTCCTCCTTAAATGAAATGCAGGCTATACTATTTGACATATCGGTGCTCGCACAAAGAAGTTACATGGATGGTCGCTCCTCAACAGCCTTATTCTCCGTGCTAGTTGACAGCACTACACCGTAGTGTTCTTGGCTAGCGTGGGTATAGAGGTGGGACGCCACAATATCAATAACACAATATTGGACAGTTATAGTACTTGTCCTTACAAATGATGAATATACAGCCAACAATACACAACGGAATAAAATCAAATACGTATAATACGTCTTCGTCATCCAGCTCGTCTCCTGAGCCCTATAGCATCCTACCTTGTATCTGTAATGCTCCGTCTGACCCGAGCATTATAATAAAATAACACCTGAGTCGGTCTGGAGAACCAGCGTGAGAAAACACACTCAATTTGAATTATTAAAGTTATCAAAATCCTTTGAAAATCAAAGGTATCTCGTAAGACCACGCCATAAATAAACACGATGGGTTTTTACCTTACGATAACCAAAACCGTTTCATATCAAAATCCTCTGATATTATAATAATGTCTAAGTGCAAATACTTATTCAAATAGCTGAAATTGTTACATTAATTAAATTCCGACATACTAGGCTCTACAATCAAAACCGTAAAGGCACGTATTGGAGAATGAATTCCATATGACTGGCTAGGCACTAGGGTACCACCTGTCACAGTACACGTCTAGAAACAACGTACCGAGGACCATGCCGGGATACCCTGCCACACAAGACCGAACTATCCCTAACCTGGATAGACCGAATATGCTATCGCTCCAGGTGTTCCCATCCTCTTTCGAGCTCCTTCCATATACCGTAGTAATAAATAATATCTGAGGTTATCTAGAAAGGTAATAAACATACCCTAATTGGGTGCGACCCACTTAGCCTTGCTGCATCTCCCCTGATTTTCAGTTATTTCCGGTTGATGAGGCTAGAGGCTACGATTACCTTTTTAAGGAATTTTCACTTAGAGTGCTCATTGTCCTCCAATGACAATGTACTGATAGCATTCATCCATACAAGTCCGTTCTGGGTCCGAACGGAACCGAAGGCACTATTCCTACTACATCCATTTTGGAATAATCCTCAGGATTAGTAGCGATTAGCCCTTGCACTTCACTGCTCCATCTTCGACTCCATGCTCTTGTTTCCCTTTCAAAAACGTACTCGTTGGATCGAAGTGGTTTTCAGATAACTTATCCGATCCCGGTCTCTTCGAAAACAACATTCGATATTTTCGATAAACTCAACCCCGGTTCTTTAGGAAATAAACCGACGAAGGTAAGATCGGCGATCACCTCCTAACCGTTAGTGGACGGATTTCCTTATCATCGTTCTGGAAGAACCAAACGAGCTTATACGTACATTATAGCACCTCCGATTTCGCCATGCGGGTATACCATTACTTCCCGAAAACTTTATTTAAAAATTTTCAAAATAATACTTATAAATTCCTATAATAATTTCCAAGTTAATTTTAGGCAAATACTCTTTAAATAAAAGTTATTATATAAGAATAATATTAATATTGAATAATTATCCTTTCAAAATAATAGTACTGATTAATCTTCAAATAAAAATTAACTTACTATAAACTAACTTAATTAATTTATACATTGAACAATTTTGAAACAACTTAAATAATTAATTTTTCTGAAATATTCTTTTACACTTTTAAATTTTCTGGTTAATACTTAAAAATCTTCTTTCTTACAATAAACTTAACTTCTCAGGAAAAATATATTTTTCCAACTCCCATATAGCCAGTCTAATATTAATAAATCCTTTTCGATTTATTTCCAATTTGATTTACGTCCCAATCCCGTAAATTCCCTTTTTACATTTCTAAAAAATAAATCTACCATTTATTTTAAACCGTTTCACCCATCTCATTATAAATCCTCACCGTGAATTTATAATTTCAATTTATCCACTGATAATTACTTTACTTCATTTATAAACCTGGTTTACAAATTTCATAATCTCATTTTCCGTTTTAAAATGTTTTCACAACACTTAATCGATTTTCTAAATTAAATTCCACTTTTAAATAAATTTCTTAAATAACCCAAATATATTCCAAAGCCCGGTAATTTCAGATCTCACTTCCTTTTTATGATTTAAAATCCTATTTAAATCTGGAACATCAATTTCATATTTTTATTTTCAAATTTTCTTTTTATTTTTCCCAAATCTATTTTAAATCTTGATTTAAAAAAAATCCCTTTTACACTTAAACAATATCGCTTAAGTTCTATTATTTAAAATTCTTTTATTTACATTATTCAAAAATCCCTACTTACAATATTCCAGGATCTCTATTTACAATATTCCGAAATTATTAAATACAAATTTGAATCAAACTGTTTATTTTTCCCAATTCATTTCTTTTAATTTATCCAAATTGCACTATAATTATTTTACCTCCAACTTTCCTCTTTATTTTCTTTCAAAATTTTAAACATTTATCATTGGTATTTAAAAATACCAAAATCTAACCAGCAATTCCATAGCACAAAATAAATTTAAATCACGCTATAATCTATTACAGATTTATCCAATATATCATATCACTGAATATGAAAATAAATTCAACATTTTTGAGGAATCCAGTTAGATCCCTCCTACCTGTTTTCCTGCATCCATAGATGTTAATACAGTATAAAAATACCAATCCCACTTCGAGGGGGATATCGCGGTATACAGGGTCATCCACTATTATGCGGGGTGCATAGGGTCTAATCCGCTATATATATATATACAGGAATATCAATCACTCCAATATATATACTACTATATATAATAACACATTCAACTGATAATAATTTATCAATTCAATTCATCAATCAATAATTAATTTTAACTATTTAGAATTAATTGCAGTGATCAAAAATTGAGTGAGATTAACTCACTTTGATTTTTATTGTCGCCTTGCGTTCCGGTTTTGAACGCGCTTGAAAATTATCTGAAAATTTCAAAAGCTCCAATTTCATCCAAACCTTTCCTATGCGTAGATGATGACACCACGATCCCAATGCAACTTGAATCTTCCGAATCAGACCTCGTATGCATGAGTTATAAAATTTTTAAGTTTACAAGAAATTTTAAATATAAATTTTGTAACTTTTTTTTATTAAACAAAACCAATATCCATAACCAAAGAAGCTCGGCCCACTACCAAACACCCCATTTTCTTCTCTTTCCCCTTTTTCCCTGTTCACACAAACTCTAGAGAACCCAAACCTCGACCTGAAACGTGCATGTGCATGAACACCAGAGCCACCTCGATCATCTCGAGTCCACCAACACACTCCTCACGCGAATCCCCACTCGGCCATCACCATTTCGTTGAACCCAAGCTTTCAAAACAAAACGCGAACTCAACCTTGACCTGCTGCCGAGCGACGTGAGTCGCGACCCCCCCTCCCCCCCTTAACGATCGGACCCTCCAAGAATTTGCGTCGAGATGCCATTCGTTCCTCTGAACCTAAAAATGGCCTCCATTTTCCCAATCGAGCACCACACCTCTGCAAATTCGCAACCCTAGCTGAAACTTTTGTTTGACTTAACTGTCGAGATACCCAAATCACCGTCGAACACTACCAGATTCAACCCAATCGAAGAATTATGCAATATAAGAGCAAAGAAATTTGTTTCGTATTTTATTGATGAGCATAACAAAAGATTTAATTTTTTTGAAGTTGGGTTTTTCTTAAACTAAAGTTCGGTCGAGCTGTGTTTTTAAAAGAGGGAGGGGACACGATATTTTGAAAAGGAGTTAGCATGTAGAATGTTGTCTATAGTTACACTGAAGTGATACGAAAAAGGCTGATAGAAATATTGTCAAGTCAAACAAAATATATATTTAAAATTTTAAACCGTCTCGATTTCGTAGCTTAAAATCTTGACCTCCTATTGTGGCGTGGCGCTAAGCATTTATAATGTTATACCCCTATTCTGAACGCAATGAAAAAGGTTTCGAGTCCTAATTCAATCGTATGGAGAAGATAGCTTTTTGGATCTAATTTTTATATTGAATTTTCAATATAAATTCCAGGGCGTTTATATCCCGTACGACCAAACGATGACTCCAAACACTACAAAATTTGAAATTCAATAATAATAAACTATTACGGATCTAATGGAACTGATTTCGTCGAAATCCGAGACTGTGCCTTGGAAGGCTATTTTTAAATGTCAATTTAAACGATATATTTTTAAAACAGAACAAATCACTTTCAAATTCAATTTTAAAGCTTTTATTATCTTTAGTATTATCAATATAAATTTTATAAGCCTCTAAATTATTTTTAACAAGCTTAAAACTCCAGATAAAATATTTTACCCAATTTCCAATTCTTAAATTCAATAATTAAATTATCAAATAAATGGTTATATTTGAAATTTCAAGTTAAAAATTAACTTTTAAATATTTAAAATCAATTAAATATTCCAATTTCAAATATCCAAAATTCTGGGTTGTTACAACCTAACCGAAAACCTTTTTTTGAATTTTCGATTTTTCATCGGCTAAAAGTTATTAGAAATGCCGTAGCCCTATTTTATACACACATACATACAATTACAAATATTTTGACATAGTGAATATATATAGATATATAAACACTTAAGCATAGTTATGGAATAAGATAAGATTTTATAAAAGGTTAAATATATTTTAAAATTAAAAGACGCAACTTTAGATAAAAGTACTAGGGAAGTACATGCATGTTGGGGTATGAAGTGAAGGGGGGACAAGGAGGGGGCTGAATTAACTGAGGTGGAAGGAGGTGGTGAGGTGGAATAAGGAGAGTGGAGGGGAAAGTATGAAGGATAGTTTGGTAATTTAACGCGTTAACATAATATAAAAACTAATTTTCTTAATTTCTTTTTCATTTTCCTCATGCTTTATTCACTTTGAAAATTTTCTAAGCCCTGAGCATCTCCCATGGCTTCTAATTTAAAATCCAAAATTTAAAAAAAAATTCAAATTCTTACTTTAAAACTTTTAAAAAACTTAGTTTTAAATCACTTGTTTTCATCTCCACTTTCTCCATTTTTCCTTCCACTTCATTCAGCCATAACTTCCTCCATACTACTCCAAATCAAGATTTTTTTTTTCAAACCATATAGGATCCAATGGATACAACTTTAATTTGAACGAATTTTTCAAATTTCAAATATTTTTTGGTCCAAATTGCATTTCTTTCTGACTCAATTTCGGAACCATATTATCAAGGCCGAAAGTAGCACTCCTTCTTTTAACCAAATCTTCTTCAAAACTAACCTAAATTGACTAATTCTTTTCCTAATATTATAGAAAAAATAATTTCCAACAACTTTTGTTTTGACCACTTTTCAAAATTCTGAGAGGAACAAGGCCAAAAATCAGGGAGAAAATGACCTATTTTTGAGTGATTTTTGTGTGGTTTTTCAAGCTTTACAAATTCTAAAGCATTTCAAGTTTTCAAAGATTTTTGGTGAGTAAACTTCTTGGTTTAAATTAAAGATTTAAGCTAAATTTAAGTTGAAAATTTGTAGTATTATATGTGTTGTTAATCTTGTTAAATGTTTGGCTTAAACAAATGTTGTGGTGATGTTATATATTTGGACGCATGGAAGATATATTAGATTTGAGTTTGAAGTTTTGATTTTGTTATTGTATGTAAAGTTATGGATTTGCTTCATGTATATGGTGTGGTATGTGTGTTTATAAATGTATAGGGTACATGTTGTATACTAAGTAAAAGTTAGCATCTTGGTATGGGTTAGCGATAAAAAAATCCTTATGTGAAAAACCATGGGTTTAGTTTAAATTCAAAATCATTTTCAAAAGTTTCAAACCTGGTTTTAGTTTCCAAACACTTAATTATGTTTTGAAAAGTTAATAAGCATTAATGTGTTAAGCTTTAAAAAGGAAAGCTAAGGACAAATCTTCTAGTAATGGCATCGATAGCGATAGTCGATATGGATGTAGTTCGCTTAAAAATTTGACTTTTACAAAAATTGGTTTTCATAATTAAAAATGTTTTAAAATGTTTCTTAAATTTAATAAAAATATTTTAAAGAGCTAATTAAGTTTTAAGTAATTAATTATTAATTAATTAAGTTTAGTAATTAATAATTAATTAAGATTAAACAGGGTTTATAAATTTTAATTAAGTGAAGATTAAAACTAGTTAATTATCTTTCAAGGTTAAGATTAATTTTAGTTAATTATTAAGTTAATTAAAATTTTAAATTAATTATGAGTAAAGTAAATAATTTCTTTTAATTAATTAGTAGTTAAATAAAGGGTTTAATTATTAATTAATTACTAATCAAGTTAAATTTTAGTTAAGGATTTAATTAAAACTTAATTAAGATTTAATTATTTTAAATAAAGGTGTAATTTATTATTTAAGTTTTTAATTAAAGATTAATTAATTAATTGAGATTTATTTATATTTAATTATTAATGAATGTTTAAATTATTATTTAATAATTAATATAGGATTAATTTGGGTTCAATTATTTATTTAATAATTAATTGTTATTTAATTATTTATTTAAGGATTAGTTATTTCTAAATTATTAATTAAATTAAGTTAAAATTTAATTAAGTCTAATAATGGTTTAATAAAGGGTTTGGCTTGTAATTAATTATATTAAAAGAAATTTTAAGTTTTAAAACCATTGTTTTTCCAAGAATAAAACTGTTTTTAAAGGAACTTCTTTTCAAAGATAGTTTTGGACACAAGGGATTCATGTGTAGATTCTATTAAGTAGTCAAACAACTGTGAATGAATTATAAATTGATTGATTGAATTGTTTGGACATCTGATAGCAGATTAAATCTTCATTCTGCTATAATATAATGCTTTTTGTGTGGACATATGTTAGCAGAATAAATCCTTATTTTGCTATAAATTGATTGAATTGTGTTAGACATTTATTTATCAGGAAAATCACCATTCCGCTATTATATTATTTAGACATGTATATGCTAGTTGGGTTGTATTGATATGTTATTCCTTGGTTTGGATATGAATTGCATTTACATATATGTTGACTTATGTAAATAAATGGTTAAGGGACTTGAAAGTGAAAATGATGTTAAATGATAACTTAAATTACTAACATTGGGATTGCTAAGCTTCATTTTGAAATTATAAAGTATGGTTTTGAATTAATTTCAATTCTTAAATCAATTTCAATTCTTATTCATATAATCTTCTTACATCATACAAGCGGATGTATAGTGTTAAGTGTTTTCTAGGATAAGTTGAGATGTAATTTCGAGGAAGAATGTAATGACCCGCAATTTCACTGTTTTGATTTGCGAATATTTAATTAATTTTATATATTCAAATAATAAGTTTTTTAACTAAAATAAAATGATATAATGATTGTGAAATAGTTTTCAAAATTTGTTTACAAAAATATATAGTTCAATGAAAAACATAAAATGTGATCGAAAAGCGTCTCCCGAATTTTCGAATTTTCATCGGCTAAAAGTAATCGGAAATGTCATAGCCTTATTTTATACACACATACATACAATTACAAATATTTTGAAATAGTGAATATATATATATATATATAAACTTAAGCATACTTAAGATAAGATTTTATAAAAGGCTAAATATATTTTAAAATTGAAAGATGCTACTATAGACAAAAGTAATAGGGAATTACTTGAATGTTGGAGTATGAAGTGAAGGGGGGAGGACAAAGAGGGTGCAGATTTGATTGAGATGGAAGGAGGTGGTGAGGTCGCATAAGGAGAGAGGAGGGCAAACTACGGGGGGTGGTTTGGTAATTTAACGTATTAAAATAATATAAAAACTAATTTTCTTAATTTCTTTTTCATTTTTCCCATGCTTTATTCACTTTAAAAATTTCCTAAACCCTTAGCATCAGCCATGGCTTCTAACTTAAAATCCTATGTTTTAAAAAAAATTCAAATTCTTACTTCAAAAAATTTAAAAAACTTAGTTTTAAATCACTTGTTTTCATCTCCACTTTCTCCATTCTTCCTTCCACTTCATTCGGCCATAACTTCCTCCATACTACACCAAAATAAAATTTTATTTTTCAAACCATATAGGATTCCAGTGGCTACAACTTTCACCTGAACAAATTTTTCAAATTTCGAATATTTTTGTGTCCCAATTGCATTTCTTTTTGAATCATTTTTGAAACCATATTATCAAGGCCGAAAATAGCATTCCATCTTTTGAGTGATTCTTTTTCCAATATTATAGAGAAAATAATTTCCAATAACTTTTTTTTGACCACTTTTCAAAATTACGAGAGTAATATAGCCAAAAATCAAGAAGAAAATGATCCACTTTTGTGTGATTTTTGTATGGTTTTCCAAGCTATACAAGTTCTAAAGCGTTTCAAGTTTTCAAAGATTTTTGGTGAATAAACTTCTTGGTTTAAATTAAAGATTTAAACTTTATTTAAATTGAAAATTTGTAGTATTATATGTGTTGTTAATCTTATTAAATGTTTGGCTTAAACAAATGTTGTGGTGTTGTTATATATTTGGATGCTTGGAAGATATATTAGATTTGAGTTTGAAGTTTGGATTTTGTAATTGTATATAAAGTTATAAATTTGCATCATGTATATGGAGTGGTATGTGTGTTTATGAATGGATAGGGTATACGTTGTATACTAAAGAAAAATTAGCATCTTGGTTTGGGTTAGCGATAATAAAATCCTTATGAGAAAAACCATGGTTTAGTTTAAATTCAAATTTATTTTCAAAAGTTTCAAACTTGGTTTTAGTTTTCAAAAACTTACTTATGTTTTGAAAATTTAGTAAGCATTAAGGTGTTAAGCTTTATAAAGGAAAGCTAAGGACAAATCTTCTAGTAATGACATCAATAACGATAGTTTTTATGGATACGGTTCGCTTAAAAATTCATTTTTACAAAAATTGGTTTTCATAATTAAAAGGTTTTAAAATGTTTTATAAACTTAATAAAAAAATTTAGAAAGCTAATTAAGTTTTAATTAATTAAGTTTAGTAATTAATAATTAATTATGATTAAACAAGGTTTATTAATTTTAATTAAGTAAAGATTAGTGCTAATTAATTATCTTTTAAGGTTAAGATTAATTTTTATTAATTATCATGTTAATTGAAATTTTAAATTAATTATTAATTAATTACTAATCAAGTTAAATTTAAGTTAAGGATTTAATTAAAAACTTAGTTAAGAATTAATTATTTTAAATAATGGTTTAATTTATTATTTAATTTTTTAATTAAAGATTAATTAATTAATTAATTAATTGAGATTTATTAATATTTAATTATTAATGAACGTTTAAATTATTATTTAATAATTAAAATAGGATTAATTAGGTTTCAATTATTTATTTAATAATTAATTATTGTTTAATCATTTATTTAAGGTTTAATTATTTCTAAATTATTAATTAAATTATGTTAAAATTTAATTATGTCCAATTATGGTTTAATAAAGGGTTTGATTTGTAATTAATTATTTTAAAAGAAATTTTAAGTTTTAAATCCTTTGTTTTCCAAGAATCAAACTGTTTTTAAAGGAACTTCTTTTCAAAGAAGGTTTTGAACACAAAGAATTCAAGTGTAGATACTATTAAGTAGTCAAACAACTATGAATGAATTATAATGTCAATTGATTAAATTGTTTAGACATCTGACTGCAGAATAAATCCTTGTTCTGCTATAATGTAACGATTCTTTGTGTGGACATGTGTTAGTAGAATAAATCTCCTTTCTGCTATAAATTGATTGAATTGCGTTGGACATTTATTTAGCAGGACAAATCACCATCCTGGTATTATATTATTTGGAAATGTATATGCTAGTTGAGTTGTATTGATATGTTATTCCCTGATTTGGATATGAATTGCATTTACATATATGTTGACTTATGTAAATAAATGGTTAAGTGGCTTGAAAGTGAAACTATTGTTAAATGTTAACTTAAATTACTATCATTGGGATTGCTAAGCCTCATTTTGAAATTATAAATTATGTTTTTGAATTAATTTCAGTTTTTTAATCAATTTGGGTTTAGGTTTATAAATGATTTTTCAAGTTATATTATTATTTTAGAAAGGTATTTATAAACAATAACTTGTTTATAAAAATGGGTTTTACTAAGTAAAAAGGTTTATTTAAAGTGATTTAAAAGGATGAGTTGCAAAAGTTAGTTTATAAAGGAATTTTTTTAAAGAAGATTTATCAAAGGAGTTTTAAATGGGGAAATGTTTTATAAATGATTTTACAGGTTTGTAAAGAGGTTTTGTAAATTGATTTATAAACTTATAAAAGTGTTTATAAATTGATTTTGGAAATTTATGAAGATATTTAAATGTGAAGTGAGCTTTTAAAAGGGAACTTTTTTAAAGAATAAGTGGTTTGATTTGTAGTCAGTAATGTTTCAAAAGAAATTTGAAAAGAAGGAAACATTTGTAAAGTTTGGTAAATATACTTATACCGTTGAGATAAGTATATAAATGTTTTCCCAAGTATAAAAGGGATGAAAGGGGTTAGGGAATAGTGGTTTGTAAAGATCTTTTGATCGAGTGTCTATAAAGTGATTTTAATTAATTAAGGATTAATTAAATAAGGCTTAGTGTATCCTATGTGGAATTAATCAATGTTTGAATGATTGTTTATTTGATAGTCAAATAACTGACTATCAAAATCTGGACCTAAATGTAACTTTGGAAATTTCTAGGAGAAACACGTGAGTTATATGTCATATTCATCCCCAAGACGTTGTACTGTGCGTATAAATCTCGTTTCGTTCTTCTAGGATAAATGATAAGGAAATCTGTCCACTAAGGTTAGGAGGTTATCTCCGCTTTTATCTTTGTCTGCTTATTTCCTAAAGAACCAGGGTTGAGTTTACCGAAAATAATCGAAAGTTTTTTTGAAGAGATCGGGATCTGATATGTTATCCGAAAACTACTTTGATCCAATTCAAGCATTTTGATCTGAAGACATTTTGAAGAGCATGGAATCGAAGATGGAGCCATCGAAGTGCAAGGGCTTCTTGCTATTAATCTTGAGGATTATTCCAAAATGGATGTAGTAGAAGTAATGCCTTCGGTTTCGTTTAGTCCCATAACAAACTTTAATATATGAATGCTAGCATTGAATTGATGCCTAGAGTGCAGTGTAGCATTCCAAGTGGGAAGTGCTAAATAAAGGTAAAATGTAGCCTTAAGCCTCATCAACCGAGAAATGAAAAAAATCGGGCATGCAGTAGGGCCAAGTGGGTCGCTGCCATCGGGGTATGGTCATTCCAAATCTAGATCGATTTCTATATTCTTATGTATGCTTCAGGGCACAAAGTGGGGTGATCATATTCGGTGCTACTAGTCAAGTGGTAGGCCAGTCCCGTGAGGTAGGGGTATAAGATGTTCTTGGCAGACCCCGGTGCATTTTATCTAGAGATGTACCATCGAAAGATAGTTTCTTACCTTGTCATAGTATGGAATCCATTCTTCAATACATTCCTTTACAGTTATAAAAGTACCCAACTATATTGAAATGTGAGATGCAAGCATTTCAGCTATATTCATATTTTACTTGTACCGTTAGACATATTATAATATCATTGGGTTTTCTATAAAAGTGTTTTGGTTATCGTAAGGTAAAAACCCGTCCGTGTTTTTTTGTGCGGCATGGTATTACAAGATACCTTTGATTTTAAAAGGGTTTTAAACATAATAATTCAGTTGTTTGAGTTTACTCACACCAGACCAATGTCTGACCCGGAGTTTTATTTTCTTTCCCTAAACTCTTGGGTGCTCAAATTTTTATGGGCAGCCAAGTAGTTCAGGTTTTCTACAGATGCATTTTGGAGGAGCTTGGAGCAAGAGGCTTCATGGATAGCTAGTTATTATCTTGTCTACTACATTGTATGATCTATTTATCATTTTGGTAGGGACTGACTGTTATAACTGTCCTAGGGTAGAATTTGTATTAGTATGACTCTCGTGTATCATTTCGAAAAAGACATTGTAAAGAATTATGTTAATTAATATATGTTATTCCGTTGCGTTTTGAGATTCTATGATTGTTTTTTTCCTTCTACCTTCTATCTCCTTTCTTTCCCCTAACAATATGTCTTTCCAGCACTTAGTTGCTTGGCACGTAAATACCATGGATATATTAGTGTCAACTTCTAGGGTTCAAAAAGGTGGGTCGTTACAGTATATAGATGTTGGAATTTACATCTATGAAAGTTATATTCGCCATTCATATATGCATATGTTGTCACAAAATTATTATTCAAATATGTACCCCTTTAACTACAAATGTTAAGATACAAAATTGAAAGCATATGTTGGTTTTAAATGGAAGAAAATCATGAGACAAACTCTCCTTAATTTACTCTTACCTTTATTACCATTTACTAAATCTAAATCCAGCAACTCAAATGCATGTTTGACTTTTTTATATATATTAATATATATATATATATATATATTATATATGGGCTAGCGTCGGCTACATCTCATTTCTGCTACACCCAAAGGCCCCTTAATTGTAACCACGTGTTCTGATTTAGATAAATATTTTTTTCTCTCTTTTGTCACTTATATAATTATTTAAAGTCGGAACATGCGGTTGAAATCAAAGGGATTTGAGGTGTAGCAAAAATAAGATGTAGCTGATCCTTGCCATATATACAATATTTCTGGCCAAAAGTTTTTTTATTTGACAAAATAAAAACTTTAGATTTAAAATTCAATATCAATAAAATCAATGTTTAATTGAAAAATAATTTATAAGACATATTTTCCTTAATTCACTCCTTCATTCATTACCATTTATTAGATATAAGTCTAAAATTCAAATGCTTGTAATAACAGCTTTTTTATATAAATTTGGTAAAATTACATTTTAAACGATGAATGATGTTGAGACATTAAATTCAAAAAATTTGATCATAACTACCATTTATTAGTCTATTTTAAATCTTCAATTGTATATGTTAAGTTTCAATTCAACCATAAGTATAGAATCAAAACATTTTATAAAATAACATATTGAATAAATTCAAATTAATACCATGATTTGAGATACAGATATATATTTTTAATGAATTTTAAAATACGAAACCATATATATTATATGACGCACAAAACAAATATATTGTTCAAATCAAATATCTATAATTTAATATTACCTAATAACTAAAACACATTAATTGAATCATAGATAATTGGGTTAGACAACATATGTGAACGTGGAACTATTCTACCAATAATCCAATAAATAATGTACACGAATTTAAAATGTAAATAAGAGATTTACCTTAAAGATATTCCCATTAATCATACCTAGAATTGTAGACCATTCTAGATCGAATCTGAAAAAGTCTTATCCTTTGTAACACCTTGATTTGAGATTGCTCTTCAAACCTCAAGTAGATCAACACCCAGCTTTGCAAGAGAAAGATGAACCTCTTACTCAATGAAAAGTTCAATGTATTCATTGACCACAAGTCTTTAAATTAACTTTTCACCCGGAAAGACCTAATCATGAGACAGCAGTGTTTGTTGAAATTTCTTGCCTCTTACGATCTTGATATTATACATACTCCGAGAAATGCAAATGTCATAGCTGATGTGCTGAGTAGAAGGCATGTAGTTATGGCAAATTTAGAGGTTAGACCGACTCTTAAAGGTCGAATTATAAGAAGACGATAAGAAAATGTTCGATTGGCAGATTTTACGAAAGCCGTAAAAGAAAGAGCTGCACCCTAAATATGTTCAACCCTTATAGAATGGATGATTATGCATTCCAAATATCGATGAACGCAGGCATGAAGTGCTAGCATAGTGTCATTATTCTAAACTCTCCATTCATCTACGAGTTACGATGATGTATCAAAACATGAAGCATGTTTTCTTTGTAACAACGCACTCCGACACTCTTGGCTAGAATCGGGTGAGCTACCCTAATAATGTGGTGCTATCATATTAGTGTCACAAGTTCGCAATGAGAAATGCCAGAATCTCAAACCATTCAGAGTAAATGATTTCAAGCAGAAGAAATATTATACATTCATACTTGCAATAAAAATTAATTAACATAAGGTCATTTCATCGATTTCATACATATATGTACATCAACATTTATAGTACTAAACAAAAGCTAAGAAAAATTCTTTTTTTTTGGTTTTCCACGAAAAGTACCCAAATCCACTTTAATTATCCACACCTGAAATGTTTATGTATAGCGTCATGAGCAATACTAACCTAGTGAGGAATCTATTTAATCTTAATCTCAAGTCATATCACAAAATTCCCTAAGATGTCCAAACTATATTTTGAAGTATATTAACGTATCAAACATATATTACTTGATTAAAATAGGTAAATTTTCTCCAACTATATTTGCCAAAACTCATTCGACATATATAGATATCTTTTGTAAACAAGGAATATAACAAAATCAAAAATTCATGTCAAAATCAATTTGAATACCATGGATCTAATCCAAACACGGAGTAGGGAATTAGATCCTAGAAACTTCTTATTCCATACCGGTTAGTATACTAACACACATTATGAAAGTACTCTATCTCCTAACATACAGTGTGAAAGTAAAGTAATAATGCACAATCCTAGATCTTTTGTCTTTTATCGCCTTCGTCCAAAAGACATCACAAATCATAAGCATATAGATAAGTATTCTTTAAGATACTTTATAATCATAAACCAATATAGATTATACTTTCTTTCAAATAACCGAAGCATCAATCATATACACTTGGATGAGGTCAAAAATATTATAAGCAAAAGATATGGCTATAATACAAAAAGGGTTAAAATAGTGCAATATATAGATTAAACATAATATAAGTTACACAGTACTTCATGAAATAACTTAAAATTGTAGAACTAGATAGCTTTCCTCACCTTAGCAATAATAGTTTCGGTCTATGGTTTAGCTCCTTGGCTTTCCCTAAGATCTTCCTTGTTTTCTTTCTTTTGTTTAGTTGTAATTGTTTTTTACTTTCTCCATGGCTTGGGCTATTTATAGGTGACCAAGAGGAGGGTACTTTAGTAATTTCCTAACCCTCTATAGGCTAACTTGATCCGACCACCCTTTGATCCAATAGAAACAATTCTCAACTATGGTCTAACTTTATTTGACCACATTTTAGTCTAATGGAAACATCCATATGTCCTAACCAAATTCGATCGAATTTTGGTCCAATGGAAACCATCCATATGGTCTAACCCGATTCGACCACATTTTGGTCCAATAGAAACCATCCATATGGTCTAACCTGATTCGACCATATTTTGGTCCAATGGAAACCATCCATATAGCAAAACCTTATTCGACCATATTTTGGTCTAATGGAAACCATCCATATAGCTTAATCTGAATCGACCATAATTTATTCCAATGGAAACCATCCATATGGCCTAACTTGATTCAACCACTCTTTGGTTCAATAGCTACCGTCCTTATCAACGATATATTTATTTGATTCGACCACCTTTTAGTCTATAAATCATTCTTATAAATTATAAATTTATTTTAAAATATGTACAAAACTGTCGACAACTTTTAACGAGTTTAAAGTCGTATATCAATAAACCAATTTTTTGTCATATTATCGAATATACTTTTCTCTACTCTTTAATGTAAAATATTTGAAAATGGTGTTTTATATCATTTGTTATTTAAAAGACATGCATTAGGGTTATAAATTCACCAGTTGAATATATAAATATTCAAATTTTTAAGTGATTAAATTATGGGTCGTTATAATTTCAGTATGATATACAAATTTTATAAACACAAATGAAGGTAAGTTGATCAGGTTCTTACATTCCAACCTCCTTAAAAAGAAAATTTCTTCCTCAAAATCTAAGCCTCAAATAACTCTGGATAATCTTTAAGCATTTCGGAGTCTAGTTCCCATGATGCCTCATTTTCATCATGATTATTCCATTGAACTTTTACAAAGGGGATTTCTTTTGTTCATAATTTCCTGACTTTCCTATGAAGAATTCGGATGGGTCATTCAACGTATGAGGAACCCTTCTTGATTTCAATGTTACTTAAATCAGCTGCATGCAAATGGGCCAGGAATATATTTTCGTAGCATTAATATATAGAAAACATTATGAATATCTACTGATATTTCAGGTGATGCAAGTCGATATGCAACTTTACCTATCTTTCAATGATTTGAAATGGTCTAATAAATTTAGGTGACAATTTTTCCTTTTTCTTTCCAAATCGCATTACACCTTTATTGGAGAAATCTTTAAATAAACCTATCCCCCTACTTCAAATTCCAAATCTTTCCTTCTCTGATTTGCATAGCTCTTTTGTCAACATAGAGCAGCTTTTAGTCAATCTCATATGGTTGTAATTTCTTTGTTGTTTCTATAACTAGATCGGGGCCGAGAAGTTTACTATCTCCTACTTCTGCCTAATAAACTAGCAAATGACATGATCTTCCATATAGGGCTTCAAATAGGGCATACTAATACTTATATGGTAACTATTGTTATATACAAATTCAATTAATTGTAAGTGTGTTTCCCAAATACTTTCAAATTTCATTACACAAGATCTTAGCATATCTTCTATTACTCGATTGTCCCTTTTGGTTTGTTCATCTATTTGAGGATGAAAGGTAGTACTCAGATTGAGCGTTGTACCCAAAGCCTTTTGAAGACTTTTCCAAAATCTAAAGGCAAACCATTAGTCTCTATCTAAAATAATTTTGACTGTGACTCCATATAATCTGAGAATTTCTTATAAATAGATTCTACTTGGTATTTCAATTGAGTATCCCATGCTATAAGATATAAATGTAGCCAACTTTGTTAAGCGATCCACCACTACCCATATTGCATCATTCCCTTGATTTGATCTTGTACAATAATAAAAACCATTAAAATATGTTCCCACTTCCATTTTGTTATAGAAAGCGGATGCAATAGACAAGATGGTCATTGTTGCACAGCCTTAATTTGTTGGCATCTAAGGCACCTTGAAACAAAACTTGCAACATCCTTCTTTATTCCATTCCACCAAAATTGATGCTTTAAATCCCTATACATCTTTGTGCTTCCAAAATTTATGGTGAGCCTTGTACGATGTGCCTCGTTCAAAATTTCATTCTTCTAATCTACTTTATTTGGCGCACACAGTCTATTTCAATATCTATATCCTCCGTCATTTCCTACCTTCCAATCTACTGGGTCCTTGTCTTTCATTTCATAAACCAATCCGTTAACTTTCCATTTTGTCATTGGGCTTATATAATGTACTAAATAAAGTAGGTTGAATGACCATACTATATATAAGGGCCTTCCTTTCACTATTTATTTGATTAATCATCTCAAGTCGAGCATTCATTTCTACAGAAGTTTCCAAAGCTCTCCATTCCATGATCATCAAGTTAGTAATAATTCCATATGACTTTTGAGTTAATGCATCTGCTATCACGTTCGATTTTCCGAGATGGTATTGTAATGTGACGTTACAGTCCTTTAAATACTCCATCCATATTCGTTGTCTCATATTAAGTTCCTTTTGAGAGAGAAAATTCTTTAAACTCTTATGGTCGAAATAAATATCAAATTGTTCAACATAAAGATATTGTCTCCATATCTTCAATGCAAACACTATTGCGCCACTCCAAGTCATGAGTTGGATAATTTACTTCATGTGTAACGACCCGATATTTTGGACCATTCGCATCCATTATAAGTGTATAGGTAGACACTCATGCCGGAGTTGAATTGCTCAAAATACCGCGTTGTTAATTTAAATTTGACAAAACTGAACATATACAGTAAATAAATAAAATCACAGATCACAGACACAGAGTAATAAGTGCAGCGGAAATAAAAGAGATAGTAGTTCATGAAGCTACTATATGAATATATAAAATACATCAGAGTTTACAACAGAAGAGTAATACGATACATCAGATACAAATCAGAATACATCACTGGAATCATCGAATACTGAAAGCAGAATAGATGGCTGGATCTTCAAGCAAAGCTCCAACTTCAAAGGTGAGTCTCGAAGGCTGAACCACTCAGTCTGACCCGAGCGTAAAGCAAAATACAAAACACTCGAGTCAGGATTAACATTCTTATATTAATAAATCCAACTCAAGTGAAATAGCAATTGAAATACAAGTAACTCAAAGGATGTTTGGAATAACCATCCTTTAAGGATCCGTCAAACTATCTACTATGTAGTAATGTACGATAAGTAGATAATGTCTATCAGTAATATAAAGATATCAAAATAGCGTTAAGTCATGGCCCATTCCACCCTTAACACATTTTTATTCCCAAAAGCATATACAAGACCGTAGTTTCCCCAAAACCGGAAGTCACCAGAGGGCAATCCATATACTAAAGGTACAAATCAAAATCGTAGTGGTCGCGAATAGGATAATCAGTATGACAAGGTACATGAGGCAATACCAACTAGGATACTAGTAGTTGCCTGATCCGGACTGATGTTGGGCATAGCAGTTACTACCCCAACACCGCGAAACAACACTCCTAAATCAAGGGGTGCACCCAAATCGAATCACAAAAGTAATAGATATGGTATCGAAGAAGTGTGTCCGCTAGAGATGGCGATCCTCAATGGCCCGGTGCGGCTCCTGTTTTAGTCATGTCAAGGGTCATCCAAAATCGTTCTCTTTCTTCAGTCAACGCGTTCATCAAAACCATCCACTTCGTTCTGGATCAACACTCCGCGTATAGTTATTAAAGTGGTTTCGGTTCAGATAGAGAGTATATCCATTACCGATCCCGGTCTCTTTAATAACTTTCGTAATTATTACATCGATTGGTCGTTTATATATTTCAAAAACCAAATCAATTTCAATTTCAAATAGAATTCGTAAATCAACATTTCATTTGTCTTTCTAAAACAATTTCCAAATTTTCGTTTCAAAACTTCCAATTTTCCGTTTCAAAATCTTATAATTCAATTTCAATTTCTATTTAAAACAATTCAAATATTGATCCAAGTACGTACAAAAGTTTCATTTCGAAATCAATTAAATAAATTCTATTTAACATTCAAATCAATTTAAACTCATTTATCGATTTCATTCAATATTTGTTAAGTTACTTTATCATTCAAAACAATTTCTATTAAATTTCCAATTCATTTAATCAATTCTTAAGTTCAACTTCATTAAAACAAAACTTACAATTTTGAATTAAACTAAATTCGTCAAATCAACTCTACAATTACAAGTCTTACATTAATTCCAAAAATATCACATTTCATTTTTGTTAAAGAAATCCGATTTCACTTATTTACTTCCTTAAATAATTTTCCAAAACTTAATTAATAAAGAAACTCAATTTCAATTCTTTACGAAGTAAAATTCACTTATTCAAAAGTTCAATTTAATTTAATCATTAAATAATTCAATCTTATTTAATTATTAAATAATTCAATCTTATTTAATTAATAAATAATTTCAAACTTAATTATAATTTCAAACTTAATTATTAAATCATTTCAGACTTAATTATACTTATTTCTCAAATTAAACAACATTCTTTTATCAATTTTGTTTCAGATTATTAAATATTCACATTTAAATTTCATTTCAATTCAATTTCCAACTTCGTTTCAAGATCATTTTATTTATTCAAGTAAAATCTTCGTTTTATTTTTTTTAATCAAATTATTGACCAATCGGGTTTTTATTTAATTCTCTATCCAAAGTCAAAGTTTAATTTGGGTATTTATCATTTCAACCTGATTCCAATTCAATTCAAAATCATAGCATAACATAGAGAACTTGCAGTGTGATAACTGGGATGGTGTCAAAGTAAATAAACAGGCAATAACAAAAATCAATATCAATCCAATAATCAATTCAAATAATCCCGAAATAACCGTATTAATTCGCATTGTTATTTGTACGAATTAATATAATTATTTCTATAATCTACACTATCATTTCATGTAGATTAAAGATTATTACATTACGGTTTTCACTTGTCATCTATTTACAATTTCATACATCATCAATATAACAACATACATTCAGTGGTTCAAAATGTAATTAAACAAATACTACGTGTCAATAAATTTAACAGTTAAAGGGGTCATATTATACAAATGTCAGTTAATCAAATTTAACATTTAACTATCCTATATCAAGTTCAATTGCATACTATTTACATTTTAACATTAACAATTTAACGTCCAATATAAACATCAACAATCAATCATTTATCAGCTAAACTGTATTATCATCGCATAAATGATTAACAGATAATGGTGTCAGATGTCACAGGTGAACTGATACAGGCAATAGCATATATAACAGTGTAATTAACTAACAGCAGCATATTTCAATTGTCGTTTCAATTGAAATCAAATCTAATGAATAAAAGAACGTTAATCGTGAGTGAGTGCTCACCTTTCGAGGCTAGAGATGCACGAGAAGATGACACGGTACTGAAATTGAGTTACGAGATGCAATCACGACTTCCAAAGTAAAGCTAGAGTGGCACGATTCGGTGATCAAAGCTGACAGCTTGCAATAGACAAAATCGAATCCCAACTGGATTGATGAAGATCAGTTATATAAGCGAATTGATATAGATATGACATATAAAATCATGTTCGAATTTCAACTTATATTAAATTTAAATATATATACATATATATGCGGTTTCAAAAATCATCATTTAAATTAAAACGCATATTACTAAAACCAAACGTAAATACAAATTATCTTTATAAAATTCAAAATCAACATATATATTATCATTATTAATCAATATATGCTAGTTATTCAACATTGGTATATATCTATGTAGAGAAATATGTAACCGTATATATATTTGACATGAACAATGTATGTACTAACAATGACTTTATATACAGCAAGCAAAGTGTAATATTTATACGTATAAAATATATAGATATGCTAGATAGATATGTACCTACTTAACCAGAATATATATATAGACTTATATACCAATATTAATTTTGAAATTCATTAAAAATATATGTATAATTACAGTATGCTAAAATAACCTGAAACTTTATATAAATATACAACAACATATGTTACATAACTAATTTAGATTTAAAATCACAAAGCAACAGATCACTTATCCTTATACATATAATATATTCTTGAAACTAATATTTCATGTGTACACAAAATATATACTTTGGCTAGAGCTGAAATCCAAACAAAGCACAGAGCAAATTGCTAACCAAAGATTGCAACACATAAACAACTTATGTAAAATAACTATATGTTTATACTAACAATTATATATCTACTTACAAATTATAAAACACTAACATATGAAATATCATATGCTCAGGAAACTGGCAAAAGAAAAAGAAAATATGCTAAAATCTAAACCAGAAACAAATTATACTTTGCTGTTAAATTTACTAAAATTTGAACATACTGTATATAAATACCTTTAATCGCATATATATATATATATATATATATATATATAAACCTACACAACTATTTTGATCAAACACTATTAACAAAATATATCATACAGTCAAATGTATAACTTATAAACATATATACATAGATAAAATATAAAATATACCTTAATGCATATATATATACAGAGAAGCTCGATTGGAAGACAAAAGAGGAGGTGAAAATGGTTTGTGTGGCTGTCACGTGGAGGAGAAGGTCGAAGCTTCAGCTGTATGCGCCAGGAGGGAGGATATGGCCACGCATGTGTGCTTGCGTGAGCGGGCTGGAGGGGAAGTGGTGGATCTCGGCATGGCAGTGGGTGAGGGCTGCTCGTGTTGATGTGATGGGAGGCTGAGGCACATGGGAGGTTGCAAGCTGCCGATTGGTAGAGGGGAGGTCACGTGCATTTGGTGTTGGCGGAGCCAAGGTGCGTGGGTGGGCTGTCAGGGTTGCTTTGGCGATGGCGGCAGTTGTGTTGGGTGGTGAAGAGGAGTGCGTGATGCTTAAAATGGAAGGTGGGAAGATAGTTTTGAGAGAAGAATAAATATATTATATACTATGTATATCTTTTGAAGATGTGAACAACAAAGAAGAAAGGTTGCAGAAAAGGACAGGTACATGTATATAAAGTTTGAAATGGAATAGGCAGCAACATTCACGATTTTTGGTTTCTGGGGAAACGAAACAGAATGCAATAAATTGAAATGGGGAATAGTAAAAGCCTAAAGTTGGATTCCACCAATTATTAATAGCCGTTGTCAATTTGGTCTAAACGTTGAAAATTGAACAGTCATCGGAAACCAAAAAGGTTCGAAAACGTGTACCGATCCGGTTAACTGTTTCACGGTTTCGCCGCGTACCGGGCACTGAAACATAGATATGAATATACTGCGAAGACTAGCACGATGAGACGATCAAAACGGTACACAGATATCCATGGTACGATCGAATTATAAAAATTCGAATTTTTCTACTAGCGGAAAATGCAAGAAAACACTGAAAAATAAGATCGACGGAGCAAAAGATGTCCGAATTTGGAAAAACGACCAACTGTCATCTTGTTCAGAAGATGGTTTAGAATTTTTCTATGTAAAAATATTTAGGTTTCGGAAGCATTTTATTTTCATCGCTTTTTAACTGATTAAATTGAAGTAAATCTACGCGCGAAATAAACTTTCATATTTTTGGACGAAAATTTACCAGTCGCTATGTTTAACTAGACGTATTCCAAATATTAAATTTTTATTTCAAAATTTTATCGTTTTAAAATTTCACAAAATTTTAACTAATTACGTTATTAAAACAGTTGAAATTTACGGGTCGTTACATTCTCCCCCACTCAAAACTTTTCGTCCCCGAAAAGGAACGAGGTAGGAGAATAGAAACGTCCAGAAAGAAAACAGATTTGAAATATAAAATAACAATTAATTTAAACCATATAAATTCAAATTTAAATTAATTGATATTCAATAATTGATTTAATCCATTTGATTTCACTAAAATCAATCTCAACTATTTCTAAATTCATTATCTTATTATCCCATGTTCTTAAATTACAATTTCTAAAACCATAAATTTGAATAGTCTTTTATTATAATCATATTTTATTTTCAACAGATTTAATTCTTTAATTCCAAATTATTATAAATTTATTTCACTTAATATATCTTATTACATATTTTTAAACCATATAAATTAATTTAAACCATAAAAGTTTCGATTTAAATTAATTTATATTTATTAATTTCTTTTAAATTCAAGGTATTTTCATATGTTGATCAAATTTCAATTTATTAATTCTGTCAAAACAAATTTATTAATTTATTAACTGAGTTTACTTATTATCCTATCTAACTCTATTAACATCTTTATAATCAAAATTTAGTGTATAACATTTATTATCACACTCAAATTTATTTATAAATTCAATTTATCTTATATATTATCCAATTACGTTTTCAACTTCTGAATGAGTTAGGTAAGTTGTATTAGAATGAAGTTGAATAATATACAAATAAAATTTTCCCAATTCAATTATTCAAGTTTAAATATTTATTCCAAATTTTGGTTTTATTTATAATTAAAATCATCCTTTTACAAAATTTAAGAATTAGATTCCCGATTTTCTTTAAACAACTTAGAGATATATATAATATATTCATATCAAATCAAATTAAATTTTAAAATGAGATACCTATATATATGTATAAATCAATTTATACTAAAGAAATTCAAATCAAAATATTTTTTTCAAAACAAAACCGTAGCAAAGCTACAGAATGGTTTCTCCACTTCGAAACTCGAAAATGAATGTCGATGATGCGGCCGCCATCACCGAAATTATTTTCCAGCGACAAAGAGAAGAGCACTGATTTCAACATTTTAAAATTCTTTGAAAACGATTTCTATTTGAAAATACGTTCAATAATATATACTTTAAAATTTTAAAACCAAAGTTCGAAATCACCGGAAACAAATAAATTCTCAAATTTCTGAATTTAATTCATTTCAAATTCCAATCAATTTATAATCAAGTTTATAAATTCATTTATATTATACGATAATCAATGGTTTACAAAACAATAAATGAAAATCAAATATTATCATCTTCGACAACAATTTCATTAAGAATTTAATTTGGAAAAATTTACACTTATATATAATATAATCATATAAAATTTATTTCATTTACTAAATTTGAAAACAATATTGTGTCAGTTTGCTCTGTTCAAGTGTTTTGGAGATCCTATCGATAGCGCTGATCAGACGAATCGATCGGAAACCCAAATCACATCAACAACTCAAACAACACAATATATAAAACATTTTTAATATAAATTTACAAATACATTTCTTTGCTCGATGATACAGGAATGAATTTTCAAAATAAGGATAGAGATTCAAATTTTGATGGACTCAAATCAAAGAGAAATTTGATTCGAAGATAAGTTCGGAATAAGAGATAAGATAATTATATTAACAGAATCGGGAAACGGATAAGCTTTTTAATTTACGGGCAACCTTAACCGGATCGACCGTGACTTAGATAATAAGATCGATGCTAAATTCCGAGGTAAATCAACATCCGATCTCGAGAAATAAAATTCAGGTATAGCAGGAGATAGATAGCATCGTAAACCGAGGATACAGAAATCTCCAGTAAATCGATGTCTATTATAAAGGAGTTTACTCCTTTACGAATCACTCTAAGATTGGCGAGACCGCCGATCTATTATAGATAACATTCAGAATGGAGTTATGGGGTGCTCCATGATTGAAAGAAGACGAATAGTGAAGGACACGAATGAATTTCGGAACCGAGGGGAACGTTCCAAAATTCAAAGGAATTGAGTCAAAGGAAAAGATTGAAACTCGAATGAGAGTGATTCTGTAAATACATTTACCTTATATGTTAAGTTTTGCCTAGAGCTACCAAAGCTCTGATACCAACTGTAACGACCCGATATTTTGGACCATTCGCATCCATTATAAGTGTATAGGTAGACACTCATGCCGGAGTTGAATTGCTCAAAATACCACGTTGTTAATTTAAATTTGGCAAAACTGAACATATACAGTAAATAAATAAAATCACAGATCACAGACACAGAGTAATAAGTGCAGCGGAAATAAAAGAGATAGTAGTTCATGAAGCTACTATATGAATATATAAAATACATCAGAGTTTACAACAGAAGAGTAATACGATACATCAGATACAAATCAGAATACATCACTGGAATCATCGAATACTGAAAGCAGAATAGATGGCTGGATCTTCAAGCAAAGCTCCAACTTCAAAGGTGAGTCTCGAAGGCTGAACCACTCAGTCTGACCCGAGCGTAAAGCAAAATACAAAACACTCGAGTCAGGATTAACATTCTTATATTAATAAATCCAACTCAAGTGAAATAGCAATTGAAATACAAGTAACTCAAAGGATGTTTGGAATAACCATCCTTTAAGGATCCGTCAAACTATCTACTATGTAGTAATGTACGATAAGTAGATAATGTCTATCAGTAATATAAAGATATCAAAATAGCGTTAAGTCATGGCCCATTCCACCCTTAACACATTTTTATTCCCAAAAGCATATACAAGACCGTAGTTTCCCCAAAACCGGAAGTCACCAGAGGGCAATCCATATACTAAAGGTACAAATCAAAATCGTAGTGGTCGCGAATAGGATAATCAGTATGACAAGGTACATGAGGCAATACCAACTAGGATACTAGTAGTTGCCTGATCCGGACTGATGTTGGGCATAGCAGCTACTACCCCAACACCGCGAAACAACACTCCTAAATCAAGGGGTGCACCCAAATCGAATCACAAAAGTAATAGATATGGTATCGAAGAAGTGTGTCCGCTAGAGATGGCGATCCTCAATGGCCCGGCGCGGCTCCTGTTTTAGTCATGTCAAGGGTCATCCAAAATCGTTCTCTTTCTTCAGTCAACGCGTTCATCAAAACCATCCACTTCGTTCTGGATCAACACTCCGCGTATAGTTATTAAAGTGGTTTCGGTTCAGATAGAGAGTATATCCATTACCGATCCCGGTCTCTTTAATAACTTTCGTAATTATTACACCGATTGGTCGTTTATATATTTCAAAAACCAAATCAATTTCAATTTCAAATAGAATTCGTAAATCAACATTTCATTTGTCTTTCTAAAACAATTTCCAAATTTTCGTTTCAAAACTTCCAATTTTCCGTTTCAAAATCTTATAATTCAATTTCAATTTCTATTTAAAACAATTCAAATATTGATCCAAGTACGTACAAAAGTTTCATTTCGAAATCAATTAAATAAATTCTATTTAACATTCAAATCAATTTAAACTCATTTATCGATTTCATTCAATATTTGTTAAGTTACTTTATCATTCAAAACAATTTCTATTAAATTTCCAATTCATTTAATCAATTCTTAAGTTCAACTTCATTAAAACAAAACTTACAATTTTGAATTAAACTAAATTCGTCAAATCAACTCTCCAATTACAAGTCTTACATTAATTCCAAAAATATCACATTTCATTTTTGTTAAAGAAATCCGATTTCACTTATTTACTTCCTTAAATAATTTTCCAAAACTTAATTAATAAAGAAACTCAATTTCAATTCTTTACGAAGTAAAATTCACTTATTCAAAAGTTCAATTTAATTTAATCATTAAATAATTCAATCTTATTTAATTATTAAATAATTCAATCTTATTTAATTAATAAATAATTTCAAACTTAATTATAATTTCAAACTTAATTATTAAATCATTTCAGACTTAATTATACTTATTTCTCAAATTAAACAACATTCTTTTATCAATTTTGTTTCAGATTATTAAATATTCACATTTAAATTTCATTTCAATTCAATTTCCAACTTCGTTTCAAGATCATTTTATTTATTCAAGTAAAATCTTCGTTTTATTTTTTTTTAATCAAATTATTGACCAATCGGGTTTTTATTTAATTCTCTATCCAAAGTCAAAGTTTAATTTGGGTATTTATCATTTCAACCCGATTCCAATTCAATTCAAAATCATAGCATAACAAAGAGAACTTGCAGTGTGATAACTGGGATGGTGTCAAAGTAAATAAACAGGCAATAACAAAAATCAATATCAATCCAATAATCAATTCAAATAATCCCGAAATAACCGTATTAATTCGCATTGTTATTTGTACGAATTAATATAATTATTTCTATAATCTACACTATCATTTCATGTAGATTAAAGATTATTACATTACGGTTTTCACTTGTCATCTATTTACAATTTCATACATCATCAATATAACAACATACATTTAGTGGTTCAAAATGTAATTAAACAAATACTACGTGTCAATAAATTTAACAGTTAAAGGGGTCATATTATACAAATGTCAGTTAATCAAATTTAACATTTAACTATCCTATATCAAGTTCAATTGCATACTATTTACATTTTAACATTAACAATTTAACGTCCAATATAAACATCAACAATCAATCATTTATCAGCTAAACTGTATTATCATCGCATAAATGATTAACAGATAATGGTGTCAGATGTCACAGGTGAACTGATACAGGCAATAGCATATATAACAGTGTAATTAACTAACAGCAGCATATTTCAATTGTCGTTTCAATTGAAATCAATCTAATGAATAAAAGAACGTTAATCGTGAGTGAGTGCTCACCTTTCGAGGCTAGAGATGCACGAGAAGATGACACGGTACTGAAATTGAGTTACGAGATGCAATCACGACTTCCAAAGCAAAGCTAGAGTGGCACGATTCGGTGATCAAAGCTGACAGCTTGGAATAGACAAAATCGAATCCCAACTGGATTGATGAAGATCAGTTATATAAGCGAATTGATATAGATATGACATATAAAATCATGTTCGAATTTCAACTTATATTAAATTTAAATATATATACATATATATGCGGTTTCAAAAATCATCATTTAAATTAAAACGCATATTACTAAAACCAAATGTAAATACAAATTATCTTTATAAAATTCAAAATCAACATATATATTATCATTATTAATCAATATATGTTAGTTATTCAACATTGGTATATATCTATGTAGAGAAATATGTAACCGTATATATATTTGACATGAACAATGTATGTACTAACAATGACTTTATATACATCAAGCAAAGTGTAATATTTATACGTATAAAATATATAGATATGCTAGATAGATATGTACCTACTTAACCAGAATATATATATAGACTTATATACCAATATTAATTTTGAAATTCATTAAAAATATATGTATAATTACAGTATGCTAAAATAACCTGAAACTTTATATAAATATACAACAACATATGTTACATAACTAATTTAGATTTAAAATCACAAAGCAACAGATCACTTATCCTTATACATATAATATATTCTTGAAACTAATATTTCATGTGTACACAAAATATATACTTTGGCTAGAGCTGAAATCCAAACAAAGCACAGAGCAAATTGCTAACCAAAGATTGCAACACATAAACAACTTATGTAAAATAACTATATGTTTATACTAACAATTATATATCTACTTACAAATTATAAAACACTAACATATGAAATATCATATGCTCAGGAAACTGGCAAAAGAAAAAGAAAATATGCTAAAATCTAAACCAGAAACAAATTATACTTTGCTGTTAAATTTACTAAAATTTGAACATACTGTATATAAATACCTTTAATCGCATATATATATATATATATATATATATATATAAACCTACACAACTATTTTGATCAAACACTATTAACAAAATATATCATACAGTCAAATGTATAACTTATAAACATATATACATAGATAAAATATAAAATATACCTTAATGCATATATATATACAGAGAAGCTCGATTGGAAGACAAAAGAGGAGGTGAAAATGGTTTGTGTGGCTGTCACGTGGAGGAGAAGGTCGAAGCTTCAGCTTTATGCGCCAGGAGGGAGGATATGGCCACGCATGTGTGCTTGTGTGAGCGGGCTGGAGGGGAAGTGGTGGATCTCGGCATGGCAGTGGGTGAGGGCTGCTCGTGTTGATGTGATGGGAGGCTGAGGCACATGGGAGGTTGCAAGCTGCCGATTGGTAGAGGGGAGGTCACGTGCATTTGGTGTTGGCGGAGCCAAGGTGCGTGGGTGGGCTGTCAGGGTTGCTTTGGCGATGGCGGCAGTTGTGTTGGGTGGTGAAGAGGAGTGCGTGATGCTTAAAACGGAAGGTGGGAAGATAGTTTTGAGAGAAGAATAAATATATTATATACTATGTATATCTTTTGAAGATGTGAACAACAAAGAAGAAAGGTTGCAGAAAAGGACAGGTACATGTATATAAAGTTTGAAATGGAATAGGCAGCAACAGTCACGATTTTTGGTTTCTGGGGAAACGAAACAGAATGCAATAAATTGAAATGGGGAATAGTAAAAGCCTAAAGTTGGATTCCACCAATTATTAATAGCCGTTGTCAATTTGGTCTAAACGTTGAAAATTGAACAGTCATCGGAAACCAAAAAGGTTCGAAAACGTGTACCGATACGGTTAACTGTTTCACGGTTTCGCCGCGTACCGGGCACTGAAACACAGATATGAATATACTGCGAAGACTAGCACGATGAGACGATCAAAACGGTACACAGATATCCATGGTACGATCGAATTATAAAAATTCGAATTTTTCTACTAGCGGAAAATGCAAGAAAACACTGAAAAATAAGATCGACGGAGCAAAAGATGTCCGAATTTGGAAAAACGACCAACTGTCATCTTGTTCAGAAGATGGTTTAGAATTTTTCTATGTAAAAATATTTAGGTTTCGGAAGCATTTTATTTTCATCGCTTTTTAACTGATTAAATTGAAGTAAATCTACGCGCGAAATAAACTTTCATATTTTTGGACGAAAATTTACCAGTCGCTATGTTTAACTAGACGTATTCCAAATATTAAATTTTTATTTCAAAATTTTATCGTTTTAAAATTTCACAAAATTTCAACTAATTACGTTATTAAAACAGTTGAAATTTACGGGTCGTTACATCATGCCTCTTTAACTGTCGAGTGGTGTAAGCATTACTTTATCTTCTTGCATCAAAACACATCCTAATCCCTATCCACATTAATCATAATATATTTTGTATTGTTCTCCACTCCTTGGTAATGTCAGAACTAGTGCTTCAGTTAACTTTCTTTTTAATGTCCGAAATTCCACCTCACATTTCTCTTTCCATACAAATCTTATGTCCTTTTGGGTTAACTTAGTTAATGGAGCTACTAACTTTATAAAGTTGTGAATAAATCTTCTATAATAACGAACCAGTCCAAGAAAACTTCGAATATTTGAAGGTGTTCTTAGAGGACTCCGTTTCAAAACTGCTTCAACTTTTGATGGGTCTACTTCTATCCCATCTTTTGAAATAACATGCCCAAGAAATTTTACTTCATCTAACCAAAACTCACACTTACTTAACTTGGTATACAATTGGTGTTCCTTTAATGTTGCGGTGTAATACATAAATATTTCTTATGCTCTTCTCTTGATTTAGATTAAATTAAGATATCATGGATAAATACTATAACAAATTGATTAAGGTATGGAAGAAACACACGATTCATAAGGTCCATGAAAACTGTTGGTGTGTTAGTTTGTCCAAAAGGCATGACCAAAAACTCGTAATATCCATACCGTGTTTGGAAAGCTGCCTTTAGAATACCTTCTTCTTGTATCCTTAACTGGTGATAATCAAATCTCAAACCTATCTTTGAGAATATGGTAGCTCCTTGGAGTTGATCAAATAGATCATGAATCCGAGGTAATGAATACTTATAATTAATTATAACCTTATTAAGTTCTCGATGGTTAATACATAATCGTAGGGACCCATTATGCTTCTTTACAAACAATACTAGAGCTCCCGAAGGTAATTTACTTGGTCTAATAAATCTTCAATCCTCTAATTCTTGAATTTGCTTCTTTAATTTTTGATTCTCTAGTGAAGTCATACGATAAGCTGTCTTTGATATTGGGGTCGTACTAGGGACTAATTCGATACAAAAGACAATTTCTCGTTTCGGTGGTAATCCTAGTATCGCTAAATACTTCTTCAAATACACTGACTACTTCGATTTGGTAAAGTTATTGGTCCACATTTTTAATGTCGATATGTGCTATTGGGGTCATACAAGATCACACTGATTTTTATGCGTTTGTATATATTTACTCGAATATGAACCTTTATTTAGTTAATATACTTTTCACTCCATGTGGGTAAAGATGAAAGCCTCGTTATCATTATACTAGAATATGATTTATTAACTTTGTGTTAATATTTTTCGTATGTACACACCTTGGTCCATGGATGAATATAGTCATCAAAACATCTGTATAATACAACGTAAGAAATTCCTGATTTTGTCGCTGTATGCACATGTCTTGCCTTATAACTGTAAAACTAAAAGAATTGACTGATAAATGTTGTACTCGTCGAACTACTGGCATATTGCGACAATTTCATTAATTATTGAGTTGAATATAGAGTTAGAAATTATAAAGGTTCAGTATTTGGATTTATGGTATCCCTTTTGGTAATGTAGTGGTTATAGTCATTATTGTGCATAACATACTACCTAAATAACCGGAATAGCATAATGAATAATTCATCTCTACAAAGTACAACCAAATAACCGGAATAGCATAACCGAAATAACCGGGCTATTGGCAGCAAATGGAAGCACAGAAGGTGAAGTACAACCAAGGATGGTGTTGGAAATTGTCATAATGGAAAGGGAAATAGCTGAGCTGAACTTCAAGGCGAGGGTGAAACTGGCATTTTGGAAATATAAACCTTTCGTAACTTCTGTAGCAAGTTTCCCTTTTGACTTGAATAACGGTGTTTGATGTTAGAGCCAACAAAATGTAATGGTGACCAAGTATAATAATGTATTTTAGTTCCTATACGATTAACTTTGATGACCGTTGAAATGGTTGAAATACTTGTGAAGCATAGACAATTAACTCCATGCATTTAAGTTTTAAAGTAGACATTTAGGCTAAAGTGGGTTTACCGATTTTAGTTTTGGGTTTTCGTCCATACAAAAATTTGCACGATACATGTATATTACAAAAAATGACCAATTTAGAAAACAAAATTAACATATAAAATAAAAAATAAATTCGTTTTTATTTTTCGTGTTTTGAGAAACAACGGAAGCATGAGAAACAATTCATCCTTCCGTCATTACTCCATCCTCTCCGTCGTGCCCTCCATCTTTCTTCCACCTCCTCCGTCGTCCCTCCACACTTCTTATATTTTGTAATTAATGTTGAAAACTCTAAACACAAAATACAAAATAAATCAAATGAGCCCTTAAATTTTAAATCTTAATCTTCTAGTGTAAATCCCAAGCTCAACAAAATAAATAGTACATACAAAAATTGCAATGAAAAAACTTTACTCTAATATAAGTCATTCACTATACACTTGGCATATTACAACAATTTAGTAAGAGAAAAGATTAAGATCCACATTCTTGATTTAGCTAATTCTATTTGCATACAATGTTCTTATCATAAAGATGACACTCTAAGGCATTTTTAGTAATGTTCGCTTTGAAAATAAGTTTTGTGTTTTCAAAGTATACTTTAAAATGCATAAAAGTGGTGAAGATGGAGGAAAATAGTTAATTTGGAAAATGGTTTTAAAATATAAAATTGAAAATGATTTTTCTTTTTTTTTTCGTTTTGAAAAATATGAGAAATTATCTTCTTGCTTCCCCTTTTCACCGTTATTGGTATGATTAATATTTTTCAACTTCTTCTATCCCATGTCATTTGACATACATTTAGACAACACAAAACCCGTTTTGAAGTCAGCCACAAACTTAACATCTCTAAATAACATATTAATATGAGTCATCAAAAATACTTATTTCAATCTTTGATTGAAATGTAATTTTGAAAGGGATGGAACTTCCGAAATAATCTAAAAATTAACAAAGATCATCTATATAATGAAAACATCATGTCAACTACGCACACATTATATATATATATATATAATGTGTGCGTGCGTGTATACACAGGCATATATAGATACAAAAATCAATGTTGGAATTTTGAGAAAATTGAAGGATTATGTATCTTGATCGTTCTACAACATGTAATTATTAAGTTAAATACAGTCAGCATTTAAGGATCATGATTTCTCTCTCTGTAAATAGTATGTAAATTTACAGTTGTGCATACCATAGTGAAAAATCCATGTCTAATAAACAGGTTTATTATGGAAGTATGCATCATACCTTACGGTGAATGTACAACTAAGGATGGTGTGATGGTTCCATATTTTATTTTTTTTATTTCTATTTTTTATTTTATTTTTAAATAATTTTATAACAACAAGGAGAAAAAAAGCCCTTCTCCGGTAGCTCACAGAAGAAGGCAAGGCATATGAAAATATGCCTCCCTGAATACCGAAAACAGAGACAAGCCTATAAAGATCACAGGAAGAAGAAAAATGATCCACTGCCAGAAGAAGCCATATAAACCCAGCTGAAACAAAAGGAACAACAGCCCGCTCTACCAGCTTCCCCGCTACACCTGAATAGGTGTAGGCCAGACCACCAGATAGTAAACCAACCACCGCCATACTGAAAAAGGACCGAAAGAGGACCAAAATCAAAACACGCTCAACAGAGAATCCCACAACAAACGGCCTCAAGCACACCTTGGCTGCCAAGTGACAACACCCGATGAGCTCCGGCAAGGCCACCACCCATAGATGGTGTCATTTAGCACAACAATCGCCACCCGTACAGAAGGTGGAATACCAAAAGAGAAGACTAAGGAAACAACCACAGCCAAAGACATCGACGAAGACACATCCTATCAAAACAAAAACCGGGCAGTCGAAACACTGCTAAGACACCTAATCCTGAAAAACTAGCAAACACATCAAAACCAAAAATTAGGGGGGGTGGGGGGATCGAGAGCGCTGGATGAAGGCCAACGCCCCGCCTAGAGGACTTAACCAACGCCGATTCTGGCGGAACTCAACACACACGAAATAGAAAGAAGACCCACTAGACGCTAAATACGGGAGCCCGTGATTCCCCTGAAAGGTCTACCTCGGAAAGCAAGGAATACGTCATTCCTAACGTGCCGAATAATGGTCGGGGGGTCCATAGGAGAGCTCTCATAGATTGCCTTATTCCGAGCACACCAAATGTGCCAGCAGATAAGACAGGTAATCAAGCGATAAATGATCGAACGAAGAGATTTCCTAGAGTTCCCAGCCCACCAGGTTGATGGAAGATCATTAGCAGATCTGGCAATCCCTCGGACACCAACTAGGTTTCCGAAGTAATTCCAGCAAGATCTGGCTGAGGAACTGTCGAAGAATAAATTTTTCAAGGATTCTGATTCCCCGTTGCCACAGCATCTACATCGGGAAACTAAGGGATGCCTAACCTTTTGAGATTCTCATCTAGTGGCAGCCCATCATGTAGGATATGCCACATCAGCAGAGAAACCTTAGGAGGAGAACGAGAATCCCAAATGAAGGAAAACAAAGGTCGAATGGGGCAAGGAATTCTAACCGAAGTCCAAGCTCTCAGGATGGAAAACGAAGCGCCGTCCCAGCCCGTAAGTCCGTCATGAGAATCAGAGAAAGACTTCACTGATTGCATGTGCTTCCAGGTCTCACTTGCATAGGACGGGGTACCCGAATAATTAGAACCCGCCAGCCTATGGTACTTTGCGTGAAGGAAAGAAGTCCATAAAGAGTCGTTAGCACCAAATCTGTACCAAAGCTTACAAGCAAAAGCAGCACAAATATCCTTGGGATTACGAGCCGCCTCGATTTTGGTTCCATATTTGATAGTGAAGATGAACTAGTTAAACATGGTCTGAAATTGAAGGCGAGTGCGAAATTAGAATTTTGGAAATACCCAACTTCGGTAACTTCTACATCAAGTCACCTATTTGATCTGAGCAGTATTGTTTGATGTTAGGGCTAATTGAAATGTAAACGGAACATTTATATTAGTGTATTTAAAAAAGGATAAAAATTCAACAAATAATGTTTTAAAATGTTGGTCGAGTGGACAACCTTGAAGAAGAACGATGACGCTGGCTAGGAGCAAGTGGTCGTGTAAGCTGTTGCACAGTGTAGGAATTTCCTGCTATCACACTACTTTAGAGTACAATATGGTATACTACTAATTTAGATACTATGATGGAAAAATAGTACCTACATTAAGTGTAATTGAAACAATTTAGAACAATATACGTGAATAAGTGATTCAATTATTTAGAATATTCTCTATAGTCCCACTTACTGACTTGGTTATCTTGTTTAAACATTGAATTATTACTTTTGCTTATTTTACACCATGGCTTATGCAGCTAATTTACTAATGAACAATAAATAGTTATTGTAATCTGAGCTTCTTAGTGGTAAGCTTTTGAAGTGCATGAACATTCAATTAATGTTAGCTGGACTATTAATGACTTCTATCAAATTATATCATTATTATTAACTTTGATCAAATTATGTATAAATAAACATTCAATTAATATCTCGCGATCATCTTCTCTCCCCTTCCAATTCAGTACCTGATGATTTTCCCCTCTGGCCTCATGAATGGTTTCCACAGAACAAAATCACCAATAATTTCGACAAGGAATTCAGTATTCATCTTGAAGCCAAACATTCACCTAAGTCTAAAGGGCCTTTAACATCCATTCAGTTCACGATCAAAGACCAGATGTTGCAAATTTCTTCAGAAAGGCACATCGATTATAGCTTCGACTGTCCACTAATTGACAAGCCTTTTGTCAATGGCTACACCATAAAGGCTTCTCAATTTTTCCCTTTGAAAATTAATACCGATGACTACCTTGTCAAAAGGGAACACAAGGAGTTCTTTGAAACCTAAATCGATCAGTTTATTGTGCAAATTTTAGATTCCACTAATGGTTATATACACATGCATAGACACTAAGGCATGTATTGAGAGAGTTGTTGTGTTCTCTGATGAAGCTGTGGGTATAGTGAAGGAGATGGAAGTTGAAAGCTTTAGAAAAGAAAGTAGTGAAGTGGAATGCTATGATTGTGCTGTGTTCATAGGCATTCCACTTAACCGCTCTCTTTTCTACAGCCTTTAACTTCTATTATCTTCACTATATTCACCGCTTCACCAGACAACACAACACAACTCCCCTAATACATGCCTCGGTGTCTACACGTGTATAACTATTATCAGAATCTAGAAGTACCTTAAAAAACTAATCAATATGGTATTCAAAGAACATAATGTGTTCCCTTTTAACAGGATAGTCATTGGTTTTAATTTTCTAAGGGCAAAATCGAGAAGCCTTAATGGTGTAGCCACAGACAATAAGCTTGTCAATTAATAGCCAATCGAAGCTATAAACAATATGCCTTTCTGAAGTAATCTGCAACAATTTGGTCTGGTCTTTAAACATAAAATGAACAGATATTAAAGGTTCTATAGACTTGAGTGAAAGCTTGGCTTCAAGATGAATACTGCATTCCTTGTCAAAGTTGTTGATTATTTATTTTATGGAAACCATTCATGTGAAATCTTATCATGTATTACAATCTCTTAACAAACTTTGTCCTTAATACAGTTGAACATGATAAATGTTTGTGGATGTTCTCAAATGAAAACTGACACATTTGTTCTTTGTTAAATAAAACTTCTTTGTTCTTTCATTAGTTAAAAGGATTTTATTATAACTACCTTCTAAAAGCTATAGGTGCAATACCAGAACAATATATAGCGATCTGCTCAAAAGTAGACAGAGGCATGTCAAAACGCTCCCTTGGAGGGCTGCACCCACAACCATCATCATTTGGAAGTTCATGGGCCAGTGGAAAAAATTTCAAGAGCTGAACATCCAAAGGTGATATTGGATAATATAAAGAATAGGAGAATTTTACTTTTAAAGCTACTGCTAGTACTCATTGGTTTAAATGGAAGAGAGAGAAATTTTAAGGCTAGTGGATAACCAAATGACGGTGTATATGTAGAAAACCGGAAATGAATTTTGCTGACCATAATCAAGAAAAGTGTACTATATATACAGATAAAAATTCCATTGTTACAGTTTATTCATTAATAATTCAGAAATAGGAAAGTAATAAATTTTGATTATGCATGAATACAGAAGATGTATTAAATGCATGTATATATTGGTTTCCTTTATGGAAAAAACTTAGAAAAGAAACTAAATCCTAATAAAAAAATTACGAGAGCTGACTATGAGCAGCTTCCATCTAATGTTAAGCTATAATATATAAATGTTGAAACTACAACATGTCCATCTTTTTTTTTAATTTATTTCAAATAATTTATATCTATATAAATGCGTTGAGTGCTCAATTTATGGATGAAAAGAAATTTAATTGACCATTTTGAAGTAAAACAATTGAAAATTAATTCGTGCATATTTTAGTTTAATCAAATTTTAAGTTAGCAACGATATGGAAAAAATACTTAAAATAGGGTAAGTTATTAATCTTTGTTCATACACTTAAACAATAACTTCTTTACCTCATCATTAGAATCATCAAAATGTAAAAAATACCATACATACATATATCGACCAAAATGTAGTCAAATGAAAAAGCCTAAAATCAAACTATAAACTTGGTTTCCATATAAGCTTGCATCAAGTATAAGCTTGATTAGGGATTTTAATTCCATAATTATGAGAAAATAAATTAGGTTTTAGGACATATTTTTTATTAGGAATAGATCAGATTATTCCAACCCCACTCAATCTTCCACTTTCAATAAACTCTAAAAAAGTAAATAAGATTACAAACCTTGAATTATTCAATTCACTAACCCATCAGTTCTATTTCAATCACCCAATTCACAATCATAAACCTATAATAAAAATATAAAACATAAAAATAATTCAATACCATCAAAAAATTCAAAATTTGAATGATACCAATCAATTAGTCATATTAAATGGATTTACTACACCTGATCACCAAATCTTATTTATCCACATCAAGCAATGAAACATGGTTGTAGTTGAAGATTGCTGGATTATAGTTGATTTCGACTTAGTTGCAATTTAGTAATATTGGGACCAAACTTTGCTTGGGTTTTACTACTAGCTACAATGAGGAGGATGAATTGATTTGAAGAAAATGGATGTCTCTACTGAAATTGGGGTTTAAGACGAGGTCCCTCTCAAATAATGGGAAAATATATTAGGAACGTATACATTTAGGTTGTGTCTATTGAAGCCTCACCTTTTCCTTTCACCACCCCACTAAAATAATAAACATTTCAAAACACAATATTACCCATTTCAAATACCTAGTTTTGTTTGCGGCTATATTATTAGACAATAATAAAAAAAATAAACGATAACAAAAAACACTGTAAAAATGTGTAGCTCATATGATAACCATGTTAATATTAATAGGGTATACAGAAGAACAAGTTGAAGGAAACCATGTTGAAATGATTTGAAAAAATTCCAACCTAGTTAAAAAATGATTTGATGCGATTCTAGTTAAATTTTAGCTATGTAATTGGCAATGAAAATTTAATTTACAATTAAAACATTATGGCATATTGACTAAAATTATGCAATTGATTTATACCAGTTTTTAAACAATTTATAATTTTAACAAATAAAAGCAGCAAATTTTTCGAAATCATTCATATCACCAAACAAAAGAGAAATCGGCTTAATTTTCTACATACAATAATTTTTGAAAAGAATTTTTTTGTTTACAAAAGAAGAAAGTGATAATAAATGAATTATGTTTATAGAAAAAAGAAATATGAAAGCCAAAATGCAGCAGGTAGAGGAAGAAGGAAGACATTTAGAGGGGTAGAAGTGTAAGAAATGAGGAGTGTGATAGGTAAAGAATGGAGGAAGAATTAGTTGGAGAAAATTGAGGGGGTGTAAGGCAAAACACGTGGGGTTAATAGAATTTGCCATACATTTATCTTAATTAATGATAAATAGGGACAAAACGCATTTATTTCCTTACTTATAAAGTAACAGAGATATCTTTGTTTTGCCTATGACTTTAATAGTAGCAATTTTAGTGGTGAGCTATACAATCAACTTTGATGATGGTTGAAAAACTTTTGAAGCATATACAAGCAACCCGATTTACTTAAAATAGAGAGATTTAGACCTTAAATCTCATGGTGTAAAACCCGGGCTCAACAATATGATTAGCACATACCAAAATTCCATCGAGCAAAATTGGAATTTTGATCTGCTAGCATATTATAGAAATTTAATAAGAGAATAGATCAAGATCCACATTCTTGATTCTGCTAGTTTTATTTGCATAGGATATTCTTATAATAAAGGCGGCTTTTCGAATAATCCAAAAATTAGGATCATTTATGTAACAAAATATCATGTCTACAATTAGCTGGTTGAAACCAAAATATATGGATACAGAAATCGATGTAGGAATTTTGAGGAAATTAAACGATTAAGTATCTTGATCGTTCCACATTGAGTAATTATTGAGTTAAATATAGTCAGCATTTAAGGTTCATGATTTCTCTCCCTGTAAATACTAGGTATCTTACATAAGTATGCATCATGCCTTATGATAAACATACAACTAAGGACAGTGATGGGTCTATCTTTTGGCAGTGAAGAATTGGAATTTTGGAAATACCCTACTTCGATAACTTCTGTATCATGTCACCTATTCGACCTAAGAAGTATTTTTTGACGTTAGGGCTAATTGAAATGTAACCTGACCATGTATATTAGTGTATTTTTTTAAAAAGAAAAGGATAAAAAATCAGCAATCAATATTTCTAAATGTAGATTTTGTGGACATCCTTGAAGAAGAATGATGACGCTAGCTTGGAGCAGGTGGCCGTGTATGCTGTTGGGTAGAGTAGGAAGTTCCTAGTATCACACTATTTTAGAGTACAGTATGATATAATACTAATTTAAATAGTATGATGGAGAAATAGTACCGACATTAAGTGTAATAGAAACAATGTAGGATAAGACATATGAATAAATGATTCAACTACGTAGAATATTCTCAATGGTTCCACTTACTAAGTTGGTTGTCTTGTTTAAACTCATGTGAAACAAGATAAACAATGTAGAACAATACATCATAGCTTATGTAGACAATTTAGTGATGAAAAATAAATATTTATTGTACTATGATCTTCTTAATGGTAAGCTTTTGAAGTACATAAACACTCAATCAATGGTAGTTGGACTATTAATGACTTCCATATGTCATTATTATTGACTTCCATCGGATAATGTATAAATAAACATTCAATCATTGTCTCGCAATCCTCCACTCTACCGTTTCGATTCAGTAACTGAGGACTTTCCCCTCTAGCCTCATGAATGGTTTCCACTTCCACAAAACAAAGTCACTAATGAATTCGATAAGGAATGTAGTATTCATCTCGAAGCCAAGCTTTCCCCAAGTGTAAAGACTCTTTAATATCCATTTAGTTCACGCCCAAAGACCAAATGTTTCAAATTGCTTCACAAAGGCATATCAATTACAACTTCGATTGTCCACTAATTGACAAGCCTTTTGTCGGTGGCTACACCATTAAGGCTTCTCGATTCTTCTTTGAAATTTAAAACCGAGTCCTACATATTAAAAGGGAACCCATGGAGTTCTTTGAAACCCAGATTGATCAGTTTATTATGGAACTTTTAGATTCCGCTAATGGTTATGTATACACACATAAACACTGAGGTTGTTGAGAGAGTTATGTTCTCTGTTGAAGTGGTGGGTATAGTGAAAGTGATGGAAGCTGAAAGCTTTAGAAAAGAAAGCAGTGAAGTGAAATGCTATGATTGTGCTATATTCATAGACATTCCACTTCACTGCTTTCTTTTCTTAAAACCGTCAACTTCCATCTCCTTCACAATACCACTTCATCAGACAACATAGCTCTCCCAATACATACCTCGGCATCTATGCGTATATCACTATTAGCAAAATCTAGAAATTCCTTAATAAACTAATCAATCCGGGTTTCAAAGAACTCCATGTGTTCCCTTCTGACAGGATAGTCATCGGTTTTAATTTTCCAAGGGCAAAATCGAGAAGCCTTAATGGTGAAGCCACGGATAATAAGCTTGCCAATCGAAGCTATAAACGATATGCCTTTCTGAAGCAATTTGCAATAATTTGGTCTAGTCTTTAAGCATAAAATGAATGGATATTGAAGGTTCTTTAGATTTGGGTGAAAGCTTGGCTTCGAGATGAATATTGCATTCCTTGTCAAATTTGTTGATGTCTTTGTTTTGGGAAATCATTCATGAGGCCAGAGAGAATTCATCGCGCACTAAATTGGAAGGGGAGAGCGAGGAGGATTGTGAAACATTGATTGAATGTTTATATATACATAATTTGGCGGAAGTGAATACTGATGACATAATTTTATGGAAGTCATTAATAATCCCGAATAACACCGATTGAATGTTTATACATTTCAAAAGCTTACCACCAAGAAAATCAGATTGCGGTAATTATTTATTATTCATCACTAAGTTGGCCATATAATCTATAGTGTAAAATCAGCAAAAGTGATAGATCAAAGTTTAAACAAGACAACCAAGTCGATAAGTTGAACTATTACACACATGTTGAATCTTCAAAGCTAGTATATACTTTAAGCAACTAGATATAATGATGATTACACTATTGAAGTACATAACCTAATAAAACTACCTCAAAAGAATCTTTACCCTTTTCAATTCATTTATTTAATAAGCTTTTTATGTTATGAGGGGTCACAGTTTTGAACTGTTTGATTCTTTTTCAAAAAAGCAATTACCCAGGAGTAGAGTACCCCATTATTTTCCGTTTCTTTTTCTTTCTTTAACACATCATTTGTAGTTGAGTTTTTCCTTATTTTTTCCTTTCACAACATCAGTTATGTTTCTTATTCTCTAACATACACTCGATTTTCCCATGAGCTTTGATGTAGTGAAATAAAAATAGTTGTAAGAGATAAGAGAATTGGACATAAGAGGTTTAAAGTTTAAACCCTAATAATACATAAACTATCACATTTGCTTAGTTGTATTCAATTGGTAACGTAAAGAATGTTTTATTATTGTTAATGGAGGTTCAATTTCATCAATTTTATTATGTGAGATTGTTTTCAACATACCACCTTGCTTGTGTCGTATCTTAAACTAAACATGTGGATATTCGAATTTGGTTACACACAACACAATTTGGTGTTTAAGTTCACATTATTATCCACGCGACATCAATTCACACAAAATAAAGCCTTACACACAACGCAACGAACGACACATAAAAAGGTCATATTTATTGACAAATTTTTCTTTTAAACCTAAGAAATAAACTTATTTCAATTTTAGGCAACATCCAGAGCTTATTGTGAAAATAGATATGTTTTTCAGTATTTAGCGTTTTTGTACTTGCACATTCTGAAAATGTGCAAGCATAGAATTTTAGTTTGTACTTGTGCATTTTCAAAGTGCACAAGCATATTTTGAAAAAAATATTCCTTGCGCATTGGCACAAGTAAAAAACGCTGCATAACTAAATAAAAGCTTATTTTCATAATAAGTTTTCAAACAGGCTTAAATTTAAAATAATTTTTTTGATAGGCCAAAAATTAAAGAAATTCATATTTTTATTGTACATCATAAATTAATGAAAAGAGACAAATATAATCTGGGTAATATATGTATTTTAGGTTAGTTTATTTGTAATGTGTTTATTAAAATTTGTTTATAGTTATTTTGAATATTTTGTTCATATTGAACTACATAAGAATATAATATAAATTATATGTAAAGTTGTCCAAAAATTGACATATTCAAAGAGAGAATATATATGATCGTATGACTAGTCATATAGATTTTCTTGAAAGATATATACTTATGTTACATATAAATAATTTTTTATAAACATTTCTAAAGAATTTATCTAAAAAATTATTCGACCTTCACAATATATGAAATGATAGTAAGTCCCCTCCTACCAAGGTTTTCAAATCGTGAATTTCAAACAAAATCTTAGATCGACATCTCATACTAAAATCTCAATATCTCCGATGAGATGAGCATCAAAAAATGTGAACATCGCATTTGAAGTTTCATTTTTTGAGGAAATTTCGTGCAGTCTTTCACACATGAGAAGATCTACAAAACATTAGGCAAAGCTATACAATACCAATTAGTATCTGTTTTGTCAAGGCTTGGTATGACCCTTAGAGAGTGGTTCTAAAGGTTTTGCATTTGAACTCACTGACATCAATATGCTTACCGGTCAAAACACGGACTTATATATGCTTACCAAGCAAAACTCAGATAAGTACGAATGCTCATTATTATTTAAGTGTAATGGCACACGCTTCGCGCGTGAATTGTGTTTCTTATAAATTTTATATGTTTAAATCGGTCAAAAAAAATAATTTTTTATTTTCAAGTGATATTAAGATTTGTATATTTGTAAAGAAGTATTTTGAATTGGTAAAGAAAGTTTAATTTTAGATCCTATATTTAGAAATTAGATCCTACTTTTAGGGGCATTTGAATTTGTAAAAGAAATTTAGTATTAGATCATATTTTTAAGTGATTAAGATTGGATAATATATAAAGGAGCATTTTTAATAGTTTACGCTGACACTAAAAAAGTGTGACACCAAAGGTATTACAACTATTATTAAAGATTCGAAAAAGAAATGATAATAGTGATTTAACATCAGTTTTATTTATATAGGCAAGTAAGCATAGGATTGGCATAAAACTATAAATAATTATATAACCAGAGTAAACACGCAGTTAATCTTTAAAGGACGTATAACAGGTGAAATGGCTATAGGTAGTTCCAGGTCTAATGTAGTACAATATTTGAACACTAAATGGAAACCAAGATTGACCCTATAGAAAATGAGAATAAAAATCAAATAACTATAAATTATGCTTTTATATTCCTTTCATTTTACATTTTTTCCCTTCTTCTTCTCGTTTATTTATTTATTTATTGTATTTTTTTGAAAAATAATCATGCAGTCCTAGTGACATTGTTCAGAAAAAATAAGCAGGGCTTGAAGTATGTTTTAGGTGATGGACATGGCCAAGCTCTCATATATTGAAGGGATCAAGGAAGCATTCCTCCAATTTTGCAAAAACTTTGCTAACTGAAGTGATTGAAAACTCAATGTTGGTTAATAAAATATAAGCAAATTCTATTTCAACCCGAGTATTTACTTAGTAGCTTCCCAAAAATTAAAATAGTTTGTAAACCCAAAAAATAACTTAGTAACCCCCTACCATTTCCAGAACTACCCTTCCCATCATGCAAAACGTGAAAAATTAAATTTTTTCTTCACTGATTTAGAATCTAGGTTTAGAATTTTTTTCTTCACTAATTTAGAAACTTAGTAGTGAAAAATTGAATTTTTTCTTAGTAAAGTTTGTAAACCTAAAAAATATTTTACTAGTGAAAAATTGAATTTTCTTTCTCTGATCTAGAAATCCAATTCATATTTTCTTTAGAACTACAATTAAAAAAACCTGTAAACCCAAAAATAACTTAGAAGTGATTTTTTCTTCACTGATTTAGAAACTAGAGTTTTGAAGAAACGGTGTTTAGACAGTAAGAAACTGACGTAAGAAGATAACGGAATTTTAAGGGTATTTTAGTCTTTAAAATTTTATTTATTTTAGGGGGGTTACTATGTAATTATCTGTATTGTAATAGAATTTGCCCAAAATATAATTTTAAGACCATAAATTACTGGGAAGAAGTATGTACATAAAATTATGTAGAACTTTAATGCAAACAACAAAATCTTATTCATGCACCCTATGTCAGCCTTTAAAATATCACACCAAAATTTAGGAAAGGAGGCAATAAAAGATCAGACAAAATATCAATACATGCAATCATTAATAAATTTCATGGTGAAGGTCGTAATAGTTAAAAAAAAGCAAAAAACATGGAAAAAGACAAGGAGAAAGATAGACAACACGGGAATACCTGAATTAATTACTGAAGGCTGGATGAAAACAAATGGTTACAAACTTTCAAAGGCTTATTTTCTTCCCATTTAGGATCATTTTTTCATTATTAAATAAGCAGAAAATGAAATTTGTATTGAAAAACTGAGAAGCATCCAAATTTAATGGTGCCCTTTTTCTGGTTTTCATGTATTATCTGAATGTATAGAAGGAAATTTACTCTTATTATTGATATTGACCTTGTTATTAATTGATATGATAATTTATTGACCTTTAAATGAATTTGTTGCTATAACTAATTAACCTGGTAACTAATATACCTTGCTCTATTATGTATTTGTTTATTATATAACTAACTGATATTCTATTTTTGTATGTAGTTAATTGCTTTATTGTCCATTGGTTTATGTAATTAATTGATCTTATATTTCACGTTGAGAAATTAACTATCGAATAGTTGCTAATAAATGAAATCAGATCATTAGGCTTTCAATTAATTGCTAATAAATGAATATATTCTGGAATATTCAAAAAGTGACTATGTACAAATATCTAAAGTATACTCTTTAATTTAAAAACTATAACATGCAAGGAAAAAAAGATTTTAAGAACGAGATTTGGACATTCTATGCCATATTTTAATACATCACTTACAATCTAATTTGAATATTTGAAATGCAATAACTTTTTGTAAAAACATCGGATCAACTAACCGTTTTCTTTATTGATTCACAAACTGATTCAAAATAAAAACATCGGATTAAAGTTGTAAAATTAATTTTTATTTATTTTTAAATCTGATAATTTATAACATAAATACTATATCGAAGATAAAACTGATTCAAAATAAAAAAAAACTTAACTGCATCTATGCATATGCAGTTGATTACTACATGTACAGATACAGTTTTAATGTAGCATAAAATCATTGTTTTGGATAGCGATAGCAAGAGGCCTAATAACAATCCCAATCCAAGAAAAAAAGAAAAAAAATTAAAAGACACTAATTACAAAAAAAGAAAGGAAAGAACACACTGATATAACAAGATTCGGCTATGCCTATGTCCTCGGACCCAACAACATTTATTATTTCTTCACTTAAGGAGAGAGTACAACAATACAAGAAAAATATGAATCACTCGAAAAAGAAATAGGGATTTTATTGAAGATATTTCATGAAAAACACTCTTGTCCTTTTATCTTTTCTAATGTTGAAAAGATGAAAAAATGTCTTTGTATATATATGTGTGTGTGGATGTAGACTGCCTTGGGATAACGTTGAAATCTTTCCGAAATTACTTGATTCATTTTCAACACAAATTAAGCACAATGGTATTTCACTACAAGGAAAACGCCGTTTTCCGACGGCTGAAAACCGTCGGCGGCCGTCGGAAGCCGTCGGAAAATAAGGCGTCGGGGCGCAGTGTTTCCGACGGCTTCCGACACAGGACGCCGAACATTTTTCCGACGGCCTCCGACGGCTTCCAACGGATTTCGACACTTGTCGGAAGCCGTCGGAAACCGTTGGAAAAAATGGCCTATAGGCTGTCGGAAGCCGTCGGAAAACTGTTACCTGAAAGCTGACGGAAGCCGTCGGAAATCTACTGTATTCTTTTTTTATTCCTGCTGCAATATAGCCTTCCAGCCACATTTCCCATCCAAACACTATTACAACAATATTGCATAATCCAGGATACAATATTCCAACCAAATATCAAAACCCAAACTACACAAAATTCATCAAACACACAAATACATCAAATTACATCAAAATAAAATACATAATATACATAACCATTCCAACATTCACAACAACCCCAACAACAAGTGTTCTACCATGTCATACATACACAACATAACACAAAATCATCAACATCCACATCATCATGCAACCACATAACCAAGTGTATCAAACATAATCATACAAAAATCAACAACTACCTCCACCGTCTACCAAATCATACAAAACTAAAAAAACATACCTGAAAAAGCAAGCAATCAATTACTCTCCTCCAGATCCAGAGCCAGCAGAGGAAGGGAAGCGGCCACCATACTGCTGCATGTACTCGGCGATACGCTGGTCTAGCAACTGTGTGGTCTGTATGGCCTGTCGGCGGTTCTGCTCCTCCAGTTTGGCCACTCTAGCCCGCAAATCTTCGATCTCTGCTAGATCGATCTGAGCTCTAATCTGCCGACCCCGTCTCTGACTGCTGGCCTGCAATAAATATTTAATTTAGCTGTGTGATCTCTGTAAGTGTATGTGCAGGTATGTGAATGATTAGCTGTGTGATAATGTTATTTAATTAATTATGACTTAAATATCAAATTAGCAGTAAAATAAATTATTTACCACTTGATTGCCAAATCCGTATCGTCTGCCATGCTCTGATGGATCCATAACGGACTCAAAAATAACATCCTCCTCATCAGTGGCAGCTGATCTCGACCCGTATCAGCAAGGAGTTTCTGGCGCTGCTCCATAAACTTTTCGTGCATTAACAAATTAATAACATCATATCTTATTTCATTATAGTTTAACAAGCAGAACAATTACTAATACTGCATAAAATGAAATATGCTTACATGGCTCCTGTTGGATTTATCGTCGTGCCATGTATACGAAGCAGTCCCGTCCGGATTTACATGCTCGACAACATGCGTACGAGTGAACACGTCCATATAGCCCACGGGACCATGCGCCTCAGCTTCCTGAAGTTGATTTTTACATACAATTATTATACATTTAAAATTATATAGCATAAACTATTTACAATTATCATTCAGTAAATTTACCAACTCCTGCCGATACTGCTGAAATGACTTCGACCCTCTGCGATGAGTGATGATATTTTTATTTCTGTTTGCAGAGTTTCTATCCGACTCTGCCTATACATTCAAAATTTGATACATTATTTTTCGATCACGTCAAATTAATAATTCAAAAAAATTTAGTATACTTGCCTTCGCCTCGTCAGTTTCCCAGTTTGCCAACCATGCTTGCCATACGCTCTCCCCCATCCACCGTGGTTTCTTACTAGATTTCTTAATTTCAGATATCAAGTCCCTATAGTTCTTGTGCATCTTCTTCATCCAGTATCCTCGTGCCAGCAGCATATCGTCTATCTGGATGTCTATCTCAGCCTGTGTTTCATGATAAAAAGCAAAAAAAAAGATTACACTGTAAACGATAAACAGTAGAAAAATGACAAAAACGAATTAAAAATGGAAAACAGAAAAATATACATACTAGGACATCCTGCCATATACACTCTATGATGTGGGAAGGGATGTTATCCCACTTCGGCCAGCAAGCACTCATCCTACTGCGATAAGAAGCTCTAGAGACATCTAGCACAACCTCCGAGGGAAGTAGGTCGAACCCCCTGTTTTTAAATACGATACAGATAAGTACGTACGTATATTATAAAAAAAAATAAGATGCTGAATAAATTTAATTCTTACCCCTCTGCTCTAGGGACTAACAAAACTACTGAATGATGTGGATCTTGCGATGGGCCACTATCATCGCCTCCTGATGATCGGGAAGAACTCCTACCTCTATATGACATTATGATAAACCTATGACATATATACACATCATTATATAAGAGAATAATAACATGATAATGAAATATATTTCATATGTAAATGACATCAACGGTATAAATTGCTTAATTAATGACTGAAATGGAAATAGAAATGGAAGTGTGTTATACCTGATTCATAATGGGTCTACTGTTCTGACGATAAGCAGATTTCATTGCACTTTTAATAAAAATTGCTAAATAAATGACAAATGGAAATGACATAAAACATGTAAACAACGGTAAACAGATTTGGTTTCATAGTCGCATCAATTTCATAATACATCAAGAATTCAACATAGTTACATCAATTGCTAAAAAACCAGATTCAGATTTATATCAGTCATCATCGTCTTCTGATTCAGATTCGGTCTCGTTTTCTACGATATTTTCCTCTGCACTGTCAAATGCTTCTATCAAAACATTTAATTCATCGATCAAAGGACCAAAATATGTATGATCGTCTATAATTATTATTTCGTTATTTTACTCAAGATCTGCCTGATAAGCTTGTTCGTCTGGAATATTCTTCCCATCGAATGTGAATCTAGCCTTTGTTTTAAAAACTACAGACCAATCTGCTTTATCTCTTTTTAGCAACGGATAAGGATCGTAATAAACTTGCAATGCTTGTTTGGCTAGTACAAAACATACTTTTGATAGTGCGTTGTATGCTTTATTTCGATAAGATTATAATCCTTGTGCACATTAATTCCAGAACCTGGAACATTGCTAAACCAATTGCATCTAAATAGACACACCTCCTCCACGGGTCGTGAGAAATATGTCGGTTGCAAAATTTGTGTTAGAACGCCATAAAAATCATTTAAGTGATTTTCTGGATCGTCACTACCTTTAACAAATTTTTTTGCTTCAATATTTGGTTCTTCAACAATTCCATCATCGTCGTCAACTTCAACCATAGGAAACATTGATCGTGCTGCATCTTCGACCATATTTTCTATACGGGTCGTCGTAACTATTTCGTTAACGACACTTTCAGACTCTACAGAAGTATTTGCTACAACTTCTCCATGCCGATCCCAAACATAATACTCGGGTACGAAACCGTTTTGGCACAAATGAACTTTCACAATATCTGGTAACAAATACTTCAAATGTCTACACCTACTACACGGACAACGAATTTCTAAATCGTTTCCGTTATTACTTAAAGCGAATTCAATAAATACGTTTATACCATTATAAAAATCTTCTTTTATTGAGCCCCTCGGCCCTTTTCTTTGGTACATCCATCTCCTCCGATCAACAAAATAATCAATCATTTTTCCTATTTGAGAAAATGAGAAGTTCAAAATTTAATATTTATTTTCAAGAATACAAATTCGAAAAAGATTATTTTCATTATGGCACATTTTATTTTTTAACGTATCGATACAAAAAATTGTACAAAAATATTTTTTTCCATGGTCAGGCATCCTACTTCCCATTATAAACACAGTAAGCATTTACATTTCGTATATTACTTCGTCTCAAACGATTCAACAAAATTTCGGCAGCATTTCCCTTTTGTTCCCTGCATTGTACACAATGCGTGTACGCAGGAAACAAAAAAGAAAAGTTAGGCCGAAATTTTATGAACCATTTGAGACGAAGTAGTATACAAAATGTAAATGCTTACTGTGTTCATAACTTGTCCAATACAGGGACAAATCCAACAAACATTGTACCAGATGAATATAAATGGTCGGTTTTTCGAAAAAAACGACTATCTATACAACGATCATGTACAACACACGTCAGACGGGGCCAAAAACTCTCTAAGGGACATTTGTCAATTAGATGTGCGCATTTTACGAAAAAATACAGTTTTACTAACTGTTTACATTTACAAAAATATATTTTAATTTAACACATTTATTCGACGTATTACATCAACTTAAGGCTCATTCGACGCATTTTTTGTTGTTGCATAAGTCAATACGTGCACAATATAATATTCCTAGCTCGTGCATTCAATTTATCTTATTCCAACTAACACAATACAATGATAGCAGCGCTACACACATATACAATCGTAGAATCAAGGCATACACAACGATTTACATATACACGAACAACCACAAATTATACATGTTTTTCACAATTTCACGATAAAAGATGAAATAGGAATACCATGGAATGCTAGAAACTATTATAACACTATTGGAAACAATTTTAATCACCAATTAGCCCTAATTTAACAACTTATGCAAATCTGGATTTAGGGTAAAAATTAGATTTTTGGCGAAAATAAGAGATTATACTTGAGCTAGAGAGCAATAGACATTGGTTACGCAGCCGGGGAGGATCCGAAAGCTCGAAATTGATGATTGGAAGCTTGGGGAAGAGATTTGGGGATTTTGGGTTAAACAATTTCGTATGAAAATGAGGAAGAAGAAGGCTCGGCTGAGCCCTGTAATTCGCAATTTTCCGACGGCTTCCGACGGCCGCTAACAGCCCATCGGAAGTCGTCGGAAATTGGCCGTCGGAAGCCGTCGCTTGATGTTGTCGGAATAATTTCCTTTTCTAGTAATGTTTGTCTCCACATTTATTCATACTTGATTGATTGAAATTAATATATCTCTTAAGTTAATTCATTATATTTCCTATTTGCTTTGCATATTTGATTGATTGAATGAATCAATTAATATATTTTCCCTTTTAGCATTTGAAATATATTTAAATCGTCCAATTTTAACATTTTAGGCTTTAAATTTGCTAAAATCTAACTAAAACAATATTACACTACTTAAAACAACAACTTTCAACGCTATAAAGTGGGTCTATTTTAATATTAAAAAAAGTGCATGACTCCACAGTTAACTACTACATTGTACAAATGCAGTTGTAAGACTCTAAAATCATTATGGTTACTAAAACAATATTAAACTACCTAATACTACATCTTTAAAATTCAGGCAAATAAAGCTACTTTAAAATTGATTCAAAAAATAAAAAAAATAAAAAATACAATATAAATAAACTGAATAAAAATTATGCAGTTCATTATTGTAGTTTAAATGTAGATTTTAGGTTAAAATTTTGCTAAAATCAACCGAAAACAATAGTAAACTAATTAAAACCGCATCTTTTAAATGCAATAAAATGGATCTATTTTAAAAATGATTGAAAGTACATAAAAATTTGTTACATAACAATTATGTAGTTAATTACTACATCTATAAATGCAATTTTACAGTTTTAAAATTGCTCAAATCTACCTAAAACAATAGTAAACTGATTAAAACCGCATCTTTCAAACTCATTAATTCTTAAAAAAATGTTGAGTTAAAATGTCAAAAGAAATTAACTGCATAACAGTCATACAGTTTAAAAACTACATTGAATAGGGGTAAAAGTAGGTCCCTACTCATAAACTCATGTAAATTTTTTACCAAACTGTCCCCTCCCAAAAAATCGACCCAGCATTGAAATCAGGGGTAAAAGTAGCATAAATTAGCCAAAAACTAAAAATATTGTCCTAATTTTCATAACTTTCTGGAGAGGGATTTTTTTCTCATCATCTTTCAATTCTGGGGACTTGGAAGCCATTCCTTGTATTGAATATATAGCTTTAAGACTTTAAAAAATTTAAATGCTATTAAACTACATAACAAATTTATTTTAAACATGTATTAAAATATTAATAATTTAACCGCATACAAGTTATGCAGTTAATTACAACTCTTAAGTGCATTTCTAAACTTCTAAAAATAGTAAAAACAAAAGGCTACGATTTTCAAATGCAGAAAAAAAATCTAGTTTAAAAGTACATTAAATTTTCAATATTACTTACTACATACCCATCACTCAAATGCAACTTTAACTTCATTATGGTAATGTAGTTCTAATTGAAATGCATATCTTACAAGCAGTTCTAATTGCATCAAAATGACGTGCTTAATTGCATCGGTAAGATGTAGATAAAGGCGTCAATATGATATTGTATAACTACATCTTGTTAAAGTCTTTGATAGCACTAAGATGATACCAAAATGCAGCACTGTGATGTAGTTAAAAACTACACCATAATGAAGAAGTTTTAATTGCATTAAAATGATGCGTTAAAAAATACATCACTAACATGTGCCTAAGACAACATTAATATGATGTTGTATAACTATATCTTACTAGTGAAACGACTAGCACTAATCATTATTAATAGTTGTAATACCTTTGGTGTCACACTTTTTTGGTATTAATGTGAACTGCCAAAAATGCCCCTAATACCAAATCTTAATATCACTTGAAAATAGGATATTCTAACAATTAAGTTTCTTTAACAAATTCAAAACGTCCATCTACAAATATTATCTAATCTTAATATCACTTAAAATTAGGATCTAAGAATAAAATTTCTTTACAAGTTTAAAATATCCATCTACAAATACTATCAAATCTTAATATCACTCGAAAATAGGATCTACCAAATAAATTATTAATTAATAATATAAACAAAATTTCAAATGTAAAAAAAATTGATGTTCCAACTTAGAAATAAAATTTAAACTAACAAAAATGATTTCAATACAAAAATATGGTTAAATATTTCTATAAATCATTTTCTCTTGAATGTGCTAAACATATACAATTTGCAGAAAAACAATTCACGCGCAAAGCGCGTGCCGTAACGCTCGTATGACGTATAATTGCATCACCATGATGCACTTATAAACTACACCTTAATGATGCAATCAGAACTACAATGGTTCAAAATTATATATTATTATAACTAATTGGATATTTAGTGTTCTTTAACTTTCAGTTAAAATCTAACTTTTTTGGAAATGCAATTAAATTGTAAAAAAATATATAATTTCCAAAGTTGATTTTTATATATCAACAATGAAGAACATTAGAAAATTTATTAAACATGCGGTTTGATGGTGAGAATGATTCTTAAATTCAACTAATTTACAAAAAATTATTGTATTTTAAATATTGAAATTTAACGGTTGGCATGTGAAAATATTGGTCATGTGTGATGTTAAAAAGCATAGACCTGGCTTATAAAATTATGAGTAAGGGACCCGCTTTACATTTCAATTATAAAGCAAGACCTGAAACTAATATTCACTCTTAAGAAAATGTAGACCACTTTCCCTTTTGAAATCAAGCATGTAAAATCATAGTTTAATGCAATTAGAAATGACACTAATATACCCTTTTGCAAGAAAAATAATAGAATTATCATGTTTGGGTAATTATGTAATATATGCTTAGTCCCTATACATTTTTGAAAATAAAATAACATGTAAAACAAAAAATTATCAACACTAAATTGGAATATGACTAATTATTCACATCTTATACATTCAAAAAATATATGATGATAAAAAAAACATAGTTTTTGAAAATTCAAATAACACTTTGCTGAAATCAGGGTCAACTTTTTGCTAAAGCGGGAAAAGCATCAGCTTTGGGACTTGTCAACATCTAGGGTACCAGCAACAATACTAGCATCTTGTAGTAAAAAAGAAAAAAAAATTGTGATTCGAAAGGGCAGCCATAGCATCATAAGACATCGAGACTTGATACGACGGACTCCAGACTCAAACCAGCGGCAGCGACTCAAAACTCCAATTGATGACGGCCTTGGTCGAGATTAAAAGTAAATCAATATAATAAATGCATTTTGAGAATTTAATTTAGACTTTTGGAATATTTTTGGAATAAAATGGACAAAGTAATTTAAATTTCAATTTAGTATTTTAATTGCATTTTGTAAACCCAAAAGTCATTTGTAACAACTTTGGTTTTGCGATTAACTGTTAATAACAATAATAATAAATTATAATGAGATCATAATTTATTAATCAAGAGATAAATATAATCTGGGATAAATAATTTAAATGAATTATCTAAGTAAAATCAGAAATGTGGGTTTGGAATTTACTCGAGGAAAGTAGACTTAAATTATGAGTTGGGTTGAATTTTGAAGTAAAATAAAATGATGGGAAATTTATTAAAATTGTTTATTTTTAATAAACAATGAGTTTTGGAGGATAAAATGCAATTTAATATTTGTTTGGTAGGGAATTAAGTTAATTAAGTGTGAACAATAGAAATATGATAATTTGAGGATTTATTGAATTAATTAGGTGGGATAAAATAATTAAATCAACATTAATTTGTTGAAATAAATGTAAAATGATGAAAATAAAGTTTTAAAAAGCTTTATTGTGTTAGTTTGGTGAAAATGAGAATTTTATAGTTTTAATTTGGTAAAATGCAATAGTTTTGCAAATTATTGCCAAATGAGATTTTTTATCAATTTTAAATGAAGTGTTTAAATTTATTATGATGTATTTTATAATAAATAAAAAGTGGAATTTTGTTTTAAAATAATATTTGGATGAAAAATGATGTAAATATGATTTGTTGTATTTAATTATACAAGGAAATAATTTTTATGTAATTTTTGGTGTTAAAAATAGTATTTTATGTAATTAAAAGTGTAAATGTTAGTATTTATGTAAAATAAGAAATTAATGAAGAAAATAAATTTTAATGGCTAAAATAATCTTTTATTAGGTTGTGAAAACATTTTTGGTTAACATATACACTTGTTGTAAAATTTTATTTGGGTAAAAATAGTGTATATATGTAGAAATAAGGTGAAAAAGAGTAAAAATATGAAATAACTTAACTAAATTTTCACTAAGTATGGTAATGGGCTAATGGGTAAGGGTTTGAAGTCCAAAATCCAAATTCTGGAATGCTTAGGAGAAATTTGTACGTATTGTTTCTTTTTCTTACTTCATCTCTTTCTCAAAACAAAAACAGAAGAAAAAAAACTATGGCTACTTCTTATCTCTTCAAAACTTGCATCTAGATCTAGTGAATTAAAAGTGAAATCAAGAAAGAAATTAGCAAATTAGAGATAAAAACAGGTAATCCAAAACTAAAATCTCAAAATCATTTTATCAATTCTCTGTTTGAAGAAGATATGTGTAAGGACCCGTTTCTTCGACTTCCGAAAATAGACACCGATACGTCCACTGTATCGACTGCCGAACAATCGAATGCCGGAAAATCGGATTCTTAGGGTTTAAGAAAGAAGAAACAACAGAAAAACACAGAAACAGAAACAATATCAGAATCTCACATTTGCAGCGGAACAACATATAATAGATAAATGAATAATCTTTAAATCAAAGAACTATATCATTTTATGCATTACATCATCATCAGAGTTTACAACAACAATACAACACTGGACAGTTATATAAACTGGTCCTCATATAGAATACACAGCGGAATAAATAATATCATATACAAGTGGTACGTCTCGCCATCCAGCTCGCCACTAAGCTCCACAGCATCCCGAATCCAGAGTGACCTGATAACCTGACTCTAGACTACCCGTGTGGAAATTGGTGGGCACCCAGAGTTTAGGAAGGAAACAATAAACTCCAGGTCAGTCATGGGACTGGTGTGAGAACTAAAACAGTTATTTTATATTTAAAACAACAACAGGATAATTTTAAAGTCAATTTCGCAATGCTTTTGGAAAATGAGACTATCATAAGGCATCCCGTACACACACACACAATGCAAACGCAGAATCGGAGGAGATTTCTCCTTATGATAGTCAAAGATGCTTACTACGTAAAACAAATCATTTTTGATATTATTATTAGTGCATAGTGGAAAACATTTCGAAAATATAATATAAATCTTAGCCAGCATAGGCATTTCGCACTTATGCCTACTATAGCTACCATCCAAACAGTGGGGCGCCACCATAAGTGAATGATAGGTTCTACAACTAAAACCGTACAAGATTGTATTGTTTCTTTGGATTTCCAACAAATGGTCAGGACAAGGAACTTCCCATTGCCACATAGGTACGCCTCTGGAAAGACGACCCGAGAACCAAACCGGATCTCTGCCAACACAAGGCCGGGTTACCCCTAACTGGGTAACTACTGACACGAATATGTCATCCTCCGATCGTAACCGATCTATATCTGAGGATCCTCGATTCCAACAGCCTCAAAGAAATAAATTTGCAGCAACAACATATGTTAAATATATGGGCTCCATACCATGATACCACCTCTATCAAGAAGGAATGACATACACTAAAGGGGCGCTACCCTCTAATAACCTTGCTGCATCCTTCCTGTTTTGACCATTTCCGGGGTGTGAGGTCCGACGAAGTCTCGTCCACAAAGCTACGCTTTATACAAAAGCTATGCTTTGGGTCAAACAAATGATCAAAGTAATGATCACAAAGATAAATGATCAAACAAATGATCATATCACAAATGATCAAACAATGATCATTACACAACAACACTCAGCATGCCACGTTACCAAATTGGGAATATATCACTAGTAACCATCAACTACATAACCTCTGAGCTCGTACATCTCAGAGAAGGGTGTTAAGCTAAGAGAATAAATTCTCCGCCACCAACAGAAATGTATTTGATAGAAACCAGCTTTATCTCTCAAAATGTAACGTCAGACACACAACCATACAAGTCTGTTCCGGGATCAAACAGAACCGAAGGCACTTCAAAAGAAGTCCTTGCAATCCGGATAATTTCTAATCACGTCCGGACTTCCCATCACTAAGGGTGATAAAACCTCTATATCGGAGATCAGCCGATGTAGAGTAACTCGACGGTAACCCTTCCGTTTTCAAAAATATCTGGTCTTCAACACCGGTCATCAAATGCAATCCATTACGACATATCACATATTCGGAATGGGTTATACGACCCAAAGGTCCTTTTCTAGCTAACCCGAATAGTGAGCGCTTATTTCAAAAATAAGTGTGGCATTCAAATTCAAGCAAATTCACAGCAAATACCCATTCAAGGGTAAATATTGATAGTCGATTAGTTAACTATCAATAAAGATGCGCAACATCATCAGACTCCAAATAATTTTCCAAATTATTTAATTTCCAAAAATATTTTTACAAGATATATAATTTTCCACACTTAACCATTTGAAACAAATTTCAAATATTCACTTTTCAATTTATCTTTAAAAGATAAAATTTCAAACCTTTCATTTCATATTGGAAAACATTCCCATACTTATTTAATAATAAGTAATTCACAAATCATTTATTTTCAACACTTGGAAAATATTCGATATACTCAAATCAAAATTAAGTATATATTTCATTCTTTAAGGAAATCATTTTCTTTCACAAATTTTATTTGAGTCAAAACGAATGTTACGCAAAACATCGTTAGGACGATTCAAAATCACTAGTATAGGGATTCGAAATTTAGATAGATATATAAATCCCAATACTACACAAAATATTTCCTTTCGGAAACCATTTACTATAACAACAGTGTTATAGTCCACCATTTCCTTATTTCTCGGAAAACGTCTATTTCAATAATGAATGTGGAAATCTATGTTTTCGATACTTAACACGTTTTAAAACATCTTTTAAAACAATTACTTCATTTCGTAATATCACTTCTCCAAAACATATCCATTTAATTTAATAATATATTCACTGTCCAAATCGTAAATATACTTCGTTAATGCATTTAACGTTTCTACACATTTTACTTAAAGGATTATCCACTGTCCAAAATCGTGGATAAAATTCCCAGCCAAACTCTTATTATTACAACATTTAACTTAAAGGATAATTCGCTGTCCAAAATCACGAATATATCTCCTTTAATAACTTTTATGTTTGACTTATCAAAGTAAATTGATTTCGAATTTACAAACAATGTTTATAAATCCCATTTCTATTTATAAAACTTCGATTTATAAATCTCCTTTATTATCCAATTCAATTTATACAACTCAATTATATACCGGAAGTCCATATTATAAGTTAAGAACTTGTAATCCATTTATTTACAACATCTATTCATTTTATAACTTCAAAAATTATAAGTCTATAAATTTCGTTCACTTATGAATTCCATTTTTTCATTTTAACACTTGTAAAAACTCGTTTTATAAACTTCAGTATTCTTAATTTATAAAATATCAATTTTGTACATCTTTTATATAAATCGTTCATAATAATTCAAAAATCCCAATTCAAACCATTTTATAAATTAATCAACTATTTATTTCAAAAATCACTTTAAAAATCCCTTCAAAATCAAAATCGTTATTTTTAAACTTCAAAAATGAATTCGATGATGCAACAGCACCAAATAATCAATCACGACATCCAAACATCATATATCGATATGACAACAGAATATATAACAATATCTGTAAATAAATCAATACAGTTGAGGAATCCAATTGGATCCCTCCAACCTGTTTCTCTACATCCACAGACGTTAGCACAATACCAATTCCGTTCCAGTATGGAATATCACGGTATATGGGATTTATAAAATACTATCCGCTATTATGCGGCGCAATAGGGTATCATCCACTATATAATGTGGGAAATCAACTCCAAATACATATATAATACCAATTTCACTTTACGGTTAAATATTCGCGGTATATGTTTTTAATAAATAACCTCCTCTTAATAACGGCGTGTAAGGTCTATTTCAATCAACAGATAACAATCATCATTCAAACATACATTCAAGCAATTTTAAATCTAACTATTTAAATTAACATCGAAACAGATTCGATTGAGGGAGAAGTTCTCACCTTGAATTTCCGATAGAAATTTGTAGCGTTTTGTTTCGAATAAAATTAAACGGACGTTTAATTTTACCTGAAATTTTCACTAGCCCAAATAAATTCCAATCCAGCTCCATCGCGTAGTGCTCGACCATACGATTCCAACGCAAGTCGTTTCGTCGGAATCTGATAACGTATGACCAAATTACGATATTTTAAAGTTTATACGTATTTAATATACAATTTGTTTTACAATTTTCAACCCTAACCATCATCTGGCCGTTCGAACAGCTTCACGAAATCAGATCCATTCCCCTTATCTTCTCACGCGCGTGATTCTTCCCAGGTTATCACGAACGAACGCAAACCCATCGGCCGCCTTCATGCCCTAATCACGCGATCAATCCAAGCACTTCCACCATGATCAGGATACACCATTCAAAAGCTCGTTTCGTGCTCGACACTCGGCTCAAATATCATTGAGCCCGGTCATGTATATCCCTCGAAACGCGTGCACGAAGTCGCAGCCTTCACGGGCGATTTGCCGTTGATTTGTTTCATAGTTTTCGATCTTGACCGTTGATTCTATAGAACTCACTGCCCTCTACAACTTTCATGTTGGAAGTTTGTTGTAAATGTTGATGGATGAAGAGATAATTGAGGTAGAAGAAGATGCATTTCGGCCATTGATTGTATAGCCGGCGGCTAGCCCTAGCTTGGTCTTTGTTTTGCAAAAGTGAAGATAACATGTCCTTTTATAGAAAATCTCACGATTTACTATTCATCCGGAATTTTCCGAACTCCAAACAAAGCGTGCCGGCTGGCGTTTCTAGGGTTTACCCCGCGTTCCGAACACAATGGAATAGGTTTCGGAGGCTAATTCGGTCATCTGTGCGAGTTACGGAATTTAACGATCGATTTTTTTTAATTAAACCGATTTAAACCAATTTCGATGCGTTTTCGCCTGCCCCGGACAAACCGTAAATCCGATTGACACGAAATTTGAAACCATACAATAATTTAACATTATGGATTTGATGAAACTAGGTTCGTCGAAATCCGAGACTATTCGAAAAATGGCTAATTTCACTAGTCGATTAAATATTAAAATATTCAATTTTCACAAATTAACTTTAAATTCAATTTTAAAAGTTCTATAACATCACTATAACTCCAATATGATTTAATATAACTTTACAAATCATTTTCAATCACATTTAATCTAGATTTAAATTATTTCTGGAATTTCAAATATTAAATTATTGATTTAATTACCCAATTAAATCAAATTATTCGACTTTTAAATTATTCGACTTATTAATTCTACTTGTTAATATTTAAAATAAATTAAATATTCTAATTTTAATTAATATAAATTCTGGGTCGTTACAAACTTCCCCCCTTAAAAGAATTTCGTCCTCGAAATTACCAAGTAAGAAAAAATCACAGAATCCATTAACTTTTCAAAACAAATCATTCAAATTAGATTTACAAATCTCTTAAGTGTTTAACTTTTCCAAAATTCATAGTTAAACTTCTTACAACAACTTTACTAAGTTTCCAAATTTTTCAAATTTTTCAATTTTCTCAAAAATATTCTAACGCCTTAAATTTTCGGAAAATTTCGCCATAGCCTCCTTTGCGTGGCTCGATCCGGAAAAAAAATTGACAGTGTATATATATCACAAATATACATCTCATCAAGTGATGAGGCATCCCGAAGGGAAAAAAGTGTAAAAGTACGATATTTAATCCGAGATATGTACCTTATATATTTTTAGCGAGCGTATACGGCTAATATAGCGCGAAAGCAAGCTCCAAATGCGAAGCAAATGCCATCCGCACCTACTAAACACTCAATCAAACAAATGTGAACATGTATATAGAAAATAATATCAATATACATCATATAGCAACATAATAACTACATGTGCTAACATAGCAATTGCAACAAATCAACCAATGCAACCATCAAAACAACTATCATCCAACAAATCAATGTCTATCCAAATCAGTTCATAACCAAATCAATATAAATTCACTTCTCATTAATATTCATTGAATTGATTTTCAATTTTAAATCATATTTGATTCATTTACATTGGATTTTATCAACATTCATTTATTTAATTAGTTACATTCACTAATTCATATTCAAGTTGGTTCACTTACAAATCAAATTCAATTCTATTTAAGATTCACTTAACTTCCAATTTGATTTCAATTACTTTATCTTTCAATTTGTCAATTCAATTTCATTAACACTTAATGAATTATATATAATCGACTAACATTCATATAATAACCAATGTACATCCATTACAACTAAATTTATTCAATTTACATTTCTTACATTCAATTTGGTTCAACATTTTTAATTCAATTGGTTGATATTAAATTGACTTCCATTTAATTTATTCAACTTCCAATTTTATTAGCTTTTTATGAATTAATCATTTACATTCATTATTCCATCTCAATTTATTTTCATTAGATTGATTAACATCCAATCCATTCATTAGTTCAATTGCTAATTCATTCTGCAAATAAGGTTGAATTTCATTTATATAACTCAAGTTCACATTCATTTAATAAATTCACTTTATTAATTTACTTCGATATCAGAATCAACTTCGCTCAACATTACTTAAGTTATATTCCATTTCAAACATCTTTTGTTCAAATTAACTTAAGTTTCCACATATAAATTAAATTTAGATTCCCATTCTAAATAAATTCTATTCAACTTTTACCAAAGTTAATTTTATTTCATATTATAAGTATAAACTTATTTCACTTATATTTATCAACTTCAACTTGGATTTTAAATCAAATTTGTTTATCACAAAAAAACTTCAATTTCAATTTACTATGGGTAGCAAATCAATCACACAGAAACTCGAAAATGATACTGATGATGCTGTAGTCATCACCGTACTATTTCCCAGCAATAGTAGTGAATTCAGTGCTTAAATTCTTTCAAAATTTCCTTTTATTTATAAATCGCATTTATAAATCTTTTCTTGTATCATTTCACTATTTTACTTTACAAGATTATTTCACTTTTGCAAATCATTCTAATTATAATTTCATACATTATAATTCATTGCTTATACAATTCATTCTTTTACAACTGTTGTTTTTATTTGACTCATTCAAACAACCAACCAATCAATCATATACACTTTAATAATTTCTGAAAAATTATTCCCTTTATATATAAAATATAATCGAGGTAAAATTATTTCATTTACCTAATTTTAAAACAATATCGTGCCGAATTGTTCTATATAAGTGTTTGGAGATCCCTATCGATAGAGTTGTACTGACAATACCGACCAGAATCCATATACCACTCAACAAACCAATCATTACAATATAAAACAATTTTATATTAACTAACAAATACGCGCTCATATCTATTGTTACACTCAACTTGTTCTAGAGTACTACTGACTCTATCTCTAACGAGTAACACCCAACAGAGCAGAGTTGTCGCTTAACCATATGCTCTGATACCACGTTGTAAGGACCCAATTCTTCGATTTCCGAAAATCGACATCGATACGTCCACTGTATCGACTGCCGAACAACCGAATGCCGGAAAACAGGATTCTTAGGGTTTAAGAAAGAAGAAACAACAGAAAAACACAGAAACAGAAACAATATTAGAATCTCACATTCGCAGCGGAACAACATATAATAGATAAATGAATAATATTTAAATCAAAGAACTATATCATTTTATACATTACATCATCATCAGAGTTTACAACAACAATACAACACTGGACAGTTATATAAACTGGTCCTCATACAGAATAAACAACGAAATAAATAATATCATATACAAGTGGTACGTCTCGCCATCCAGCTCGCCACTAAGCTCCACATCATCCTGAATCCAGAATGACCTGATAAACTGACTCTAGACTGCCCGTGTGGAAATTGGTGGGCACCCAGAGTTTAGGAAGGAAACAATAAACTCCAGGTCAGTCATGGGACTGGTGTGAGAACTAAAAAGTTATTTTATCTTTAAAACTACAATAGGATAATTTTAAAGTCAATTTCGCAATGCTTTTGGAAAATGAGACTACCATAAGGCCTCCCGCACACACACACAATGCAAACGCAAAATCGGAGGAGATTTCTCCTTATGATAGTCAAAGATGCTTACTACGTAAAACAAATCATTTTTGATATTATTATTAGTGCATAGTGGAAAACATTTCGAAAATATAATATAAATCTTAGCCAGCATAGGCATTTCGCACTTATGCCTACTATAGCTACCATCCAAACTGTGGGGCGCCACCATAAGTGAATGATAGGTTCTACAACTAAAACCGTACAAGATCATATTGTTTCTTTGGATTTCCAACAAATGGTCAGGCCAAGGAACTTCCCATTGCCACATAGGTACGCCTCTGGAAAGACGACCCGAGAACCAAACCGGATCTCTGCCAACACAAGGCCGGGTTACCCCTAACTGGGTAACTACTGACACGAATATGTCATCCCCCGATCGTAACCGATCTATATCCGAGGATCCTCGATTCCAACAACCACAAAGAAATAAATTTGCAGCAACAACATTGGTTAAATATCTGGGCTCCATACCATGATACCACCTCTATCCAGAAGGAATGAAATACACTAAAGGGGCGCTACCCCCTAATAACCTTGCTGCATCTTTCCTGTTTTGACCATTTCCGGGGTGTGTGGTCCGACGAAGTCTCGTCCACAAAGCTACGCTTTTTACAAAAGCTATGCTTTGGGTCAAACAAATGATCAAAGTAATGATCACAAAGATAAATGATCAAACAAATGATCATATCACAAATGATCAAACAATGATCATTACACAGCAACACTCAGCATGCCACGTTACCAAATTGGGAATATATCACTAGTAACCATCAACTACATAACCTCTGAGCTCGTACGTCTCAGAGAAGGGTGTTAAGCTAAGAGAATAAATTCTCCGCCACCAACAGAAATGTATTTGATAGAAACCAGCTTTATCTCTCAAAATGTAACGTCAGACACACAACCATACAAGTCTGTTCCGGGATCGAACAGAACCAAAGGCACTTCAAAAGAAGTCCTTGCAATCTGGATAATTTCTAATCACGTCCGGACTTCCCGTCACTAAGGGTGATAAAACCTCTATATCGGAGATCAGCCGATGTAAAGTAACTCGACGGTAATCCTTCCGTTTTCAAAAATATCTGGTCTTCAACACCGGTCATCAAATGCAATCCATTACGACGTATCACATATTCGGAATGGGTTATACGACCCAAAGGTCCTTTCCCCGCTAACCCGAATAGTGAGTGCTTATTTCAAAAATAAGTGTGGCATTCAAATTCAAGCAAATTCACAGCAAATACCCATTCAAGGGTAAATATTGATAGTCGGTTATTTAACTATCAATAAAGATGCGCAACATCATCAGATTCCAAATAATTTTCCATATTATTTAATTTCCAAAAATATCTTTACAAGATATATAATTTTCCACACTTAACCATTTGAAACAAATTTCAAATATTCACTTTTCAATTTATCTTTAAAAGATAAAATTTCAAACCTTTCATTTCATATTGGAAAACATTCCCATACTTATTTAATAATAAGTAATTCACAAATCATTTATTTTCAACACTTGGAAAATATTCGATATACTCAAATCAAAATTAAGTATATATTTCATTCTTTAAGGAAATCATTCTCTTTCACAAATTTTATTTGAGTCAAAACGAATGTTACACAAAACATCGTTACGGCGACTCAAAATCACTAGTATAGGGATTCGAAATTTAGATAGATATATAAACCCCAATACTACACAAAATATTTCCTTTCGGAAACCATTTACTATAACAGCAGTGTTATAGTCCACCATTTCCTTATTTCTCGGAAAACGTCTATTTCAACAATGAATGTTGAAATCTATGTTTTCGATACTTAACACGTTTTAAAACATCTTTTAAAACAATTACTTCATTTCGTAATATCACTTCTCCAAAACATATCCATTTAATTTAATAATATATTCACTGTCCAAATCGTAAATATACTTCGTTAACGCATTTAACGTTTCTACACATTTTACTTAAAAGATTATCCACTATCCAAAATCATTGATAAAATTCCCAACCAAACTCTTATTATTACTACATTTAACTTAAAGGATAATTCGCTGTCCAAAATCACGAATATATCTCCTTTAATAACTTTTATGTTTGATTTATCAAATTCAATTGATTTTGAATTTACAAACAATGTTTATAAATCTCATTTCTATATATAAAACTTCGATTTATAAATCTCCTTTATTATCCAATTCAATTTATATATCTGTAATAACCCGCATATTTATCGATTTTATATTTAAATATTTTATTTAAATATTTCATCGTTAGTCGGATTATAGTCCGAAAAAGCTACTTTTTGCAAACAGTCGAATTAGGACTCGAGACCATCCCCATTGAGTTCAAAATGACGTTTGCCACCTTGTTGAGTATAAACTTCGATATGTTTGGAGCTAGCTAATAATTTTAACCTTTTTCACTTTGGGTTTGGGTTTGGGTTCACCCACTAGTCATCCTTATACCCCAAACTGAACCATCCCTCCCCATTCACTCTCACTTCCTCCTCTTTTCAGTTCTACAGCAAAAATGGTGGGAGAGATGGAAAATTAAAACTCCAAGCCCTAGTTCCTCTTTCAATCTCAAATTCTTGCTCCAAATCCAAAGAGAAGCTAAGGTATGCATCTCCATCTTCTTCTCCAATTCATTCTCTCTTTGATTTCAGAAAAATTCCTAAACCTAATTTGGGAAGTGTTTCCTTTTTAAGCTTAGATTCAAGCTTCTTGTGTTGAGATTGAAGTGTGGTTGATCTTCCCTTGTCTTCAAGCTTCTCATTCATTATTTTGGGTTCAAAGGTGAGATTTTTATCTCACATCTATGTCTATAACTATCCTTGATTTCTTGTTACGAATTCCTAACAATTATCCATGTGCAATTGCTTTTGATTCGGATGGGTTTTGTGAGCATTGCAATTTTTGGTGTTTTGGAAGTCTAAAACTCTAAAAATCATAGCTTGATGTTGGATCATGTTTTTGGTGATAAATCGAAGGGCTTATAGGGTCGGGTAGCCGATAGGCGTAAACCCCTAGCGTCCGTGCTTGTCTGATTGCAATTAGAGAGAGTTTGCACTTCATTTAAAATAGGATAGGAAATGCAGGAAATCAGGTTCAGTCGACTGAATCCTCTGTTCAGTCGACTGAATCCTCTGTTCAGTCGACTGAGCTGAAGCCCGAAATTTTCTAGACAGTGTTCAGTCGACTGAACAGGGATTTCAGTCGACTGACCTGCTCCTATTTTCCTGATTTGCCTATTTATGCTCGTTTTGATTGGGTTTCCCGAATTTTATCGATTCATGTTGGTTCTTAGTGGTTGTTATCATTTATTATGACTTTGATGACTCCTTTTTCAGGATTTTTGAATATCCATTTCGATGAATTCTTTATCGGTTTAATTGGATCTGATTCACGTCTTCGAATGTGAATTTTGATGATTGATTGTTTCTACAATCGTTTTGTGACTTGTCACTTTAAAAATATAAAGGTTTCAATAATAGTAGTAAATATCAAAACTCTTCCACCAAACGATTTCAACATTATTTTATTAACAAAGCTCTTTTCCTAAACCGTTTTCTAATCTATTAGTATATACAAGCCTTTACTTCACTCGGATGAGAAATCGACTTAAACGACTTAGTAAAACGAGTGGTATGAAACGCTTGCGTTCACTTCGTCGGTTAGCTCTTGGACTTGTTCGATTGAACCCTTTTGTGACAATTTCCTAGTGGAGATCTACAGTTTGTTCGTAAATATTTAAGTGAAGCTAGTGGTTATGGGACATGAAGCTAAACTCATATATTTACTAGCTTAGTGTATTTGACACTTCCTAATGATCATGACGATCATTTTTGTGATTTAGACTAGCGATTGAGCGATGTCTCTTTGTTTGCAAGGTTAGACGAGACACCATTTGTGTGATTTCGATTCACACATATCTCTTTGTCTTCAAGGTTAGTCTATACCTCATTGGTGTGATTTCGATTCACACATATGGGGTAGCTCCCCATAGGTCTTCGGACCATTCGTGGAGCATTCGGCTCATAGGTCTTCGGATCATTCGTGGAGCATTCGGCTCATAGGTCTTCGGACCATTCGTGGAGCATTTGGCTCATAGGTCTTTGGATCATTCGTGGAGCATTCGGCTCATAGGCCTTCCCACTTTTTGTGATTTCTGGATTTCGTGTGTTGATTTCTGGAATTTGTGCTTCACCAATTTTCGCGATTTTCATTGATATGCTATCGATTTTTGTGCATTAGTGAATTTGTGTGTCATTGACTTGTTATGAATACAAGTTTAGGGTATGATACCCTATTTTATCTTTGAGAAATTCTTGTGATATTGATTAATCTCTTGTTGATTTTCAATTACATACTTATAGTAGTATGTCATTATGGTTATTACATGTTCATGCCATGTCTTTTACTTTATACCATATCATCTGATATTTATAGCTAGACTGATCCGTTTATTATTTTCTTCTTAAATAATACTCGGGTTAGACTGAGATATTACAGGTGCTTCCTCATGACTTCTTATCTGGAGCCATCTTCTGACTTTTGGCTAACTACTCTAGTTTAGTAGTTTTTGTTGTATACATTTGAGATTTAGACTACGTTGTGTACTTATTCTTTTGTATAGCATGTGTTGCTATTCTTTTGTGTTATTGTGGATCTTATTTGACCACTGCTCTGATGTACACTTTCATGTGTTATATTCATATCTATTTCCGCCTTTGTGACATGAATTGTCTGTGACTAATTTGTGTTATGTTTATTTCTATGTTTGTTTCCGAAGATTATATATAGCCACCGTGCGATAGCTTTGTGTTTGTATCGGTATGTCGGATTTCCTCCTTAAAAGATATGCATTCTATTCTATCTAACATATCGGTGCTCACACAAAGAAGTTACATGGATGGTCGCTCCTCCACAGCCTTATTCTCCGTGCTAATTGACAGCACTACATCGTAGTGTTCTTGGTTAGCGTGGGTATAGAGGTGGGGCGTCACAGCTTGGTATCAGAGCCAAACTTCGGAACAATGTAGAATAACTTAACAAGGATCATCGTCCTAAGTCCAACTTAGGAGTCGTGCCTTAGGATTTAATCCGAGTCTTCATATCGATTAATTCTATTTCCCTTTATGATTCCTTGTTTTATCTATTAAGATTGCTTGATATTCATTCAATAAATAACCTTTTTCTTCTTTTCTCTTTCTAAAAGAAGAGAATGTCTAGACCAGGTCGTCCCAGAGCTGGACCATCTACTGTTACTCCCCAGGATGGAGTTTTCATGACTGCTCAGTAGCTTCTTGATTTAGTAAAGAATGCTCAAGCAGCTGGTCCTAATCAGGAACCTACTCATCCAAAGTCTGGATTTGCACGCTTGTGCAACGATTATACCAACTTGGGTGGGAAGCCATTCAAAGGTTCTGAAACTATTATTGAAGTCCAGGCTTGGTTAAGATCATGCGATAGAATCTTTTCTCGCATGAATCTTATCGATCTTCACCGTGTTCAGGTGGCTTCCAGTATGCTCCAAGAAAGAGCACTGGATTGGTACGAACTTCTTGTTTCTGAAATTAATGAAGTTGATCTCACCTGGGAGCAATTCCAGGAACGCTTCGAATTAAAATTCGTACCAGAAGCAGAGAAAGTGACATTGGCTCGACGTTTCATAGACCTTGTTCAAGGTGAATCCTCTGTGACAGACTATGTCGCATCCTTCGAGTCACTGTCCAAATATGGGGTAGAATACATCGACACCCCATTGAAGAAGAATCAAAGATTCGTCTATGGCTTAAACAAAAATCTCAAGAAGCCATTACTTCTGAAATTAGAAGTTTCTTTCGATCAACTCATTGATATCGCTCTTCGTCTTGAAGAGGCCGATAAAGAGTGTGATGTTGAAGTTGTGGGTGCCAAATAGAACTTCAATAATGATATGAAGAGGCCTATTATGTTCAAAGGCCCCAACCCCAATAAGAAACGGAAGCAAGAGACTTCGGTAGCAAAGACCCCTACCTCTAGCAGTGGGCAATGCTACAATTGTGGTTCCATGGGCCACTATGCGAGGGAGTGTCCGAAACCCCTTCATTGTCACTATTTCAAAGATTCGGGTCACCACATATCTTCTTGTCCCAAACTTCAAAGTAGGAGAGAGGGAAAGCTAAATGCGCCTAGTGACACTTCTCGTGGTCGAGGTACTCCTAAATCAATCCTTGATGACATTTATTTTGTGATTATCTTATTCGAGTTCTTTTTTGATATGGGTTTCGTCTCATTATTTTATAACAAAAGAACTTTTTGATTCCTTTTCTTTAGACATTTTTGGGCTTGCTGACTTCTTTGAGGATTGCGAATCCGGTTGGTGGATCCGCAACACTCAATTTGCTTTTTATTAATGTCGAAATTATTTTATGTGATTTTTCTTTTCGAGCCGATTTTTACTTATGCTTCGGAATTGACTTTTGTAAGGATTGGTTTAATTATTATGAAGTCATATCCTTTGTCCCGTGTGGACTATTCATCTTCGACATTTTCAATCTGTTAAGCAGATTTCTGTTTTTCCTTTGTGATTTTGATTCCAATTTGATGGCATCATTTTATTCTTTAAGCTCACATGATGAGGAAAGTGTTATTTCTCTCATTCATATAGTTTGATAATTTTCCGGTATTTTTGAGTTTGTCTTAGGATTATCACCTAAGCAATCTTTTGTGTGGCGTTAAGGTCTTTTCAGCTCGACCTTGCCACCGATTTTCATTTGCTACGAGTTGCGGGAGTTAGCATTCCATTTACCGCATTCTGCACTCGTTATGAAACTTATGAATGACTTATTATGTCATCCAGTTTGTCCATCATATTTCATCCATTTTATGAATCGAGTATTCTACAAACATCTCGATGACTTCATTTTTGTTTATTGATTTTGGATGGAAATAGCAATTTAAGATTTTGCAAATAATTTTCATAAGGTTTATTTATAAGTACAATTTGATTTTCGCTCTTAAACGAGCAAAGAATATTCTTAAAGGTTTTTAAGAAACATGTTTATCATATAGAAAAAGATTTTTTTGATTTGTATTGCCCATTGAGTGCTTTAAGAATTCCGATCGATGCGCTTGATCAACGTTATCGATAGGAGTTTCCTAAACGCTTTGATGAGACAATCAGACATAGTAAATTGACTTGTAAAAATGTAAATTTCTCTAGAAAGATTATTACATAAATATAAATGTAATTTTGAAAATTTTAGCTTTTCGGGAAAGAAGATTATTTGAAAGAATTCTTTTCCGATACTCTTATTCTTGTGATTCCCGAAGGAAACCAAGATTTTATCTTTTGTACCGATGCTAATCGTATTGGTTTCTATGCCGTTCCCTTGCGAAAGAGAACGTGCTATCACTTATGTTTCTAAACCATTAAAGCCTATCGAGACTAGGTATGCCACTCATGATCTAGTGCTCGCGGCTATTATTTTTGCTTTTATAGTTTGGCATCATCATTTTTGGGGGAGAAATTTGTTCTCCACCTTGATCATAAACCTTTAAAATATTTATTTTTCTCATAAGGAACTTAACTGGTGTCAACAATGTTGGCTCGAGTTCCTTGCATCTTATGATCTTGATATTCTTTATATATTCCCGAAAGGGGAATCGTGTTGCCAATGCACTTAGTCGTAAGCAACGAGTGCTTGTTTCTTTGATGATGTCCGAATGGAATGATCTTTTTACCAAGTTCATCGGACGTTTCAATATATTTCATTTTATTGAGCTTCATCTCATTTCTTTTATAGACTAGCGTCCGATGTTCTTTTATTGAGTTCGGTTCATCGGATGTACCGTTATTGTACTGCATCGATGTCCCGACTTTTCGGTTCGTTTGACGTACCGTTTGCACTACGTCGATGTTCTGAATTATTTGAGCTTTGGTTCATCTGGCGTACCTTTATTGTACTACGCCGTTGTTCCAAATTATTCAAGTTTCTCATTTCTCTGGCGTACCGTTATTGTACTACGCCGTTGCACCGGCTCAATTTTCTGCTATTCATGACGTTTTCCATGTCTTCCAACTACGGAAATGCCTTAGGGATTCCAATTTTATTCTTGAGCCCGGTGTTATGGTAGGGATTGAAGTTTCACCAGAGTTGACTTTTGAGCAATATTCTATTCGAATCATTTCTTCGGAGGATGAGCGCCTTCGAAATAAAGATGTTTTTCTTGTGAAAGTTCAATGGTTCTCAAATCCCAAGGATTGCTCTTGGGAAATCTAGAGAATTCATTGAGCAAACTCGTCCGGGTTTACTCTTTCGTGCTCTTTTATGGTGAACTTCTTATTTCAAATTTTCTTTTGTGTTGATATGCTTTTATGGTTGTTACTATTTATTTTCTTCTTAAGTATTGCGAGGACGCAATTCCTTTAAGGAGGGGAGTCTATAACAACCCGCATATTTATCGATTTTATATTTAAATATTTTATTTAAATATTTCATCGTTAGTCGGATTATAGTCCGAAAAGGCTACTTTTTGCAAACAGTCGAATTAGGACTCGAGACCACCCCCATTGAGTTCAAAATGATGTTTGCAACCTTTTTGAGTATAAACTTCGATATGTTTGGAGCTAGCTAAAAAATTTGACCTTTTTCACTTTAGGTTTGGGTTTGGGTTCAGCCCACTAGTCATCCTTATACCCCAAACTGAACCATCCCTCCCTATTCACTCTCACTTCCTCCTCTTTTCAGTTATAAAGCAAAAATGGTGGGAGAGATGGAAAATTAAAACTCCAAGCCCTAGTTCCTCTTTCAATCTCAAATTCTTGCTCCAAATCCAATGAGAAGTTAAGGTATACGTCTCCATCTTCTTCTCCAATTCATTCTCTCTTTGATTTCAGAAAAATTCCTAAACCTAATTTGGGAAGTGTTTCCTTTTTAAGCTTAGATTCAAGCTTCTTGTGTTGAGATTGAAGTGTGGTTGATCTTCCCTTGTCTTCAAGCTTCTCATTCATTATTTTGGGTTCAAAGGTGAGATTTTTATCTCACATCTATGTCTATAACTATCCTTGATTTCTTGTTACGAATTCCTAACAATTATCCATGTGCAATTGCTTTTGATTCGGATGGGTTTTGTGAGCATTGCAATTTTTGGTGTTTTGGAAGTCTAAAACTCTAAAAATCATAGCTTGATGTTGGATCATGTTTTTGGTGATAAATCAAAGGGCTTATAGGGTCGGGTAGTCGATAGGCGTAAACCCCTAGCGTTTGTGCTTGTCCGATTGCAATTAGAGAGAGTTTGCACTTCATTTAAAATAGGATAGGAAATGCAGGAAATCAGGTTCAGTCGACTAAATCCTCTGTTCAGTCGACTGAGCTGAAGCCCAGAATTTTCTGGACAGTGTTCAGTCGACTGAACAGGGATTTCAGTCGACTGACCTGCTCCTGTTTTCCTGATTTGCCTATTTATGCTCGTTTTGATTGGGTTTCCCGAATTTTATCGATTCATGTTGGTTCTTAGTGGTTGTTATCATTTATTATGACTTTGATGACTCCTTTTTCGGGATTTTTGAATATCCATTTCGATGAATTCTTTATCGGTTTAATTGGATTTGATTCACGTCTTCGAATGTGAATTTTGATGATTGATTGTTTCTACAATCGTTTTGTGACTTGTCACTTTAAAAATATAAAGGTTTCAATACTAGTAGTAAATATCAAAACTCTTCCACCAAACGATTTGAACACTATTTTATTAACAAAGCTCTTTTCCTAAACCGTTTTCCAATCTATTAGTATATACAAGCCTTTACTTCACTCGGATGAGAAATCGACTTAAACAACTTAGTAAAACGAGTGGTATGAAACGCTTGCGTTCACTTCGTCGGTTAGCTCTTGGACTTGTTCGATTGAACCCTTTTGTGACAATTTCCTAGTGGAGATCTACAATTTGTTCATAAATATTTAAGTTAAGCTAGTGGTTATGGGACATGAAGCTAAACTTATATATTTACTAGCTTAGTGTAATTGACACTTCCTAATGATCATGACGATCAATTTTGTGATTTAGACTAGCGATTGAGCGATGTCTCTTTGTTTGCAAGGATAGACTAGACACCATTTGTGTGATTTCGATTCACACGTATCTCTTTGTCTTCAAGGTTAGTCTATACCTCATTGGTGTGATTTCGATTGACACATATGGGGTAGCTCCCCATAGGTCTTCGGACCATTCGTGGAGCATTCGGCTCATAGGTCTTCGGACCATTCATGGAGCATTCGACTCATAGGTCTTCGGACCATTCGTGGAGCATTTGGATCATAGGTCTTCGGATCACTCGTGGAGCATTCGGCTCATAGGCCTTCCCCCTTTTTGTGATTTCTGGATTTCGTGTGTTGATTTCTGGAATTTGTGCTTCACCAATTTTCATGATTTTCATTGATATGATATCGGTTTTTGTGCATTGGTGAATTTGTGTGTCATTGACTTGTTATGAATACAAGTTTAGGGTATGATACCCTATTTTATCTTTGAGAAGATTCTTGTGATATTGATTAATCTCTTGTTGATTTTCAATTACATACTTATAGTAGTATGTCATTATGGTTATTACATGTTCATGCATGTCTTTTACTTTATACCATATCATCTGATATTTATAGCTAGACTGATCCGTTTATTATTTTCTTCTTAAATAATACTCGGGTCAAACTGAGATATTACAGGTGCTTCCTCATGACTTCTTATCTGGAGCCATCTTCTGACTTTTGGCTAACTACTCTAGTTTAGTTTTTGTTGTATACATTTGAGATTTAGACTCTATGTTGTGTACTTATTCTTTTGTATAGCACGTGTTGCTATTCTTTTGTGTTATTGTGGATCTTATTTGACCACTACTCTGATGTACACTTTCATGTGTAATATTCATATCTATTTCCGCCTTTGTGATATGAATTGTCTGTGACTGATTTGTGTTATATTTATTTCTATGTTTGTTTCCGAAGATTATATATAGCCACCGTGCGATAGCTTTGTGTTTGTATCAGTATGTCGGATTTCCTCCTTAAAAGATATGCATTCTATTCTATCTGACATATCGGTGCTCGCACAAAGAAGTTACATGGATGGTCGCTCCTCCACGGCCTTATTCTCCGTGCTAATTGACAGCACTACATCGTAGTGTTCTTGGTTAGCGTGGGTATAGAGGTGGGGCATCACAATAACTCAATTATATACCGGAAGTCCATATTATAAGTTAAGAACTTATAATCCATTTATTTACAACATCTATTCATTTTATAACTTCACAAATTATAAGTCTATAAATTTCGTTCACTTATGAATTCCATTTTTTTCATTTTAACACTTGTAAAACTCGTTTTATAAATTCCAGTATTCTTAATTTATAAAATATCAATTTTGTACTTCTTTTATATAAATCATTCATAATAATTCAAAAATCCCAATTCAAACCATTTTATAAATTAATCGACTATTTATTTCAAAAATCACTTTAAAAATCCCTTTAAAATCAAAATTGTTATTTTTAAACTTCAAAAATGAATCCGATGATGCAACAGCACCAAATAATCAATCACGACATCCAAACATCATATATCGATATGATAACAGAATATATAACAATATCTGTAAATAAATCAATACAGTTGAGGAATCCAGTTGGATCCCTCCAACCAGTTTCCCTGCATCCACAGATGTTAGCACAATACCAATTCCGTTCTAGTATGGAATATCGCGGTATATGGGATTTATAAAATACTATCTGCTATTATTCGGCGCAATAGGGTCTCATCCACTATATAATGTGGGAAATAAACTCCAAATACATATATAATACCAATTTCACTTTATGGTGAAATATTCGCGGTATATATTTTTAATAAATAACCTCCGCTTAGTAACGGCGTATAAGGTCTATTTCAATCAACAGATAGAAATCATCATTCAAACATACATTCAAGCAATTTTAAATCTAACTATTTAAAATTAACATCGAAACAGATTCGATTGAGTGAGAAGTTCTCACCTTGAATTTCCGATAGAAATTTGTAGCGTTTTTTTTCGAATAAAATTAAACGGACGTTTAATTTTACCCGAAATTTTCACTATCCCAAATAAATTCCAATCCAGCTTCATCGCGTAGTGCTCGACCATATGATTCCAATGCAAGTCGTTTCGTCGGAATCTGATAACGTATGACCAAATTACGATATTTTAAAGTTTATACGTATTTAATATACAATTTTCAACACTAACCATCATCTGGCCTTTCGAACAGCTTCACAAAATCAGGGCCGTTCCCCTTATCTTCTCACGCGCGTGATTCTTCCCAGGTTATCACGAACGAATGCAAACCCATCGGCCGCCTTCATGCCCTAAATCACGCGATCAATCCAAGCACTTCCACCATAATCATGATACACCATTCAAAAGCTCGTTTCGTGCTCGACACTCGACTCAAATATCATTGAGCCCGGTCACGTATATCCCTCAAAACGCGTGCACAAAGTCATAGCCTTCACGAGTGATTTGCCATTGATTTGTTTCATAGTTTTCGATCTTGACCGTTGATTCTATAGAACTCACTGCCCTCTACAACTTTCATGTTGGAAGTTTGTTGTAAATGTTGATGGATGAAGAGATAATTGAGGTAGAAGAAGATGTTATTTCGGCCATTGATTGTATAGCCGGCGGCTAGCCCTAGCCTGGTCTTTGTTTTGCAAAAGTGAAGATAACATGTCCTTTTATAGAAAATCTCACGATTTACTATTCATCCGGAATTTGCCGAACTCCAAACGAAGCATGCCGGCTGGCGTTTCTAGGGTTTACCCCGCGTTCCGAACACAATGGAATAGGTTTCGGAGGCTAATTCGGTCATCTGTGCGAGTTACGGAATTTAACGATCGATTTTTTTTAATTAAACCGATTTAAACCAATTTCGATGCGTTTTCGCCTGCCCCGGACAAACTGTAAATCCGATTGACATGAAATTTGAAACCATATAATAATTTAACATTACAGATTCGATGAAACTAGTTTCGTCGAAATCCGAGACTGTTCGAAAAATGGCTAATTTCACTAGTCGATTAAATATTAAAATATTCAATTTTCACAAATTAACTTTAAATTCAATTTTAAAAGTTCTATAACATCACTATAACTCCAATATGATTTAATATAACTTTACAAATCATTTTCAATCACATTTAATCCATATTTAAATTATTTCTGGAATTTCAAATATTAAATTATTGATTTAATTACCCAATTAAATCAAATTATTCGAATTTTAAATAATTCGACTTATTAATTCTACTTGTTAATATTTAAAATAAATTAAATATTCAAATTTTAATTAATATAAATTATGGGTTGTTACAATATGTCTATAACTTCTTCTTCTTGTCTGCAAGTTTTGTTCTCTAGTTTTAACAGGTCATTGAAGGTTCTTTTGCACCAAAAGCTAGCATCTTGCCTCATAAATCACTTTAAATCCTTGGTAATGTGAGTTATATCTCACAAACTCTAACTTTAAACAAGTTCTGTGCTTGAATTGATTGAATTTGTGTTTACTATAACAACAATTTCTGTTTAAAGTTTACAGTAACAATATGTTTCAGACCTCTTCTTTGTGTATTTATAACTTCCGGATTTTTCTATGAAATCATGTCGGATCTTCTCCAGATTGTTGCTTGAATGTTGTATATTTTGTATGCAAAAATTCATTGTCAAAATCATCTGTTTGATACCTGAAATTGCAGCTCAAAAATCGAATCGAACAAGGGAATGGTGGCTGCAAAAATCGCATGACAAAGGTCAACCTTAAGGTCGACCCATGCTCTTCATAGGTCAACCTTAGGGTCGACCATTGCTTTCTATATGTCGACCTGTGCAATTCAAAGGTCAACCTTAGGGTCGACCTATATACTTGCATTTTTGCATCTTGTTCCTTTTTGTTTGCAGCACTTTGCTTCTTGATTCTATGACTTTTACTACTTGTTCTTGTGCTATTTTGAGATGTTTTCAAAAGGCTCTAGCCTATCAATAGTTAAGCCAATATTTTGGTTGATCCATACTCCGGATTGATGAGTTTTCGAGATGTTTTCATATGCTAAATTTTCAGTATTTTCGATGATTTCCGTTGTTTTCGAGCACGGATTTTCTAAACGATTTTTGAAATGATTTTAAATAAAAATAGCTTTTGAAATAAATATTTATAATATTTTAAAAGCTATTAAAAATATATTTATCCTCTATATAAAGAGAAATTTTCAAAGAATTGTTTTCCAAATGATTTCAAAAATTGTTTTAAAAATTAGTTTTCTCAAGCAAATTATTTTATATATAAAATACACTATTTTGTACTCTTCGAACGTATGAGAAAGAGAATTATTAAACGATTTAGCAAAATATGTGGTATGGGACATATACGTTTACTTTTTCGGTTAATTCCGGACTCGTCCGTTTGAAGTTATTAACCTTCGGGTTGATATTTGTGATTGCCATTCTATGGCGTGTTTTAAGAATTGTGAATTCCTATTTTTAGGAATTATTTGAGATTAGCCAATCTTTGGCGAACATTGAGCTTGAGATCTTTTACTTTAGGTGTTATGGTTTGTGAGAAACCATTACGATGTTTTTTGTACTTGTCGATGATATAAGGAAAATTATGAGCTTGAGATCTCCTATTTTAGGAGTTATGGTTTGTGAAAAACCATCATGATGTCTTTTGTACTTGCCGATGATATGAGGCAAGTTATAAGATTTCTAAGATTTATGATTTTGATGATGTTGTTTTCTAGTATGGCATTGACTAGCAGTTAGTAAACCGTTAAGTGAGAACGTGTGGTATGGGATGCATTGTTAACACTTTTCGAATTCCTATCTAAGAGTTTGTGACACATTCATGATGTTATGCCAGTACTATAGACCTTCGGGCATCACGATGCATTACGACTTCGGTCGTCACGATGTATTACGACTTCCATCGTCACGATGTATTACGACTTCGGTCGTCACGATGTTTATGTGACTTCAGTTACCAAGAGATAGGTACCTAGTATATAGTACTGGACACGAGGATAGCACGTGCAACATCGCTTCGGCATGCAATCGGGGATTTGGATCCAATCCGGGCTATTTTTTCAGTTTTGAGTTTTATATATGATTTCACCATTTTCGAGATGATTGTTTTATTTATTTATAGCCTAGAGCTATATGAGATTTTATTTATATATGGTGATTTCATTTATGAGGTTTTGAACTCTTAATTGAGTTCCACGGGATTGAGATTTTCTGAGTTTTGAACTCTTTATTGAGGTCCATGAGTATTGAGATTTTCTAGGTTTTGAACTCTAAACTGAGTTCCACGAGCTATGAGATTTTTGAAGATTTTTGTGGTTTCCTCCTGAGATTTTATCTGATTTTATCGGGATTTTATATTTCGAATAGCTTTTAAGAAGGAAATATTCATGTTGAATTGATGTTATTCATGAGTTAACCCTTGAGATATATCTGTGTTTCCATCACTTTGAAATGGTGTAAATCCGAGTTTATTCCATTCATTTTTTTATTAAAGGAATGTTTCCCTTATGAGATTTATATCCTATTTATCATTGCTAATCATCTTGTTCAAGTTAGACTGACCCGTGTATTCATTACTCGGGTCAGACCGAGTTGCAGGTTAGATTATTTGGCTTCTGCTTAGCTATTCTCTACGGATCCTCTTATCGACCTTTTGGATTTTCTGCTTAATATTGTGTAGTTCATCTTGTAGTGTGATAACTTGACTTGGTTATGTATATTCTTTTGTAGGGATTATATATATATATACATACATATTGTGGTTGTATAACCACGTACGACACTTTGTATTGTATTTGATGTATATGTATATATATGACTGTGTTTGCTATTCTGTGATCTGTGTTCATTATTTATATTATGTTTTGTTCTAAATCGATCATGTAGCCACCATGGTATTGTATTCGATAAGAATTAAGTATGTCGAACCATTTAAGATGAAAATGTAAAATGAAATAAAAATGATCGCATTATCGACATACTTAGTGCTTATTTAATAGAAGATTATGGATGGTCGCTCCTATCCAGCCCTATTCTTCGCATTAGTAGACTGTATTACTCAGTAATACTCTTTGTTAATATGGGTCTCGGGCTGGGGCGTCACAGCTTGGTATCAGAGCTAAATTCAGAAAAAATGTAATAAACACAAAACAATATACATACTATTATACATCAAGCATGATATGAGTAAAAATATCGTCCCTAGTCGAAGTAGTTTCTAATCTTACCCTTAACCTTTTCGAGTCCTTTGGGGTAGATATAGATGGGAATATGTCTTGGAATGTATTTTAATTTCGCAGTATTCCCCATTTAAATTGGTGATATCTTACCCAATGAATAATCCTAATTGTGATTGTTCTATTCGAGTCCTCTTTGATACAGGTGCTTGACAGTCATCCATATCAGAGGAATTTGTTGATGCCGTTGGAAGTTCTTGTATAATTACTTCTTTGAGGATTACGAATCCTATTGAGGGGATCCGTAATATTTGGCTTGTTGAGTGAGAATATTGAGGTTGTTCCTTGTAGTTTTCCTTTCGTGCAATTTTGCACGTTATTCATTATCTTGGATTTGATGTGAGTTTGGGAATAGATTGGCTTACATGTTATCAAGCCCGAACCATATGTTTTTGAAAGGATCCTATATTAGGTATCCTAATTCGGCTGATCTATTGTCTCTTGTTCTTCGGAACATTAATGGAGATTCCAAAGTATCTCTGATTGCTTTTGAGTCTCGAGATGATGATGAAGTATCTCAAACTCCTATTGTTGTGATTCTGTTGATGTATTTGAGTCTGTTTCGTGTTTGTCACCCAATCGGGCAATTGAGTTTTGTTTTGACCTCATTCCTAGTTCTCAGATTATGGGTCATCCCCCCACGAGGATGTTCACCAAGAAAATGAGGAACTCTAAGAGAAATTGCTAGAGCTTGAAGCTAAGCAATTCATTTAGTCCAGTCTTTACCGTGGGATGCCACGGTCGTCTTTGTTATGAAATCTGATAGTATTCTCTGGCTTTACATCCATTTTCGGAAAGCTTAACGAGTTATCCATTAGAATGAGTATCCATTGCCTAAGATCGTGTCATATTCAATCAATTGAGGGGTGCTAGGGTCTTTCCTCGACTTGACCTTGCACTGATTTTCATCAGTTATGAGTTGCTGAGGATAGCGTTCCTCTTACTACATTCCGCACTCGTTATGAGTCTTATGGGTGGTTCGTTATATAGTTCGGTTTAACTAACATTCCAACTTATTTCATCAATCTTATGAATCAAGTATTTTGGGAATATCTCGATGAGTTGTCCTTGAATTCATTGATGATGAGTGAAAGAAATAAATTAAATTTCAAATCTTTCTAATAGAAGAAATACTGATGAGTATAATTGGATTATTTTATTGAGACAAGCAAAGAATGTTTTGTAAAGTTATATAAGAGGCATATTTATCATATAGAAAAATATTTTTGTGTTGGATTGTCCATCAAGTGCTTTAAGAATTATGGTCGATGCGCCTGATCAACGTTATCGATAGGAATTTCCTAAATGCTATAATGAGACAGTCAAACATGATAAAAAAATTGAGTTGTAATAAGATAATGTTTGAAAATAAAATTTAAAATGGTTTTTGAGTATAAATTTAAGATGTCCAGTGCAGCCATTAAACCATAGAGATTGTCAGATGAGTGGCGGGCGGTTTTGATCGTTTGGTCAACTCTGCAGCCAATTGATGAGGTTTTTCACTATAAATTAATGGCGAGGCAATGCCATTAAATTATTTTAAACTTGTGAAATTGAATATGATTAAGCTTATAATTGGTTATGCAAGTATAACCTATAAGAACCCAAATAATGATATCACATGATAATTTGAGTAAGTAAAATAAATAATTCTAATCATAGAGATATCTTTATTAGAAGAAAATATTATTTGATGGGTTGATTAACAAAATGATGTATTCAAAATAAGAAAATGTATTGAGTAGAAAAATTAAAATATCAATTGAATGTTTAAGTTCAAGGTTATAAAGATGATTGTAAAAATTTTGTTTTGACAATTGGGTGTTGAATAATAATAGATAATTAGAGTTAAAATTCTATCTTAAAGAAAATAAAGAAATGCTAATTTAAAATTTTAGCATAAATTTGTGAGCAAAGCTTTTGCTTAAAAATTTGATAGTATTAAAACTTGTTGGTATGAATTTGTAAAATTCTTTTGAAAACTAGATTGAGTTAATTATCAACCTTAGTTAATTTCATGTTGATAATAAGATGGAATTTAATTTTTGTGACAAGAAAAAAAAAGAGTTTCAATGGTTCATTTATTATAAAATGCTAAATTAAGGGATGCTAGGCTTAATAAATAAATAAGTTATATGAAGTAATCAATTTAAATTGTGAGAACAATTTTAAAATTTAATATGTAAATCCAAAATTTAATTTGGATGAAATGATTTTCTTTGAAATGAATTAACTATCTCTTTCAAAATGAGTCCTCTTAGTTAATTATTTGGAAAGCTTGATTGTGTAAAGTGATGGGAATATTTCCAATTAATAAATTATCTTCTTTAAAAGATAATTATAAGAGGTTAATTATAATTTTGGGATGTCTTATCTTTCCAGAAAAGAGGATTTTGGAATAAATGATTTAGTATAAAAAGCTTGTTTTGAAAATAAAGTTTGAAACTAGAATGGTTTGGGGAATTTCAAATTTTAAATTGTTTAAAAGCTGAAAATTTATTTGGAAAAGTGCTATATTAAAATGGCAATAACTAGAGATCCATAACCCTTAATGAGTTCAATATTTTTGTAGATGAAAGAGCTTTTAGTAAGCTATAAATTTGTAACGATACGGAATTTGCCCGCTCGAAAATCGACATCCATAGTTTACATCGTACTCGAATGCCACAGATTCGACCGTTCAAATCCAAGTCGCCGAAGCTTATAACAACATTAAGTAAATAACACAGCGGAAGAAAAAGAATAATACATTGATATACAATATCTGATACAACAGAGTGATACAATGAATATCAATATACATCAGAGATATGATACAACAAATAACAGTGGAAAAGAAAACGATAACACCAGCAGCGGATAATCTCCATCTCCAAAGCACCAATCCAAAAATAGCTCGAACTCCCAATAACGATGCACAAAGATAAGCAAGTGCAGTCCATATCCAAAGACTGAACTAGCTCCAGAAAATCTACAAATCTGATTATCTGAAAAACCCAACACTAGACTGCTCGTGTAGAAAAATTTTGAGCATCCAGAGTTTAGGAAAGAAACAATAAACTCCGGATCAGTCATGGGACTGGTGTGAGCAACAAAAATAGTTTCTTTAAAAACAAATAGCAGAGAATTTTAAAGTCAATTCGCAATGCTTTTAGAAAATGAAACTACCATAAGACCTCCCGCCACACACACAATGCAAACGCAGAATTGGAGAAGTTTTCTTCTTATGATAGTCAAAGATGCTTACTACGCAAAATCAAATCATTTTTGATATTATTATTAGTGCATAGTGTAGAAAATATTTTCGAAAGTAGAATATCAATCTTAGCCAACATAGACATTTCAAACTATGCCTACTATACTAACCATCCAAACAGTGGGGCGCCACCATAAGTAGATGGCAGGTTCTACAACTAATATCGTACAAAGTTCGTATTGGAAGATGGATTTCCAACAAATGGTCAGGCTAAGGAACTTCCTATGCCACGAAGGAATGCCCCTGGAAAGACGCCCCGAGAAATAACCTAACATTACGGTTAGATCTCTGCCAACACAAAGTCGGGTTACCCCTAACTAGTAACTACTGACACGAATATGTCATCCCCCGATCGTAACCGATCTTCCCGAGGATCCTCGATTCCAACAACCACATAAGTATAATAATGCAGCAACAACATAGGTTAAGTATCTGGGCTCCATACCATGATACCACCTCTATCCAGAAGGAATGACATACACTAAAGGGGCGCTACCCCCTAATAACCTTGCTGCATCCTTCCTGTTTTGACCATTTCCGGGGTGTGAGGTTCGACGAAGTCTCGTCCACAAAGCTACGCTTTGTCACAAAGCCATGCTTTGGGTCAATAGATGATCAAAGTAATGATCACAAAGATATAAAATCAAACAAATGATCATATCACAAATGATCAAATAATGATCATCACACAGCAACACTCAACATGTCACATTACCAAATTGGGAATATATCGCTGATAAACTTCAACTACATAACCTCTGAGCTCGTACGTCTCAGAGAAGGGTGTTAAGCTAAGAGAATAAATTCTCCGCCACCAAACATAAATGTATTTGAAAGAAATCGGCTTTATATCTCAAAGTGTAATGTCAGACATGTAACCATACAAGTCTGTTCTGGGTTCGAACAGAACCGAAGGCACTTCTTACGAAGCCCTTGCAATTCCGGGTATTCACAATCCCGATCGGATTTCCCATCACAATATGGAGATCTCTATACCGGGGATCAGCCAGTGCAGAGACAATCGACAAGAAACCCTTTCGTTTTCGAAAATATCCGGTCTTCAACACCGGTCATCAAATGCTATCCATATACGTTGTATCACGTATTCGGAATGGGTTATACAACCCAAAGGTCCTTTCCCGGCTAACCCAAATAGTAAGCGAAATATTTAAAAAATCATATGGATACTGGGGTCTCAATTAAGTCACAACTTATTACCCAAAACCTTTATTTTAAATGGTTAAACAAATTACCATTTTAAATCTTTAAACAAAAAGATTCATTTCACAAAGTTAACCCCATTCTCAAAGATTCATTCATGGATTTCAAAACAATTTCCATTTTAATTGAATTACCTCGTTAAATCTTTAAGTCAAGATTTAACTTATAGATTTCAAAACAATTTCACTTTGAATGGTTTAAACAAACCACCATTTTAAATCTATTAAAAATAAACAGATTTAATTCATAGCTTTCAAAAAGAATTCATTCATAGCCTTTCAAAACATTTCAATTTCATTTTAAATTTGAAACCTTTCAACACAAATTTGAAAGTTCACTTCTTATATGAAAGCTGTTATTATTTGAAAACAAATAGTTTTCGTTTCAGAAAAATCCAATTATATTTGCACGAGTTAAAGCCCTTGAATTTTATTCACATTCCAAAATCACTACTTTAAAAATAGTTTAACCCTTATATAATTGGTATAACATCTTTAATCCCTAGTTTCAAATCATAGAATTCAATTTCAAACTTGAATTTAAATTTAAATCAAATTATTTAAATTTTCAAAACTCGATTAAGTTATTCGAAATAACTTTTATCTTTGAAAATTCCATTTCAAAAGCTTTTACTTTAAACCCAAATTTCCAATTTCAAAATCAATTGAAATTAAAATTTCAATTTCAAAAACATCAAATTTAAATTATCTGCGACTTAACCGATTTCCACGTGAAATCCATATTTGTGTGTGTAAAAGTGTAGTCAAGGGGTTTTACACACAATAGTGCAACATCAATCAATCATCACAGATCAGAATACAGAAATATAGTTGATAAGCGATATAAACTATAACGCTCATCTTCATTCACAGATCACAGATATATACATCACAGATAAGTAAATTACAGATCACAACATAAATCAGGATGTATCACAAAGCATCATATATCAGGGATATCAAACAATCAAGTCATCCAATAGACTCCAATATCAATAAGTAAGGTAAGTTAATTGTCTGATTAATTCAAATCAGATTAATTTCTTATGAATTTCTAATCCTGGTTAATCAACATTGATAAATTACAAATCATTTTGATTAATTATTCTTTAATCATTTATTAATTATCCATTAATAATAAATTGATTAACCTTTAATTATAATTCATCAACCTTTAATTATTAAATAATTAAATTTTAATTATTTAATTCACCATTTAATTTATTTATCTTTAATTAATAAATTAACCTTTAATTAATAAATTAACCTTTAATTAATAAAATTTCAATAAGTGATCATTCCTAACCACTTACATTGATTAATAAATCTTTAATTAATTATCATTAATTATTTCTTAACAAATCAAATTAATTTAATTAACCTTTAATAAATTGATTATCCTTAAATAAATCATTCCTTAATTACTTGGTTAATCAAACTTAAATCATTAATTAATTTATCATAAATTATGTCTTAATCATAATTATTATTTTAAAAGGTTAAGATTTAGTTTAAATGACATTTTATCTTAATTCTATTTTAAATTACATTTAAAATAATGTATCTAATTTAAATAAATTAAAACTTAAGTATTTTGAAAATATCTTACTTAAATTCTTAATTGATTCAAACTTAAGTCAAAGTCATAAATTTGAAACCATGTTTTAAAGTTGTTTAAAAATCTGAAAACCCTTTTAAAGTAAAAACTGTTAATATATCAGGCTCGAGACCTACTTCGAGTCACCCCTGAGAAATTTGCTTGTTTGCTTCGGGTTATATCAAAATCAACCCGAGTGCCAAAATTTTCAACTTAAAATTTTGTCTAAGTATTTTCGACCTGGTACTCCATCATTCTACTCGAGTTCTCCCCTACGTTTCCCCGAGTAGACTTCGAGTTTCCTCCGATCTTTCTTCTTCTCTAATCCTTCCTTTATCTCGGCTACCACCAGATACACGTGCACGTGCACACGCGATCACCTACGCTCTGACAAACTTTGCCGTCGCCAGCGTATCGTCTTCGACATCCTCTCACGATTTCGACCACCCAAAATCCTGGAACAACCTCGCAATCGAAAGCGAGCAACTGGGCTACCTATTGGAACAGAACTCATCATCATAGAATCGCCTAGAGTAGCCACCTTCGGTCATCGAATCCTTCGCCATCGTGACTAAAGTTTCGCCACTCACCTATGCCTCGATTCCACCACCATCGAACGGGACCGATGCACCATTGACGCTACGGCAAACCAATTTCTGGTATCGACTCAAAACTGGGTTTAAAACCTAGAATCATGTCGCTCGATCACCACAGTGATCAAGAATTTAAACGAGCATTTTTCTGACAATCTCCTATTCACCAGTCTCCTTCACCATTAATTTCGACATCCAATCATTTCTCTGATCACCAGAATTGCCCAAAACAGATTTCTCGTTCAACTTGAAAATTTTCATTATTTACAATGTTAAAAATCATGAAATTTCTTTTAAAAATCATCATTTGTTAACAAAAATCTAATTATAGGATCCAAGCCTGGAATTAAGTCTATTGATTTCTAACTTTAAAAATGGGTTTACTGTGGATTTTATAATTTTGAATTGATTAACGGATATAAAATCTCAGAACCATTTTAAAAAATGAGGTTATACTCTTCTAATCATTTTTCATTTGGGAATCATAACCTATAATTGATCATAGAAGGAGCAATTGAATTAAATTTAGGTTTTGTTCGTGTAATTTAACAGAGATATATGCATATAAACATATACAGACATTCTTACCAAACATTTGCACATTTATATATATACACACAAACATAATCACATCCATGCAATCACTTCACATCAAGTATTAATCATAAATTTAAGGTTATAAACCAGGCTAAGGTAGTTTAGGTAGTAATTTGCTCACCTGTAACTTAAATAGAGAGGAACAGAGCTTCCTTGTTTTTTTGAATTTAGTTGATTGCATTGCTTTTGATTTCCAGGCTTTAATTCTTGTTTGAGTTGAAGCTTTTGTTTATGTTTGAGTTAATATTCATTTTCAGTTTTTTTCTTAGCTTTTGATAGAACGGGCTGAAATGAAGAGGAAGGCTGATATATAGGAGATATGTACAAGGTGAGGTTCTAACAGGAACATACCTTTTGACTAAAAATATTTGTTTATTGAAATGAAATGATCTTTAGTTCGGCTGAGCAGATTGTTTTGTGCTTGAGAAGTATGGGGCATTACATGCTTGCATTAATTACTTCTTACTTGCCTGCATACCTATTACAGGCTACATACTTTTTTTTTGCACTTTGTTTATTTATATACTTGAGTATATTTTTTTTCCTTTGCTTAGTTTATTTTGTTTACTTCCTTATGCTATATATTGTTATGTACTTATATTTTCATTGGTTTACAAATTTATGCAGGCTAATTGTATTTTATTTGCTATGTTTTTGGTTTACAGCCTACATACTTTGTTACATTTTTTTTATACTTTATTTTGTATTGATTTGCTAAGATATATATTTACTTTATATTGAATAAACCTATAAATTTTATTTATTTCGTGTAATATAGAGGAATTTCTAGAGTTTAGTTTATGCTATTAAATTTTATCCAACGTTTTTATTTATACTTTATATCCTATATAATTTGTATCTTTATTTTCAAACCATTTATTTACGATTTTAAATTCAAGTCAAATATATATCTATATATTTATTATTTTCAAATTCACTCGTATATGCCCGAATACATATATACACATATACATACAATATTTACAATATTTTTAAATTTAAATGATTTATACAGAATTTATTTGAATTTGGGGAAACTCGCATTGATTTATAATTAATTTTACAAATTTTATTCAAAAATTTATTTAATTATCAATTTAAATTAAATTAAAATCTAGGGTCGTTACAAACTTCCCCCCTTAAAAGAATTTCGTCCTCGAAATTCGCAGGCACGAAAACAACACAGAGATAGATAGATTTGATCTCCTATAATTTCTCAAACTTAAGATATGAATTCCAAACTCAAGTCGGAATATCTCAGAATACATACCAATTTGTCCCTCTTCGGACTTTGGTATTCAAAAGAAATTACAATAGAATCTCAAAATTTAGTTTCAAACGAAATCGTTTTATCGATACAATTCAAATTTACCCTCATATTCTATTAATCAATTTAACTCAATTTAAAATTTCCAATTTCAAATTCATTAAGGTTTAAATCAAAAAGCTGATAAGAAAACGATGAAGATACGAAGTAAGGGTTTTCTACAACGATTTGTAGAGCCATCATCACACCGAAACTTCTTGTTGTAGCCGGTACGAAGCAATCAAAAGAATTTGGAATCGAATCAAAGGAAATTGATAAGAAAGTTATTTCCACTGTTGCAGGGTATTGACCATTTATAGTCGTATTCCCTTGTCCCCTATCTCGTCCTCTTCTTGCACTCATACTCACTATCAATGGATAGTAAGAGAATTTACTGAGACATTCGAACAGATATCTTAGGGATATACTCATTCTAGGGATATTTCACCCTATCTCTAATGAGTTACTTAACGTGTTATACTCCTGAGCTAAAGTTCAACCTTAGCTCTGATACCAAATGTAACGATATGAATTTTGCCCGCTCGAAAATCGACATCCATACTTTACATCGTACTCGAATGCCACAGATTCGACCGTTCAAATCCGAGTCGTCGGAGCTTATAACAACATTAAGTAAATAACACAGCGGAAGAAAAAGAATAATACATTGATATACAATATCTGATACAACAAAGTGATACAATGAATATCAATATACATCAGAGATATGATACAACAAATAGCAGCGGAAAAGAAAATGATAACACCAGCAGCGGATAATCTCCATCTCCAAAGCACCAATCCAGAAATAGCTCGAACTCCCAATAACGATGCACAAAGATAAGCAAGTGCAGTCCATATCCAAAGACTGAACTAGCTCCAGAAAATCTACAAATCTGATTATCTGAAAAACCCAACTCTAGACTGCTCATGTAGAAAAATTTTGAGCATCCAGAGTTTAGGAAAGAAACAATAAACTCCGGATCAGTCATGGGACATGTGTGAGCAACAAAAACAGTTTATCTTTAAAAACAAATAGCAGAGAATTTTAAAGTCAATTCGCAATGCTTTTAGAAAATGAAACTACCATAAGACCTCCCGCCACACACACAATGCAAACGCAGAATTGGAGGAGATTTCTTCTTATGATAGTCAAAGATGCTTACTACGCAAAATCAAATCATTTTTTATATTATTATTAGTGCATAGTGTAGAAAACATTTTCGAAAGTAGAATATCAATCTTAGCCAACATAGACATTTCGAACTATGCCTACTATAGCTACCATCCAAACAGTGGGGCGCCACCATAAGTAGATGGCAGGTTCTACAACTAATACCGTACAAAGTTCGTATTGGAAGATGGATTTTCAACAAATGGTTAGGCTAAGGAACTTCCTATGCCATGAAGGAACGCCCCTCGAAAGACGCCCCGAGAAATAACCTAACATTACGGTTAGATTTCTGCCAACACAAGGCCGGGTTACCCCTAACTGGGTAACTACTGACACGAATATGTCATCCCCCGATCGTAACCGATCTTCCCGAGGATCCTCGATTCCAACAACCGCATAAGTATAATAATGCAACAACAACATAGGTTAAGTATCTGGGCTCCATACCATGATACCACCTCTATCCGGAAGGAATGACATACACTAAAGGGGGGCTACCCCCTAATAACCTTGCTGCATCCTTCCTGTTTTGACCATTTCCGGGGTGTGAGGTCCGACGAAGTCTCGTCCACAAAGCTACGCTTTGTCACAAAGCCATGCTTTGGGTCAATAGATGATCAAAGTAATGATCACAAAGATATAAAATCAAACAAATGATCATATCACAAATGATCAAATAATGATCATCACACAGCAACACTCAACATGTCACATTACCAAATTGGGAATATATCGCTGATAAACTTCAACTACATAACCTCTGAGCTCGTACGTCTCAGAGAAGGGTGTTAAGCTAAGAGAATAAATTCTCCGCCACCAAACAGAAATGTATTTGAAAGAAATCGGCTTTATATCTCAAAGTGTAATGTCAGACATGTAACCATACAAATCTGTTCCGGGTTCGAACAAAACCAAAGGAACTTCTTACGAAGCCCTTGCAATTCTGGGTATTCACAATCCCGATCGGATTTCCCATCACAATATGGAGATCTCTATACCGGGGATCAGCCAGTGCAGAGACAATCGACAAGAAACCCTTTCGTTTTCGAAAATATCCGGTCTTCAACACCGGTCATCAAATGCTATCCATATACATCATATCACATATTCGAAATGGGTTATACGACCCAAAGGTCCTTTCCCGGCTAACCCGAATAGTGAGCGAAATATTTAAAAATCATATGGATACCGGGGTCTCAATTAAGTCACAACTTATTACCCAAAACCTTTATTTTAAATGGTTAAACAAATTACCATTTTAAATCTTTAAACAAAAAGATTCATTTCACAAAGTTAACCCTATTCACAAAGATTCATTCATGGATTTCAAAACAATTTCCATTTTAATTGAATTACCTCGTTAAATCTTTAAGTCAAGATTTAACTTATAGATTTCAAAACAATTTCACTTCGAATGGTTTAAACAAACCACCATTTTAAATCTATTAAAAATAAACAGATTCAATTCATAGCTTTCAAAAAGAATTCATTCATAGCCTTTCAAAACATTTCAATTTCATTTTAAATTTGAAACCTTTCAACACAAATTTGAAAGTTCACTTCTTATATGAAAGCTGTTATTATTTGAAAACAAATAGTTTTCATTTTAGAAAAATCCAATTATATTTGCACGAGTTAAAGCCCTTGAATTATATTCACATTTCAAAATCACTATTTTAAAAATAGTTTAACCCTTATATAATTGGTATAACATCTTTAATCCCTAGTTTCAAATCATAGAATTCAATTTCAAACTTGAATTTAAATTTAAATCAAATTATTTAAATTTTCAAAACTCGATTAAGTTATTCGAAATAACTTTTATCTTTGAAAATTCCATTTCAAAAGCTTTTTACTTTAAACCCAAATTTCCAATTTCAAAATCAATTGAAATTAAAATTTCAATTTCAAAGACATCAAATTTAAATTATTTGTGACTTAACCGATTTCCACGTGAAATCCATATTTGTGTGTGTAAAAGTGTAGTCCAGGGGTTTTACACACAATAGTGCAACATCAATCAATCATCACAGATCAGAATATAGAAATATAGTTGATAAGCGATATAAACTATAACGCTCATCTTCATTCACAGATCACAGATATATACATCACAGATAAGTAAATTACAGATCACAACATAAATCAGGATGTAGCACAAAGCATCATATATCAGGGATATCAAACAATCAAGTCATCCAATAGACTCCAATATCAATAAGTAAGATAAGTTAATTGTCTGATTAATTCAAATCAGATTAATTTCTTATGAATTTCTAATCCTGGTTAATCAACATTGATAAATTACAAATCATTTTGATTAATTATTCTTTAATCATTTATTAATTATACATTAATAATAAATTGATTAACCTTTAATTATAATTCATCAACCTTTAATTATTAAATAGTTAACTTTTAATTATTTAATTCACCATTTAATTTATTTATCTTTAATTAATAATTAACCTTTAATTAATAAAATTTCAATAAGTGATCATTCCTAACCACTTACATTGATTAATAAATCTTTAATTAATTATCATTAATTATTTCTTAACAAATCAGATTAATTTAATTAACCTTTAATAAATTGATTATCCTTAAATAAATCATTCCTTAATTACTTGGTTAATCAAACTTAAATCATTAATTAATTTATCATAAATTATGTCTTAATCATAATTATTATTTTAAAAGGTTAAGATTTAGTTTAAATGACATTTTATCTTAATTCTATTTTAAATTACATTTAAAATAATGTATCTAATTTAAATAAATTAAAACTTAAGTATTTTGAAAATATCTTACTTAAATTCTTAATTGATTCAAACTTAAGTCAAAGTCATAAATTTGAAAGCATGTTTTAAAGTTGTTTAAAAATCTGAAAACCCTTTTAAAGTAAAAACTGTTAATATATCAGGCTCGAGACCTACTTCGAGTCACCCTTGAGAAATTTGCTTGTTTGCTTCGGGTTATATCAAAAATCAACCCGTGCCAAAATTTTCAACTTAAAATTTTGTCTAAGTATTTTCGACCTGGTACTCCATCATTCTACTCGAGTTCTCCCCTACGTTTCCCCGAGTAGACTTCGAGTTTCCTCCGAGCTTTCTTCTTCTCTAATCCTTCCTTTATCTCAACTACCACCAGATACACGTGCACATGCACACATGATCACCTACGCTCTAACCAACTTTGCCGTCGCCAGCGTATCGTCTTCGACCTCCTCTCACGATTTCGACCACCCAAAATCCTGGAACAACCTCGCAATCAAAAGCGAGGAACTGGGCTACCTACTGGAACAGAACTCATCATCATAGAATCTCCTAGAGTAGCCACCTCTGGTCATTGGATCCTTCGCCATCGTGACTAAAGTTTCGCCACTCACCTACGCCTCGATTCCACCACCATCGAACGGGACCGATGCACCATTGACGCTGCGGCAAACCAATTTCTAGTATCGACTCAAAACCGGGTTTAAACCCTAGAATCATGTTGCTCGATCACCACAGTGATCAAGAATTTAAACGAGCATTTTTCTGACAATCTCCTATTCACCAGCCTCCTTCACCATCAATTTCGACATCCAATCATTACTCTGATCATCAGAATTGCCCAAAACAGATTTCTCGTTCAACTTGAAAATTTTCATTATTTACAATGTTAAAAATCATGAAATTTCTTTTAAAAATCATCATTTGTTAACAAAAATCTAATTATAGGATCCAAGCCTGGAATTAAGTCTATTGATTTCTAACTTTAAAAATGGGTTTACTGTGGATTTTATAATTTTGAATTGATTACCGGATATAAAATCTCAGAACCATTTTTAAAAATGAGGTTATACTCTTCTAATCATTTTTCATTTGGGAATCATAACCTATAACTGATCATAGAAGGAGCAATTGAATTAAATTTAGGTTTTGTTCCTGTAATTTAACAGAGATATATGCATATAAACATATACAGACATTCTTACCAAACATTTGCACATTTATATATATATATACACAAACATAATCACATCCATGCAATCACTTCACATCAAGTATTAATCATAAATTTAAGGTTATAAACCAGGCTAAGGTAGTTTGGGTAGTAATTTGCTCACCTGTAACTTAAATAGAGAGGAACAGAGCTTCCTTGTTTTGTTGAATTTAGTTGATTGCATTGCTTTTGATTTCCAGGCTTTAATTCTTGTTTGAGTTGAAGCTTTTGTTTATGTTTGAGTTAATATTCATTTTCAGTTTTTTTCTTAGCTTTTGATAGAACGAGCTGAAATGAAGAGGAAGGCTGATATATAGGAGATATGTACAAGGTGAGGTTCTAACAGGAACATACCTTTTGACTAAAAATATTTGTTTATTGAAATGAAATGATCTTTAGTTCGGCTGAGCAGATTGTTTTGTGCTTGAGAAGTATGGGGGCATTACATGCTTGCATTAATTACTTCTTACTTGCCTGCATACCTATTACAGGCTACATACTTTTTTTTTGCACTTTGTTTATTTATATACTTGAGTATATTTTTTTTCCTTTGCTTAGTTTTTTTTGTTTACTTCCTTATGCTATATATTGTTATGTACTTATATTTTCATTGGTTTACAAATTTATGCAGGCTGATTGTATTTTATTTGCTATGTTTTTGGTTTACAGCCTACATACTTTGTTTCATTTTTTTATACGTTATTTTATATTGATTTGCTAAGATATATATTTACTTTAAATTGAATAAACCTATAAAATTATTTATTTCGTGTAATATAGAGGAATTTCTAGAGTTTAGTTTATGCTATTAAATTTTATCCAACGTTTTTATTTATACTTTATATCCTATATAATTTGTATCTTTATTTTCAAACCATTTATTTACGATTTTAAATTCAAGTCAAATATATATCTATATATTTATTATTTTCAAATTCACTCGTATATGCTCGAATACATATATACACATATACATACAATATTTACAATATTTTTAAATTTAAATGATTTATACAGAATTTATTTGAATTTGGGGAAACTCGCATTGATTTATAATTAATTTTACAAATTTTATTCAAAAATTTATTTAATTATCAATTTAAATTAAATTAAAATCTAAGGTCGTTACAAAATTTCCTTTTTACCACTTTGGAAGATTTTGCCTTTTATTTAGTTTAAAATGGGTTTGAAAGTGGATGGATATCCCTGTCCTATTATAAAATTTCAAGATATAAGCCGAAAGTAAATTTAGCATAACATTCAAAGTGTAAATCCGATTTTGATGATCTTTATATTGGTGGAAAGCTTAGACATTGTAGAACAACTTTCATTTTATAATTATTATCTGATTTTGAGGTTTTCTGGGTCAAAAACTTTAGCTCTTTACAGCAGGTTTGAAATTGAAAAAAAATGATGAAATGGTGATGATTTGTTTTCTCTAAGAGTCAAATGATATGCTTCATATTTTGTGAATGTAACTAAATTGATTATTGTATAAGGAAAATATGTTTCAAACTAATAAATATTTTTGGTAGGATTAGAAGATGAAACAACCCAAATTTTATTTACTCTAAATAAAGATGTAATGAGTTTAATTTAGAATTTAAATAAGAAGTTGTGAAAATTTTCAAGTATTGAAAAATTGAGAATTTCTTTATGAAGAAAATGGATTTGAAAACTCTAAGAATGGTTGTTTAGTAAAGGAAAATATAAAATCCATTCTCGTGTATAACTTGTCTTTGTGCGATTATTTTACGACTTGCTTTTTGGCAGTCGTATGAGTCTGGTGGTATCGGAAGAGACCACCTACCTCTTGTTGAGATTTCTTTCCGTAGTAATTGTCAATCTTATATTGGTATGACTCCTTCCGTGGTGTTATATGGAAGTTCATGTCGAAAATTATCTAGTTGATTGGAGTCCGGGATAAAGTTGTGCTAAGTCCCGACTCTATTCGAGAAGCATCTGAGAAATCAATCTCACCTGAATGGTCTTTTGTGTAGTATCCCGTCTGTGTTCTTGTTTCGAAGGTGAGACGCCTTCGAAATGATGATGTTCTACTCGTGAGAGATTCAATGGTCCGCTAATCCCAATGACTACACTTAGGAAACCATTGAATTTCTCGAGCAATCTTATCCGTGGTTTTCTATCTTCTTGTGAGAAGGGAATGAATTTTAAAATCGAGCTATCTATTTCCCTTTGCTTGATGAAATAAAATCCTATGAATACAGCTCTTCTCTAGAAATTGCGAGGATATAAGGGGGGAGTTTATAACAACTCTAGTTTTGCGATTACCTATTAATAACAATAATAATAAATTATAATGAGATCATAATTTATTAATCAAGAGATAAATATAATCTGGGATAGATAATTTAAATGAATTACCTAAATAAAATCAGAAATGTGGGTTTGGAATTTACTCGAGGAAAATAGACTTAAATTATGAGTTGGGTTGAATTTTGAAGTAAAATAAAATTATGGGAAATTTATTAAAATTGTTTATTTTTAATAAACAATGAGTTTTGGAGGATAAAATGCAATTTAAGATTTGTTTGGTTGGGAATTAAGTTAAATAAGTGTGAATAATAGAAATATGATAATTTGGGATTTATTGAATTAATTAAGTGGGATAAAATAATTTAAATCAACATTAATTTGTTGAAATAAATGTAAAATGATGAAAATAAAGTTTTAAAAAGCTTTATTGTGTTAGTTTGGTGAAAATGAGAATTTTATAGTTTTAATTTGGTAAAATGCAATAATTTTGCAAATAATTGCCAAATGTGATTTTTATCAATTTTAAATGAGGTGTTTAAATTTATTACGATGTAGTTTATAATATAAAAAAGTGGAATTTTGTTTTAAAATAATATTTGGATGAAAAATGATGTAAATATGGTTTGTTGTATTTAATTATACAAGGAAATAATTTTTATGTAATTTTTGGTGTTAAAAATAGTGTTTTATGTAATTAAAAGTGTAAATGTTAGTATTTATGTAAAAATAAGAATTTAATGGTGAAAATAAATTTTAATGGCTAAAATAATCTGTTATTAGGTTGTGAAAACATTTTTGGTTAGCATATGCACTTGTTGGAAAATTTTATTTGGGTAAAAATAGTGTACATATGTAGAAATAAGGTGAAAAAGAGTAAAATTATGAAATAACTTAACAAAAATTTCACTAAGTATGGTATTGGGCTAATGGGTAAGGGGTTTGAAGTCCAATGACACTGTAACGATCCAGAATTTTTGGTGCTTTTTCCTCTTTGGTTATTCATATGACCCATTGTGGTGCTATCAATTCTCCATTAGCAACAAGCTTAGCTTAATTTCTATTGACATGCTAATACATGTACACACTCACTGTTCAAAGACACTGTAACGACCCAGAATTTGAGATTATTTGGAATTGTTTATTTAATTGATTTTAAATATTGGAAAGTAAAATTTTATCGATTTAATAGGTTGAATTTCAAACATAATGATTTATTGATAATTTAATTGTAAATTAATAATTAAAATTTAGGTAAATAACTGAATCCTGAGTTCCAGGCTAGATAAAAATGATTTAAAGGCTTATTAAATTTATATACATAAGAATGAAGGTAATAGAACTTTTAAAGTGAATTTAAAAGTGATTTACTCGATTTTAAAAACAACACGTTTAAATTAGCATATAAAAATAGCGATTCGGGGCACAGTCTAAGAATTCGACGAAACTAGTTCCATTGGATCCGTTATACTGTATTATTATCGGATCTCAAATTTTGTAGCCGTTGGAGTTATCATTTGGTCGTACGGAATAATAACGTGTTGAATTTAATATCGAAAATTCAATATAATAATTGGGTCCAAAATGATATCTTCTCCATACGATCGAATTGGGACTTGAGACTTGTTCCATTGCATTCGAAATAATGGTATAACATTATGAATGCCCAGTGGCACGCCTCGATAGGAGTTTGAAATAAATGTCTAGATATTTGAATTTAAAATAATAATAATTCATATATTGACTTGACCATTCCATCACATCAACCAACATTCTTTCTTTTCCAGCCACTCTACGATGTATCCACCTTCTTTTAAAAGCTGTCCTTCCCTCTCTCTTTCATTCAGGCTTTTCACGAAAGGAAAATATTAGAAATGAGAACTTCAAAAATCAAATTCTTGTAATATGCTCAACAAAAAAATATGAAATCACTTCCTAAATTCGTGTCTTGGCAAGGGCTTCAAGCTGTAACGATTTGGTGGTGTTCGAGCTTGTCTAGAAGTGTGTGGCAGTGGTCGAATGATAGTTTCGAAAACTAGGGTTGGAGTTTGTTATTGATTTGGACCTCGTTTTGGGAAATGGAGGGTAGAATCGTGATGAGGGAGGTGAGGCGCACCTGGGGATGAGTCTTTGTGAGGTGCGTTAGAGGGGAGGAAGTCGCGACCATGTACTGTACCGGGAGGGTCTCGAGCAGGTCGCGTTTTGCATCGGGGTAGTAGAGGCAACGTGGTTGTGATGGCCGAGTCGAGCACCATGAGAGGAGTGTGTTGGCGATGTTGGTTCGTGATTTTGTCGAGTCGTTCGTGGTATCAGTGTGGAACGTACACACGGATATTTGGGTTAGAGCTTGAGTCTTGTACAGGGGAGTTAGGATGTAACGACCCCGAAATTTAAATTTATTTAAATTTATAATTTATTGAATTTTTGAATTAAATGGAGTAGTTAAATAATTTTTTGGATAAAAAAAATTTGTAAAATTAAATTTTAAATGGATTAATTGATTGCGAGTTTCCCCGATATCCAAATATATATTGTATAAATCATTTAAATTAAAAATATTGTATATATGTGAATATATACGTATTTGAGCCTTTATGAGTAAATTTGAGATTATAAATAATATATATGTATATACATTTGATTTGAATTGTAAATTAATGGTTAATATATAAAATAAATACAAGGTAAATAAATAAAAATAATAGTCAAATGTTGAGCAAAATAGAAATAAATAAAGTAAATACATTTTTACAAACTTAACAACAAAGTAAGATAGAAATTCATTTTAAATTATAAAATAATAAAAAGCAAAACAAATAAAAAGTAACAAACAAAATAAATCAAAGCATAAGTAAGTAAGTACATTAACTAGAATTTAATAGCATAATTTAAATAGAAACCTTTTTTTACATTATAAAGTGATATAAGAAAAGAAAAGAAACAAGACCAACATAATAAGTGCAGCCACCATATTAAAACAAAAGAAAGTATGAAACAAAATCTTCTCAACATCATCTCCCAGCCGAGACAAGCTTGTAAAGCACATACAAAATAAAGTATAGAAGCCATCATATTTTCTCAAACATGTTACAGCCGAAGTATTGCAAAAGTAAGAACATAAGTGGTACAACATTTAATGCAACATGCCTCTAGCCCATGCCTATATGGTATAAACAAATACAAATTCCCCTGTACACTACATAGTAACACAAACAAAATCATCTATCAGCCGAAAGCAAAAGTAGACAAAGCAAGATGTTCAGCCTCCAAAGTCTCTGCTCTCAAGTGTATTTGCAAACAACAATATAATCCATGTCTACTTCATTTCTTTATACATATCAACCTCTTCATTTCAGTTCGAGCTGAGAAAATATAGAGAAAACATCATCTTTAAAACTTAAAACAAACAATAATTCATCAAAACCATAGAAGAGAATCAAAGAAGATTTTTAGCAAGCAAATTTCTCAAAGCCTGTTGCAAACAACTCTGGTTCTCTCTGTTCTTCTCTGCCATTTTCAAGGTGAGCAACTCTTCTTATTTACATGTGAGTAACCTTTTACAAACTAAAATCTAAATATGATTGCTTGATTTATTGTTGGGTCGAATAAGCATTTCATGTTATTACAAGTAAATACCTGATGTAAGAGTTATCTGTGTGCATACTGCTTTCTTTATTTGCCTGTTCTGTTTGATTTTTCCCAGGTACAACCTTCATTTTAAATGCTCATCATCTAAATAAGGATCTGAGGAAATGAAGTTTATAAAAATGAAGTTGTTAAATATCTCAAGTGATATTTAAAATTTTAAGGAGTTAATATTAGATGTTGTCACTGGAATATAAGATATATCAGTGCATGATAATCTTTACCAAAATCCAAACATGCAAATTTTGTAATTTCAGTTTCACAAATTAAAAGCCTCAACTAAAACTTGATTTTTAGATCAAGAATTGGAATTTTCAGAAATGAGTGAAAGTTGCAGTTTGATATTGAACTAAAAATGAATTTTTAGCAAAATCTGGTGATCTCTATATTGTGGAGACTCAAGTTTCTTTCTGGTAGTAGAGAAGTGTTAGGAGTTGCCGAGAAAAATCATGGATGGTGATGGAAATCATGATGGAGAGAGCGGTGACGAATTCTATTTTTGAACCCTAGTTTTCACTATGTTTAAAGAAACAATCGCCGCGACCAAGTGGGTTGATCGAGTGCCTTTGGGTTTTGGGTGAGGGTAGCTAGGCCCTAGTCGAGGTCGTGATCGGAGTAGGAGGAGTTCTGGTGGACTGGGCTGCAAAGACGAGGCATTGTCAGGGATTTAAGTTGGTCGCGAAACTGTGTTCCAGGCTTCGTTTATTCGAATTCGAGTTCAAGAGGAATCGGAGGGGAACTGGTGGTTGGAATGGTGTGCGAGGCTGATAGTCGACTTGTCGACGCTAGTGGTGATGGCCGAAGCGTCGCCATGGTGGTGTACACGTACACGTAGACGTTTGGGGTCGCGTGAATATCTGGGTAAGTGGATTTGGGGAAAAAGACGGGGGCTCGAAGTCGAACACGCGAAAACGAAGATCTGGCTCGAAGCAAATTGAAGCGTGGTTTTGCTCGGGTTCGAACTCGAGCTGATGGGCGTTTTGCTCGGGGTGGTTGTCTGCAGGAAAAAGAAAAGAAAAACAGTTTTAAAAGCTTAAGTTAATCAAATTTCTTTCTTATATTAAATGATAATCAAGTCTAAGAATCAGTTAAGAAAGATTTTCGAATAAATTGTTTAAATTAGCTTAGTTTAAAATGGTTTCTAATGAACATAGCTTTTATTTTTATTTTAAACAAATTTAAGGATATTTCAAGAAGTTAATATTAAGGGTGTTTTATAATTGTAAATTTACCTTTCGAGGTTAAGCTAAAATTTATTTGTTAAAGAAAATTTATTACTTGAAGTAAATTACTTAATGAAAGTAATTGAAAAAACAAATTATTAATAGTTCAAGTTAATTTATCAAGAAACTAATAAATGATTAATTTAAGATGATCACTTAAATGGAAGTGATTATGATGGACCAATTTATGATTAAAGATTTATTAATCAAGTAAATAGAAGGGTTAATTACTTTAAAAGAATAATTAATGAATGTGGTTAATCAATTAAGGTAGTTATGAAATGGTGATTAATTTAAGGAAATCATTGGGTAATTGGATAAGTGAATTTACTTAGTAACATTAATGGAGATAATTAATTATGGAATAATTAATTTAATTAATGAGTAATTAAGAAATAATTAATCAAAATAATTTATAATTTATTAATAATTGATTAACCAGGATTTGAAATTTATTCATAAGAAGTTAATCTGATTTGAATTAATCAGATATTAACTAACCTTACTTGTGAATGTTGGATTGGACTGAATGTGAATTGTTTGATACCCCTGTTATTGATACTTTGTGATATACCCTGATTTTGTTATGATCTGTAATTTACTTATTTGTGATGTGTATATTGTTATGTGAATATGAAACCTTTGACCCGTAAAACGACACTTGAATTTCGATGTGACAGGGAGTCGGATTCCAGTTGATTATCTGAAACCCACATAGAATTGTAATAGTGAATCTTTGTGACTGATAAATTTATTTTATCTATGAATCTGTGAATGAAGTTAAGCGTTATCGATCATACCGCTTATCGATATATTTGTGATGATTGATGTTGCACTATTGTGTGTGAAACCCTTGGACTACACCATACACACACAAATATGGATTTCACGTGGAAATCGGTTAAGTCACAGATAACTTAAATTTGATGTTTTTGAAATTGAAAATTTAATTTCAATTGATTTTGAAATTATGAAATTGGGTTTAAAATGTGAAAAGCTTTTGAAATAGAATTCCAAAGATAAAAGTTATTCTGAATAACGTAATCGAGTTTTGAAATTTAAATAATTTGATTTAAATTTGAATTCAATATTTGAATTTGAATTCTATGATTTGAAATTAGGGATTAAAGATACTATACCCGTTATATAAGGGTTAAACTATTTTAAAGGTATTGATTTTAAAATGTGAATATAATTAAAGGGTTTTAACTCGTGTAAATAAAATTGGATTTTTCTGAAACGGTAACTATTTGTTTTCAAAATAATAACAGCTTTCATATAAGAAGTGAACTTCCAATTTGTGTTAAAAGGTTTCAAATTTAAAAATGAAATTGAATTCTTTTGAAAGCTATGAACTGAATCTGTTATTTTTAACAGATTTTAAAATGATAATTTGTTTAAACCCTTTGAAATGAAATTGTTTTGAAAACTATAAGTTGAATCTTGATTTAAAGATTTAACGAGTTAATCCAATTGAAACAGAAATTGTTTTGAAATCCATAAATGAATCTTTGTGAATGGGGTTAACTTTGTGAAATAAATCTTTTTGTTTAAAGATTTGAAAATGGTAATTTGTATTAACCATTCGAATGGAAAGTTTTGGACTTTAAGCTGTGATTTAACTGAGACCCCAGTATCCATATGATTCTAATAATTGCGCTTATTATTCGAGTTAGTCGGGAAAAGACATTTGTGTCATATAACCCATTCCGAATAGTGATACGTCGTATATGGATCGCATTTGAAGATCGGTGGTGAAGACCGGATATTTACGAAAACGAGAGGACAACGCATCGAATGTCTCTGCATCGACTGGTCCCCGGTATAGAGATTTGATCATCCTTTGTGATGGGAAGTCCGGACGTGATTGGAAATTATCCGGAATTGCAAGGGCTTCGTGAGAAGTGCCTTCGGTTCTGTTCGATCCCGGAACAGACTTGTATGGTTACATGTCTGACATTACACTTTGAGATATAAAGCCGATTTCTTTTAAATACATTTCTGTTGGTGGCGGAGAATTTATTCTCTTAGCTTAACACCCTTCTCTGAGACATACGAGCTCAGAGGTTATGTAGTTGAAATTTATCAGCGATATATCCCAATTTGGTAATGTGGCATGCTGAGTGTTGCTGTGTGATGATCAGTGTTTGATCATTTGCGATATGATCATTTGTTTGATCTTATATCTTTGTGATCATAGGTTGATCATTTGTTTGACCCGAAGCATGGCTTTGTGACAAAGCGTAGCTTTGTGGACGAGACTTCGTCGAGCCTCACACCCCGGAAATGGTCAAAACAGGAAAGATGCGGCAAGGTTCTAGGGAGTAGCGCCCCTTAGTGTATGTCATTCTTTCTGGATAGAGGTGGTATCATGGTATGGAGCCCAGATACTTAACCTATGTGGTTGCTGCATTATTATTTTGATGTGGTTGTTGCGAATCGAGGATCCTCGGGAAGATCGGTTACGATCGGGGGATGGCATACTCGTGTCAGTAGTTACCTATTTTTGCAGAGGTAACACGGCCTTGTGTTGGCAAAGATCCGGTTAGGTTCTCAGGACGTCATTCCAGAGGCGTTCTGTTCGTGGCATAGGAAGTTCCTTAGCCTGACCATTTGTTGGAAATCCAAAGAAACAATACGAGCCTTTACAATTTAAATTGTAGAACCTGTCTCCTCAGGAGGCAGCTATAGCAGGCATAATATAATGGTACCTATGCTGGCTAAGATTTATATTCTACTTTCGAAATGTTTTCTACACTATGCACTAGTAATAATATCAAAAATGATTTGATTTTGCGTAGTAAGCATCTTTGACTAACATAAGAAGAAATCTCCTCCAAGTCTGCGTTTGCATTGTGTGTGTGGTGGGAGGTCTTATGGTAGTTTCATTTTCCAAAAGCATTGCGAATTGACTTTAAATTCTATTGCTATTTGTTTTAAAGATTAACTGTTTTTGTTGCTCACACCAGTCCCATGACTGATCCGGAGTTTATTGTTTCTTTCCTAAACTCTGGATGCTCAAAATTTTTCTACACGAGCAGTCTAGAGTTTGGTTTTTCAGATATTCAGATTTAGTAGATTTTTTGGAGCTAGTTCAGTCTTTGGATCAGACTGCACTTGCTTATCTTTGTGCATCGTTATTGGGAGTTCAAGCTATATCTGGATTGCTGCTTTGAAGATGAAGATTATCCGCTGCTGATGTTATCATTTTCTTTTCCGCTGCTATTTGTTGTATCATATCTCTGATGTATATTGATATCATTGTATCACTCTGTTGTACCAGATGTTGTATCAGATATTGTATATCAATGTATTATTCATTTATTCCGCTGTGTTATTTACTTAATGTTGTTATAAGCTCCGGAGAACCAGATTCGGTATTTGAATCTACGGCATTTTGAGTACAAGTGGAGTACAGGTGCCGATTTTCGAAGGCCGACTTTTGGGTCTTTACATTTGGTATCAGAGCTAAGGTTGAACTTTAGCTCAGGAGTATAACACGTTAAGTAGCTCATTAGAGATAGAGTGAAGTAAACTCTAGAATGAGTGATTTCTCAGATATCCGTTTGAACGTCTCAGTAAATTCTCTTACTATCCACTGATAGTGAGTATGAGTGCAAGAAGAAGACGAGATAGGGGACAAGGGAATACGACTATAAATGGTCAATACCATGCAACAGTGGAAACAAACTTTCTTATTAATCTCTTTGATTCGTTTTCAAATTCTTTTGATTGCTTCATATCAGCTCCAAAAAGAAGTTTCGGTGCAATGATGGCCCTACGAATGGTTGTAGAAATTTTTTTACTTCGTATCTTCATCAGTTTCTTATCAGCTTTTTGATTTAAACCTTAATGAATTTGAAATTAAAAATTTAAGTAAACTGGAAATTTTAAATTGAGTTAAATTGATTAATAAAGAATATGAAGCTAAATTGAATTGAATCAAATAAAACGATTTCGTTTAAAAACCAAATTTGAAATTCTATTGTAATTTCTTTTGAATACCGAAGTCCGAAGAGGGACAAATTGGTATGTAAATTTGAAATATTCCGACTTGAGTTTGGAATTCATATCTTTAGTTTGAGGAATTATAGGAGATCGTATCTGTCTATCTCTGTTGTTTTCGTGCCTGCGAATTTCGAGGACGAAATTCTTTTAAGGGGGGAAGTTTGTAACGACCCCGAAATTTAAATTTATTTAAATTTATAATTTATTGAATTTTTGAATTAAATTGAGTAGTTGAATAAATTTTTGGATAAAAAAATTTGTAAAATTAAATTTTAAATGGATTAATTGATTACGAGTTTCCCCGATATCCAAATATATATTGTATAAATCATTTAAATTAAAAATATTGTAAATATTGTATATATGTGAATATATACGTATTTGAGCCTTTATGAGTAAATTTGAGATTATAAATAATATATATGTATATACATTTGATTTGAATTGTAAATTAATGGTTAATATATAAAATAAATACAAGGTAAATAAATAAAAATAATAGTCAAATGTTGAGCAAAATAGAAATAAATAAAGTACATACATTTTTACAAACTTAACAACAAAGTAAGATAGAAATTCATTTTAAATTATAAAATAATAAAAAGCAAAACAAATAAAAAGTAACAAACAAAATAAATCAAAGCATAAGTAAGTAAGTACATTAACTAGAATTTAATAGCATAATTTAAATAGAAACCTTTTTTTACATTATAAAGTGATATAAGAAAAGAAAAGAAACAAGACCAACATAATAAGTGCAGCCACCATATTAAAACAAAAGAAAGTATGAAACAAAATCTTCTCAACATCATCTCCCAGCCGAGACAAGCTTGTAAAGCACATACAAAATAAAGTATAGAAGCCATCATATTTTCTCAAACATGTTACAGCCGAAGTATTGCAAAAGTAAGAACATAAGTGGTACAACATTTAATGCAACATGCCTCTAGCCCATGCCTATATGGTATAAACAAATACAAATTCCCCTGTACACTACATAGTAACACAAACAAAATCATCTATCAGCCGAAAGCAAAAGTAGACAAAGCAAGATGTTCAGCCTCCAAAGTCTCTGCTCTCAAGTGTATTTGCAAACAACAATATAATCCATGTCTACTTCATTTCTTTATACATATCAACCTCTTCATTTCAGTTCGAGCTGAGAAAATATAGAGAAAACATCATCTTTAAAACTTAAAACAAACAATAATTCATCAAAACCATAGAAGAGAATCAAAGAAGATTTTTAGCAAGCAAATTTCTCAAAGCCTGTTGCAAACAACTCTGGTTCTCTCTGTTCTTCTCTGCCATTTTCAAGGTGAGCAACTCTTCTTATTTACATGTGAGTAACCTTTTACAAACTAAAATCTAAATATGATTGCTTGATTTATTGTTGGGTCGAATAAGCATTTCATGTTATTACAAGTAAATACCTGATGTAAGAGTTATCTGTGTGCATACTGCTTTCTTTATTTGCCTGTTCTGTTTGATTTTTCCCAGGTACAACCTTCATTTTAAATGCTCATCATCTAAATAAGGATCTGAGGAAATGAAGTTTATAAAAATGAAGTTGTTAAATATCTCAAGTGATATTTAAAATTTTAAGGAGTTAATATTAGATGTTGTCACTGGAATATAAGATATATCAGTGCATGATAATCTTTACCAAAATCCAAACATGCAAATTTTGTAATTTCAGTTTCACAAATTAAAAGCCTCAACTAAAACTTGATTTTTAGATCAAGAATTGGAATTTTCAGAAATGAGTGAAAGTTGCAGTTTGATATTGAACTAAAAATGAATTTTTAGCAAAATCTGGTGATCTCTATATTGTGGAGACTCAAGTTTCTTTCTGGTAGTAGAGAAGTGTTAGGAGTTGCCGAGAAAAATCATGGATGGTGATGGAAATCATGATGGAGAGAGCGGTGACGAATTCTATTTTTGAACCCTAGTTTTCACTATGTTTAAAGAAACAATCGCCGCGACCAAGTGGGTTGATCGAGTGCCTTTGGGTTTTGGGCGAGGGTAGCTAGGCCCTAGTCGAGGTCGTGATCGGAGTAGGAGGAGTTCTGGTGGACTGGGCTGCAAAGACGAGGCATTGTCAGGGATTTAAGTTGGTCGCGAAACTGTGTTCCAGGCTTCGTTTATTCGAATTCGAGTTCAAGAGGAATCGGAGGGGAACTGGTGGTTGGAATGGTCTGCGAGGCTGATAGTCGACTTGTCGACGCTAGTGGTGATGGCCGAAGCGTCGCCATGGTGGTGTACACGTACACGTAGACGTTTGGGGTCGCGTGAATATCTGGGTAAGTGGATTTGGGGAAAAAGACAGGGGCTCGAAGTCGAACACGCGAAAACGAAGATCTGGCTCGAAGCAAATTGAAGCGTGGTTTTGCTCGGGTTCGAACTCGAGCTGATGGGCGTTTTGCTCGGGGTGGTTGTCTGCAGGAAAAAGAAAAGAAAAACAGTTTTAAAAGCTTAAGTTAATCAAATTTCTTTCTTATATTAAATGATAATCAAGTCTAAGAATCAGTTAAGAAAGATTTTCGAATAAATTGTTTAAATTAGCTTAGTTTAAAATGGTTTCTAATGAACATAGCTTTTATTTTTATTTTAAACAAATTTAAGGATATTTCAAGAAGTTAATATTAAGGGTGTTTTATAATTGTAAATTTACCTTTCGAGGTTAAGCTAAAATTTATTTGTTAAAGAAAATTTATTACTTGAAGTAAATTACTTAATGAAAGTAATTGAAAAAACAAATTATTAATAGTTCAAGTTAATTTATCAAGAAACTAATAAATGATTAATTTAAGATGATCACTTAAATGGAAGTGATTATGATGGACCAATTTATGATTAAAGATTTATTAATCAAGTAAATAGAAGGGTTAATTACTTTAAAAGAATAATTAATGAATGTGGTTAATCAATTAAGGTAGTTATGAAATGGTGATTAATTTAAGGAAATCATTGGGTAATTGGATAAGTGAATTTACTTAGTAACATTAATGGAGATAATTAATTATGGAATAATTAATTTAATTAATGAGTAATTAAGAAATAATTAATCAAAATAATTTATAATTTATTAATAATTGATTAACCAGGATTTGAAATTTATTCATAAGAAATTAATCTGATTTGAATTAATCAGATATTAACTAACCTTACTTGTGAATGTTGGATTGGACTGAATGTGAATTGTTTGATACCCCTGTTATTGATACTTTGTGATATACCCTGATTTTGTTATGATCTGTAATTTACTTATTTGTGATGTGTATATTGTTATGTGAATATGAAACCTTTGACCCGTAAAACGGCACTTGAATTTCGATGCGACAGGGAGTCGGATTCCAGTTGATTATCCGAAACCCACATCGAATTGTAATAGTGAATCTTTGTGACTGATAAATTTATTTTATCTATGAATCTGTGAATGAAGTTAAGCGTTATCGATCATACCGCTTATCGATATATCTGTGATGATTGATGTTGCACTATTGTGTGTGAAACCCCTGGACTACACCATACACACACAAATATGGATTTCACGTGGAAATCGGTTAAGTCACAGATAACTTAAATTTGATGTTTTTGAAATTGAAAATTTAATTTCAATTGATTTTGAAATTAAGAAATTGGGTTTAAAATGTGAAAAGCATTTGAAATAGAATTTCAAAGATAAAAGTTATTCTGAATAACATAATCGAGTTTTGAAATTTAAATAATTTGATTTAAATTTGAATTCAATATTTGAATTTGAATTCTATGATTTGAAATTAGGGATTAAAGATACTATACCCGTTATATAAGGGTTAAACTATTTTAAAGGTATTGATTTTAAAATGTGAATATAATTAAAGGGTTTTAACTCGTGTAAATAAAATTGGATTTTTCTGAAACGGTAACTATTTGTTTTCAAAATAATAACAGCTTTCATATAAGAAGTGAACTTCCAATTTGTGTTAAAAGGTTTCAAATTTAAAAATGAAATTGAATTCTTTTGAAAGCTATGAACTGAATCTGTTATTTTTAACAGATTTTAAAATGATAATTTGTTTAAACCCTTTGAAATGAAATTGTTTTGAAAACTATAAGTTGAATCTTGATTTAAAGATTTAACGAGTTAATCCAATTGAAACAGAAATTGTTTTGAAATCCATAAATGAATCTTTGTGAATGGGGTTAACTTTGTGAAATAAATCTTTTTGTTTAAAGATTTGAAAATGGTAATTTGTATTAACCATTCGAATGGAAAGTTTTGGACTTTAAGCTGTGATTTAACTGAGACCCCAGTATCCATATGATTCTAATAATTGCGCTCATTATTCGAGTTAGTCGGGAAAAGACATTTGTGTCATATAACCCATTCTGAATAGTGATACGTCGTATATGGATCGCATTTGAAGATCGGTGGTGAAGACCGGATATTTACGAAAACGAGAGGACAACGCATCGAATGTCTCTGCATCGACTGGTCCCCGGTATAGAGATTTGATCATCCTTTGTGATGGGAAGTCCGGACGTGATTGGAAATTATCCGGAATTGCAAGGGCTTCGTGAGAAGTTCCTTCGGTTCTGTTCGATCCCGGAACAGACTTGTATGGTTACATGTCTGACATTACACTTTGAGATATAAAGCCGATTTCTTTTAAATACATTTCTGTTGGTGGCGGAGAATTTATTCTCTTAGCTTAACACCCTTCTTTGAGACATACGAGCTCAGAGGTTATGTAGTTGAAATTTATCAGCGATATATCCCAATTTGGTAATGTGTGTGATAACCCTGATTTTATGAACAAGTTTTATAATTTAATTTAGCATACTTGTTTGAAATTTTGGTTGCCTAGGAAAAATATATATGATAAGTTGACCATAAATGCATTGGGTAAATATTGATATGTATGCAAGATAATATAATATATAGGTACATACTTCTCTGGAAAAAAAAAGAAGCAGAAATTTATTTGTAAGCTAGAGAAAAACTATAGATACATGAACATAACATAATTATTACAGATATGAATATATCCTTGAAACAAAGTCTAGAATAAGGAAAAATAAAGGTTTAGGCAAGGATAGAAATATAGATATTGTACAGGCATTTTAAACAAAGGCTGGCTAAAGAAAAATTATTATTTGCATGAAAATAGTATGAGTTGTTGAATAAATACTTTATCCACTTTTAGCAATTTTCTTAGCTTTTATAGATATCATGCAAATATGGTGACTGGGGTAATAAAGTGTAAATTCTGTTAATAGAACCAGGGACCATTTACCCATTTGCTCTTAGAATAGAAAGAGAGGCTGATCATAAGTGGTAGGGTAAAATTGACATTGGGTAAATTCTAAAACCCTAGAGGCAGCCAAGGTCTTGTATAAAGGAGGGTTTAAGGATGAAAGGATCTGTCACCATTTGCTTCAAAAATAAATATACAGAAATATAGATAGTTAGCAAAAGGAAAAATGAGAAGCACTGGCTATTAGAGGCAAGTAGGAGATAGCAGATCAAAGGAAAAAAAGGATTAAGGTGAGTAATCTCACTGAAAATTGGCATTAAGTCCTGAATATTGAGGCAGCCTAAATGGTTTTATATTTTTAATTAATCTGTGCTCATTTTATGATATTGATGTGTTGATGATCTGATTAAATATTGTGTGTTAATATATCCAGAAAATATATTAATGGCTTTCATATTTGAATAATTATTGTGTCATGAATTATCTTTGAGATGAGATGCTTTCTTTATGTGACTGCTGCATATAAATTAATTCATGGAAACTCCAGGGATATATGATTTAAATCTATGGTCTAAAAATGAAAAAAAAAATTAGGGCTGTAGCATAAAGTGGTTGCTGCTTATGTCTCAAGAATAACATGGTAACATAGAAGTGCAATGTCATACTTGTGCTGAGCTTCTATGATTACAAATAAATCCAAATAAGAATAAAAGCTTGTGGTTTAGTCAGATCTTGTGAATCTGTGAGTATTTGATTAAGTCAGAGGTAGATGGATGCATCAAAGCAAACTATATATGACCATATATTTATAAGCATGATTCCCTAAAAACCCATGATTTAAATAAAATGTACACTGAAAAATCAAACTAGCTTGTATGAATAAATCTATGATTATGAAAAGATGATCTGTTATTCTTTGAACATATGCATGATGGTTGAGTTATTTATTTTCTCTGATTAATTTATGAGATGCAGAAGGGATTAGCATACATGGGGGAAAAGGAGAAATAAACACTTAGTAATTTAACTAAGGAATTTGGATCTTAGGGCTACAAAGTATGGCTTGGCAAGGGAAATATTGCAAGCTCACACATGGTATGATTATACCCAGGGGCCTGAGTGTGCTGGGTTAACAGTGAATATGCCCCAGACAGTGTGTGTTTTAATAAAAGGAAAGTAGCTAAAGTCCATCATAAAATACCTGAGATTGAATACTGAGAATAAGTTCACAGGTAGGGTTGGGTAAAATCCCTAATAGCCAGAAAGATTATAAATAAGGAAAATGATTAAAATGATAATCAGGTTGGTTGGTTTAGAGTATTCTGTTGAGAATTATATGTTTGTGCTCTCTGAAATAATCCATTAAATCATGTATGTCTATGTTATGCATTAATAAACATGCACAGGTGGTAGAGGAATGTATACTAGAGAAACATTGCTTACCTTATCTGTTTTACAAAGTTATTTAAATTTTCAGTAAGATTATTCATACCAGACAATTTGGTCTGACCCTTTGTGTGTTTGTATACCATTGGGTGTCTCACCTTTTTATGAGGCAGCTCGTGGTGATTGTGCAGGTAAATAGGCAATTTCTTGATCAAGAATTGGATGAATTAGCTGCTAAGAAATTGGATAAAATAGTTACAGAATCAAGTGATATTAAAATAGATGTTAAACTGAATTTATGTTATGAAATGTTATTATGTTAGTTAAGTTGTTTGGGAGGAAACTGATGTAATGTTATTTTCTGGTTGCAAGTATTGAACTACTCATGAGATCTCTGTTAAAAGTTGTGAGTTGCTTTTGAAAATGTTTTATTATGTGATACAATTTATAGTATTAACTCACTGAATGCTTAGCATAAGTGTGCAACAATAAGAATAATCTGAAATGATCTGTAAATTGAAAATTAAAGGAGTAACCTGAGATCTGTTGTAAGTATCAATGGAAAGAAAAGGTAGGATAGAAACCCAGATTAATTTGTATGAGATGTGTGTAAAGTAGCAGAGGAATTCAGGCTAACTTGACCAACTTTGTCAAGCCTGGGTTCAACCAGTCAAATACCCTAAGCTTATTAGTTAAGAAAGGCAACAAATAAAGAAAACTAGTAAACCAGGATTGTTGTATTGAAAAATATGTTACCTGAAATCACACAGATACACACATGCACACAGAACACAGATACATACATGCACACAAAACACAAATGCACACATGCACACAGAATACATATACACACACTTGCACAAGGGATAATTAAGTGTTCAGTAGATCTAAATTCATGGAAATCTAAACTAACTCTAAAACTAGAAAAATAACATCTAGAATTTGCCAAAAATTAAGTAAGACAGAAAAGCTTTCTGAAAATTATTTTTGCCATGAGAAATTATATAGAAAATTCCAAAATAAATTCTCTATATTCAAAACTCCTTTACTCTTATTAAAAAGAAAGAGGAAACCTTAAAGTATCATTTGTACATGGTTTCTTGTATGTAAGTTAGGTGATTGATTACAACAATATTTCTATATTAGTTGAAAGATCCTGGATAGTAGAGAAAGGATGTTCTCTTGAATAGATGATCACTTAAAAAAAATTTATGTAAAAGTGGGTCATCTCAATTTGGTATCAGAGCTATGTTGATAAATAACATAGTAAAAATTTTGAATGAACTTGGTTGTTTTGAATGTATGAAAATATTGACTGTCTTGGATGCCTTGTTTTTATATACTTATATTAATAATATCTGCTATAATTGAATGATAATAAGTTAGAATGGGTTAACTTATAAAAGATTAGATAAAATGGACTAACTTAAGTGTTGTATCCATAGAACCATGGTAAGACCCAGACAACAAGGGGTAGGACCAAGTGAGCCACCCATGGTGAATATGCAAGATTTCATGAGAGCTATAAGGGATGGGGTAGGCAATAGGCAAGAAAATCCACATGAGGAACTTTCTAAACTACTCAAGACTTTTACCAATCTTGGAGGCAGGACTTTTGATGGAACAGAAGGAATAATGGGAGTTCAAAATTGGCTCAGAAATTTGGATAGAATCTTTGCTGATATGCAAGTTGAAGACCAAAAGAAGAGGTTGATAGCATCTAGACAATTGAGAGGAGCAGCTTTGGACTGGTGGGAAGTCATTATAGCTGGAAGACCTGAAGGAGAGGTGACATGGAACCAGTTTAAAGAAATGTTGGAAGGGAGATTTGTACCTGCATCAGCTAAAGAGTCTTTGGTGGAAGAATTCATTAAATTAAGACAGGGAACTATGAGTGTTACTGAGTATACCCAGAAGTTTGAATCTCTAGCAAAGTATGGTGCAGTGCTCATCACAACTAAGGAAGCTAAAAATGGCAGATACATCCAAGGATTGAATGCCAGTCTCAGTAGAGCCATGCTGCCATATAAGGATAAGACATTTGATCAAGTTTTAGATCTGACTTTGAGCCTTGAACAACATGATAAAGCCAGAGAAAATTTCAAAGCATTTAAAAATAACCAAAACAAGAAAGGAAAGGGTAAGTTTCACCCTTATGATAAAAAGAAAATGGATGTAGCTTCCACCAAGCAATCAGAAGAAGTCAAAACTGCTGGGGTTAAAAAGAAGATCACTTGCTATAATTGTGGACAAGAGGGACACATGAAGAATAGGTGTACAAATCCCAAACCAGCATCTTTCAAATGTCATCTGTGTGGGAAGGAAGGGCACATAAGAAGGAACTGTCCAGAGTTGAGGCAAGGAAAGATGGGAATTTTGGAAGGGAAAAGCCAAATAACTGGAAGTCCAAATGTTGAAAATCATGGCCAAGTTGAAGGTACTTTACTTATTCACTCAATACCTTTTGCAGTAGTATATGACATTGGGGCTACACACTCATTAATTTCCCATGACATTGTACAACAGCAAAAATTGAATTGTATGCTTGTAGATAAGCCCTTGCTTATTAAAAGTCCTTTAGGCAGTTCTTGTATATTGGGTATAATATGTAAACAATTAGGACTGAATATAGGGGGGCACATGTTTAGTGCAGACCTATATGTGTTGCAATATCCAGGCATGGGAGTTATTTTAGGAGTTGATTGGTTAAAAAGATATAAGACAGTTATAAATATGGAGACCTCCACCTTATCATTGAAAACTTCTGATGGAAAAAGGGTAATTGTTCTTTGTGAAGTAGATAAAAACAGGAACATGGCCACCCTTGACAACTTGACTGGTGAGAAGCATATGCCTGCATTAGAAGAAATCCCTGTAGTAAATCAGTATGCTGATGTGTTTGGTGAGGTTAAGGGAATTTTTAACCATAGACCAGTAGAATTTTCTATCAAACTAATTCCAGGAGCTAACCCAGTGGTTAAGAGGCCAACTAGAATGGGGCCTAAGGAATTAACAGAACTGAAAAAGCAATTAGTTGAATTAGAAGAAAAAGGATTCATCAGACCTAGTAGCTCATCATGGGGAGCACCAGTGGTTTTTGTTAAGAAGCAAGATGGATCTCTCAGGTTATGTATTGATTATAGAGAGTTAAATAAAATCACAATTAAAAATAAATACCCCTTGCCAAGAATTGATGATCTTTTTGATCAATTGAATGGTGCAAAAATATTTTCTAGACTTGACTTAGCTTCAGGATTTCATCAAATGAAAGTAGAAGAGGAAAGCATCAAGTATACTGCTTTTAACACTAGGTATGGATTGTATGAATTTCTAGTGATGCCCTTTGGCTTGACTAATGCCCCTCTTACTTTGTTGATTTGATGAATTGAATTTTTAGAAAATATTTAGATAAATTTGTATTGATATTTATTGATGATATACTAATTTATTCTAAAACAATTGAAGAGCATGAGAATCATTTGCATTTAGTACTACAGAAATTAAGGCAAGAAAATTTGAAGGCAAAATTTTCAAAGTGTACTTTTTGGCAAAATGAGGTAAAATTTTTAGGTCATGTAGTATCAGAAAAAGGCTTATCTGTAGATCCCAATAAGGTGATGGCAATTCAAACATGGAAAAGACCTACCAGTGTCACAGAGGTTAGGTCATTTATGGGAATGGCTGGTTATTATAGAAGGTTTATAAAGGATTTTGCAAAAATTTCAATTCCATTAACTAAATTGACTAGAAAGAATCAGGCTTTTGTGTGGAGTGAGGAGTGTGAGAAAGCCTTTGAGAGATTAAAGGAAGCATTGATAAAAGCTCCAATACTGAAGGTGCCTGAAGGGAATGAGAATTTGGTGATATATACTGATGCAAGTGGACAGGGACTTGGGACAGTGTTGATGCAACAGCATCAAGTAATAGCTTATGCCTCAAGACAGTTGAAGCCCAGTGAGGTAAGGTATGCTACACATGATCTTGAACTGTCTGCTATAGTGTATGCTCTTAAGTTATGGAGACATTATTTGTTAGGGGCTAAATTTGAAGTTTATACAGATCATAAGTCACTCAAATATTTGTTTTCACAAAAAGAATTGAACATGAGGCAGCAAAGATGGATTGAACTCTTAGCCTCATATGATTTTGAAATACTATATACACCTGGTAAAGCTAATAAAGTGGCAGATGCTTTAAGTAGACAGCATGCCAATGTAGCTAGATTAATGATAGAAGAGTTTAATACTTTATCATTACTAATTGACTCAGAAGTGAAAAGGGGCAGTGAGGAAAATATGAGCATATGCAGTGAGAAAGAAGAATTAGGGAAGTTGAGCTTTGTTACCTTGGGATCAGAATTGAAAAATAAAATTGTAAAGTTACAAGACCAAGATCCATTTTTACTTGAGAAGAAAGTTCAAATATTAAATGGTGAGGTAGTGGAAGGATTTCAATTAAATAAACAAGGTCAATTGGAGAAGGGAAAGAGAATATGTGTTCCTGCCATTGAAGAATTGAAGCAAGAAATTTTGGATGCTTATCACAGAAGCAAGTATACCATACACCCAGGAAGCACCAGAATGTATCACAACCTAAAAAGAGATTATTGGTGGAGTGGGATGAAGAGTGCAGTGGCATTATATGTGTCTAAGTGCATGGTTTGTCAACAAGTAAAGGCTGAATATCAAAGACCCTCAGGAATGCTTCAACCTTTACAAATACCACAATGGAAATAGGAAGACATATCAATGGACTTCATTGATGGTTTGCCTAAGACTAGGAGGGGAAATGATAGTATTTGGGTTGTAGTTGATAGATTAACCAAAACAGCTCATTTTATACCTATAAAATCAGATAGGAATGCATGCACCTTAGCTCGGTTATTTATTAAAGAAATAGTTAGATTGCATGGAATACCAAAGACTATAGTAAGTGATAGAGATACCATCTTCACTTCGAAATTCTGGCAAAGTTTCCACAAGGCAATGGGGACTGATTTATGCTTGAGCACAGCATATCACCCCCAATCTGATGGCCAAACAGAAATTGTGAATAAATTACTTGAAGACATGTTGAGAGCATGTATATTGGATTGGGGAGGAAGTTGGGAAGATCACATATTTCTGGCAGAGTTTGCATATAACAATAGCCAGCACAGTAGCATAGGCATGGCACCCTTTGAAGCACTCTATGGTAGACCCTGTTTATCACCTTCAAGTTGGATTGAGTCTAGGGAGAAGGTGGTCTTAGGACCAGAAAATGTAAAAGAAACCTCTGAAAAGATAGCCTTGATTAGGAAAAGGATTGCTTCTGCTCAAGATAGGCAAAAGAAATATGCTAATCAAAAGAGGAAAGAAGTGCAGTATGATGTGGGGAATTATGTATTTATTAAAATATCACCCATGAAAAAGATTTTGAGATTTGGAAAACAAGGAAAGTTGATTCCAAGGTATATAGGACCATATAAAATTCTAGAAAGAATTGGAAATGTAGCCTATAAGTTAGAATTGCCAGAGGAGATGAGAGCAATGCATGATGTTTTTCATGTATCCCAGTTAAGGAGATGGGTTCATGATGAAGAAATAATTTTAAAATCCCCTGAGAAAGTGCAGATTGATCCCAGAATGGTGTATGAGAAGAAGCCTGTAGGCATAGTTGCAAGGGAAATTAAGAAACTGAGAAACAAAGAAATAAAATTAGTAAAAGTGCAGTGGAGTCTTGACCCAAATGATTTCACATGGGAGGTGGAAGATAAAATCAGAAGTGATTATCCACAGCTAATTGATTGAATCAAAAGGTAAAAATATATATACATAAGTATACTAATGAATGATTTGATTAAATACTTTGTTATGCATAGGAGTTAATTAATGATTGATCTGAAAATGATTGATTGCTGAATTGAAAATGTCTGAATTAAGTATGAAAGAATTGTGAGACACAATTCCTAAAAGGAAGGGTATATGTGATAACCCTGATTTTATGAACAAGTTTTATAATTTAATTTAGCATACTTGTTTGAAATTTTGGTTGCCTAGGAAAAATATATATGATAAGTTGACCATAAATGCATTGGGTAAATATTGATATGTATGCAAGATAATATAATATATAGGTACATACTTCTCTGGAAAAAAAAGAAGCAGAAATTTATTTGTAAGCTAGAGAAAAACTATAGATACATGAACATAACATAATTATTACAGATATGAATATATCCTTGAAACAAAGTCTAGAATAAGGAAAAATAAAGGTTTAGGCAAGGATAGAAATATAGATATTGTACAGGCATTTTAAACAAAGGCTGGCTAAAGAAAAATTATTATTTGCATGAAAATAGTATGAGTTGTTGAATAAATACTTTATCCACTTTTAGCAATTTTCTTAGCTTTTATAGATATCATGCAAATATGGTGACTGGGGTAATAAAGTGTAAATTCTGTTAATAGAACCAGGGACCATTTACCCATTTGCTCTTAGAATAGAAAGAGAGGTTGATCATAAGTGGTAGGGTAAAATTGACATTGGGTAAATTCTAAAACCCTAGAGGCAGCCAAGGTCTTGTATAAAGGAGGGTTTAAGGATGAAAGGATCTGTCACCATTTGCTTCAAAAATAAATATACAGAAATATAGATAGTTAGCAAAAGGAAAAATGAGAAGCACTGGCTATTAGAGGCAAGTAGGAGATAGCAGATCAAAGGAAAAAAAGGATTAAGGTGAGTAATCTCACTGAAAATTGGCATTAAGTCCTGAATATTGAGGCAGCCTAAATGGTTTTATATTTTTAATTAATCTGTGCTCATTTTATGATATTGATGTGTTGATGATCTGATTAAATATTGTGTGTTAATATATCCAGAAAATATATTGATGGCTTTCATATTTGAATAATTATTGTGTCATGAATTATCTTTGAGATGAGATGCTTTCTTTATGTGACTGCTGCATATAAATTAATTCATGGAAACTCCAGGGATATATGATTTAAATCTATGGTCTAAAAATGAAAAAAAAATGGGGCTGTAGCATAAAGTGGTTGCTGCTTATGTCTCAAGAATAACATGGTAACATAGAAGTGCAATGTCATACTTGTGCTGAGCTTCTATGATTACAAATAAATCCAAATAAGAATAAAAGCTTGTGGTTTAGTCAGATCTTGTGAATCTGTGAGTATTTGATTAAGCCAGAGGTAGATGGATGCATCAAAGCAAACTATATATGACCATATATTTATAAGCATGATTCCCTAAAAACCCATGATTTAAATAAAATGTACACTGAAAAATCAAACTAGCTTGTATGAATAAATCTATGATTATGAAAAGATGATCTGTTATTCTTTGAACATATGCATGATGGTTGAGTTATTTATTTTCTCTGATTAATTTATGAGATGCAGAAGGGATTAGCATACATGGGGGAAAAGGGGAAATAAACATTTAGTAATTTAACTAAGGAATTTGGATCTTAGGGCTACAAAGTATGGCTTGGCAAGGGAAATATTGCAAGCTCACACATGGTATGATTATACCCAGGGGCCTGAGTGTGCTGGGTTAACAGTGAATATGTCCCAGACAGTGTGTGTTTTAATAAAAGGAAAGTAGCTAAAGTCCATCATAAAATACCTGAGATTGAATACTGAGAATAAGTTCACAGGTAGGGTTGGGTAAAATCCCTAATAGCCAGAAAGATTATAAATAAGGAAAATGATTAAAATGATAATCAGGTTGGTTGGTTTAGAGTATTCTGTTGAGAATTATATGTTTGTGCTCTCTGAAATAATCCATTAAATCATGTATGTCTATGTTATGCATTAATAAACATGCACAGGTGGTAGAGGAATGTATACTAGAGAAACATTGCTTACCTTATCTGTTTTACAAAGTTATTTAAATTTTCAGTAAGATTATTCATACCAGACAATTTGGTCTGACCCTTTGTGTGTTTGTATACCATTGGGTGTCTCACCTTTTTATGAGGCAGCTCGTGGTGATTGTGCAGGTAAATAGGCAATTTCTTGATCAAGAATTGGATGAATTAGCTGCTAAGAAATTGGATAAAATAGTTACAGAATCAAGTGATATTAAAATAGATGTTAAACTGAATTTATGTTATGAAATGTTATTATGTTAGTTAAGTTGTTTGGGAGGAAACTGATGTAATGTTATTTTCTGGTTGCAAGTATTGAACTACTCATGAGATCTCTGTTAAAAGTTGTGAGTTGCTTTTGAGAATGTTTTATTATGTGATACAATTTATAGTATTAACTCCCTGAATGCTTAGCATAAGTGTGCAACAATAAGAATAATCTGAAATGATCTGTAAATTGAAAATTAAAGGAGTAACCTGAGATCTGTTGTAAGTATCAATGGAAAGAAAAGGTAGGATAGAAACCCAGATTAATTTGTATGAGATGTGTGTAAAGTAGCAGAGGAATTCAGGCTAACTTGACCAACTTTGTCAAGCCTGGGTTCAACCAGTCAAATACCCTAAGCTTATTAGTTAAGAAAGGCAACAAATAAAGCAAACTAGTAAACCAGGATTGTTGTATTGAAAAATATGTTACCTGAAATCACACAGATACACACATGCACAAAGAACACAGATACATACATGCACACAGAACACAGATGCACACATGCACACAGAATACATATACACACACTTGCACAAGGGATAATTAAGTGTTCAGTAGATCTAAATTCATGGAAATCTAAACTAACTCTAAAACTAGAAAAATAACATCTAGAATTTGCCAAAAATTAAGTAAGACAGAAAAGCTTTCTGGAAATTATTTTTGCCATGAGAAATTATATAGAAAATTCCAAAATAAATTCTCTGCATTCAAAACTCCTTTACTCTGATTAAAAAGAAAGAGGAAACCTTAAAGTATCATTTATACATGGTTTCTTGTATGTAAGTTAGGTGATTGATTACAACAATATTTTTATATTGGTTGAAAGATCCTGGATAGTAGAGAAAGGATGTTCTCTTGAATAGATTATCACTTAAAAAAAAATTATGTAAAAGTGGGTCATCTCAATGTGGCATGCTGAGTGTTGCTGTGTGATGATCAGTGTTTGGTCATTTGCGATATGATCATTTGTTTGATCTTATATCTTTGTGATCATAGGTTGATCATTTGTTTGACCCGAAGCATGGCTTTGTGACAAAGCGTAGCTTTGTGGACGAGACTTCGTCGAGCCTCACACCCCGGAAATGGTTAAAACAGGAAAGATGCGGGAAGGTTCTAGGGAGTAGCGCCCCTTAGTGTATGTCATTCTTTCTGGATAGAGGTGGTATCATGGTATGGAGCCCAGATACTTAACCTATGTGGTTTCTGCATTATTATTTTGATGTGGTTGTTGCGAATCGAGGATCCTCGGGAAGATCGGTTACGATCGGGGGATGGCATACGCGTGTCAGTAGTTACCTATTTTTGCAGAGGTAACCCGGCCTTGTGTTGGCAGAGATCCGGTTAGGTTCTCAGGACGTCATTCCAGAGGCGTTCTGTTCGTGGCATAGGAAGTTCCTTAGCCTGACCATTTGTTGGAAATCCAAAGAAACAATACGAGCCTTTACAATTTAAATTGTAGAACCTGTCTCCTCAGGAGGCAGCTATAGCAGGCATAATATAATGGTACCTATGCTGGCTAAGATTTATATTCTACTTTCGAAATGTTTTCTACACTATGCACTAGTAATAATATCAAAAATGATTTGATTTTGCGTAGTAAGCATCTTTGACTAACATAAGAAGAAATCTCCTCCAAGTCTGCGTTTGCATTGTGTGTGTGGTGGGAGGTCTTATGGTAGTTTCATTTTCCAAAAGCATTGCGAATTGACTTTAAATTCTTTTGCTATTTGTTTTAAAGATTAACTGTTTTTGTTGCTCACACCAGTCCCATGACTGATCCGGAGTTTATTGTTTCTTTCCTAAACTCTGGATGCTCAAAATTTTTCTACACGAGCAGTCTAGAGTTTGGTTTTTCAGATATTCAGATTTAGTAGATTTTCTGGAGCTAGTTCAGTCTTTGGATCAGACTGCACTTGCTTATCTTTGTGCATCGTTATTGGGAGTTCAAGCTATATCTAGATTGCTGCTTTGAAGATGAAGATTATCCGCTGCTGATGTTATCATTTTCTTTTCCGCTGCTATTTATTGTATCATATCTCTGATGTATATTGATATCATTGTATCACTCTGTTGTACCAGATGTTGTATCAGATATTGTATATCAATGTATTATTCATTTATTCCGCTGTGTTATTTACTTAATGTTGTTATAAGCTCCGGAGAACCAGATTCGGCATTTGAATCTACGGCATTTTGAGTACAAGTGGAGTACAGGTGCCGATTTTCGAAGGCCGACTTTTGGGTCTTTACATAGGAGGAAGAAGAACGTTAGTGGGTCATGCTTCTTTTGTTTGGGTATGGGTTTTATAATATGTAATTAGAGTTTAATATAATTATAATTAATCGATGAACTTAAAAATCGTATAACTCCTGCATGCAAGGTCCGATTAGAACGAGACTTTTTGCGTTGCGATCGTGATGATGAGAGCTTCGAAATGAAACTCGTTTGGACGGATTTGGAGACAGTGGAAATTTGGGCTAAAATCGGACGTTGTTCGGTTTTAGTTCAAAAACGAAATGTCTCAGCAACAACAGAAAATAAAGATGAGTGTTATATAACGCTCACAAGTACTAGAATATATTTATGCTAGTTAAATTTGAAATTATGAAGTGATATAAATTTATTAATCGTTGTTTGATAAATTTAATTGTCATCTAAATTGTCATTTGAATTAACTGTTAAAAATTAAAATTGACAGTTAAATTTGAAATTGGAATTAATTACCAGCAAAATACCCGATAGTAATAAATATGAAATTGTTATGAATTATATTGTCTGTTTGTATAATTGATTGTGATGGATGCCAATTGATTGATATTTGAATGATTGGATGTTTATTTATTTTTATATATATCATGTTATCACCTAGTAAATTATTTACAGTATATGAAACTGTAAATTGAATTATTTCGAATAAATTAAGAAATAGGTCGAAATAATATATACCTATGACATTTATTTTGGATTGAATCGATATATATCCATCCCTAAAATTAAATTTTAATAACTGATCACTTGGTTATAAGATAGAGAATTATACACGGACAACGGATTGGTTAAATGGAATGGTTTTAAAATTTTCGATTTGAAATTTTTTAAATGATTTTGATTTAAAAGAAAGAAAAATCAAATTTAAAGAAATCAAATTTAAAGAAATCAAATTATTTTCGAACTTGAGTCCTAAATGTTGAAATTTAAATTTGGTAAAGGGGAATTGTTTAAATAATCGAAGTGAGATTTTGAAGTTATAATCGAAATATGATTTGAATTTCGAAATTTGATTTGTTTTAAAAGGATTTGAAATTTCATTCAAACTTTGTATTATTGATAAGTAAAGGAAATTTAATTGGATATATAGATTTGGACTCAAGAATGGAATTTGTTTTTTGTTTTAAATCATAATTCGAGGATTGAAGTTTAATTTGAATTCAGTGATTTTAATCGTTATTTTTGAAAATCGAACTCGAATTTATATAAATCAAAATGGTTTAAAATTGAGAATTGAATTGAAATTAATTCAAATTGGAATTTAATAGAATTAATTGGGATTGAGATCGAAATTGAATTAATTTGAAATCGAAGTTAAAATTGATTTGAATTGAAATCGAAATTGAATCGATCGAATGGAAATTGGAATTGGTTCGAATTGGGAAGTTGGAATTGAATCGGTTTGACTTTGAAGTATTTTCAATAAAATTATTTTAATATAAAACTGTTTAAAATCTATCTTCTTAAATATACAAATTACTTTGGTTTTCTAAATTATTTTACTATATAAACAATTTTAATATTTAAACTTTTTGATATTAAACTATTTTAACCATTTAAACTATTTTTTACTATTTTAACCATTTAAACTATTTTTAGCTATTTTTAACCATTTAAACCATTTAAACTATTTTAATTATTTAAACTGTTTTAAAACTATTCAAACTATTTTTCAAAAATTCAAACTGGTCAAGGGTGGAATTGTATTTTTAAATCATGGATTTAAATACGAATTGGGTTAAATGAAGTTATAACCTAAACTGGAATTCAAAACAATTTTGGAACTGAAATCGAGATATTAAGACGAACATGATTTTGAATTGAAATAGTATATTTTGAGTAAATATGATGATTTTCAAAATGGATTTGATTTTGAGGCGAATGTGATATTTTGATATCAGGTATGAACCATTTTCGAAATATAAAAGAACCAACCAGTGTGTAAAACGGCGTTTGGTTGTTAAACAGACCGGGGCCTCTTATTGACATGCGCTCTGTCAATATTGGAACCACTTTAACAACTGTGTACGCGGAGGAGACTCCAGAACAAAGTGGTTGGATTTGGCATCATTTGCAGGATTTGAAGAAAGAGAACGGTGATGGATAGACCCCGGCACCTGTGCCAATTTGAAATGACTAAAACATGATGGCTTGATAGGGCCAAGTGGGCTAATTACCCCGAGCGGACATCCGTTCTTCGATTTTTCTTGGACTTGGTCCATATTATTACTCTTGTTGTTAGTTTCGATTGGTGCACCTTGATTTGGGATAGCCTCCCTTTGACTCGATATGGGATGGATGGACGCGGTGGACGGTCATGGCTATGATGGTTACCACCAGCCCTACGACCTGAACTATAGTATCCTACCTTGGGCATTGCCTCATGTGCCTTGTTCTACTTCTATCCCTATACGAGACCACTACGATTTTGGTTTAGTGTTGTCGTATCCCGGCGCATCCCTATCCATCGACGGTTTACTGGTTTTTTATATGCAAACTGTACGACAATGCTTAAAAACACGTTAAGGAGGATCAATGTAAAGCCTTAACGCTATTTTGATATTTATTTTCTTGACTGGACATTATATATATAGTGTATTCTACTGCATTTAAATATTTTGACGGATCCTTAAGAGATGGAAAATCCCGTAACATCACTTGAGTTATTGCACGCACGTTATACACTGGATAGGAGATGTGAAACCCCGTAAACATCTCTAACGCCGTGGCACTCATGTTATATGCGATATTGATTTGACTTACATAAGGATGTTTTAGTCCCGACTCAAGTGTTTTGTCTTTTCTTTACGCTCGGGTCAGTCCTGAGTTTATCGGCTTATTGAAGATTTATATCGTTGGACGAAGATGAAGATTTGGTATATTATTACTATTAGTATTCATGCATCATGTTGTCTGTTGCATTATTTATTTATTCCTGATGTATGTATAACTCTGATAAATGTTGTATAGATTATAATCAAATGTATAGTAAACAGCTTCATGAACTGTTTATTTGATTATTATATTTTATCGTTCCGTTGCGAGATTCTGTGTTTGTTTTCTTTTTCGTTTCTTAATTAACCATAATGATTATCTATATTCCGAATTGTTTAAGTTGGACATGTGTAGATTATTTTTGATTTAAACCTTCTGAAATGTGGGCCGTCACATCTGGTATCAGGGCTTTGGTTTAGCGATAACCTTAGCTTTGTGGGGTTTGACTCGTTAGAGATAGGGTCAGTAGTACCCTAGAATGAGTTTGAGTGTATAGATATGAGTGCGTATTTGTTAGTGTATATTAAAATTGTTTTATATTGTGTTGGTTGATTTAGTCAGTGGCTTATGGATTCGGGTCAATACAAGTAATTAACATTATTGATAGGGATCTCTAAACACTTGAACAGAAAAATTCGACATAGTATTGTTTTGAAAATTGAGCAAATGAAATAATTTTACCCTGATTATATTTTATATATAAAGAAATAATTTTTCAAAAACTATTAGGGTATTAGTGTGTGTTGGTGGTTAGGAATGATAATGTTGGTTATTATCATTAATTGGTTGTTGTGCCTTAACAAAAGATTTTTAAAATAAACAATGATAAAACATTTGTGAAATGTTTTAAGGAAGTGAAATTTTGAAAATATAATTTATAAATTTGACTTATAAATTAAAATGGATTTAAATTGAGAAGTTTTGAATCTAAGTCCCGGAGATTTTGAAATGTGTTTCAAAGTGTTTTGGAAAAATAATAATGATAGTATTACTTTGGAAGTATTTTGAATAAAAATATTTAAAAATGGTTTCTAAAAGAGATAAAAGTACTAAACTCGCTTCGGTCACTGGAAAATAATTCCGATGATGATCGCGAAATCATCGGTGTTCATTTTTGAGTTTCTTAGTGATGGATTGCTACCTTAATGGTTTGCTAATGGAGTTTTGTTTTGATAAATGAGTTTTGATTTTAAGAAATCTAAAAATTTTGATTTGATATAAAAGCGAGATATGTGTATATATATAATTTCAAATTGATTTGAAATTAAATCGGGTATTTAGATTCTGAAATTTGCTATCTAAGTGTTGTGAAATAAATAAAGATAAATTTTGAACTTATAAATTTGAGAAATGACATAGATAATAAAAGAAATTGTGGGATTGAGATAGGAGGTTAAATTTAACTTAAGAAAAGTTAAATGAAGTGATTGAGGTAGTGGAATAAATTAGTGAAGTAAACAAATTAAGTGAATTGAATTAAACTAATAAAGTGAAATTTGGAAATTTAACCTAAGTGGGGCTAAATAAAATAAAATTTTGGAAATGGAAATTATTTAAGATTTGAAATAATTAATGAAATGGGCTAAGTGAACTAACTAATTTAATTAGTGAGTAAATATGGTTTGGGATATGGTTGATAAAATTGAATATTTAAAATTGGGAGATAAATTGAGTTAAATTGAATTTGAATAGAAGTGGATATAAATTTAAGTATTGAAGTGGTAAAATGTTTATAATTGGCTTAAGAAAATTTGATGAGAAAATTCTTAAGAGATAATTGGTATTGAAAAATATACTAAGAAATTAAGCAATGTGAACAATGCAGTGTGGATGATAATTGTGAATAATTAAATGGAAATGAAGAAAATATAAACAAAGGAATTTGGTAGAGCTAAGAATTAATGGAAATAAATACGTAAGTTGTACGTATATTATTTTATTCGCATAATGATTTGATCCAGAATCGAGCACAGAATTTCGAGATAATTTATATCGATCCGAGTTAGGATTTTTCACTCGATTCTCGACGGTGAACCCTAGTTATGGATTTTTGATTTGATTATGGAATTCTCTATCATAGTATATGGCTATGCAAGGAGAATGACAGTTTCTGATCAAGGAACCAAAACTGAGTCCGCACTAGAGAGTCATGTGATCATGAACGATACTAGTTCTAAAGTAAAATTGTGTGATCGAGTGAGCTATTAGATTTGATATTGCATACGGATGATATATGTACATCGTACGGGCTTAAGTAAAGCAGATATTGGAAACTAAAAATGAAAAGTATAAAATGATTTTACAGTATATGATTGGATATCATTGGTAAATAAGATGCAGGTATTTAAAATCAAAAAAAATTTGGATTGCCCGACAAAAAGGTACATGTTTATTTTGTCATTTGATTTGATGGTTTTATGATTGAGCAACTTAGCTTTTCTTTTCATTTGTTGGTTTGGGGCGTAGTGAGGTTTTGTAGTTGTTCGGATCTAGCTGTGCAAAAGAGATGCTGGCGAAATTTTTCGAAAATTTAGGAGTTAGAAAATTTTGAAGAAATTGTTAATAACTAAAATTTGATTTTGATTATAACTTGAAATAATTGAGTAAATAATATTATTTGGAATCTATGGATGAATGCGGGAAGTAGTAAAAAAATGAATGACAATGTGGTTTCAACAAATTGATTTTGGGAAGTTGTTTTAACTAATTTGTTTTGGGAAAGTTAATAGGTTTTAGGTCGTTCTTCTTACCTTGGAAATTTCGGGGACAAAATTCTTTTTAAGTGGGAGGAATGTAACGACCCGGAATTTTGGGTTATTTGGAATTGTTTATTTAATTGATTTTAAATATTGGAAAGTAAAATTTTATCGATTTAATAGGTTGAATTTCAAATATAATGATTTATTGATAATTTAATTGTTAATTAATAATTAAAATTTGGGTAAATAACCGAATCCTGGGTTCCAGGCTAGATATAAATGATTTAAAGGCTTATTAAATTTATATATATAAGAATGAAGGTAATAGAACTTTTAAAGTGAATTTAAAAGTGATTTACTCGATTTTAAAAATAACTCGTTTAAATTAGCATATAAAAATAGCGATCCGAGGCACAATCTTGGAATTCGACGAAACCAATTCCATTGGATCCGTAATAGTGTATTATTATCAGATTTTAAATTTTGTTGCGTTTGGAGTTATCGTTTGGTCGTACGGGATAATAACACATCGAATTTAATATTGAAAATTTAATATAATAATTGGGTCCAAAAAGCTATCTTCTCCATACGATCGAATTGGGACTCGAGACTTGTTCCATTGTGTTAGGAATAGGGGTATAACATTATGAACGCTTAGCGGCACGCCTCGATAGGAGTTTGAAATAAATATCTAGATATTTGAATATAAAATAATAATAATTTATATATTGGCTGGACCATTCCATCACATCAGCCAACATTCTTTCTTTTCCAGCCACCCTACTATGTATCCACCTTCTTTTAAAAGCTGTCCTTCCCTTTCTCTTTCATTCAGGCTTTTCACGAAAGGAAAAAGAAAGAAATGAGAACTTCAAAAATCAAATTTTTGTAATCTACTCAACAAAAAAATATCAAACCACTTCCTAAATTCATGTCTTGGCAAGGGCTTCAAGCTGTAACAATTTGGTGGTGTTCGAGCTTGTCTAGAAGCATGCGGAAGTGGTCGAACGGTAGTTTCGAAAAATAAGGTTGGAGTTTGCCATTGATTTGGACCTCGTTCTGGGAAATAGAGGGTAGAATCGTGATGAGGGAGGTGAGGCGCACCTGGGGACGAGTTTTGGTGAGATGCAGTCGAGGGGAGGAAGTCACGACCATGTACTGTAGCAGGGGGGTCTCGAGCAGGTCACGTTTTGCATCGTGGTGGTGATGGCCGAGTCGAGCACGATGAGAGGAGTGTGTTGGCGATGTTGGTTTGTGATTTTGTCAAGTCGTTCGTGGTATCAGTATGGAACGTGCACGCGGATATTTGGGTTAGAGCTTGAGTCTTGTATAGGGGAGTTAGGAGGAAGAAGAACGTTAATAGGCTGGGCTTCTTTTGTTTGGGTATGGGTTTTATAATATGCAATTAGAGTTTAATATAATTATAATTAATCGATGATCTTAAAAATCGTATAACTCCCACATGCTAGGTCCGATTAGAACGAGCCTTTTTGCGTTGTGATCGTGATGACGAGAGCTTCGAAATGAAACTAGTTTGGATAGATTTGGAGACATAGGAAATTTGGGATTAAATCGGATGTTGTTCGATGTTAGTTCCAAAACGAAACGTCTCAGCAACAACAGAAAATAAAGGTGAGTGTTTATAACGCTCACAAGTACTAAAGTATTTTTATGCTAGTTAAATTTAAAATTATGAAGTGATATAAATTTATTAATCGTAGTTTGATAAATTTAATTGTCATCTAAATTGTCATTTGAATTAAATGTTAAAAATTAAAATTGATAGTTAAATTTGAAATTGGAATTAATTATCAGTAAAATACCCGATAGTAATAGCTATGAAATTGTTATGAATTATATTGTCTGTTTGTATGATTGATTGTGATGGATGCCAATTGATTGACATTTGAATGATTGGATGTTTATTTATTTTTATATATATCCTGTTATCACCTAGTAAATTATTTACAGTACATAAAACTGTAAATTGAATTATTTCGAATAAATTAATAAATAGGTTGAAATGATATATACCTATGATATTTATTTTGGATTGAACTGACATATATCCATCCCTGAAATTAAATTGAAATAACTGATCACTTGGCCATAGAATAGAGAATTATATACGGACGGTGGATTGGTTAAATGAAATGGTTTTAAAAAATTTGATTTGAAATTTATTTAAATGATTTTGATTTAAAAGAAATAAAAATCAGATTTATAGAAATCAAATTATTTTCAAACTTGAGTCCTAAATGTTGAAATTTAAATTTGGTAAAGGGGAATTGTTTAAATAATCGAAGTGAGATTTTGAAGTTATAATCGAAATATGGTTTGAATTTTGAAATTTGATTTGTTTTAAAAGGATTTGAAATTTCATTCGAACTTTGTATTATTGATAAGTAAAGGTAATTTAATTAGATATATAGATTTGGACTCAAGAATGGAATTTGTTTTATGTTTTAAATCTTAATTCGAAGATTGAAGTTTAATTTGAATTCAGTGATTTTAATCGATATTTTTGAAAATCGAACTCGAATTTATATAAATCAAAATGGTTTAAAATTGAGAATTGAATTGAAATTAATTCAAATTGGAATTGAATAGAATTAATTGGGATTGAGATCGAAATTGAATTAATTTGAAATCGAAGTTAAAATTGATTTGAATTGAAATCTAAATTGAATCGATCGAATGGAAATTGGAATTGGTTCGAATTGGGAAGTTGGAACTGAATCGGTTTGACTTTGAAGCTATTTTCAATAAAAATTATTTTAATATAAAACTGTTTAAAATCTATCTTCCTAAATATACAATTTACTTTGGTTTTCCAATTTATTTTACCGTATAAACCATTTTAATATTTAAACTATTTCATATTAAACTATTTTAACCATTTAAACTATTTTTAACCATTTTAACCGTTTAAATTGTTTTTAACTATTTTTAACCATTTAAACTATTTTTAACTATTTTAATTATTTAAACTATTTTAAAACTATTCAAACTATTTTTCAAAAATTCAAACTGGTCAAGGGTGGAATGTTTATTTTTAAATTATGGATTTAAATACGAATTGGGTTAAATGAAGTTATAACCTAAATTGGAATTCGAACGGTTCTGGAACTGAAATCGAGATATTAAGACGAACATGATTTTGAATTGAAATAGTATATTTTGAGTAAATATGATGATTTCACAATGGATTTGATTTTGAAGCGAATATGATATTTTGATATCAGTATGAACTGTTTTCGAAATATAAAAGAACCAACCGGTGTGTAAAACGACGTTTGGTAGTTAACGAGACCGGGTCCTCTTATTGGCATCCTCTCTGTCAATATTGGAACCACTTTAATAACTGTGTACGCGTAGGAGACTCCAGAACAAAGTGATTGGATTTGGCGTCGTTTGCTGGATTTGAAGAAAGAGAACGATGATGGATAGACCCCAACACTTGTGCTAATTTGGAATGACTTATACAGGATGGCTTGACAGGGCCAAGTGGGCTAATTACCCTGAGCGGACATCCATCCTTCTATTTTTCTTGGACTTGGTCCATATTATTACTCTTGTTGTTGGTTTTGATTAGTGCACCTTGATTTGGGATAGCCTCCCTTTGACTCGATAAGGGATGGATGGACACGGTGGGTGGTCATGGCTATGATGCGTTACCACCGGCCCTGTGACCTGAACTGGTAGTATCCTACCTTGGGCATTTCCTCACATGCCTTGTCATACTTTTATCCCTATACGAGACAACTACGATTTTGGTTTAGTGTTGTCGTATCACGGCGCATCCCTATCCAGCGACGGTTTACTGGTGTTTTATATGCAAACTGTATGACAATGCTTAAAAACGCGTTAAGGGTGATCAATGTAAAGCCTTAATGCTATTTTGATATTTATTTTATTGACTAGACATTATATATATAGCGTATTATATTACATATAAATATTTTGATGGATCCTTAAGAGATAGAAAATCCCGTAACATCTCTTGGGTTATTATACGCACGTTATACACAGGATAGGAGATGTGAAACCCCATAAACATCTCTGACGTCGTGGCACTCATGTTATATGCGATATTGATTTGACTTACATAAGGATATTTTAGTCCCGACTCGAGTGTTTTTTCTTTTCATTACGCTCAGGTCAGTCCTGAGTTTTTCAACTTATTGAAGATTTATATTGTAAAGACCCTGTCGTAATTAATAATTTAAAAATCAGTAAAGACCATTATTTTTGAATTACCGTCGGAATAAATATTTTAAATAGAAAATTTGTAAGTTTATAATTTGAAAATAAGTCACGCATGCCATGCTTTTTTTTTCTGATTTCGTACGCCCTTACTATGATGTTCGGAAATCATACATGCATTCCTTAATTGCCTTAGAAAAATTAAACGCTCTCAAACAAAGTAACAACTACCCTTTTCTATGTGCAATTGAACACATTTATTTGGACTCAAGTGAAAAATCTTCTCTTTGTGAAGTAGCATCTTTTGTTCCTTTACTTTTGTATATCGTGCACCTTGAAACTGGACACGCAAGCATGGCTTTGTTGCCTTGATTTTGCAATTAGCCTAATGCCTTGAATTTGGACGTCCTTGCTCTTTTAACATTTTGCTACTTGAAGAAAATTATATACGTGGATTCAAGTAACATGCTATATTTCAATTACCTTCGCATGCATTAGAGTACAGGCTAGTGTAAATCAAAGTGTGAACCCAAATTTGTATTGTTGTCACATTCTTTTTTTTATAAAGCTTGTGAACATTTTTACTGCCATCTTTTTTTTGTGCTAGCATGTCCTTTCTCTCCTCTAGTGCACGTTTGCATTAAATGCAAAGTGTACAAAATAGCTAGCCAAGCACATCTCCACTCGGTTGACTTGTACCAAATAAGATTTGAGAAAATGAAAACTGAAATCTCTTTATTGCTGTTTTCCAGATAATGATTTCATAATTCAAAATGCAGTTTTACTTTCTTATTTATACAGGAATGTAAAGAAAAAGAGGGAATGGGTCAAAACAAAGCCCAGCCCAAATAGAATAAGAAAACAGATAAAAAGAAGCGGTCCGCATCATATAGAACCGAAGTCTTGATATCCCCCTTCAAATAGAACTAGGGTTTCTCAGCAGCCTTCATTTCATTCTCTTCATTGCTATCATCGTCCCCATTAACGATACATAAGAAATCTCTTGTGACGACCGCCCATGTCCCCTGCACCGAATCTAGAGATAGTGCGCTGTAAAGTGTGCCAGGCGACTATGGACGATTGTCAAGGTAAGATTAAAACAACAGAATCTATCGTATTACTCACAGTGCATGGACAAAATACAATAGAACATATGTATAGTGAAGCTTTACAGAACAAAATGACATCTTATAAAACTCCATAATAGTTGAATACAAGCATCCACATAGTCAATACATCCAGCCTCACTACATATCTCTCAGAGAATACAAAACAGCGGAATATCCAGTACATATAAGAAGATAATATGCAACCCTCTAGCTCGTCTTCGATATCAGCATCGTGAGAAGAGAACAGCACCTGTCACCTGCTACCTAGTCTGCCCGTCCCAAAATGGACGAACAGCCCAAGGCAATAAGAATTAAAAACATAAAGCCTTGAGTCAGACAACAGTCTTAGTGAGCAGTAAATTAACTAACAACATACCAAAAGAGCATAAAGGAAAAGGAATAGGAATACAACCCTCCCACTCCAACCTCATTCTACAGTGATAGCCCCCAGACACACACTAAGCAGAAGCAATCATAGCAGAGCATACAATTTAAAGTAAAGCAATTGTCACTCGAGTCAAGAGCGATGTTTTCCAAGTACAAATCCCAAGGTCTAAAACCAAGGTCAGATAAGCACCCAGGAAATACCGCTCTTGAGACCGAATGACGATACAACCAAACATCCATGACTCGGCTATCACTGTTATCATTGTTGCGATATCACCGTTAATTGAATGACCGGCACATTCTTTCAGCCGTCCGTCAAGGGCTAATGGTAACCCCGGTTCTAGACATAACTCCCGCACGTCATCGTGACCCGTGCCTAGGATTATCGAATCTACCCAGAGTACTTGACCATCAACTTAGTCTTTTGGGCGTCCCCATGTACTCTTGCTTAGAGCATGCTAGAACCTTCAACAACGATGAGACCTCAACCTCCTAGTCATCCTCCTCGACGACTATTGCCATACTAGCTCAAGCGCCTCTCGAGCATCCATTATCCTCAACTCGAATCATATCACCGAGTTATCAACATGCTTGGAATGATCCCGCCTGGATTAGACCAAGTCTTCATCATATGATTGCCTCGCTTCATTACATCCTCGCAAAGCCTCATCTCATCATCACATCATCAAATCTATGCATAAGAGCTTCATCATCCCGCTACATATGCCACGAGCAGCTTTTCCAATTCAAGAGCCTTTCCCTTAGCTTTTGAATCACCTTCGATCTAAATCTAATCATCAATCATCTAGTTCATAATAATCAATCAAATCAAACATCAATCCAAGCAAACAAGCATTTAAAAAAATGATCTAAGTAGACAATTATAACAATAATGGCATTTTCGTAATTAAAGAGTTGAAAGTCCAATAGGCATGAAAACATGGATTATATCTCTACAAACTTGATGAATGAACTTGCATAGGTTAACATATGATAAAATGGATGTAACATCATCATGAACAATGGATCTATATGGATCTATACATAGGATGAAGAAAATGCATGGAAATCACTATTTAACACCAAATCGAGCCAACAATCCGATATACTCCTTTGGATCCGTGTGAGAGATAATCACCACTCACCAAATCACCTAAACAAACCCAAATCAACACGCTTCAGATCTGGACAGCAAAGGATCAAGCTTGATCTATCACAAATCCGCTTCAAACGAAGAAATCTCTCTTGAAAAGATGAAGATCTTCAATCTAAGCTCTTGAATCTTCAATCTTGATCTTCGATTTGGATGGATGGAAGCACTAGATTAGAGTGGAGAAAAGAAGTGAAGAAGTGTAGAAGTCGAGCTCTCAAAATGGCAGCACTTCGTCGCTTCAAAATCCGGATCCCAAAAAGTGAGAACAACCCCTCCTATTTATAGCTGAAAACTGCCCTTAAGTCGTAACTCGGCTATCTCCTTAAGTCGGTGCCGACTTAACACTTAAGCCTCTGCCGACCTAACAACCTCCGACTCAACACATGCGCATATACGAACCCTGTCTACGACTTAATGCGCACGCGCCTTATCTAGTTAAACGACTTACGACTTACTGCTATGCCGAGTTAACCAGCCTAAATGACCTAACGACTTAACTGCCTCGCCGACCTACGACTTAACCATATGACCGACCTAACGAAGCAGACTCAATATACTGCCGCAAAACCCAAGTCCTAAGTCGGTTGACGACTCAACAACTTAACACAGGAGACGACCTACCGACTCATAACTCAACACACACTGCCGACCTAACACTTAACACCCAAACACTTAGGTCGCTCACAACATGTCCTTAGGTCGTTGCCGACCTAACTCTACTCCAGAATATTTAGGCTGCCTACTATTCTTCCTTAGGTCGCCCTAACCTCTTAAGTCGGTCAACCCCACTTCCTTAACTCGGCAACGACTTAACAAATAACTTGTCAGACATGCTAACTACTAAGTCGTCCAGGTCTTAAGTCGACCACTATCTTAACTCGTCAGCCGACTTAACACTTAACTCACCACTATCCTTAAGTCGGTTAATACTATAAGTCGGTCAACTTCTTAGATAGGCTACTCCCTTAAGTCGGTCACTCGACCTAAGCCACCCTATGACTTAACTTCCTTAACCCGGTTAATCCCTTAGGTCATCCTAAACTATCAACCGACTTAAACCACTCCCCTATCTTCCTTAGGTCGTCGCCGACCTACCACTTAGTCATTAACTCGTCCAGAACCCATAAGTCGGCTACGACTTAGTACTTAACCAAAATTCTTCCCAAAATCTGAAACAACCAAAAATGTTGAAAATTCCAGATTTGAACGAACTTTTCGATCCGTAAAAATACGGGTCGTTACATTCTCTCCCCCTTAGGAATTTCGCCCCCGAAATTCCAAACAAACAAAGCAATCAAAAACTATTCTGCACGCCTACCATCCATAGCAATCAACAAATCATGCATCCAATTCTAGCTTAGCATGCAGAATTCTAAAACTAGAACAAGTTACAATTTCGTTAGATGACACGACACCTTAGGGCCATACCTTGAAGAGTTCAGGATGAGCTGCCTTCATCCTCTCTTCCACCTCCCACGTACAGTCGTTATCATCGTCACTCCATTGTATCTTGAGCAACTTAACTATCTTCCTCCTAAGCTGTTTCGTGTCGGTTTCTACAACACGAAGCGGCTTACGAGGTCTTCTATCGACTGGATCAACTTCTAAGTCTTCACAGCTATCAGCAGAAACCACCGTACTCGAGTCGTGCACATACTTCCGTAGATATGATACATGAAAAACATTGTGCACACTCGACATCTTCTCTGGTAACTCCAATCTGTAGGCGAGCTTTCCAATTCGCTCGATGATCGGGAATGGTCCAACAAATCTCGGAGTCAATTTTCCTTTCTTCCCGAATCGGATAACATTCTTCAGTGGAGAAATCTTCACAAAAACCATTTCACCTACGTCGAACTCCAAATCCTTACGACGTTTATCAGCATAACTCTTCTGACGATCTTGGGCTGCCTTCATTCGTTGCCGAATGATCTCTATACAATCTGAAGTCTGACGAATCATTTCTGGCCCAAGTATCAGCTTCTCTCCTGTTTCCAACCAACATGTCGGAGAGTTACACGGTCTTCCATATAATGCCTCATACGGTGCCATACCAATGCTTGACTGGTAACTGTTGTTGTACGCAAACTCCACCAAATGAAGGTGATCTTCCCATGATCCTCCGAAGTCCAAAACACATGCTCTAAGAAGATCTTCCAAAACTCGGTTGACTCTCTCGGTCTGACCATCTGTTTGAGGGTGATAAGCTGTACTCAAACACAACTCGGTTCCCAAAACTTCCTGGAAGCTCTTCCAAAATCCACTAGTGAACAACGGGTCTCGATCGCTCACTATACTTTTCGGAATACCATGGAATCGAACTATCCACTTAACATACAACTCAGCCAACTTTGATGCAGTCCTAGTCGATCGAACAGGAATGAATCGTGCACTCTTAGTCAGACGATCCACAACGACCCAAATCCCTTCATTTCCCGTTCTGGTTCTAGGCAATCCATCAATAAAATCCATCGACACTTGTTCCCACTTCCATGTAGGAACTTCTAAGGGCTGAAGCAATCCACTTGGCTTCTTCTGTTCAGCCTTTACCAACTGACAGTTCATACACTTGGAAATGAAATCTCCAACATCCTTCTTCATGCCTTCCCAGTAGTAGGTTCTCTTCATATCCCGATACATCTTATTTCCACCTGGATGAATTGTCAGCTTCGAGTGATGACTTTCCTTCAGAACTTCACTCCTCAATTCATCTATATCGGGAACAACTAGTCGTCCTTGCTTCCGAAGCCAACCCTCTCGATCGACCTCGAATCCTTTATCCTTTTCTGGATCCAATCCAGATTCCAATTCACGGATAATCTTGACAAGCTTATCATCTCGCTTTTGGCTCTTCCCAATCCTTTCCACAAGAGTGGGTCTTATTGATAAGTTTGCCAACATCTCAGGTTCCAATTCACATCTAGGCCTGAAGTCAAATCCAGCTAAATACTCGAGACTCTTCCATTCTGAAAACATGGCTCCCAATCCTGCATGTCTTCGACTTAACGCATCTGCCACTGCGTTACCTTTTCCCGGAGTATAAGCTATACCAAAATCATATGATGCCAAAAACTCTAGCCAACGTTGCTGCCGAAGATTCAAATCCTTTTGGGAGAAAAGATACTTCAACGACTTGTGATCCGTAAACAACTCAAATCGAACTCCCAACAAATAATGCCTCCACATCTTCAGAGCAAATACAATCGCCGCTAACTCCAAATCATGAGTCGGGTAATTCCTTTCATGCGGCTTTAGTTGTCGACTGGCATACGCAACAACTTTATCCTTCTGCATCAACACTGCTCCAAGTCCAGTACCACATGCGTCGGTGTAAACCACCATCTCATCATTCCCACTAGGAATAGTTAAAACAGGAGCACTCGTCAGTCGCTCTTTCAGGATTCCGAAAGCTTGCTCACACTTAGCATCCCAACTGAACACTTGGTTCTTCTTCGTTAATCCTGTTAACGGTGCAGCTACCTTGGAGAAGTCCTTGATAAACCGTCGATAATATCCTGCTAATCCAAGAAAACTTCTCACCTCTGTTGCATTCTTAGGTCTAACCCAATCCTGGATTGCTGCCACCTTAGCGGGATCAACCGCTATTCCATTTCCAGAGATCACATGGCCTAAGAACCTCACTTCACTCTTCCAGAAGTGACACTTCGAAAACTTAGCCTTCAGCTGATGTTTCCGTAAGATCTCCAAAACAATACGCAAGTGCGTCTTGTGCTCTTCTTCCGTTCTGGAATAAATCAGAATATCATCCACGAACACAAGTACGAACTTGTTCAACTGATCTCTGAACACTCTATTCATAAGATCCACAAAATATGCTGGCGCGTTAGTCAATCCAAACGGCATTACCAGCCACTCAAAGAAACCAGATGGTGTCCGAAAAGCAGTCTTCGGCACACTATCCTTAGCTACTCTCAATTGGTGAAATCCCGTTGCCAAATCCATCTGAGAAAACACCTTGGCTTCGTGAAGCTGATCAAACAAGTCATCTATTCTCGGCAATGGATACTTGTTTTTCTTAGTCACCTTATTCAGCTCACGATAATCCACACACAATCTCAATGACCCATCTGCCTTGGTTGCAAACACAACTGGTGCACCCCACTCGGACACACTACGCCGAATGAATCCTTTCTGCAAAAGATCATCAACTTGCACCCTCAACTCCTGCTGTTCCCTAGGCGCCATCCGCCTAAGAGGCATCACAACAGGTCTGGCTCCTTCAACTAGATCTATACGAAACTCGATCTCTCTATGCGGCGGCAACCCTTTGACTTCGTCAAAGACATCCTCGAATCCATTTGCGATTGGCACTAAAGACAGTCCATCCCGTGGAACAACTAGCGAATACATGAAGCTCATGAAGACGCCTTCCTCATGCTTACATCGTATCACAATCTTTCGCCCTTCCACATTCCCGACTGTCACCTCCAGCCTCTCACAATCAACCTTAGCCGCATACTTCCTAAGCCAGTCCATACCCAAAATAATTCCGAACCCCGCAAAGTTCAAAACAAAACAATCACAAACAAAAGAGCAACCATGACTCGATACAACTAGACCACGGCATAACATACACAAACAAGACGAACCCCCAACTGGATTAGTCACAACCAATGGCCTATCAACAATATCCGGTTCCAAACCTAACCGGCCTACTAGTTCATTACAAACAAACGAATGCGATGCTCCAGTATCAAACAGAACTCTAACTGGAACACCACATAGGAAAAGAGTACCTTGAACAACCACACTCTTTCCCTTCTCTTCAGCAGTAGGAGCTTTCGAAGACGACGGAACAGCTCCTAAAGCATAGGCTTGCACAATCTGCCTGTCCTTCCTCGGTTCTGGACAATTCTTCCTGAAATGCCCTGGCTTGTCACAGTTGTGGCACTTCGCCGGCGCCTTCGGATTCTTGCAATCCTTGGAGAGATGGCCTTTCTGCTGACAGTTGTAGCAAGTCACTTCGCCTTTCGGCCTCTTCTGACCATCTTTACCCTTCTGCTGCTGCTGCTTCCTCTTCTTGTTTCTACCCTGCTGGGGTTTAGACTCTTCCCTGGTTACAGCAACAACAGATCCTTCCTTAGGAAACAGATTCTCGTGTCTGAGAGCTTCCTCCACAAGCTTCCTAAATGAATCGTCCAAGTGATCCATCAATCTTGGAGCCTGTACTTGATCCCCAACTTCTACTGATGGCCCCGGGGCTGACATCCTTCTCCTGATCGAAGTCATCATGGTTTCGAACATAGCAACATAATCAGCAGCCCCTTCAGTAGCACGGCCTTCCCTAGCAGCTGGTTTCCCTTTTTGACTCATTCTCAATATCTATAAAAAGGAATGATTAGAACATCTAGAGAAACAACTGCATGAAGGACTCAAACTCTACTAAGCTACTATATTATATATAGTAATCATCCATCAAAATACAATTACGTCTCTCATACGTAGTTACGACGGCGAGCGTTGGGTAAAATCGATTAACCAATGCTCTGATACCAAATGTGACGACCGCCCATGTCCCCTGCACCGAATCTAGAGATAGTGCGCTGTAAAGTGTGTCAGGCGACTATGGACGATTGTCAAGGTAAGATTAAAACAACAGAATCTATCGTATTACTCACAGCGCATGGACAAAATACAATAGAACATATGTATAGTGAAGCTTTACAGAACAAAATGACATCTTATAAAACTCCATAATAGTTGAATACAAGCATCCACATAGTCAATACATCCAGCCTCACTACATATCTCTCAGAGAATACAAAACAGCGGAATATCCAGTACATATAAGAAGATAATATGCAACCCTCTAGCTCGTCTTCGATATCAGCATCGTGAGAAGAGAACAGCACCTGTCACCTGCTACCTAGTCTGCCCGTCCCAAAATGGACGAACAGCCCAAGGCAATAAGAATTAAAAACATAAAGCCTTGAGTCAGACAACAGTCTTAGTGAGCAGTAAATTAACTAACAACATACCAAAAGAGCATAAAGGAAAAGGAATAGGAATACAACCCTCCCACTCCAACCTCATTCTACAGTGATAGCCCCCAGACACACACTAAGCAGAAGCAATCATAGCAGAGCATACAATTTAAAGTAAAGCAATTGTCACTCGAGTCAAGAGCGATGTTTTCCAAGTACAAATCCCAAGGTCTAAAACCAAGGTCAGATAAGCACCCAGGAAATACCGCTCTTGAGACCGAATGACGATACAACCAAACATCCATGACTCGGCTATCACTGTTATCATTGTTGCGATATCACCGTTAATTGAATGACCGGCACATTCTTTCAGCCGTCCGTCAAGGGCTAATGGTAACCCCGGTTCTAGACATAACTCCCGCACGTCATCGTGACCCGTGCCTAGGATTATCGAATCTACCCAGAGTACTTGACCATCAACTTAGTCTTTTGGGCGTCCCCATGTACTCTTGCTTAGAGCATGCTAGAACCTTCAACAACGATGAGACCTCAACCTCCTAGTCATCCTCCTCGACGACTATTGCCATACTAGCTCAAGCGCCTCTCGAGCATCCATTATCCTCAACTCGAATCATATCACCGAGTTATCAACATGCTTGGAATGATCCCGCCTGGATTAGACCAAGTCTTCATCATATGATTGCCTCGCTTCATTACATCCTCGCAAAGCCTCATCTCATCATCACATCATCAAATCTATGCATAAGAGCTTCATCATCCCGCTACATATGCCACGAGCAGCTTTTCCAATTCAAGAGCCTTTCCCTTAGCTTTTGAATCACCTTCGATCTAAATCTAATCATCAATCATCTAGTTCATAATAATCAATCAAATCAAACATCAATCCAAGCAAACAAGCATTTAAAAAAATGATCTAAGTAGACAATTATAACAATAATGGCATTTTCGTAATTAAAGAGTTGAAAGTCCAATAGGCATGAAAACATGGATTATATCTCTACAAACTTGATGAATGAACTTGCATAGGTTAACATATGATAAAATGGATGTAACATCATCATGAACAATGGATCTATATGGATCTATACATAGGATGAAGAAAATGCATGGAAATCACTATTTAACACCAAATCGAGCCAACAATCCGATATACTCCTTTGGATCCGTGTGAGAGATAATCACCACTCACCAAATCACCTAAACAAACCCAAATCAACACGCTTCAGATCTGGACAGCAAAGGATCAAGCTTGATCTATCACAAATCCGCTTCAAACGAAGAAATCTCTCTTGAAAAGATGAAGATCTTCAATCTAAGCTCTTGAATCTTCAATCTTGATCTTCGATTTGGATGGATGGAAGCACTAGATTAGAGTGGAGAAAAGAAGTGAAGAAGTGTAGAAGTCGAGCTCTCAAAATGGCAGCACTTCGTCGCTTCAAAATCCGGATCCCAAAAAGTGAGAACAACCCCTCCTATTTATAGCTGAAAACTGCCCTTAAGTCGTAACTCGGCTATCTCCTTAAGTCGGTGCCGACTTAACACTTAAGCCTCTGCCGACCTAACAACCTCTGACTCAACACATGCGCATATACGAACCCTGTCTACGACTTAATGCGCACGCGCCTTATCTAGTTAGACGACTTACGACTTACTGCTATGCCGAGTTAACCAGCCTAAACGACCTAACGACTTAACTGCCTCGCCGACCTACGACTTAACCATATGACCGACCTAACGAAGCAGACTCAATATACTGCCGCAAAACCCAAGTCCTAAGTCGGTTGACGACTCAACAACTTAACACAGGAGACGACCTACCGACTCATAACTCAACACACACTGCCGACCTAACACTTAACACCCAAACACTTAGGTCGCTCACAACATGTCCTTAGGTCGTTGCCGACCTAACTCTACTCCAGAATATTTAGGCTGCCTACTATTCTTCCTTAGGTCGCCCTAACCTCTTAAGTCGGTCAACCCCACTTCCTTAACTCGGCAACGACTTAACAAATAACTTGTCAGACATGCTAACTACTAAGTCGTCCAGGTCTTAAGTCGACCACTATCTTAACTCGTCAGCCGACTTAACACTTAACTCACCACTATCCTTAAGTCGGTTAATACTATAAGTCGGTCAACTTCTTAGATAGGCTACTCCCTTAAGTCGGTCACTCGACCTAAGCCACCCTATGACTTAACTTCCTTAACCCGGTTAATCCCTTAGGTCGTCCTAAACTATCAACCGACTTAAACCACTCCCCTATCTTCCTTAGGTCGTCGCCGACCTACCACTTAGTCATTAACTCGTCCAGAACCCATAAGTCGGCTACGACTTAGTACTTAACCAAAATTCTTCCCAAAATCTGAAACAACCAAAAATGTTGAAAATTCCAGATTTGAACGAACTTTTCGATCCGTAAAAATACGGGTCGTTACATCTCTGAATCTAGCAAAGTTTTTGTTGGATAGAGCCTTGGTCAGAACGTCTGCCTTTTGAAATAGTGATGGTACATGGTTGACTTGAAGCTTTCCAGCTTCGGTTCTTTCGCGAACAAAGTGAAGGTCCACTTCCATGTGTTTGGTCCTCGAGTGTTGGACTGGGTTCATCGAGAGGGATATAGTGCTCATATTATCGCACCAGACTGTGGGAATTTTAGCTGATCGAAGCCCTAATTCAGAAATTAGGCTTTCTGTCCACATTATCTCAGCAGTGACGCTAGCTAAGGCCCTGTACTCCGCTTCCGTACTCGATCTAGAGATTGTGGGTTGCTTTTTTGTACACCAAGATACAGATTGGATCCAAGATAGACGCAGTGCCCTGTGGTGGACTTGCGATCGTCTAGATCACTCGCCCAGTCAGCATCACTGTAAGCCTGTATCGTAATCTCTTTACTTGATTTCAATAGCAACCCAAAATTAATTGTACCCCTTAAATATCTCAATATACGTTTAACTGCTTTCCAGTGAGTGTCTAAGGGTCTTTGCATGTGTTGACAAACTTTATTTACACTATAGCAGATTTCTGGTCGTGTGATAGTAACGTATTACAGTGCACCGACAATACTTTTATATTGCTTGACGTTATTTATAGCCTCACATGTATGTTTGGATAGATGTAAATTACTTGTCATAGGGGTGGCAAGTGGTTTTGCCTTATCCATGTTAGCCCTGATTAGGATTTCAGATATGTACTGCTTTTGAGATAAGAATAAGCTTGAATCAGATTTTCTTTGTACATGTATCCCCAGGAAATGGTTGATTTCTCCTAGGTCTTTAATCGCAAAATGTTTATCTAGGAGAATGACCACTTGATTTATCTCTTCCATGTCATCACCAGTAATAAGAATATCATCTACATAAACTAATATGTAGATGATATTTTGACCTCTCTTTCGAGTATATAGTGAGTTGTCTGACTTGGTTGCATCAAAACCCATATTGCCTAGAGTAACTTTTAGTTTCTCATACCATGCCCTTGAGGCCTGCTTTAGACCATAGATAGCCTTGTGTAATTTGCATACATGTGTGCTGTGAGTTGCAGAACAGTATCCCATTGGTTATTGCATGTACACATCTTCCTGAAGCTCACCATTTAAAAAAGCATTGTGTACATCTAGTTGCTTGATTCTCCAATGCTTGTGTAATGCAACTGTCATAATTATCCTTATAGTAGCTGGTTTGATAACTGGTGAGAATGTTTCCTTAAAATCAAAACCAAATTGTTGTGTGTACCCCTTTGCAACTAATCTGGCCTTGTATTTAGCTATACTGCCATCAGTGTTTCTCTTGATTTTGTATGTCCATTTGCTTCCCACAAAGTTTTTATGCATTGGGGGTGTGACCAAACTCCATGTTTTGTTTTTAATTAAAGCATTATACTCTTCATCCATAGCCCTTCTCCATTCTTCATCTTTTACAGCTTGATCATAATTAGTTGGTTCAACCTTATTGAGTACAGCAGCATATACCTTAGGCTTAAAGATCCCACTTTTAGACCTAGTGACCATAGGATGTTCAGCCCTTGGTTGTGTTTGAACCATGTTTTTACTGTGACTGTCAGTGTTTTCAGTTGTTGAATCCTCATTATGATCATCAGTTGTTTTTGTTGTTGAGTAGTCATTTTCATCATGTTCATCCCCTGTCTGCTGGTCTTGGTTGATGTGAGTGCTAGGATGAATGTTGTTTGAATCTGATTTGTCTGAACTGTAACCAACTTTTGTGCTAGTGATAGATGTTTCTCCTGGTTGATGATCATTGCCACCATCTTGAATTTCACTTGCCAATTCAGTTAATTCTGGAATTGTTGGTACATATACAGCTTTTCTACTTGTTGGTTGTTTTTCCTTTACACTTTCTGCAAATGGAAAAACATTTTCATTAAAGACAACATGCCTTGAAATATATATTCTCCCATTTTTATCTAAGCATTTGTACCCCTTTTGATTATATGCATAACCTAAAAAGGTACAAGCACTTGATCGCAAGCTCAATTTATGCTTGTTATATGGCCTGAGATAAGGGAAGCACAGACAGCCAAACATTTTCATGTGATTATAATCAGGCTTAACTTTATGCAATCTCTCATATGGAGATTGTTTATTTAGTAATCTCGTGGGTACCCTATTTATGAGATACACTGCAGTGGCAAATGCCTCTTTCCAGTATCTCATAGGTAGTGACCCCTGAGATAACAGAGTTAATCCTGTTTCAACTATGTGTCTGTGTTTCCTTTCGACCAAGCCATTCTGTTCTGATGTGTGTGGACAGGTGGTCCTATGTATTATCCCTTTACTGTCATGAAATGCTTTTAAGGGCTTGAACTCACCACCACCATCAGTTTGCAAAATTTTAATTTTACTGCCATATTGATTTTCAGCATAAATGATGAAATGTTTAATTGCATTATATGTATCTGACTTGTTCTTGAGAAAATATATCCATGTGAATCTAGTACAAGCATCAACAAGTGAGAGATAGTACCTGTCTCCTTGTGTTGATGATAGGGGGGCTGGACCCCAAAGATCTGCAGCCACCAAATTCAGTGGCTCATGATATACTGTTTCTGATTTACTAAAAGTCAACTTGTGACTTTTTCCTTTTTGACAATGTGAGCATATAAAGGGAACAGAGAAATTTCTAAAAGCAATTTTACTTTCATTAAGAATTTGTTTTACAACATCAATCTTAGGGTGACCAAGTTTACAATGCCACAAATTAAGAGTATTATCCCCTTTTTCAACATTGAAACTAATTGTGTTAGAATAAGTTGCCCTATTAGTAGGTTTTCTTGTGCCCATGTTGATGAACTTGTAAAGACCTTTGTCCAATTCACCCTGTAGTAATATATTTTTATTCAGTAAGTCCCTAACAAGGCAGAATTTTGGGTGAAACTCAAAGTATACACTGTTGTCCTTGGCAAATTGAGAAACACTTATTAAGTTCTTTTTAATCCTAGGAACTCTCAATAAGTTATTCAGGTAGAGAGTCCTACTACCATTAACACTGCCAGTTCCAACATGTGATATTTTTATGGCTTCACCATCACCCATAAGAACAGAATGCGTACCTTTGTATTTCTTGTTTCCTAAATTGAGATTCTGAAGATTGTTAGTGATATGGTTGGTTGCACCTGAATCTGGGAACCAGTCATCTATGTGTGTATCATCATTTCTTTCTGCATCTTCATTTGTATCATCTGAGTTGGTTCTGTTTTGCTGGTTCACTTGAGCCATGTTTGCATTGTGTGTCTTTTGACTTGATTGTCCATGTTGTCCCGGATTGTATTCAGAGTTGAATCTGAAATAACATTTATTGGCCATGTGCCCTGTTTTTTCACAAATTTGACACTTTACTCTGTTATAATTGTTGGACCTTCCTCTTCCTCTTTGAGACTGACCTCCTCGTTGAACTGGATGGCCAGGGTTATTAGAGCTGTTGGGTGTTTTTGATTGATTCTTGTTTCTTGTATTTGCTGCAAAGTTAATGTTGATATCACCTTGTATTGACTTCCTTTGCTCAATTCTTCCTTCATGAGCAAGTAGGGCAGCATGTACATACTGCAGATTTGGCAGCACAGGTTGTGTGGCAATAAATGTAACAAGTGACTCATATTCATCATCCAAACCGCTAGTGAGGGTGAGAATCTGATCACTTTCTGTAACCTTATGTCCCACAGCACTAAGTCTGTCACACAAGTTCTTGATCTTGGTGATGTATTCTCTCATGGGCATGTCCCCTTTTCTAGCATTTAGAAGTTCTCTTTTGTAATGCATAATTCGAGCAAATGACTAAAAACTGAAAATCTGGTTTATAGTGGACCGGATTTCATATGACGTATTGCACCCAATAATTTGAGACAAAAGATTGGCACTTATAGATGATATTAGCCATGATGCAAGTAAGTTGTCATGTTTCTGGTGTTGAACATAATCTGGGTTACTGACAGAATTTTTTTCTTTGTCTAAAATTATGGCAGGAGGCATAGCTTTTGTCCCTTGCACGAATTCCTGAAGGCCATAACCTTTTAGTGCTGTCTTAACTTGATATTTCCACAAGATGAAGTTGTCTTCATCGAGAGGGATGGTGATAACATGACTCTTTGGCTTAACTAGTGCAGGGATGCACCTGGTGCCATTGTCTTGATCTCTCGAGGTGACAGATGCAGATTCTTCACCACTATCTGCCATTTTTGGTCAGGTTCTTTGATCTGAAAAACTTTGTCGAAGCAGAAATGATCGAAAAAGGAAAGAAACAGAGTTTCTTGGAGTGGTAGACAACAGTTTGCTGCCAAGAAACTGGTTGGAATCAAGAAAATAGTGGGTGTGTATTATATCAATGAAATTGATATAATACACATGCACAGCGGGTCGAAAGAGAGTCTGAAGCTCAAAGAAAATGTGAAAAAACGTTTGTTGTTACCGGTTGGAGATGATGAGTAATTTCTAATCCAAACCTTGGTAGCAACAGCGTTGATGAGCGCAGAGGCTCTTGATCAAGAACAGGGCAAAAACTCCAATGATGATATCTTTTCTGAGGAGGCACACGAAACTCCCTTTCAATCTTCGAAAGATAGTGAAGGGGTTGCAATGGTGGATAAAATGCCTTTCGGCTTGATGCTCTGATACCAAAATAAGATTTGAGAAAATGAAAACTGAAATCTCTTTATTGCTGTTTTCCAAATAATGATTTCATAATTGTACCAGTTAGAAAAAAAAAGAGAACAGCTTCAATTCTTTTATTTCTTTTTCAATCTTCAAGTTTCTCTGCAGATCATTAATGGCAGCTCCAAGCACTTGAATCGCTGGTGCCAACTGAATTCGAAAAATAAAATAAGGTGAGTTATTCACTCACATTTCTACTTTATAGTCATCAAGCCTCTGATTTGGTTCGAAACACTGCTTTCAGTGATTTCTGAAAATTTGATTCTATGTGATTTTTCCACCATGATTTCGACACTGTGCTTGAGCGCAGATGTGTACAGTTATACATTCATGTATGTGTATACGCGTTATCATCTTGTACATATTGGGCTGGGGTAGTTTTGCATTGTTGTGGTTATATATTATGGTCACTGCATCTGTTCAAAATTGTTAGTGTCATTTTAATTATGCATGCAAGTGTCAGGTGGTTGCATTTACTTCAGCTAATCACCTATGTGCGTTTGTTGTTTGTTTGTTTTGAATGTGTTTTAGAATCATTGCGTGTATAAGTTTTGCCCAGATCTTATTAAATGCGTGTATACAAATTTTTATAGCTTGAGTGTGAGTTTTTTTTAAGCAATAGTGTGATTTTGGGTACTCAAATGGGTACCATGCAAAAAAAAAACGTGAATGTTGTTTATGGAGTGTAATTGGTTGATTAAACTTTGACTATGGATTTTGTGTTGATTTCGCATACAACATCAGGGTGCGAACTAGCTTGACACGTACCAACATCGAAAATTCCATATGTTCATGAATTTACCTATTTAGCTTATGATGCACTAGTTATTAAATTATACTTTGTGTATGAGTTTTGTTTTATGTAAGTTACTGGCCAAGTTTTTTGTTGTTGTTTAAACTTCACTATGTGCATGCAAAAATATGCCCAGGTGTTTAATTTATTGCATATTTTTACAAAGTGTGTTAGTGCCTTCTTTACAAAGTATACCAATAAAGTATACTTTCTGTAGTGGTGTACGTGTCTTTTTTTTATATATGTAGTTTTTGCATGCAAGCTGGAACTAATTGAAGTGTTCATCATTTTTGTGTAAGAAGGGAAATTGTGTTTATGTGTTACGTATCAAAAATAAACAAGGTTCATGTAAAGGTGAACCAGTGCAACATTTTGTTGAAATTATAGTAGTGCCACCTACCGGTTAACTTACGTTGAATCGGTGTTTGGTTTTAAACGTAATTTGTTGCCGTTATTTTTATAACGAAATTTTTACATCGGTTATATAATTGTGAAGCGCGGTGTTTTGGTGACATTTTCGATGAATAAAAATTCACCGTTATTTTAACGTCAGTAACCGTTAATTTAAAATGACTTTTCAAGCGGTTATCCCGCAACGCTGATTTGATATCCGTTTTTACGGTGTTTTGTGAAGCGCAATTTCCTCGTCGAAATTGCTATAGATGTTGTTGTTTTAATCATGTATTTTAAAAATCGTTTTAAAATAAAAGTGTTTCCAAAAATTTTACAGTTTGCGCTTTCAAAAGAATGAGGAAGCGATTTAAACGCTTCAGCAAAATTGAGGACTATGACCATCACTTTTACTGATTCGCTTAATTCCGGACTTGTCAATTTGAGAACGTAAAATGTTATCTTTATAAATTACACAACTTTGCACTTTCAAGGAAACGATGAAGAGATTTAAACGATTTAGCAAAAGTGCGGAGTATGGAACCACACTTTTACTATTTCGGTTAATTCCGGACTCGTTAATTCAAACATCTGTTGTTTGATGATTTTGATGATTTTGTTGGGCTTTCGAGCCACTCTGCTGGACCTTCGGGTCATTTGTTGGACCTTCGGGTCATCTGATGGACCTTCGGGTCAATTACCAGTACTAGACCTTCGGGTCACTCTGCGGACCTTCGGGTCATCTGATGGACCTTCGGGTCAATTACCAGTACTAGACCTTCGGGTCACTCTGCGGACCTTCGGGTCATCTGATGGGTGCCAAAATTTATAGTACTTGGTAGGCTTCGGCCATCTGAGATGCACGTGCGGCGTAGCTAAAACTCGCCATCTGCTGGGATCGATCCAACTTTTAAGCTGATTTTTCTAGTTATCTTATTTTTTATTTCTAGATTTTGCGACTGCTGATTTTCTAGTTATTTATTTTGATCTCTAGATTTTGTAAATTGTTGCTTTGAATTCAATTATGAATTTGGATGTTGAGTTTGAGTATAATCTCATCTGAGATTATGAATTTGCGTATTGCTGTTTTAAATTCAATTGTAAATTTGAAAACTGATTTGATGGAGTTTAAATTGAGATTTCTTCATTGAAACTATGATGATTATTTATGCTGTATAGTCTCATTTGGGATATAATTATTTGTTTAAGTGTTGTTTATCATTCACTTATTTCTGAGAATAAATTAGACTGATCCGTTTATTATTTTCTTTTAAATAATACTCGGGTCAAACCGAGTTATTTTAGGGTAATCGCTATCTCTGATTCAGTTACAGCTTCAGCTTTTGGGATTTCACATCATCTTTTGGCTAGATTTCGAGGAGTTCTTTTGGTTTATTAGTCCTCATCTTATGTATGTATTGATGGATATGTATATGTATCGGTTCATGTGAACTATCGATTGTTGTAGCATGTATTCCAGATTTGTCTTTCGCTATATATCTGATCTTTCTGTTCTGATGTGATTATACTTATCTGTGTTGTTATTATAAGTTGTTCTGAATTTTTCTTAAAGCCACCGTAGTTTCGTTTTAGATTTAGATTGAATATATATCTTTGGGAGTAATTTATACAACTCCTATCGATGTAATCAATACTCGTCTAAGGCATAACTTACGGATGGTCGCTTCTAACAAGCCTTGTTCTTCGTAATAGCAGACGTTATTCCTTATAATAACCTTTGTTATTGTGAGTATAGAGGTGGGGCGTCACATATATCGGAGGACGAAGACGAAGATTTGGTATATTATTACTATTAGTATTCTTGCATCATGTTGTCTGCTGCATTATTTATTTATTTCCGATGTATGTATAACTCTGATAAAAGTTGTATAGATTATAGTCAAATGTATTGTAAACAGCTTGATGAACTGTTTATTTGATTATTATATTTTATCGTTCCGCTGCGAGATTATGTGTTTGTTTTCTTCTTCTTTTTTTATTTTTCTTAATTAACCCCAATAGTTATCTATGTTCCGGATTGTTTAAGTTGGACATGTGTGGATTATTGTCAATTTAAACCTTTCGAAATGTGGACGATCACAGACACTACATACAGTCTCTTCATTCTCGGTTAGATTTATGATGTACTCAATCCATAAAGACCAAACATGAGCAATCTTTCATGCATTTGTTTCTAGACATGTTATATTTTTCACTTTGTTTTTAATCATCTTGAATAAATATGTACATTTAACTTGTTTAACCCACACAGTTCACTCTTGATGGGTCAAATTTTTATACTGTTTTCAGTCAAGATAACATCACCTCACCCTCTTGCAATGCATCTCGTATGGTTTGGCCTATTGGCAGATTTATATAAAATCATCCATCTTTGAACAAAGAACAACCTTATATACTAAGTTATCAGTGAGCTCATACAACTCATTCAGACAATTAGGCTTTGAGCTTCAACTATGAACATGTTCTTAAATAACTTCAACCAGCCATTGGACCCAACCATAAAGTATTTGTTAGTTAACTGGTTTCTCAAGTTAATGTAGCAGTAAATTCTCTAGCTCACACACATGATTTAATCCAAAATTTTGTTTTCGTTTTATTTTTTAACTCACGTATGGTTGCCTTGCTTTTGGAACAAAATATACACTTTCATTTTATTTTTATCTATGAGATATGTGTTAGTTATTTGCTTTTTATTGACATAATATAATAAAATAAGTGAAAATAAGGGACACGTCCCTAAAATCAAACTTAATACACAACATTCTCCTCATAAAAAGGATATAAATTACATTCCTATTTTCAAATATTACAATTTTCTTCCCTACAACACCCCTCTTTTCCATTGTAGCAATGTTGATTCTTCATATATATGCATGTTATTTTCACATCCATAATTATATGTAATAGTTGCAACTGTATGCAATAATTGCAGACATGTCTGCAATTATACCATATAATTGCAGAAATGTCTGCAACTATATGCAATAATTGCAGAAATGTCTGCAACTATATGCAATAATTGCAGACACCATATAATTGCATAAATGTCTGCAATTATATGCAATAGTTGCAGATTTGAAGAAAAATCGAAGATGTTTAAAATTTGCAAAATTGTGTGCAAATATATGGAATAATTGCACCTTTACTGCAAATATGATTTTTTGGTATCAACAATGGATCTTATTTTAAAGAACATAATTTTTTTTGATTTTTTGGTGAAAACGATATGCTGAACCGATGTTTCTACAGAAAGTTATACGCGTTTGAAATGTTAAAAACATAAAGGGTATTGGGGTCTTTATGCATGTGTGAATTTGAAAACAGGGACCGGAAACTTATTGAAAAAAACGGAGGGATGTTTTGTGTATTTTCAAAACTTACCAGGGATGTATGTCAAATGCACCCATATAATAAAGTTGAATACTAATTGAAAAATTATGGTGAAATTTGTATTTACTGTTAGGAAAACTTCAATATATGGTATTAGTAATAGTGATCCAAGGCAATACATTAAAACTATAAGAGAGTAGTCAAATTTGTTTTCACAATCAAGTGGATTTCTTTACGTGGTGATAGTGGGAAATAAATAATTTTGAATCAAGGGAAATCTAATTCAAAATTAAATGCATTAGTAGCCGACAATAAATTAATTAGAAACTAAACAATTACTCTAAAGCATTATGCTTTTTGTAGAATAATTTTGAATTGTTTACCAGGTTTACACTATACTTTTATAACATACATGGAAAAACAATTATGTATTTGTTGTATCATATGAAATTTATATTGGATGCTAACTCCAACCTAATAGTTTGTAATGTATTTACTTTTTTTTATTCATTTGATTTGATGGCTTTCCTATTGGAAAAATCTCACTATCGATATAATTACCCAGGCACTTTTATCACAAGGAATGTATGAACAACAAAAGAAGGAGATTAAAGAGCTACGTGTTGAATATGCTAGTATATGATTTTTGTTTGATGATAATAAACATATATATATATATATATATATTCAATTAAATGTATTTGTTATTGTACCATTTTATTTTTCACATAATTAAATAAATATTTGCTGAATAAAATAAATAACACAGAATTTAAATTGAAACAGATATTTTATTCAAACAAATATTTTATTACAATTTTGAGTAGTACAAATTTGAACTCTCACTATACATTTACACTTTGTCATTCTACAAAACAATGTCATTTACAACACAACTTCAACTACATTTCAATTTACATAACTTTCCTCACTACATATCACTCGTTCACTCATATTTGTTCTTTAACTATATTCCAATTTGTATCCAGCATATGAATTATCTGCAAAATAAACACTAACGTAGTAAAATTGAAAAAGAAATATTTTGCAGTGTAAAATAAAATGTGTATTTTTGAAAATACTATTTGCCTCAGTTATTTGGGTTGTTCGTCATCATTTTCGTTTTGAATTCATCAAACACAAACAACCCATGATATGCATAGTGTATCACTGTACATGCCACAAGGCTGTGCACACCGATCTACACTTGATAAAACTGCAGAGACAGGTGAGCACAATGTCAAACTCGAGCCATAAGCTGGATTCAACTCAGGTGCATGCAACACAACATACAACACCATACACTTGAGAGCAAAAAAGTATGGCTCGAACAATACAAAAGTGAGGTGAACACAAACAACTGAATACAACTCTGAAATGCAAGTAAGAGCTTCCATACTCTACATGATTCAAAGTCAAACCAAACTGCAACACCACATGGAAGTACCAGAGTCAGGACTCAAACAAACTACATATGCATCCAACATGACTCAAGTGCAATCAAAATAACAAAGTGAACCCAGACCAACAACAAAGCAAGCAGGTGTAATGGCAACACAAGTTCAAAGTTCATGGAACTAGAGCATAGCACATGTGGTCAGAGAACACAATAAACTGTTTGAAACAGAAACACATACAAACACAACGAAGACAGCAGCTCGAATCAGCAAATGCAGACCAGAGTTCAATGGAACAAGACTGCAACATATAACATCAATATGTACATAGGATGATGCCAGAGAACCACTTCACAATGCAGTAAAAATCAAACTAGGGTCAAGAACAAAATAGGCATGTGCACCAAAACAATGACAAAGAACCAGTGCAGTTAGATCAAAGTGGTGAACTGAATGGTTATAGCAAAGTGACACACGAGGCATATGTACAAGACAGCAACTCAGAGGAACCACATAACAGCATGCAATGCACCAGACATACTCCAATAGAACGAATATAGTTTAAATGTTTCAAAACAATGAAGCAACATATATATACATAGGCAACGGGATAACTCGGCTAACAGTACAGGTAAACCAGAGAATACAAGAGATAACATGAAGTACATACACATGTATACATATGTGCATATATATATATATACAATTATATCAGTTCAATGAACCAGTCAACAAAGGGAAAATGAAGGAACGCAATGGTCGAGTTACAGAAAAGTCAAGGCAGTTTTCTAAGCAATGTTAATGAACACAGAAGTGTCAAGACTTGGATTGGACCACATGAATACATATGAAGGTAAATGAATTCAAATGAAACAGATGAGACAATACAAACTCAAGTGTGCACAAGCAAGCTACAAAAAGACCTAATACAACATCAATTCAAGTATGTGGAACAAAACCAAGTGCAAACTCAAGGGAGTTCAAAGAATACAAAAGTACCAGCATGAATAATCAGAAAATCAAAGTGCAATCAAACTGCACAGCTCCACATGAAACCAGACTCTATGAACACACACATATATACATGCATAAATGTATGTATACAAGTGGAGATGACCAGCATTCAAAGTGCAGACAAATTCCAAAATCAAGATGAAGCCAGTGAAACCAGACTAGACTCCAGTCAAATGAACACAACAACAAGACTACTAACACGGCAACCAGACACACTTGAATATCAATATAAATCAAGCATAACAAGGCATCACAACATACATATATACATGCGTGAACACACATATATATGCAGTGGAAACCAGATTCAATCCAAGCAAACAATGAATGATGATATACAACCGTTACAACATGAAGCAGAGTTTATATATAAAAATCAATCAGATGATCAAATGTTGCAGGTCGAACAATTTTCAAGGTAGTAGTTTCAAATCAAGTCAAAGCCAGGTGATAACACTGATTGAATTAAAAAGCCGAAGTCAAGACCAAAGTAAAATTGAACAAGTCGAAGTCAAGTTCTCATCTCAAAATATTATCACAAATTCAAAGTGGCAGAAGTCAAACCAGAAAAGGACGGAACCAAATCCAAAGCAAACGCAAGCCGTGGTGGCCAAGCAATCACATCAATAAAATATTCGAATTGAACCAGTCCAAACATATCACATGTATTCAAGCAAAATCTAACCGCGGAGCAAAATTAACTGACGAATTCAAATGAAATATTCGAACGGAAATTAAGGGAATCGATCCCTATTTAAACCATTAACATCATCGGCAATCAAAGCATCGAGTTCTAGCATATCAACGAGAGTAATAAAGCAAAATCACATACCACTTTTATCATTCGAGCTCGACGCATTGGAGCGGCCGTATGCAAAACAAAGCGACGAGTTGATTGACGAAGCAAACTGAAGAAAGATCTTCATTCACTCAACAATTTGAATCGGCGTGCTCAATTTCCAAAAGCCCTAATTTCTCGAAGAGGAACGAAGATAGATCGAAGAAGAAATAAGGCGGCTATAAAATAAGAAAAGGGAACGACCGAAGTTTTACACGAAGATAAAAAGAAAAAGGGGATTCTCTTTTATTTTAAATTGGGTCGGTCTTTATTAACATTTTGGGCTTTAATTTAATATATGGTTTTGTATTTTTTTAATTTGTATTTGTCTTTTAAACTCCTGTAAAATTCTAGTCGTGTGACTAGGGGACGAACTACGGTGGTATAGTTTGAGAATTCACAACTCAATGGCTGAGTTGTGGCAGAGTTTTGAGCGTAGAGTTAGGTTAGTCGATAGCGGGTGTCGCGAGTTTACGTGTGTAAGTGTCTGACTACTTAATTCTAGTAGAAACCTTGGGGGCAGCACGTAGGCAGGGTTTTGCCGAAGCTGGGTAAATCTGTATTGTTCTATTTCTGCTTTTATTATTCTGTTATTATCTGTGCTGCAATTATTTTATATATTTTCGCATTAAATTTTTATTATTATCACCATATTCACCTCCCCCTCTAGGGTGAAATCGATCATACACTACGGCATATGGTTTTATCTATACAACATCAGTCCTCTAATTCAGAAGCTTCTTCCAATCAACAAGCGCACCATCACGAATTCCCCATCCAAGTGCACATCCAACCTCAGTCGCCAACCCAACATCAGTCACCTCACATACTTCAATCTCGCATACAGCCATGTCCACCGTATCCACACCTTGGCCATTTACATTACCCTCACCCATATCGTCCACCTTTGTACACCCCAATTTCCCACCCTGTAGGAGATTTCACATCAACACAAGTGATATGGATTTTCTACAGCAACTCATCCCTCCGCATAACGTAAGTAATTAGTTTTAACAAAATTTAGACTAATTTTGTTTTTAGTTTTAGTTTTATGTAAGTGGTTTAGTCATGTGTACTTTTGACTGTATATGGGAACAAAAGTTTCTTGCTTTTGTTTGTTGAAATGAAAAGGAATGGCACTTGTTTTTGATTGTATACTTGTGTGTCTAAGTGGTATATGATGCAAATATGCATTGGTATGAATCATATCTTTTGTGTTATTACAGTTAATATATAGACTGATCAATATGAATTCCATCTCTTTTGTACATATGTTGCAGTAGATATATAGATGTCATTTTGTGCTTTTTATTCAATAGAAAAATGCATTGTGATGTTAGTTCAATAGAAAATTGCATAACCATCGCATTATATTTAGTATAAATTAGGGGCATTTATATATGGTAACATATTTATTAAGGGCATTCATAGTTGGTGCTATTTGTTTGTTCTTGATGTACGGTACTCAAATATATAGGTTATGAATAACAAGAAAAGAGCTACAAGTCCTATTTTTGATGTTGTTATAAGAAAAGTCACTGCATAAATGAATATGTAAATTTGATCTCTCTTTTTTGAAAAGTAGAAAACGCAAGGTGTCTTGCATTTTTTTAACAGAAAATGCAGAATAACTTGCATTTTTCTAATTTAACTTTTTTTTTTGAAAATTTTGAAACTTTTGAAAGTTTTGAAAACGTAAGTTATCTGTTAGGAACTAGTTTGCACTTTCTGATTTAAAAAAAGAAACTGAAATTTTTAAATAGCGCAATTTAACTTGCGCTTTCTATCAAAAAACGCAAGTTGGTTTGCGTTTTCTGATTTAGAAAAAACGGGAGTCTAATTTATATACTCATTACTGCAAGAACTTTTCTTGTAAAAACATCATAAATATGGACCTTATGTGCAAAGCCCTGTTTTATTTCCTGCACGGGTCGTTTTCGTTGTAAGGCTATTTAAGTCCAATTATTATGCCTTTACTCAGGGAATAAAAGGCTGTGAATCTGTATTTTTGCATTGAACTAACAATGATTCAACAATTGGGACTACCGCCACAACAATAGCAGCCTCGAATCGAAGAATCCTTATTTTCTGGAGTTGTGGCATCCGGAACGCTAGCATATTGAAAAGAAAAAGCATGTTTAGAAACACCAATTAAGTATAATACCATTGTCATCCTTTTCTATGAAATTCAGCTGTTGACAAATGATTTTAACTAACAAAAAACATTGAAGACAAATGATTTTAACTGACCAAAAACATTGAAACTGAACTAATATTATCAAGTTGATACATGAATGCTCCCATTGAAACACACATTGAAACTGAACTAATATTATAACATGTGCCAGATTGAAACATTGAAATTACACACATCAAAAGACTAATCCAAATTAAACTGACTGAAATTAAAGTGTATACCTGCATGCTACCAGCTAACAATCAGGAAGATATAATGATACCTCATCAGCTCAGATCTTCTTCATCTTCTGTGTGATCAAGTTCCAAAGCTACCGATTCCATTCTAATTTCATGAGCTGGTTCTGCATTATACGGGGTAAATTTTGGAAGCAAATCCACGTACTTACGGTAATCTTCCTTCCTTGAAATCTTATCCACATATAGTTTAATCGTATTAGCCTCTGCAGTAAACCCTTGCTCCTTTAATATTTCTAAATAATCAATAGCCATCACCAATTCACCTTTCACAAGCAAGGCTCTAACAATACGGTTAAGCATTCGTGAGTCTGGGAAGCAATCCAGTTTCTTCATTTTCAATAATAACTCATCAAGTTCATCCAGTAATCCTTCCTTAATAAAACATCGAGCCATTATTGAACATGCAATGACATCTGGCCTAAGTTTCAAAGAAAGCATGACCTCAAATAGATCCTTAGCTTCTTTTGTTTTACCAACTTTGTACAGTCCAAACATTAAAATGCTATACATCTTAATATCATGTTTGAACTTCTGAAAATGAATGGACTTAAACAATTTCAGTGCCTCATCAACCTTTAAATTCTTGCATAGGCCGTCTAGCATTACACCGCAAGTGATTCTATCCATAGTAACCCCTTCATTAATCATCTCTTCATGAATTTCTTCAGCATCTTTAATCCTTTTAGCACCATACAAACCATGTAACATGGAATTATAAGTAGCAACTGTTTTCAAGATACCCTTATGCGTCATCTCATTAAAAAACCTTTTAGCCATATCAATTCTTCCATGCTTGAAATACAAATTAATTAATGTAGTATAGGAAATTGTATCAGGTGTATGCCCTTTTAAGAGCATCATATCATATATTTCAATGGCTTTGACTAATTCACCAGTCAAACCATACCCATGCATCAATGTATTATATGTTACAACATCAGGTTCTATGCCTTTTTTAGTCATCACATCCAGTAATTGACGAGCTTCTTTTGTCGATCCTTTTTTGCAATGCATGTCAACCAATGAACTAAACCCAACAACATCAAGTGATATTCCTTTATTGGTCATTTCATCAAGAACTTCATAAGCTTCTTTCTCTTTTCCCAATCTTCCATAACTGGATATCATAGAAGTATATGCTACCACATCTGGTGCTATATTTTTACTGATCATAAGGTCTAACATGTTTCGAGCATCACTCAACTTTTCAAATTTCAAAAGTCCATTCAGTAATGTGGTGCACGTAACCACGTTAGGTTTCACTCCCTCCACTTGCATCTTTTCAAATAAAACTAATGCATCATCCATCACACCGTGCATAACATAACCATTGATAAGCGAATTATAACAGGTAAGGTTAGGTTGTAAGTTCTCAGTTTTCATAGATTCAAGTAAGCGACTTACCTCACCAAATCGTCCCTCAAGTGAATATCCATGAAGCAATGTATTATAAGTGATTATATTTGGTTTTAAACCTCTTTTAACCATTATTTTTACAAATTTGTGTGCATCAGCTATTGCTCCATGCATAACATAAGAGCTTATAATTGTATTATATGTAACCTCATCTGGTGAGATACCTTTATCAACCATTTCCTTTAATACTTGATGTCCTTGATTCCATTTGCTGCGTCGGTAATAACCATTTATAAGAGCATTGTAGGTAACAACATTTGGTTTAATATCATATGCATTCATTTCTTTTAACAGCCTCGATGCCATGTCCATATCACCATGTTTGCAGTAACCATTTATAAGAGCATTATAGGTGACAACATTTGGTTTAATACCATTCTTGTTCATTTCTATTAACAACCTCAATGCCTTCTCCAAGTCGCCTTTTTTGCATAGCCCGTCTACAATAATGTTGTACGTATGATCATCAGGGTATACATGATTTATTGCCATTTTATTCATCAACTCCAAAGCCGATGCGATTTTTCCAATACTACATTGATCTTTGATGAGAGCATTGTAAGTGAAGACATTTGGTTTGCAGCCAGAAAGAATCATTCTATCGAGCAAAATTTCCGCCTCGTTGACTTTCTTATTCAAACAGAGACCTCTGATCAGAGAACTAAAAATAACAGGATTGCCGTATTTGCCGCACTTGATCATAGATCCAAAAACGCCAAAAGCAACGTCGATACGGTTTACGAGAACGCAAGTGTGGATAATGATTCCATAACCATGTATGTCTGGGAATACATTATTCAGCATCATATTATTGTAGAATGATAAGATTAGAGTATAAAGGGATGGATTTCTCTTTTGAACGATTCTTGTGAAAAAATTGTTGAATGTAAAGCTTGCAGGCTTTGGATTGGCATGGAGCATTTTATCAAACAGCTTCCGTGCTTCATCAATATTGAAGTTGGTTGACTTGCACAGGTCTGTAGCTTCGTCTTCCAATCCAACATGGCGACCATACGATCTCCTTTGTAGCATTTTTTTAATTCACGTGAATCCTGGGATTGGATGAAGAAAATCTAAGGATCCCGCTCTAATAAAAACTGGATTTGTCTCTATGTTTGTTAGTTGTGTGTGAAAGTAAAAAAAACAGTGTGAAGTGAATGACCGTGGAAGCAGGTAGTACAGCCAAAAGATGTTTATCATTTTTTTATTTGTTACGGAATTTACAATTAAACCGTTAATTGTCAAACCCTAATTTCACATTACAAAGAGCATTAGCATTGTGCACAGCTTTATCCACGAAAACCATTCGCTTAACATAATCATTATTTTTTGCATCATTTGTTATGTTAAAATATCAATAATAGAATATGAACTTGCAAATGAACCGTTAAAGCTTGCACGACATGTGCCAAAAGGCAAGGTAACCAACAGATGAAAAAAACTAAAAATAAATGATTATAGAACGTAGTATAATCAAATTTCAGCGATACTAAAGTTTGAATGAGACCAACAAGTTTCTTACTTTGTATCATATCGTGTATCCATAGAACATACGAGTTTTTAAAATTTGCATGTAACATTAGTAGATTGAAAAATTGATTAAAATGTCTATTTCTAATTATTATTTAGTTGAGACATTAAAAAAATGCATATAGATTTGCATAATGCATTACTAATAAAGGTGTAGGTATCAATTTTTTTCTTCAATCCACTAATGCGAATTCATGATCCCCAATTCCACAAATGGGTTTATTAGATAAAAAAAAAGCCAAAGCATAGATGAATTCCAAATGCTTTACATATATATCCTAAAAGAGAATCTATAAAATTAGGATAAAAGTCAAGAAACTATATATATAATAAATTCAAATCTTCCATATAATTAAATATGAAAAAAAGATGAATTTGTGCAATTTGACCGGATCTTCGCATTGAAACTTCGAACCTTAAGATATTTGGACGTTCAAACTAGATTATGCAACTTTTATATTGAAATTCGCCTATAAATACATAACTTTCATCAACAAGTAAAGGGCTTTGTTAGGTCGAAATTTGGTTCAACCCGATATGCTTTGGTTCAAAAAGTCATGGCACTTGTGTAACAATCTGGATTACTGAATGTTTTATAATTAAATATCAGAATTATTTAAATAATTGAATCTTGGATTTAATTCGAATAAAAATGATTTCGAAAGCTTATTTAGAATTCTGTTTAAATAATAATGAAAATGGAAAGCTTTTAATATATAATTAAAAGTGATTATAATTGTTTTAAAAAAATTTGTTTTAAATTAACGTGTGAAACTATCATTTTGGGGCACTGTCGAGGATTTTGATGAATTAGTGGCATGGATCCAGAATAATGAATTGTTATGTGCCGACTAGTTTCATGACGATCAGATGCATTGTGTGGTCATGCGAGCTCGAAAAGTGTAGCGATTAATTTCAGAAATTAAAATATGATATAACCTAACAGCTAACTTTTGTATACGATGGAATTAGGTCTCGAAATTAATTCCATTGAGTTCAAAATAAGGGTATTTGGCTATGAACGTCGGTGAGCACGCCTCAATTGGAGTTTATGATTTTGGGGGATGAATAACGTCAGATAAAATTCCTATATGAGGACCTCACCCCTCTCTCATTCACCCAAACCCTAACCCTAGCCCCCATAATCCAACGGCCGAAGCTAATCATCGCCACTATGGGCCGATTTAGGTGATGGCTCTAACATGAAAAACATTCGGTTAGGTGAGATGAGTGTGGTGGATTGTTGGATTGGCGTACGGTGGAGCAAGGTGGCAAGAATCTGGAATGGAAGGCGCGACGATTTTTGGGTTCGTCGAGGAGTTGGAGGCATCGTGGGGAGGGGATGCTGGTGGCATGGAGTCGTGGATGGCAAGGGTGATCGTCTAGGGGCAAGCGACGATGGTTGGAGGTCAACGACGGCGGTGAAGGGTGAGGAACGTTGCAATTAGGGTTTTAAGAAGCGGCAGCCTGAGTTTGTTAAACGAGATAGCCGAGGTTAATTTCTTAATTACCAATTATTAAGTCAATTATAAGTTAATTATTCCAAGATGTTTATTAATTCATATCTTGTTCATATGAGTTTGGATCTAGACGCGGTCTTTTGCATTGGATTTGTAGCGATGACATCTACACATTGGAGGTTGATTCGTTGATTTTGGAGCTAGTGAGAATTTTAGCCAAAATTGATCGGCGTTTGATTTTGGACTATTAGTAAACGCATAAGTATTGGCTGCAATTTGGGTGAGTTTAACCAGTTGATTGTATATTATTGTGTATATAATTGTTGTTATATTAAAATATAAATAGTATAATGAACTATGCAAGTTATTACTTTTGGACCTCGCCTTGCTTTGTAAAACAAGTGACAACATTATTATGGAGTATAATCTCTCTTTTGATCATCTGTAACATGTATCGTGGCCTAGACTACATGTTTGCATGCTTGATAGTGTGTTATAAATGTTTGAAGCGATATAGTCATATTAAATGTGCTTTGAAATCCCCGGTATTTGACATATGTTGAATTGGGTAAATTGTGATATATGGTGGACACACACACACGCGCGTATGTATATATGTATATGTATGTATATATATTTGGCTCCACGCCTTTTGGTGTGTTTGACATAAAGGAATTAGTTTGGACATTTGTGGAAATTGAAAATGGAAGTTGTAAATATTAGAAGCGAAAAGGTTGCAATGGATGCACTTTAAAATCATTGTGTTCGGCGATTTTAAAGTTAACTTTGGAAGATATCCTATGGCATTTTCGTAGTTTTCATAAGTACTATAAGCTTACTTATTATTGGGAAATATCAAGGTTTAAATATACTACTGATAATCATTTATGGATTTTTAAAGTGATGGTCTTAAATTATAAAATATATTTTTATGGTTTTTAAATTAGTGTTTTAAAAATATAATATAAATATTTTTAAAAGTATATTATATATATATATATGTGTGTGTGTGTGGTTTCAGAAATTGTTAGAGATTTTATTTAAGAAATAATAAGGTTTTTACATTATAATATTTTACAAATGGTTTATAATATTTTATTAAATATCTTAGTTTTATAAATAAATTAGTATGTGTGTGTGTGTGTATCTTTTTAATGGTATTTTAGTATATTTAGAAGTTAAAAGGAAGTTTAACTTTGTAAAAGAGTCTAAAAGGAGTTTTTAGATTATAACACTTATCTTATAATGAATGGTTTTGTAAAATTGATTAAAAATGTATACAACCTTGTTTAATATGTGAAGATGCACTTAGAGCTTTAAATGAATGTTTCAAAATAAATGACAAGTATAAAAGTGATTTTGGGCTTACAATAACAATGTTTGTGCAACATTTATTTTAACCCATTTAACTAAACTTTTGAAAAGTGATTAGATCTTTGAAATCGAGTTTTAAAAATAATGATTAAGTAAAGGGGTTTCGGGTTTGTTGTAAACAATGTTTTGGTAACATTTGTTTTTAAAACCTTGAATAATATTTTGAAGTGGTAAAATAGTTTTAAATGATTTTAGGAAAATATTTAGATCTTTAATAATGGAATATTAAAGAGAATAACAAGTATGAATTGATTGTGGGTTTGTTGTGACAACGTGTTAATAACATTCGTCTTTAACCTATTTTGATTATACTTATGAACATAAATAGATCTTTGAAATGGAGTTTTAATGATAATCATAAGTGAAATGGTTTTGTATTTGTAGTGACAGTGTTTGAGTAACATTTGTCTTAGGCCATTGGAAATTGATTTAAGATTATACTTATACGGTTGAGATAAGTCTATTAATACTTTTGGAAAGTATTAGGACGTATAGAAATGAATAGTGATGTTTTAATAAAATTGCGAAGTTTAATTAATAAGTGAAGTTTCATTTATAAAGAGTTATTGAGTAAAAATGAGTTTTACCGATAAAAGGGGATTTTAACTAATAAAGGAGGACTAATTAAAAAAAAGGGGATTTGAAGTCGTTTATATGACTTAATCGTGCTTATGTGTTGATTTGAAGTTGTTTATATGACTTAATCGTGCTTATATGTTTCAATCGTACTTGTGTATTACTTGCTTATGTGTTGATTTGAAGCTGTTCCATGTAAAACTAACGATGATAAGGTTGTTGTGAAATTCATAAAAGAAAACATCCTTTCTAGGTTTAGCATACCCCGAATATTAATAAGTGATAATGGAATCCATTTTTGTTATCAACCTTTCAAAACTTTAATGAAGAAATACTCGATAACCCATAAGTTATCCACTCCTTATCATCCTCAAACTTGTGGTCAAGTTGAAGTTTCAAATCAACAAATTAACCAAATTTTGGAGAAAACTATTAATAAAAATTGAAAATATTAGTCTCAAAAATTGTCAAATGTGCTTTGGGCTTACAAAACTTCTTTTAAAACTAATCTTGAAATGTCCCCTTTTAAAATAATATTTAGTAAAATGTGTCACTTACCAATCGAGCTTGAACATAAGGCATTATGGGCAATAAAGAACATCAACTTTGATCTTGAAAAGGTCGGCGAAAATTATAACTTAATGAATAAAAAGAGATTAGGAATGACGTGTATGAAAATGTGAAAATTTACAAGGAAAAAACAAAAGTTTTTCGTGATAAGTCGATACTAATAAAAACATTTTTGCCAATGAGAAAGTTCTTTTGTATGACTCTCGACTTCATTTGTTCTTGGTAAATTAAAATCGAGATGGACATGTCCATACGTGGTACGTACTGTTATTCCACATGGTGCCATAGAAATAGAAAACCCTAGGGATTCATCGATTTTTAAGGTCAATTGTCATTGTTTAATGCCTTACTTGGAATTGGCAAGTGACCAAGAGAAGGAGATCATGATTCGTCATGAGCCACACAACGTCTAGCATGGTATTTTAACCCTTTCTTGTCTGTATGAGTGTGTGTATCCTTTACACTCATTATATCATGCATTGACTGTAGGGACACAATCAAAATCAAGTATGGAGGGGAGAGTTCTCATGTTTATTTTGATTTTATATGGTTTGGTTTTTTGCTTTTTCTTTCCTTTCTTTAAAAAGAAAATTTGCATATTAATTTACTTTTAAAATAGGTATGATAGAGTAAGCATACAGTTTTTGCCATTAAATTGAAATTTTTGAGAAATTGCTTGGCTCAATGATAATAATAAGAAAAGTTTAAATTACAAGCAACAATGGTGTAACTATTATACAAGAAGATTCATGGGTGATGGTTATCAAGTGCATTCTAAATTGTAATCTTCATTCAAAAAGTGGCGATTTACAGTGCATGCATTAATATTTTTAATTTTTAAAGTTAAGTGGTGCTAAGATGATTTTTGCATAACCCTTTCTCCTAGAAAAAGAGAAAAATATAACACCTGGCGTCAGGTGTCCACATATAAGTGTGTACTCTCGCCAGGCTTTGTACTCTTCTCACATAAGCCCACAAGTAGTGCGTGAATGGTATATCTGGCCATAGTATTCTGGGTTAGATGTATATATATAAAAAATAATAATGTAATAGTAATAAACACGTGGAGTCAAGTGTACACACTTAGATTTGTACACGTCCCACACTCTGTACTCTTCTCATGTAAGCCCACAAGGCAGTGCATGAATGGTATATCTGGCCCCGGTATTTTGAGTTTGGTGTATGTAAATAATAGGATGTTAATATTAATAATAATTTTTTATAATGAGAGAGAGAGAGATAGAGTAAGCAATTGAATCCCAATGCATTGACATTAATGATTTGACTTGTTATGCAAAAAGAAATGAAGGTCTCACTTTGCAAACTCTGACAATCAATTCAAGAATTTATTTCATAGTTGCACTATGCTATCATCCAAAACAACTAGCCAAGCTAGAGTCCAAATGTAACGAAAACTTAATTTTTGTTGAATTTTTTTATTAGTAAAGGACTGAAATTTCCTGACGATGATCGAGACCTGTATATTACACTATCATGTCAATTTAATGTAAATTCTTCATTATGTAAATAGAACTTGCATTCGTATCTTTCACATTAGGAACTTTGCATATTGCGTTTGGATTTTATGGGTAGTATCCGTTGAAACCTCTCATGAGACAACACTCGTCATAATAGGAACACCTAGAGGTTTAATTGCTTATTGCATACACTCAATGCAATCGTGTTTCCTATGAAAATGGACTTATCCTAGTTTTACTTTATTCAAAAAAGAATAAAAAGATAATTATGGGAGTATTTGATCTGTACGTAAAAATGTATATTTTTACTCTCTTACTTAATCTTCTTCTATTAAAATAAAGGACATATTAGGGTATTTTTACATATTTTGACCAATTTATAAAATTGTTTTCAAATATCGCTCATGAGAAAAATGGTAATTTTGTGTGTATGCACTAATTTAAGAAAATTTATTTGCACATTTTAAATTTTTTTTGTAGGAAATTGAGTGCAAATTGGAAGAAGCTTCATGGACCTATAATGCACAAGTCTTAGAAGCCAAAAGAAGGAAGAAAAGAAAGAATTAATTCTTCATGGAGTAGCCCATATACCCACTTGCAAATGGATCACAATTAAAAAGAAAAGTATACATTATTGGAGATTAATTTATCATTAATGATGACTTTAAGGCCACACAATGTTAATGTTAAATTTGGTAGCACCCTAAAAAGATATTGAGCTTTAGATTTGTATAAATACCCTCTTACGTTCATGAAAAGTATGCATATAGTTGTAGCCACAAAATAGACATAAAAGTTCTCTTCCCTTTAATGGCTTCTTAGCCTTTTGTTTTCATGCTTCTCTTTTTGTGTAAATTTTTTTCATGCTTCTTTTTTATTCATGCAAGTAGATTAGATTTAATTTATACAAATTAGTGTAAGTTTACTTTTATGCAATCAGTTGGATCTCTTTCTCATTAATTTGCATTTCCTTTCATTTTGTTAATGTTTAAATTCGTTTTTTTTAAATGAATTCAAGGATAAGAGGTTAAACCGCTTCAATTTTAGGGAAACGAAGCTCTCATGATTCATGTAAACTCAATAATAGTTTCGTTCATTATATCTTGTTTTTGGGCTTAATGTAAACATAGATATAGATGGAGTTTGACGTGTATAAATGAATTTGATAGCCTATGTTCTTAACAACAAATAAGCTATACTTAATCAAATATGGACATAAGTTACATCTTTACCTAACAATTTGATTTTGATAATCAAGTTAAAAGTAGAGTAAAAATTTGATGTTCTATGTAATTTGATCTAAGATAGTAAATAGATCATGCTTAAAATGGATTTTACTTCTAACTTCATAATCATTTTTATTAGATTTGATAAGTGGGTTTGGTTGATTTATTAAAATTTGATGGTTTAAGTTGTTTTAGTTAATATCTCAACTAAACCATACTTAAAATAAATGCATCAACTAATCTACTTGGGTTAAAAAAGAGATTATAAATTTGTTATATATTTATTTATTTGAATGTGAAAGTGGATTTATCTCTAAACTGCCTTTTAATCTCATTACTTTAATTCTAATTTTACCTCAGTTTTCTACAATTTTTAGTTAAAAATATTTCAAAACATTTTGAATATTTTGATTGAGTTAGTTGAAATTATTGCTTTCCTTGTGGTTCGATCCATACTTGCTAACGCACTACAAATTGTACATCGTTCGCTTGCGGTATTTAATTACAATATGATTCGGCAGTTTTCTAATAGACAGAAATCCGTATCTGATTCAAGTAATAGGACTCCAATCCTGGTTATGAACTTGCGAATTTTTTTTAGTGATTTGAACTTGTCATACTAGGACAAGAGGAGGTTGGCATCTCGATAACTACAATCAAGGCAGTGGATGGTATGATGCTATGACCGTAGAGATTGCAGAGGACGATATTTCCTAGCACATATTTAAGGAACTTTTCAATGCCTATTTTCCACCTGAAGCCAAAAAAGCTTACTTCATAAATCTATTGATTTGAAGCAAGGTGATCCTTGATAAGAGCTTATGTGAATGAATTCAACGCATTATCAAAATTTTGGACCGACACTCATTAGTATCGTGCAAGAAAAGAATGAGAAACTTGTGCTTGGTTTAAGTAATGAATTAAAAGATAAGTTACTTACCCTACTCAAATTTCCATTTGAAGAGATTGTGGATTATGGCGTTAAGTTTTGAGAAGGTTTGGGAATAAGATTCGGTTCTAGAAATCAATCTGCTCAGCTGTACTAACAACAAAGGAAAAGGCTATTCTTCCAAAAGAATAAGCGACCTTTCTAGACAAAATAGGAGGATCAGAAGACGCAACAACCTAAAGATCATGTTGAATGCTATTTATGTAGAAGAAAGCACCATTGCACAAATGAATGTAGAATTACAGGTCAAGTCCAATGAAGAAATGTTACAATTACAATGAAATGGGACATTTAGCGAGACAATGCACCAAGCCAAGAAAGCAAACCCAGGGAAAGATGTTTGCTATAGAGGGTCCCAGTTCTCTAGTGCTAGATAAAGAAAAAAAGTTTGGGTCTTATAAGTTACAATTTAAGGCATGGAGTTTCTAGTAAAATTATTTTTAATACAGGTGCATCAAATTAATTTATATCGAAAGAACTAGTATAAAAACAAATTGGATGTTTTTCTTCTTATTACTTCTCTTAAAGTGGCTAATCCATTTATTGGATGTGCTATTCTAGGAATGAAGTGTAATAGAGTCAAGATTTGGTTATTTGGATACTCTTTCGTGTGCGATTTATTTGTCATGGATTCATTAAGTAATGGATTTATCTTGGGAATGGAATGGCTCAACATTATCAAACTTGATTATTTTGTGTGGAACAGGTAATTACCTTCAATATCCCAATCATTAAGAACTAGTCCTTATAGCTCCGGAACGAGCATATGCCCGTTCAGGTTATTCTTTACCTGTATTGGAATCCAAAAAAGATGAAATACAATAGATTCCAGTAGCTAGATATTTTTTAGGATATTTTTGAAGCAATTACTAGTTTACCTCACGTCGATTAGTTAAGTGTGGGAATAGATTTAAAACTTGATAGTCAACCATTTAGCGGACCACCTAACCATATGTGCCCAAGTGAGATGGAGGAGTTAAGGTCTCAAATAGAAGACCTTGAGTAGAAGAATTTATTAGGACGAGCACTTATCCTTAGGGTGCATAAGCCTTATTTGTTAAAAAGCAGACGGATCTCTTCCACTCTGTATAGATTATAGAAAACTGAATGATCTCACTATTAAGAATAAATACCCATTATCAAGGATGGATGATCTATTTGATTAATTAAGTAGAGCGAAGGTAGTTTCCCAATATGCTATTGCTATAAGTTTTCATTAACTTAGAGTTGAGGAAGAAAGTATTCCAGTTATAGCATTTCAGACAATATGCGGTTATCACAAATAGTTAGTAATGTCATTCGGGCCGATGGATGTTCCTGCTTACTTCGTCGATCTAATGAATTGAGTATTCAGAAATTGTTTGGATAAATTTGTTTTAATTTTCATTGATGACATCCTCTACTACTTAAAGACAAAAAACAATATATGATTCGTTTGAAAGTGGTGTTAGAAACCTTATGAAAACACCAACTTAAGGCTAAGTTTTCAAAGTGCCACTTCTGGCAGAAGGAAGTAAAATTTTTGAAACATAATTTTTTAGAGAAAGGAATCGCAATTCGACCAAGCTAAGGCAGAAGGTAATCAAAGGTGGAAACATCTCGAGTTAGTAAATAAGATTGAAAGTTTCATAGGATTAATAGGATATTATAGAAGATTTATAAAGGATTTTTATAAGACATCCTCTCTATTAACTAATTTGACTAAAAAAGAAGTTAAGTTTGTCTATCAAACAAATATAAAGGAGCTTATCAGAGGTTAAAATAACTACTTTCTAATGCTCGAGTATCAATAGTTCCAAAAGATAATCAAGATTTGGTAGTATATACAAATGCCAAGGAACTAGACTTGGCGTTGTATTGATGAAATGAAACAAAGTGGTGGCTTATGCATCTAGACAGATCAGACCTAAGGAAGTAAAGTATGCCACTTACAATCTTGATTTGGCAGCCATAGTTTTGCCTTGAAGTTTCTATGGCACATCTAATAAAAGAATGGTTCATTTTATATAAAAGACCACAAACCACTTAAGTATTTATTATCCCAAAAAGATCTGAATATGCAGCAACAATGATGACTTTAATTTAAGCTGCATATATCCTGAAAATTCAGTATACTCCCAGCAAAGATAAAGAGTAGGTGTGAGAGGTCACAAGTGGGTAAGTGATTCGGCTTTGGTGCGAGAGATCTCAAGTTTGAAACTTGCATAGTGTGATTCGAACGTTTATTGACATGTGATATATTGTCCCAATGACATGTTGTATATAAAGTACCATTTCGAAAAAAAGATAAAGAGTAGGTGATATAAGATATAGTAATCTATGGTTTCTGTATGTTGATAATAAACATATTCTTTTTATTGTGTTTGTTAAGGTAATATACAAATTGCAAGGTCATATAAGGAAATAAACGAATAACTATTTTATTTCAATTAAAAATTTAATGATACAATATTGCAAATTATTATGAGGGCACTCACAACGTTATATACTCACTATCGCACAACACTCTCAGTACAATATTTTAGTCACTCCTTTTGTCACTTACTAGATTAAAACTTTATATCTCCTTACTCTAGCCTTCAACCAAATAAAAATTTGTTTTACCTAACAAATAATAATGCAGTAAAAAGCGAATAGAAATAAATAGAAATTACAAAAAGAAAATATATATTCAAACTCGATGTTGCCTCAGTTTGGTGGTTCTTGTTTCTTTTCATCTTTTTAAACAAGCACCAAGGATAACAAATATGGACCAATGCAATAGGTATACACAAGGACTTGTATGACATGTTCTTTTAAAGCTCAAAGGGACATAAATTGAAAGTTAAGTCAAAAGTATGTAGAAGCCGCTTAAAACATGCAAAATAGGATGTTGTACATGCCATAAGGTCATGCAAGTGTCACAAATCAAGCTTAAGGCTAAAATTAGATATGCAATGCATTAATGTGTGCATTTTCAAATAAACATAAAAACAAGGTTAGAATACAACCGGGATCAGAAGTGCACAGTGCACTGATAGAGTTAGCGGTATGCCACACGGGCAGTTATGTAATTTGTTACATATATCTAACTCGTTGACCAATCATGTTTGAAATAAAGGTGTTCTCTTTCTATTATATACTAGATATAATGTGTTGTATAATTAATTAAATTAATTAAATGTATATTAATAGGAAATCATAAATGGTGTGTTTTGTGATTGCAGTTACAAAGTGTTGCAACCATGTGTAATTTATCACAGTAAATACAAATATATCATTTTACATATTCTTAGTCAAGATGAATCGAGACTAGATATTGATATATCCATTGAGACTAGAGTACGTAATGTTCTCCTAATGTTGGGCAGTGTATTAATCATGACTGCTGGGGGGCACCTAGGGGTTATGTACTGATAGTTATTGGATAACTATGGAACGACTCACTCGATAGTTTTTTGTTGGTTAATATAACTAAGGTCAAACATAAAATATCGGTGTGACTGATTTACACATTTCTCTTGACTTGAGAATACTATAGATCTTTAATATGAAAGCTCCGCTTTGATTATAATCAAATCATGGCACAACGTCTATCGAGTGACTATAGTTGGGTCGAGTGGAAAGTATTGGAAGTGAAGAATTAATCAAGAGATTTGTCTCCTTAGTGATATGAGGCTAGTATCATGGTCAACTCAAGTCAACTCAAAGTCAAAGTCTATGGCCAGAGTAGTTCGGTTAATAATAATTGTTATCATTGAACCAATGACTTTGTATTTGCACTATAGAGTTAAATGTGGAAGATATTGGAATTTTAACCATTACCAAATTCTATAAGTCCAAAGTTATAAATTTTCGACGAAGAGAATTAGTGTGAATAAAAGTCACAACTAGGTAACACTTAGCATTGTAGAAACTGGATTTTACCAATGCTCTATAAGCGATAAAGTTGGTCAAAATGTCACACCACTAGCTATGGTGATGTGATTGTTCAATATTAACCGCTGACCGAATTTGCACCTAAAGACTCAATACAACCGCAATGTTGAATCCTCCATCTACCACCTAATTTAATTTAATTATAAATGTTATCATTAATTAAATTTGTTAATATTTATGGAATATTAATTATAGTTTTATTTGAATTATGTTAGTCAGTATTAAAAAAAGTGTGTATATGAAAGTGATGTATATACTTGTCGATATACGATATCAATGTACGTTTAAAAAACAATTCTCTAGGGTTGGTGCATCCACCTATCCTACCTTGCCGTAGCCGAGATCCCTTCTTCTTCCACTCAAAATTTCAAGCAAAAAAAACGTAAATCCAGTTAAAACCAAGAAGAACGGTGTGTGGCTTCTTCAAAGGGATTCCAACTTTTGGAAGTGTTGAATAAGTATTCAAATGAGATAACAAAGGTTCAACATTGAAGGTATTCCCTTCAGTAGTAGCAAGGTATTATTTTTCTAAAATTTCTCATGATTCTAGAATTGATTGTGATATATCATTTGTTTAGATTGAATTGTTAATTTCCAATTCCTATATAAAAGGTCTCAATCATTTATAAATCCATTCTTCATTCCCCCATAGCATTTTACATTAAATCAAATACATTCAGATTAATTATATAACCCAAACTTCTATATAATTGATAAACAAAGTAAACAAATATTTATTAATATATGAAATAAATTCTTATTAAAATATTACAGTTTCAATATGTAGACCACAGAAATGCGTAAGCAAATTGGTCAAATTAGTTTTCATTTAGATACAGATATATATTCATCACATAAAATAAATTATGTACGTTAATAATAATAACAAATTCATTTTATACTTTATTCACCTAAATGAATTTATCATATGTTTCAAAATTCCATTACCTCAAATACCTACAATTTAAAATGTCTATAATTACTTACTAACCCTTCTTAATTCTCTCCTGATATTTACATCCAAATCCATATATTGAAATAATTGCATAATCATAAATTTAAACTGCTTAATTGAATTCAGTTAACTAATATTCATTAATTGATCTAATATTTTATATATGCTAAAATTATTTTTAGTATATACACAATATTCTATATATATATAAGGAGAATGATAAAATTATTATCATAAAGATATCTAAATCATATAATGTAAAATATATATGTAAATAATAATAGTTCTTTTACGTTCTGATTTTTTTCATGTAAAAAAAATCTTTTATAACATAATTTCATTAACAACCTTAAAGGGTAAATTTATGTTTACAACATTATGGTATGAACATTCGGGTTAAACTGATAAAAATCTGATTATATAAACATTTTTACTTTCAATATGATAATAAACCTTTCTCAACTCATAACTCAACTAAGTGTTCCAACTTTTGTTTATACTTTTGCATGTAATAAATAACTGATTATTACTTTAAATTTTAGAAAATTACCTACATACGTATTATTTAATAATGGATAAAGATTGAATGGATCTACACTGGTAACTACATAATACTGATTATAAACATAATTTAAGAGCCAAATCATATATTTGATGTTAAAAGTTAAGACTATTTTTATTCGTAGAACTAGTAAGGAGTATAAGTAGTGAGCTTGGAAGTTTGTGTATGCTGCAATGAGAAATGTAGAAAATGCAGAGAAGATTTTATGTCCTTGCTCAGATTGTCATAATCTTAGTCATCATTATGGAAATATTGTCGTTGAGCATTTAATTATAAAAGAAATGAATTCCATATACAAGAGTGGTACGTGGTATAGATATGGAGAGCAAATAAATATAATTAAAGTTGTTAAGTCTAATGGCACTTATGATTTATTCAAAGCCATTCATTATGAAGATGAAGATTACATCAATTATAATTTTCTTGATGATGATAAAGATGAAGATTATGCATAAAGATGAGAGAATGATTTATTAAAAAAATTATAAGATGCGAAAACTTCGTTTTATCCTGGTTGCACTGATCAAACAAAATTATCTGCCATTATTCTCTTGTTTGATCTTAAATGTGAGACCGGATTGTCCGATAATAGCTTTGATAAAATTCTTAATGTGCAGCAACTGTTATTGCTAAAAGATAACATACTTCTCAAGACTTTATATGAGGTTAAAAAATTTCTCAAAATATTCAATATGGGTTTCGAGAAAATTCATGCGTGTCAAAATGATTGATATCTTTTTAGAGAAGATCAGCAAAAATATTTGGATAATTTTCCAAAATGTTGTTTTTTGAGATCGAAGATGAACTAACATACAAAAGAAAGTATGCATCGTATTCCAATTAAAGTTTCAAGATATTTTCCAATTATTATAAGATTTAGATGAATGTTTAGATCATACAAGGTGACAAAAGAGTTATGGTGGCATTTCAGTAAAAAAAAGATGGGAAAATGCAGTATCCCGTAGATTCTCTGACATAGAATGTGGTGGATGAAAAATATAAATAATTTGCAGCTAATCCACGCAATCTAAGACTTGGCCTTGCTACTGGTGGTATTAATCTGTTTTTAACATTGAGTTCCAAAAATAGTTGTTGGTCTGTAATGCTTGTGACATATGATCTCCCCCCGATATTATGTATAAAAAAGAAAATATCATGCTAACATTGCTTATTCTGGCTCAAGACAGCTAGGAAATGATATTGAAATATATTTGGTTCCATTGGTAGAAGATTTGCATTACATGTGGGATAATAGTGTTCAGGCTTATGATGCATTTACTAAAACACTTTTTAGAATGAAAATAACTTTGTTCTGGACGATGAATGATTTTTCAGCATATGGATATCTTGTTAGATGTGGCATAAAGGGTAAAAAAGCTTGTCCATTACATGATGTCAATACTCATCATCGATGGTTGAATCATACCTAGAAAACTTTATATGGATCACAGAAGATTTTTACCCTCTTCATATTCAGTTAGGAAACCAAAAATGTGATTTGATAACACTATAGAAAATGGTCGTAGACCTAGAATTTTATCTGGAAGAAATTTCTCTATTATTTTAAAAAATTATGTATAATTTAGGAAAAAATAAATATTAAAAGAACAAGAAGGGAGAAGGTAAAAAGAAATTAATTAAGTAGAAGCAGAGTAAGAAGAGGAAAAGTTCTAATAATAGAAAATAGGAAGATGAAGATGAAGATGGTGATCCTGCAAAAATAGAACTATCAAGGTGAAGAAAACAATCAATCTTCTTTGATTTACCATATTTGTAACATTCCCCCTTTTTGACCGTCTCCAGTCGGTAATTAAACCAACTAGAAACGTTCAAAAAGACGAATTGTTATTTAGTTTATAAGGTTTAAACAGAATCAGCCACAGAAACACAGATAATAACAATCAATTTAAAACAAATGAATCTTTATTTCATTACTATAAATCTTTTTATATACATCAGAGTTTATACAATTTTAATACAGATACAGCGGAATATCTAAAAATACAATTTTCTCCTGAAATAAATGATTCTTTACTCTCTCTCTAACTTCGCTGCTCGAAAATCTTCAAGCTGTAAAAATACTCGGTCTGACCCGAGTATTATATTCAAAAGAAAATAATACACAGGTCAGTCTAATTCAAACCAGTTTATTAGTGCATATAAGCAGTAATAATCAAATAGACGACAGTCACAATAATTCTCGTCTATCCGAACCTTTTAACAAAGAAATCGGATAACGAAAATTTTTAACACTAAACAGTGTTAACAATAAATCAGCAGATTTAAACATCAATAGAGATAAATAAACAATTTATCAAATCGACTAAATCAATTTAAAACAATTGAAATTGTCATTTTAAAACCATCAAAACTCGATTGGCTGCCGTACACGCACGCGTGTACGGCCTCGCTAATACGGCATAAAAATCAATGCATCACGACGCAAAGAAATATCAATTCAAAACTGTCGATTTCTTGGTGGCTGCAGTGCACACACGCGTGCACCGCCTCGCCACCATCGCAAGAGATACGCAAAAGCTCAGTGAAAGTCACAAATGATCACAAGGTCAAACCCAAATTTCTGGGTTCAACACAAGAAAGTTTGAAAATAGATCCAAATATCTCAAGTGGTCAAAACAGCTATTTCATATGCAAGCCATCTCAACACAACTGTAATTCAACTCAACTCGAATGACCAAGTGCATATAGGCAGTGGCACAAATACATGAAAACAACAGAAAGATGGAGAAAGCACCAAAGATATGACAACACAGCACATCTCATTGCATATAAAGTGATAGCAGCAAGGTACAAAGGCCAGTTAATGCTACATGTACAACGATCAACACTGTGAACTACATGATGAACAAGTATGCAAGTGAATCACAAACCAAAAGATTGACATGGCAACAGGTACACATAGTGCATAGTGGACTGAGTCACATATGCAAGAGTCAAGCACACATGCACTCCAATATAATGCAGCCTCTAAATGACAAAGATGCAAGGGTGTATGTAAGAAATCAGTGAAACTAAAGACTGCATGAATTGGATAGTGCACTAAAGGTAAGGCAACACGTCCAGGCCCGGCAAATAACATAATACGAGGCGGTGACAACACTAAAAGATTCCCAGGCAGTAAGCCCAAAATGCAAACTTCAAAAGGTACCGGACTCGGGTACACCAAACTAAAGACTATAATGAATGAACATCGCGTGAAACTAGGCACAGAGTTATCTGAATCAAAGGCATGATGAAGCCAGTGATAACAGATCACATAGGAACTCAACAATGACCAACCTATATGCAAACACAAATTTACACAAAGGGTTTATGAATCAACATCAAGGTCAGGTTTAACGCACTGTGACAATATGACGGACCAACAAAGGTCCAAAGCTCAAGACACTTCAAAGGTCAACTCAGGTGGACAGTAGCTATAACTCAAATGCAAGCCAACATAGGGTAACACTAATACATAGACAATGATGACACATGATGCAAGAACCAGGATGAACTAAAAATCAAGACCAATGTCAATGCAAGATGGACTACTAGACCAGACACACTTAAATATGAAGATCAAAAGTGTACAACAACTCAGTCCATCTCAGTAAACAAATGAAATCTCAATTGTGCCCAACCCATAAGCAAACTGAAACTGGGTCAGTAAACTAAACCAAAGCAAAACAGTGACAATAGTGAAGACAGTGATACAAGCTAATGAATGCAAGATGCAACACAATGAAGACAACATAGTACAAGACACAAAACTGAATACAATGCAGATTGCATCAGACCACAACATGATCAACTACAAGATCCAGTGAATCGAGTTCAAATATGCAACAAATAAAAACTCAAGCTAGATGTCAACAAGCAACATATAGCAGTGCAAATGAAGAGACCACAAGTATGTGCAAAACTGCAGTGCAACAAGCCGGAGAGGTTGAAATGAGAACAACCAAACATGACAGGGATGTAGCATATACAATAAACCATGCAACTCAATAAAGCAACATTGGAATATGCAGTACAAAAATGCAAGTGACAGTGAATATGTACAAGTGCAGTGTTCAAGACAGAGCAAGCAAGTTTGGCATCAGGAAAAAACAAATCAACAGAGATGATCAAGTGACCAAATCCAAAGCTAACACACATATATATACATGATGCAAATGCACAAGTACAGGGCGAGCAAAATCAAGAAAGAATTTTCAAAAATGACCGAAGCCAAATGTAACAGCAGTTTTAAAAATCAAGTCAAAGCCGTGTAAAACTGGAACGAAGTTCAACAGTGCAGAGATGACCAACGTTGAATTTAAAATTCACAGGAATGAAAACAGTGATGGCCGAGAAAAAATCAAAATCGTTTTTTTTTTTGAATTAGTCAAGACAAAAATATAATTCAAAGCCGTGATTCGAAATCGAGAACATGCCGATAATCTCAGCCCCAAAATATACGCATATATCCAATTTGAAAATGTCAAAGAAAATCGCAAGCATTAAACCCAGCACGAATTAGATGTGAGAAATAAAATTCCTCACCTTAGCTATCGGAGCAAATCGAAGCAGAGACGAACGCGAAGAAGCCCTAAAATTTCCAGATCGAAGCCGCCGTTAATGTTCTCGAGGAACGAACGATTCTCAGTAACCCCAAGGAGCGTGCAAGGCCGAAGCAAGCACGAATCACATTCTCAAGTAAAGCCGAGCACTCACAAGGGTGAAAAATACCCAAATCATCAAGTCTGGAGAATAGGGAACGAAGCCCTAAATTGCACAACGCCAAAACCCTCATAAATCTCAAAGAAGCAAGACCGAAACTCTAGCAAGCATCAAAGGAACGAACGCAATTTAATTGATCAGAGGAAGTCGCCATTTTTATTTTTTCCTTCGATTGTAAAATGAAGAGAGAGGGGGAGGGGTGCGTGGGTTAACCGATGACAATGGGAATAAGGTCGTGGGGGGATGGGTCGGTATAGGCTTGAGGTATGGGTTAGGGTATGGTGTTTTATATTTTTTTTTCTTTATTTTTTTTCTTTTTAAAACTGATTTGTTTTGTATTTAATTTGTTTTGTTTAATTTAGTTGTTAAATTTTAAATTATGTGTATAATATTTATTTATTTCGTATCAATAAAATTTTAAATAAAAGAATTCCAATCCCTTTACCAATTTCAATAAAATTAACAGAAATTAATATTGCCAATTTGACGAAGATTTTATCGTTATAAAAATTTCAACAACAAACAGAAATTATCTATCAACATAGATCGTTTATCGATGATCAAAATTTTGGGTAAAAATCCAGGTTGTTACAGAAATTCAATTTGAATTCGATTTAATTTTCTACGCGTTTTTACGCCGTATGTTCACAAAACAATTCCGATAAATACGAAATTTGAAATCCAGTAATAATTCAATATTACGGACCCAATGAAACTGGTTTCGTCAAATTCCGAGACTGTGCCTCGGAAGGCTATTTTTAAATTCAACTTAAACGATAATATTTCAAAACTGGACAAATCGCTTTCAAATTCAATTATGAAGTTTCTATTATCTTCAGTATTGTCAATATGAATTTTCCAAGCCTTTAAATTATTTTTAACCGGCTTAAAATTGAAGATTCAAATTTTATTCAACTTTCAATAGATTAAATTCAAAAATTAAATCGCCAATTCATTCTGATAATTTGAAATTCAAGTCAAATCATCTTTTCAAATATTTAAAATTAATTAAATATTTTCAATTCAAATTGTTCAAAATTCAGGGTCGTTACAAACTCCCCTCCTTAAAAACTTTTCGTCCACGAAAAGGAAAAGTTGTTAAAATTTTACCAATACTTCTACTCTAGTCAATTTTACTAAGCTTAAAACTTATTACAAATAAATGAATATAGGATTCATTCCATTTGTTTAATCTCATTAGTTTTGTTTATCTTCTCTTTTGTTCATTGATTTTCTAAAATCAAAACCCAAAAGTCTTTTACTAAATTTTTAATTTACCACACTCAGATTCAAACTTAAAATTCTTCATGTTAAAGATTTATATAATATATATCTTCCAAAGCTGTGGACTTTCAAAACATTACAAAGATCCTCTTCCTTAGTTCATTAAGTTGGAATTTTGTAATTCTAATTTCAGACCATTGATTTGCTATTTATAGTTTGAAAATACTTGCTAACTCGAAATTTAACAAGTCCATCTTCGTTCTCACAGACATTAGGCATACGCTGGCCAGGCGCAGGTCTAAAAATCTCCAAGTACTAAATATACTTGCTTCAATTCCTAGTGAAAATACTTTTCAAAATTCTTTTAAAAATGGATATGGAAAGCACGTTCCCCCATGGATTACAGTTCCACCCGGCGGTTACGCTACTATCCCAGTAGAGTCGCTTGTGGCTGTAGATTTCACATCTCTTAAATTTCGCCATGGTTGTCGCCATAGATTGCAGTACACACGGAGGTTACGCTACTATCCCAGTAGAATCGCTCGTGTCTGTAGGCATCACGCCCCTCAAATTTCGCTTGGCATTAGATTGCAGTTTACCCGGCGGTTACGCCACTATCCCAGTGGAATCGCTTGTAACTATGGGTATCTCGCCCCTCAAATTACGCTAATCATCAATCAATCTAATCTCATCGCGATGATCTATCGCGAAGGATTTCCGATTCAAATAGTCACTCTGACTAAATGTAAATTCTACGTAGCTACGAATTTCAAATGGACACTCTTCGAGAGTTCCAATACCTTCTCTAATAATAAATGGAAGGTACTTTTCCACATCCTCAGTTTAGAAAACATAATATCATATATGTAGTACTTTCATTTCACATTTCGTACATATAACATCTATGTAAACATACATAAGATTTCCATAACAATGACTTTCTAAACTAACGGTTTCAAATTTACCGCATTCATATATATAAGTTCTAAAACTTACATATTCCATATTCATAACAAAATAGAGGATTTCAAAATTTTCCTCTAAGTCGATTTGGAAATTCTAAGGTTATCTCAAACCTAATTCATATTCATAATTCCAATTCATTATCGACTTTCACATTCGATTTGGATTTCACGCTTACATCGTCAATTCTCAACACAGAATTGATGTCTATTGATATATAACCTCTGAGCTCGTACGTCTCAGAGAAGGGTGTTAAGCTAAGAGAATAAATTCTCCGCCACCAACAGATATATATTAAATAGAGATCAATTGCTATGTCATCAATTCACAATGTTAGACATACAATCCAAATCATCATCTGAAATTCAAAGCTCAACTTATATTGTCTTTGATGTCGAAGTTAAACTCAATTTTAACTCAACGATTCAATCTTTTTGAAAAATTCCAAATTGAACTAATTGTTCAAATTCTCATTTAACTTTTCAACTTCGACTTCAAAAATGAATTTCAAATCATTTATTCCTTACGGAATATATTCACAACATTTCATATTTGGAAAAACATTTCCATACTTATTTAAAAATAAGTAATTCACAAATCCATTTATTTTCAACATTTGAAAATATTCAATATACTTACATTAAAATTAAGTATATATTTCATCTTTAAGGAAATCATTCTCTTTCACATATTCATTTGAGTTAAAACGAATGTTACGTAAAACATCGTTACGACAACTCAAAATCATTAGTATAGGGATTCGAAATTTAGATAGATATATAAATCCCAATACTACACAAAACATTTCCTTTCGGAAATCATTTACTATAACAACAGTGTTATAGTCCATCATTTCCTTATATTCGAAAACGTCTATTTCAACAATGAATGTTGAAATCTATGGTTTCGATATTCAATGCCTTTGAAAACATCTTTTTAAAACAATTAACTTCGTTTTAAAATATCACTTTCCCAAACACGTCCATTTCATTCAATATTATATTCACGGTCCAAAATTGTGAATATACATCGTTTAACAAACTATACAGAATTTTACTTATCAAAATAAGTCAGTTTCGAATTTATAAACAACGTTTATAAATTCTATTCCTATTCATAAAGACTTCAATTTATAAAAATTGCTTTATTAACCATTCCTTTATAACTCAATTTTATATAAAAAATTTAATTTATAAGTAAATTACTTATAAATTCTTTTATTTCGCAACTTCGATTCATTTTATAACTTCACAATTTTAATTCTGTAATTTCCATTCACTTATGAAATCCATTAAATATTTCACTTTTAACGCTTATACAATTCCAATATTTTATCAACACTTTCAAATCTTCAATTTAAGCCGTTTATAATAATTCAAAATTTCCAATTTAAACTATTATATAAATTTATCAGTTTTCCATTTCCCAAAATAATCTACTAGTTCTTTAACAAATCATTCATCGACTTGGTTTTCAATTTAATCACATTTGATTCATTCACATTGGATTTTACTAACATCCATTCATATTCAATTAGTTTACTTTCACTAATTTACATTCAAGTTAGTTTGCTTTCAATTCAAATCAAATTTGATTCTCTTTAAATTTACTTACCTTTCAATTTGAATTCAATTACTTAGCTTCCAATTTCCATTCATTCAATTTCATTAATACTTAATGAATTCTATACAATCAACTAGCAAAACCAAATTTATTCAATTTAACCAAATTTATTTACTTTGCTTACATTCAATGTGGTTTAACACACTTAATTTCAATTGGTTTATATTCTAATTCAGATCGAATTTTTATGCTCACCATATTCACTAATTCACTTTTACAATTAAAGTTGAATTTCCTTATATAACTCAAATTCATATTCATTCTTCACTTTATCAATTCATTTTTATATCAAATTCAATTTGATTCAATATTACTTAAGCTATGTTTCATTTATCTTCACTTGCATTTATTTTCACCATACAACTTAAGTTCGGCTCAAATTTATTTGAAATTCTATTTTATTTAACTTTACTAAAGCCAAATTCATATCACATTCAAAATTCAGATTTTGTTTTACTTAACAAAATTGTTTAACCATTTAACAACTGGTTTTCATTTAAATTTCTTATTTTATAAGTTAAACAACTTATTAAATTTAAACTTCCCAAAACACAATTTCATTAAGATATTTCTTCCAAATCTTACCATAAACATTCACGTACAAACTATACATAGCTTAAAGTTTTCATAACACATACTTAGAAGTTTTTAGATTACAAAAGATAGTATTACAAAATATATTGATCGCTTCAAATATATTGATTGATTTAAGATTCAGACCCATAGAGGACTATCGTCTTCCCGTCTGGTAGTACTCATCTGTTCCGAACTTTCATCTTCGGTTCGCACTACTTCAGGTTGGATTAAAGGAGGATTGACGCATTCAAAGTCAACGTGTCCCCAGTTCCTACAGTTCCCGCAAAAATACGTGATGTTCCCATCCTTATCTATCAGTTTTACACTTTTCGCTCTAGCGGGACGGGCTATAGCTTGCTTTCCACGCTGCCTTTCGGTGCAGTTTCTGGCTATATGTCCATTCTGGCGACAATGATAGCAGACTGTCAATCTATCGACAGGCAAATCTAGTGCACTCTTCTTCCTTTTCACTTTAGGGCAATGACTAAGAAAATGTCCTTTTTCTTGACATTTAAAACACACTATCTCAGGACGAGCGAAACGGTCATTCACATTCCTTTTCTTTCTCTTCTCTCGACACGTAACGGCGAAATGTCCTTTTTTATGACATCGATAACAAGTAACATCATCGTAGGGACCAGGTCCTTGCCTTTCATTGAATTTCCTTTCGATTTCCGCACGTGTCAATTGTGCTTCTCTACGGGCAATTGCTCTTTGTTCACGACGTGCTGCTTTTTGTGCTTCGGTTTTCGCCATTTTAATTAACAAGATGTTTCGAAGTTTCCTATTAAAATTGACAATTCCATTAGAAAAGGTTGGATTATTCAATCATTTTCCTAAGACAAATTTGTAAATTTACATTATCCTGATATATATGATTATCATTCATATTAGGTAATCACTTGCCCTTTTAGTTTAATTTTCCATCACAATAATTTATCTAATCAATTTCAATTTATTTAACTTCCTTTAGTTAAATTTCAAATCCATATATTTATTAATACTAATTCAATTCGATTTAACTTTTCTTAAGTTAAAAATCTTTATTTTCATATTCAACATTCACTTTACTTATATAAGATCTATTCCAAATTCATTTATCTTATATATATTTCGACACAAATCAGTTTTTCATTTAAATTCAAATCAATTTTCGTATTGATTTCCCAAACATTAAATTTCAAATCCCAAAATTCCTTTTAATTTTATTTACTTTCAAAACGATTTTATACTTCTTTAAAATTGAAAAACGTTTTCTTTTAAAGTGTTTCTAGTAACTATTCATATTAAACATCATAAACTAAACTTTGTGTAAACCAAAGCTCTGATACCACCTTGTAACATTCCCCCTTTTTGACCGTCTCCAGTCGGTAATTAAACCAACTAGAAACGTTCAAAAAGACGAATTGTTATTTAGTTTATAAGGTTTAAACAGAATCAGCCACAGAAACACAGATAATAACAATCAATTTAAAACAAATGAATCTTTATTTCATTACTATAAATCTTTTTATATACATCAGAGTTTATAAAATTTTAATACAGATACAGCGGAATATCTAAAAATACAATTTTCTCCTGAAATAAATGATTCTTTACTCTCTCTCTAACTTCGCTGCTCGAAAATCTTCAAGCTGTAAAAATACTCGGTCTGACCCGAGTATTATATTCAAAAGAAAATAATACACAGTTTAGTCTAATTCAAACCAGTTTATTAGTGCATATAAGCAGTAATAATCAAATAGACGACAGTCACAATAATTCTCGTCTATCCGAACCTTTTAACAAAGAAATCGGATAACGAAAATTTTTAACACTAAACAGTGTTAACAATAAATCAGCAGATTTAAACATCAATAGAGATAAATAAACAATTTATCAAATCGACTAAATCAATTTAAAACAATTGAAATTGTCATTTTAAAACCATCAAAACTCGATTGGCTGCCGTACACGCACGCGTGTACGGCCTCGCCAATACGGCATAAAAATCAATGCATCACGACGCAAAGAAATATCAATTCAAAACTGTCGATTTCTTGGTGGCTGCAGTGCACACACGCGTGCACCGCCTCGCCACCATAGCAAGAGATACGCAAAAGCTCAGTGAAAGTCACAAATGATCACAAGGTCAAACCCAAATTTCTAGGTTCAACACAAGAAAGTTTGAAAATAGATCCAAATATCTCAAGTGGTCAAAACAGCTATTTCATATGCAAGCCATCTCAACACAACTGTAATTCAACTCAACTCGAATGACCAAGTGCATATAGGCAGTGGCACAAATACATGAAAACAACAGAAAGATGGGGAAAGCACCAAAGATATGACAACACAGCACATCTCATTGCATATAAAGTGATAGCAGCAAGGTACAAAGGCCAGTTAATGCTACATGTACAACGATCAACACTGTGAACTACATGATGAACAAGTATGCAAGTGAATCACAAACCAAAAGATTGACATGGCAACAGGTACACATAGTGCACAGTGGACTGAGTCACATATGCAAGAGTCAAGCACACATGCACTCCAATATAATGCAGCCTCTAAATGACAAAGATGCAAGGGTGTATGTAAGAAATCAGTGAAACTAAAGACTGCATGAATTGGATAGTGCACTAAAGGTAAGGCAACACGTCCAGGCCCGGCAAATAACATAATACGAGGCAGTGACAACACTAAAGGATTCCCAGGCAGTAAGCCCAAAATGCAAACTTCAAAAGGTACCGGACTCGGGTACACCAAACTAAAGACTATAATGAATGAACATCGCGTGAAACTAGGCACAGAGTTATCTGAATCAAAGGCATGATGAAGCCAGTGATAACAGATCACATAGGAACTCAACAATGACCAACCTATATGCAAACACAAATTTACACAAAGGGTTTATGAATCAACATCAAGGTCAGGTTTAACGCACTATGACAATATGACGGACCAGCAAAGGTCCAAAGCTCAAGACACTTCAATGGTCAACTCAGGTGGACAGTAGCTATAACTCAAATGCAAGCCAACGTAGGGTAATACTAATACATAGACAATGATGACACATGATGCAAGAACCAGGATGAACTAAAAATCAAGACCAATGTCAATGCAAGATGGACTACTAGACCAGACACACTTAAATATGAAGATCAAAAGTGTACAACAACTCAGTCCATCTCAGTAAACAAATGAAATCTCAATTGTGCCCAACCCATAAGCAAACTGAAACTGGGTCAGTAAACTAAACCAAAGCAAAACAGTGACAATAGTGAAGACAGTGATACAAGCTAATGAATGCAAGATGTAACACAATGAAGACAACATAGTACAAGACACAAAACTGAATACAATGCAGATTGCATCAGACAACAACATGATCAACTACAAGATCCAGTGAATCGAGTTCAAATATGCAACAAATAAAAACTCAAGCTAGATGTCAACAAGCAACATATAGCAGTGCAAATGAAGAGACCACAAGTATGTGCAAAACTGCAGTGCAACAAGCCGGAGAGGTTGAAATGAGAACAACCAAACATGACAGGGATGTAGCATATACAATAAACCATGCAACTCAATAAAGCAACACTGGAATATGCAGTACAAAAATGCAAGTGACATTGAATATGTACAAGTGCAGTGTTCAAGACAGAGCAAGCAAGTTTGGCATCAGGAAAAAAAAAATCAACAGAGATGATCAAGTGACCAAATCCAAAGCTAACACACATATATATACATGATGCAAATGCACAAGTATAGGGCGAGCAAAATCAAGAAAGAATTTTCAAAAATGACCGAAGCCAAATGTAACAGCAGTTTTAAAAATCAAGTCAAAGCCGAGTAAAACTGGAACGAAGTTCAACAGTGCAGAGATGACCAACGTTGAATTTAAAATTCACAGGAATGAAAACAGTGATGGCCGAGAAAAAATCAAAATCGTTTTTTTTTTGAATTAGTCAAGACGAAAATATAATTCAAAGCCGTGATTCAAAATCGAGAACATGCCGATAATCTCAGCCCCAAAATATACGCATATATCCAATTTGAAAATGTCAAAGAAAATCGCAAGCATTAAACCCAGCACGAATTAGATGTGAGAAATAAAATTCCTCACCTTAGCTATCGGAGCAGATCGAAGCAGAGACGAACGCGAAGAAGCCCTAAAATTTCCAGATCGAAGCCGCCGTTAATCTTCTCGAGGAACGAACGATTCTCAGTAACCCCAAGGAGCGTGCAAGGCCGAAGCAAGCACGAATCACATTCTCAAGTAAAGCCGAGCACTCACAAGGGTGAAAAATACCCAAATCATCAAGTCTGGAGAATAGGGAACGAAGCCCTAAATTGCACAACGCCAAAACCCTCATAAATCTCAAAGAAGCAAGACCGAAACTCTAGCAAGCATCAAAGGAACGAACGCAATTTAATTGATCAGAGGAAGTCGCCATTTTTATTTTTTCCTTCGATTGTAAAATGAAGAGAGAGGGGGAGGGGTGCGTGGGTTAACCGATGAAAAAGGGAATAAGGTCGTGGGGGGATGGGTCGGTATAGGCTTGAGGTATGGGTTAGGGTATGGTGTTTTATATTTTTTTTTTCTTTATTTTTTTTTCTTTTTAAAACTGATTTGTTTTCTATTTAATTTGTTTTGTTTAATTTAGTTGTTAAATTTTAAATTATGTGTATAATATTTATTTATTTCATATCAATAAAATTTTAAATAAAAGAATTCCAATCCCTTTACCAATTTCAATAAAATTAACAGAAATTAATATTGCCAATTTGACGAAGATTTTATCGTTATAAAAATTTCAACAACAAATAGAAATTATCTGTCAACATAGATCGTTTATCGATGATCAAAATTTTGGGTAAAAATCCAGGTTGTTATAGAAATTCAATTTGAATTCGATTTAATTTTCTACGCGTTTTTATGCCGTATGTTCACAAAACAATTCCGATAAATACGAAATTTGAAATCCAGTAATAATTCAATATTACGGACCCAATGAAACTTGTTTCGTCAAATTCCGAGACTGCCTCGGAAGGCTATTTTTAAATTCAACTTAAACGATAATATTTCAAAACTGGACAAATCGCTTTCAAATTCAATTCTGAAGTTTCTATTATCTTCAGTATTGTCAATATGAATTTTCCAAGCCTTTAAATTATTTTTAACCGGCTTAAAATTGAGATTCAAATTTTATTCAACTTTCAATAGATTAAATTCAAAAATTAAATCGCCAATTCATTCTGATAATTTGAAATTCAAGTCAAATCATCTTTTCAAATATTTAAAATTAATTAAATATTTTCAGTTCAAATTGTTCAAAATTCAGGGTCGTTACAATATTGGGAGGTTAGTTATCTAGTTTTTTAATAAACGAATAATATAAAATATACACTAATGAAATATAAAAATGTTGATTTTTATAGGAACTTCCAATGTGTCATAATTTAGACGTAATGCATATGAAAAAAATGTTGGTAAAAGTGCTCTAGGCATGATGTTACATGATAAAAATTGCAAAATGGAATCAATTCGAGAAAAGATTTGGAGGATTGGGGAATTCAGCATGGTCTTTATGCACAATCTTGTGGGAAAAGACATATCTTCCACTGGCTCGTTATACATTATCAAATTATGAAGAAAAACATATACTGCAAAAGATTGTATGATTTTAAGGGATTTGATGGTTATTGCTCGAATAACAAAAATTTTATATCGTTAGGACTGTTAAAATTAGTAGCTTGATGTCACGTGACTATCATATTTTAACGCATCAATTATTACATATCGCAATAACAGAAATATTACCAGAGAAGCCAGGAAAGGCAATAATTCATTTATGTTCATTCTTCAATAAATTATGTTAGTGTGTCCTCGATAGAGAAAAACTGTAACAACTTGATGATGAGATTATTGTAACATTGTGCAAACTTGAAAGATATTTTCCACCTTCTTTTTTTTGATATAATAATACACTTGACGGTCAACTTGGAAAAGAAGCACGACTGCATGAGTCGTTTCACTTTCCTTGGATGTACTCTTTTGATAGATACATGAAAAAACATAAACACTATGTAAGAAATCATGCGCGACCCGAGGGATGTATTGCAGAATCTTATCTTGCAGAAGAGTGCATGAAATTTTTTTCATGGTTTTTAGAAAAACCAATACAACTGGAGGAATAAGAAGTCTGAAATGATGCTTATGAAAATGATGTCACACTTGAAGGAAGACTAGTTTCATCTTGTAAAACAGTTACACTGACTTCTATTGAGAAACAAAATGCTCATTTAGCTGTCCTAATGAATATGGTTACGGTGGAACCATCTATAGTGTAAGTACATATATAAATTTGATTTTATTGTTTTAAAATGTCTTTACTTACAAATACATCTTAGCAAAACTTTTATTATGATTGTTTGCATTTGGAGGAGTTACAATAGTCAAATAAGCACATAGAGTAAAATCCGACCTTATTTTGGACTACACATACAACTAATTTTTTCTGATTGGATTAAAAAAAAGTGAGTTAAATTTTAAAATATTACCTCATTAAATTTAGATTATTATTATCATGATTCATTCCAATTTTTTTTGTAAATACCTATTAATTCAAAGATCATGATGCTGTGTTAAAATGTGTTGCATTTAGTCCGTGGAGTACTGCATTGTCCCATATAGGATATATCATTAATGGACAACGTTTTCAAACAAAAGATATTGAGAAAGAAATCAAAATAGGGGGTAACTTATGATGCAGCTAATATGTGTAGAGAAAACGCAAAATATACGTATCAAGTAGTTAATGTGGTCATTTATTATGGAATGTTAATTGATATAATTTTGTTTATCATGTTTTTATTTAACACATCTTTAAGTGTCATTGGGCAAACATAGAAAATGATGTGAAGATTGAAGATGGATTCACTCTTGTCTACTTACACCAAAATCAAGCTTCATTTTCAAAACATCAATATATCCTTACATCTCAGGCGAAATAAATTAAAGAAGAGATGATTCTTCTAATTGGTATGTTGTGGTAAAGGCACTACGAAGAAGCTATAATCAGTTAGATATCAATGATTCATGTGAAGCAGTTAGTTTTGCTATAGGAATTATGAAGAAACCAATATGGATGTTGATGAATTAGTTTTAGATGTTAGCTATGTTAGGGGAGATTATGAAAGCGTACTTGAGTGGTTTAATTGTTCTACTAACTTACGAAAACTATTTAAGTAACATCCCACCTTCATACCTGATGCAGCAGCGGAATAACAAAATGATGATTCTGTGAAAGTAGCAATCGATGGAATGAAGAATACTGAATGACCCAAATTCGTTGATCCGAAGATACCGAATTCTAGCTATCTTCGTCACGTTGATCGTGCACGATACCGTGAAAGAAGATCTGCAATTCTTCAGACGTTGATCAAGCGCACTTGATACCGTGAATTGGCTTCTACGATCGTTGATCCGAGCGCACTCGAATGCCGAAAGAGGAGATAGGAGATTACACTCAACTACCAATTTAATGAAAGCACAAAGCTAACAAACAAAAGTTTTTATTCAAATCAACTAACTGTTACAAATGAGACCACCTACCTATTTATAGGCTTACAATTCACAACACAAAACTGTACAACACTTAGGTCGGCCACGACCTAACACAACACGACTTACGACTTACGACCTAGTATAGGTCGTTAACGACTTAACAGTTATTTACAACTCAACAACGACTCAACGGTTTATACATAACATCAATATGCGACCTAAGTACAACACACACGACCTAGGTACAACATCTCATAAGGTCAAACGACCTAAAAACTTACGGCAGCGACTTATCTTGAACGACCTAAAGCATAGCGGCATAAGGAATCCACGGCTTCAAGCTTCAGGAGCGACCTATAGGAACGGCAGATGAGTTAGGTCGTTCGCGACCTAAAGGTAAGCTTTGTACGCGACTTTAAAAGAGCGGCAGGTGAGTTAGGTCGTTCGCGACCTGAAAGAGCGGCATGTGAGTTAGGTCGTTTGCGCCCCTCTTCAGCGACCTTGGACTTAGGTCGTATACGACCTAATTTTGCTTCAGTTTGCACTGCCTGGTTAGGTCGCTCGCGACCTAAGACTTTGTTAGCTCGCATTACATCTTCGAAGTTAGGTCGCAGCTCCTTATTTCGCGACCCGTTAGATCGTTCTCGACTCAAGAATTGGTTAGGTCGTTCGCGACCTAACACTTCACCATTCTGGGCTGCATCATCCTCCCCTGGTTGAAAAAAATTCGTCCTCGAATTTGCGCCCTCCTCTTCCATAACAAGCTCATCCCCATGATATGGTATAAGATGTTTAACATTAAACATGTCAGAAGTGTACACATCCTTCGGCAGCTTCAACTTATAAGCGTTTTCATTGATCCGTTTCACAATCGTTACAGGACCAATCTTTCGAGCTTTAAGTTTATTGTATGCTCCTACTAGAAAACGATCTTTTGTTAGCACAGCATATACTAAATCTCATTCATTAAACTGAATGCTTCTTCGCTTCAAATCCGCAGATCGTTTATACTTTTCATTTGCTTTCTCCAATCGTTCCTGAACGATTTTATGACATTCTGCCAATCCATCAACAAAATCAACAGCCCGTTTAACGGTTCCCTTTGGTTGTGGTACTATCGTCAAATCCAACGGCCCCTTTGGTAAGTTGGAATACACTATCTGAAATGGACTGAAACCTGTACTACGGTTTATAACATGATTACGAGCAAACTCCTCTTGACATAACTTCATATTCCAACTCTTCAGATTATCCTTCATAAGGCACCGTAATAAATTTCCCAAAGATCTGTTAACAACTTTAGTCTGACCATCGGATTGCGGATGGTAAGCACTACTGAAATTTAGCGTTTTTCCCACCATCTTCCACAAACTCAGCCAAAAATGACTTAGAAATCTAGTATCCCGATCAGAAACAATGGATTCTGGTAAACCATGTAAGCGATACACTTCTTTAAAGAATAACTCGGCAACACGGACGGCATCAGCTGTCTTCTTACAAGCGATGAAATGTGCCATCTTCGAAAACCTGTCCGCTACAACATATATCGAATCATTCCCCCTCTGAGTTCTCGGTAATCTCAACACAAAATCCATACTGATATCAACCCATGGTCTAATCGGCATGGGTAACGGCATATACAATCCCGCATTTGTCGCTGTCCCTTTGGAAATTTGGCAAATATGACATTTCTCCACAAACCTCCCAACTTCCCGTTTCAACGAAGGCCAATAATAAGATTGAGAAATCAATTGCAAAGTACGATCTCGGCCCACATGACCTTCCTCATGCAACTCCTTTACAATCTTCATACGTAAGCTGCACTCTGGTATGCACAATCGATTTCCCTTAAAAAGAAAACCATCCACCAAGACAAACTCATCCGTCTTTCCCTCCTTGACTTTATCTACACACTTCGCAAAGTAAGGATCATCAACAAACATTTCTGGCAACACATCAAACCCCGTTACTTCAACCTTCATTGTAGTCAACAAATGATTCCTTCGACTCAACGCATCTGCCACTCTATTCGTAATTCCCGATTTATGCTTCACCACAAACGTAAATTGTTGTAAGTATGCAATCCACGAAGCATGCCTAGCTGCAATCTTGTCATGTCCCTGCATATGCTTCAACGCTTCATGATCAGTATATAAAACAAATTCTTTATGAAACAAATAATGTCTCTAATGTTTCAGAGCTTGCACGATAGCATAAAACTCGACATCATATGTATTATATCTCATCTTTGCTCCCGATAGCTTTTCACTGAAATATGCAATAGGACGTCCCTTCTGACTTAACACCCCTCCAATTCCAACCTTCGACGCATCAGTATGCAATTCAAACAACAGTTGAAAATCTGGCAACACTAGAATTGGTGCTGTCGTCAATAGTTCCTTGATCTTCTCAAAAGCAAATCCTGCTTCCTCCGACCATGAAAATTGCTTCCCTTTCATACAATCAGTAACTGGTGCCATCACGCTACTGAAGTGTAGAATAAACCTTCGGTAGAATGACGCCAAACCATGAAAGCTTCTAACTTCTGTAATCGTCCTGGGTTGTGGCCAATTTCTGATTGCTTCAACTTTATTCTGATCCACCTGTATGCCTCCTCCCGATATAACATACCCCAAAAATAAAACACTATGCGTCATGAACATGCATTTCTTCGTTGCAACATAAAATTGTTCCTGTCGCAGTACCATTAACACTTCTCTCAGATGTTGCAAGTGCTCTTCTGGACTTCCACTATATATCAGTATATCATCAAAATACACCACCACAAACTTCCCAATGAATGGTCTAAAAATCTAATTCATCACCCGCATAAATGTACTTGGTGCATTCGAAAGACCAAATGGCATAACCAGCCATTCGTACAACCCCTCACGTGTCTTGAACGCTGTTTTCCATTCATCCCCTGGTCTGATCCGAATTTGATGATAACCGCTTTTCAAATCAATCATCGAAAAGATAGTATCTCCGCTTAACTGATCCAACAAATCATCAAGTCTCGGCATCGGAAATCTGTATCTCACTGTAATCTTATTCAGTGCCCGACTATCAGTGCACATCCTCCACGTCCCATCCTTCTTTGGTACTAACAAAGCTGGCACCGCATAAGGACTTAAACTTTCCTGCACACGCCCCTGTTCAAGTAATTCTTCCACTTGCCTTCTCAACTCCTCATGTTCTTTTGGACTCATTCTGTAGTGTGGTCTATGAGGTAACACAGCTCCTGGAACAAGATCAATTTGATGTTGAATGTCTCTCAACGGCGGTAACTCCGTTGGTAGTACCTCAGGAAATACATCGTCAAACTCTCCCAGCACTGGTTTCACTTCTTCAGGGATCTCCACCACTTCATGACTCTCATGTCCAATCAACAAGAATACTTCAGGCTACTCTTCTACCTCCTTAACAAACTCCTTCAAAGATAACAAGGTTTTAAGTTCTTCAATCTCCTCCAACTTGTTTTCTTCTTGTTGTCGCTTCTTAGGAATTAAAGTAATCTTTGTACCCTCAAACATGAAACTGTAAATGTTAGTACGACATGTTGCACAGCCCTATCATATTGCCACGGTCTTCCTAGCAACAGATGACATACATCCATGTCCACGACGTCACACCAAATTTCATCCTTGTATTTCTTCCCAATTGAAAAATTAACACAAGCTCTTCTTCCAACTTTCACGTCCCCACCTTTCCTCAACCAAGCTAACTTGTAAGGTTTCGGATGCTTCTCTGTCTTCAATGATAACTTCTTCACAGCTTCTATAGAGATGATATTATCACAGCTTCCCGCATCGATGACAAATTTGCAAACCCTTCCCAAGATAGTGCATGTTGATTGAAAGATGTTACTCCTCAACCAGCTAGTTTCCTCTTCCTGTTTTGGTGTTAAACACGACCTCTTCATCATCAATGAATACCCTTCATCTCCCGACACATTCTCTTCCTCCTCATCATGTAGTGAATTAGAATAGTCAGTTTCTACCTCATCTTCTTCTGCCTCAGCAATCATAGTTCTCTTCTTCGGTTTTGGACATTCGCTGCTCTTGTGACCCACTTCCTGACAATTATAGCATTTGAAATTGGGGTTGACTTTTGGTTTAGCCACTTCATGAACAACCGGCTTACTCGATGCTTTAGGAATATTAGAACTACTACCCGCTCCTTTGTTTGGCCCCGTAAAATTTGGAAACACACCTCCCCCACGTCTACCTTGTTTCTCCCAAGCCAACGCCTTTTGATGTGCTTCTGCCACAGATCTAGGGTCGAACATGTTCACCATATGCTGGATCTGTGCTCTAAGTCCACCAACAAACCTAGCGGTCAATTGTTCTTCTGTCTCCATAATGTCATTTCGAGCAATCAATTGGTAGAACTCATCTGCATAATCAGTAACAGCCTTCGTCCCTTGCCTCAGGTTTTGTAATCTCTGATACATTAATGATTGGTAGTTGTAGGGTAAGAAAGTAGCCTTCATCAATTTCATCTTTTCCCAAGCAACAATCCTTGACTTCCCCATCCATTCTCTAGTTAGTTTGGTTTGCTGCCACCATGCCATAGCTCTCCCCCTCAACCTAGTAGCAACCAACTTCACTTTACGATCCTCCGGAACTTCCTTGAAGTCAAATATTTCCTCAACATAAGCTAACCAATCAAGAAATTCTTCGGCTTGCATACCTCCCTTGAATTCCGATATTTCAGTTTTCATCCCAGACTCCCACTTGTGATCATATTCTGACTGATTCCTTCCTTGTCCTCATCCTCGTCCATGAACACTACCACCATCAAACTCCTCTTCAAAATCTGATGTATATCGATGTCGATCCTGACCACCAACATCTCTACTACCATCGTGTCTTCCACCAACATCCCTTCTATCTACATTCCTCCGATCACGATCATTCACATTCCTATCACGTCTTCAATCATCATCATTTCTATAACAATCTCGACTCACACTTCTACGATCATTATCAACACTTCTCTCCCGATTGGAATGTGGTGAAACTCTACTTTCCCCATGGTTAGATTCAGGTGAAACCCTTCTCCGATTTTGATTCATTTCCAACATCATCTTCTCTAATCGACCAATCCCTTCATTAAGCTTCTCACTAAAGTTTTCGTTTATTCTTTGCTCCATCTCATCAGCTTCTTCTCTTCTATACAATGCTTCTATGTTCTGATGGCGATTAGCTCTTCTCGGCGGCATGATTTGAAACTCCACAAACACTTCAATTCTCGGTGTGAACAAATATGATGCACGGCCTTCAACTTCAATTTTTTTTGGCGCGCAAAGCTTCCACGCAAAATTCAAACACCTTTCCTCCTTAGATCCGAAATGATACGGATCGAAAACTCCAAACTTGTTGCAACTTTGTGATGAACGCGATGAACAACCAACTTCTCTAAATGATGTACGGCTTCAATTAACTCCTCAAATTCTTCGAATAAATTGGCTCCAAGATTCGGCTTAGCTATGATTGGCTAAGTCTAGCTCTGATACCAAATGATGCAGCAGCGGAATAACAAAATGATGATTCTATCAAAGTAGCAATCGATGGAATGAAGAATACTGAATGGCCCAAATTCGTTGATCCGAAGATACCGAATTCTAGCTATCTTCGTCACGTTGATCGTGCACGATACCATGAAAGAAGATCTGCAATTCTTCAGACGTTGATCAAGCGCACTTGATACCGTGAATTGGCTTCTACGATCGTTGATCCGAGCGCACTCGAATGCCGAAAGAGGAGATAGGAGATTACACTCAACTACCAATTTAATGAAAGCACAAAGCTAACAAACAAAAGTTATTATTCAAATCAACTAACTGTTACAAATGCGACCACCTGCCTATTTATAGGCTTACAATTCACAACACAAAACTTTATAACACTTAGGTCGGCCACGACCTAACACAACACGACTTACGACCTAGTATAGGTCGTTAACGACTTAACAGTTATTTACAACTCAACAACGACTCAACGGTTTACACATAACATCAATATGCGACCTAAGTACAACACACACGACCTAGGTACAACATCTCATAAGGTCAAACGACCTAAAAACTTACGGCAGCGACTTATCTTGAACGACCTAAAGCATAGCGGCATAAGGAATCCACGGCTTCAAGCTTCAGGAGCGACCTATAGGAACGGCAGATGAGTTAGGTCGTTCGCGACCTAAAGGTAAGCTTTGTACGCGACTTTAAAAGAGCGGCAGGTGAGTTAGGTCGTTCGCGACCTGAAAGAGCGGCATGTGAGTTAGGTCGTTTGCGCCCCTCTTCAGCGACCTTGGACTTAGGTCGTATACGACCTAATTTTGCTTCAGTTTGCACTACTTGGTTAGGTCGCTCGCGACCTAAGACTTTGTTAACTCGCATTACATCTTCGAAGTTAGGTCACAGCTCCTTATTTCGCGACCCGTTAGGTCGTTCTCGACTCAAGAATTGGTTAGGTCGTTCGCGACCTAACACTTCACCATTCTAGGCTACATCAATACCCATACTATCAAAGAGTATTACTAAGTAATACTGTTGGATAACATGGAAATGAGTCAAAAATAGGCTTACACACGTGAATATTCCCTTGGGTTAACAACGACACATTTTCAAATAACATAATAAAAATCACGTGAACCTGGTATCAGCACAAAGCGATAAACACATGCGATTTCCAAAACTGACCAATACATAACATAAATAAATATACACATAAATCACAAATTTAGAATGTAGTGATATAATATAATACATCAGATATACATATCCATTGTAAGCAACAAATGATGGTCCAATGCTCACTCTATCTAACATACGGAACATCATCATAATAGTACATTAGAATGCATAAATGAGGCTAAAAAATCATAGGGTATCTATAACCCTATAATGTATAGTCTATCCTTCCAAAAGTAGTCCATAGTCAAGCTAGCTATTGAGTACTTGAACCTAAAACACCTCGGTTGATCCGAGCATTATAAAATAATACATGGGTCGGACTTTTTCTAAATTCAAAAATATAATAGTGAAAATAAGGGACACATCTCTAAAATCAAACTTATTACACAAAACTTCCTCCTCATAAAAAAAATATAAATTACATTTCTATTTTCAAATATTACAATTTTCTTCCCTACAATACCTCTCTTCTCCATTGCAGCAATGTTGATTCTTTATATATATGCATGTTATTCTCACATCCATAATTATATGTAATAGTTGCAACTGTATGCAATAATTGCAGACATGACTACAATTATACCATACAATTGCAGAAATGTCTGCAATTATATGCAATAGTTGCAGAGTTGAAGAAAAATTGAAGATGTTTAAAATTTGCAGAATTGTCTACAAATATATGGAATAATTGCACATTTACTGCAAATATGATTTTTTGGTATCAACAATGGATCTCATTTTAAAGATAATTTTTTTTTTGATTTTTTGGTGAAAACGGTAGGCTGATCCGATGTTTCTACAGAAAGTTATATGTGTTTGAAATGTTAAAAACGTAAAGGGTATTTGGGTCTTTATGCGCGCGTGAATTTGAAAACAGGGACTGGAAACTTATTGAAAAAAAACGGAGGGATGTTTTGTGTATTTTCAAAACTTACCAGATGTTTGCCAAACGCATCCATAAAATAATTTTACATTTTGCATTATGAATATGATGATATATGCATATTTGCTTTAAGAGCATAAGTTTAATTATTGTAACGACCCGACTTTCCAGGCCAGGAAAATCGAATCATTTTAGTTAAGAAGAAGAGGTAGAAGAAGAAAAAATAGAAAACAACATCAGAATCTAACCATCGCAGCGGAATAAAATATAATATATATCAACAGATCTTTATACAAATCAAAAACTATATCTGTTTATACAATACATCATCAGAGTACATCAACATCCATAACATACAACTGAATACACAGCGGAAAAATAATAGCAAGTACGAGAGTACGTATCGTCATCCAGCTCGTCTCCTGAGCTCCACAACATCATATCCTATAACCTATAATACTCAGTCTGACCCGAGCATCACATAAAAAAACACCCGAGTCAGTCTGGAATACCAGCGTGAGAAAATCACACTCAATTGATTATTAAATTTTCAATAATCCTTTTGAAAATAAAAGCATCTCGTAAGACCACGCCACAAATAAACATGTCGGGTTTTTACCTTACGATAGCTAAAATACTTTTTATAAAAATCCTCTGATATTATAATAGTGTTTATATACAAATACTTATTCAAATAGCTGAAATTGTTACATGATTAAATTCCAGCATACTAGCCACAAAAGTGGGTAATACAAACAAATACCGTACAAGGCACGTAGGAAGAATGGATTTCCAACGAATGACTAGGCACTGGGGTACCACCTGTCACAGTACGTGGCCTAGATCACAGTACCGAGGAGTACGCCCGCTCCCCTGCAACACAAGGCCGGAATCACCTATGGGCAATTCCGAATATGATCACCCCACGGTTGGGATCAGCAACCGCACCACTAAGCCGAAATAAAAGGAACATCTAGATAGGGATGACCATACTCTCCAGTGGGCGCTACCCACGAAGCCTTGCTGCATAACCCCTGATTTTCAGTCATTCCCGGTTGATGAGGCTCGAGGCTAAGCGATACCTTTAGAGAACATATCCCTTAGAATGCCCATCGTCCACCTGACGATGTCACGAAGCATTCGTCCATACAAGTCCGTCCCGGGTTCGAACGGAACCGAAGGCACTATTCCTACTACATCCATTTTGGAAATATCCTCAGGATTAGTAGCGACTAGCTCTTGCACTTCACAGCTCCATCTTCGACTCCGAAATCGTTACACGAAACGTACAAACCGGATCGAAGTGGTATTCGAGTCTCCAGACCTAGAATCCCGGTATACGGAAACCCGATCCCGGTCTCTTCGAAACGATCAGCGCATTTGGCCAATATTGATAGTCGGTTATTTAACTATCAATTAACATCCACAAGCAACCATCACACAATAAATAATTTCCCACATTATTTATTTGCCCAAATATCTTTCCAAGATATATTTCCGAATTTTCAAAACTCATTTGAAAACAATTTCAAAACAGTTTCCGCTTACGGAATACATTTCCCAAATAATTATTTCCACTGAATCACCAAGTACAAAATACTTTTAGATTTTTAAAATAATTTAAAAACACTTATTATAAATATACTTTATAACTTTGAAATTTAAAATCACTTTAATACTTCATCAAAATATATACTTTAAGGATATTTAAAAACAAAACCACTTTATAAATATAAACTAAATTCCTCTTTTAAAACATAATACCAAATCACTTTTATATAATTACTACAATAATATATATTTTTGAAAATACTTACTTAAGAAATTAACATTTAGAAATAATCAATTTTCTAAAACATGCTTTTAAAAACACAATTAGAACTTTTAACTTATATTTAAAATTGCTTTGAAAACGTACTTGGCTATCCAGAGAAATACCCTTCTCACTCCCATCTTTTAAAAATAAATTAACATTTATTTTTAAACCAATCCATATTCTTTTATAAATTCCCACCTTGAATTTATATTCTCAAATATCCACTGATATTTTATTTTACTTTATAAACCCAGTTTATAAATTTCAAAATCTCACTTCCCTTTAAATTCCAAATCCCAAAGTATTTAAATCAAATTTATAATTGATTTCCCAATTTATTTTACTTTGAAATAAATTTCTTTACTTAATCCATTTATTTCCAAATTCATTAACTTCCAGATTTAATTTCTCATTATGATTTAAAATCTTTAAACTGAAACACAAGTTTCAGATTTCCCAAGTTCCTTCTTTCTTTTTAATTACATTTAAACATTGAATTAAAATAAATTATTTATTCTCTTAAATAATATCACATATGTTTTCTTTAAATTCAATATTTCTCTGTTTATTCAAATTCCTCTTTTCCATATTTATTGGAATTTTGGGAATCACTTTTATTCTTAATCAGATTCATTCTCAAATTTATTCCAAACTCTTTATAATTATTTTACTTAAAAATTTAATCTTTTATTTCTTTTCAAAAATTCCATTCTAGAGATTTTGGTAACTCAGCACATCCAAATCAGTCCAACCAAACCATAACATCCAATTACCCATATAATTCATCACAGGATATCAACAATCATATCACAGAATATTTAAACAAAATTAAATATTTTGAGGAATCCAGTTGGATCCCTCCAACCTGTTTCCCTGCATCCACAGACGTTAGCACAATACCAATTCCACTTCGAGGTGGAATATCGCGGTATATGGGATTTATATAAAATCATCCGCTATTATGCGGCGCATAGGGTCTCATCCGCTATACAATGCGGGAATATCAACAACTCCAATATATACATATGCCAATATGTATATATTGCTAATACTACTATATATATATATAGTACCACATCCAAATCAATTCAACCATTCGATCAGATATTTAAATTTATCTATTTAAATTCAAATTAAAAATCAACCGAGTGAGATTAACTCACCTTTGATTTGCCATCCACTTTAATATTCTCTTAGTTTTCTCGCCGTTTGTACCTTGAATCAATATTAAATTTGTTTTGTTAATATTCAAATGAATCGAATAAATAATTTCCATTTGTTAAATTTAATTTAATTACAAATGATTTTATTTAACCCAGTTTAATAAATTCGATTTAAAACTTGAATTTATCATATTACTAAAATTCCAAATTTTACTTTACTGTTAAATCCCTAGTAACAAATTAAATGAATAGTTTCTACCAACAGATTTAAAATATCCAAAATAATTTAACCCTCGGATAACACTCATGGATTTGTAAATACTTGATTGTAATAGGCTTTACAATGTTTTATCTCATCATACTGTCTACTTAAAATTTAACAGTAAGATTTAAAAATGTGTACACAATCATTATATTTTCTCAACTATATATATATACCCTTAAAACTATATATTGAAAACTGCATATATAAAATTAATTCATAGATGTCAAAATCTAATTTATATAAACTAAACGTATCATTAAAATTTGTAAACAGATCTTCACAAATATATTTTCTAAAAGAAATAAATATTTATACCTTATAGTAAAATCCATCACAGCCTTCCCCCCCAAATCTGCACCGAGTACTCAACCACGATCGGAAACTGTCTTCCACACTCATCCTCGCGAGAACTACCCAAGTTGAATGAAACCCTAGACCAATCGCCCTGTGCTCGCCTGCTAGAGCTTCATCGCGAAAATCGCGACCCAGTCTGGCCTCGCGAATTGCCGTCGCCCCACAGCTCCACCCAAAATCGAAAGCTCCTTCGCCAGCAACCCCAATCCTTCCCTCGATCCAAATGCAACTTCGATCTGGCTTCCAATTAGCAGTAGAAAATATCGCGTAGGAGGCAAGGATGAGCTGACGATGGCTGCTGGAATAGCCGAGTACGCAGCGATGATTATTTCGAAGGTGTTGATTTTATTTTATTTTTTTTTCTTCCGCGATTGCAGAAGAGGGATTGGGGAATTAAGGAAATAAAATGAGGGCATGGATTCTTTCCGTGATTTTGAAAAAGAGGAACAAGAAGAAATTCGAAATTGAAGAGGAACGAAAGAATTCGTTTTTAAAAAGAAAAGCGAATTACAGGCATTCGCCCCCTTTTTCTTTTGTTTTAAATTTTTATTTTCTAACGAGAATGAACATCTCGATTTGGAAAGAACAAGGAAGTGTGTTCGAGAAGGCAAAGGAACGTGGGGGAAAAATATCTAGCTACAGTGTTTTGTTTATATTGTTTATATTAAATTCTCGATTAAATTTCAACGCGTTTGCATGCCGTACGCTCACACAACAACTCTAATTACTTCGAAACTTGAAATCCGATAATAATAGTATTACGGATCCAATGGAACCGGTTTCGTCGAATTTCGAGACTGTGCCCCGTAAGGCTATTTTTAAATTCAATTTAACGATAGAATTTCAAAACCGAACAAAACGCTTTAAAATTCAATTTTACAAGTTCTATTACCTTTAGTATTGTTAATATAAATTTTATAGGCCTTAAGATCATTTTTAACAAGCTCAGAATTCCGGATTTTCTAAATTTACCCAATTCCGAAAATTTAAATTTCCCAATAAATTATCGAATAAATCCTGATATTTGAAATTAAAGTTAATAATTTATCTCTGAATATTTAAAATTAATTAAATATTCTACTTTCAAATATTCGAAAATTCTGGGTCGTCACATTCCTCCCCCCTTAAAAGAATTTCGTCCCCGAAATTACTAGTAAAGAGGAATGATCTATAATCCATTAACTATTTCCTCAACCCAAATTGTTTTAACAACTCGTCAAAACAAATCTTTTTACTAAAGACACAATATCCCTTTTATTAACCTTCCAAACCTTTTCAAAAGTCCCAAACAATATCACTTCAAAAAATTTCGAACTCCCTAAATTTCTGAAATTTTTTGCCAACGTCTCCTTTGCGCGGCTAGCTCGGTACAACAAAAAAATGGCTCTACGGCCTCCCAAATCTCAAAAAGGAAACAAAAAGCCAAGTGGCTAGCTCCAAAAACCCAATCAAATTTCATATAGAAATTCAAATACATATCTTTTGTCGGGCCATTAAATTTTATCTTCTAAAATAAAAAATCCCAATTTCTCCATTGCTTTTATACACCTGTATATCCTATTAAGCAATAACATTCAATCACAATTCCAAAGTCATTTTATACTTTCCTTCACAAATTTTCAATATTTGTTTTACTTAAGCCCGTACGATGCACATATATCATCTGTACGCAATATCACATTTGATCGCTCAATCGATCACACAATTCCACTTCCGAACTAGTATTGTCCACCCGACTTCCTAGTGCGGACTCAGATCTGGTTTCTCGATCAGAAACCGTCATTCTCCTTGCATAGCCGTAAACTATGATAGAGAATTTCCAGAATCAATCAACAATCCATATCCATGCTCGCCGTTGAAAATCGAGTGAAAAATCCTGATTCGGATCGATAAAACTATCTCGAAATTCTGTGTTCGATATCTGGATCAAATAGCTATGCGAATAAATAATATACGTACACCTTACGTAATTAGCCCAATTGATTATCAATTTCATCAATTCTCTTTTATTCACATTCCTTTGATTGTTATCCACTTATTCACAACTTCAGTTATAGTCTTCATTCAACTATTCACTTAGTATATATTTTTTTTTTAAATTACTAAGTATATTTCCAATACCAATTTTCTTAAGAATTTCATTCTTCAATTCTTAAGTTCATATAAATTTTCTTATATTTATTTACTACTTCACCACCGAAGTGTATATATTCAAATTGAACTCCCATTTCATATGAATTCCAACTTACTTAAATTTACTACTTCATTTCCAATTTTTTTCCTTAAATTCAATTCATCTCCAACTTCCAAAAATTGAATTTTATTTAGCTCGAAAACAATCCAAGTTAATTCATTCAATAACTATTTCTCAACTTATTTAAACCACTCCTCTGTTTGAGTTCAGTTTCCATTCAACATTTACTTAAGCCAATAACTTAAGTTTATTTCTATTTATCCAACCCTTTAAAGTTTTATTTCCATCTTTCATTTGATTCTTATTTAATCAAATTCCATCCAATTATTTATTTAATATAATTGGTTTATTCACTCAATCATTATGAATTTTAATTTCCATACTCAATTCATCTGGAATTATTTTATTAATAACCAGGTCATTTCCAATTTATTTTCACTTATTTGGATTACATTCGCAATCCAAACCATCACTATTTTAATCCAATTTCATTAACTCACAATTCAATTTCATTAACTAATTATTATCTAATTAGTTCCTCCGCTGGATAAAATTAAATACTTGCTTTTTAATTCCAAATATCACTTCACTTAATTATCTTAAGTTCAATTTATTTTATAATTCAAGTTTGGATTTATTTAAAAATTAAGATTACTCATCTTAGTCGTTTCCATTTGATAATTGCAATTTCAAATTATAACTCTTAATGGTTCAAAGTAATGGATTCCCATTTATGACTTACAATTTCATTTCTATTCATAAGTTTTAACTTACTTACTTAAGATCTGGGACTATTCATTTAAGTCCATTTCCATCTTTAAAATCAAATTTCAAGTTATTAAACTTAAGAACTTAAGAATATGAATTTCTTTACACAATTATAAGCATTTTACATTACCTTTATATCCAATTCAATTCGACTTCAACTTATTTACATTTAATTCAATCCCAATTCTCAATTTTACTTAACTTATCTTAAGTTAAATTCAAATATATTTTATTCACCTTCATATACTCGAATTAAATTTTAATTCTAGGATACAATTTTATACAAGTTTTACAATTCATTCACCTTCAAGTTCTCTAACTCTTTTATCTACCAACTTATATTACTCATTTAGTTATTTTCATCTCATAATTATAATCCCAGAATTAAACTTTCATTCCCTTCTTATTTCAATCAACTTCATTCTATACTTTATATTGTTGATTCATTTAAATTTCCACATTTATATTTTAAATAGAATTCCCAGAATCCAATTGCCCGCTTTTATTTCAAAAACCATTTTGAATCCATAAATAACTCATACATATCTGGTATATCACCTCAAACGCCAATCTCCAAAACAATCTGCTTTTACCAAACAATTTTCCCTTTGAATTTCAAAACCAACCCAGTTCACAATCATTTTCAATTTAAAACAGTTTGGTAGCAATTTCTCTTTGGAAACTCGAAAATAGACATCGATGATGCTGCAGTCATCACCGAAATTATTTTCCAGCGACCGAAAGAGAATTTAATGCTTTTATCACTTTAAAACTTTTCAAATATTTTTAAATCCCAAATCCCACCAGATTTCAATTCAATTCCAAAAATATTCATGAAATAATATCACCATTATTTCCCCAAAACCTTTAAAAACTATTTTAAATCCAAAGGAATTTAAACCTTTCCCAAAACTTCAAATTCAAAATCCATTCAACTTTATATCCAAACATTACTCTGGAATTCTATCACATTTTATTTCAAGTTATAAGTCGCATTTACAATTTACATTTACAAATTTCATTTGTTTATGAATTTATCTCATTTGATTATAAATCACATTTGTAATTCACATTTGTATATAAAGTTTATCTCAATTTATAAATTTCATTTATAGTCTATATTTCAAATTCCATTTTGTTATATAAATTTATTCTTCAACTTGGTTATAAACTTTCAATTTCTTATTCAATTTTACACTTACATGATAATAATTTAATATTATCACTTCCTAACAACCAAGCAACCAAATACTATAATAATTTACAAAAATTATACCTTTTTGTATACAAAAATAATTTGGGTAAAATTATTTCATTTACCCTATTTAAAACAATACTGTGTCGAATTGTTCTATTCAAGTGTTTAGAAACCCCTTCGATACAGTTGTCCAGACTGTGCTGACGAAGGTTCATATGCCACTCAATAAATCAACCAACACAATATAAAACCATTTTATATTCACTAACAAATACGCGCTCATATCTATTAGTACTCTCAAAATTCCCACCAGAGCCAAGGTTATCGCTTGCCTAAGCTCTGATACCACTTGTAACAACCCGACTTTCCAGGCCAGGAAAATCGAATCATTTTAGTTAAGAAGAAGAGGTAGAAGAAGAAAAAATAGAAAACAACATCAGAATCTAACCATCGCAGCGGAATAAAATATAATATATATCAACAGATCTTTATACAAATCAAAAACTATATCTGTTTATACAATACATCATCAGAGTACATCATCAGAGTACATCAACATCCATAACATACAACTGAATACACAGCGGAAAAATAATAGCAAGTACGAGAGTACGTATCGTCATCCAGCTCGTCTCCTGAGCTCCACAGCATCATATCCTGTAACCTATAATACTCAGTCTGACCCGAGCATCATATAAAACAACACCCGAGTCAGTCTGGAATACCAGCGTGAGAAAATCACACTCAATTGATTATTAAATTTTCAAAAATCCTTTTGAAAATAAAAGCATCTCGTAAGACCACGCCACAAATAAACATGTCGGGTTTTTACCTTACGATAGCTAAAATACTTTTTATAAAAATCCTCTGATATTATAATAGTGTCTATATACAAATACTTATTCAAATAGCAGAAATTGTTACATGATTAAATTCCAGCATACTAGCCACAAAAGTGGGTAATACAAACAAATACCGTACAAGGCACGTAGGAAGAATGGATTTCCAACGAATGACTAGGCACTGGGGTACCACCTGTCACAGTACGTGGCCTAGATCACAGTACCGAGGAGTACGTCCGCTCCCCTGCAACACAAGGCCGGAATCACCTATGGGCAATTCCGAATATGATCACCCCACGGTTGGGATCAGCAACCGCACCACTAAGCCGAAATAAAAGGAACATCTAGACAGGGATGACCATACTCTCCAGTGGGCGCTACCCACGAAGCCTTGCTGCATAACCCCTGATTTTCAGTCATTCCCGGTTGATGAGGCTCGAGGCTAAGCGATACCTTTAGAGAACATATCCATTAGAATGCCCATCGTCCACCTGACGATGTCACAAAGCATTCGTCCATACAAGTCCGTCCCGGGTTCGAGCGGAACCGAAGGCACTATTCCTACTACATCCATTTTGGAAATATCCTCAGGATTAGTAGCGACTAGCTCTTGCACTTCACAGCTCCATCTTCGACTCCGAAATCGTTACACGAAACGTACAAACCGGATCGAAGTGGTATTCGAGTCTCCAGACCTAGAATCCCGGTATACGGAAACCCGATCCCGGTCTCTTCGAAACGATCAGCGCATTTGGCCAATATTGATAGTCGGTTATTTAACTATCAATTAACATCCACAAGCAACCATCACACAATAAATAATTTCCCACATTATTTATTTGCCCAAATATCTTTCCAAGATATATTTCCGAATTTTCAAAACTCATTTGAAAACAATTTCAAAACAGTTTCCGCTTACGGAATACATTTCCCAAATAATTATTTCCACTGAATCACCAAGTACAAAATACTTTTAGATTTTTAAAATAATTTAAAAACACTTATTATAAATATACTTTATAACTTTGAAATTTAAAATCACTTTAATACTTCATCAAAATATATACTTTAAGGATATTTAAAAACAAAACCACTTTATAAATATAAACTAAATTCCTCTTTTAAAACATAATACCAAATCACTTTTATATAATTACTACAATAATATATATTTTTGAAAATACTTACTTAAGAAATTAACATTTAGAAATAATCAATTTTCTAAAACATGCTTTTAAAAACACAATTAGAACTTTTAACTTATATTTAAAATTGCTTTGAAAACGTACTTGGCTATCCAGAGAAATACCCTTCTCACTCCCATCTTTTAAAAATAAATCAACATTTATTTTTAAACCAATCCATATTCTTTTATAAATTCCCACCTTGAATTTATATTCTCAAATATCCACTGATATTTTATTTTACTTTATAAACCCAGTTTATAAATTTCAAAATCTCACTTCCCTTTAAATTCCAAATCCCAAAGTATTTAAATCAAATTTATAATTGATTTCCCAATTTATTTTACTTTGAAATAAATTTCTTTACTTAATCCATTTATTTCCAAATTCATTAACTTCCAGATTTAATTTCTCATTATGATTTAAAATCTTTAAACTGAAACACAAGTTTCAGATTTCCCAAGTTCCTTCTTTCTTTTTAATTACATTTAAACATTGAATTAAAATAAATTATTTATTCTCTTAAATAATATCACATAAGTTTTCTTTAAATTCAATATTTCTCTGTTTATTCAAATTCCTCTTTTCCATATTTATTGGAATTTTGGGAATCACTTTTATTCTTAATCAGATTCATTCTCAAATTTATTCCAAACTCTTTATAATTATTTTACTTAAAAATTTACTCTTTTATTTCTTTTCAAAAATTCCATTCTAGAGATTTTGGTAACTCTGCACATCCAAATCAGTCCAACCAAACCATAACATCCAATTACCCATATAATTCATCACAGGATATCAACAATCATATCACAGAATATTTAAACAAAATTAAATATTTTGAGGAATCCAGTTGGATCCCTCCAACCTGTTTCCCTGCATCCACAGACGTTAGCACAATACCAATTCCACTTCGAGGTGGAATATCGCGGTATATGGGATTTATATAAAATCATCCGCTATTATGCGGCGCATAGGGTCTCATCCGCTATACAATGCGGGAATATCAACAACTCTAATATATACATATGCCAATATGTATATATTGCTAATACTACTATATATATATAGTACCACATCCAAATCAATTCAACCATTCGATCAGATATTTAAATTTATCTATTTAAATTCAAATTAAAAATCAACCGAGTGAGATTAACTCACCTTTGATTTGCCATCCACTTTAATATTCTCTTAGTTTTCTCGCCGTTTGTACCTTGAATCAATATTAAATTTGTTTTGTTAATATTCAAATGAATCGAATAAATAATTTCCATTTGTTAAATTTAATTTAATTACAAATGATTTTATTTAACCCAGTTTAATAAATTCGATTTAAAACTTGAATTTATCATATTACTAAAATTCCAAATTTTACTTTACTGTTAAATCCCTAGTAACAAATTAAATGAATAGTTTCTACCAACAGATTTAAAATATCCAAAATAATTTAACCCTCGGATAACACTCATGGATTTGTAAATACTTGATTGTAATAGGCTTTACAATGTTTTATCTCATCATACTGTCTACTTAAAATTTAACAGTAAGATTTAAAAATGTGTACACAATCATTATATTTTCTCAACTATATATATATATATATACCCTTAAAACTATATATTGAAAACTGCATATATAAAATTAATTCATAGATGTCAAAATCTAATTTATATAAACTAAACGTATCATTAAAATTTGTAAACAGATCTTCACAAATATATTTTCTAAAAGAAATAAATATTTATACCTTACAGTAAAATCCATCACAGCCTTCCCCCCCAAATCTGCAACGAGTACTCAACCACGATCGGAAACTGTCTTCCACACTCGTCCTCGCGAGAACTACCCAAGTTGAATGAAACCCTAGACCAATCGCCCTGTGCTCGCCTGCTAGAGCTTCATCGCGAAAATCGCGACCCAGTCTGGCCTCGCGAATTGCCGTCGCCCCACAGCTCCACCCAAAATCGAAAGCTCCTTCGCCAGCAACCCCCAATCCTTCCCTCGATCCAAATGCAACTTCGATCTGGCTTCCAATTAGCAGTAGAAAATATCGCGTAGGAGGCAAGGATGAGCTGACGATGGCTGCTGGAATAGCCGAGTACGCAGCGATGATTATTTCGAAGGTGTTGATTTTTTTTTTTCTTCCGCGATTGCAGAAGAGGGATTGGGGAATTAAGGAAATAAAATGAGGGCATGGATTCTTTCCGTGATTTTGAAAAAGAGGAACAAGAAGAAATTCGAAATTGAAGAGGAACGAAAGAATTCGTTTTTAAAAAGAAAAGCGAATTACAGGCATTCGCCCCCTTTTTCTTTTGTTTTAAAATTTTATTTTCTAACGAGAATGAACATCTCGATTTGGAAAGAACAAGGAAGTGTGTTCGAGAAGGCAAAGGAACGTGGGGGAAAAATATCTAGCTACAGTGTTTTGTTTATATTGTTTATATTAAATTCTCGATTAAATTTCAACGCGTTTGCATGCCGTTCGCTCACACAACAACTCTAATTACTTCGAAACTTGAAATCCAATAATAATACAGTATTACGGATCCAATGGAACCAGTTTCGTCGAATTCCGAGACTGTGCCCCGTAAGGCTATTTTTAAATTCAATTTAACGATAGAATTTCAAAACCGAACAAAACGCTTTAAAATTCAATTTTAAAAGTTCTATTACCTTTAGTATTGTTAATATAAATTTTACAGGCCTTAAGATCATTTTTAACAAGCTCAGAATTCCGGATTTTCTAAATTTACCCAATTCCGAAAATTTAAATTTCCCAATAAATTATCGAATAAATCCTGATATTTGAAATTAAATTTAATAATTTATCTCTAAATATTTAAAATTAATTAAATATTCTACTTTCAAATATTCGAAAATTCTGGGTCGTCACAATTATTCTCCGTCTTAAATGTGTTTCCTTCTTTTCTCAGTTCTCTTCTATTTAATTTGGAATTTGCTTCAATATGCATCCCCTAACCTTAGTGCGAACTTCTGTCATTGTTCTACTTTGTTAACTCAAAAAAATTAAAATGGAAACAAAAAACAACATTTTAAACTTTTTTGGTCAGTATATTTATGCAAAAAGACAAAGTATTAGGCTTCATCCTACATGTTTGTCGTGTTATTTTCATCTCAGTTCAGTTACTATCTGTTATGATCTTATTTATGCAACAAACCATATTTCCTATTTTTCAACACAAAGTCTTAGCACTTTCCAGAACCTGTATAGTAATGTTTTATCCAATTTCATATTCTTTGTACCAGCTATAGATTTGACATTCCATTGTTTATTTCAGGTTAAGATCAAATCATGGAGTTGTATCTTTCAGTTTATTTTTTCTTTTCTTTTGAGCTCATGAGTTTTAACTTTGAGCATTCTTTATATCATTGTAGAAGCTAAGAGATCCCAACTTACTACTCAGCTTAGTCAAGATTAGAGGATAATAATGTGGTAATAACTAATAGTGGGTTCTAGAAGGATGAGGAAGACGATCACGTTGGTGATCAAAAAGCTAATAAAGTAAAGAGGCAGACTTAAGGGATTGATAGATTGACCTTCCGTTGCTATGGCATCACTAGGATTGAAAGATACATATCGCTAGTCTTATTCCATTATTTATTTTAAATAATTTACTGTAGTGTGTACTTTTTCCATGGCATTCTATATGGTAAAAGGATGAGGTGAGAGCAATTTGCAAAAATGTTGAATGTCGAACGTCAGGTTTACATACAAATTAAAGGATTCATTTTATTGTTTTAGGCACAACTGGCTTAGTTTCATTGGTTGGTTTGAAATCATATAATGCAGAAGGGAAATATGCAAGTTTTGTAGACTTTTCTTTAGACCGAAAGACGTTGTTCCGATCTGATCTCTTTGGTATATACATAAGATTTTTCTTTTTATGTGACATATATTTTGATTTCTCTTGCATTTTAGAATTTCCTATATTAAGTTAAATATTGGTAATAACATGACATAAATTTTCTGTAATCGTCTAAATGTATGCTACGAAACAGAAGTCTTTTATGTTTTAAAAGAAAATTTTGATTTTTTTTAGAATAGTAGTAGCAATGGTTCGCCTTCACATTTCCTGTAAATTTCTTGTAATCGCCTAAATTTCATATTACCTTCCTTTACATTTTGGAACAGTGGTTCACCTTGAACAAGCGTGCGTGCGCACACACACATATATATTATGCCGTTCAACTACAATAGGATAAGTATGAAAACTCAATTTTTGGTTTAGGTCCTACAGTTTAAATTCTTTTATCCTTGAACCTTATAAATTGTAAGTCTAAGTTCTTATTTTCCAAAACAATTTTTTAACTAGAAATAAAGAAAAAATCCTTTAATATTTTGAAGCACAAATCAAGTCTAGCCTCATTATTGTGACTACTTTTCCGTAAACTAATAATATACCGAGTTAGTGATATTTCTACTAATAAACTGCAATTGGATTTGTAGTATGGATAGGTTAGAATTGTTTTTAGATTTTAATGCAGTAGTGTTTATAAGATTTATTTTGGTAATGAGAAATTTTCTCCTTTTGATATTCTTCTGTTTTGTCATGTTAAACTGCTACTTATCGTGAGCGAGCATTAGTGGATTAATGAAAAAGTGGTTGATGTGCACGTAAATCTTGGTTGTAGTGCTGAGATTGCACGATTTGTTGACATGCTTCATAATTCTTCTCCTACTATTCTAGGTTGCGCTGATTTTGCTCTCCTTCAGGTATCAATTCCTTTTCTTGCATAACTTGAGTATTTCTTACTGTGATTGTAATCCAAGTCACTGCATAACAACATAATCAAGTTTTGCATTGAATATTCTAATCAGATTTAACATAATGAATAGTTTGAAAGAGTAAATTGCTATTCAAAATTACCTTACAATTGTACGTTGTCTTTCCATTTCAGCAAGACAGAAAACTATATTTTTATTTGATACTTCTTAGGTTCCTATATTGCTTTTGAGTGATGTATGCATTTTAATTTTATTATGATTTCAAAGTTATAATACGGTTGAATTTTAGTTTAAAATTCCTAGAGGTTTACTGAGGTAACTGGTTAAAATTTTAATAGAGTACACTAAACCGCAGTTATAATATCAAAGTTAACTAAGGCGACCGGTTAAGTCAATACCAAGGCTGCCCAGTATTTACTGAGGCAAATGCCTCAATATTGACTGAGCGATTGCCTCGGTTAAAATGAGGCGATCGCCTAAGTTGAAATGCCTCACTTAAACCGAGGTCGCCTCTGTTAAATCAACGTAATGTTGATGCTTTTCCATTAATCTTATCGCCGTTATTATGCACAATATATTGACCAATGAGATTTAGTGTACTCCCCTTCCATCTACATTTGATTTATTTATGAGTTTTGTATTACCATATTTTTAACATTCACATTACAACTTTTTTTAACATGTGCAAGCTTAATTTAATAGTGTTTCCGGTTTATAATACATGACGAAGTTAAATTGAGGCTAAGATTTTAAGAGTTGGTAACTTAGTTGGCATGTTTAATGTTGAACTGCGAAATATGGAAAGCAAGAAGATTATAGCTTAGGCACGTTATAGCAAATATTTAGATGCATCTAGTAATCTATAATTTCACTATATACCATATTCATTGCAATGATATACCAAATATTTAGGTGCACTGTTCTTGGATGGTGATAAATATTAGTTAAATTGGATTCATACTAACATTTATCAAACATCATCGTCGTTATTTTCAGTTTTGTTATTCTCTATTTATATGCTTCTAAATTTGACAACTCGGGCGATATTTACATTTTTCCTATAGCTAACTAGATATAGTCAGCACATATGCATTATCTATTATTTAGAAATTTTTTATTCTTTATTTTAGTATCTTTAGACCGAAACCAGATAATAAGCTTGTTATATAATATGAGTTATAATTTGATAACTCATGATAATACGCTTTTCCCTTCTGCCTTTTCTATAGTAAAAAGTTAGCGATTTTATATAATTGCCCACTCAAGATGATCTTATAGAAATCACAATCAAAGTACAGTTGGTTAAGAAAGAGGTGCTCAGTTTGAATAATGGTAATGTCATGACATAAATTTCATGTAATTGCCTAAATGTATGCTGTGAAACATAAGTCTTTTATGTTTTAAAAGCAAAACTAATTTTTTTTTAGAAAAAAATTAGCAATGGTCATCTTCAATTAAAAAAGTTTGCTAATCTAAAAGTAAGTCCGCTCATTAAAATCCCTCATGTATTAAATACATGACGATGAACTCTGATTATGAACCTAAAGCTTGAAATCAAATTTCAATCAGCATCTTTTAAATTTTTAGTTTTAGAAGGATAGTTTCCAGTAGAAAGCGAATATTTAATTTCAAAAGAAGCATATAACTCAATTAATTAATGTACTTCATTCCATTATTGAAAAAAGTGAATCAATGAATCAATTTGGGTTGGTTTTCCTATATTTATTTTGGGTTTCCTTTGATGAAAATAGCTTTATTGATTTTTTTGGCTGATCTGTTTCTCTGTGCAATGTTCAGCTATATATAAATGGTTGATTTAGGAAAATTTGGATGAAATACTTCCACAAAGGTGGATCATAAGTATACAAATGAAAAGAGGAATTGCTGCATGTGTTACATGTCAGGAAGCGAATGTAGTCTGCAATTTTTATTAAAGGGATTTAGGCATGGGCCTGAGAATGGGGTGGGCAATGATCTAAAGTGTGCTTTGTTCACTACAACAAAATACTTTTGATAGCTCACCATGTAGTTAACAGTCTTTTCATCATTTTCCGGCAACGATCTAATGTGTGTTTGTCTTCTCATGTTTATGATGTATGTAGGAATACAAGAAATAGAAATTGGACTGAAATTAGAATTAGTTAACAGTCATGATACATACATGTTTTAGGCAAATATTTCTATTCATTTGTCCGTTTAGAAATATATGCTAGGACTGGTTACTTTCTTGTTTGTCTCATTGATTGGATATCTTCTTCATTGTAGTTGTCAAAATTGTCGTTTAACTTCTCCTTTTGCAATGTTTCTTTTAACACTTATTCATTTACTCTATTTTTCTTTTTGGAAATAATGTGAATCCGTTACTCAATGTTAATGTATGCCTATCCAATCCATATTTTGTCATGTGGTTGTTTGCTTTGTCCCTTGCACTTTGTTTATGTACGTATTTTCTTGAAAACTAAGGAGATGCTTGTAGACAATGCTTTTATGTTTGCTGTTAGAAGATTAGGATTTGGTTTCTCGTTTTAATCAGTTGTAGTTTTTCATTTTGACTGCAGTTTATCTCTATTTACCAAGTTGATATGAACCGACATTCAAGGCAGTATATAAAGTTTTTATGTTTAGTTTAAATACGTGCAACACTCTCCATTGGTTTTTTCAACATTTCGCATGTATGGGCAAATGGAAAAGAAATGTTGAAAGTGTATTTGTTTTGTCATTTTCTCAATTTGATTGCTCAATAATATATGTTCTACCTTGTACATTGTGAATATACGTCATAACAATTATTAACACATTGACTGTTTATTTGACATTAACTAGACCGATATCGCTGATGTTAGAGAATATCAAAAGCAAAGCAAGATTAGATCAACCGTTTAACTGCTTTTTAAGTAACTTATTGATGCAAATATGCATGACAGATTATGTATGGACATGGAAAAGTTGATAAAATGGTATGTATGAAATACTGAGTATAGATATGTGAAAATTTGTTTGAATCATATGTATGAAATACTAAGTTTGGAAATGTGAAAAGTTGTTTTAATAATGTGTATGAAATATTATGCAGTAATTTACATATTTGTTGTCTTTGAAAATATGTTATATGCTGAAAAGAAATAGGTAATTGCATATTATATACATATATGGAAATATAAAACGACGATAAATAAAATCTGTAAATTAATATTAAATACAATAGCGTTTCAAGAACACTGTTGATTTAAAAAACGCTATAGAAAGTGACAAGAAATATATGGATCTAAAATGCTATAATATAACTAAGTAAAGCTATAGAAAAATGAAAGAAACGATATACAATTATGCTAATAAACACTACAATAATATGAATTAAATGTTATACAGGTATGCCAATAACCGCTATAGAAATATCACAATAAACGCTATAAAATATGGAAAAAAAATGCTATAAAAGTATGCAGAACAAACGCTATAGGAAGTAGCTACTAGATGGTATTTCCTATAGCATTTTTGTTTAATAACAAACAATAAACTCTATAGAAAATTAATTTTTCATAGCATTTTTATTTTTGCTATTTAAAGCTGAAGGCCTAACATAGCATTTCGTTACACGGCGTTCTTTGGAACGCTATGGTAGAATGTAATAGCGTTTTTTAAATGCTATGAAAGACCCATTTTGTTGTAGTGATTCCATGTATTTTGAGGGTAACCAAATATACCACTTGCCGTTTATATTATATATGGATCCTTTCATTATGAGATACTATTGTTCTATTCTTTCTTATTATTTTTCATTTAGTATGCCCTAAAAATTTGTCTTTTAGACACTTAAATGATTGCCAAACGATTATAGAGGATGTATTTAGTTCGTGTTTAGGAGTCAGAAAAAAGGTCGATACAGTTGGCATCAGCTCATAGATTAAGCGAACACCTTAGCTTAATTGGAATAAAGTCATTAGAGATAGGGTAAGTGATGCCCTAGAATGATATATGGGAGCGCATATTTGTAATGTTTACAAATATATATCCACTAATAGTCCCTTTTAGACAACCTTTTATTAAAGTATTTTCTTAAAGATAGTGAAAGAAATAGCGTAGAAGTATTATGTGAAGAGCCCTCCGAGTTGATGTGCAGTCTTCTCTATTCACTTAATGTGGCTAAGGAAGAATTGAAATCAATACTAATCATTCATGATTACCCAGATGTATTTTGATAAGGTGAAAGGTTTATCCTCTCATCATGAAGTAGAATTTTAAATTGATTTGGTCCTTGATACTAAGCTTGTGATACAATCTATTTGAAGGATGTCACCTAAGGAGAAAAAGAAATTAGAAATGCAGATATTCAACTTGTTGCGAAAAAGCTTGATTTGTGTAGTGCTTTAAATAGGGGATCACCCATCATCTTTGTTACAAAGGTGGATGATTCCTTAAGACTGTATATGGATTATCGAGAGCTAAATAAGCGGACTATTAAGAACAAGTATCTTCTACCCAGGATAGATGACTTGTTCGACCAACTTCATAGGGCTCGTACATTTTCTCGAACGGATCTTACCATAGGGTTCCATCAATTGAGGGTAGAAGAGGAGGGTATAACCTTAACAACCATTTAGACTCCTGATTATTTTTATGAAAGGTTAGTTATGCCATTTGAACTAACTAATGTAGCTGCCTATTTCGTCGACATAATGAATCCAGTTTTTAGACATGTGTTAAGCAAGGTTTTGACAGTTTTTATCGATGACATACTAGTCTATTGCAAGACAAAGTAAGAGTACAAACGACAACTCAAAATCGTGCTTGATATTAAGGGAGCATGTGTTGAAGGTCAAGTTCTCAAAATGTCAAGTCTGGTAGTTAGATTTGTAGGACATGTTGTCTCAGAAAACAGTATATTTGTCTCTCCAGCAAAAAATGCGATAGTCCAAGATTACTTCTCAGAGGTTTATAGAGGACTGATAAGAAGTTATCAGAGGTTTATAGAGGACTTCTCTTAGATTACTTTTCCCTTGAAAAATTTGATGAAGAAAGATGTTAAATTCGTCTAGTCCTCAAAATGTGATGAGGCATTCAACAAGTTGATGAAGAGTACTAAACAACACCCCATTTTTAATATCACAAAAGAGGTCAAGGGTTTAACTGTCTATATCGATGCTTATGCCATGGGTCTTGGGGCAGTTCTTATACAACATGGGAATGTTATAGCTTATGCTAGCTGACAATATAAACCGCATGAGAGGAACTATTTAACCTATAAGTTAGAGCTATTAGTTGTTGTTTTTGTTCTTAATATATGGAGGCACCACTTACTCGGTGAAATGTTCGATTTATTCACGAACCATAAGTCGTTGAAGTACTTTTTCAACCAAAAAGACCTAAATATGAGATAATAGTGTTTGTTGGAATTTCTTGCCTCTAACGATCTTGATATTCTATATACTTTGGGAAAAGCAAATGCCGTAGTTGATGCACTGAGTAAAAGGCATGCAATTTTGGAAAATCTAGAGGTTAGAGCGACTCTTCTAGATCGGATTACAAGAAAACAACATAAAGATATTCGATAGGCAGAGATTACAAAAGCCATAAAAGAACCTAAAAATGGCTAGGTTTCACGATTGATCGCCATGGGATATTATGAATGAATTGATGATTATGCATTTCAAACATCGACGGGATCAGGAAGGAATTGTTGGTTAAGTGTCGTCGCTCAAAACTCTCCATTCATCCGGGGTTTACAAAGAGGTATAAAAACATAAAGCGGGTTTTCTAGTGGGATGGCGTGAAGAGGGGTATTCCTATTCATTTTAGTAGATGTTTGAACTACCAACAAATCGACATCAAAAGAAGGTTGAACTGCTTCAACCACTAGAGGTTTCCAAGTGAAAGTGGGAGAAAATATGTAAATGAGATAGTTCGACTCGATGGATTTCCAAGAAGCATTGTAAGTTATAGAGATCTGATATTTACAAGTACATTCTAGGAAGTGTTGCAAACTACCTTAGGGATGAAGCTGAGTTTAAGTACACCATACCATCCACAGACTGATGGGCAGATGGAGAGAAGTTACATTCAAGTTTATACTGATGAAGATCTGGAGCAGGTGCATGAAAATATACTTTTGAAGTAGTTGGCATTGATAGAGGTGTCGCCATTAAAGACATATGGATGGTTAAGGCAGAGCATGGGTTAGTCCTGGTCATCTATAGAAGAAGAAAACGTTAGCTAGTGCAAGATTAAATTTTAGGATAAATTTTCTATTTAGGTCAGTTTTGCAAACTTATTACAAATTTAGACCAGTTGCAAAACTAATTACAAAAATATGCCAGTTTTGACCGCATCAGCTACCACATGTACCGGCGACATTTCAAATGCTGCCAGTACATGTTTTATTGCGAAAAGTAACTGGCGGTATTTGAGATGCTGCCAGTTTGCGGCATTTTAGATTCCGCCAGTTTGCGGCATTTCAAATGTCGCCCTGTTGTATGCCTGTTGTTTAAGACAGCCCCCACTTTCATTTATCACTCCACTCTCAAAAAATCAAAACCCCAAATCTGAACCCAACATCCCAATTCTCCCAAAATCAATATTTTCACTCAAAAACTCATTAAAGCAGGCTATAAATTGAAGAATGGCTTCATCATCCTCCTCTCAAATACCTCCTATAGGTTTGTATTCTTCCATTTTTATCTCAAATTTAGAATTTTTCATTTTAGGGTTTAGAAAAAAATAAGTTTTTTAGGTATAAATCTTTGTTTCTACACTACAATGAAGTAATTTATGCATGTAGAACATTTGTTTAATTGGTTCTTGATTGTGTAGAAGGATTGTTTAGGTTATAAATTTTATTTGGTTTTGTTATTGTTGTAGAATACAACAACCGGACCGATTAATGATAGCGTTTTTTACTTACAAGCTCAACATTGCACTAGCAATAATGATTTGATGGATGTACATGTTGATATAATTTTTCTTTCATTTTGTAATATGTTAATAAATGGCATAATATCTTGCATTTTGTTTTAATTTTTGATAGGACGTTGTGCCAGATGGATTCATTGACCATTCTTCGACCTTAAAGCTTGTCACGTAAGCATATCTTAGTGTGTTGGAACTTTTAGATAAGGTCGGATTCAGTGTTATTCATAAGTTGGGATACACACAGCTTGATCGTAATCTTCTGACAACGTTGATTGATAGATGGAGACTTGAGACACCTACATTTCATCTCAGAGTACGTGAGATGACCATCTTATTAAAAGATGTAGCTGTGCTGCTTGGATTGCCGATTAATGGCGATCCTATTCTAAAAAGGAATTTCCCACATAATAATATGGATTTGTGTGAGAACTTGCTTGGCCTGTCTCCTCCAGAAGACGTAACATGGAGGAATGAATCGATAGTGGCCACTTGGTTTAGGGAGCAGTTGGCCGATGATATTTCCCACCGTACCTCTCCAGTGCAGATCGCCTAGTGCTCCCGTGCTATTATTTTGCACATCATCACTCAACGTCTTTTTTGCGATCGATCGAAGACTCGAGTGGCCCTTCAATGGCTCACATTGTTAGAAGACTTCAATTCTTGTCGGTAGTATTCATGGGGCAGTGCGGTGCTAGCTTTCACTTATACAGAACTTATTAGAGTGGCGTTGGTATAAGGGTCTGCCGATGATTGTATGACTCTAGTTCAGTACGATCATAGTTATTCATTAATCACTACACCAGAAAAGACTTTTGGTAGCGTTGAAAAAACGCTACCATAACTTATGGTAGCGTTTTAGAGAACGCTGTTATACGACATGCAACTAAAAGTCTAAAACTTTTTGTTGCGTTGTAGTAAACGCTACCAAAAGTCACTTTTAAATGCAGCTATAGGTTTTTTCTGTAGGGTTAAAAAAACGCTACCATAAGTCTTTAGTTTTTGGTTGCATTTTTTGTTTATATGTTTTTTTTGATTTTCAGTAGCGTTTTTAAAATGCAACTGTATAATTTTCATATATTCAAACAAACAATTAAATCACATAATTAGCATATACAAACAATCAATCATATGATCATCATATTCAAATAATTGCAAAAACATGCTAATCTCACAATCAAATATAATATCCATAATCAATTCGATAGTAGTTTTTCAACAAATTAAGTCACATACTACAAGCATTCACAGACAAGTTTCCACAAATGGTACTAACAAAATACGACAACATATATAACAATTAAATTCATGTTCGTTGCTTGATTACCAATAGTTCTTTGTTGTCGACAGTCTTCGCTTCGAAATAGCTAATTACCTGCAAACGAGTTTAACAATCAACAATATATATGTGTGTGTATATATATATATATATGTGTGTGTATATATATATATATATGTGTGTGTGTATATATATATATGTGTGTGTGTGTGTATATATATATATATATGTGTGTGTGTATATGAAAATCATGTAATATATAACTCGATATTCTATATTAACACATATTAACAAAAATTGTTCTATTTTTATATGCATCCTATATAGTTCCCCAACGAATACACAATTTTCAATTTACACAGATATTCAGATCAAAACTGGGTTAGAAGTCTGACTGGATTTCATTCTATGTGCAGATTGTGTATTGCTGTCAGTATTTCAGCCTTTTCTAGTAGTGAACACTAAATATTTAGTTATAGTAGCTTTGAGAAAATGAGAATATGTGCTTTATTCTGCAGTTACATGAGAAGTATATTCCTGGGATTTTTTTGAGCCACAATATCTCATGAATATATCATGTGGAACCGTGCATGTATGCTTCCATTTAGAACAATCGGTCAATGCATTTTTCTCTCTTTTCTTTTTCCTTCTTTTTGACACAGAAAAGAAATTTTGTAAAGTTCCAGGGTTTTCTATTTTTATCAAATATATTCCACTTGAGTTTATAGTTTGTATAATGATGAGGACATTTGTACTCCTAGAATATACTAGACTTGATCGCAAGTAAAATCTCGATATCATGCTGAACACATAGTTATAGTAGCATTGCAAACAGAACTGATGTGCCAAATTTAAATCATAGATGAAGAGATCTTCCTCATTAGAATAATATAACATAGGATTATATAATAATAGGAATATATATAGAAAACATGACATGATGGTATTCTAGACAAGATGCAGAGAAAAGTAAGTTCGAATAAGATTCCCTCTGAGCAAAAAATAAAGTGAACTACATATATAGACGGGTAAAGATTAAATCAGACATAAATATAAGATTTATTGTGTCCATGATTGAGATAATGTGATGCAACATGCTGCATGAGACCATTCATCGCAAGCTTTAAAGCATGGGTTCTAATTACAGTACACGCACACTCAGCTCTATTTCTACTTGTTGGATTCTTTTACATGTTAGTAGTATATTTTTATTTCAGCTCAAAACACAACTTCAAATCCATACTCTTTTTATATACTTGAGTTTTTATGGGTTTCTATTCGTTGGTAAGAAGCTTTAGTCTCAGGTTAGAAACATATACAAAACTTACATTAAGATAGCAAGTAGATCAAACATCCAAAAAGAAACAACAAACAAAACAAAATTATACCTCCATCTAAGTGATCAGTTCCAAAATATCGACGCAATGGTCAATGTTTGCCATCAACAACCTGACCTGCATGGAGTACTCATAATTTAATTCTATTATATGTGACCATGAAACAAAGTAAATCAAGAATTAAATCATCCTTTTATAAGAAATATAGACAACCAAAGGTTGCTTTCACTTGAATTTTTTTCCTGCTGGAAACTTAAACTAAAATCACATATGGCTCACATAAATCAAAGAGAAATAAAATCTATGATAAAATACATGTCATCTTCAAATTTTTACCTCTAATAATGCTGAAGGTCTTAAACAATACACTTTTTCTTCATTCAAGCTAGCTTTCCATGCTCATTCTTTTCTCACCTTCAGCCACCCTAAGTTCATCTTTCCCTAAAACCTGAAACCAAATTCAAGCAACCATAAGCCTGAAAACCCATCACGCTCATTTTTTGTTCATCTTCACAAACCTCAAGCTTTTCAAGAAATACGGCAGCATCCATATGTGAGTATATACATTCTTCCTCTACCTAGTTTAGTGAGTGTAATTCTTCAAGTTAGTGCATATATTTCATTATTTGCTTGTGTTTACATCTTTAGCAAACCTGTCAGTGAGCACAGCCGTAGTTTGATCATTTGTATACACTATTTTGTTTCACTTTTCTTATGTTTACATTTCTTCAGCTAAGCAAGCTCTCCACAAATGCATGAGCTCTACCAGTTGACCTAATGACGTTTGAATCAAAAGAGGAAATTCATCGGGCAATTTCAAAATAAAGTTAGCCATGCCTTTCATTACTGTATAACGGCGCTGGGGAGAATGCGTACAATTCGATTCATTACTTGAGCCGCTTCTTCACGGACTCCAGGATCAATACTTATTCCATGTTGAGGGATTATTTCAGTTATTTTATCATTTCGGCCAACTTCTTCAATTAGATACGGTATGCACTTTAACACCGATCTAAAAAGTGACCCTTGAGATCTTTCCTTTGTTAAATCTAAAGCATATTAATATCGCATCGCATTAGCATGGTTTAGAAACAAAGGTAAAATTTAATGCAATACGACAAATAATACAGTATCGGAGCTGAGAAAGAGCAAAAAAAATTAATTTGCCAAAATTTTATAAATCATGGGCCTTCAGAGTTGTATAACTTGTCTAAACACTCGAACCAGGCCCTGTAAAAAAAGGACGAGGACCTATCTGATCATTTAAAATTTTAGGACTTACCCTGACTTGCCTCAGATAGTATTTTAAAGAATCTGAGACATGCCGGATTAAACAGCTACTACTATTTTAAAGCAAAAAATAGAACTAAATTTATCATAATTCTACACCTGTAAAACTATGCACTTGCACAACATATCTATTTCTTCAACTTAACCATCTCCATCACATCGATTAAGCTGGGGGAGAGAGGTTTTTTTCTTATTTCTTTCAAAGTTCTAGTGTAGATCTCATTGTTGTCAAAGTCTATTTTGATCTCACTTACTTTGAACAAAAGACAAAGTGACATCATCATGCTTAATGGAGCTAAAAACACATATATACAATAATCATAGAAACTGTTTATAATTTTCAAATTTGTAATCCTATTTTATAGGTGAAAAACAACATTAGAAATCAAATGAACCTTAACAAACAAATAATCACAAGTATACAACAAAACCTTTTATTTTAAATTTATTGGGCAAAAAGCACAACACACATCTTTTTTTCACTTTTAAAGAACTTACCTGAATTGGACATGACATTAAGCATTTAAGTGATAATTATTATTTTTGCTGAAAATGTAATCTAAAATAACGCTGAAAGAGCAATTATCTTAAGAGAAATGTTAATTATATTATATGTCCTATATACAAAGAGGGATCCATAGCACCCACTTTCCTAGTAGTTGCACACATTACAATGAACCTAAAAGTTTTGGTTACAAATATAAAAAAAATAGGAATATATTACCTGAACCTTGAGGCAGTTCGGAGTGCTCAAATTGAGATCTTAAGGCAATTCATGCAGTAGTTGAGATCATGTACTTCAGGATAGATGTGGATTCCAAAGTGCAGAGCAGGTAGGCAATGGGTGCTGTAGGCTTGCAATAGCTGATGTACTTCAGGACAGAGCACTTGCAAAACTTAATAATGGACTAAAGCGCAAACGCGAGCTCGTTACAATGTGGAGTGTGGCTCAGTACAGACATAATTGACTACAGGCAAAAACAGATAAAGACTAAAACAATAATAAACTCAAAATAAAACGATTCTTTTTATTTTGATAATGGTTAATAATATTTGAAAATGGGTAACAAATAACTTGTGATGCATCAGCATAGGTAATGGACTACAAGCAAAAACAAATGAAGACAAAAAATATGAACTTGAGATAATATTAATCATTTTATTTTGATTAACGTATTCATATATTGGTTTTGTTCGTGATAGTAGCATAAGAAGTATACAACAATTTGTTACTATTCGTAATACAATACTTATGAACACTATAATGAGGATTGTGTCCAAATTCGTTGTTTAAAATATTTGACAGAAAAGGTTACATGTAATGGCATGAAAATAAAGCAGGGACAAGGAGGAACCATTAAAATTAGAATTGAGATGAAAACGAATGAAATATGATAACTCAAAAGCCAGTTTTTTGCATCCATCATCAGATAGACAGTGCCGGCTAAGGTTCAGACAAAGCAACGAAGCAGCTCCTATACAGAAAAGAATGATGCTAGCATACCGATTAATATAATCTTTTACAGATTTTTCCACTAAGTTGACATCTCATAATTTAACAAATGGATTCTGTTCATTTCTAAATATTATACTATTCAAAGCTCAATTATTAACGTCTTATGCAAAGAAAAATAATTTAAATGATATAGTTTATAGTAATGTATTTCTAAACGTGCTAGTTATATAAAAGGACAGAGTTATAATTTAATATAATGTAAATCGAAATTCTAATTATAATCAATTTTGGATCATGCAATAAATGAGGACAGGGAAAAAAATAGAATTCCTAATAATATTACTTGGAATTAAATTCTGACTATAATTAAAAAATGAGGACAGTTAAAACATGTCGGGAAATGAATGTACCTGATTGATGTGTGTTTCAAATTACATCCATTAGTACATATGTAAGCATTCATCATCATAGTCATTGATCTGTTCCCAGTGAAGCTTAACTGAACTTTAACTTCCAATGTAAAACTTTCATGAAGCGAATGTGAAGTACATTGTACTTGGTATTTCTTCATGATATCCTATACCTCAACAGCATAAAAATACCATTTTAGTAACATGATATATAAACAGATAGATTTAGTAGCATGATATGTTAATGAACTATCAACTACGGTAGAATGAAAAAAATTTGGTCTGATTTATGCTGTATTTGCTAAACAAATTGGGCACGTGACTCAAATTTGAAATAGTAAACATGTATTGGTTTCTTATTTTGTGTATGTTTGTAGATTGTATTTGAAACCTTATAACTTTTGGGAATTTTAAAACAGTTTTTACAGTAGTGCATGAGAATTTTATGCACTTTCTTTTGTTATTATCAGGTTAGAGTGCATACAGATTTTATGTCAAAAAAATTACTTCAGGCATAATGGATTAAGTCATATGTTGAGTTTATGAATAAATAAGGAAGAAATGGAAAAGTTATTGTATTGAAAGAAGGTTACTCCAAAAATTAAATGAACAATATTGTAATTAGCATCGATTTAAAGTTGAGCCAAATCCACCAAGCATCAAAATCATGATTATACTGATGAAACATAACCACAATTACTTTTCAATAACTTTTTCAAATAAAATTTAGTATAAAAGTGAAATAACGAAATTTGTTTAAAATATATGAAGAAATAGTACCTTCTTGTCTTCTTCTAACTCTTTAGGGTGTGGAGGCTCTTTATCTCCTTTGATTCATCTTTGCCGAAGCATTTTCATCTTCTTTTTTATTTCTGTTTTTGTTTTTCCTTCTATCTGATGTTCATGGTATTGGAATTTGTTGTAATGATGTATTGTATCCCACATGCCATTTGTACAACTATTTGTTAATAGCAGTAAATTACGAATTCTTCAAAAAAAAGTTTCTGAAGACAGCAAAATATTCAGCTTGAAAGCCAACCTAGCATGGATAACTTCAAGGTGTATGCTCTGATACTTGCTCCCAAGAACCTGAAGGACTTGAGTGTCATTAGTAAATGATGGTAGTTATAAATGCATGACTTAGTATTTGAATCAAGAAATTTTCGTCATGGCAAATGCAATGACTTTGAAGTTTGGATATGGTTGTACTTTCTATATCAAGAATGCAATGGATACTTTTACGCAATGGGTACATGCTTACATTGATCCTTGCTGGGGTTTTTAGGTCAAGGAAACTTTTTACTGTGTTCGACAACAATCTGAATTCTTGGCCAGCATTGACGATGAACATGTGGCACAGTCGCATAATTAATTTTACTAGTTATAATTGTTGAAACCATGGTATATGATTGTATATGTACAATGCATGAATGAATTACATGATACTTCAGGTTAGTTACCACCATCAATTTTTTGAAGGCAACCAATTAGTTCTTTTACTGACTTGTTGAATTACTTATACCCTTGATAAATAAAGGTAAAAAGTCAAGCATTTATTGTGTATAAATATAAAATTACAAACAAGGGCGCAATTCACATCAAAACAACATAAGTATTACCCCCGGTACTTCAGTGTAGAAATTTTTATTACAAATACATAACATACAATCATCAATTTGCACCTCTTCAAATCTAAATTCAGATGTTCCTTGTTTACAATTCATAAACAAGCATTAAAAAAAACATAACTAAATCCAGTCCCTACTTTTATAGTTTATATCACCAAATAGAAACTTCAGCATGCCATCTTGGAAGCAACAGCCCTAAACATGCCCCTGGTATTAAAGGGCATAACCGCATCCCTGCTACTCAAAACTGCAATAAGTCCTACATTATCTTGGGAACATTATATGTTTTATAGTAATTTATATGTGTACATATATAATATATTACTGCAGGACTAATCTATAGCACAAAGCTATGATTGTCGTAATATATTTCTAATATGATAGTTCCACTTGTAATAATTTATTGTAAAAACATGTTTTTATTTTTCTGAAGATTTAGATGAACACGTTAATATATTGTTGATGAGTTAAAGGAAAAGTAAGTGTAATGCATGATAAATAATAAACTAATATTGAGTAAATGTTTATATAACCATGAAAAGAATATCAGCATGGCATGTCAAGGACCAAGTGCTGAAAGTAAAGGAGGAGAAAAAGAATAAATATGAACTAATTATTAACAGACAATCATACCTGGACTTGGTTGGCTTCTTTTGCATTTTTTAGCCTTAGACGTGATAAAATGACTAGCATCTTCCAAACTCAACGCCCTACATACAAAACTTTGTAGTTATAAATATATTTCTACTATTAAGATTAAATACCTAAGTCAAGCTCATGGTAACATAAAGCAAAAGAGGGAACCAATGGGGAAAAGTAAAGCAAAGGAAAAAAACTATTATCATAGCTTTTGGAGTTGCAATGTAGACTATTTGAAAGTTTGCTTACTATTTAAATTAATGATAGACAAAATACCTAACAACTACTACTGAGTCTAAATCACGATAAAAAACGCTACTGCATCATACTACAAATCAAAATCTCCCTTAACTCAAATTGTTTCATAGTAGCAAAGATTCACTAAATGGTGTATAATGATGGTCGATGTCTAATTTTTTATCAACTGGCACCTGTAATTACAGGATAGTGCATAAGCATAAGTATAATCATAAGCATACCATTAAGTTTAGAAAAAGTCGCCTATAATTACAAGATAATACATATGCATAACTATACCGATATCATTTGACTTTGTTAATCAAGGTCTAGCAACACCTGTACTTAAGCATAAGCATAATGTTTCAATGAGCAGCAAGCATGCTGAGCAATCACCTAATAGATAGCCAACACTTACAACAATTGCACACATAAAATTTTTTATGACTATATATCATCAAAAACATATTTGAACAACTTCAAGCTGGTCTTGTGGCTTCTTCACATATATTTTTGTTATTTCAGTGCCTTCAATGTTGTTTTTATATGATTTTCACTTCATCATACCATTTATTAATTTTGTGTGAATGTCTTATAACAATCAAAATTCATGTAAAGATCTTATTAAGCAATTTATAATTAACATCGATAAAACAGGCAACATTAAAAATTTAGGAATCGGCAAATTGAAATCGATAGATACCTGATAGCAAATGAAGGGATTAGAGAGGATTGATGTGAGTTGATCATGAGTGTAGTCGCCGCCATGGTAAGATCGCCGACGAGACGATGAATTTGTGAGTGGTGGAGAGGAAGTTTGTAAACCTAGATTTTTTTTCCTGAGAATTACACGAAAAGAAAAAGAAGGGAAATGATGAAGGGTTTGCGTAACACACATTTCTTTCGACAAAATATAAGCGGGGTGGGCGAAACATTTTAGTATCATTAAGGGGACAGAATTTGATGACTCAAGCTTTTATTGGCAGCATATTTGAATGAAACGCTAGCAATAGGTGCTACTGAAATTAGGTTTTCTTGTAGTGAATTCATATTTGTACATGTCGTAAAAATTAATGAAATACAACTTATACTCTTACAGCTATGGTCTTGGACTTATCTTCTAGTCGGTCGTATAACTATGAGGTGACCAATAATCAACAATTTGAAACCATATGGATCGAGGTAAAATATTGTTGGTTGTACGGTTATATCAACTTATACACTTTAAACAATTTGTATAAATTTTTGCTATTTTAGGTGGATTGGACCAAAAATACCAAAAAGACTCCAAGACGGAATTTGGCGTTCTATCGAAATGAGTTTGATGTGCTGGAATGCAGTTACGTGGACTTCATACACTGAGGCAGAGCTTGATGCTCTTCCGGCTTTGTGCACTGAGGCGAGACAGTTATGGCGGGCAAGACTGATGATATTTTGCTTTGGCAATCTAGCATACGATCTTCCAGATAGAGTGATGAGGTAGTTTGGTCTTCACCAATACTTATCGTATCCTGCTCCATATTATACTCTTTCATATGGTGAAGATGAGTTTGAAACGATGAAAGAGTTATGGAATAACCGCTTCTTAGCTGCAGAAGATGAGCATGAGATCACACTGACTGATGAGGAGTACAATAGTTGGTATTGGAATATCACTCGGCGTTATGTGTTAAGAAGATGAGAGGAAGTGCCTGAGCAAGATGTTGCTCCTTACACTCCTAGAGCTCCACTTGAACGAAATGTGGTATGTATTTAAATTTACAATTTTTAAGGTACCTGTAAAATCAATAGTGGTAAATGTTATATGCAGGCGATAGTATGTATCGTATGTTGGAAATAGTCGATGAGCTTGTGGAGGAGGTTCCCGAAAAAAGTAAGGCGAAATGCTTCTTGCTCAAACAAATTCTACGATCATGTTTGTCGAAGAACAAGATGTCAAGACCAATTCCACCTCCGCCTACTCCTGCAGTGCCACTCCTTATTGAGGACGTTGCGCCTGCCGCACCATTTGAGGACATTGCATCCGCCCCACTGGCCCCCGAACCTAAGAGGAAGTATCAAAGACGAAAGAAAGGTATGGGTGAATGCTCTAGGGCAATAACTTCCCAACATACGCATTCGGTAGGGCCGTCTCAACCCCCTATGGAAGGAACACAAGAGGACGGCAGTGAAGAAGTTTGACCTATAAAGGATGAATTCATGCTGAAGCTAAGAAAATCGAAAAAGAAAATTCCTCGCGAACTAAAAAATTTGAGAGGGTAGTGTACTTTGGATTATCATTAGTAGTGATTGTAGTGTTTTTATGTTTGTAATGGAGATTAGGTTGAAAACTACTTTCGAATGTAGTATTGTTTTTTGTTGTACTTTATTTCGTAGTGAATATAGTTGTGATTCTTATGTAAGTGTTTACCGTGTAATTGTGTAGCATGTGTAATAGGGCAGCTGTTGCTACGCGGTGTGCAACTAGCAGAGCGACATTTGAAATGCCACCCATGTGCGGTATTTCAAATGCCGCCGATTGTGTAAGTAATAGAGCGGCATTTGAAATGCCGCCCTCATGCAGCATTTGAAATGCCGCACAAAGGCACCATTTAATTTTCAGTTTATCTCAAATTGTAATTTATTTCAACAAGGCGTCTATAAGGTAAGTATGGCATTAATCTCTGTAAATTTCTTTCAAATTCTAAATTCTTTTACTTTGTAATCCTAAAAGTCCTTCATCAAAAACCAAACTCTTTTTCTTGTGTTGTATAGTTTGTTTCTATTCATAGATTGATAATGGACAATTGGGACATTGATGATGAAACAATGATGAAGATTTATGACGAATTTGAACAAAAGAAAGGTAATGGGATGGAAAGTGACAGCAACCTTGATATTGATTTTGTGCCGGAGACACACGTTGAAGAATTGCCACCGACTGTGTATAATGGAACATCAACAATAGATGTCGCGAATGAAAGACTAGAGCAACAATCACTACATGCACGTCTTTTAGGTGCCATTGGTCGTCAAAATCTCAATCATGCTAGTTCAAGCGCGCAACCTCCATGTGTACTTTGTTACTATGGAGATGAATATGATGTAATTGTTTGTAGGAACGTGAGGAATGTAAGACGTCATTTTTACCAATGTGGTTGGTACAACGATCATAAGATATGGCCTCATCATGTTGACTGCCGCAATATTTTAAGTGGCCTCATCATGATAACATAAACAATTATCTTTGAATATATTCGATTACAGTCGATCTAAAAATACAATCAGACTTAAATGAAAACATTACGTTACCGAAGTGCACTGATTTTTCTTATGACCCACAACACCACATTTGATGCACCTGTTTCCTTTAGGAGTCTGCATCTCATCCATCATACCTTTAATTCTAGTTGAACATGGACGTCCTGGTTGCCTTTTAGCTATAGGAGGTAGGACCAACTGATTATCGCTTAAACTCCAATAGCATTTATCGCGGATAGGATGAAACTCGAGGGTTTAAGTGGCCAAGTATTTCTCAACTGAATACCATGTTGAAGCGAAGTCATGGTTGGCTCTATTAGCTCCGTTGGAAACAGTTGAGCAAGTGGCCATAACATGTTACAAGGTAAGTGCTCTAATAGAGGTATATTGCACGTGCATGAGCAAGTGATACCATTGATCAGTACTTTGAATTTATCACTGAAATAGTGCACAACTTGCCATTCTGCTTGACTAAAGCGAATTATTCTTGTACGTCTTGCTTCGTTAGATCCATCAACAATCTTTGCTTCCCACTTCGGAGTAAGACCGGCTGTAAATTTTCCTACTACTTCTCTTCTTTGAAAAAATTAATCAATCGACCTAAAAAGGGTGCGTGCAACCAAAGCTTTAACTGGTAAAGACCGAGCTCCTTTAAGTACACCGTTGAAACACAATGCCCAATTTTCCTCTTTCCCTCCCAAACTCCTTTCTATCCAGTTGTGTGCCCTACTACTTGTAGTTTTGATTTCTTCTCAGATTTTGTTGTACTCGGCTTCCTCTCCAGCACATGCTGCAACATAAAAAAGGCCCGTTTGTCGTTTTTCCCTTACAAATGTGTAACATCAATATATAACAACGAGCGGCAATGAACAAAACCTTCGATACAAGGGCCAAAAGCCCAAAAAGCTCGATCAAATACTCCATATTCATCCGTAGTAACGTGTTCAACGCTTCCTGGGTTCGTTCTACCAATTTCAGCAAAATATTGTCTTAGAATGGTATATGATTCTGCCCAATCACTATAAATCCTTTCCACCGCCTTACTCAAAGCTCTCCAAGCCTTCATGTAACTAACTTTCACGAACAATTGTTCTTCCATCAATACTTGCACCGTCTTGGCTGTTGTATTTAGATCGGCTTTCACAAAAGGTAAGATCCACTACAACAAAATGTACCTATCATAGCATTTCAAAAATGTTATAAAAACCTTTAACAGCATTTTTAACTACGCTGTATATTAACATGCCATTATAGGTCAGGCATATACCATAGCAAGACAGAAAACGCTATAGAATCCACGTATTTACAGCGTTTTTTTGGTGTCATTAATACATTTTACAACGTTTTCGTTGATGAGCAAAATTTCGTTTCCTAGCGTTCGTCTTCGTTAGAAATATATTCAATAGTGGTTATAATATGCTATGTTAACTTTTTTACAATGTTCTTTTCATTGCTGTGATTTCTTTTGTTGCTATGATATTTATTTACAACGTGTTTGGGAATGCAGGGTACTATTTTATAGCGTTTCGAAAATGCTGTTAAAACTTTCTATAGCGTTTGGTAAACGCTATGTAATATTTTTCTTAGCGATTTATAATCGCTATTAAATATTTTCATAGCATTTTATAGATGCTGTCATATTTTGCTCAGTTCCTAACCAATATATAGCAGGTTCCAATTCTATATGTAACCACAATTTATGTATAACACAGTTTATATAAAGGGGCATTTCACTAGCAGGACAAACTTTGTAGTCCAATTAGTTTCTAGGACACACATTCAAAGAAATTACTTTCAAGGCCGAAATCAGCAGAATAATTACTTTCAAAGACAAGGTCAGCAGTCCAATTACTTTCAAGGACATAATTTTATAGGTTTCTAGGCCCTAGAAACTAATTATTTTGCGTTTTGTCCTTGAAAGTAATTATTTTAGTTGTGTGTCCTAGAAACTAATTCCACTTGCTAAAAAGGCCCTTGTGGCTAATTTCCACTTATATAAACACATATTTCATAATAAACATATATTATATTAATCGCACATTTTATAATCAACAAGTTATGTTAATCACACATCTTACAACTAACATGAAACATTACATAATAAACATATGCAATATTCTTACATCAAAATATATACCAAGTTCATAATATTTCAATGTAGAACAAGCAGTAACTAGTGACCAAAAGTACTAATACATACAAGCATACAAACCAAAATGCAGTTATGGCATCAAAAGTAACTTCGAATCCATAACTTGCTGTGGTAGGTTACTATTTTTTCCATCAAATATTTGAGGACGAAGGCTCCATAAATTTCCAAATTCCAAGGGGACTATATGCTTGATCTTCACAATTACTAACAAGATCATATTTAATAAATGAGAAATCCGAAGCTTGACCTTTGCCAGTACTAACAAGATCATATTTAAAAAAATGAGAAATCTGAAGTGTGGACGTGAGGAGGTTGGTATAATAGAGCACCAAGATCTGGGCCATCTACTGTAGGATAAGAATTATTTAGCTTGGAAAAGGTAGTATTTTCACTCGAGTCTATTGATGCTTTATTCAATGGATCTATGGGGGAAACATTTGGTGTGTCTAGTTCATTTTGGTCATCCAAAGCAGCAGGTGGTGATGATGAGCTACAGTTTACACAATTGCCTACATCAACTTGATCTTTACATGTAGGTTCTTCATTGTTTAAAGACACATAAGATGGAGGAACTAAAGCCATTAGACTATCATAGAATGAAGAGCCTAGTTGTGTAGCAGGAAAGCAATATGAACAATAAGCATTTTATTTCAACTGTAAATATGATTTAATATATTTGGTGAAGGAAACAAATAAGATGTAATTTATTTTATCTTCATCATACCAACCTGCATTAATATGATTTGTTTATTGTTTTTGTCTATTTCTTCATCTTCTTGCATTATTAAACCAAGATATTCAAACTATCTTTCTTGTTAATCATCCGCTCTTCTACCTTAATTGTATTATTAACTCTAGTTTCCTTACTGAACTTGCATGCCACATACTCAGTTTGATTCCAGTAGGTTTTTTAACCCTTTTGACTCTAATGTATTTCCTCATTTTTCTAACTTTTTTTTTATTTTGAGGTAACAACTAGAATAGTATCATATGCAAACATCATATACCTTGATACATCCTTTTGATTATTATTTTTTCCTTTTTTTCCTTCATTTTTTTATCTTGGACCAATCAGGTAGATATGAACTTAGAGTCGATCTTTGATGTAATCTTACTTTTACCGAAAACTCACTAGCCCCCCCGCACGTAAACCGTACTTCATCTTAGAGTTTTCATTGATATGTTGATTGATTGTTTAATTGATTTTCCCAAAAGTCATCCATCTATCAGAAAACCAAGATGAGAATTAGGTGACAGGTTTTCAAAGCTTAATGACACCATTAATCTTTTTGTTGGTTTCCAGAAATTTGGTGCTTTTGACACATCTCCCTATGATTTTACAGGCCTATCATGGTTTTCCTCAGTTCTACAAAAGCAATCATAGTGCTATATTTTAAATTCTAACCTTCCAGGTAGTAACTTGGCTATTTCTGACCACTTGTTTCCGAGCACATCATGAGCATGAATTAGTGCTATCTTGTCCTCTTGAGTCCATGGATTCTTGTTTATTAAAGGATTGAGATGATTATGCCACCTAAAGACATGTATAAGCAAATTGATAAAATTAAAATCGTCTAGTTCCAATTTGAAAAAAAGTTGAAGTAACATTAATGATGTTATAATCAGGATAAACATTTAGTTATATTTGTACATAGTTAATATAAGCAGTTCAATGTTGCCTGACAAAGAATACTGATGATGTTTTGATTCAGTAAGCAAAGAAATAAATAGTACCAATAGGGTTTAGTTGGTTGATGTTTCGGACCAAAGATCATGAGTTCGGTCTCCAAAACCGACACCTGTTGGCACTAGTTAATCATGTTAAAAAAATTTAAGAAGTACATCAATTTGTTTAAATCTTCAGAGTGGTTAAATTTTCTTTATTGATTTGTTTACTAACTAACACATTTATAAGTACAGTGCAAACTTTGTAAATAAAAGAATAACAGCTCGGTAAATAGAACCAAGCATATATAAAAACCTATGTTGCAAATAGACTCAATATGATATTATACTAGTCAAGATTTGAAATTCCGTCTTTAGTTTCCATTCCGGTCAGTGGAAAATTCCAAATTTTCGGTCCCATTTCGAAAATTCCCCTTTCATTCGGGTTTCTAAATTCTAGTACAATTTTTCTAAATATGCTAACAAATATGCAATATTAATACTAGACAAAATTTATACAAATTATGTAAAATAAATTTATTGAAATGAACTTAAAATAAAATTATTAACCTAATTATAATTTAGTTATTAATCCAAATCATTAATCAAATTTATATAGCTATGTAAATTTATCTTATTATTCTCAGCCTAATTTAAAACCTAGACTAAAATACCCAAAGCCCCAAACGCCGCTGCTTCTCCTTCAATTCCACAAATGACGGATCTGGCCAAAAATATAACGCATCACGGTCCGTTCTATACTGGAACCGGGACGAAATCTCCAGGATTCTGGAATTCCAGTTGGAAGCTTGAACCATAATACTAGTAGTTAAATTTTCTTTACAGTTTATATTTAACAAACAAAACAAAAAAAATTCCTTCTTTTTTCCTTTTTTTTTTCAAATGAAAAGGCCCGTTTGATATGGCTTCTTTAATTAGTTTTTCTAAATTGGCCTTCTAAACTGAAAGCAGGTTTTGAAAAATACAAATAGATTTTTGCAGAACCAGTACAAACTCATGTTTTTAACAACTGTCTACAGTTTAGAACGTATACTACAATATTTACATCCTTGCACTAAATATTGTTTGGATCAAAATAAAACATAAATATAACTCAATGTGCATGCATAGGCACACACGTGCTCGGATGCACATGCGGGCATACACACATCTTTATCATCATTTCCATCATGAATAAACAAAGGAAAACTGAGATTAATGGATTGTGTGTTTCAGGAAACTTGGATTTGGGGAGGAGATACTTAAATATCATATAATTTCACTTATTCTTTACTTGAAACCAAAAGATATTCCCAATAATATTGAGTGATGATTAAATTTAGAATCTACCAATAGTCCTTTTAGTTATACCCGGTTTTCATCATATTAATTCCTTGACATGCAGGACAATATCACATAGTTGTAACTCAAAAGGAACTCGGCGTTATAAAAGATGATTACTCATAGCTAAGGAGGCATTTGTATGTAGTAGTAAGAATTGAAGTTCTGTATGTATCAGTAATAAGTAAAAAAACAAGCTTAGCAAACAACGTTAAGTTTAGATGAATGGTGCTACCTCTCTCGACATTGTTACCCAATGCGCCCTGGCAAAATGTTTTGCAATTTTTGACCACTTCTCTGGTCCAAATTTATTTACCATTGCAATAAGAGCTTCATCTTCCTGAACAGTAAATGAAACAAAACTCATTATAACAATGAAACGTAACATACTACCAATGTACATCATGCAGTCTTATTTTAATTAATATGCCTATTCTTTCATGCAAAATCATATTAAAATATGGGAAAATCTATATACCTCTTTAGACCAAGCTCCTTTAGCTAGTTCAGGATTTAAAACCTTCTTCCATCTATGCAAGCACTGAGCATCAGTGCGACCTACCAATTATGCAGCTGTGAAGTAGAAAATTGCAATACTCATGGTAAGCAAAAAATATAGACTTAATGAGCAATGTTACAGCAAGAGGATCCTCAAATCCAATGTTATTGAAACTGTGCATGGTAACTTCTTCCTGTTGATATGCATATGTTCCCTATGTAACCACATAAAACAAGCTGTTAACAAAGACCAAAATTATGACTACTAGTACTACCATGCGATAGTAGAAACCGATGGACATATTTTTTTTTTTACATAATTTAGTCAATTGCATTAAAAACGTAAAAATGTAATTCTCAGCAGAGGTTTATTTGATACTTTTTATATCTTTTTGAGCAGTTATGAAATTCTCTGGAAAAAAATGTATTTTCAAGAAAACTAATTTCCTAATAAAACTTGAAATTTTTCTTCAAAAATTATTTAAAATATTTGATATTTTTTAATGATATTTGAATTTCTCGGAAATATTGATTTATTTTTAATAATATTTGAATTTCTCGGGAAATAATATTTGTCTAACAAAATATAATGAATTTGTCAAAATCATTAACCTTTTATTTAAAACAATAAATATATGATTTTTATAATTACTTATTTGAGCTAACAAGGATAACTAAGTTAGTTGATGTTTTGAACTTTGAGACTAAAAGCCACGAGTCTAAGCCCAAAATTGGCACATGTTGGCACTAAATAACCATGCTTAAAAAAATGTTATATATTTGGAAGGTTCGTGAAAAAAATCAAGAAGATACTATAAAAGAGAATTTATAGACGTTATAGACGTGCTAAAGAACAAAACTAGTGAATGAATTGGTTGATGATGAAAAAATTCTGTTGTACTAAGAAAGTCGTTTGACAGAATGAATTGGTTGTTATGAATTTGAGGGTTCTAACAAGCTGGTGAGAAAAGGTATGAGGAAAAAATGGAGAAACAATTTTCTTTGCTATATACAATATCAGACTTCCCTTTTTACAGTGCTTTTATTTATTTTAATAATGATGAAGTGCGAAACAATTGTATTTTCCTTTTACACTTGTTTGAGTAGCTATATGCTGCATTCATTTGTTTCGTGTTTAGCCTTACGGGTGTTTTTGAGTGTGACAATTTCGATACTCCTGCATCTGTTTGGAGCACGAACAAATATTTGTAACTCTTATTTATTGCTATATATAAAGTACCTTTTTAAAAAAAAATACAATATCGTAAACTAATATTATATATAGAAAATTAAACTCATGATTTTTTTTAAATAATATTGTTCCTGCTTATTAACAAATTGATACTACATATAGCGGTAGTGTAGTACACAAATTTATTTGGGAGGTTCATAGAGAAAATTAAATAGGCACCTTGGATGATAGTTAAGAAAACTAGATTTTTTTTAAAAAAAAAGATGCTTTAGATATTTTGGGTTCGAAGAGTTTTAATTTGCATCACTATGATAAGAAAAACCTCATTATTGATCGGTTTCATCGACAATGCAACACATGTAAAGACATAACTACAATATATTCACAAAAGTGATGTTCTATATTCCATAGAGCTGAAAATTGTAGAGGCCAGTAACATAAAAACAAAGCAATCAAATGGGATGAATAAGTATATTTGTTTATTACAACAGAAAATTATTAAAACTATATATATTTCCATTTATAGCATATGCAGAGTAATATTCAATTCAAAGCACTTCCAACCAAAAGAAAACATATTTGGGACAACTAAGGTTTGATCAACTCTGTAGGGAAGGTAAATGTGAAGCATAATAACATTATCCCTAATTGTCACTATAAGGAGTGCTGGCAGGGTCATGTGAAGACATGGTTCTATCGACTGCCAAAAAGACTAGGAGAAGAATTGAAGACTGAAGAAAGCACCCTATGTTTTCCCAAGACCAGTTATGCACTGCTAAACCAGAAGTACAACATGAAAATTAGATAAGGTACGGTATTTACTCTTGATGAACTCAAGATGGCTGTGGTCAAAAGAAACTGGGCATGAATTATGGAGTATTTGTCATGTTAAAAAACTATACATTTAACTGATATATTTCCCAAGTACCAGATATTACTAACTGCAAAAATAAACCATTCAGAAAAAGCACTAAAAAGTTGCACTGCAATATATTCTGTTTCTTCTTTGAATGCTTTCAATTCCAGATTACACATCGTTGAATTGAATGAAATATATAAATATGATAAATAAAGATTTAATGTTGTGCGCATTGCAAGTTGAAAGGAAGGAAAATGCTACACATCTATTCTATAGATTGTCCTCGATGGGTTTCTTCATGTCAGTCTCCGCAGTATGAAGCTTACAAGGCTTTCACATTGTTACTTTTCAGGTTCAATACCTAGCAATTTCCTTATGCTAATTAAAATATAAGATGACATTCATATGTATTACACACACAAAGCCAGTCATATAAAATTTATCATAGTGCAAATATACGCCACATAATAGTAGCGTTTAAGCCTCAGTTCACAAGCTGTAATATCGAGGTTGATTTCTACTTTCGGCCTCTTTGTTTCCTTCTTTTTCTCTTCGTTAAATGATTATTAATCTCTTACAAAGATTACACCCTTCATAGTTTACATGAATTTATAACCTAGCATGAATAGTACTATGAAGGAGAGGATATGAAAACATAACGTCAGGGATATAATAAAAACTTTCATGGTTTGGCAAAAATTTTAGGTATAAGGGAATGAAAAGATGATGGGACTCACAAAACCATGGTTGCAAGCATGGGGAGGATCTATTTCCTGCAAGGAGATGGAAGAAACACTAATTATGATCAATAGTAATAAATGTTAGGATTTAATTGCACACAAACTAACAGACAAGACTCCCTACTTGAGTTAACTTAAGAAATTCAATATTAGAACGGACACTTATTATTTTGATGAGATTCCTATATCTAACCATCTTATCTTTAGATTTTGATATTTTTCTAAAAAAACTCTTTGATACATCTTTAATACCTAAATTTAAAACTTTTACTAATATTACCATCTATCATCAACAAATCCTTTCATCCTTTGAACAAAACTGAAACCTCCTTCTCCCAATAAATATGCCTCACTAAAAAAGATTGTTCGTTGAAATTGGTTTTTCGCAGGCATTGTTCTGATAATTCAAAATCACATACACAAAAACCAAAAAATACAATATTAAACATATCAATAAAAAAATCATGGATTAGAAAATTCATTGTTTATAAAAAGGTTGAAAACATAAAGTTAGTCCCAAAAAAAATATGGAGTAGGTTTCAATTCATGCGTCTACAAAGTAATTTTTGTTACCTCGACCTAGCAACCCCATTGGTGAATACAAATACTTTCCAAGAATATTTTAAATTGGTTTGCATTCAAGTAACTTTTGTCGATGCTTCTTGAATAGAAACCAGAAAATAAAACGAACTTTAGTAAGTATATCAAGCTTCAACCATATTGATATACAACTTGTTTGTTTCGTTAGATCTGATTTTCTAAATCTCATTATCCAATCACCATGACACATATGCTTCCTAAAAAAATAGATACAAAATTAGAAATATAAATACTAATAATTCCGTATATATATAATAATTGATTTGGACCAAAAATTTGGAATATTAGACATGCACAATTGTTGCATACTGATAATTCTGTATGTATAAAAATATTCTTGCATTCTCCCTTCAAGATAAAGAAATGCAAGGAAAAAGAAATGCAAGGAAAAAGAAATGCAAGGACCTACCTGAAACTTGAGTCAAAAGAAAATAATTTTGACTAATAATTCAAACACAAGAAATACCCAAGGAACATGTTAACTTGTATGTTCCCATTTGGATTTACAGACGCATATATGTTTAAATCTAATCTTAGATCCATATTCAATAATGCGATTCAGTCAGCTTGGAATATGATCTGTACTCATGGACCGAGAACTAAGAATAATTCAATAATAAATCAAGCAATCAACCAACTCAATCACCAACAATAAATAAGAAATTATGTCAGGATAGTTTGATGAGACCAGTTTAGATGCGACAGATTTTAGAAGAGCTGGAACTAAAAATAAATTACTAAATAGCACGATTGCATATGTAATGGAATTGAACTAATCTTACTCTGAAACTTCGATGACAATATGGCTAATAACTGCTGGAGATGATGGTTATCGATCAACTGCAAAGGGGATGAGGATGAAGGGAGCCAATCGACTGCAACCAAAATGATGACGAAGGCACCGATTCGCTGACGAACTACATGGGAGAAATTTTGTTTTGGAGGAAGTTGTCGATTGAAAGTTTTTAGCTTTGTTTGGATCGGGAATTAGAAATTTTGGGGAAGTTTTTTGGTTTTCAGAATGAAGAGAGGGAAAGTAAAAAGTATAGCACCTACAACGTTAGGTTTCGTAAGTTTAGCGCTAATTTATGTTCTAACGATGACCATTTAAAAAACGCTGTTTCGTTATGCTAAGAAAATAAACTTTTGTTGTAGTGATCTTTGATACTAGAAAATTAGAAGTCGCTTGCTTGCAAGTGGAGTTCACTGTTGGGTTAACACAGTTGTGATTGCTCAGATATTTCCTTATAATCCACCAGTTCTGCTTGGATTTTTTGAAACAATAACATGAATTCTCCATGGACATTTGCATCTATATTACAAATGGCAATATATCTAGTTTTATTTGATTTTATAGCTTTAAAAGACACGGCATGTAGAATTGACATTTCGCTCGACTATTGTAACAATTTAGCTTTCGTCTCGAAAATCATACCAACTTTAAAAAGCCACTCCAAATGCTAATAGGTTAAAATAACTCATTGTTGAACTCAAGAATTTCAACAATAGATCTAGCATTATTTGTGTTTTGCCCAAATAATCATCCAAAGGTACCTCCATATCCACCTCATCACTGTCTTCGGGAATATTGTCTTCGACCGCAAAATCATAGGTCAAAGCATCATTGTTCACTTGCATACTACCGATCCACAACATGTCATTCTCCACTATGTTCCCTAATCCATACTATTTATAGGGGGATCGTCATGTACATCTTCACCTACAACCATGTCCATTTCAATATCAACATTTGCTTCGTTAGCGGTTACGTTCACATTCTCCACTTCGACATTAGATTGTGTCGCAATATCATGTGCGGGAAATCTGTAATTCACAAATAAGTATTAGTTAAACACCGTATCAGAAATAATAGCTAACAAAGTTAGCTTATTCTAAACAAATACCTCTGACTTATATCATATAACTCATATGGAGTTGGATACATATTAGGAGACATATGACAATTTGATGGTCCGACAGTTGTTGGCGGTGTTGGTTGATGAGGAAGATAACGGTGCATACAGAATGACAAAACTTTCAACTATTTCATAACTTACATTGTAATACGGCATAAAAATTATAAATATATGTTTCACCTTTCAAGCAAATGTGAAAAGCTGCCTTGACTTGGACATGGAAAGTTATACTGAACGTCTTGTTGATAACTCATACACGGCGGATATCCAAAAGGGGATTGTTGTTGACCGTAAATCGGTGTCATAGTTGAATTACTAAAACTCAGAGATGTAGTTTCATGACTAATACTTACTGTCTCAACCATTCTATGGTAGTCTTCAGTTACATTGTTAACTATTGTTCTCGTACGGGTTCTTCTTCTTGCAACCGCCTACTTTTCCCAACAAATGGCTCAATTGATTTTGATATCGCTAAAAACATTAGCTCCACATCGTCATCATCAGCTATTTTAATGGCTTTCAATCCTGAATCCATAGACCAGTTACACACTAACTCTATGTCAAATCATCACATTTCATCTGAGTCGCTTTATAAATCGATTATTTTAACTGCGCCAAATTACAACCTTTCAATACTTTCACGGGTTTACACGGCCCACCAACATATTTTCCACAATTAAGTTCATCAATAACCAGTTCACCATCAAAATAACAAATCGTTGGTACACACTTGAGAGCCATTCTACCTGTCAATTAATCAACTTTTTTACTACTTCCATAAATTACCAAACGGCATATGATAACAGAAACATACAAAAAAACTAAGGTTTACAAAATAACATACCAAAATTGTTCAAGACGAAGAAATAGGTGTTGCTCCTCGACTATAGCTACTTACGATCAAGATTTAACTATAATACACATTCTACGGTCCTTAGTTTGGGAAATTTTTTAAGATTTGGGTATTTGGGTTTTTTAAAGATTTGATTAGGGAGGAGTGATAAATGAAAGAAGGGGCTGGCTTAAACAGCAGGCACAACAGGGCGACATCTAACTTACAGCAAAATGGCAACATCTCAAATGCCGCCGGTTACTTTTTGCAATAAAACGTGTACTGGCGGCATTTAAAATGTCGCTAGTACACGTGACAGCTGATGATGGAAAAACTGACATACTTTTGTAATTAGTTTTGCAACCACTACAACAAAAATACCCTTTCGCAACTGTCAAAAACAGTTGTAATAGGTCTATTACAACGGACACCCGCCAGTCGTTTTATCCGGAGTTGTAATAGAGTTGGATATTATTACAACAGTCGTCGGCAGTTGTAAAAAAATTTTTAACAACTGCTTTTAGCAATTGTAGTAAAGTCTATCGCAACTGTCTTTGGCAGCTGTAGTAAAGTCTACCGCAAGTGCTAACAGCAGTTGCAATAGTCTCTTTGGTAACTTATTTTAGCAGTTGTAAAAGATTTATCTACAATTTTTTTCTTTTAAATCTAGCCTTTTAGTTTTAGCTATCATTTACTCACAATACAAACATAATGTTGAGTGCATTAATATGTGCAAGTACAAAAGTAGCAAAGAAGAAATAACATACTCATAACAAAATGTACATGCTCATAACAAAAACTATGAAGAATGACAATCCCAAATAAAACCATCATTTTTCATTCCAACAGTAAAATCAAAATAATATCAACCATCACATCATTATGAAGAGTTGCATTCGTAGGACTCCATTGACTCTATGAGCAAGTTTGACAGACATTTTAAACATGATATCCGCATCTAACTTTCTTGCCAAATTTCCTTCCTTAAGCCCTGCTGCCTGCCTTGACCATTGTGGTGCTGCCTCGATCTCGATCTCTAGTGCTCCATTTCTATTTCTTATTTCCAGCAAAATGAGGGCTTGACGCTCTTTTTGTCCATAAACTCACCCTCCTGCAACCGTGTTAACACATTTTATTCATGTGTCCACCAACACAAACCTGAGAGATACGATATAAAAGTAACTCATAATAAAACTGAGATGTTTTGCTTGTTTGTTGCTAAATGAATGAACCCTGAATCTTACTAGGTAAAATAATGTTTTGTTGTTTTTTCATTCGGTTTACATGTTGCAAAGTGGTATATTTATTTTACGGGTATGCCATTTGAAAAATGAAAGCAAACTATGCAAATTTTTGAACACGGTTATTAAAGCAGCAAAACATGATGACTTTAATTCGAGCAAAACATACCACAGTACCAAGGTGAATTCTATTTCAACCTTAAGTTTTCTAAGTATATTACCAACCAAGATAAACATTAAAAATTGGCAAAAAAAAATTTTGTAATCATATTTTTCTTTATTGCTTGTTTTAACTCATTTTTTCTGTAGATCCTAAAAATTAAAACAACAACAAAATCTTTACAGACAAAATTACATCTGCAACTAAGTACTGTAAGGTATTAAAAGACATCAATCACTTAAGGGACAATGGAATTGGGTTGGCAAAAGAACCGTATAGGAACATAAATGAATTGATATCGTTTATGTATAAGAAGATAAAACCTATGTTTACTTTATTCAGAAGTAGATTAGTAACAACTAAAAAACACATAGAAAAATGAAATAATTAATTACTCGATTTCCTCATAAAACCCAGAGATAGTGATTGCAAAATCATAACGATAGGTTTGATGTGGGGTTGATAAAACTTCAAATAGAAAATAATGATAAAAATTATCTACTTTTGCAATGTCATAAGAATTTTTTTAACTCATATTACTTCTAGAAACTACAATCTTTAGAGATTCTAATCTATTTTCAAATTATAATCAATCCTAATTCTGTACTCAAGTTGTACCATACGCAATCATCAGGATGAGTTTGTTTTACCATACGCAACCTGACTTTCCGTTGGCATATATACATGTACATTATTGGATTTAGTAAAATAGTTTTAATATAAAATAATACTGTCTCCAGCTGAAACGGAACGTTATATCAAGAATTAATATAGTTCTAACTTCTAAGTAGTTTCAAGTTTCAGCTAATAAGTTCACAAAATATACCTTGGAAGGATCGAAGGGACTTCTTGAATCACAATTGGAAGGATAAGTTCCATCTTTGTAGTTGGGCCATAATCCTTGAATTCCAAAATCAGCAACAGGCTGCCACTCGTAGGGTAACAGCATTTTTGCTCTGTATCACAGTACGACCCTGGCCACTATTATCACAAAAATAGATGTATAAGTACATAGTAATCGCATGCCCGTTAAATGTTAGACATAATCATGATTTATGTACTTACTTGCTGAACAAAGTAGAAGAAATCAAAATCTTGTGCAAATGATTGAATTGAGAAAAATGCAAAAGCTAAAAGAAATGAGAATCCTTGCGTATGGGTTTCCTTGTATTTGTCCTAATGTACCTACAGATCTACACATGAGGTCCCAATAGATGGGGGGCTCCTGTGCATGCCTACCTACCTTTACTATTGAGCTGGCCCTGTCCGGTTATCCGGTATTTATTCCATTTCATAAGCAGAGTTTGTATATGCATGCCTACTCACATGATAAGTTGTGATTTTAGTAAACACAAAAAAGGGCCAATGGAACATAAGATAGTAAAATTGTAATTTTTAATCAATTTAATCAAAATATACAAGGATAATATGTTTGATAGAAAATTATTTACATTATTATAAACAAAGAAAGAAAAACATTAAAGAAAATATATAGTAAATAACAATGATGTTTTCTTTAACCTTTATGTGTTACTAACTCATATGCTAAAATTGAATGTATAATTTTAAAATTAGTAACAGTTTATGCTGAAATAGCTATAACACCTCCAGGGAAAACATAGTCAAAATTATAAACTGCTTCTAACAAACGATATTTATCACAATAATAAACAAGAAATATAATATCAATAACAACTTTCACCATTCATCAAAATTCATGATTTCCAATAAGACAATACATTGAAAGTTTTTAAACTTCATGATTTTCTATACTACTTGCATCAGCGGCATTGATATTTGCTGTCTATACATTTTTCCTTTTCTTCCATTACCAGTATTAAAGCATGCATTTATTACAACACCATAATATAATTGGATATGCTATTTTAGATAACGTTGCCTACAGAAGAGAAAAAAGAGCCAATAAATAAACTTATTACATCAAGCTTTACCTAGTAGTACCAGTTTTTATCTCATTTAATTTGTAAACAGCGAATACAAAATAATTGCTTATGTTGGGAAAAATAATTTGTACTAATGACACACTTGCTAGGTTCATTGCTTTTAAATCTTAAATCTTCACGATAATATACCTTGTACAAAACAACCAATCCAAGAAGATGTCTTGTTCAATCACCATCTTTGATACGATATGATCATACACGTCAAATCAAATTGTATGATATAAGTAGCGCTAGCACATAAATTAAATTTGAACTCATAACATAAAATGAAGTTGCTTTCATAAAAAAAACATTAAAATGAAGGTATGTTTTATTTGGCAAATTACCACGTGGTTCCAATTTTGCATGGATCCATGGACCTTTGAAATCCATCTCTTCAAATATAAATTTGTACGGAAGTGAGAAGAGTATCATAATTTTTATCGAGTCACAATCCGAGACAATGTAACTATCATATATTTATGTGATGATTGCTAAAAAATGAAAAAGTTATAAATAAAAGTAACAGAAATGTCTTGTTGAAATTAAATTTACCCATGAAGGTTCCAGTCTCCTCTTATAGTTTCCCTCAATAGCTTCCTATCAGCACAAGTAGGTAAGCCATTGACCTTGTTATATGAGCACATTACACTGCTGACATCTCCGTCCTTCACGCACATTTCGAATGGCTTCAAAAATGACTCAACCATATCCCTCTCAGTCGCCTACAAAATCAAAATTTCAAGTTCATCCATTCACGTTCATACTGAATAATGAATAAAACACAAAAAAAAAATAAGTATATGCATACATTGGCATTGTAAGTGAATCTATCAACATGCATATCACCAAAAGTGGTCCAAGCATCTACATCATAAGCAACAAAATGTTTGCAGCAAGCAGAGACTTTGAGAGGTCTAGTGTTGGGATCATCGGTTTTCTCATGACCTTCAACATCTTGTAATCCTTTGACATAAGAAACTGAGTACGCTCCAGCTACATAAGGGTCTTCCCCAGGTGTTTCCAAAGCTCTTCCCCATCTCGGATCTCTGACTAAGTTTATGTTGGGGCTCCAAAATGTAAGTCCTGCTACTCCAAGATTGTTCATTGCTCTTGCCTCTGTCGATACTACCTGTAATTGCAACAGTTCAACATAATATATTAAGTTTTGTTGAAATTTATCTATTTTCTATAAAGTTTGAGTTTAAACTTTAAATTATAAACAAACTAGGAAGAACTCTAGTAACACACCTTTTGGTCAACATGGCAAGAAAATAGGAGATACATGTGTACAGAAAACTGAATACCCCCAAAACCGTCTATTATTTTCCTTTACAGTGCAAGGAAGCTGAACATGCAACGCTCAGATCACTGGTCGCATCTATTTATTTGAATTGCTACTACTTTCTGGCATATTGGAGTGTGTGTCCATCACTAAGGCTACAGACATGGATAGGTTTTTAGTGGAGTGCAAAAATGTTGTATTATTACCATTACTTCCGTGGAACATACAGAAGTAGAGCAAAAATGTTGTATTAAATTTATGTAAAACATTAGATGAATATTATTTCAGTTTCCAGTTTCCAATACATTAATATTTAGTGAGCTTTTTTAGTTTGTTATACATAAAAAGTCCATTTCAGATGCAAATAAATATGAGCGAGGATGATGATGTTTTTTTCTTGCAAGAAGTTTCCAGCCACACGAACTCAAATAAGATTCTTCAAAGTGAACATCAATAAAGCTTATTCGGTCAAAATGTTGAGACGTCATACAATACAGAATTGAATCGATTTCAAGCGTCATCAAATACTTTTTAATTAGCATATTATACTTATTACAAGTACAGCATTGAATCGATTTCAAGTTCAATAAAACACTTATTACAAGTACAGTAATTAACAAATGCAGTAATCAAATTAAAGCAAATTCGGTAACAAAATTTCTTTGAAGCGAGTACAACAGCGACGAGTAAAAATACCTGCAATTTCGTCGACGTCAAAGCAGCGGCAGCGAGTACAATGGCGACGAGCAGAAAAAGAGGCGAGCAACAACCAGGACGGGGACGACGCAAGTAGAACTGGAGGCACGCGCAAAGGAGACGAGCAGCTTTGGGTTTGGGTTTGCAAGATTCGACAGAAGGGGGCAATGGCAGAGAGAAATCACGATTGGGTTAGGGCTTGGAATAAGAATATTTTGCGGGCTGTTTTTCTTATTTTGGAACGTTTAGCGGGCGAATGAAATATGAGAGGGAAACGTGAATTTTGGCAGTTGTTGGAACCTAATTTAAGGACACAACTGTCCAAAAGAGTTGTTATAGATAAATAATTACAACTGGCGCAAGCAAACAGTTGTTACAAACACTATATTATAACTGTTGCAAAAAAAAATTGTTGAAAGTGTAATTTTTACAACTGCTAAAAATAAACAGTTATTATAAAACACCTATTACAACTGTCCATTTGTGCAAGTTGTAAAGGAACTGTTGTAAAATGGTTGTTTTGTTGTAGTGAACTGGCCTAAATTTGTAATAAGTTTGCAAAATTGGCCTAAATAGAAAATTTATCATAAATTTTACGACGCATTAGTTTAAAAAGTAGCAACTGCATGCAAAATTCATACTGTTCAATTACAAGTTGACGAAACCTTTGGCCTATGCCAGGATTATGCAAATTAAGGAAATTTTGTTAAAGTGCTCAATCATGTAATGCAATGGAACTGGTTTCGTCGGAATCCGAGACTGTCCCCCGGATCGCTATTTTTAAATGTCAATTTGAACCATCTATTTTTAAAATCAAACAGATCACTTTTAAATTCAATTTTAAAACCTTTATTATCTTCATTATTATCAATATAAATTTTACAGCCTTTAAATAATTTTTATCGGTCTTAAAACTCAAGATACTAAAATTTAACCAATAAATTTCAATTATCCAATAAATTGCTATATTTAAATTATGAATCTATTTTATAAATAAACCTAAATTTTCCATATTCAAAATCAATATATAATTCAAATTCAATATTTAAAACCATTTAGCTATTCCATGTCAAACGTCGAAAAATCCGGGTCGTTACACTTGTATGTAACGTAATCAAGTATAATATATATATATATGCATTTTGTCTTTTATCAATCTCTTAACTTTATGTATTCGCGTTTAAATGCGATGATGATTTCAAGGACGACATTCCTTTAAGAGGAGGAGTATGTAATGTCCGTAATTTAATCACATAGAAATTTAAATATTTAAATATTGGAATGACGAGTTATACGGACCTAATACAAGTTTTGAGTAGAGAAAAGTATACGCGATAATATGACTGGAAATCGGTTTATTGATCTACGATTTTAAACTCGTTAAAGTTATCAAAAATGTTGCTATTGTTTTAAAATAAATGTATAGTTATTAGGGAGGGTTTATATTGGACCACAGGTTGGTCGAATCAAATAATGTGTAGTTGATAACGTAGTTTCTATTGGACTATAAAGCGGTTGAATCAAATAAAAGTGTAGTTGATAAGTATGGTTACTACAAACGTTGATTGAATCCAATTTAGACCTTAGGGGCTTAGGAAACGATCAATGTACCCTCCTCTTGCTCACCTATAGATGGCTTATGCCATGGAGAAGGAGAGAAAGGATTACAAGTTATGTTATTTTCAGAATTTTTCTCCTTATTATAACCACACTCTACCATCTAAATTAGTGCAAAGCAATTCCATAATATAACAAAAGAACCCTCACTCGACTTAACCAATCCCATATCCAAAGAAGCAGCACTCATTTGCAAAAGTTTGGAGAAAATGAGCCGAAGTAGGGCTAGAAGAGGGAGGACGATAGCAACAAAGATGAGGTGGTCTTTGCTTTGCACTTGGACTTAGTAGCAAAGCTCTCGAGAATTCGATGGCTTGACCTACATCTTTACCAGAGGATACGTGAGACTTTCATCATTTTATAGCGATAAAATATGAATTATATGCAAGTAATTATTGTAGTATAAACCTTAAATAACGAATGTGCTAACTTTGGACCACCTTCTAAAAAGTATATGAAAACTCTATATGAAATAACTTCAATTATTTCACCTACCTAAACTTGTATTATGACCTATACCTTATGTTTGCATGTTTGTTGGAGTTGTATATAAAATTAAAGAAAAGACTTTTAAGTTAGAAAGCAAAAAAGTCGCTATAGATGAACTTCGAAATACTTGTATTTATAAATCATTTTAACTCTTTATAGTTAATTCTAAGTGCATTATCTATAAAGAATTCGTATACATACTTATATCATTAATAAAAGTAATTTATATAAATTTTAGTATGAAAGGATATGGAAAAAGGATTTTTAATTTAAATAAAAGATATTTATGTTTTGGTAATAAAAAGTTCCAATAACATTTTTTTCTCGTAAAACAAATGGTTTATAGATTGGTATAATATTAAGAGAAATTTTATATGTACTCACATTTGGGACCGACTAATAAACTTCTCTATCTGATGGATGTCTAAGAATAGTGGTGTCTAGGTTTGGGATTGGATAACCGGTATTCTCCCATTCGTGGCTAATGGCTTGCCCGTTGGATAAAGTTGTTTAGAATTGTTGATCCTTAAATTAGAGTATTATGTATAAATATTTGAGAGTAAGTAAAATATCATATGGATAATTTAGGACATAATGGCTACTTGATTTTTAACTATTGAGCATGACCTTTAACTTAGAAATATATTAAAGAGATGTGAATTTTATACGATACGGATATCCTCTCGGTGAGGCTCTACCATACATATTAACTCGTCATTCCCTTGAATGGCAAAGTGTAGGGATATCCTCTTTGTGAGGCTTAACTTTATAGGTTGCCATTTATTTCTTGGAGAAACAAAATCGAGTTAACTGAAAATAAACCTTATGACAGTTTTGTAGAATCTAGAGCCACATAATCAAATGTATGTATACTTAGTCGAATCGACTTTAAAACTTGAAAATACATTAATTTGAACGAAGATACTTTCAAAGATCTATGGAGAAGATTCTGATTAGGACGTTAGACCTGTTGTACTACCAATTCAAAGGGCGATTCCAAAGGATAGGACAAGGTTAGCATCATTATGAATTTTTCAAATTGCTAAACCTGATATACTGCCTATCCTGAGGGTAATTCCAAGGGTATGTTTTAGAACTATGGGCATTCCTGTGTTTTGGTGGTAAGGAGATTCAAACATAGACCTAGAGTTAGGAAATGTCTAAAACTGGGACATATGGATGGCCGAGCTATGTGAATCGCTACCATTAGAATATGTCGTATCTTTTCTAGAGCGGATTTTGATTGTATGCACGTAGATATGATATATTCGGTGTTAAGTAAGAACACGTGGGCATGCCCGGTAACATCCGAGAGTGACCTAAATTACATGGTCTCTCATCTATATCTACTCTAGTGATATACTATGTATTCGGTAGAGCAGCTCCTACCATTGCCATATTGGAAAGAGTTCATGAAGTACCAAGGCTCTTCATCGGAAATCCATTTATCAAACGTTGCCAATACAAATTTAGATGTATACGCAAAAACTATTATGATGTGACATGCAAGCATCACAAATATTTTATGTATTTATTTTTCACACATTAGACCACCATCTATGTATCAGCCTTATTTATAAAAATAAAATGGTTTTGGTTCTTGTAAGAGTAAAATCCATTCCGTTCTATGACATCTTCTCTCAATGTACCGTTATATGTTTATGCGTATATTTTGGGTTTCTCATAGTAGACCATGTATGACTCATAGTATATTTTTCCTTAAATCCTTAGGTACTCATTTGAGTAGGCTGAGAAAGACAGGTTAAGTTTTTAACATTTTAGAGCCGTCGGATGGCGAGGAGAAGGCGTATGAAATTATTAGCTATTCCTTTTTCTACTACACCATTAGTATACATGTAATGACATGCTGTTACAACTGTCCAGACTAAAAGTTAGTACATGTTTGAAACTCTCATATGCCTTGTATTTTAAGAGTAACCAAATGTCCTATATAAATTTACCCGGGGGTAAAAAAACCAAATGTATTACATTCAGGTTCAATTAATTCAGTAATAGTTAGCATGTCAAGAGAAGTTACATTCAGGTTTATACTGATGAAGATGTGGAGCAGGTGCATGAAAATATACAATTGTAGTGGTTGGCATTGATAGAGGTGTCGCCATTGAAGACATATGGATGGTTAAGGCAGAGCATGGGTTGGTCCTGGTCATCTATAGAAGAAGAAAACGTTAGCTAGTGCAAGATTAAATTTTATAATCCATTAGTTTAAAAAGTAGCAACTGCATGCAAAACGCATACGGTTCAATTACAAGTTAACGAAACCTTTGGCCTATGCTAGGATTATGCAAATTAAGGAAATTTTGTTAAAGTGCTCAATCATGTAATACAATATCTATAATTTTTTTTTAATTTCTAGTTGTGTAACTCTTCAAATTGTTGAATGCTGATAAATAGAATGTAGCAAAAGATGAAATGCGCACCATACTAACAACTTACTAGATTGCACTGATTTTCCTGTGTTTTTTAAATATCTTCTCCCATATGAACCTTTATGTAGTTAATATATTTTGCCCTCCATGTTGGTAAAGATGAAAACCTAGTTATCATTATACTAAAATATGATTTACCAACTTTGTGTCAATATTTTTCTTATGTACACACCTTGGTTCATAGATGAATGTAGTCGTCAAAACATCTATTAGAATACAATGTAAGCAATTCCTAGTTTTATCACTGTATGCATATGCCTTGCCATATAACTGTAAAACTGAGAAAATAGGCCGATAAATGCTACAAAGTGTATTGCGTGAAGATCGTCGTGAACAATATTAGTCTCTGATCTGCAATGAAATTAAAGTGAGACAAATTGAATATTTCAAGGGAAACTTATGTTATTAATTGTTTGCAATTTAATATCGTGGTGTAAAACTCAGGCTTCAACAATACAAATGGAACATATCAAAATTCCAGCAGGCAAAATCACTCTAGTACAATTCATTAATCTATACACGTCAAACAACTGGCATATTGCAGCAATTTAAGTGATTATTGAGTTAAATATAGTTTTATAATATCTCTTTCGCTAATGTAGTGGGTATAGTCATTATTAATTTATTATGCATCGCATACTACTGAAATAACTGGAATAGCATAATGAACAATTCATCTCTACAAGTACAGAAAAATGCATCATACCTTGAGATGTTAAGTTGTTTTGAGAAATTGTTTGACTATTGCTTGCAGATGGGAGCATTTAAGAATCATGATTTCTCTCTCTATAAATAGTAGGTAAATTTACAGTTGTGCATACCATAGTGAAAAATCCATATCTAATAAACAGGTTTATTACAGAAGTATGCGTCATACCTTGCCGTGAACGTACAACTAAGAACAGTGATGAGTCCATATTTGGCATTGAAAAATGAACTGGTTGAACTCGATGGCGAGAGTGAAATTGGAATTATGGAAATAACCAACTTTGATAACTTCTGTATCAAGTCACCTATTCGACCTGAGAAGTTCCTGCTATCACACTACTTTAGAGTACAGTATGATATACTACTAATTTAAATACTATGATGAAGAAATAGTACTGACATAAGTGTTATAGAAACAATATAAAACAAGACACATGATATAAATGATTCAACCATTTAGAATATTCTAAATGGTTCCACTTACTAACATGGTTGTCTTGTTTAAACTCACGTGAAATAAGTGGAACAATGTAGAATAATACATCATAAGCAATTTAGTGATGAAGAATAAATAGTTATTGTAATCTAATCTACTGAGTGGTAAGCTTTTGGAGTGCATAAACGCTCAATCAACGGTAGCTGGACTATTAATGACTTCATATGTCATTATTATCGACATCCATCAAATTATATAGCAAATAAACATCCAATCAATGTCTCGCCATCCTCCTCTCTCCGTTTCCCATTCAGTAGCCGATCACTTTCCCCTCTAGCCTCATGAATGGTTTCCACAAAACAAGGTCATCAACAAATTCGACAAGGAATGTAGTGTAGTATTCATCTCGAAACCATTTTCACCCAAGTCGCTCTTTAATATCCGTTCATTTCACGCTCAAAGACCAGATGTTGCAAATTGCTTCACAAAGACCCATCGATTACAGCTTCGATTGTCCACTAATTAACAAGCCTTTTGTTAATGGCTACACCGTTAAGGCTTCTCTATTTTTCCCTTTGAAAATTAAAACCGATGACTACCCTATCAAAAGGGAACATAGCGAGTTCTTTGAAATCCAAATCGATCAGTTTATTATGGAACTTTTAGAATCCACTAATGGTTATACATACACACATAAACACTAAGGTTATTGAGAGAGTTGTGTTCTTTGATGAAGCGAGGGGTATAGTTAAGGAGATGGAAGCTGAAAGCTTTAGAAAAGTAATCAGTGAAGTGGAATGCTATGATTGTATTGTGTTCATAGACATTCCACTTCACTGCTTTCTTTTCTAAAGCCTTCAACTTCCATCTCCTTCATTATATTTATCGTTCCATTAGACAACACAACTCTCCCAATACATGCCTTAACATCTGTGTATATCACCATAGCAGAATTTAGAAGTTCCTTAATAAACTAATCGATCTGGGTTTCAAAGAATGTTCCCTTTTGACTAGATGGCCATCAGTTTTAATTTTCTATGGGCAAAATCGAGAAGCCTTAATGGTGTAGCCATGGACAATAAGCATGTCAATTAATGGTCAATCGAAGCTATAAACGATATGCCTTTTTTAAACAATCTGCAACAATTTGGTTTGGTCTTTAAACATAAAATGAACGGATATTGAAGGTTCTTTAGACTTGAATGAAAGCGTGGCTTCGAGATGAATACTGCATTCCTTGTCAAATTTGTTGATGACTTTACTTTGGGAAATCATTCATGATGCCAAAAGGAAGTCATCGGATACTGAATCGGAAGGGGAGAGCGAGGAAGATTGCGAGACATTTGTTGAATGTTTATGTATACATAATTTTATAGAAGTCAATAATAATGACATAATTTGATGGAAGAGATTAATAACCCCGACTAACATCGATTAAATGTTTATACATTTAAAAAAGTTACCACCAAGAAAATCAAATTGCAGTAACTATTTATTATTCATCGCTAAATTGGCCATATTAGCTATGGTGTAATATAAGCCAAAGTAACGTATCAAACTTTAAACAAGACAACCAAGTCAGTAAGTTGTACTATTACACACATGTTGAACCTTTAAAGCTAATATGTACTTCAAGCAATTGGATATAAAGATGATTACACTATTTAAGTATGTAGCCTAATAAAACTACCTCAAAAGAATCTTTATCCTTTTCAATTCGTTTATTTAATAAGCTTTTATGTCTCCGAGGGGTCACAGTTTTGAACCGCTTAATTCTTCTTAAAAAAGAAGTTACTGAGGGATAGAGTTCCTCTTTATTTTTTGTTTTGTTTCTTTCTTCAAGACAACTTCTGTAGTTTAGTTTTTCCCTTTTTTTGTTCTTTCACAACATCAGCCATGGTTCTTATTCTCTAACGAACACTCGATTCTTCCATGAGCTCTTATGTAGTGAAATAACAATAGTTGTTACAGAATAAGAGATTTGGAGATGAGGGGTTTGAATTTTAAATCCTAATAAAACATTAACCATCACATTTGCTTAGTAATATTAATTCAATTGATAATGTAAAAAATGTTGTATTATAGTTAATGGAGGTTCTATTTCATTAGCTTTATTATGTGGGATTGTTTTCAACATACTTCCTTACGTGTGTTGTATGACAAAATAGAGTCGTAGACACAACACAACAAACGACACATAAAAAGGTCATATTTATTGACAAAATTTTATTTTAGGTCTAAAAATTAAACCTATTTCGATTTTAGGCAACATCTGGAGCTTATTGCGAAAATAGATATGTTTTTCACTATTTAGCGTTTTTTCAAAGTGCACAAGCATATTTTAAAAAAGAAATTATTCCTTGCGCATTTGTACAAGTACAAAAACACTGAATAGTGGAATAAATGTTTGTTTTTATAATAAGTTTTCAAACAGGTTTAAATTTGAAATAATGTTTTTTATAGGCCTAAAATGAAAAAAAATTCATATTTTTATTGTACATCATAAATAATGAAAAGAAACTATTATAATTTGGGTTATGTTATTTAGGCAAGTTCATTTGTAATGTGTTTATCAATAATTTTGTTTATTGTTATTTTGCAAATTCTGTTCAAATTGACCTACATAAGACTATATTATATATTATATGTAATTTTGTCCAAAAAGTTGACATATTCAAAGAGCGAATGTACCATTGTATGACTAGTCATATAGATTTTCTTGAACAATATATACTTACGTTACACATAAATAATTTTTATAAACAGTAGAAAAAATTTATCAAAAAAATTATTTGACCTTCGCAGTATATGAAATGATAGTAAGTCTCCTCATACCAAGGTTTCAAATCGTGGATTATCTGTTTTGTCAAGGGTTTGGTATGACCTTCAGAGGGTGGTTCTAAAGGTTTTGCGTTTGGACTCATGGACATCAATATGCTTACCCGTCAAAACTCGAACTTATATATGCTTACCAAGCAAAACTCAGATAAGTATGTATGCTCATTATTATTTATATTTGAAAAAAGAATGATAATAGTGATTTAACATCAGTTTTATTTATATAAGCAAGTAAGCATAGGATATGTGTAAAACTATAAATAATTTTATAACCAGTGTAAACACATAGATGATGTTAAAAGGAAGTATAACAGGTGAAATGGCTATAGGTAGTTTCAGCTCTAATGTAATACAATATTTGAATACTAAATGGAAACCAAGATTGACCCCATGGAAAATGAGAATAAAAAAATCAAATATAACTTTAAATTATGCTTTTTTCTTCCTTTCTTTTTTCATTTTCTTCTATTTATTATTTTATTTTTTTGAAAAATAATTACACACTCCTAGTGACATTGCTCAGATAAAATAAACCGAGCTTGAAGTATGTTTTAGGTGATAGACATGGCCAAGCTCTCTAATATTGAAGGGACCAAGGAATACGACCTCCAAGTTTGCAACAGCTTTGCTAATTGAACACATAATGTTGGTTAAAAATATAAAATTTTAAGACCGTAACTTACTAGAAAGAAGCACGTAAACAAGATTATGCACAATTGTACTGCAAAGAACAAAATCTTATTCATACACTCTACGTCAGACTTTAAAATATCACACCAAAATTTGGGAAAGGAGGCAATAAAAGAAGACAAAGTATTTATACATACACTCAAAAATAAATTTCAGGGTGATGCTCATAATAGTGAAAAAAAGATGTCAATAACAGGGAAAAAGACAAGGAGAAAAATAAACAACAGGAGAATACCTGAAATTAAGTGCTGAAGGCTTGATGAAAACAAATGGATACAAACTTTAAATGCTTATTTTCTACTCATTTAGGATCATTTTTTCAGAAATAAATAAGCAGAGAACGAAATTTATACTGAAAAACCGAGAAGCATCCAAATTTAATGGCGCTCTTTTTCTGGTTTTCCTGTATTGACTGAATGTATAGAAGGAAAATTTACTCTTTTTATAGATATTGACCTTGTAATTAATTGATATGATAATTTATTGACCTTTAAATGAATTTGTTGCTATAACTAATTAACCTGATAACTAATTTACCTTGCTCTATTATCTACTTGTTTATATAATTAATTGATCTTCTGTTTGTTTATGTAATTAATTGCTCTATTGTCTATTTGTTTGTAATTATTAGTTGATCTTATATTTCACGTTAAGAAATTAACCGTCGAATAATTGCTAATAAATAAAATTAGATCATTACGCTTTCAATTAATTCCTAATAAATGAATATATTCTGCAATATTCCAAAAGTGACTATGTACAAATATTTAAAGTATACTTTTTAATTTAAAAACTATAACATGCAAGAAAAAAAAAATTTAAGAACGAGATTTGGATATTCTATACCATATTTTAATACACCACTCTACAATCTAATTTGAATATTTAAAATGCAATAACTTTTTGTAAAAACATTGGATCAACTAATCGTTTTCTTTATTGATTCACAAACTTTATTATATGTCTAATAATGAACATTACTAATATATACAGGGATTAAAGTTGTAAAATTATTTTTACTAATTTTTAAATCTGATAATTTATAACACAAGTACTATATCGAAGATAAAAATAATTCAAAATAAAAAAAACTTAACTGCATCTATGCATATGCAGTTGATTACCGCATGTACAGATACAGTTTTAATGCAGTATAAAAACAGCGTTTTGGATAGCAAAAGAAGGACGGCCAATAACAATCCCAATCCAAGAAACAAAGAAAAAAATTGAAAGACACAAATTACAATGAAAGAAAGAAAGGAAAGAACACACCGATATAACGATATTCGGCTATACCTGCGTCCTCGAACCCAACAACATTTATTATTTTTTCACTTCAGGAGGGAGTACAATAATTCAAGAAGAATATGAATCAAGAACACTCTTGTCTTTTTATCTTTTCTTATGTTGAAATGATGAGCAAATGTCTTTGTATATATATGTGTGTGGATGAAGACGGCCTTGGGATAACGTTGAAATCTTTCCGAAATTACTTGATTCGGTTTCAACGCAAATTAAGCACAATGGTATTTGTTTCCACATTTATTCATCTTTGATTGATTGGTTAAATCCATTAATATATCTTCTTAGGTTAATTCATTATCTTTCCTATTTGCTTTCCATATTTGATTGGTTGAATGAATCAATTAATATATTTTTCCTTTTAGCATTTGAAATATATTTGAATCATCCAATTTGAACATTTTAGGCCTTAAATTTGCTAAAATCTAACTAAAATAATATTACACTACTTAAAACAACAACTTTCAACGCGGTAAAGTGGATCTATTTTAATATCTTTTCTTATGTTGAAAAGATGAACAAATGTCTTTATATATATATATATGTATCTATGGATGAAGACTGCCTTGGGATAACGTTGAAATCTTTCCGAAATTACTTGATTCGGTTTCAACGCAAATTAAGCACAATGATATCCGTTTCCACGTGTTTGCACAAAAAATGGGCAAACACCCCAAAGTCGTATGATTTAGTCGATTTTACGTTGTTCTCATTGATCTGGGTGATTTATGCAAATATGTAAAAAACAGGGACTAAACTGTAAAAGACATACAGATTTATAGTGGTTCGGCCAGAACGTGCCTAGGTCCACTTTATATGTTATTTCTCCTTTTCTTCCTTAGATTACAAGTACAAAGTTTGATACAAGTATCTAAAAGTTGTTTGGAAGTTCTCTCCATGCTTGAGCTCCCCAACTTGTCCGCCATTGTTGTACCCCTGCCCCTCTATTTATAGAGTGAGGTAGGGGGCAGGGGTCTTGGATGTTTATAGCTGCTGGTGGGCCTGGGCTGAAGCAATCTGGTTAGGCGTTCCTTGGTTCGGCCGTGCTTGGAGTGAAGGATGGAGAAGCTTGGGTTCGGTGGTCTCCTGGTTCGGTGTAGGGTGGTCCGGTGTTGGGTTGTTGGAGTTGTGGTTCGGCGAGGCCTTGGACCGGTGGTAGATGGCAGGTGAGTTGGTTTGGTAGGTACTTGGATCGGTAGTGGGGATTGGTTCGGTAGGGATGTGATTCGGTGGTTCATGGAGGTGCAGCTGGTTCGGCAGTGAGCTGCCGAATGAACTTCTATAGATGGGAGTGCCGAATGAGGTAGTGCCGAATGAGGTAGTTACTCTTGGTGCCGAATGAACCTTATGCCCTTCAATCATGAGTGAAATCCCAGACTTATATACGCTTGCTGGCTGCTTCTTCTTGGTTCGGTCGTGGAGGAAACGCACCCATCACTGATATTCCAGTTTTGACCAAAAAATGGGATAACACTTTGCCCCCCAAAACATGACTTGCGGTAGGAAGACGTGTTTTGTAATGCCATGAGCTGGATGTTCGTATCCTGTCAACAACCTGTAAAGAGCTTGATAGTTTTATATGGCCCCAAATGACGACCGTTCGGGATCGAGCTACTTGGGATGAAGCGCGGCCGTTCATGGTCAAGCGCCTAACTTCAAATGACGACCGTTCGCGATCGAGTCATTTGAGGTGAAGTGCGACCGTTCGCGGTCAAGCGTCTAAATCCATGCGACGATCGTTCGAGATCAAGTCATTTGTGGTGGAATGTGATCGTTCACGGTCAAGCGCTTTACTTCAAATGACGACCGTTCGGGGTCGAGTCATTTGAGGTAAAGTGCGACCGAGCCCGGTCAGAAGGCGGACCTCGAATGGCGACCGTTCGTGATCAAGCCATTTGGGGTGAAATGTGACCGTTCGCGGTCAAGCGCCTTACTTCGAATGACGATCGTTCGAGATCGAGCCATTCGTGGTAAGGTGCGACTGTTGGCGGTCAGGGGGTGGACCTCAAATGGCGACCGTTCGCGATCGAGCCATTTGTGGCGAGATGAGTTGTGCCGTTCGAGGCGAGTTTGTGACTGTTCGAAGTCGGGTGCCGTTCGAGGCGAGTTGTGACCATTCGAGGTCGGGTGCCGTTCGCGACGAATTGTGACCGTTCGCGGTCGGGGTGCCATTCGAGGCGAGTTGTGACCGTTCGCGGTCGGGGTGCCGTTCGAGGCGAGTTGATGTGTGCCCGGGGGGGACTTAATACCATCCAAACCAGATTCACGTTCGGGTGAGTTTCTGGATTGTCTGTTGTGGCGGTTTATCACCATCCCAGAGCATTCCTAGGGATCGTTCGCGATCCCGTACATGTGTAAGTAGCTTAGCCATTTTAGAATTATCAAAACCAAATATCCATTCAACTGATGAAATTTAAAATAGAAATGTTCAGCAAAGTCAAATCCAAATTTAAGAAGTACAGAACAAAAGCAAAGCAGTGACGTCGGAGTGCAAACGCCTACATCGATGTGGTTTATAGTTGTATCAGAGCATGCCTGAGGATCGTTCGTGGTCCTGTACATGTGTAATCAACTTAACCGTGTCGGTGTGGATTTTGCTGCTCGTCCGTCATTATCTCGATCAATGGATAATAAGATGACGTCTCGATCCTGAGCCGTCTTCAGTTGGTGCGGGCGGTGGTCGTTCTTGTCCCACCGTTGTGGCCCTCCTTCTCACATATTGTGATAGCAAACCATTCCGAATATGACCTTCTACCTCATCTTTCAGATGCCTGCAATCGTTGGTATGATGGCCATTCAGGTCGTGGAACAAGCAGTATCTGTCTGATTTCCTTTCATCAATAGTCGGATCCCTTCGCATTGGCCTACGGTAGGGAACCTGCTCCTTTGTATCTTGATAGATTCGCTCCAAACTCTCATTCAGCTCAGAGTAAGTGGTGAATCGCGACTCTTTCCGTGGCCGCTTTGACCTGTCATCATCATCCTCAGCCTTTCTCTTTCCTTTACCAGTCTCCGCACCCCTTCCAGGTGGGTTTCCGCTCTTGATTGCGTAAACGTCAACTTCTTCCTCTCTTTCTGCACTAGCATCTTCCAAACGCAGAAACTTTTCAGCCTCATGATAGAACTCTCCCAGATTCATAGGTGGATCTTTAGTTAACGAATTCTTGAACTCCGTACTATCAGCTATTCCAGATACAGCCGCCATCATGACCATAGATGGATCTGGTCGATCCACTGATGCTGCTGCCGCATTAAATCGTGTTAGAAAACTCCTCAAAGTCTCTCCAGTTTTCTGCTTCAAGGTTGCCAAAGTCATCACATTCTTGGGTCTTGCAATATGAACCCTGAATTGCCTCATGAATCTCTCAGTTAAATCTGCCCACGTTCCTATGGAGCCGCTCTCCAGTTGCCTAAACCATAACGCTGCAATGTCCGTCAAATATAATGGAAAGCACCGAGCCATGACCTCCTGTGATGCCCCCAGTACTTCCATGTGCCTCATATACTTTGTAAGATGGACCGCAGGGTCTGTCCTCCCATCGTACATCTCTACTGATGGTAGCCTGAATTCTGGTGGGTTCCTAGCCATCCTAATCACAGGAGAAAAAGGACTCCTGTTTACATCTTCCAAATCTCTATTTACTAAACCGCCTCTCATAGCTCTTCTAACCATCTCTGCTAATCTGTCATTGTCTCCAAGCTGAAGTCCTTGTTCACTGCCTTCGACCTGCCCCCTGAGTCCGTGGGAGCTTTCAGGTGTATGCCCCCCTGGCGGAGCGTTCATTCTTCTATTGTCACCAGGTTGTTCGGATGCCCCCGTCTCTCTTCTCGGGATTGGATCAACATGTTCTGCGTGTGTGCCCCCTAGCTCTGGTGCTACGCCAGATGGTCCTGCTCCGTTCTGAACTCCAGTCGCGTCTTGGTTCTGTGCTCCAAGTTGCCCAATCTGTTGAAGCAAGTTCTGGATCATCTCTTCTTGTCTTCTCATCATGGCCTCCATCTCATCCCTGGTGATGAAGACTGAAGCTTGGTTTGCTCCTGAGGGAGCCTCTTGACTCCCTTCCTGTTGACCTTGCTCTAGCCTCGGCCTTCTGCTTGACTGTCTTGCCATGATTCTCCCAATCTGAATCTTTAGACTTTAAAATTCAGCTTCCAAGCGGTAGAATCCTTGAGTAAATTTCTCAGTGAAAGCACCAAAAATGTTTGCACCAAAAATGTTTGCACAAAAAATGGGCAAACACCCCAAAGTCGTATGATTTAGTCGATTTTACGTTGTTCTCATTGATCTGGGTGATTTATGCAAATATGTAAAAAACAGGGACTAAACTGTAAAAGACACACAGATTTATAGTGGTTCGACCAGAACGTGCCTACGTCCACTTTATATGTTATTTCTCCTTTTCTTCCTTAGATTACAAGTACAAAGCTTTGATACAAGTATCTAAAAGTTGTTTGGAAGTTCTCTCCGTGCTTGAGCTCCCCAACTTGTCCGCCATTGTTGTACCCCTGCCCCTCTATTTATAGAGTGAGGTAGGGGGCAGGGGTCTTGGATGTTTATAGCTGCTGGTGGGCCTGGGCTGAAGCAATCTGGTTAGGCGTTCCTTGGTTCGGCCGTGCTTGGAGTGAAGGATGGAGAAGCTTGGGTTCGGTGGTCTCCTGGTTCGGTGTAGGGTGGTCCGGTGTTGGGTTGTTGGAGTTGTGGTTCGGCGAGGCCTTGGACCGGTGGTAGATGGCAGGTGAGTTGGTTTGGTAGGTACTTGGATCGGTAGTGGGGATTGGTTCGGTAGGGATGTGATTCGGTGGTTCATGGAGGTGCAGCTGGTTCGGCAGTGAGCTGCCGAATGAACTTCTATAGATGGGAGTGCCGAATGAGGTAGTTACTCTTGGTGCCGAATGAACCTTATGCCCTTCAATCATGAGTGAAATCCCAGACTTATATACGCTTGCTGGCTGCTTCTTCTTGGTTCGGTCGTGGAGGAAACGCACCCATCACTGATATTCCAGTTTTGACCAAAAAATGGGATAACACCACGTTTATTCATCTTTGATTGATTGCTTAAATCAATTAATATATCTTCTTAAGATAATAAATTCCTATTTGCTTTCCATATTTAATTGATTGGATGAATCAATTAATATATTTTCCCTTTTAGCATTTGAAATATATTTGAATCGTCCAATTTTAACATTTAGGCTTTAAATTTGCTAAAATCTAACTAAAATAATATTACACTACTTAAAACAACAACTTTCAACATGGTAAAGTGGATCTATTTTAATATTAAAAAAAGTGCATGACTCGGCAGTTAACTACTACATCGTACAAATGTAGTGGTAAGACTTTAATCGTTATGGTCACTAAAACAATATTAAACTACCTAATACTACATCTTTAAAATGTAGGCAAATAGAGCTACTTTAAAATTGGTTTCAAAAGTCAAAAAATAAAAATAAAAAATATAAACAAACTGAATAAAGATTATGTAGTTCATTACTGTAGTTTAAATGTAGATTTTTGGTTAAAAATTTGCTAAACTCAACCTAAAACAACAGTAAACTAATTAAAACTGCATCGTTTAAATGCAATAAAATGGATCTATTTTAAAAATGATTCGAAGTACATAAAAATTTGTTGCATAACAATTATGTAGTTAATTACTACATTTATAGATGCAATTTTACGGCTTTTAAATTGCCCAAATCTACCTAAAACAACATTAAATCGGTTAAAACTGCATCTTTCAAATTCATTAATTCTTAAAAAAATGTTGAGTTAAAATGTCAAAAGAAATTAACTGCATAAGAGTCATGCAGTTAAAAAACTACATATCGAATATATAGCTGTAAGACTATAAAAAATTTAAACGCTATTAAACTATAATAATAAATATATTTTAAACATGTATTAAAATAATAACAATTTAACCACATAAAAGTTATGCAGTTAATTACAACAAATCTTAAGTGCATTTCTAAACTTCTAAAAATAATAAAAACAAAAGGCTATAATTTTCAAATGCCGAAAAACAAATCTAGTTTAAAAGTACATTAAATTTTTCAATATAATTTACTACATACCCATCACTACAATGCAGCTTTAACTTCATTATAGTAATGTAGTTCGAATTGAGATAGCATATCTCATAAGCATTTCTAATTGCATCAAAATGATGTGGTTAATTGCATTGGTAAGATGTAGCTAAAGGCGTCAATATGATGTTGTATAACTACATCTTGTTAAAGCATTTGTTCTTGCACTAAGATGATACCAAAGTGCATCACTGTGATGTATTTAAAAACCGCACCATAATGATGCAGTTTTAATTGCATTAAAATGATGCAGTTAAAAGATACATCACTAACATGTGCCTAAGACAACATTAATATAATGTTGTATAACTATATCTTACTATTGCAATGAAACAAGCACTAATATGACATAATTTTAATTGCATTACCATGATGCACTTATAAACTACACCTTAATGATGACCCGTACTATTAACTATTTTAAATTATGAAATTTATTATGATTATTGAATAAAAACGATTAGAAATAAAAAAAATTAATATTTATTTATGTAAAGTATTTGATATGAACTTAGATAAAATTTTGAAATAAACAATTTCGAAGATTTAGGCAATAATAAATATTGAAATGAAATTCTATGTTTTTAATGTGTCGTAATCAATAACTTGAATTGAATAATAATGTTGAATGACTGTAAAATGGAAATAGTTGTTTTATTATTTGAATTTGTTTTAAAAGTTAAATTTTATAAGTTAAATAACTTGTATTGCAAATTTTAGCGTTTTATTGGATAATTATATTATTTAAAGTTAATAGTGCAATTATTTGAATAATTGAGTTTTGAATTTAATATGAATGAAAATGGTATAGAAAGTTGATATAAATTTTATTTAAGTATGAATGAAGATTTTAACATTTAAAATTGGATTTAAATGTGAATAAACAAAAATTAGAAATTGTAAATTTTATTTAACGAGTTAAAATAGCCATTTTGGCCACTATCTTGGATTTCGACGAAACAAGTTCCATTGGATCCGTAATAGTGTATTATTATCGTATTTCAAATTTCGTAGCATTTGGAGTTACCGTTTGGTCGTACGGGATAGAAATGCGTTGAAATTAATATTGGAAATTTAATATTGTAATTCGATTCAAAAAACTACCTTCCACATAAGATAGAATTAGACCTTGAAACATATTCCATTATGTTCAGAGTAGGGGTTAAACATTATAAACGCCAAGCGGAAGGCTTCGTTTGGAGTTCGTTCATAAATTCGTGTGAATAGTAAATATAGTAATAAAATAATATATATGAACATATATATATGCTCAACCCCTCTCAACCCTAACCCTAGCTATTATCTTCCAGCCGCCACTAACTTTATTAATGGCCGAAATTAAATGATCTTTCCTCCTAGATAACGTGCGATCCAGCCACAATCAGGAGAAAAGTTCAACTATAAAATTGTTGAGCTCCTCGAGTACTATAAGATCAACGGTGGTGATCGTGATTGGCGTAGCGAGGAGAGAGAAAAGGGATTGCGTTCGTGCAGCGTTCTAGCACAAAATTCGAGGCAATGGCGGAGCTTTGCAGGTGCGGTCTCTGGCTAAGGGTGTGTGGTGGCTGGAGCTTTCGTATAGTAGTGTTGGATCGACTTCAGGCGTCGAGAGGGTGGAGCGGTGGTAAATAATCGATCGGTGACAATGGGTTGTTTCGAACCTGGTTTACGTGATGAAGACGATAGCAGCGCTCGGCCGGGATTTGTTTGCAAATATGAACGACCAAATTTAATTCTGGTATAAAAAAAGTAAATTAATTTGTTTTAAATTCGTAAAATCTTATAAAATGTATATCTTTGCCATACGAGGTAAAAATTGGACAACACAAGCAGCATTAGAATCGTATCGACGAAGGCTTTGGCGTGGAATCGAAGCGGCATTTATTTGAAGCTGAAATATTTTTAGTTTCAAATAAAGGTGAGTGTTTTTAACGCTCACGACGTACTGTAATATTTTTATGTTCGTTAAAATTGAATCGCGAAGTTATCTAATTTTATTGACTGTTATTTGAAAATGAAATTGACATATGAATTGACTGTAGGTATTAAAATTGACAATTAAATTTACGTAACAACCCAGTTTTTCAGTCATTCAAAATTGAAATATTCAAATGATTTTAAATATTCAAAAGTAAATTTTATAAGTTGAATAAATTATATTTCAAATATAATAATTTATTTGGATAATTAAATTGTTTAATTTAATATTTGAAATTGTGTAAATAATTGAAATTTGAATTTAATGTGATGAAAATGATTTATAACGTTGTTTTAAATTCTATTTGGATTAGAATATAGATAGTAAACTTTTAAAATTGAATTAAAAGTTAATTTATAGAAATTGGAAATTTATCGATTTAACGTGTGAAAATAGTCATTATTGACACTGTCTTGGATTTCGACGAAACCTGTTTCATTGGATCCATAATTTTATATTGTTGTAGGATTCAAAATTTCGTTTCAATCGGAATTACGGTTTGGTCGTCCGAAGCTAAAACGCGTATAAATTTATTTAAGTAAATTTTAATAAAATAATTCGACTCGAAAACCTATCTTCCAAATACGATGGAATTGGCTCCCGATATATATTCTATTGTGTTTGGAATATGGGTAAAACATTATGAATGCCAGACGGCACGTTTCGATTGAAATTTGGAAAATTTTCGGATGAATAGTGCACGAAAATTTTATATAAAAGGACATCACTTTCTCCAATTTGCAACAACCCTAGGGTTTCAAGCCCTAGGTGCCTCTAATTTTTCAATGGGCAGAATTTAATCATTTTCTCCCACGATTTCTGGCCGATCCATTAACAACTAGCAAAATTATCCAACTGCAATATTGTCGAGCTTGTCGAGCTCTATAATATCAATGGCCATGATCGGAAATGGAGTGATAGATTGACAACAAATTAGCCACATTTGGCGCACGTTTCATGGGTGTTGTAGTGTGATTGGTGGGTTCGAAGATGACGAGCCTCTAGCCGTGGGTGGAGGCGAGAGTGGCGCACGTAGTGGAGTTGTTGGATCGTGCTCCGACGTCGAGATGGAGGAGCATTTTTGGATCGAAGAAACGACGGCTGATGTAGGGTTTTAATCGGTGATGAATGAAGGAGAAGAAAGAAAAAAGGCAGCCAGGATTCTCAGATGCAAAATGAATGGCACAGATTTTTCAAGGTTTAAAATAAAAAAAAAAGTTATAATTATATTGTATAAAATCGTGTAATCTTATAATTGCGATAACTTCTTCATACGAGGTCGAAATTGGACGAAACAAGTTGCGTTGGATTCGTTGCAGAAAATACTATGCGATGGAGGTGGATTGGGATTTATTTTAGCTAGTGAAAATTTTGGTTAAAATTAAACGCTCGTTTAATTTTAATCGAAATAAATCGCTATCGCGATGACTGCAAGCAAAGTGAGCAAAACTCACTCTCTTTGTCTTGCTTATATTTTTATATAAGTGGGAATAAATTTATTTTATGATGATTGATGCTTGTTTGGATGATATAATATATATTATATATATTAGTTGTTTTGGGTATATTCCCGCATATTTTAGCGGATGAGACCTTATACGTTCCCGTGCATGAGCGGATGACCCTTTGTACGTGTGTCTGCCTCGAAGCAGACATTGTACATATTATCTCATATGTATATTTGTTGCAGGTGACAGGTTGGAGGGATCCAACAGGATTCCTCACTATGGTTGATGTTTATTTACACATATTATTATATATGCTATATTATGTGATGTTTGATGTGATTGCTATCATTGATGCGAATCCCCTTATTTAGTAATTTTGTAGCATTGGGCCATATTTTTCAAAATCTAAAATATTAAAATGATGATTTTAGTTTAAAAGGGATTTCAAAGTGATTTTGAAAAATATATATGTTTTTAATAATTTTTGAATTGTTAAAGAAATGGATTTATTTTATATAAATAAAATGTTATAATTTTTATGTTATAAAAATTATGGTTTACTCAAATATGATTTTTGAAATATGGAGATAACTATTTTGTGAAATAAGTTAAAATGTGATTTTGACCTTATTAATTTGAAAACCACTTCGGACAAACATATATGCGACGATTGTGCACGTTGGTCGATGATATTGATATTTACGATTTTCATAGTGAAGGACTGCTTGTTGATCGTTTGGGGTTAAAATCCCAATATACATCTAGTAGCAGTAGTCTCTTCGTTATGAAATATCCAATGCAAAGACTATTCGCTACTAATCCTAGGGATTTTCCGACAAGATGTGGTAGGAAAGTACCTTCGGTTTGTCCTGTTCCCGAACAACTTGTATGGATGAGTGTCTGACATTGCATTTCTAAAAATACGTACATTGGTTTTTTACAAACGTACATCATGTGGTGGCGGAGAAGGCAACTTCTCTTATCTTAACACCCTCCTTGAGACGTACGAGCTCAAGGGTTGTATTTTTGTGAAAGGTAATTATTGGTCAACGGGAATGGCAATGTGGCATTCAAAGATGATGTGATATGTGATATGTGAAAGGTAATCGATGCCTCTTTTGGCCTCACTCCCTGGAAAATGACTGAAACAGGGATAGGATCAGCAAGGCTAAGTGGATCGCTCCTATTAGGAGATGTCATCACTCTTCTAGATATATCTTTACACGCTATAACGTCGTGTATCTGATTATTGCTGATGTATGCTTCTGGCCACGGATTATAGGTCGGTAACGACCGGAGTGATGACATATTCGGTACTATCCAGGGATGGGGAGGCCGGTCTTGTGTTGGTTTAGGCACCCAGTATCTGGACCCTAGGTACATCCCTTTAGAGGTGTACTGTGTGGTTCGGAAAGGTAGTCCCTTAACCTAGTCATTTGTATGAAAATCCAAAATCCAATACGTGCCTGCCATTTTCTATTGTAGAAAGCCTTGTATTACAAGGTGCATGGTGGAATTTAATAATGTAACAATCAGCTATTTTAATATTATTTGTATAATAGACACTACAATAATATAGGAGAATTTGATATGAAATGTTTTGGTTATCGTAAGGTAAAAACCTTGACGGTATTTATTTGCGACGCGGTCTTACGAGATACCTTTTGTTTTGATAAAAGAAAAGTTTTGGTAATCTTAAAACTTTATAAATTCAGTTGAGATGTGTTTTCTCACGCTGGTTTACCAGACTGATCCGGGCGTTCTTCCCTTTCAATGCTCGGGTCAGATCGAGTATATTTCAGGTTCAGATTTGGTGCTTTTGGAGCTTCAGCAAGCAAGCTGGAGATTTTCATGTCGTATACACGTATCTGTTTATTTTTCCGCTGCTTTTCTTTGTTGTTGTAAATTATCAGCATTTGTGAGGATGGGCTATTATAACTGTCTAAGCTGATGATTATTTATTATATACTCTGATATTGATTTATGTATATATACGTTTCTCTTTTTAAAGATTATTGATCTATTTTATATGTTATTCCGCTGCGATGTGATATTCTGTTTTATTTTGGTTCTTCTTCTCTCTTCTCTCTTCTTCTTCTCTTCTCTTCTTCTTTCTTCTCTCTTTCTTCTCTCTTTCTTCTCACCCTCCCTTTTATTTTCGTGATCATTTGCAATCGGTGCGCTCTGGGTCGGGCATGCGTGGTTTGGTGTCGGATTTAGAGGGTGCCGAGTGGGTCATCACAATTTGAAATTGGAATTTCATTGCCAGTAAATTACCTGATATTGATAACTATGAAATTGTTGTGAATTATTGGCTGATTGTGATGGATGCTATTGATTGATGTTTTGGATGACCTGGATGTTTATTTATTTTGATATATCCTGCTATCATCCTGTATATTATTTATCGTATATAAAACTGTAAATCGAATTATTCGAATAAGTTATGAAATAGGTTGAAATGATATATACCTATGACATTTATTTCGGGTTGAAATTATTTATATCCATCCTTGAAATTAAATTGAAATAATGGATTGACTTGGCCATAAGATAGAAAATTATATACGGACATCAGATTGGTTAAATTAAATGATTTTAAAATTTTTGATTTGAAATTTATTTAAATGATTTGATTTTAAGAAATAAAAATCGAATTTATAGAAATCGAACTATTTTCGAACTTGAGCTCGAAGTGTTGAAATGTAACATCCCGGATTTTCGACTTCCGAAAATCGACATTAATACGTCCACTGTATCAACTACCGGAAAACCGAATTGTTATGGTTAAAAAGAAGAGGTAGAAGAAGATAGAAAGAAAGAAAGAAGAAACAACAGAAACAATATTAGAATCTCACATATCGCAGCGGAACAACATATAATAGATCAATGAATAATCTTTATATCAAGAACTATATCAGTTTATACATTACATCATCAGAGTCAATATACACACAATACATCAATGGACAGTTATACAAACTTGTCCTCATACAAAATACACAGCGGAATAATAATATCATATACAAGTGATACGTCTCGCCATCCAGCTCGCCACTTGAGCTCCAAAGCATCTCCTGAATCCAGAATGACCTGATAATCTAACTTTAGGCTGCCCGTGTGGAAAATTATGGGCACCCAGAGTTTAGGAAGGGAACAATAAACTCCAGGTCAGTCATGGGACTGGTGTGAGAACTAAAAACAGTTTATCTTTAAAACAAACAACAAGAGGATTTTAAACATTTAAATCCGCAATGCTTTTGGAAAATCAAACTACCATAAGACCTCCCACCACACACACAATGCAAATGCAGAATTGGAGGAGATTTCTTCTTATGATAGTCAAACATGCTTACTACGCAAAATCATTCGATATTATTACTATTAGTGCATAGTGAAGGAAAACCTTTCGAAAGTATAATATTAATCTTAGCCAACATACAACCATTATTGTATGCCTACTATAGCTACTATGTTCAATAACAGGTTACCGCCACATTCAATAGTAGGTAATACAACTAAAACCGTACAAGGCTCGTATTGTTTCTTTGGATTTTCCAACAAATGGTCAGGCAAAGGAACTTCCTTACACCGAAATGGAACGCCTCTGAAAGGACGTCCCCGAGAACCTAACCGGATCTCTGCAAACACAAGGCCGATGCTACCTCACGCTGTACAGCTGTAACTAGGTAACCAACACACTGACACTACCTCACGCTGTACAGCTGTAACTAGGTAACTAACACACAAGTATGCCATCCCCCTATCGTTACCGACCTTTATCCGAGGATCCTCAATCACAGAGCAACAACCACAAAGTATAATAAATTTGCAGCATCAACATATGTAAAATATTTGGGCTCCATACCATGATATCACCTTTTATCCAGAAGGAAATGACATACCCTAGGGGCGCGACCCCTAAAACCTTGCCGCAACATTCCTGTTTCGACCATTACCGAGTTGTGAGGCTCGACGAAGTCTCGGCCACAAAGCTACGCTTTTTCACAAAGCCACGCTTTTTCACAAAGCCACGCTTTTTCACAAAGCCACGCTTTTTCACAAAGCCACGCTTTTTCACAAAGCCACGCTTTTTCACAAAGCCACGCTTTTTCACAAAGCCACGCTTTTTTACAAAGCCACGCTTTGATCAACAAATGATCAACAACACTTCGTATGCCACATTACCAAATTGGGAATGTATCAATAGAAACCATTAACTACATAACCTCTAAGCTCGTACGTCTCAGAGAAGGGTGTTAAGCTAAGAGAATAAATTCTTCGCCACCAACATAAATGTATTTGATAGAAACCAGCTTTACATCTCAAAGTGTAACGTCAGACACACATCCATACAAGTCCGTTACGGGATCGAACGGAATCGAAGGCACTTCCAAAGAAGCCCTTGCAATCTGGGTATTCACTAATCACGTCCGGACTTCCCATCACAAAAAGAGTGATATAAATCTCTATACCGGAGTAACTCGGTGCAGAGACATTCGATAGGTTGTCCTTTCATTTTCGAAAATACCCGATCTTCACACCGGTCTTCAAATAATGTCCATTCACGACGTATCACTATTCGGAATGGGTTATATGACACAAAGTCCTCTCCCGGCTTAACCGAATAATGAGCGTTTGTTTTAAAAACAAATCAAGTGTCATTTCAAAGGAAAATATTGATAGTCGGTGATTTAACTATCAAACAACATTCACAACAATCATCTGATTTAAATAATTTTTCCCAAATTATTTAATTTCAAAATATCTCCACAAGATATATATTTTTCCACACTTCAACGTTTTGAAAACCAATTTCAAATCATTTTTCACACTTCATTACTTTGAAAACAAATTTCAAATCACATTTTCCACACTTCATCACTTTGAAAACAAATTTCAAATCATATTTTCCACACTTCATCACTTTGAAAACAAATTTCAAATCATATTCACTCGCGGGATAAAATTCCCGATATTATTCATTTCCCTTTTTCTTTGTAAATTCCCACTGTGAATTTAAATTTTCAAATATTCACTTTCAAACACCAAATCAATTTGAAATTGATTTCAAATTTATTTCAACCCCAAATCAAGTACAAATTGATTTCTAAGTTTATTTCAAATCCCAAATCATTTTACAAATCGATTTCCAATTTATTTCAACACAAATCAATTTTTTTATTCAACATCAAATAAATTTTCATATCGATTTCCCAAAGATTTATCTTCAAATACCAAATCAATTTTCAATTTGATTTCTAGAAACTTATCACCTTTTAAATAAATTCCTTTATTCTTCCAAACCATCTAAAATTCCATTTTAAATAAATTTTCCAACTTTCGAACAATACTATTCAAAATCCATTTATAAAAATCTTTTTCCATATTTTGGAAATAATTCGATAAGATTTCAAAAATCAACTTTACGCTTTAAAATTCCTTCTTTGAAATTCAACTAATTCTTTCAAAAGAATTTACTTAAAATTTCCAATTTTAATTTCAAAAATCCAATTTTTATTTATTTCTGGTATCCAACGATACCAAAAACACATTCGGCTAAATTATAGCCTTCAACAAATTCAATCGTCAATATAATCATTCACAGATTATAAATAAATAATCACACAGCATATGAAACAAATTCATACAACATATGAAACAAATTCATATAATTTGAGGAATCCAGTTGGATCCCTCCAACCTGTTTCCCTACATCCACAGATGTTAGCACAATACCAATTCCACTTCGAGGTGGAATATCGCGGTATATGGGATTTATAAAATACTATCCGCTATTATGCGGCGCAATAGGGTCTCATCCGCTATATAATGAGGGAAATCAACTCCAAATACATATATATTACCAATTCCACTTCACGGTGGAATTATCGCGGTATATGTTTTTAATAAATAACCTCCGCTAAATATGCGGCGTATAGGGTCTATTTCAGCACAACCAATGACAATCATCATCCAATTCACACAATCAAGCAATTTTAAATCTAACTATTTAAAATTTAAATCGAAACAAAATTCGATTAAGTGAGGAGTTCTCACCTTGCTTTCAATAATGGTTGCAGTATTTTTATTTCAAATAAAATTAAACGCACGTTTAATTTTACTCAAAATTATCACTAGCTCCTATCGACTCCAATCCTGTTCCATTGCGTAGAGCTCGTCGAAACGAACCCAACCCAAGTTGTTTCGTCAGTTTTCGACCTCGCATCAAAAAGTTATGGTATTTAGAAGTTTATACGATTTATAAAATAAAAATTAATCAATTTCTTTTTATATTTTAAAACCCTACATTCATCATCACCGTTGATTTCAGAAAAAGAAGATCTGGCCGCTCACGTTCTTTCTTCCCCCTCACCAGTTTTCGAACGCGAATAACCCATATGGCCGCCGTTTTTGCCATCAATTACTCGACCACTTCGATCACCTAGCCTCCGATCAACTACCATCAAACGACAGCCTACACTCGACTCCACTCTCACCTCGAACAGCTCGAAGCTCGGCCATCCATAGGCCATCAAAATCGCGTGCAAACCAAAGGCGAACGCGGCCTTCTATCTCTCTCCACGTCGCGTCATTTCCCATTTCGACCGTTGGATATACAGTTCTCGACCTGCTCTACATTTTTGTAGTTGATGGTTTCTGATAATTGTTGGTGGATTGGAAGATATTGGAGAAGGAAGTAACGAACGTTTTCGGCCATTAAATTGATAAGAGCGGCTGCTCTCGAATTAGGGCTAGGGTTTGTGCAAACGTATATATATATATATACACACACACGTATTAAATAAATATTAAATTCACTTTAAAACGACGTTTTCAAACGATCTCCAAATCACACATGCCGACTGGCGTTTCTAAGATTTTACCCGCGTTCCGGACACAATGGAACGTGTTTCGGAAGCTAATTCGATCATATGTGCAAGTTATGGAATTAAACGATCAATTTAAAATTAAATCGATTAAAACGTTTTCTATGCGTTTTGGCTCGCCCCGGACAAACCATAAATCCAATTGACAAGAAATTTGGAATCTTACAATAATATAACATTACGGATCCGATGAAACTAGTTTCGTCGAAATCCAAGACTGTTTGAAAAATGACTATTTTCACTCGTCAATTAAATATTAAAATATTCAATTTTCACAATTTAACTTTTAATTCAATTTTAAAAGTTTACAAACATCATTCTAACTCCAATATGATTTAATATAACTTTATAAATCATTTTTATACACATTTGATCCAATTATCAATTATTTCTGGAATTTCAAATATTAAATTATCGATTTAATTAAACAATTAAATCACTATATTCGAATTTAAATTCATTCAGCTTACAAATTTTACTTGTAAATATTTAAATCAATTAAATATACAAATTTCAAATGACAGAAATTCTGGGTCGTTACATGAAATTTAAGTTGATAACAGGAATTGTTTAAATAATTGTGGTTGAGATTTTGAAGTTAAAATCGAAATATGATCTGATTTCAGAAATTGATTTATTTTAAAAGATTGAATTTTTATTCGAACTTTGAATATTGCTAAGTAAAAGTGATATAAAACGATATTTCAAAATTGAGCTCAAAATTTAATTATATTTGAAGATTGAGATTTTAAATTAAATATTGAAGGTTAATTTAATTTAAGCGTTTTAAATCGATATTTTGAAAATCGAGCTCGAAATTGATATAAATTGAAATTGAAATTAATCTAAAATCAAAATTGAATTATTTTGGAATCGAAATTGAAATTGATTTGAATAAAAAATTGGAGTCGAAATAAATTGATTTAAGTGTTTATTTTTCCACTGCTTTTGAATTGTTGTTGTTGTAAATTATCTGCATTTGTGAGGACAGGTTATTATAACTGTCTAAGCTGATGATTATTTATTGTGTACTCTGATATTGATTTATGTATATCACAGTTTCTCTTTTTAAAGATTATTAATCTATATTATATGTTATTGCGCTGCGATGTGAGATTCTGTCTTTTTTTGGTTCCGCTTCTCTCTTCTTCTTCTCTTCTCTTCTTTTTTCTTCTCTCTTTCTTCTCTCTTTCTTCTCACCCTCCCTTTTCTTTCTCATGATCATCTGTAATCGATGCGCTCTGGTTTGGTGTCGGATTCAGAGGGTGCCGAGTGCGGGTCATCACAGCTGGCACCAGAGCTTAGGTTTAGTATATTCCTAGGCTTTGATGGGTACATAGTATAGATAGGGTCAGTAGCGCCCTAGATTGAGTTTGAGTGTATTATATATATGAGTGCGTATTTGTTATTGATATAAAAATGTTCTATATTGTATTTACTTATCTGTTGAGTTTTTCATAAATTCTGGTCGGTATATGGGACGCCACTGTATCGATGGGGATTTCTAAACTCTTAAACAAGGTAAATCGACATAATATTGTTTTGAATGGGTAAATGAAATAATTTTACCTCGATTTTATTTTATATATAATTATATATTGATTGTTTGTTGTTAATGAATGGTAATATTTAATTATTATCATCTGTTATTTGTTGTGTTTAATAAAAAGTTGTTGTTATTATAAATCTAAATAAGATAAATAAATTTGGAATGAACCTTATATAAGTGAAGTAAAAATAGTGAAATTATATAAGTAAAAATTTATAAACATGATCCATAAATAAAAAAAATTTAAAAGAAATAAAAAGCACTGAATTCACTACCGTTGCTGGAAAATAATAAGGGTGATGACTGCAGCATCATCAGTATCATTTTCGAGTTCCTGGGTGATGGATTTGCTACCATTGTAATATATTATGAAGTTAAGTTTTGTTTTGATAAAAAAAGTTTTGAATTAAAAATTCAAAGTATAATTTGATAAATAAGAGAAATATGTTTTGAACTTATAATTGGAATTGGTACAAATACGAAAAAGAAATTTCAAAAATTTAAGTGTGAAATTGAGATAAGAAATTAAAATTTAACGTAAGTAAGGTTAGATTGAATTAAGTTAGTAAGTCAATTATGTAAATTGAATTTTAAATTAAGTGAAGTTAAATATATTGAGTTAGTAAAAATGAATTATATGAAATTGAATTTTAACTTAAGATAAGTTAAATAAATGAAATTGAATTGGATTTGGAATGAATAAGATAAATATTTGAAACGAGTTAAATAAAATTAAATATAAACTTAAGTGGTAAATGATTTTATAACCATAAATTGGAATTGTAGAATGTGAGTAAACTTAAGTAAATATTCATGAATCTTAAGTAAATAAGCTATATAACTTATAAAATTGAGCATACTGAGTTAAAACAATTTTTCTATTTGTTGAAAGTTAAGAAATGAAATCTGAATTTGAATTATAAGTTGAGATTAAACTTAAGTAATGTAAAATGAAGTTTGGGAAGAAATCTAACTTAAGTAATGTAGAATGAAATTGAAATTTGATATCGAAAGTAAATGAATGAATTGAAGTAATAAAATGTAACTTTAGTTGTGAATTAAGTAAATCAAGATTAACTTAAGTTAAATGAAATGAATTAAATGAGCTAAGTGAAGGAATTGAAATGAATATGAACTTGAGTTATTAAATGAAATTCAACTTTAGTTGTAAAATGAATTAGCGATTGAATAAATGAATGAATTAAATTGAACTAGTAAAATAAATTAGTTAATTGAATATGATTTTGAATGGTGTTTGATAAATTGAATATGAACTTAAGTTTGAAGTGATAAACATAAGTAATGAATAAATTGTGAATAAAAATAAATGTGAATGGAATGGAATGTTGTTAAACATAAATTGAATTTAAAGCTAATGTAAACTAGTGGAAAATGTTAATAAGAAGGAAAGTTAATAAATTTAAAGTTAACATTGAATATGCAAATTAAAATGGTTATGAACAAATTGAATGTTAGTAACTTGGACGTAAATTAGTAGAATGTAAACTAATTGAATATTAGTAAACAAATTTAAGTGATGAATGTAAGTGAATGCATATTAATTAAAGGGTAATAAGAATGGAAGTGAATTAAACTAATTGGATAAGAATCAAATGAAAGCAAAATGAGAATGAATGTAATAAAATGATTGATAGTTAACTTGAATGTGAATTAGTTGGATGAAAACTAAACAACAAACAAATAAATTGAGTTGTTGTATGTTAGTTGGATGTTAGTTGTTTGAGGGTTGCTTATGATTGCATGTGTTTCATTCGTATATATTTGTTGTATTAGTATATGTTATATATTGATATTATATACTATATACATGTTTCTCATTGGTTGTTGAGTGTTTTAGTAGGTGCGGATGGCGTTGCTTCGCATTTGGAGCTCGCTTTCATGCTATATTAGCCGTATATGCTCGCTAAACAATATATAAGGTACATATCTCGAATTACATATCAGACTTTTATATTTTTTCCCCTATGGGATGCCTCATCACTGAGATGAGATGTAGATTTGTGAAATATATATATTGTTATTTAACTACGATCGAACCGCGCAAAGGAGTCTATGGTGAAATTTTCTAAAAATTTAAGGCATTAGAAAATTTTGAGAGATTTGAAAATTTTGATAACTAATTTTTTTATTTTGAGTTATAATTTGAAATGATATTAGTTGACTTTTGGAATTGTATTAGCTAATGACTATGAATGAATTTGAATACTGAGGAAAAGTTTTTATAAAAAAGTTGCAACTAAATGATTTTGGAAAAGTTAAACACTTAAGAGAATTTGGTAATCTATTTCAACTTATTTGTTTTGAAAGTTAAAGGAAGTTGTAGCATCTTTCCTACTTGGTAATTTCGGGGACGAAATTCTTTTAGGGGGGAAGAATGTAACGACCTAGTTTTTCAGTCATTCGAAATTGGAATATTTAATTGATTTTAAATATTCAAAGGTAAATTTTATAAGTTGAATAACTTATATTTCAAATATAATAATTTATTTGGATAATTAAATTGTTTAATTTAATATTTGAAATTGTGTAAATAATTGAAATATGAATTTAATGTGAATGAAAATGACTTATAACGTTGTTTTAAATTCTATTTGGATTAGAATAAAGATGGTAAACTTTTAAAATTGAATTAAAAGTTAATTTATAGAAATTGGAAATTTATCGATTTAATTATCGAGTGAAAATAGTCATTGTAACGAACGCGATTTTCGACTCTTGAAATTCGACTCTTGAAATTCGACACTAATACATCTACTGTATAGCATGTCGAGCAATAGAGTGCAGGAAATACCAGATCGTTAGAGGAAAAGAAGAAAGAGGTAGAAGAAAATAGAAATAACAACACAGAATCTCACGATCGCATCGGAACAATATATAATAGGTAATAACATGTCTTTACACAAAATGAACTATAACGTTACTTATACATTACATCATCAGAGTACAACAAATCAATAACTCAATACTAGACGATTATAATAACTTGTCCTCACTAGTGCTGAATATACAACCTACAATACACTGTGGAATATAATCAAGTATGTGGAATATGTTTCTGTCATCCAGCTCGTCTCCTGAGCTCCATAGCATCCTAACCTAAATCTGTAATACTCGGTCTGACCCGAGCATTATAATAAAATAGCGCCTGAGTTAGTTTGGAAAACTAGCGTCAGAAACACACTCAATTTGAATTATTAAAAGTTATCAAAATCCTTTGAAAAACAAAGGTATCTCGTAAGACCGCATCACACATAAACACGACGGGTTTTTACCTTACGATAACCAAAACACTTTATATCAAAATCGTCTGATATTATAATAGTGTCCAAACAAGGTAAATAGAAAATAGTCGAAATGCTTGCATCTCACGTTTCAGCATAGTTGGGCACAATCAAAACCGTACGGCGCTTATTAGAGAATGGATTCATACAATGACTAGGCACTGGGGTACTATCTATCACGGTACACATTTAGAAAAATGTACCGAGGACCTCGCCGGGATCCCCTACAACACAAGACCGGTCCTATCCCTAACCTTGATAGAACCGAATATGTTATCACCTCGGGTGTTCCCGCCCTTATCGAGAGCTCTTTTGCATGCACCACCGTATCCATAATTTATAATATATCCGAGGGTATCTAGAAAGGTGATAACATACCCTAATTGGGTATGACCCACTTAGCCTTGCTGCATATCCCCTGATTTTCAGTCATTTCGGTTGATGAGGCTTGAGGCTACGATTACCTTTCAAGAACAATTTCACTTAGAATGATCATCATCCTCCAATGACGATGTTCTAATAGCATTCATCCATACAAATTGTCATGGGTCTGGACAAACCAAATCACCATCTTCATCTTCTTTATGGTATCCATTCATAACACTTAAATCGGATCGAAGTAGTTTTCAGATAATTAAATCCGACCCCGGTCTCTTCGAAACGATCAAAGAAATTGGCCAAATACTTGATAGTTGGTTGTTTAACTATCAATATGACATCCATAAGCAGTCACTAGGCCCATATTATAGTTTTTTTTTCAAAATTTATTTCCAAAATATCTTTATAAGATATATATTCAAATCCCTCCCAAGTTTCAATATTTGAGACAACTCAAATACTTATATCCATATTAGGATATTTCAAACCATCTCTTATTTCAACACTTAGAAAAATATTTAAAAGTACATTTTCTAAACCCCTTACTTCCCAACACTTAGGAAAGTTCCATTTATTTCTCTTTTCTCAAAAACCCTTCAAAATTTATATTGTAAATTCCTTAACTTATTTATAACGGATTCTATATGTTCCAAGTTCCTCAATTAAATCTCTTTATTCAAAAGTATATAATTATCTCACCAAAATAATTATATTCACAAACCCTTCCCTTCAAAAACTTTTTAAAATAAATATGGAAAGCACCATGCAGTATCAACCATTGATTCACAACTCAATGATTATGTCTGTATCCCGGAGAAATCCAAACTTAACTGCAGGCAATCTCTGCCTCCGATTTCGCCATGAAAGTATACCATTACTTTCCAAAAAATTATTTGATAATTATCGCAAAATAATGCTTACAAAGTTTCTATAATAATTTTTCCAAGTTTAATTTAAGCAAATACTCTTTAATAAAAGTATTTATATAAACAGTATTAATATTGAATAATTTATTTTTAAAATAATAATACTGATTAATTATTAAATATTAATTAACTTTAAAACAAAGCATTATAAGGTAACTGAATAAATAATTAAATATACTCTAAACAATTTAAAATATTTAAATAACTAATTTTCTGGAATATTTTTAAACACTTTTTAAATTACCTATTAATAATTAAAAATCCACTTTTTAAAACAAATCCAACTTCTCAATGAAAATATACTTTTTCAATTCCAATATAACCAATCTAATACTTATAAATCTCTCTCGATTTATCACCAAACAATTTACGTTTCCAATTTCATAAATTCCTTTTTCATATTTCCAAAAGAAAAATCTATCATTTATTTTTAAACCGAATTACCCATCTCATTATAAATTCTTACCATGAATTTATATCTTTAATTTATCAACAGAAAAATCATTTCACTTTATTTGTAAATATTGTTTATAAATCCTATAGTCTCATTCCAAGTTTTACAACAGTTTCATATCACTTAAACCCCTTTATAAATTTATCTCTAAATTAAATTCCATGTATAAATCAATTTCTTAAAATAACCCAAACCATATCCCAAAATCAACCAAATCTCGATTTTTCTTCTATTTCATAATTTAGAAATCTCATTCAAGATTCAGTATACCAAATTTTACATTTATTTCCAAATTCACTTCTATACAAAAATCTATTTAAAATCTTGATTTTAAAAACCTTTTATATTTAAAACCAGTATCACTTAAGAAATTTTTATTTAAAATCCTTTATATATATATTTCCAAAATCTCTATTTTCAATATCATGAAATAGTTAAGATAAATTTAAAGTCAAATCATTTATTTTATCCCAACGGTTTCTTTTAACTATTCCAAAACTCAGTATAAATATTTCATTCCAAAATTCCCTTTTCAATTTCCTTCAAATTCAAATATATATATATATATATATATATATGGTATTTTAAATTACCAAGATCTAGGCCAAAACTACCATAGCATCCAATAAATTCAAATCACACTACAATCTATCACAGATTATCCAAACATATCATATATCACTATAAATGAAATTAAATTCAACATTTTTTAGGAATCCAGTTAGATCCCTCCAACTTATTTTCCTGCAACCACAGATGTTAATTCAACATAAAAATACCAATCTCGCTTCGAGGTGGGATATCGCAGTATATAGGGTCATCCGCTATTATGCGGGGCGCATAGGGTCTCATCCGCTAAAATATGCAGGAACAATCAATCCAACTACTAATATATACTACTATATATAATATCATATTCAACTGATAATAATTTATCAATTCAACCAACCAATCAATAATTAATTTTAACTATTTAAAATTAATGCCAATCATCCAAACGAGTGATATTTACTCACCTTTGATTTTTATTGTCGCTTTCGCGTTCTGGTTCGGATTTAATTCGGACGCATTCGAATTTAGCTAAAATTTCCAAAAACTCTAAATTCGCCCAAACCAATTTCATTGCGAAGCTCTCGTCACCACGATGGCAACGCAAAAAGTTTCGTCCAATTTCGACCTTGCATGCAGGAGTTATACGATTTTTAAGTTTACACGAATTTAATATTATAATTAGTATACAATCCAACCAAAAAAAAGAAGCCCACTACCTAAAGCTAACCTGCTCGGCCCACTACTTCATCTCCCCCATTTGATTTTTGCCTGTTCACGAACAAGCAAACCAAATTCCACCGTGAATGAGATATCACTGACACGCCACAAATGTAGACGAATCCACCAACCAACGCCAACGATCAACTCCTCTTCGCGTCCCCATCTTGGCCAACCCCAATAGCCCACGCTCGACCTCCCCGAGCATTCGCGACCTGACAGAGCCTCCGCGTGCTACAGTGCAAAGTCGTACTCCACCATTTGCGATCGCAAGCTCCAATTTTTCCCACCGAGATGCTATCTTCCCTCACAAGTTCGAAAACGAGCTCCATTTCTCGAATTGGCAAGCCAATCCCTTAAAACATGGAACCGTAGTGTAAAACCACCATTTTACTTGCTGCCACAACCCCAGGTTCACCACCTAACAACCAAGAGCCTCGGCTGTGCATAGCCCTTCCCCAAACAAGAATTTTAAAATTAGTTTTGCAATTTTTTGTTGAATAATTCGTGAGACATAATTTTTTGAAGTTCATTGTTTTCATTTTTCTTCACTAATGCCGTTTAAAAAGATGAGAGAGGGAAAGCGATGGATAAGAAAGGAGGCATGCTTGAATAGGTCAAAGGTACAGTGATGGAATATCAACTGAAAGGGGAATTGACCAATTAATATATTAATTTAATTTCGAAATATCTCGATCTATGCAACTCAAAATCTCGAACCCCTAACGAGGCGTGCTGCTAGGCATTTATAATGTTATACCCCTATTCCGAACGCAATGGAAAAGGTTTCAAGTCTTAATTCGATCGTAGGGAGAAGATAGCTTTTTGGACCCAATTATAATATTAAATTTTCGATATTAATTTCAGCGCATTTCTATCCCGTATGACCAAACGATAACTCCAAACGCTATGAAATTTGAAATCCGATAATAATACACTATTACAGATCCAATGGAACTAGTTTTGTCATATTTTGAGACTGTGCCCCGGAAGGCTATTTTTACTCGTCAATTTATACAAGTTATTTTTAAAATCGAACAAATCACTCTTTAAATTCAAATATAAAAGTTCTATTACCTTCATTCTTATTAATATAATTTTAATAAGCATTTAAATTATTTTTATCAAGCTTAAAAATACAAGATTCAATTATTTAAGCAAATTCCAGTTATTAAATTATCCAATAAATCATTATATTTGAAATTCAAGTTAAAAATTAACTTTTAAATATTTAAAATCAATTAAATATTCCAATTTCAAATAACCAACATTCTGGGTCGTTACAGTCATTTGTGACACTGTCTTGGATTTTGACGAAACCAGTTTCATTAGATCCGTAATGCTATATTATTGTAGGATTCCAAATTTCATGTCAATCAGACTTACAGTTTGGTCGTGCGAGGCTAAAACGCGTAGAAATTCATTTAATTAAATTTTAATTAAAATAATTCAATTCGAAAACCTATCTTCCAAATATGATGGAATTGGCTACTGATATATAATCTTTTTTGTTCAGAATATGGGTAAAACAGTATGAACGCAGGCCACATGTTTCGATTGAAGTTCGGAAAATATTCAGATGAATAGTGAACGAAAATTTTATATAAAAGGACATCACTTTCTCAAATTTCCAACAACCCTAAGGTTCCAAGCCCTAGCCGCCTCTAATTTTTTAGTGGCCAGAATTTAATCATTTTCTCCCTCGATTTCTGGCCGATCCATTAACAATTAGCATAATCATCCAACTGCAATATTGTCGAGCTTGTCGGGTTCTATATTATCAATGGCCATGATCGAAAATGGAGTGGTGGATTAACGAAAAATGAGCCACGTTTGTTGCGCATTTCATGAGTGCTGCGGAGTGATAGGTGGGGTCGGAGGCGATGAGCTTCTGGCCGTGGGTGGAGGCGAGAGTGGCGCACGTGGTGGAGTTGTTGGATCGTGATCCGACGTCGAGATGGAGGAGCATTTTTGGATGGAAGAAACGACGGCTGATGTAGGGTTTTAATCAGTGATGAACGAAGGGGAAGAAAGAAAAAGGGCAGCTAGGATTCTCAGATGCAAAATGAATGGCCCAGATTTTTCAAGGTTTAAAATAAAAAAAGTTATAAATTATATTGTATAAAATCATGTAATCTTGTAATTGCGATAACTTCTTCATCCGAGGTCGAAATTGGACGAAACAAGTTGCGTTGGATTCGTTGTTGAAAATACTATGCAATGGAGATGGATTGGGATTTATTTGAGCTAGTGAAAATTTTGGTTAAAATTAAATGCTTGTTTAATTTTAATCGAAATAAATCGTTATCGCGACGACTGCAAGCAAAGTGAGTAAAGCTCACTCTCTCTGTCTCGTTTATATTTTTTTATAAGTGGAAATAAATTTATTTTATGATGATTGATGCTTGTTTGGATGATATAATATATTATATATATATATATATATATTAGTTGGTTTGGATATATTCCCGCATATTTTAGCGGATGAGACCTTATACGTTCCCGTGTATGAGCTGATGACCATTTGTACACGCGTCCGCCTCAAAGCAGACATTGTACATATTTTCTCATATGTATATTTATTGCAGATGACAGGTTGGAGGGATCCAACAGGATTCCTCACTATAGTTGATGTTTATTTACATATATTGTTATATATGCTGTATTATGTGATGTTTGATGTGATGGATGCCATGATTGCTATTATTGATGGGAATCCCCTTATTTAGTACTTTTGCAGCATTGGACCATATTTTTGAAAATTTAAAATATTAAAATGATGATTTCAATTTAAAAAAGATTTCAAAGTGATTTTGAAAAATATACACGTTTTTAATAATTTTTGAATTGGTAAAGAAATGGATTTATTTTTAATAAATAAAAAGTTATAATTTTTATGCTATAAAAATTATGGTTTACTCAAATATGATTTTTGAAATATGAAGATAACTATTTTTTAAAATAAGTTAAATTTGGATTTTGACCTTATTATAAATGTTTATATATAAGATTTATAAAATTGATATTTTATAAATAAAAAGTAATGGAATTATAAACAAGTTTTGTAAGTGTTAAAATGAAGTTATAATTGAATCTTATAAGTAAATATTTTTATGAATTAAGGAAGTTATAAAAAAAGAATGAAATTGTAAATAAGAGATTTATAAGTAAATTAACTTATAATTGAATTTTGATATATAAATGAGATAAAGGGGAAATTGGTTAATAAAGGGATTTTATAAATGGAAGTTTTTATCAAATAGAAATGTGAATTATAAACAATGTTTTGTAAATGTGAAATCAATTTAATTTGATAAGCTAAATATTGATTTTTTAAAAAGGAATTATATTCACAATTTTGGACTGTGAATAATCCTTTAAATTAAATGTGTAGAAATAAAGAATTTGATAAAGGAATTATATTCGCGATTTTGGACTGTGAATAATCCTTTAAATTAAATGTGTAGAAATAATGAATTTGGTTAGAGAATTATATTCACGTTTTGGACATTGAATAATCCTTTAAATAAAATGAATGTTTTGGAAAGTGGTATTATAAAATGGAGTTTAAATGGTTTGAAAATAAAATGAGTTATGAATTTACTTATTATTAAAATAAGTATATGAAAATATTTTCCAAATATCCAATAAGTGAAATGGTTTTGAATATTATCTTTTAAAGGTATTTTGAAGTGAATAATTGGAAAGTGGTTTGATTTATAAACGATTAATAAAATCAGGCCCAGTGACTACTTATGTGCTAGATTTTGTTTGTTGCTTCGATAGTTAAATACCGACTATCAAATTTGGCCATTTTAGTTTCTCAACTTGATGTAGAAACTAATTAGTCGTACACTTAGTACGTAAATGACCCTGTAGGCTCGATTATTGTTTGTTTTGAGAATGTTGATTCGTGTAGTGCGAAGTGATTACTTCAATCTATCGAGCTTCCTTCTTGGCCGAAGGGTAGCAAGTTGAAAGTTGGAAACGTGATAAGTCTATGAGACTTGGTTTCTGTATGAGGTTGAGAAATGCTTTTGCGTTGTTGATGCGAAGAGACCGTGATCAGATTTATCTGAAAACCACTTCAAACAAACATATATGTGACGATTGTGCAGGTTGGCCGATGATATTGATATTTAGGATTTTCATAGTGAAGGATTATTATTGATTGTTTAGGGTTAAAATCCCAATATACCTCTAGTAGCAGTAGTCTCTTCGTTATGAAATATCCAATGCAGGGACTATTCGCTAGTAATTCTAGGGATTTCCTGACAGGATGTGGTAGGAGAGTACCCTCGGTTTGTCCTATTCTTGGACAACTTGTATGGATGAGTGTCTGACATTGCATTTCTAAGAATACGTACATTGGTTTTTTACAAACGTACATCATGTGGTGGCGGAGAAGGCAACTTCTCTTATCTTATGACCCTCCTTGAGACGTACGAGCTCAAGGGTTGTATTTTTGTGAAAGGTAATTATTAGTCAACGGGAATGGCAATGTGGAATTCAAAGATGATGTGATATGTGAAAGGTAATCGATGCCTCTTTTGGCCTCACTCCCCGGAAAATGACTGAAACAGGAATAGAAGCAGCAAGGCTAAGTGGATCGCTCCCATTAGGAGATGTCATCATGCTTCTAGATATATCTTTACACGCTAAAATGTCGTGTATCTGATTATTGTTGATGTATGCTTCTGGCCATGGATTATAGGTCTATAACGACCGGAGTAATGACATATTCGGTACTATCCATGGATGGATCGGTCGGTCTTGTGTTGGTTTAGGCGCCCAGTAACTGGACCCTAGGTACATCCCTCTAGAGGTGTATTGGTTCAGAAAGGTAGTCCCTTCACCTTGTCATTTGTATGAAAATCTAAAATCCAATACGTGCCTGCTATTTTCTATTGTAGAAAGCCTTGTATTACAAGGTGCATGCTCGAAATTAATAATGTAACAGTCAGCTATTTTAATATTATTTGTATAATAGACACTATTATATAATATAAGAGAATTTGATATGAAATGTTTTGGTTATCGTAAGGTAAAAACCTTGTCGGTATTTATTTGCGATGCGGTCTTACGAGATACCTTTTGTTTTGACAAAAGAAAAGTTTTGGTAATCTTAAAACTTTATAAATTCAATTGAGATGTGTTTTCTCACGCTGGTTTACCAGACTGATCCGGGCGTTCTTCCCTTTCAATGCTCGGATCAGATCGAGTATATTTCAGGTTCAGATTTGGTGCTTTTGGAGCTTCAGCAGGCGAGCTGGAGATCTTCATGTCGTATACACGTATATGTTTATTTTTCCGCTGCTTTGCATTGTTGTTGTTGTAAATTATCAACATTTGTGAGGACATGTTATTATAACTGTCTAAGCTGATGATTATCTATTGTGTACTCTGATATTGATTTATGTATATCACGGTTTCTCCTTTTAAAGATTATTGATCTATTTTATATGTTATTCCTCTACGATGTGATATTCTGTTTTATTTTGGTTCTTCTTCTCTCTTCTCTCTTCTTCTTCTCTTCTCTTCTTCTTTCTTCTCTCTTTCTTCTCTCCCTACCTTTTCTTTCTCGTGATCATTTGCAATCGGTGCGCTCTGGGTCGGACATGCATGGTTTGGTGTCTGATTCAGTGGGTGCCGAGTGGGTCGTCACAATTTGAAATTGGAATTTCATTGCCAATAAATTACCTGATATTGATAACTATGAAATTGTTGTGAATTATTGGCTGATTGTGATGGATGCTATTGATTGATGTTTTGGATGATCTGGATGTTTATTTATTTTGATATATCCTGCTATCATTCTGTATATTATTTAACGTATATAAAACTGTAAATCGAATTATTTCGAATAAGTTAAAAAATAGGTTGAAATGATATATATACCTATGACATTTATTTTGGGTTGAAATGATATATATCCATCCCTGAAATTAAATTGAAATAATGGATTCACTTGGCCATAAGATAGAAAATAATATACGGACATCAGATTGGTTAAATTAAATGATTTTAAAAAAAATTATTTGAAATTTATTTAAATGATTTGATTTTCAGAAATAAAAATCGAATTTATGGAAATCGAACTATTTTCGAACTTGAGCTAGAAGTGTTGAAATTTAAGTTGATAACATGAATTGTTTAAATAATTGAGGTTGAGATTTTGAATTTAAATCGAAATATGGTTTGGCTTCAGAAATTGATTTGTTTTAAAAGATTGGATTTTTATTCGAACTTTGAATATTGCTAAGTAAAAGTGATATAAAACGATATTTCAAAATTGAGCTCAGAATTTAATTATATTTGAAGATTGGGAATTTTAATTGAATATTGAAGGTTAAGTTGATTTAAGTATTTTAAATCAATATTTTGAAAATCGAGCTCGAAATTGATATAAATTGAAATTGAAATTAATCTAAAATCGAAATTGAATTAATTTGGAATCAAAATTGAAATTCATTTGAATAATAGATTGGAGTCGAAGTAAAATTCGACTTGAAATCGAAATTGAATCGATTAAATCGAAATGGAAATTGAAATTGATTTGAATTGGAAAATTTGGCATTGAATCAGTTTGACTTTGAAACTATTTTCAAATAAATTATTTTAATATAAACTTTTTAAAATCTATGTTCTTAAATATACAAATTATTTTGACTTTCCAAACTATTTTACTTTATAAACCATTTTCAATGCTCAAACTATTTTCTATTAAATAATTTTAACAATTTAACTGTCTTGAAACTATTTAAACTATTTTCTACAAATTCAAACTGGTCAAAAGGGTGGAATATTTATATTTAAATCGTTGATTTAAATACGAATTAGGTTAAAATGAAGTTATAACCTAAATTGAAATTCGAAACAATTTTGAAAACGAAATCGGGATATTTAGGCGAAAATGATTTTGAATTGAAATAGTATATTTTGAGCAAATATGATGATTTCGAAATGGATTTGATTTTTGGAGCGAATATGATATTTTGATATCAAGTATGAATTGTTTTTGAAATGTAAAAGTACTAACCGGTGTGTAAAACGATGTTTGGTTGTTAAAGAGACCGGGGCCTCTTATTGGCATACTCTCTATAAATATTAGAACCACTTTAACAACTGTGTACGTGGAGGAAACTCCAGAACGAAGTGGTTGGATTTGGCGTCGTTTGCTGGATTTGAAGAAAGAGAATGATGATGCATTGGCCTGACACTTGTGTCAATTTGAAATGACTAAAACAGGAGCCGTACCGGTCAAGGACGCTAGCTACCTCTAGAGGACACACTTCTTCGTATTTCCATCATTTACATTGTGATTGATTGGTGCGCACCCTCTTATTTTGGGAGTGTTGGACGCGGTGGGCTGTTAGAGGTTACCACCAGCCGGGAAGGGTAAACTGGTAATATCCTACCTTAGGCATTGCCTCACATGCCTTGTCATACTTTTAACCCTATACGAGACCCATACGATTTTGGTTTAGTGTTGTCGTATCACGGCGCATCACTGACTACCGACGTGCTACTGGCGGTGTCAAATGAAAACTGTACGCCAATGCTTAAAAATGCATTAAGGGGGATTAATGTAAAGCCTTAATGCTAAGAAAAATATTTATTTTATTGATTAGACATTATATATGTAGCGTATTCTACTACATATAAATATTTTGACGGATCCTTAAGAGATGGAAAATCCCAAAACATCTCTTGAGTTATTGCATACATGTTGTACACTGGATAGGAGATGTGAAATCCTGTCACATACCGAAATTTTCGACTTTCGAAAATTCGACATCGATACTCACTTTATCGACTGCCGAGCAATCGAGTGCCGGAAACTCCAATAGTGAGGGTTTTAAGAAAAAGAAAAAGTAGAAGAAGAAGAGAAGAGTAGAAGAAGAAAGAAGAACAACAACAGAAAAACAATATCAGAACCTTACACATCGCAGCGGAACAATATACAATAGATAATTACTAGTCTTTTAAAACAAAGAACTATATCAGTTTATACATACATCAATCATCAGAGTCAATATACAACAATGGACATTTATATAACTTGTCCTCATACAGAATACACAGCGGAATAAATACTATCAGATACAAATACTACGTCTCGTCATCCAGCTTATCTCCAAAGCTCCAGAATATCCAGAATATCCTGATAATATAACTCTAGGCTGCCCGTGTGGAAATTGGTGGGCACCCAGAGTTTAGAAGGGAAACAATAAACTCCGAGTCAGTCATGGTGACTGGTGTGAGATCGTAAAACAGTTATTCTTTAAAATAAACAACAGGATAATTTTAAAGTCAATTCGAAATGCTTTTGGAAAATGAAACTACCATAAGACCTCCCACCACACACACAATGCAAACGCAGACTTGGAGGAGATTTCTTCTTATGATAGTCAAAGATGCTTACTACGCAAAAATCAAATTCTTTTTGATATTATTATTAGTGCATAGTGGAAAACATTTCGAAAGTATAATATAAATCTTAGCCAGCATAGGTACCATTATATTATGCCTGCTATAGCTGCCTCCTGAGGAGACAGGTTATACAATTGAAATCGTAAAGGCTCGTATTGTTTCTTTGGATTTCCAACAAATGGTCAGGCTAAGGAACTTCCTATCCACGATGGGTACGTCCCTGGAATAGACGACCCGAGAACCTAACCGGATCTCTGCCAACACAAGGCCGGGTTACCTCTGCAAAAATAGGTAACTACTGACACGCGTATGCCATCCCCCGATCGTCACCGATCTTCCCGAGGATCCCCGATTCGCAACAAACCACATAGATAATAATAATGCGGTAACCACAGAGGTTAAGTATCTGGGCTCCATACCATGATACCACCTTTATCCAGAAGGAATGACATACACTAAGGGGCGCTACTCCCTAGAACCTTGCCGCATCCTTCCTGTTTCGACCATTTCCGGGGTGTGAGGCTCGATGAAGTCTCGTCCACAAAGCTACGCTTTCTACAAAGCCCTGCTTTGGGTCAAACAAAAATGATCAACCTATGATCACAAAGATATAAGATCAAACAAATGATCATATCACAAATGATCAAACACTGATCATTTCACAGCAACACTCAGTATGCCACGTTACCAAATTGGGATATATCGCTAATAAATTTCAACTACATAACCTTTGAGCTCGTACGTCTCAGAGAAGGGTGTTAAGCTAAGAGAATAAATTCTCCGCCACCAACAGAAATGTATTTGAAAGAAATCAGCTTTATATCTCAAATTGTAACGTCAGACACACAATCCATACAAGTCTGTTCCGGGATCGAACAGAACCGAAGGCACTTCTCACGAAGCCCTTGCATTTCCGGATAATTTTCAATCACGTCAGGACTTCCCTTCACTAAGGGTGATAAAACCTCTAAATCGAAGATCAGTCAATGTAGAGTAACTCGACGGTAATCCTTCCGTTTTCAAAAATATCCGGTCTTCAACACCGGTCTTCAAATGCAATTCATAACGACGTATCACATATTCGGAATGGGTTATACGACCCCATGGTCCTTTCCCGGCTAACCCGAATAGTGAGCGATTATTTAAAAATAAGTGTGGCATTCAAATTCATCCAATTCACAACAAAACATCCATTCAGGGTAATTATTGATAGTCGGTTATTTAACTATCAATAAAGATGCGCAACATCATCAGATTCCAAATAATTTTCCCAAATTATTTTATCTTCCAAAATATCTTTTACCAGATATAAAATTTCCACACTTAATCATTTGAAAACAATTTCAAATCAATTTCCACATTTCATTTTATCTTTGAAGATAAAATCTCAAAACAGTTCATTTCATATTGGAAAAGCATTTCCATACTTATTTAAAAATAAGTATTTCACAAATCATTTATTTTCAACATTTGAAAATATTCGATATACTTAAATCAATATTAAGTATACATTTCATTCTTAAGGAAACCATTCTTTTAATACCTTTATTTGAGTCAAAACGAATGTTACGTAAAACATCGTTACGACGACTCAAAATCAATAGTATAGGGATTCGGAATTAAGATAGATATATAAATCCCAATACTATATAAAACATTTCCTTTCGGAAATCATTTACTATAACAACAGTGTTATAGTCCATCATCTCCTTATTTTCTCGAAAACGTCTATTTCAACAATAAATGTTGAAATCTATGGTTTCGATATTTCCCACATTTTAAAAACATCTTTAAAATGTTTACTTCATTTTTAATGTCACTTCTTCAAAAATGAATCCATTTATTTAATAATATATTCACTGTCCAAAATCGTGAATATATTTCACTTAACCCAATTTCAATCATTTCTACACATTTTATCTCAATAAAAATTCGCTATCCAAAATCGCGAATATATCTCCTTTAAAAATCTTATATATTTAATTTCTCAAATTCAACTGATTTCAAATTTATAAACAACGTTTATAAATTCTATTCCTACTTTATAACAACTTCGATTTGTAAATCTCCTTTATTAACAAATTCGATCCATATTTCATTTGAAGGCAAAAACCCAATTTATAAGTTAATTTCTTATAAACCTTCCATTCTACAATTTCATTCATTTTAACTTCACAATTTATAAATCTATAAATTTCATACATTTTAACTTCACAATTTATAAATCTATAAATTTCATACATTTTAACTTCACAATTTATAAATCTCGTTTAAATTCCAAAAATTTTATTTGATAAATATCAATTCTATACATCTTTTATATACATCGTTTTTAATAATTCGAAAATCCAAATTTAAACTATTTTATAAATTACTTAACTGTTTATTTCAAAATCACCTCTCGGTTATATTTCACCAAAATCTTAACCTTTATAACTTTAATAATTTTAACGTTTGTAAATTAATTTCCAAAAATTTAACAACGTATATTTACAAATAATCACTTTAAAAATCTCTTTTAAAGTTAAAATCGTTATTTTAAAACTTCAAAAATTTAATCCAATGATGCAACGCATCAATTAGTCCATCACAACATCAATCATCATATATCATCATATGATAACAGAATATATATCAACATCTGTAAATAAATAAATACAGTTGAGGAATCCAGTTGGATCCCTCCAACCTGTTTCCCTGCATCCAAAGATGTTAGCACAATACCAATTCCGCTCCAGTACGGAACTATCGCGGTATATGGGTTTTATAAAAATCCGCTTACTAACGGCGCAATAGGGTCTCATCCGCTATACGAGGCGGGAAATCATCAATCCAATATATACATATGCCAATATGTATATATTGCTATATATATAGATATATCCTATCATATATAATAGCACATTCAAACAAATCAATCAATAACTGCAATTCAATTATAAATCTGAGTGAGAAGATCTCACCTTAGCTTTTATATTTGCAATCCATTTCCATTTTTGACTCGATTTCTTCATTTTAACCTTATATAAATAATTATACAAATTCATTAATATTCGAATCAACTGAACAATTAAATTTTTATTTGGAAATTTTAATGAACCAATGATAAATTTTTTTCTAATTCCCTTTAACAATTTCAAAAATTCATTTACTTAAAATTTTAGATAAAATTTATTTTGTTTCAAATCAACAGAAATAGTAGATAACATCCTTTACATTTTCTTCAAATTACTGATACATATATTTCTATTTGAACTGCATATATCAAATTAACTTGTATAAATTAAAATCTGCATATAAATTTCTATGTATATTTTTTTTTCTATTTACTTAGTTATCACCATTTCAGATTCTAATTAGAAATCAATTGTAAAACTTAAACTGAATTCAGATTAAACAAATTACCCCAAATCGACTTCGAACCCATAGACTGTGACTCGGCCACGACTTACAACTGCAACCACGTCGATTCCAGCACCTACCCACGCACCTGGAACAACCGCAAGAACTGGACCCATCGCCGTACCAACGACGAACCACGCGAGAGCCCTCACTCGACCTCCTGCCTAGCCTCCTGTCGCGCAGACGATGCCTGACCCAAAATCGAACATTCCTCCTTGACCGCTCGAGACTGCCTTGGCCTCCGCATCTCGCGAAATCAGCCCTGCTCCACGCGTGCCGCCGCCCATCCATCCTAGCGAATCATCGACACACTCGTCTCGTACGCGAGATTGAACTCGCGAGCGCCACTGACCACCTCCCTACATGCGTACGCACTCAAGTATGGCGCCTCACGGCATCATCCATGTCGATGTCCTCCATCACCTCGCACGCGAATCTGGGCAAGACGTGAAACGCCAAGCCACTCTCGCGTTGCCCCAAAGACCAGCAACCATTGGAAGCTCGAATCGATCGAATAGGGTTTTCGGTTTGATTTTAAAATGGGAAAAAGAGGTGCGGCCATTGTTGATTTTTGTTTTTGAACGAGAGTGAAGGAAGTCTCCTTTATATTTTGTTTTGTTTTGAAGAGGACAAACGCCATTACTTTGCAGAAGTTCGAGTGTTTTTAATCTGAACGGAGGGATATTTAAAATTGATCGGGTATGGGTTGCACGATCTCGCATCGTTATAGTAGGCGTGATTAAAGGAAAAAATGTTGACCAACTTTAAATTTTAAAATTCAATTTGAATTCAATTAAATCTCAACGTGTTTTCTAACTCTACGGTCACAAAGCAACTCCGAAAAATACGAAATTGGAAATCTAACAATAATACAATATTACTGTTAACCCCCTTTTAGCAACGACTTACGAGTTAAAAAACTTAATCCTGTGCACTCAACGACTCACGACTTAATCGCTAAGTAGGAATCTACAGCTTGAACGACTTACGACCTACCGGGTTAAGCAGCTTGCGACCTAGGGGAACTTCGCGACTTAACTACTCAACGAGTTAAAGGCTCTATGACTTGAGAGGGTTTCGACTTAACACGATACGACTCATCAAGTTAACTCTTCTACGACTTATGGAGTATACGACTCATGGTCTTACGAGATAAGGAGTATACGACTCATGGTCTAGACGGTTCAGCGAGTCAAGGTCTATACGAGTCATGAAGTCTTACGACTCATGAAGTCTTACGACTCATGAAGTCTTACGACTCATCAGACTTGGAAACGTACGACTCATAAGGTCTTACGACTCATAGGGTGAACGACTCATAAGGTCTTACGACTCATGAAGTCTTACGACTCATCAGACTTGGAAGCGTACGACTCATAAGGTCTTATGACTCATAGGGCTTACGACTCATCAGACTTATGACTCGTAAAGACGTACGACTCACAAGGACATACGACTCATCAGGCTTACGACTTGTGGTGCGTACGACTCATCAGGCTTACGACTTATGGGGCGTACGACTCATCAGGCTTACGACTTAAAGGCTATCGAAACTGGAATCCAAGGCCCTAGCCTGTGCTATTTTGATCTGATGAGTCGACTACGACTTGACACTTGTCTTCCAACTAAGCCGCAAGATGGACCATAAGGCGCCTACGAGACATCATGAGTCGAATACGAGTCACGACTTACCATGAGTCGGATACGACTCATGACTTGGTCGAATTGAAAGCTCAGAAATCTGCTCCTATAAATACCCCATCACTTCCAACATGGGGGGGGGGACTTTTGTCAAATCATTTCTACAGCGCTGTTACTCCGTCGAACTCTTCATTCATTCAGTATTCAAGGATCCTTCAAGCATTCGCGACACTACAACAAGCTTCGAGAGAAATTCCTCACATCCGACATGGATTTATCGAGTTTCACCGTCGAAGATTGAGCTAGTAGTCTAGATTGTTTCTTGTGATCGAATTGTACTGTTTCCTGAAGAGATTTGTATCAAATTGTAATCAAATCAGCAATAAGAGACTATAAAGTGGACGTAGGCTTAATTACGGGCCGAACCACTATAAATCTGTTGTTCATTTACCGCTTTTCTGCTATTTTCAGCTTATATTCTGTTCCCGTACCAACGGGTGGTGCTTTCACAAGTTTATTACACACACCGGGTGTTAGCGTTCACTTTTTACCGTTAACATTTTGGTGCTTTCACTGAGAAGCCAACTCAGGCGATCATTCACCGTTGCTTCGCAAAGATTCATAAAAAGAACCTCTCTTAAAAAACCAAATCCGAGATAATGGCTCCTGGAAGAAGAGGTAGACCCGTCAGATCTGGAAATGCTCACGAAGGGACTTTCGCTTCCCCAACAACAGATCAAGCAACTCCAACCGTTGGAGTCACCAGGGCTGAATTGGATGACGCAGTTTCTGGATTATACCAACAAATTGAAACTCAAAATGCTTTGATGATGGATAGAATAACTGCCCTGCTTGGGGCAAATCGTCAACCAGAAAACCATCAAACCACCCTTCCTGAAACGCCACCTTTCCAAGCTGATGGTTCTAGGCCGCAACCAACTTGTCATGAACATATGCCCGGGCAAACTTCCGAGGGAAGAACTGGTGCTTGCCCGGAGGTGTCTATGAACAATAAAGAGTACCTGTCTGAAATGGTTGGCCGCATCATGAAAGAGAGCATGCAAAGGGAAGAGGATGAGGCTGACTGGGGATTTGCGCCAAGCAGAACTCCGTTTACTGAAAGGATCCTGAGAGCAGAATTCCCAAGGAAATTTGCACCTCCTACTATCCAAGCCTATAGGGGAACCACTGACCCTAATCATTTCCTATACAAATACGATTGGCATATGACCGGTGCAAGGGCATCAGACGAGATCAAGTGTCGGTACTTTCCGGTATACCTGGAAGGTGTGGCTTTACTTTGGTTCACAAAGCTTCCAGTTCGGTCTGTAGATAAGTTCTCCGACTTAACACAAAAGTTTAAGGAACAGTTCAGATTGTATGCTTCAAAAGCTAAGGATATAATGTCACTGTCTAACCTTGAACAAGCGCCCGGAGAATCAATCAAATCTTTCTTGAGCCGTTTCAATATAGCTTTAGCCGAAGTAGAAAATGCGGAACCACGCATGATCCTGACTTATTTGATGCGAGCCATTGATAAATCGAGTAAATTTGGAATATGGCTAAAGATGAAGGAACCGAACTCACTTGATAAATTCTATAAAAAGGCCGACGAGTTCATTCGCCTTGAAAACCTTTCTACGACGTCAAAGGTGGTTGCTGCCCAAACTAATAACAACAGTGTCCCATCTAAGAAAAGAGAATCTGAAAGTCAGAAAAGGGAGAATGAAGGAGGAAAGAACCAGGGAAATGAAAAGAAACCTCGCCGCTTTAATTCTTCGGATTATACCCCTTTAACTGATACACCAAGAAATATCTATTTTGCAACAAAAGACGTTGTCCAGTATCCTAAGCCACCTGAGATGACGAAAGGTGCAAAGAGTAATGGAAAATTCTGCCAATTTCACAATCAACCTGGCCATGACACTGACCAATGTCGCCAGTTAAAGAAAGTGATTGAAGAATTGTTGGAACAAGGTAAACTCCAACAATACGTTAAGAAAAGCGGAGTCAATCCAACCTCATCCACTCGGGATCAACAACATCCTACCCATCAATCCGATTCTCACAACAACACTGCAGTGGAAGATTCAGAAAAGCTTGTCATTAATGCTATCACAGGGGGACCATACCCAGCAAGCAGAAGATGGGGTGACTACTAATTACCCACTAAACTGCGGCTGGGGCATCTCTCACTTTCTTTGGCATAAAAATCCAAAAGCTATGAATCAAGCATAAATGGAAATCCAGCTTGGAGATTCTGAAACAATAATAACTAGCATTCATTTTTTACTTAACAGCATTGCTTGAATTTGTAAAGATAATGATGGATGTGTAACTTCTGCATTGTAAACCGCTGAGAAATCAGCGTGACTCAATAATGAAAAACTATGCATTGTGTTTTCTGTTATAAAATGCCTGTTATATTTCGATGTGTAAATACTCTAAATGTATTGCTAAAATATCGATCTAATACTGCAGGTCATTAAAGCAAAGCTCACCCATCGCAAAACTAAGCAAGCCTTACAAATCATTTATTAAAGCAAATTTCAAGCAACAAAAATTTCAAACTCGAATCCCATACAAGAGGAACTTCACATAAAAAGTTGACGGCTCCACTATGTCAAGCCCTCGTTAACTGGTTGCGATCGTTGATATAAAAAAGGCATCCAACCAAATAACTTGCGTTTACTCTGTGGAGTCATTCAACAGTGAAGTCTACTTCTTCGGATAAAGCAATTTACTTGCAAAAGAAAGGAACACGCGCTTGGAAACGATGATAAAGGATCGCGGATTGGCGGATGATGATACAACATGAGCAGGCAAACATGGAAGCAGCCAAAGGAAGGTATGCCTCTCAACAGGAAAGCAGGTAGATCCACTAAAGGGATACCTTCCCAAGCAGAAGGAATAAGACCCTCGCTGGCTGATTGTGATGCATCTGATCAGACAGCTTGTGTCCATCCCATGGATCTACTTGCCCCTAAGACGCAACCTTCCTGGCACACCAACCAACTGATGCTCCTTCCCAAGGGTCAACAAAGCCCTCTAACGAGGCACGCCAATAAATGGGAGTGCTTTACTCAATCAAAAAGATTGGTGGGACTACCAAAGGGGCACCTCGTTAATTGATTGCGATCGTTTGTACAAACAGACATCCAATCAAGCAACTTGCGCCTGTCCCATGGATCCCTCCGACCATGAGAAAGTAACTTCCAGGCAATCACAAGCCCTCTTCGGAGGCATAAGCCCTTTTCGAAGGCACAAGCCCTCTTCGGAGGCACAAGCCATCTTCGGAGGCAAAAGCCCTTTTCGGAGGCACAAGCCTTCTTCGGAAGCACCAGCCATCTTCGGAGGCAAAAGCCCTTTTCGGAGGCACAAGCCTTCTTCGGAAGCACCAGCCATCTTCGGAGGCAAAAGCCCTTTTCGGAGGCACAAGCCTTCTTCGGAAGCACCAGCCATCTTCGGAGGCAAAAGCCCTTTTCGGAGGCACATTTCACCCGTGTAGAAGTCCAAAACTGCTTCTCTTCGGAAACCAAAACTGCTTCTCTTCGGAGACCAAAACTGCTTCTCTTCGGAGACCAAAACTGCTTCTCTTCGGAGACCAAAATCGCTTCTCTTCGGAGACCAAAAGACCTCTTCAGAGGCGTACTTCACCTTGCTTGAAGTACCAAAAATAAACCCTTTACTGGGGCACAAAAATCAAAACCTTCTTCAGAAGCTTATTTCACTGTGCAGGAAAATTCACTTTCAAACAAATAAAAGTGATCATTCCCAGAAGTCGAAGTGTTCTTTAGGAAGAAAAAGAAAATAAAGATTTCTCCAAAGACAAGATATACTCTATTAAAAGCAGAATAATTCTTCCCTGAAAAAGTGGAAAGTTATTCTCTAAAATAAGAGTATCGGTCTTGTGAAAGCAAGAAATATTACAGTATACTTGTGGTATGAGGGCAACATTATACAATTCAGTTACATTAATAAAAGTAATATACAAGCAACATACCACAAGTTCATTGCAATACCACGTAATAAAGATGTGGAGTAAATGCATTCTTGAAATACAGACAAAAAGTTTGTACAAATAGAAAGAATCGTTTACTCTACACTTCAAATGAAAAACAGATGTATTCCCACATACACAAGGATTTGTACAAGAAAAATATCTATTTATTTCAACACTATGAGAAATTTTTTACATTGTACAGGTTACAGAAAGAAGCGGAGACCGGTATCCGCACAATCCTCGGTCAAGACAAAAAGCAGAAAATGCAAAAATCAAACTCATTTCCCCTTCTTCCCACCCTTGGAGTTTTTACCCGACCTGGTAATTAGCTTCGTAGGCCGTGTCGGAGAAGAAGGAGAAAGAGACTCAGCCGGATCAATCTCTGCCTCATCCCCAGCAGCAGAAGAACTCTTTCTTCCTTTCTTCGAAACCACACGTTTCCCCTTCTTCTTGGAAGAAGACTCACTCCCCGGAGCAAGAAATGTAGAAAGCTTTGTGTCATAATCAAAAGATTGCTCCAGGGTCTTCTCGCTATCCTCCAGACCTTCTGCCTTCTGTTCTTCGGAAGCAAGTGGTTCGTCTAAACCTTGAAGGGCTGCTATTGGTTCTTCCTGTGAACCTGGTTGAGAAGCCGGAGGAGATATAACTTGAGAAGGAGGAGGAACGACAGCTGAAGAAGGAAGAATTGGTGCAGTTTCCGGCACGACTGCTGCATAATAAAAGAGATCAAAATCAGTATTCTCCGAGAAAAAAGAAGACCGTGAATCGTCAAAATTACCTGGAGAAGCCGGTTTAGCAAGATCAATCTCAAATTCCCGAGCTTGGAAGTCCTTCATTGCCTCTTCCTCTGTAGGGGTGGATACAGTTTCTTTGTCAACCTTAGCGGGAGGCGTGGAATGAGAACTAGAGCCAGTAATATCCGCATGAACTAAAGCCGAAGTATAAGCAGGAGCAATAGGAGGTGTCTCTTCCTCAGGAAGCTTCTCTCCCGTCGCCTCGGCCCGCACTCGGATGAGCTGCTCTTTTCCTTTGGCAAGGGCATCGCGATCGCTCTCACTTAAGTAGGTAGCTTGAAGATCTGTTTCAGAATATCCGGCACCACCAAATAAGTCAATGATTGCCTCTCATACCTCCGCTAAGGTGACTTCATACTTTGGTCCCAAAAATGAAAGGCTCCCACGCCCCAGGACACAATGCATATAAAAGTCGAACAGAGTCGCGTCAACGGTGGCTATGGTCGCCTTATGGGATTCTTCGGCTGCGGCTTTACCAGAGAGAACTTCATCACGTTCTCTTTCAGCCTTCAGTAACTGGGATTGTAGCCTAGCAATTTCTAAGTCTCGAGAGCTAAGTTTCTCCTGAAGTTGAGCAGCGTCATCACGATATTTTCTAGTAACATGCTGTTCTGCTTCAAGCTTGACTTCAGTATCCCGCTGAGCAGCATGGGCGTCTCGAACTTGTTTTTGAAGCATTTCTTCTTTCTGAGAATAAGAAGTGGAGGAAGTAGCAAGCTCTTTTTTAAGCCTTTCAACTTCGGCTTCGAGCTTCACATAACCATCGCTAATGCTTTTCATCTCCGAGTCATGCTGCTTACGCCATTTGTCCCACTCAGATTTATCATTTTCCATGGTCATCATCGCTTCAAGGTTCAGATGGTTGACCCTTTGAAGTTCGTCAACCAGCTTCTGCCACCCAGACATTCTTTCAATGTCAAGCTTTACAGCATCGACATTTTTCAGCATCGCCTGCTTATCAATGGGGACCAAGTCCAAATCAAAACGCACTCCTTTCAGACACCAATTCGGAAATCGGCTCTGGAGTGTGGGAGGACCATCTCCAGCTTGGTACTGTGGCCTATTAATGATGGTCTGGATGTCAGATTCCTTAAGGGCAGGAGAACCGGAAGATGTATTAGGAGGAACAGAAGCGGTAGTCTTTTCCGAGATGTTAGATGTGTCTTTCTCACCAAGTCTGGTACGTTTACTGGAATCATCAGAAGTGTGACTCTTTCCCTTATCGTCGTAAGATTTCCTTTTATAAGGATCGTCGCTTTTGCGGGAAGAGTCACGTCGCTCGTCCCTACTCCCATAGTATTCCTCATCTTCTCTCCGGTGACGCTCTTCATGAGCTCGCCTCTCATGAGCCTTTCTAGCGGCTCTCTCCTCATCAGTTTCTTTCACGACACTGATATAACTCCTAAAGTCATAAGCCTCACGGCTTCCGTAACGCTGGAATTTGTTGTAGTAAGAGCCGCTTCGCCCCATCAGAGAACCTGAAATTGAAGAAAAAGACCAGTTTTAGAAATCCTCAAGTTGAAGAGGCTAAGTGCATATAAGTGCCAAAATTCTAAGTGTGTGTGATGTGCAAACTACGCGCATCAGACTACAAACCACTTTTGGGTGTAGATATGGCAATAAGTTGTGCGGAAGGCATTGTGGTTTGTTGCAAAGAAGAAGTTGCTTCGACAACAGGAGGAACCACTTTAGAAACATCATCTTTAAAGAGCTCCTGAGAGGTTATCATGATGTCGCTCAGACTGTCAAAAGTATCATCGCCATTGTGCATGGGAGATTTCTCCTTTTCAACTTCCACCTCAGCCGTCTTTTCAAGAGTGTAAAGATTTTCCTCCTCTTCAACAACCGGGGCAAGTGCTAACTTACTGGACGGTCCAGCAATGTCGGTAGAAGTAGAACACTTTACCAATGAAGTCTCAGCGGTAAGATCTTGCGATAAAAGTTCTTTAGCAGGAACAGGGGCATCTGACTCCTCAGCAGGAGAATCAGGGACTTCATGTGGCTGAGTGGAACGGGAAGGATGTAAGAGTCCAAATTCATGGAGGAACTCATCTCTCAATAGAAATTGAACACTCCTCTCCTCAACCGGCACGGCCATAAGCCTCTCAAAGGTAGTCTTGTGACGGGATTCCCTAGAAGGGGAAGGAAGCGCTGAAACAGTAGAAAAAGAAGTTAACACTTGACAATTTGGACTTCAAAGAATTTAGAAAAAACACAGGGAAAAGATAGATAATCGTACTTCCCACTCTCCAAATGGCGTAAAATCCCGGGGGACAACGAACAAAGAAAAACTGGCTCAGAAACCCAGGAACGCTTTCGGGAAGACCAATAATCAGTTTGCGATTCCTGGCACTCCTTACAACTGTGATAGAGGGATGGTCCTTGGTCCTTGTGAATGAGCATAGAAAGCAAATTTCTTCAAAACTGGGAAAACGGTCCAGCATTCTCCTAAAAAGCACACACAGTCCCAGCAGGATGGCGAAGCCATTGGGATGAAGTTGAAAAGGAGAGATAGATAATCGAAGGAGGAGTTCTCGGAGACAGTCATTAAACGGGGGAATCGCTCCACTCAAGCACATTTGGCGGTTCACTGCAATGAAGCCATGGGGCGGCCTGTCAGCAGTGTCATTTACTCCAGGGAGCAAAGCGTCAGATTCAGCAATGCCAAACTGGGAGCATAGTTGACGGAAGACTTTATGACTCAGGGTGGTAGGAGTCTTTTCTGGGGGATCATTCAACGGAGTAGCAATTGGAAAAGCTTCTCCACTTGGTTCCAAGTCTTCTTGATGAGATGCCATTCTACACAATCAGCTGAATGTTCAAAAGTGAAGGTGCACGTTTCCTAAAAGTGTGAAGTGCTGTGCAAAACTAATGAAAATGAGAAAAAAAAGCAAATATAACTGGAATTAAACTAGCTAACAATCAGTCGATTACGAGATTTCAGAACCTGTTAATGCTCAAGTGCAGTGTTAATGCAGACAAATCAGTTTTAGTTAACCATTACGATTTTGCTTTAATACTTCACTTGAGTTAGTTATTGTGTAGCATTTCACTCATACAGTTCATTTAATTCAATCTTCTCTTTATCAACTAATCTGTCATTCGATGTGGGCAGTCAGTGGCGGTATATTCGTCCCAGTATTCTGTGAATGTTGTGTTAAGCCGGTTATTAGCATTAAAGTCAAAACAGTGTGAGAGGTAGCACAACACAGTTCAAATTCAAGAGTTCAGCCAACTTCTGTGCAAAGTCATCTAAGTCCTAAGTCGTTAAACGACCTATCATGAGTCGGGGCTTTTAGGTCGTATTAGGCGAATCAAGATGTTCGAGGCATGTTCTCTTAAGTCAGATCATTCAAGTCCAAGAATTCGAAGTCATAGAGTTCAAGTTGTTAAGTCGTTCGGACGAGTTACGAGTTACGAGTTAAGGGCTATCTCGTCCACAACCTAGTCTTTCAGATTTGCTCGCAAGATTAAATCTTAAGTATTAACTCGTTCACAACCTAAGGGGCAAGCTACGAGTTAAATCAAGTCGTCAGTCCTTAAGTCGCGCTACAAAGAAAAGTTTCAAGTCTGAGTGCAAAAATGCAATGTCCTAGGTCGTTACCGACCTACGACCTACGACCTACTCAAGGTCGTCGAAAGTTAAGTCACAGTTTCTGTTCAAAGGTGTTAGTTCATTCTCCCCAGTACATCGATTCGCCGAACTCCTAACCTGTTAACCCATTAGCCTCTCCTTCAACCAAAACTCTCTTCTCCCCAACGCACTCAATTATCTCGAAATCACCATACACCTAGTGTAATGATATTCCATCACAAATCACAAATCGGTCAAACTGAATCGCCGCAATCCATCGTCTGGTTCACACAAGACTGTCCAAGGCTAAGACAGATCATCCTGAATCCATCAATGATCAATTGAAACAAGGATTGCAGAGAGTTGCGACATGGGAAAAGGGGGGACGATGGTGAAAATGGGATTCGTAATTGGGTGACAATCAAAGAATGAATAGCAATCGAATCCACTTACGCAATACGAAATCGAAGATGTCTGGCGGTTGAGTAATTGAGCTTGCCTGAGAGGAACTAAAATGCTTGCAAATGACAGAATGAAACAGGTAAAGGAGAAGAAGGAACGACCTAGGCTATTTATGCCCTGGGATAGTGAAAGGTGAATCGACACATCCGGCTTACGACTTATACTGAGTCGTTCACGACCTACGACTCATCTTAAGTCGATCGAGATCTAGCACACTCATCAAGAAGCGGGCAAAGGAAATCGAAGCACACGACTTACAACTTAAGACGTATACTTCGAGGGGCAAATGTTAACCCCCTTTTAGCAACGACTTACGAGTTAAAAAACTTAATCCTGTGCACTCAACGACTCACGACTTAATCGCTAAGTAGGAATCTACAGCTTGAACGACTTACGACCTACCGGGTTAAGCAGCTTGCGACCTAGGGGAACTTCGCGACTTAACTACTCAACGAGTTAAAGGCTCTATGACTTGAGAGGGTTTCGACTTAACACGATACGACTCATCAAGTTAACTCTTCTATGACTTATGGAGTATACGACTCATGGTCTTACGAGATAAGGAGTATACGACTCATGGTCTAGACGGTTCAGCGAGTCAAGGTCTATACGAGTCATGAAGTCTTACGACTCATGAAGTCTTACGACTCATGAAGTCTTACGACTCATCAGACTTGGAAACGTACGACTCATAAGGTCTTACGACTCATAGGGTGAACGACTCATAAGGTCTTACGACTCATGAAGTCTTACGACTCATCAGACTTGGAAGCGTACGACTCATAAGGTCTTACGACTCATAGGGCTTACGACTCATCAGACTTATGACTCGTAAAGACGTACGACTCACAAGGACATACGACTCATCAGGCTTACGACTTGTGGTGCGTACGACTCATCAGGCTTACGACTTATGGGGCGTACGACTCATCAGGCTTACGACTTAAAGGCTATCGAAACTGGAATCCAAGGCCCTAGCCTGTGCTATTTTGATCTGATGAGTCGACTACGACTTGACACTTGTCTTCCAACTAAGCCGCAAGATGGACCATAAGGCGCCTACGAGACATCATGAGTCGAATACGAGTCACGACTTACCATGAGTCGGATACGACTCATGACTTGGTCGAATTGAAAGCTCAAAAATCTGCTCCTATAAATACCCCATCACTTCCAACATGGGGGGGGGGGGACTTTTGGCAAATCATTTCTACAGCGCTGTTACTCCGTTGAACTCTTCATTCATTCAGTAATCAAGGATCCTTCAAGCATTCGCGACACTACAACAAGCTTCGAGAGAAATTCCTCACATCCGACATGTATTTATCGAGTTTCACCGTCGAAGATTGAGCTAGTAGTCTAGATTGTTTCTTGTGATCGAATTGTACTGTTTCCTGAAGAGATTTGTATCAAATTGTAATCAAATCAGCAATAAGAGACTATAAAGTGGACGTAGGCTTAATTACGGGCCGAACCACTATAAATCTGTTGTTCATTTACCGCTTTTCTGCTATTTTCAGCTTATATTCTGTTCCCGTACCAACAGGTGGTGCTTTCACAAGTTTATTACACACACCGGGTGTTAGCGTTCACTTTTTACCGTTAACAATTACGGACCCAATGGGACTGGTTTCGTCGAATTCCGAGACTGTTTGAAAATTGACTATTTTTAAATATCGATTTGAACAATTAAATTTAAAAACCGAACAAAACAGTTTAAATTTAAATTCTGAAGCTTTTATTATCTTCAGTGTTGTCAATACGAATTTCAAAAGCTTTTGAAATATTTTTCTTCAGCTTATGATCGAAGATTCGAAATTTTATTCACCTCACAATAGATTAAATTTTATAGTTTAATCGCCAAATTCCAAGTTAGATCGGGGATTCAAATTAAATCATCGTTCAAATATTTAAAATTAATTAAATATTTCCAATTTAATTCGTTCAAAATTCTGGGTCGTTACAAACTTCCCTCCTTAAAAGAATTTCGTCCTCGAAATTACAAGTTAGAAAAAATGGTCCTTAACTCGTCTAACTATTTTTTTCACAATCCAATAGTTTTATCACATTCATCAAAACAAATCTTTCTACTAAAGATTCGTTATTAATTCAACTAAATTTTCAACTTCAATTACCGATTTCAAACAACATTGTTTTCTTAACAATTCAATTTTAAGTTTAAATTCAAATTTAAACTTTCAAATTTTCTCAAAAATTTTCTAACACCCTAAATTTTCGAAAAATTTCGCCAGCGTCTCCTTTGCGCGGCTAATACGGTACGACTACAAAACGTCCCTACGGACTCTCAGATTTCAAAAAGAAAAAGAAAAAGCCAAGCGGCTAGAGAAATAAGTCATCAAATCTCATATTCAAATTTAAATACATACCTTTTTCGAGCAATTCAAATTATCTGTGAAATAAATTTTCCAATCCCTTTATACACCTGTATATCCTACTAGCCATTATATCTAGTTACAGCATTCAAATCATTTTGCAAATTCGATTACAAATTTTCAATATATACTTCTTATACATTTTTAGCTTACTATTGGAGTTATATATCTATTTCATTCAATTTGAACTCTCATTCCAATTCATTTGTACTTATAATTCACATTTTCAATTCTATTGGAATTCAATTTATCTTCATTTATAATCATTGAATTTAATTCGTTCAAACCTTATCCATTTGGTCGATAATCAATTAGCTTCACTTACTAACTTTCAGTTTAATACTTCACTTATCAAATTCAATTCCAGTTCTATTTACTTTCAAATTCAAAAATGAATTTTAACATTCAATTTCATTTTCTGGCACTTGCAATCGCAATTTATTCATTCATTCACTAATTCATTCGTTTTTCAATTTGAATTTCATTCTAATCAAATTTCAATATTCTATAAGTTATCAACTTATTAATATTTCGTAAGTATTTTAAATAGGATTCCAGAGTCGTTTCAACTTTTTCAAAACCATTTGAAAACAATTCAAATTATCCTTTTAATTTCCAAAACCAAAATCCAAATTTTCCAAACACTTCCATTTAAAACAATTTGGCAGCAATTCCTCTTTTGGAAACCCGAAAATGAACACCAATGATGCCGCGGTCATCATCGAAGTTATTTTCCAGCGACCGAAAAGAGTTTAGAGCTTTTGTCTCTTCAAAACACTTTTCAAAACCTTTGAAATTCATTTTCCAATCAAAAAGGATTTAAACTTTTCGAATCTCCAAAATTTTCAAATTCTTTTCAAAACATTTCCAAATACTTCTCTGGAATTCCGTTTCAATTTACAATTCACATTTATAATTTACATTCTCAAATTTCACTTGTCTGTGAATTTTATTTTAACTTTGGAGTTATAATTCCAATTTCTCATTCAATTTCAATATAACAATGATAATAATTTCAATATTATCGCTTTCTAACATCCATGCAACCATATACTGTAATAATTTACAGAAAATCATTTCTTTTCTGTACAAAAATAGATTTGGGTAAAATTATTTCATTTACCCTATTCAAAACAATACTGTGCCGAATTGTTCTATTTAAGTGTTTAGAAACCCCTTCGATACAGTTTTGCAAGACTGTGCCGACGAAGGTTCATATACCACTCAATAAACCAATCATCACAATACAAAACAATTTTATATTCAATAACAAATACGCGCTCATATCTATTATTACACTCAAACTCATTCTAGAGTACTACTGACTCTATCTCTAATGAGTAACACCCAACAGAGCAGGGTTGTCGCTTAACCATATGCTCTGATACCACTTTGTCACATACCGAAATTTTCGACTTTCGAAAATTCGACATCGATACTCGCTTTATCGACTGCCGAGCAATCGAGTGCCGGAAACTCCAATAGTGAGGGTTTTAAGAAAAAGAAAAAGTAGAAGAAGAAGAGAAGAGTAGAAGAAGAAAGAAGAACAACAACAGAACAAGAGTAGAACAGAAAAACAATATCAGGACCTTACACATCGCAGCGGAACAATATACAATAGATAATTACTAGTCTTTTAAAACAAAGAACTATATCAGTTTATACATACATCAATCATCAGAGTCAATATACAACAATGGACATTTATATAACTTGTCCTCATACAGAATACACAGTGGAATAAATACTATCAGATACAAATACTACGTCTCGTCATCCAGCTTATCTCCAAAGCTCCAGAATATCCAGAATATCCTGATAATATAACTCTAGGCTGCCCGTGTGGAAATTGGTGGGCACCCAGAGTTTAGAAGGGAAACAATAAACTCCGAGTCAGTCATGGTGACTGGTGTGAGATCGTAAAACAGTTATTCTTTAAAATAAACAACAGGATAATTTTAAAGTCAATTCGAAATGCTTTTGGAAAATGAAACTACCATAAGACCTCCCACCACACACACAATGCAAACGCAGACTTGGAGGAGATTTCTTCTTATGATAGTCAAAGATGCTTACTACGCAAAAATCAAATTCTTTTTGATATTATTATTAGTGCATAGTGGAAAACATTTCGAAAGTATAATATAAATCTTAGCCAGCATAGGTACCATTATATTATGCCTGCTATAGCTGCCTCCTGAGGAGACAGGTTATACAATTGAAATCGTAAAGGCTCGTATTGTTTCTTTGGATTTCCAACAAATGGTCAGGCTAAGGAACTTTCTATCCATGATGGGTACGTCCCTGGAATAGACGACCCGAGAACCTAACCGGATCTCTGCCAACACAAGGCCGGGTTACCTCTGCAAAAATAGGTAACTACTGACACGCGTATGCCATCCCCCGATCGTCACCGATCTTCCCGAGGATCCCCGATTCGCAACAAACCACATAGATAATAATAATGCAGTAACCACAGAGGTTAAGTATCTGGGCTCCATACCATGATACCACCTTTATCCAGAAGGAATGACATACACTAAGGGGCGCTACTCCCTAGAACCTTGCCGCATCCTTCCTGTTTCGACCATTTCCGGGGTGTGAGGCTCGATGAAGTCTCGTCCACAAAGCTACGCTTTCTACAAAGCCCTGCTTTGGGTCAAACAAAAATGATCAACCTATGATCACAAAGATATAAGATCAAACAAATGATCATATCACAAATGATCAAACACTGATCATTTCACAGCAACACTCAGTATGCCACGTTACCAAATTGGGATATATCGCTAATAAATTTCAACTACATAACCTCTGAGCTCGTACGTCTCAGAGAAGGGTGTTAAGCTAAGAGAATAAATTCTCCGCCACCAACAGAAATGTATTTGAAAGAAATCAGCTTTATATCTCAAATTGTAACGTCAGACACACAATCCATACAAGTCTGTTCCGGGATCGAACAGAACCGAAGGCACTTCTCACGAAGCCCTTGCATTTCCGGATAATTTTCAATCACGTCAGGACTTCCCGTCACTAAGGGTGATAAAACCTCTAAATCGAAGATCAGTCGATGTAGAGTAACTCGACGGTAATCCTTCCGTTTTCAAAAATATCCGGTCTTCAACACCGGTCTTCAAATGCAATTCATAACGACGTATCACATATTCGGAATGGGTTATACGACCCCATGGTCCTTTCCCGGCTAACCCGAATAGTGAGCGATTATTTAAAAATAAGTGTGGCATTCAAATTCATCCAATTCACAACAAAACATCCATTCAGGGTAATTATTGATAGTCGGTTATTTAACTATCAATAAAGATGCGCAACATCATCAGATTCCAAATAATTTTCCCAAATTATTTTATCTTCCAAAATATCTTTTACCAGATATAAAATTTCCACACTTAATCATTTGAAAACAATTTCAAATCAATTTCCACATTTCATTTTATCTTTGAAGATAAAATCTCAAAACAGTTCATTTCATATTGGAAAAGCATTTCCATACTTATTTAAAAATAAGTATTTCACAAATCATTTATTTTCAACATTTGAAAATATTCGATATACTTAAATCAATATTAAGTATACATTTCATTCTTAAGGAAACCATTCTTTTAATACCTTTATTTGAGTCAAAACGAATGTTACGTAAAACATCGTTACGACGACTCAAAATCAATAGTATAGGGATTCGGAATTAAGATAGATATATAAATCCCAATACTATATAAAACATTTCCTTTCGGAAATCATTTACTATAACAACAGTGTTATAGTCCATCATCTCCTTATTTTCTCGAAAACGTCTATTTCAACAATAAATGTTGAAATCTATGGTTTCGATATTTCCCACATTTTAAAAACATCTTTAAAATGTTTACTTCATTTTTAATGTCACTTCTTCAAAAATGAATCCATTTATTTAATAATATATTCACTGTCCAAAATCGTGAATATATTTCACTTAACCCAATTTCAATCATTTCTACACATTTTATCTCAATAAAAATTCGCTATCCAAAATCGCGAATATATCTCCTTTAAAAATCTTATATATTTAATTTCTCAAATTCAACTGATTTCGAATTTATAAACAACGTTTATAAATTCTATTCCTACTTTATAACAACTTCGATTTGTAAATCTCCTTTATTAACAAATTCGATCCATATTTCATTTGAAGGCAAAAACCCAATTTATAAGTTAATTTCTTATAAACCTTCCATTCTACAATTTCATTCATTTTAACTTCAAAATTTATAAATCTATAAATTTCATACATTTTAACTTCACAATTTATAAATCTATAAATTTCATACATTTTAACTTCACAATTTATAAATCTATAAATTTCATACATTTTAACTTCACAATTTATAAATCTCGTTTAAATTCCAAAAATTTTAATTGATAAATATCAATTCTATACATCTTTTATATACATCGTTTTTAATAATTCGAAAATCCAAATTTAAACTATTTTATAAATTACTTAACTATTTATTTCAAAATCACCTCTCGGTTATATTTCACCAAAATCTTAACCTTTATAACTTTAATAATTTTAACGTTTGTAAATTAATTTCCAAAAATTTAACAACGTATATTTACAAATAATCACTTTAAAAATCTCTTTTAAAGTTAAAATCGTTATTTTAAAACTTCAAAAATTTAATCCAATGATGCAACGCATCAATTAGTCCATCACAACATCAATCATCATATATCATCATATGATAACAGAATATATATCAACATCTGTAAATAAATAAATACAGTTGAGGAATCCAGTTGGATCCCTCCAACCTGTTTCCCTGCATCCAAAGATGTTAGCACAATACCAATTCCGCTCCAGTACGGAATTATCGCGGTATATGGGTTTTATAAAAATCCGCTTACTAACGGCGCAATAGGGTCTCATCCGCTATACGAGGCGGGAAATCATCAATCCAATATATACATATGCCAATATGTATATATTGCTATATATATAGATATATCCTATCATATCTAATAGCACATTCAAACAAATCAATCAATAACTGCAATTCAATTATAAATCTGAGTGAGAAGATCTCACCTTAGCTTTTATATTTGCAATCCATTTCCATTTTTGACTCGATTTCTTCATTTTAACCTTATATAAATAATTATACAAATTCATTAATATTCGAATCAACTGAACAATTAAATTTTTATTTGGAAATTTTAATGAACCAATGATAATTTTTTTTCTAATTCCCTTTAACAATTTCAAAAATTCATTTACTTAAAATTTTAGATAAAATTTATTTTGTTTCAAATCAACAGAAATAGTAGATAACATCCTTTACATTTTCTTCAAATTACTGATACATATATTTCTATTTGAACTGCATATATCAAATTAACTTGTATAAATTAAAATCTGCATATAAATTTCTATGTATATTTTTTTTCTATTTACTTAGTTATCACCATTTCAGATTCTAATTAGAAATCAATTGTAAAACTTAAACTGAATTCAGATTAAACAAATTACCCCAAATCGACTTCGAACCCATAGACTGTGACTCGGCCATGACTTACAACTGCAACCACGTCGATTCCAGCACCTACCCACGCACCTGGAACAACCGCAAGAACTGGACCCATCGCCGTACCAACGATGAACCAAGCGAGAGCCCTCACTCGACCTCCTGCCTAGCCTCCTGTCGCGCAGACGATGCCTGACCCAAAATCGAACATTCCTCCTTGACCGCTCGAGACTGCCTTGGCCTCCGCATCTCGCGAAATCAGCCCTGCTCCACGCGTGCCGCCGCCCATCCATCCTAGCGAATCATCGACACACTCGTCTCGTACGCGAGATTGAACTCGCGAGCGCCACTGACCACCTCCCTACATGCGTACGCACAAAAGTATGGCGCCTCACGACATCATCCATGTCGATGTCCTCCATCACCTCGCGCGCGAATCTGGGCAAGACGTGAAACGCCAAGCCACTCTCGCGTTGCCCCAAAGACCAGCAACCATTGGAAGCTCGAATCGATCGAATAGGGTTTTCGGTTTGATTTTAAAATGGGAAAAAGAGGTGCGGCCATTGTTGATTTTTGTTTTTGAACGAGAGTGAAGGAAGTCTCCTTTATATTTTGTTTTGTTTTGAAGAGGACAAACGCCATTACTTTGCAGAAGTTCGAGTGTTTTTAATCTGAACGGAGGGATATTTAAAATTGCTCGGGTATGGGTTGCACGATCTCGCATCGTGATAGTAGGCGTGATTAAAGGAAAAAATGTTGACCAACTTTAAATTTTAAAATTCAATTTGAATTCAATTAAATCTCAACGTGTTTTCTAACCGTACGGTCACAAAGCAACTCCGAAAAATACGAAATTGGAAATCCAACAATAATACAATATTACGGACCCAATGGGACTGGTTTCGTCGAATTCCGAGACTGTTTGAAAATTGACTATTTTTAAATATCGATTTGAACAATTAAATTTCAAAACCGAACAAAACAGTTTAAATTTAAATTCTGAAGCTTTTATTATCTTCAGTGTTGTCAATACGAATTTCAAAAGCTTTTGAAATATTTTTCTTCAGCTTATGATCGAAGATTCGAAATTTTATTCACCTCACAATAGATTAAATTTTATAGTTTAATCGCCAAATTCCAAGTTAGATCCGGGATTCAAATTAAATCATCGTTCAAATATTTAAAATTAATTAAATATTTCCAATTTAATTCGTTCAAAATTCTGGGTCGTTACAAATCCCGTAAACATCTCTGACGCCACAACACTCATGTTATATGCGATATCGATTTGACTCACTTAAGAATATTTTAGTCCTGACTTGAGTGTTTTTTCATCGCGCTCGGGTCAGTCCTGAGTTATTCAGCTTATTGAAGATTTATTCTGGAGGACGAAGACAAAGATTTGGTATATTATTACTGTTAGTATTCCTGCATCATGTTGTCTGCTGCATTATTTGTTTACCCCTGATGTATATATAACTCTGATAAATGTTGTATAGATTATAATCAAATGTATAGTATAAACAACTTCATCAACTGTTTATTTGATTATTATATTTTATCGTTCCGCTGCAAGATTCTTTGTTTGTTTTCTTCTTTTTTTCTTATTTTTCTTAATTAACCTCATTGATCATCTATGTTCTGGATTGTTTAAGTCGAACATGTGTGGATTATTGTCGATTTAAACCTTTCGAAATATGGGTCATCACAGTTGGTATCAGAGCTTTGGTTTAGCGATAACCTTAGCTTTGTGGGGTTTGAATCATTAGAGATAGGGTAGTAATACCCTAGAATGAGTCTGTTTAAGTGTGTATATATATGAGAGAGCGTATTTGTTAGTGTTGTATAAAATGTTTTATATTGTGTTGTTTGAATTGTTAAGTTTGAATTTTGGGTTCTAATCGGTACGTGGGACGCCACTATACCGATAAGGATTCCAAAACACTTGAATAAAGAAAACCAACACAATATTGTTTTCAAAATTTGGTAAATGAAATAATTTTACCTAGGATTATATTTAATAAAAGAATGGTTTTTTGAAATTTAGGTAGTTAAATGATTTGGTTGTTAGAAATGATAATATTGATCATTATCGTTTATTGTTTGATTAGTCAATATTCTTAAACTATTAGCTATTATATGATTATAAGAAAATGAAACTGTATAAATGTGATTTATAAAATATAATTTGCAAGTAAAATGAATATAAAATTGAGAATTTGAGAAATTTAAATTTCGGTGTTTCTAAAAAAAGTTTTCAAGGTTTGGAAAATAATATTAGTATTATTTAAAAATATATACAAATACAAATTGTTTTCAAATAAATTTTAAAAGGAATGAATTTAGTACTCCCCTCTTCCGTTGTTGGAAAATAATTTCGGTGATGATTATGCAGCATCATCGACGTTCATTTTCGAGTCTCAGAGTTGGGGTGACTTCTGAGAAGCTTTGCTACGAAATTGTTTTGATAAACGAATTTTGGTTCAAACTCCAAAAGTATGATTCGATATACAAAAGATATAAGTATATATACTTATTTCAAATGATTTGAAATGAACCCAGTATTTAAAATTTTTAAGTTCTGTTAATTAATAATCTTCAAACTATTTGAATGAAATGAAATATTTGAATAACCAGAACTTATAAAATAAGATAATTAAGAAATCTAAGCTAAATGTTTTGAGAAACTTTAGAGTTGAAGTTTGCAACTCTTAAATTGGAAGTAAAGAAAATTTAAACAAGTTACAATAGTGAACATTCTAGTTAAGAAAAATGAACCAGATTAATTTTTATAATACCAAATTGGATTCTAATAACATATGATAAGACTTACCAAATGTTAAAAGTTAAAATGATGATTTGGATATGTAAGGGGATATTATACAAGTAAACAAAACTTAAAAGTAATTCAAATGTATATAAATGGAAATTTAGTTGTAATAATAAATGTTATATACTTAATTAGTATATTATTAAATGATTAATGACTAAATGAAATAAGTTAGTGGAACTTAAGAAAGTAGACAAATGAATTAAAAAATATCTTTGTAAATTGGTTATAGAATTAAATATAAATTTGCAAAGAAAAACTTTTGAGATAATTATAAACTTAGATAAAGTCATATATAAGAAGTTGGAAGTTTATAGAATGATTATAAACTAACGCGATGATTAATAAAATGTTTCACAAACAAATTTGTTTTTAAATGAAATTGTGAAAATAAATGTGAATTAAGTTGTAAAGAAACTCATGTAAGGATATAAGAAATAATTCATTAATGATGTTGATTTTAAAATGGAGATATGAACACTATAATTCAAATGTTCCACAAAAATGTAAAGTAAAGTTTATAGCTTATAACTTTGATAAATGTTAGTTAAACAAGATGTTAAATTAATTGAATATGGATGTTAAAGGAAGGATGCTAATATTGAATTATGAAATGAACTGTAACTTATGAAAAGCTAACCGAAATGAATAAATGGAAGAAGTTAGTGAATTGTATTAATAAAATGAGTAAATGAAATAACATTGATTTAAAATGAAAATGAACTTAAGTGTAGAATGAATGTGAATAAATGAATTGATATGAGATGCTGCTAAACGTAAAACGAAACAATTGAAATTTAACAAATTGAATTAAATAAATTGAATGGAAATGAAATAGATTTGAATAAATTGGAAGTAAACCAAGTAAATGTTAACAAAAATTAAATGTTAATAAAAAAATGAAGTGTATAAATTGAAATATGAACGTTGGAAGATGTAAATTAACATAGTTATGAGTTAATTAGATGAATTCGATGAATATTAGTAATGGAATGGTTTCTTTTGTTGTAAATAATTATTTTAACTATTTTGATTGCATATAATTGGTGTTTTGTCGTGTATTGGTGCAAATGTTTATGATTTGGATTCAAAATTCATGCTATGCGATTCTATTTAACTCATATATGCTTCCCATATCTTCATAAACGACTAATATTCTAAATTGTGTTGAGATAGGTACATACGAAAACCGTTTGGACGTTAACGCAGGTTTTTATATGCTTTTGCTTGCTTAGTATGAGCGAACTCGCTCATACTAATAATAATAAGGTACATATCTCGGATTACATACCGCAATTTTATATTTTTCCCTACGGGATGCCTCATCAGTGAGATGTATATTTGATATATTGGATATATTTGGATTATATATTGTATTGTAAAAAATTTCGATCGAGCCACGCAAAGGAGACTCTGCCGAAATTTTCCGTAAATCCGGGAGTTAGAAAAAATTTGAAGTTTTAAAAATTTTATAGCTTGTTTTGATAACTAACTTGTAAATTCCGTTAGCCGATCGGAGTAGCGTAGTAGAAACGCAGTAATGGTTTTATAAATGAGATTTAATGTTTTATAAGTTGGTAATTTTGAATAAAATATATCAAATGTTAAATTCTATACTTAGTCCCTTTTCGAGGAAGAAAAGTTTTGAGTGGGGGAGAATGTAACGACCCATACTTTTAACTATTTTAAATTATGAAATTTAATATGATTATTGAATAAAAATGGTTAGAAATAAAAATTTTAATTGTTTATTTATGTAATTTATTTGATATGAACTTAGATAAAATTTTGAAATAAACAATTTCGAAGATTTGGGCAATAATAAATATTGAAATGAAATTGTATGTATTTAATGTGTTGTAATCAATAAACTTGAATTGAATAATAATAATGTTGAATGACTGTAAATGGAAATAGTTGTTTTATTATTTGAATTCGCTTTAAAAGTTAAATAACTTGTATTGCAAATTTTAGCGTTTTATTCGATAATTAAATTGTTTAAAGTTAATAGTGCAATTATTTGAATAATTGAATTCTGAATTTAACATGAATGAAAATGGTATAGAAAGTTGGTTTAAATTTTATTTAAGTATGAATGAAGATGTTAACATTTCAAATTGGATTTAATTGTGAATAAATAAAAATTGGAAATTATATATTTTATTTAACAAGTTACAATTAGGGCTGTCAATTTCCTACACGACCCGAAACACGACCCGAAACCCGCACGGAAATTAGTGGGTTAACCCGACCCGTTAATTTGGCGGGTCATTTTCGGGTCAACCCGAATTTGACCCGTTTATAAACGGGTGGGTTTCGGGTTGACCCGCTAACCCGAAATTGACCCGTTAACAACCCGTTTATACTTATATAGGTTGACCCGACCCGTTTACGACCCGCCCCGACCCGTTTATGACCCGTTCGTACCTTATACGGGTTATATGGGTTGACCCGACCCGTTTATGACCCGTTCTGACCCGTTTACGACCCAATTATACCTTATACGGGTTGACCCGACCCGTTTATGACCCGTTTACGACCCGTTTAACCCTTATACGGGTTGACCCGACCCATTTACGACCCGACCCGACCCGTTTATAATCGGGTTACACGGGTCGGGTCGGGTCGGGTCAACCCGTTTGTAAACGGGTTGGGTTCGGGTTGAGCTTTTTCTGACCCGTTTAATAAACGGGTTGATCCGACCCATTTAAAATCAACCCGAACCCGACTTGACCCGACCCGACCCATTGACAGCCCTAGTTACAATAGCCATTTTGGCCACTGTCTCGGATTTCGACGAAACCAGTTCCATTAGATCCATAATAGTGTATTACTATCAGATTTCAAATTTCGTAGCGTTTGGAGTTACTGTTTGGTCGTACGGGATAGAAACGCGTTAAAATTAATATTGTAATTCGATTCAAAAAGCTATCTTCCACATACGATCGAATTAGGCCTCAAAACCTGTTCCATTGTGTTTGAAATAGGGGTAAAAAATTAAAAACGCCAGGCGGCACGCTTCGTTTGGAGTTCGTTCAAAAATTCACGTGAACAATAAATATAATAATACAATAATATATATGAACATATATATATGCTCAACCCTTCTCAACCCTAACCCTAGCTATTATCTTCTAGCCGCCACTAACTTTATTAATGGCCGAAATCTTTCCTCCTAGATAATGCGCGATCCAGCCACAATCAGGAGAAAAGTTCTACTACGAAATTGTTGAGCTCCTCGAGTACTATAAGATCAATGGTGGTGATTGTGATTGGCGCAGAGAGGAGAGAGAAAAGGGGTTGCATTCGTGCAGCGTACTAGTATAAAATTCGAGGCGATGGCGGAGCCTTGCAGGTGCGGTCTCTGGCCAAGGGTGTGTGGTGGCTGGAGCTTTCGTACAGTAGTGTTGGATCGACTTCAGGCGTTGAGATGGTGGAGCGGTAGTCAATAATCGATCGGCGGCAATGAGTTGTTTCGAACCTGGTTTATGCGATGAAGGCGATAGCAGCATTTGGTCGGGATTTGTTTGCAAATATGAACGACCAAATTTAATTTGGGTATAAAAAAGTAGATTTATTTGTTTTAAATTCGTGAAATCTTATAAAATATATATCTTTTTTCATATGAGTTCGAAATTGGACGAAACGAGCGGCATTGGAATCGTATCGACGAAGGCTTTGGCGTGGAATCGAAGTGGCATTTATTTGAAGCTGAAATATTTTCAATTTCAAATAAAGGTGAGTGTTTTTAACGCTCGCGACGTACTACAATATTTTTATGTTTGTTAAAATTGAATCGTGAAGTTATCTAATTTATTGACTGTTATTTGAAAATGAAATTGACATATGAATTGACTGTAGGTATTAAATTGACAGTTAAATTTGAAATTAGAATTTAATTGCCAGTAAATTACCTGATATTGATAACTATGAAATTGTTGTGAATTATTGGCTGATTGTGATGGATGCTATTGATTGATGTTTTGGATGATCTGGATGTTTATTTATTTTGATATATCCTGCTATCATCCTGTATATTATTTACCGTATATAAAATTGTAAATCGAATTATTTCGAATAAATTAAGAAATAGGTTAAAATGATATATACCTATCACATTTATTTTGGACTGAAATGATATATATCCATCCCTGAAATTAAATTGAAATAAGGGATTCACTTGGCCATAGGATAGAAAATTATATATGGACACCAGATTTGTTAAATTAAACAATTTTAAAAATTTTGATTTTAAATTTATTTAAATGATTTGATTTTAAGAAATAAAAATCGAATTTATGGAAATCGAACTATTTTCGAACTTGAGCTCGAAGTGTTGAAATTTAAGTTGATAACTGGAATTGTTTAAATAATTGAGGTTGAGATTTTGAAGTTAAAATCAAAATATGATTTGATTTCAGAAATTAATTTGTTTTAAAAGATTGGATTTTTATTTGAACTTTGAATATTGCTAAGTAAAAGTGATATAAAATGATATTTCAAAATTGAGCTCGGAATTGAATTATATTTGAAGATTGGGATTTTAAATTGAATATTGAAGGTTAGTTTGATTTAAGTGTTTTGAATCGATATTTTAAAAATCAAGCTCGAAACTGATATAAATTGAAACTGAAATTAATTTGGAATCGAAATCGAAATTGATTTGAATAAAAAATTAGAGTCGAAGTAAAATTTGACTTCAAATCGAAATTGAATCTATTAAATCGAAATGGAAATTGAAATTGATTTGAATTGGAAAATTTGGAATTGAATTAGTTTGACTTTGAAACTATTTTCAAATAAATTATTTTAATATAAACTGTTTAAAATCTATCTTCTTAAATATACAAATTATTTTGATTTTCCAAACTATTTTACATTATAAACCATTTTCAATACTCAAACAATTTTCTATTAAACTATTATAACTATTTAACTATTTCAAACTATTTTCTAAAAATTCAAACTGGTCAAAAGGGTGGAATGTTTATATTTAAATCGTTGATTTAAATACGAATTAGGTTAAAATGAAGTTATAACCTAAATTGAAATTTGAAACAATTTAGGAAGCGAAATCGGGATATTAAGGCGAGAATGATTTTGAATTGAAATAGTATATTTTGAGCAAATATGATGATTTCGAAATGGATTTGATTTTTGAAGCGAATATGATATTTTGATATCAAGTATGAATTTTTTTTCGAAATGTAAAAGTACCAACCGGTGTGTAAAACGACGTTTGGTTGGTAAAGAGACCATCGCCTCTTAATGGCATACTCTCTGTCAATATTGGGAACCACTTTAACAACTATGTACGTGGAAGAGACTCCAGAACGAAGTGGTTGGATTTGGCAACGTTTGCTGGATTTGAAAAAAGAGAACGATGATGGATTGGCCTGACACTTATGTCAATTTGAAATGACTAAAACAGGAGCCGTACTAGTCAATGAGGCTAGCTACCTCTAGAGGACACATTTCTTCGTATTTCCATCATTTACATTGTGATTGATTGGTGTGTACCCTCTGATTTTGGGAGTGTTGCACACGGTAGGCCGTTAGGGGTTACCACCAGCCGGGAAGGGTAAACTTGTAGTATCCTACCTTGGGCATTGCCTCACGTGCCTTGTCATACTTTTATCCCTATACGAGACCCATACGATTTTGGTTTAGTATTGTTGTATCACAGCGCATCACTGACTACCGACGTGCTATTGGTGGTGTCAAATGCAAAATGTACGCCAATGCTTAAAAGCGCGTTAAGGGGGATTAATGTAAAGCCTTAACGCTAAGAAAAATATTTATTTTATTGTTTAAACATTATATATGTAGTGTATTCTACTACATATAAATATTTAGACGGATCCTTAAGAGATGGAAAATCCCGTAACATCTCTTGAGTTATTGCATGCACGTTATACACTGGATAGGAGATGTGAAATCTCGTAAACATCTCTGACGCCACGACACTCATGTTAGATTTGACTCACTTAAGAATATTTTAGCTCTGACTCGAGTGTTTTTCTTTTCATTGCGCTCGGGTCAGTCCTGAGTTTTCAGCTTATTAAAGATTTATTCTGGAGGATAAAGATGAAGATTTGGTATATTATTACTATTAGTATTCCTACATCATGTTGTCTGCTGAATTATTTATTTACCCCTGATGTATATATAACTCTGATAAATGTTGTATAGATTATAATCAAATGTATAGTATAAACAGCTTCATCAACTGTTTATTTGATTATTATATTTTATCTTTCCGCTGCGAGATTCTGTGTTTGTTTTCCTCTTCTTTTCTGATTTTTCTTAACTAACCCAATTGATCATCTATGTTCCAGATTGTTTAAGTCGGACATATGTGGATTATTGTCGATTTAAACCTTACGAAATGTGGGTCATCACAGATGCAATCAAAACTACAATGTTTCAAAATTATATATTATTATAACTAATTGGAAATATAATGTTGTTTAACTTTCAGTTAAAATTTACATTTTTTGTGAAATGCAATTAAATTGTAATGAAAAAAATATAATTTCCAAAGTTGATTTTTATATGTCAAAAATGGAGAACATTAGAAAATTTATTAAACATGCGATTTGATGGTGGGAATGATTCTTAAATTCAACTATTCTACAAAAATTATTGTATTTTAAATATTGAAATTTAACGGTTGGCATGTGAAAATATTGGTTGCATGTGTTGTTAAAAAGCAAGGACTTGGCTTATAAAATTATGAGTATAAGACCCGCTTTACATTTCAATTATAAAGCAAGACCCGAAACTAATATTCACTCTTAAGAAAATGTAGACCACCTTCCCTTTTGAAATCATGCATGTAAACTATGTAAATAAAAGCATAATTTAAAGCAATTAAAAATGACAATCATACACCCTTTTGCAAGAAAAATAATAGAATAATCATGTCTGAATCTGTGTAGTTAATGCCCCGCTATAACCCTGCTATATCTCATAGTGGATTTCTTCCGCTATGATTTTTCCATATAGCCCCAAATATAGCATTTCCGCTTTAAGCCCCGCTATTTCCATTATATCCCGTTATTCTCGCTATATTTCGCTATTTCTGTTATATCTTCTTTAAAAGAAATGTATTGAAAAATGACATTTATACATTATAAAAATTATGAAATTAATTTACTTAATTGAATTTTTAATATATTTTCAGAATTGAAAATACTCTAATATTCTACTAAATTCAATTATGCTATATAATAATTTTATGTTTATTTATAGTATATTCGCACATGTTTTTATTTAATATTATTTATGTATTAATTATAATTCAATTGAATGTCAATTTTTCATTTAATTACCATTTATATATTTGTAAAAACATCAAGTACGAGTTTTATATGCTATTTTAGAGTCATAAGCTATATCCCGCTATATTTTCGCTATATCCCACTATGACTTTTTGCACGTCCACCGCATTGAATCTACTAAGTGCTTTAATTGCATGGATTTGGATAATAATGTAGTATATGCTTAATCCCTATACATTTTTGAAAATAAAATAACATGTAAAATAATAAATTATCAACACAAAATTGGAATATGACTGATTATTAACGTCTAATACATTCAAAAAATATATGATGATAAAAGAAACATAGTTTTTGAATTCTCAAATAACACTTTACTGAAATCAGGGTCAGCCTTTTGCTAAAGAGAGACAAGCATTAGCTTTGGGATGCGTCAACAACAAGGGTACCACCAGCAATATCTCGCATCGCACAGCAAAAGGAAAAAAATCATAATTCGCAAGGGTAGCCATAGCATCACAACACATCAAGACTTGATACGAGGGCCTCCAAACTCAAACCAGCGGCTGCGACTCAAAACTCCAATTGATGACGGCGACTCCAATCAGATTTCTAATGACGTCATCAGTAGGTATGTAACGACCCTAATTTTGATTAACGTTATTTAGGATATTTAATTAGGTAAATTAAATGAAATAGTGTAAATGATTGTGGGAATTGAGATTTGTAAAACTTCAAGGTAGCCGCGCCTAATTAATTAATGAACAAAAGGAAATTAACATAAAATAAGGAAGGGTAATAGATAAGGACTTAGTAGATAAGGGCAAAAGAGGAATAGGTTATATTCTTATACCCTAAACACTTATGCCACTTTCATTTTCCATGTTCATAAACAAAAAATTAAACCAAGCTTGGCCGACCACCATTAGAAGAATATAAAGGGGAAGATAAGCAAGATTTCAAGCAAATCTCAACTCCTTAACAATAAGCTTAGGTGAATAATAGATTACATCTCATTTTTATATAGCTTTCAGTTTCTAGATAAGACCCGTGTTTATTTTGATTTTGATTTGCCATATTTTGATTGTTTAAATGGATATATATGCTTGTTGATGATTTAGGCTATTACATATAGGTTTTATGATAAGAATTGATTTGGAAAACCTATTAAAATTACATCCAAATGATTTGCATTTTTGATATGAGGTCAGAAATATTATTTTAGAGATGGGTTTCGAGTTGCACAATTTTTTGAATTAACGTGGATTTATTATGAATTTTCTAGTGAAGAAAATGGTTAAATTGGGTTTAAATTAATTTCGCCTATTATATATTATCTTTGGGTCAAAAATTTAAATATTTTAGAAAACATATTAAAAGTGATTATGAGAAGTTTTGAAGAATTTACCTAAGTGTTTTTATTAAGGATATAAATTATTTAAGGTATGAGAATTAAATGTTTTATATTTTTATAAAAGGAGAAGGAGCAATTTGCTAAATGTTTAAAATTATCAAATACTGAATTCGGCAGTACTTTTAGGAAAGATTTTTGGAAATAAATTGGCAACCAATTATATGGTAATAAATAAGCAATTTTTGGATATTACTTAATAAAGTAAAAATCAGTTTTTATAACGGTTTAATGTTCCGCCACTTTCGGCATCTAACTTTCGACTTCATACTACCGCCTCCATCCTATTCGAAACCAATGCACATGGTATCAATAACTTGGTACGTAGTGGATTGGAGATAGGCAAAAGGTATAGGGTCGAAACATGCTTTCGAAGGAGTCGAGGCCTTGTTTTGCTTTCAAACGAGATGTCGCTTGCTTTGCTTTCAAAGGAATGGTTTTGAAAGAGTTTTGCTATGGCTTTCGACAATGGCTATTGCCTTTTGTTTTAAACAAGCTTTCAACAGGGTCGGAACACTCACTGCCGCACTCTACCTTTCGACCCATTTGAGGCCGCATACACCTTTAAACATTAGTTTCGAATGGGTGCTTTTGTTTTTAAAATAAGGAGCTGCTTCTCCATGCTTTCGAAGGGGATGGTTTCAAAGCCATCTACTTTCTTTTACTTAGGAAACTGCTTTTGAAAGAGTGCTTTCAACTTGGTTCTTTAGGACCCTTTGTTCTATTTAAAGATAAACCCATAGGTTTCGAATGGAATAGTTTTAAATGCCATCGAAACTACATTCCACAAGCATTTACTTAAACCCAATGCTTTTGAAAGGTTTATTTTAAGTAACAAACCATATTGATTTCGAAAGGTATATAATAAAGGTTTCGAAGGGGAGGTTCCCCAATGGTTTCGAAAGGTACTTAAAGTATTTTAAAGGGAAGGTTTCCAAATGCTTGAAAGACAAGTTGAAAGAGTTTTGGAAAAGAGGATGTCTAAGGTTTATAAAGGTTTCGAAGGGATACCTTCAATGATTTCGAAAGGTTGTTATAAAGGTTTCGAAAAGTATGTTTTGGCCTTTGGCCTAGTGTTTCACGGTATAGTAGTTAATATTTTGAAAGGGATACTTTCAATGGATTCGAAAGGGTTGTTTAAAGATTTTAAGCAAAGGTTTTGAATGGTTTACCTTGGCTTTCTGGCCTAAGATCTTTTAAGTTGATGGGGATTTTAACTTAATTTGGAGGGATAGATAACACTCAATATATTTCATCAACATTGTTTTGATTAAAGTATATATAATATGGCAAAGAGATTTGAGTAAAGAAAAGATTATATTTTCCTTGTTTAAGTATGATTTAAAGGGTTAAATCAATTTGAAAGAAATATTTTCAAGGAAAATTTAATGGGTAGTTAACCCTAAGTAAATGACTCAGACACTAAATACCAGATGGGACTGGTATTGGGTCCTGCCCTATACATTAGCTATTGCCCCTAGCTAATTTAGTCCAAAATTGTGTTGGGCTTAGTCACAAGTAAGACTTAAATAATGTTGCACAAAGAAAGGAATATACATGGAAGAAGGATAGGTTATTGGTGAGCCCGCAAAACCATTAGGATCAGTTGACCCTGGGAGAAGTAATTTAAGAACAGACCATCCAGAAGTGTGTCTAACAAATGTTAGATTATTTATTTTGTCCGGTAGGCCTGAGTCAGCCAATGGTTAGAAGTTAGCCAAACAAAACTATATTGTTTAAATTGATAGCCCATTTTATTATTTGATTTCTGAGCATATATGATATTGCTATTATTGTTTTAATCAGTTTGATTGCAAGATTCTGATTTGCAGAAAGATATGTTTCAAGGGAATATTAGTGAGGGGAAACCTGTTTCGTTATGCGGCATGGTCTCACTTAATATCAGTAAACCGGGATGCAATAGTAATATTGACACCAGGCCTTATGTCCGACTCGAAGTTTATGTTTTCCCCTTAATCTCTTGGGTGCTCAAAATTCAATTTAAGTAGATTGAAAGTTATGGTTTTTCAGGTTTAGTAGGTTGGACGAATAAAGCTTTCGAAGACATGCAGGAGTCAAAGCTAGCTATATTGGAGCTATTTAGTTTTATTTCCTCTGTGATGTATTAAGACTGATATGTCTATTTAGTAATCTGGTCATCCAAGGGGCATCTTCGTATGTCGCTCTTGGCGTAATTTGTAATAATTATATTTGATCAAAACCTGGGAATCATTTGGGATTATGTATCTGAATATGAAATATTGATTTGAAATGTAATCAGAAAAGTTGTTTTAATACGTGTTGATTTTATTTCATATTCACGTGCTTCTAATATTATGGATACTATTAACATTACCATATTTTGTCACCGGAAGTTAATACTATGGATGACTGCAGCATCTGTAGCGCTTAGCTTCAGACCTCAAGATAGGGGATGTTACAACTTGGTATCAGAGCATAGGTTTTTGAAAAACTTAAAAGAAATTTCAAACTTAAAATGATTTTGAAAACATAAGGCTATGGAATTAGAGAAAAGATCAAGATATGGGATAACGCTATAGTAACGTACTTGTATTTGCTATATATAAGTATACGCTTTATCTCTACTCTTCCAACTCTCTTAGACCATTCTTCTATATCTTACAAAGACTCGAATGCAGATATTACGAACTTAAGATATGGATGCTAGAAGTGGAAGAGTTAACATTGGTGGGGAAAGCACCACAACTAATGGGAATGCTAGAACAAATACCAGAAGGAACACAGGTCATGCACTAGCTGCAAATGTGGGTGTTGGAGTCCCATAAGTCGATATGGGAGCAATGTATCAGTTCTTCATTAACATCGTGCAAGCAGGAGTTATTGCAGGGTTAGCTGGAGGAAATGCTGAAGGAGGAAATCAAGGAGCTCCAGTGGTTAATAACTATGCTGTTCTTAGTAGAGATTATGCTCGGTTGAGAGGAAAGCTATTTATTGGTACTGAAGACGCAATCGAAGTGGAGAATTGGTTACTTCATTGTGAGAGGATTTTCGCTGATTTGGGGCTCAATGATGAGCAGAAAAGAAGACTCGCTTCTAGACAGCTACAAGGGTCAGCACTGTATTGGTGGAACAATGTTACTGTTGGAGTCAATGAAGAGACTATGACTTGGGCTGAGTTTAGGAGGACATTTGAAGAAAGATTTATGTTGGAGATTGTTATGTCTACTCTGCTTAGAAAGTTTGCTGAATTAGAGCAGGGAAATATGACAGTGCTTGATGTATGCAACCAGGTTTGACGAGCTTGCGAGATACGGATGTGCCACAGTTGATACTGTCATCAAAAGGAATGAGAAGTTCATTCATGAGTTGAATCCTGAGCTTGCTAAGGCCACATTATCGCATATTAGAGAATTGTGCGATGTAATTGTTGAGATGGCTTTAAGGCAGGAAGAGATGCTTGCTTATCTTGAGGGTAACAAGGCAAAGGAGGCTTAAGGAGGGCAGAACCAGAAAAGGAAGTTTTTCCATAAGAAAGGAGCTCAAAAGAGTGGAGCTGCTAAGAAAGGGAAGGCAGAAGTTGTCTGTTATAAGTGTGATAAGAAAGGACACTATGCTCATGAGTGCCGGGCAGGCAATGGGAAGAAAGCTGCTGAGAAGAAGAGATGTTTTAACTGTGATCAAATTGGACATTATAAGAACCAATGCAAGGAGCCAGCTAAGGATGGAAAGGGGAAAGAGTTTGCATTGGAGCTAGCTACCTCGAGACCAACATCAGAGGAGAAGGGAAAAGCTGTGTTGGGAGGTATGCTTTTGATTCATGGTGTATCAGTTAGAGTTCTATTTGATACCGGTGCGTTGCATTCATTTATGTCTCATTGTTTGGTAGATAAGCTTAACCTAGAACCCTCATACCTAGTTACTTCCTTAAGGGCTGTGAATCCGATAGAAGGATATGCAACTCTTCGAATGAGATGTGACCACCTAGAATTTGAATTGTTAGGTCATGTATTTGTTTGCAGTTTGCATGTGTTTTATTCATAGGGTTCGGAATTATTTTGGATATGGATTGGTTAAGTAAATACGATGCTAGGATATTCTGCCATGATAAAAAAATATCACTTAGACACCCTGATAGTAGTGATCTGATTATATATTCCATAGAAAACCCTAGATTTGAGGTTAATGCTTTGTAGGATTGCCATCGAAATGAGTCATTGAGTTTCAGATAGATTTACTACTAGGAGATGAACCGGTGACTAGACCACAAAGTAGAATGACACCTATCGAGATGAGGGAGCTAAAGGTGCAGTTGGTGGATTTGGAAGGCAAGAATTTTATTTGACCAAGCAGTTTACTTTGGGGAGCAGCCGTAGTGTTTGTAAAGAAGGTGGAAGGATCGTTTAGGTTATGTATTGATTATCCAAAGTTGAATGAGAGGACAATAAAGAACCGATATCCGCTACCTAGAATTGACGGTTTCTTCGATCAGTTGAGTGGAGCCAAAGTATTTTCCCAATTGGATTTAGCAACAAGATTCCATCAGCTTAGAGTGGCAGAGGATAGATTCCTTTAACGGCATTTAGAATAATATATGGATCATATGAATGGCTAGTAATCTCGTTCGGACTAACTAATGCGCCACATTCTTTATAGATTTGATGAACTGAGTTTTTCGAGAGCACTTGGATAGGTTCGTATTGGTATTCATAGATTACATTTTAGTATACTCTAAAGATGAAAGAGAGCATGAAGTTCATCTTAGATTGGTTCTTGAGATGTTGAGGCAGCACCAACTGAAAGCAAAGTTTTAAAAGTGTCATTTATAGAAGAAGGAAGTATAGTTTCTTAGTCATGTAGTCTCAGGAAAGGGTTGTCTGTAAATCTGACCAGCATCGAGGAGGTGAATAATTGGAAGAGACCCGAGACACTGACTGAGATAAAGAGTTTTCTTGGATTAGCTGGGTATTATCGGAGATTCATTAAGGATTTTTCACAAATAGCGACACTGATGACCATGCTAACGTGAAAGGATGTGAAGTTCGTTTGGATGGATGTGTGAGGAAGAATTCCAGAGATTAAAACACTTACTGACTAATGCACCTGTGTTAGTTGTTCCAGAAGGGAATCGGGGTTTAGTAGTGTATACAGATGCATGTGGAACATGATTAGGAGCTGTTTAATGCAAAGGGGTAAAACGATTGCTTATGCTTCTCGACAGCTTAGGCCGCATTAAGTTAGATATCTAATGCATGATTTGGAATTAATGATGGTAATTTTTGCATTGAAGGTGTGGAGACATTACCTTATGGGAGATAGATTTGAGCTATATAAGAATCATAAGTCGCTGATGTATTTATTCACTCAGAAGGAGTTGAATATGAGACAATAGAGGTTCTTAGAGTTTTTAGCTGCTTATGACTTTGGTATTGAGTACACACCAGGAAAAGGAAACAAGGTTGCGGTTGCACTTAGTAGAAAACATCAGAATGCAGTATTGGTAATGAGAGCTGAGTGGAAAGATTTACAAGCACTGATTACTTGCAAAGTACAATGGAGATCTTAGAGTGGTTTTGGTATGGAAATTGCTGTGTTGTCATGTTTAGAAGTTCGACCAGTGATGATCGAAAGGATTGCTTCTAAACGAGGAGAGGATCCATTATTAGTTGAAAGGATCGGAAAGTTAGGAATCGGAATGGAGAACGAGAACTTGAAAGATTTCAGCCTTGACCAGAATGGGTGGTTAAGAAAGAAAGACTATGTGTTCGGAATGTGGAAAACATTAAGAAGTAAGTTCTTGAAGAATGCCATTGTTCAAAGTTCACCATTCATCCGGGAGGAACTAAGATGTATCAGGATATGAAAAGATGTTTCTTCTGGGAAGGTATGAAGAGGGATATAAGCTTATGGGTGAAACAGTGTTTGAACTGTCAATAGGTAAAAGTCGAACATCAGAAACCAAGTGGATTACTTCAACCTTTAGATGTTCCAATATGGAAATGGGATTCTATCTTAATGGATTTTATAGACAGGTTACCTAGGTCAAATAGAGGAAATTAAAGTATATGGGTTATGGTGGACAGTTTGACCAAGAGCGCCCATTTTATTCTAGTTTAGTCAACTAGGACAGCACCTGCTCTTGCTAAATTGTTTATGAAGGATATAGTTAGACTGCATGGAATTCCTAGTAGTATAGTAAGCGATAGAGATTGCTTATTCACTAGCCTGTTCTGGAAGAGTCTATAGGATACTTTGGGTACCAAGCTCAAGATGAGTATCGCTTACCATCCGTAGACAGATGGGAAAACAAAAAGAGTTAACAAAGTCTTAGAAAATTTGTTACGAGCTTATGTGCTAGATTTTAGGGGATCATGGGAAGACCATCTACACATAGTCGAGTTTTCGTATAACAATAGTTACTAGGCTAGTATAGGGATGGTGCCGTTTGAAGCATTGTATGGAAGGCCATGCAAATATCCTGTCTATTGGTTAGAGCCCGGGATAGGTTAGTTTTTGGTTCGGATTTTGTTAGGGAAGTTGCAGAAAAGATTGAGCTCATTCAAGCCAGAATGAAGGAAGCTCAGTCTAGGTAGAAGAGCTATGCAGATAGAAGATGGAAAGACTTAGAGTTATTAGTTGGAGATCATGATTTCGTCAGGATATCACCAATGAAAGGTGTAATCCAGCTTGGAAAATCAGGAAAATTGGCGGCGAGATTCATTGGACCATTTTCTATTATAGAAAGGATCAAGAAATTCACATATAGATTGGAGTTACCAAGTAGTTTGGCAGGAATCCATAATGTGTTTCATATTTCTCATCTAAAGAAGTGTATTTGAGATCCAGAGACTACTATAGCACTGACTGTGTTAAATGACTTAGCAGTGGAGCCGAATTTGACCATAGTTAGAAAACTAGTTTGTATAGTCGTGTGACGACCGCCCATGACCCCTGCACCGAATCTAGAGATAGTGCGCTGTAAAGTGTGCCAGGCGACCATGGACGATTGCCAGGGTAAATTAAAACAACAGAATCTATCGTATTACTCACAGCGCATGGACAAAATACAATAGAACATATATATAGTGAAGCTTCACAGAATAGAATCTCATCAATAAAACTTCATAATAGTTGAATACAAACATCTGAATAGTCAATACATCAAGCCTCACTACAAAACACTCAGAGAACACAAAGCAGCGGAACATCCAGTACATATGGTAAGAAAGAAACAATATGCAATACTCCAGCTCGTCTTCGATATCAGCACCGTGGAAAGCTAGAACAGCACCTGTCACCTGCTACCTAGTCTGCCCGTCCCAAAATGGACGAACAGCCCAAGGCAATAAGAATTAAAACATAAAGCCTTGAGTCAGACAACAGTCTTAGTGAGCAGTAAATTAGCTAACAACATACCAAAAGAACATAAAGGAAAAGGAATAGGAATCCAACCCTCCCACTCTAACCTCTTTCTACAGTGATAGCCCCCAGACACACACTAAGCAGAAGCAAACATAGCAGAGCATACAATTTAAAGTAAAGCAATTATCACTCGAGTCAAGGGCGATGTTTTCCAAGTACAAACCCCCAAGGCCTAAACCAAGATCAGATAAGCACCCAGAAAATACCACTCTTGAGACCGAATGACGATACAACAAAACATCCATGACTCTGGCTATCACTGTTATCATTGCCTCGATATCATCGTTAATTGAATGACCGGCACATTCTTTCAGCCGTCCGTCAAGGGCTAATGGAAACCCGGTTCTAGACATAACTCCCGCACGTCATCGTGACCCGTGCCTAGGACTATCGAATCTGCCCAGAGTACTTGACTATCAATCATTAGCCTTCAGGGACTATCGAATCTGCCCAACGTACTCTTGCTTTGAGCATGCTAGAACCTTCAACAACGATAAGATCTCAGCCTTCTAGTCATCCTCCTCGACGACTATTTCCATACTAGCCCATGCGCCTCTCGAGCAAACCATTATCCTCTAACTCGAACCATTTCACCGAGTTATCAACTTGCTTGGAATTATCCCGTCTGGATTAGACCAAGACTATCTCATATCATGCTTCGCCTTATCAACATCATAGCAAAGCTCCATCTCAACATCATCATCGAATCTATCCATATGAGCTTCATCATCCGCTACATATGCCACGAGCAGCTTTTCCAATTCAAGAGCCTTTCCCTTAGCTTTTGAATCATCTTCGACCAACTTGTCTAAATCAAATCATCAATCATCTAATTCATAGCAATCAATCAAGTCAAACATTAATCCAAGTAAACAAGCATTCAAATTTTAACAATAATGGCAATTTCGTATTTAAAGAGTCAAAAGTCTAATAAGCATGGAAACATGAACAATATCTCTATAATCTTGATGAATGAACTTGCATAGGTTAACACTTAGTAAAATGGATGTCATATCATCATGAACAATGGATCTACATGGATCTATACTTAGGTTTACAAAAATGCATGAAAATCACTACTTTAACACCAAAACAAGCCAACGATCCGATATACTCCTTTGGATCCTTGTGAGAGATAATCACCACTCACCAAATCACCTAAACAACTCAAAAGCAACACACTTCAGATCTAAACAGCGAAGGATCTAACTTGATCTATCACCAATCTGCTTCAAACGATGAAATCTCTCTTCGAAGAATGTAGATCTTCAATCTAAGCTCTTCGATCTTCGATTTGATCTTCAATATGGATGGATGGAATCACTAGATTAGAGTGGAGAAAAGAAGTGAAGAAGTGTGAAAGTCGAGCTCTCAAAATGGCAGCACTTCGTCGCTTTGAAATCCGGATCCCAAAAATGAAGAAAAACCCTCCTATTTATAGGCAGATTTTAGGTCGTCCGCCCCCTATAAGTCATTCACGACTTAACTGCCTCCGACTTATAACTTTCCGACCTAATAGACCATACGACTTACGACCTAGCAGCTTAACTCCTAAGTTGCTCGCGACTTAACACATATTCGACTCAGCAACAATGCCGCCTTAACGAGTCACTGGGATTCGACCTACGACTTATAAAACCTTGCGACCTAAAAACCCCACGACTTATCTATTCTGCGACTTACGACCTACCACACAAGCGCTTACCGACCTAACAAAGATCGCGACCTAACCATGCCACGACCTAACTGCTATGCCGACCTACGACTTAGCAACTCAATCACCTTCTACAACTTAACAGCTTTGCGGCTTAATAGGGGATACGACTTACGACTTAACTTATGTGCGACTTAACACTTGCCGAGTTAACTTCGCCCTACGACCTAAAATCCTTAAGTCGCTCAATCGACCTAACTTCCTAACTCGCTTAATCCCTTAGGTTATTAACTCCCTAAGTCGTCTATGTCTTAAGTCGGTCAATTCCTTAGGTCGTTAACTCGCCCAGCCGACCTAACACTTAACTCACCAAAACTCTTAGGTCACCAACTTTCCTTAAGTCGTCCTAAACTGTCAAACGACCTAAACCACTACCCCTCTTCCTTAGGTCGCCAACCCCTATAAGTCGTCTACGACTTAACTGTTAAACGACTTATCACCTAACTCGCCGAATTCCTTAACTCGGTCACGACTTAGGACTTAAACTCTGGACGACTTATCACAAATGCGCCCAAATGTCAACTGTTCTACGATGTTTCGATCCGTGAAAATACGGGTCGTTACATTCTCTCCCCCTTAGGAATTTCGCCCTCGAAATTCCAAACAAACAAAGCAATCAAAGACTATTCTGCATGCCTATCATCCATAGCAATCAACAAACCATGCATCCAATTCTAGCTTACCATACAGAATTCTAACATTAGAACAAGTTACAATATTGTGAGATGACACGACACCTTAGGGCCATACCTTGAAGAGTTCAGGATGAGCTGCCTTCATCCTCTCTTCCACCTCCCACGTACAGTCGTTATCATCATCACTCCATTGTATCTTGAGCAACTTAACTACCTTCCTCCTAAGCTGTTTCGTGTCGGTTTCCACAACACGAAGCGGCTTACGAGGTCTCTTATCGACTGGATCAACTTCAAAATCTTCACAGCTATCAGCAGGAACCATTGTATTCGAGTCGTGCACATACTTCTGTAGATACGATACATGAAAAACATTGTGCACACTCGACATCTTTTCTGGTAACTCCAATCTGTAGGCGAGCTTTCCAATTCGCTCGATGATCGGGAATGGTCCGACAAATCTCGGAGTCAATTTTCCTTTCTTCCCGAATCGAATAACATTCTTCAGTGGAGAAATCTTCACAAAAACCATATCACCAACGTCGAATTCCAAATCCTTTCGACGCTTATCGGCATAACTTTTCTGACGATCTTGGGCTGCCTTCATTCGTTGCCGAATGATCTCTATACAATCCAAAGTCTACCGAATCATCTCTGGCCCAAGCATCAGCTTTTCTCCAGTCTTTATCCAACATGTCGGAGAATTACACGGTCTTCCATACAATGCCTCATACGGTGCCATACCAATGCTTGACTGATAACTGTTGTTATACGCAAATTCCACCAAATGAAGATGATCTTCCCATGATCCTCCGAAATCCAAAACACAAGCTCTAAGGAGATCTTCCAAAACTCGGTTGACTCTCTCGGTCTGACCATCTGTCTGAGGGTGATAAGCTGTACTCAAACACAACTCGGTTCCCAAAACTTCCTGGAAGCTCTTCCAAAATCCACTAGTGAACAATGGATCTCGATCGCTCACTATACTCTTCGGAATACCATGGAATCGAACTATCCACTTAACATACAACTCAGCCAACTTTGATGCAGTCCTAGTCGATCAAACAGGAATAAATCTTGCACTCTTAGTCAAACGATCTACGATGACCCAAATCCCTTCATTTCCCGTCCTGGTTCTAGGTAATCCATCAATAAAATCCATCGACACTTGTTCCCACTTCCATGTAGGAACTTCTAATGGCTGAAGCAATCCACTTGGCTTCTTCTGTTCGGCTTTTACCAACTGGCAGTTCATGCACTTGGAAATAAAATTTCCAACATCCTTCTTCATACCTTCCCAGTAATAGTTTCTCTTCATATCCCAATACATCTTATTTCCACCTGGATGAATCGTCAGCTTCGAGTGATGACTTTCCTTCAGAACTTCATCTCTCAATCCATCTATATCGGGAACAACTAGTTGTCCTTGCTTCCGAAGCCAACCCTCTTGATCGACCTCGAACCCTTTATCCTTTTCTGGGTTCAATCCAGATTCCAAATCACGGATAATCTTGACAATCTTATCATCTCGCTTTTGGCTCTCGCTGATCCTTTCCACAAGAGTCGGTCTTATCGATAAGTTTGCCAACATCTCAGGTTCCAATTCACATCTAGGCCTAAAGTCAAATCCAGCTAAATACTCGAGATTCTTCCATTCTGAAAACATGGCTCCCAGTTCTGCATGTCTTCGACTTAACGCATCTGCCACTGCGTTACCTTTTCCCGGAGTATAAGCTATACCAAAATCATATGATGCTAAAAACTCTAGCCAACGTTGCTGCCGAAGATTCAACTCCTTTTGGGAGAAAAGGTACTTCAACGACTTATGATCCGTAAACAACTCGAATCGAACTCCCAATAGATAATGTCTCCACATCTTCAGAGCAAAAACAATCGCCGCTAACTCCAAATCATGAGTCGGGTAATTCCTTTCGTGCGGCTTCAGTTGTCGACTAGCATACGCAACAACTTTATCCTTCTGCATCAGCACTGCTCCAAGTCCAGTACCACATGCGTCGGTGTAAACCACCATCTCATCATTCCCACTTGGAATAGTCAAAACAGGAGCACTTGTCAATCGCACTTTCAGGATTCCAAAAGCTTGTTCACACTTAGCATCCCATCTGAACACTTGGTTCTTCTTCGTTAATCCTGTTAACGGTGCAGCTATCTTGGAGAAGTCTTCGATAAATCGACGATAATATCCTGCTAATTCAAGAAAGCTTCTCACATCAGATGCATTCTTAGGTCTAACCCAATCCTGGATTGCTGCCACCTTAGCGGGATCAACCGCTATTCCTCTTCCAGAAATCACATGGCCTAAGAACCTCACTTCACTCTTCCAGAAGTGACACTTTGAAAACTTAGCCTTCAGCTGATGTTTCCGTAAGATTTCCAAAACAATACGCAAGTGCGTCTTGTGCTCTTCTTCAGTTCTGGATTAAATCAGAATATCATCCACAAACACAAGCACGAACTTGTTCAACTAATCTCTGAACACTCTATTCATAAGATCCACAAAATATGCTGGCACGTTAGTCAATCCAAACGGCATTACCAGCCACTCAAAGAAACCGGATGGTGTCCTAAAAGCAGTCTTTGGCACACTATCCTTAGCCACTCTCAACTGGTGAAATCCCATTGCCAATCCATCTGAGAAAACACCTTAGCTTCGTGAAGCTGATAAAACAAGTCATCTATTCTCGGCAATGGGCACTTGTTCTTCTTAGTCACCTTATTCAGCTCACGATAATCTACGCACAACCTCAGTGATCCATCTGCTTTGGTTACAAACACAACTGGTGCACCCCATTCGGACACACTACGCCGAATGAATCCTTTCTGCAAAAGATCATCAACCTGCACCCTCAACTCTTGCTGTTCCCTAGGCGCCATCTGCCTAAGAGGCATCATAACAGGTCTGGCTCCTTCTACTAGATCTATACGAAACTCGATCTCTCTATGCGGCGGTAACCCTTTGACCTCGTCAAAGACATCCTCAAATCCATTAGCGATTGGCACAGATGACAGTCCATCCGTGGAACAACCAGCGAATACATGAAGCTCATGAAGACGCCTTCTTCATGCTTACATCGTATCACAATCTTTCGCCCCTCCACATTCTCGACTGTCACTTCCAACCTCTCGCAATCAACCTTTGCCACATACTTCCTAAGCCAGTCCATACCCAAAATAATTCCGAACCGCGCAAAGTTCAGAACAAAGCAATCACAAACAAAAGAGCAATCATGACTCGATACAACCAGACCACGGCATAGCATACACAAACAAGACGAACCCCCAACAGGATTAGTCACAACCAATGGCCTATCAACAATATCCGGTTCCAAACCTAACCGGCCTACAAGTTCACTACAAACAAACGAATGCGACGCCCCAGTATCAAACAAAACTCTAACTGGAACACCACATAGGAAAAGAGTACCTTGAACCACCACACTCTTTCCCTTCTCTTCGGCGGTAGGAGCTTTCGAAGACGATGGAACAGCTCCCAAAGCATAAGCTTGCACAATCTGCTTGTCCTTCCGCGGTTCTGGACAATTCTTCCTGATATGCCCAGGCTGGTCACAGTTGTGACACTTCATCGGTACCTTCGGATTCTTACAATCCTTCGAGAAATGGCCCTTCTGCTGACAATTGTAGCAAGTCACCTCGCCTTTCGGCTTCTTCTGGCCATCCTTACCCTTCTGTTGCTGCTGCTTCCTCTTCTTGTTTCCACCCTGCTATGGTTTAGACTCTCCCCTGGTCACAGCAACAACAGATCCTTCCTTAGGAAACAGACTCTCATGCCTGAGAGCTTTCTCCACAAGCTTCTCAAATGAATCGTCCAAATGATCCACTAACTGCCTCCCAAGATAACTGTCCAAGCCTGTTACAAACTTCTCATTCTTCTGATAAGCAGATTCAATATACGACCGGGCATACTTGGACAAAGCTTCAAACTCCGAAACATACTCAAGAACTGGTCTTCCTCCCTGCTTGAGCTCCACAAACTTCTTGAACAGAACAGACTTCTGAGCAGTGGAAATGAACTTAGCTTCAAATCTGGCTTGGAATTGCTCCCAAGTAATCTCTTCCTCCGGAGTATTGATGGTAATAGAGTTCCACCAATCAGAGGCTCTCCCTTGAAGCTGCCTAGATGCTAACTTCCTCTTAGTTGCATCCTCAATTCCTAAATCGCCAAAAATCCTTCTACAAGCATCTATCCATCTTTGGACCTCAATAGTTGATTCTGTTCCCAAGAAAACCTTTCATCCAAGAGCAGTATAGTCCTTACACAACTTAGCAAAATCCACCGGCTTTGGAGTTTGAACTTGAACTCCAACATCATCTACTGTCCCCGGAACTGGTATCCTTCTCATGATCGAAGTCATCATAGCTTCGAACATAGCTGCATAATCAGCAGTCCCCTCAGCAGCACGGCCTTCCCTAGCAGCTGGTCTCCCTCTTCGACTCATTCTCAATATCTATAAAAAGGAATGATCAGAACATCTTAGAGAAACAACTGCATAAAGGACTCAAACTCTACTAATCTACTATATATTATATATAGTAATCATCCATCAAAATACAATTACGTCTCTCATACGTAGTTACGTCAGCGAGCATTGGGTAAAATCGATTAACTAAGGCTCTGATACCAAATGTGACGACCGCCCATGACCCCTGCATCGAATCTAGAGATAGTACGCTGTAAAGTGTGCCAGGCGACCATGGACGATTGCCAGGGTAAATTAAAACAACAGAATCTATCGTATTACTCACAGCGCATGGACAAAATACAATAGAACATATATATAGTGAAGCTTCACAGAATAGAATCTCATCAATAAAACTTCATAATAGTTGAATACAAACATCTGAATAGTCAATACATCAAGCCTCACTACAAAACACTCAGAGAACACAAAGCAGCTGAACATCCAGTACATATGGTAAGAAAGAAACAATATGCAATACTCCAGCTCGTCTTCGATATCAGCACCGTGGAAAGCTAGAACAGCACCTGTCACCTGCTACCTAGTCTGCCCGTCCCAAAATGGACGAACAACCCAAGGCAATAAGAATTAAAACATAAAGCCTTGAGTCAGACAACAGTCTTAGTGAGCAGTAAATTAGCTAACAACATACCAAAAGAACATAAAAGAAAAGGAATAGGAATCCAACCCTCCCACTCCAACCTCTTTCTACAGTGATAGCCCCCAGACACACACTAAGCAGAAGCAAACATAGCAGAGCATACAATTTAAAGTAAAGCAATTATCACTCGAGTCAAGGGCGATGTTTTCCAAGTACAAACCCCCAAGGCCTAAACCAAGATCAGATAAGCACCCAGAAAATACCGCTCTTGAGACCGAATGACGATACAACCAAACATCCATGACTCTGGCTATCACTGTTATCATTGCCTCGATATCATCGTTAATTGAATGACCGGCACATTCTTTCAGCCGTCCATCAAGGGCTAATGGAAACCCCGGTTCTAGACATAACTCCCGCACGTCATCGTGACCCGTGCTTAGGACTATCGAATCTGCCCAGAGTACTTGACTATCAATCATTAGCCTTCAGGGACTATCGAATCTGCCCAACTCTTGCTTTGAGCATGCTAGAACCTTCAACAATGATAAGATCTCAGCCTTCTAGTCATCCTCCTCGACGACTATTTCCATACTAGCCCAAGCGCCTCTCGAGCAAACCATTATCCTCTAACTCGAACCATTTCACCGAGTTATCAACTTGCTTGGAATGATCCCGTCTGGATTAGACCAAGACTATCTCATATCATGCTTCGCCTCATCAACATCTTAGCAAAGCTCCATCTCAACATCATCATCGAATCTATCCATATGAGCTTCATCATCCGCTACATATGCCACGAGCAGATTTTCCAATTCAAGAGCCTTTCCCTTAGCTTTTGAATCATCTTCGACCAACTTGTCTAAATCAAATCATCAATCATCTAATTCATAGCAATCAATCAAGTCAAACATTAATCCAAGTAAACAAGCATTCAAACAAGCATTCAAATTTTAACAATAATGGCAATTTCGTAATTAAAGAGTCAAAAGTCTAATAAGCATGAAAACATGAACAATATCTCTATAATCTTGATGAATGAACTTGCATAGGTTAACACTTAGTAAAATGGATGTCATATCATCATGAACAATGGATCTACATGGATCTATACTTAGGTTTACAAAAATGCATGAAAATCACTACTTTAACACCAAAACAAGCCAACGATCCGATATACTCCTTTGGATCCATGTGAGAGATAATCACCACTCACCAAATCACCTAAACAACTCAAAAGCAACACACTTCAGATCTGGACAGCGAAGGATCTAACTTGATCTATCACCAATCCGCTTCAAATGATGAAATCTCTCTTCGAAGAATGTAGATCTTCAATCTAAGCTCTTCAATCTTCGATTTGATCTTCAATATGGATGGATGGAATCACTAGATTAGAGTGGAGAAAAGAAGTGAAGAAGTGTGGAAGTCGAGCTCTCAAAATGGCAGCACTTCGTCGCTTCGAAATCCGGATCCCAAAAATGAAGAAAAACCCTCCTATTTATAGGCAGATTTTAGGTCGTCCGCCCCCTATAAGTCGTTCACGACTTAACTGCCTCCGACTTATAACTTTCCGACCTAACAGACCATACGACTTACGACCTAGCAGCTTAACTCCTAAGTCGCTCGTGACTTAACACATATTCGACTCAGCAACAATGCCGCCTTAACGAGTCACTGGGATACGACCTACGACTTATAAAACCTTGCGACCTAAAAACCCCACGACTTATCTATTCTGCGACTTACGACCTACCACACAAGCGCTTACCGACCTAACACAGATCGCGACCTAACCATGCCACGACCTAACTGCTATGCCGACCTACAACTTAGCAACTCAATCACCTTCTACGACTTAACAGCTTTGCGGCTTAATAGGGGATACGACTTATGACTTAACTTATGTGCGACTTAACACTTGCCGAGTTAACTTCGCCCTACGACCTAAAATACTTAAGTCGCTCAAACGACCTAACTTCCTAACTTGCTTAATCCCTTAGGTTGTTAACTCCCTAAGTCATCTATGACTTAAGTCGGTCAATTCCTTAGGTCGTTAACTCGCCCAGCCGACCTAACACTTAACTCACCAAAACTCTTAGGTCACCAACTTTCCTTAAGCCGTCTACGACCTAAGCCTTATAAGTCGTCCTAAACTGTCAAATGACCTAAACCACTACCCCTCTTCCTTAGGTCGCCAACCCCTATAAGTCGTCTATGACTTAACTGTTAAACGACTTATCACCTAACTCGCCGAATTCCTTAACTCGGTCACGACTTAGGACTTAAACTCAGGACGACTTATCACAAATGCGCCCAAATGTCAACTGTTCTACGATGTTTCGATCCGTGAAAATACGGGTCTTTACAAGTCGTGAGAGATGAGAAGAGGCTAAGGAACAAGACAGTCAGATTAGTCAAAGTCTAGTGGAGGGACGAGAGAGAGACTGTACTTGGGAAATTGAGACTAAGATTCAAGATACTTATCCTGACTTGTTTCATGGTATGTTCTACCTTTATGATTGATTTTGATGAATACCTTATCGTAATTTCGAGGACGAAATTCTTTAAGGAGGGGAGTCAGTAACGACCCTAATTTTGATTAACATTATTTAGGACATTTAATTAGATAAATTAAACGAAATAATGTAAATGGTTAAGGGAATTGAGATTTGTAAAACTTTAAGGTAGCCGTGCCTAATTAACTAATGAATAAAAGGGAATTAACATAAAATAAGGAAGGGTAATAGATAAGGGTAAAATAGGAATAGGTTATATTCTTATACCCTAAACACTCATGCCATTTTCATTTTCCACATTCATAAAAAAATTAAACCAAGCTTGGCTAGCCACCATTAGAAGAAGATAAAGGGGAGGATAAGCAAGATTTCAAGAAAGTGGCTTAAATAAATTAATTCAAGAGCAAATCTCAACTCCTTAGCAACATTCTAAGGTGAATAATAGATTACATCTCATTTTTATACAGCTTTCGGTTTCTAGATAAGACCTATGTTTATTTTGCACATGATTTGCCATGTTTTGATTGTTTAGATGGATATATATGCTTGTTGATGATTTAGGCTATTTCATATAGGTTTTATGATAAGAATTAATTTGAAAAACCTATTAAATGACATCCAAATGACTTGCGTTTTTGATATAAGGTCAGAAACATTATTTTAGAGATGGATTTCAAGTTTCATAATTTTCTAAATTATTGTGGATTCATTATGAATTTTCTAGTGAAGAAAATGGTTAAATTAGGTTTAAATTAATTTTGGCTATTATATATTAGCTTTGGGTCATAAATTAAAATATGTTAGAAAATATATTAAAAGTGATTATGAGAAGTTTTGGAGAATTTACCTAAGTGTTTTATTAAGGATATAAAATTTTTTTAGTTATGAGACTTAAATGTTTTATATTTTTATAAAAGGAGAAGGGGCAATTTGTTAAATATTTTAAGTTATCAAATACTAAATTCGGTAGCACTTTTAGCAAAGATTTTTGGAAAAGAAATTGGAAACTAATTAAATGATGACAAAAAAGCAAGTTAGTTGGAAAGATATTACTTTATAAAGTAAAAATCAGTTTTTATAAAGGTTTACTGTTTCGCCACTTTCGGCCGCTACCTTTCGACTTCATAATACCGCCTTTATCCCAATATGCATGGTATCAATGACTTGGTATGTAGTGGATTGGAGATAGGCGAAAGGTATAGGCGAAAGGTATAGGGTCGAAACGTGCTAACAAAGGGGTCGAGGCCTTGTTTTGCTTTCAAAAGAGATGTCGCTTGCTTTGCTTTCAAAAGAATGGTTTCGAAAGGGTTCCACTATGGCTTTCGACAATGGTTGCCACCTTTTCTTTAAACAAGCTTTCGACAGGGTCGGAACACTTGTTGCCGCATTCTACCTTTCGACCCAGTTGAGGCCGCATATGCCTTTAAACATTGGTTTCAAAAGGGTGATTTTGTTTTTAAAATAAGAAGCTACTTCTCCATGCTTTCGAAGGGAATGGATTCGAAGCCATCTACTTTCTTTTACTTAGAAAACTACTCTCGAGAGAGTGCTTTCGACTTGGTTCTTTTAAGACCCTTTGTTCTTTGAAACATAAACCCACAGGTTTCGAATGGAATAGTTTTAAATGGTTTCGAAACTATGTTCCACAAGCTTTTACTTGGACCCAATGCTTTCGAAAGGTTTGTTTTAAGTAAAGGACCCTGTTGATTTCGAAAGGTATATAATATAGGTTTCGAAGGGGGAGGTTCCCCAATGGTTTTGAAAGGTACTTAAAGTATTTTAAATGGAAGGTTTTCAAATGCTTTCGAAAGACAAATTTAAAGAGTTTTGGAAAAGAGGATAGCTAAGATTTATAAAGGTTTCAAAGGGATACCTTCAATGATTTCGAAAGGTTGTTATAAAGGTTTCGAAAGGTATGTTTTGGCTTTTCGGGCTAGTGTTTCAAGGTATAGTAGTTAATATTTTTAAAGGGATACTTTCGATGGATTTGAAAAGGTTGTTTAAAAATTTTAAGCAAAGGTTTCAAATGGTTTACCTTGGCTTTATGGCCTAAGATCTCTTTAGTTGAAGGGAGATTTTAACTTATTTTGGAGGGATAGATAACCCTCAATATATTTCATCAACAATTTTTTTAGTAAAGTATATATAACATGGAAAAGATATATCAGAAAAGGAAATAGTATATTTTACTTGTTTAAGTATAATTTAAAAGGTTAAATTAATTTGAAAGAAATGTTTTCAAGGAAAATTCGATGGGTAGTTAACCCTAAGTAAATGACTCAGATATTAGAATACTATATGGGACTGGTATAGGGTCATGCCCTATACATTAGCTATACCCCTAGCTAATATAGTCAAAAATTCCAGTGTGTTAGGCTTAGTCATAGGTAAGACTTAAATGATGTTACACATAGAAAGGAATATACAGGGAAGGAGGATGGGTTATTGGTGAGCCCACAAAACCATTAGGACTAGTTGAACCTGGGAGAAGTAAGTTAAGGATAGACCATCCTGAAGTGTGTCTAACAGATGTTAGATTATTTATTTTGTCGGGTAGGCCCGAGTCAACCAACAGTTAGAAGTTAGCCAAACAAAACTATATTGTTCGTTTAGATAGTCCATTTATTATATGATTTATGAGCATATATGATATTGCTATTGTTGTTTTAATCAGTTTTACTACATGATACTGGTTTGCGAAAAGATATGTTTCAAAGGGATATTTGTGAGGGGAAACCCGTTTCTCTAGGCGGCGTGGTCTCACTTAATATAAGTAAACCAAGATGTAATAGTATTATTCACACCAGGCTTTATGTTTGACTCGAAGTTTATGTTTTCCCCTGAAACTCTTGGATGCTCAAAATTTAATTTGAGTAGATTGAGAGAAAAGGTTTTTCAGGTTTAGTAGGTTGGACGAATAAAGCTTCCGAAGACATGTAGGAGGCAAAACTAGCTATATAGAAGCTATTTAGTTTTATTTCCGCTGTGACGTATTAAAACTGATGTAACAACCCTGTTGTTAATTACCTAATTAATCACGGTTAATAATGGTTAATTAATATTTAATAGGATTTTGTAATATAAATTGTGAAATTAAAATTTGTTTTGAATAATTTATTTGATTATCAATTCTTAACATTTGATAATTGAAATAAATTATTAGTAAGAAAATAAATGTGAATTCGTCAAATTGGATTTATTTTGATTATTAAATATATTGCGATAATATTTATTCTAAACAAAGATTTTGATTAAAAAGGATAATAACAATAATTTGTGAATTTGTAAAATAGAGTTTTAACATTTTGATTTTTTATATATTCTTAAGCATAATAAAAGGTTTAAAAAGGCTAAATAGATAACTTAGCTTCGATTAGTTGAATTCAATTTAATTGGTGTAGAAATAAACAAAAGCTAAGTGCTTGAATTAATTTATTTTGTTGGGCTTTTAGTAATGAAGTGACCCACTTCTCTTTTCATTTTATTTTAATGAATTTTTAGTGAGTTTTTTTACAATAGGTCACTTCTCCTAATTCATTCTCCCAAGATCCAGAATCTTACCAATATAAACATATCAGTGTATAACTAAATCATGTCATTTATATATATGAAGATATATAAATGATTCCTTGCTTATTAGAGTAATCAAATAGCAAAGAAACTCATTCACACAATGTTTCTCACATTTGAGAGACTTTTGTGTCACATAGCCATTCTATCTATTTTTTTTTGAACTTAGATTTGATTTTTAAATCCTAAAATGATCACATCATTTTCTTGTTTAATTTCCTAGCTTGTGCTATAACTCATATTAATTAATTTCTGGATTTACAACCTAGCTATTTGATCCATGGAATTTAGGGATTTAATACTAGATATTTTGACTGATACAGGGTCTTAGATCAGTTCATACATATATGTTTAGCCCGGGGTTCCACTTTCAAACTCAAGCAATTTGTTTTTAAGAAAAATACTCAGAATATGATATAATTAGATAGATATCAGGGTAAGAAATTAGTTTAAAAACCAGGCAGTGAAGATAATACATTTGAACAAAAATGCAGGCTCAATTCATCATATCAAGTGGAGGCTTAACATATATTTGAGGGCAAGATAATCAAAGCTATGTTACAAATCAAATTAATACAAAATTCTCAGGTGAACTTATGAGGTAGACAGCTGATGTTCTCTTAAGCAATAAGTGGTGGTGACTAAGGTGTTGTGAAGTGATGGTCATGCCTATTAAAAACAGGACTACAAGTTACTTTAAACTGCCTCAGGTTGGTCATGACCAAATGCATCCAGACTCGAGTCATGTATCTAGATAATAAGATGTGTTAAGTATAGTTGCTGTGAGACCTACAAGTACTAAAAATGCACATGGGCCTACTACACATAGCAATGCAAATTCCTACTGTAAATCAAATTCCCAGATTAAGAATTATAGGCTTCATTTTTAAGCTTGACATATACTTATATCAATTACAAGTCATGATCATGCTTTTCTGGTTAGACAAAGTTAAGTTCAACCCTCACCATTGTCACTTTAACCCATATTCATTTAAACAGTTTCAACTTCATATCTGAAGTGCATCAAACTTGCCAAGGAGAATACATCCATATATCAGCTTATATGACATCTTCCCCTTTAGCATAACTCACTGGAATTATTTCAGAGACCTGATTAGTTAAATTTACAGCTCACAACACATATAATGTTTAAGTTCTTACATATTCTTTTCAAGTAAATCAAGCAAATATCAATCCTGAGAAATTTTATAGGACATAAGAAAGTTTGCCTAGCTTTATTTATTACAATGAAACCACTGCATTTTCTAAAACATTTCTAAAAGCAACTAGATCTTCAAACATCCATGCAAGCAAGCTATTCATGCATCTTTTCCTGCAACAACATTTTGAGCTGCCTCAATAAAATGAGGCACCCTAAATATTGCAAAGGCAACAAATAGGGACAGAAATAAATTCTGGTATGAGTGAAATCACATATTAAAATCTTTTGTAAATTCTTTAATCTGCATTGAAATCCTATTTTAACAAGGCACTATTTCATACAAAAATCTGAGCATATGTAAGTTAATATCCCAATCATACACCCAAATATTCATTCAATCATTTCATCCAGACATTCATGCACATGCTCATATGGATTAACTCCTAACTTCCATAGCCTGATTTCTCAATCTCACTTCTACCTTTTTATTTGGTCTGACTCCTTGCCATTGAAAACCATGTGTGCATTGTAAAGGGGCTCAGTTCTGTTAACCCTTTACACAGAGGCCTACAGGACTTAAACAAGTCATGCACATACCCATCATCCACCTGATGCTGAGCAGATCAAGGCATTACTCCTAAATTATTTTTATAATTTAGAGACCATGCTTATTTATCTTTTGAGAATTTTATTATCACTTGAAATGCTTTGCATTCTTTTCTTCCTCTCATGAATCAAAAGTTATGAAACTCTCTCATGGGTTTTAGTCAGACATATCAAGCTTCCATGCAAAATACTAAATCCCATTCCAAGGTTATTTTATTTTAATCATATTTTCCGAAACTTGCATACATATTTATCTACAGAAGTATTCCTATGCCTCACATAAATCTGATGAAGTCATATACCATATTTATTTATTTTACTGAGAACACAGGACATGATTTTTCTTTGAGAAAAACCCATAAAAGCATATTAACTTATAATAGGAACAACTCACCACTTATACATGATACTGCATTATTCATATCATTTTAATATAAACTAGGCATAAGCATAAATCTCATTATTCACACTGCCTACTTATTTTCCTTTGATACCCTATTTCTCAGTAAAACATTCAGCTCATTTCTCACATAAAACTGGATCATGAAATCCACTTCTATGATCTGAATACATGTTTGATTACTTGTATTTTAAAGCAAAAACTAAAATAATCTTATCAAATCAAGACAGATCTAAACTTCAACCAAAAGTTCAATCAAAATACCATCCATGATCAACATGCATTTATTCAGAGAATAAAATCAAACAGAAAATTATGATAGAATTTATATATGAAAATAACTTGGCTGCCCTTAGCATGGGTCTTAATGCCTCAAATCCCATAAGTGATTATTACTCACCTTTCTTTGCGCCTCCTCGAGAATACTCAGGCCTGAGGACAATGTGAGTTTATTTTATTTTTAATTTTTATTTCCTTTATTTTTTCCCCAGAAACAACTGTTGCCCCTCCCTTGATTTAAATCATTTTACTAGGGTTTTAATGGAGGAAAAAACCCATTCTATCCTTACTTTACTCAGAGAATCATATGTGTATAATTATGGCTAAAAGTGCCTTTTTCTCTTGATTTCTGTTTCTGGTAAAACAGTTTGCTTTTCTCTTTTCTGGATACATGCTATTTGCATGATTTTTATCTACACATTGTTTTCATATGACTCAACTTCACAATGTATTTTATTATACCTGGGTTATTTCTCATGTTTCTTTCTATAAACTTGATTTTTAACTAACATAATTTACCATTTTCTTCTTTCTTGATTTATTTCAAAAATGCATTTATACTCATAAATATTACTTAACTGGTTTTTATGCATTTTAATTATCAAAATGAGTTATTCTATCACTTTTATATTTTTCTGACTACATATGTATGTGATATTCATGAGACATGTGAACTTAAAAATTCATTCATACTTTAGCTATTTTGCTTCTCATCATTATCTATTGAAATAATTATTCCCTTGCTTGTTTCTCTCATTCCCTTTTGATATTCATTTTTAAATTATTTTATTCTTCAATTATTTTCTATTAACTAATTTAATTTTCTTTTCATTTCAGAATTATTTTTATCTTAAAATTTTTGGGTCTTCACATACTCTCCTCCTAAAAGGAATTGTGTCCCACAATTATAAATAAATATATTTTTTTCTTTTCCATTGTGCAATAGTTTAATTTTCATCTCAGCAATTTAAAAACTTATGCATCCAGAACTAATCAAATATATATAAATAGTATTTAAATTTATTATAATTTCAGGCATACCTTTATGCAGAAAATAGATTAGGATATTTATCCTTCATCCTATCTTCAGCCTCCCAAGTGCAATCATTTCCATCTAGATTCCGCTGAATTTTAACCAATTTAATTATTTTGTTTCTTAATTTCTTTTCTTCTCTAGCCACTATGCCCACTGGTTCCTTTTTATAAACCAGGTTTTCTTGAATTTCAACATGAGTAGGGGATTCAAGAATGGTCTCTTTGTCGTGCAACCATTTCCTTAATTGAGATACATGAAATACATCATGTATGTTACTTAATTCCTTTGGCAATTTCAGCCTATAAGCCAAAGTCCCTATTCTTTGAACAATTTCATATGGTCCTATATACCTTGGTGATAGTTTTCCTGCTTTGCCAAATCTCAATATTTTCCTCATTGGTGAAACTTTGAGAAATACATGATCCCCCACTTCAAACTCTACTGGCCTCCTCCTTTTATCTGCATATGCTTTCTGTCTTTCTTGTGCCACTCTCATTCTTTGCCTTACTAACTAAATTCTTGCAGAAGTTTCCTTCACATGTTCTGGTCCAAGTAATACTCTTTCACCTACCTCCATCCAACACGCAGGAGATAAACAAGGATTTCCATACAAGGCCTCAAATGGAGCCATACCTATGGTGGACTGGTAGCTGTTATTATAAGTATATTCAGCTAAATAAAGATGATCCTCCCAGTTGCCTCCAAAATAGTGTATGCATGCTCTAAGTAAGTCTTCTAAAATTTTATTAACAATCTCAGTTTGCCCATCTGTTTGTGGGTGGTAGGCTGTGTTTAGGATTAGTTCTGTCCCCATGGCTTCTTGAAAGCTACTCCAAAACCTTGAGGTAAACAAGGTGTCTCTATCACTAATGATAGTCTTGGGAATACCATGCAATCTCACTATCTCCTTCACAAATAATTGAGCTAGCTTATGAGTATTTCTGTTTGAACTTATTGGGATGAAGTGTGCTGTTTTTGTGAGCCTATCAACCACTACAAAAATACTATCATTGCCTCTTCTTGTTCTTGGCAAACCATCCACAAAATCCATTGAAATGCTTTCCCACTTCCAGGTAGGCACTTCTAGAGGTTGCAGTAAACCTGAGGGTCTTTGATAATCTGCCTTAACTTGTTGGCATGTTAAACAATTTACCACATATTTTTCCACTGCTCCTTTCATCCCTGGCCTCCAGTAATTCCTCTTGAGATCATGTTACATTTTTGTACCACCTGGGTGTATGATATATTTTGTTTTGTGATGCTCATCCATAACTTCTTGCTTCAGTTCCTCTATATTTGGTATGCAGAGTTTCCCCTTTTTCCTTAAGTAACCTTTATTATCTACTTTATAGTTTTCCACTGTCATGCCTTGTGATATCATGTCCTTCTTTTCCTTTATATTGGTGTCTTGATCCTGCATTTGTCCTATTTTATCAACCAGAGTCGACCTTAAAGAAATGAGGCTTAGTTTTCCATATTCAATCATATCACTGTGTGCCTTATCTGATACTCCAATTTCTTCTTTTATTTCCACTTCACTGAGGATTGTCAAATCCTTGAATTCAGTCATCATTAAGCTTGCCAATTTTGCCTGATGCCTACTCAATGCATTTGCCACTTTGTTAGCTTTTCCAGGGGTATACAATATATCAAGATCATACGCAGCTAGAAATTCTACCCACCTATGCTGCCTCATGTTCAAGTCTTTTTGGGAAAACAAAATTTAAGTGACTTATGATCTATAAACAATTCAAACTTTGCACCCAATAAGTAGTGTCTCCATAGCTTCAATGCATATACTATAGCAGCTAGTTCTAAGTCATGCGTAGCATACCTAGTTTCATTTGGCTTGAGTTGCCTTGATGCATATGCTATGACTCTACCATGTTGCATGAGCACTGCCCCTAATCCAGATCCACTAGCATCTGTGTAAACCACTAACCCTTCATTACCCTCTGGAACTTGTAAAACTGGAGCTTCCATTAGTGCCTTCTTCAGTGATGAAAAAGCTTGTTCACACTCCTCTGTCCACACATATGGTTGCTCCTTTCTAGTTAACTTGGTCAATGGGATGGCTATTCTTGCAAAGTATTTTATAAACCTTCTATAGTAGCCTGCCATTCCCAAAAATGATCTCACCTCAGTCACTGAATTGGGTCTGCTCCATGATTGAACTGCCATGACCTTGTTTGGATCTACTCTAATTCCTTGTTGGGATATAATGTGCCCCAAAAACTTTACTTCATTTTGCCAAAATGTGCACTTAGTAAATTTTGCCTTTAAATTATGTGCTCTTAGTCTTGACAAAATCAGATGCAAATGCCTTGCATGCTCCTCTTCTGATTTTGAATACACTAATATATCATCAATAAAGACAACCACAAATTTGTTTAGAAAATCTCTAAATGTCCTATTCATTAAATCTACAAAATAGGATGGTGCATTTGTTAATCCAAAAGGCATCACCAAAAATTCATATAAGCCATACCTTGTGTTGAATGCAATATACTTAATACTCTCTTCCCTTACCTTCATTTGATGAAAACCAGAGGCTAAATCTAGCTTTGAAAAGATTTTTGCTCCATTCAATTGATCAAATAAATCATCAATTCTGGGGAGTGGGTATTTGTTTTTGATGGTCACTTTGTTTAATTCTCTGTAATCAATACACATTCTTAGTGTACCATCATGCTTCTTCACAAACACCACTAGAGAGCCCCAGTTTGAACTACTAGGCCTTATGAAGCCTTTCTGCTCCAATTCTTCCAACTGTTGCTTTAAATCTACTAATTCTTTTGGACCCATTCTGGTAGGCTTTTTGATGATAGGTTCTTGATCCTGGAATTAACCTTATTTGAAATTCAACTGGCCTATTTTCTGGAACTCCTACAACTTCTCCAAAAACATCTGGATATTCATTTATTACTTTTATGTCTTCTAAAGTCAATTCCTTTTCAGTCATGCTCCATATTTGATTAAGGCAATTTATCTTGGCTGCTTCACTCATGACTATAATATTTTTACCACTTTTTGTTTTCAATGAAATTGTAAAATTTTCTAAATTCAAAATTGCTTTGAATTTACTCAACCAATCTACTCCTAGAATAATTCCTACTCCAGGATATTTTAACACAAATAAGTTAGATTTAAACATATTTCCTCCTATGTTTAATTCTATTCCCAAACATTTTAATCCTAGCAGACAAGAGCTACCTAGGGGGCTTTAAATAAACAAGGGTTTTTCAACTGTATTGTATGTGAGAGCTAATTTATCCACTATGTCTTGTGAGATTAGAGAATGTGTGGCTCTAGTGTCATATATAACTGCGATTGGGTAATTTTTAATTAGAAGTATACCTTCCAATTGTCCAAAGTTTCCCACTGCATTTGCCTTTGCCTTGGCTTCCAATGCTCCTACCTTTGCTCCTTTCTTGAACTCTGGGCAGTTCCTTTTAATATGCCCTTCTTTCCCACGGTTATAGCAGCTGAATGGTGCTTTCTTAGCTGCTTGACACCTATTGCTCATGTGTCCTTCCTTGCCACAATTGTAGCAGGTAACCTTCTTCTTAATTTCCCCAGTGGCTGCTCCTTCAACTTTCTTATCTACATTCTTCTTGTCATAAGGATGTGCTCTATTCTTCCCTTTATTTTGATTATTAGCTCTCATGTTCCTGAATTTTTCTCTTGCATTGTCATGTTGTTCAAAAGAAAGAGTAAGATCTATGACTTGATCAAATGTTCTGTCTTTGTATGGTAGCATTGCTCTACTCAGTCCAGCATTAAGTCCTTGAATGAATCTTGAATTCTTTGATTCTTTAGTCCCTATGAGCATAGTTCCATACTTAGATAAACTCTCAAATTTTTGAGTGTATTCAGTCACAATCATTGGTCCTTGCCTCAGCCTTATAAATTCCTCCAGTAGTGTTGCCTTAGCTGTTGCTGGGACAAATCTTGCCTCAAGCATCTCCTTGAATTGATCCCATGTTATCTCATTTTCTGGCCTTCCTGTGATGATCACCTCCCACCAATCTAGTGCTGCTGCTTTGAGCCTTCTTGAAGCTATCTGCCTCTTCCTTTGATCATTAATTTGCATGTCTGCAAATATTCTTTCTAAAGTTCTCAACCATGTCTGCACACCCATAACTCCCTCAGTGCCTTCAAAATCCTTGCCTCCTAAGTTTGAAAATGTCTTCAGTAGCTTAGCTAATTCCTCATGAGGATTTTCTTCCCTCTGCACTGCTCCTTCCCTAACCACTCTCACCAAATCTTGCAAATTAACCATTGGTGTTGTATTAGAGGGTCCTGCTCCAGTACTTGGTGGTCTTCCTACCATGGTTCACTATTCAATTACATTGCTAGTTAGTTTAATTTGTAATTTAATTATTTCAGTAATTTTATTTATACTGAAATTATTGTTATGTATTTGGTCTCATAAGATTTTATTCTTATAAGAGAATTTGATCTTTATTTCTACTATGTTTAATAACATAGCTCTGATACCAACTGAAGTGACCCACTTCTCTTTTCATTTTATTTTAATGAATTTTTAGTGAGTTTTTTTTATTTTCCAATAGATCAGTTCTCTTAATTCATTCTCCCAAGATCCAGAATCTTACCAATATAAACATATCAATGTATAACTAAATCATGTCATATATATATATATGAAGATATATAATTGATTCTTTGCTTATCAGAGTAATCAAATAGCAAAGAAACTCATTCACACAATGTTTCTCATATTTGAGAGACTTTTGTGTCACATAGCCATTCTATCTATTTTTGTTTTTGAACTTAGACTTGATTTTTAAATCCTAAAATGATCACATCATTTTCTTGTTTAATTTCCTAGCTTGTGCTATAACTCATATTAATTAATTTCTGGATTTACAACCTAGCTATTTGATCCATGGAATTTAGGGATTTAATACTAGATATTTTGACTGATACAGGGTGTTAGATCAGTTCATACATATATGTTTAGCCCGGGGTTCCACTTTCAAACTCAAGCAATTTGTTTTTAAGAAAAATACTCAGAATATGATATAATCGGATAAATATCAGGGTAAGAAATTAGTTCAAAAACCAGGTAGTGAAGATAATACATTTGAACAAAAATGCAGGTTCAATTCATCATATCAAGTGGAGGCTTAGCATATATTTGAGGACAAGATAATCAAAGCTATGTTACAAATCAAATTAATACAAAATTCTCAAGTGAACTTATGAGGTAGACAGCTGATGTTCTCTTAAGCAATAAGTGGTGGTGACTAAGGTGTTGTGAAGTGATGGTCATGCCTATTAAAAACAGGACTACAAGTTACTTTAAACTGCCTCAGGTTGGTCATGACCAAATGCATCCAGACTCGAGTCATGTATCTAGATAATAAGATGTGTTAAGTATAGTTGCTGTGAGACCTACAAGTACTAAAAATGCACATGGACCTACTACACATAGCAATGCAAATTCCTACTGTAAATCAAATGCCCAGATTAAGAATTATAGGCTTCATTTTTAAGCTTGACATATACTTATATCAATTACAAGTCATGATCATGCTTTTCTGGTTAGACAAAGTTAAGTTCAACCCTGACCCTTGTCACTTTAACCCATAATCATTCAAACAGTTTCAACTTCATATCTGAAGTGCATCAAACTTGCCAAGGAGAATACATCCATATATCAGCTTATATGACATCTTCCCCTTTAGCATAACTCACTGAAATTATTTCAGAGACCTGATTACTTAAATTTACAGCTCACAACACATATAATGTTTAAGTTCTTACATATTCTTTTCAAGTAAATCAAGCAAATATCAATCCTGAGAAATTGTATAGGACATAAGAAAGTTTGCCTAGCTTTATTTATTACAATGAAACCACTGCATTTTCTAAAACATTTCTAAAAGCAACTAGATCTTCAAACATCCATGCAAGCAAGCTATTCATGCATCTTTTCCTTCAACAACATTTTGAGCTGCTCAATAAAATGAGACACCCCAAATATTGCAAAGGCAACAAATAGGGTCAGAAATAAATTTTGGTATGAGTGAAATCACATATTAAAATCTTTTGTAAATTATTTAATCTGCATTGAAATCCTATTTTAACAAGGCACTATTTCATACAAAAATCTGAGCATATGTAAGTTAATATCCCAATCATACACCCAAATATTCATTCAATCATTTCATACAGACATTCATGCACATGCTCCTATGGATTAACTCCTAACTTCCATAGCCTGATTTCTCAATCTCACTTCTACCTTTTTATTTGGTCTGACTCCTTGCCATTGAACACCATGTGTGCATTGTAAAGGGGCTTAGTTCTGTTAACCCTTTACACAGAGGCCTAGAGGACTTAAACAAGTCATGCACATACCCATCATCCACCTGATGCTGAGCAGATCAAGGCATTACTCCTAAATTATTCTTATAATTTAGAGACCATGCTTATATATCTTCTGAGAATTTTATTATCACTTGAAATGCTTTGCATTCTTTTCTTCCTCTCATGAATCAAAAGTTATGAAACTCTCTCAGGGGTTTTAGTCAGACATATTAAGCTTCCATGCAAAATACTAAATCCCATTCCAAGGTTATTTTATTTTAATCATATTTTCTAAAACATGCATACATATTTATGTACAGAAGTATTCCTATGTCTCACATAAATCTGATGAAGTCATATACCCTATTTATTTATTTTACTGAGAACACAGGACATGATTTTTCTTTGAGAAAAACCCATAAAAGCATATTAACTTATAATAGGAACAACTCAGCACTTATACATGATACTGCATTATTCATATCATTTTAATATAAACTAGGCATAAGCATAAATCTCATTATTCACACTGCCTACTTATTTTTCTTTGATACCCTATTTCTCTGTAAAACATTCAGTTCATTCTCACATAAAACTGGATCATGAAATCCACTTCTATGATCTGAATACATGTTTGATTACTTGTATTTTAAAGCGAAAACTGATATAATCTTATCAAATCAAGACAGATCAAAACTTCAACCAAAAGTTCAATCAAAATACCATCCATGATCAACATGCATTTATTCAGAGAATAAAATCAAACAGAAAATTATGATAGAATTTATATATGAAAATAACTTGGCTGCCCTTAGCATGGGTCTTAATGCCTCAAATCCCATAAGTGATTATCACTCACCTTTCTTTGCTCCTCCCCAAGAATACTCAGGCCTGAAGACAATGTGAGTTTATTTTATTTTTAATTTTTATTTCCTCTGTTTTTTCCCCAGAAACAACTGTTTCCCCTCCCTTGATTTAAATCATTTTACTAGGGTTTTAATGGAGGAAAAAACCCATTCTATCCTTACTTTACTCAGAGAATCATATGTGTATAATTATGGCTAAAAGTGCCATTTTCTCTTGATTTCTATTTCTGGTAAAACAGTTTGCTTTTCTCTTTTCTGAATACATGTTATTTGCATGATTTTTATCTACACATTGTTTTCATATGACTCAACTTCACAATGTATTTTATTATACCTGGGTTATTTCTCATGTTTCTTTCTATAAACTTGATTTTTAACTAACATAATTTACCATTTTCTTCTTTCTTGATTTATTTCAAAAATGCATTTATACCCATAAATATTACTTAACTGGTTTTTATGCATTTTAATTATCAAAAGGAGTTATTCTATCACTTTTATATTTTTCTGACTACATATGTATGTGATATTCATGAGACATGTGAACTTAAAAATTCATTCATACTTTAGCTATTTTGCTTCTAATCATTATCTATTGAAATAATTATTCCCTTGCTTGTTTCTCTCATTCCCTTTTGATATTCATTTTCAAATTATTTTATTCTTCAATTATTTTCTATTAACTAATTTAATTTTCTTTTCATTTCAGAAATATTTTTGTCTCAAAAATTTTGGGTCTTCACAAGTAATAACAATCCCATTAGTATACTACCATTTCTAAATTTAACCTTAGCCTATCTACCCGCAAACTTCCTATAAACAAAATCATTCACATTTTTTTGTTTTGCAAACTTCAATTTGAAATTAGACAAAGGGGGAAAAACTAAAGAAAATAAAAACATAGCTAATCAAGGAAGCTGTATCTCATTCAAAGCTAGGTGGGCAAGGCTTAGGACTACGGGGGAGGTCGAGGCGCAGGTTCGAGCAAGGCAGAGGCTGACGAAGACCTAGGGCATGATGGCGATTGCAAATTCGTTAGCAATAGTATCGGTGAGTTGAACCTCACAATATCTATCTCTGATTTTTGATTATTTGTGTTTGATTTTGAAATGATGATTTTGTGTCTTTGTGGTTGCAAACTTAGGATTTATTCTCTGTTAAAACTTATCACCGTGAATTAATCTGCTGCCTTGATTTTGTGCTTTTTCAGTTCGCTGCTTTCGTACCACCGTGTTTTGTTTCGTATATCCCTATTCCTTGATGCCTTGAAATGTAGTCACATCCTTGTATGCAACTGTACACATTTAGTGGGATATAATTGCAAATCATCCTTATGTGAATAGTGTTATTTCTTTTGTTGCATTGGGTTGTACGTGCTTTGAAAACATTGCTTAGGCATGTACCTTGTACCCTGTTGCCTTGGTTTGGTCCTTGGTATTTTCTTTTGTTTTGAAATTGGTAAACATATAACCTATTACCTTGAAAGCAAATTGCTTATGCATGTGCTTTGAAATTTGACTGTTAGCTGCTCTATATAATGTTTGATGTCTCTATTTTTGTTACCTTGCTTTCATTTGTTACCCTATGGTTTGAAATTTTGTCATGTAACTATGCTTAGCCTTCATTTTATACAGTTTTACGTGCCTTGATTTTTCATCCAACAGTTAATAAACCTAATGATAAACTTTTGTAAATTTTGTTAAAAGAAATAAACACAGAATTAATAGGATCAAATATAATGCATGAAGAATATTTTGTTAAGATTCAGTTTCTGACTTAGTTTAGAAATAAGAAAACATTAAATTTATACCTGTTTGCACCAAAAATGGTCACAAACCCCAAGCGTTGTGAAAGCACCAGTGTATGAATATAAATCAGCAATATTCAAACACAAATATCAGATCTAAGCAAGCAACAAACAACAATCCAGAATTAATGAACAGTGACACACAATTTAAAGTGGTTCGGCTATCTCCGGCCAACGTCCACTTCAAGGATTTTTATCTTTTATTGATGTTCTTCACTGATTACAGATGATTACAGCAAATACAATGAATGAATCTGAATATGACAGTAATGGAAAGGAGTAGAGTCGAATCCGGCAGAGTCTGGACGTTGAATGGCCAAAAGATCCCTTTTCTGTACGCTTCAGGGGGCTATTTATAGGCGTAGGAGGCTGAGATCGTGCTCAAACTTCGGGAGACTTCTTCTAGCACGTGAGTGGGCCCACGTGACCGGTCCCACCAAGTTTCAACTCAATCTGTGATCGATTCGAATCAACTTCGTATCGATCAGGAAATGCTCCAATCGAGCTGAAACTTGGCAGGATTGCTCTTTACCTTGTGTGGAAGCTACTCTGAAAATTTCGTTGCATTTGGCTTTGTGGTTTGGGAATATGATCGATACGAGTTGAAGTTTCTCGGTTGGCTGTTCGCTTCGAGTCGATTGCTTCGAATCCATGCCTTCGAACCGATGGAAGCATGTGTCTTCGAGACGACATGGCGCGCATATCTTGCATCGATCCACCCTTTGCTCCGAGTTGACCGCTTCGTATCCACGAATATCGCCTTGTTCGCATCAAGTGCCACGACCCAGTTTGAACCGATGGACACGAATCATTGATCGATACGAACTGGATCGAGACGAATCGAATGGATACGAACAGGGCAAGTTTGATGGACACGAAATAGTGACTTGCCACTGATGATGGATGCGAGGTCGATCGATGCGAAGTAGTGCTTGGGGATGGATACGAATCCGATGGATTCGAGTAGACGTTGCACTGATCGATACGAAATCGATGGATACGAACTATGTATGGTTGATGGATTATGAAGCGCACCAACCTGATGGATACGACCGTGGTTCTTCAATGGGTACGAAACCAATCGATACGAACACTGATGGACACGAACCAGCATGCTTTTTCTAACTTGTATCGATCATATCTCATTCATACGAACTCCGATTAGCCTGAAATTTGAAACGCTGGATCCCATGACTTTGCCTGCCGTGTCCTATCAATTGTAGCTTGATTCGAGCTTGGACAAAATTCATCGATATCCATGATCATCCTGCAATGCATATTTAATATTCATGGCTGATTAATATTGATTTCAGTTAGTTTTTGGGTATCCCAGCTTTGCCAAAAAGTGGGATAACACTTTGCCCCCCAAAACATGCCTTTTGGTAAAAGGTGTGTTTTGATTAGTCTCAAATTGAATGTAGTGAGTTCATGTTTTATTCATAGCTTGTAGCATTTTCAATCAAGTCCATGGCTGTTCGAAGCCGAATCGTTATCAGTTTTTTCCAGTGGAAGTTAAGAATGAAATTCTACAGTCTCTCCGGACTGCTGACGATCGCTCCGGACCCTTGCGAAGCATATTCCAGACTCAGCGGTTGAATAGAAAGATCCTATTGCACTCCGGCGTTGCTTTCTATTCCTTGCACTCTGGCCCCAGTCAGGGCGTGATGCGATGTCTTGGCCGTTCTGGGCCGATCGTAGCCTCTCCGGGCTCCTGCTGGATCCCATCCTGTCACTCTCCGGTGAAGGGGAAACAACGTTAAGTGGGTCGATCCTGTCGCTCTCTGGCGAAGCGACCAACTTCTTGCACTCCGGTTCAGTGTATCTGAACATTAAGCGATGTCTTGACCTGAATCGTCGGCCGATCATAGCCTATCCGGGCTCTTATCGAATCCCAATCAAATCACTCTCCGGTGAATAGGAAACGATGCTTAAGTGAGTCGATCCTGTCACTCTCTGGCGAAGCAACTCACTTCTTGCACTCCGGACCCCGCCTCTCTGGGTAGGATCATAAAGCGATCATTTTTATATTGATATTTAATGTTTATCCTTTAACTCTCCGGTCAAAGGTTTATTTCAAGAAATTCAAATTTATTTATTAAATTCAGGTCCTAGATGTTCAATCTCAAACACCAGGAAATCTAGACATTGCCTCCCCGGGCAGATCGGTCTATCCCCATCTCAGAGCATGCCTAGGGATCTCTCTGGTTCCCGTACATGAGTAAGTGGGATAGCCGTTTATTCTAAAAGCAAATCTAATGAAATTATTTGGCCGAAATCCAAATCTCGAACTTGGCCCTTGCCATCTTAATCAGTTGATGACGAGTCGTGATCCCGATCCAGGATCGTTTCTGTTAGGGGGAGGCGGTAGTTGTTCAGGCCTTACCGCCGTTGCTCGTTCTCTGACATATTGTGGCAGTTTACCACTCCTGGCATACTCTTCCACCTCATCCTTCAGGTGGCGGCATTCGTCGGTTGCATGCCTATCCAGCTCATGGAAGAGGCAATATTTTCCGGTTCTATGCTCCCGCTCTGTGGGATCTCTCCTGGGTGGTTTTCGACAGGGGAGTTGCCCCCGAGTTTCAGCGTAAATCCTTTCTAGGCTTGCCGTCAGATCTGTGTATGGCCTGAATCTAGGCTCTCGGAATTTCTTCCGTTTATCAGGACCATCATGTGCGTCATCCTGCTTTCTCTTTCCTTTGTCTGCTCTGGACTGTTCCGTGGCGGTTCCTTCGCCTTGTGCAGCATTTACATCCTGCCTCTCGGCTCGTGATTCTTCTAATCGGATGAATTTCTCAGCTTCATGGTAAAATTCTCCAAGATCTTGTGGTGGATCTCTTGTCAACGAATCTTTGAATTCGGTGCCTTCTCCAACTCCTGCCACCGCCGCCATCAAAATCATCGATGGATCCGGGCGATCTACCGAAGCCACTGTTGCATTGAATCGCAGCAGAAAACCTTTTATGGACTCTCCGGTCCTTTGCTTTATCGAAGCTAAAGTCATCACACTCTTGGGTCTTGTTACATGGACTCTAAATTGTTCCATGAAGCAATCTACAAGCTCGCCCCATGTCCTGATCGATCCAGTCTTTAATTGCCTGAACCAAAGTGTAGCCAAGTCTGACAAAAATAAAGGGAAACATCGTGCCATTACTTCCTCAGATGCTCCCAGTATTTCCATGTGTCTAATGTATCTGGTAATGTGCATGGTCGGATCCGACTTCCCGTCATACGGATTCAGCGTAGGAAGTTTGAACTTTGGAGGGTTCCTTGCATTCCTGATATTCGGAGTGAACGGACTCCGACTGACTTCTTCCAATCCTCCGCTAGACAATCCTCCTCTCATGAGTCGTCGCACTAATCCAGCCATCCTTTCATCTCCATCCTGGGGTTGCCCCCTTGTCATGTCTCGGTCTCGCCCTCTGAGTCTTGTAGGGAATTCTGGTACGTACTCTTCGGGCGGCTCGTTAGCATTTGTGTTGGCTCCAGCCTGCTGAGCTCCGTCTGTAGGCCTTCCAGCATCAGATCCTGAGGGTCTGCCCCCAAGTCCTTGTTAATTGATTTCTGGATCTACAGTTTGACCTTTATTGATTTCCGCAATCCTGATTCCTTGTCCTGCACCTGCGGCTGCTGTAGTTGGTCCTGGGTTTTGCACATTTGCTGCTCTTATTTGCTCAAAAAAATTCTGCAGCATCTCTTGTTGGCTCTTCATCATTCGCTTGTGCATCTGATTGGCCATGGTCTCCATTTCGTCTCTAGTGATGTAGATCGAAGCTTGTCCTTCTCCAGCTCCGGAGGATGCCTCTTGACTTCCTCCTTGTTGGCTTCTTTCAGCCCTTTGTCTTGTTTCTCGAGTCATTGTCTTTAAATCTTCGAGTCTTCAAATCTGAACTTCGAATCTGGTGTAGCGGGTGCTAGTTCTTCTCAGTGAAAGCACCAAAGTGTTTGCACCAAAAATGGTCACAAACCCCAAGCGTTGTGAAAGCACCAGTGTATGAATATAAATCAGCAATATTCAAACACAAATATCAGATCTAAGCAAGCAACAAACAACAATCCAGAAATAATGAACAGTGACACACAATTTATAGTTGTTCGGCTATCTCCGGCCTACGTCCACTTCAAGGATTTTTATCTTTTATTGATGTTCTTCGCTGATTACAGATGATTACAGCAAATACAATGAATGAATCTGAATATGACAGCAATGGAAAGGAGTAGAGTTGAATCCGGCAGAGTCTGGACGTTGAATGGCCAAAAGATCCCTTTTCTATAGGCTTCAGGGGGCTATTTATAGGCGTAGGAGGCTGAGATCGTGCTCAAACTTCGGGAGACTTCTTCTGGCACGTGAGTGGGCCCACGCGACCGGTCCCACCAAGTTTCAACTCAATCTGTGATCGATTCGAATCAACTTCGTATCGATCAGGAAATGCTCCAATCGAGCTGAAACTTGGCAGGATTGCTCTTTACCTTGTGTGGAAGCTACTCTGAAAATTTCGTTGCATTTGGCCTTGTGGTTTGGGAGATATGATCGATACGAGTTGAAGTTTCTCGGTTGGTTGTTCGCTTCGAGTCGATTGCTTCGAATCCATGCCTTCGAACCGATGGAAGCACGTGTCTTCGAGACGACGTGGCGCGCATATCTTGCATCGATCCACCCTTTGCTCCGAGTTGACCGCTTCGTATCCACGAATATCGCCTTGTTCGCATCAAGTGCCACGACCCAGTTTGAACCGATGGACACGAATCATTGATCGATACGAACTGGATCGAGACGAATCGAATGGATACGAACAGGGCAAGTTTGATGGACACGAAATAGTGACTTGCCACTGATGATGGATGCGAGGTCGATCGATGCGAAGTAGTGCTTGGGGATGGATACGAATCCGATGGATTCGAGTAGACGTTGCACTGATCGATACGAATCGATGGATACGAACTATGTATGGTTGATGGATTATGAAGCACACTAACCTGATGGATACGAACCGTGGTTCTTCAATGGGTACGAAACCAATCGATACGAACACTGATGGACACGAACCAGCATGCTTTTTCTAACTTGTATCGATCATATCTCATTCATACGAACTCCGATTAGCCTGAAATTTGAAACGCTGGATCCCATGACTTTGCCTACCGTGTCCTATCAATTGTAGCTTGATTCGAGCTTGGACAAAATTCATCGATATCCATGATCATCCTGCAATGCATATTTAATATTCATGGCTGATTAATATTGATTTCAGTTAGTTTTTGGGTATCCCAGCTTTGCCAAAAAGTGGGATAACACTTTGCCCCCCAAAACATGCCTTTTGGTAAAAGGTGTGTTTTGATTAGTCTCAAATTGAATGCAGTGATTTCATGTTTTATTCATAGCTTGTAGCATTTTCAATCAAGTCCATGGCTGTTCGAAGCCGAATCGTTATCAGTTTTTTCCAGTGGAAGTTAAGAATGAAATTCTACAGTCTCTCCGGACTGCTGACGATCGCTCCGGACCCTTGCGAAGCATATTCCAGACTCAGCGGTTGAATAGAAAGATCCTATTGCACTCCGGCGTTGCTTTCTATTCCTTGCACTCTGGCCCCAGTCAGGGCGTGATGCGATGTGTTGGCAGTTCTGGGCCGATCGTAGCCTCTCCGGGCTCCTGCTGGATCCCATCCTGTCACTCTCCGGTGAAGGGGAAACAACGTTAAGTGGGTCGATCCTGTCGCTCTTTGGCGAAGCGACCCACTTCTTGCACTCCGGTTCAGTGTATCTGAACATTAAGCGATGTCTTGACCTGAATCGTCGGCCGATCATAGCCTATCCGGGCTCTTATCGAATCCCAATCAAATCACTCTCCGGTGAATAGGAAACGATGCTTAAGTGAGTCGATCCTATCACTCTCTGGCGAAGCAACTCACTTCTTGCACTCCGGACCCCGCCTCTCTGGGTAGGATCATAAAGCGATCATTTTTATATTGATATTTAATGTTTATCCTTTAACTCTCCGGTCAAAGGTTTATTTCAAGAAATTCAAATTTATTTATTAAATTCAGGTCCTAGATGTTCAATCTCAAACACCAGGAAATCTAGACATTGCCTCTCCGGGCAGATCGGTCTATCCCCATCTCAGAGCATGCCTAGGGATCTCTCTGGTTCCCGTACATGAGTAAGTGGGATAGCCGTTTATTCTAAAAGCAAATCTAATGAAATTATTTGGCCGAAGTCCAAATCTTGAACTTGGCCCTTGCCATCTTAATCAGTTGATGACGAGTTGTGATCCCGATCCAGGATCGTTTCTGTTAGGGGGAGGCGGTAGTTGTTCAGGCCTTACCGCCGTTGCTCGTTCTCTGACATATTGTGGCAGTTTACCACTCCTGGCATACTCTTCCACCTCATCCTTCAGGTGGCGGCATTCGTCGGTTGCGTGCCCATCCAGCACATGGAAGAGGCAATATTTTCCGGTTCTACGCTCCCGCTCTGTGCGATCTCTCCTGGGTGGTTTTCGACAGAGGAGTTGCCCCCGAGTTTCAGCGTAAATCCTTTCTAGGCTTGCCGTCAGATCTGTGTATTGCCTGATTCTAGGCTCTCGGAATTTCTTCCGTTTATCAGGACCATCATGTGCGTCATCCTGCTTTCTCTTTCCTTTGTCTGCTCTGGACTGTTCCGTGGCGGTTCCTTCGCCTTGTGCAGCATTTACATCCTGCCTCTCGGCTCGTGATTCTTCTAATCGGATGAATTTCTCAGCTTCATGGTAAAATTCTCCAAGATCTTGTGGTGGATCTCTTGTCAACGAATCTTTGAATTCGGTGCCTTCTCCAACTCCTGCCACCGCCGCCATCAAAATCATCGATGGATCCGGGCGATCTACCGAAGCCACTGTTGCATTGAATCGCAGCAGAAAACCTTTTATGGACTCTCCGGTCCTTTGCTTTATCGAAGCTAAAGTCATCACACTCTTGGGTCTTGTTACATGGACTCTAAATTGTTCCATGAAGCAATCTACAAGCTCGCCCCATGTCCTGATCGATCCAGTCTTTAATTGCCTGAACCAAAGTGTAGCCAAGTCTGACAAAAATAAAGGGAAACATCGTGCCATCACTTCCTCAGATGCTCCCAGTATTTCCATGTGTCTAATGTATCTGGTAATGTGCATGGTCGGATCCGACTTCCCGTCATACGGATTCAGCGTAGGAAGTTTGAACTTTGGAGGGTTCCTTGCATTCCTGATATTCGAAGTGAACGGACTCCGACTGACTTCTTCCAATCCTCCGCTAGACAATCCTCCTCTCATGAGTCGTCGCACTAATCCAGCCATCCTTTCATCTCCATCCTGGGGTTGCCCCCTTGTCATGTCTCGGTCTCGCCCTCCGAGTCTTGTAGGGAATTCTGGTACGTACTCTTCGGGCGGCTCGTTAGCATTTGTGTTGGCTCCAGCCTGCTGAGCTCCGTCTGTAGGCCTTCCAGCATCAGATCCTGAGGGTCTGCCCCCAAGTCCTTGTTGATTGATTTCTGGATCTGCAGTTTGACCTTCATTGATTTCCGCAATCCTGATTCCCTGTCCTGCACCTGCGGCTGCTGTAGTTGGTCCTGGGTTTTGCACATTTGCTGCTCTTATTTGCTCAAAAAAATTCTGCAGCATCTCTTGTTGGCTCTTCATCATTCGCTTATGCATCTGATTGGCCATGGTCTCCATTTCGTCTATAGTGATGTAGATCGAAGCTTGTCCTTCTCCAGCTCCGGAGGATGCCTCTTGACTTCCTCCTTGTTGGCTTCTTTCAGCCCTTTGTCTTGTTTGTCGAGTCATTGTCTTTAAATCTTCGAGTCTTCAAATCTGAACTTCGAATCTGGTGTAGCGGGTGCTAGTTCTTCTCAGTGAAAGCACCAAAGTGTTTGCACCAAAAATGGTCACAAACCCCAAGCGTTGTGAAAGCACCAGTGTATGAATATAAATCAGCAATATTCAAACACAAATATCAGATCTAAGCAAGCAACAAACAACAATCCAGAAATAATGAACAGTGACACACAATTTATAGTGGTTCGGCTATCTCCGGCCTACGTCCACTTCAAGGATTTTTATCTTTTATTGATGTTCTTCGCTGATTACAGATGATTACAGCAAATACAATGAATGAATCTGAATATGATAGCAATGGAAAGGAGTAGAGTTGAATCCGGCAGAGTCTGGACGTTGAATGGCCAAAAGATCCCTTTTCTGTAGGCTTTAGGGGGCTATTTATAGGCGTAGGAGGCTGAGATCGTGCTCAAACTTCGGGAGACTTCTTCTGGCACGTGAGTAGGCCCACGCGACCGGTCCGACCAAGTTTCAACTCAATCTGTGATCGATTCAAATCAACTTCGTATCGATCAGGAAATGCTCCAATCGAGTTGAAACTTGGCAGGATTGCTCTTTACCTTGTGTGGAAGCTACTCTGAAAATTTCGTTGCATTTGGCTTTGTGGTTTGGGAGATATGATCGATACGAGTTGAAGTTTCTCGGTTGGCTGTTCGCTTCGAGTCGATTGCTTCGAATCCATGCCTTCGAACCGATGGAAGCACGTGTCTTCGAGACGACGTGGCGCGCATATCTTGCATCGATCCACCCTTTGCTCCGAGTTGACCGCTTCGTATCCACGAATATCGCCTTGTTCGCATCAAGTGCCACGACCCAGTTTGAACCGATGGACACGAATCATTGATCGATACGAACTGGATCGAGACGAATCGAATGGATACGAACAGGGCAAGTTTGATGGACACGAAATAGTGACTTGCCACTGATGATGGATGCGAGGTCGATCGATGCGAAGTAGTGCTTGGGGATGGATACGAATCCGATGGATTCGAGTAGACGTTGCACTGATCGATACGAAATCGATGGATACGAACTATGTATGGTTGATGGATTATGAAGCGTACCAACCTGATGGATACGAACCGTGGTTCTTCAATGGGTACGAAACCAATCGATACGAACACTGATGGACACGAACCAGCATGCTTTTTCTAACTTGTATCGATCATATCTCATTCATACGAACTCCGATTAGCCTGAAATTTGAAACGCTGGATCCCATGACTTTGCCTGCCGTGTCCTATCAATTGTAGCTTGATTCGAGCTTGGACAAAATTCATCGATATCCATGATCATCCTGCAATGCATATTTAATATTCGTGGCTGATTAATATTGATTTCAGTTAGTTTTTGGGTATCCCAGCTTTGCTAAAAAGTGGGATAACAATATCCTTATAAGCATAGGAGTGGTATATAAATGAATATATAAGAGTTGCTTGACCTGGTATATGTATTCATAAATCTAACATTCATTAGATGCAAAAAGGATGTATGACTATTCAAGTTTTATGGTATAGGTTACATATTTTAACTATTTAATATTATCTATGTTTAAATATACATATTAATAGCTTGTCCTTTTGTTTAGAAAAATAGCCATGCAGACTATTTTGTTCGCTGTCCAGTTTGCGTTAAAGTTCGAGTACACTTTGAAATTTCTTTTATTTATTTTCACTTCCCTGCCATGAAGTTGAACGCATATTATATTCTACTGCATTCATTTTGTTAAAAAGCATGAGCTTGGCAATTGTAGCTTTATTGCCTTGATCCTTGTTTCATCCTTTATAGGTCCTTGTTGTTCATTTGTTAGCTGTTCCATTTGTACTTCTTACTGCCTTCTTGCTTTCATATTCTTGCTTTCATATTGTATGTTTCTCATTTGATTATTGCTTTAAGTTGCAGCCGAGTTAGATCTTCTATTTAATACTTTGAATTGCTAGAGAATTATATTTCATTGAAATTATTTTAATAGTTTTACTAGCAAAAAACATAAGCTGTTTCTATATCAACTTAAATTCTTTTGTAAAAATGGCTATAAGATTGTAAGTATTTATATACCGATATCAAAACAAGTTTACATATAAATTAAACTCCTTTTTATAAACGAGTCAAGGATTTTTAAACAAGAAGACTGAAATTAGAATTATATATATAGTGCATTTTGTTTACATATGATTTTATAAAATAAATAGATTTAAGGAAATTTAATAATTGTTTTTAAACAATAAAATCAAAAGAGAAAAATGTTTTGAGAACTTCAATTCTATAATTTGAGGAGTACTAATAATCGACTTAGTATTATCGATTGGTTTAAATGCTTTCGAATAATGCTTCGTCGAATATGGTATAAGTCATTGAATAGAATGTTTGAGTGGAATTTACTAACCCATTAGCGAATACTCGAATTCCACCAGGTAGTATGGGATACCTTAGTTAAATTCTTGTGATCGCATTTGGGAAAGTACTTAACAATTTAGAGTTGTATTCTCTTCTTGTGCACGACAAGTGGTTGCTAGATTCTTAAGTGAATTTGGTTAAGGTTTTCCAACGGTATCCGTAATAAGCTAGTAAATATTTGTAACGACCCAGAATTTTTGTCAATTTAAAATTTATTTATTTAATTAATTTTAAATATTAATAAGTGAAATTAATAAGTCGAATAATTTAATTTTCGAATAACTGTATTTAATTGGGTAATTAAATCGATAATTGAATAGTTAAAATTCCAAAAATAATTGAAATCTGGATTAAATGTGATTAAAAATGATTTATAAAGTTATATTAAACCATATTGGAGTTATAGTGATGTTATAGCACTTTTAAAATTGAATTAAAAGTTAAATTATGAAAACTGAATATTTTAATATTTAATCGACTAGTGAAATTAGCCATTTTTCGAACAGTCTCAGAATTGGACGAAACTAGTTCCATTGGATCCGTAATAGTTTGTTATTATTGGATTTCAATTTTCATAGCAATCGGAGTTGTCGTTTGACCGTGGCAGCTCGAAACGCATCGAAACTGTTTTAATTTTAATTTAGCGAGTTAAAAATAATCATTTTTCAAACAGTGTCGGATTTCGACGAAACCTGTTTCGTTGGATCCGTAATGTTAAATTATTGTATGGTTTCAAATTTCGTGTCAATTGGATTTACCGTTTGTCCGGGGCAAGCTAAAACGCACAGAAATTTGATTAACCGATTTAATTTTAAATCGATCGTTTATTGCCGTATCTCGCACAGATGATCGAATTAGCCTTCAAAACCTATTCCATTATGTCCGGAACGCGGGTTAAACCCTAGAAACGCCGGTCACCGCGCGAGATTTGGAGTTCGGAAATTTGGAGTGAATAGTGTTTTTCGTTTATTTTCTATATAAGGACCCCCTTTATCTTCATTGCTCAAAACCCTAGCCCATTTACAGTAGCCGCCACTAAGAAACCAACGGCCAGAAAACGCCTCTCGTTCTCCCCTAAATTTCTTTCAATCCATTCAATATTTTTGAAAACTTTCAACTAGCATATCGAAGAGCATTGGAAGGGCTTTAAATCCATACGGCTATGATCATTTTTAACGAAGTAGATCGATGGGAATTTGCGTTCAAAACCCGGCCGTTCGTGCTCGATTTCCCACGTCTATGGGGGCCGAGCTCTAAGTAGTGGTAGCCGAGTATAGAGCGGGGCAAGGTCGTTCGAATGGTGGTGGTTTGATGGGCTATCGACGTTTGTATTTGGAGCGGCATGTAACCCTAATGGAACGGCTATGGGTTTTGGTCACGTTTGTTACCTGATGCATGAGGAAGAAGAACGAAGGGAGATGCGGCCAAGATTGAAGCTCCAGATTTCAACATCTTTGATGGTTTTAGGGTTAGAAAATAAATAGAGAATGAAAATTGATTTGTATTTAAATTTGTATAAACTTTAAATTGTTATATCTTTTTCATACGAGATCGAAAATTGGCGAAACAACTTGCGTTGGCTTCGTTTTGACGAGCACTTCGCGATGGAGCTGGATTGGTAATTTTTTGAGCTAGTGAAAATTTTGGTTGAAATTAAACGCCTGTTTAATTTCAATCGGAATAAATCGCTATTGCGACGAATAAAAGCAAGGTGAGAACTTCTCACTCAATCAAATGTTTTGTTTCGATTTAAATTTTAAATAGTTAGATTTAAAATTGTTGATAGTGTTGATTGTGATGATAGAATGATGATTGCTATTTATTGTGTTAAATAGACCCTATACGCCATATATTAAGCGGAGGTTATTTATTAAAAACATATACCGCGATAATTTCACATTGAAGTGGAATTGGTATTATATATGTATATGGCAATATATATATATTGGAATATGTATATATTAGAGTTGTTTATTTCCCAATTTATATAGCGGATGAGACCCTATTGCGCCACATAATAGCGGATAATATTTATAAATCCCATATACCGCCATAATTTCACTGTGAAGTGAAATTGGTATTGTGCTAACATCTGTGGATGCAAGGAAACAGGTTGGAGGGATCCAACTGGATTCCTTAAACATTTGAATTTATTTCAATGTTATGTGTTGATTTATTTATAATCGACGCGTGATTATTTATTTATATTCGGTGAATGATTATATCTGTGAGTGAATTTGTTGAAGGCTATAATTTAGCCGAATGTATTTTTGGTATCGTTGGATACCAGAAATGAATGAAATTTGATTTTTAAAATTAAAATTGGAAATTTTAAGTAAATTCTTTTGAAAGAATTGGGTGAATTTAAAAGGAAGGATTTTAAAGTATAAAGTTGATTTTCGAAACCTTATCGAATTATTTCTAAAATATGGTAAAGGCTTTTATAAATAGATTTTGAATAGTATTAATTGAAAGTTGAATAATTTATTTAAAATGGAATTTTAAATGGTTTGGAAGAGATAAATGAATTTATTTTAAAAGGTGATTAAAATTAAGAAATCAATTTATAATTCATTTGGTATTTGAAAATAAATCTTTGGGGAAATCGATATGAAAATTTATTTGATGTTGAAGGAGGAAATTGATTTGTGTTGGAATGAATTTTTAAATCAATTTGCAATTGATTTGGTGTTTTAAATAAATGTTTGGAAAATCAATTTGGGTTTTGAAACAAATTTGGAAATAAATTTGAAAGTTGATTTGGAGTTAAAAATGGATATTTGGAAATTTAATTTCACAATGGAATTTATAAAGGAAAGGGGAATTTGTTTTGAAAAAAAATAAACATTGATTTATTTTTGAAGTGTGGAAAATATGATTTGAAATTGGTTTTCAAAGTGATGAAGTGTGGAAATAAATTTACAGATTTGAGATGTAAATTTGAAATAAATCGATAAGGATTTATATAATTGGGTTAAATGAATGTGATTTGAAATTGTTTTCAAATGGTTGATGTTTAAACCGTATCTCGCGAAGAGATTTGAATTTTAATAATTTAGGAAAAAATATTTAAATTGGATGTTTGTTCTGGATGTTGTTTGATAGTTAAATAACCGACTATAAATAATCGCCTTTGAAATGGCACTTGATTTGTTTTTTTTTTAAAACAAACGCGCACTATTCGGGTTAGCCGGGAAAAGACCTTTGTGTCATATAACCCATTCTGAATTAGTGATACGACGATATGGATCGTATTGAAGACCGGATATTTTCGAAAATGAAAGGACAACCTGTCGAATGTCTCTGCACCGAGTTGCTCCGGTATGGAGATTTATATCACTCTTTTTGTAATGGGAAGTCCGGACATGATTAGAAATTATCCGGATTGCAAGGGTTTCTTTAGAAGTGCCTTCGGTTCCGTTCGATCCTGGAACGGACTTGTATGGATGTGTGTCTGACGTTACACTTTGAGATGTAAAGCTGATTTCTATCAAATACATTTCTGTTGGTGGCGGAGAATTTATTCTCTTAGCTTAACACCCTTCTCTGAGACGTACGAGCTCAGAGGTTATGTAGTTGATGGTTACTAGTGATACATTCCAAATTTGGTAATGTGGCACACGAAGTGCTGATGATCATTTGTTGGTCAAAGCGTGCTTTGTGAAAAAGCGTTGCTTTATGAAAAAGCGTTGCTTTGTGAAAAAGCGTGGCTTTGTGGAAAAGCGTGGCTTTGTGAAAAAGCGTAGCTTTGTGGACGAGACTTCGTCGAGCCTCACAACCCGGTAATGGTCGAAACAGGAATGTTGCGGCAAGGGTTTGTAGGGGTAGCGCCTGTAACGACCCGTATTTTTACGGATCGAAAGATCGTAAAACTGTTATTTTTAGGTCGTTAGTGTCGATAAGTTGTCCAGAGTTTAAGTCGACCAAAGCTTAAGTCGTCCAGAGTTAGGTCGTGTAGTAGCTTAGGTCGTGTAGAAGTCTGGGTCGGTTGAGCGACTTAGTGAAGAGGAGCGACCTAAGGATTGGAACGACCTAAGGAGTTAGGTCGTGTGATAGTTAGGACGTGTTATAGTTTAGGTCGGTCGAGCGACCTAAGGAAGTTGGTAGCATTAGTGAGCGACTTAAGGGGGATGCGACTTAACAAGATAAGCGGCATAGGAGTTAGCGGCATAAGCAGGTTAGCGACCTAAGGGAGGTAGGTCGTTCGAGCGACTTAAGGATTTCAGTTGTTGTAGTTTAGGTCGTAAGCGACCTATGTTGCCCTGTAATGAAGTTAGGTCGTATGCGACCTAAGGTAGATTTTGTGTATAGTTGGGTCGTGAGCGACCTATGATTTAGTTAGGTCGTGAGCGACCTATATCAGGTTGCTATATGCTAGTTAGGTAGCGTAAAGGCTAAGTTGTTAGGTCGCGTGAATGTGTAAGTGTTAGGTCGGTACTCCTGTTAAGTAGTTAGGTCGGCATCTCAGTTAGGTCGCGCACTTGCGTTGTCGTTAGGTCGCGTGTGTGTTAGGTCGTGACTTCTGCTAAGTCACTAAGCCGCGTGAGTGTTAGGTCGTAGGTCGAGGGTAGTTAGGTCGTTAGGTCGGCGACGACCTAAGGGGCGGACGAACTAAGGATTCCAGCCTATAAATACATGTTCTTGCCTCACTTTTTGGGATCCGGATTTTGAAGCGACGAAGTGCTGCCATTTTGAGAGCTCGAGAACTACACTTCTTCACTTCTTATCTCTTCTTAAATTTAGTACTTCCTTCCATCCAAGATCGAAGATCCAAGAGCTAAAGTTGAAGATCTACATTCTTCGAAGAGAGATTTCATCGTTTGAAGCGGAATTTTGACAGATCAAGTTAGATCCTTCGCTGTCCAGATCTGAAGTGTGTTGCTTTTGAAGTGTTTAGGTGATTTGGTGAGTGGTGGTTATCTCTCACACGGAGCTAAAGGAGTATATCGGATCGGTGGCTTGATTATGTGTTAAAAATAGTGATTTCATGCATTTTCGTAAACTTAAGTATAGATCCATTGTTCATGATGATTTGACATCCATTTTACTACATGATTAATCTATGCAAGTTCATTCATCAAGTTGTAGAGATATTGCTCATGTTTCATGCTTGTTAGATTTGGACTCTTTATTTACAAAATTTCCATTTTAAGTTATAATTGCTTTTAGATCTTGTTTGCATGATTGATTACTTGGATTAATGATTGATTTGATTGATTGTTATAAACTAGTTGATTAGTTGTTGGATTTAGACAAGATGGTGGAAGATGATTCAAAAGCTAAGGGAAAGGCTCTTGAATTGGAAAAGCTGCTCGTGGCATATGTGGCGGATGATGAAGCTCAAATGGATAGATTTGATGATGATGATGAGATGAGGCTTTGCTATGATGTGATGTAGCCTTGGTATAATCCAGACGGGATCATTCCAAGCATGTTGATAACTCGAGGGAGTGTTCGAGTTCGTTGATAATGGTTGGCTCGAGAGGGGTTTGAGCTAGTATGAGAATAGTCGTCGAGGAGGATGACTAGAAGGCTGAGATTTCATCGTTGTTGAAGGTTCTAGCAGACTCAAAGCAAGAGTATGCTGGGCAGATTCGATAGTCCCAAAAGACTACAGTTGGTAGTCGAGTACTCTGGGCAGATTCGATAGTCCTAGGCACGGGCCGCGACCACGTGCGGAGTTCTGTCTAGAATCGGGGTTACCATTGGCCCTTGACGGACGGCTGAAAGAATGTGCCGGTGATTCAATTAACGGTGGTATCGAAGCAATGATAACAGTGATAGCCAGAGTCATGGATGTTTGGTTGTATCATCATTCGGTCTCAAGAGCAATATTTTCTGGGTGCTTATCTGAACTTGGTTTAGGCCTTGGGGGTTTGTACTTGCAAAACATCGACCTTGACTCGAGTGATAATTGTTTTGCTTTAAATGTTTGCTTTACTATGTTTACTTCTGCTTAGTGTGTCTAGAGGCTATCACTGCAGAAAGAGGTGGAGTGGAAGGGTTGGGTTCCTATTCCTTTTACCTTTATGCTCTTTTGGTATGTTGTTAGTTAATTTACCGCTCACTAAGACTGTTGTCTGACTCAAGGTTTTATGTTCAACTCTTATTACCTTGGGCTGTTCATCCATTTTGGGATGGGCAGACTAGGTAGGAGGTGACAGGTGCTGTTCTTAGTTTCCAACGATGCTGATGACGAAGATGAGCTGGAGGCTTGCATATTATTTTCTTATTATATGTACTGGATGTTCCGCTGCTTGTATATTCTCTGAATGATATGTAGTGAGGCAGGATGTATTGACTATTCATATTTTTGTATCAAACTACTATGAGGCTTATTTGATGCGATTCTGTTCTGTGTAGCTTCACTATGTATATTTTTCTCTATTGTATTTTATCCATGCACTGTGAGTAATACGATAGATTCTGCTGTTTTAACTTACCTCTGACGATCATCCATGGCTGCTTGGCACCCTTTTCAGCGCACTATTTCTATGTTTAGTGCAGGAGTCATGGGCGGTCGTCACATTTGGTATCAGAGCCTTGGTTTATCGATTTTACCCAACGCTCGCTGACGTAACTACGTATGAGAGACGTAATTGTATTTTGATGGATGATTACTATGAGTCCTTTATGCAGTTGTTTCTCAAGGTGTGCTGATCATTTCTTTTATAGATATTGAGAATGAGTCGAAGAGGGAGACCAGCTGCTAGGGAAGACCATGCTACTGAGGGGGCTGCTGATTATGCTGCTATGTTCGAGGCTATGATGACTTCGATCATAAGAAGGATGCCAGCTCCGGGGTCAGCAGTTGATGTTGGAATTCAAGTTCAAGCTCCAAGACCGGTGGATTTTGCTAAGCTGTGTAAAGACTATACTGCTCTTGGAGGGAAGATTTTCTTAGGAACAAAGTCAACCATTGAAGTCCAGAGATGGATAGATGCTTGTAGAAGAATCTTTGGTGATTTGGGAATCAAGGATGCAACTAGAAGGAAGCTCGCATCAAGACAGCTTCAAGGGAGAGCTTCTGACTGGTGGAACTCTATCACCATTGATACTCCGGAGGAAGAAATTACTTGGGAGCAATTCCAAGCTAGATTTGAAGCTAAGTTCATTTCTACAGTTCAGAAATATATTCTGTTTAAGAATTTTGTAGAGCTCAAGCAAGATGGAAGACCGGTTCTTGAGTATGTTTCTGAGTTTGAAGCTTTGTCCAAGTATGCCCGGTCGTATATTGAATCTCCTTATCAGAAGAACGAGAAGTTTGTGACAGGCTTGGACATTTATCTTGGGAGGAAGTTGGTGGATCATCTGGACGATCCATTTGAGAAGCTTGTGGAGAAAGCTCTCAGGCACGAAAATCTGTTTCCTAAAGAAGGATCTGTTGTTGTTGTGGCCAAGGAAGAGTCTAAACCACAACAGGGTGGAAACAAGAAGAGGATGCAGCAGCAGCAAAAGGGTAAGGATGGCCAGAAGAAGCCGAAGGGCGAAGTGACCTGCTACAATTGTCAGCAGAAGGGCCATTTCTCCAGAGATTGCAAGAATCCAAAGGTGCCGGTGAAGTGCCACAACTGTGACAAGCCGGGGCATATTAAGAAGAATTGTCCAGAACCGCGGAAGGACAAGCAGATTGTGCAAGCTTATGCTTTGGGGGCTGTTCCATCATCTTCAAAGGCTCCTACCGCTGAAGAGAAAGGAAAGAGTGTGGTGGTTCAAGGTACTCTTTCCATATGTGGTGTTCCAGTTAGAGTGTTATTCGATACTGGGGCGTCGCATTCTTTTGTTTGTAATGAACTTGTAGGCCGGTTGGGATTAGAACCAGATATCGTTGATAGACCATTGGTTGTGACTAATCCAATTGGGGGTTCGTCCTGTCTGTGTATGCTATGCCGTGGTTTGGTTGTATCGAGTCATGATTGCTCTTTTGTTTGTGATTGTTTTGTTCTGAACTTTGCGGGGTTCGGAATTATTTTGGGTATGGACTGGCTTAGGAAGTATGCGGCAAAGGTTGATTGTGAAAGACTGGAGATGATAGTCGAGAATGTGGAAGGGCGAAAGGTTGTGATACGATGTAAGCATGAGGAAGGCGTCTTCATGAGCTTCATGTATTCGCTGGTTGTTCCACGAGATGGACTATCATTGGTGCCGGTCGCAAATGGATTTGGGGATGTCTTTGCTGAGGTCAAAGGATTACCGCCGCATAGAGAGATCGAGTTTCGCATCGATCTAGTCGAAGGAGCCAGACCTGTAGTGATGCCTCTTAGGCGGATGGCGCCTAGGGAACAGCAGGAGTTGAAGGTGCAGGTTGATGATCTTTTACAGAAAGGATTCATTCGGAGTAGTGTGTCCGAATGGGGTGCACCAGTTGTGTTTGCAACCAAAGCAGATGGATCATTGAGGTTGTGTGTGGATTATTGTGAGCTGAATAAAATGACTAAGAAGAAAAAGTATCCATTGCCAAGAATAGATGACTTGTTCGATCAACTTCACGAAGCTAAGGTGTTTTCTCAGATGGATTTGGCAACGGGATTTCACCAGTTAAGAGTGGCTAAGGATAGTGTGCCGAAGACTGCTTTCAGGACACCATCCGGTTTCTTTGAGTGGCTGGTAATGCCGTTTGGATTGACCAATGCGCCAGCATATTTTGTGGATCTTATGAATAGAGTGTCCAGAGATCAGTTGAACAAGTTTGTACTAGTGTTCGTGGATGATATTTTGATTTATTCCAGAACTGAAGAAGAGCACATGACGCACTTGCGTATTATTTTGGAAATCTTATGGAAACATCAGCTGAAGGCTAAGTTTTCGAAGTGTCACTTCTGGAAGAGTGAAGTGAGGTTCTTAGGCCATATTATCTCTGGAAATGGAATAGCGGTTGATCCCGCTAAGGTGGCAGCAATCCAGGATTGGGTTAGACCTAAGAATACATCTGATGTGAGAAGTTTTCTTGGATTAGCAGGATATTATTGTCGATTTATCAAAGACTTTTCCAAGGTAGCTGCACCATTAACAGGATTGACGAAAAATAACCAAGTATTCAGATGGGATGCTAAGTGTGAGCAAGCTTTCAGAATTCTGAAAGAGCGACTGACAAGTGCTCCTGTTTTGACTATTCCAAGTGAAAATGATGAGATGGTGGTTTATACCGATGCATGTGGTACTGGACTTGGAGCAGTGCTGATGCAGAAGGGTAAAGTTGTTGCATATGCAAGTCGACAACTGAAGCCACATGAAAGGAATTATCCGACTCATGATTTGGAGTTGGCAGCGATTGTATTTGCTCTGAAGATGTGGAGACATTACCTATTGGGAGTTCGATTCGAGTTGTTTACAGATCATAAGTCGTTGAAGTATCTTTTCTCCCAAAAGGATTTGAATCTTAGGCAGCAACGATGGTTAGAATTTTTGGCATCATATGATTTTGGTATAGCCTATACTCCGGGAAAGGGTAACGCAGTGGCAGATGCGTTAAGTCGAAGACATGCAGGATTGGGAGCCATGTTTTCAGAATGGAAGAATCTTGAGTATTTAGCTGGATTTGATTTCAGGCCCAGATGTGAATTGGAACCTGAGATGTTGGCAAACTTATCGATAAGACCGACTCTTGTAAAAAGAATTGGCGAGAGCCAAAAGCAAGACGATAAGCTTGTCAAGATTATCCATGATTTGGAATCTGGATTGGACCTAGAAAAGGATAAAGGATTCGAGGTCAATCGAGAGGGTTGGCTTCGGAAGCAAGGACGACTAGTTGTTCCCGATATAGGTGAATTGAGAGATGAAGTTCTGAAGGAAAGTCATCACTCAAAGCTGACAATTCATCCAGGTGGAAATAAGATGTATCGGGATATGAAGAGAACCTATTACTGGGAAGGTATGAAGAAGGATGTTGGAAATTTTATTTCCAAGTGTATGAACTGCCAGTTGGTAAAAGCTGAGCAAAAGAAGCCCAGTGGATTGCTTTAGCCACTAGAAGTTCCTACATGGAAGTGGGAGCAAATATCGATGGATTTTATTGATGGGCTACCTAGAACAAGAACGGGAAATGAAGGGATTTGGGTCTTCGTAGATCGTTTGACCAAGAGTGCAAGATTCATTCCTGTTCGATCAACCAGGACTACATCAAAGTTGGCTGAGCTGTATGTTTAGTGGATAGTCCGATTCCATGGTATTCCGAAAAGTATAGTGAGTGATCGAGACCCATTGTTTACTAGTGAATTTTGGAAGAGCTTCCAGGAAGTTTTGGGAACTGAACTGTGTTTGAGTACAGCTTATCACCCCCAAATAGATGGTCAGACCGAGGGAGTCAATCGAGTTTTGGAAGATCTCCTTAGAGCTTGTGTTTTAGATTTCGGAGGATCATGGGAAGATCACCTTCATTTGGTAGAATTTTCGTATAATAACAGTTACCAGTCAAGCATTGGTATGGCACCGTATGAAGCATTGTATGGAAGACCGTGTAACTCTCCGACATGTTGGTTAGAAACAGGAGAAAAGCTGATACTTGGGCCAAAAATGATTCGACAGACTTCAGATTTCATAGAGATCATTCGGCAACGAATGAAGGCAGCCCAAGACCGACATAAAAGTTATGCCGATAAGCGTCGTAAGGATTTGGAATTCGACGTAGGTGATATGGTTTTTGTGAAGATTTCTCCACTGAAGAATGTTATTCGATTTGGGAAGAAAGGAAAATTGACTCCGAGATTTGTTGGACCATTCCCGATCATCGAGCGAATTGGAAAGCTCGCCTATAAATTAGAATTACCAGAAAAGATGGTGGGTGTGCATAATGTTTTTCACGTATCATATCTACGGAAGTATGTGCACGACTCGAATACTGTGGTTTCTACTGATAGCTGTGAAGATTTTGAAGTTGACCTAGTTGATAAGAGACCCTGTAAGCCGCTTCGTGTTGTGGAAACTGACACGAAACAGCTTAGGAGGAAGGTAGTTAGGTTGCTCAAGATACAATGGAGTGATGATGTTAACGACTGTACATGGGAGGTGGAAGAGAGGATGAAGGCAGCTTATCCTGAACTCTTCGAGGTATGGCCATAAGATGTCGTGTCATCTCACGACATTGTAACTTGTTCTAGTGTTAGAATTCTGCATGTTAGGCTAGTAATTGGACGCATGGTTTGTTGATTGCTATGGATGGTAGGCATGCAGAATAGTTTTTGATTGCTCTTGTTTGTTTGGAATTTCGGGGGCGAAATTCCTAAGGGGGAGAGAATGTAACGACCCGTATTTTTACGGATCGAAAGATCGTAAAACTGTTATTTTTAGGTCGTTAGTGTTGATAAGTTGTCCAGAGTTTAAGTCAACCAAAGCTTAAGTCATGCAGAGTTAGGTCGTGTAGTAGCTTAGGTCGTGTAGAAGTCTGGGTCGGTTGAGCGACTTAGTGAAGAGGAGCGACCTAAGGATTGGAACGACCTAAGGAGTTAGGTCGTGTGATAGTTAGGACGTGTTATAGTTTAGGTCGGTCGAGCGACCTAAGGAAGTTGGTTGCATTAGTGAGCGACTTAAGGGGGATAGCGACTTAACAAGATAAGCAGCATAGGAGTTAGCGGCATAAGCAGGTTAGCGACCTAAGGGAGGTTGGTCGTTCGAGTGACTTAAGGATTTCAGTTGTTATAGTTTAGGTCGTAAGCGACCTATGTTGCCCTGTAATGAAGTTAGGTCATATGCGACCTAAGGTAGATTTTGTGTATAGTTGGGTCGTGAGCGACCTATGATTTAGTTAGGTCATGAGCGACCTATATCAGGTTGCTATATGCTAGTTAGGTCGCGTAAAGGCTAAGTTGTTAGGTCGCGTGAAGGTGTAAGTGTTAGGTCGGTACTCCTGTTAAGTAGTTAGGTTGGCATCTCAGTTAGGTCACGCACTTGCGTCGTCGTTAGGTCGCGTGTGTGTTAGGTCGTGACTTCTACTAAGTCACTAAGCCGCGTGAGTGTTAGGTCGTAGGTCGGGGGTAGTTAGGTCGTTAGGTCGGCGACGACCTAAGGGGCGGACGACCTAAGGATTCCAGCCTATAAATACACGTTCTTGCCTCACCTTTTGGGATCCGGATTTTGAAGCGACGAAGTGCTGCCATTTTGAGAGCTCGAGAACTACACTTCTTCACTTCTTATCTCTTCTTAAATTTAGTACTTCCTTCCATCCAAGATCGAAGATCCAAGAGCTAAAGTTGAAGATCTACATTCTTCGAAGAGAGATTTCATCGTTTGAAGCGGAATTTTGACAGATCAAGTTAGATCCTTCGCTGTCCAGATCTGAAGTGTGTTGCTTTTGAAGTGTTTAGGTGATTTGGTGAGTGGTGGTTATCTCTCACATGGATCTAAAGGAGTATATCGGATCGGTGGCTTGATTATGTGTTAAAAATAGTGATTTCATGCATTTTCGTAAACTTAAGTATAGATCCATTGTTCATGATGATTTGACATCCATTTTACTACATGATTAATCTATGCAAGTTCATTCATCAAGTTGTAGAGATATTGCTCATGTTTCATGCTTGTTAGATTTGGACTCTTTATTTACAAAATTTCCATTTTAAGTTATAATTGCTTTTAGATCTTGTTTGCATGATTGATTACTTGGATTAATGATTGATTTGATTGATTGTTATAAACTAGTTGATTAGTTGTTGGATTTAGACAAGATGGTCGAAGATGATTCAAAAGCTAAGGGAAAGGCTCTTGAATTGGAAAAGCTGCTCGTGGCATATGTGGCGGATGATGAAGCTCATATGGATAGATTTGATGATGATGATGAGATGAGGCTTTGCTATGATGTGATGTAACCTTGGTATAATCCAGACGGGATCATTCCAAGCATGTTGATAACTCGAGGGAGGGTTCAAGTTCGTTGATAATGGTTGGCTCGAGAGGGGTTTGAGCTATTATGAGAATAGTCGTCGAGGAGGATGACTAGAAGGCTGAGATTTCATCGTTGTAGAAGGTTCTAGAAGACTCAAAGCAAGAGTACGCTGGGCAGATTCGATAGTCCCAAAAGACTACAGTTGGTAGTCGAGTACTCTGGGCAGATTCGATAGTCCTAGGCACGGGCTGCGACGACGTGCAGAGTTCTGTCTAGAACCGGGGTTACCATTGGCCCTTGATGGACGGCTGAAAGAATGTGCCGGTCATTCAATTAAAGGTGGTATCGAAGCAATGATAACAGTGATAGCCAGAGTCATGGATGTTTGGTTGTATCGTCATTCGGTCTCAAGAGCAATATTTTTTGGGTGCTTATCTGATCTTGGTTTAGGCCTTGGGGGGTTGTACTTGGAAAACATCGACCTTGACTCGAGTGATAATTGTTTTGCTTTAAATGTTTGCTTTACTATGTTTACTTCTGCTTAGTGTGTCAAGAGGCTATCACTGTAGAAAGAGGTGGAGTGGAAGGGTTGGGTTCCTATTCCTTTTACCTTTATGCTCTTTTGGTATGTTGTTAGTTAATTTACCGCTCACTAAGACTGTTGTCTGACTCAAGGTTTTATGTTCAACTCTTATTACCTTGGGATGTTCATCCATTTTGGGATGGGCAGACTAGGTAGCAGGTGACAGGTGTTGTTCTTAGTTTCCAACGATGCTGATGACGAAGACGAGCTGGAGGCTTGCATATTATTTTCTTATTATATGTACTGGATGTTCCGCTGCTTGTATATTCTCTGAATGATATGTAGTGAGGCTGGATGTATTGACTATTCAGAGTTTTGTATCAAACTACTATGAGGCTTATTTGATGCGATTCTGTTCTGTGTAGCTTCACTATGTATATTTTTCTCTATTGTATTTTATCCATGCGCTGTGAGTAATACGATAGATTCTGCTGTATTAACTTACCTCTGACGATCATCCACGGCTGCTGGCACACTTTTCAGCGCACTATTTCTATGTTTAGTGCAGGAGTCATGGGCGGTCGTTACAGCGCCCTTAGGGTATGTCATTTCCTTCTGGATAAAAGGTGATATCATGGTATGGAGCCCATGTATTTTACCTATGTTGATGCCACACATTTATTATACTTTTGTGGTTGTTGCTTTGTGATTGAGGATCCTCGAATAAAGGTCGGTGACCACTGGGGGATGACATAGCTCGTGTGTAGTTACCTAGTTACAGCTTGGTTAAAGCGTGAGGTAGCGTCGGCCTTGTGTTTGCAGAGATCCGGTTAGGATCCGGGGCGTCTTTCCAGAGGCGTTTCCATTTCGGTGTAGGGAAGTTCCTTTGCCTGACCATTTGTTGGAAATCCAAAGAAACAATACGAACCCTGTACGGTTTTACTTGTATTACCTGCTACGGAATGTGGCGGTAACCTGCTGTTGAACTTAGTAGCTATAGTAGGCATACAATAATGGTTGTATGTTGGCTAAGATTAATATTATATTTTCGGAATGGTTTTCGACACTATGCACTAATGATAATAATATCGAATGATTTTGCATAGTAAGCATTTTTGACTATCATAAGAAGAGATCTCCTCCAATTCTGCGTTTGCATTGTGTGTGTGGCGGGAGGTCTTATGGTAGTTTCATTTTCCAAAAGCATTGCGAAAATGTTTTATTTTCATTGAGATAAACTGTTTTAGTTCTCACACTAGTCACCATGACTGACCTGGAGTTTATTGTTTCTTCCTAAACTCTAGGTGCCCACCAATTTCCACACGGGCAGTTTAGAGTCAGGTTATCAAGTCATTCTGGATTCAGGAGATGCTGTGGAGCTCATTGGCGAGCTGGATGACGAGACGTATCTCTTGTATATGATATTAGTTATTCCGCTGTGTATTTTGTATGAGGACAAGTTTATATAACTGTCCATTGGGTATTGTGTTGTATATTGTTGTTGTACTCTCTGATGATGATGTAATGTATAAAAATCATATAGTTCTTTGTTTTAAAGATTATTCATTTATCTATTATATGTTGTTCCGCTGCGAATGTGTGATTCTGATATTGTTTCTGTTTCTGTTGTTTCTTCTTTCTTTTCCTTTTGTCTTCTTCTACCTCTTCTTTTTCTACATAACAATTCGGTTTTCCGGCATTCGATTGCTCGGCAGTTGATACAGTGAATGTATTAATGTCGATTTTCGAGCGTCGAAAAGTCGAAAATGTTACATTTGGTATCAGAGCATATGGTTAAGCGACAACCATGGCTCTGTTGGGTGTTACTCATTAGAGATAGAGTCAGTAGTACTCTAGAATGAGTTTGAGTGTAATAATAGATATGAGTGCGTATTTGTTAGTGAATATAAAATTGTTTTATATTGTGATGATTTGTTTGTTGAGTGGTATATGGATTCTGGTCGGTATAGTCCGTACAACTCTATCGATAGGGATCTCTAAACACTTATTCAGAACAATTCGTGATGCAGCCCAGCCAGAAGAAGACTTAGGTCGCGAGCGACCTAACGAGCTGTTAAGTCGCGTGCGACCTAACGGGGTGAAGGATGAGGCGAGTTATGCGGGAAAGAGTTGTTTAACGACCTATGACAAGTCGCCAAGCAAGCTAACAAGCGGCAAACTAAATGAGTTACGACCTAACAAGATTCTTAGGTCGCGTGAAGAGTTAGGTCGCTCAAACGAGACCCAACGACCTAACAATGAACGAGCTAACAAGATAGGTCGCTCCAGTGTGCCACTTGACTTAGGTCGCGAACGACCTTCCATTCTTAGGTCGCGAACGACCTTATGCAGGTTGCCTGAAGTTCTTAAGTCGCTTGAAGATAAAGCTCTTAGGTCGAGGAAGCTCTTATTCTTAGGTCGCCAACGACCTAGCAAGAAGCCACCTGATCTTAGGTCGCTACGAAACAGTGTGTTATGACCTAGAAGGTTGTGACCTAACATTACCAAGCTATATTTTAAGGTCGCTCCATGGTTAGGTCGCGTGAATAGGTTGGGTCGCTCCAGAAGATATGCCGCTGATTCCTTAGGTCGTGAAGATGTCCCGTTGCCGTGCATCCTTAGGTCGCTCAAGAATAGGTCGCAAGACCTTAAGTCGCTGGAGGAGGTTAGGTCGCTGCTGCCGTGTATGTTAGGTCGTTATGTGTAGTTTCTTGAGTCGCTGTGTTGTAACTCGTGTTGTTAATTTGTTTAATTGTAAATCGTATGTGTTAGGTCGTTAACGACCTATCTCAAGTCGTGTACTCTGTTAAGTCGTGTATTGTAATGTGTTGTGATGTGTTTGTTTTAGGTCGCAAGTGTTAGGTCGTTGCCGACCTAAGTGTTGTCAAATGTTTAGTCATGTGTGTTGTAAAACTCTATAAATAGCAGGGTGGTGTCATTTGTAATAGTTAGTTGATTTTGAATAAAAAAATTTTGAGTGCTTTGTGCCTCTTTGAAATTGGTAGTTGAGTGTGATCTCCTATCTCCACTTTCGGTATTCGAGTGTGCTCGAATCAACGACTGCTGAAGCCGATTCACGGAATCTAGTGCGCTAGATCAACGTACGAAGAATCGTAGATCTTTAAACACGGTATCGTGCGCGATCAACGTGTTTGAGATAGCTAGAATCCGGTATCTTTGGATCAACGGATTTGGGCCTTTGGTATCTTTCAATCCATCGATTGCTACTTTCACAGATTTATTCATTTTCGTTATCCACTGCTGCATCATTTGGTATCAGAGCTAGACTTAGCCAATCATAGCTATGTCGAGTCTTGGAGCCAATTCTTATTGAACAGTTTGAGGAGTTAGTGAAGCCGTGCATCATTTTTTGATCAAGGCTGAAAGTTAAAGTTTTTGAAGAGTCAATCATGCCGCCAAGAAGAGCTAATCGCCATCAGAATGTTGAAGCATTGTATAGAAGAGAAGAAGCCGAGCAAATGGAACAACGCATCAATGAAAAGTTTGATGAAGGCATTGGGAAATTAGAGAAACTGATGAATGACATGAATCAAGGTCAAGGGAGGAGGTCGCCAATCTCAAACCATGGAGGAAACAGAGTTTCGCCATCGGTTACGGAAGCAAGGAGGGTGTCGCGACAATCTTATCGAGAAAGAAGAGAATCTTCAGTTTCATTGAGAAGAGAACATCATGAGTATAGAGATGAAGAGAGAAGAACTCCACATGAGTTTGAACATGAACCATTCCGTGATGATGAAAGACAAGGTAGAAGAGATATGCGTGATCATAGAGATATGGGTGGTTGAGATCGTTATCGAAGTACATCTGTGTTTGATGAAGATGGTGGTAGATTTAGTGTTCATTCACGAGATCAAGACCAAGTACTAAATGCATATCGGGATGTTGAAGATGATCGTCGATGGGAATCGGGGATGAAAACTGAAATTCCAGAATTCAAGGGTGGAATGGTGGCTGAGGAATTTTTGGATTGGGTGTCTAATGTGGAAGAAATTTTTGACTTCAAAGAAGTACCCGAGCATCGTAGAGTAAAGTTGGTTGCTACGAGATTGAAAGGAAGAGCTATGGCATGGTGGCAATAAACTAAACTAACACGGGAGAGAATGGGAAAGTCAAAGATTGAATCATGGGATAAGATGAAGAAGTTGATGAAAGCTACATTCTTACCGTATAATTATCAGTCTCTTATGTATCAACGATTGCAGAATTTGAGACAGGGAACAAAATCAGTGAATGATTATGCAGATGAGTTCTATCAGCTGATGGCGAGAAATAATATCATAGAGACAGAAGAGCAGTTGACAGCTAGATTTGTTGGAGGGTTGAGAATGCAGATACAAGATATGGTGAATATGTTTGATCCCAGATCTGTCGCTGAAGCATATCAAAAAGCTCTAGCTTGGGAGAAGCAAGGCAGGAGAGGTGGTGGTGTGTTTACGAATTCCAACAATCAGAACAAGGATGTTAATAACAGTGCGGATGTTTCCAAAGTCGTCAATAAACCGAATGTAAATGAAACCAACAAAGCTAAGGTCAATAGTAGTCTCAAATGTTTTAATTGTCAAGAGTTGGGCCATAAAAGCAATGAATGTACAAAGCCCAAGAAGCAAGCAATGATTGCGGAGATTGAGCATGAAGACGTAGAGGTAGAGTGTGTCAATTCACTACCGGTTGAAGAAGAAGAATTATTGACAGGAGATGAGGGTTGTAGTTTGTTGATGCGAAGATCGTGTTTGACACCAAAGTAAGAGGATGATTCAAGTTGGTTGAGGAATAACATTTTCCGGTCAACGTGCACTATCTTGGGAAGGGTTTGCAAGTTTGTCATCGATGCGGGAAGCTGTGATAATATCATTTCTTCAGAAGCTGTAAAGAAGTTGTCATTGAAAATAGAGAAGCACTCGAAACCTTACAAGTTAGCTTGGTTGAGGAAAGGAGGGAAAGTGAAGGTTAATCAAAGAGCTTGTGTTGATTTTTCCATTGGAAAGAAATACAAAGACGAAATTTGGTGTGATGTGGTTGACATGGATGTATGCCATCTGTTGTTGGGAAGACCATGGCAATACGACAGAGCTGTGCAACATGATGGTCGCACAAACAGCTACAGTTTTATGTTTGAGGATACACGAATCATTTTGGGTCCTAAGAGGCGTCAACAGAGTGAAAACAAATTGGAGGAAATTGAGGAGCTAAAGACTTTGTTGTCTTTAAAGGAATTTGTTAAAGTGGAAAATGAAGTCGATTGTTCTCAACCGCCGAAGTTTGATGAAGATAAAGTAGATTCTTCTCAACCTACGACGTCTGAGGACCATAAAGCTAATTACTCACAATCCGCGAAGTTAGATACAGATGAAGTTGATGTTTTTCAACCAACGAAGTTTGACGAACATGAGGTTGAAAATTCACAACCAGCAAAGTTTGATAAAGATGAAGTGGATGTTTTCCAACCAACAAAGCTTGATGAACATGAAGTTGAAAATTCACAACCAATGAGGATTGATGAGGATGAAGGAAATGTGTCAGAAACTGAAGGGGGTAATTTATTAGTGAAGGAGGAGGATCCAATTAGTCTAATATCTACAAAAGAGTTTGTTAAAGAAGTGGATGATAAAGCGGAAGTGTTTATGTTGAATGGGAATGAAACCAGTAGAGATTTTGAGACTCCGGAGGAAGTTAAGTCAATGGTGAATGAACGTGAAGATGTAGTTCCTGCAGAGTTGTCCAAGGAATTACTGCCACGGGGAAACGTACATCATGTTAATCAAGTGTCAAGTGCTAGTGTACCATATACGCCACGTAACCATATGTGTCCAACAGAGCAGGTAGAGTTGGGAAGATTGGTTGATGGGTTTTTGTTCAAAAGAAGGCAATTGTATACTCCTGATCGCAATTGGCAAATAAAAGTTATCAAATATGTACGAATAGAAAGACACGTGGGCCATGATCATACCATGCAGTTGGTTACAATGTTTTGTTTTGGACCGTCAATAAGGAAAGGAGTTGAAAGGTTTGTTCAGAAGAGTCAGAGTTATCAAATTTCAAAAGAGACCGCGATGAAGACATGATTATGTATGTCGTTACCTATACATACTAGATCATGGGTGGACGTAAGTATGGAATCTGTATTGGATTTGATGAAGACACAAAGCGGCAACGAATCTATCTATTCGATGGTTGAACAATTTCTTATTGGTACTTACAATAAGCTAGATGTTGGAGGAATGAGTCGTTTGGAAAATGTGAAGGAAATTTGTGAGAATAATCGTAAGTTGAGCTTGCCAGATCATCGTCTTATTACTAACGTTGACAATATCAAACACTTGGTTCTGTTTCACGAAGATGAGAATGTCGAAGACGAAGAAACTGTAAATTCGAGGATGAATTTCTGTCAACCAGGGGAGGATGATGTAGCCCAGTCAGAAGAAGACTTAGGTCGCGAGCGACCTAACGAGCTGTTAAGTCGCGTGCGACCTAATGGGGTGAAGGATGAGCCGAGTTATGCGGGAAAGAGTAGTTTAGCGACCTATGACAAGTCGCCAAGCGAGCTAACAAGCGGCAACCTAAATGAGTTACGACCTAACAAGATTCTTAGGTCACGTGAAGAGTTAGGTCGCTCAAACAAGACCCAACGACCTAACAATGAACGAGCTAACAAGATAGGTCGCTCCAGTGTGCCACTTGACTTAGGTTGCGAACGACCTTCTCTATTTCTAAAACCTTTGGTATTATAAAATCCCTCATTTGTTAAAGTTTATATATTATTTTTTCTAAAGTATTTTATCAAGCTCTCATAATCATGTCCTCTCATGAAACATCTGAACACTCTTGCATCGATTACTCTTCTCCTAGTTCCGGCTCAATTAATTTACCCACACCTACACCGATCTACGAACATGTTCCAATTGTTCCTCCTGGTTATCACACTGGGTATACACCTTAATCAAAACGAGTTTGTGGGAATCTAAGCTTCGACTCTCCGTTTATTGCACGTCAAATAGATGATATACATCACTATCAACGAGAGTCGTTAACTATTCAAAACGAAATGTACTATGAGCAGAAGAATCACAGCAGGAGACTGAGCTTACTCGAGAAATTTTCTCTCAAATTTTTTGGTTCGCCTCCGTCAGATAACTATATGCATCAACCATCTCTCCAGAGGCCTCCTTATTCTTCGAATTCATGGGATTGTTCTACCATTCAACCGGCGTGAGAAATCACCAAAATAGAACTGGAAGAATGTATGACTCCCAAGTCTTCTTAGTCCTCTAAATGATTCTCCTACTTATTTCTATTGTTTTTATATTATTGTTTCAAATATATATTTGTATTAGATATTTCATTGCTTAATAAAATTATTATATCTGCATTTTCATCAAATTCAATCGACTAAATAATACAGTCAGTCGATTGAGTGTTGCTTTTCATTATAAAATTATCCTGTAGTTCAGTCGACTGTCTACAGAATTCGGTCGACTGAAATCATCAAAAATAAACTAAAAACATTCCGGAATGATTGAGTCAACTGAATCATAAGGTCGGTCGATTGAACCCTGTTATCTATTTTTTATTTTACCCATTCAGTCGACTGCTATTGAATTTCCAGTCGACTGAAACTGGGAACCGGGTAAGCTAAGGTCATTTCATTTTTCCATATAAACATACATTATCACACAACTTTTCATTTCAATGACTATTATTTCGTTCTCTCTGCAACTATTTCACCAAAAACCCCTAAATTTCCACATCTATTTCATCACTTTCCTTCAAAACCATAACCAAATATGCCTCCAAAAAGAGCAAGGCCTTCATCTTCCACTACTGGACCATCCGAATCTCAGATTAAAGGTTGGCTACATAATGAAAAAGCGACACAACGATTTGAAAAAATAAAGAATTCAAGAATTTTCGAGGGCTCTTTCATCAAATACCCTGATTTCTCATCCCATGCAATCCAAGATCTTGCAAGGAGAAGTGTTTTAGAATCTCTACTTGACTATAATGCTAATAGTTTGAACATCAGTCATCTTCTTATTAAACTCTTCTATGCAAATCTAAACTTGGACCACCATAACATCCAAAATCTGAACGATTATGTATGGACCATTGTACGTTGAGTAAAAATATTTTTGCCTCTTGCTCGTCTTGGAAGGATTCTCCAATGCCTATTCAAAGGAGAAGAATTTAGCGACAATGCAGTAAATATGGATTCTCGAGATAGAGTTATCCATCGTTTTCTCTCCGATGACTTAACGGAATTCAAAGCAGTAGCGCTTCGACCTAAAGCGAGAATTATGCATCGGGCTCTAACTCACACCATCAATCCCCAAATCGGTAGCTATGAGAAGGTCTACAGGCTCGATTTTCAGTCGCTTTATGCTATTTGGGGACAGCGTTCTTTAAATTCGACTAAGGTAATTCTCGATGAATTCCAAACTTTTAACCAAGGTCGTATGAAGACTATTCACTACGTGCTTATATTATGAGAATTATCTGTCATTTTGAGATTGCTCTCCTCGACTCAGACTTTTTGGCAAATTGTTCGCTAAACACCAAAACTCTTAGTCACGGGACTTTCAAAGCAATATCGAAGTCATACTATTATCACTTTCGAACATTGGCATGAAAACCAAGCATCCAGTCAACCTCAACCTTCTTCAAACAACAAGCTTGACAAGTCGAAGCAACAACCTCTTCACAACCACAACCTCCATGGGAATTCATTGAAATTCAAGAAATTGGACCATAAGCTCAAACACGAGAGGCTTTGACAATCATCTCTAGAAATCAAAAGCTTTTAAACCAACGCCTAACTCGTGTCGAGACAAATGTTTCCCATGTTGAGAAAACCATCACCAATGTAAATAAAAAGCTCAATCACATTAAGGGATTCTTGAACAACATTTGGGACATGCTATCTTGTGGACAATCTTCCTCCATATCCGTGCATATACCTATGGCTCTAGGAAAGCGTCCTTAACCACACTTCACTTGGTCAACTTCCAAGGAAGGACGAGAAGGAGAAAAAGAGGGAGAAGAAGTGGGGGGTCAAGGAGGTGATTCTAGTGGTGACGATGAAGAAACTGAAGAGGATGATGGAGAGGAGGAAAGTTCCGATGATGAAGGAAATGAGTAAGTAGCTTTCTTAGTTTTTTAGTTTTTAATATTTTGAAACATGGTATGTTATTATCTGGGAAACAATGCTAGGTATTTTATATGATTTGTCTATGTAATATTGTCCGGTGTATGCTAGTATGATGATCCATCTTTTGTGAATCTTATGTGTATGCTAGTATGTTGGTACAACTAATGTTTATGCCTATATTATGTATGTTATTAGATTAGAACTCTCCTTTTTTTCGATGACAAAAGGGGACAAAGATATTGCTCTATCACTATTTACAACAGGAATAAAAGCACAGATCCAAGGAGATGGAGAAACTGAAAGACAAGGCTAGCATTTATTCAGGGGGAGATATAGAACAACAAAGCAATATTGTCAAGATTCATTCATGGAGTTGTCATCATCAAAAATGGGGAGAATGTTGGATCTTATGCTTTGATTAATGACAAGAAATTCAACCGACATGAAGATTCATGAATCTACGACAAAAAACTACGAAGACCGGACTCAACATTTTAAAGTATGGTTCACCTATATATATATATGTATGTATATATATATATGTATGTATATATATATGTATATATATATGTATGTATATATATGTATGTATATATATATATGTATGTATATATATATGTATGTATATATATGTATATGTATATATACATATATGTTTTTAGAGTCTAAGTCTAGTTCTAGCCATGTTAAAATCTTTCCTCAACTTGTTCACTACTCATGTATATCAAAGTTTTCATGGCTTTTTAAATAAACTTCTAACCATGCCTTCAAAACTGAACTTCAGAAGATACTCAATTCAGTCGACTGAACTCGTGCACTCAGTCGATTGATCCTATGCATATATATTGTTATAAAATACATAGTCCAGTCGACCGAGTTCAAGAGTCAGTCGACTGAATCTGTGCACATTTGAATGCACATGGACGATTTTGAATTCAGTCGCCTGAATCTCTAGTAGCAGTCGAATGAACTGTTTCTAACAGCCATATTTTATGAAAAGACGCTTCCCTTCCCGAAAGGTTTCCTTCCTCGCAGAGAGTTGCGGCCATTACTATTCGTTAAAACCTTTTCACCAGAAGTAGTAACTCTTTGTCTACTATATACATGCATGAATTTCAAAGATCAAATCACTTACTTTCTTGCTCTTACTTGAATCATAGTTTCCGAATCTATTATTCTCTTGAATTCAAATATCTATTGCTTACAAACATAACACTATATTTTTTAAGCAATCTGAAACTTCCTATTCTTCATATACACACATCATATTTAAGGAAAAGATTATAGGAAGGGTGTACTGCAATTGAAAAATCTGTGTTGTTAAAAGAACAAAAAAGGTCAAGACAATCAATCTACTTTGTCAATCAAGTCATGTTCGGTTCCTCAGGGGGTCAAGTCTTGTTCGATTGCTTAGGAGGTCAAGTCCTGTTCGATTGCTTAGGTGGTCAAGTCTTGTTCGGTTGCTCAGGCTATCTAAACCTGTTCCTCCGGGTTAAGTGAGGATTGCTAGTTTAAAATCCAAAAGGAGTCTGGGATAGGACGTAGAACGGGAGTTCAAACCAATATAAAAATCCATATTGTCATTTACTTTTCTTCTTTATTTATTTACTTACTTATTTTATAATCCGCACAAGTAGTTTATACATACATCCATATTACACGATCCTATAGTATAGTAACCTTCAAACATATTTAGGAAAACTCTTCCCAAATAGTAGAATAACCAATTGAAAACAGAACAATGTATAGTATATATGGTCATTCTTCCTTGGGTTTTGTTCAGCAAAAGAGATGTCTTCTTCGCGAGTTTGAAAATCCATGATAAATGGACTAATAGACTTTCACGAATAAGGGCATGCTTTTTCCAAGAATCCCCTTCTTTGAGAGAGTTTTATATTTTTACACTTCTTGAGTCTACAGTAGAAGTTTGACTATAATCCAGGGTTCCATGGAGTAGTTCTTTCCACCACATTATTTGGGATTTAGAACCTGGACAATATTATCATTAAGAACTTGTGGTGTTTTCGTGGGAATAATCACCACAGGGATATTAAAAATATTATTTTGTATGAAATGGAAGATCAAATCTTTGATAAGGATAATTAAATGTAAACAAAATCAAAATTTGGATTTTGATTGCTAGCGAATTATTATGAATGAATCATTAGTTGTTTATAACCAAAGAGATTAATTGAGAAGTATTTTAATAAAAGCAATTATCTAATTACACTAAAATTCTTTCGGAATAAAAATATAAGGATAAATTATATACATATGGAAAATTTAGAATTGGAAAATAAATATAATTGATTGGATGGATACTTGGTTGTGCAAATTAATGAATATGCTATGTTCTATTATCTCAAATATAAATGATTGATAATGAATGTGTTTATATATAAATAAAATTGAAAGTTAATATTTTTGTATAAGCGAGGAAAGGATTTTGGAAAATGATGAGTATTAAGTAATAAAATGATTGGAAGGAATATAATGATTTATTTCGTGTTAACTGGTCCGTTGAGTGGTTTGTGGATTCTAGTCGACACGAATAGCTAACATATCGATAAGGGTTTTTAAACACTTAAACGAGGCAGAATCGACACAATATTTTAAAAATGTAATAAGAAGTGATATCCTTGGATTTTTATATTCTTTTATACAGTAATATGTTAATTTAGGAAAATATAAATAATGTTCCCCAAACTTAAATATATTTGAACAATGTTTACAGCCATGGGATTAGTGTGAAGTTGAGAAATTGGTGAGGCAGTGTTGACATAAAATTCTAGATAGTCAACTTCGCAACCAATTGACGAGACGAATCGCTAAAAACTTGTGCACGATAACGTTGTATATTTTAAATTATATTGACTTATGAAAGTGTTATATTTAAATGTTGTACCTCAATCTAAATCTGCAGCATCTTTTTTTAGCTGAGTCACGGATTAGGCCACTATCTTTAAGATGATTCGTGGCTTAGCCTCAAGGTGCAAAGCTATCTATCAACCGCTCTGTCCCTAGGATAAAGCAGCCTCTAAAATTTGGTCTGTTGTTTGCACTATAGCTAATTGTTTTGAATATAGCAATTTATAATTTAATTGCTTGTGAAGTTTCATAAAAAGGGAAAAATGCATAAGACAAAGAAGAAGAAAGAAAAATAGTTTGTTATTCACTTTTTCTCTTCTGCCTACATATCGTTTAAATAGGCAGAATGGAAATTGCATGCGTTACTAAAGTGAGGGAATGTTAATGGATTTGAATTTATCATCATTTAAAATGAATCTTTAATACCCTTAACTTTTGCAACGACTCAATAATAATGGCTCACGAATATATATTACTGTAATATATTTGCAACGGTTCAATTATAAAAATGCCTCATAAATATATGACCATTATACATATTCAACGGTTCAATTTTAATAATGGCGCATAAATATATACTACCGTTATACATTTGCAATGGCTCGATTATAATAAAGGCTCATAAAAATACAACCATTAGCCTGTTTTTATTTATTTTTTAATTAATTCACTTGAATTTCCAACAATTCCTCACTTGAATTATTAAAAAAAATTCCAAGCAATTTTTGAAAATATTGGAATGTGCATAAATGAAATGTATCCTTCGATTTGAACCTTTGCGTAGTGAGTAAGATTCAGTATACTAGAGTGACTCATAGTCTTGAACTCCATTCCCGACATCAAATCACACATAACCTTTCTAAAGTGCTATCATCTAAGCCCGTGCATTTATGGCCATGCACATCTATCCCAGTTTAGTGAATGATGTTGGAACCTTGCCTAACATTCCAAAGTAAACGACCACATTTCCACATCCACACATGTGAGTCTATCAAGAGTACTCCTGAAGCTAGGTACTCCACTCCATTTAGAGTATAGATCCCATTAAATGTTTCTATTAACTCATCCTCTAAGCACTTCAGGGATACATGCTTCTAAGTATATAAAATTAACACGTTCAACTCATATCACTTTACAACTTGTTATTACCCATTGAAGCTAGTTCTTGGGATCTCCAATCATTAGGTCGGGTTACCATTGTGTGCGAATCAACAATCTAAGGGCAATAGTCCCATTCTTTTAGATATAGAAAGGACTTTTTCTCTGTCCAGTCTTTTCATCAAAGGATCCGCCAAATTCCCATCAGTGTGTACATGATCCACTCTTACAGATCCTGAAGTGATATACTCTCTTACAGTATTGTGCTTATGATGAATTTGTCGTCTCTTTCCATTGTAATAATGGTTCTCAACTTTTGTAATAGCCGCAGTACTATCACAATGGATCAACACAGCTGATATCGGTTTTTTCGATATAAAGGAATCTCAGCTAGCAGATTTCTAAAGTAATTTTCTTTACTAGTATTAGTTAGTGCTATCATTTCTAACTCTATAGTGGATTAAGTCAAGATAGTCTATTTCTTCGATTTCCAAGAAATAGCTCCTCCTACAACACTGAAAATATATCCACTAGCAGCTTTGGAATCGTTTGATAAAGTATTCCAATCTGCATCACTTTATCCTTCAAGGACAATGGGAAACTTTTGATAGTATAATCCAAGGTTCATAGTTTTTTAAGGTATCCCATGACCCTTTCAATAGCATGCCAATTCTCTATACTAGGACTGCTAGTAAACGTTCACAATAATCCCACGACGTATGCAATGTCAGGTCGAGTACAATTAGTGGCATACCGAAGACTGTCAATGATTCTTGCATATTCAGACTGTCTTACACATGCACTAATGTTCTTAAATAGTTTTACGTTTGGACCATATGGTGTAGTAGCAGATTTACATTCAAAGTAATTATATTTCTTTAACATCTTCTCAATATAATGAGATTGATCTAAAGAAATTCCCATTTCAGACTTAGTCATCTTAATACCAAGAAGCACACTTGCTTCACCAAGACCTTTCATATAAAAATTGGCATGTAGTATGGACTTAACATTGTTTATAGCATGAATATTTGAACCAAATAAAAGTAAATCATCAACATATAAGCATATGATAGTGTAAATGTTATTCTCGGATTTATAATAAATACACTTGTCACTTTCATTTACTTTAAAACCATGTGAAATAATTAGATTGTCAAATTTTTATGCCATTATTTCGGTGCCTATTTAAGACCATATAGAGATTTATCTAATTTAAAAAGTTTATGCTCTTGACTAGTTAAAACAAAACCTCCAGGTTGGTCCATATAAATCTCTTCTTCTAATTCACAATTCATAAAAGCAGGTTTTACATCCATTTGGTAAATTAGTAGATCATATAATGAAGCATGAGAAATTAATACTCGAATTGATGTCATTCTTGTAGCAGGTGAAAAAGTTTCAAAGAAGTCAATGTTTTCTTTTTGTCTAAATACTTTAGCTACAATGCGAGTCTTATATTTATCGATTGTACCATTAGGTTTCAAATTCCTTTTAAGTACCCATTTACAACCTATAGTTTTACAACCTGGAGGTAAATTAACTAGATGCCAAGTTTTATTAGATTCAAGAGATTCCATTTCATCATTTATAGCTTCTTTGCAGAGATCTGAATCCAAAGAAGACAGAGCTTCTTTTAGATCAGTCGGGCCCTCTTCTAGTGCATACGTAACAACCCTGGTTTTGGCGATTACCTGTGAAATTAAATTTTAACGGTGGTTATAATTTGATATTAGAGAAATAAAATAAATTGGAGATGGGAAATTTTTTAAAATCGTTTATTTTGAATAAACAATGAGATTTGAATAAATTAAATGGGATTAAGATGGTAATGTTGGTAATAAATTTTGAGTAATGATATTATGTTGGATAATAGATTAATTAGGTTTGAATAAAAAGAAATATATTGAGTTGGGGATCAATTGAATTAAATAAATAAAGTAAAAGAGTTTAATTCAATATCATTTGTTGTATATAAATAAATAATGTTGAAATAAATGTAAATTGTTGAAAATAAAGTTTTAAAACTTTATTATGTTAGTTTGTGACAAAAATGAGCACTTTATGATTTTAATTTGAGAAAATGAAATAATTTTGCAAATTTTTGTCAAATGTGATTTTTATAAATTTTAAATGAAGTATTTGAATTTATTATGATATATTTTACGAATAAAAGGTGGAATTTTGTTCTTAAATAATTATTGGCTGCAAGTAATGTTGTTAATAAGGTTTGTTGTATTTAATTAGACAAGAAAATGGTTTTTGGGTAACTTTTTATGTTAAAAATATTGTTTATGTAAGTAAATTGATGCATTTAATTAAAAAATGGAATTTTAATAATGGAAATTAATTATTGTGGCTAAAATAAATTTTATATATGTTGTGAAACATTTTTGGTAAACATAAACACATGTTGTATAAATTTATTTGGTTGAAAAATGGGTAAATAATGAGAATATGGTGGAAATATGAATTTACTTAGTTAATTTAGACTAAGTGTTAACATATGTGCTATTGGGTAGTAGGTTCAAGCCAAAACCCATTTCTGGAATGTTCAGTTGAGGCTGTACGTTTTTTTTTCTTTCTCATTTTTACTTCTTCTTCCTAAAAACAAACCTGAGAAAAGAAAATGGCCTCCTCATAACAATTTAAAATCTAACTTCAAATTTTAGCAAAATTAAAAGGGAAATCAAAGGAAAATTTAGCAAGTTAAAGAGAATAACAGGTAATTTCACCAAAATCTTTATTTCATTCTCTGTTTGTTTTATCTTAAAGAAATTTGATTCTGTTGTTAGGAAATCAATTCTATGGTTTCGATGATAACAACTATACAATGGAAATCGAATGTACATATATATCTATATTTACAGATAGTTGATAGAGTAACGTCATCAAAGAGACTAAAGCAACACTCAAGACAAGAATCAAAAGACGTCAAATCAGAAGAGATTGAAGAGAAATAGGATATGCACAAGATGAAGCAACATGCACACTTTCAGACGTCTGAGAGCACAACCCAGACGTCTGAATGATTCCTCTGGTTCATAGTTGTAACGACCCATAAATTTCAACTGTTTTAATAACGTAATTAGTTGAAATTTTGTGAAATTTTACACGATATAATTTTGAAATAAAAATTTGATATTTGAAATGCGTCTAGTTAAACATAGCAACTGGTAAATTTTCGTCCGAAAATACGAAAGTTTATTTCGCGCGTAAATTTACTTCAATTTAATCAGTTAAAAAGCGTTGAAAGTAAAACGTTTTCAAAACCAAAATATTTTTACATATAAAAATTCTAAACCATCTTCTGAGCAAGATGTCAGTTTGTCATTTTTCCAAATTCGGACATCTTTGGCTCCGTCGATCTTATTTTTCAGTGTTTTTCTCGCATTTTCCGCTATTAGAAAATTCGAAATTTTTACAATTCGATCGTACCACTGATATCTTTATACCGTTTTGATCGTCTCGTCGTGCTGAGTACCGCCGTATATTCATTTCTGTGTTTGAGTTGCGCGACGAAGCGATTGAACAGTTCGATGTACCGTTATACATTTGGAGCCTTTTGTTTACTTTGTCTATATAAATTCTTTCAGCGGTTGGCTACCTTTAAATACTTCCTGAGACCTCGTGCTTACCATTTCTATTCCCAATAGTTCAAATTATGGTTCTATCCTTTCACATTTTTCGGTTACAAACTTCAAAAAGAATAGACTATAATTATTATAACAAAAAGCTGTTGGTTGTTTATCTTAAAAGCCTGCTCCTCCATTTTTATTTTATTTATTATTATATTTTTCTTCAATTCGTTTCTTCCAAGGTGTCCCTACACATTTCATTTAATTTATTTTGTTCTGTACCTTTTCACTTTGCTTTCGGTTCTATTGAAGAAACATACATACCTATTTTAATATAGAGGCTTTTCAATTCTTCCCTGTAGCTTTTCATTTACATTTTGCCTGGAACCTAGTTTCGTTTCCCACCATCTTTCTTTCTTTCTCATCTCAAAAGCTTGCTTTCTTCTTTCCGTTTCAACCTCACCCTCTTCTTTGAAAAAAAAGGAAAGAGGAAATGATCAAACGTGAGCCTTACTCCACTGCCCAACGCAACCAACCAAAACCGTTCACGCCTCCACGGTCTCCCACTTCCTCTCCCCACGCCAGAGCTCCATCCCCACCTGGCAGCCCGCTCTTTGAACCCATCACTGAAACCCTTGCCTTGAGCCCATCTGCTTCCTTCTCCTCCACTCCACAGACCGCCCGCAGTCAACCGCTACCACCAGTTCCCCTCTGACCAAACGCCACCTTAACACCGAACCATCGCCACATAGCATGACTCCAGCCCTTTTCCCTGACCGTACTCGACCACAAGCCCACTGCCTTCGCCAGGCCTGGACCCCACCATGCAGCCTTGACTTCCTCCTCATCCAGGAACGCCAAACGACCAGCGACCCATCCCTTGTCGGGTTGGTCACCACGTGAGCCACCACCAGGCTTGCTCCTCCAACCACGCGTGGCCGAAGCTTCCTCCACCACCTCTCTTGCCTTCCCACTCCGCTGCATGGCCTCTTTCGTAAGTTTTTGAGCTCTGTGTATATGTAAATATTATTTGATAGTACTGTATTAGTTGGATATATAGATAGGCATATATATAAGCAGAGCCTAGTGTACATTTAGTTACAGGGAGTATTTTAGACGTGATTTCATAAAGGTATATCCATAAATATTTTATTTTATTGTTTGTTATACGTAAGTATGCATTTAGTTGCTGTTGTATATTATTATATATATATGTAAGTTACGGCTTCGACTTTAGTTTATATGTATGTTGGTGTATACTAGATGGGAGAGAAGTATTATATGGGTAAAAGGTAGATGAGTATATAATATAAAGGTTATATGATATATACTTTGATGGGTCTGCATATTCATACAGCCTGCATATGTTTAACCACATATATTTATAATTTATATATAGCCTAGATGTGAGCCTGAGCAGTTTATATACATAAATATATATATTTTGTTTATAAAATCTGCATAGATGATTTTTTTAGTAGCTTATATAAATACATATAGGGTTGCAACAGTATCGTTTTTAAGGTATATAGGTATGTATGTATACAATAATATTGATATTATGCATGTTATAATATTTTATTTTTATAAGTTATGATGGGTCAGTTTATACATATAGAGGTTACATGAGTTTGAATATGAATATATATACAGTTATTTATAAGATATGAAGTATGTATGCCAATTTATATAAGTCAAGTAAGCTATATAGTGCCTTTTAAAGTACGATTGGGTGGATATCTAATATGCATATGTTCTTAAGTGCATAAGGCTGTCGAGTCGTATATAAATAGTGTGACAACATTTTATATATGGTTTGAAAAAGTTTTGAAGTACAAATATGTATATAGAGTACCATATGTTTATGAAAGAAATATTATATGTTATATATGTTTCCAGAGTGTTGCATATCACCTTACATAACTTATATATATATAAAAAAAAGTTTGTTTATTTTATGGAATATATGTTTACTGTATAGGTTATATATATGTTTGTATAATTGGATGTATCTACATGTTACAGCACCGGTCTATATATATCTAAAAGTTTATAACCCGTATATGATTTTTGTATATATGTACAAACTTATATTTGTATTATATTATCTATTGTAAATTTTTGGTATGTACGTACAAGCCATATTAGTACTGGATATTATCTATTCGTATAAAATTTTAGTATCATATATATGTACACTTGAGTTTAACTTCAAAACATATTTAGATATGTATTTAATTTAAAACAATGATTTTAATATGTTATTTTAATATTGGTTTAAATTTAAATATTTATTCTATGAAAGAGAAACGATAATAATAGATATATATTATTGTGCCCCTACCGTGATGATTCTAATTTGTTCCCATCAACATCTTTGTATATCAACTTGTTCGTTGAAATCGTGTCAATCCTGCTTTTGCTTTGAAATTCGTGCTTGGATATTTCAGTATCCGTATCATTCTGCGTATCTGTGTCATCGCCTGTTCTCTCTAGCCTCGAAAGGTGAGCACTCACTCACGATTAACGTTCTTTTATTTATTAAATTTGATTTCAATTGAAACGACAATTGAAATATGCTGCTGTTGATATTTACACTGTTATTACCTGTATCAGTTCACCTGTGACATCTGACACCATTATCTGTTATATATGCAATGATAATCCAGTTTGGTTGTTAAATGATTGATTGTTTGATGTTTATACTGGACGTTAAATTGTTAATGATGTAAGTGAATAGTTTGAAATTGAAATTGACGTAGGATAGTCAGATTTGATATATGTGTTAAAATTTGATTAACTGACATTTGTATAATATGACCCCTTTAACTGTTGAATTTATTGACACGTAGGATTTGTTTAATTACATCTTGAACCACTGAATGTATATTGTTAAATTGATGATGTATGAAATTGTAATTGAATGACAAGTGAAAACCGTAATGTAATAATCTTCAATCTACATGAAATGATAGTGTAGATTCTAGAAATAATTATATTAATTCGTACAAATAACAATGCGAATTAATACGATTATTTCGAGATTATTTGAATTGATTATTGGATTGTTATTGTTTGTTGTCATTGCTTGTTTATTTACTTTGACACCATCCTAGTTATCACACTGCAAGTTTCCCTTGTTATACTTTGATTTTGAATTGAATTGGAATCGGGTTGAAATGATAAATACCCAAGTGAATTTGACCTAGGATAGGAAATTAAATAAAACCCGATTGGTCAATAATTAGATTTAAAAATAAACGAAGATTTTATTTGAATAAATAATATGGTTTTGAAACGAAGTTGAAATTTGATTTTTTTAATGAAAGGAAAGTGTTAATATTTAATAATCTGAAAATAGAATATTAACAATGTAATTGATGAAAGAACGATGTTTAATTTGAGAAATGATTGAATTAAGTTTGAAATGATTTAATAATTAAGTTTGAAATTATATTTAAGTTTGAAATTATTAAACTTTGAAATGATTTAATAATTAAGTTTGAAATTATATTTAAGTTTGAAATTATTAAACTTTGAAATGATTTAATAATTAAGTTTGAAATTATTAAACCTTGAAAATTATTTAATAATTAAGTTTTGAATTATTTAATAATTAAATAAGATTGAATTATTTAATGATTGAATTAAATTGAATTTTTGAATAAGTTAATTTTACTTCGTAATAATTGAAATTGAGATTTCTTTATTAAGTAAGTTTTGGAAAATTATTTAAGTAAGTAAATAAATAATTGAAATTGAATTTTCTTTAACAAGAAATGAAAATGTGATATTTTGGAATTAATGTAAGACTTGAAATGTAAAGAATTTGATTTGATGAATTTAATTTAATTAAATTTGTAAGTTTTGATATAATGAAGTTGAATTTAAATAATGGATTTAATGAATTGGAAATTTAATGGAAATTGTTTTGAATGGCATAGTAACTTAACGAATATTGAATGAAATCGATAAATGATTTTAAATTGATTTGAATGTTAAATAAGATTTAATTTAAATGTTTTCGAAATGAAACTTGTATCCGAACTTGAATCAATATTTGGATTGTTTTAAATAGAAATTGAATTTGAATTATAAGATTTTGAAATGATAATTTGGAAGTTTTGAAACGTAAAGTATTGGAAATTGGTTTTGAAAGACAAATGAAATGTTGGTTTACGAATTGAAATTGAAATTGAAATTGATTTGGTTTTTGAAATATATAAACGACCAATCGGTGTAATAATTACGAAAGTTATTAAAGAGACCGAGATCGGTAATGGATATACTCTCTATCTGAACCGAAACCACTTTAATAACTATACGCGGAGTGATGATCCAGAATGAAGTGGTTGGAATGATGTACGTGTTGACTAAAGAAAGAGAACGATAATGGATAGCCTTGACACTTGTGTCAAATTGGAAATGACTAAAACAGGAGCTGTGCCGGGCCAATGGAGGATTAGCTACCTCAAGTGGACACACTTCTTCGAACTATTATTACTTGTTGTCGATTGGTGCACCCTTGATTTTGGGAGTGTTGTTTCACGGTGTTGCGGGCGCTGCGGCGTTGCGTTCTCACCAGTCCGGATCAGGCGAACGGTAGTATCACTACCTTGGGTATTGCCTCATGTGCCTTGTCATACTTGTATTCCATTTATGCGCGACCACTACGATTTTGATTTGCACCTTTAGTATATGGATTGCCCTCTGGTGACTTCCAGTTTTGGGGAAACTACGGTCTTGTATATGCTTTTGGGAATAAAAATGTGTTAAGGGTGGAATGGGCCATGACTTAACGCTATTTTGATATCTTTATATTACTGATAGACATTATCTACTTAGCGTACATTACTACCTAGTAGATAGTTTAACGGATCCTTAAAAGGATGGTTATTCCAAACATCCTTTGAGTTACTTGTATTTCAATTGCTATTTCACTTGAGTTAGATTTATTAATATAAGAATGTTAATCCCGACTCGAGTGTCTTGTGTTTTTGCTTTACGCTCGGGTCAGACTGAGTGGTTCAGCTTTTGAGACTCACCTTTGGAGTTGGAGCTTTGCTTGAAGATCCAGCTATCTATCCAGCTTTCAGATATTCGATGATTCCAGTGATGTATTCTGACTTGTATCTGATGTACCATATTACTCTTCCGTTGTATCTGGTTTAACTCTGATGTATCGTATTACACTTCTGTTGTAAACTCTGATGTAACTTATACATTTATATAGTAGCTTCATGAACTACTATCTCTTTTATTTCCGCTGCATTTATTACTCTGTGTCTGTGATCTGTGATTATTTATTTACTGTATATGTTCAGTTTTGCAAATTTAAATTAACAACGCGGTATTTTGAACAATTCAACTCCGGCATGAGTGTCTTCCTATACACTTATAATGGATGCGAATGGTCCAAAATTCTGGGTCGTTACAGTTGGTATCAGAGCTTTGGTAGCTCTAGGCAAAACTCAACATATAGGGTAAATGTATTTACAGAATCACTCTAATTCGAGTTTCAGTCTCTTCTTTCCGACTCGATTCCTTTGAAATTTTGGAACGTTCCCTGCGGATCCAAATTTCATTAGTGTCCCTCACTATTCATCTTCTTTCAATTTTGGAGCATCACATAACTCCACTTCGAATGACCTTTATAGTGAATCGGCGGTCTCGCCAATCTTCGAATGATTCGTAAAGGAGCAAAACTCCTTTATAATAGGCATCGATTTACCGAAGATTTCTGTATCCTCGGTTTACGATGCTATCTATCTCCTGCTATACCTGAGTTCCATCTCTTGAGATCGAGTGTGGATTTACCTCGGAATCCAGCAATGATCTTATTCTTGAAGTCACGGTTGATCTGGTTAAGGTTACCCGCGACTTATATAAATTTATCCATCGCCTTATTTTGTTATTTAATTATCTCGTCTTGGTTTCAAACCTATCTTCGAATCAAATTTCTCTTTGATTTAAGTCCATCAAATTTGAATCCCTATCCTTATTTTGAAAATCCATTCCTGTATCGTCGAGCAAAGAAATGTATTTCTAAATTTATATTAAAATGCTGTTTTCAAATTTGATAAACAAAATAGTTTTGAATGATTATATTATATATAAATATAAGTTTTCTGAAATTAAATTGTTAATGAATTTGTTGTCTGAAAATAATAATATTTGATTTTCATTTATTGTTTTGTAAACCATTGACTATTGCATAATAAATAAATGAATTTATAAACTTAGCTATAATTTGATTTGGAATTTGAAATGAATTTAAATCAGAAATTGGAGTATTTGATTTCCTAAATTTCAAGCTTTGGTTTTAATTTTTTTTTTAAATGTATATTATTGAACGTATTTTCAAATAGAAACCGTTTTCAAAGAATTTTAAATGTTGAAATCAGTGCTCTTCTCTTTGTCGCTGGAAAATAATTTCGGTGATGGCGGCCGCATCATCGACATTCATTTTCGAGTTTCGAAGTGGAGAAACTATTCTGTAGCTTTGCTACGGTTTTGTTTTCAAAAATATTCTGATTTAAACTTCTTCAGTATAATTTGATTTATATATATAAGTATCTTATTTTAAAATTTAATTTGATTTGATATAAATATATTATATATATCTCTAAGTTGTTTAAAGTTAATCGGAAATCTAATTCTTAATTTTGTTAAAGGATGATTTTAATTATAAATAAAAAACCAAAATTTGGAATAAATATTTAAACTTGAGATAATTGAATTTGAAAATTTTATTTGTATAGTACTAAATTGCATTTCAAAATAACTTACCTAAATTATTCAGAAGTTAAAATGTAATTGGATAATATACAATATAAAATAATTTTATAAATAAAATTTGACTGTTTATAATAAATGTTATACACTAAATTTTGATTATAAAGATGTTAATAGAGTTAGATAGGATAATAAGTAAACTCAGTTAATAATGAAATAAATATTGTTTTGAAAGAATTAATAAAATTTTTTTGAAAGAATTAATAAATTGAAATTTGATCAACTTATGAAAATACCTTGAATTTAAAATAAATTAATAGATGTAAATTAATTTAAATCGAAACTTTTATGGTTTAAATTAATTTATATGGTTAAATATATGTGATAGGATATTAAGTAGAATAAATTTAACAGTAATTTGGAATAAAGAAGAATTTAAAATTGTTGGAAAAATATGATTATAATAAAAGACTATTCAAATTTATGATTTTGAAACTGTTAATTAAAGATGATTGGATAATAAGAAAATCAATCTAGAAATAGTTAAAGCTTGATTTAACTTAAGAAAATCAAATGGATTAAATCAAATTATTGGATATAAATTAATTTAAAATTTTAAACTGTATGGTTTAAATTAATTATTTTATTTGTTTTCCAATCTATTTTCTTTCTGGTTGTTTCTATTCTCCTACCTCGTTCCTTTTCGGGGACGAAAAGTTTTGAGTGGAGGAGAGTGTAACGACCCGTAAATTTCAACTATTTTAATAACGTAATTAGTTGAAATTTTGTGAAATTTTACACGATAAAATTTTGAAATAAAAATTTGATATTTGAAATGCGTCTAGTTAAACATAGCAACTGGTAAATTTTCGTCCGAAAATACGAAAGTTTATTTCGCGCGTAAATTTACTTCAATTTAATCAGTTAAAAAGCGTTGAAAATAAAACGTTTTCAAAACCAAAATATTTTTACATATAAAAATTCTAAACCATCTTCTGAGCAAGATGTCAGTTTGTCGTTTTTCCAAATTCGGACATCTTTGGCTCCGTCGATCTTATTTTTCAGTGTTTTTCTCGCATTTTCCGCTATTAGAAAATTCGAAATTTTTACAATTCGATCGTACCACTGATATCTTTATACCGTTTTGATCGTCTCGTCGTGCTGAGTACCGCGGTATATTCATTTCTGTGTTTGAGTTGCGCGACGAAGTGATTGAACAGTTCGATGTACCGTTATACATTTGGAGCCTTTTGTTTACTTTGTCTATATAAATTCTTTCAGCGGTTGGCTACCTTTAAATACTTCCTAAGACCTCGTGCTTACCATTTCTATTCCCAATAGTTCAAATTATGGTTCTATCCTTTCACATTTTTCGGTTACAAACTTCAAAAAGAATAGACTATAATTATTATAACAAAAAGCTGTTGGTTGTTTATCTTAAAAGCCTGCTCCTCCATTTTTATTTTATTTATTATTATATTTTTCTTCAATTCGTTTCTTCCAAGGTGTCCCTACACATTTCATTTAATTTATTTTGTTCTGTACCTTTTCACTTTGCTTTCGGTTCTATTGAAGAAACGTACATACCTATTTTAATATAGAGGCTTTTCAATTCTTCCCTGTAGCTTTTCATTTACATTTTGCCTGGAACCTAGTTTCGTTTCCCACCATCTTTCTTTCTTTCTCATCTCAAAAGCTTGCTTTCTTCTTTCCGTTTCAACCTCACCCTCTTCTTTGAAAAAAAAGGAAAGAGGAAATGATCAAACGTGAGCCTTACTCCACTGCCCAACGCAACCAACCAAAACCGTTCACGCCTCCACGGTCTCCCACCTTCCTCTCCCCACGCCAGAGCTCCATCCCCACCTTGCAGCCCGCTCTTTGAACCCATCACCGAAACCCTTGCCTTGAGCCCATCTGCTTCCTTCTCCTCCACTCCACAGACCGCCCGCAGTCAACCGCCACCACTAGTTCCCCTCTGACCAAACGCCACCTTAACACCGAACCATCGCCACATAGCATGACTCCAGCCCTTTTCCCTGACCGTACTCGACCATAAGCCCACTGCCTTCACCAGGCCTGGACCCCACCGTGCAGCCTTGACTTCCTCCTCATCCAGGAACGCCAAATGACCAACGACCCATCCCTTGTCGGGTTAGTCACCACGTGAGCCACCACCAGGCTTGCTCCTCCAACTACGCATGGCCGAAGCTTACTCCACCACCTCTCTTGCCTTCCCACTCCGCTGCATGGCCTCTTCCGTAAGTTTTTGAGCTCTGTGTATATGTAAATATTATCTGATAGTACCGTATTAGTTGGATATATAGATAGGCATATATATAAGCAGAGCCTAGTGTACATTTAGTTACAGGGAGTATTTTAGACGTGATTTCATAAAGGTATATCCATAAATATTTTATTTTATTGTTTGTTATACGTAAGTATGCATTTAGTTGTTGTTGTATATTAGTATATATATGTAAGTTACGGCTTCGACTTTAGTTTATATGTATGTTGGTGTATACTAGATGGGAGAGAAGTATTATATGGGTAAAAGGTAGATGAGTATATAATATAAAGGTTATATGATATATACTTTGATGGGTCTGCATATTCATACAGCCTGCATATGTTTAACCACATATATTTATAATTTATATATAGCCTAGATGTGAGCCTGAGCAGTTTATATACATAAATATATATTTTGTTTATAAAATCTGCATAGATGATTTTTTTTTAGTAGCTTATATAAATACATATAGGGTTGCAACAGTATCGTTTTTAAGGTATATAGGTATGTATGTATACAATAATATTGATATTATGCATGTTATAATATTTTATTTTTATAAGTTATGATGGGTCAGTTTATACATATAAAGGTTACATGAGTTTGAATATGAATATATAGACAGTTATTTATAAGATATGAAGTATGTATGCCAATTTATATAAGTCAAGTAAGCTATATAGTGCCTTTTAAAGTACGATTGGGTGGATATCTAATATGCATATGTTCTTAAGTGCATAAGGCTGTCGAGTCGTATATAAATAGTGTGACAACAATTTATATATGGTTTGAAAAAGTTTTGAAGTACAAATATGTATATAGAGTACCATATGTTTATGAAGGAAATATTATATGTTATATATGTTTCTAGAGTGTTGCATATCACCTTACATAGCTTATATATATATAAAAAAAAAGTTTGTTTATTTTATGGAATATATGTTTACTGTATAGGTTATATATATGTTTATATAATTGTATGTATCTACATGTTACAGCACCGGTCTATATATATCTAAAAGTTTATAACCCGTATATGATTTTTGTATATATGTACAAACTTATATTTGTATTATATTATCTATTGTAAATTTTTGGTATGTACGTACAAGCCATATTAGTACTGGATATTATCTATTCGTATAAAATTTTAGTATCATATATATGTACACTTGAGTTTAACTTCAAAACATATTTAGATATGTATTTAATTTAAAACAATGATTTTAATATGTTATTTTAATATTGGTTTAAATTTAAATATTTATTCTATGAAAGAGAAACGATAATAATAGATATATATTATTGTGCCCCTACCGTGATGATTCTAATTTGTTCCCATCAACATCTTTGTATATCAGCTTGTTCGTTGAAATCTTGTCAATCCTGCTTTTTCTTTGAAATTCGTGCTTGGATATTTCAGTATCCGTATCATTGTGCGTATCTGTGTCATCGCCTGTTCTCTCTAGCCTCGAAAGGTGAGCACTCACTCACAATTAACGTTCTTTTATTTATTAAATTTGATTTCAATTGAAACGACAATTGAAATATGCTGCTGTTGATATTTACACTGTTATTACCTGTATCAGTTCACCTGTGACATCTGACACCATTATCTGTTATATATGCAATGATAATCCAGTTTGGTTGTTAAATGATTGATTGTTTGATGTTTATACTGGACGTTAAATTGTTAATGATGTAAGTGAATAATTTGAAATTGAAATTGACGTAGGATAGTCAGATTTGATATATGTGTTAAAATTTGATTAACTGACATTTGTATAATATGACCCCTTTAACTGTTGAATTTATTGACACATAGGATTTGTTTAATTACATCTTGAACCACTGAATGTATATTGTTAAATTGATGATGTATGAAATTGTAATTGAATGACAAGTGAAAACCGTAATGTAATAATCTTTAATCTACATGAAATGATAGTGTAGATTCTAGAAATAATTATATTAATTCGTACAAATAACAATGCGAATTAATACGATTATTTCGGGATTATTTGAATTGATTATTGGATTGTTATTGTTTGTTGTCATTGCTTGTTTATTTACTTTGACACCATCCCAGTTATCACACTGCAAGTTCCCCTTGTTATACTTTGATTTTGAATTGAATTGGAATCGGGTTGAAATGATAAATACCCAAGTGAATTTGACCTAGGATAGGAAATTAAATAAAACATGATTGGTCAATAATTTGATTTAAAAATAAACGAAGATTTTATTTGAATAAATAATATGGTTTTGAAACGAAGTTGAAATTTGATTTTTTTAATGAAAGGAAAGTGTTAATATTTAATAATCTGAAAATAGAATATTAACAATGTAATTGATGAAAGAACGATGTTTAATTTGAGAAATGATTGAATTAAGTTTGAAATGATTTAATAATTAAGTTTGAAATTATATTTAAGTTTGAAATTATTAAAATTTGAAATGATTTAATAATTAAGTTTGAAATTATATTTAAGTTTGAAATTATTAAACTTTGAAATGATTTAATAATTAAGTTTGAAATTATTAAACCTTGAAAATTATTTAATAATTATGTTTTGAATTATTTAATAATTAAATAAGATTGAATTATTTAATGATTGAATTAAATTGAATTTTTGAATAAGTTAATTTTACTTCGTAATAATTGAAATTGAGATTTCTTTATTAAGTAAGTTTTGGAAAATTATTTAAGTAAGTAAATAAATAATTGAAATTTAATTTTCTTTAACAAGAAATGAAAATGTGATATTTTGGAATTAATGTAAGACTTGAAATGTAAAGAATTTGATTTGATGAATTTAATTTAATTAAATTTGTAAGTATTGATATAATGAAGTTGAATTTAAATAATGGATTTAATGAATTGGAAATTTAGTGGAAATTGTTTTGAATGGCATAGTAACTTAACGAATATTGAATGAAATCGATAAATGATTTTAAATTGATTTGAATGTTAAATAAGATTTAATTTAAATGTTTTCGAAATGAAACTTGTATTCGAACTTGAATCAATATTTGGATTGTTTTAAATAGAAATTGAATTTGAATTATAAGATTTTGAAATGATAATTTGGAAGTTTTGAAACGTAAGGTATTGGAAATTGGTTTTGAAAGACAAATGAAATGTTGGTTTACGAATTGAAATTGAAATTGAAATTGATTTGGTTTTTGAAATATATAAACGACCAATCGGTGTAATAATTACGAAAGTTATTAAAGAGATCGGGATCGGTAATGGATATACTCTCTATCTGAACCGAAACCACTTTAATAACTATACGCGGAGTGATGATCCAGAATGAAGTGGTTGGAATGATGTACGTGTTGACTGAAGAAAGAGAACGATAATGGATAGCCTTGACACTTGTGTCAAATTGGAAATGAGTAAAACAGGAGCTGTGTCGGGCCAATGGAGGATTAGCTACCTCAAGTGGACACACTTCTTCGAACTATTATTACTTGTTGTCGATTGGTGCACCCTTGATTTTGGGAGTGTTGTTTCACGGTGTTGCGGGCGCTGCGGCGTTGCGTTCTCACCAGTCCGGATCAAGCGAACGGTAGTATCACTACCTTGGGTATTGCCTCATGTGCCTTGTCATACTTGTATTCCATTTATGCGCGACCACTACGATTTTGATTTGTACCTTTAGTATATGGATTGCCCTCTGGTGACTTCCGGTTTTGGGGAAACTACGGTCTTGTATATGCTTTTGGGAATAAAAATGTGTTAGGGGTGGAATGGGCCATGACTTAACGCTATTTTGATATCTTTATATTACTGATAGACATTATCTACTTAGCGTACATTACTACCTAGTAGATAGTTTAACGGATCCTTAAAAGGATGGTTATTCCAAACATCCTTTGAGTTACTTGTATTTCAATTGCTATTTCACTTGAGTTGGATTTATTAATATAAGAATGTTAATCCTGACTCGAGTGTCTTGTGTTTTTGCTTTACGCTCGGGTCAGACTGAGTGGTTCAGCTTTTGAGACTCACCTTTGGAGTTTGAGCTTTGCTTGAAGATCCAGCTATCTATCCAGCTTTCAGATATTCGATGATTCCAGTGATGTATTCTGACTTGTATCTGATGTACCATATTACTCTTCCGTTGTATCTGGTTTAACTCTGATGTATCGTATTACACTTCTGTTGTAAACTCTGATGTAACTTATACATTTATATAGTAGCTTCCTGAACTACTATCTTTTTTATTTCCGCTGCATTTATTACTCTGTGTCTGTGATCTGTGATTATTTATTTACTGTATATGTTTAGTTTTGCAAATTTAAATTAACAACGCGGTATTTTGAACAATTCAACTCCGGCATGAGTGTCTTCCTATACACTTATAATGGATGCGAATGGTCCAAAATTCCGGGTCGTTACAATAGTTCAGAAGCAATCAGACGTCTGGTTATCAACGTCAGATGTCTGAATGATTCCTCTGGTTCATAATTCAGAAGCAATCAGACGTCTGGTTACCAACGTCAGACGTCTGAAAAGTAACCAGGCTTAAAACAGATATGAAGACCAGACGTCTGAGGTTACTTTCCAGACGTCTGATTCAAGACTCGACTGTGCATTTTCAAAGCTCAACTGCCACATTCGAAAAGACACATCCACTTCTCTTTGTCGCAACTCTTCATCACCATCAGAAGCGACTTTACGGAGATTACAACAGATGCAACTAAACAAGAAAACTCTTCATCACTATAAATAGCATCAGGAATTCAAGAGAAGATAACAACCTGACTTACTTACACTCTTATCTCTTGTACTCTGATTTATTCCTGATCTGTAAGCAATCAAATACCTGTAATCAATCCTTCCATATATATAGGACTCCTCATTCAGATATTCTCAAGATCGATATATATTGGAAGCACTTTTGTACTCAATAGTCAAAATCCGTGTTATAGAACACATTCTTGACAAAGAAACTCTGCTATTGTAAACCTGTTCCTCCGGGTTAAGTAAGGGTTAGTTGAAAGAAAATTCCGAAGAGGAGCTTCGGGACTGGACGTAGGACGGGAGGTCCGAACCAGTATAAAATACCGGTGTGATTATTTTTATTTACTTTGCTACTATCGTTTATAGAGTTATATTATATAGTTAGTTGTTTATACTTGCATATAATCTAGACGATCCATTCATATAGACTTTCAATTGGTATCAGAGCAAGGTTCGTTTAAAAGAATAGTAACACGTTTTTTAAATCATTCTAATATGGCAAGTATTTTTCAAGAAGGACAATCCACAGCACGACCCCCACTTTTTAATGGCTATAATTATTCATATTGGTCTACACGTATGAGAATTTTTATGGAAGCTAATGGTTTAGAAATTTGGTCAGCCACTCAATATAAATATGAAGCTCCAACTACTGCTATGAACACATGGACCGATGCACAAAAGACCTTAGCATCAAATAATGCTAAAGCTATGAATGTCTTGTTTTGCTCACTTGACAAAAATGAATTTTCACGTGTCATGTTATGTACTACTGCATTTGATATTTGGCGTACCTTACAAATTACACATGAAGGTACAACAAAGTCAAACAAACTAAAATTTCAATTTTGCAAAATCAATTTTCATCATTTAAAATGAAACTATAGTAGACATGTATTCAAGATTTCAAACTATTCAACATGATCTTATGGCATTAGGAGTTAAGTTTACTGATTTTGATTTAGTTTCACGAATACTCAACTCTTTAACACCTGATTGGGAAAGAAAAGTATTAGCTATTGAAGAAGCTAATGATCTCTCTACTCTCAAAGTTGAAGAGTTGGTAGGAAATTTGATGTCCTATGAAGCTAATTTGCAGGCACGTAAAGAATTAAATTCGGAGACGAAGAACATAGCATTTCCATCAATAAAGAATGATGACTCAGATTTAGATGAAAATGAGATAGTATTCATTGCCAAAAACTACAATAGATTCAAGAAATTTAGAAAGATGACCAAGTTTCAAAAAGAAGGAAAAACTAACTCAACAAATCTATCTCAAATTAAGTGTTATGAATGTGATCAATACAGACACATGAAGAAGGATTTCCCAAAACTTAACAATGATAAAAAGAAGAGCAAATTTGAAAAACTCAAAAAGAAGAAAGCTTTCAAGGTAACGTGGGATGATTCCGATTCTTCATCTTCAGAAAGTGATAGCGATAGTGACGGAGAACAAGCTAATGTGTGTTTTATGGCACAAAAAGATGAGGTATGTCCGGAACTTAGCTATGAAGAATTACTTGAACTTAGCATAGAATTAGATTATAAATTTAGACAAATAAAAAAATTGAACAAAGAATATATAGTAAAAGTAAATAGATTAGAACTTGAAGTAGGAATGTTGAAAGATAAAAAAACTATTTTAGAAGAAGAACTTGAAATATCTCAAGAAAAATTAAGAGATAATATGATAGAAAGTGAGAACATTACTCTAGAAAAAGAAAATTTGCTAAAAGAAAATGTTGATTTTAAAAAGGATATTGAATTATTGAAAACAGAAAATAGAGAATTAAAAGAAAAATTAGATAGAATTATCAATAATGTGTCAAAATTCAACAAAGGAAAACAAGATTTGGAAAATCTTATCAAAACTTCAAAACCATCAAGTAATAGAAATGGAATAGGATTTGAAAAATGTTCTAAACAAAAAGAAAATAATGCTAAAAATATTAGTTATATAAAAACTAGAAGTCTATCTAAACAAAAATTGAATACCAAAAATATGAAAATTTGGGTTCCTAAAACAAATAATAAATTGATTAGACAAAATTATATCAATAATTACTTAGAAAATGTAGTTTATAATAAGAAATAAATTTATAAAGGTACCAAACCATCTTGGGTATGGTTACCTCTCTCTAACAATTAGGACCCTAATCAAATATGTGGGTACCAATTAAAATATTTTTTATCTTGCAGGTACCCAAAATAAAAAATAAGGAGAAATGGATACTAGATAGCGGTTGCTCCAAACATATGACTGGAAATTCAAAATTTTTATCAAATATAACATACATCGATGGTGGAACGGTAACATTTGGGGACAATTCAAAGGGATTTGTCATAGGCATTGGAGAAGTCATCAACTCTGGTATATCTAACTCTCCTATTATTACTAATGTTTTACTAGTAGAAAATTTGAAACACAACTTATTAAGCATTAGTCAATTATGTGATAAAGGTTTTCAAATAAACTTTGAAAAAGATAGATGTAACATTTTAGATAATAGCAAACAACTCATTTTTGAAGGTGTTAGAAACAAAAATATTTATATATTAAACATGAATATTAATAAAGATTCAAGCTTATGCTTAACTGCCAAACATGATTATCCATGGTTATGGCATAAACGATTTTGTCATATTAATTTTAAGAATATTAATAAGTTAGCTAAATATGAGTTAGTAAGAGGGTTACCTAAAATGAGTTACAAAGTAGAAAATTTATGCGATGATTGTCAAATTGGTAAACTAAAGAAAAGCTCGTTTAAATCTGTAACGACCCGCTATTTTGGATCATTCAAATCGACAATAAATCCACACATGTCAGACTTGAATAATTCAGAATATCAGATTGTTAATTTAAATTTGGCAAAACTCAGCATATGTAGTAAATAAATCAATCACAGAATCACAGACACAGAGTAATACAATAATACGCAGCGGAATAGATAAAATAGTAGTTCATGAAGCTACTATATAAACATCAGAGTTAAATAAAATACAACAGAATATCTCAAATGTAGTGAAGTCTCCAATACAACAGATGACTTCTCTGAACGAATCAACTAGAAGAGCTGAAAGCTGAAGCGATAGTTGGATCTCCAAAGGAAGCTCCAAACTCCAAAGGTGAGTCTCAGATGCTGTATCACTCGGTTTGACCCGAGCGTAAAGCAAAACACAAAACACTCGAGTCAGGATTAACATTCTTATATAAATAAATCCAACTCAAGTGAAATATCAATTGAAATACGAGTAACTTAAAGGATGTTTGGGATAACCATCTCTAAGGATCTTCAGAACTATCTACAAGGTGGAAATATACATTATAACACCGTGGTCACTTCAATTTAATTTATACTTCAAACACAAATATCATTACATTTCAAATATAACTATTTTCCAAGATAGTATATATACTAATTAATTTGTAAAGTAAAGCATTTAATTTTCTCAAGTCTTGCAAATCGATTCAAATCAACTTCAAATTCCAAATTCAAATTTATTCAAAGCTCAATTTCCATTTTAATTCAATTCAGTTTCTAAATAACAAATTCAATTCAAGTTGACTTCAAATACAGATCTGAATCACAAAATAAACCATTTAAATTCCAATGTATTTCAAAGCTTTAATATTCAACCATTTCAAAGTTAAATTAAACAGTTTCATATAGCTCTTGATTTAACTTCATTTATTATTTAATCAGGGAATATTCACTTAATAAATTCAATATCATTTAACTAGCCTTAAATTACATTTTACTAAATATTTCCTTAAACTTTATTTAAACAAGAAATATTCATTAGATTACTTATAAATCAAACTCAAGTTATAAATCATATCTTACATCTCAATTTCAATAAGTTTCAAACCGGTTTAATTAAATAAAATTCTTTATTGAATACAATTTCAACTAAATTCAAATTATCTTTCTAACCTTAACTTATTCAAATTATTACCAAAATCTATTTTGAAATATATTTTAAATACTCAACATATTATATGTATTAAATCCATCTTATTTAAATTAAATATCATTATTAAATCTATACATATATCATTACCATTTATATATAAAATTTTAAGAATCAACATTTGTTAAAACCATGTATTTCTTTCCAAAACCATAGAATTCAATTTCAAAATATTTATATATATATGGACCAACGGTGTTTGTATATATATTTATCATATGGTTAAGTGATACAGATATTTATCATTTCAATCCGAAATTTTAATATATACGGGTAGATATCATTTCGACCCGTAATCCCAATTTCAATTCAAATGAAAATCGCTTGGGTTTATCATTTCAACCCATAACGATTTTCTCCTATCCTAAAGTCCGTTCGGGTATGTATCATTTCAACCCATAGTGAATTCTATACTAACAGGGAACTTGCAGAGTGATAACAGATACTAAAAATATAACAACAGGCATATATCATCTGTATAAATAACAGATACGGGTGTCAGATGTCACAGGTGAACAGATACAAATAATAGTAATAACAGGCATATAATACTAGATACTGGTGTCAGATGTCACAGGTGAACAGTTATAGATAATAGCATATATAACAACTTAAATAACTATAGCAGCATATTTCAATTGCTATTTCAATTGAAATCAAATTTAAATAATAAAAGAACGTTAATCGTGAGTGATTGCTCACCTTCCGAGGCTAGAGATGAACGAGAATGGGGTGAGTTGCGAATCCAAAGCAGGGTCAGATAGGCACGAATTTGACGATCAAAGCTGATGACAAGAAATCGTCGAAATCAAATCAGAATTGGATCGATGAAGATATGTATAAAACTTAACAGAAATTGAATGGTTTAAAACCTATGTATAATAAATTATATAACTTACTTATATATACACTTATTAAAATTTTCAAATCAAAATTTATTATAAAATCAATATACATAAACAAACAGCAAATGGCACTTGCAAACTTACATTTATCTTAACCCATAACCTAACCTTATATATATAGTAACCTTTTTAAAAATATATTCTAACCAACAATACTTAAAGCAGTCATTAAAGTACGTATTGAATAAAATATACATGTTAGACATAACCAATATTACCTATTTATATATACACAGACACTTACCAGAACTTGTACAAATATATGATATGCGATTGTAAAAGCAAGAACAAATATATATATATATATATATATGTGTGTGTCTACTCAACAAAAATGCAAACTGAAATGAACAAATATCTAATACGCCTAACATATATAAACAACATATTGCACTGTCGGCTTTTAAACCTATATAAACTGCTATATGTTAACTTTTTTTTTATATACATTAAAACTAACATAGACTTTGGAATCACAACATATATACAGGCTTAAACTAAGCGAAAGGAAAAATGCAAGCACTTATAATATATGTATGTTGCTGTAAAGCTTTTTAAACAAGATTTTAATGCTCGAACTATCAAATTTTTTTTTTAAACAAAATTTATATGAAACGTATGCAACAACAGAACATCTTTAACGTCACATATACATTTTAAAATAACCTTTAAACTGTTACAACTTTTATATTCAATAGATATATCGTATAAATCTAATATATAAAATATAGAAACAAACATTCCTAAAACTTTAAAATCTTACTATATATATATATATATCACAGATTATATATTATATACTAATCTAACTTATACAGGCAACAATAAATAGTATCAATATAAACCTATACATACTAGATAAACACATATATATTAATATGCCAATACTCTAAAGTCAGACTACATATATATAGGCTTATCCATATACTTTTCAGAATGTTATTATATATGTATATCTGGATATATACACTTATACTACTTAACAGACTATGAACAAATATATATACAACAGATAAAATATTAGATACTATTATAACTTATATGCACAAACTTGACAGGACCATTTACCTATATAACTAACATGTAACTCGATATATAGCTAACAATGTATATACTGACAAGGAAGAGTGAAAATTTCTAAACTCGATATACACGTATACTATGGAACCAACAGTGTAAATATATACTAATATGTGAACTTATATGCATATTATATTTAAAACAATATTTAAATAGGTAAATATGTTACTAGACACACGAAATAAGAAAGTAACGAATACATAAGAGAAGAGGGAAGGCTTACGGCGAAGGGAAGAAAAGAGGCAGGCAGCACTTCGTGAGGAGGAGAGGCTCAGGCGGAGGATAGGTGAACGTGGGTGGAATGGGTATACGGCCATGAAGTAAGGAACGGTTCAAGCAAAAGCTGGGCAGGAAGGCTATGCTCTAGGTAAAGTGGTGGTCTCGAGTGATGGGTTCTCGGTTGGGATGAAGGGGAACTGGGCGGAGGCGTTTGCACGGCGAAGGGAGGCTCGGGTCGTGGGTGGATGCGGCTGCTGCTTGTCGGGCTCTGGCGAATGGGGAAGGAAGCCCTGTTGCGTGTGGTGATGGTTGTGGTCGGCATGGGAGAGGAGCTGAGGTGAACGGCAGTGGGAAGGTCGGTGTGAAGTCGCGGTCAGGTCAGGATTTGATGAGTTGTTTTGGCAACAGGATGGACGTGTAGGCAGGAGATGTGGGGCGAGGAGGACGGACACGTGAGGTCGCGGCTGTGATGGATTCGGAATGGAGGAGAGGAAAGAAAAGAACTCAGGGGAGAGGAAACGAATGAAAGGTTTTTGGAAAAATGAACAGGCTAAGATATATAAATGTTAAGTGATACGAAACTGAGAACGTAAATTTTTAGATCCGGAATGAATGCGCTGAAACAAAAATAAAGTAACCGACAAATGAATATGAACGAACCCGCAATTTAAATACAGGGAATAATGAAAGAAATGGCCGTTAGGAATTTGACCGTTGGACAATGGAATGGGCAGAGCAATTCAAAAGGGTAAAACGTACCGATACGGTGAACTGTGGTATGATTTCCTCGCGTACCAGACTTCAAAGTATAGAATTGAATATACCGCAGAGATCAGCATGACGAGATGATCAAAACGGTATACAGATATTAGTGGTACGATTATCCTATCAAAAGTCGATAATCGGTACCGAAATACTGCTAATCTGCCAGAATTAAGATAAACGGAGCAGTAGAAGTCCAAATTTGAAAAACGAATTTCGTAGTCTGATTCAGAATGATCTGAATAAATTTTCTCCTGTTGACATATCTTGGTTTCAGAAAACTTTTAAATTCACTATTTTTAACCGGTTTGATTTGAAATGAAATTTCACAGGAAAATAAACTTCAATATTATCAGATGAAAATTTACCAGTTGCTATATTAAATTAGACGTATTCCAAATAGTAAATTTTTATTTTCAAATTTTATTGTTTAAAATTTCACAAAATTTCAATTAATTTAACAAAAAAATCACTAAAAGTTAAGGGTCGTTACAAAATCTAAAAATAATATTTCTACAAAACAACCATTAGAATTATTACATTTAGATTTATTTGGTCCAACACAAGTAAGATCTATTAATCATAACAAATATGTTTTTGTAATAGTCGATGATTTCTCAAGATATACATGGACTTTATTTCTAAAACATAAAAGCGATACTTTTGGTATGTTTAAAATATTTGCAAAACGGATTAAAACTCAAATGAATTTGAAAATTAAAAATATTAGAAGCGATCATGGAGGAGAATTCGAAAACGATCTTTTTTCAAATTTTGCAATAAAAAGGGAATAACTCATAATTTTTCTTTTCCTCGTACACCCCAACAAAATGGTGTCGTAGAAAGAAAAAATCGTACATTACAAGAGTGCGCACGAACATTATTAAATAGTAGCGGATTACCAAAACACTTTTGGGCCGAAGCTATTGCTACATCCTGTTATGTATTGAATCGAGTAACTATTCGCCCAATGACTAAACAAACTTGTTTGAAATATTTTTTGGTAAAAAACCTAAAGTATCATACTTTAAAACTTTTGGCTCAAAATGTTTTATATTAAATACAAAAGACAAATTAGGAAAATTTGATCCAAAAGCCGATGAAGGTATCTTTGTTGGATATTCAGATCGTAGCAAGGCATATAGAATTTTTAATAAAAAGAATAATACTATAGAAGAGAGTCTACATGTCTCGTTTCACGAAAACCCTTTCAAACAACAAACTAATGATGAAGAAGAAATTATTCCACCAACAAACCCAACAAATTCTAGTAATAATGAAGCCAATATACAAAATAACACTACTTTTCATCTCCTAGGATCCTTAAGAATCATCCAATAGATAATATTATTGGAGATCTTAATTCAAGAGTTACTAGAAATCAACTAAATCAAATAAGTCATATAGCGTTTGTATCAAACTTTGAACCAAAGAATTATAAAGAAGCCTCAAATGATAATTTTTGGATAATAGCTATGCAAGAGGAACTACATCAATTTGAATGTAATAATGTATGGGAATTAGTACCAAGACCTGAAGATCAATCAGTAATAGGAACAAAATGGGTATTTAAAAACAAGGCGGACGAAAATGGAAATATTGTTAGAAATAAAGCATGACTAGTTGCTCAGGGCTACAATCAAGAAGAAGGCATAGATTACGATGAAACTTTTGCACCGGTAGCAAGATTAGAAGCCATTCGTACTTTACTTTCCTTTGCAACTCATAACAATGTATATGTTGAACAACCACCACTTTTTGTTCATGAAAATTATCCCGATCATGTTTTTAAATTACATAAAGCACTATATGGATTAAAACAAGCACCTCGTGCATGGTACGAACGTCTTAAAAATCACCTAATAACATCTGGTTTCCATATAGGAAAAATAGATACAACTTTATTTATTAAAAGAGAAGATGACGATATTTTAGTTGTACAAATTTATGTTGATGATATCATCTTTGGTTCGACCAACGAAAAACTATGTAATGATTTTTCAAATATTATGACAAATGAATTTGAAATGTCACACATGGGAGAATTAAATTTCTTCTTAGGATTACAAATAAAACAACTAGAAAATGGAATTTTTATTCACCAAGAAAAATATTGTAACGATTTATTACATCGATTTAAAATGGATAAAACTTCAAGCAAACCAACACCAATGAGTACCACTATTCACTTAGAAAAAGATGAAAATGGAAAAGATTTTGATGAAAAGTTATATCGAAGTATGATTGGTTCCTTACTATACTTAACGGCTAGTCGACCAGATATTATGATGGGTGTATGTCTTTGGGCCTGATTTCAAGCCAAACCAAAAGAATCTCATCTACGATCTGTTAAGCGCATTTTACGTTATTTATCTAGTACTAAAGATTATGGTTTGTTTTATCCTAAAGGATCACCTTTTGAACTTGTCTCATATAGCGATGTGGATTTTGGTGGTTGTAGAACAGACCGTAAGAGTACTAGTGGAACATGTCATTTTATCGGACAATCGTTAGTTTCGTGGTTTAGTAAAAAGCAAAATTGTGTTTCTTTATCTACTTGTGAAGCTGAATACATTTCCGCAGCTCTAGCATGTGCACAAGTAATATACATGCAATAAACACTAATGGATTTTGGTAAAATCATTAAAAATTCTCCAATATATTGTGACAACACAAGTGCTATAAATTTGTCAAAAAATCCTGTAAATCACTCACGTACAAGACATATAGATATACGACATCATTTCTTACGAGACCATGTTGAAAAAGGAACTATATCTTTAGAATATGTAAGTACCGAAAATCAAGTAGCCGACATATTTACAAAACCATTAAACGAACAAACTTTCATAAAACTCAGACGAAGTTTAGGAATTTGTTCACTTCAAGATCTTGTCTAAGCTTTGATATCTCCCTTATATATCTCCTCCTTATTATTAATGCAAATTTTCCTTTTGACTTGAACTATTATATATTCTTTTTGATAATGTCAAAGGGGGAGAAATATATATATAATCTTATCAACAAAACTAAGAACATATTCAGGGGGAGATTTGAAATATATATATAAGTACATTGAATAGTTGTCATTATCAAAAAGGGGGAGATTGTTAGGAAATCAATTCTATGGTTTCGATGATAACAACTATACAATGGAAATCGAATGTACATATATATCTATATTTACAGATAGTTGATAGAGTAACGTCACCAAAGAGACTAAAGCAACACTCAAGACAAGAATCAAATGACGTCAAATCAGAAGATATTGAAGAGAAATAGGATATGCACAAGATGAAGCAACATGCACACTTTCAGACGTCTGAGAGCACAAGCCAGACGTCTGAATGATTCCTCTAGTTCATAGTTCAGAAGCAATCAGACTTCTGGTTATCAACGTCAGACGTCTGAATGATTCCTCTGGTTCATAATTCAGAAGCAATCAGACGTCTGGTTACCAATGTCAGACGTCTGAAAAGTACCCAGGCTTAAAACAGATATGAAGACCAGACGTCTGAGGTTACTTTCTAGACGTCTGATTCAAGACTCGACTGTGCATTTTCAAAGCTCAACTGCCACATTCGAAAAGACACATCCACTTCTCTTTGTCGCAACTCTTCATCACCATCAGAAGCGACTTTACGGAGATTACAACAGATGCAACTAAACAAGAAAACTCTTCATCACTATAAATAGCATCAGGAATTCAAGAGAAGATAACAACCTGACTTACTTACACTCTTATCTCTTGTACAATGATTTATTCCTGATCTATAAGCAATCAAATACCTGTAATCAATCCTTCCATATATATAGAACTCCTCATTCAGATATTCTCAAGATCGATATATATTGGAAGCACTTTTGTACTCAATAGTCAACATCCGTGTTACAGAACACATTCTTGACAAAGAAACTCTGCTATTGTAAACCTGTTCCTCCGGGTTAAGCGAGGGTTAGTTGAAAGGAAATTCCGAAGAGGAGCTTCGGGACTGGACGTAGGACGGGAGGTCTGAACCAGTATAAAATACTGGTGTGATTATTTTTATTTACTTTGCTACTATCGTTTATAGAGTTATATTATATAATTAGCTGTTTATACTTGCATATAATCTAGACGATCCACTCATATAGACTTTCATCTGTAACTTCTCTTCTCTGCTTTGCATGCCTGTTTCCTCACTACTGTAGGTCAAGAAAGCTTCTCAAAGCCGAAAAGATCTTAGCTTGCAAGTTAAAACCACTTAAAATTATGCTAAGGTGAGTTACAACTCGCAATTCTAGTTTAAATTCATGTTTGCAAGCTGAAAGCTGTAAGATTTGCTCACTGTAAACAAAACTTTACTGCGTGAATAGTTACAGTGAAAATATATTCTAGGTTGCTCCCTTTTGTGTTCATTTCTCCTTATTCTTATCATGAAATCATGCCAGAAATTTTCCAGATTGTTGTCCATGTGTTGTTGTTGTCGCATGTCAGTTTTCATAGACTAATTCATCTTGTAACTACCTGAAACAATTGCTCAAAAACTAGATCGAACAAGGCAGAAAGCATTGTTGGAAATCGAAACCTGATGGTCGACCTAACACCATCATGGGTCGACCTTAGGGTCGACCAAGACATTGCATAGGTTGACCTAAGCATTGTGAAGGTCGAGCTATAGGTCAACCTGGTCTATGAAATTTTTGCAACTTTCTTTCTTTTGTTCTGTTGTTTTCTCCATCTTATATCAGTGATTTTGCAACCAGTTTTTGTGACATTTTCGAGCGGTTTTGAAGGGCTTTGACCTATCAATAGGTCAGCCAACATTTTGGATTGATCCGTACTCCAGATTGACATGTTTTTGGAGATAATTTCATATGCTGAATTTCAGCGTTATCGATGATTTTTGATGTTTTTGAACGCGGGATTTCTAAAACGACTTTGAAATGATTTTTATAATAGAATAGCTTTCGAAATAAATATTTTACAATATTTATAATTATTTTAAAGCTATTAAAAATTTATATATTCTCTATAATAAAGAGAAATTTCAAAGCAATGTTTTCCGAACGATTTCAGAAAATTGTTTTAAAACTAGTTTTCTCAAAACAAATTATTTTCTTTATAAAATTCACATTTTTACACTCTTCAAGCATATGAGGAAGAGAATTAAACGATTTAGTAAAACATGTGGTATGGGACACATGCGTTTACTTTTTCGGTTAATTCCGAACTTGTTCGTTTGAAGCTAATTTTGCACCCTTTGAGAGGGCGATTTGTGATTTAAATGATTTTGTAAACTGTGTGGCATTGACTTACATTTAGTAAACCGATAAGTGAGAACGTGCGGTATGGGACGCACAGTTACCACTACTCGGGTTATTCTATGAGAGTTTTTCACCATGGTTGCCTCTGTTGGATTATTTATATAGCCTGAGTGCTATCATGTTGTTTATTATGTGGTGATTACATTTTGGAGTTTTGAACTCTTAGTCGAGTTCTACATATTGTGATTTATAGTTGCCATTCTTTGGTGTTTTGGAGATTTGTAATCTTTTATTTAGGAGTTATGATTGATGATAGCCATTATATCAGCTTTTGTACATGCCGATGATATGTGGCAAATATTTGTGATTATTTGATATTGTTGTTGAATTTTCCTCTTTAGAGAAACTTCTATAAGAAGTATTTTAGTGATATTACCTCATATTTAGTAGTTGACATATGTTAGTGCTTCTTCTCTTTTGAGAAGAGATGTTATCACTTATCCCTTTATTTCACCTTTTATAGGCTAATTAGTTTATTTTAAGCTAGACTGACCCGTGTATTTTTATATACTCTGGTCAGACCAAGTTATTTCAGGTTAGACACCTGTCGTAGATATTTGCTATGCTGCTTCCGCTTTGGATTATCTGCTAGTTACATTTTGTTTAGTCAGGTTGATGTTTTGTAAACTCTAATATGTACTTATTCATTTTGACTCGTTTTATATATTGTGGTCCTTGTACCACCACTGTTGTATCACTATGTAGTGTACTGTGATGTATCTGTGTGCATGTATATATATGTTTGACTGTTGTTCTATGATTTGTTGTATTTTCTTTTGTTATGTTTTGTTCTGATAGATCCGTTAGCCACCGTAGTTTTTTTATTAAGTCTATATATTGAGTATGTCGATCCACTTGAGAAAGATAAAAGAGAATAAAAAATTGGAGCACCTAATCGACGTATTCAATACACGTTTAAGACAAAGCTATGGATGGTCGCTTCTAACCAGCCCTATTCTCTGCATTAACCGACAGTATTACTCTATAATGCTCTTTGTTAATGTGGGTCTCGGGGTGGGGCGTCATAGCTTGGGATCAGAGTGGAGTTCAAAACAAAATAAGATAAACATAGAACATAACATATATTACGGTACATCTAAGTACAGTATAAGTGTTACCTATTCCTTTATCATCGTGTCCTTAACCTTTTCATGTCCTTGAGGGTAGATATAAGTTGGGAATACGTCTAGAACGCATTTTAATTCCGTAGTATTCCATAATTGAATTAATGATATCTTACCCTATGAACAATCCATGTCATGATTGTTCTATTCGAGTCCTCTTCGATACGGGTGCTTGACACTCATTCGTATCGAAGGAGCTTGTTGATACCATTGGACGTTTCTTGCCTTGTTACTTCATTGAGGATTGCGAATCCTATCGGGGGATCCACAACCCTTATTATGTTGTGAGAGAATGTTGAGGTTACTCTTTGTAGTTTTTCTTTTCGTGCGAATATGCATGTTACCCACTATCTTGGGTTTAGTATGATTTTGGGGATGGATTGGCTTGCTTGTTATCAAGCCCAAATCCTATGTTCTGAATGGATCCTATATTTTGGTATCCCAATTCGGCCGATCAGTTGTCTCTTGTTCTTCGGAATGTTCATGATGATTCTGAAGCATCTTTATTTGCTCTTGAGTCTCGAGATGATGATGTATCTCGAATTCCAGTCGTTTGTTTTTTTGTTGATGTATTTGAGTCTATTTTGGGTTTGCCACCCAAGTGGGCAATTGGGTTTCGTATTGACCTCATTCCTGGTGCTCAGCCTAGTAGTTATCCTCCCACGAGGATGTTCGCTAAGGAAAATGAAGAATTCAAAAGCGACTATTGGAGCTTGAAGCCAAACAATTCATTCAGTGAAATTGTTCACCGTGGGGTGCCGTGGTCGTCTCTGTTAAGAAATCTAATGGTACTCTTAGGCTTTGCATCGATTTCTGCAAGTTTAACGAGTTAACCATTAAGAACAAATATCCATTGCCTAAGGTTGATGACATGTTTGATCAATTGAGTGGTGCTTAGGTCTTTTCTCAGCTTGACCTTGCCACCGATTTTCATCAGCTACGAGTTGCGAAGGATAGTGTTCCTCTTACCACATTCTGCACTCTTTATGGTTCTTAGGATTGGCTCGTTTCGTTATGTCGTTCGGTTTAACAAACACTCCAGCTTATTTCATCGATCTTATGAATCGAGTATTCTAGGAATATCTCGATGAGTTTGTCCTTGTATTCATTGATGATGAGTAAAAGCAATAATTTAAATTGCAAATCTTTCTAATTGAAGATATACTCATAAGTGTAATTGGATTTGGTTTATTAAGACAAGCGAAGCATATTTTGTAAAATAATATAAGAGGCATGTTTATTATATAGAAAATGATTTTGTGTTGGATTGTCCATTGAGTGCTTTAAGAATTATGGTCGATACGCCTGATCAACATTATCGATAGGAATTTCCTAAACACTATAATGAGACAGTCAGACACAGTAAATTGAGTTGTAATAAGAAAAAGATTGAAAATAAATTAATATGGGATTGAGTATTAATTTTTATTTTAAATGACAAGTGAAACCATTGAACCATAGTGATTGTTGGATAAGTGGCGAGGCAGTTTTGACCATTTGATCAACTCTGCAGCCAATTGATAGGGTCACCCACTTAAAATCAATGGCGAGGCAATGCCACTATATTATTGGAATTTTGGGAAATTGAATATGGTTATGTTGTAATTGGTTATGTAAGTTTAACCTATAGGAATCTAAATAAAGATATCATATGGAAATTTGTGTAAGTAGAATAAATAATTCTAATTAAGAAGATATCTTAATTGGAAGAAAATACCTTGTGATGCATTGATTAATAAAATAATGTATTCAAGGTAAGAAAATACATTGGTTAGAAAAATTAAAATATCAATTGAATATTTTGGTACAAAGTTATAAATGATGACTATAAGATTTGTTTTGACAAATGGTTGTTTGAATAGTAATAGAGGATAAGATTTAAAACTCTATCTTAAAAGAAAATAAAGAAATGCTAATTTTAGACTTTTAGCATAAGTTTGTGAGCAAGCCCTTGTTTTAAATTTTGATAGTATTAAAATTTGTTGGTATGAATTTGTAAAATTCTTTTGGAAACAAGTTTCAGTTAGGGGTACCTAGGCTCAAGGAAAAAGTTGGAGAAAAATTTAGTTTCAAGGACAAGTATTTTGCTTTTTAGACTGAAAGACACTTTTTAGTGTAAATCACATAATGGTAGTTGCAACTATCATTTTCTGTTCAAACTAATAAGTGTCCTTCAGACTAAAAAACAAATTTGTTGTCCTTAAGACTAAATTTTTTTACAACTTCTTCCCTATGCCTAATTTCCTATTTCAGTTAATTATCAACCTTAACTAGTTTTATGTTGATAATAAGGTGAATTTAATTTTGTGACATGAAGAAATATGAATTTGAATGGTCCATTTATTACAAAATGATATATTAAGGAATGAAAGGTATAATAAATGAATAAGTCATAAGATGCAATCATTTTAAATTGTGAGGACAAATTAAAAATTAATATATATATCCAAAATTTATTTTAGATGGATAATCAATAATTATCTCTCGATAATCGAAGAGATTAGTTGTCTCTTTCAAAATGAGTCTTCATAGTTAATTGTTTGAAAGCTTGATTTTTTAAAGTGATGAAAATATTTCCAATTAGTGAATTATTTCTTTTAAGATGATTACATAAAGTTAATCATAATTTTGAATGTCTTAGCTTTCCAAAAAAGAAATCAGGTAATAAATGATTTGGCATAAAAAGCTTGTTTAGAAAATATAGTTTGAAATTAAAATGGTTTGGAAATTTCAAATTTCAAATTGATTTTAAAAGCTGAAATTTCATTTGGAAAAGTGCTGTACTAAAACAGCGATAACTTGAGATTTATAACTCCAAATGAGCTCAATCTTTTTGTAAATAAAATTACTTTCAGTAAGCTATAAATCTTCTTTTTACCACTTTTGGAAGATTTTGAATTTTATTCAGTCTAAAATGGGTTTGAAAGTGGATGGACATTTCTGTCCTATTATAAAATTTCTAAGATTAAAGCTGAAAGTAAATTTAGCATAACTTTCAAACCATGAGACTGATTTTGATGATCTTTTTATTGCTGGAAAGCTTAAATTTATTAGAACAACTTTCTTTTATAAGTTTTTCAAATTTTGATGATTGCTGAGTCAAAAATTGAGTTCATTACATTAGGTCTGAAATTAAATAAAATGACTATTTCCCTTAATAGTCAAATGTTATGCTTCCTATTTTGTGAATGTTAACAAATTGATTTTTAGTGTGGAAAAATATTTTACAAACTAATATATATATATATATATGGATGAATTAGAGAATGAGACAAGTTAAAATTTTATTTTCTCTAAATAAAGAGTAATGAGCTTAAATTGAAATTTAAGTAAGAAGCTTTGAGAATTTTCAATAGTTGAAATTTGAGAATTTGTTTATGAACAGAATGGGTTTGAAAACTCTAAGAATGTTTGGTTAGTAAAAAGAAAGTATAAAATCTATTCCTTGTGTTTTACTTGCTCTAGTGAAATTATTTAGCAACTCGAATTTATGCAGTCATATGAGTTTAGTGGTATTTGGAGAGACCACCTACCTCTTTTTTTTGAGTTTTCTTACCATAATCTTTGTCAATCTAATACCGGTATGACTCCTTTCGTAGCGTTATATGGAAAGTCACGTTGGTCACCATCTTGTTGGTTGGAGTCCAGGATAAAGTTATGCTAAGTCCTGACTCTATTCGTGAAGCTTCTGAAGAATCGATCTCACCCGATTTATTTATTGTGTAACATCCTATCTGTGTTCTTGCTTCGAAGGTGAAATGCCGTTGAAATAGGGATGTTCTGCTCGTAAAGATTTAATGGTCTGCTAATCCCAATGACTACGCATGGGAAACCGTAGAATTTATCGAGCAATCTTATCTTGGTTTCTATCTTCTTGTGTTGAGGGTGAGAATTTTTAAACTCAAACTTATCAATTATATTTTGCTAGATGAAATAAATCATGTTGAATACAGCTCTTCTTTAGAAATTGCGATGATGTAATTTTTATAAGGGGGGAGTCTGTAACAACCCTGGTTTTGGTTATTACCTATGAAATTAAATTTTAACGGTGGTTATAATTTGATATTAGAGAAATAAAATAAATTGGAGATGGGAAATTTGTTAAAATCGTTTATTTTGAATAAACAGTGAGTTTTGAATAAATTAAATGGAATTACGATGGTAATGATGGTAATAAATTTTGAATAATGATATTATGTTAGATAATAAATTAATTAGGTTTGAATAAAAAGAAGTATATTGAGTTGGGGATTAATTGAATTAAATAAATAAAGTAAAATAGTTTAATACAATATCATTTGTTGTATATAAATAAATAGTTTTGAAATAAATGTAAATTGTTGAAAATAAAGTTTTAAAACTTTATTATGTTAGTTTGTGACAAAAATGAGCACTTTATGGTTTTAATTTGAGAAAATGCAATAATTTTGCAAATTATTGCCAAGTGTGATTTTTATTAATTTTAAATGAAGAATTTGAATTTATTATGATATATTTTACAAATAAAAAGGTGGAATTTTGTTCTAAAATGATCGTTGGATGTAAAAAATGTGGTTAATTAGGTTTGTTGTATTTAATTAGACAAGAAAATGATTTTTGGGTAAATTTTGATGTTAAAAATATTGTTTATGTAATTAAAAGTGTAAATTGATGCATTTAATTAAAAAATGGAATTTTAATAGTGGAACAATTTTGGTAAACATAAACACATGTTGTAAAAATTTATTTGGTGGAAATATGTGTAAATAATGCGAATATGGTGGAAATATGAATTTACTTAGTTAATTTAGACTAAGTGTTATCATATGTGCTATTGGGTAGTGGGTTCAACCCCAAACCCATTTTTGGAATGTTCAGTTGAGGCTGTACATTTTTATTTCTTTCTCATTTTTACTTCTTCTTCCTAAAAAACATGAGAAAAGAAAATGGCCTCCCCTTAACAATTTAAAATCTAACTTCAAATTTTAGCAAAATTAAAAGGGAAATCAATAGGAAATTTAGCAAGTTAAAGAGAATAACAGGTAATTTCATCAAAATATTTATTTCATTCTTTGTTTGTTTTATCTGAAAGAAATTTGAGTCAGTAACTTCTCTTCTCTCTTTTGCATGCCCGTTTCCTCATCGCTACAGGTCAAGAAAGCTTCTCAAAGCCAAAAAGATCTTAGCTTGCAAGTTAAAACCACTTAAAATCATGGTAATGTGAGTTACAACTCATAATTCTAGCTTAAAATCATGTTTGCAAGCTGAAAACTGTAAGATTTGCTCACTGTAAACAAAAAGTTTACTACTTGAATAGTTACTGTGAAAATATGTTCAGGGTTGCTCCTTTTTGTGTTCATATCTCCTTATTATTATCATGAAATTATTCCTGAATTTTTTCGTATTGTTGTCCATGTGTTGTTGTTGGTGCATATCAATTTTCATAGCCTAATTCATCTTGTAACTTCCTGAAACAATTGCTCAAAAACTAGATCGAACAAGGCAGAAAGCGCAGTAGGAAATCATAACCTAATGGTCGACCTAACACCATCATGGATCGACCTTATGGTCAACCCAGACATTGCATAGGTTGACCTTAAGGTCGACCTAAGCATTGTCAAGGTCGACCTGGCCTTTGCAATTTTTGCAACTTTCTTTCTTTTGTTCTATTGTTTTCTCCAGCATATATCAGTTATTTTGCAACCAGTTTTTGTGATATTTTCGAGCTATTTTGAAGGGCTTTGACCTATTAATAGGCAAGCCAACATTTTGGGTTGATTCATACTCCGGATTGACATGTTTTTGGAGATAATTTCATATGATGAATTTCAGCGTTTTCGGTGATTTTTAATGTTTTCGAACATGGGATTTCTAAAACGATTTTGAAATGATTTTGATAATAGAATAGCTTTCAAAATAAATATTTTACAATATTTATAATTATTTTAAACCTATTAAAAATTTATATATTCTCTATAATAAAGAGAAATTTCAAAGGAATTTTTTCCAAACGATTTAAGAAAATTGTTGTAAAACTAGTTTTTTCAAAACAAATTATTTTCTTTATAAAATACACATTTTTACACACTTCGAGCATATGAGGAAGAGAATTAAATGATTTAGTAAAATATGTGGTATGGGACACATGCGTTTACTTTTTTGGTTGACTCCGGACTTGTTCATTTGAAGCTAATTTTGCACCCTTTGAGAGGGCGATTTGTGATTTAAATGATTTTGTAAACTATGTGGCATTGACTTATAGTTAGTAAACCGATAAGCGAGAACGTGCGGTATGGGATGCACATTTACCACTACTCGGGTTACTCTCTGATAGTTTGTGACACATTCATGAGTTATTGCCAATACTTGGGTTGTTGGGTCCTATGTATACATATATAGCTATTGGGCTAATCATGGGCTGTTGGGTCCTATTTGAGGTTGTTGGGTCTCTTATATAATGTACCTGGCAGGCTGTTGGGCCACTAATTGGGTTGTTGGGTCCTTTCTACATTTATAGATGTTGGGCTAATATTGGACGGTTGGTTCCTATTCTTTACATTGTTGCTTTTCTAGATTTCTTTATGTTGATTTCTAGAATTTTGATGATTTACAAATGTTTTCACCATGTTTGCCTCTGTTGGATTATTTATATAGCCTTAGTGCTATCGTGTTGTTTATTATATGGTGATTACATTTTTTAGTTTTGAACTCTTAGTCGAGTTCTACATATTGTGATTTATAGTTGCCATTCTTTGGCCTTTTTGAGATTTGTAATCTCCTATTTAGGAGTTATGATTGATGAGAGCCATTATATTGGCTTTTGTACATGCCGATGATATGAGGCGAATATTTGTGATTATTTGATATTGTTGTTGAATTTGCCTCTTTCGAGAAACTTCTATAAGAAGTATTTTAGTGATATTACCTCAAATTTAGTAGTTGACATATGTTAGTGCTTCTTCTCTTTTGAGAAGAGATGCTATCACTTATCCCTTTATTTCACCATTTATAGGCTAATAAGTTTATTTTAAGCTAGACTGACCCGTGTATTTTTATATACTCGGGTCAGACCGTGTTATTTCAGGTTAGACACCTATCGTAGATATCTGCTATGCTGCTTCCGCTTTGGATTATCCGCTAGTTACATTTTGTTTAGTCATGTTGATGTTTTGTAAACTTTAATATGTACTTATTCATTTTGACTCGTTGTATATATTGTGGTCCTTGTACCACCACTGTTGTATCACTATGTAGTGTACTGTGATGTATCTGTGTATATGTATATATATGTTTGACTGCTATTCTATGATTTGCTGTATTTTCTTTTATTATGTTTTGTTCTGATAGATGCATTAGCCACCGTTGTTTTTTATTAAGTATATATTGAGTACGTCGATCCATTTGAGAAAGATAAAAGAGAAGAAAAAAAATTAGAGCACCCAATCGACGTATTCAATACACGTTTAAGACAAAGCTATGGATGGTCGCCCCTAACCATCCATATTCTCTGCATTAACAGACAGTGTTACTCTGTAATGCTCTTTGTTAATGTGGGTCTCGGGGTGGGGCGTCACAACATACGTATAATATTTTGGACTAAATTCTTTAGCTATCCTAGCTCTTTTACGTCTTCTAAGTTTAGATTCACTTTCCGTATTACATTCATTATTTCTGATTATTGGGTTATTAGTGGTATGTAACAACCCGCATATTTGTCGATTTTATATTTAAATATTTTATTTAAATATTTCATCGTTCGTCGGATTTTGGTCCGAAAAGCTACTTTTTGCAAACAGTCGAATTGGGACTCGAGACCACCTCCATTGAGTTCAAAATGTCGTTTGCGATCTTTTTGAGTATAAGCTTCGATATGTTTGGAGTTAGGAGAATTTTGCCACTTTTCACTTTGGGCTTTGGTTTGGGCTGAACCCATTAATCACTTACTAACTCAGTTCCAACCCCCTCTCCTCTTCATTACTTCACTTCTTATTCCTAATACTCAAGCTTCATCAAAAATGGGGGAAAAGATTGGGAATGGAAATTCCTAAGCCCTAGTTCATTTGCAAATCCTTCTTCTAGCTCCAAATTCAAAGAGAACCCATTGGTAAGCTTTCTCTTCATCTTCTCCAACCCGTTCTCCTTTCAAGCTTCTTCTTCATTTGTTTGGGTTCAAAAGGTGAGATTTTTATCTCACATCTAAGCCAATAATTATCTTCGATTGTTAGGTATGAATTCCTAACACTTATCCTTGTGCAATTCCTGAGTCGTTGTTGCTCGACCGATCGTTATCGATGTCGTTTGGCCATTTTTGGCCTAGGTTCAGGGAATGCCCTGAATAACAGTTTCAGCCGTCTGAACGTATGGTTCAGACGTCTGAATGGAATACTGGGAATTTTCTTCTCCCAGCATTCAGACGTCTGAATCAAAATTTCAGACGTCTGAATTGGTTCGTTTTGAACCAGAAAAGAAATAGGCTAGAAAGTGCCTATTTCAGACGTCTGAAGTCTAGGATTCAGACGTCTGAATTCTGTTCTGGAAAATAGTTTATTTTCCAGATTCAGACGTCTGAATTCTTGATCTCAGACGTCTGAATCTGCTGTGTTTTGCCTATTTGCCTTTTTAGCTTGAATATCCAACTCTAATCAAGTCGGGTTGATTCCCTTTTAGTTGTTATCATTTATTATCGGCCACTTTGTTAAGTCGCCCGCCTTTTAAAACTTAGGTCGCTTGTCTTCACTAAGTCGTACCGTTTTGACGGGGCGCTGCCCCGCACCCCGCCGTGGGCGCTGCCCCGCACCCCGCCGTGGGCGCTGCCCCGCACCCCGCCGTGGGCGCTGCCCCCTGGACCCCCGCGACCTGACCGGGCAGGTCGAACCCCGTATAACTCTGCGTAGGCAATCTTATCCGAAAACCATTCAACCGAACTTCTTACTTTGATGGTTTTGGGAATTGATTTCTTTGAACTTTACTCACGTCTTCGAACGTGAATTTTTATGATTGATTGTTTCTACGATCACTTCTATGATTTGTCACTTCAAAATATAAAGGTTTTCTATACTAGTATTAAATATCAAAACTCTTTCATTAAAACGATTTCAACTCTATTTTCAATATCAAAGCTCGTTTCTTAAAACCGTTTTCCAATCTATTAGTATATACAAACCTTTACCTCATTCGTATGAGAAAATCTAATTAAACGGCTTAGCAAAACAAGTGGTATGAAACGCTTGCGTTTAATTCGTCGGTTAATTTATGGACTTGTTCGATTGAAACTCTTGTGACAATTTTCTAGTGCAGATCTACAATTTGTTCGTAAATATTTGAGTTAAGCAAGTGGTTATGGGACATGAAGCTAAACTCTTATATTTACTAGCTTAGTGTAATCGACACTTCCTTATGATCATGATGATCATTCTTGTGATTTAGACTAGCGATTGAGCGATGTCTCTTTGTCCATGTGAAGGACTGTACTTCATTTTATTGAGCTTCGGCTCATCAGGAGGAGCTTCGGCTCAAAGTCCGCAATGGGGGACTATACCCAGTCAGGAGGAGCTTCGGCTCATCAGGAGGAGCTTCGGCTCAAAGTCCGCAATGGGGGACTATACCCAGTCAGGAGGAGCTTCGGCTCATCAGGAGGAGCTTTGGCTCAAAGTCCGCAATGGGGGACTATACCCAGTCAGGAGGAGCTTCGGCTCATCAGGAGGAGCTTCGGCTCAAAGTCCGCAATGGGGGACTATACCCAGTCAGGAGGAGCTCCGGCTCATTTTTTTATTGGATTGGCCATCCTCTTTTATTGTGATTTCTGGATTTCTAACTATTGATTTCTGGAATTTTATGTTTCACCAGCTTTTACCGATGACATTGATGAGTATGTCATTTTATTGTGGCTTGGTGAATTAAATTAAGAATATGACATTCTTTTCTCTGTTTTGAGATTATTGAGATATTGTATGACTTTTGTGGGATTTCTAATGTATACTTATCATAGTATGACACCTTTTTGTTATCATACGCTCTATTATCATATCTCATATTCTATCTCATTTTTATCTGATAATTATAGCTAGACTGATCCGTTTATTATTTTCTTCTTAAATAATACTCGGGTCAGACTGAGATTTTACAGGTGCTTCCTCATGACTTCCTATCTGGAGCCATCATCTGACTTTTGGCTAACTACTCTAGTTTAGTAGTTTTTGTTTGTATACATTTGAGATTAGACTCCTTGATGTATACATATTCTTTTGGTTAGCACTTGTATCTATTCTTTTGTGTTATTGTGGATCTTATTTGACCACTACTCTGATGTACACTTTCATGTGTTATATTCATATCTATTTCCGCCTTTGTGATATGAATTGTCTGTGACTGATTTATGTTACGTTTATTTCTATATTTGTTTCCGAAGATTATATATAGCCACCGTGTGATAGCTTTGTGTTTGTATCGGTATGTCGGATTTCCTCCTTAAAAGATATGCATTCTATTCTATCTGACATATCGGTGCTCGCACAAAGAAGTTACATGGATGGTCGCTCCTCAACAGCCTTATTCTCCGTGCTAATTGACAGCACTACACCGTAGTGTTCTTGGTTAGCGTGGGTATAGAGGTGGGGCGTCACATGGTAGAAGTGCCCCCGCTATTCCTAAGTTTAAACAGAAATTTATTTTCAAAGAAATCAGCATAATTTGACTCAATAATAACTCTAACACTCAAATCAAAAAATCTGTATGCTTTACAGTTAAGGGAATAACCAATGAAAATACATTCATATGCTTGACTTGCTAATTTAATTCTTTTAGGGTCAGGAGTACGAACATATGCTATGCAGCCTCAAGTTTTGAAATAAGACAAGTTGGGTTTATGATTTTTTAAAAATCTCAAAATGTCAAATTTTGCCATTAGATTTAGGAATTCTGTTTGAGACGCAACAGAACAGTTAATCAAATTTCCCCCCACTAGTGAGATACTGCACTCAAAATTAATAAAACAGCTACTACTAATTCGTTAAGAGTCCAATTTTTTGTTTCAGCTTTACCGTTCATTTCAGGCGAATAGGGTGTGCAATGCTCTCATAAATTATTCCATCTTGTTTATAAAATTCAATGAATAAGTTAGATTCATACTTTGTTCCTCTATCACTTCGAAATCTTTTAATTTTCTTCTTAGATTGATTTTTAATTTCCACGATAAATAAATTCAAACATATCAACGCATCACTTTTATCCTTCATGAGATAAATATTCTTCATGAGATAAAGATAAGTAAAATCAAAGCAATCATCAATAAAAGTAATAAAGTAACGTTTTTCATCCATAGTTAGAGTACCATCAAAGTTCACATATATGAGGGTGTATTAAATCTAAAGGTTTTGACTCTCTAAACGTAGATTTATGTGGGGTCTTAGTAATTTTAGCTTGGCTACAATATTTATATTTTTCCGAATCATTTATGGAAACTTTAGGGATTAGGCCTAAGTTACTCATGTTATGAATTAGTCGCTTATTAACATGACAAAATCTAGCATGCCAAATATTAGAATCACACAACATATAAATAGAACCATTAACTTCAACATTTAACTTAAACATCACATCTACAACATATCCTTTACCAACAAAAACACCACTTTTACTGATGGTGTACAAGTCAGATCCAATAGTTTGAGTAAAACCAGCTTTATTTAACAAGAAACCAAATACTGAATTTTTCCTCATCTCTGGAGTTACATCGTGTCTTCCAGCAATAAATTCTTTCCAGAGGTAAACTTTAACTTCACAGTCCTAATTCCAGCAACAGTAGTAGTGTGAGAATCAACTAACATCACTTTCATGTCATTAGCACCATTATATGTTTTAAACATTTCATGATCGTAGCAGACATGGTGAGAAGCACCAGTATCTACCCACTAGTGTAACAACCCGCATATTTATCAATTTTTATATTTAAATATTTTATTTAAATATAACATCGTTCGTCGGATTATAGTCCGAAAAGCTACTTTTTGCCAACAGTCGAATTAGGACTCGAGACCACTTCCATTGAGTTCAAAATGCCATTTGCGACCTTTTTGAGTATAAACATTGATATGTTTGGAGCTAGCCAAAAATTCGACCATTTTCACTTTGGGTTTGGGTTTGGGTTTGGGTTCAGCCCACTAGTCCACATAATACCCCAAATTGAAACACTTCTCTTCATCCACTCCCATTTCTTTATCTTTTCAGTTCTAAAGAGAACAATGGAGGAAGAGAAAAAGAATTAAAATCCTAAACCCTAGTTTCCATTTGCAAATCAAGTTCTTGCTCCAAATTCTAAGAGAAGCATTGGTAAGCCTCCTCCTCTTCTTCTCCAACTCATTCTTTTATCAATTTCAGAAATTCCTAAACTTAACTTTGGGAATGTTCTCCTTTTTGAGCATAGATTCAAGCTCATTTGGGTTGTGTTGAAGAGTGGTTGATTCTCCCTTTGCTTTCAAGCTCCTTCTTCATTGTTTTGTGAAAAGGTGAGATTTTTATTTCACATCTTAGTCTATGATTATCATTGATGTTGGGTATGAATTCCTAACAAGTATTCATGTGCTATTGCTTTTGATTTGGAAAGAATTGGTATTCATTGATAGGGCAAGAAGTGCTGGAAATCAGGCTCCGGTCGACCGAATGCAGGGTCCGGTCGACCGACCTGCTACTTGAGCACTTCCCTGCCTCTGTTTTGGGAGTGCAGGAATTTTGGCTCCGGCTGACCGACCAGAAAGTCCGGTCGACCGACCTGCTTCCCGAGAATTTTTCAGAAAAATGTCCGGTCGACCGAGCTCTGATAACGGTCGACCGACCTGCTCCTATTTGCCAATTTTTCCTATATTGCATATTTGTTTGAATTTCCAACTTTAATCGATTCATGTTGTTTCCCTTTTGTTGTTATCATTTATTACCGACTTTGATGACTTCTTTTCTTCGGGATTTTTGGGAATATCCATTTTGATGGATTCGGTATCGATTTCTTTGGATTTTATTCACGTCTTCGAATGTGAATTTTTATGATTGATTGTTTCTACAATCACTTCTATGATTTGTCACTTCAAAATATAAAGGTTTTCTATACTAGTATTAAATATCAAAACTTCTTCATCAAAATGATTTCAACTCTATTTTCAATATCAAACTCGTTTATAAAACTGTTTTCCAATCTATTAGTATATACAAACCTTTACCTCATTCGTATGAGAAAATATAATTAAACGGCTTAGCAAAACAAGTGGTATGAAACGCTTGTGTTTACTTCGTCGGTTAATTGATGGACTTGTTCGATTGAAACTCTTGTGACAATTTTCTAGTGGAGATCTACAATCTGTTCGTAAATATTTGAGTTAAGCAAGTGGTTATGGGACATGAAGCTAAACTCTTATATTTACTAGCTTAGTGTAATTGACACTTCTTGATGATCGATGATGATCATTTTATGGTTTAGACTAGCAATGTGCGATGTCTCTTTGTCCACGTGGAGGACTGTTCCTCGTTTTATTGAGCTTCGGCTCATCAGGAGGAGCTTCGGCTCAAAGTCCGCAATGGGGGACTATACCCAGTCAGGAGGAGCTTCGGCTCATCAGGAGGAGCTTCGGCTCAAAGTCTGTAATGGGGGACTATACCCAGTCAGGAGGAGCTTCGGCTCATCAGGAGGAGCTTCGGCTCAAAGTCCGCAATGGGGGACTATACCCAGTCAGGAGGAGCTTCGGCTCATCAGGAGGAGCTTTGGCTCAAAGTCCGCAATGGGGGACTATACCCAGTCAGGAGGAGCTCCGACTCATTTTTATGGGATTGGCCATCCTCTTTCTTGTGTTTTCTGGATTTCTTGTTGATGATTTCTAGAATTTGCATGTCGTTAACTTTTGTGATTTCTGGATATTGATTTCTGGAATTTAGGTTTCACCAGCATTTACGATGGGCATTGATATGTATGTCTTTATTTGTGGCTTGGTGAATTAAATTAAGAATATGACATTCTTTTTAATCTTTGAGAAGATTCTTGTGATATTGATTAATCTCTTGTTGATTTTCAATTACGTACTTATCACAGTATGGTATTATGGTTATGATACGTTTTTGTCATATCTCTTATTCGATATCACTTTATCTGATATTTATAGCTAGACTGATCCGTTTATTATTTTCTTCTTAAATAATACTCGGGTCAGACTGAGATTTTACAGGTGCTTCCTCATGACTTCCTATATGGAGCCATCTTCTGACTTTTGGCTAACTACTCTAGTTTAGTAGTTTTTGTTGTATACATTTGAGATTTAGACTCCTTGATGTATACATATTCTTTTGCCTTGCACTTGTATCTATTCTTTTGTGTTATTGTGGATCTTATTTGACCGCTACTCTGATGTACACTTTCATGTGTTATATTCATATCTATTTCCGCCTTTGTGATATGAATTGTCTGTGACTGATTTGTGTTATGTTTATTTCTATATTTGTTTCCGAAGTCCATATAACCACTGTGTAGTAGCTTTGAGTTTGTATCGATATGTCGGATTTCCTCTTTAAAAGATATGCATTCTATTCTATCTGGCATATCGGTACTTGCACAAAGCAATTATACAGATGTTCGCTCCTCAACAGCCTTATTCTCCGTGCTAGTTGACGGCATTACCTCGTAGTGTCCTTGGCTAGCGTGGGTACAGAGGTGGGGCGTCACAGCTTGGTATTAGAGCCAAACTTTGGAACAATGTTGAATAACTTAACAAGGATCATCGTCCTATGTCCTTCTTAGGAGTTGTACCTTAGGATTAATTCGAGTCTTCGTACCGATTCATCCTATTTTCTTTTATGATTCCTTGTTTTATCTATCAAGATTGCTTGATATTCATTCTGAGAATAACCTTTTTCTTCTTCTTTCTTTCTTTCTTAAAGAAGAAGAGATGGTTAGTTCTGGCAGTTCTAGCGCTGGTCAATCCAGTATTCCTTCTCTGGATGGCGTATTCATGTCTGCCCAACAACTTTTGGATCTTGCTAAGAATCAAAGGTTTATCTGTGCTTTGGGCAAGAGCCCCGAAATGGTTTTACCTTTGAAACTTGAAGTTCCTTTCAATCAACTTGTGGATATCACTCTTCGACATGAAGAGGCTGATAAAGGAATTGATAGTGATATTGGGATTTCCAAGAAGAGGCATATTAAGTTCAAAAGCCCTTATCCCGATAAGAAGGTGAAGCAACCTACTTTGGTAGCAAAGACTCCAATCCTTAATCTTGGAAGATGCTACAATTGTAATTCTAAGTACCACTACGCAAAGGAGTGTCCGGAACCGCTCTTTTGTCGTTATTGCAAAAATTCTGGTCATCATATTTCTGCATGCTCCAAACTTCTAAGCAAGAAAGAAACTTCGGTAGCAAAGTCGCCTACCTCTAGTCATGAACAATGCTACAATTGTAATTCTAAAGAACACTATGCGAATATGTGTCTGAAACCCCATTCTTGTCGCTATTGCAAGAAACTGGGTCATCTTTTATCTGCATGTCCCAAACTTTTGAACAAGGACATGAGAAAGCTTAATATTGTGCAAGCCCCTAGCAACTCTTCTCTTAGTCAAGGTATCCATTCTATCCTTAATGACATTTATTTTGTGATTATATTATTCGAGTTCTTTTTGATATGGGTTTCATCTCATTATTTTTATATCAAAATAACTTGTGATTCCTTTTCTTTAAACATTTTTGGGCTTGTTGACTTCTTTGAGGATTGCGAATCCAGTTGGTGGATCCGCAACACTCAATTTGCTTTTTATTGATGTCGAAATTATTTTATGTGATTTTTCTTTCCGAGCCGATTTTTTTACTTAGGCCTCGGAATTGATTTTTTTTGTGTGAAAGGATTAGCTTAATCATTGTGAAACTATGTCCTATGTCCCGAGTGGACTATTCATCTTCGACATTTTCGATCTGTTAAGCAGATTTCTATTTTTTCTTTGTGATTTTGATTCCAATTGGATGGCATCATTTTATTCTTTAAGCCCTCATGATGAGGAAAGTATCATTTCTCTTATTCATGTAGTTTGAGAATTTCCGGTATTTTTGAGCTTGTCTTAGGATTACGCCTAAGAAATCTTTTGAGTGGTGTTAAGGTCTTTTCAGCTCGACCTTGCCACCGATTTTCAATTGCTACGAGTTGCGGGAGTTAGCATTCCATTTACCGCATTCCGCACTCGTTATGAAACTTATGAATGACTTATTGTGTCATTCAGTTTGTCCAGCTTATTTCATCCATTTTGTGAATCGAGTATTCTACAATCTCGATGACTTCATTTTTGTATCTATTGATTTTGGATGGAAATAGCAATTTAAAATTTTGCATATCTTTTTCATAAGATTTATTTATAAGTATAATTGGATTTTGTTCTTCAATGAGCAAAGAATATTCTTAAAACTTCTAAGAGATATTTTTATCATATGGAAGATGATTTTGTGATTGTATTGCCCATTGAGTGCCTTAAGAATTCTGGTCGATGCGCTTGATCAATGTTATCGATAGGAATCTCCTAAACGCTTTGATGAGACAATTTGACACGATATATTGACTTGTAAAAATGTTAATTTTTCTAGAAAGTTTATTGCATAAAGATAAATGTAATTTTTGAAAGTGTTAGCTTTTCGGGAAAGAAGATTATTTGAAAGAATTCTTTTCTGATACTCTTATTCTTGTGATTCCCGAAGGGAACCAAGACCTTATCTTTTGTACCAATGCTAATCGTATTGGTTTGGATGTCGTTCTCTTTCTTTTGCTTTTAAATCATTAATGCCTATTGAGACTAGATATGCCACTCATGATCTAGTGCTCGTGGCTATCGATTTTGCTTTTAAAAATTTGGCATCATTATTTTGGGTGAGAAATTTGTTCTCTACCCTGATCATAAATCTTTGGAATATTTATTTTCTCATAAGTAACTTAATATTGGATCGAGTTCCTTGCATCTTATGATCTTGATATTCTTTATACTCCGGGAAAGGGTGATCGTGTTGCCGATGCCCTTAGCCGAAAGCAACCAGTAGTTGTTTCTATGATGATATCCGGACGGAATGATCTTGAGACTTTATCCACTTGTGAGGTTCGAGATCGTGAATCCAATTTATGTTCGTCTCTTGTTTTGTGTAGCCTGGAGGCTCATCCTTCTTTTGGAATATACTTTTTTAGCTAAACTCTATGTCAAGCTAAATTTCATGGAGTTCTTACTTTTATTGTTAGCAATCGTGATCCATTATTTTACTAGTGGATTTTGGTAAGGTCTTCAAAAGCTTTAGGAACAAAGCTTAAAATTTTAGCATCGCTTATCATCTTTGTCCGATGGACAAACCGAGCGTGTGAATCAACTCTTGAAGATCTTTTTCGTTCATGTGTTCTCGATTTTTGTGGAAGTTGGGAAGATCATATTTCTCTTGTTGAGTTTTCTTCCTATAGTAGCTTCCAATCTTGTATTGGTATGGTACCTTTCGAGCCACTCTACGGAAGGCCATGCCGATTCTCTTCGTGTTGGCTTAAAGCCGGTGAGAAGCTGGTTTTAGGTTCAAACTTTATTGGTATTCATTTGTATTTCACCTTTGATGGGTGATGTGCATTTCAGTCGATCGGGAAAGTTAGCACCTCGATATGTTGGTCTGTTTCCCATCACCGAACGTATTTGATCCGTGGCTTATCGCCTTTTTATTACCAGCTCAATTTTCTGCTATTCATGACGTTTTCCATGTCTTTTATTTACGGAAATGCCTTTGGGATTCTGATTTTTATTCTTGAGCCTGGAGTCATTGTGGAAATTGAAGTTTCGCCTATTTGACTTATGGGCAACCTTCTATTCGCATCATTGCTTCGGAGGTTGAGCGCCTTCGAAATAAAGATGTTTTTCTTGTGAAAGTTCAATGGTTCTCAAAATCCTAAGGATTTCTCTTGGGAAATCTAGAGAATTCATCGAGCGAACTCGTCCGGGTTTACTCTTTCGTGCTCTTTATGGTGAACTTCCTATTTCAAATTTTTCTTTTGTGTTGTTATGCTTTTATGGTTGTTACTATTTATTTTCTTCTTAAGATTGCGAGGACGCAATTTCTTTAAGGAGGGGAGTCTGTAACAACCCGCATATTTATCAATTTTTATATTTAAATATTTTATTTAAATATAACATCGTTCGTTAGATTATAGTCCGAAAAGCTACTTTTTGCAAACAGTCGAATTAGGACTCGAGACCACTTCCATTGAGTTCAAAATGCCGTTTGCGACCTTTTTGAGTATAAACATTTATATGTTTGGAGCTATCCAAAAATTCGACCATTTTCACTTTGGGTTTGGGTTTGGGTTTGGGTTCAGCCCACTAGTCCACATAATACCCCAAACTGAAACACTTCTCTTCATCCACTCCCATTTCTTTATCTTTTCAGTTCTAAAGAGAACAATGGAGGAAGAGAAAAAGAATTAAAATCCTAAACCCTAGTTTCCATTTGCAAATCAAGTTCTTGCTCCAAATTCTAAGAGAAGCATTGGTAAGCCTCCTCCTCTTCTTCTCCAACTCATTCTTTTATCAATTTCAGAAATTCCTAAACTTAACTTTGGGAATGTTCTCCTTTTTGAGCATAGATTCAAGCTCATTTGGGTTGTGTTGAAGAGTGGTTGATTCTCCCTTTGCTTTCAAGCTCCTTCTTCATTGTTTTGTGAAAAGGTGAGATTTTTATCTCACATCTTAGTCTATGATTATCATTGATGTTGGGTATGAATTCCTAACAAGTATTCATGTGCTATTTCTTTTGATTTGGAAAGAATTGGTATTCATTGATAGGGCAAGAAGTGCTGGAAATCAGGCTCCGGTCGACCGACCTGCTACTTGAGCACTTCCATGCCTCTGTTTTGGGAGTGCAGGAATTTTGGCTCCGGCTGACCGACCAGAAAGTCCGGTCGACCGACCTGCTTCCCGAGAATTTTTCAGAACAATGTTCGGTCGACCGAGCTCTGATAACGGTCGACCGACCTGCTCCTATTTGCCAATTTTTCCTATATTGCCTATTTGTTTGAATTTCCAACTTTAATCGATTCATGTTGTTTCCCTTTTGTTGTTATCATTTATTACCGACTTTGATGACTTCTTTTCTTCGAGATTTTTGGGAATATCCATTTTGATGGATTCGGTATCGATTTCTTTGGATTTTATTCACGTCTTCGAATGTGAATTTTTATGATTGATTTTTTCTACAATCACTTCTATGATTTGTCACTTCAAAATATAAAGGTTTTCTATACTAGTATTAAATATCAAAACTTCTTCATCAAAATGATTTCAACTCTATTTTCAATATCAAACTCGTTTATAAAACTGTTTTCCAATCTATTAGTATATACAAGCCTTTACCTCATTCGTATGAGAAAATATAATTAAACGGCTTAGCAAAACAAGTGGTATGAAACGCTTGCGTTTACTTCGTCGGTTAATTGATGGACTTGTTCGATTGAAACTCTTGTGACAATTTTCTAGTGGAGATCAACAATCTGTTCGTAAATATTTGAGTTAAGCAAGTGGTTATGGGACATGAAGCTAAACTCTTATATTTACTAGCTTAGTGTAATCGACACTTTTTGATGATCGATGATGATCATTTTATGGTTTAGACTAGCAATGTGCGATGTCTCTTTGTCCATGTGGAGGACTGTTCCTCGTTTTATTGAGCTTCGGCTCATCAGGAGGAGCTTTGGCTCAAAGTCCGCAATGGGGGACTATACCCAGTCAGGAGGAGCTTCGGCTCATCAGGAGGAGCTTCGGCTCAAAGTCCGCAATGGGGGACAATACCCAGTCAGGAGGAGCTTCGGCTCATCAGGAGGAGCTTCGGCTCAAAGTCCGCAATGGGGGACTATACCCAGTCAGGAGGAGCTTCGGCTCAAAGTCCGCAATGGGGGACTATACCCAGTCAGGAGGAGCTCCGGCTCATTTTTATGGGATTGGCCATCCTCTTTCTTGTGTTTTCTGGATTTCTTGTTGATGATTTCTAGAATTTGCATGTCGTTAACTTTTGTGATTTTTGGATATTGATTTCTGGAATTTAGGTTTCACCAGCATTTACGATGGGCATTGATATGTATGTCTTTATTTGTGGCTTGGTGAATTAAATTAAGAATATGACATTCTTTTTAATCTTTGAGAAGATTCTTGTGATATTGATTAATCTCTTGTTGATTTTCAATTACGTACTTATCATAGTATGGTATTATGGTTATGATACGTTTTTGTCATATCTCTTATTCTACATCACTTTATCTGATATTTATAGCTAGACTGATCCGTTTATTATTTTCTTCTTAAATAATACTCGGGTCAGACTGAGATTTTACAGGTGCTTCCTCATGACTTCCTATCTGGAGCCATCTTCTGACTTTTGGCTAACTACTCTAGTTTAGTAGTTTTTGTTGTATACATTTGTGATTTAGACTCCTTGATGTATACATATTCTTTTGCCTTGCACTTGTATCCATTCTTTTGTGTTATTGTGGATCTTATTTGACCGCTACTCTGATGTACACTTTCATGTGTTATATTCATATCTATTTCCGCCTTTGTGATATGAATTGTCTGTGACTGATTTGTGTTATGTTTATTTCTATATTTGTTTCTGAAGTCCATATAGCCACTGTGTAGTAGCTTTGAGTTTGTATCAGTATGTCGGATTTCCTCTTTAAAAGATATGCATTCTATTCTATCTGGCATATCGGTACTCACACAAAGCAATTATACAGATCGTCGCTCCTCAACAGCCTTATTCTCCGTGCTAGTTGACGGCATTACCTCGTAGTATCCTTGGCTAGCGTGGGTATAGAGGTGGGGCGTCACAACTACCCTTCCGATCCACCGACTAGATTAATCTCAGTAAGCATAGCCACAAGGTTATCTTCAGTCAGGTTAGCCTTCAGTGTAGGATTTGGCCTATTCTGACACTTTCATGCCATGGCTTGGTTTGCCACAGTTGTAACATTAGAACAACTATCTAGTACCATTATTTAGGGGGATATTATGTTGATTCTTTTTATGCTGGTTGTTATGGTTCTGATTCAGTTTGCGATTTTGAGTTATAAAATTTTTTGTACTTGGTTTCAGACTCTTATTTGTGGACTGCTTAGTGTTATTGGTAGATACAACAAGCACCTCTTCTTTTTGGTCCTATTTTCTGGCCTCCTCTTCAATACGAAGACGAGTAATTAAACTCTCTAAGGAAAACTCCTTAGTCTTATGCTGAGATTATTTTTAAAATCTTTCTAACTAGGGGATAATTTATCAGTTAACATAGAAATCTAAAATCATCTAAAGCCATACCTTCAAAGATGATCTCATGCGCAAATTTTTGGAGCTCGTGCGACTGTGCCCCTACAGACTTGTCATCCATCATTTGAAACTTCAAATAGCAACTAACCTCATATTTTTTCGTTCCATCTTCCTCGATATCATATTTCTTTCTCAGCACATCCCAGATCTCCTTTACTGACTAATCTGAGTTGTAGTAATCTTACAGATCATTACTCAAGCCATTAAGAATATAATTTTTTGCAGAGGTAGTCATGTACAATCCAGTCCTTCAATGCCTTTTTCTGATCATCTGTTGCTTTCCAAGGAGCATTGGTTTTTCGATCTTCAACACATGTGCCACCTTTCACGTAGTCCGAATAAACTCCATCTTTTGGAGCCATCATTTGAAATGCAAGCTTTCAAATCTGAATGGCGCAGCAAATATAGCTGGAACCTCAAACATCGACATCGGGGTAGTAGAGTTGTTAGAGATCGAAGCCATGATCGTTTATTTTTGTACCTCAATCTGAATCTGCAGTGTCTTCTTTCTGGTTGATTGCGAAATCGGTCGCTCTCTTTATGATGAATTGCGGCTTAGCCTCAAGGCGCAAAGCTCTCTACCAACCGCTTCATCCCAAGGATAAAACAGCCTCTGAAATTTGGTCAATTTGCTCTTTGCACTACAACAAATTGTTCCGAATATAACACTTTCTAATTTAACAGCTTGTAAAGTTTCTTAAAAAGAGAAATGCAGAGGACAAAGAAGAAGAAAGAAAAATTGTCGGTTATTCACTTTTACGTTCTACATATCTATCATTTAAATAGACAAAATAGAAAATGTATGTGCTACCGAAGTGAGGGAATGTTAATGGATTTGAATTTATTGTCATTTAAAATGAATTTTTAACACCGTTAACTTTTGCAATGGCTCAATAATAATAGCTTATGAATATATATTTACCGTAATACATTTGCAACGGCTCAATTATAGTAATGACTCATAAATATATGACCGTTATACATTTGCAACGGCTCAATTATAATAATGGCTCATAAATATATATTACCATTATATATTTGCAATGACTAATTATAATAACGGCTCATAAATATATAATCATTAGCCTATTTTTATTTATTTTTTAATTAATTCACTTAATGTTTCATAAACATATAACCATTAATTCACTTAATTTTCAGACATTGCATGTTTAGTGAAACTCAAATTTTTGTAACTCTCGATTTTTTAAGGAAGATTTAAAAAATAGAATAAAATGTGGAGTTTTGAAAGAAATAAAATTCATTAGAAAATATATCTGTTTATTATTTATGGAGTAAAAGATGTGCATATGTAATGGAAAACTAAATTATTATCAATTTTATAAGTTTGATTGGTTAACACGAACCGAAATATCTACAACTCAAAGTTTTTTGAAAAAAAAATGAAATAAAATTTATGGTTTTAGAATTAAGAGAAAATAAAATTGAAAAGTAGAATTTTCAAATATGGAGCAATAGATTTGGACGAATAATAATAAAAATATGTGATTGAGATTTATAATTTGTGAATACAACGAATTAAGGAAAAATTACAAATCAAAATTTAAATTAAATTTTTTTAAAATCAATTAATATTTTGGCAAAAGGTTCTCAAATAATCTAGAATAATAATTTAAGCACTGTTCAATTGAAATGTAAATTTTTTACATTTTGAATTTGTTGTGGAATTTGCTTGAAAAATAGAATTCCAAGAGATATGTGTTGAAATAAATTTTAAAGTTTCCGAGAAATTATGTATAAATTAAATTTGGTTTATGAACATTAAAATTATGATTGCAATAATGCAGTGAAAATTTATTTATGAATTTGAGTTTATAATTGAATAGTTTATAATTTAGTAATATTTGGAATTTATTTGTGGGATTATGGGGTAGTATAATTTATGTGACTTCAATTTATTTAACACGGTTTGGATGTTTTCATTTTAGTGAATAAGGAACATTTTAAAGTACAATTATATTAATTAAAATTTTTAGAGTTTGGAAAGCTTTATGAAATAAGTATGCGTTTTATCTTTGCTGTAGGATATACCTTTATTAAATTTTCCTTAAAAAAAATCTTTTTGCACATAGGTTGCAATATAACTTCTCATATTTTTCATCTAAATTCTAATATATTATTAGCACATTGATTGCATTTTCTTTTCTTACATAAGATTTTTTAAAATACCAAAATTATTATGACAAAATTAAACACACAGGGGCCTACATGACATGATTGATATCAACGTGAATTCAAATAGACGGTATATGAAATAATTTAGTCGATGTTTGATTAGGCATATTTTTTGGAACCATGGTGGAATTCTAAAGCATATGATGTTTTCTAAGGATAAGAGCAGTTTTAGAAACTGAGCGCATACAAATTCCTTTTAGAGCATGACTTGCTTCTTGAGCTAATGCATAAATTGTCCTTTGAATTTTCATTTTGACATTGTATTCACATGTCTTTCGAATCCTTTTATATAAATAAATGTTGATACGCACTATTGAAAGATACTTTTTAACTAAACTCTTCTATTGAATGTTGGGTAATCTTCATGTAATGATCGGTCACCTAAACATATGGATCATTATAAGTCCCATGTTTCTTTTGATCAAGCTAGTCATGCTGCTTTAATAAACCTAATGTAACGATGCTTCTCAAATATGCCTAATTTAATCATGCTACTCATGTAGATCCATAAGTATTTATGGTATCCAACTAAAATATCTTAACATGCTCCTATAATGCATATTTATATTGACTGCATGGCGGCTTTATAGATTTTACAATCAAATGTTATTATAGAAACATAGTTGAGAGGAAATAAAACTTAGAAATTTTATACTTTGGAAATGCGTAACAAATATGGACATAACTTTTGGTTTAGCTTTCTGATTTTGACGATTCTTTTTTTATTGAACGATAATTTAATATGGAATAACTTTCATATTAACCACCTATTAAAATATTGAAGTTTAGTAATGTTTAAACATGCTTTAAGTTGGAATAAAATCTGGCATGTTTCGTGTATTTTCAAAAGTTCAACACCTTGTTGTTTGACCATAACATTTAAACACTTCATCCAATTTTGATGATCTTGTACATTCCGAAAACCTAAAACAATAAGTAACAACATTTTTAAAGTTTTACAAAATTTCAATATTTCCTTAGTCAAAAACATCATTTTCTTAAGTGGACCTACATTTTTATCAAGTAATTTCTAAAGCGATACGCTTAGAAAGAATGCCATAACTCATTGCATACTGAATCTTTTTATGATCTGGATGTGGCTATTTAAAGCCTATACACTATGCAACAGTTATAAAGTTGGAACCCTTGTCTTAATCTATGATATTAATCTTTAAAACTTTATTGATTAGTGACATAATTATAATGCATGATGCATACATAAATGAATGCATGTTTATTATACCTTTTCTCTATATGTGGCAAATATGTAACTTTTGAGTTGAGAATAGGTGCTTTTGAGGGCTAGTTGAACTATGTGGTGATTTTAGCTTGCCTTTGCTCGCAGATTAGTAATGTAAACTACTTAAAAATACTAAAATAAAGGTACATGTATCGTGTAATATATAAAAATGCTAAAAATATTGAGATATATTGTGTTTCTGACCGTGTGTTCGATGTATATCGTTTATATTATGGTTGTGAAATTGCAAACAGCTCTCCGTACAAAGGAGATTCTGCTGCAATTTTTTAAAAAATTTGATACTTAGAAATCTTTTTGAAAATTTTATATGTTTTAAAGTTTTAGAGATTTTTGAAAAGAACTAATGAAAATAATACGTATATTGATCGCTACATTGGTAACATCGTATGGTTTATGTAAATGAAATGAGATTTCATCAAAGGTTCGCGGGGAAACTGTAGAACGAATGGTATGTGTATATTATTTTGTAATTAATGTATTGGTTAAATTAAGTATAGAATTCATTAGTGAATTACGAGGATGTAATTCCTTTAAGGGGGAGTCTGTATCAGCTTTGGTCAAGATTAAAATAAAATCAATATATTGAAATGAATTTTGAGAATTTAATTTAGCATTTTGGAATAGTTTAGGAATAAAATGGAGAAAGTAATTTAAATTTCAATTTAGCATTTTAATTGTGTTTTGTACACCCAAAAGTCCTTAAAATCCATATTAATGAAATTAATGACATTTGTGAATTTTAGGATTGTTCTGAGTAATAAATGATAACTATTAGAAGTGTGAGTAATTTTTGTACCATTGGAATAGTTGATAAATTAAATCTATTTCATAGTTTAATGATGGGTTATTAAATAAAAATAAGTACTAGATTAAATAAATTATCTAGACAAGGAAATATAATTTGAAAAATTAAGTGTAAAATCAATTTTAATTAAATTGAGATAAATTATAAATAAACAAGAAAGATTAATATTTAAATTCAAATGTAAAAGAATTAAAATTGAAAGCTAATTGGAAAATTTAAAAATAATCCTCAAGTAAATTCGGCCCAAAAGCTAACCTAAGCCCATTCAAACTAACAGCAAATAATAACTCACCTTACCTCTACTCTTTTCCCATTCCCAAACATATATATATATATATATATATATATCCAAAATCCCTAATTTTCAAACCAGGATCAAATGAAAGAAAATGAAAAGAAAAGGGAAAAAATTAAATCGCGAAACAAAGTCGTGATTGGGATGGTGGCACACGAGCTGGTGACACTCGAGCAGGAGGCGAAGTCATGTGGACCTGGGCACGGGGATGACTATGGGCGTTGGCGGATGATTCGAGACGCGATGGTTTTCTGGCAAGGGAGTGTCGAGGTGCTTAGAACGAGGTAGCTAGGGCGAGGCATAGACTAACACACGTTCATTCTTAGGCGCGAAGATGACTACGACATTGGCGAGCGCGAGTGGAGCAGGTTTATGATCTAAGGCTTGGAGGTGACCATGACTTTGGTGGTGATGGTTGAGGTGATTTTAACTCACATCTCATGATATTTTGAAATCAGCTAATAATTGGTTAAAGATTCGGAAATTGGATGCCTATTTGTATGTTCTTTGCATTGCTATGAATAGCCAATTACTGTTGGTTGGATATGCATATTGTGACAAAATACAACCTATGATTGCTATGTATTGTGTATATATATTGTGCCTTTGATTACATGAAAGTTCATTAGATGCTAATTGTCAAAGTTTTTGATCTATCATGCACATGTAGCCTACGTGCTCCAGGTACCTGCTTCTCCCCACGAACTAATACCCTATGTTGCTTGACTTGTTTTCAGTTTATTCGTTGCATATTTTTGTTATATTTGATGCTTTCTAATGTTTTTGATTTGCTGGGATTTTGATTCTTCAATTCAATGAATTGGTTTTATGAAATTTCATTATTTTATTTATATCTATTTAATATATATATATATATGTATATAATTCTAAAAGTTTACGAAAGAAGGTTTAAATATTTTATCAAACCATGTTTTAAATCAATTTTAAAGTAAATATAGTTTCAAACCAACTTTTAAAATTAAGGTGTTTAATAGAAATTAAGATTTAAAATCTATTTATAAATATAGTTTTAAATTATTCATTTTATGGTCATTAGACCAATATTTCAATTGATTTGAAAAGAAGTATTTTCAATATAAACCATTAGTTCATTTAGATGAGAAATTTAATTAAATGTTTCAGTAAAACTGATGGTACAGAACGTTTACGTTCACTTTATCGGTTAATAAATTAACTTGCCAGATTGAACACTTTATTATGATTACTATTTTATTGATTCCGAAGTGGGTTTTATGATCATTTAGTGAACATTTGAATTTCCCTGGGTGGTATGGGATGCTTTAGTGAAGTCCATTTGGTTACTATTTGAAAGTATATTACACTTTCCTATCCAACGTAACTTTCGAATTCGTTTTTTATTCGCTGCAACCTTCAGATTTGTCTTTGTGTTCAGCGTAGCCTTCGTGCTCGTATTTGTGTTCGACATAGCCATAGTGCTCGTGTTTGTGTTTAGCACCAATTTTTATATAGTCTGTGAATTGAATCTTATGGTTGATTTATGTTTCATGATTCACCATATTTTGATATTTTGCCCATCTAAGGCCGATTTTTAGGAGATTTCGACAAGGGGATTCCTTTGGTTTTGGTAATACCATTTGATTCATTTGTGGCTATTATTGATGGTGATAAATTCTATGGATTACACTTTTCCAAAGTGATTAACACAAGATGTTCACACGATCATGTTGCCTATATATGTATATGGATATCACACTTTCATGGTTTGCTACTTTCATCGATACATATTAGCACAAGACTGACTCGTTTATTATCTTGTATAATACTCGGGTCAGACCGTGTTATTTCAGGTATCTTTCGATGACCTTTAGAGATGATTGACTTACAGGCTGTCTTTCATGATCCCATCTTCTTACTTCCTTTATCACTTAGCATAGTCCATGACTTTTGCACTATATGTATATATATGTATATCGAGCTAGAGACTCTTTTTGTACGTGCATTATTTTGGGTAGTTATGTATGTATATTGAGTGTAACTTTCATGTTCACCTTTTGTAGACCATCATCTTTATGTGAATATATATAATCTTTCGAAATGTAATATATGTATATTATTCTCTGTACTCAGTGATTCTATGTTATCTTATGTTGTTCTGAGCAATTATCATAGTCACTGTAATATTGTTTTAAGCATGGATTGTATACGTCGAATCCCCTATCATTACCCAATTCGACATGCCAACAATCTCTTAAAGCAATATTCATGGATTGTCGCTCCTAACCAACATTATTCTCTACATTAACAGAGGATATTACATAGTAATATCCTTTGCTAGTTTGGCGCTAGAGGTGGAGCTCTACAGTAGTAGTTGATTATCGTCCTCCGCATTAAATTGAAATGGTGCTAATGTACTATTAATTTCTTTAAATTCTAATTTTTCATATTTAATTTGGGATAATTCATAGTTTTAGTTGATATTTTGGGTAAATGCAATGAATAATTTTTCGTTGGGATAATTCTTAATGCAAGGCAGCAATTGAGCAAGGGATAGTTCTAATTTGGGATGATTTGTAATTGTTTATTATTTTGGAATATTGTTATCTTAAAATAGTTGTAGTAATGATTTGGGATGATTTGTAATTGTTTATTATTTTGGAATATTGTTATCTTAAAATAGTTGTAGAGTAATGATTTGGGATAATTGTTAATGTTTAAATAATAGTTAATAGTCTTTTTAATGGTTAATTAATATAAAATTTATTGATACATAAATATGTTTGTTTTCATAGAAATTCATAGTTATTGTTTTTTAGTCGAATTGATTAGTAAACTTGAATTTTTGTTTCTGATTATAATGTGCAAATGTTATTGATAAATTGTTACTTATTGATAAGCAATCGATTAAATTTTTCTTTTCAAATATTACTTTGACCTATGAACGGCTTGACAAGTTCATTTTCTTATATATAGATGTTTTATTTGTTGATTCATTTTGTAGTGTTATTTGTGGAAATTTTGTTCTTTGTGGATAGAATATTATATACTTTACTAAAAAAAGACATTACACTTGATTTTTTTCTTTTTTGGATAATTATTAATATATAATATTTTTCGATGTTTTATAGTGTTTAGAAATACGCAAAAAAGAATTTGGACATGCATAAAGGGCTAAGAAAATAAGATCGAAACAACATGAAAATAGTAGAGATCATATTTTAATCATGAGCAGTATGATTGAGTAGGAAACCAGATTGAAAGTCAAAGCAACCATAGATCGAAGAGTGCAAGACCAAATAAATAAGGAAGAACATTGGAAGGAAGTGTTGGTAGGAAAAATAACTATTGTCAGAACACTTGCTACCAATACTTTAGAATTTTGTGAAAAGAATGAAAGGCATTATAAATAATATAGTGGTGTTTTTGGTAAATTAAATGAAATTATAGCAGAATTTGATTCAGTAATACAAGAACATGTTCAACGAGTTGAACAAAAAGAAATTCATAACTTTACCTTGGACACAAAATCCAAAACGAGTTATTACTCACATTGGTAAATGAAATTTTTAAGAAAATAAAAATGTATAAGTATTTGTCATTTATATTAGACTACACTCCAGATGTTGGCTGCGTTGAAATATTGTCTCTAGTAATTAGATGGATTAATATTTCAACTAATCCTGCAAAGTTGTAAGAGTTTTTAGTTGAATTTTTGAAAGTAGATGATACTACTAAACTTGAACTTTTTAACAATCTTAAAGAAGTATTAGAAGCTATCTAGCTTGACGTTTATGATATCAAAGAAAAAGGTTCTGATAATGGATAAAAATACAAAGGTAAAAAAATAAAGGGGTGCAATAAAGACTATTAGGAATTAATCTAAGAGCATTTTACATACCTTTTGGTTGTTATAGTCTTAATCTCACTCTATTTGTATAGCTAAAGCATATCCTAAAGCACCATTTTAGGCGATCGAATGAATATTTAATTTATTTTCTTCATCCATACAGAGATGAATTTTTTTAGAGATCATGTATTATGTTCTTCTGTTAAACCACTACTAGACACATGTTGGGAAAGTCACATTAAAGCAGTAAATTCTATAAAATATCTATGCATTAGATAAGAGATGCTCTAATTTCCTAAATAACACTAAGGAATCTATGGAAAAAAATTGAGGCTAGAAGGTGGTTGAGTCAGTTTGCCATGGTCTAGTGAAAAAATTTAAGGAGTTGAACATCTGTGATGGTCGGGATTTTCAACCCTCGAAATCGATACTAATACGTCCACTGCATTACGTGCCGAGCATTCAAGTGCCGGAAAAACTGATCGTTAAGGGTAAAAAGAAAAATAAAGACAAAATAGAATCTTACATGAATGGAATTGCATATATTATTTCAATATATAATCTTTATAGTGGAAATTTTAAATACATACATCAGAGTCTATGCTAATCTCAACCTTGACAATTACAAACCTTTGTCCTTACTAGTGCTGAATAGAAACAGTAAACGAATGCAGCTCCAGCTCGAAGCTCTTCAAAATGTTCCAAGCTAGAACTAAACTACTTTGTTGCCCTGAAAATAGAGCACCCATAATTTAAGGGAAAAGATAATAAACTCCGCATCTGTCATGGGACTGGTGTAAGAAAACTCCGCATCTGCCATTGTTTTTGGTTTTCCATGAAAAATCCACGAATCCACTTTAATTATCCGCACCTGAAATGTTTATGTATAGCGTCATAGCAACACTGACCTAGCAAGGAATACATTTAATCTAAATCTCAAGTCAAATTACAAAATTCTCCAAGATGTCCAAACCATATTTTGAAGTGCATTAACGTATCAAACATATATTACTCAATTAAAATAGGTAAATTTTCTCCAAATATATTTGTCAAAACTCATTCGACAAATATAGATATCTTTTGTAAACAAGAAACATAACAAAATCTGAAATTCATGTCAAAATCAATTTGAATAAACATGGATCTAATCCAAACACGGAGTAGGAAATTAGATCCTGGAAACTTTTTATTCCATAGCGGTTGGTATACTAACACACATTATGGAAGTACTCTATCTCCTAAGATACAATGTGAAAATAAAGTAATAGTGCACCATCCTAAATCTTTTGTCTTTTATCGCCTTCGTCCAAAAGCCATCACAAATCATAAGCATATAGATAAGTATTCTTTAAGATACTTTATATTCGTAAACCAATATAAATTATACTTTCTTTCAAATAACCGAAGCATCAATCATATACACTTGGCTGAGGTCAAAAATATTATAAGCAAAAGATATGGCTATAATACTAAAAGGGCTAAAATAGCGAAACATTTTTATTAAACATAATATAAGTTACACACTACTTCATGAAATAACTTGAAATTTTAGAATTATATAGTTTTCCTCACCTTAGCAATAATAGTTTCGGTCTATGGTTTAGCTCCTTGGATTTCCCTAAGATCTTCCCTGTTTTCTTTCTTTTTTTTAGCTGCAATTGTTTTTCACTTTCTCCAAGGCATGGGCTATTTATAGGTGACCAAGAGGAGGGTACTTTAATAATTTCCTAACCCTATATAGGCTAACTTGATTCGACCACCCTTTGGTCCAATAGAAACAATTCTTATCAACTATTGCCTAAATTGATTCGACCATATTTTAGTCTAATGGAAACATCCATATGGCCTAACCCAATTTGACCAAATTTTGGTCCAATGGAAACGATCCATATGGTCTAACTCGATTCGAGCATATTTTTGTCCAATGGAAACCATCCATATGGTCTAACCTGATTCGACCATATTTTGGTCCAATGGAAACCATCCATATAGCATAACCTAATTCGACCACATTTTGGTCTAATGGAAACTAACCATATAGCATAATCTGAATCGACCACATTTTGTTCCAATGGAGACCATCCATATGGCCTAACTTGATTCAACCACTCTTTGGTTCAATAACTGCCATCCTTGTCAACGATATATTTATTTAATTTGACCACCTTTTGGTCTAATATAAATCATTCTTATAAATTATACATTTATTTTAAAACGTGTACAAAACTGTCGACAACTTTTAACGAGTTTAAAGTCGTATATCAATAAACCAATTTTTGGTCATATTATCGAATATACTTATCTCTACCCTTTAATGTAAAAATATTTGAAAATTGTGTTTTATATCATTTTTTATTTAAAAGACATGCATTAGGGTTATATAATTCACCAGTCGAATATTTAAATATTCAAATTTTTAAGTGATTAAATTATGGGTCGTTATAATTTCATTTTGATATACAAATTTTACGAACACACATGAAGGTAAGTCGATCGGGTTCTTACATTCCAACCTCCTTTAAAAGAAAATTTCTTCCTTAAAATCTAAACCTCCAATAACTCTGGATAATCTTTAAGCATTTCTGATTCAAGTTCCCATGATGCCTCATTTTCATCATGATTATTCCATTGAACTTTTATAAAGAGGATTTCTTTTGATCATAATTTCCTGACTTTCTTATGAAGAATTCGGACGGGTCGTTCAACGTATGAGGAACCCTTCTTGATTTTGATGTTACTTAAATCAACTACATGCAAATGGGCCAGGAATATATTTTCATAGCATTAATATATAGAAAACATTATGAATATCTACTAATATTTCAGGTGATGCAAGTCGATATGCAACTTTACCTATCTTTCAGTGATTTGAAATGGTCCAATAAATCTTGGTGACAATTTTGCCTTTTTCTTTCCAAATCGCATTACACCTTTATTGGATAAATCTTTAAATGAACCTGTTCCCCTACTTCAAATTCCAAATCTTTCCTTCTCTGATCAGCATAGCTATTTTGTCAACATTGAGCAGCTTTTAGTCGATCTCGTATGGTTGTAATTTTCTTTGTTGTTTCTATCATTAGGTCGGGGCCGAGAAGTTTACTATCTCCTACTTTTTCCTAATAAACTTGTAAAAAACATGATCTTCCATATAGAGCTTCAAATAGGGCCATACCAATACTTGTGTGGTAACTATTGTTATATACGAATTCAATTAATGGTAAGTGTGTTTCCCAAATACTTTCAAATTTCATTACACAAGATCTTAGCATATCTTCTATTACTTGATTGACCCTTTGTGTTTGTTCATCTGTTTGAGGATGAAAGGTAGTACTAATATTGAGCGTTGTACCCAAAGCCCTTAGAAGACTTTTCCAAAATCTAAAGGCAAACCATTAGTCTCTATCTAAAACAATTGTGACCGCGACTCCATGTAATCAGACAATTTCTTCTAAGTAGATTCTACTTGGTTTTTCAAATGAGTATCCCATGCTATAGGATATAAAATGAGCCAAATTTGTTAAGCGATCCACCACTACCCATATTGCACCATGCCCTTGATTTGATCTTGTCCAGTAATAAAATCCATTAAAATATGTTCCCACTTCCATTCTACTATAGAAAGTAGATGCAATAGACCAGATGGCTGTTGTTGCTCAGCCTTAATTTGTTGGCATCTAAGGCACCTTGAAACAAAAGTTGCAACATCCTTCTTCATTCCATTCCACCAAAATTGACGTTTTAAATCCCTATACATCTTCGTGCTTCCAAGATGTATAGTTAGCCTTGAACGATGCGCCTTATTCAGAATTTCATTCTTCAAATATACTTTATTTGTCACACAAAGTTTATTTCAATATTTATATCCTTCGTCATTTCCTACCTTCCAATCTATTGGATCATTTTCTTTCATTTTCATAAACCAATCCTTTAACTTTCCATTTTGTCCTTAGGCTTGTATCATATACTAAATAAAGTGGTTGAATGACCATACTATATATAAGGGCCTTCCTTTCCCTATTTATTTGATTAATCATCTCAATTCGAGCATTCATTTCTACTGAAGTTTCTAAAGCTCTCCATTCCATGATCATCAAGTTAGTAATAATTCCATATGACTTTCGACTTAATGCATCTGCTATCACGTTCGATTTTCTGAGATGATAATGAAATGTAAAGTTATATTCCTTCAAAAACTCCATCCATATTCGTTGTATCATATGAAGTTCCTTTTGAGGGAATAAATTCTTTAAACTATTATGGTCAAAATAAATATCAAAATGTTCACCATAAAGATAATGTCTCCATATCTTCAATCCAAACACTATTGCTGTCACTCCAAGTCATGAGTTGGATAATTTACTTCATGCTTCTTTAATTGTCGAGTGGCGTTAGCAATAACTTTATGTTCTTGCATCAATACACATCCTAATCCATATCCACATGCATCACAATATATTTTGTATTGTTCTCCACTCCTTGGTATTGTCAGAACTGGTGCTTCAATTAACTTTCTTTTTAATGTTTGAAATTCCACTTCACATTTCTCTTTCCATACAAATTTTATGTCCTTTTGGGTTAACTTAGTTAATTGAGCTACAAACTTTATAAAGTTGTGAATAAATCTTCTATAATAACCAATGAGTCCAAGAAAACTTCGAATATTCGAAGGTGTTCATATAGGACTCCATTTCAAAACTGCTTCAACTGTTGATGGGTCTACCCCTATCCCATCTTTTGAAATAACATGCCTAAGAAATTTTACTTCATCTAACCAAAACTCACACTTACTTAACTTGGTATAAAATTGGTGTTCCTTTGATGTTGCAATGTAATACGCAACTGTTTCCTTTGCTCTTCTCTTGATTTAGATTAAATTAAGATATCATGGATAAATACTATAACAAATTGAACAAGGTATGGATGGAAAACACGATTCGTAAGGTCCATGAAAACTGCTGGTGTGTTAGTTTGTTGAAAAAGCATGAAAAAAACTCATAATATCCATACCGTGTTTGGAAAACTGTCTTTGAAATATCTTCTTCTTTTATCCTTAACGGGTGATAACTAAATCTCAAACCTATCTTTGAGAATATGGTAGCTCTTTGGAGTTGATCAATAAGATCATCAATCCGATGTAATGGATACTTATTCTTAACTGTAAGATTATTAAGTTCTCGATAGTCAATACATAATCGTAGGGACCCATTATGCTTCTTTACGAACAATACTAGAGCTCCCTAAGGTAATTTACTTAGTCCAATAAATCTTCAATCCTCCAACTCTTGAATTTGCTTATTTAATTTTTGATACTCTAGTAGAGCCATATGATAAGCTGTCTTTACTATTGGGGCCGTATCAGGGACTAATTCGATACAAAAGTCAATTTCTCGTTTTGGTAGTAATCCTAGAATATCGATAAATGGTAACAAACCAGATTTTCGACCCTTGAAAATTGACATCTATATGTTCACTATATAACATGTCGAATATTCAAGTGCTGGAAATACAGATTGTTAGGGGTGAAGAAAAAAAAGGTAGAAGAAAATAGAAACAACAACACAGAATCTCAGAATCGCAGTGGAACAAAATATAATATATAATAACTGATTTTTATACAAAAGAATCTGTAACTGTTTTATACTTAGAATCATCAAAGTACAACAATCAATACATCAATTTGGACAATTTTAATAACTTATCCTCACACAACGGAAATACAAATCAAGTACGGAAATACGTTTCGTCATCCAGCTCGTCTCCTAAGCTCCATAGCATCCTATCCTGAATCTGTAATACTCGGTCTGACCCGAGTATTATAATAAAATAACACTTGAGTCAGTCTGGAAAACCAGCGTGAGAAAACACACTTAATTTGAATTATTAAAGTTATCAAAATCTTTTGAAAACAAAGGTATCTCGTAAGACTGCATCACACATAAACACCACGGGTTTTTACCTTACGATAACCAAAACATTTTTATCAAAATCGTATGATATTATAATAGTGTCTAAACAAAGTAAATAGAAAATAGCTGAAATGCTTGCATCTCACGTTTCAGCATAGTTAGGCACAATCAAAACCGTACAATGCTTATTGGAGAATGGATTCCATACAATGACTAGGCACTAGGGTACCACCTATCAAGGTACACCTCTAGAAAAATGTACCGAGGGCCTCGCCGGGACCCCCTACAACACAAGACCCGCCCTATCCCTAACCTGGATAGAACCGAATATGTTATCACCCCGGGTTTTCCCACCCTTAAAATCGAGCGCTCATTTTTCCATGCACAACCATATCCATAATTTTAATATATCTGAGGGCTTCTAGAAAGGTGATAGCATACCCTAATTGGGTGCGGCCCACTTAGCCTTGCTGCATCTTCCCTGATTTTCAGTCATTTCGGTTGATGAAGCTTGAGGCTACGATTACCTTCCAAGAACAATTTCACTTAGAATGCTCATCGTCCTCCAATGACGATGTTCTGATAGCATTCATCCATACAAGTTGTCCTGGGTCTATGCAAACCGAATCACCGTCTTCACTATCTTCACGGTATCCATTCGTAACATTCAAACCGAATCGAAGTGGTTTTTGGATAATTAAACCTGATCCCGGTCTCTTCGAAATGATTAACGAAATTGGCCAAAATTGATAGTCGGTTATTTAACTATCAATAAACATCCATAAACAGACATCAGGCCTTACTATAAATTTTCCAAAAATTATTTTCAAAATATCTTTATAAGGTATATATATATATATATAAATTCAAATCCCTTCCAATATTTCAAAAATTGAGACAACTCAAATTCTTATACCCATATTTGGATTTTTCAATACTTAGAAAAATTCGTTATTTCTTTTTTTCTCAAAATCCTTCACAATTTATATTGTAAATTCCTTAACCCATTTATTACGAATTCTATATGTTTTTGAATTTCTTGATCTATTCCCTTTAATATTTCCCAAAGTCCAATACATTTGTCTATAATTCCAATTACCCCTTTTCTATTTCTTTTATGAATTCTAATTCATTTTTTGAAGTCCATTTTTATTTAACTACTTTGGAAACTTTCTTGCTTTTCCTCAAATTCCATTTTGAGAATTCTCTTATAATACCTCTACTGAATAAACCCCGTTCCAGATTGTCGAGAAGATTTATAAATAAATTTAACACATTAAAAACTCTATGTATATACTTAATAAGTATTTAAAAGAATAATAATTTATTTTTAAAAACACGTTCAAGTAATTATTTAAAAATAACGAACACTTCATATAAACATCAATAATCCATTTTTAGACAACAAATCAATTTTCAGAGCCGATTACAAAAATTAGGATTTAATTTCAATTAATATAAGATATTGAAAAATTCACTTCCGAAGTATTCCAATACTAACTAGCTTAAAATTACATAGTTAAATAAATAGAATTTCCCTTTTTAAATCAAAACTTAACCACTTAATAATATATATATATATATATATGTATATATATATATATATATATTTTAAAATCCCAATAACCAACTAAATTTATAAATCTTCTTGATTTATCACACATCGATCCCATTCTGATTTCCTAACCATCCTCACTTTTCAAAAATAGAATTAGCTATTTTTCCAAAAATCTATTTTTCCATATCTCGATATAAATTCACCCTACAAAATTGTATTCCAATTTATCAGTTAATTTTCCTTTTCTCTTATTTATAAACATCGTTTATAAATTTATAACTCCTTTGAGTTTCACTTGTTTATAAAACTAATCCGATTTATAAAATCTCATTTTATAAATCGATTTCTTAATAAATTTCATTTATTTCACAAATCTATTTAAAATATCGATTTCACTCCTTTTTATTTTTCCAGAAATGTCTTTTAAAAGTCCATCGTTTAAAAATCTTCTATATAAATTATTCAAATTCTCTATTTAAAATATTATTACGAATAGTTAAATACAAACCAAAATCAATTATTGTTTTTATCCAAAATAATCCAAATTTTCATATGAATATTTTTATATTTAAAATCTCCTTTTATATTCTTTCAAATCCCAAAATAATATTTATGGTATTTAAAATACCAAAATTTAGGCCAGTGCTACTATAGCATCCAATAATTCACATCACAACTATAATCTATAACAGATCATTCTAACACATCATATATTATTATATATGAAAAAAAATTAATATAAATTTGAGGAATCCAATTAGATCTCTCCAACCTGTTTCCTTGCATCCACAGATGCTAATACAGCATAAAAATACCAATCCCACTTCGAGGGGGATATCGCGGTATATAGGGTCATCCGCTGTTTTGTGGGGCGCATAGGGTCTCATCTGCTAAAATATGCAGGAACAATCAGTCCAACTGCTAATATATATATATATATATATATATATATATATACACTACTATATATATAATAACATCCAAACTGATAACAATTATCAATTTCAACCAGACATCCAATAATTAATTTTAACTATTTAAAATTAAAATAGTAATCCAAAAATGAGTGAGATTAACTCACCGTGACTTTTATGTGCAAACCATTCCAATCTCGACTTGTTTTCATTTCCTTTTTCTTTCTTTTGGACCTCGTATGCATTTAATTGGGATTAATGAACTTTGTAATAATTTTATTTATAATTAACTTGAATTCACAATTTGTTTTAAAATAGAATTACCTTAATTTACATTGAGATGAGAATAGACAAGATTCTACAACATCCAGAAGTAAATAAGAGTTCTGCACATTGAATCTTTAATAGACTTGCCATCAGAATCTAAGAACAAGAGGCTCTTAACTTGGACACCTATGCTGCTTGACCATAAGACAGTTTTGAATTGATTCTTGCTTTGAGTTGTGAACCCTGCTTTCTTAATCCACGCTCGATTACTGCTCCATCACTTTGTCCATCGTCGCAGCCAATACCATGCCTTCCAAACTTCGGTTGTCACGCACGAACAACGACCTAAACCCCCAAAATCGCTCGTCTTCAGGCTCTCACCATCCCACTACGACTTCATCAAACGAAGCCCCCAGCCTCGTGCCCCTGTGCAGTTCACGCGCGCCAACGTCGACGTGTTCCAAGCCGCCACCAAACGCCACAAGAACGAAGCCCTAATTGATTCAATTTACAACATCTCGTGCCTCTGCCCAACGTAATGCACTCAAGCGCGCCCACCCTTCTGCCTTGCCGCTTGAAACACTCGACCACGCCCTACATCCACGACTCGATCGCGAGATGAATTTTTTTTCTTTTTTTATCTAAGATTCGATTTTTGATATATATATATATATATATATATATATTCTCTAAATGGATTTCGAACGACTTCTTACAAAGGAAGTAGAAGAAGGATATGCTATTTAATCTGGAAAGAGCCACACTATCAGAGGGTAGGTTCGAAAAGGGTAGGGTGCGGTTGGTTTCAGTCTAGGGTGGCTTTGAAATGAAAGAAGGTGACTGAAGGGATTAAATCGATATGACCATGATTTAATTTCAAAATACCAGGCTATTAAATTCCAAACCCCAATCGGGCCGTGCCACCTGGCGTTCCTAATGTTATACCCCTTTTCCGAACTCAATGGAACAAGTCCCGAGGCCCAATCCGATCGTATGCGGAAGATAGCTTTTTAAATCGACTATTTAAATTAAATTCAATTAAATTATTTCTAGGCGTTTCCAGATCGTATGACCAAACGGTAAATCCAAACGCTATGAAATTTAAAATCCGATAATAATACACTATTACGGATCCAATGGAACTAGTTTTGTCGAATTTCGAGATTGTGCCCTAGATCGCTATTTTAACGCGTCGATTAAATCGACGATTTCTAGAATTTACGAAATCGCTTGAAATTCCAGTTTTAAAAACGAACTAAATCAATTCTAATTCAAAAGGAATTCATATCAATATTAGAAATCGTTTCGATTTCATATTCAACCCCAATTCAATTATTTAAACGATTTCCAATTATTAATTCAACAATTAAATTCATTCAATAAATCGTTATATTTGAAATTTTAAATTCATTCTAAGATTTTCAATTAGGATCTTCATATCTAAAAATCAATTTATATTCCAAATCTAATATTTAAAATCATTTAAATATTCTTTACCAATTGATGAAAACTCTTCATCGTTACATAAATACTTCTTCGAATTCACTAACTACTTCGATTTGGTAAAGTTATTGGTCCGCATTTTTAATGTCTATATGTGCTATTTTTGTCATAAGAGATCGCACTAATTTTCATGCCTTTTGTAAATATTTACCCGAATATTAACCTTTGTTTAGTTAATATACTTTTCACTCCATGTGGGTAAAGATGAAAGCCTAGCTATCATTATACTAGAATATGATTTATTAATTTTGTGTTATTATTTTTCTTATGTACACACCTTGGTTCATGGATGAATATAGTCATCAAAACATATATATAATACAATGTAAGTAATTCTTGATTTTGTCACTGTATGCACATGTCTTGCCTTATAAATGTAAAACTAAAAAAATTGGCCAATAAATGTTGTACTCGTCAAACTACTGGCATATTGTAACAATTTCAGTAATTATTGAGTTAAATATAGAGTTAGAAATTATAAAGGTTCATTATGTGGTTATGATATCTCTTTTGGTAATGTAGTGGTTATAGTCATTATTGCGCATAACATACTACGGAAATAACCAGTATAGCATAATGAATAATTCATCTCTACAAGTTCAGTATAGAAAAATGCATCACACCTTGAGATGTTAAGTTGTTTAGAGACATTGGTTGACTATTGGTAGCAAATGGAAGCACAGAAGGTGAATGTACAACTAATGATGGTGTTGGAAATCGTCATGGTGGAAAGGGAAATAGCTGAGCTGAACTTGAAGGCGAGGATGAAATTGGCATTTTGGAAATATAAGCCTTTCGTAACTTCTGCAGCAAGTTTCCATTTTGACCCGAATAGCAGTGTTTGATGTTAGAGCCAACTAAATGTAATGGTGACCAAGCATAATGTAACGACCCGGAATTTTGGATATTTGAAATTGGAATATGTAATTGACTTTAAATACTTAAAAGTTAATTTTTAACTTGAATTTCAAATATAATTATTTATTGGATTATTTAATTATTGAATTAAATAATTGGAAATTGGGTAAATCGTTGAATTTGGAATTTAAGCTTGTTAAAAATAATTTAAAGGCTTATAAAATTTATAGTGATGATACTGAAGATAATAAAAGTTTTAAAATTGAATTTAAAAGTGTTTTGTTCAGTTTTAAAAATATATCGTTTAAATTGACATTTAAAAATAGACTTCTAGGGGACAGTGTCGGATTTTGACGAAACAAGTTCCATTGGATCCACAATAGTGTATTATTATCGGATTTCAAAATTTCATAACGTTTGGAGTTATCGTTTGGTCGTACGGGATAGAAACGCATTGAAATTTATATCGAAAATTCGATATAATAATTGGGTCCAAAAAGCTATCTTCTTCATACGATCGAACTAGGACTCGAAACCTTTTCCATTGCATTCAAAATAGGGGTATAACATTATAAACGCCTAGCGGCACGCCTTGATAGGAGGTCGAGATTTTAAGCTACGATTTCGAAACGATTTAAAATTTAAATAATATAATTGTATATTGACCAGTCAAACAAATTCACATCAGAACTTTTTCCTTTCCCCTTCAAATCACTGTAGCAAGTTGATTCAAACACGTTAACATCTCATCGTGTTTCCCTCCTTCATTTTCTTTTTAAAACACAAACAGTTCAAAAACCGAAAGAACAATAAAAAGAAAAAAAATGAAAACAGAACTTCAAAATAAATCGGTTTCCTCAATTCTTCTGACCAAAAGTCGCGGAAAAAAACTATTTCTAAATTCAAGTTTTTTATTATCTTCAATTTGATATGTATTTGTGGGGTGTGACATAGGATAAGTGAGGTCGACGGTGAAGTCGAACTGCCATAGCAAATAGGGTTAGGTTTCTCGACGTTTTTGTTTGTCGATTCAAGAGGTGGAGCTCATATTTGGTTTAGTCTTCGAAAACCACACCTAGGCCCCCAATATTGTGGAGCTCGATAACATTTTGGGATGTGGCGATGTCACGTATGGGGAGGTGGAGGACCTGGAGTCGCGATTAGCAGGGAGAGGGTAGACGTGTCGTGATGGGGACCAAAGTGAAGAGGCCGAGTCGAGAGGTTGGTTGGTGGTGTCGTGGTAGGTTTTCGTCGATGGGACGGGAAGCTATCGTTGGTCAGAGGCCGGCCATGGTGGTTTTAAAATTTTTGGTGGGCAAGATTTTGTTTTTAGGGAATATGGTTCCTGTAGCAAGCGGGCCGGGTTCATTTGCTGTGGGTATGGGTTTTGTTTATATAATAAAATTTTGTTTGGTTTAATAAAAATTAAATATTAATGAGCTTATATAAATTATATCTCATGCATACGAGGTCCATTTTGGATGGAACTTTTTGCATAGCAATCGTGGAGAAGAGAGCTTCGGCATGAAGCTGGTTTGGGTAAAAGTGTAGCTTCTGAAAATTTTAGACAGTTTAAAACGCGTTCGGATTTAATTGAAATCTGAACGCGAAAGCGACAATAAAATCAAGGTGAGTTAATCTCACTCAATTTTGGATTACAACAATTAATTTTAAATAGTTAAAATTAATTATTGATTGTTTGGTTGAATTTGATAATTACTATCAGTTGAATGTGCTATATATATATATATATATATTGGAGTGATTGATATTCCCGCATATATATAGCGGATGAGACCCTATGCGCCCCGCATAATAGCGTATGACCCTTTATACTGCGATATCCCCCTCGAAGTGGGATTGGTATTTGTATATTGTGCTAACATCTGTGGATGCAGGGAAACAAGTTGGAGGGATCCAACTGGATTCCTCAAAAATGTTGAATTTTTTTTCATATTCAGTAATATGATATATTGGATAATCTGTGCTAGATTATACCGTAATTTGAATTTATTTGGTGTATGGAATCACTGGTTAGATTTTGGTATTTTAAAATACCAATGATAAATGTTTTGTGACGACCGCCCATGACCCCTGCACTGAACAAGGAAAATAGTGCGCTATAAGGTGTGCCAGGCAGCCGTGGACGATCGCCAAGGTTAAGGTAAAGCAGCATAATCTATCGTATTACTCACAGCGCATGGATAAAATACAATAGAGAATATATATAGTGAAGCTTCACAAAATAGAAACTCATCAATTAAGCTTCATAATAGTTGAATACAAACATCTGAATAGTCAATACATCCAGCCTCACTACATATCACTCAGAGAATTATACAAGCAGCGGAACATCCAGTACATATAGTAAGAAAATAATATGCAAGCCTCCAGCTCGTCTTTGTCATCAGCATCGTCAGAAACAAGAACAGCACTTGTCACCTGCTACCTAGTCTGTCCATCCCAAAACGGATGAACAGCCCAAGGTAATAAGAGTGGAACATAAAAGCTTGAGTCAGACAACAGTCTTAGTGAGCGGTATATTAACTAACAACATACCAGAAGAGCATAAAGGTAAAAGGAATAGGAACCCAACCCTCCCACTCCACCTCTTTCTACAGTAATAGCCCCCAGACACACTAAGCAGAAATAAACATAGCAAAGCAGACATTTAAAGTAAAGCAATTTATCACTCGAGTCAAGGGCGATGTTTTCCAAGCACAAACCCCAAGGCCTAAACCAAGATTAGATAAGCACCCAAAAAATATCGCTCTTGAGATCGAATAAAGATACAACCAAACATCCATGACTCTGGCTATCACTGTTATCATTGCTTCGATACCACCGTTAATTGAATGACCGGCACATTCTTTCAGCCGTCCGTCAAGGGCTAATGGTAACCCCGGTTCTAGACAGAACTCCGCACGTCGTCGCAGCCCGTGCCTAGGACTATCAAATCTGCCCAGAGTACTAGACTACCAACTGTAGTCATTTGGGACTATCGAATCTGCCCAGCGTACTCTTGCTTTAAGCCTGCTAGAACCTTCAACAACGATGAAATCTCAGCCTTCTATTCATCCTCCTCGACGACTATTCTCATACTTGCTCAAGCGCCTCTCGAGCCAACCATTATCCTCAAACTCGAACCATTTCACCGAGTCTTCAACATGCTTGGAATGATCCCGTCTGGACTAAATCAAGGCTATCTCATATCATGCTTCGCTTCATCTCATCATAGCAAAGCCTCATCTCATCATCATCATCAAATCTATCCATATGAGCTTCATCATCCGCCACATATGTCACGAGCAGCTTTTCCAATTCAAGAGCCTTTCCCTTAGCTTTTGAATCATCTTCGACCATCTTGTCTACATCCATCAACTAATTAACTAATTAATAACAATCAATCAAATCAATCATTAATCCAAGTAATCTATCATGCAAACAAGATCTAAAAGCAATGATAACTAAAATGGCAATTTTGTAAATAAAGTGTCCAAATCTAACAAGCATGTAACATGAGCAATATCTCTACAACTTGATGGATGAACTTGCATAGATTAGCATATAGTAAAATGGATGTCAAATCATCATGAACAATGGATCTATACTTAAGTTTACGAAAATGCATGAAAATCACTATTTTAACACCAAATCAAGCCACCAATCCGATATACTCCTTTGGATCCGTGTGAGAGATAACCACCACTCACCGAATCACCTAAACACCGCAAAAGCAACACACTTCAGATCCGGACAGCGAAGAATCTAACTTGATCCGCCAAAATTCCGCTTCTAACGATGAAATCTCTCTTCGATGGTTGAAGATCTTCAATCTAAGCTCTTGGATCTTCAATTTGATCTTCGATTTGGATGGAAGGAATCACAAGATTAGAGTGGAGAAAAGAAGTGAAGAAGTGCAGCACTCGAGCTCTCAAAATGGCAGGACTTCGTCGCTTCAAAATCTGGATCCCAAAAAGTGAGGAAAAGCCCCATATTTATAGCCTGAAAATCCCTAAGTCGTCCGCCCCCTTAAGTCTTCCACGACTTAACAAACCCCACGACTTACGACTCAATAGTCCTCCGACCTACGACTTAGCAGATCCTACGACTTAACCATCCCCTTCGACCTACGACCTAGCAGTTCAACGACCTAACACTTGCGCGACTTAACATACGCGCGACCTATCATTTAGGTACGACCTAAGACTCAACGGGATACGACTTAACGCATGCGCGAAAGTGCGCGACCTAACTGCACTCACGATCCAACAACCTAACACTAAGCCAAGCCCCAACGACTTACGACTCACCAACTCAACGACTTAACGACTTTAAAGCATACACGACCTAACTGTGATGCCGACCTAACATAAGTCGTCTACGACCTAACCCAGACACAGGGTCTCACAACCTAAACCTTAATGACCTATCCCATAATCCTTAAGTCGCTCGAACGACCTAAACTTTAACACGACCTAACTATCACACGACCTAACCCCTTAGGTCGTCTAAACTCTTAAGTCGCCAATTCCTTAAGTCGCTCCATCCTGTTAAGTCGTTCCACTCCTTAAGTCGCTCCACGACCTAACCTCCTTCACGGCCTAAGCTCCAACACGACCAAACTCCTTAGGTCGCTCCAATCTCTTAAGTCGCTCCACGACCTAAGCTATCACCCGACCCAACTTTCGAACGACTTAACTTCTACACGACTTAAACTTTGAACGATCTAACTCTGGACGTTCTAACAATACTATCGACCTAATGACAACTGCTTTTAAGAATCTTTCGATCCGTAAAAATACGGGTCGTTACATTCTATCCCCCTTAGGAATTTCGCCCCCGAAATTCCAAACAAACAACAGCAATCAAAACTATTCCGCATGCCTACCATCCATAGCAATCAACAAACCATGCGTCCAATTCTAGCCTAGCATGCAGAATTCTAAAACTAGAACAAGTTACAATGTCGTGAGATGACACGACACCTTATGGCCATACCTCGAAGAGTTCAGGATGAGCTGCCTTCATCCTCTCTTCCACCTCCCATGTACAGTCGTTAACATCATCACTCCATTGTACCTTGAGCAACCTAACTACCTTCCTCCTAAGCTGTTTCGTGTCAGTTTCCACAACACGAAGCGGCTTACGAGGTCTCTTATCGACTGGATCAACTTCAAATTCTTCACAGCTATCTGTAGAAACTACTGTATTCGAGTCGTGCACATACTTCCGTAGATACGATACATGAAAAACGTTGTGCACACCCGACATCTTTTCTGGTAACTCCAATTTATAGGCGAGCTTTCCAATTCGCTCGATGATCGTGAATGGTCCAACAAATCTCGGGGTCAATTTTCCTTTCTTCCCGAATCGAATGACATTCTTTAGTGGAGAAATCTGCACAAAAACCATATCTCCTACGTCGAATTCCAAATCCTTACGATGCTTATCGGCATAACTTTTCTGTCGGTCTTGGGCTGCCTTCATTCATTGCCGAATGATATCTATACAATCCGAAGTCTGTCGAATCATCTCTGGCCCAAGTATCAGCTTTTCTCCGGTTTCCAACCAACATGTCGGAGAGTTACACGGTCTTCCATACAATGCTTCATACGGTTCCATACTAATGCTTGACTGGTAACTGTTATTATACAAAAAATCCACCAAATGAAGGTGATCTTCCCATGATCCTCCGAAATCTAAAACACAAGCTCTAAGGAGATCTTCCAAAACTCGGTTGACTCTCTCAGTCTGACCATCTGTTTGGGGGTGATAAGCTGTACTCAAACACAGCTCGGTTCCCAGAACTTCCTGGAAGCTCTTCCAAAATCCACTAGTGAACAATGGGTCTCGATCACTCACTATACCCTTCGGAATACCATGGAATCGAACTATCCACTTAACATACAGCTCAGCCAACTTTGATGCAGTCCTAGTCGATCGAACGGGAATGAATCTTGCACTCTTAGTCAAACGATCTACGATGACCCAAATCCCTTCATTTCCCGCTCTGGTTCTAGGTAACCCATCGATAAAATCCATCGATATTTGCTCCCACTTCCATGTAGGAACTTCTAATGGCTGTAGCAATCCACTTGGCTTCTTCTATTCGGCTTTTACCAACTGGCAGTTCATGCACTTGGAAATAAAATTTCCAACATCCTTCTTCATACCTTCCTAGTAATAGGTTCTCTTCATAATCCGATACATCTTATTTCCACCTGGATGAATTGTCAACTTCGAGTGATGACTTTCCTTCAGAACTTCATTTCTCAATTCATCTATATCGGGAACCACTAGTCGTCCTTGCTTCCGAAGCCAACCCTCTCGATCGACCTCGAATCCTTTATCCTTTTCCGGGTCCAATCCAGATTCCAAATCACGAATAATCTTGACAAGCTTATCATCTCGCTTTTGGCTCTCGCCAATCCTTTCCACAAGAGTCGGTCTTATCGATAAGTTTGCCAACATCTCAGGTTCCAATTCACATCTAGGCCTGAAGTCAAATCCAGCCAAATACTCGAGACTCTTCCATTCCGAAAACATGGCTCCCAATCCTGCATGTCTTCGACTTAACGCATCTGCCACTGCGTTACCCTTTCCCGAAGTATAGGCTATACTAAAATCATATGATGCCAAAAACTCTAGCCATCGTTGCTGCCTGAGATTCAAATCCTTTTGGGAGAAAAGATACTTCAACGACTTATGATCTGTAAACAACTCCAATCGAACTCCCAATAGATAATGTCTCCACATCTTCAGAGCAAAAACAATCGCCGCTAACTCCAAATCATGAGTCGGATAATTCCTTTCATGCGGCTTTAGTTGTCGACTTGCATATGCAACAACTTTACCCTTCTGCATCAGCACTGCTCCAAGTCCAGTACCACATGCGTTAGTATAAACTACCATCTCATCATTTCCACTTGGAATAGTCAAAACAAGAGCACTTGTCAATCGCCCTTTCAGGATTCCGAAAGCTTGCTCACACTTAGCATCCCATCTGAATACTTGGTTCTTTTTCATCAATCCTGTTAATGGTGCAGCTATCTTGGAAAAGTCTTTGATAAATCGAAGATAGTATCCTGCTAATCCAAGAAAACTTCTCACATCAGATGCATTCTTAGGTTTAACCCAATCCTGGATTGCTGCTATCTTGGCGGGATCAACCGCTATTCCACTTCCAGAGATAATATGGCCTAAGAACCTCACTTCACTCTTCCAGAAGTGACACTTCGAAAACTTAGCCTTCAGCTGATGTTTTCGTAAGATTTCCAAAACAATACGCAAGTGCGTCTTGTGCTCTTCTTCAGTTCTGGAATAAATCAGAATATCATCCACGAACACTAGCACAAACTTGTTCAACTGATCTCTGAACACTCTATTCATAAGATCCACAAAATATGCTGGTGCATTGGTCAATCCAAACGGCATTACCAACCACTCGAAGAAACTGGATGGTGTCCTGAAAGCAGTCTTCGGCACACTATCCTTAGCCACTCTTAACTGGTGAAATCCCGTTGCCAAATCCATCTGAGAAAACACCCAAGCTTCGTGAAGCTGATCAAACAAGTCATCTATTCTCGGCAATGGATACTTGTTCTTCTTAGTCACTTTATTCAGCTCACGATAATCCACACACAACCTCAATGATCCATCTGCTTTGGTTACAAACACAACTGGTGCACCCCATTTGGACACACTACGCCGAATGAATACTTTCTATAAAAGATCATCAACCTGCACCCTCAACTCTTGCCGTTCCCTAGGCGCCATCCGCCTAAGAGGCATCACAATAGGTCTGGCTCCTTCAACTAGATCTATACGAAACTCGATCTCTCTATGCGGTGGTAACCCATTGACCTCATCAAAGACATCCTCAAATCCATTAGCGATTAGCACCGATGACAGTCCATCCCGTGGAACAACCAGCGAATACATGAAGCTCATGAAGACGCCTTCCTCATGCTTACATTGTACCACAACCTTTCGCCCCTCCACATTCTCGACTGTCACCTCCAACCTTTCACAATCAACCTTTGCTGCATACTTCCTAAGCCAGTCCATACCCAAAATAATTCCGAACCCCGCAAAGTTCAGAACAAAACAATCACAAACAAAAGAGCAATCATGACTCAATACAACCAAACCATGGCATAGCATACACAGGCAGGACGAACCCCCAACTGGATTAGTCACAACCAATGGCCTATCAACGATATCGGGTTCTAAACCCAACCAGCCTACAAGTTCATTACAAATAAAAGAATGCGACGCCCCAGTATCGAATAACACTCTAACTGGAACACCACATATGGAAAGAGTACCTTGAACCACCACACTCTTTCCTTTCTCTTCAGCGGTAGGAGCTTTTGAAGATGATGGAACAGCCCCCAAAGCATAAGCCTGCACAATCTGCTTGTCCTTCAGCGGTTCTGGACAATTCTTCTTAATATGCTGTAATATCCCGGAAATTTTAACAATATCAATTTAATAATCTGTTAAATAATTAAATTGATATTGATGATCTTTGATAATAAAATTTGAATTTAATTTAATAATCTAATTAAATAAGTATTTAATTAGTGAATTCTATCTTTTAAAAGTTAATAGAATGATTTCTATTTATAATGTATAGATATAATTTTATATATTGTAAATAGATAAGTTGGTTTGAATTTAACAAATAAAATTATGTTTTCAAATTTCTAATATATATTGGTAATTTGGAAATTATGATTTAAATTAATATTAAGCTTTCCAAAGATATTTAATAAATAACTATATAGTTTTAAAATACATATATACATTTACATAAGAATTATTAATTAAGTGAAAAATCTTTATTAACATTTTAAATATATATACTCATTAAATAAAAAGGACATGTGTAAATATATTAAAGCCTAATGTAATATGTGTTAGATGTTTAAACAAGGTAATTAACAAGTGTTGAAATTCAAGCCATGTGTCAAATTTTAGTTTTAATTTTTAATTTAAATCATAAATATAGTTATATAAACTCATGCATTCTTTCTTTCCTTTCCTTTTTTCTCATTTTTCAATTCTAAAACAAAGAACTTTCAGCTGAGATAAACATTCCATTTTAAACCATCTCCAAATCACAAATCTGAGAAAATTTGCAAATCCATTTTTTTTCAAAACCAAATCAGTAACCATCTTCAAACAAGATTCCTGTAACATATTTCAAACTGCAGTTTTTCATCTCCTCAAACCCAGAAATTTCCCTGAAATCCTTGATAAATTTTCAGATTTAAATCAAACTCCTCATATCAAATGCAAATCAATTCCCTGTAAACTTATTTTCAAAAACAAAACAAGCTTGCATTCATCATCCTCAAAACTGAATCCTCTACGTCATTTTTCTTCAATCTGAAATTGTTTTCCTACATACAACCTCATTTTCAAGTTCAAAGTATTTTCAAACCAAGCACAAAAGGTATTTCCAATTTCTGTAACATGCAAATCAAAAATCTGAAGCCCACATTCATCATTTTCAAACCTGAGATGAAGTCATTTCTGCATTGCAACTGCATTTCAATTCAAGCTGTGCACTTTTATTTCAATCTGGAAAGTAGACTCTGCATGCAAGTTAAAGACCTCAGCAACATTCAAGTTTAAAGTTTTTAAAAGCAAGTTTTCAAAGGATTCACAAAGCTTTTCAAAACTGGTGCTCTGTCTGCATGTTTAAATCAAGTGAGTAAACATTTTTTAAAAACAGTTTATTTTTGATTTAACTCTAATGCATGAGATAATAATTGGTTTGGTATGAAAGTTATTCATCTTGAATTTATTTAAATTGATATATATGTTGAGTGATCATGTCTGTTTATATATATCCTGTTCTCTGTTTATAATCTTGTGAGTAACTTTTAAAACATAAAGTAAAATAGGATTTGCATGCTAATATATATAATTGAAAAAGGTGAGTAAACATTCTTTTTTAAAAACAGTTTAATTTGTGATTATCTTTAATGCATGTGTTAATCTGTAAATTGATATTGGTTTTGCATGAAAGTTTTTCAGTTTTTATATAATTGAATTGGTATATATATTTTGTTGTGTGAGCAAATCTATCTATAAAAAAACATGAATCTGGGTTATGCTTTGTTTCTATGAAGTGAAATTTGAAAGCAAATTCAAAAAAATTGTATGCTTGATATATTCAAAGATATGTGGGTATGCATGTATGAGTACAGGCATATTCACCCTGTTAAAAGATATACAGACTTATGATAAGGTTAAGATTAAATTCCTCTTCTTCTAATCCTTTTTAGAATTTGAGATTTAAACAAAAAGTGATTAGATTAACCAGATCTTAGTTTTAAAAATACTGTTAAGCATAGTTCATAAGTACTTTTAACATGGAAGTATGAATTACAGTAAAATTTCAAAAGTATGACAAAAATTGACTTTAAAGATTTATTGTTTCACTTATGTAATCTGCTTTGAAATTAAAAGTTATGATTTTTAAGATCAACTTTATGATTTTTAAATCACTAATCGTTAAGGAATCTTATGTTGACCGGAGATGGGAATTTTGTCAAATTCTAGTGATCTACGGCAAACTGTAGATCGTGATTCTTGGTGAAGCTAGCTGGAGCATCGGTGAACTTGAGAAAAATAAGAATTTAATTTATAAAATGCTGTGGCGTTAGGAATTTGTCGATCTAGGGTTCGACGGTAGTTTTTGGCTGATGGGATTCTCGGAGAAACTGCGTTCTCGTCAGGGATTTTTGATCGATCGCACCTAGGGGGATGGGAAGGGGGAAGTCTGACGTCGCTTTAGTCAGAATGGCAGTGCTTCAGGGGGTCAGATCGCAAGCGTCGAGGCTGTTGTTTTCGATCGAGTCTGGTTCAGAAAGATGTCGACCTGCACAAATTCAATCTCGACTTCGTTATGTCGATCTAGGCGCTGGAATTGATCGTGGTGGTCGTAGTCGATGTTCTGGTAGTGGCAGCGGTGATCGAAACGGCTCTGATCACATGTGCACGTGCACGAATATCCTCATGTATCTGGTTTGTTTGGTAGTTTGGGGAAGAAAAGTGTAACTCGGGTAGAACGCGAGAAAAAGAGGATTTGGCTCGGAGTCGATGTGGTGGGTGGAAACTCGAAGTAAGAAACGAGAGGGATACGGGTTGAACCCGAAGCAGGAGAGGAGCAGAAGTTTTAATCATGATTTAAAAGTTTTGAAAACTTAAAGTGGAATTTGTTTTAAAATCTTTTCTTAAATAAATTCTTTTCCTTTATCAATGCTTCTTGAACCTTTAATTAAGAAATTATTTGTCAGTTTAACTTAAGTTTGTTTAAAATAAACTTTAAGATATTTGAACACTTAATTTTATAATTAAATTATAATTAAAGGGTAAATGTTTTTCAATGTGATTAGGCAATTAATAAAGATTTATCTTAAAGAAAATTAAGATTTTGATAATTAATGAAGCAATTAAAGTATAATTAATTAAATTAATTTTTGATTAAGAATTAAGAATTAATTGATTAATAGTTAAGGATTATAAATTAATTAATTAAGAGGTTAATTAATTTGTAATTAAGGATCGTTGATTAAATGATTAGAGATAATTAATTAATAATTAAAGATTAATTCTTTAAAGTAATTAATTAAAGAATAAATTAATTAATTAAGATTAATTAATGTAAGTAACTAAAGTTGATTAATTACTTAAAGATAATTACTTAATGAAAGTAATTAAGGATGATTAATTAAATGATTAAATTTGATTAAGTGATTAAGGATAATCACTTATTGTAATTTTTTTTAAATTAAATGATAATTAATTAAGGATTAATTACTTAGTGTAATTAATTAAGGGATTAATTAATTGAGGATTAATATAATTAATTAAGGAGTTAATTAATTAAGATAAGTAATTATAGGATGGTTAATTACTGTTTATGATTAAGTAAGGTTAATTAATGAATGTGGTTAATTAAAGATTAATTATTTAATTAATTAGAAGGAAATTAATTAATGAAGTAATTAGAGGATCATTTATTAATATAAGTAATGAAATTAATCAAGGTTGATTAATGGAAGTGATTAATTAAAGTATGATTAATTAATGTAATTAATTAAGGATTAATGTAATTATAGTTAATTAATTAATGGAAGTAATTAGTTAAGAATCATTGATTAATAAAATAATAATTAATAAATGAGAGTAATTAAAGGTTAGTTACTGTAAATGGTTAAGGATAATTAATTTGTGTAATTAATTAAGAAATTACTTAATTGTACTTAAGAATTAATTAATCAAGGAAGATTAATTAAGGTAGGTAATTAAGAGATGATTAAGTAATTAATTTGTAATTAATTAATGTTAAGTAAGCAGGATTAAGGTAATCCAAGTAATCAAAAGTTAGTAATTAATTTAATTAAAGATTAATTAAATTAATTAAGAATGAATGAATCCTGTTTATGGATGATTGGATGATATTGGATGATTGTGTGTGATTCTCTGATATATGTTATATACTGCTTAGTGATATGAGATGTTGTGGTTGATTGTGAATTATCTATCTGTGTGAATATAGATAAATGAATTGAATTGTTTTAACTTTAAAACAACTTGGCCTTAAAAGATACGCTTTGGATTTCGATGAGACCGGGATCGGGTTTCCGTATACCGGATTTCCAGGTCTGGAGACCCGAATACCACATCGATCCAAATTAACGATAGGTCGTGAATCAAGTGAAGATGAAGATTCAGAGTGCAAGGGTTATTGTCGTTAACTCTGAGGGTGATTCCAAAACGAGTGTAACGAGATAATGCCTTCGGTTTCGTTCGAACCCGGAACGAACTTGTATGGATTGAATGCTTTCAGCACATCGTCAGGTGGACGATGAGCATTCTAAGTGATGTGTTCTTTTCTAAGGTAATCGTGACCTCAAGCCTCACAAACCGGGAATGGCTAAAACAGGGGAGGTGCAGCAAGGTTAGTGGGTAGCACCCAAGTAGGACAAGATTACCTCTGTCTAGAAGTCCCTTCTTATTTCGGCTTAGTGTGTGCGGTTGCTGATCCCAACCGTGAGGTATCTTGTGCGGGAATTATCCAGTAAGGGATGTTCCGGCCTTGTGTTGCAGGGGATTGGGAGTGATCCTCGGTACGGTGATCTAGGCCACGTACTGTGACGGGCGGTACCCCGGTAGCCCTGCCATTGTATGGAATCCAAACTCCAATAAGTGCCGTACGTATTAGTTGTGCCCAACTATGTTGGAATGTGAGATGTAAGCATTTCAGCTATTTCTGTATTTTACTTGAAAACCCTAGACCCTATTATAATACAATCAGATTTCCTATCAAATGTTTTGGTTAGCGTAAGGTAAAAACTTACTCATGTTTATTTGTGGGGAGTCTTACGTGATACCTTTTCTTTCAAAAAGGTTTTGAAGTTAAGCAATTTTAACCCGTTTACTCACACCAGACCCATGTCTGACCCAAGTTGTTTATTTCTGTTTTATAAACTCTTGGGTACTCAAATTTTTACGAGTAGCCAAGGGATTCAGGTTAGCCTTGACGAATTGTGGAGGAGCGATGGAGCAGGAGGCTTCGGCGTTGTAGATAGATAGTAGTTTCCGCTGTGTTGATCTTGTTTAGATCTTTGTTTTGTATTGAGTTGTAATAACTAGACAGATGTTTATAACTGTCTAGTATGTGATGTGTAATCTGTGTAACTCTGATAAGTGTTGTATATGATACTGTGTAATATTTATGTGATATAATATATTTTGTTCGTTTCCGCTGTGAGTATTTGTGTTTGTTTCTTTTCTCTTCTTCTCTTTTCTACTTCTCACCCCTTTCTTTCTTACTGTCGATGCGATTTTCCGGGAGTGGAAAGTCGGGTCGTCACACGTGGTATCAGAGCATAGGTTGAGCGAATGCCTAAGCTTTTGGGTTAAGTGAATATCAGAACACTAGGTTGAGTGAATACCTAGGTTCAGAAGGATTGTTCAATAGAGATAGGATCTGTAGCAACCTATTTGAGTCTGAGTATATCTATATACGAGAGCGCGTAATTGTTAGTTATATAAAAATGATTTTATATTGTGTTAATTGATCGGTTGAGTGGTATATGGATTCTGGTCAATACGAGTAGCTAACGTTATTGATAGGGATCTCTAAACACTTGAACCAGGCCAACGGACACAATATTGTTTTAAAGAGGTAGATGAAATAATTTTACCCAGAAATAATTTCTATATAAAAAAAAATATATCATTTTAAATATATATATTTATGTATTTCTACCTATTTATTGGGTTACCTGTTCGGGTTTTCCAATATAAGTTATAAAGGTAGATAAGGTGGTAGTGTGTGTAACACAATTACCAATAGTTGGAGTTTGAATGTTTGAGGTTGGAAGTATATATCGAGACTGTAAACCCAATACCGTCTCGAGTAAGCTTTGCTGTGGTGAAGGATTTCATCGATCTCCGAAGGAAACTGTAATGGTTCGGAGTTTATCTTTGAAGTGTGGATGAGTAGAGTTGGATCTGTCGATGAGGCAGAAGTGAGTGATGGTACCTTGATACCTCAGGTAATAGTAGCTGTATGATGAGATGCAGTGACTATGGATGTTCCTGAAGATGTTTTCTTTGGAACAAGATTAAGGAAGTGTGAATGCTTCGGTGTTGTGGCTGAGTTCAGCATGAAGTTTCTGCTTTGGTTTGGAGTCCGAGTTTCTCGAAGAGCTTTGGATAAGAGCATCAGTGTCAGCAGTGCAGCTCGGAGTATTCTGTGATGGCAGGAAGTTTTCTGGATGAGCAGTTTTTCTGAAAGTGAAGTTCAGAAGCAGCAGAGTGGATCCATTTCTTCGATAAATTGGATAAATAAGTGTAAGCTGTTCTGATTGGTAAAGAGAGAACAGTCTGTTTGGAATTAGGATGGGTTGATCGCAAAAGTGACTTGCGATTGTCTGAGTGTTCTCTTGGGTTGTCAGAATTTTCTGGATGTCTTCAGAGAAGTCAGAAGTTTGTCCGCATCTGAAGGTTGAGTTTTCTTATCGACTGGATTCCAGGAGTGATACCGGTGGTTCAGTCTAGTGGAAGGATGTTTCCTAGAGATGGAGTTGGTGAAGCAACTCAAGTTTTGCTGGAGTATCTGAGTTTTCTTTATGGATCAGTGAACCTTATTTCTGGAATGAGTTGTCCAGTCTGTGCTTGTGTTCTACCTCAGATCAGAGTTGAGCAGCGAAAGCAGTTTGGAGTATATCTCTGGATGGGAGAAGTAAGTTTGGAATCTACTGATGTTGTGAAGTAGAGTTATGTTTGGATCTCGTCTGTGTTCTGATTTGGATAGGTAATTGGTCTACTTGGTTGAATTGTCAGTTTGGATAACTGGAATTCATTGAGTTTTACGTATCTCTGAGGGAGTACGTATTTGATCTATCTCTGGTTGTAGAATCAGCAGTTCTGGAAGTTTGGTAGTTGAGTCAGACTCGTCTGTAGTCTGATATTCTGTTTAGTTCTGTAGATATAGATGAGTAGGAGCTTTATAGTTTAGTAGTATTGATTGTTTAGATTGTTTGTAGAGCGAGTATCCCGGTATATATACATACTTGGGGAAACTCGAGGAATTTTATCTAGAATTTAGTCTAGATAGTTGAATTGTTTGATTGAATGATTTGGTTGCTATGGTTGCTAGCATATGGATGATAATAGATGCTTGTGTTTTGAATTTAAATCTTTAATAAGATTATTAAATTACCTTTGTTTAAATTTCGGGGACGAAATTATTTTAAGGGGGGAGGAATGTAATATCCCGGAAATTTTAACAATATCAATTTAATAATCTGTTAAATAATTAAATTGATATTGATGATCTTTGATAATAAAATTTGAATTTAATTTAATAATCTAATTAAATAAGTATTTAATTAGTGAATTCTATCTTTTAAAAGTTAATAGAATGATTTCTATTTATAATGTATAGATATAATTTTATATATTGTTAATAGATAAGTTGGTTTGAATTTAACAAATAAAATTATGTTTTCAAATTTCTAATATATATTGGTAATTTGGAAATTATGATTTAAATTAATATTAAGCTTTCCAAAGATATTTAATAAATAACTATATAGTTTTAAAATACATATATACATTTACATAAGAATTATTAATTAAGTGAAAAATCTTTATTAACATTTTAAATATATATACTCATTAAATAAAAAGGACATGTGTAAATATATTAAAGCCTAATGTAATATGTGTTAGATGTTTAAACAAGGTAATTAACAAGTGTTGAAATTCAAGCCATGTGTCAAATTTTAGTTTTAATTTTTAATTTAAATCATAAATATAGTTATATAAACTCATGCATTCTTTCTTTCCTTTCCTTTTTTCTCATTTTTCAATTCTAAAACAAAGAACTTTCAGCTGAGATAAACATTCCATTTTAAACCATCTCCAAATCACAAATCTGAGAAAATTTGCAAATCCATTTTTTTTCAAAACCAAATCAGTAACCATCTTCAAACAAGATTCCTGTAACATATTTCAAACTGCAGTTTTTCATCTCCTCAAACCCAGAAATTTCCCTGAAATCCTTGATAAATTTTCAGATTTAAATCAAACTCCTCATATCAAATGCAAATCAATTCCCTGTAAACTTATTTTCAAAAACAAAACAAGCTTGCATTCATCATCCTCAAAACTGAATCCTCTACGTCATTTTTCTTCAATCTGAAATTGTTTTCCTACATACAACCTCATTTTCAAGTTCAAAGTATTTTCAAACCAAGCACAAAAGGTATTTCCAATTTCTGTAACATGCAAATCAAAAATCTGAAGCCCACATTCATCATTTTCAAACCTGAGATGAAGTCATTTCTGCATTGCAACTGCATTTCAATTCAAGCTGTGCACTTTTATTTCAATCTGGAAAGTAGACTCTGCATGCAAGTTAAAGACCTCAGCAACATTCAAGTTTAAAGTTTTTAAAAGCAAGTTTTCAAAGGATTCACAAAGCTTTTCAAAACTGGTGCTCTGTCTGCATGTTTAAATCAAGTGAGTAAACATTTTTTAAAAACAGTTTATTTTTGATTTAACTCTAATGCATGAGATAATAATTGGTTTGGTATGAAAGTTATACATCTTGAATTTATTTAAATTGATATATATGTTGAGTGATCATGTCTGTTTATATATATCCTGTTCTCTGTTTATAATCTTGTGAGTAACTTTTAAAACATAAAGTAAAATAGGATTTGCATGCTAATATATATAATTGAAAAAGGTGAGTAAACATTCTTTTTTAAAAACAGTTTAATTTGTGATTATCTTTAATGCATGTGTTAATCTGTAAATTGATATTGGTTTTGCATGAAAGTTTTTCAGTTTTTATATAATTGAATTGGTATATATATTTTGTTGTGTGAGCAAATCTATCTATAAAAAAACATGAATCTGGGTTATGCTTTGTTTCTATGAAGTGAAATTTGAAAGCAAATTCAAAAAAATTGTATGCTTGATATATTCAAAGATATGTGGGTATGCATGTATGAGTACAGGCATATTCACCCTGTTAAAAGATATACAGACTTATGATAAGGTTAAGATTAAATTCCTCTTCTTCTAATCCTTTTTAGAATTTGAGATTTAAACAAAAAGTGATTAGATTAACCAGATCTTAGTTTTAAAAATACTGTTAAGCATAGTTCATAAGTACTTTTAACATGGAAGTATGAATTACAGTAAAATTTCAAAAGTATGACAAAAATTGACTTTAAAGATTTATTGTTTCACTTATGTAATCTGCTTTGAAATTAAAAGTTATGATTTTTAAGATCAACTTTATGATTTTTAAATCACTAATCGTTAAGGAATCTTATGTTGACCGGAGATGGGAATTTTGTCAAATTCTAGTGATCTACGGCAAACTGTAGATCGTGATTCTTGGTGAAGCTAGCTGGAGCATCGGTGAACTTGAGAAAAATATGAATTTAATTTATAAAATGCTGTGGCGTTAGGAATTTGTCGATCTAGGGTTCGACGGTAGTTTTTGGCTGATGGGATTCTCGGAGAAACTGCGTTCTCGTCAGGGATTTTTGATCGATCGCACCTAGGGGGATGGGAAGGGGGAAGTCTGACGTCGCTTTAGTCAGAATGGCAGTGCTTCAGGGGGTCAGATCGCAAGCGTCGAGGCTGTTGTTTTCGATCGAGTCTGGTTCAGAAAGATGTCGACCTGCACAAATTCAATCTCGACTTCGTTATGTCGATCTAGGCGCTGGAATTGATCGTGGTGGTCGTAGTCGATGTTCTGGTAGTGGCAGCGGTGATCGAAACGGCTCTGATCACATGTGCACGTGCACGAATATCCTCATGTATCTGGTTTGTTTGGTAGTTTGGGGAAGAAAAGTGTAACTCGGGTAGAACGCGAGAAAAAGAGGATTTGGCTCGGAGTCGATGTGGTGGGTGGAAACTCGAAGTAAGAAACGAGAGGGATACGGGTTGAACCCGAAGCAGGAGAGGAGCAGAAGTTTTAATCATGATTTAAAAGTTTTGAAAACTTAAAGTGGAATTTGTTTTAAAATCTTTTCTTAAATAAATTCTTTTCCTTTATCAATGCTTCTTGAACCTTTAATTAAGAAATTATTTGTCAGTTTAACTTAAGTTTGTTTAAAATAAACTTTAAGATATTTGAACACTTAATTTTATAATTAAATTATAATTAAAGGGTAAATGTTTTTCAATGTGATTAGGCAATTAATAAAGATTTATCTTAAAGAAAATTAAGATTTTGATAATTAATGAAGCAATTAAAGTATAATTAATTAAATTAATTTTTGATTAAGAATTAAGAATTAATTGATTAATAGTTAAGGATTATAAATTAATTAATTAAGAGGTTAATTAATTTGTAATTAAGGATCGTTGATTAAATGATTAGAGATAATTAATTAATAATTAAAGATTAATTCTTTAAAGTAATTAATTAAAGAATAAATTAATTAATTAAGATTAATTAATGTAAGTAACTAAAGTTGATTAATTACTTAAAGATAATTACTTAATGAAAGTAATTAAGGATGATTAATTAAATGATTAAATTTGATTAAGTGATTAAGGATAATCACTTATTGTAATTTTTTTTAAATTAAATGATAATTAATTAAGGATTAATTACTTAGTGTAATTAATTAAGGGATTAATTAATTGAGGATTAATATAATTAATTAAGGAGTTAATTAATTAAGATAAGTAATTATAGGATGGTTAATTACTGTTTATGATTAAGTAAGGTTAATTAATGAATGTGGTTAATTAAAGATTAATTATTTAATTAATTAGAAGGAAATTAATTAATGAAGTAATTAGAGGATCATTTATTAATATAAGTAATGAAATTAATCAAGGTTGATTAATGGAAGTGATTAATTAAAGTATGATTAATTAATGTAATTAATTAAGGATTAATGTAATTATAGTTAATTAATTAATGGAAGTAATTAGTTAAGAATCATTGATTAATAAAATAATAATTAATAAATGAGAGTAATTAAAGGTTAGTTACTGTAAATGGTTAAGGATAATTAATTTGTGTAATTAATTAAGAAATTACTTAATTGTACTTAAGAATTAATTAATCAAGGAAGATTAATTAAGGTAGGTAATTAAGAGATGATTAAGTAATTAATTTGTAATTAATTAATGTTAAGTAAGCAGGATTAAGGTAATCCAAGTAATCAAAAGTTAGTAATTAATTTAATTAAAGATTAATTAAATTAATTAAGAATGAATGAATCCTGTTTATGGATGATTGGATGATATTGGATGATTGTGTGTGATTCTCTGATATATGTTATATACTGCTTAGTGATATGAGATGTTGTGGTTGATTGTGAATTATCTATCTGTGTGAATATAGATAAATGAATTGAATTGTTTTAACTTTAAAACAACTTGGCCTTAAAAGATACGCTTTGGATTTCGATGAGACCGGGATCGGGTTTCCGTATACCGGATTTCCAGGTCTGGAGACCCGAATACCACATCGATCCAAATTAACGATAGGTCGTGAATCAAGTGAAGATGAAGATTCAGAGTGCAAGGGTTATTGTCGTTAACTCTGAGGGTGATTCCAAAACGAGTGTAACGAGATAATGCCTTCGGTTTCGTTCGAACCCGGAACGAACTTGTATGGATTGAATGCTTTCAGCACATCGTCAGGTGGACGATGAGCATTCTAAGTGATGTGTTCTTTTCTAAGGTAATCGTGACCTCAAGCCTCACAAACCGGGAATGGCTAAAACAGGGGAGGTGCAGCAAGGTTAGTGGGTAGCACCCAAGTAGGACAAGATTACCTCTGTCTAGAAGTCCCTTCTTATTTCGGCTTAGTGTGTGCGGTTGCTGATCCCAACCGTGAGGTATCTTGTGCGGGAATTATCCAGTAAGGGATGTTCCGGCCTTGTGTTGCAGGGGATTGGGAGTGATCCTCGGTACGGTGATCTAGGCCACGTACTGTGACGGGCGGTACCCCGGTAGCCCTGCCATTGTATGGAATCCAAACTCCAATAAGTGCCGTACGTATTAGTTGTGCCCAACTATGTTGGAATGTGAGATGTAAGCATTTCAGCTATTTCTGTATTTTACTTGAAAACCCTAGACCCTATTATAATACAATCAGATTTCCTATCAAATGTTTTGGTTAGCGTAAGGTAAAAACTTACTCATGTTTATTTGTGGGGAGTCTTACGTGATACCTTTTCTTTCAAAAAGGTTTTGAAGTTAAGCAATTTTAACCCGTTTACTCACACCAGACCCATGTCTGACCCAAGTTGTTTATTTCTGTTTTATAAACTCTTGGGTACTCAAATTTTTACGAGTAGCCAAGGGATTCAGGTTAGCCTTGACGAATTGTGGAGGAGCGATGGAGCAGGAGGCTTCGGCGTTGTAGATAGATAGTAGTTTCCGCTGTGTTGATCTTGTTTAGATCTTTGTTTTGTATTGAGTTGTAATAACTAGACAGATGTTTATAACTGTCTAGTATGTGATGTGTAATCTGTGTAACTCTGATAAGTGTTGTATATGATACTGTGTAATATTTATGTGATATAATATATTTTGTTCGTTTCCGCTGTGAGTATTTGTGTTTGTTTCTTTTCTCTTCTTCTCTTTTCTACTTCTCACCCCTTTCTTTCTTACTGTCGATGCGATTTTCCGGGAGTGGAAAGTCGGGTCGTCACATATGCCCTGGCTTGTCACAGTTGTGGCACTTCACCGGCACCTTTGGATTCTTGCACTCTCTGGAGAAATGGCCCTTTTGCTGACAATTGTAGCAGGTCACTTCGCCTTTCGGCTTCTTCTGGCCATCCTTACCCTTTTGCTGCTGCTGCTTCCTCTTCTTGTTTCCACCCTGCTGTGGTTTAGACTCTTCCTTGGTCACAGCAACAACAGATCCTTCTTTAGGAAACAGATTCTCGTGCCTGAGAGCCTTCTCCACAAGCTTCTCAAATGGATCGTCCAAATGATCCACCAACTGCCTCCCAAGATAACTGTCCAAGCCTGTCACAAACTTCTCGTTCTTCTGATAAGGAGATTCAATATACGACCGGGCATACTTGGACAAAGCTTCAAACTCAGAAACATACTCAAGAACTGGTCTTCCACCTTGCTTGAGCTCCACAAAATTCTTGAACAGAATAGATTTCTTAGCTGTAGAAATAAACTTAGCTTCAAATCTGGCTTGGAATTGCTCCCAAGTAATTTCTTCCTCCGGAGTATCAATGGTGATAGAGTTCCACCAGTCAGAAGCTCTTCCTTGAAGCTGTCTTGATGCGAGCTTCCTTTTAGTTGCATCCTCGATTCCCAAATCACCAAAGATCCTTCTACAAGCATCCATCCACCTCTGGACTTCAATAGTTGACTCTGTTCCCAAGAAAATCTTTCCTCCAAGAGCAGTATAGTCTTTACACAGCTTAGCAAAATCCATCGGTCTTGGAGTTTGAACTTGAACTCCAACATCTACAGATGGCCTCGGAGCTGGCATCCTTCTCATGATCGAAGTGACGACCTTGAGAACAACTGCATAAAGGACTCACATCCTTCTAAGCTACTATATTATATATAGTAATCATCCATAAAAATACAATTACGTCTCTCATATGTAGTTACGTCAGCGAACGTTGGGTAAAATCGATTAACCAAAGCTCTGATACCAAATGTGACGACCGCCATGACCCCTGCACTGAACAAGGAAAATAGTGCGCTGTAAGGTGTGCCAGGCAGCCGTGGACGATCGTCAAGGTTAAGGTAAAGCAGCAGAATCTATCGTATTACTCACAGCGCATGGATAAAATACAATAGAGAATATATATAGTGAAGCTTCACAAAATAGAAACTCATCAATTAAGCTTCATAATAGTTGAATACAAACATTTGAATAGTCAATACATCCAGCCTCACTACATATCACTCAGAGAATTATACAAGCAGCGGAACATCCAGTACATATAGTAAGAAAATAATATGCAAGCCTCCAGCTCGTCTTTGTCATCAGCATCGTCAGAAACAAGAACAGCACCTGTCACCTGCTACCTAGTCTGTCCATCCCAAAACGGATGAACAGCCCAAGGTAATAAGAGTGGAACATAAAACCTTGAGTCAGACAACAGTCTTAGTGAGCGGTAAATTAACTAACAACATACCAAAAGAGCATAAAGGTAAAAGGAATAGGAACCCAACCCTCCCACTCCACCTCTTTCTACAGTGATAGCCCCCAGACACACTAAGCAGAAATAAACATAGCAAAGCAGACATTTAAAGTAAAGCAATTTATCACTCGAGTCAAGGGCGATGTTTTCCAAGCACAAACCCCCAAAGCCTAAACCAAGATCAGATAAGCACCAAGAAAATATCGCTCTTGAGACCGAATGACGATACAACCAAACATACATGACTCTGGCTATCACTGTTATCATTGCTTCGATACCACCGTTAATTGAATGACCGGCACATTCTTTCAGCCGTCCGTCAAGGGCTAATGGTAACCCCGGTTCTAGACAGAACTCTGCACGTCGTCGCAGCCCGTGCCTAGGACTATCGAATCTGCCCAGAGTACTAGACTACCAACTGTAGTCATTTGGGACTATCGAATCTGCCCAGCGTACTCTTGCTTTGAGCCTACTAGAACCTTCAACAATGATGAAATCTCAGCCTTCTAGTCATCCTCCTCGACGACTATTCTCATACTTGCTCAAGCGCCTCTCGAGCCAACCATTATCCTCAAACTCGAACCATTTCATCGAGTCTTCAACATGCTTGGAATGATCCCGTCTGGACTAAACCAAGGCTATCTCATATCATGCTTCGCTTCATCTCATCATAGCAAAGCCTCATCTCATCATCATCAAATCTAGCCATATGAGCTTCATCATCCGCCACATATGCCACGAGCAGCTTTTCCAATTCAAGAGCCTTTCTCTTAGCTTTTGAATCATCTTCGACCATCTTGTCTAAATCCATCAACTAAATAACTAATTAATAACAATCAATCAAATCAATCATTAATCCAAGTAATCAATCATGCAAACAAGATCTAAAAGCAATGATAACTAAAATGGCAATTTTGTAAATAAAGTGTCCAAATCTAACAAGCATGTAACATGACCAATATCTCTACAACTTGATGGATGAACTTGCATAGATTAACATATAGTAAAATGGATGTCAAATCATCATGAACAATGGATCTATACTTAAGTTTACGAAAATGCATGAAAATCACTATTTTAACACCAAATCAAGCCACCAATCCGATATACTCCTTTGGATCCATGTGAGAGATAACCACCACTCATCGAATCACCTAAACACCTCAAAAGCAACACACCTCTGATCCGGACAGCGAAGAATCTAACTTGATCTGCCAAAATTCCGCTTTAAACGATGAAATCTCTCTTCGATGGTTGAAGATCTTCAATCTAAGCTCTTGGATCTTCGATTTGATCTTCGATTTGGATGGAAGGAATCACACGATTAGAGTGGAGAAAAGAAGTGAAGAAGTGCAGCACTCGAGCTCTCAAAATGGCAGGACTTCGTCGCTTCAAAATCCGGATCCCAAAAAGTGAGGAAAAACCCCGTATTTATAGGCTGAAAATCCCTAAGTCGTCCGCCCCCTTAAGTCTTCCACGACTTAACAAACCCCACGACTTACGACTCAACAGTCCTCTGACCTACGACTTAGCAGATCCTACGACTTAACCATCCCCTTCGACCTACGACCTAGCAGTTCAACGACCTAACACTTGCGCGACTTAACATACGCGCGACCTATCACTTAGCTACGACCTAAGACTCAACAGGATACGACTTAACGCATGCGCGAAAGTGCGCGACCTAACTGCACTCACGATCCAACAACTTAACACTAAGCCAAGCCCCAACGACTTACGACTCACCAACTCAGCGACTTAACGACTTTAAAGCATACACGACCTAACTGTGATGCCGACCTAGCATAAGTCGTCTACGACCTAACCCAGACACAGGGTCTCACGACCTAAACCTTAACGACTTATCCCATAATCCTTAAGTCGCTCGAACGACCTAAACTTTAACACGACCTAACTATCACACGACCTAACCCCTTAGGTCGTCTAAACTCTTAAGTCGCCAATTCCTTAAGTCTCTCCATCCGGTTAAGTCATTCCACTCCTTAAGTCGCTCCACGACCTAACCTCCTTCACGACCTAAGCTCCAACACGACCAAACTCCTTAGGTCGCTCCAATCTCTTAAGTCGCTCCACGACCTAAGCTATCACCCGACCCAAATTCTAAACGACTTAACTTCTACATGACTTAAACTTTGAACGATCTAACTCTGGACGTTCTAACAATACTATCAACCTAATGACAACTGCTTTTACGAATCTTTCGATCCTTAAAAATACGGGTCGTTACATGTTTAAAATTTTATAAAGGTATTAAAAAGAAAAATTAAAAGTAAAAATATTTATAGTGAAATTTGGATAAAATTAAAGAAATGAACTTGGGTGAAATAAATAGTTTGATTTTTAAATTTTACTTGATAATTTCTGAATATGGAAAGATAGAGATTTTGGAATATTTGAATAAAGGTATTTAGTAATAGGGCTTAAGTGATTTGTTTAAGTATAAAAGTATTTATTTTTAAATCCGAGATTTAAAATAGATTTGAGAAAATTAAAGAGGGAATTAGAAAATAAAATATGAAATTAATGTTTTAGATTTAAATAAGATTTTTAAATCATAAAAAGGGAGTGAATATGAAATTAGTGGGTTTTGGCATAAATTTGGGTTAACTAGAAAATTAATTTAAAAATGGAATTTAATTTAAAAATCGATGAAAAATCGATTAAGCATTGTGAAACTGTGTTGAAACGGAAAATGAGATTATGTAAGTTATAAACGAAGTATAATATAAAGTGAAGTAAAATATCAGTAAATAATTTGAGATTATAAATTCATGGTGGGAATTTATAAGGAGATGGATAAATCGTTTTAAAAATAAATAGTAGTTTTATTTTTAGAAATGTGAAAAAGAAATTTACGGAATTGGAACGTAAATCAAGCTAGAAATAAATCGAGAGGGATTTATAAAATAATTAGACTGCCTATATTGGAGTTGAAAATATATTTTTCGAAAAATTTAAGTTTATTTAAAAGAAAGATTTTTAAGTGTTAATTAGAAATTTAAAAGTGTTTAAAAGAATGTTTTAGAATTTTTTTTTGATTAATTGTTTTTAAAATTTGTTAAAGTAAGTATTAATTAAGTTAGTTATAGTAGTTAATTATTTTTAAAGGTATGATCAGTATTATTATTTAAAAGGATAATTATTCAATATTAATATTTTATATAATAGCTTTTATTTAAAAAGTAGTTTTTGTCTAAAGTTAACTTGGAAAATTATTATAGAAATTTCGTAAGTATTATTTTGAAAGTTATTAAATAGAGTTTTTGGGAAGTATCGGTATACTCGCATTGCGTAATCGGAGGCAGTGAGTGCCTGCAGTTAAGTCTTGAATTTCTTCGGGATAGAGACGTAACCATTGAACTATGATCCATGGTTTGATACCGCTGGGTTATTTTCCAAAATTTTAAAACGTTTTCCAAATATCTTTGAAAGAATAGTTTTGGTGAATTTACTTAACTCGATAAGATAAGCATATATTTTGGATGAAGAGATTTAATTTAATAAAATTTAATTAAGAAGAGATTTGGAGTTATTTAGTGAAAAATGAAATATTTGGTTGAATGATTGTTTATTTGATAGTTAATAACCGACTATCAAAACTGGACCAAAATATAAATTTGGAAATATCTAGGAGAAATACGGGAATTATATGGTACAGTTACCATTCGAGGTGTTATACTATACATATAAGCTTGCTTCGTTCTTTTAGGACGATGATTAGGAAATCCGTCCACTAACGGTTAGGAGGTGATCTCCGATCTTATTTTCGTCTGTGTATTTCCCAAAGAAACGGGGTTGAGTTTACCGGAAATATCGAACGTTGTTTCGAAGAGACCGGGATCAGATTTGTTATCTGAAAACCACTTCGATCCAATGAGTATGTTTTCGAAATGAAGACAAGAGCATGGAGTCGAAGATGGAGCAATGAAGTGCAAGGGCCAATCGCTACTAATCCTGAGGGTGATTCCAAAATGGATGAAGTAGGAATAATGCCTTCGGTTCCGTTCGGACCCGGAACTAACTTGTATGGATGAATGCTATCAGTACATTGTCATTGGAGGACAATGAGCATTCTAAATGATTATTTCTAAAAAGGTAATCGTAGCCTTTAGCCTCATCAACCAGGAATGACTGAAAATCAGGGGGGATGCAGCAAGGTTAAGTGGGTCGCACCCAAGTAGGGTATGTTAATCACCCTTCTAGATAACCTCGGATATTATTTTATTACTACGATGAATGAAAGGAGCTCGAAAGAGGGTGGGAACACCAGGGGTGATAGCATATTCGGTCTATCCAGGTCAGGGGTAGTCCGATCTTGTGTAGCAGGGGATCCCAGCGTGGTCCTCGGTACAGTGTTTCTAGACATGTACTGTGACAGGTGGTACCCCAGTGCCTAGTCATTCAGTTGGAACCCATTCTCCAATTAGCGCCATACAGTTTTGATTATGCCCAACTATGTTGGAACCTGAGATGCAAGCATTTCAGCTATTTGAATAAGTATTTGTACTTAGGCACTATTATTATATCAGAGGATTTGATATGAAATGTTTTGGTTATCGTAAGGTAAAAACCCGTCGTGTTTATTTGTGGCGTGGTCTTACGAGATACATTTGATTTTCAAAAAAATTTTGAAACTTTAGTAATTCAATTTGAGTGTGTTTTCTCACGCCGGTTTTCCAGACTGACTTGGGTGTTATTTTATTATAATGCTCGGGTCAGACCGAGTATTACAGATACATGATAGGATGCTATGGAGCTCAGGAGACGAGCTGGATGATGAAGACGTATTACACCTATTTGATTTATATTCCGCTGTATATTATAGGCTGTATATTCAACTTTTGTGAGGCAAGTTATTATAACTGTCCAGTGTTGTGTTATTGATGTATTGTACTATGATGATGTAATGTATAATAATAGATATAGTTTTCTTTTTATATAGAGACATGTTATTATCTATTATATATTGTTCCGCTACGATTGTGAGATTCTGTGTTGTTGTTTCTATTTCTTCTTCAACCTCTTTCTTCTTTTCCCTAACGATCTGGAATTTCCGGTATTCGATTGTTCGGCATGTAATACAGTGAACGTATTGATGTCGATTTTCAGAGGTCGAAAATCCCAGTCTTGACGTATAATAATTTATTTTAGTTCCTATGCAATCAACTTTGATGACCGTTGAAATGGTTGAAATACTTGTGAAGCATATACAATTAACTCCATGCGTTTAAATTTTAAAGTAAACATTTAGGCTACGGTTGGTTTACCGTTTTTAGTTTTGGGTTTTCGTCCATATAAAAATTTGCGTGACACATATATATTACGAAAAATGACCAATTTAGAAAACGAAATTAACATACAAAATAGAAAACATTTTTTTTTCTTGTTTTGAGAAATAATGGAAGCGCGAGAAACAATTCATCCTTCCGTCGTTACTCCATCCTCTCCGCCGTGTCATCCATCTTTCTTCCACCTCCTCCGTCGTCCACACTTCTTATATTTTGTAATTAATGTTGAAAACTCAAAACACACAATACAAAATAAACTAAACCGGCCCTTAAATTTTAAATCTTAATCTTCTGGTGTAACTCCCGAGCTCACAAAATAAATAGTACATGCAAAAATTGCAATGAAAAAATTTACGCTAACATAAGTCATTCACCTGTACGCTTGGCATATTACAACAATTTAGTAAGAGAAAAGATTAAGATCCACATTCTTGATTCAGCTAATTCTATTTGCATACAATGTTCTTATCATAAAGGCGACACTCTGAGACATTTTTAGTAATGATCGGTTTGAAAATAAGTTTTGTGTTTTACATTTTCAAAGTATACTTTAAAATGCATAAAAGTGGTGAAGATGGAGGAATATAGTCAATTTGGAAAATGATTTTAAGATATAAAATCGAAAATGAATTTTCTTATTTTTTGCCTTTTGAAAAATATTAGAAACTATCTTCTTGCTTCCCCTTTTCACCTTTGTTGGCATGATTAAGATTTTTCAACTTCTTCTATCCCATGTCATTTGACATAAATATAGAGAACACAAAACTCATTTTGAAGTCAACCACTAACTTAAACATCTCAAAATAACATATTAACATGAGTCATCAAAAATACTTATTTCAATATTTTATTGAAATGTAATTTTGGAAGGGATGGAACTTACGAAATAATCTAAAAATTAACAAAGATCGTCTATACAATGAAAACAACATGTCAACTATGCACACATTATATATATATCTATATATCTATATAATGTATATGTTCGTGTATACACACGCATATATAGATACAAAAATCAATGTAGGAATTTTGAGCAAATTAAAGGATTAAGTAGCTTGATCGTTCTACAATATGTAATTATTAAGTTAAATACAGTCAGCATTTAAGGATCATGATTTCTCTCTCTGTAAATAGTAGGTAAAGTTATAGTTGTGCATACCATAGTGAAAAATCCATGTCTAATAAACAGGTTTATTACGAAAGTATGCATCATACCTTGCGGTGAATGTACAACTAAGGATGGTATGATGGGTCCATATTTGGTGGTGAAGATGAACTGGTTAAACATGGGCTGAAATTGAAGGCGAGTGCGAAATTGGAATTTTGGAAATACCCAACTTCGATAACTTCTGCATCAAGTCACCTATTTTATCTGAGAAGTATTGTTTGACGTTAAGGCTAATTGAAATGTGAACAAAACATTTATATTAGTGTATTTAAAAAAGGATAAAAATTCAACAACAAATGTTTTAAAATGTTGATCGAGTAGACATCCTTAAAGAAGAACGATGACGCTGGCTAGGAGCAAGTGGTCGTGTATGCTATTGTGCCAAGTAGGAATTTCCCTCTATCACACTACTTTAGAGTACAATATAATATACTACTAATTTACATACTATGATGGAAAAATAGTACCAACATTAAGTGTAATAGAAACAATGTAGAACAAGATACGTGAATAAGTGATTCAATTATTTAGAATATTCTTAATAGTCCCACTTATCGACTTGGTTGTCTTGTTTAAACATTGAATTTTTAATTTTGCTTATTTTACACCATAGTTTATGCAGCCGATTTAGTGATGAACAATAAATAGTTACTGTAATCTGATCTACTTAATGGTAAGCTTTTGAAGTGCATGAACATTAAATCAATGTTAACTGGACTATTAATGACTTCCATCAAATTATATCATTATTATTAACTTTGATTAAATTACGTATAAATAAACAGTCAATCAGTCTCGCAATAATCTTCTCTCCTCTTCCAATTCAGTACCCGATGACTTTCCCCTCCGGCCTTATAAATGGTTTCCTCAAAATAAAATCACCAATAATTTCGACAAGGAATGCAGTATGCATCTTGAAGCCAAACATTCACCTAAGTCTAAAGAGCCTTTAATATCCATTCAGTTCACGATCAAAGACCAGATGTTGCATATTTCTTCAAAAAGGCACATCGATTATAGCTTCGACTTTCCACTAATTGACAAGCATTTTGTCAATGGATACACCATTAAGGCTTCTCGATTTTGCCCTTCGAAAATCAATACCGATGTCTACCCTGTCAAAAGGGAACACACTGAGTTCCTTGAAACCAAGATCGATCAGTTCATTGTGCAACTTTTAGATTACGCTAATGGTTATATACACACACATAGACACTGAGCCATGTACCGAGAGAGTTGTGTTCTCGGATGAAGCGGTGGGTATAGTGAAGGTGATGGAAGTTGAAATGTAATGAACCAGATTTTCGACCCTCGAAAATCGACTTCTATATGTTCACTATACAAACATGCCAAATATTCAAGTGCCAGAAATACCGATTGTTAGGGGTGAAGAAGAAAAAGGTAGAAGAAAATATAAACAACAACACAGAATCTCACAATCACAGTGGAACAAAATATAATATATAATAACAGATTTTTATACAAAATAATCTACAACTGTTTATACTTACAATCATCAAAGTACAAAAATCAGTACACAAATCTGGACAGTTGTAATAACTTGTCCTCTTACAGTGGAAATACAAATCAAGTACGAAAATACGTCTTTGTCATCCAGCTCGTCTCCTGAGCTCCATAACATCCTATCCAGAATCTGTAATACTCGGTCTGACCCGAGCATTATAATAAAATAACACCCAAGTCAGTCTGGAAAGCCAGCGTGAGAAAAACATGCTCAATTTGAATTATTATTGTTTTAATAAATCATTTGAAAACAAAGGTATCTCGTAAGCCCACATCACAAATAAACACGATGGGTTTTTTACCCTACGATAACCAAAACATTTTATATCAAATCCTCTGATATTATAATAGTGTCTATTAAAAGTAAATAGAAAATAGCTGAAATGCTTACATCTCACGTTTCAGCATAGTTGGGCACAATCAAAACCGTACGGCGCTAATTGGAGAATGGATTCCATACAATGACTAGGCTATTGGGGTACCGCCCATCACAGTACACCTCTAGAAAAATGTACCAAGGACCATGCTGGGATCCCCTACTACACAAGACCGGCCTACACCTAACCTGGATAGTACTGAATATGTTATCATCCCAGGTGTTCCCACCCTTAAAATCAAGCACTCCCTTTTCCATGCACAATCATATCCATAATTTATGTATATTTGAGGGTATCTAGAAAGGTGATAACATACCCTAATTGGGTGCGACGCACTTAGCCTTGCTGCATCTACCCTGTTTTAGTCATTCTCGGTTGATGACGCTTGAGGCTAACTTTACCTTTCAAGAACTATTCCACTTAGAATGCTCATCGTCCTCCATTGACGATGTTCTGACAGCATTCATCCATACAAGTTGTCATTGGTCTGGACAAACCGAATCACCGTCTTCACTATCTTCACGATATCCATTCGTTACGCTCAAATTGGATCGAAGTGGTTTTTGGTTAATTAAATACGATCCCAGTCTCTTCGAACAATCAACGAATTTGGCCAATATTTGATAGTAGGTTATTTAACTATTAAATAACATCCATAAGCAGTCACTAGGCCCATATTTTAAATTTATCAAACATTTATTTTCAAAATATATTTATAAGATATATATTCAGATGCCTTCCAGTATTCCAACATTTGAAAATGATTTCAAATATTTATCCATAAAAGGATATTCTTAAACCATTTCCACACTTGGAAATATTTCCGAATTCAATTTACAACACTTAGAAAAAGAATATTTCTATATAAATCATTTCACACTTAAAATATTTTCCAAAACCTTCTTTTCAATTCTTAGGAGAATATTTCATAACTTATCTCCTAATCTCTGAAATCATTAATATATTTCTTCTTACAATTTCCAAAACCGATTTATACTCTTTTATAAATCCAACCAACAATTTAAAACTTCTTTTATGAATTTAAATTTCATTTTCGAAGTTCCCATATTCAACATTTTTGAAATTCCATTTTTTCCAAATCCTTATAAAATTTCTCTACCAAAATCACATCCATTTTATAAACCCCGTTTACGAATCTCTAGAGAATTTATAAATAAATTCCAATCACCGCAAAACTCTCTCTATATATATATATACATATAAGATAAGTATTTCTAAAGAATAATAATTTATTTTTAATAACATATTTAAGTAATTATTTAAACATTTTGAATAAACATCGATAATTCATTTCCAATTTATTTTTAAAATAAAACCAATCAATTTACAAAGCTTATTATAAACATGTGAATTCATATCAATAAATATTAAATATTTGAATAATCCATTTTTCCGAAATATTTCAATACTAACTAGTTTTAAATTACATAGTTTAATAAATAAAAAATTTCTTTTAAAAACAAGCTTAACTTCTTAATAAAAATATATTTTTAAATCTCGATAACCAATTCCAATTTATAAATCCCTCTTGATTCATAACACATCGATTTCATTCTGATTCACTAACCATTCTCACTTTTTAAAAATAGAATTCACTGTTTTTCCTAAAAATCTAATTTTCATATCTCGATATAAACTCACCCTGTGAAATTATATTCCAATTTATCAATTAATTTCATTTTCCCTTATTTTTAGACATCATTTATAAATTTATAACTCCTTTGAGTTTCACTTGTTTATAAAACTAATCCCATTTATAAAATATCATTTTATAAATCCATTTCTAAATAAATACCTATTTCAAAAATCTATTTAAAATATTTATTTCGGCTCCTTTTCATATTTTCCAAAAACATCGTTTAAAAATACATCGTTTAAAAATCCTTTATATAAATTATTTTAAAACCTCTATTTAAAATATTTTTAAGAATAGTTAAATACAAACGAAAATCAATTATTGTTCTTATCCAAATCAATTTCTTAAAAATAATCTAAATTTTGATATAAATATTTTTACATTCAAAATCTCCTTTTAAATTCTTCCAAATTCCAAGAATAATATTTATGGTATTTAAAATACCAAAAGTTAGCCCAGTGCTACTATAGCATCCAATAATTCATATCACAACAATAATCTATACAGATTATACTAACACATCATATATTATTATATATGAAAAACAATAAATATAAATTTGAGGAATCCAGTTGGATCCCTCCAACCTGTTTCTCTGCATCCATAGATGTTAATACAACATAAAAATACCAATCCCACTTCGAGGAGGATATCGCGTATATAGGGTCATCCGCTATTATGCGGGGCGCATAGGGTCTCATCCACTCCAATAGGCGGCAAATATATCAACTACTAGTATATATACCACTATATATATTATATATCATCCAACTGATAATAATTCATAAATTCAACCAAGCATCCAAAATTAATTTTAATCATTTAAAATTAATTGCAGTAATCCAAATGAGTGAGATTTACTCACCTTGATTTTATTTGCAATCCATTCTAATTTTATATCTTTTTGCGCAGCTTCCATTCGACTTAACTCTCGTAAACAAATTACGAACTCCATAAATTAACGGTTTTCAATTCTAATCAAAATAAATCAACTCATGGCTTAAATTAAATTAATTATCTAATAATGAATTTATTTAACTTCTTCTCAAACGAAACACGCTACTGTCAGCTCGACTACACACGAGTCGAACCGTCACCAACCCACTGCTCCTCAGCCGCCCCACTGCCCTGGAACCACCACTTACTTCCTAAGGTCATATGAACGAAACTACTCTCTATACACGCGCACTGCTCACTACTCGACTGCTCGACTTCGATCTTGCGTAACATGCCTCAGCCCCACCGTAGCTCGCCCCACCTAGTCCTCACGTCTGCAGCCTCGCGCCATCTCCTCTAAATCGAGCAATCCCCTAAACCTAACACGACTTCCCATGCCTCCATCAGCGTGCTCACGCGCTCCAAACAGCGTACCCTACAACATCATATAGGACTTTGAAACCCTTCCTAATGAATTTCTCCACCCTCACCACGCCGGAGGCCATCCTACTTCATTAGAGCTCAGCTCGACCCCCCTTTGCCTCCATCGCCATTCGCCAAAGCCTTGCCACAATCCTCTGCGACTTCGAGCACTAATCTCCAGTGCATGCGTCTACCTCCAATCGCAACTTCCTCCGCCATTTCTTTTTCATTTCGTTTTGATTTTTTAGTATGTTGATTTCGATTTCTATATATGTTCTCTTATTCGATTCTGTTTTAAAGAAAGGAGAAGGAAGGTACGTGATTTAAAAAGAAAGAGATGGCTTCATAGAGAAGTTGTCGGCTATAGGCACGTGGCTAGGGTGGCTTGAACTTGACCCTTGATTTGATTTATAAATTTTTATATTAAAAATATCACGCTTACGTACCTCGAAATTTTGAACCCCTATTGAGGCGTGTCGCTCGACATTCCTAATGTTATACCGCTATTCCGAACCTAATGGAACAAGTTTCAAGCCCAGTTCGATCATATGTGGAAGAGAGCTTTTTAAATCGACTATTTAATTTAATTTTGATAAAATTATTTCCAGGCGTTTCTATTCTGTACGACCAAACGGTAACACCAAACGCTACAAAATTTGAATCCGATAATAATACACTATTACGGATCCAATGGAACTGGTTTTGTCGAATTCCGAGACTGTGCCCCAGAAGGCTATTTTAACTTGTCGATTAAATCGATGATTTCAAAATTTGAAAAAATTAGTTGAAATATCAGTTTTAAAATCTTACTAACACAATTAAAATTCCAAATCCAATATTTAAACCATTTAAACATTCAAAATTAAAACGTCGAAAAATCCGAGTCATTACATGAAAGCTTTAGAAAAGAAAGCAGTAAAGTGGAATGCTATGATTGTGCTGTTTTCATTGGCATTCCACTTCACCACTCTCTTTTCTACAGCCTTTAACTTCCATCATCTTCACTATATTCACCGCTTCACCAGACTTCACAACTCTCCTAATACATGTCTCGGCATCTACGAGTATATCACTATTATCAGAATCTAGAAGTTCCTTAATAAACTAATCGATTTGGGTTTCAAAGGACACAATGTGTTCCCTTTTAACATGACAGTCATTGGTTTTAATTTTCTAAGGGCACAATAGGGAAGCCTTAATTGTGTAACCACATACTATAAGCTTGTCTATTAATGGCTAATCGAAGCTATAAAAGATATGCCTTTCTGAAACAATTTGCAACAATTTGTTCTGGACTTTAAGGGTAAAATGAACATATATTGAAGGTTCTTTAGACTTGAGTGAAAGCTTGGCTTCAAGATGATATTGCATTCCTTGTCAAAGTTGTTGATTATTTATTTTGTGGAAACCATACATGTGGAAACTTATCATGTATTACAATCTCCTAACAAACCGTGTCCTTAATACAGTTGAACGTGATAAATGTTTGTGGATGATCTCAAATGAAAAGTAACAAATTTGTCCTTTATTAAATAAAACTTGTTTGTTTAATTTTTCATTAGTTAAAAATATTTTATTATAACTACCTTCTAAAAGCTATAAGTACAATACCAGAACAATATATTGCGATCTGCTCAAAAGTAGATTAAGGCATTTCAAAACACTGCCTTGGAGGGTTGCACCCGCAACCTTCATCATTTCGAAGTTTATGGGCAAGTGGAAATTTTTTCAAGAAATGAACATCTAAAGGCGATATTGGATAATACGAAAAATAGGGGAATTTTACTTTTAAAGCTACTGCTAGTACTCATTGGTTTAAATGAAAGAGAGAAATTTTATGGTTGGGTGGATAAGCAAAGCTAGTGTTTAACATTAATTGTGTTCGGTGCAACTTTCAGGTTTGTCTTTGTGTAACTTCCGGGTTCTTCTTTCTGTTGGGTGCAACCTTCAGGTTTGTCTTTGTGTTCAGTGTAGCCTTCGTGCTTGTCTTTGTGTTTGACATAGCCTTCGTACTCGTCTTTGTGACTACAAGAAAAAAGAGCTTTTGCAGCATTTTATAATGCTGCGGTAATCATTCGCAGCGTTTCGAAGAACGTGGCTAACGTCATGCTGCAATAGAATTAGGGAATACTGCAGTGTTTCTAAAATGTTGCTAAAAAAGGCTATTGAAGCTTTTGCGAAATGCTGCAGTAAATAAATTTGCAGCCTTTTTGAGAACGCAGTCTAATAGCATGTTTCAAGTAAAACCAATAATATACAGTAGTTTTAAAACGCTGCAAAAATATTTTACAGCGTTTTCATTTTGCTTCAGTTTGATTTTCTACAACATTTTGTTACTTATAGTATTGCAACCCTTTTTAAACGCTGTAGTATATCGACAATTTTGCTTCATTTTACAATTACTGCAGCAGTTTTAAAGCAATTATAAAAGCCATGAATAATGTATTCAAAAACAAACTGCTCAATTTATAAAACACTAATATATATAATCGATATAATAAGAAGTTATAAAAATTAAACATAATCAAAGTTACATCAATTTCATGCACCATAAAGTTTAGTCGTATACAACATTTCCTACGTTTTGACCACAAATGTTAATGATGTAAAATCTTACAAAAAGTGCTTGCTAAAAGAGAAAATATAAATCGTGGAAAGTCCAAGCCTGTCTCCTTCAAAAGTCCAATATGCCTATAAAAATGCAATTAAAGATTAGCAATAGAGAAAAAATATGATAGAATGTGAAATTGTGTCTTGAATAAGTATGCCAAGGAAATTTACTTGATGTATTTTCATTGAAATGTGATAGCTTAATATGTGTGCTTTGCATGCTAATTGGTTATAGGAATAAAAGATTTAGTTCCACCTCCTGTACCTGATGCCTTCCATGATGTATATATTACAGCCGAGCTTATGGATACTTATCTTCATAATATCATCTGATCCAATAACGATTTATCTGAGGAACAATGTCAGGGAACATTCATATCCTACACGAAAAAAAATCAATAAACACTATTAAATCTATTCTTTTTTCTTTCGAAATTTTGCAGTGCTTTCTATACTAAGTTGTGAGAGGGATTAAAATGCAATTATAGGAAACATTAGATAAAAACAAGTATACATGATTCTGTTTCTTAATTGATAGTGTAATTGCTCAACGACATTGGTAATAGATAGTTCAGAAGACTTAACTTGTACAGTTTCTTCGTTTTTAACATCAACCGATACTATTAACCTATTATTTACATCGTGCTTTAATGTACTTACTAGAACTAATACTATAAACCTGCATGCATAAATCAACCATTTGTAAGCTAAAAGCAAGAGCTGATAAGCATGACATAGACCATTATATGAACATGATCTTAACCATTGTGTCATCACAGTCATGCCACCAAGAATTACATAATAAACTGAAAAGGAACGAAACATTAAACTTCCAGGATATTGAATGACGTCTACTGAAATCCAGGGTACTTGTCATTTACATGCATCTACCTAGTGATGGATTGTCCAGTAAGAATAACAAAAATCACATTTATGCAATTTATCCTACTATAAAATTGAAAGAAATTTCATACCTTGAGAGAGAGAGAGACCTCCTTTGTGTAACTGAGATCCCACAGTGGATGCTCATTTGCCAAATGCAGTTGTCAGGCCTTTGGTAGATACAGATTTGTCGGTGCAGTAACTACAAGTGCAAAATATTTTCATCTTATATGTTTCAAGGTAAAGCTATCTAAATTTCAACGTTTCTGCCATGTTCAAACTGAGTAATATTATCGGAGAAAAAATAGTTTGCTTATTTTAATTAAAATTTTAATACCTTATAGTTTCTTTCAATTTATACCAACATTTTGAACTGGGAACTATGCATAAATCTAGTTTAGTCTTTATCAATTTTGAGGTTTCAAAAATCGAAAAAAAAAACCAAGAAAGAATATCAACTAATTGGGTGAAAAATCAAATCTATGAACTTGTCCAGTACTTGTATAGTTATACATGTCAATGTGTGAACAATTTTAGTGGTCCCTGATTGCAAATAAAGTATACATTATACCCATATATAAAAAAAACAATTGTATCATAATATTTCACTCCAGCTTAGATTTTGAAACTACATACAGAATTGAGATATATTAACAAAAATTTGATTATCCTCTTCACCAACACTTATATCCTTGCCTAGTAGTTAGGCATCCAAGTATTAGTTTAATACTTGTAAGGGAAAATAATAACTGAGTTCTCTATTTAAGTTGCAAAGAAAGTACACAAGTAATTGGCATATTTGATCCGAGACTAATTAGAAAATTGAGCCATGTTTCCCTTATTTATTGCATCAAATACTACATTTGATCCTCGATGTGGAAAGCTAAGACAAAGAATAATAAAAAGGTCAAAATAGTGTGATATGTATTCCACCACACATAGTAGTTTTTCCTTCTATGTCGTAACGGAGTTCCCTTAATCCACTATACATGGTAAGCCCAAAAACTAAAGATGATTCCTAAAAATATTTTTAATATTATAATGCTGCTAAAAAATCTTTGTTATGTATTTCTTTGTTTAGCATGACTTCTATAAAATTTATTATTATTACTATTATTATTATTATTTAGTTAGATTTTAATACTCAGTTAATTTTTATAAACTTATTGAATTTTTATAAAACATAGTTAATTTTTATAAAACTTATTATTATTATTATTATACTCATTTAATTTTTATTATTATTATACATCTTAGTTAACTTATTATTATTATACATCTTAGTTAACATATTGTTATTATTATTATTATACATCTTTGTTAACTTATTATTATTATAAATCTTAATTAATTGTTATAAACTTATTTAAGTTTAATATTTATAAATCTTAGTTTATTATTATTATACATCTTAGTTAACTTACTATTATTATTATACATCTTAGTTAACTTATTATTATTATTAATCTTAGTTAATTGTTATAAACTTATTTAAGTTTAATATTTATAAATCTTAGTTTACTTATTATTATTATTATTGCTACTATAAATCTTAGTTAATTTACTACTATTATTATATATCTGAGTTAATTTTTGTAAAATTATTTATTATTATTACTATTTTTATACTTAATTAATTTTTTATAAAAAAATTATTGTCATTGTTGTTGTTGTTGTTATTGTTATACTTAGTTAATTTTCTATAAAATTTATTATTATTTTTATTGTTATTATTAAGTAGCTATTATTATTATTTAGTTATGTTTTAATAATACTTAGTTAATTTTTAAAAACTTATCAAATTTTTATAAAACGTAGTAAATTTATTATTATTGTTGCTGTCGTCATCGTTATAATACACTCGTTTAATTATTATTATATATATATATATATATTATTATAAATCTTAGTTAATTTTTATAAACTTATTTATTATTATTATTATACTTAGTTAATTTTTCATAAATTTTTTTGTTATTATTATACTTAGTTAATTTTTCATGATAAACATTTCTTTAATCATAATGTAGAGTATTGAATGTCAGAGGTTTGTACAGAATTACCATGGAGATGATTACAAAGGTTCAAGAATCGTAAGCAGGGCTCATGTAACGACCCTGAAATTTTGACATTGAAAATCAGGATATTTAATTGATTTTGAACATCTGAAAGTTAGTTTGATTTGAATTTCAAATATCAAAGTGAATTTGGTAATTTAATTATTGAATTTAATCGTTAAATCTGGGTAGAAATTCGATTCTTTAGTTTTAAGCTGATTAAAAATATTTTCAAGGCTTAGGAAATTCATATTGATTATACAGAAGATAATAGAAGCTTCAGAATTGAATTTGGAGATGGTTTGTTCAATTTTGAAATTTTATCGTTTAAATTGAATTTAAAAATAGCTTTCCGAGGCACAGTCTCGGAATTCGACGAAACCAGTTCCATTGGATCCGTAATATTGTATTATTATCGGATTTCAATTTTCGTAGTGATCGGAGTTGTTGTGTGAGCGTACGATAAACAAACGCGCTGAAATTAAATCGAAAATTTAATATTTTAACTGGTCTGAAAAGCTATCTTCTCCGTACGATCGGATTTGGACTTGGAACTTTTTCCATTGTGTTCAGAACGCGTATAAAACCATATAAACGCCCGTCGGCATGTCTGATTCGGAGTTCGAGATTTCGCGTATTGCGAAATGAGATATTTTGAAAAAAATTATTATAAACGGTCAAAGCCTATAACGTCTCCATCAGCCACCCTACCTTCTGAACGCGCAGAGGTATTTTCTCCTTCTCTTTTAAACCACGCGTCTTTCTTCTTCTGGAAATCGAAGCCAAGCATAAGAAAATAAATAGAAAATGGCTTCAACTAAATAGCGAAACCCAGATCAAGAATGCCGATACCCTTCCTCTCTTCTTCCTTTGAAAAAAAAACTCCTTCAGTTCGTATTCGAACGAAGAAAAAAAAAATTATATTATCGCGACCGAAATCGATCGCGATTTCCCATAGGCGCGACAACGTCAAGGCAAGCGGCTCAGGAAGGTAATGGTGGCAGACTTCGCGAGTTCGATTTGTGGGCGGCGACGTGTCATGAATGTCGCGAGCGCATAGTCGAAATGCGTGAGGGGGACTGGTGGTTCAAAGTCGAACAGTGGTCGACTTAGATTGTGGCTGTTCGCAATAGGGCAAGGCAAGGGCATCGCAAGCGAACTCATGGCCTGGAGGCTCGAAGCAAAGGCGCCGTCAATCAAAGGCGGAGCAAGCGGCGACTGGAAGCTCGTCGAGTTCGATCTCGACTTAGGGTTTTGCTGTCGCGAGGCCTTTATCGAGCAGTGAGGTATCGTTTTTGTTTAATTCAATTTAAATTAACATACGTAGAAACACATGCATGTTAATATATATTGTGATAAGAAGAATATATATATAACACACAGTATTTTCGTTTTTTCAGTAAAGCATGTTTACTGTCTAGTTTTCAAAATTTGTAGATTTTAAATTTATATATATATAGAGTAAAAATTTTATACAGTAAAGGAATTCACTGTTAATTATAGTAAATATATATGTGTAGTTTCAGAAAATAAAATATGTATACATATTTTAGATATTACTTTAAATTTATGGATTGAGTGATTACTTGTTTAATCTACTTATTTAAAATTCTTTTTGATACTAAAAGATATTTTAAATGAAAATAGTTTAAATCCAATTATTAGTAAACTAAATTTATTAAATAGTAATGGATTATTCGAGTTAATTCAAATATTAATTAATCATCTAACCTTTATACAAGGTTAATATAAAATCGAGAAAACAAGCCGGAAATGGAAATGGATTGGAAATGGAATTTCAAACAAATAAAAGCAAAGGTGAGATCTTCTCACTCAAACAAAGGGTTTTGTTTAATTTTAAATAGTTATATTTAAAATTATTGATTGTGTTGATTGTGTGCTTGAGTGATAGTATATATAGTAGTATATAGCAATATATATATATATATATATTGGAGTTGTGGTTTCCCGCATTATATAGCGGATGAGACCCTATACGCCGCATAATAGCGGATGATATTTTATAAATCCCATATACCACGATATTCCACCTCGAAGTGGAATTGGTATTGTGCTAACATCTGTGGATGCAGGGAAAAAGGTTGGAGGGAGCCAACTGGATTCCTCAAAATTATATGAATTTGTTTCATATTATTGTATGAATTTGTTCATATGCTGTGTGATTGTTTATTTATAATATGTGAATGATTATATTTGCGATTGAATGTATTGAAGGCTAAAATTTAGCCGAATGTATTTTTGGTATTGTGACGCCCCACCTCTATACCCACGCTAGCCAAGAACACTACGGTGTAATGCTGTCAACTAGTACGGAGAATAAGGCTGTTGAGGAGCGACCATCCATGTAACTTCTTTGTGCGAGCACTGATATGTCAGATAGTATATCATGTACTTCATTTAAGGAGGAAATCCGACATACCGATACAAACTCAAAGCTATCACACAGTGGCTATATAAAATCTTCGGAAACAAACATAGAAGTAAACATAACATAAATCAGTCACAGACATCCATATCACAAAGGCGGAAAAAGATATGAATATATATATAACACATGAAAGTGTACATCAGAGTAGTGGTCAAAAAGATCCACGATAATACAAAAGAATAGCAACACGTGCTATACAAAAGAATAAGTACACAACATAGAGTCTATATCTCAAATGTGTACAACCAAAAACTACTAATCTAAGTAGTTAGCCAAAAGTCAGAATAATCCCAGAAGAGAAGTCAAGCAGAAGCACCTGTAACATCTCGGTCCGACCCGAGTATTATTTATAAGAAAATAATAAACGGATCAGGCATAACATGAACATGTAATAACCATAAAGGCATACTACTGTAACATAGTGTAACAACCCTAGATTTTGGCCTATATTTTAAATTTTGACTTTATTTTATTTTAAATTATTTTAAACTTGTTCTATTTCAAACATTTCATTTTAAATATAAATGTTGACTATTAAGTGATTTATAGTTCAAACTAGTATAAATTGGATATTTCACTGAAAAGTGAATTTCTATTGAAACTGGTCAAACTTTGACTTTTGAATTTTAAATTTAAATATTTCAAATTCTTAAATTTTATCTTTTATTATGAAAATAGATTTAATTCCATAGATACAGCTTTTCGTTTCGTTGGAAACGGAGTTAAATTGTGAAAGTTATGTATATTTCAATATTGTATGTAACCGATGTATTTAGCAATATTGTCTATTTTAAATTATATTTTATTTGTCATATTTTGTTCTAATATGTGTTAGTATTTTATTTTATGTATAATTTTGTCTTTTAAATAATTTAAAGTGATTTTATAATTTTTCCAAAGCGTATTGAATTTATTTTCTATTTTTAAAGGCTAGTTTCTATTTTTCTGCTATTTTCTTCAATTAAATTATATTTAATTAAAATTTATTTATTCATTTTGTGAATGCATTTTTATTTTATGTTATTATCTTTGTTTATAAATGTTTTACAAGTCCATAAACTTTTTCCAAAGTTCATTGCATTTATTTTTCATATTTTCAAGACTAGTTGCAATTTTTGCTGTTTTACTTAATTAAATTTTATATAATTAATAATTAATTAATTTATTTTTGATTATTTACTAAATTTTTGTATTTTATCTGAGTTTATATATATATTTCAGTTATATAAAACTTAAAAAGAAATTAGAGGAAATATGAAAAGTTTTAAACTATTGAAATTCCTATGGCTTTTCACCTCCCGACCTTTCACTTTCTCAACTCCTCTCTTCAATGTTTTTGGCCATGCATACCCTATTCTTTTCAGCGGACTTCTTTTCATTTTTTTCACGCAAGCACTTCTCTTTCTCCTCCAAAAAAATCACGGCCATGGCTTCAAAATTTTGGGTAAAAATTCCTTCTTTCTTCCTTGTTTTCTATGTTTTTTCTATTGAAACTGCATATGCTCTCTACCTTCATAATTTGGTTCCTCCTCCTCCAGGCTTTGGCCGACCACCACGACCCCCTTCCTCTGACCATCACCCATCCTAGCAACCCTCCTCCTCAGGCCTAACCAATCCAAGTCCAAGATCTACACAAAATCCACCAAAAACCATCACAAACTATCACTTATGACCTAGAATTGTCATATCCTCCTTCTACCACCTTTTGCCACCACTACCTCCACCACCTCTGACCTGACCTTCCACCACCTCTGGCCCACACTCCAGCCACCACCTGACCAACACATACCATGGCCAAGCCACATCAGCAAGGGGCCGAACCCTATGGTGCAACAAAAGCCACACTTTGCCTTGAAACCCTTTGGTATTCCATTGCCTTCAACACCTTGTAACTTCAACTCACCTTCATCACCTTGTAGCCGCACCTTTTCCAGACCATACCTGATCCAAACCATGCCTTTAGCCGTGCCATTTCAGATCTGGAGCTGAAGTATAGGTGGTAGGAAGCAAGTGCAAACACTTTGACTTTGTTTATGCATCCATTTCTAGCATTGTTTATTGAATTTTTGGGTTGAAATCTTATGTTGTTTGTAATTGTTTGGTTTGAATGTGACAAGACAATTAGCTTTGGCTCTCCCACACTCAAATATATCGTGCTCTCGTGCCTCTGGAAATCTTTGTTGTGCGTTTGTGGTTGTCATCTCCAGCTTGAACAAGTGAGTAATTCTCACCAGACAATGTGTACTTATATAACTAGTAAACTAACACCATTTGAATCTGTAAAATTATATCGTCCTGTTGTAACTGTTATATTATGATCATATAATGTTTACCCCTGTTATTACATATGTTATATCATCTATTACTGTTATCTCATGCTATTCTGTTTATTTATATCAGTTTATCACACTGCAAGTTCCCTGTAGATTAGAATCACTATGGGTTGAAATGATACATACCCGAACGGACTTTAGAATAAGGAAAAATCGTTATGGGCTGAAATGATAGGCCTGAACGGTTTTTATTTATTTATTTATATTACTTGGGATTGCGGGTTTGAAATGATAAAACCCAGTTTTTCTTTGTAAATTGAGGATTGAAATGATACATATCCGTATCACTTGACCTAGGCTAGAAAATTATATACAGACCCGTGGTTTATATATTTTTCTGAAAATTTTAAAATACTTTTTTTAATGTAAATATTATGGTATTTTGATTTAAATTTCATTAAAATGATTTCTATAAAGTATTTGTGATTTTCTACAAATTAAATAAGTGAATTAAGTAAATGGTGAAGTAGAATTTGAAATATAAGTTAATTTTGGAATTTATGATTTTGTTTATAAATGGAATTTTTGTAAAGTAAGAAAATATGACAAATTTGATTTAAAGATGAATTTAATGATTTTTATTAAGTAATAATAATGTTTTAAAGGTGTTAATGATTTTGTATAAATTAAAATATGGAATAAATGAACATTTAAGCTGAATTTGGAAATATAACTTAAATTGAATTTTGTGAAATTTGTTTAAAAGTGAAATTTTAATTAAGTAAAATAAATGGAAATAAGCTATATTTTTGGAAATTTAAACTTAGTTGTTAAGTTAATAATTTAATTAAAGAAATGAAAATTTAATTGTTATTAAATTTGATTTTTGTATGGAAATTTGATTTTATAAAATCATAGAAATAAAGGTATTTAAATGATCGTGTTAAATGTGAAATATATGATTTTATAAGTTAAAATGATTTATATTAAAAGTTAATTATTTGTGGAATTGTAAATAAAACTCTGAATATGATTTAACATCATTTTGAAATGTAATGTAAAGGATATTACAACATTTTGTAAATGTTGTAGTGTTTTAAATGAACTAAAAGGTTAATTTGAAATAAAGGCTATTATGGCACTTTGTAAGTGCTATAGTGGTTAAACTTAACATGTAAGTTAATTGAAACTTAAAAGAAATCTATTACAGCATTTAACGCTGTCTTTTGTTAATTAACTGTTTTAAACTATAACTTTACGTAGCATTTTATAAGTGCTACGGAAACTATATTTTGTTGTTTTAAATTAATTTTAATGAAAAATAATCTCTGGAAAATGATATAATTTTGGGAAATTAAATGTTAAATTTCTAAAGATAATGAAGAGATATTTAAGTGGAAGAATTTGATTTCTAATGTGAGTTTAAAATGGTATTTAAATTTAATAAAATGAATGGATTTGAATGAATAAAAATGAATGGTGTTTTGAATAATATTTTGATATTGTGAAATGAGTTTGAAATGATACTTGATTTCTAACTTATTTAATTTATTTGATAAATGAATATTTGAAGTATATATTAATTGAGTTTATTTAAATGATATTGGATTTATGAAATGTGGGAGATTTAAAGTTTTGAAATATACTAAAGATTGAATATTGTATTTTGTGGATTTAATCTATATTGGGAATTGATAAGATTTGAAACGGTTTGTTGGTAAACTGTAATTGAATTGAAATTTGATGGTTTTAATTTAATAAGTTTGTAAATGTATAGAATTAAAAGATGATTTTAAATATATGATTTCGAAATGCTGTGATTTTCAAAGTATAATGATTTCAAATGTTTTGTTTCAAAAGAGTTATAACTTTGAAAGTATAGACTATTTGAAAGGTGAATATATGTTTGAAATGGAAATGATGTTGTTTTGAAATGAACATAGTTTAGAAATAAAATGATTTTGGTTTCGAAGTATAACTATCTAAGGTATGATATTTTGATATATAAAAATGATTTGAAATAAAGTTTGAAAAGATATAATATTTTGATGTATTAAAATGATTTGAAAAGAAGTTTGAAAGGATACGATATTTTAGAATATTGAAATGATTTGGAAATGATAAATCTTTATTTTGATAAAGACATGATTTTGAAATGATATCTTATTTTGAAGTAAAGTATTGTTTTTAAAAGTTATAACCACGGGTTATAATAACGATTGGTTGGCAAAGAGACCGGGATCGGATATGGACATACTCTCTGTCGATACCGAAAACCACTTTGACAACCGTGTACGCGGTGGAGATTCCAGAATGAAGTAGGATGGTGGCGACGTTCTTAAGGTATGTTACGTGGACCCAACTCCCATGAGTTGGCATAAGGTGGCTAAAACAGGAGCGATTGACGGACCAAGGAGGTAGCACCTCTTATCGGACACACTTCTTCGATACCATTCTATTACTTGTGATTGATTTGGTGGCCACCCTTGATTAGGAGTGTTGTTCGAGGTGGGCGGTAGTGGCTGCTATGCGTCACCACGAGTCCGGATGCGTAATTGGTATATCTACCCTGGCATTGCCTAGTTGTGCCATGTCACCTACCATATCGAGCTTTACTACGATTATTATTTTAAGATCCGACCGCGTTAAGGTTCTCCATCCCCTTAACGCTATTTTCTTTATGATTATACTTTACTGATTAGACATTATTATAATAGCGAATATTACTACATAGTAGATAGTTTAACGGATCCTTAAAGAATGGGCGGTCCCAAGCATTCTTTAAGTTACTTGTACCTTATTACAGTTCACTTGAGTTGGTTTATATTATATAAGTATATATTGTCCTGACTCGAGTGTTTGTGTTTTGCTTTACGCTCGGGTCAGCCTGAGTATTCACAGATTTGGATTTCCACCTTCTGGAGATTTGAATCGCTGGAGATTATCTGCTAGTCTTGTTCTATCGACTTCAGTTATGTTGCTCTGTTCAGCTTGTACTTGGTTATCTTATTTATACTTCTGTTGTACTCTATTTCTTCTATTGTATCTTATGTACTCTGATATATTTATATAGTAGCTTCATGAACTACTATTTCTTTTACTTCCGCTGCATTATTTTACTCTGTGTCTGTGATCTGTGATTATATTTATTTACTGTATATTCTGAGATTTGCCAAATTTTAATTACAACGCGGTATTTTGAGCAATTCAACTCCGGCATGAGTGTCTACCTATACACTTATAATGGATGTGAATGGTTGAAAATATCTGGTCGTTACAGTTGGTATCAGAGCTTTGGCTTTGAGGCAAAACTCAGCATATAGAGTAGATTTATTTACAGAATCACTTTCGTTCGAGTTTGAATCTTTTCCTCTTGATTCGAATTTCCTTTTAATTTTTGGAACGTTCCTTGCGGTTCCAAAATTCATTCTTGTCCCTCACTATTCATCTTCTTTTGATTCTGAAGTATCCCATAACTCCGCTTCGAATGAGCTTTATAGTGAATTGGTGGTCTCGCCAATATTCTAATGACTTGTAAAAGGGGGAAAACTCCTTTACAAATTTGCATCGATTCACCAGAGATTTATAGTTATCCTTGGTTTAGATGCTAATATCTTTTGTTATTCCAAACTCTATCTCTTGAGATCGGATGTAGATTTACCCCAGGAAAATCCACATTTGCTCTTATTCATTAAGTCACGGTTGACCCGGTTAAGGTTGCCCGCGATTTATCTAAGCTTATCCATCTTCATATTTTGTTAATTAATCATCTTGTTTTTGTTTCTAAACTATCTCCAACATTTTGAATTGTACTTTTAAATCTATATTTTATTATATATTGTGTTGTTTGAGTTGTTGATGTCGATTTGGGTTTCCGATCGATTCGTCTGATCAACGCTATCGATAGGATTTCTAAAACACTTTGACAGAACAAACCGATACAATATTATTTTAAAATTTGGTTAATTAAATAAATTTTAATATATAAGTAAATTTATGGAACTTAATAAATTGGTTTAAATTGATTATTTAAAATGATAATACTTGATTTATCATTTATTGTTCTACAAAGGAATTTATAAATAGTAGTTTATAAATTTATTTGGGAACTGAAATGAATTTAAAACAAGAAATTTAAAGAGTTTAATTTCCGATGGATTTCAAACCTTGTGTTTAAAATTTATAAAAGGATATTATTTAAAGTATTTTTGAATAAATTTTTTTTTTGTCTCTAAAGGATTTTAAAGTTTAAAAATTAAGTGCTCTTCTCTTTGTCGTTGGAAAATAATTTCGGTGATGACTGCAGCATCATCGACGTTCATTTTCGAGTTTCGAAGTGAAGAAACCATTCTGTAGTCTTGCTACAGCTTTGTTTTGGGAAACTTGATTGATATAAATTTCTAAAATATGATTGATTTATAAAATATATAGATATGTGATTTAAATTTGATTTGACAAATTATGTACATACATTTATCTATCTCTAAATGGTTTGAAAGGAATCGGAGATTTTATTCTTAAATTCTATCTTAAATAATAACTTCAAATATAAAAAGAAAATCAAATTTTTTGAATAGATGATTCAAGCTTGAAATGATTGAATTAGGATGTTTATAGTGTATATTAATTTTAGAAAGTTTTATTTGTATAATTCTCAATTGCATTCCAATATAACTTACCTTAATTTTTAGAAGATAACAATGTAATTCGATAATATACAATATAAAAAGATTTTTATAAATAAAATTTGAGTGGTTATAATAAATATTATACACTTAAATTTTAGTTATAAAAAGATTAACACAGGTAAATAGACTAAAAGGTTAATTGAATAATTTACAATACAAATGATGTTAAGGGAATTAGGAATAAATTAAAACAGTTATAATAAGTGTAAGCATATTTAACATATGTGATAAAATATTTGAGAGGGATAAATTTAATTATAATTAGGAATAAAGAAGAATTAAATTTATTGAATGTTATACACTTAATTTTAATCAAATCATGATTTTAGAGATTGTTTGTTTAAGAAAATTTGATGATAAGATAATGAAATTAGAGATAGTTAAGATTTATTTAACTTGTGTAAAATTAATTATCAGTTAAGCTGAAACCATGGAAATTTCAAAACTATTATCTTATTTTGTTTTTCAAACTTATTACCTAATTTTGTTTTTCAAACTGTCTGTTAGTTGTTGTAACGACCCTGAATTTCGAACAAATTAAATTGGGAATATTTAATTAATTTTAAATATTTGAACGACGATTTAATTTGAATCCCCGATATAACTTTGAAATTGGCGATTAAATTATAAAATTTAATCTATTGATGTTGAATAAAAATTTAAATCTTCAGTTTACAGTTGAAGAAAAATATTTCAAAAGCTTTTAAAATTCGTATTGAAATTTCTGAAGATAACAGAAGCTTCAGAAACGAATTTGGAAGTGAATTGTTCAGTTTGAAAAATTATCGTTCGTATCGATATTCAAAAATAGCGTTCCGGGGCACAGTCTCGGAATTCGACGAAACCAGTTCCATTGGGTCCGGAATATTGTATTATTGCCGGGTTTCAAATTTCGTATTGATCAGAGTTGTTATATGAGCGTGCGACATATAAACACGTTGAAATTTTTAATCGAATTCAATTGGAATTTAAACTCGAATTTAATCAAATATCAGTACTTTGCCTTTCCATCAAAATACTGTGGCAAAGTGAAGCAAGCACGTATTCTCTGTAGAATCACGTACTCTTGTATCCCCATTGCGTTACAAATCTCACGCGCTACTCAAAAGAAATCATGCCGAACCCAAATAAAATAAGGGAGAATGATTTTCTTCCCTCCTCTCAGTTAAAATCGAAAATAATGGCCGAAGTGAATGCAATCAAAAAACAATTCGAAAATACGAAGGCCTCGTCTCAAAATCAAAAGCTAAGCATCTCCAATATAATCGAACCCAGCTCGACTTCGAAGATAAGAGGGTCTGACGAAAATCGCGAGGCGTTCTCTCGTCGAAGGCGGACTAGGGGCGTTCACGACAAGCCTAGGGGATCGCGACCGCGTCAATGGCAACGCCGTGTTACTCGATGACAGTGGGTTCGCCTGGGGTGTAGGCCGGAGGCGGCGAGACTAGTATCGCGAACTAGGGTTTCGCCCAGGGGGAGGCGCGTGAGCAACTGGAATCGATTTGGGGCAACTTTGAAAATCGTCTCGATATAACATGGGGTGGCGCGCGTTCAAGGCAGTGGGAGGCGTTGGGGATCGCGGCGGCGTTCGCAAGCATGGTGGCTCGAGTTCGAGCGCGATGGAAAACAGGAGGACGAGTCCATGGTCAGTGGCAGCTAGGGCTTCGAGATGTCAGTGGCAAGTCGAGGCTGGTGAGGGGTTGTTCGCGAAGCTGGCGAGGCATGGGGTTTCAACGGCATCGTGATTTCTGGGTTGTCGCAGTTCGAAGGCGAGAAGAGTTTGGGGAAGCTGGGATAGCAGTTCGGCGATCGAAGTCGAGCAACGAGCTGGGTTCTTCAATCGCAGTGGGGTAATCCTTTGTTTAGTCTCGTTTGATTTAGAAATATAAGAGATAAATATGTATATGTATAAAAACTGGAAAACATTTACAGTAAAGGAAATGGTGATTTAAATTTATATAAAAAGGGATTTGTTTGCAAATTACAATAAAGTTTTATATAGGTTAGAAATAGGATTTTAAATGTTTGAAGATTTAAAGATGTTTTAAAATGTGTTAAAAAGAACTACTATTTTAAGAAATGGAAATTTATAAGGGAATTTAGTTTGAAAAAAATTAAATTTTTAGTTAAACAAATTTATTTAAAGATATTTATTTAAAATAAAATTTTTAGTTAAATAAATTTGTTAAAAGCAGAAATTTGTTAGTTATAACTATCATAACGAAGATTTGATTCGAATAATAATCAATTGTGTATAAATATTTTACTAGGTCAAAACCTGTAAAGAAATCAAGCCGAAAATGGAAGTGGATTGCAAATAAAAAGCTAAGGTGAGATTATTTTCTCACTCAAAATTGATTGCAGTTATTTATTGACTGATTGATTGATATTGGATGTGATAGTAGATATAGTAGGATATATATATCTATATATAGCAATATATACATATTGGCATATGTATATATTGGATTGATGATTTCCCGCCTCGTATAGCGGATGAGACCCTATTGCGCCGTTAGTAAGCGGATTTATAAAAAACCTATATACCGCGATAATTCCGTACTGGAGCGGAATTGGTATTGTGCTAACATCTTTGGATGCAGGGAAACAGGTTGGAGGGATCCAACTGGACCCCTCAATATTGTTGTGAATTTATTTTATTGTGATATGATAATTCTGTGAATGATTATATTGATACGATCGATGATATTGATGATTGGGAATTGTTTGAAAATAAAAATTGGCCGAATGGATGTTTGATATCATTGGATTCCAAAATATACGAAATTGGATTTTTGAAATCAAAAATAGGAATTTCTAAATGAATCAATTTTAGAAATTTAATAATTTTGAAGAAAGGAATTTTTAAAGTATAAAAAGTTAATTTTTATAATCTTATGGAATAAATTCCAGAATAAAGTGAAATTGCTAAATAAAAGAATTTCATAAAACAGTGATTATAAATTGAAGAATTTAATTTAAATTTGGATTTTTAAATAGATTGAAAGAGACAAAGAAATTTATTCTCTTCAAAAGGAATTTATTTAAAATGAAATAAGTTGGAAGTCCAATTAGAAATTAAATTTATGAATTGAAATAACTTGGGAAATCAATGTAAAAATGATTTCAAATTGAAGAATTCTTTTAAAAATAGAATATTGAATAAATTGGAAAGAATAAGGAAAATTATTTAGAAATGATAAAATTTTGGAAATCAATCTGTAATTGATGTAGTATTTGGAAATGACGTTAAAATGGGTTTATAAAAGGGTAAATTTTACAGTTGTAAAGTTTTAAAAGAATGATCTTTGTAAATAAATGAAATTTTAAGTATTTAACTTATAATATGGATTGTGGTATATAAATTGAATTGTGAATTGAATTGGTAAATAAAGAAGATTTATAAACTGAAGTTTTTATAAATAGAAATAGAATTTATAACCGTGTTTATAAATTCGAAATCGATTGAATTCGATAAATTAAATATAGAAGATTATCAAAGAAGATATATTCGCGATTTTGGATAGCGAATTTTTATTGAAATAAAAATGTGTGGAAAAGATTGAAATTGGGTTAAGTAAATTATATTCACGATTTTGGACAGTGAATATATTGTTAAGTGAAATGGATTCATTTTTGAAGAAGTAATATTTTAAAAATGAAGTTAAACATTTTAAAGATGTTTTAAAACGTATTATGAATCGAAAGCATAGATTTCAACAGTGCTTGTTGAAATAGACGTTTCGAGAAATTTAAGGAAATGGACTATAACACTGTTGTTATAGTAAATGATTTCCGAAAGGAAATGTTTTTTATCTAGTATTGGGATTTATATATCTATCTAAATTTTCGAATCCCTATACTAGTGATTTTGAGTCGTCGTAACGATGTTTTACGTAACATTCGTTTTGACTCAAATAAATGTTGTTATAATAAATGATTTCCTTAAAGAATGAATATATACTTAATTTGATTTAAGTATATCGGATATTTTCCAAGTGTTGAAAATAAAAGATTTGTGAAATACTTATTATTAAATAAGTATGGAAATGTTTTTCCAATATGAAATGAACTGTTTTGAGATTTTATCTTCTTAAAGATAAATTGAGAATGAATATGGAATCGATTTGAAAATCGAATATCAGTAGATATTCGAAAGTATAAATTCAATACGGAATTTATAAAAGAAAGCGAAGTTGTTTAAAAATAAATATTGATTTATTTTTGAAGTGAATATTTGAAATTGTTTTCAAATGGTTAAGTGTGGAAAATTTTATATCTAGTAAAGATATTTTTGAAGATGAAATAATTTGGAAAATTATTTGGAATCTGATGATGTTGCGCATCTTTATTGATAGTTAAATAACCGACTATCAATAATTACCTTGAGTAGGTATTTGTTGTGAATTGGATGAATTTGAATGCCACACTTATTTTTAAATAAACGCTCACTATTCGGGTTAGCCGGGAAAGGACCATGGGGTCGTATAACCCATTCCGAATATGTGATACGTCGTTATGAATTGCATTTGAAGACCGGTGTTGAAGACCGGATATTTTTGAAAACGGAAGGATTACCGTCGAGTTACTCTACATCGGCTGATCTCCGGTTTAGAGGTTTTTATCACCCTTAGTGATGGGAAATCCTGACGTGATTAAAAATTATCCGGAAATGCAAGGGCTTCGTGAGAAGTGCCTTCGGTTCTGTTCGATCCCGGAACAGACTTGTATGGATTGTGTGTCTGACGTTACACTTTGAGATATAAAGCTGATTTCTTTCAAATACATATCTGTTGGTGGCGGAGAATTTATTCTCTTAGCTTAACACCCTTCTCTGAGACGTACGAGCTCAGAGGTTATGTAATTGAAATTTATCAGCGATATATCCCAATTTGGTAACGTGGCATACTAAGTGTTGCTGTGAAATGATCGGTGTTTGATCATTTGTGATATGATCATTTGTTTGATCTTATATCTTTGTGATCATAGGTTGATCATTTTGTTTGACCCGAAGCAGGGCTTTTTGTAGAAAGCGTAGCTTTGTGGACGAGACTTCGTCGAGCCTCACACCCCGGAAATGGTCGAAACAGGACGAATGCAGCAAGGTTCTAGGGAGTAGCGCCCCTTAGTGTATGTCATTCCTTCTGGATAAAGGTGGTATCATGGTATGGAGCCCAGATACTTAACCTCTGTGGTTACTGCATTATTATTATCTATGTGGTTTGTTGCGAATCGGGGATCCTCGGGAAGATCGGTGACGATCGGGGGATGGCATACGCGTGTCAGTAGTTACCTATTTTTGCAGAGGTAACCCGGCCTTGTGTTGGCAGAGATCCGGTTAGGTTCTCGGGTCGTCTATTCCAGGGACGTACCCATCGTGGATAGGAAGTTCCTTAGCCTGACCATTTGTTGGAAATCCAAAGAAACAATACGAGCCTTTACGATTTCAATTGTATAACCTGTCTCCTCAGGAGGCAGCTATAGCAGGCATAATATAATGGTACCTATGCTGGCTAAGATTTATATTCTACTTTCGAAATGTTTTCCACTATGCACTAGTAATAATATCAAAAATGATTTGATTTTGCGTAGTAAGCATCTTTGACTATCATAAGAAGAAATCTCCTCCAAGTCTGCGTTTGCATTGTGTGTGTGGTGGGAGGTCTTATGGTAGTTTCATTTTCCAAAAGCATTGCGAATTGACTTTAAAATTTTCTGTTGTTTATTTTAAAGAATAACTGTTTTACGATCTCACACCAGTCACCATGACTGACTCGGAGTTTATTGTTTCCCTTCTAAACTCTGGGTGCCCACAAATTTTCCACACGGGCAGTCTAGAGTTAGATTATCAGGATTATCAGGATATTCTGGAGCTTTGGAGATATTCTGGATGACGAGACGTAGTATTTGTATATGATAGTATTTATTCCGCTGTGTATTCTGTATGAGGACAAGTTATATAACTGTCCATTGTTGTATATTGACTCTGATGATTGATGTATATATAAACTGATATAGTTCTTTGTTTTAAAAGACTAGTGTTTATCTATTATATATTGTTCCGCTGCGATATGTGAGATTTTGATATTGTTCTGTTTCTGATGCTGTTCTGTTGTTGTTCTTCTCTCTTCTTCTCTTTTCTTCTTCTTCTTACTTTTTCTTCTTTCTAAAACCCTCACTATTGGAGTTTCCGGCACTCGATTGCTCGGCAGTCGATAAAGTGAGTATCGATGTCGAATTTTCGAAAGTCGAAAATTTCGGTATGTGACAAAGTGGTATCAGAGCATATGGTTAAGCGACAACCCTGCTCTGTTGGGTGTTACTCATTAGAGATAGAGTCAGTAGTACTCTAGAATGAGTTGAGTGTAATAATAGATATGAGCGCGTATTTGTTAGTGAATATAAAAAATGTTTATATTGTGTTTGCTTATCCGTTGAGATGTTTATGAATTTTGGTCGGTATGTGGGACGCCATATTATCGATAGGGATTTCTAAACACTTAAACGAGGCAAGACGACATAGTATTGTTTTAAAATAGGGTGAATGAAATAATTTTACCCAAAACTATTTTGTATATAAAAGAAATGATTTTTCTGTAAATTATTACAGTATATGGTTGCATGGATGTTAGGAAAGTGATAATGTTGAAATGTTATCATTTTTATAAGAAATTGAAATCGTAACTCCAAAGTTAAGAAATAAATCCATATACAAATGAAATTTAAAGAATGTAAATTATAATTGTAACTTATAATTTAAAACGGGATTCCAGAGAAGTTTTGGAAACGTTTTGAAAAGAATTTGAAATTTATGGAGATTTGGAAGTTTAAATCTTTTCGATTTGAAAATGAATTTCGAAGGTTTTGAAAAATATTTTGGAGAGTTGAAAGCTCTAAACTCTTTTAGGTCGCTGGAAAATAATTCCGATGATGATCGCGACATCACCGGTGTTCATTTTTGGGTTTCCAAAAGAGAAATTGCTGCCAAATTATTTTAAAAGGAAGTTGTTTGAAAAGTTGGGTTTTGTTTTGAAAGTTCAAAGGATGATTTGACTTGTTTTCAAAATGGTTTTGAAAAGGGTTGAAAAGACTCTGGAATGCTATATTAAAATGTTTATGAAATGATACTAAGTTGATAACTTATACAATTTGAATTTTGATAGAATAAATTTAACTTAAAGAATGAAGTTAAATCAAAGTAAGTATAAGTGAATATAACTGGAATTGAAATTTGATTTGAAAATCAGATTCGAATTGGAAATGAAAGAATTAGTGAATGAGTTTCAGAATGTATAAATAAATCTGAATTCGTAAGTTGAGTAAAACTGAAATTGAAGATGAATGTGAAACTTTGTTCTGAAGTTGTTAGTAAATGAAATTCAAGCTGAATATTGAAATTTAAAATGAATTAGCGAATGAAACTAATATAAAGAGTGATATGAATTAGTAAATGAAAGATGATCGATAGAAATTCAATATTCAGAATAGAAGATAAAATTAAATTCAAATGAAAATTGAAATGTGAAATTGAATGATAATGAATATGTAACTTCAGTAGAGAATTAGAAATGATATAAGAAGTACATATTGAAATTTTGTAATCGAATTTGCAAAATAGTTTGAATGCTGTAACTAGATATAATGGCTAGTAGATATACAGGTATAAAGGGATTGGAAAATTTATTTCACAGATAAATTTGAATTGCTCGAAAAAGGTACGTATTTGAATTATAATATGAGTTTTTGATGATTTCTCTCTAGCCGCTTGGCTTTTTCTTTTTCTTTTTGAAATCTGAGAGTCCGTAGGGACGTTTTGTAGTAGTGCCGTATTAGCCGCGCAAAGGAGACGCTGGCGAAATTTTTCGAAAATTTAGGGCGTTAGAAAATTTTTGAGAAATTATGAAAGTTTAAATTTGAATTTAAACTCGAATTTGAATTTAGAAGTTAAACAATGTTGTTTGAACTTATAATTGAAATTGGAAAACTAGTTGAAATGATAACGAATCTTGAGTAGAGAGAGTTTTGATAAATTGATAAAACTATTGGACTGTGGAAAAATAGTAGACGAGTTAAGGATTTTTTTTTTCTCTAACTTGTAATTTCGAGGACGAAATTCTTTTAAGGAGGGAAGTCTGTAACGACCCTGAATTTCGAACAAATTAAATTGGGAATATTTAATTAATTTTAAATATTTGAACGACGATTTAATTTGAATCCCCGATATAACTTTGAAATTGGCGATTAAATTATAAAATTTAATCTATTGATGTTGAATAAAAATTTAAATCTTCAGTTTACAGTTGAAGAAAAATATTTCAAAAGCTTTTAAAATTCGTATTGAAATTTCTGAAGATAACAGAAGCTTCAGAAACGAATTTGGAAGTGAATTGTTCAGTTTGAAAAATTATCGTTCGTATCGATATTCAAAAATAGCGTTCCGGGGCACAGTCTCGGAATTCGACGAAACCAGTTCCATTGGGTCCGGAATATTGTATTATTGCCGGGTTTCAAATTTCGTATTGATCAGAGTTGTTATATGAGCGTGCGACATATAAACACGTTGAAATTTTTAATCGAATTCAATTGGAATTTAAACTCGAATTTAATCAAATATCAGTACTTTGCCTTTCCATCAAAATACTGTGGCAAAGTGAAGCAAGCACGTATTCTCTGTAGAATCACGTACTCTTGTCTCCCCATTGCGTTACAAATCTCACGCGCTACTCAAAAGAAATCATGCCGAACCCAAATAAAATAAGGGAGAATGATTTTCTTCCCTCCTCTCAGTTAAAATCGAAAATAATGGCCGAAGTGAATGCAATCAAAAAACAATTCGAAAATACGAAAGCCTCGTCTCAAAATCAAAAGCTAAGCATCTCCAATATAATCGAACCCAGCTCGACTTCGAAGATAAGAGGGTCTGACGAAAATCGCGAGGCGTTCTCTCGTCGAAGGCGGACTAGGGGCGTTCACGACAAGCCTAGGGGATCGCGACCGCGTCAATGGCAACGCCGTGTTACTCGATGACAGTGGGTTCGCCTGGGGTGTAGGCCGGAGGCGGCGAGACTAGTATCGCGAACTAGGGTTTCGCCCAGGGGGAGGCGCGTGAGCAACTGGAATCGATTTGGGGCAACTTTGAAAATCGTCTCGATATAACATGGGGTGGCGCGCGTTCAAGGCAGTGGGAGGCGTTGGGGATCGCGGCGGCGTTCGCAAGCATGGTGGCTCGAGTTCGAGCGCGATGGAAAACAGGAGGACGAGTCCATGGTCAGTGGCAGCTAGGGCTTCGAGATGTCAGTGGCAAGTCGAGGCTGGTGAGGGGTTGTTCGCGAAGCTGGCGAGGCATGGGGTTTCAACGGCATCGTGATTTCTGGGTTGTCGCAGTTCGAAGGCGAGAAGAGTTTGGGGAAGCTGGGATAGCAGTTCGGCGATCGAAGTCGAGCAACGAGCTGGGTTCTTCAATCGCAGTGGGGTAATCCTTTGTTTAGTCTCGTTTGATTTAGAAATATAAGAGATAAATATATATATGTATAAAAACTGGAAAACATTTACAGTAAAGGAAATGGTGATTTAAATTTATATAAAAAGGGATTTGTTTGCAAATTACAATAAAGTTTTATATAGGTTAGAAATAGGATTTTAAATGTTTGAAGATTTAAAGATGTTTTAAAATGTGTTAAAAAGAACTACTATTTTAAGAAATGGAAATTTATAAGGGAATTTAGTTTGAAAAAAATTAAATTTTTAGTTAAACAAATTTATTTAAAGATATTTATTTAAAATAAAATTTTTAGTTAAATAAATTTGTTAAAAGCAGAAATTTGTTAGTTATAACTATCATAACGAAGATTTGATTCGAATAATAATCAATTGTGTATAAATATTTTACTAGGTCAAAACCTGTAAAGAAATCAAGCCGAAAATGGAAGTGGATTGCAAATAAAAAGCTAAGGTGAGATTATTTTCTCACTCAAAATTGATTGCAGTTATTTATTGACTGATTGATTGATATTGGATGTGATAGTAGATATAGTAGGATATATATATCTATATATAGCAATATATACATATTGGCATATGTATATATTGGATTGATGATTTCCCGCCTCGTATAGCGGATGAGACCCTATTGCGCCGTTAGTAAGCGGATTTATAAAAAACCTATATACCGCGATAATTCCGTACTGGAGCGGAATTGGTATTGTGCTAACATCTTTGGATGCAGGGAAACAGGTTGGAGGGATCCAACTGGACCCCTCAATATTGTTGTGAATTTATTTTATTGTGATATGATAATTCTGTGAATGATTATATTGATACGATCGATGATATTGATGATTGGGAATTGTTTGAAAATAAAAATTGGCCGAATGGATGTTTGATATCATTGGATTCCAAAATATACGAAATTGGATTTTTGAAATCAAAAATAGGAATTTCTAAATGAATCAATTTTAGAAATTTAATAATTTTGAAGAAAGGAATTTTTAAAGTATAAAAAGTTAATTTTTATAATCTTATGGAATAAATTCCAGAATAAAGTGAAATTGCTAAATAAAAGAATTTCATAAAACAGTGATTATAAATTGAAGAATTTAATTTAAATTTGGATTTTTAAATAGATTGAAAGAGACAAAGAAATTTATTCTCTTCAAAAGGAATTTATTTAAAATGAAATAAGTTGGAAGTCCAATTAGAAATTAAATTTATGAATTGAAATAACTTGGGAAATCAATGTAAAAATGATTTCAAATTGAAGAATTCTTTTAAAAATAGAATATTGAATAAATTGGAAAGAATAAGGAAAATTATTTAGAAATGATAAAATTTTGGAAATCAATCTGTAATTGATGTAGTATTTGGAAATGACGTTAAAATGGGTTTATAAAAGGGTAAATTTTACAGTTGTAAAGTTTTAAAAGAATGATCTTTGTAAATAAATGAAATTTTAAGTATTTAACTTATAATATGGATTGTGGTATATAAATTGAATTGTGAATTGAATTGGTAAATAAAGAAGATTTATAAACTGAAGTTTTTATAAATAGAAATAGAATTTATAACCGTGTTTATAAATTCGAAATCGATTGAATTCGATAAATTAAATATAGAAGATTATCAAAGAAGATATATTCGCGATTTTGGATAGCGAATTTTTATTGAAATAAAAATGTGTGGAAAAGATTGAAATTGGGTTAAGTAAATTATATTCACGATTTTGGACAGTGAATATATTGTTAAGTGAAATGGATTCATTTTTGAAGAAGTAATATTTTAAAAATGAAGTTAAACATTTTAAAGATGTTTTAAAACGTATTATGAATCGAAAGCATAGATTTCAACAGTGCTTGTTGAAATAGACGTTTCGAGAAATTTAAGGAAATGGACTATAACACTGTTGTTATAGTAAATGATTTCCGAAAGGAAATGTTTTTTATCTAGTATTGGGATTTATATATCTATCTAAATTTTCGAATCCCTATACTAGTGATTTTGAGTCGTCGTAACGATGTTTTACGTAACATTCGTTTTGACTCAAATAAATGTTGTTATAATAAATGATTTCCTTAAAGAATGAATATATACTTAATTTGATTTAAGTATATCGGATATTTTCCAAGTGTTGAAAATAAAAGATTTGTGAAATACTTATTATTAAATAAGTATGGAAATGTTTTTCCAATATGAAATGAACTGTTTTGAGATTTTATCTTCTTAAAGATAAATTGAGAATGAATATGGAATCGATTTGAAAATCGAATATCAGTAGATATTCGAAAGTATAAATTCAATACGGAATTTATAAAAGAAAGCGAAGTTGTTTAAAAATAAATATTGATTTATTTTTGAAGTGAATATTTGAAATTGTTTTCAAATGGTTAAGTGTGGAAAATTTTATATCTAGTAAAGATATTTTTGAAGATGAAATAATTTGGAAAATTATTTGGAATCTGATGATGTTGCGCATCTTTATTGATAGTTAAATAACCGACTATCAATAATTACCTTGAGTAGGTATTTGTTGTGAATTGGATGAATTTGAATGCCACACTTATTTTTAAATAAACGCTCACTATTCGGGTTAGCCGGGAAAGGACCATGGGGTCGTATAACCCATTCCGAATATGTGATACGTCGTTATGAATTGCATTTGAAGACCGGTGTTGAAGACCGGATATTTTTGAAAACGGAAGGATTACCGTCGAGTTACTCTACATCGGCTGATCTCCGGTTTAGAGGTTTTTATCACCCTTAGTGATGGGAAATCCTGACGTGATTAAAAATTATCCGGAAATGCAAGGGCTTCGTGAGAAGTGCCTTCGGTTCTGTTCGATCCCGGAACAGACTTGTATGGATTGTGTGTCTGACGTTACACTTTGAGATATAAAGCTGATTTCTTTCAAATACATATCTGTTGGTGGCGGAGAATTTATTCTCTTAGCTTAACACCCTTCTCTGAGACGTACGAGCTCAGAGGTTATGTAATTGAAATTTATCAGCGATATATCCTAATTTGGTAACGTGGCATACTAAGTGTTGCTGTGAAATGATCGGTGTTTGATCATTTGTGATATGATCATTTGTTTGATCTTATATCTTTGTGATCATAGGTTGATCATTTTGTTTGACCCGAAGCAGGGCTTTTTGTAGAAAGCGTAGCTTTGTGGACGAGACTTCGTCGAGCCTCACACCCCGGAAATGGTCGAAACAGGACGAATGCAGCAAGGTTCTAGGGAGTAGCGCCCCTTAGTGTATGTCATTCCTTCTGGATAAAGGTGGTATCATGGTATGGAGCCCAGATACTTAACCTCTGTGGTTACTGCATTATTATTATCTATGTGGTTTGTTGCGAATCGGGGATCCTCGGGAAGATCGGTGACGATCGGGGGATGGCATACGCGTGTCAGTAGTTACCTATTTTTGCAGAGGTAACCCGGCCTTGTGTTGGCAGAGATCCGGTTAGGTTCTCGGGTCGTCTATTCCAGGGACGTACCCATCGTGGATAGGAAGTTCCTTAGCCTGACCATTTGTTGGAAATCCAAAGAAACAATACGAGCCTTTACGATTTCAATTGTATAACCTGTCTCCTCAGGAGGCAGCTATAGCAGGCATAATATAATGGTACCTATGCTGGCTAAGATTTATATTCTACTTTCGAAATGTTTTCCACTATGCACTAGTAATAATATCAAAAATGATTTGATTTTGCGTAGTAAGCATCTTTGACTATCATAAGAAGAAATCTCCTCCAAGTCTGCGTTTGCATTGTGTGTGTGGTGGGAGGTCTTATGGTAGTTTCATTTTCCAAAAGCATTGCGAATTGACTTTAAAATTTTCTGTTGTTTATTTTAAAGAATAACTGTTTTACGATCTCACACCAGTCACCATGACTGACTCGGAGTTTATTGTTTCCCTTCTAAACTCTGGGTGCCCACAAATTTTCCACACGGGCAGTCTAGAGTTAGATTATCAGGATTATCAGGATATTCTGGAGCTTTGGAGATATTCTGGATGACGAGACGTAGTATTTGTATATGATAGTATTTATTCCGCTGTGTATTCTGTATGAGGACAAGTTATATAACTGTCCATTGTTGTATATTGACTCTGATGATTGATGTATATATAAACTGATATAGTTCTTTGTTTTAAAAGACTAGTGTTTATCTATTATATATTGTTCCGCTGCGATATGTGAGATTTTGATATTGTTCTGTTTCTGATGCTGTTCTGTTGTTGTTCTTCTCTCTTCTTCTCTTTTCTTCTTCTTCTTACTTTTTCTTCTTTCTAAAACCCTCACTATTGGAGTTTCCGGCACTCGATTGCTCGGCAGTCGATAAAGTGAGTATCGATGTCGAATTTTCGAAAGTCGAAAATTTCGGTATGTGACAGTTGTCCTTATTTTTCCTTATCTTGCTACAGACTGGTATAGGCATCTATCTATAATCTTTTTGCTTAGAAATCTTTCTATAATCTTTATAATCTTTGGTACTCATTTTAAATCTGAGCACTGCTTTCCACCCACAGACTGTCGGTCAAGCGGAAAGAGTGAATCAGATTCTAGAGGATCTTTTCGTACTTGTGTTCCTGATTCTGGAGAATCTTGGGAAGACCATCTCCACCTTGTTAAACTTACCTATAACCACAGTTATCAGGTATAATTTCAATCTTTTGTCATCTTGTCTTAATCTCATTTCAATTTTATCTTTCCTGTGTTTTCCCGTACTTCATTCCTTTTCGGGGACGAAAAGTTTTGAGTGGGGGAGAGTGTAACAACCCTAGATTTTGGCCTATATTTTAAATTTTGACTTTATTTTATTTTAAATTATTTTAAACTTGTTCTATTTCAAACATTTCATTTTAAATATAAATGTTGACTATTAAGTGATTTATAGTTCAAACTAGTATAAATTGGATATTTCACTGAAAAGTGAATTTCTATTGAAACTGGTCAAACTTTGACTTTTGAACTTTAAATTTAAATATTTCAAATTCTTAAATTTTATCTTTTATTATGAAAATAGATTTAATTCCATGGATACAGCTTTTCGTTTCGTTGGAAACGGAGTTAAATTGTGAAAGTTATGTATATTTCAATATTGTATGTAAACTGATGTATTTAGCAATATTGTCTATTTTAAATTATATTTTATTTGTCATATTTTGTTCTAATATGTGTTAGTATTTTATTTTATGTATAATTTTGTCTTTTAAATAATTTAAAGTGATTTTATAATTTTTCCAAAGCGTATTGAATTTATTTTCTATTTTTAAAGGCTAGTTTCTATTTTTCTGCTATTTTCTTCAATTAAATTATATTTAATTAAAATTTATTTATTCATTTTGTGAATGCATTTTTATTTTATGTTATTATCTTTGTTTATAAATGTTTTACAAGTCCATAAACTTTTTCCAAAGTTCATTCCATTTATTTTTCATATTTTCAAGACTAGTTGCAATTTTTGCTGTTTTACTTAATTAATTTTTATATAATTAATTAATTTATTTTTGATTATTTACTAAATTTTTGTATTTTATCTGAGTTTATATATATATTTCATTTATATAAAACTTAAAAAGAAATTAGAGGAAATATGAAAAGTTTTAAACTATTGAAATTCCTAAGGCTTTTCACCTCCCGACCTTTCACTTTCTCAACTCCTCTCTTCAATGTTTTTGGCCATGCATACCCTATTCTTTTCAGCGGACTTCTTTTCATTTTTTTCACGCAAACACTTCTCTTTCTCCTCCAAAAAAATCACGGCCATGGCTTCAAAATTTTGGGTAAAAATTCCTTCTTTCTTCCTTGTTTTCTATGTTTTTTCTATTGAAACTGCATATGCTCTCTACCTTCATAGTTTGGTTCCTCCTCCTCCAGGCTTTGGCCGACCACCACGACCCCCTTCCTCTGACCATCACCCATCCTAGCAACCCTCCTCCTCAGGCCTAACCAATCCAAGTCCAAGATCTACACAAAATCCACCAAAAACCATCACAAACTATCACTTATGACCTAGAATTGTCATATCCTCCTTCTACCACCTTTTGCCACCACTACCTCCACCACCACCACCTCTGACCTGACCTTCCACCACCTCTGGCCCACACTCCAGCCACCACCTGACCACCACATACCATGGCCAAGCCACATCAGCAAGGGGCCGAACCCTATGGTGCAACAAAAGCCACACTTTGCCTTGAAACCCATTGGTATTCCATTGCCTTCAACACCTTGTAACTTCCACTCACCTTCATCACCTTGTAGCCGCACCTTTTCCAGACCATACCTGATCCAAACCATGCCTTTAGCCGTGCCATTTCAGATCTGGAGCTGAAGTATAGGTGGTAGGAAGCAAGTGCAAACACTTTGACTTTGTTTATGCATCCATTTCTAGCATTGTTTATTGAATTTTTGGGTTGAAATCTTATGTTGTTTGTAATTGTTTGGTTTGAATGTGACAAGGCAATTAGCTTTGGCTCTCCCACACTCAAATAATTATCGTGCTCACGTGCCTCTGGAAATCTTTGTTGTGCGTTTGTGGTTGTCATCTCCAGCTTGAACAAGTGAGTAATTCTCACCAGACAATGTGTACTTATATAACTAGTAAACTAACACCATTTGAGTCTGTAAAATTATATCATCCTGTTGTAACTGTTATATTATGATCATATAATGTTTACCCCTGTTATTACATATGTTATATCATCTATTACTGTTATCTCATGCTATTCTGTTTATTTATATCAGTTTATCACACTGCAAGTTCCCTGTAGATTAGAATCACTATGGGTTGAAATGATACATACCCGAACGGACTTTAGAATAAGGAAAAATCGTTATGGGCTGAAATGATAGGCCTGAACGGTTTTTATTTATTTATTTATATTACTTGGGATTGCGGGTTTGAAATGATAAAACCCGGTTTTTCTTTGTAAATTGCGGATTGAAATGATACATATCCGTATCACTTGACCTAGGCTAGAAAATTATATACAGACCCGTGGTTTATATATTTTTCTGAAATTTTTAAAATACTTTTTTTAATGTAAATATTATGGTATTTTGATTTAAATTTCATTAAAATGATTTCTATAAAGTATTTGTGATTTTCTACAAATTAAATAAGTGAATTAAGTAAATGGTGAAGTAGAATTTGAAATATAAGTTAATTTTGGAATTTATGATTTTGTTTATAAATGGAATTTTTGTAAAGTAAGAAAATATGACAAATTTGATTTAAAGATGAATTTAATGATTTTTATTAAGTAATAATAATGTTTTAAAGGTGTTAATGATTTTGTATAAATTAAAATATGGAATAAATGAACATTTAAGCTGAATTTGGAAATATAACTTAAATTGAATTTTGTGAAATTTGTTTAAAAGTGAAATTTTAATTAAGTAAAATAAATGGAAATAAGCTATATTTTTGGAAATTTAAACTTAGTTGTTAAGTTAATAATTTAATTAAAGAAATGAAAATTTAATTGTTATTAAATTTGATTTTTGTATGGAAATTTGATTTTATAAAATCATAGAAATAAAGGTATTTAAATGATCGTGTTAAATGTGAAATATATGATTTTATAAGTTAAAATGATTTATATTAAAAGTTAATTATTTGTGGAATTGTAAATAAAACTCTGAATATGATTTAACATCATTTTGAAATGTAATGTAAAGGATATTACAACATTTTGTAAATGTTGTAGTGTTTTAAATGAACTAAAAGGTTAATTTGAAATAAAGGCTATTATGGCACTTTGTAAGTGCTATAGTGGTTAAACTTAACATGTAAGTTAATTGAAACTTAAAAGAAATCTATTACAGCATTTAACGCTGTCTTTTGTTAATTAACTGTTTTAAACTATAACTTTACGTAGCATTTTATAAGTGCTACGGAAACTATATTTTGTTGTTTTAAATTAATTTTAATGAAAAATAATCTCTGGAAAATGATATAATTTTGGGAAATTAAATGTTAAATTTCTAAAGATAATGAAGAGATATTTAAGTGGAAGAATTTGATTTCTAATGTGAGTTTAAAATGGTATTTAAATTTAATAAAATGAATGGATTTGAATGAATAAAAATGAATGGTGTTTTGAATAATATTTTGATATTGTGAAATGAGTTTGAAATGATACTTGATTTCTAACTTATTTAATTTATTTGATAAATGAATATTTGAAGTATATATTAATTGAGTTTATTTAAATGATATTGGATTTATGAAATGTGGGAGATTTAAAGTTTTGAAATATACTAAAGATTGAATATTGTATTTTGTGGATTTAATCTATATTGGGAATTGATAAGATTTGAAACGGTTTGTTGGTAAACTGTAATTGAATTGAAATTTGATGGTTTGAATTTAATAAGTTTGTAAATGTATAGAATTAAAAGATGATTTTAAATATATGATTTCGAAATGCTGTGATTTTCAAAGTATAATGATTTCAAATGTTTTGTTTCAAAAGAGTTATAACTTTGAAAGTATAGACTATTTGAAAGGTGAATATATGTTTGAAATGGAAATGATGTTGTTTTGAAATGAACATAGTTTAGAAATAAAATGATTTTGGTTTCGAAGTATAACTATCAAAGGTATGATATTTTGATATATAAAAATGATTTGAAATAAAGTTTGAAAAGATATAATATTTTGATGTATTAAAATGATTTGAAAAGAAGTTTGAAAGGATACGATATTTTAGAATATTGAAATGATTTGGAAATGATAAATCTTTATTTTGATAAAGACATGATTTTGAAATGATATCTTATTTTGAAGTAAAGTATTGTTTTTAAAAGTTATAACCACGGGTTATAATAACGATTGGTTGGCAAAGAGACCGGGATCGGATATGGACATACTCTCTGTCGATACCGAAAACCACTTTGACAACCGTGTACGCGGTGGAGATTCCAGAATGAAGTAGGATGGTGGCGACGTTCTTAAGGTATGTTACGTGGACCCAACTCCCATGAGTTGGCATAAGGTGGCTAAAACAGGAGCGATTGACGGACCAAGGAGGTAGCACCTCTTATCGGACACACTTCTTCGATACCATTCTATTACTTGTGATTGATTTGGTGGCCACCCTTGATTAGGAGTGTTGTTCGAGGTGGGCGGTAGTGGCTGCTATGCGTCACCACTAGTCCGGATGCGTAATTGGTATATCTACCCTGGCATTGCCTAGTTGTGCCATGTCACCTACCATATCGAGCTTTACTACGATTATGATTTTAAGATCCGACCGCGTTAAGGTTCTCCATCCCCTTAACGCTATTTTCTTTATGATTATACTTTACTGATTAGACATTATTATAATAGCGAATATTACTACATAGTAGATAGTTTAACGGATCCTTAAAGAATGGGCGGTCCCAAGCATTCTTTAAGTTACTTGTACCTTATTACAGTTCACTTGAGTTGGTTTATATTATATAAGTATATATTGTCCTGACTCGAGTGTTTGTGTTTTGCTTTACGCTCGGGTCAGCCTGAGTATTCACAGATTTAGATTTCCACCTTCTGGAGATTTGAATCGCTGGAGATTATCTGCTAGTCTTGTTCTATCGACTTCAGTTATGTTGCTCTGTTCAGCTTGTACTTGGTTATCTTATTTATACTTCTGTTGTACTCTATTTCTTCTATTGTATCTTATGTACTCTGATATATTTATATAGTAGCTTCATGAACTACTATTTCTTTTACTTCCGCTGCATTATTTTACTCTGTGTCTGTGATCTGTGATTATATTTATTTACTGTATATTCTGAGATTTGCCAAATTTTAATTACAACGCGGTATTTTGAGCAATTCAACTCCGGCATGAGTGTCTACCTATACACTTATAATGGATGTGAATGGTTGAAAATATCGGGTCGTTACAGTTGGTATCAGAGCTTTGGCTTTGAGGCAAAACTCAGCATATAGAGTAGATTTATTTACAGAATCACTTTCGTTCGAGTTTGAATCTTTTCCTCTTGATTCGAATTTCCTTTTAATTTTTGGAACGTTCCTTGCGGTTCCAAAATTCATTCTTGTCCCTCACTATTCATCTTCTTTTGATTCTGAAGTATCCCATAACTCCGCTTCGAATGAGCTTTATAGTGAATTGGTGGTCTCGCCAATATTCTAATGACTTGTAAAAGGGGGAAAACTCCTTTACAAATTTGCATCGATTCACCAGAGATTTATAGTTATCCTTGGTTTAGATGCTAATATCTTTTGTTATTCCAAACTCTATCTCTTGAGATCGGATGTAGATTTACCCCAGGAAAATCCACATTTGCTCTTATTCATTAAGTCACGGTTGACCCGGTTAAGGTTGCCCGCGATTTATCTAAGCTTATCCATCTTCATATTTTGTTAATTAATCATCTTGTTTTTGTTTCTAAACTATCTCCAACATTTTGAATTGTACTTTTAAATCTATATTTTATTATATATTGTGTTGTTTGAGTTGTTGATGTCGATTTGGGTTTCCGATCGATTCGTCTGATCAACGCTATCGATAGGATTTCTAAAACACTTTGACAGAACAAACCGATACAATATTATTTTAAAATTTGGTTAATTAAATAAATTTTAATATATAAGTAAATTTATGGAACTTAATAAATTGGTTTAAATTGATTATTTAAAATGATAATACTTGATTTATCATTTATTGTTCTACAAAGGAATTTATAAATAGTTGTTTATAAATTTATTTGGGAACTGAAATGAATTTAAAACAAGAAATTTAAAGAGTTTAATTTCCGATGGATTTCAAACCTTGTGTTTAAAATTTTTAAAAGGATATTATTTAAAGTATTTTTGAATAAATTTTTTTTTTGTATCTAAAGGATTTTAAAGTTTAAAAATTAAGTGCTCTTCTCTTTGTCGCTGGAAAATAATTTCGGTGATGACTGCAGCATCATCGACGTTCATTTTCGAGTTTCGAAGTGAAGAAACCATTCTGTAGTCTTGCTACAGCTTTGTTTTGGGAAACTTGATTGATATAAATTTCTAAAATATGATTGATTTATAAAATATATAGATATGTGATTTAAATTTGATTTGACAAATTATGTACATACATTTATCTATCTCTAAATGGTTTGAAAGGAATCGGAGATTTTATTCTTAAATTCTATCTTAAATAATAACTTCAAATATAAAAAGAAAATCAAATTTTTTGAATAGATGATTCAAGCTTGAAATGATTGAATTAGGATGTTTATAGTGTATATTAATTTTAGAAAGTTTTATTTGTATAATTCTCAATTGCATTCCAATATAACTTACCTTAATTTTTAGAAGATAACAATGTAATTCGATAATATACAATATAAAAAGATTTTTATAAATAAAATTTGAGTGGTTATAATAAATATTATACACTTAAATTTTAGTTATAAAAAGATTAACACAGGTAAATAGACTAAAAGGTTAATTGAATAATTTACAATACAAATGATGTTAAGGGAATTAGGAATAAATTAAAACAGTTATAATAAGTGTAAGCATATTTAACATATGTGATAAAATATTTGAGAGGGATAAATTTAATTATAATTAGGAATAAAGAAGAATTAAATTTATTGAATGTTATACACTTAATTTTAATCAAATCATGATTTTAGAGATTGTTTGTTTAAGAAAATTTGATGATAAGATAATGAAATTAGAGATAGTTAAGATTTATTTAACTTGTGTAAAATTAATTATCAGTTAAGCTGAAACCATGGAAATTTCAAAACTATTATCTTATTTTGTTTTTCAAACTTATTACCTAATTTTGTTTTTCAAACTGTCTGTTAGTTGTCCTTATTTTTCCTTATCTTGCTACAGACTGGTATAGGCATCTATCTATAATCTTTTTGCTTAGAAATCTTTCTATAATCTTTATAATCTTTGGTACTCATTTTAAATCTGAGCACTGCTTTCCACCCACAGACTGTCGGTCAAGCGGAAAGAGTGAATCAGATTCTAGAGGATCTTTTCGTACTTGTGTTCCTGATTCTGGAGAATCTTGGGAAGACCATCTCCACCTTGTTAAACTTACCTATAACCACAGTTATCAGGTATAATTTCAATCTTTTGTCATCTTGTCTTAATCTCATTTCAATTTTATCTTTCCTGTGTTTTCCCGTACTTCATTCCTTTTCGGGGACGAAAAGTTTTGAGTGGGGGAGAGTGTAACAACCCTAGATTTTAGCCTATATTTTAAATTTTGACTTTATTTTATTTTAAATTATTTTAAACTTGTTCTATTTCAAACATTTCATTTTAAATATAAATGTTGACTATTAAGTGATTTATAGTTCAAACTAGTATAAATTGGATATTTCACTGAAAAGTGAATTTCTATTGAAACTGGTCAAACTTTGACTTTTGAACTTTAAATTTAAATATTTCAAATTCTTAAATTTTATCTTTTATTATGAAAATAGATTTAATTCCATGGATACAGCTTTTCGTTTCGTTGGAAACGGAGTTAAATTGTGAAAGTTATGTATATTTCAATATTGTATGTAAACTGATGTATTTAGCAATATTGTCTATTTTAAATTATATTTTATTTGTCATATTTTCTAATATGTGTTAGTATTTTATTTTATGTATAATTTTGTCTTTTAAATAATTTAAAGTGATTTTATAATTTTTCCAAAGCGTATTGAATTTATTTTCTATTTTTAAAGGCTAGTTTCTATTTTTCTGCTATTTTCTTCAATTAAATTATATTTAATTAAAATTTATTTATTCATTTTGTGAATGCATTTTTATTTTATGTTATTATCTTTGTTTATAAATGTTTTACAAGTCCATAAACTTTTTCCAAAGTTCATTCCATTTATTTTTCATATTTTCAAGACTAGTTGCAATTTTTGCTGTTTTACTTAATTAATTTTTATATAATTAATAATTAATTAATTTATTTTTGATTATTTACTAAATTTTTGTATTTTATCTGAGTTTATATATATATTTCATTTATATAAAACTTAAAAAGAAATTAGAGGAAATATGAAAAGTTTTAAACTATTGAAATTCCTAAGGCTTTTCACCTCCCGACCTTTCACTTTCTCAACTCCTCTCTTCAATGTTTTTGGCCATGCATACCCTATTCTTTTCAGCGGACTTCTTTTCATTTTTTTCACGCAAACACTTCTCTTTCTCCTCCAAAAAAATCACGGCCATGGCTTCAAAATTTTGGGTAAAAATTCCTTCTTTCTTCCTTGTTTTCTATGTTTTTTCTATTGAAACTGCATATGCTCTCTACCTTCATAGTTTGGTTCCTCCTCCTCCAGGCTTTGGCCGACCACCACGACCCCCTTCCTCTGACCATCACCCATCCTAGCAACCCTCCTCCTCAGGCCTAACCAATCCAAGTCCAAGATCTACACAAAATCCACCAAAAACCATCACAAACTATCACTTATGACCTAGAATTGTCATATCCTCCTTCTACCACCTTTTGCCACCACTACCTCCACCACCACCACCTCTGACCTGACCTTCCACCACCTCTGGCCCACACTCCAGCCACCACCTGACCACCACATACCATGGCCAAGCCACATCAGCAAGGGGCCGAACCCTATGGTGCAACAAAAGCCACACTTTGCCTTGAAACCCATTGGTATTCCATTGCCTTCAACACCTTGTAACTTCCACTCACCTTCATCACCTTGTAGCCGCACCTTTTCCAGACCATACCTGATCCAAACCATGCCTTTAGCCGTGCCATTTCAGATCTGGAGCTGAAGTATAGGTGGTAGGAAGCAAGTGCAAACACTTTGACTTTGTTTATGCATCCATTTCTAGCATTGTTTATTGAATTTTTGGGTTGAAATCTTATGTTGTTTGTAATTGTTTGGTTTGAATGTGACAAGGCAATTAGCTTTGGCTCTCCCACACTCAAATAATTATCGTGCTCACATGCCTCTGGAAATCTTTGTTGTGCGTTTGTGGTTGTCATCTCCAGCTTGAACAAGTGAGTAATTCTCACCAGACAATGTGTACTTATATAACTAGTAAACTAACACCATTTGAATCTGTAAAATTATATCATCCTGTTGTAACTGTTATATTATGATCATATAATGTTTACCCCTGTTATTACATATGTTATATCATCTATTACTGTTATCTCATGCTATTCTGTTTATTTATATCAGTTTATCACACTGCAAGTTCCCTGTAGATTAGAATCACTATGGGTTGAAATGATACATACCCGAACGGACTTTAGAATAAGGAAAAATCGTTATGGGCTGAAATGATAGGCCTGAACGGTTTTTATTTATTTATTTATATTACTTGGGATTGCGGGTTTGAAATGATAAAACCCGGTTTTTCTTTGTAAATTGCGGATTGAAATGATACATATCCGTATCACTTGACCTAGGCTAGAAAATTATATACAGACCCGTGGTTTATATATTTTTCTGAAATTTTTAAAATACTTTTTTTAATGTAAATATTATGGTATTTTGATTTAAATTTCATTAAAATGATTTCTATAAAGTATTTGTGATTTTCTACAAATTAAATAAGTGAATTAAGTAAATGGTGAAGTAGAATTTGAAATATAAGTTAATTTTGGAATTTATGATTTTGTTTATAAATGGAATTTTTGTAAAGTAAGAAAATATGACAAATTTGATTTAAAGATGAATTTAATGATTTTTATTAAGTAATAATAATGTTTTAAAGGTGTTAATGATTTTGTATAAATTAAAATATGGAATAAATGAACATTTAAGCTGAATTTGGAAATATAACTTAAATTGAATTTTGTGAAATTTGTTTAAAAGTGAAATTTTAATTAAGTAAAATAAATGGAAATAAGCTATATTTTTGGAAATTTAAACTTAGTTGTTAAGTTAATAATTTAATTAAAGAAATGAAAATTTAATTGTTATTAAATTTGATTTTTGTATGGAAATTTGATTTTATAAAATCATAGAAATAAAGGTATTTAAATGATCGTGTTAAATGTGAAATATATGATTTTATAAGTTAAAATGATTTATATTAAAAGTTAATTATTTGTGGAATTGTAAATAAAACTCTGAATATGATTTAACATCATTTTGAAATGTAATGTAAAGGATATTACAGCATTTTGTAAATGTTGTAGTGTTTTAAATGAACTAAAAGGTTAATTTGAAATAAAGGCTATTATAGCACTTTGTAAGTGCTATAGTGGTTAAACTTAACATGTAAGTTAATTGAAACTTAAAAGAAATCTATTACAGCATTTAACGCTGTCTTTTGTTAATTAACTGTTTTAAACTATAACTTTACGTAGCATTTTATAAGTGCTACGGAAACTATATTTTGTTGTTTTAAATTAATTTTAATGAAAAATAATCTCTGGAAAATGATATAATTTTGGGAAATTAAATGTTAAATTTCTAAAGATAATGAAGAGATATTTAAGTGGAAGAATTTGATTTCTAATGTGAGTTTAAAATGGTATTTAAATTTAATAAAATGAATGGATTTAAATGAATAAAAATGAATGGTGTTTTGAATAATATTTTGATATTGTGAAATGAGTTTGAAATGATACTTGATTTCTGACTTATTTAATTTATTTGATAAATGAATATTTGAAGTATATATTAATTGGGTTTATTTAAATGATATTGGATTTATGAAATGTGGGAGATTTAAAGTTTTGAAATATACTAAAGATTGAATATTGTATTTTGTGGATTTAATCTATATTGGGAATTGATAAGATTTGAAACGGTTTGTTGGTAAACTGTAATTGAATTGAAATTTGATGGTTTGAATTTAATAAGTTTGTAAATGTATAGAATTAAAAGATGATTTTAAATATATGATTTCGAAATGCTGTGATTTTCAAAGTATAATGATTTCAAATGTTTTGTTTCAAAAGAGTTATAACTTTGAAAGTATAGACTATTTGAAAGGTGAATATATGTTTGAAATGGAAATGATGTTGTTTTGAAATGAACATAGTTTAGAAATAAAATGATTTTGGTTTCGAAGTATAACTATCAAAGGTATGATATTTTGATATATAAAAATGATTTGAAATAAAGTTTGAAAAGATATAATATTTTGATGTATTAAAATGATTTGAAAAGAAGTTTGAAAGGATACGATATTTTAGAATATTGAAATGATTTGGAAATGATAAATCTTTATTTTGATAAAGACATGATTTTGAAATGATATCTTATTTTGAAGTAAGTTATTGTTTTTAAAAGTTATAACCACGGGTTATAATAACGATTGGTTGGCAAAGAGACCGGGATCGGATATGGACATACTCTCTGTCGATACCGAAAACCACTTTGACAACCGTGTACGCGGTGGAGATTCCAGAATGAAGTAGGATGGTGGCGACGTTCTTAAAGTATGTTACGTGGACCCAACTCCCGTGAGTTGGCATAAGGTGGCTAAAACAGGAGCGATTGACGGACCAAGGAGGTAGCACCTCTTATCGGACACACTTCTTCGATACCATTCTATTACTTGTGATTGATTTTGTGGCCACCCTTGATTGGGAGTGTTGTTCGAGGTGGGCGGTAGTGGCTGCTATGCGTCACCACCAGTCCGGATGCGTAATTGGTATATCTACCCTGGCATTGCCTAGTTGTGCCGTGTCACCTACCATATCGAGCTTTACTACGATTATGATTTTAAGATCCGACCGCGTTAAGGTTCTCCATCCCCTTAACGCTATTTTCTATATGATTATACTTTACTGATTAGACATTATTATAATAGCGAATATTACTACATAGTAGATAGTTTAACGGATCCTTAAAGAATGGGCGGTCCCAAGCATTCTTTAAGTTACTTGTACCTTATTACAGTTCACTTGAGTTGGTTTATATTATATAAGTATATATTGTCCTGACTCGAGTGTTTGTGTTTTGCTTTACGCTCGGGTCAGCCTGAGTATTCACAGATTTGGATTTCCACCTTCTGGAGATTTGAATCGCTGGAGATTATCTGCTAGTCTTGTTCTATCGACTTCAGTTATGTTGCTCTGTTCAGCTTGTACTTGGTTATCTTATTTATACTTCCGTTGTACTCTATTTCTTCTATTGTATCTTATGTACTCTGATATATTTATATAGTAGCTTCATGAACTACTATTTCTTTTACTTCCGCTGCATTATTTTACTCTGTGTCTGTGATCTGTGATTATATTTATTTACTGTATATTCTGAGATTTGCCAAATTTTAATTACAACGCGGTATTTTGAGCAATTCAACTCCGGCATGAGTGTCTACCTATACACTTATAATGGATGTGAATGGTTGAAAATATCGGGTCGTTGTTTTAAAAGTTATAACCACGGGTTATAATAACGATTGGTTGGCAAAGAGACCGGGATCGGATATGGACATACTCTCTGTCGATACCGAAAACCACTTTGACAACCGTGTACGCGGTGGAGATTCCAGAATGAAGTAGGATGGTGGCGACGTTCTTAAGGTATGTTACGTTGGGGTAAATAAGAAAAAGTGGGGAAATAAAAGAAACAAAATAGAATCTTGCAGCGGAACGATAAAATATAATAATCAAATAACAGTTCATGAAGCTGTTTTACAAAACATTTGATTATACTTATACAATATATATCAGAGTTACACATACCAGAGAATGATAATTATGCAGCGGAATACAATGGTGTAGTAGAATATATAACAAATAGTAATAATAAAATCTTCGTCTTCGTCCTTCAGAAATAGGGCCTTCAAATCCTGAAATGCTCAGGCTGACCCGAGCGAATTGAAAAAAACAAAACACTCGAGTCAGAACTAAAATATCTTATGTAAGTTAAATCAATGAAATAAATATGAGTGTAAACGGCGTCAGAGATGTTTACGGGGTTTGACATCTCCTATCCAGTGTCTAACGTGAGTGCAGTAACTTAAGAAATGTTCGGGATTCACATCTCTTAAGGATCCGTTAAACTATCTACTATGTAGTAATATTCGCTATATACAGTAGTGTCTAATCAGTAAAGTATAATCATATAGAAAATAGCGTTAAGGGGATGGAGAACCTTAACGCGGTCGGATCTTAAAATCATAATCGTAGTAAAGCTCGATATGGTAGGTGACACGGCACAACTAGGCAATGCCAGGGTAGATATACCAATTACGCATCCGGACTGGTGGTGACGCATAGCAGCCACTACCGCCCACCTCGAACAACACTCCCAAATCGAAGGGTGGCCACCAAAATAACAAAGTAATAGAATGGTATCGAAGAAGTGTGTCCGATCAGAGGTGCTACCTCATTGGTCCGTCAATCGCTCCTGTTTTAGCCACCTTATGCCAACTCGCGGGAGTTGGGTCCACGTATATACCTTAGGATCGTCGCCACCATCCTACTTCATTCTGGAAACTCCACCGCGTACACAGTTGTCAAAGTGGTTTTCGGTATCGACAGAGAGTATGTCCATATCTGATCCCGGTCTCTTTAACAACCAATCGTTATTATAACACCGTGATCATTTTAAAAATATATATACCTTTAAAAACACAATCATTGCCCTTTCAAAACATATTCTTTATTTCAAAATAGTATATACATCAAAAACCAAAATATTATTGCCATTTCAAACCATATCCTTTACTTCAAAATAGTATATACTTTAAAACCGAATTATTATTGCTATTTCAAAACATATCATTTACTTCAAAATAGTATATACTTTAAAAACCAAATTCAATAATATATCATTTAAATAAAATCCAAATTTTCAATCACTATTCTTACTTTTAATTATAAAACTTGAAATATTCTTTAAAACCATCTTAAACCCAAATCACAAAATGCAGTCATATTCTTAATCTCAAAATTTCAATCGGTTTCAAATCAATATATTTAAAGATAATTCTTAAATAAATTCTATTTCAAATAAATTCATTTTTCAAACCATATTACTTTCAAAGTTATAACAATTTCGAAACCAATACTTTGAAAAACAATAATACCTTAATTTCAATAAAACGTTTAAATTTTGATATATTTCAAGTCTTTAAATATTCCAAAATTCCCAACCAAATATGATAATCTTATATATACCTTAATTCAATTTACTATTATTTAGTTTAGAAATATTTATTTAATAAATTCAATATCACTAAAATAAAGCTCAAACTTGAAATATTCGTAAACCAAACTTAAAACATCATCAAGTTATACATAGCTTAAATTTTTGAATTTAACCATATATAAAATAATATTTATATAATATCAAAATTTAATATTTATTAAACCGTATATTTCTTTCCAAATCATAGAAAAATCACTTTAAAATATTTTATATATTGACCACGGTGCCTGTATATAATTTTCTATCCTATGGTCAAGTGATACGGATATTTATCATTTCAATCCGTAATTTAAAAATAAAAGTTTACGGTTATATATCATTTCAAACCGCAATCCCGAATGAAATAAAAATGCATAATAACTTGCAGTTTATACAATATAAAATATAGCATTCATCCATCCAAATATCAATAAACAACCATTCATTACAATCATCATCCAATTTAAACAAAACATCAATATAAAGCATATAAAATATAACAGGCATCAACAAATAGTTTATATTCAATAAAAATTAATAACTTTCAACTGGCAGTTTATATGCAATGAATAAATTAATTAACAATTAATTGGCAGTTTTAAATGCAATGAATAAATTAATTAACAATTAACTGGCAAATTTAAATGCAATGAATAAATAAATTAACAATTAATTACGATGAATGCAATTAACTGAGATAATGATGAAATATATGCCAAAAAGCTATAAATAAATTTCTAAACACATCATACATGAATTTAACAAACATAGGAAATCTTAGAAGTTGTGAGTGGGTTAAAACACTCACCTTTTGAATTTAAATTGAATTTAAATTCAATTTAAACCCAAAAATTTGACCGTCTCAGAATTTGTCCAAACCAGCGTCATCAAGTCCGAAATTTTAATACGATCCTAACAAAAGAAACCGCGCGTGAAACGGAGTTCGTATGTGAAAGATATATCGATTATTGTGGTTGAATTTTAATTTTAAAAATAAAATAAAAGAGAACACATTACCTTCCTTGCCACGTCACCACTGCAACTCTCCCTCCCACTCACGCACGCATCTTCCATTTACAGAGCACGCAGAACGCAGAAACAAGTAACGCACTCAACCTCCCCTTTGACCGGCCCTTTGACTGCGTTTTGCTGCCAATCCGACCGTCAAATCGCCTCCAAACTTCGCCCATGAACAACGCGCTAGCCCCTCTACAAAACCCAGAAGGAATTTTCCGATCAAACGCACCAGTCAAAAACGCCCAATTCAATTTTGACCGTGATTTCTGGTCAAACGATGCTTCAAATTGAAAAACGAATTACACCATTGAATTACGCTCGTCGAGAGCTTCAACATATGTTAATTTGAGATTTTTCTAAGGACTTTGAATTTTTTACTTTGATTTTGAAATGGATCTGGATCTGAAATTTTGTCTGCCATTGAGGAGGAGAAGGAGCTGATGAAAATTTACGCGTAGACAAATGAGAATAGGCGGAGGCTAGGGTTTAGCGGGGATATTTATAGAGAAGGTTGAAAATAAAATAGATGGATAAAACAGGTGTACGCGCTAACGCCAACGTGGTCCAAAAAGCCCGTTCTGACCCCGGAACGAAATTGGGTAAACCCATATATCAAAATAGGTGTTTTAAAATATTTTAAACTCAATGGAGAAGGTTTCAGGTTCAAATTCCATCGTATGAAGAAGTTATGCTAAAAACAATATTTTCCAAATTGATTTCAATTGATTTCAATTGCATAAATTTCAAGGCGTTTCAAGTCCGTACGATCAAACGACAAGTCCGATCGCTACGAAACTTGAAACACTATTATAATTCACCGTTACAGATCCGATGAAACTAGTTTCGTCGAAATCCGAGTCCGTGACCAAAAAGGCAAATTTTATATTAATTAAATGAAATGAAATTAAGTTAATTAAATCAAATTTTATATTTCAATTATAGAATTGACAATCTATCACCTTTATACTTCTCAATCATTTGCAATTATTTAAACAAAATTTAAATGTCAATCTAGAGAAAATAATTTATCAATTGAATTGAAATGCCCTATCTTAAATTTTCATTATATTCAAAATTATAAATTTTAGTTCCCAAAATTTCTATTAAATTGAATTTACCCATAATTATTTCATTCATAATTCCAAATAGAAGGGCGTACCATTGGATTTAAAATTATCACATAAATATTTCTCGTTTCAACTAAAATTTTAAATTACAGTAATAATTACATATTTGAGTTCATTCGTTTGCAATAAATTCAACTATTATAATCTATATAAATTAACTCACTATTAAAGGTTCAAATTCTATAATTCATAAATTTTTCCCTCTTGAATTACTTATTAATTTGTAATTCTTTAAACAAATTCCCGTCAGTTTAAAGTAGCTTAATTCTCTCATTAAGGAATTTATTTCGATTTCTTAAAATAAACCCTCATTATAAATTGAATCCCATTTTATCCTAATAAGTTTCAAATTAAATGGATAAGTCCCAAATTCAACCTTTAACTTACACTTAAGTTTAGGTAAAATCAATTTATAACGTATTTCCCTTTTAGTTATTACTTTACATGCTTCTAGTATTAATTTCTCAATTAATCCACATTATTAAAGTAACTCTTTTAATAAATATGACCCTATGATTACTCAACATTTAATGAACGTTATTTCATTTCCCATTAGTGTAACCTTCATTTATTTTATTATCACTTATTACAAATTCTAATTCTATTAACAAATAAGCAGGTAGTTTAAAATATATGTTACAAATTTTGAATTAATCACTATTCATTATTATTGACTTTAATTTAGCATCACTTACCTTGCATTAACATTGTTACTTAACAATCCCTACCCAATTGCAATTTTATATTCAAATGAATACATTTACCTAAATCCTATTTCAATTACATTCATTAATGGGTGTTGCATTGAAATCTAATTTATTAGGTTATATCATATTATTACCATTAATTACAATTGGCTTACCAATTTTTATTCAATACCATAAATAAATAACATATTATTCAATACTTACTCTTGTTTCTCATATTCTATTTAAAAATCAAATCGTAACATTTACATTATTTTATTGAATTGGAATTTCATTTTAAATATATATATATATATATATATATATATATATATATATATATATATTGTTAACTTTTAATTTCAATTGCTACATCTAATTCCTAACATTCATTGTAACATTCCCCCTTTTGACCGCCTCTAGTCGGTAATTAAACCAACTAGAAACGTTCAAAAAGACGAATTGTTATTTAGTTTATAAGGTTTAAACAGAATCAGCCACAGAAACACAGATAATAACAATCAATTAAAACAAATGAGAATTTATTTCATTACTATAAATCTTTTATATACATCAGAGTTTATACAATTTTTTATACTGATACAGCGGAATATCTAAAAATACAATTTTCTCGAAATAAATGATTCTTTACTCTCTCTCTAACTTCGCTGCTCGAAAATCTTCAAGCTGTAAAAATACTCGGTCTGACCCGAGTATTATATTCAAAAGAAAATAATACACAGGTCAGTCTAATTCAAACCAGTTTATGAGTGCATATAGGCAGTAATAATTTAAATAGACGACAGTCACAGTAATTCTCGTCTATCCGACTCTTTTAACAAAGAAATCGGATAACGAAAATATATAACACTAAACAGTGTTAAACAATAAATCAGCAGATTTAAATCATCAACAGAGATAAACAGTGTTATTGGCTGCCGTACACACGTGTGCATTCGTACCCGTGTGCACTGCCCCGCCAGCTCGTGTGCATAGATAAAGGTGCAACATAGTGTACAAACTCAAATAATCGGGCCTCAAACTGCAACAATATTTTGGAGGCAGAACAAAATAGCCCAAGCAGTACACAAAGGCAACAAAATGGCCTCGACCCAAAATATCACTGCAAATCAAACAGTCAAGTACAAACTGGACAACAACCACAAAGACCACATCTGAAAGCAGTGTAACTACATGTGCAATGTATCGACAAGGTCAAGCTACAAGTGAAGGCATGTACACAACAAATCAAGACTGAACCAACATGAATGCATCAAGCAAGTACATGAGCTAGCAAAGACTACAGCTACATGAAAATGTCCAGTGAATCATCTACATGAATGGTCAAACTGCAGCAGCATCAAGGGAAAACACTACTAAATGTACACTGGATTCAAAATCAACTCGAAGCGACTGACCACAAACAACAGGCAACAGACTTAAAAGTATGTAGAAGTCAGGTATCAACATATCAATGTCAAGGCCATGGTCAACAACCATTTCAAACAAGTTCAAAATTCAAAACTAGGATACATAGGCAACTGTCTACATGAGTTAGTGCAGCATGCAAATGAGACTGGCCAAGGCCACTAACTCAATAGTGTATACATCAAAGACCCGAGCATGTACAAGTAAACTAAACAGGTTCAAATGATTTAAGTGAAGATGCAGTGAGGTCTGTACATGGATAAACAACATGAAGTACTGAAATTACAAATAGCAGTATAACTGGAACCAAACTCAAGATTTCAGAATGCAGTGGCCATACACATATATACATACAAAAATGTATGTATACAAATGATCAGCCATCAAAGTGCAGACAAGAATGAAGTCAGTGCCAATATGAAGATAAATGAATGCACAGTGACATCAAGTGTCAACTAGACTGAAATGAAGATCTAACAATGTTCAGAAAAAAAGATTTCAAAACCTGACCATTGCAATGTATACAGATGTATACACAATTAAACAGGGCAATTCAAAGCATTTATTCAGATAACCCAATCATGCAAACATTACATAATAGATTCAAGAACTACAACATGCAGTAGATTCATCAAACAGTTGTTTAAACTTGTGAATTTTGTTTACTTTAGGATATGGGATCTTACAGAGGTTTAAAAACTGAGGTACTCTGATAAATCAAACATGCATCCCTTTTTTTTTATTTTTTTTCCACAACCAATTCAAATCTCAATTTTCTGAAAACCTGATGTAGACAAATTTAAGTTTTACTAAGGGTGGATTGCTTCACTGTTTGGATTCTATATTTTCCCTTAGCAGAGAAGCCTATATACAGACATACATGCAGCCATTACTTAAATATAATTTCACACATGCAGCCACACTAGCAACTTCAATCATCAAACTGGGCCATGGAAAAACAACTGTCACAAAAAAAATACCAAGGCCGGTTCTTTAAACAAGTCAGTGCCCAATTCAAACCAAATCAACATCCATAAAAATCAATTTGAAGCTGAAACAATGAAAACGATAGGAGCAAATGAGGTTAAAGAATTTGAATTAGATGTGAGTATAAATTACTCACAAAATTTCCAACATGTAGACAGTGAACACTACATGCAAGTGGACACTATCGGCATGTTGATAACAAAGCACTGCAACTAAAAAGACTCGAGTGATGAAGCACTGAAATGATGCAATTGTACAGACAACAAATGAATAGCCGTGACACTACAGAGCTACCCCAGGCAAAAATGATAAACCATATATATACATGCAAGAATGCATATATATACATGTACAATGCCCAGAGATAATGAAACTGAAGGGCCCAAATATTGAAAATATTTCAAAGCCGAAGCCCAAAAGAAGTATGCAGTCCAACATCAAAGAACACTTGCAACCGTGGTGACACAACTTAGATGAATCAGTGACAAGTTGACAGGCATCATAACGCTACATGTAACAGTTTTCAAACAACATCAATATCCAGTTCAAATGCTTCACAATGAAACAGACTCAAGTAATACAAAGACCACAGGTTAGACAACTCAAAGTCAGAAGACTACAAGCAACTGGAAAGACAAAGCATCATCAAGTATAGTTCAACTTAACTACAAAAAGAAATGTACGCAGCAGCCCAGCAAGTATATTAATGTCATCACTGAAGACATGCTATCAAATAGATAATCAAGTCAAAGTTGAAAATCATCTCGGGCATCAAATCAAAAATCAAAATGGCCGAAGCCAAAAAAAATCAAAACCAGAATTTCAGCCCAATATTCAAACGAAATCAAATAGCCAAGAAAACAAACATCTGTAGTATGAAATAGATGTGAGTAATTAAATTACTCACCTTAGTACGAAGCGCAGATCGAAGCAAAGATGAACGGAGACGAAGCCCTAGTTGAAGACGAGCGATATCGAAGGATCGAACGAACGCCGAGGCCCTTTCCAGCGACGCCAATACGAAGGTCTCGAAGCCCCAATTCAAAGCGACAAAGAATCAAAGAGCCAAAGCCCTAATTTTCCAGATCGAAGAACGAAGCCGCCATTCTTTATCTCGTCGCCATTTTTATTTGTTTCCTAGGGTTTTTTCGAATGAGGGAAGTAAAGTGATCGGGTTTGGGTTTTAACCGAGACAAGGATGGCTTAGGGTATGGTTTTAGGATACGGGCTGGTGATATAGGTTATGGTATTATTTTATTTTATTTTTATTTTATTTTTGTTTTTTATTTATAATTTTTTCTTTATTTTCTAATAACTTATGGTGTTAAATTTTTGTAGATATAACTTCTCTTTTCTATATAACATTTATTTGCATATTTCTTATCATATCAAAATGTAGTGTTTTTATTTTTATTAAATAAGATAAATTCGATTTTTAAAATCCAAAGATTTTATATTTTAAAATTTTAAAGCAGATTGTCTTATTATTATATAAATTCCGATTCAAATTTAAATTCAAACACATTTCTCATTTTAAACTTGAAAAATTCGAACAATTTCACAAATTTAAATCAAAATTTAATTCAATTATTAATTTAAAATAATCTAAAATTTTGGGATCGTTACAAACTCTCCTCCTTAAAAACATTTCGTCCACGAAAAGGAAAAGTTGTTAAAATTTCATCGATATTTATACTCTAGTCAATTTTTTACTAAACTTAAAACTTATTACAAATAAATGAATATAGGATTCATTCCATTTGTTTAATCTCACTAGCTTTGTTCATCTTCTCTTTTGTTCATTGATTTTCAAAAATCAAAACCCAAAAGTCTTTTACCAACATTTTCGATTTACAACTCAGATTCAAACTTAAAATTCTTCACGTTAGAGATTTATATAATATATATCTCTTCCAAAGCTGTGGACTTTCAAAACATTACAAAGATCCTCTTCCTTAGTTCATTAAGTTGGAATTTCGTAATTCTAATTTCAAATTATTGATTCACTATTTACAGTCTGAAAATACTTGCTAACTCGAAATTTAACAAGTCCATCTTCGTTCTCACAGACATTAGACATACGCTGGCCAGGCGCAAGTCTAAAAATCTCCAAGTACTAAACATACTTGCTTCAATTCCCAGTGAAAATACTTTTAAAAATTCTTTTAAAAATGGATATGGAAAGCACGTTCCCCCATGGATTACAGTTCCACCCGGCGGTTACGCTACTATCCCAGTAGAGTCGCTTGTGGCTGTACATTTCTCATCTCTTAAATTTCGCCATGGTTGTCGCCATAGATTGCAGTACACACGGCGGTTACGCTACTATCCCAGTAGAGTCGCTCGTGTCTATAGGCATCACACCCCTCAAATTTCGCCTGGCATTAGATTGCAGTTTACCCGGCGGTTGCGCCACTATCCCAGTGGAATCGCTTGTAACTGTGGGCATCTCGCCCCTCAAATTACGCTAATCATCAATCAAATCTAATCTCATCGCGATGATCTATCGCGAAGGATTTCCGATTCAAATAGTCACTCTGACTAAAATTCTACGTAGCTACGAATTTCAAATGGACACTCATCGAGAGTTCCAATACCTTCTCTAATAATAAATGGAAGGTACTTTTCCACATCCTCAGTTTAGAAAACATAATATCATATATGTAGTACTTTCATTTCACATTTCGTACATATCATATCCATGTAAACATACATAAGATTTCCATAACAATGTCTTTCTAAACTAACGGTTTCAAATTTACCGCATTCATATATATAAGTTCTAAAAACTTACATATCCATATTCATAACAAAATAGAGGATTTCAAAATTTTCCTCTCAGTCGATTTGGAAATTTAAGGTTATCTCAAACCTAATTCATATTCAAAATTCCATTTTATTATCGACTTTCACATTCGATTTGGATTTCACGCTTACATCGTCAATTCTCAACACAGAATTGATGTCTATCGATATATAACCTCTGAGCTCGTACGTCTCAGAGAAGGGTGTTAAGCTAAGAGAATAAATTCTCCGCCACCAACAGATATATATTTAATAGAGATCAATTGCTATGTCATCAATTCACAATGTTAGACATACAATCCAAACCATCATCTGAAATTCAAAGCTCAACTTATATTGTCTTTGATGTCGAAGTTAAACTCAATTTTAACTTAACGATTCAATCTTTTGAAAAATTTCAAATTGAACTAATTTTCAAATTCTCATTTAACTTTTCAACTTCGACTTCAAAAAAATGAATTTCAAATCATTTATTCCTTACGGAATATATTCACAACATTTCATTTCATATTGGAAAAACATTTCCATACTTATTTAAAAATAAGTAATTCACAATCCATTTTATTTTCAACATTTGAAAATATTTGATATACTTACATCAATATTAAGTATATATTTCATCTTTAAGGAAATCATTCTCTTTCACACATTTATTTGAGTTAAAATGAATGTTACGTAAAACATCGTTACGACAACTCAAAATTACTAGTATAGGGATTCGAAATTTAGATAGATGTATAAATCCCAATACTATACAAAACATTTCCTTTCGGAAATCATTTACTATAACAACAGTGTTATAGTCCACCATTTCCTTATATTCGAAAACGTCTATTTCAACAATAAATGTTGAAATCTATGGTTTCGATATTCAATGCCTTTGAAAACATCTTTTTAAAACAATTAACTTCGTTTTAAAATATCACTTTTTTCAAAACATGTCCATTTTATTCAATAATATATTCACTGTCCAAAATTGTGAATATACTTCTTTTAACAAACTATAAAGATTTACTTATCAAAATAAGTCAGTTTCGAATTTATAAACAATGTTTATAAATTCCATTCCTATTCATAAAGACTTCAATTTATAAAAATTTACTTCATTAACCATTTCTTCTATAACTCAGTTTTATATCAGAAATTTAATTTATAAGTAAATTACTTATAAATTCTTTTATTTCTCAACTTCGATTCATTTTATAACTTCACATTATAAAACTTTTAATTCTGAAACTTTTCATCCACTTATGAAATCCATTAAATATTTCACTTTTAACACTTATACAATTCCAATATTTTATCAACACTTTCAAATCTTCAATATAGCTCGTTTATAATAATTCAAAATTTCCACTTTAAACTATTATATAAATTTATCAAGTTTCTATTTCCAAGATAATCAACTAGTTCTTTAATAAATCATTCATCGACTTGGTTTTCAATCTAACCGCATTTGATTCATTCACATTGGATTTTACTAACATTCATTCATATTCAATTAGTTCACATTCACTAATTCATATTCAAGTCAGTTTGCTTTCAATTCAAATCAAATTTGATTCTAGTTAAATTTCTTACCTTTCAATTTGAATTCAATTTACATAGCTTCCAATTTCCATTAATTCAATTTCATTAATACTTAATGAATTTCCATACGATCAACTAGCAAAACCAAATCTATTCAATTTAACCAAATTTATTTACTTTGCTTACATTCAATTTGGTTCAACACACTTAATTTCAATTGGTTTATATTCTAATTCTGATTGAATTTTTTATACTCACCATATTCACTAATTCACTTTTACAAATAAAGTTGAATTTTCCTTTCTATAACTCAAATTCATACTCATTACATCACTTTATCAATTTATTCTGATATCAAATTCAATTTGATTCACTATTACTTAAGCTATGTTTCAATTTATCTTCACTTGCATTTATTTTCACTACACAACTTAAGTTCGCCTCAAATTTATTTGAAATTCTATTTTATTTAACTTAACTTAGATTTCATTTCAAAAATCATTTTATTTAACTTGTACTAAAGTCAAATTCATATCACATTCAAAATTCAGATTTTGTTTCACTTAACAAAACTGTTCAAACATTTAACAACTGGTTTACTTAAATTTTCTCATTTTATAAGTTAAACAACTTATTAATTTAAACTTTCCAATTCATATTATATAATCACTTATCTTTCAAGTTTAACTTTCCATCTCAAAAATTTATCAAATCAATTTCAATTTATTTAACTTCCTTTAGTTAAATTTCAAATCATGTATTTATTAATACTAATTCAATTCAATTTAACTATTCTTTTAGTTAAAAATCTTTATTTTCAACAACAATTTTATACATCTTTAGATTTGAAAAACGTTCTCTTTTAAAGTGTTTCTAGTAACTATTCATATTAAACATCATAAACTAAGCTTTGTGTAAACCAAAGCTCTGATACCACTCTGTAACATTCCCCCTTTTGACCGCCTCCAGTCGGTAATTAAACCAACTAGAAACGTTCAAAAAGACGAATTGTTATTTAGTTTATAAGGTTTAAACAGAATCAGCCACAGAAACACAGATAATAACAATCAATTAAAACAAATGAGAATTTATTTCATTACTATAAATCTTTTATATACATCAGAGTTTATACAATTTTTTATACTGATACAGCGGAATATCTAAAAATACAATTTTCTCGAAATAAATGATTCTTTACTCTCTCTCTAACTTCGCTGCTCGAAAATCTTCAAGCTGTAAAAATACTCGGTCTGACCCGAGTATTATATTCAAAAGAAAATAATACACAGGTCAGTCTAATTCAAACCAGTTTATGAGTGCATATAGGCAGTAATAATTTAAATAGACGACAGTCACAGTAATTCTCGTCTATCCGACTCTTTTAACAAAGAAATCGGATAACGAAAATATATAACACTAAACAGTGTTAAACAATAAATCAGCAGATTTAAATCATCAACAGAGATAAACAGTGTTATTGGCTGCCGTACACACGTGTGCATTCGTACCCGTGTGCACTGCCCCGCCAGCTCGTGTGCATAGATAAAGGTGCAACATAGTGTACAAACTCAAATAATCGGGCCTCAAACTGCAACAATATTTTGGAGGCAGAACAAAATAGCCCAAGCAGTACACAAAGGCAACAAAATGGCCTCGACCCAAAATATCACTGCAAATCAAACAGTCAAGTACAAACTGGACAACAACCATAAAGACCACATCTGAAAGCAGTGTAACTACATGTGCAATGTATCGACAAGGTCAAGCTACAAGTGAAGGCATGTACACAACAAATCAAGACTGAACCAACATGAATGCATCAAGCAAGTACATGAGCTAGCAAAGACTACAGCTACATGAAAATGTCCAGTGAATCATCTACATGAATGGTCAAACTGCAGCAGCATCAAGGGAAAACACTACTAAATGTACACTGGATTCAAAATCAACTCGAAGCGACTGACCACAAACAACAGGCAACAGACTTAAAAGTATGTAGAAGTCAGGTATCAACATATCAATGTCAAGGCCATGGTCAACAACCAGTTCAAACAAGTTCAAAATTCAAAACTAGGATACATAGGCAACTGTCTACATGAGTTAGTGCAGCATGCAAATGAGACTGGCCAAGGCCACTGACTCAATAGTGTATACATCAAAGACCCGAGCATGTACAAGTAAACTAAACAGGTTCAAATGATTTAAGTGAAGATGCAGTGAGGTCTGTACATGGATAAACAACATGAAGTACTGAAATTACAAATAGCAGTATAACTGGAACCAAACTCAAGATTTCAGAATGCAATGGCCATACACATATATACATACAAAAATGTATGTATACAAATGATCAGCCATCAAAGTGCAGACAAGAATGAAGTCAGTGCCAATATGAAGATAAATGAATGCACAGTGACATCAAGTGTCAACTAGACTGAAATGAAGATCTAACAATGTTCAGAAAAAAAGATTTCAAAACCTGACCATTGCAATGTATACAGATGTATACACAATTAAACAGGGCAATTCAAAGCATTTATTCAGATAACCCAATCATGCAAACATTACATAATAATTCAAGAACTACAACATGCAGTAGATTCATCAAACAGTTGTTTAAACTTGTGAATTTTGTTTACTTTAGGATATGGGATCTTACAGAGGTTTAAAAACTGAGGTACTCTGATAAATCAAACATGCATCCCTTTTTTTTATTTTTTTTTCCACAACCAATTCAAATCTCAATTTTCTGAAAACCTGATGTAGACAAATTTAAGTTTTAATAAGGGTGGATTGCTTCACTGTTTGGATTCTATATTTTCCCTTAGCAGAGAAGCCTATATACAGACATACATGCAGCCATTACTTAAATATAATTTCACACATGCAGCCACACTAGCAACTTCAATCATCAAACTGGGCCATGGAAAAACAACTGTCACAAAAAAAATACCAAGGCCGGTTCTTTAAACAAGTCAGTGCCCAATTCAAACCAAATCAACATCCATAAAAATCAATTTGAAGCTGAAACAATGAAAACGATAGGAGCAAACGAGGTTAAAGAATTTGAATTAGATGTGAGTATAAATTACTCACAAAATTTCCAACATATAGACAGTGAACACTACAGGCAAGTGGACACTATCGGCATGTTGATAACAAAGCACTGCAACTAAAAAGACTCGAGTGATGAAGCACTGAAATGATGCAATTGTACAGACAACAAATGAATAGCCGTGACACTACAGAGCTACCCCAGGCAAAAATGATAAACCATATATATACATGCAAGAATGCATATATATACATGTACAATGCCCAGAGATAATGAAACTGAAGGGCCCAAATATTGAAAATATTTCAAAGCCGAAGCCCAAAAGAAGTATGCAGTCCAACATCAAAGAACACTTGCAACCGTGGTGACACAACTTAGATGAATCAGTGACAAGTTGACAGGCATCATAACGCTACATGTAACAGTTTTCAAACAACATCAATATCCAGTTCAAATGCTTCACAATGCAACAGACTCAAGTAATACAAAGACCACAGGTTAGACAACTCAAAGTCAGAAGACTACAAGCAACTGGAAAGACAAAGCATCATCAAGTATAGTTCAACTTAACTACAAAAAGAAATGTACGCAGCAGCCCAGCAAGTATATTAATGTCATCACTGAAGACATGCTATCAAATAGATAATCAAGTCAAAGTTGAAAATCATCTCGGGCATCAAATCAAAAATCAAAATGGCCGAAGCCAAAAAAAATCAAAACCAGAATTTCAGCCCAATATTCAAACGAAATCAAATAGCCAAGAAAACAAACATCTGTAGTATGAAATAGATGTGAGTAATTAAATTACTCACCTTAGTACGAAGCGCAGATCGAAGCAAAGATGAACAGAGACGAAGCCCTAGTTGAAGACGAGCGATATCGAAGGATCGAACGAACGCCGAGGCCCTTTCCAGCGACGCCAATACGAAGGTCTCGAAGCCCCAATTCAAAGCGACAAAGAATCAAAGAGCCAAAGCCCTAATTTTCCAGATCGAAGAACAAAGCCGCCATTCTTTATCTCGTCGCCATTTTTATTTGTTTCCTAGGGTTTTTTCGAATGAGGGAAGTAAAGGGATCGGGTTTGGGTTTTAACCGAGACAAGGATGGCTTAGGGTATGGTTTTAGGATACAGGCTGGTGATATAGGTTATGGTATTATTTTATTTTATTTTTATTTTATTTTTGTTTTTTATTTATAATTTTTTCTTTATTTTCTAATAACTTATGGTGTTAAATTTTTGTAGATATAACTTCTCTTTTCTATATAACATTTATTTGCATATTTCTTATCATATCAAAATGTAGTGTTTTTATTTTTATTAAATAAGATAAATTCGATTTTTAAAATCCAAAGATTTTATATTTTAAAATTTTAAAGCAGATTGTCTTATTATTATATAAATTCCGATTCAAATTTAAATTCAAACACATTTCTCATTTTAAACTTGAAAAATTCGAACAATTTCACAAATTTAAATCAAAATTTAATTCAATTATTAATTTAAAATAATCTAAAATTTTGGGATCGTTACATTCATTTTACTATAAAATTATGGAAATTATGACAAACTTAGTTAACGAAATTCACGGGTCGTTACACTCTCCCCCACTCAAAACTTTTCGTCCCCGAAAAGGAAAAAGAAGGGAGAAGGAAGAATTAGACAAACAATACATCTTATTCAAAATATTAACTTATAAACAATACTTATAATCAGACACACTTCTTCGATACCATTCTATTACTTGTGATTGATTTGGTGGCCACCCTTGATTGGGAGTGTTGTTCGAGGTGGGCGGTAGTGGCTGCTATGCGTCACCACTAGTCCGGATGCGTAATTGGTATATCTACCCTGGCATTGCCTAGTTGTGCCGTGTCACCTACCATATCGAGCTTTACTACGATTATGATTTTAAGATCCGACCGCGTTAAGGTTCTCCATCCCCTTAACGCTATTTTCTATATGATTATACTTTACTGATTAGACATTATTATAATAGCGAATATTACTACATAGTAGATAGTTTAACGGATCCTTAAAGAATGGGCGGTCCCAAGCATTCTTTAAGTTACTTGTACCTTATTACAGTTCACTTGAGTGGGTTTATATTATATAAGTATATATTGTCCTGACTCGAGTGTTTGTGTTTTGCTTTACGCTCGGGTCAGCCTGAGTATTCACAGATTTGGATTTCCACCTTCTGGAGATTTGAATCGCTGGAGATTATCTGCTAGTCTTGTTCTATCGACTTCAGTTATGATGCTCTGTTCAGCTTGTACTTGGTTATCTTATTTATACTTCCGTTGTACTCTATTTCTTCTATTGTATCTTATGTACTCTGATATATTTATATAGTAGCTTCATGAACTACTATTTCTTTTACTTCCGCTGCATTATTTTACTCTGTGTCTGTGATCTGTGATTATATTTATTTACTGTATATTCTGAGATTTGCCAAATTTTAATTACAACGCGGTATTTTGATCAATTCAACTCCGGCATGAGTGTCTACCTATACACTTATAATGGATGCGAATGGTTGAAAATATCGGGTCGTTACAGTTGGTATCAGAGCTTTGGCTTTGAGGCAAAACTCAGCATATAGAGTAGATTTATTTACAGAATCACTTTCGTTCGAGTTTGAATCTTTTCCTCTTGATTCTAATTTCCTTTTAATTTTTGGAACGTTCCCTACGGTTCTAAAATTCATTCTTGTCCCTCACTATTTATCTTCTTTTGATTCTGGAGTATCCCATAACTCCGGTTCGAATGAGCTTTATAGCGAATTGGTGGTCTCGCCAATATTCTAATGACTTGAAAAAGGGGGAAAACTCCTTTACAAATTTGCATCGATTCACCAGAGATTTATATTTATTCTTGGTTTAGATGCTAATATCTTTTGTTATTCCAAACTCTATCTCTTGAGATCGGATGTAGATTTACCCCAGGAAAATCCACATTTGCTCTTATTCATTAAGTCACGGTTGACCCGGTTAAGGTTGCCCGCGATTTATCTAAGCTTATCCATCTTCATATTTTGTTAATTAATCATCTTGTCTTTGTTTCTAAACTATCTCCAACATTTTGAATTGTACTTTTAAATCTATATTTTATTATATATTGTGTTGTTTGAGTTGTTGATGTCGATTTGGGTTTCCGATCGATTCGTTTGATCAACGCTATCGATAGGATTTCTAAAACACTTTGGCAGAACAAACCGATACAATATTATTTTAAAATTTGGTTAATTAAATAAATTTTAATATATAAGTAAATTTATGGAACTTAATAAATTGGTTTAAATTGATTATTTAAAATGATAATACTTGATTTATCATTTATTGTTCTACAAAGGAATTTATAAATAGTTGTTTATAAATTTATTTGGGAACTGAAATGAATTTAAAACAAGAAATTTAAAGAGTTTAATTTCCGATGGATTTCAAACCTTGTGTTTAAAATTTTTAAAAGGATATTATTTAAAGTATTTTTTGAATAAATTTTTTTTTTGTCTCTAAAGGATTTTAAAGTTTAAAAATTAAGTGCTCTTCTCTTTGTCGCTGGAAAATAATTTCGGTGATGACTGCAGCATCATCGACGTTCATTTTCGAGTTTCGAAGTGAAGAAACCATTCTGTAGTCTTGCTACAACTTTGTTTTGGGAAACTTGATTGATATAAATTTCTAAAATATGATTGATTTATAAAATATATAGATATATGATTTAAATTTGATTTGACAAATTATGTACATACATTTATCTATCTCTAAATGGTTTGAAAGGAATCGGAGATTTTATTCTTAAATTCTATCTTAAATAATAACTTCAAGTATAAAAAGAAAATCAAAATTTTTGAATAGATGATTAAAGCTTGAAATGATTGAATTAGGATGTTTATAGTGTATATTAATCTTAGAAAGTTTTATTTGTATAATTCTCAATTGCATTCCAATATAACTTACCTTAATTTTTAGAAGTTAACAATGTAATTGGATAATATACAATATAAAAAGATTTTTATAAATAAAATTTGAGTGGTTATAATAAATATTATACACTTAAATTTTAGTTATAAAAAGATTAACACGGGTAAATAGACTAAAAGGAATTGAATAATTTACAATACAAATGATGTTAAGGGAATTAGGAATAAATTAAAACAGTTATAATAAGTGTAAGCATATTTAACATATGTGATAAAATATTTGAGAGGGATAAATTTAATTATAATTAGGAATAAAGAAGAATTAAATTTATTGAATGTTATACACTTAATTTTAATCAAATCATGATTTTAGAGATTGTTTGTTTAAGAAAATTTGATGATAAGATAATGAAATTAGAGATAGTTAAGATTTATTTAACTTGTGTAAAATTAATTATCAGTTAAGCTGAAACCATGGAAATTTCAAACCTATTATCTTATTTTGTTTTTCAAACTTATTACCTAATTTTGTTTTTCAAACTGTCTGTTAGTTGTCCTTATTTTTCCTTATCTTGCTACAGACTGGTATAGGCATCTATCTATAATCTTTTTGCTTAGAAATCTTTCTATAATCTTTGGTACTCATTTTAAATCTGAGCACTTCTTTCCACCCACAGACTGTCGGTCAAGCGGAAAGAGTGAATCAGATTCTAGAGGATCTTTTCGTACTTGTGTTCCTGATTCTGGAGAATCTTGGGAAGACCATCTCCACCTTGTTAAACTTACCTATAACCACAGTTATCAGTTATAATTTCAATCTTTTGTCATCTTGTCTTAATCTCATTTCAATTTTATCTTTCCTGTGTTTTCCCGTACTTCATTCCTTTTCGGGGACGAAAAGTTTTGAGTGGGGGAGAGTGTAACAACCCTAGATTTTGGCCTATATTTTAAATTTTGACTTTATTTTATTTTAAATTATTTTAAACTTGTTCTATTTCAAACATTTCATTTTAAATATAAATGTTGACTATTAAGTGATTTATAGTTCAAACTAGTATAAATTGGATATTTCACTGAAAAGTGAATTTCTATTGAAACTGGTCAAACTTTGACTTTTGAACTTTAAATTTAAATATTTCAAATTCTTAAATTTTATCTTTTATTATGAAAATAGATTTAATTCCATGGATACAGCTTTTTCGTTTCGTTGGAAACGGAGTTAAATTGTGAAAGTTATGTATATTTCAATATTGTGTGTAAACTGATGTATTTAGCAATATTGTCTATATTAAATTATATTTTATTTGTCATATTTTGTTCTAATATGTGTTAGTATTTTATTTTATGTATAATTTTGTCTTTTAAATAATTTAAAGTGATTATATAATTTTTCCAAAGCGTATTGAATTTATTTTCTATTTTTAAAGTCTAGTTTCTATTTTTCTGCTATTTTCTTCAATTAAATTATCTTTTATTAAAATTTATTTATTCATTTTGTGAATGCATTTTTATTTTATGTTATTATCTTTGTTTATAAATGTTTTACAAGTCCATAAACTTTTTCCAAAGTTCATTGCATTTATTTTTCATATTTTCAAGACTAGTTGCAATTTTTGCTGTTTTACTTAATTAAAATTTTATATAATTAATAATTAATTAATTTTTTTTTTTATTTACTAAATTATCGTATTTTATCTGAGTTTATATATATATTTCAGTTATATAAAACTTAAAAAGAAATTAGAGGAAATATGAAAAGTTTTAAACTATTGAAATTCCTATGGCATTTCACCTCCCGACCTTTCACATTCTCAACTCCTCTCTTCAATGTTTTTGGCCATGCATACCCTATTCTTTTCAGCGGACTTCTTTTCATTTTTTTCACGCAAACACTTCTCTTTCTCCTCCAAAAAAATCACGGCCATGGCTTCAAAATTTTGGGTAAAAATTCCTTCTTTCTTCCTTGTTTTCTATGTTTTTTCTATTGAAACTACATATGCTCTCTACCTTCATAGTTTGGTTCCTCCTCCTCCAGACTTTGGCCGACCACCACGACCCCCTTCCTCTGACCATCACCCATCCTAGCAACCCTCCTCCTTAGGCCTAACCAATCCAAGTCCAAGATCTACACAAAATCCACCAAAAACCATCACAAACTATCACTTATGACCTAGAATTGTCATCTCCTCCTTCTACCACCTTTTGCCACCACCACCACCTCTGACCTGACCTTCCACCACCTCTGGCACACACTCCAGCCACCACCTGACCACCACATACCATGGCCAAGCCACATCAGCAAGGGGCCGAACCCTATGGTGCAACAAAAGCCACACTTTGCCTTGAAACCCTTTGGTATTCCATTGCCTTCAACACCTTGTAACTTCCACTCACCTTCATCACCTTGTAGCCGCACCTTTTCCAGACCATACCTGATCCAAACCATGCCTTTAGCCGTGCCATTTCAGATCTGGAGCTGAAGCATAGGTGGTAGGAAGCAGGTGCAAACACTTTAACTTTGTTTATGCATCCATTTCTAGCATTGTTTATTGAATTTTTGGGTTGAAATCTTATGTTGTTTGTAATTGTTTGGTTTGAATGTGACAAGGCAATTAGCTTTGGCTCTCCCACACTCAAATAATTATCATGCTCTCGTGCCTCTGGAAATCTTTGTTGTGCGTTTGTGGTTGTCATCTCCAGCTTGAACAGGTGAGTAATTCTCACCAGACAATGTGTACTTATATAACTAGTAAACTCACACCATTTGAATCTGTAAAATTATATCATCCTGTTGTAACTGTTATATTATAATCATATAGTGTTTACCCCTGTTATTACATATGTTATATCATCTATTATTGTTATCTCATGCTATTCTGTTTATTTATATCAGTTTATCACACTGCAAGTTCCCTGTAGATTAGAATCACTATGGGTTGAAATGATACATACCCAAACGGACTTTAGAATAAGGAAAAATCGTTATGGGCTGAAATGATAGGCTTGAACGGTTTTTATTTATTTATTTATATTACTTGGGATTGCGGGTTTGAAATGATAAAACCCGGTTTTTCTTTGTAAACTGCGGATTAAAATGATACATATCCGTATCACTTGACCTAGGCTAGAAAATTATATACAGACCCGTGGTTTATATATTTTTCTGAAATTTTTAAAATACTTTTTTTAATGTAAATATTATGGTATTTTGATTTAAATTTCATTAAAATGATTTCTATAAAGTATTTGTGATTTTCTACAAATTAAATAAGTGAATTAAGTAAATGGTGAAGTAGAATTTGAAATATAAGTTAGTTTTGGAATTTATGATTTTGTTTATAAATGGAATTTTTGTAAAGTAAGAAAATATGACAAATTTGATTTAAAGATGAATTTAATGATTTTTATTAAGTAATAATAATGTTTTAAAGGTGTTAATGATTTTGTATAAATTAAAATAAGGAATAAATGAACATTTAAGCTGAATTTGGAAATATAACTTAAATTGAATTTTGTGAAATTTGTTTAAAAGTGAAATTTTAATTAAGTAAAATAAATGGAAATAAGCTATATTTTTGGAAATTTAAACTTAGTTGTTAAGTTAATAATTTAATTAAAGAAATGAAAATTTAATTGTTATTAAATTTGATTTTTGTATGGAAATTTGACTTTATAAAATCATAGAAATAAAGGTATTTAAATGATTGTGTTAAATGTGAAATATATGATTTTATAAGTTAAAATGATTTATATTAAAAGTTAATTATTTGTGGAATTGTAAATAAAACTCTGAATATGATTTAATAGCATTTTGAAATGTAATGTAAAGGATATTACATCATTTTGTAAATGTTGTAGTGTTTTAAATGAACTAAAAGGTTAATTTGAAATAAAGGCTATTATAGCACTTTGTAAGTGCTATAGTGGTTAAACTTAACATGTAAGTTAATTGAAACTTAAAAGAAATCTATTACAGCATTTAACGCTATCTTTTGTTAATTAACTGTTTTAAACTATAACTTTACGTAGCATTTTATAAGTGCTACGGAAACTATATTTTGTTGTTTTAAATTAATTTTAATGAAAAATAATCTCTGGAAAATGATATAATTTTGGGAAATTAAATGTTAAATTTCTAAAGATAATGAAGAGATATTTAAGTGGAAGCATTTGATTTCTAATGTGAGTTTAAAATGGTATTTAAATTTAATAAAATGAATGGATTTAAATGGTATTTAAATGAATAAAAATGAATGGTGTTTTGAATAATATTTTGATATTGTGAAATGAGTTTGAAATGATACTTGATTTCTAACTTATTTAATTTATTTGATAAATGAATATTTGAAGTATATATTAATTGAGTTTATTTAAATGATATTGGATTTATGAAATGTGGGAGATTTAAAGTTTTGAATATACTAAAGATTGAATATTGTATTTTGTGGATTTAATCTATATTGGGAATTGATAAGATTTGAAACAGTTTGTTGGTAAACTGTAATTGAATTGAAATTTGATGGTTTGAATTTAATAAGTTTGTAAATGTATAGAATTAATAGATGATTTTAAATATATGATTTCGAAATGCTGTGATTTTCAAAGTATAATGATTTCAAATGTTTTGTTTCAAAAGAGTTATAACTTTGAAAGTATAGACTATTTGAAAGGTGAATATATGTTTGGAATGGAAATGATGTTGTTTTGAAATGAACATAGTTTTGAAATAAAATGATTTTGGTTTCGAAGTATAACTATCAAAGGTATGATATTTTGATATATAAAAATGATTTGAAATAAAGTTTGAAAAGATATAATATTTTGATGTATTAAAATGATTTGAAAAGAAGTTTGAAAGGATACGATATTTTAGAATATTGAAATGATTTGGAAATGATAAATCTTTATTTTGATAAAGACATGATTTTGAAATGATATCTTAATTTGAAGTAAAGTATTGTTTTTAAAAGTTATAACCACGGGTTATAATAACGATTGGTTGGCAAAGAGACCGGGATCGGATATGGACATACTCTCTGTCGATACCGAAAACCACTTTGACAACCGTGTACGCGGTGGAGATTCCAGAATGAAGTAGGATGGTGGCGACGTTCTTAAGGTATGTTACGTGGACCCAACTCCCGTGAGTTGGCATAAGGTGGCTAAAACAGGAGCGATTGACGGACCAAGGAGGTAGCACCTCTTATCGGACACACTTCTTCGATACCATTCTATTACTTGTGATTGATTTGGTGGCCACCCTTGATTGGGAGTGTTGTTCGAGGTGGGCGGTAGTGGCTGCTATGCGTCACCACTAGTCCGGATGCGTAATTGGTATATCTACCCTGGCATTGCCTAGTTGTGCCGTGTCACCTACCATATCGAGCTTTACTACGATTATGATTTTCAGATCCGACCGCGTTAAGGTTCTCCATCCCCTTAACGCTATTTTCTATATGATTATACTTTACTGATTAGACATTATTATAATAGCGAATATTACTACATAGTAGATAGTTTAACGGATCCTTAAAGAATGGGCGGTCCCAAGCATTCTTTAAGTTACTTGTACCTTATTACAGTTCACTTGAGTGGGTTTATATTATATAAGTATATATTGTCCTGACTCGAGTGTTTGTGTTTTGCTTTACGCTCGGGTCAGCCTGAGTATTCACAGATTTGGATTTCCACCTTCTGGAGATTTGAATCGCTGGAGATTATCTGCTAGTCTTGTTCTATCGACTTCAGTTATGATGCTCTGTTCAGCTTGTACTTGGTTATCTTATTTATACTTCCGTTGTACTCTATTTCTTCTATTGTATCTTATGTACTCTGATATAAAGAAATAGTAGGTCATGAAACTGCTATTTAAATATATCAGAGTACATAAGATACAATAGAAGAAATAGAGTACAACGGAAGTATAAATAAGATAACCAAGTACAAGCTGAACAGAGCATCATAACTGAAGTCGATAGAACAAGACTAGCAGATAATCTCCAGCGATTCAAATCTCCAGAAGGTGGAAATCCAAATCTATGAATACTCAAGCTGACCCGAGCGTAAAGCAAAACACAAACACTCGAGTCAGGACAATATATACTTATATAATATAAACCCACTCAAGTGAACTGTAATAAGGTACAAGTAACTTAAAGAATGCTTGGGACCGCCCATTCTTTAAGGATCCGTTAAACTATCTACTATGTAGTAATATTCGCTATTATAATAATGTCTAATCAGTAAAGTATAATCATATAGAAAATAGCGTTAAGGGGATGGAGAACCTTAACGCGGTCGGATCTTAAAATCATAATCGTAGTAAAGCTCGATATGGTAGGTGACACGGCACAACTAGGCAATGCCAGGGTAGATATACCAATTACGCATCCGGACTAGTGGTGACGCATAGCAGCCACTACCGCCCACCTCGAACAACACTCCCAATCAAGGGTGGCCACAAAATCAATCACAAGTAATAGAATGGTATCGAAGAAGTGTGTCCGATAAGAGGTGCTACCTCCTTGGTCCGTCAATCGCTCCTGTTTTAGCCACCTTATGCCAACTCACGGGAGTTGGGTCCACGTAACATACCTTAAGAACGTCGCCACCATCCTACTTCATTCTGGAATCTCCACCGCGTACACGGTTGTCAAAGTGGTTTTCGGTATCGACAGAGAGTATGTCCATATCCGATCCCGGTCTCTTTGCCAACCAATCGTTATTATAACCCGTGGTTATAACTTTTAAAAACAATACTTTACTTCAAAATAAGATATCATTTCAAAATCATGTCTTTATCAAAATAAAGATTTATCATTTCCAAATCATTTCAATATTCTAAAATATCGTATCCTTTCAAACTTCTTTTCAAATCATTTTAATACATCAAAATATTATATCTTTTCAAACTTTATTTCAAATCATTTTTATATATCAAAATATCATACCTTTGATAGTTATACTTCGAAACCAAAATCATTTTATTTCAAAACTATGTTCATTTCAAAACAACATCATTTCCATTCCAAACATATATTCACCTTTCAAATAGTCTATACTTTCAAAGTTATAACTCTTTTGAAACAAAACATTTGAAATCATTATACTTTGAAAATCACAGCATTTCGAAATCATATATTTAAAATCATCTTTTAATTCTATACATTTACAAACTTATTAAATTCAAACCATCAAATTTCAATTCAATTACAGTTTACCAACAAACCGTTTCAAATCTTATCAATTCCCAATATAGATTAAATCCACAAAATACAATATTCAATCTTTAGTATATTCAAAACTTTAAATCTCCCACATTTCATAAATCCAATATCATTTAAATAAACTCAATTAATATATACTTCAAATATTCATTTATCAAATAAATTAAATAAGTTAGAAATCAAGTATCATTTCAAACTCATTTCACAATATCAAAATATTATTCAAAACACCATTCATTTTTATTCATTTAAATACCATTTAAATCCATTCATTTTATTAAATTTAAATACCATTTTAAACTCACATTAGAAATCAAATGCTTCCACTTAAATATCTCTTCATTATCTTTAGAAATTTAACATTTAATTTCCCAAAATTATATCATTTTCCAGAGATTATTTTTCATTAAAATTAATTTAAAACAACAAAATATAGTTTCCGTAGCACTTATAAAATGCTACGTAAAGTTATAGTTTAAAACAGTTAATTAACAAAAGATAGCGTTAAATGCTGTAATAGATTTCTTTTAAGTTTCAATTAACTTACATGTTAAGTTTAACCACTATAGCACTTACAAAGTGCTATAATAGCCTTTATTTCAAATTATCCTTTTAGTTCATTTAAAACACTACAACATTTACAAAATGATGTAATATCCTTTACATTACATTTCAAAATGCTGTTAAATCATATTCAGAGTTTTATTTACAATTCCACAAATAATTAACTTTTAATATAAATCATTTTAACTTATAAAATCATATATTTCACATTTAACACAATCATTTAAATACCTTTATTTCTATGATTTTATAAAGTCAAATTTCCATACAAAAATCAAATTTAATAACAATTAAATTTTCATTTCTTTAATTAAATTATTAACTTAACAACTAAGTTTAAATTTCCAAAAATATAGCTTATTTCCATTTATTTTACTTAATTAAAATTTCACTTTTAAACAAATTTCACAAAATTCAATTTAAGTTATATTTCCAAATTCAGCTTAAATGTTCATTTATTCCTTATTTTAATTTATACAAAATCATTAACACCTTTAAAACATTATTATTACTTAATAAAAATCATTAAATTCATCTTTAAATCAAATTTGTCATATTTTCTTACTTTACAAAAATTCCATTTATAAACAAAATCATAAATTCCAAAACTAACTTATATTTCAAATTCTACTTCACCATTTACTTAATTCACTTATTTAATTTGTAGAAAATCACAAATACTTTATAGAAATCATTTTAATGAAATTTAAATCAAAATACCATAATATTTACATTAAAAAAAGTATTTTAAAAATTTCAGAAAAATATATAAACCACGGGTCTGTATATAATTTTCTAGCCTAGGTCAAGTGATACGGATATGTATCATTTTAATCCGCAGTTTACAAAGAAAAACCGGGTTTTATCATTTCAAACCCGCAATCCCAAGTAATATAAATAAATAAATAAAAACCGTTCAGGCCTATCATTTCAGCCCATAACGATTTTTCCTTATTCTAAAGTCCGTTCGGGTATGTATTATTTCAACCCATAGTGATTCTAATCTACAGGGAACTTATAGTGTGATAAACTGATATAAATAAACAGAATAGCATGAGATAACAATAATAGATGATATAACATATGTAATAACAGGGGTAAACACTATATGATTATAATATAACAGTTACAACAGGATGATATAATTTTACAGATTCAAATGGTGTGAGTTTACTAGTTATATAAGTACACATTGTCTGGTGAGAATTACTCACCTGTTCAAGCTGGAGATGACAACCACAAACGCACAACAAAGATTTCCAGAGGCACGAGAGCATGATAATTATTTGAGTGTGGGAGAGCCAAAGCTAATTGCCTTGTCACATTCAAACCAAACAATTACAAACAACATAAGATTTCAACACAAAAATTCAATAAACAATGCTAGAAATGGATGCATAAACAAAGTCAAAGTGTTTGCACCTGCTTCCTACCACCTATGCTTCAGCTCCAGATCTGAAATGGCACGGCTAAAGGCATGGTTTGGATCAGGTATGGTCTGGAAAAGGTGCGGCTACAAGGTGATGAAGGTGAGTGGAAGTTACAAGGTGTTGAAGGCAATGGAATACCAAAGGGTTTCAAGGCAAAGTGTGGCTTTTGTTGCACCATAGGGTTCGGCCCCTTGCTGATGTGGCTTGGCCATGGTATGTGGTGGTCAGGTGGTGGCTGGAGTGTGTGCCAGAGGTGGTGGAAGGTCAGGTCAGAGGTGGTGGTGGTGGAGGTAGTGGTGGCAAAAGGTGGTAGAAGGAGGAGATGACAATTCTAGGTCATAAGTGATAGTTTGTGATGGTTTTTGGTGGATTTTGTGTAGATCTTGGACTTGGATTGGTTAGGCCTAAGGAGGAGGGTTGCTAGGATGGGTGATGGTCAGAGGAAGGGGGTCGTGGTGGTCGGCCAAAGTCTGGAGGAGGAGGAACCAAACTATGAAGGTAGAGAGCATATGCAGTTTCAATAGAAAAAACATAGAAAACAAGGAAGAAAGAAGGAATTTTTACCCAAAATTTTGAAGCCATGGCCGTGATTTTTTTGGAGGAGAAAGAGAAGTGTTTGCGTGAAAAAAATGAAAAGAAGTCCACTGAAAAGAATAGGGTATGCATGGCCAAAAACATTGAAGAGAGGAGTTGAGAATGTGAAAGGTCGGGAGGTGAAATGCCATAGGAATTTCAATAGTTTAAAACTTTTCATATTTCCTCTAATTTCTTTTTAAGTTTTATATAACTGAAATATATATATAAACTCAGATAAAATACGAAAATTTAGTAAATAAACAAAAATAAATTAATTAATTATTAATTATATAAAATTTTAATTAAGTAAAACAGCAAAAATTGCAACTAGTCTTGAAAATATGAAAAATAAATGCAATGAACTTTGGAAAAAGTTTATGGACTTGTAAAACATTTATAAACAAAGATAATAACATAAAATAAAAATGCATTCACAAAATGAATAAATAAATTTTAATAAAAGATAATTTAATTGAAGAAAATAGCAGAAAAATAGAAACTAGACTTTAAAAATAGAAAATAAATTCAATACGCTTTGAAAAAATTATATAATCACTTTAAAATATTTAAAAGACAAAATTATACATAAAATAAAATACTGACACATATTAGAACAAAATATGACAAATAAAATATAATTTAAAATAGACAATATTGCTAAATACATCAGTTTACACACAATATTGAAATATACATAACTTTCACAATTTAACTCCGTTTCCAACGAAACGAAAAAGCTGTATCCATGGAATTAAATCTATTTTCATAATAAAAGATAAAATTTAAGAATTTGAAATATTTAAATTTAAAGTTCAAAAGTCAAAGTTTGACCAGTTTCAATAGAAATTCACTTTTCAGTGAAATATCCAATTTATACTAGTTTGAACTATAAATCACTTAATAGTCAACATTTATATTTAAAATGAAATGTTTGAAATAGAACAAGTTTAAAATAATTTAAAATAAAATAAAGTCAAAATTTAAAATATAGGCCAAAATCTAGGGTTGTTACACTCTCCCCCACTCAAAACTTTTCGTCCCCGAAAAGGAATGAAGTACGGGAAAACACAGGAAAGATAAAATTGAAATGAGATTAAGACAAGATGACAAAAGATTGAAATTATACCTGATAACTGTGGTTATAGGTAAGTTTAACAAGGTGGAGATGGTCTTCCCAAGATTCTCCAGAATCAGGAACACAAGTACGAAAAGATCCTCTAGAATCTGATTCACTCTTTCCGCTTGACCGACAGTCTGTGGGTGGAAAGCAGTGCTCAGATTTAAAATGAGTACCAAAGATTATAAAGATTATAGAAAGATTTCTAAGCAAAAAGATTATAGATAGATGCCTATACCAGTCTGTAGCAAGATAAGGAAAAATAAGGACAACTAACAGACAGTTTGAAAAACAAAATTAGGTAATAAGTTTGAAAAACAAAATAAGATAATAGTTTTGAAATTTCCATGGTTTCAGCTTAACTGATAATTAATTTTACACAAGTTAAATAAATCTTAACTATCTCTAATTTCATTATCTTATCATCAAATTTTCTTAAACAAACAATCTCTAAAATCATGATTTGATTAAAATTAAGTGTATAACATTCAATAAATTTAATTCTTCTTTATTCCTAATTATAATTAAATTTATCCCTCTCAAATATTTTATCACATATGTTAAATATGCTTACACTTATTATAACTGTTTTAATTTATTCCTAATTCCCTTAACATCATTTGTATTGTAAATTATTCAATTAACCTTTTAGTCTATTTACCTGTGTTAATCTTTTTATAACTAAAATTTAAGTGTATAATATTTATTATAACCACTCAAATTTTATTTATAAAAATCTTTTTATATTGTATATTATCCAATTACATTGTTAACTTCTAAAAATTAAGGTAAGTTATATTGGAATGCAATTGAAAATTATACAAATAAAACTTTCTAAAATTAATATACACTATAAACATCCTAATTCAATCATTTCAAGCTTGAATCATCTATTCAAAAAATTTGATTTTCTTTTTATACTTGAAGTTATTATTTAAGATAGAATTTAAGAATAAAATCTCCGATTCCTTTCAAACCATTTAGAGATAGATAAATGTATGTACATAATTTGTCAAATCAAATTTAAATCACATATCTATATATTTTATAAATCAATCATATTTTAGAAATTTATATCAATCAAGTTTCCCAAAACAAAGCTGTAGCAATACTACAGAATGGTTTCTTCACTTCGAAACTCGAAAATGAACGTCGATGATGCTGCAGTCATCACCGAAATTATTTTCCAGCGACAAAGAGAAGAGCACTTAATTTTTAAACTTAAAAATCCTTTAGAGACAAAAAAAAATTTTATTCAAAAATACTTTAAATAATATCCTTTTAAAAAATTTAAACACAAGGTTTGAAATCCATCGGAAATTAAACTCTTTAAATTTCTTGTTTTAAATTCATTTCAGTTCCCAAATAAATTTATAAACAACTATTTATAAATTCCTTTGTAGAACAATAAATGATAAATCAAGTATTATCATTTTAAATAATCAATTTAAACCAATTTATTAAGTTCCATAAATTTACTTATATATTAAAATTTATTTAATTAACCAAATTTTAAAATAATATTGTATCGGTTTGTTCTGTCAAAGTGTTTTAGAAATCCTATCAATAGCGTTGATCAGACGAATCGATCGGAAACCCAAATCGACATCAACAACTCAAACAACACAATATATAATAAAATATAGATTTAAAAGTACAATTCAAAATGTTGGAGATAGTTTAGAAACAAAAACAAGATGATTAATTAACAAAATATGAAGATGGATAAGCTTAGATAAATCGCGGGCAACCTTAACCGGGTCAACCGTGACTTAATGAATAAGAGCAAATGTGGATTTTCCTGGGGTAAATCTACATCCGATCTCAAGAGATAGAGTTTGGAATAACAAAAGATATTAGCATCTAAACCAAGGATAACTATAAATCTCTGGTGAATCGATGCAAATTTGTAAAGGAGTTTTCCCCCTTTTACAAGTCATTAGAATATTGGCGAGACCACCAATTCACTATAAAGCTCATTCGAAGCGGAGTTATGGGATACTTCAGAATCAAAAGAAGATGAATAGTGAGGGACAAGAATGAATTTTGGAACCGCAAGGAACGTTCCAAAAATTAAAAGGAAATTCGAATCAAGAGGAAAAGATTCAAACTCGAACGAAAGTGATTCTGTAAATAAATCTACTCTATATGCTGAGTTTTGCCTCAAAGCCAAAGCTCTGATACCAACTGTAACGACCCGATATTTTCAACCATTCGCATCCATTATAAGTGTATAGGTAGACACTCATGCCGGAGTTGAATTGCTCAAAATACCGCGTTGTAATTAAAATTTGGCAAATCTCAGAATATACAGTAAATAAATATAATCACAGATCACAGACACAGAGTAAAAAATGCAGCGGAAGTAAAAGAAATAGTAGTTCATGAAGCTACTATATAAATATATCAGAGTACATAAGATACAATAGAAGAAATAGAGTACAACGGAAGTATAAATAAGATAACCAAGTACAAGCTGAACAGAGCAACATAACTGAAGTCGATAGAACAAGACTAGCAGATAATCTCCAACGATTCAAATCTCCAAAAGGTGGAAATCCAAATCTGTGAATACTCAGGCTGACCCGAGCGTAAAGCAAAACACAAACACTCGAGTCAGGACAATATATACTTATATAATATAAACCAACTCAAGTGAACTGTAATAAGGTACAAGTAACTTAAAGAATGCTTGGGACCGCCCATTCTTTAAGGATCCGTTAAACTATCTACTATGTAGTAATATTCGCTATTATAATAATGTCTAATCAGTAAAGTATAATCATATAGAAAATAGTGTTAAGGGGATGGAGAACCTTAACGCGGTCGGATCTTAAAATCATAATCGTAGTAAAGCTCGATATGGTAGGTGACACGGCACAACTAGGCAATGCCAGGGTAGATATACCAATTACGCATCCGGACTAGTGGTGACGCATAGCAGCCACTACCGCCCACCTCGAACAACACTCCCAATCAAGGGTGGCCACAAAATCAATCACAAGTAATAGAATGGTATCGAAGAAGTGTGTCCGATAAGAGGTGCTACCTCCTTGGTCCGTCAATCGCTCCTGTTTTAGCCACCTTATGCCAACTCACGGGAGTTGGGTCCACGTAACATACCTTAAGAACGTCGCCACCATCCTACTTCATTCTGGAATCTCCACCGCGTACACGGTTGTCAAAGTGGTTTTCGGTATCGACAGAGAGTATGTCCATATCCGATCCCGGTCTCTTTGCCAACCAATCGTTATTATAACCCGTGGTTATAACTTTTAAAAACAATACTTTACTTCAAAATAAGATATCATTTCAAAATCATTTCTTTATCAAAATAAAGATTTATCATTTCCAAATCATTTCAATATTCTAAAATATCGTATCCTTTCAAACTTCTTTTCAAATCATTTTAATACATCAAAATATTATATCTTTTCAAACTTTGTTTCAAATCATTTTTATATATCAAAATATCATACCTTTGATAGTTATACTTCGAAACCAAAATCATTTTATTTCAAAACTATGTTCATTTCAAAACAACATCATTTCCATTTCAAACATATATTCACCTTTCAAATAGTCTATACTTTCAAAGTTATAACTCTTTTGAAACAAAACATTTGAAATCATTATACTTTGAAAATCACAGCATTTCGAAATCATATATTTAAAATCATCTTTTAATTCTATACATTTACAAACTTATTAAATTCAAACCATCAAATTTCAATTCAATTACAGTTTACCAACAAACCGTTTCAAATCTTATCAATTCCCAATATAGATTAAATCCACAAAATACAATATTCAATCTTTAGTATATTTCAAAACTTTAAATCTCCCACATTTCATAAATCCAATATCATTTAAATAAACTCAATTAATATATACTTCAAATATTTATTTATCAAATAAATTAAATAAGTCAGAAATCAAGTATCATTTCAAACCCATTTCACAATATCAAAATATTATTCAAAACGCCATTCATTTTTATTCATTTAAATACCATTTAAATCCATTCATTTTATTAAATTTAAATACCATTTTAAACTCACATTAGAAATCAAATTCTTCCACTTAAATATCTCTTAATTATCTTTAGAAATTTAACATTTAATTTCCCAAAATTATATCATTTTCCAAAGATTATTTTTCATTAAAATTAATTTAAAACAACAAAATATAGTTTCCGTAGCACTTATAAAATGCTACGTAAAGTTATAGTTTAAAACAGTTAATTAACAAAAGACAGCGTTAAATGCTGTAATAGATTTCTTTTAAGTTTCAATTAACTTACATGTTAAGTTTAACCACTATAGCACTTACAAAGTGCTATAATAGCCTTTATTTCAAATTAACCTTTTAGTTCATTTAAAACACTACAACATTTACAAAATGCTGTAATATCCTTTACATTACATTTCAAAATGCTGTTAAATCATATTCAGAGTTTTATTTAAAATTCCACAAATAATTAACTTTTAATATAAATCATTTTAACTTATAAAATCATATATTTCACATTTAACACAATCATTTAAATACCTTTATTTCTATGATTTTCTAAAGTCAAATTTCCATACAAAAATCAAATTTAATAACAATTAAATTTTCATTTCTTTAATTAAATTATTAACTTAACAACTAAGTTTAAATTTCCAAAAATATAGCTTATTTCCATTTATTTTACTTAATTAAAATTTCACTTTTAAACAAATTTCACAAAATTCAATTTAAGTTATATTTCCAAATTCAGCTTAAATGTTCATTTATTCCATATTTTAATTTATACAAAATCATTAACACCTTTAAAACATTATTATTACTTAATAAAAATCATTAAATTCATCTTTAAATCAAAATTTTCATATTTTCTTACTTTACAAAATTTTCATTTATAAACAAAATCATAAATTCAAAAATTAACTTATATTTCAAATTCTACTTCACCATTTACTTAATTCACTTATTTAATTTGTAGAAAATCACAAATACTTTATAGAAATCATTTTAATGAAATTTAAATCAAAATACGATAATATTTACATTAAAAAAAAGTATTTTAAAAATTTCAGAAAAATATATAAACCACGGGTCTGTATATAATTTTCTAACCTAGGTCAAGTGATAGAGATATGTATCATTTCAATCCGCAGTTTACAAAGAAAAACCGGGTTTTATCATTTCAAACCCGCAATCCCAAGTAATATAAATAAATAAATAAAAACCATTCAGGCCTATCATTTCAGCCCATAACGATTTTTCCTTATTCTAAAGTCCGTTCGGGTATGTATCATTTCAACCCATAGTGATTCTAATCTACAAGGAACTTGCAGTGTGATAAACTAATATAAATAAACAGAATAGCATGGGATAACAGTAATAGATGATATAACATATGTAATAACAGGGGTAAACATTATATGATCATAATATAACAGTTACAACAAGATGATATAATTTTACAGATTCAAATGGTGTCAGTTTACTAGTTATATAAGTACACATTGTCTGGTGAGAATTACTCACTTGTTCAAGCTGGAGATGACAACCACAAACACATAACAAAGATTTCCAGAGGCACGAGAGCACGATAATTATTTGAGTGTGGGAGAGCCAAAGCTAATTGCCTTGTCACATTCAAACCAAACAATTACAAACAACATAAGATTTCAACCCAAAAATTCAATAAACAATGCTAGAAATGGATGCATAAACAAAGTCAAAGTGTTTGCACTTGCTTCCTACCACCTATGCTTCAGCTCCAGATCTGAAATGGCATGGCTAAAGGCATGGTTTGGATCAGGTATGGTCTGGAAAAGGTGCGGCTACAAGGTGATGAAGGTGATTGGAAGTTACAAGGTGTTGAAGGCAATGGAATACCAAAGGGTTTCAAGGCAAAGTGTGGCTTTTGTTGCACCATAGGGTTCGGCCCTTTGCTGATGTGTCTTGGCCATGGTATGTGGTGGTCAGGTGGTGGCTGGAGTGTGGGCCAGAGGTGGTGGAAGGTCAGGTCAGAGGTGGTGGTGGTGGAGGTAGTGGTGGCAAAAGGTGGTAGAAGGAGGAGATGACAATTCTAGGTCATAAGTGATAGTTTGTGATGGTTTTTGGTGGATTTTGTGTAGATCTTGGACTTGGATTGGTTAGGCCTGAGGAGGAGGGTTGCTAGGATGGGTGATGGTCAGAGGAAGGGGGTCGTGGTGGTCGGCCAAAGCCTGGAGGAGGAGGAACCAAACTATGAAGGTAGAGAGCATATGTAGTTTCAATAGAAAAAACATAGAAAACAAGGAAGAAAGAAGGAATTTTTACCCAAAATTTTGAAGCCATGGCCGTGATTTTTTTGGAGGAGAAAGAGAACTGTTTGCGTGAAAAAAATGAAAAGAAGTCCGCTGAAAAGAATAGGGTATGCATGGCCAAAAACATTGAAGAGAGGAGTTGAGAAAGTGAAAGGTCGGGAGGTGAAAAGCCATAGGAATTTCAATAGTTTTAAACTTTTCATATTTCCTCTAATTTCTTTTTAAGTTTTATATAACTGAAATATATATATAAACTCAGATAAAATACGAAAATTTAGTAAATAAACAAAAATAAATTAATTAATTATTAATTATATAAAATTTAATTAAGTAAAACAGCAAAAATTGCAACTAGTCTTGAAAATATGAAAAATAAATGCAATGAACTTTGGAAAAAGTTTATGGACTTGTAAAACATTTATAAACAAAGATAATAACATAAAATAAAAATGCATTCACAAAATGAATAAATAAATTTTAATTAAATATAATTTAATTGAAGAAAATAGCAGAAAATTAGAAACTAGCCTTTAAAAATAGAAAATAAATTCAATACGCTTTGGAAAAATTATATAATCACTTTAAATTATTTAAAAGACAAAATTATACATAAAATAAAATACTAACACATATTATAACAAAATATGACAAATAAAATATAATTTAAAATAGACAATATTGCTAAATACATCAGTTTACACACAATATTGAAATATACATAACTTTCACAATTTAACTCCGTTTCCAACGAAACGAAAAGCTGTATCCATGGAATTAAATCTATTTTCATAATAAAGGATAAAATTTAAGAATTTGAAATATTTAAATTTGAAGTTCAAAAGTCAAAGTTTGACCAGTTTCAATAGAAATTCACTTTTCAATGAAATATCCAATTTATACTAGTTTGAACTATAAATCACTTAATAGTCAACATTTATATTTAAAATGAAATGTTTGAAATAGAAAAAGTTTAAAATAAAATAAAGTCAAAATTTAAAATATTGGCCAAAATCTAGGGTTGTTACACTTTCCCCCACTCAAAACTTTTCGTCCCCGAAAAGGAATGAAGTACGGGAAAACACAGAAAAGATAAAATTGAAATGAGATTAAGACAAGATGACAAAAGATTGAAATTATACCTGATAACTGTGGTTATAGGTAAGTTTAACAAGGTGGAGATGGTCTTTCCAAGATTCTCCAGAATCAGGAACACAAGTACGAAAAGATCCTCTAGAATCTGATTCACTCTTTCCGCTTGACCGACAGTCTGTGGGTGGAAAGCAATGCTCAGATTTAAAATGAGTACCAAAGATTATAAAGATTATAGAAAGATTTCTAAGCAAAAAGATTATAGATAGATGCCTATACCAGTCTGTAGCAAGATAAGGAAAAATAAGGACAACTAACAGACAGTTTGAAAAACAAAATTAGGTAATAAGTTTGAAAAACAAAATAAGATAATAGGTTTGAAATTTCCATGGTTTCAGCTTAACTGATAATTAATTTTACACAAGTTAAATAAATCTTAACTATCTCTAATTTCATTATCTTATCATCAAATTTTCTTAAACAAACAATCTCTAAAATCATGATTTGATTAAAATTAAGTGTATAACATTCAATAAATTTAATTCTTCTTTATTCCTAATTATAATTAAATTTATCCCTCTCAAATATTTTATCACATATGTTAAATATGCTTACACTTATTATAACTGTTTTAATTTATTCCTAATTCCCTTAACATCATTTGTATTGTAAATTTTTCAATTAACCTTTTAGTCTATTTACCTGTGTTAATCTTTTTATAACTAAAATTTAAGTGTATAATATTTATTATAACCACTCAAATTTTATTTATAAAAATCTTTTTATATTGTATATTATCCAATTACATTGTTAACTTCTAAAAATTAAGGTAAGTTATATTGGAATGCGATTGAGAATTATACAAATAAAACTTTCTAAAATTAATATACACTATAAACATCCTAATTCAATCATTTCAAGCTTGAATCATCTATTCAAAAATTTTGATTTTCTTTTATACTTGAAGTTATTATTTAAGATAGAATTTAAGAATAAAATCTCCGATTCCTTTCAAACCATTTAGAGATAGATAAATGTATGTACATAATTTGTCAAATCAAATTTAAATCATATATCTATATATTTTATAAATCAATCATATTTTAGAAATTTATATCAATCAAGTTTCCCAAAACAAAGCTGTAGCAAGACTACAGAATGGTTTCTTCACTTCGAAACTCGAAAATGAACGTCGATGATGCTGCAGTCATCACCGAAATTATTTTCCAGCGACAAAGAGAAGAGCACTTAATTTTTAAACTTTAAAATCCTTTAGAGACAAATTTTTTTTTATTCAAAAATACTTTAAATAATATCCTTTTAAAAATTTTAAACACAAGGTTTGAAATCCATCGGAAATTAAACTCTTTAAATTTCTTGTTTTAAATTCATTTCAGTTTCCAAATAAATTTATAAACAACTATTTATAAATTCCTTTGTAGAACAATAAATGATAAATCAAGTATTATCATTTTAAATAATCAATTTAAACCAATTTATTAAGTTCCATAAATTTACTTATATATTAAAATTTATTTAATTAACGAAATTTTAAAATAATATTGTATCGGTTTGTTCTGTCAAAGTGTTTTAGAAATCCTATCGATTGCATTGATCAGACGAATCGATCGGAAACCCAAATCGACATCAACAACTCAAACAACACAATATATAATAAAATATAGATTTAAAAGTACAATTCAAAATGTTGGAGATAGTTTAGAAATAAAGACAAGATGATTAATTAACAAAATATGAAGATGGATAAGCTTAGATAAATCGCGGGCAACCTTAACCGGGTCAACCGTGACTTAATGAATAAGAGCAAATGTGGATTTTCCTGGGGTAAATCTACATCCGATCTCAAGAGATAGAGTTTGGAATAACAAAAGATATTAGCATCTAAACCAAGGATAAATATAAATCTCTGGTGAATCGATGCAAATTTGTAAAGGAGTTTTCCCCCTTTTACAAGTCATTAGAATATTGGCGAGACCACCAATTCACTATAAAGCTCATTCGAAGCTGAGTTATGGAATACTCCAGAATCAAAAGAAGATGAATAGTGAGGGACAAGAATGAATTTTGGAACCGCAGGGAACGTTCCAAAAATTAAAAGGAAATTCGAATCAAGAGGAAAAGATTCAAACTCAAACGAAAGTGATTCTGTAAATAAATCTACCCTATATGCTGAGTTTTGCCTCAAAGCCAAAGCTCTGATACCAACTGTAACGACCCGATATTTTCAACCATTCGCATCCATTATAAGTGTATAGGTAGACACTCATGCCGGAGTTGAATTGCTCAAAATACCGCGTTGTAATTAAAATTTGGCAAATCTCAGAATATACAGTAAATAAATATAATCACAGATCACAGACACAGAGTAAAAAATGCAGCGGAAGTAAAAGAAATAGTAGTTCATGAAGTTACTATATAAATATATCAGAGTACATAAGATACAATAGAAGAAATAGAGTACAACGGAAGTATAAATAAGATAACCAAGTACAAGCTGAACAGAGCAACATAACTGAAGTCGATAGAACAAGACTAGCAGATAATCTCCAGCGATTCAAATCTCCAGAAGGTGGAAATCCAAATCTGTGAATACTCAGGCTGACCCGAGCGTAAAGCAAAACACAAACACTCGAGTCAGGACAATATATACTTATATAATATAAACCAACTCAAGTGAACTGTAATAAGGTACAAGTAACTTAAAGAATGCTTGGGACCGCCCATTCTTTAAGGATCCGTTAAACTATCTACTATGTAGTAATATTCGCTATTATAATAATGTCTAATCAGTAAAGTATAATCATATAGAAAATAGCGTTAAGGGGATGGAGAACCTTAACGCGGTCGGATCTTAAAATCATAATCGTAGTAAAGCTCGATATGGTAGGTGACACGGCACAACTAGGCAATGCCAGGGTAGATATACCAATTACGCATCCGGACTAGTGGTGACGCATAGCAGCCACTACCGCCCACCTCGAACAACACTCCCAATCAAGGGTGGCCACAAAATCAATCACAAGTAATAGAATGGTATCGAAGAAGTGTGTCCGATAAGAGGTGCTACCTCCTTGGTCCGTCAATCGCTCCAGTTTTAGCCACCTTATGCCAACTCACGGGAGTTGTGATATCCCGGGTTTTTTGGGTAATATAAATTTAATAATCTGTATTAATAATTTATTTGGATTGATAATCTTCCCTTATAATTCTAATTTAAATTGATAATTTAATCTTTTAAAAGTTAATAAATATTGAATCTGGCAATATTGATAAGATTTGATTGTTAAAATTAATAAAGTTTTAATCTATTTATAATATATATTTTGCTATATATATTGTGAATAGAAATCTTTTGTTTAAATAAAAGATGAATTTTTCAAATTGTAATATATATATAGATATATGTTATAATTTGGATTGTTTGAAATTTAATTAAATCTATTGATAAATATATATGTATGAATTGTGAATTTAAAAGCTTTGTTTTAAAATTAATATTTTTCAAAGAATAGTTTAGATTAATTCAATTATTTTCAAAATATAAGATAACTGTTTATTTTAAATGAAATTGTTTAAAAAGGATTTAAACAAGCTTTGTTTTGTCTTCTTTTTAAATGCTCAAATTTAAAATGGTTATAAGTGTGTATATATGGTTTTAAATAAACTTTCCTTTTTAAAATATCTCTTAAACTAAAATAGTTTGTAAATAAGTAAATGAATTTATATAAATCCATAATTACATATTAAGAAAACATAAATACTTTTATAATAAGGGTTTAAACATAATTATGCAAGGGTTTTAACACTTGTAAGCTAAATGAATTTGCATAGACATTTGTCTAATTTATAAAATTACAAGTGGCCTAATTCTCTTATATTACAAATATAATGTTTTAAAGAAGAAAACGTGTAAATTGTTTCCAGTTCAAAAGTTTTTCTGTTCAAAACATTTTTTTCTCAGTCTTTCTTTCTTCTTCTAAAAATCTGAAATCAAATTTAAAAGAAAATCAAAATCTGAAACCTGAGATTTTGAAACTAAAAGCTAATGAAATTCAACCTGCAAATCAAATCTGCAACTTCAAATGAATGGCAATGCAAATGGATGAGCAACTCAGCTGTTTCAACAACTCTTTAAATCAAAAACTTGTATGCATGCATGGATTCAATTTTCAACAGCAAAAAAAAAAAAAAAATTTGATCTGCAAATTGTTCAGAGCCTGGGAAACCTACTCTGTTTGTTCTCTGCTTATAATTGGTGAGTAAATTTATTTTAAAAACAGTTTAACCTGATGATTATAATTGATTTTAGTGATAGATTAAATTGTCTATATGGATCTGATATGAATGCATGTATATATATGAATATACTGTGCTCTGTTTAACAAGTGAGTAAACCATACCTTAAAAACAGTTTTTAAATCTGACCCTATAATTGAATTGCTATAGAATATGGTTGTATATGTTTATGATATGGATGCATGTATATATATATATATATATATGAATGATTGTGCATATGAATATAAATGTTTATGTCTGTAGGAATATAGCCTGACTCTGTTATGATTTCTGTCCAAACAACAAACAAAAATTCAAATCTCCAAATCGATTTCATATTAACCTTTGATGTTTAAATAAAAGTTGTTTGTTTCAATGTAATGTTAGTTATAAAAATGGTTTTAGGGATTTAAACTTAGTAAATAATTTTTAAAATAGAAATAACAGAGGAATTCACATATATGATAAAAATCAACCAACTTAATTTTTGATTTGAATTGCATGAATGTGTTCGTGATTGAAAATCACGAATTTTAATATGCATATCATAATTTTTAGATTGTTAATCAATGAGGATTTTCGAGATGAACGTTATGGGTACTTTTATCAAATTCCGACGATCAAAGAGGTGATGGACGTCGAGTTTGTAACCGAAGGTGGTTGGTGTATCGTAGATACTAGGAAAAATGGCCAGGCATTTTATCAACGTTCGAGGCGAAGGGAATTTGATGAGATAGGGTTTAGTGACCAGATTTTGTCATAAGGGATGGCGAGCTTCGTTCAACAATTGTGGATTATCGGAGTTGATCGCAAGGGTAGGAAAAGGTTCGTGGGAATGTAGCATGGCTTTGGGTGGATCGGAAGTTGATCTCGAGGTCGGAGGCGATGGAAGAAGAGGTTTTTACGGCCATGGTGTTTTCCAGTTGATCGAGATTTAGCTCGATTTTGTTTTAATGTATTTTCGTATGATCTGGGTTGGGATTCTTGATCAAGGTGGTTCGAGTGGTCAATGAGTATGGCCGCGACGATCATCTATAGTCGGCGGCGATGGTGCAAGTGCACCACGTGCACGTGAACGTTTGGATTGTCTGGGATTGTTTGGGTTTGGGGAAGAAGGGGGGAAACTCGGGGAAGTCTCGTGTAGATTGTAGTTCGACTCGAAGCTGAAGGAGGTTCGCGTGGACTCAGGGAAGGCTCGGGTTTTCTTTTGTTTAGACTCGGGGTTTTAGAGTAGTTTGCTCGGGAAAGAAATAAAGTTGCTCGGTGGTTTTATTTAAAGTAATCTGGTTTCTAAAATTTTGAAGAAAATGTTCCAGGTTTAAAAAAAAAAAGAAGAACTCAAGTCTTTCCAAGAGTTTTAAAGTTTAAAAACAAAGTTAAATCAAAGTTTTAAGTTAAAGTTTGAAATAATGTTTTAATAACAAATTTTCATTTTATATTGAAAATAAATTAGTTTAAAACTTGATTAATTTGAAGTTTTAAATCTGGAAATGATTTATAAATACTTTATCTCCAAGTAAGGTTATTATTATTTTGTAAATCAAGTTTAATAATTTGTTTTGAATAATAAGATTTAAATAATTCAAATAATTTATTTATGAGGATAATAAGGTTGAATTAGTATTAATATGAATTTAAGAATACTTAATTTAAATAGAATTTAAGTAAAGTTTAATTAAGAATAATGGTTTCATAATTAATTAAGGATTTTTAAATATAGAATGTTAATTAATTAATTGTTTAATTAATTTTAAATAATTAGTTAATTATTTATTTAATTTTAAATAATCACTTAATTATGGATTAATTAAGTGTAATTACTTAATAAAGTAATTATTGGTTAATTATTGAATGAAATTACTTATGGAAGTAATTAATAGGATAATTACTCATGGGGTAATTAATTAAAGTGATAAAAGGGTAATCACTTGATGTTATTAATCTAAGAAGTTGATTTATATAATTGTTGAGATTAATTAATTATGGAGTAGTTAATTAAATAAATGAATTAAGGATTATTTGTTAATTTAAATTGATTAATAATTACTTAATGAAGTAATTAAAGATTAATTAATTAGATTAATTAATCAAGGTTAATATGATTAATTAAGAAGTAATTAATTAAGATAAGCAATTACAAATTGTTAATTACCGTTTATGATTAATTAAGACTAATTAATGAAGTGGTTGATTAAAATTAATTATTTAATTAATTAAAAGGTTAATTAATTAGTAAGGATTATTTAATTAATGAATTAATCAAGGTTGATTAATGAAAGTAATTAATTAAAGTATGCTTAACTATATGCTTAATTAATTAATGAAGGTTCATTAATTTTTATAATTAATGATAGTAATTAAAAGTTAATTACTGTATATAGTTAAGGATAATTACTTGAATGTAATTAAAGTATAATTAATCAAGGAAGATTAATTAAGAAGATCATTAAAAGATGATTAATTAATTAAATTGTAATTAATTAATGGTTAAGTAAGAAGGATTTATAAAATGAAGTAATTAATTTAATTCTTTAAATTAATTAAAAGATAATATAAATCATTACTTATGAATGGGTGATAGTATTGAATACTTGGCATTGATTGATATCTTTGACGAGATATATGCTGTATGATATGGATGTTAGTTGAATTGTATGGATTATCTGATAATGTTGATTATCTATTGTGAATTATCTTTCTTTGTGTATAAAGATAATGAATTGAATTTGCTTTAACCTTTAAAACAACTTGGCCTTAAAAGATACGCTTTGGATTTCGATGAGACCGGGATCGGGTTTCCGTATACCGGTATTCCAGGTCTGGAGACCCGAATACCACATCGATCCAAATTAACGATAGGTCGTGAATCTCAAGTGAAGATGAAGATTCAGAGTGCAAGGGTTATTGTCGTTAACTCTGAGGGTGATTCCAAAACGAGTGTAACGAGATAATGCCTTCGGTTTCGTTCGAACCCGGAACGAACTTGTATGGATTGAATGCTTTCAGCACATCGTCAGGCGGACGATGAGCATTCTAAGTGATATGTTCTGATTAAAGGTAATCGTAACCTCAAGCCTCATCAACCGGGAATGGCTAAAACAGGGGAGGTGCAGCAAGGCTTCGTGGGTAGCACCCACTGAGAGCAAGATAGATCCCTGTCTAGAGGTCCCTTTTCTTTTATTCGGCTTAGTGTGTGGTTGGTCGCGCCAACTACGGGATTGTCTTGTTCGGGACTATCCAGTAAGGGATGGTTCCGGCTTTGTGTTGCAGGGGAGCGGGCGTACTCCTCGGTACGGTGATCTAGGCCACGTACTGTGACGGGCGATACCCCAGTAGCCCTGCCATTGTATGGAATCCAAACTCCAATAAGTGCCGTACGTATTAGTTGTGCCCAACTATGTTGGAATGTGAGATGTAAGCATTTCAGCTATTTCTGTATTTTACTTGAAAACCCTAGACCCTATTATAATATAACTGGATTTCCTATCAAATGTTTTGGTTAGCGTAAGGTAAAAACTTACCCATGTTTATTTGTGGGGAGTCTTACGTGATACCTTTTCTTTCTAAAGGTTTTGAAGTTAAGCAAGTTTAACCTGTTACTCACACCAGACCCATGTCTGACCCAAGTGTTTATTTCTGTTTATAAACTCTTGGGTACTCAAATTTTTACGAGTAGCCAAGGGATTCAGGTTTAGCTTTGACGAATTATGGAGGAGCAATGGAGCAGGAGGCTTCAGCGTTGTAGATATATATGTAGTTCCGCTGTGTCTGTATCTCTGTAGTGTATTGAGTTGTAATGTCTAGACAGATGTTTATAACTGTCTAGTAAGTGATGTATATGCTGTGTAACTCTGTAAATTGTTGTAAACTATGTAATAGTTTATGTTATTAATATAATTTATTCGTTCCACTGTGAGATCGTTGTTGTTGTTTCTTTCTTTCTTCTCTTCTTTTCTATTTTCTACCCCTTTCTTTCTTATTAACGATGCGACTTTCTGTGGAGAGAAAGTCGTGGTCGTTACAGGAGTTGGGTCCACGTAACATACCTTAAGAACGTCGCCACCATCCTACTTCTTTCTGGAATCTCCACCGCGTACACGGTTGTCAAAGTGGTTTTCGGTATCGACAGAGAGTATGTCCATATCCGATCCCGGTCTCTTTGCCAACCAATCGTTATTATAACCCGTGGTTATAACTTTTAAAAACAATACTTTACTTCAAAATAAGATATCATTTCAAAATCATTTCTTTATCAAAATAAAGATTTATCATTTCCAAATCATTTCAATATTCTAAAATATCGTATCCTTTCAAACTTCTTTTCAAATCATTTTAATACATCAAAATATTATATCTTTTCAAACTTTATTTCAAATCATTTTTATATATCAAAATATCATACCTTTGATAGTTATACTTCGAAACCAAAATCATTTTATTTCAAAACTATGTTCATTTCAAAACAACATCATTTCCATTTCAAACATATATTCACCTTTCAAATAGTCTATACTTTCAAAGTTATAACTCTTTTGAAACAAAACATTTGAAATCATTATACTTTGAAAATCACAGCATTTCGAAATCATATATTTAAAATCATCTTTTAATTCTATACATTTACAAACTTATTAAATTCAAACCATCAAATTTCAATTCAATTACAGTTTACCAACAAACCGTTTCAAATCTTTTCAATTCCCAATATAGATTAAATCCACAAAATACAATATTCAATCTTTAGTATATTTCAAAACTTTAAATCTCCCACATTTCATAAATCCAATATCATTTAAATAAACTCAATTAATATATACTTCAAATATTTATTTATCAAATAAATTAAATAAGTCAGAAATCAAGTATCATTTCAAACCCATTTCACAATATCAAAATATTATTCAAAACACCATTCATTTTTATTCATTTAAATACCATTTAAATCCATTCATTTTATTAAATTTAAATACCATTTTAAACTCACATTAGAAATCAAATTCTTCCACTTAAATATCTCTTCATTATCTTTAGAAATTTAACATTTAATTTCCCAAAATTATATCATTTTCCAGAGATTATTTTTCATTAAAATTAATTTAAAACAACAAAATATAGTTTCCGTAGCACTTATAAAATGCTACGTAAAGTTATAGTTTAAAACAGTTAATTAACAAAAGACAACGTTAAATGCTGTAATAGATTTCTTTTAAGTTTCAATTAACTTACATGTTAAGTTTAACCACTATAGCACTTACAAAGTGCTATAATAGCCTTTATTTCAAATTAACCTTTTAGTTCATTTAAAACACTACAACATTTACAAAATGCTGTAATATCCTTTACATTACATTTCAAAATGCTGTTAAATCATATTCAGAGTTTTATTTACAATTCCACAAATAATTAACTTTTAATATAAATCATTTTAACTTATAAAATCATATATTTCACATTTAACACAATCATTTAAATACCTTTATTTCTATGATTTTATAAAGTCAAATTTCCATACAAAAATCAAATTTAATAACAATTAAATTTTCATTTCTTTAATTAAATTATTAACTTAACAACTAAGTTTAAATTTCCAAAAATATAGCTTATTTCCATTTATTTCACTTAATTAAAATTTCACTTTTAAACAAATTTCACATAATTCAATTTAAGTTATATTTCCAAATTCAGCTTAAATGTTCATTTATTCCATATTTTAATTTATACAAAATCATTAACACCTTTAAAACATTATTATTACTTAATAAAAATCATTAAATTCATCTTTAAATCAAATTTTTCATATTTTCTTACTTTACAAAATTTTCATTTATAAACAAAATCATAAATTCCAAAATTAACTTATATTTCAAATTCTACTTCACCATTTACTTAATTCACTTATTTAATTTGTAGAAAATCACAAATACTTTATAGAAATCATTTTAATGAAATTTAAATCAAAATAAGATAATATTTACATTAAAAAAAAGTATTTTAAAAATTTCAGAAAAATATATAAACCACGGGTCTGTATATAATTTTCTAACCTAGGTCAAGTGATACAGATATGTATCATTTCAATCCGCAGTTTACAAAGAAAAACCGGGTTTTATCATTTCAAACCCGCAATACCAAGTAATATAAATAAATAAATAAAAACCGTTCAGGCCTATCATTTCAGCCCATAACGATTTTTCCTTATTCTAAAGTCCGTTCGGGTATGTATCATTTCAACCCATAGTGATTCTAATCTACAGGGAACTTGCAGTGTGATAAACTAATATAAATAAACAGAATAGCATGAGATAACAGTAATAGATGATATAACATATGTAATAACAGGGGTAAACATTATATGATCATAATATAACAGTTACAACAGGATGATATAATTTTACAGATTCAAATGGTGTCAGTTTACTAGTTATATAAGTACACATTGTCTGGTGAGAATTACTCACTTGTTCAAGCTGGAGATGACAACCACAAACGCACAACAAAGATTTCCAGAGGCACGAGAGCACGATAATTATTTGAGTGTGGGAGAGCCAAAGCTAATTGCCTTGTCACATTCAAACCAAACAATTACAAACAACATAAGATTTCAACCCAAAAATTCAATAAACAATGCTAGAAATGGATGCATAAACAAAGTCAAAGTGTTTGCATTTGCTTCCTACCACCTATGCTTCAGCTCCAGATCTGAAATGGCACGGCTAAAGGCATGGTTTGGATCAGGTATGGTCTGGAAAAGGTGCGGCTACAAGGTGATGAAGGTGATTGGAAGTTACAAGGTGTTGGAGGCAATGGAATACAAAAGGGTTTCAAGGCAAAGTGTGGCTTTTGTTGCACCATAGGGTTCGGCCCTTTGCTGATGTGTCTTGGCCATGGTATGTGGTGGTCAGGTGGTGGCTGGAGTGTGGGCCAGAGGTGGTGGAAGGTCAGGTCAGAGGTGGTGGTGGTGGAGGTAGTGGTGGCAAAAGGTGGTAGAAGGAGGAGATGACAATTCTAGGTCATAAGTGATAGTTTGTGATGGTTTTTGGTGGATTTTGTGTAGATCTTGGGCTTGGATTGGTTAGGCCTGAGGAGGAGGGTTGCTAGGATGGGTGATGGTCAGAGGAAGGGGGTCGTGGTGGTCGGCCAAATCCTGGAGGAGGAGGAACCAAACTATGAAGGTAGAGAGCATATGCAGTTTCAATAGAAAAAACATAGAAAACAAGGAAGAAAGAAGGAATTTTTACCCAAAATTTTGAAGCCATGGCCGTGATTTTTTTGGAGGAGAAAGAGAAGTGTTTGCGTGAAAAAAATGAAAAGAAGTCCGCTGAAAAGAATAGGGTATGCATGGCCAAAAACATTGAAGAGAGGAGTTGAGAAAGTGAAAGGTCGGGAGGTGAAAAGCCATAGGAATTTCAATAGTTTAAAACTTTTCATATTTCCTCTAATTTATTTTTAAGTTTTATATAACTGAAATATATATATAAACTCAGATAAAATACGAAAATTTAGTAAATAAACAAAAATAAATTAATTAATTATTAATTATATAAAATTTAATTAAGTAAAACAGCAAAAATTGCAACTAGTCTTGAAAATATGAAAAATAAATGCAATGAACTTTGGAAAAAGTTTATGGACTTGTAAAACATTTATAAACAAAGATAATAACATAAAATAAAAATTCATTCACAAAATGAATAAATAAATTTTAATTAAATATAATTTAATTGAAGAAAATAGCAGAAAAATAGAAACTAGCCTTTAAAAATAGAAAATAAATTCAATACGCTTTGGAAAAATTATATAATCACTTTAAATTATTTAAAAGACAAAATTATACATAAAATAAAATACTAACACATATTAGAACAAAATATGACAAATAAAATATAATTTAAAATAGACAATATTGCTAAATACATCAGTTTACACACAATATTGAAATATACATAACTTTCACAATTTAACTCTGTTTCCAACGAAACGAAAAGCTGTATCCATGGAATTAAATCTATTTTCATAATAAAGGATAAAATTTAAGAATTTGAAATATTTAAATTTGAAGTTCAAAAGTCAAAGTTTGACCAATTTCAATAGAAATTCACTTTTCAATGAAATACCCAATTTATACTAGTTTGAACTATAAATCACTTAATAGTCAACATTTATATTTAAAATGAAATGTTTGAAATAGAAAAAGTTTAAAATAATTTAAAATAAAATAAAGTCAAAATTTAAAATATTGGCCAAAATCTAGGGTTGTTACAACTACTATAAGTATGTAATTGAAAATCAACAAGGGATTAACCAATATCACAAGAATCTTCTCGAAGATATAATAGGGTATCATACCCTAAACTTGTATTCATAACAAGTCAATGACAGACAAATTCACCAATGCACAAAAATTGATAAAACTTATCAATGGAAATCACGAAAATTGGTGAAGCACAAAATTCCAGAAATCATCATAAGAAATCCAGAAATCACAAGTAGGGGAGGCCTATCACAAAACGGGAGTATGAAAACTCACCAACACGTGTAACACAAGACGAGACGCTATCTCATGGTAGCTAACCATTAGTTTTGAGCCGAAACTCCACAAGAATGGTCTGAAGACCGTGGGGCGCTACCCCACATATGTGATGGTGAAACATGACACAAACGGGGTTTAGTCTCCCTCGTAGACAAAGAGACATCGCACAATTGCTAGTCTAAATCAAATCACAAAAATGATCGTCATGATCATCAGGAAGTGTCAATCACACCAAGCTAGTAAATATATGAGTTTAGCTTCATGTCCCATAACCACCTGATTAACTTAAATATTTACGAACAAGCTGCGAATCATCACTAGAAAATCGTCACAAGAGGTTCAATCAAACAAGTCCAAGAATTAACCGACGAAGTGAACGCAAGCATTTCATACCACTCGTTTTACTAAGCCGTTTAATTAGATTTCTCATCCGAGTGAAGTAAAGGCTTGTATATACTAGTAAATTGGAAAACGGTTTGAGAAAAAGAGTTTTGTTATTAAAATAGTGTTGAAATCGAGTAGATAAAAGAGTTTTGATATTTATTACTAGTATTGAAACCTTCATATTTTTAAGGTGATGAATCACAAAGCGATTGCAGATACAATCGGTCACAAAACTTCACATACGAAGACGTGAATGAAATCCAAGGAAATCAGCTCAAAATGCATCAAAGTAGAAAATAGGACGTGCGGCCTAACATGCCGAGCGACCTAAGGAAATATAGGTCGAACGACCTATAAGTGTGCGACATAAGCTACTGCGCGACCTAACAGTGTCGAGCTAAGGAGTGCAAGCAGGTCAAGCGACCTAGCGACCTAAGTAGTGTTGAGGCCATACGACCTAAGGAACAACGACCTAAAGGGGTTGTGAGGTCGAGCGACCTAAGGGATATAAGGTCGAGCGACCTAAAATGGCAACAAGGTCGAGCTATTACCTAGCGACCTAACGCGAACGTGAGCATATAAGGTCGAACGACCTAACTACAAAAGGTTTAAGGTCAAACGACCTAAAAAGGAACGACCTAAGCACGCGAGCGACCTAAGGTGATACGCGACCTAAGGTGGTACGCGACCTAAGTGGTACGCGACCTAAGATGGTACGCGACCTAAGTGGTACGCGACCTAAGATGGTACGCGACCTAATGGGTTCACGACCTAAGGGGTACGCGACCTAATGGAGGTGTGGCCAAGCCATCGACCTAACGTGGTTAATGACCTAAGAGGGAAACAGGTCGAACGACCTAAAATGGAACGACCTACCAAGCACGCGACCTAACAGTGGTGCGACCTAGCAGGATGAGCGACCTAGGGCAAAACGACCTAACGAGGTAACGGCCGAGCGACCTACGACCTAAGTTCTGTAACATACTTTCCCATGCCAGAGCGACTTAAGGCTCATTAACCTACGATCTAGCGACCGAGTGACCTAAATTCGAGGTGACTCCTCCTACAGAACGACCTAAGTTCAGTAATTTGCCAAAACACACGAAAATTTGGGATTTTCACCAATTCAATCCAAACCAAAAGCAATTGTACATGCTAAATTGATAGGGAATCATCCCTAACAGTCCAAGATAGTTATAGGCAAGGATGTGAAATAAAAATCTCACCTTTGCACCAAAAATCAAATGAAGATGAAGCTTGAAGCAAAGCAAGAACAGCCCCAAACTTGGATCAATGTCTCCTTCTTGAATTTGGAGTTGAAGGATGGATTGCAATTGAATTTGAGCTTGGAGTTTTAATTTCCCATTCCCTCCTCCATTTTTGATGAAGCTTGAAGGTTTTAGCAAATGGAATGAAGTTGTGAAGAGGAGGAGAGGGTTGGGCTGAGTTAACAAGTGGTTCAGCCCAAAACAAAAAGTCCAAAGCAAAAAGTGATGAAACTTTCACTATCTCCAAACATATCGATGTTTATACTTAAAAGATTGCAAACGACGTTTTGAACTCAATGGAAGTGGTCTCGAGTCCTAATTTGTCCGTATGCAAAAAGTAGCTTTTTGGACTAAAATCCGACTATCAATAAAATATTTAAATATAAAATTGACAAATATGCGGGTTGTTACAGGTATCGTTGGATACCAGAAATAAATAAAAATTGGATTTTTGAAATTAAAATTGGAAATTTTAAGTAAATTCTTTTGAAAGAATTGGTTGAATTTCAAAGAAGGAATTTTAAAAGCGTAAGGTTGATTTTTGTAATCTTATCGAATTATTTCCAAAATATGGGAAAAGATTTTTATAAATGGATTTTGAATAGTATTATTTGAAAGTTGAAGAATTTAGTGAAAATGGAATTTTAAATGGTTTGTAAGAAATAAAGGAATTTATTTTAAAGGTGATAAATTTGTTTGAAATCCAATTGATAATTGATTTGGTATTTGAAGATAAATCTTTGGGAAATCGATATGAAAATTTATTTGATGTTGAATGAAAAATTGATTTGTGTTGAAATAAATTGGAAATCGATTTGTAAAATGATTTGGGATTTGAAATAAACTTAGAAATCAATTTGTAATTGATTTGGTAATTGGAATAAATTTGAAATCAATTTGAAAATGATTTGGTGTGTGAAAGTGAATGTTTGGAAATTTAAATTCACAATGGAATTTATAAAGGAAAGGGAAATTTGTTTTAAAAATAAACACTGATTTATTTTTAAAGTGTGGAAATAAATTTACAGATTTGGAATGTAAATTTGAAATAAATCAAAAAGGATTTATTTAATTGGTTTAAATGGACCATTTTGCAAGGTTTTAAATCTCGGATTTCGGTCACGTCTCGTCTCGAAGAATTTAGATAGCTTATCTCGTATCGGGTGAGATCTCGAACGAGATGAGTGCATCTCGGTCGTCCATCTCGGATTTACATCTCGGTTTCTAAAATTCATTTCGGAGTATCTCGGAGTATATGTCATGTCGAAAATTAGTTTTCATACACCTAAATTTATAATACTAGTCACTACCTTAAGGAAAACACTATGCACTTACCTTGAATATATCACATGCTTATCATTAGTAATTTAGTATGGAAAAATATCGCTTGTATCATGTAAAATAAACAAATAACTAGATTTCATGAATAATGTTCAATATAATATCATATGAGATAAAGTAGACCAGAAACAAACCATAACATTTTCACCTTTACTTTGTTTGATCATTCACTTAACTTTCCTACACAATATAATGTCTCATTTCTACCTTTTATGATTATAGTGCTGCAAGAGAAATCTTAATTTTATAACTTCAAATACAAAAGTCTACAAGTAGAATTAAGATATTCTATGTATGATTATAGTATTTAATTATTAGCAAACAAAATCTCATTAAGCAACTAATAACATAGATATTTCAAACAAACGTAGAAAATAGCATACATAGTACAAACAATTTCAAACATTTAGTAATATTATAAGAAAAGCAAAAAAATGATGTACGAATGAACATGTAACCATCAAATGAAATTAATAGATGAAAGAGAATTCCTTTATTGCTTAAAAATAAGCCTTGAGGAAAAAAATTATAGCAGCAAAGACTAAATGAAATCAAATTGGGAATCCATTTAGAACATAAAGTTAAATAAGTGAAGCCCAAAATTTATAGCCGCAAAAAATAGGGTTAGGAAAAAAACTCAAGAAAGTGTCGAAAAAAGAAAAATGAAATCGGATGTAAATTAATCCGGATCATAAACCTAAATGAAAATCATAAAGTGAAATACTTACCATAATTGATGTAGATTTTATCATCTTCTTACACTTGTCACTGCCGTAAAATAAGAGACGAAGATTAAATGAGATTTATATAAGAAATAAGGGTTAAAAAAAGTACAATTAAGATGGCTTAAATTAAGGTAAAGGATGAGCTAGCCCAATACGGAAAAAGAGTTGATTTTTTCCAAAATTCAAAAATTCGGCCGATATCTCGCTGTTAAATCTCACCCGAGATACCGGACGAGATACTGAAATCTCGTCCGAGATTTGGGTCAGACAAGATTCAAATGAAATTAGTTGTTTCGAATCGCCTAGGCTTGAAAACGAGATCTCGGCCGAGATCTCGGCCGAGATGAGCGAGATTTAAAACTTTGCCATTTTGAGATGAAGTGTGAAAAGTGATTTGAAATTGGTTTTCAAATGTTGAAGTATGGAAAATATATATCTTGTGAAGATATTTTGAAATTTAATAATTTGGGAAAAATTATTTAAATTGGTTGATTGTTGTGAATGTTGTTGATAGTTAAATAACCGACTATCAATATTTGCCTTTGAAGTGGCACTTGAATTTGTTTTTAAAAGAAACGCTAATTATTCGGTTAAGCTAGGAAAGGACTTTAGGTCATATAACCCATTCCGAATAGTGATACGTCGTGAATGGACATTATTTGAAGACCGGGTATTTTCGAAAATGAAAGGACAACCTGTCGAATGTCTCTGCACCGAGTTGCTCCGGTATAGAGATTTATATCACCCTTCTTGTGATGGGAAGTCCGGATGTGATTAGTGAATACCCGGATTGCAAGGGCGTCTTTGGAAGTGCCTTTGGTTCTGTTCGATCCCGGAACGGACTTGTACGGATGTGTGTCTGACATTACACTTTGAGATGTAAAGCTGGTTTCTATCAAATACATTTCTGTTGGTGGCGGAGAATTTATTCTCTTAGCTTAACACCCTTCTCTGAGACGTACGAGCTCAGAGGTTATGTAGTTGATGGTTACTAGTGAAACATTCCCAATTTGGTGATGTGGCATACGAAGTGCTGTTGATCATTTGTTGATCAAAGCGTGGCTTTGTGGACTAGACTTCGTCGAGCCTCAAAACCCGGTAATGGTCGAAACAGGAATTTTGCGGCAAGGTTTTTAGGGGTCGTGCCCCAAGGGTATGCCATTTCCTTCTGGTTAAAAGGTGATATCATGGTATGGAGCCCAGATATTTTACCTATGTTGATGCTGCAAATTTATTATACTTTGTGGTTATTGCTTTGTGATTGAGGATCCTCGGATAAAGGTCAGTAATGACCTGGGGATGGCATAGCTCGTGTGGTAGTTACCTAGTTACAGCTTGGTTAAAGCATGAGGTAGCGTCGGCCTTGTGTTTGCATAGATCCGGTTAGGTTCTCGGGGCGTCTTTCCAGAGGCGTTTCCATTTCGGTGTAAGGAATTTCCTTAGCCTGACCATTTGTTGGAAATCCAAAGAAACAATACGAACCATGTACGGTTTTAGTTGCATAACCTGCTATGGAATGTGGCGGTAACCTGCTATTGAACATAGTAGCTATAGTAGGCATACAATAATGGTTGTATGTCGGCTAAGATTAATATTATACTTTCGAAATGGTTTCGACACTATGCACTAATAATAATATTAGAAAGATTTTGCGTAGCAAGCATATTTGACTATCATAAGGAGAAATCTCCTCCAATTCTGCGTTTGCATTGTGTGTGTGGCGGGAGGCCTTATGGTAGTTTCATTTTCTAAAAGCATTGCGAATTTTTTTATTTTCTTTGTGAAAATAACTGTTTTACGATCTAACACCAGTCACCATGACTGACTCGGAGTTTATTGTTCCCTTTCTAAACTCTGGGTGCCCATAATTTTCCACACGGGCAGCCTAGAGTTATGTTATCAGGATATTCTAGATATTCTGGAGCTTTGGAGATGAGCTGGATGGCGAGACGTACCACCGTACTTGTTTATTTATTCCGTTGTGTATTATGTATGTGGACAAGTTTATATAACTGTACAGTGTTGTGTATTGTTGTAAACTCTGATGATATGATGTAATGTATAAACTGATATAGTCTTTTGTTTTAAAGATTATTCATTCATCTATTATATATTGTTCCGCTGTGAATGTGAGATTCTGATATTGTTTCTGTTTCTGTTTTTCTGTTCTTTCTTTTCTTCTGTCTTCTTCTACCTCTTCTTTTTAACCCTAATGGTTCGGTTTTCCGGCATTCGTTTGCGTGGCATTTGATACAGTGGACATATTAATGTCGACTTTCGAACGACGAAAAGTCGAGTCGTTACAAGTGGTATCAGAGCTGTTGGTTAAGCGACAACCCTGGCTCTGTTGGGTGTTACTCATTAGAGATAGAGTCAGTAGTACTCTAGAATGAGTGTGAGTGTAATAATAGATATGAGTGCGTATTTGTTAGTGAATATAAAATTTGTTTTATATTGTGTTGACTTATCGGTTGATTGTTTATAGATTCTGGTCGGTGCAGTCTGGGCCACTGTAATCGATAGGGGTTTCTAAACTCTTAAACAAGATAAACCGACACAGTATTGTTTTAAATAGGGTAAATGAAATATTTGGCCCAAAACTATTTTTGTATAGAAAAGAAATGATTTTCTATAAATTATTATTGTATATGGATGCTTGGTTGTTAGGAAGTGATAATATTGAATTATTATCACTGTTATATGGAATTGAATAAGAAATAATGGTATAACCAAAGATTTGGAGATGAATCCATTTAACAAATGAAATTTATAAATATGAATTGAAGGGATAAGGAAATGAATTCATATACGAATGAGATTTGTAAATGTAAATTGTAATGTGATTTATAATTTGAAATGGAATTCCAAGAAAATATTTGGAAAAAAAAATCATTAATGGAATAAAATTGGTAATGTGAATTTGTGAATGAACAAATGAAGTTACATTTGTAAATAAATGAATTGGAAATTGAATAATGTAATGAGATCTGATTTGAATCAAGTTGAATAAATATCCAAACTTGGAGAAAATAAAATAAAATGGATTGAGTTCAAGTAAACTAATTTGAAAATGTGTTAATTCATGAAATAATGAATTGGAAGTTGAATTGGTTAAATAAAAAAATTGAATTGTGAGCTGAATAAAAATGGTTTGAATTTGCATCTAAATTCAAGTAAGTAGGAAAATAAATGAATTGAAATTTCCTTGATAAAGATAAAATAAATTCGAGATGAATTGAATATGGAAATTGAAATTTAGAATTGATAAGTGAATATAATAATAAAATTTAATTAGTAGATGGAAGGGATTGATAAATGAAAAATCAAATCAAAGATTTAAATTGTGAGATGGTTCCAAATGAAATGAATGTGAATATGGAATATCAATTAAATTGAATGGAATCAATTGGAAATGAAATGGAATTAAAATAAATTGAGTTGGTATCAATTTAAATTAGTTATATACTAGAATGGATATTCTATTAAGTGAATATCGTTGAAATTGCATAGAAATGGTTGTCGTTTAACGCAAACGAGATTGTATAAAAATCTATGAGTTAATAAAAGCAAATGAAATTGATATTGGAATCAATTGAAAGGGATATGAGTTAGATTCATTTAAAAAAGGAATTGAATGTAAAAAGTTGCATTTCTAATCATTTGAATTAAATAGAAATGGTATGTGAATTAGATTGAAAGAAATTTAATTTGTATCGAAACTATATAAATTGCTAATGGAATTTATTTTGGATGTATTGCTTATGAAATCTATGTATTTGCTATTGAAAATAAGTGAAATGTAAATGAATTTCTTATATTTGTCACTTACGTGTTTAAACTGAGTAAGTGCAGGGTTTTGGAAGCCGTTTAGCTGCATTTTGGTTGCGCAAATAGCTAAATAAATAAGCCGCTTTGCTTAAAATGCTAAAAAGGTACGCCTATGCAATAAAAATAGGAAATATGAACTGTTTTTTTGCTTTTCCGACCGAGTGGGTCGATGTATACATATTTACATCTTTTGTCAAATTGCAAAAGCTCCTCTGTACAAAGGAGACTCCGCCAAAATTTTCTGAAAATTTTGGGAGATAGAATTTTTTTTTTTTGAAAATTTGATAAATTTTTTTAACGGAAAATTGATTTTCAAATTGTAATGGAAACGTAGGAATTGAACTAGAAAATGAAAACCATTGTTTTGGTTGAAGTTGAAAGCTTTGGAAAAAGTGAATATCGAGTTTTCACTCAGTGAATTTTTGAAGATAAAATGAATTCAAATAGAATTGAAATTGTAAATTGAATTCAAAAGGAATTCAAAATACAAAGTTGAATGGAAATGAATATATAACTTTGTTTGTGAAGTGAAAATAAATATAAGAAGTATGTAAATACTTATATTGAACTTAAGAAATAAATGATGAAATTCTTAAGTAAAATGGGTATTGGAAATCCAATAAATAAATTTGGACATTGTCGTTGAGTAAAATATACAGGGATTGTAAAGGCTAAGGAAAATGGAATTGGATTTTGATTTCGAAGATGAATTTGAAATTTCTCAACAAAAGGTATGTATTTAAATTTCAGTATGAAATTTGATGAGTTTCTGATTTTGCCACTTGGCATTTTGTCTTCTATTGGGATTTGGGAGTCCATAGGGACATTTTGTAGTTGTACCGAGTTAGCCGCGCAAAGGAGACGCTGGCGAATTTTTTCGAAAATTTCGAGAGTTAGAAAAATTTTGAGAAAATTTTGAATTCAAAATTTGAATTTGAATTTAAATTTGAATTGTTAAGAAAACCATATTATTTGGAACTTATGGTTGATTTTGGAAAATTTGTTAAAGTGATAATGGATCTTTTATGATAAAAAGATTTGGGTTGATAAGTTGATAAAACTGTTTGGTTTTGGTAAAATGATAAACGGGTATTGGAGCATTCTTCTTGACTTGTAATTTCGGGACGAAATTCTTTTAAGGGGGGAAGATTGTAATGACCCTGAAATTTTGACATTGAAAATCATGATATTTAATTGATTTTGAACATCTGAAAGTTAGTTTGATTTGAAATTCAAATATCAAAGTGAATTTGGTAATTTAATTATTGAATTTAATCGTTAAATCTGGGTAGAAATTTGATTCTTCAGTTTTAAGCTGATTAAAAATATTTTCAAGGCTTAGGAAATTCATATTGATTATACTGAAGATAATAGAAGCTTCAGAATTGAATTTGGAGATGGTTTGTTCAGTTTTGAAATTTTATCGTTTAAATTGAATTTAAAAATAGCTTTCCAAGGAACAGTCTCGGAATTCGATGAAACCGGTTCCATTAGATCTGTAATATTGTATTATTATCGGATTTCAATTTTCGTAGTGATCGGAGTTGTTGTGTGAGCGTACGATAAGCAAACGCGCTGAAATTAAATCGAAAATTTAATATTTTAACTGGTCTGAAAAGCTATCTTCTCCGTACGATCGGATTTGGACTCGGAACTTTTTCCATTGTGTTCAGAACGTGGGTAAAACCTTATAAACGCCTGTCGGCATGTCTGATTCGGAGTTAAAGATTTCGCGTATTGCAAAATGAGATATTTTGAAAAAAATTATTATAAACAGTCAAAGCCTATAACGTCTCCCTCAGCCACCCTACCTTCTGAACGTGCAGAGGTATTTTCTCCTTCTCTTTTAAACCACGCGTCTTTCTTCTTCTGGAAATCGAAGCCAAGCATAAGAAAATAAATAGAAAATGGCTTCAACTAAATCGCAAAACCCAGATCAAGAATGCCGATACCCTTCCTCTCTTCTTCCTTTGAAAAAAAAACTCCTTTAGTTCGTATTCGAATGAAGAAAAAAAAAATATTAACGTGACCGAAATCGATCGTGATTTCTCGTAGGCGCGACAATGTCAAGGCGCGCGGCTCAGGAAGGTGATGGTGGCAGACTTCGCGAGTTCGATTTGTGGGCGGCGGCGTGTCGTGAATGTCGCGAGCGCATAGTCGAAATGCGTGAGGGGGACTGGTTGTACAAAGTCGAACAGTGGTCGACTTAGATGGTGGCTATTCGCAATAGGGGAAGGCAATGGCATCGCAAGCGAACTCGTGGTCTGGAGGCTCGAAGCAAAGGCGGCGTCTTCAATCAAAGGCGGAGCAAGCGGCGACTGGAAGCTCGTCGAGTTGATCTCGACTTAGGGTTTTGCTGTCGCGAGGCCTTTATCGAGCAGTGAGGTATCGTTTTTATTTAATTCAAATTAAATTAATATACGTAGATACACATGCATGTTAATATATATTGTGATAAGAAGAATATATATAACACACATTATTTTCGTTTTTTCAGTAAAGCATGTTTACTGTCTAGTTTTCAAAATTTGTAGAGTTTAAATATATATATATATATATATATATAGAGTAAAAAATTTATATAGTAAAGGAATTCACTGTTAATTATAGTAAATATATATGTGTAGTTTCAGAAAATAAAATATGTATACATATTTTAGATATTACTTTAAATTTATGGATTGAGTGATTACTTGTTTAATCTACTTATTTAAAATTCTTTTTGATACTAAATGATATTTTAAATGAAAATTGTGACGACCCGACTTCCTATGCCCAGGAAATCGCATCGTTTTGAAGAAAAGAAAGAGGTGAGAAAATAGAAAAGATAGAAAGAAGAAGAAACAACATCAGAATCTCAACAGCGGAACGAATAAAATATAATATATCACATAAATATCATATACATCAGAGTACACAGATAATACATCACATACTAGACAGTTATAAACACCTGTCTAGTTAATACAACTCAACATCACAGAGATACAACACAGCGGAATATACAGAATAACACTGACACAGCGAAACCAATATATATATATATCTACACGCTGAAGCCTCCTGCTCCAATGCTCCTCCAGAATTCGTCAAAGCTAAACCTGAATCCCTTGACTACCCGTAAAAATTTGGGTACCCGAGAGTTTATGAAAAACAGAAATAAACTTCGGGTCAGACATGGGTCTGGTATGAGTAACAGGTTAAAGTTGTTTAACTTTTAAAAATCATTTGAAACAAAAGGTATCACGTAAGACTTCCCACAAATAAACATGGGTAAGTTTTTACCTTACGCTAACCAAAACATTTGATAGGAAATCTAGTGATATTATAATAGTGTCTAGGGTTTTCAAGTAAATAGAACATAGCTGAAATTGTTACATGATTAAATTCCAGCATACTAGGTATACAATCAAAACCGTAAGGTCTCGTAGGGAAAATGGTGTTCCATCAATGGCTGGGCTACTGGGGTACCGCCCGTCACAGTACGTGGCCTAGATCACCGTACCGAGGAGTACGCCCGCTCCCCTGCAACACAAAGCCAGACCCGTTCCTTACTGAACAGTTCCAAACGAGACAACCCCGGCAGTTGGACGTCTCCACTGCCCACACAATCGAAATAAAAAGGGACATCTAGACAGGAGAAAATCTCGCTCTCAAGTGGGGGCTACCCACGAAGCTTTGCTGCACCTCCCCTGTTTTAGCCATTCCCGGTTGATGAGGCTTGAGGTCACGATTACCTTTATCAGAACTCATCACTTAGAATGCTCATCGTCCACCTGACGATGTGCTGAAAGCATTCAATCCATACAAGTTCGTTCCGGGTTCGAACGAAACCGAAGGCATTATCTCGTTACACTCGTATTGGAATCACCCTCAGAGTTAACGACGATAACCCTTGCACTCTGAATCTTCATCTCGAATCTATAAGTACTATTTCCGTCAAACTCATTACGGAATCACCCACAGAGTTATACTGACGAATAGTTCTTATACCTCGAGTCTTCACTTGCTCCATTTGGATTTCACGACCTATCGTTATTTTGGATCGATGTGGTATTCGGGTCTCCAGACCTAGAATCCCGGTATACGGAAACCCGATCCCGGTCTCATCAAAATCCAAACCGTGTCTTTTAAGGCCAAGTTGTTTTAAAGGTTTAAAACAATTCAATTCAATTATCCATATCAACACAGATAGATAAATCACAATATCACAGATAAATAATCACATATCAGCATAAATGGATAATCTATGATATCACACTTAAATCAGAGCATCCAAATCACAACAGAGATTACTCATCACATAACTGAGTTTTCAATCAATCAATGGGAATTCATATCATCCATTCATAAGCAAAGATAATAATTACATCGTTGGTAATTAATTTAAAACGAATTAAATCAATTACCCTACCTTTAATTAATTTAAAATTAATTAAATTAATTACTTCATCATTATTAAACTTGCCTATATTAATTAATTATCAATCAATTAATAAATCATCATCCCATTATTCCTTTTTATTAATCATCCCTGATTAATTTTCTTTAATTACATTTAAGTAGATTCCTTGAGTTACTTCTCAGATTAATTACTTAACCAAATATAGAAATTAACCTTTACATAACTTCATTTATTAATTAACTAAAGTTAATTACATTACATAATTAATTATATTAATAAATTTCTTCATTTATTAATTTATCCAAATACATTTATTCCAAATTCCAACATTAATTATAATAATTAATGATCTCGAATTAAATTTACAATTTGATTAAATCAAAGTAATTAATCCTAAATTTAACCCACAATATAAATCACCCTTGATTAATCAAATCAGTAATTAACTCCTTTAATTACTTTATAATATATTTATCTCCAATTAATCCCTTGATTAATTATAAAAAGTAATTATACTCTAATTACTTTATTAACAAACTTCATCCCATTAACTACGTCTTGTAATTACTTACCAATTACTTCTCTGAGTAATTATACTTCTCACATTACCAATTGATTACTCAGATTTATTAAAATAAGTTAATTAACCTGAATAAATCAAATTACTCAAAAATCAAAATGAGTAATTTATTCCTGAATTAATTCCCACTAATCAATTTCACTTAAACAAATACAATGTTGATTATTTAATTAATTAATCTAATTAAATCTAATCATATTCATTAATTAACTTTTAACCCATCATTGGTTAACCCATTCACTACCCTTTTATAAATCCCATTTTAAATTAATTATACTTATCAATCATACTTCTTTCATTAAGTAATTGACCTTAAAAGCTTATACTTAATCAGATTCATTTAGATATTAGCTCTTTGGTAATTACATTATTAATCATCTCTTAACTAATACTTAATAATCTTTAATTAATTAATTATTCCAATAACATTCTTTAATCACCTTTAAAACATTAACTAATTTAAATATTTTTATTATGAGTGTAAAGAATATTTACATAGAGAACATATATAAGGAAAACTTTAACAAACTTAATTAATTTATTCAAAATTTTAGCCTTTAAAAATACATCGCTAATCAACTTGCAAATTTAGTTATGAAATCATTTAACTTTCGCTTCAACTCCTTTATAAAGAATTTATCAAAATCAAGTTTATTTATTTGTTTTGAAATCAGACTTACTTTAAAATTCAAAGCTTGTTAAAAGAACACAAAACAAAGACAGGTTTTATCAAACCCTGTAAATCAACATTTCTCGAGCAACCCATTGTTTTGCTTCGAGTCCAGACTTGGCTTAACTCGGGTAAATCACGAAAATGCTCTGGAAAAACCCGAGACACCACCCTGCTTTTCCTCTTCCTTCTTTTCTTTTAAAATCTGGCTTTGTTTAACTACTGGAAGCATATATCACTCGTGTACGACCCAGTAATCACTCGAGTCCATTACCCAGTTTCCACGAGATCGCTTCGAGACGACTCTTTCTTCCCCAACTACATGAACTGATACCAGTTCAATCATTGTGCACGTGCACATGACGTTCTCGCCGCCGCTTCCCCTGACGATCCTTCAGACACCTCGGCGAACCACCACCAGGACGACTCCGCCCCACGAAACTGCGCCACGAAGCCCCAGACTAATTCGAGCACTCTCGAGCTCCACTGGTAAACAACTCCGGCCAAAAACCTCCTCGTCCAAACGATTCCGGCCATCAGACGTCAAGAGAATTTGTCCACACCTCGGCGAACTCCTCCTCCACCTTTCCTCAATGTTGCGTTGCACTCGATCAACCACGCCGGTCGTGGCGATCGAATTACCTCAACCCAGAAAAACTAGGTTTCCAAAAAGAAGTTGATTACCGCATCTTCCATGATGGATTACATCGCCATTCAGTATTTTTCTTATGAGCTACGTTCACTCCTCCATCGATAGGCCGAACCCCGACCATCATCTCCTCATAGATCATCAGAAAATCTCTCGAAATGCTTTTCTGATCAAATCCAAACTGCTCTCGAATTCAATCACTAAAAATTTAGATTTTAATGTTAAAAATCCTATTTTTGTATAAGAAATCGATTTATATAACTGAATATAAGAATTTTAATACTTGGATTTTGACTTATTTAAATGTGCTCTGTATTTTACTTTGTTTTCAGAGACAACTCAAGGATGTTTTGGTTTAAAACAGTTTGTAATCTAAAGTCCATGGTATAACAATTTATAATGTTCTAAACTAAGGTAGAAGTGAAGTTTGAATCAGGGTATTTGATTATAAATTAGTTTAGAACCTGGAATTTGAAAACAGTGAACATCTAGACCATACACAAAGCATGTACATACATATATTCACAGAGATAAAAACATGTTCACAGGCATATTATATTCAGAGATGATCATGCAATTTAACTATATACTTATATTTTTAAAAACATTTGTTACTCACCATTTTGTAAAAGACAGAGCATCAGTTTTGAATTCCCTGAAAACTGGAAATGTTTTCCCCTCTGATCTTCTTGCCATTTTGCTTCTCCACTATGTTGTAGTTGTTGGAGTTTAGTTGCATTTGATTGCTAGTTTTTGATGTTTAAATGAATCTTGTTTTAAGCTTTAAGTGGAGTTTCATTTTGTTTTTAACTTGTTACTTGCCTGCAACTACAAATATACCATATAATTTCTAAACTTAATTGAGCATTTATAAAGTGTTATGTTTGTATTATGTGTTAGCTTGTGAATTAAATTCTAGTGTTACATGTTTACTTATTTGTATTTCTATTTATAATTCAATGTATTTAACTAGAGTATATTTTTCTATTTTAATCTTAACTACCAACACTACAATTATATTTATTTATTTTATTCTATTTTTTTACTTAAGTTAAATATGTTAGTTCTTATGTTTATATACTTACTTCCATTTTAGACCATATATATATGTTTTATATTTACATTTAATATTACCAAGATTCATTCAACTTGAACATTATTACTAAAATTACATCAAATTATTATATATAAATCTAAAGTGAATAAGTGGAATTTTATTTAAGTTAAAAATAGATTTTGTTATAATTAAATTGGAACTCTTTTATATTAAATTCCCAAATCAAAATTTTCTTTAAACATATAAATATACACATTCATATAACCCTTATTAAATTAGAATATATAGGACTATTTAAATCCATTTATAAATTATCACAAATTAAATTTGTATCTAGTTATTCTGATTTACAAATCAAATCAAAAATCATAATTTAAAACATCACATTATAAATTTATTGGTTATTTATTTTTGAAAATAACAATTTAAATCAATTTAAAATACTTTAATTAAGAGATTATCATATTTTAAATTCCTCGAAATTCCGGGATGTCACATTCCTTCCCCCTTAAATGAATTTCGTCCTCGAAATTTAAAACAAGAGATAATCCAAAGTTTATTTTATTTTAAACCAATTCAGCATACACATCAGCCATATACAACCAAACAACACTAACTATTTGGACACAAATCCGGATAAGCTTCCTAAAAATTTCCCGAGTTTCCCAAGTATAGAAACTGGAATACTCGCTCTACTAAATCCAAACTAGCTGCACTACTGCTACCGAGCTCCTACTCAACTAGATCTACCCAACTAGACAGGATACTAGACTGTAGACATGTCTGACTCAACAGCCAAAACTCCCTGAACTGCTGGTTCCAAAATCCGAAACAGAATCTTACACGTACTCCCTCAGAGACACGTGAAACACAACGAATCACAGCTATCCAAACTGGCAATTCACACTCCAGAAGATCAAACACTAACTTCTCCAGAACACAGAGAAAATCCAGAACATCTCGGAACTAAATTCCCGATCTCACCAAACTATACAGCTCCTTCGATCCGAGAAAACTTCAACAACAACGAAGTCTCTAACTTCGAATTCCAAATTCCTCCGTCTCTTATCCACCAAATTCTTCAGATGATCCAAGGCTGCTCTCATCACTACCAATCAGCTAAATCTCCGCTGATGCCTTCCAGAACAATCTGGATCCAAAACAATCCAGTAGAATGATCTTCTCACGGTCAGCTAAGGTCAGGAACACAATTCCTACCATCATCCGTATAAATCAACTTCTCTTCTCTAGAAAAGAAAAGCAGACACACTCCAACTGCTTCCGCTGCACAACTCTGATATGGATAGATAAAAATATAGATGATGTACACAAACACAACTTCCACTGATACCCAATTGTGACGGACCTAGGCTTTGCAACCATCAGTCAGTAGCCACAACTGGTAAGCTTCACAACTATTCCGAAAATATGGCTCAACAGATCTAAAATAAAACTCAGAAGTTCCTTCAAAAACATCCTACTACTAAGCTGAACCACCGGTATCCCTCCTGGAATACAGTCGATACCAAACTAAATCTCCAAATGCTGATAAAGTACTGACTTCCTGAAGACATCCAGAAATCCACAACACCAGAGAACACTCAAGCTATCGCAAGTCACTTTTGCGATCCATCCAGCCTAATTCCAAAATTACTGCTTCCTCTCTACAAATCAGAACAGCATACGTTCACTAATCAATTCATCGAAGAAATGGGTCCACACTGCTGATTCTGAACTCACTGCGAAGCTAGAAAACTTCTTTACCAACACAGAAAACGCCGAGCTACACTGCTGACATCAATGCTAAGGAATTCCTAATTCAAAGCTCTTCGAGAACTCGAACTTCGAATCAAACAGATACATTCTGCTGAACACCGCCACAACACCGAAGCAGACTTACTTCCCTAACTCGTTCCAAATAAATATCTTCGGAGACATCCACAGTCACTGCGTCTCATCACACAGCTACTACATCTCGAGAGAATCAAAATATCATCTCTCTTCTGCCCAACCGACAGATCAAACTATACTCATCCAAACTCTCGAAAATCCGCTCACACGAGCGCGATCATCTTACACTTAAAGGCTGGACTTCGAATCCTTAACAGATTTCCTTTAGAAACTCAAAGAAATTCTTACACCACAAATTCATTCGAGACGAACTGTAGACCCAATATCGTCTCGGTCGATACACTTCAAACCTCAATAAATTCAACCATTGGTAGTCGTGTTACATACCACTACCACCCTATTTACCTTTATACTTATATTGGGATACCCGAACAGGTAACCCAACCGATAGGTAGAATTAAATAAATATATATTTATCAAAAATACAAATACGCTCTCTCAAGAAAGAAATCACTTAAGAGCCTAGGTATTCGCTCAACCTAGTGCTCTGATACCAACTGTGACGACCCGACTTCCTATGCCCAGGAAATCGCATCGTTTTGAAGAAAAGAAAGAGGTGAGAAAATAGAAAAGATAGAAAGAAGAAGAAACAACATCAGAATCTCAACAGCGGAACGAATAAAATATAATATATCACATAAATATCATATACATCAGAGTACACAGATAATACATCACATACTAGACAGTTATAAACACCTGTCTAGTTAATACAACTCAACATCACAGAGATACAACACAGCGGAATATACAGAATAACACTGACACAGCGAAACCAATATATATATATATCTACACGCTGAAGCCTCCTGCTCCAATGCTCCTCCAGAATTCGTCAAAGCTAAACCTGAATCCCTTGACTACCCGTAAAAATTTGGGTACCCGAGAGTTTATGAAAAACAGAAATAAACTTCGGGTCAGACATGGGTCTGGTATGAGTAACAGGTTAAAGTTGTTTAACTTTTAAAAATCATTTGAAACAAAAGGTATCACGTAAGACTTCCCACAAATAAACATGGGTAAGTTTTTACCTTACGCTAACCAAAACATTTGATAGGAAATCTAGTGATATTATAATAGTGTCTAGGGTTTTCAAGTAAATAGAACATAGCTGAAATTGTTACATGATTAAATTCCAGCATACTAGGTATACAATCAAAACCGTAAGGTCTCGTAGGGAAAATGGTGTTCCATCAATGGCTGGGCTACTGGGGTACCGCCCGTCACAGTACGTGGCCTAGATCACCGTACCGAGGAGTACGCCCGCTCCCCTGCAACACAAAGCCGGACCCGTTCCTTACTAAACAGTTCCAAACGAGACAACCCCGGCAGTTGGACGTCTCCACTGCCCACACAATCGAAATAAAAAGGGACATCTAGACAGGAGAAAATCTCGCTCTCAAGTGGGGGCTACCCACGAAGCTTTGCTGCACCTCCCCTGTTTTAGCCATTCCCGGTTGATGAGGCTTGAGGTCACGATTACCTTTATCAGAACTCATCACTTATAATGCTCATCGTCCACCTGACGATGTGCTGAAAGCATTCAATCCATACAAGTTCGTTCCGGGTTCGAACGAAACCGAAGGCATTATCTCGTTACACTCGTATTGGAATCACCCTCAGAGTTAACGACGATAACCCTTGCACTCTGAATCTTCATCTCGAATCTATAAGTACTATTTCCGTCAAACTCATTATGGAATCACCCACAGAGTTATACTGACGAATAGTTCTTATACCTCGAGTCTTCACTTGCTCCATTTGGATTTCACGACCTATCGTTATTTTGGATCGATGTGGTATTCGGGTCTCCAGACCTAGAATCCCGGTATACGGAAACCCGATCCCGGTCTCATCAAAATCCAAACCGTGTCTTTTAAGGCCAAGTTGTTTTAAAGGTTTAAAACAATTCAATTCAATTATCCATATCAACACAGATAGATAAATCACAATATCACAGATAAATAATCACATATCAGCATAAATGGATAATCTATGATATCACACTTAAATCAGAGCATCCAAATCACAACAGAGATTACTCATCACATAACTGAGTTTTCAATCAATCAATGGGAATTCATATCATCCATTCATAAGCAAAGATAATAATTACATCGTTGGTAATTAATTTAAAACGAATTAAATCAATTACCCTACCTTTAATTAATTTAAAATTAATTAAATTAATTACTTCATCATTATTAAACTTGCCTATATTAATTAATTATCAATCAATTAATAAATCATCATCCCATTATTCCTTTTTATTAATCATCCCTGATTAATTTTCTTTAATTACATTTAAGTAGATTCCTTGAGTTACTTCTCAGATTAATTACTTAACCAAATATAGAAATTAACCTTTACATAACTTCATTTATTAATTAACTAAAGTTAATTACATTACATAATTAATTATATTAATAAATTTCTTCATTTATTAATTTATCCAAATACATTTATTCCAAATTCCAACATTAATTATAATAATTAATGATCTCGAATTAAATTTACAATTTGATTAAATCAAAGTAATTAATCCTAAATTTAACCCACAATATAAATCACCCTTGATTAATCAAATCAGTAATTAACTCCTTTAATTACTTTATAATATATTTATCTCCAATTAATCCCTTGATTAATTATAAAAAGTAATTATACTCTAATTACTTTATTAACAAACTTCATCCCATTAACTACGTCTTGTAATTACTTACCAATTACTTCTCTGAGTAATTATACTTCTCACATTACCAATTGATTACTCAGATTTATTAAAATAAGTTAATTAACCTGAATAAATCAAATTACTCAAAAATCAAAATGAGTAATTTATTCCTGAATTAATTCCCACTAATCAATTTCACTTAAACAAATACAATGTTGATTATTTAATTAATTAATCTAATTAAATCTAATCATATTCATTAATTAACTTTTAACCCATCATTGGTTAACCCATTCACTACCCTTTTATAAATCCCATTTTAAATTAATTATACTTATCAATCATACTTCTTTCATTAAGTAATTGACCTTAAAAGCTTATACTTAATCAGATTCATTTAGATATTAGCTCTTTGGTAATTACATTATTAATCATCTCTTAACTAATACTTAATAATCTTTAATTAATTAATTATTCCAATAACATTCTTTAATCACCTTTAAAACATTAACTAATTTAAATATTTTTATTATGAGTGTAAAGAATATTTACATAGAGAACATATATAAGGAAAACTTTAACAAACTTAATTAATTTATTCAAAATTTTAGCCTTTAAAAATACATCGCTAATCAACTTGCAAATTTAGTTATGAAATCATTTAACTTTCGCTTCAACTCCTTTATAAAGAATTTATCAAAATCAAGTTTATTTATTTGTTTTGAAATCAGACTTACTTTAAAATTCAAAGCTTGTTAAAAGAACACAAAACAAAGACAGGTTTTATCAAACCCTGTAAATCAACATTTCTCGAGCAACCCATTGTTTTGCTTCGAGTCCAGACTTGGCTTAACTCGGGTAAATCACGAAAATGCTCTGGAAAAACCCGAGACACCACCCTGCTTTTCCTCTTCCTTCTTTTCTTTTAAAATCTTGCTTTGTTTAACTACTGGAAGCATATATCACTCGTGTACGACCCAGTAATCACTCGAGTCCATTACCCAGTTTCCACGAGATCGCTTCGAGACGACTCTTTCTTCCCCAACTACATGAACTGATACCAGTTCAATCATTGTGCACGTGCACATGACGTTCTCGCCGCCGCTTCCCCTGACGATCCTTCAAACACCTCGGCGAACCACCACCAGGACGACTCCGCCCCACGAAACTGCGCCACGAAGCCCCAGACTAATTCGAGCACTCTCGAGCTCCACTGGTAAACAACTCCGGCCAAAAACCTCCTCGTCCAAACGATTCCGGCCATCAGACGTCAAGAGAATTTGTCCACACCTCGGCGAACTCCTCCTCCACCTTTCCTCAATGTTGCGTTGCACTCGATCAACCACGCCGGTCGTGGCGATCGAATTACCTCAACCCAGAAAAACTAGGTTTCCAAAAAGAAGTTGATTACCGCATCTTCCATGATGGATTACATCGCCATTCAGTATTTTTCTTATGAGCTACGTTCACTCCTCCATCGATAGGCCGAACCCCGACCATCATCTCCTCATAGATCATCAGAAAATCTCTCGAAATGCTTTTCTGATCAAATCCAAACTGCTCTCGAATTCAATCACTAAAAATTTAGATTTTAATGTTAAAAATCCTATTTTTGTATAAGAAATCGATTTATATAACTGAATATAAGAATTTTAATACTTGGATTTTGACTTATTTAAATGTGCTCTGTATTTTACTTTGTTTTCAGAGACAACTCAAGGATGTTTTGGTTTAAAACAGTTTGTAATCTAAAGTCCATGGTATAACAATTTATAATGTTCTAAACTAAGGTAGAAGTGAAGTTTGAATCAGGGTATTTGATTATAAATTAGTTTAGAACCTGGAATTTGAAAACAGTGAACATCTAGACCATACACAAAGCATGTACATACATATATTCACAGAGATAAAAACATGTTCACAGGCATATTATATTCAGAGATGATCATGCAATTTAACTATATACTTATATTTTTAAAAACATTTGTTACTCACCATTTTGTAAAAGACAGAGCATCAGTTTTGAATTCCCTGAAAACTGGAAATGTTTTCCACTCTGATCTTCTTGCCATTTTGCTTCTCCACTATGTTGTAGTTGTTGGAGTTTAGTTGCATTTGATTGCTAGTTTTTGATGTTTAAATGAATCTTGTTTTAAGCTTTAAGTGGAGTTTCATTTTGTTTTTAACTTGTTACTTGCCTGCAACTACAAATATACCATATAATTTCTAAACTTAATTGAGCATTTATAAAGTGTTATGTTTGTATTATGTGTTAGCTTGTGAATTAAATTCTAGTGTTACATGTTTACTTATTTGTATTTCTATTTATAATTCAATGTATTTAACTAGAGTATATTTTTCTATTTTAATCTTAACTACCAACACTACAATTATATTTATTTATTTTATTCTATTTTTTTACTTAAGTTAAATATGTTAGTTCTTATGTTTATATACTTACTTCCATTTTAGACCATATATATATGTTTTATATTTACATTTAATATTACCAAGATTCATTCAACTTGAACATTATTACTAAAATTACATCAAATTATTATATATAAATCTAAAGTGAATAAGTGGAATTTTATTTAAGTTAAAAATAGATTTTGTTATAATTAAATTGGAACTCTTTTATATTAAATTCCCAAATCAAAATTTTCTTTAAACATATAAATATACACATTCATATAACCCTTATTAAATTAGAATATATAGGACTATTTAAATCCATTTATAAATTATCACAAATTAAATTTGTATCTAGTTATTCTGATTTACAAATCAAATCAAAAATCATAATTTAAAACATCACATTATAAATTTATTGGTTATTTATTTTTGAAAATAACAATTTAAATCAATTTAAAATACTTTAATTAAGAGATTATCATATTTTAAATTCCTCGAAATTCCGGGATGTCACAAAAATAGTTTAAATCCAATTATTAGTAAAATAAATTTATTAAATAGTAATGGATTATTCAAGTTAATTCAATTATTAATTACTCGTCTAACCTTTATACAAGGTCAATATAAAATCGAGAAAACAAGCCGGAAATGGAAATGGATTGGAAATGGAATTTCAAACAAGTAAAAGCAAAGGTGAGATCTTCTCACTCAAACAAAGGGTTTTGTTTAATTTTAAATAGTTATATTTAAAATTATTGATTGTGTTGATTGTGTGCTTGAATGATAGTATATATAGTAGTATATAGCAATATATATATATATATATATATTGGAATATATATATATATATATATTGGAGTTGTATATTGGATAGTGTGCTTGAATGTGTTGATTGTGTTGATTGTGTGCTTGAATGATAGTATATATAGTAGTATATAGCAATATATATATATATATATATATATTGGAATATATATATATATATTGGATAGTATATATGTATTATATAGCGGATGAGACCCTATACGCCGCATAATAGCGGATGATATTTTATAAATCCCATATACCACGATATTCCACCTCGAAGTGGAATTGGTATTGTGCTAACATCTGTGGATGTAGGGAAACAGGTTGGAGGGATCCAACTGGATTCCTCAAAATTATATGAATTTGTTTCATATTATTGTATGAATTTGTTCATATGCTGTGTGATTGTTTATTTATAATCCGTGAATGATTATATTTGCGATTGAATGTGTTGAAGGCTAAAATTTTGCCGAATGTATTTTTGGTATAGTTGGATACCAGAATAAATAAAAATTGGATTTTTGAAATTAAAATTAGAAATTTTAAGTAAATTCTTTTTAAAGAATTGGTTGAATTTCAAAGAAGGAATTTTAAAAGCGTAAGGTTGATTTTTGTAATCTTATCAAATTATTTCCATAATATGGGAAAAGATTTTTATAAATGGATTTTGAATAGTATTATTTGAAAGTTGAAGAATTTATTGAAAATGGAATTTTAAATGGTTTGGAAGAGATAAAGGAATTTATTTTAAAGGTGATAAATTTGTTTGAAATCCAATTGATAATTGATTTGGTATTTGAAGATAAATCTTTGGGAAATCGATATGAAAATTTATTTGATGTTGAATGAAAAATTGATTTGTGTTGAAATAAATTGGAAATCAATATGTAAAATGATTTGGGATTTGAAATAAACTGAGAAATCAATTTGTAATTGATTTGGTAATTGAAATAAATTTGAAATCAATTTGAAAATGATTTGGTGTGTGAAAGTGAATGTTTGGAAATTTAAATTCACAATGGAATTTATAAAGGAAAGTGAAATTTGTTTTAAAAATAAACACTGATTTATTTTTAAAGTGTGGAAATAAATTTACAGATTTGGAATGAAAATTTGAAATAAATCAAAAAGGATTTATTTAATTGGTTTAAATGGACCATGTTAAGATGAAGTGTGAAAATTGATTTGAAATTGGTTTTCAAATGTTGATGTGTGGAAAATATATATCTTGCGAAGATATTATGAAATTTAATAATTTGGGAAAAATTATTTAAATTGGTTGATTGTTGTGAATGTTGTTGATAGTTAAATAACCGACTATTAATATTTGCCTTTGAAGTGGCACTTGAATTTGTTTTTAAAACAAACGCTCATTATTCGGTTAAGCCGGGAAAGGACTTTAGGTTATATAACCCATTCCGAATAGTGATACATCGTGAATGGACATTATTTGAAGACCGGTGTGAAGACCGGGTATTTTCGAAAATGAAAGGACAACCTGTCGAATGTCTTTGCACCGAGTTGCTCCGGTATAGAGATTTATATCACCCTTCTTCTGATGGGAAGTCCGGACGTGATTAGTGAATACCCGGATTGCAAGGGCTTCTTTGGAAGTGCCTTCGGTTCCGTTCGATCCCGGAACAGATTTGTATGGATGTGTGTCTGACATTACACTTTGAGATGTAAAGCTGGTTTCTATCAATACATTTCTGTTGGTGGAGGAGAATTTATTCTCTTAGCTTAACACCCTTCTCTGAGACGTACGAGCTCAGAGGTTATGTAGTTGATGGTTACTAGTGATACATTCCCAATTTGGTGATGTGGCATACGAAGTGCTGTTGATCATTTGTTGATCAAAGCGTGGCTTTGTGAAAAAGCGTGGCTTTGTGAAAAAGCATGGCTTTGTGGATGAGACTTCGTCGAGCCACACAACCCGGTAATGGTCGAAACATGAATGTTGCGGCAAGGGTTTTAGGGGTCGCGCCCCTAGGGTATGCCATTTCCTTCTGGGTAAAAGGTGATATCATGGTATGGATCCAAGATATTTTACCTATGTTGATGCTGCAAATTTATTATACTTTGTGGTTGTTGCTTTGTGATTGAGGATCCTCGTATAAAGGTCGGTAACGACCGGAGGATGGCATAGCTCGTGTGGTAGTTACCTAGTTATAGCTTGGTTAAAGCGTGATGTAGCTTCGGCCTTGTGTTTGCAGAGATCCGGTTAGGTTCTCGGGGAGTCTTTCCAGAGGCGTTTCCATTTCGGTGTAAGGAAGTTCCTTAGCCTGACCATTTGTTGGAAATCCAAAGAAACAATACGAACCCTGTACGGTTTTAGTTCCATAACCTGCTATGGAATGTGGCGGTAACCTGCTATTGAACGTAGTAGCTATAGTAGGCATACAATAATGGTTGTATGTCGGCTAAGATTAATATTATACTTTCGAAACGGTTTCGACACTATGCACTAATAATAATATTAGAAAGATTTTGCGTAGCAAGCATATTTGACTATCATAAGGAGAAATCTCCTCCAATTCTGCGTTTGCATTGTGTGTGTGGCGGGAGGCCTTATGATAGTTTCATTTTCCAAAAGCATTGCGAATTTGTTTTATTTTCTTTGTGAAAATAACTGTTTTACGATCTCACACCAGTCACCATGACTGACTCGGAGTTTATTGTTCCCTTTCTAAACTCTAGGTGCCCATAATTTTCCATACGGGCAGCCTAGAGTTATGTTATCAGGATATTCTGGATATTCTGGAGCTTTGGAGATGAACTGGATGGCGAGACGTACCACCGTACTTGTTTATTTATTCCGCTGTGTATTCTGTATGTGGACAAGTTTATATAACTGTCCAGTGTTGTGTATTATAGTAAACTCTGATGATATGATGTAATGTATAAACTGATATAGTCTTTTGTTTTATAGATTATTCATTCATCTATTATATATTGTTCCGCTGCGAATGTGAGATTCTGATATTGTTTCTGTTTCTGTTTTTCTGTTCTTTCTTTTCTTCTGTCTTCTTCTACCTCTTCTTTTTAACCCTAATGGTTCGGTTTTCCAGCATTCGTTTGCGCGGCATTTGATACAGTGGACGTATTAATGTCGACTTTCGAACGACGAAAAGTCGAGTCGTTACATCTCATGAGCTTCGAGACATGGTACATTCTCTAGTTATGTTTCTCACTATAAATACAGTAAATCTTAATTCTAAATTGAAAAAAAACAGTGGGTTAATCTCATTTGAATCAGGTTCACGGAATGCTATCACAAATGGACCCCACATTAGTCGCCTATTGCGACAAGATTGCAGAACAGGGAGGCCCAGTGTTTGTATCAGGTGAAGCTAAGTTTTATTCACCTATTGTGCAATTTCATTCTAATATTCAAATAATTAAGGAAGGGAGGGGAAAAACAACCTTATTCCTCAATCTTATGTACAATGGAATCAACTGGTAGTGTATATTGGGTGAGATGAATTGATTCATAATTTAACCAAAAACAGGTTTAATTGAGGTTGCACAGACAACGAACTACATTAAATTAAAGTCATTTCAAGAGCATACCCTCTAAAAACACCACAACCAAGTGTTCGACAGTCCTTGTTTTTCTTCCTTTAATAACAATAACACAAGTTCTTGGTAAATATAAGGAAACAAATCATTATTCATGTAATAAAATCAAAAGCACCAAAGCTTGAAACCTGAAAAGTGACTGCAGAGCATTTTGATCATATGAACTGAGGCATATATAAGCCACCAACCATGCATAAGTCAGATAATTTGTGAAGTTTTGTGGGCATTTCATTAATTGCATAAAATATTACTCCATGGAAATATACTTAGCAGAAAAATTTAAACTATATATTTTGATAGAATATTTGAATCAGTGCATCTAAACTACGCATTGAACAACTCCAACAAAATGAAATATGTAACTAAATAACTCATTTCAAATTTCAGTCCATGTAGATTTGACATACTGTCAACTAATTTAACTCCCAAATTACCCACTCTATCCAATCACAATCATTCTTTTCCACTCATATTTCTAATAATTTTATTGGGACATTTCTGATAATTTTTTCCCTGGCATATTTTCGTTTCCTCCCAGCCACCAGAACCACACCTTTTATATTTCTTTGTTTAGCATGACTTCTATAAAATTTATTATTTTGTAAATTATAATGCTGCTAAAAAATCTTTGTTATGTATTTCTTTGTTTAGCATGACTTCTATAAAATTTATTATTATTATTACTTAGTTATATTTTTATAATACTTAGCTAATTTTTAAAAACTTATTGAATTTTTATAAAACTTAGTTAATTTTTATAAACTTAGTTAATTTTTGTTTACTATTATTATAATATCATTATTATAAACTTCTAGTTGTATTCTTATTATTATGTGCAAATGTATTTCATTTACCAAAAGCACACAGCCATCGCCTTCCATTTGCTTACTCATTGACAAGACGAATCCCTGGTCAAAACATTTCTCTAGTAGTATTACAAGATTAGTACCGATTGCGGTACCCCAATATCGCAGAGGAAGGATAACACATATATTTAAGTCAAGCTTGTTGTTTAAATTCCAAACACTAAATTATTTGACTATAATGTAGTAAACCCCTTTTTCGTTGGAGTGGATAAAGATCTACCACATTATCACACTATATATATATATATGTTTTTTCAGTCTATTTTTGCTGCTTTGTAGCAGCAGCCAACTACTGCATCAAAGGTAGGGTGACCTTCCTTTTTTTTCCTTCTTTTCCCCTCTTTCTTTGCTACAGCCCACTTATTTGAATATATTTGATGAAAACCATGTGTTGTTTACTAATTTTGTATACAACAAATGTCATTTTAGTTTGTAACACACAACATGCATATAAAACATGTCACTATTGCTAAGTATTTCATGTTAATCAACTACTGTTTCAATCATTTCCAAGAAAGTGAGGGAAGCACATTAAAAAAAGCAAAAAATTAATAAAAGAGGCGGTAAGTATTGATCAATAGCGTGGAAGTCCTTTTGTTTTTGGATTTGGCTTTAGGAATTTATATAGAAGTAACAGTTTGGTTTTAGTGCAACTTGTTTAGTAGTTAGACTGCGTGGCTATAAATATATTAAACCATTCTATTTATAGTGCCACATAATCTGTTGCCATATGATATGGCTACATTGTATACTTATATTGATAGCTGGGTTTTTGTTTTTATTTATTTGCAGTTAACTTGTCTATCTCCTCCTCGTAACAATACTCATATTACACACTTTGATATTTTACTTTACGTTCTACCTTCATTCGGATTCTTCCTTTCTCATATCTCCTTTCTCTCTCCTAAGGGAGAGAGAGATTCGAGAGAGAAAAACTCAATAAAATGCAGGATAATATTATTATATTGTTAGACGTGGTCGACGGTGATAAATTATGTTTGATTTTCGCAATTTCCACTATTATTTCTAAAAGGAAGATAAAATTGGTCACATCTATAGGATAACTATAATAAAATTTCTGCAAAATAGCTATATGTCGGCTTGATTAGTTTGAAAGATTACATAGAAAAATGAAATCATTTCATGAAAATCTTTCACATTCATCTTAGAAATTATTTGTCAAATATTTTCATGAAAGAGAGTATGCAAACATGGTAAGAAAAGAAGGTAGTGCAGTCTAGTAGAGCCTTCAAAGATATAAACGGACACTACAATAGATATGTGGCTCTATATTGCAAAATTTGTGGACAATTAAAAAAAATGATGACCAATGCACTTCGCGGAGGAAAAAACAAAAAAATTTAGGGATTAAGAAAAAATAATTCTGACCTGCAATATACAGGGAGTAACATATAAGCATATGATATTTGATGAGCCCATTAACAAGCTTTATCAACAACTTATCTGTAGTAACAATGTTAACAAGCTGCCAACTAAGAAAGCGCTCATATGTGTACAACATTGCAGTAAAGAAAAAATGCCTGGGAATCAAAGAATATGAAACTTCGAAGCTTGTAATTTGAATTTTATTCACACTAGATATTGAAAAATATACTTAAATATGCCAAGGGATTACCAATTTAATAGTCTAAATCCTGGTAGCTATCTCTCCTTATTCACTTTCCTGAGTGGATTAAATAGTTCTTTAGCCATAAATATTTGGATGACAAAAATCATTGTAGCACCAATGCATTGTACATTTGGATGACAATAATCATGTAGTAGTAACAAAAATGCATTGGTGCTACACCATTTGTACAATCCTTTTTATATAAATCATGTGTTTCATCTAATTGTACTAAAGTTACAGTGTATCTTTCTAATAAGATAACAGAGTTCCACCTAAAAATGTTTGGTAACAAATAATGTTATGGTTAATGATTATATAAATCATGTATAGCTAATCGGTTCATGCTATATTCCGTCAATAAATTCGTATGCATTTAGTTTTATTTTGTCAAATGCAGTTTGTTAATAAACTTTTAGCTGCTTCGTTAACTTATGGGTCCATATGGTAGAAGTTAATGGCTTATGATCCATAGATCCACCCTTATTTCTCCTTCCAAAGTTTGTTTTCAACTTCAACCATGTTATAAAACACCAATTTAGTGTTGCTGGTCATAATTTTATATTTTTTACAGAAATGTAAGGGTGGACGCAATGTTTGAATTCAAACCAACTAACTACAAAATTTATAAAAAAGACATCTATCTCACAATCAGGAAAATTGCCACATGAATAAACGACAACAAGACCGGCGATATCCAATCTCTAGTAACATATTACTATTAAGTAACATACTTGCACAACACATAGTCAGTCATTATAACTCAAACGTTTTAAAACCTAATGTATATATCTGTATGCCTACTCAAATGAATAATTATTTCTTTCGATGGTGTGCTGCAGACTGAGAAATGCATTGCATTACCTTGGTGTTCTCAAGTGCAAATTCATACCCATAACAGTGATGCAGCACTAATAGGCGACGTTCTAACTAATCATGCATAATTTACTTCCATACACTACAATGCATCGTACATTTTTCTTCCTAATCAGACTGAAGAAAGCAAGTATGACAACGACAATGATCCCCAAGACAACTGTGCACTGCAGGTAGAAAAGGTTCAAAAAAAGGCATAATTGTCAAGGTATGTGAATTCAACCTACGTCTTATTTTGTGCTTCACATTGAATTGTAATATAAAAGTATGCAGGTATTCAAATAGAAAAATACACATGTTACAACTGTTTGTACTTACAAAGACAGACTGACCTAACCTGTACAATAAATGATTGCAGACCGAGCAAGAACCTACAACCGTTGTTGATTCTGGTGCAAAGAAGCAAGACATGAGACAAAAAAAGACGATTGAAGCTCTGAAAACTAAACCGGCGCTGAAAAGAAACGAAAGTACAAAGCCTCATGCTACAACTATTTAGCATATTTTCCCTGACGCCCACCTTTATGCTTGTTATTTTTATCTGTATCTACTGTAGTACTTACCTGTGTGTTCTGTTGCTTATTTGTAATTCAAATGTTGTTTATAATTTTAACTATTATTGTGTTTCTCTTTACATAAAATTGGTACAATATTTTTGACTTATACTATGTTGAACTATCAAAGCACAGCTATTTATATGGTATTAAATAATTAAATACGTCTGGAGACCCACATCTGTTTGTACCCCAGTTTTTCCACACATGAATATTGCTTTCCCAAATAATTTTACATTACAACCTTCTCTTGACCATTCTCTGCATTTGATTCATACTTACAATTATTCTATTTTAAATTGACATACATTTAATAATATTCCTTTCCATAAGTTTGTCCATTATATGAGTGGCTATTAAATCTGACACTGCCGATTTATGATGCCATTCTGCTTCTACATTCAACTTCAATTTTTTTCATGTTAGTTGTACGATAGAATGGATTTTAATTTCAAACGCCCATATGGTTGGTTCCACTTTATTTAATACATTATGGCCATATTGCATAACACTCTACTCAAATTTTTTGAAAGATTATTTTGCAACTCAACCTGATTGAAGGTATACTTTCAAACAATCTTCTATTATACATTATTTTATAACTCCTTTATTTGATGCTTAAGATAGATGCGGTTTACAAATGTATTTAAAACAACCTCATTTCACTTACCAACGGATTTAACATTATGACAGTTGGAAAAACAAGGTGCATCCATTTCACTTATAACACTTCTATATATTTAATCATATATATTTACGTAAATGACTAAATTATACAGCCAGAAATAGCATATTCATTTTTATATTGTTAGTTGCTTCCTGCATCTATGAATTAAACGAAGCTAAAAATAGAGAAACGGTAAGATTACAAGAAGATAGAGGCTTCAAATCAAATGGTTATACCTTCAAACACTGACGTCGGCGGATTCCTGAAGATGTGGAGTGAGTGATGAAGATCGACAACTTATGGGGATTTGGAACGCTGGAGAATCTCTGATGCTCGATGAAGCTGGAGGGTTGCTGAAGCTTTGCGGTGCGCGAGGAAGGCGGGCTTGAAGAGATCAATAGTAGAGTTGTAAAGATTATGAAATCGAAAGAGTTTGATTTTTAATGAAATTTGGAATTAGGGATTTGTGGGAGAGAAGGGGATACGATGTTGAGTGACTTGGGGGGGAAAGGCGGCAACCTTTTCCTTTTCCCCGCTTCATTGTAACGACCACGACTTTCTCTCCATAGAAAGTCGTATCGCTAATAAGAAAGAAAGGGGTGAGAAGTAGAAAAGAGAAGAAGAGAAAAGAAACAAACACAAATACTCACAGCGGAAACGAACAAAATATATTATATCACATAAATATTAGATAGTATCATATACAACACTTATCAGAGTTACACAGATTACATATCATATACTAGACAGTTATAAACATCTGTCTAGTTATTACATCTCAATACAAAACAAAGATCTAAACAAGATCAACACAGCGGAAACTACTATCTATATCTACAACGCTGAAGCCTCCTGCTCCATTGCTCCTCCAGATTACTCATCAAGGCTAACCTGAATCCCTTGGCTACTCGTAAAAATTTGAGTACCCAAGAGTTTATAAACAGAAATAAACAACTTGGGTCAGACATGGGTCTGGTGTGAGTAACAGGTTAAACTTGTTTAACTTCAAAACCTTTTGAAAGAAAAGGTATCACGTAAGACTTCCCACAAATAAACATGGGTAAGTTTTTACCTTACGCTAACCAAAACATTTGATAGGAAATTCGATTGTATTATAATAGGGTCTAGGGTTTTCAAGTAAAATACAGAAATAGCTGAAATGCTTACATCTCACATTCCAACATAGTTGGGCACAACTAATACGTACGGCACTTATTGGATTTTGGATTCCATACAATGGCAGGGCTACCGGGGTACCGCCCGTCACAGTACGTGGCCTAGATCACCGTACCGAGGATCACTCCCAATCCCCTGCAACACAAGGCCGGAACATCCCTTACTGGATAATTCCCGCACAAGATACCTCACGGTTGGGATCAGCAACCGCACACACTAAGCCGAAATAAGAAGGGACTTCTAGACAGAGGTAATCTTGTCCTACTTGGGTGCTACCCACTAACCTTGCTGCACCTCCCCTGTTTTAGCCATTCCCGGTTTGTGAGGCTTGAGGCTACGATTACCTTTAAAAAGAACACATCTATCTTAGAATGCTCATCGTCCACCTGACGATGTGCTGAAAGCATTCAATCCATACAAGTTCGTTCCGGGTTCGAACGAAACCGAAGGCATTATCTCGTTACACTCGTTTTGGAATCACCCTCAGAGTTAACGACAATAACCCTTGCACTCTGAATCTTCATCTTCACTTGATTCACGACCTATCGTTAATTTGGATCGATGTGGTATTCGGGTCTCCAGACCTGGAAATCCGGTATACGGAAACCCGATCCCGGTCTCATCGAAATCCAAAACGTATCTTTTAAGGCCAAGTTGTTTTAAAGGTTAAAACAATTCAATTATACTATATATTTACACACAGATAGATAATTCACATATTCACAATAGATAATCAACATTATCATTATAAGCAGATAATCCATATCATCATCACTATGCAACCAAAGCATCCAAATCATACAGTATCAATTATCTCATATCTGAGATTTCAAACCATTCAAGGTACACAATATCATCCATTCATAAGTAATGATTTATTTATCACCATCTACAATTAATTTAAAATGAATTAAATTAATTATTTCATCTTTAATTAATTTAAAGTAAATTAAATTAATTACTACATCTATAAATCCTGCTTAAATCATTATAAATTAATTATCAATCAATTAATCAATCATCATCCAATTATTCAATTTAATTAATCATCCTTGATTAATTATTTAATTACATTCAAGTAATTAGTATTAAATTAATTATACAAATTAATTATTCTTAACCACTTATAGTAATTAACCTTTAATTACTTCATTTATTAATTAACTATAATCAATTACATTACTCCTTAATTAATTACATTAATTAATCACTTCATTTATAATTATTACTTAATTAATCAATTCTTAATTACATCATTAATTATATAAATTAATGATCCTTAATTACATTTTATCATTAATTACTTTATTTAAATTAATTACATTGAGTAATTAATCTTTAATTAAACCATAATTATTAATCACTATTGATTAATCACATTCAGTAATTAACTACCCTTAATTACTTCTTTAAAATAAATTAATTATTCCTTAATTAATTATCTTTTAATTAATCCCTTGATTAATTCCATTAAGTAATTAACTACCCTTAATTACTCCATTAATTACATAAGTAATTATCTATTAATTACTTTCCTAAGTAATTAATCTTCATTAAATTACATTAAGTATTTTATACTTCACAAATTAATAAGTGATTATCTTAAATTAATTAAACTTAATTAATTAACTTAACTAATACAATTAATTACAATGAGTAATTAGTTTCTTAATTACTTTCCATTAAGTAATTAAACAATTTCCACAAATGATTATCTTAATTAATTAATCCAATTAATTATCTTAATTAATTACATAAATTGATTAATTAATAAATCCAAGTTAATGATCTACATTAACTATTCTTTAATTATCTTTTTTAAATAATTAAACATTAATTAACCATTATTAATTTACAACTTAATTAATTCTAATTATCAATAAATTAATTTCTAATTACTTAATTAATTAAGTACTTAACAATAACTTAATTAAACCTTAATTACTTGATTAATTTTATTCCTAACCATTAATTTATAATCTTAACTTATAAAATTAATGATCCTTAATTCAAATTAATTAACCTTTAAATTAATTTAATTAATCCTTCATTAATCAATTTTAAACCCTTAATTACTATTTTATTAACCCAAATCATAAATTAATTAAATTGATTAATTAACTTTTAATTACCTTAATAATTTATTTTATCCTAAATTATTAAATCTTAATTATCTTTAAGATAACACTCTATTCTTATTAATGATTAAAATATCATTAATAAAGTATTTAAACCAATTTACCTTTAAATTTAATTTAAATTTTCATTTTAAATTTAAGATTTAAAATGAAGACAACTTTAACTTAACAAAGTTTTAAAACTATTTAAATCCTTTTAAATCACATGTTAAAGAAATATTTACTTAATTAAAGAAATTTAAAACTAAATTCATTTTAAATTCAAATCAATTTAAAATACACTTTAACATTCAAATTGTTTAAAACATTTTAAATTTAAAAACTTCTTTTTATTTGAAACTGAGATTTAAACTTAACTCCAGATTTAAAACTAGATTTAAAACTTATTTAGACTTTGCTTTCCATTTAAACTCAGCTTTTAAATTTATTTTAAAATTTAAAAATTTAAAACAGGTCTCTGTTAAAACCTGTTATAATTAACTAACTCTACAAACTCCTTCAAAACCCTGAGAACTACTTCGAGTCTCCAACCCAATTTCACGAGTCTTCCTTCGAGTCATCTCCCCAACCCAAGACTCTGACACGTACACTGCCGTGCACATGCACAACCCAACGCGGCGACTCCGATCATCTTCGTTGATCCTCACAAGTCGACGACCAACCTCTCACCTGATTCCGACCATCAGAACATTAACTCCAACTCGAAATCGAATTCGAGATGCCTCCTTCATACCTGGAAACAGAACCCACTGCACTCGATCAAAACCTGGCAACGCCTAGATCTCGAAACGCCGATCACCAGAAAAGTTGCTACTCCGGCCATGACCTCGCCTACGACCAACCTTCCATCTCCCAAAATATCTCTGCACTCGATCAATTATAGAAGTCAAACCAATCCAAAACATTCGTCCTAGATAAACTAGGGCTACAGACCAAATTTCCCCATCACCATCTCCACGGTGAAATACATCATCATTAGATAATTTTCTCGTCATCACTGACCACTTCTCCACCTCCAGAAGTAAACTCGATTCCTCCGATCATTTAGATCAACAGGAACAACCCAAAATGCACATTCTAGACAACTCTGAACTGCTCTCTAATTTTAATACTAGAATTTGTGATTTTATTTTTAAAAATCATAATTTTGTTTAGGGATTTGTTTCATAACCCTGAATCTACGAATTATTAAACTTAAATTTTTGACTTAGCTTAAGTATTCTGGTACTTATGATTTCCAGAGCCAAGTTAATATTATTTTGACTTAATTTTAAACTCTAAACTAAAGTTTAAAATGAAACAAACCATTTTTGTTTTAATCTTACATTCTAATAAAGATTAGACCATGAGATAATGATTTTTGAATCAAACTTTGTCTAGAAACTTGAAACAGAGATGGTACAGATATTTCACAAACATGCACACATCCATCATCCAATATTCACAGAGATTTCTCATATATATATGTACAACCATTCTTTCTTCATAGATTCACATGTACCCATTTATACTTAAGCATTTTAAAAAGAATTTGTTACTTCCCTAAGACAATGATGAACAGGGTACTTAAAAACAACATGCACACAAATATCAGGCATTCACTTATCAATACACATTTATTATTCAACCATACTAGATTTTAGAATTAAAAGTTACTCACCATTAAAATGGAGACAGAGCCTATCTTTTGAAAACTGTTTTTGATTTTGAAACCTTTAAACTGAATGTTGGCTACTGAGTCTTGCATGCATGATAACATCTTGTTTGTTGAGATATGTGTTGCTTAGATTCCAGAATTTCTTCCAGACTAAAGAACATGCAGGCTTTGAAAAAGAACTGCAGGCTGGCTTTCTTGAGTTGATTCTAGATTTAAAATGAATGCAAGCAGTTTTTGATTTCAGATCTGTAACTTGGTTACAGATCTTATGTTTTGAGGAAGATTTGATTACAGACTTTGATTTTGTTTGAGGTATTTAATTCTCTGATTTCAGATTTTTGTTTTGAGAAGTGTATAAATTTTGGTTTGAAGCAATTTGATTTCTAACTTCAGATTTTAGATTTAGAGGAAGACTTTGAAAAGTGGTACTGATTTGTTCAGATTTGAATTAAAGAGAAAATCTGATTTCTCTTGGTTTTTGAAAAAAAATGAAGATTAGAAAAGAATGGGAAATGAAGAAAGCATGTTTTTATAAGTGTAATTGATTTATTTAGAAATTAAAAGAAAAAAAAAAAGGACACTTGTCACAAAGATTTGTTACTTAAATTACACATGTTAACATGAAGCTTAATATGATGACATTTGTATTTTTGCTTATTTTATTTATTTTAAAAGTAAATTAAACCTTTTTCTTTATTTATAAAATACTTATCTATATATATTTCCTTTTAAAGAGAAACAAAAACTAATTATATTTATAAATAAAAGTTTATACAAATATTATAAAATCCAAACAATTTAAATATTTATTCCATTGAATTTCAAAACTAAATTTCAAATTCAATTTAAATTAAATCCTAAGATTCAATTTAAAAATTAAGTTATATATATATACACTTATATAACTACTTATCAATTTAAAAATATAACAATTCCATAGTCTTTTAAAATCCATTCATATTTATAAAAATAATACATTATACTTATTATTTGAAAATAACATATTTGATACTTATTTAATTAGATTATTAAATTAAATTCAAATTTTATTATCAAAGATCATCAATATCAATTTAATTATTTAACAGATTATTAAATTGATATTGTTAAAATTTCCGGGATATTACATTCCTCCCCCCTTAAAATAATTTCGTCCCCGAAATTTAAAACAAAGGTAATTTAATAATCTTATTAAAGATTTTAATTTAAAACACAAGCATATACTATCATCCATATGCTAGCAACCATAGCAACCAAATCATCCAATCAAACAATTCTAACTATCTAGACTAAATTCTAGATAAAATTCCTCGAGTTTCCCCAAGTATATATATATACCGGGATACTCGCTCTACAAACAATCTAAACAACTAAGCTATAGATCTCCTACACATCTAGATCTACAGAACTAAAAAGAATATCAGACTACAGACGAGTCTGACTCAACTACCAAACTTCCCAAAACTGCAGATTCTAAAACCAGAGATAGATCAAATACGTATTCTCTTAGAGATACATAAAACTCAATGAATTCAAGTCATCCAAACTGACAATTCAACCAAGTAGACCAATTACTTATCCAAATCAGAACACAGACGAGATCCAAACATAACTCAGTAGATTCCAAACTTACTTCTCTCATCCAGAGATACACTCCAAACTGCTTTCGCTGCTCAACTCTGATCTGAGGTAGAACACAAGCACAGACTGGACAACTCATTCCAGAAATAAGGTTCACTGATCCATAAAGAAAACTCAGATACTTCAGCAAAACTTGAGCTGTTTCACCAACTCCATCTCTAGGAAACATCCTTCCACTAGCTGAATCACCGGTATCACTCCTGGAATCCAGTCGATAAGAAAACTCACCCTTTAGATGCGGACAAACTTCTGACTTCTCTGAAGACATCCAGAAAACTCTGACAACACAAGAGAACACTCAGCAATCACAAGTCACTTTTGCGATCAACCCAACCTATTTCCAAAGAAAAACTGTTCCTCATTACCAATCAGAACAGCTTACACTTATTTATCCAATTTATCGAAGAAATGGATCCACTCTGCTGCTTCTGAACTTCACTTCCAGAAAAACTGCTCAGCCAGAAAACTTCCTGCCATCACAGAATACTCCGAGCTGCACTGCTGACACTGATGCTCCTATCCAAAGCTCTTCGAGAAACTTGAACTCCAAACCAAAGCAGAAACACCATGCTGAACTCAACGACAACACCGAAACAGACACACTTCCTTAATCTTGTTCCAAAGAAAACATCTTCAGGAACATCCATAGTCACTGCATCTCATCATACAGCTACTATTACCTGAGGTATCAAGGTACCATCACTCACTTCTGTTCAACCGACAGATCCAACTCTACTCATCCAAACTTCAAAGATAAACTCCGAACCATTACAGTTTCCTTCGGAGATCGATGAAATCCTTCACCACAGCAAAGCTTACTCGAGACGGTATTGGGTTTACAGTCTCGATATATACTTCCAACCTCAAACATTCAAACTCCAATTATTGGTAATCGTGTTACACACACCACCACCCTATCTACCTTTATATCCTATATTGGAAAACCCGAACAGGTAACCCAATAAATAGGTAGAAATACATAAATATATATATTTAAAATGATATATATATTTTTTTATATAGAAATTATTTCTGGGTAAAATTATTTCATCTACCTCTTTAAAACAATATTGTGTCCGTTGGCCTGGTTCAAGTGTTTAGAGATCCCTATCAATAACGTTAGCTACTCGTATTGACCAGAATCCATATACCACTCAACCGATCAATTAACACAATATAAAACCATTTTATATAACTAACAAATACGCGCTCTCGTATATATATATACTCAGACTCAAATAGGTTGCTACAGATCCTATCTCTAATGAACAATCCTTCCGAACCTAGGTATTCACTCAACCTAGTGCTCTGATATTCAATTAACCAAAAGCTTAGGCATTCGCTCAACCTGGCTCTGATACCACTGTAACGACCACGACTTTCTCTCCATAGAAAGTCGTATCGCTAATAAGAAAGAAAGGGGTGAGAAGTAGAAAAGAGAAGAAGAGAAAAGAAACAAACACAAATACTCACAGCGGAAACGAACAAAATATATTATATCACATAAATATTAGATAGTATCATATACAACACTTATCAGAGTTACACAGATTACATATCATATACTAGACAGTTATAAACATCTGTCTAGTTATTACATCTCAATACAAAACAAAGATCTAAACAAGATCAACACAGCGGAAACTACTATCTATATCTACAACGCTGAAGCCTCCTGCTCCATTGCTCCTCCAGATTACTCATCAAGGCTAACCTGAATCCCTTGGCTACTCGTAAAAATTTGAGTACCCAAGAGTTTATAAACAGAAATAAACAACTTGGGTCAGACATGGGTCTGGTGTGAGTAACAGGTTAAACTTGTTTAACTTCAAAACCTTTTGAAAGAAAAGGTATCACGTAAGACTTCCCACAAATAAACATGGGTAAGTTTTTACCTTACGCTAACCAAAACATTTGATAGGAAATTCGATTGTATTATAATAGGGTCTAGGGTTTTCAAGTAAAATACAGAAATAGCTGAAATGCTTACATCTCACATTCCAACATAGTTGGGCACAACTAATACGTACGGCACTTATTGGATTTTGGATTCCATACAATGGCAGGGCTACCGGGGTACTGCCCGTCACAGTACGTGGCCTAGATCACCGTACCGAGGATCACTCCCAATCCCCTGCAACACAAGGCCGGAACATCCCTTATTGGATAATTCCCGCACAAGATACCTCACGGTTGGGATCAGCAACCGCACACACTAAGCCGAAATAAGAAGGGACTTCTAGACAGAGGTAATCTTGTCCTACTTGGGTGCTACCCACTAACCTTGCTGCACCTCCCCTGTTTTAGCCATTCCCGGTTTGTGAGGCTTGAGGCTACGATTACCTTTAAAAAGAACACATCTATCTTAGAATGCTCATCGTCCACCTGACGATGTTCTGAAAGCATTCAATCCATACAAGTTCGTTCCGGGTTCGAACGAAACCGAAGGCATTATCTCGTTACACTCGTTTTGGAATCACCCTCAGAGTTAACGACAATAACCCTTGCACTCTGAATCTTCATCTTCACTTGATTCACGACCTATCGTTAATTTGGATCGATGTGGTATTCGGGTCTCCAGACCTGGAAATCCGGTATACGGAAACCCGATCCCGGTCTCATCGAAATCCAAAACGTATCTTTTAAGGCCAAGTTGTTTTAAAGGTTAAAACAATTCAATTATACTATCTATTTACACACAGATAGATAATTCACATATTCACAATAGATAATCAACATTATCATTATAAGCAGATAATCCATATCATCATCACTATGCAACCAAAGCATCCAAATCATACAGTATCAATTATCTCATATCTGAGATTTCAAACCATTCAAGGTACACAATATCATCCATTCATAAGTAATGATTTATTTATCACCATCTACAATTAATTTAAAATGAATTAAATTAATTATTTCATCTTTAATTAATTTAAAGTAAATTAAATTAATTACTACATCTATAAATCCTGCTTAAATCATTATAAATTAATTATCAATCAATTAATCAATCATCATCCAATTATTCAATTTAATTAATCATCCTTGATTAATTATTTAATTACATTTACTCCTTAATTAATTACATTAATTAATCACTTCATTTATAATTATTACTTAATTAATCAATTCTTAATTACATCATTAATTATATAAATTAATGATCCTTAATTACATTTTATCATTAATTACTTTATTTAAATTAATTACATTGAGTAATTAATCTTTAATTAAACCATAATTATTAATCACTATTGATTAATCACATTCAGTAATTAACTACCCTTAATTACTTCTTTAAAATAAATTAATTATTCCTTAATTAATTATCTTTTAATTAATCCCTTGATTAATTCCATTAAGTAATTAACTACCCTTAATTACTCCATTAATTACATAAGTAATTATCTATTAATTACTTTCCTAAGTAATTAATCTTCATTAAATTACATTAAGTATTTTATACTTCACAAATTAATAAGTGATTATCTTAAATTAATTAAACTTAATTAATTAACTTAACTAATACAATTAATTACAATGAGTAATTAGTTTCTTAATTACTTTCCATTAAGTAATTAAACAATTTCCATAAATGATTATCTTAATTAATTAATCCAATTAATTATCTTAATTAATTACATAAATTGATTAATTAATAAATCCAAGTTAATGATCTACATTAACTATTCTTTAATTATCTTTTTTAAATAATTAAACATTAATTAACCATTATTAATTTACAACTTAATTAATTCTAATTATCAATAAATTAATTTCTAATTACTTAATTAATTAAGTACTTAACAATAACTTAATTAAACCTTAATTACTTGATTAATTTTATTCCTAACCATTAATTTATAATCTTAACTTATAAAATTAATGATCCTTAATTCAAATTAATTAACCTTTAAATTAATTTAATTAATCCTTCATTAATCAATTTTAAACCCTTAATTACTATTTTATTAACCCAAATCATAAATTAATTAAATTGATTAATTAACTTTTAATTACCTTAATAATTTATTTTATCCTAAATTATTAAATCTTAATTATCTTTAAGATAACACTCTATTCTTATTAATGATTAAAATATCATTAATAAAGTATTTAAACCAATTTACCTTTAAATTTAATTTAAATTTTCATTTTAAATTTAAGATTTAAAATGAAGACAACTTTAACTTAACAAAGTTTTAAAACTATTTAAATCCTTTTAAATCACATGTTAAAGAAATATTTACTTAATTAAAGAAATTTAAAACCAAATTCATTTTAAATTCAAATCAATTTAAAATACACTTTAACATTCAAATTGTTTAAAACATTTTAAATTTAAAAACTTCTTTTTATTTGAAACTGAGATTTAAACTTAACTCCAGATTTAAAACTAGATTTAAAACTTATTTAGACTTTGCTTTCCATTTAAACTCAGCTTTTAAATTTATTTTAAAATTTAAAAATTGAAAACAGGTCTCTGTTAAAACCTGTTATAATTAACTAACTCTACAAACTCCTTCAAAACCCTGAGAACTACTTCGAGTCTCCAACCCAATTTCACGAGTCTTCCTTCGAGTCATCTCCCCAACCCAAGACTCTGACACGTACACTGCCGTGCACATGCACAACCCAACGCGGCGACTCCGATCATCTTCGTTGATCCTCACAAGTCGACGACCAACCTCTCACCTGATTCCGACCATCAGAACATTAACTCCAACTCGAAATCGAATTCGAGATGCCTCCTTCATACCTGGAAACAGAACCCACTGCACTCGATCAAAACCTAGCAACGCCTAGATCTCGAAACGCCGATCACCAGAAAAGTTGCTACTCCGGCCATGACCTCGCCTACGACCAACCTTCCATCTCCCAAAATATCTCTGCACTCGATCAATTATAGAAGTCAAACCAATCCAAAACATTCGTCCTAGATAAACTAGGGCTACAGACCAAATTTCCCCATCACCATCTCCACGGTGAAATACATCATCATTAGATAATTTTCTCGTCATCACTGACCACTTCTCTACCTCCAGAAGTAAACTCGATTCCTCTGATCATTTAGATCAACAGGAACAACCCAAAATGCACATTCTAGACAACTCTGAACTGCTCTCTAATTTTAATACTAGAATTTGTGATTTTATTTTTAAAAATCATAATTTTGTTTAGGGATTTGTTTCATAACCCTGAATCTACGAATTATTAAACTTAAATTTTTGACTTAGCTTAAGTATTCTGGTACTTATGATTTCCAGAGCCAAGTTAATATTATTTTGACTTAATTTTAAACTCTAAACTAAAGTTTAAAATGAAACAAACCATTTTTGTTTTAATCTTACATTCTAATAAAGATTAGACCATGAGATAATGATTTTTGAATCAAACTTTGTCTAGAAACTTGAAACAGAGATGGTACAGATATTTCACAAACATGCACACATCCATCATCCAATATTCACAGAGATTTCTCATATATATATGTACAACCATTCTTTCTTCATAGATTCACATGTACCCATTTATACTTAAGCATTTTAAAAAGAATTTGTTACTTCCCTAAGACAATGATGAACAGGGTACTTAAAAACAACATGCACACAAATATCAGGCATTCACTTATCAATACACATTTATTATTCAACCATACTAGATTTTAGAATTAAAAGTTACTCACCATTAAAATGGAGACAGAGCCTATCTTTTGAAAACTGTTTTTGATTTTGACACCTTTAAACTGAATGTTGGCTACTGATTCTTGCATGCATGATAACATCTTGTTTGTTGAGATGTGTGTTGCTTAGATTCCAGAATTTCTTCCAGACTAAAGAACATGCAGGCTTTGAAAAAGAACTGCAGGCTGGCTTTCTTGAGTTGATTCTAGATTTAAAATGAATGCAAGCAGTTTTTGATTTCAGATCTGTAACTTGGTTACAGATCTTATGTTTTGAGGAAGATTTGATTATAGACTTTGATTTTGTTTGAGGTATTTAATTCTCTGATTTCAGATTTTTGTTTTGAGAAGTGTATAAATTTTGGTTTGAAGCAATTTGATTTCTAACTTCAGATTTTAGATTTAGAGGAAGACTTTGAAAAGTGGTACTGATTTGTTCAGATTTGAATTAAAGAGAAAATCTGATTTCTCTTGGTTTTTGAAAAAAAATGAAGATTAGAAAAGAATGGGAAATGAAGAAAGCATGTTTTTATAAGTGTAATTGATTTATTTAGAAATTAAAAGAAAAAAAAAAGGACACTTGTCACAAAGATTTGTTACTTAAATTACACATGTTAACATGAAGCTTAATATGATGACATTTGTATTTTTTCTTATTTTATTTATTTTAAAAGTAAATTAAACCTTTTTCTTTATTTATAAAATACTTATCTATATATATTTCTTTTTAAAGAGAAACAAAAACTAATTATATTTATAAATAAAAGTTTATACAAATATTATAAAATCCAAACAATTTAAATATTTATTCCATTGAATTTCAAAACTAAATTTCAAATTCAATTTAAATTAAATCCTAAGATTTAATTTAAAAATTAAGTTATATATATATACACTTATATAACTACTTATCAATTTAAAAATATAACAATTCCATAGTCTTTTAAAATCCATTCATATTTATAAAAATAATACATTATACTTATTATTTGAAAATAACATATTTGATACTTATTTAATTAGATTATTAAATTAAATTCAAAATTTATTATCAAAGATCATCAATATCAATTTAATTATTTAACAGATTATTAAATTGATATTGTTAAAATTTCCGGGATATTACATTCATACTACGTGTAAATTTAGCAGCAGCGTTGCAAGGAATATTTTATTTTTAACCGCCCACGTAATAGTAGCTTTTTCATTAAAACCCCGCTATTTAGTGTTGCAAAACATATACTTTCTTGTAGTTAGTCATAAGGCTCGTCTTTTTGTTTGGCACTAATTTTTATATATTATATGAATTGAATCTTATGGTTTGGTTTGTGTTTCATGATTCACCATATTTTGATATTTTGCCTATGTAAGGCCAATTTTTAAGAGATTTCGACATAGTGATTCCTTTGGTTTTGGTAATACCATTTGATCATTTGTGGCTATTATTGATGGTTACTAATTCTATGGATTACACTTTTCCAAAGTGATTAACACAAGATGTTCACACGATCACGTTGCCTATATATGTATATGGATATCACACTTTCATGCTTTGCCACTCTCACCGATACATATTAGCACAAGACTGACTCGTTTATTATCTTGTATAATACTCCAGTTAGGCCGTGTTATTTCAGGTATCTTTCGATGACCTTTAGAGATGATTAACTTGCAGCCTGTCTTTCGTGATCCCGTCTTCTTACCTTTTTTATCACTTAGCCTAGTCCATGATTTTGTACTCTATGTATATGTATATCGAGGTTGAGACTCTTTTTGTATGTACATTATTTTGGGTAGTTATGTACGTATATCGAGTGTAACTTTCATGATCACCTTTTGTAGGCCATCATCTGTATGTGAACATATGTACTCTTTTGAAATGTAATATATGTATATTATTCTATGTACTCTGTGATTCTATGTTATCTTATGTTGTTCTGAGCAATTATCATAGTCACCGTAATATCGTTTTAAGCCTGGATTGTATACGTCGAATCCCATTCGAAAAAATCATCATTACCCAATTCGAAGTGTCAATACTCGCTTAAAGCAATATTCATGAATTGTCGCTCCTAACCAACCTTATTCTCTACATTAACAAATGATATTACTTAGTTATATCCTTTGTTAGTGTGGGTCTAGAGGTGGAGCGCTAAAGTAGCAGTTGATTATCGTCCTCCGCATTAAATTGAAAATGTGCTAATGTGCTATTAATTTCTCTAAATTCTAATTTTTCATATTTAATTTGAGATAATTCATAATTTTAATTATTAGTTTGGGTAAATGCAATGGATAATTGTTCGTTGGGATAACGCTTAATGCAAGGCAGCAATTGAGCATGGAATAATTATTATTTGGGATGATTCGTAATTGTTTGTTATTTTGGAATAATTGTTATTTTAGAATAGTTGTAGAGTAATGATTTGGGATAATTGTTGGCGTTTAAATAATAGTTAATAGTCTTTTTAATAGTTAATTAATATAAAAAATTTCGATAAATAACTATGTTTGTTTTCGTAGAAATTCATAGTTAATGTTTTTTAGTTGAATTGATTAGTAAAACTATTAAAAAGAAATTCATAGTTAATATTTAAATTACTTGTTAGTGTTATATATTGTTTTATATTGTGTTTACTTATCTGTTGAGTTGTTTATGAATTCTAGTCTGTGCATGGGACGCCATGTTATCGATAGGGGTTTCTAAACACTTAAAACAGACAAGTTGACATAATATTGTTTTAAAATAGGGTAAATGAAATAATTTTAACTAAATTATATTTATATATAAAATGAAAACTTTCACAAACCTGTATGATTTTCAATGAGTCTTGTTTGTTAGGAGATAATAATATTTAGTTATCATCGATTATTGGTTAAATTAATCTAAAAACGAATACTTTGTGAACTCTATTTCACGAAGCGTTCGATAATTAGACAGAATTGAAATCTAATTGCAATAAGAATTATTTCCAATAACAAAAATGTAAATTAACGAAATGTTTTCATAATAAGGTAATGAAATTGTAAAAGTTTATTTATAATATGACTTACAAATAGAAAGGATTTAAAAGCTGAGAATTTTAGAATTTAAAATCCAATTGTTTTTCAAAATTGTTTTCAAAGCCTTCAAAACTAATAATAATATTATTTGAATGTGTTTTGACTAGAAATATATTTTGAAAAGATTTTTGAAAGAAATAAAAGCATTGAAATCGCTTTAGTCGCTGGAAAATAATTCTGGGGATGACTGTAGCATCGTCAGTATTCATTTTCGAGATTCAAAGTGAGAATTACGACCAAAATAAATTTATTTCCGCCTAAAACAAGTTTTAATTGTGAAAAAATATTCCTAGTATGATTTGATAAATATATGAAAATATTTTTTGAACTTATAAATTGAAAATAGTGTAGATAAAAAATAAGTTTATAACTTATAAATTTGAATTGGAAAATAAAACTAAATTTTAAAATGGTTGAACATTTTGGTTTAGTAAACAAGAGAAAATTTGGATTCGAGATATGAAATAAAAGAATTAACCTAAGAAATGTTAAATAAATTGAGTTAGTGAAATGAAGTTTAACTCAAGAAAGCTTAAATGAAAGTGAATTGTATTTGAAATGAATTAGATAAAATAATGAAATGAAATTTTAAGTGAATAAGTTTGTATAACTTATAGATTTGAGAAATATTAAGCTAAAAACAAATTTTAAATTTGTTGAATGTAAATGACAAGAAAAGGAATTTTTTTTAAACTTAAATGAAGTTAAATAAACTGAGTAATGGATTAAATGAAATAAAGTTTAACTTAATAAAGATTAAATAAATTGAATTGGATTTGAATGGAACTAGATGAATTAGTAAAGTGAATTAATTCCATTTAAGCTATAAAATGAATTAATAAAATGAATACGAACTTGAATTATAAAATAATATGCAATTCGTGTGTGAAAGAAATTGAATGAGAATAAATGGGTGTAAGTAAAATTTATATAAGTAATTGAATTTGATTTAAATTGGATGTAAATAAATTGAATGCAAATGGAATGAGTTTTAATAAATTGAATGCTAACTAATTGAATATGAAATAAGCGAATGTTAAATAAAGAAATGTTATACACTTTGTTAATGTCATAAAAAATGTTAAATGAATAATTTGAGTAGAAAAAGAAAATAATATTTAGATATATGAACTTAAGTTATGAAGTAATAATAAACATGAGTTGCATTTTCATTATTCAAATTAAATTAAAAAGACATAAATCTTTATTTTAATGGCGACCCCTTGTCACGTCGACTTGCTGGCCTCCCTCTCTCCTCTTCTTATCCCTCCTATCCCACATCCGCTTCTTCTTAATCGCGTCGCTTCTTCTCTGATGGCCAGAAATCGGAAGAACAAACCTAGATAGCTGCTTCTTTTGGTCATTCTTCACAAACGAGATCTGGTTGTATGTTTTCTATCTTGGATCCGCACTGTTCTCCTACGACTGCACCGCATTCGCGTTCTGATGTCAGCAACCCTGAGCGACTTTCGATCCAGTCGCCTATGACCTCGGATGGCTCTCGTGCTCAAAACTTGATATCGCCACTAGCCGCTAATTTAGACTCGACACCGGAGGGTGCTTTACCTCTGTCGGGTATTGCGGTGGTCTATCCTTGTCTATTTAAAATTTGGTAACAGCTGTTGGTAATTGGGAAAGTGTTGACTGCAATCTAAATTCCCATGTCGATCTCTCTACTATGACGTGTGTTGGGGGAGAGTATGCTTCATCTTGCTTTGGTTTTGCTGTAAACTTGAATAACGTTCAGAATTGTAAAATGCCTGATACATTTGGTTGTGTTGGTCCAGCAAATCTTAACAATGTAAACGCTGAAGTCAGTGAAATTGCTCCCAAGCTATGGGCTATTGATGGTTCCACTGTTAATCTGGATGTCAATTTATCTACTATGTTGAGTGGTGGGTTAATGTCTACTGACTCTGTTGCCCTTGGTGCTGCTGATTTGGTTATGGCTGAGAACTGTAATGTGCATGATATGTTAGGTTTTGGTATTGCTCCTAGGATTCACTCTGATTCTACCTCTCAGCCGTTACCTGTACCTTGTGTTGATCCTGTTATCAAGGAATTTTCTAAAGGGTTTGGTGATGCTGCCACTAATAATGTATACAAACCGGTTTGGTCTTCCTTGTTCAAGGCTTTGCCATGGAATGCCGGTGCATATATGCCGTAGAAATTCAACTCTCAAGTCATTGACGGTATTAATCTGATCCCTCCTGATGTCCTTCGGGAGGCGGAGAGCCATTGGTCGGAACATTTAGTTGGTTTTTTCCTAGATGCTTCATCATCCTATTCGGTTGTTCGTGAGCACTGTAGGCGAGTTTGGAAACTGAAAGGTTCGCTTCATGTCCAACTATTAAACTCCTTTTTTTCTTTAAATTTGGTAATAAGGAAGATAGATTAATAGCGCTCGATACTAGCCCTCTCATTATTGAGGGGAAACCTTTCATTGTGACTCCATGGAGCTTAGGTATAGACAGTGCTAGAGAACAGATTCTTTCTATTCCGGTTTGGGCCACTTTCTCCGATATTCATCTGTCCTTCAACCTTTGATTGGTCTGAATTGGCTTGCAAGCCATATTGGGGATTTCAAATGTTTTGATTCTAATACTATTGTGCGCAAGAACTTATTATATGCTGGGGCGTTAATTAAAATTACACTAGAGAATCCGTTACCATCGATATTGAGAGTAAGAATTATGGAAGGTCATTAGGTGGAAATAAAAGTTAATTACAGCTGGAAACCTGCATTTGTACTACATGCTGGTCATTTGGACATTTGATGGAGAAGTGTTCTAGAAATGCACCTTTATCTCCGACGAAAAAAATACCCCTTCCTCGGATGGATTTGAAATGGGTTTCAAAGGTCCTAGTTCCCAATCCTGATAGTTCCTCTTTCCTCCGCTCTAGAACCAGAGATCGATTCAATTGTAGATGGCGTATCTGATGAAGAGGTTGTTGTTTGAGATCCTGACGAGAGGGCTTGGATTCACGAGGAGACAGAAATGAGGTATGACCCACAGATGCATAGTTATCATATGTTCTTAGGTGGTCCTGATGAGACTAGGAGGTTAGCGTATCATGTTGTGGGTGATGGTCTTTCTCTGACGACCACTGGTATTGATGGTGCTAGGAATTGGTGGCAGTTCTTAGATCCTACTTAGGACCGGATTTATGTCTACACTCCTCTCTCAAGGTCTTTCAATCCGCATCTGGCTTCGTACTTTTTGGCTGTTCAGCATGTTATAGGCTCCAGTATTGATGTTGCTATCAGTAATGACAGGTGGGCTTGTGCACTTCCAAGTAGTCTAGTCTTTTTGTCTAGCTCCTATGTTTTACATATTGTTCTTGTTCTAAGTGGTCTGGCCACTATAAAACCAGATTATAGCTGTTCTGTGCATTTGCAGAACACGTATTTCTTTATTTATATTCATAGTGGCATGGCCCACTTTAAAGCCGGCTGGCTTTGCCAAAAAAGAGTTGTGTTTTATAAAATGTTTATAATAAACGTAAATGGTTTTATGAAATGGTTTATAAATGATATTAATATTAAAGAGAATATACTAAGTGGTAACGAAATATAATTTCACTTAAATAAGGTTAAATAAATTGATTTTATAAATGGTCCACAAATGAATTGATATGAAATGTGTTAAACAAAAAGTAAAATAATTGAAATTTGAATAAATTGAATGTAAATGAAATATATGTGAATAAATTGGAAGCAAACTAATTAAATGTTAACAAAGAATGATTGTTATTAAGAAATGATAGTGTATAAATTAAATATTGACATTGGATAATGTAAATTGATATTGTTTGGATTAATTGGATGAATATTAATGGTTGAATGGTTTCATTTGTTGTAAATCATTGTTATTACTACTTTTGGTTGCATATGATCGTTATGGTTGTGTATTGGTGCTTGTGCCTATGATTTGGATTCAAAATTCATTTTATATAGTTCTATTAAACTCGTACATGTTTCTATATCTTTTATATGCAACTAATATTCTAAATTGAGTTGAGATACATATATACGAAGATTGTTTAGATGTATATGCAATATGATTTGCTTTTGCCTTCTTAATATGAGCGAACTCGCTTGTATTAATAATAATAATAAGGTACATATCTCAAATTACATACTGCATTTTTATATTTTTTCCCTATGGGATGCCTCATCATTGAGATGAGATGTATATTTGGTATATATATGTGTATTGTAAGTTTTTACGATCGAGCCGCGCAAAGGAGATGCTGCCGAAATTTTTCGTAAATTCCAGTGTTAGAAAAATTTTGAGATTTTAAAATTTTATAACTTGTTTTATAAATAAGTTGTAATTTCCGTAAAGCCAGCATCGGAGTGGCGTAGCAGAAGTGTGGTAAAGGTTCTATAAATAAGAATTTTTTGTTTTATATGTTGATTATTTGAGTAAAATATATCAATGGTTTGACTCTCTACTTAACCCCTTTTCAAGGACGAAAAGTTTTAAGTCTGAGAGAATGTAACGACTCGTAATTTTAACTATTTTAAATTATTAAATTTAATATGATTATTAAATAAAAATGGTTAGAAATAAAAATTTAATGGTTTATTAATATAGTTTATTGAATATGAACTTGAATAAAATTTTGAAATAAACAGTTTCGAAAATTTAGGCAATAACAAGTATTAAAATGAATTCTATGTATTGAATGTGTTTATAATCAGTAGCTGGAATTGAATAATAAATGTTGAATTATTTAGATGATAGTAAAATAATTGTTAATAAATGTTGAATTATTTATTAATGTAATTTATTGGATAATTAAATTGTTTAAATTTAATATTGGAAATTATTTAAATAATCGAATACTGAATTTAATGTGAATGAGAATGATTTCAAAAGTTGATTTAAATTTTATTTAAATGAGAATGAAAATTGTTAACTTCTAAAATTGAATTTAAAGTGATTAAATTGATTTTGAAAAATTCTAGTTTTAATTAACGGGTAAAAATAGCCTTTTTGGGCAACGCCTTGATTTTGATGAAACCAGTTTCAACGGATCAGCAACAGTGAATTATTATAGGATTTCAAGTTTCATAGCGATCGGACTTATCGTTTGGTCGTGCGAGCTTATAACGCGTAGAAGTTAATTAAAGGAATTTAATTAAAATAATTTGATTTTGAAAAGCTATCTTCCACATATGATGGAATTGGCCTTCAATACATATTCCATTGTGTTCGGAATAGGGGTAAAACATATAGAATGTCAGGCAGCAAGCTTTGTTTGGAGTTCGGAAATTTCACGGTCAATAGTGTCGGAAATTTATATAATAGGCCGTGTATATTCTCATTTTCTCTAACCCTAACGTTCAAAGCCTCGGCTATTTTTCAAGAAACGTTTAATGGCGAAAATTCATCACCTTTCTCCCTTGATTTCTCTCATTCCGCTCAACAAAATCAAATGCCACCAAAAGGAAAAGTGTAGATCTCATCGAGATCTACATGTTGTGCGGTTGGATTGAGGCAAATCGCCTTGGATTCGCCAAGATCTGAGCACGTAGTCGTGATGGTTTTTGGGTTAGCGTGGACGAATAGCGGCGGTGGAGGCGTTGATTGTAACAACCCGCATATTTTACGATTTTATTTTTAAATATAGCGTCGTTAGTCAGATTTAAGTCCGAAATGTCACTTTTTGCAAACGGTCGAATTAGGACTCGGGACCACTTCCATTTAGTCCAAAATGGCGTTTGCGACTTTTTTTAGTATAAGCTTTGATATGTTTGGAGTGAGTTGAATTTTGCTATTTTCTATTGGGCTTTTTGTGTTTGGGTTTCAACCCTACTTATTACTCTAACTCAACTCCCTCTCTTCATCCATTCATTCTCATTTCATTTCTTTTTTTCTCAAGCTCAACTGAAAAATGGGGGAAGAGAAAAGGAAATAGAAATTCCAAGCCCTAGATTCAATTGCAAACTCCATTTCTTGCTCCAAAATCGAAGAGAAGCTTAGATAAGCCTTCTTTTCACCTTCTCCATCTATCTCTCTCTCCAATTTCAGAAAATTCCTAAACCCTAATTTAGAAAATACTTGTTTTGATCTTAGATTGAAGCTTGTAGAGTTGAAGTGAAGAGTGGTTGATCTTTTCTTTGCATTTGAGCTTCTCCTCTTTGTTTTTGAGTTAAAAGGTGAGATTTTTGAACTGACATCTAAGCCTATAGCTTTTGTTGTTGTTGGGTAAGAATTCCTAACATCAATTCCTGTTCATTTATATTCGATTTGGATCAGTTTGGTGAATTGTCCAATTTTTGGTTTTTGGAATCGAATTTTGTGAAAATCCAATCTTTCGTGTTTGAACATGACGGTGGAGTGTTTCGGAGGGTCATACAAGGCTGGGTTGTCGCTTGGCGTAAATCCTTGGCCGTGGTTGCTCGCTCGTCGCTCCCATTTCGTGTTATCGGATTTTGCCCCTTAGGGGGCTAGGCTGATTCTGCTCTGGTAGCAGGTTCAGTCGACTGAACCAGTAGGTCAGTCGACTGAACCAGACCCCAGGAATTTGCCTAGGTCTGTATTAGTCGACTAACCTTCTAGGTTAGTCGACTGACCCTGGGGTAGAAAATTGCGAACCCCTGTGTCAGTCGACTCACCCACTGGTTCAGTCGACTGACCTGGAAACTTAAAGTTTCCAGTCACTGGGCCAGTCGACTGACCCCCTGGTTCAATCGACTGACCTGCTTGTCTCAGCCCAATTTGTTATTTGCTTTGGTTTTCCAATTTCGATCGATTCGTGTCGATCCAATTTGTTGTTATCACATTTTTGACTTTGATGATTCCTTTTTGATTTCATACACGGGTTTTATAAAAATGATCTTTTTAAATTGTATTAAAAACTCGTTTCTCCAATTTATAATTTCTATATAAAACACACACGATTTTGCACTCCGAGCGAAGAGGGAGGAGAATTAAATGATTAGATAAAACGCATGCTATGAACACGTGCGTTCATCTTTTCAGTTAATTCCAAACCTATTCGTTCGACCGTTTTGAACTTTGGGTCTGGTTTACTGATGAGATTAGGTAAACTTTGTACTGCTTTGAGTGTGAAATTGGCTAACGATTAGTAAGCCGTTTAGTGCGAACGTGTGGTATGGGAGTCAAGTTAACATTTTTCCGGTTCCTTTCTGAGAGTTGTGACACATTCCGCCAGTTAGTGGTGCCCAGTACTGGGTCTCCGGACCTTCGCCACTATGGTTTGTTGCCTTCGGGTGTTGCCTTCGGGCGTTGCCTTCGGGCGTATGGATCCTTGTTATATAGTACTGAGTTCGAGCTTCTTTCGTTTCTTTGACAATTATATTTCCCTAGTGTATCGCCTTTCGGGGTAGGTTCTTTGGACCACACGATATATAGCGATTGCCTTGTGGAAACTTGTGTTACCTTTATTGGTATTTGTTATTTGCCTTTTGGCTTGTTTGGGATATGATATCCTTTGTTATTTGAGTTGCCTATGATATGAGGCTTGTTATGATTCATCTTATGTTAGATGATTTGGTTATCTCTTTTGGAGATATTTGTGGTACTTTATGACTTTGTATGTTCATTATCATTTAGTATATCTAACTGATTTGTTTAGCTAGACTGACCCGTGTACTTTATACTCGGGTCAGACTGAGACGTTTCAGGTTAGGTACATTGGACATAGCCTATTTTGCTTCTGCATGGACTATTATGCTAGCTCCGTTTTGTTATAGCTTTTTGTGTAGTCCTTTTTGGCTGTAACTCTGATATGTATTCTTTTTGACTCGCCTGTATATTGTGGTTTTCTTTACCACTGAAATGTATCATTTTGTATACTCTGTAATGTATCTGTATATCTGTAAATGTATGATTATCCAATGTTCTGTGATGTGTATTACATTTGAGTTGTTATATTTTATTCTGATAGATCATCCAGCCACCTATGGCTTTGTATTAAGTATTTATTGGAGATGTCGATCCATTTGAGAAAGAAGTGGCAATTGTTGGTGTATTCAATAGATAATTAAGATAAGGCTATAGATGGTCGCTCCTATCCAGCTCTATTCTCCGTATTAGCAGACGGTGTTACCTAGTAATACTCTTTGCTAATGTGGGTCTCGGAGTGGGGCGTTACAGCTTGGTATCAGAGCTGGGTTCAGAACAAAATATGATAAACATAGAACAGAGACACATATTATGGTACATCAAAGGGTAGTACGAATGTTACGAATCTTTGAATCATTGTGCCTTTATTCTTTCCGTGCCTTTGGGGTAGATAGAATTTTGGGAATACGTCTAGGAATGCATTTTATTTCATAGTATTCCATATTTGAATTAATGATATCTACCTTGTGAATAATCTTTTTCTTATCTTATCTTTCAGCTCATGGCCGGAAGAGGCAGAGGACGACGCTCGGATGCTGGGCAATCCAGTGGCTCGCATCCGAACGGTGTTTATATGTCTGCCGATCAATTTTTGGAGTTATTTAGGAGCACTCAGCCTCCAGCTCCTATTCGAGCATCTCCTCCACGCAAGTCTGCCTTTGCACGCCTGTGGAGTGATTTTTCTCATCTTGGTGGAAAGCCATTCAAAGGCTCCGAGTCCGTTCTTGAGGTCCAAGCTTGGATTCACACATGCGAACGTATCTTCTCTCGCATGGATGTTTCTGACCACGATCGAGTTCTTGTAACTTCTAGCTTATTGCAAGAGCGTGCCCTTGATTGGTAAGAGCTTCTTATAGCCGAACATGATGAGTCTGTTCTTTCTTGGACTCAGTTCCGGGAACGATTCGAACTCAAATTCATTCCTGAATCTGAGAAAGTTTTATTAGCCCGTCGCTTCCTTCAGTTGAAGCAAGGGAAGTCTTCCGTTTCTGAATATGTTGCATCATTCGAGGCCTTCTCTAAGTATGGTCTTGAATTCATTAACACTTCTTATAAGAAGAATATGAAGTTTGTCTTTGGTCTTAAGAAATATCTTAAGAAGTCTTTGATGCTCCAGCTTAAGCTTTCTTTTGAGGAGTTTGTTGATTCGGCACTTCATTTCGAGGCCATCGAGAAGGAGTGTGATAGTGGTGATGATATTGAGGTTCGCAAGAACCCCAATAAGAAGAAGTTTCCATTTCATAAGCAGAGATTTCTCCCTTCCAAGAAGAAAAAGCCTATTGAATCTGGTTCTAACTCTCAATCTGCTGGAACACCTTCCATTCGGAAGTGTTTCAATTGTGGTTCTCCTGATCATATGATTCAAGCTTGTCCTATGCCTCTCTTCTGCCATTACTGCAAGAAGGAAGGTCACCGTGTTTCCTCCTGCCCTACTGCTCCTGCTAGTGCTAAGTCTGGCAAGCTTTATGTTGCTAAGGCTTCTGGAGGTTCTTCTCAGCCCAGAGGTATATCTCCATCTGTTTTGGAAGGTTCTATTTTATTTCATGACCGTAGTATCCGAGTTCTTTTCGATACGGGTGCTTCGCATTCTTTCGTACAGAAAAAGCTCGTCGATGATTTGTCTTTTGATGTTTCTTGTATGGTTACTTCGTTGAGGATTGCGAATCCTATTTGGGGATCCGCAACCATTAGCATGCTTTGTGATGATGTTGAGATTGTTTTATGTGGCTTTTATTTTCGTGCGAATCCGCACGTTATTTCTTATTTGGAATTTGATATGATTTTGGGTATGGACTGGCTAGTGAGATACGATGCCACGATTATTTATTCAGAAAGAATTTTATATCTTCGACACCCGGATTCGTCTACTCAGCTATCACTTGTTCTTCGGAATGTGGATAATTCCGAAATGGCTTTATATTCTCTTAACTCATGAGATGATGATGATATATCTCGTATTCCTATTATTTGTGACTTCTCTGATGTTTTTTAGCCGGTTTCGGGTTTGCCACCCAAGCGGGCGATCGAGTTCCGCATTGATCTTATTCCAGGCACGCAGCCAGTTGGGCGTCCTCCCATGAGGATGTCTACAAAAGAAAATGAGGAACTCAAGAAGTAGCTTTTAGAGCTTGAGTCCAAATAGTTGATTCAGTCAAGTTTTTCACCGTGGGGTACCGCGGTTGTCTTCGTGAAGAAGTCCGATGGAACTCTTAGGCTCTGCATCGACTGTCGCAAGCTTAACGAGTTGACCATCAGGAATAGGTATCCTTTGCCGAGGATCGATGATATGTTCGATCTATTGAGTGGCGCTAAGGTCTTTTCTCAGCTCGACCTTGCCACTGGTTTTCATCAACTCCGAATCGCGGAAGATAGCATACCTCTTACAGCTTTCCGCACTCGATATGGTTCTTTCGAGTGGCTCGTTATATCGTTCGGTTTGACAAACGCTCTTGCTTTCTTTGTTGATCTTATGAATCGAGTATTCCGAGAGTACCTCTATAAGTTCATCCTTGTGTTCATTGATGACATTCTTGTTTATTCTATGTCTAAAGCCGAGCATGCTAATCACTTGAGAAATGTCTTGAGTACTCTTCGTCACCATCAGCTTAAAGCCAAATTCTCCAAGTGCCATTTTTGGGAGAATAAGGTTAAGGTCTTAGGCAATGTTGTATCTTCCGAAGGCATTTCGGTCAATCCCTCAAAGATCGAAGCTGTCCAAAATTGGAAGAGGCCTGAGAATGTTCATGAGATTCATAGTTTCCTTGGATTGGCGGGTTATTACCGTCGGTTCATTAAGGATTTTTCCCGTGTTGTGCTTCCTCTCACCAGCCTTACTCGGAAAGGCATTCGTTATAATTGGTCTGATAAGTGTGAAGCTTCCTTTCAGACATTAAAGGAACTTCTCACTAATGCTCCTATTCCTGTGGTTCCCGAGGGGAATCATGATCTTGTTGTCTACACCGATGTTTGTGGTAGTGGTTTCGCTGCCGTGCTTATGCAGAAGGATCAGGTAGTTGCTTATGCTTCTAGGCAACTGCGCCCGAATGAAGTTCGCTATGCCACTCATGATCTTTAGTTAGCCGCCATTGTCTTCACCTTGAAGATTTGGCGACACTATTTATTAGGCGAGCGCTTCATTCTCTATACCGATCATAAATCCTTGAAGTATTTGTTCACTCAGAAGGAACTCAATATGAGGCAACAGTGTTGGCTCGAGTTTCTTGCCTCCTATGACTTTGATATCCAATATACCCCTGGTAAGGGTAATCGTTTTGCTGATGCGCTTAGTCGCCGACATTCGGCTATCGTTTCTATGTTGCTTGCCGAATGGGATATTCTTGAGAATCTATCTTTTTGTGATATTCGTGATCGAGCTCCATCTTCTGATTCTCTGATATTATTATTCAGTTTGGAAGATCGACCCTCTCTATTTGATCATATTGCCGAAGCTCAACGGCGTGATCCTGATCTTGTGCATCTTATTCAGCTTTGTGAGACTGAATCCCGTGATGAGGCATTGCGGGATTTCAGCATTGATTTTCATGGGTGTCTTCGCAAGAAGAACCGTCTTGTTGTGCCTTCTGATTCTGCACTTAGGCATGACGTTCTTTATGACTGTCATCGTTCTATGTATACCATTCATCTTGGCAGTAGTAAGATGTATGCCGATATGCATCGCCTTTATTATTGGGAAGGCATGAAGCGCGATGTGGCGAGTTATGTGAGTAATTGCATGACTTGTCAATGTATTAAAGCCGAACATCAGCGCCCTTCTGGTCTCCTTCATCATCTAAAGATTCCATTGTGGAAGTGGGATCAGATTTCGATGGATTTCATTGATGGCCTACCTCGTACGAGATCGGGCCATTCTAGCATTTGGGTTATTGTCGATCGCCTCACCAAGTCAGCTCATTTGGTCCCTATTAAATCTAATAGGACTGCTTCTCTTTTGGCGAAGTTATATATCGAGGAAATCGTGAGACTTCACGGTGTTCCTAGTTCGATTGTGAGTGACCGTGATCCTTTATTCACCAGTCATTTCTGGTAGAGTCTTCAGCAAGCTTTGTGAACAAAGCTTAATTTCAGCACAGCTTATCATCCACAGTCTGATGGACAGACTTAAGGGGTGAATCATATCTTGGAAGATCTCCTCCGTATTTGTATTCTTGATTTCAGAGGTAGTTGGGAGGATCATCTACCCCTTGTAGAGTTCTCTTACAACAATAGTTTTCAGTCCAGTATCGGTATGGCTCCTTTCGAAGCCTTAGACGGAAGGCCATGTCCATCACCTTCATGTTGGTCGGAATCTATGGAGAAGCTTATTCTTGTCCCAGAGTTTGTTCATGATTCTTCTGAGAAGATTGATCTTATTCGTCAAAGAATGAAAGAGGCACAAAGCCACCAGAAATCCTACATGGATAACCGTAGGAAGCCTCTCGAGTTCTCGGTTGATGATCTCGTCTTTATTCGTGTTTCTCCTTTGAAAGGGGTTATGCGCTTCAGTGTGATAGGGAAATTGGCTCCTCGCTTTATAGGACCATTTCCTATTACTGAACGTATTGGCCTTGTGGCTTATAGAGTTTCACTTCCAGCTCATCTATCCGGTGTTCACAATGTGTTTCACGTCTCCCAGCTTCGGAAGTGTCTTCGAGAATCGGATTGTGTTATCGAATCTCCTGATTTGCAAGGTTTTGAGATCTTACCAGATTTATCTATTGTACAGCATCCTATTCGCGTACTTACCTCGGAGGTGAGACACCTTCGAAACAAGGACGTGCCGCTCATTAAAGTTCAATGGTCCGCTAATCCCAATGACCGTACTTGGGAAATCAGAGAGTTTATTGAGCGATCTCATCCGGGTTTTCTATCTTTGCTTAGCAATGGTGAGAATATCTCTTTATCTCAAGCTTATTTTTCTTTCCTTTTTGGGTGTGTAAGTATGTAGTTGTTACAAATTCTTCTCTAGGAATTGCGTGAATGCAATTTTGTTAAGGAGGGGAGATCTGTAACAAACCGCATATTTTACGATTTTATATTTAAATATTTTATTTAAATATAGCGTCGTTAGTCGGATTTATGTCCGAAATGTCACTTTTTGCAAACGGTCGAATTAGGACTTGGGACCATTTCCATTGAGTCCAAAATGGCGTTTGAGACTTTTTTTAGTATAAGCTTCGATATGTTTGGAGTGAGTTGAATTTTGCTATTTTCTGTTGGGCTTTTTGGGTTTCGGTTTCAACCTTACTTATTACTCTAACTCAGCCCCCTCTCTTCATCCATTCATTCTCAATTCATTTCTTTTTTTCTCAAGCTCGACTGAAAATGGGGGAAGAGAAAAGAAATTAGAAATTCCAAGCCCTAGATTCAATTGCAAACTCCATTTCTTGCTCCAAAATCGAAGAGAAGCTTAGGTAAGCCTTCTTTTCACCTTCTCCATCTATCTCTCTCTCCAATTTCAGAAAATTCCAAAACCCTAATTTAGGAAATACTTGTTTTGATCTTAGATTGAAGCTTGTAGAGTTGAACTGAAGAGTGGTTGATCTTTTCTTTGCATTTGAGCTTCTCATCTTTGTTTTTGAGTTAAAAGGTGATATTTTTGAATTCACATCTAAGCCTATAGCTTTTGTTGTTGTTGGGTAAGAATTCCTAACATCAATTCATGTTCATTTGTGTTCGATTTGGATCGGTTTGGTGAATTGTCCAATTTTTGGTTTTTGGAATCCAATTTTGTGAAAATCCAATCTTTGGTGTTTGAACACGATAGTGGAGTGTTTCGGAAGGTCATACAAGGCTGGGTTGTCGCTTGGCGTAAATCCTTGGCCGTGGTTGCTCGCTCGTCGCTCCCGTTTCGTGTTATCAGATTTTGCCCCTTAGGGGGCTAGGCTGATTCTGCTCTGGTAGCAGGTTCAGTCGACTGAATCAGTAGGTCAGTCAACTGAACCAGACCCAAGGAATTTGCCTGGGTCTATATCAGTCGACTGACCTTCTAGGTCAGTCGACTGACCCTGGGGCAGAAAATAGCGTACCCCTGTGTCAGTCGACTGACCTACTGGTTCAGTCGACGGACCTGGAAACTTAAATTTTCCAAGCACTGGGCTAGTCGACTGACCCCCTGGTCCAGTCGACTGACCTGCTGGTCTTAGCCCAATTTTTTATTCGCTTTGGTTTTCGAATTTTGATCGATTTGTGTCGGTCCAATTTTTTGTTATTGCATTTTTGACTTTGATGGTTCCTTTTTGATTTCATACACGGGATTTATAAAAATGATCTTTTAAATTAAATTAAAAACTCATTTCTCCAATTTATAATTTCTATATAAAACACACACGATTTTGCACTCCGAGCGAAGAGGGAGGAGAATTAAATGATTAGATAAAACGCGTGCTATGGACACGTGCGTTCATCTTTTCAGTTAATTCCTAACCTATTCGTTTGACCGTTTTGACCTTTGGGTCTGGTTTACCAATGAGATGATGTGAACTTTGTACTGCTTTGAGTGTGAAATTGGCTAATGGTTAGTAAACCGTTTAGTGCGAATGTGTGGTATGGGACTCACGTTAACATTTTTCGGGTTCCTTTCTGAGAGTTGTGACACATTCCGTCAGTTAGTGGTGTCCAGTACTAGGTCTCCGGACCTTTGCCACTACGGTTTGTTGCCTTCGGGCATTGCCTTCGGGCGTTGCCTTCGGGCGTATGGATCCTTGTTATACAGTACTTAGCTCGAGCTTCTTTTGTTTCTTTGACAATTATATTTCCCTAGTGTATCGCCTTTCGGGGTAGGTTCTTTGGACCACACAATATATAGTGATTGCCTTGTGGAAACTTGTGTTACCTTTATTGGTATTTGTTATTTGCCTTTTGGCTTGTTTGGGATATGATATCCTTTGTTATTTGAGTTACCTATGATATAAGGCTTGTTATGATTCATCTTATGTTAGATGATTTGGTTATCTCTTTTGGAGATATTTGTGGTACTTTATGACTTTGTATGTTCATTATCATTTAGTATATCTAACTGATTTGTTTAGCTAGACTGATCCGTGTATTTTATACTCGGGTCAGACCGAGATGTTTTAGGTTAGGTATATTGGACTTAGCCTATTTTGCTTTCGCATGGACTATTCTGCTAGCTCCTTTTTGTTATAGCTCTTTGTGTAGTCCTTTTTGGCTGTAACTATGATATGTATTCTTTTGACTCGCCTGTATATTGTGGTTAGCTTTACCACTGACATGTATCATTTTGTATACTCTGTAATGTATCTATATATGTGTAAATGTATGATGATCCATTGTTATGTGATGTGTATTACATTTGAGTTGTTATATTTTATTCTGATAGATCCTCCAGCCACCTATGGCTTTATATTAAGTATTTATTAGAGATGTCGATCCATTTGAGAAAGAAGTGGCAATTGTCGGCGTATTCAATAGATAATTAAGATAAGGCTATAGATGGTCGCTCATATCCAGCTATATTCTCTATATTAGTAGATGGTGTTACCTAGTAATACTCTTTGCTAATGTGAGTCTCGGAGTGGGGCGTTACATTGATATTTTAGGCGGTAGTGGAGCGGAGCGAGGCGCACGGCATGGCGAAGCCTGATCGACGTCCGATCATCGATGGAGGCGCGCACACGTGAAGTTATAGTTGCGTTGTTGGGTTTCTCGCCTGAAAACGAGCGGGTTCGATCAGCGAGAGAGGGAAATCGACGGTTTGGTTTTAATTTAAATTTTAATTACATTAATTATATCGTTAATTATATCAAACTCTAACTATTGTATAACTTTTTCATACGAGGTCCGATTCGAGTGAAACGAGTTGCGTTGGATTCGTACCGATGGAGGCTACGACATGCAATCGAATTAGAATTTATTTAAAGCTAAATAATTTCAGTTTCAAATAAAGGTGAGTGTTTTAAACGCTCATGAAGTACTAAAATATTTTTATGTTAGTTAAATCGAAATCATGAAGTGATTTAATTTTTTGATTGTTGTTTGATAATTTAATTGACATTTTTAACTTCTGAATTAACTGTTAGGAATTAAAATTGACAGTTAAAGTGAATTTGGAATTAAACTACTAGTTATATTTCCGATTACTGATAATTGGTTAATTGTTGTGTTATATTGACTGTTTGGATGTTAATTGTGATGGATGCTTAGTGGTTGATATTTTGGATGATTGGATGTTCATTTATTTTATATATATCATATTATCACCCTGTATATTATTTGACAGTATATAAACTGTTATTTGAATTATTTCGAATAAATTAAGGAATAGGTTGAAATGATATATACCTGTGACATTTATTTTGGATTGAAATGATATATATCCATCCCTGAAATTAAATTGAAATAACTGATCACTTGGCCATAGGATAGAAATTATATACGGACACAGGATTGGTTAAATCAAATGGTTTTAAATTTTTTAATTTGAATTTATTAAAATGATTTGATTTAAAGAAATAAAAAAATCGAATATATAAAGATTGAATTAATTACGAATTCGAGTTTTGAAATGTTGAATTTAAAATTTGTAAAAGAAATCGTTTAAAGAATTAAATTTGGAATTTGAAGTTATAATTGAATTATGGAAATCAAATTTGTTTGAAGGTCAAACTTTATTCGAACTTCGAAATTTGTCTTAGAAAAAGGGATTCGAATTGATATTTCAAACTTTGGTTTGAAATTGTATTATTTTAAAAGATTTGAACCTTAAATTGAATATTGAAGTTTAATTTGATTTAAGGGATTTAAATCGATACTCTGAAATTAAACTCTAACTTTGTATAAACTGAAATGGTTTAAAATTGATAATTGAATTGAAACTTAAACTATTTGAATTGAACCAATGAAAATCAAAATCGAAATTAATTTGAATTTAAAATCAAAATTGAAATTAATTCGAATTGAAATTGGAATTGAAATTAATTTGAATTGAATTGAAATTGAAGTTGATTTGAATTGAAATCGAAATTGAGTCGATTTGAATTGATCCGAGATTTAAGATGATTTTGAATTGGAAGATTGGAATTGGATCGGTTTGATTTAAATTTGGACTAAGTCTAGATTTATTGGAAATGGGAAGAAATTTTTTTGAATTTGAGCTTATTTTCACTATGAACTATTTTCCTATAAACTGTTTTAAAATTCATCTTTTTAAATCTCCGAATTATTTAAAATTTCAAATCGTTTAATATATAATCTATTTTAATATCTAAACTATTTAAACTTTTTCAACTTTCTAAACCATTTAAAACTATTCAAACTATTTTCTAAAAATTCAAACCGTGCAAGTTGGAATGTTTATATTTAAATCGTGGATTTAAATGCAAATTGGGTTAAAATGAAGTTATAACTTAAATGGAAATTCAAAACGATTTTGGAAGCAAAATTTAGAGATTGAGGTGAAAATTATTTTTGAAGTGAAATAGCATATTTTAAGTAAATATGATATTTTGAAATAAAGGATATTTTTGAAGAGAATATGATATTTTGACATCAAGTATGAATTGCTTTTCAAATATAAAAGTACCATCTTGTGTGTAAAATGATGTTTGGTTGTTAACCAGAGCACGGCCTTTTATTAGTATACTCTCTATCAATATTGGAACCACTTTAACAACTGTGTACGTGGAGGAGACTCCGGAATAAAGTGGTTGGATTTGGCGTACGTTTGCTGGATTTGAAGAAAGAGAACGATGATGGATAGACCTCGGCACTTGTGCCAATTTGAAATGACTAAAATAGGATGGCTTGATAGGTCCAAGTGGGCTAGCTATCCCTAGCGGACATCCATTCTTCGATTTTCTTTTGGACTTAGTCCATACTATTATATTTGACGTTGGTTTCGATTGGTGCATCTTGATTTGGGATGACCTCCCTTTTGACTCGATATGGGATGGATAGACGCGATGGGCGATCGTGGCTACGATGCGTTACCACCAGCCCAGCGACCCGAACTAGTGGTATCCTACCTTGGGCATTGCCACACATGCCTTGTCATGCTTTTATCCTTATACAAGACCACTACGAGTTTGGTTTAGTGTTGTCGTATCACAGCGCATAACTATCCCCCGACGTGCTACTGGGGCATTATATACAAACTGTACGACAATGCTTAAAAACAAGTTAAGGGGGATTAATGTAAAGTACGCTATGAAATATATTTATTTTACTAATTAGACAATATATATAGCGTATTCTACTATATATAAATATTTTGACAGATCCTTAAGATATGCAAAATCCCATAACATCTCTTGAGTTATTGCACGCACGTTATACACTGGATAGGAGATGTATAACCCCATAAACATCTCTAACGCTATTACACTCCACAAAAGGATATTTTGGTCCTGACTCGAGTGTTTTGTCTTTTCATTACGCTCGGGTCAGCCCTGAGGTTTCAGCGCATTGAAGATTATTCCCTAGAGGATGAAGACGAAGATTGGTATATTATTATTACTAATATTATTCCCTGCATCATGTTGTTCTGTTGCATTATATTTGGTTATCTCAATTTAATGGCGGCTGGATCTGGAATTCCCGAAACCCTAGGCACGGAAGAAGATAATGAAGGCGGAAGATGGAATTAGGTTAATCATAGGGGAAAGGCTAAGATCTCGTTCGCTGATGCTCTTAAATCTAATAAGGGGACTCAAAAAGCAAAATCGTGGATTGTGGCAGTTGGTTCCAGAATTGAACTCAAAGGTAATGCAAATTACTTTGAACCGCAATCTAATGGAGAGGATACATATCAAATAATTGATGAAGAGGATTATGCTGAATCAAAACGGCTTTGGCAACACTCAATTTATGCATATATGGCAGGCAAACACCCATATTTCCTACACTTTAATGCCTATATTAAAAGAACATGGAATCCGAAAGGATCTTGGGATGTCTTTCCTCGAGACAATGGTTTCTACCTGATTAAATTTGAACTGGAGGAAGACTATCAACGAATCATTAACGACAGACCGTGGTTCATGGACAGCAAACTAATTCTACTGCGAAAATGGGAGGCAGATTTCAATTTTGAATGTGCTATGTTAACAACTTATCCTATTTGGGTAAAATTAAATAACTTGGATCTTGCTTTATGGAATATGAGATGCATTAGTAAACTTGAAAGTCTAATAGGTAAGCCTATTGACATTGATGAAAATACAAGAAAAGTTAAACGCATTAAATATGCTAGGGTTTTAGTTGAGATCTCAGCCAACACTGTGTTGCCAAAAATAGTTAAAGCCATAGATAAAAAAGGTAACGTGTATGAACATGAGGTGGAGTACGAATTTGTACCACCCAAGTGTGGGGAATGTATGTGCTTTGGTCATACAAACCAGCAGTGTCAACTTAGCATGGCAGATAGGCAGAAGAAAGTATGGGTACGAAAAATTATTACAGACCCAGCAGTAGAATTACCTGAGACTGGAAGCCCAAAAAATGAAGAGGAGATTACAAAAAATATACAAAATATCTCCCCTACTACAGAACAACCAAATCAACACAAGTTCCCTACAGAGTTGGACTGCGGATCAGAGCAAGCATCTTATCTAGCTCCTGCTCAGTCAGAGAAGGCACCTTGTATAGGGGATCACTTGGATAGTTCTGATCTAGTGACTCCACCTGCATAGTCTGTAAATCCTCCAGAGGCCTCGCAGACATTGGATCCATTGACTGTTGTTCACAAGGAGGCGGGGGGGAGCTGCCGGGTTCCCTAGAGGACATCCACAAGTTGGGCATTGAATTGGATTCGTCTGGTGATGAGGAAGAAGAAGATTTGTCAGAGGATATTAGTAAGTATACTGAATACAATTTAGAATATGATAATCAATTCACCACTGTTGGGAAAGAAAGAATTGCTAGATCAGTTATGGTAGGTACTGCTCCAGTTACTCGGAGCAAATCTACCAATAAATCCTAAATGTCTATCATATGTTGGAATGTGAGAGGTCTAAATAATGACACATGTATTTTAGACCTCCACAATATTAAGGCTAAATACAAGCCTACTATTTTAGCTCTTTTGGAAAACAAGTTGAATAATAAAAACATAGAGATGATTAGAAACCATTTTGGAAATCAGTGGACTTTCTCAACAACACAAGCTAAAGGTAGAATTATAGTTGGATAGGAGAGTAATTACTGGAATGGAAACATTATTAATATGAGTGATCAACAATGACCATAAAATTTCAAAACATTGGAGGGATGGATATAGTTATAACTTTTGTGTATGCGAAAAACCTAGCTTCTGAAAGAATTGAGTTATGGAAACAAATAACTGATAACTCAAAAAATATCAATATTCCTTGGATAGTTACTGGAGATTTTAATGTTGTTTTAAAAATTAATAAGAAAAAAGGGGGATTTACATTGAGGGTAGCACAGGTAGTAGAATTCAATAATTGTGTTCTATCCAGTGGACTTGCTGAAGCACAACACTCTGGTCTGAAATTCACATGAAAAAGTGGCGAGTCAAAGAAAATTACATCAAGATTAGACAGAGTACTCGGCAATTCAGAGCTATTCAACAAAATTCCAAATTTTAGAGTAACTGTTCTACCTTGCTCCACAAGCGATCATTGTCCCCTCTTGTTACAATTCAATGAAGATGAAGAAATACATAAAGGAAAACCTTTCCGATATGCAAATCATTGGCCTTTGATAGAAGGATTTGATAATGTAGTGAACTTTAACACAGTAAGTATTCCTCCAGGCAATCATATGTTTCGACTTGTAATGCTCATCAAAAAATCATGAAAAACAGACTAAAAGACTGGAACAAGGCAGACCAAAAACCACTGACAAAATCACGGAAATCCAACAACATTTAGAAAGGATACAACATAGACTGGATGATGACCCTCTACATGAAGGTCTAAATGCAGATTTCTACTTACTTAAAAAACAACTAAAAGAAGAACTACACAAGCAGGCAGTGGAGCTGAAGCAAAAAGCTAAAGAGAAATGGCTACAACAAGGAGATGAATGCAATAAAAAATTTTATACTAAAATGTCCTTAAGTCAAAATCATAATAATCTGTATAATGTTTTAAATGAGCAGAGCAATGCTTCCAGGCATATCAAGGTCATAGAAGATCAGGCCATCTCATATTTCAAAAACCTTTACAATGGAGAGTATAACAATCGGTTACCTCATATCAACTGCAGAAGGAAAGTCTCTGCTGAGGGGGCCAGCATGCTGACTGCTCCAATCCTGGAAAAGGAATTGAGGAATGCTGTCTCCTCCATCCACATTAATTCCTCCCCGGGGCCTGATGGAATGGGGGCAGCCTTCTTCAAAATGTACTGGATACACCTGAAAGATTTCATGCTAAAAGCTTACAATGAAGCTCTAGAAACTGGTGAATTCATATAAGAAATTAACCACACATTCATCTCCCTCATCCCAAAAACAAAGAAACCAGAGAGAGTTGAAGACTACAAACCAATTGTCTGTTGCAATGTCAGCTATAAAATTCTGAGTAAAATTATTTGTATGAGATTGAATAAAGTCCCCCCAGATCTAATCTCCCAGTGTCAAAGTGCATTTATAAAAGGCAGGCTCATATCAGAAAACTCTCTGAAGGCTCATGAACTAATCAGTAATTTTAATAAACAAGGGGTTGATAAAATGTGCATTAAAGTGGATCTGCAAAAAGCCTATGACAAGGTGAATAGAGGATTTATAATACATATGCTTGAATCTATAGGGGTTCCAATGAAGCTACTAAAACTGATAAAATACTCTCTAGACACTGCTACTTACTCAATCATGATAAATGGAATACCTAAGGGATATATCCGGAGCAATCGAGGAATTAGACAAGGTGACCCATTATCCCCATACTTATTTGCAGTAGCTATGGAGTGGTTCACTCTGCAAATGGAACTGGCATGTTTCCATGATTACATACTTCCAATTTACAACAGCCTCCCAAGGATCACACATTTATTATATGCAAATGATCTGCTAGTGGTGGTAAAAGGTAATTTGAAAGCAATTGATAAAATTAAGGAGATATTTACAGAACTAGAGCATCTTGCTGGGCTGAAACTGAATGAATCTAAAACTAAGTGTTACTTTAATAAATTCTGCCTTAACAAGCATGTCATGTTAGAAAGATTGGGATTCTCGGAGGGACAACTTCCAGTTAAATATTTAGGAGTTCCTCTTTCCAATAACACTATCACAGACGCTGAGTGTGGCAAGTTGGTGGATGGTATAAGAGACAAATTGCAAGGATGGAGATCAAAGCTATTATCATTTGCAGGCAGAGTAGAATTGGTGCACACAGTTATCACTTCTAAAGTCAGATTTTGGTTACAATCTTTTCAAATTCCAGATTGCTCGATTACAAAAATTAATGCAGTCTGTGCGGACTTCATATGGAGAGGAGGGATGCATAAAGTCATGTACTCTGACTTATGTAGGAATAAGGAGGAAGGAGGTGTTGGCCTGAAGAATCTTTTTGAACTGAAAAAAGTATATGGTTTGAAATTAGCCTGGAATGTTCTAACTTCTAATAATTTATGGGCTACATGGATGAGGTCTAGATATCTTAAAGACAATTTTTGGACAATTAAAATTGACAATAATGCTTCTGTTACTTGGAAGAATATTCTGAAATTAAGGGATGAACTACAGAAGCATCTAGACAAGGAAATTTCAAATGGCAGAAACACTGATCTCTGGAGAGACCCCTGGCTAAATTCTAGAAGCTATATTGACAGGTTAGGATGGGATACTTTCTCAGCATACGGAGCTCCAAAATGTAAAGTGGCTGACATAATAGACAATGGAGAATGGCAATACAACAACTTGCTAACCCTAAACTATAAAGAAGAGATTCGAGGTAAAGTCATTCACAGAAACAATCTGGAGGACGTATGTACTTGGAAGAGGAACTCTAATAGTAACTTTAGGTTCCGAGAAGTATGGGAAGAATCAAGGAACAAGCATCCTTTGGTCAATTGGCCTACAGTAGTTTGGAGCAGATCTAATAGCCCTAAAATGGCGCATACACTTTACAAGGCAATCCATCGAAAGTTACCAACTAAGGATAGATTACATAAATGGGGAGTTTTAAACGACACAATTTGTAATCTTTGTCATAATGCAGAGGAAACGCATGAACACTTATTCTTTGAATGTGAATATTCCAAAAGAGTCTGGAGCATACAAAAACTGAGATGTCTACGCACTAACAATGTTCGAAACCTAACAGAAGAAGTTGATTACCTGCACGGAGGGAGTAATCTCACAAAGCTGATGAAGGAGACTGGCAAAATTGGACTCACAACCTCCCTGTGGCACATCTGGAGGGAGAGGAACTGTCGGGCTTTTGAAAATAAACAACATCATGTATTAGCTCTCACGAAACAGATAAACAGAGATATTAGTCTAATAATTGGGCGGATACCGAAGAAAACTCTTACCATGGCAACGGAACAAGAAGAACAACTAATGGAGATGTTGATGATGAAGGAATTGAACGAACGAGTTCAATTAGAGAATTGGGAGCCGCCATAACCCTAAAAATGGAAGTTTTCAGTTGCGGGTGTTTGTTTTGTCTGGACTTGATTGTCGGAGGAGATTTTCTATTGTGTATTATCTTTCGAACGTGTATTATGATGATTTGGGCTGCAAAGCCCAATTTATAATTAATTAACTCGGTTTCAAAAAAAAAGTATAACTCTGATAAATGTTGTAAAATTATAATCAAATGTATAGTATAAACAACTTCATGAAACGCGTTTGGATTTCTTTTGGTCCTTTGGTCACTGTCTTGGATTTCGACGAAACTAGTTTCATTGGATCCGTAACAATGAATTATTATAGGATTTCAAGTTTCGTAGCGATCAGACTTGTCGTTTGATCGTGCGAGCTCGAAACGCATAGAAATCAATTAAAAGGATTTAAATGAATATAATCTGATTTTAAAAGCCAACTTCTATATACAATGGAATTTAGGTTTGAAACTATAGTTCCACTGAGTTTAAAAATATCGAAAACATATATTTCTATATATGGGATGACCTACTTTTGTTTCGGAAATGAAATGGGCTTTTCGGGTCATTACTATCGTTTCGACCCAATTCGATATGTTATTCATTCTTATCTGTCTCTTTCAATATATATAGTTTTTCCTAACCCTTAGTAGTCTTTTATTTCTTATTCCTGTACGTACAATTCTATCTGTCTGTTCCTTCCCTCTTTCTCAATGGCATAAACCTAAATCCTAAATCCAAACCCTAATTTCAAAATTTGAAATGAATTACAAAAATTAAAATTCATCAAACCTTGTCATATTATATTTTGTTGGAAAGCTCTCGACGAGTGCAACATAGATCTGTTGTTCGTTTTTGCATTTGAGTCTTGGATTGGCCAGAAATTGACGAAGATCTCTCGGCCAGCCATTCTATGTTTCTGATTTCAACGCTGGATCTTCACCCTTAGGACGATCAGGAGGTACTGGCTTGTAGAGGAATGTGAGCAACACACCTCTGTACGGTTCGTTTGTGTTGAAGGCGCCTCAATTCGCCATATATAGGCCACCTAGGTCGCGGCAGCGTGATGTGACTGGAGGCATAAGGGTTGGCCGCGAGCATGTGTAACGACCCATAATTTCAGTCATTCGAAATTCGGATATTTAATTGAATTTAAATATTCACAAGTTAATTTTCTAAGTTGAATAACTTATATTTGAAATATAGTGATTTAATTGGATAATTAAATTGTTTAATTTAATATTTGAAATTGCAGAAATAATTGAATTTTGAATTTTATGTGAATTCAAATGATTTATAAAGTTGAATTAAATTTTATTGAATTAGAATGATGTTAGCAAACTTTTAAAATTGATTAAAAGGTTAATTTATTGAAATTGGAAATTTTAACATTTAATTAACATGTAAAAGTAGTAATTTTTCATACGGTCTCGGATTTCGATGAAACTAGTTTAATTAGGTCCGTAATGTTATATTATTGTAGGATTTCAAATTTCGTGTCGATCAGACTTACGGTTTGGTCGTGCGAAGCTAAAAAGCGTAGAAATTTATTTAAGTCAATTTTGGTTAAAATAATTTGATTCGAAAACCTATCTTCCAAATACGATGGAATTGGCTACCGATATATATTCCATTATGTTCAGAATAGGGGTAAAACATTATAAAAGGACCTCGGCATTCACTTTTTTCAACCAAACCCTAACCCTAGAAGCCCTAGCTGCCACTTTGCGTTTAATGGCCGAAATCATTCGATCTTCCTCCCCTGAAATCAACCCACTTTCAACAAAAATTTCAACTAACAAATTGTAGAGCGCGACGAGAGCTTCAAGATCAATGGTGGTAATCATTTGATTCGCGACGTGGAGAGAGGAATATGGCCGCTCTCACCTAGGTTTCGTGCGCGATTTTCGAGAGGAGGGTGTGGCCGAGCTCGGTGTGACTGGGGGCGGTGGTGCACGGCGATGGGGGCCTTCAAATGAGGGTAGCTGATCGTTGTATAAATGACCGAGGAGGTCGCGGAAATTCAATTGATAATGGCGACTATTGGTTGAAGGCACGACCTATTGCCTGTGAACGAAGGGAAGAAGAACATGATACGCGGCACAGACCTAAGTATCCAAAATGAGCGGCCAGGATTTACCTAGGTTAAAATAAAATAAAAATTTGTAAATTAATTTTATATTTAAATCGTGTAAACTTTAAAATTTTATAACTTTGTCATACGAGGTCGAAATCAGACGAAACAAGTTCCGTCGTGTTTGTTTTGACGAACACTACGCGATAGAGCTGGATTGGAGTTGATTGGAGCTAGCAAAAATTTTGGGTAAAATTAAAGGTTCGTTTAATTTTATTCGGAATAAAATGCTGCAACGGCTATTGGAATCAAAGTGAGCACCACTCACTCTCTCTGTCTTGCTTATTTTTTTATATAAGTGAGGAAAAATTTATTTTGTGTTGATTGATGATTGTTTGGATGATATATGATATATTATATATATATTGATTGGTTTGGATATATTCCTGCCTATTGGAGTAGATGAGACCCTATATGTTCCCGTGTATGAGCAGATGACCTTTTGTACGTGTGTATGCCTCGAAGCGGACATTGTACATATTTTCTAATTTGTATATTCGTTGCAGGTGACAAGTTGGAGGGGTCCAACTGGATTCCTCACAAGTGTGATTATTATTTGCAGATATTGTGATATATGCTGTTATCCTATGATATATGATGATTTGGATGCTATGATGGATATGATTGATGTGAATCACCTTATTTAGCATTTTTGTAGTACTGGGCCATATTTTGGAAATTTAAAAAAAAATAAAGTGGTGATTTTTAAATTAAAAAGGTTGTTTAAGTGATTTTTAAAGTTATATGAGTTTTAATAATGATTTGTAAATTATTAAAAGAAGAAGTTTATTTAAATGGAATCAAAATATGATTTTTGAAATATGGAGTTAACTATTTGGTAAAATAAGTTAATTGAGAATTTTGATTTATTATAAATGGGTTATAGGTATAAGATTTATAAAATTGATATTTTATAAATAAAAATAATGGAATTATAAAGGAGTTTTATAAGTGTTAAAATGAAGTTATAAATGAATCTTATAAGTGAAAAAGATTTATAAATTTATGAAGTTATAAAAAGAATGAATTTATAATAAGAGATTTATAAGTAAATAAACTTATAATCGGATTTTGGCATATAAATGGAATTTTTTAATAAAGGAATTTTATAAATTGAAGTTTTAGAAAATAGAAATGTGAATTATAAAGATTGTTTTATAAATGTGAAATCATTTTAATTTGATAAGTTAAATATGAAAGCTTATTAAAGGAATATATTCTCGATTTTGGACATTGGATAATCCTTTAATAAATGTGTAGAAATAATGAATTTGGTAAAGGAATTTCATTCAAGATTTTGGGCAGTGAATGATCCTTTAAATTAAATAAATGTTCAAGTGATTTTTAAATAGAGTTAAATGGTTTGAAGATGTTTTAAAAGGTGTGAGCATCGAATACAAAGATTTCAACATTCATTGTTGAAATAGATGTTTTCGAGAAGTAAGGAAAGCATGGACTATAACACTGTTGTTATAGTAAATGATTTTCGAAAGGAGATGTTTTTTATAGTATATGGGATTTGTATATCTCTCTAATTATCGAATCCATATACTAATGATTTTGGGTTGTCGTAACGATGTTTTACGCAACATTTGTTTTGACCAAAATAAATATGTTTAAGAGAAAGTTTTCCTTAAAGAATAAAATATATACTTAATCATGATTTAAGTATATGTAATATTTTTAAGTGTTGAAAATAAAGAGAACCGTGAATTCACTTATTACTAAAATAAGTGTATGGAAATGTTTTCCAAATATCGTAATATTGAAATGGTTTTGAGAATATATCTTTTTAAAGATAATTCGTAGTGAATATTTGGAAAGTGATTTAATTAATAAAAGATTAATTAAAAGGGCCTAGTGATTGCTTATGGTGCTAAATATTTATTTGTTGCTTTGATAGTTAAATAACCGACTATCAAATTTGGCCATGTTTAGTTCCTTGAATTGATGTGGGAACTAGTTAGTCGTACACTTAGTACTTAGCCATCTATGTAGGCTTGATTATCGTTTGTGTTGAGGATGTTGATTCGTGTAGTGCAGAGTATTACTCTAATCTATCGAGCTTCCTTCTTGGCTGAAGGGTAACAAGTTGAAAGTTGGAGACGTGATAAGTGTATGAGACTTAGTTTTTGTGTGAGGTTGAGAAATGCTTTTGCGTTGTTGGTGTGAAGAGACCGGGATTAGATTTATCTGAAAACCACTTCGGACCAACATTTATGTGACGATTGTGCAGGTTGGTCGATGATATTGATGTTTAAGATTTTCATAGTGAGGGACTTCTTGTCGATCATTTTGGGTTAAAATCTCAATATACATATAGTAGTAGTAGTCTCTTCGGTATGAAATATCCAATGCAAGGGCTATTCACTACTAATCCTAGGAATTCCTCGACAGGATGTGGTAAGAGAGTACCTTCGGTTTGTCCTGTTCCTGGACAACTTGTATGGATGAGTTTTTGACGTTGCATTTCTAATGATTATGTACATTGGTTTTTAAAACGTACATCTGTTTGGTGGCGGAGAAGGCAACTTCTCTTAGCTTAACACCCTTCCTTGAGACGTACGAGCTCAAAGGTTCTATTTTTGTGAAAGGCAATTAGTAGTCAACGGAAATGGCAAATGTGGCATTCAAAAGTGATGTGATATGTGATATGTGAAAGGTAATCGATACCTTTTTGGCCTCACTCCCCGGAAAATGACCGAAACAGGGTTAGACGCAGTAGGGCTAAGTGGGTCATTCCCAATTAGGATATGATCATCCTCTTCTAGGTATATTTCTTTCCACTCTGACGTTCGGGATGTAAATTATTGTGGATGTATGCTATGAGGGCCCTAGGAAAAGGTCGATAACGACCAGGGAATGATATATTCGGTACTACCTAGTTGTAGAGGTAGGCCGGTCTTGTGTTGGTAGAGGTTCCTTTGTGATGTTCCTCGGTACATTCCTCTAGAGATGTACTGCCGGAAGGTAGTCCCTTCACCTGGTCATTTGTATGGAAATCCAAACTCCGCTACGTGCCTACCATTTTGATTGTATCACCCACTTTGGGCTATATGCTGGAATTTAATCAATGTAACAATTTCGGCTATGATTAATATTATTTGTATACTAGAAACTAGTATAATATAAGATCATTTGATATGAAATGTTTTGGTTATCGTAAGGTAAAAACATGTCCGTGTTTATGTGTGGGCGTGCCTTACGAGATACTTTTGTTTTGAAAGGAAAAGTTTGTTAATTTAATAAATTCAGTTGAGTGTGTTTTTCACGCTGGTTTACCAGACTGATCCGGGCATTCTTCCTTTTCAATGCTCGGGTCAGACCAAGTATATTTACAGGTTCAGGTTGGTGCTTTTAGAGCTTCAGCAGGCGATTTGGAGATCTTCATTTTATGATACACGTACCATTTTATTTTCCATTGCTTTGTTATTTATATTATCAGCAATTGAAAGGACAAGTTATTATAACTGTCCAGGCTGATGATTAGTGATTGATTGTTGAACTCTGATGGATGTATGTATATGATATTACAGTTTCTGTTTTGTAAAGATCATTGATATGATATTATATGTTTTCCGCTGCGATGTGAGATTCTGTATTGTTCTATTTGGTTCTCTCTTCTCTCTTTCTTCTCTTCTATTTTTCTCTCTTATTTTCTTTCTCATGACTTCCGTCAGTCTGTGCTTTTTGGGTCGGATATGTGTGGTTTATTGTCGATTCAAAGGGTATGGAATTGCGGGTCGTCACAGCCTAGGGGCGGCTTGGGATGGGTAAAGCACTGGTGAGCTCCGATCAAGTAGTTGAGGCTCGTAGGCGGCGCGATAATTGGTTAAAGGGGTGGCAGTGTGTGTAGGGTTGCTCGGAACGTTGCTTGGGTTGAACCTATAGGGTTTCAGAGGTAGTATAATTACGTTTTTTCCCATTAATTGTTTTAAATTTAAATTTAAATTATAATTGATCTAACTCGTATAACTTTTGCATACGAGCTCAAATTCACGCGTGGTTTTCACCGTTGCGATCATATCAAAATTCCGGACATTGTGGAACCTGTTTGGCTGCATTCTGAGACTGTTAAATTTTTAGGCTAAATTTGGATTTTAATCGATTGATAAACCAAAGGTGAGTGATTTAACCCACTCACAACTATTAAATCATCCTATGTTAGTTAAATTAAAATTTTGATATGATTAGAAATTTATTGATTGCTGTTTGGTATTTTAAATTGTGATTTAAATTTAATTTGAATTTATATTGAATTTAATTGCTAGATAAATACTTAATAATGTTAACCAGTTTATTTGTTGCGATTTATTGATTGATTTGAATGATGAACGTGATAGATGCTTATTGTTGATATTTTTGGATGATTGGACGTATGTTTATTTATATGTTGTTATCACACTGCAAATTCCCTTAGTTTGCTGTTAGGAAAAACAACTATGGGTTGAAATGATACATACTTGAATGGTCTAATAGATTAGGGAAAAATCGTTATGGGTTGAAATGATAAACTCGAGCGATTATATGTGTCACGACCGGGAGTTTCGACCCTTGAAAATAGACATTAATACATTCACTATATAGCATGCCAAGCAATCGAGTGCCAGAAATACCAGATCGTTAAAGGAAAAGGAGAAAGGGGTAGAAGAAAATAGAAATAACAACACAGAATCTCACAACCGCAGCGGAAGAATATATAATAGATAATAACATGTCTTTATACAAAAAGAACTATAATTGTTACTTATACATTACATCATCCGAGTACAACAAATCAATAACTCAATAATGGACAGTTATAATAACTTGTCCTCACTAGTGCTGAATATACAGCCTACAATACACAGCGGAATATAATCAAGTACGTAGAATACGACTGTATCATCCAGCTCGTCTCCTGAGCTCCATAGCATCCTAACCTGAATCTGTAATACTTGGTCTGACCCGAGCATTATAAAAAAATAATTCCCGAGTCAGTCTAGAAAACCAGCGTGAGAAAACGCACTCAATTTGAATTATTATATTTTTCAAATATCCTTTGAAAAACAAAAGTATTTCGTAAGACCACGTCACACATAAACATGATGGGTTATTCCCTTACGATAACCATAACATTTTTATCAAAATCATCTGATACTATAATAGTGTATAAGGAAAATAAATAGAAAATAGCTGAAATGCTTGCATCTCACATTTCAGCATAGTTGGGCACAATCAAAACTGTACGGCGCTTATTGGAGAATGGATTCCATACAATGACTAGGCATTGGGGTACCACCTACCACGGTACACGTCTCGAAAAATGTACCGAGGACCTTACCCAGATCACCCACAACAGAAGACCCACCCTATCCCTAACCTTGATAGAACCGAATATGTTATCACCCCGGGTGTTCCCACCCCTATCGAGAGCTCTTTTCCATGCCCCACCGTATCCACAATTTATAATATATCTGAGGGTACCTGGAAAGGTGACAGCATACCTTAATTGGGTATGACCCACTTAGCCTTGTTGCATCTCTCTTGATTTTCAATCATTCCGGTTGATGGGGCTTGAGGCTACTATTACCTTTCAAGAACAATTTCACTTAGAATGCTCATCGTCCTCCATTGACGATGTTCTGATAGCATTCTTCCATACAAGTTGTCCTGGGTCTGGACAAACCGAACCACTGTCTTCACCATCTTCACGATATCCATTCGTAATGCTCAAATTGGGTTGAAGTGGTTTTTTGGATAATTAAATCTGATCTCGGTCTCTTCGAAACGATCAATGAAATTGGCCAATACTTGATAGTTGGTTATTTAACTATTAATATAACATCCATAAATAGTCACTAGGCCCGTATTATAATTTTCAAAATTTATTTTCAAAATATCTTTATAAGATATATATTCAAATCCCTTCTAAATTTTCAATATTTGAGACAACTCAAATACCTATATCCATATCAGGATATTTCAAACCATCTCTTACTTCAACACATAGAAAAATATTTAAAAATATATTTTTCTAAACCCCTTACTTCCCAACACTTAGGAAAGTTCCATTTATTTCTCTTTTCTCAGCACCCTTCACAATTTATATTGTAAATTCCTTAACTTGTTTATAACGAATTCTAAAAGTTCTAAGTTCCTTAATTAAATCTCTTTATTCAAAAGTATGTACTTATCTCATCGAAATAAGTATATTGACAAACCATTCCCTTCAAAATATTTGAAAACTTTTTAAAATAGATATGGAAAGCACCATGCGGTATCAAACATGGATTCGTAGATCAATGATTACGTCTCTATCCCAGAGAAATCCAAACTTAACTGTAGGCAATCTCTGCCTCCGATTTTGCCATGAATGTATACCGTTACTTTCCGAAAAACCTATTTAATAATTAAATATACTTTTAAACAATTAAAATAATTTCATAACTTTGAAACAATAATTAATTCTGCTTTGTTAATAAAATTCTAATCGATTTACAAGACTTGTTTATAAAATTAATAATTCATTTTGACAATTTAAAAATATTTAAATAACTAACTTTCTAAAAATATTCTTATGCTAAAACATTTTTAAATTACCTAGACTAATAATTAAAAATCCCATTTTTTTAGGACAAACTCAACTTCTCGATAAAATATATTTCCCAACTCCAATATAACCAATCTAATATTTATAAATCTCTCTCGACACCAATCGATTTACGTCCCCAATTTCATAAATCCTTTTTCAAATTTCCAAAAGAAAAATCTATCCTTTCTTTTTAAACCGATTTACCCATCTCATCATAAATTCATACCGTGAATTTATATCTTCAATTTTATCATTGATAATCATTCACGTTATTTATAAACATTGTTTATAAATCTCGTAGTCTCATTTCCCATTTACAACATTTTCTCATCACTTAAATCCATTATAACCCGATTTCTTATTTAATTTCCATTTATAATCAATTTCTTAAATTGAATTCCATTTATAAATTAACTCCTTAAATAACCCAAACTATATTCCAAAACCAATCAAATCTCGATTTTTTGTTCTATTCCATAATTTAGAAATCTTATATATGATCTAGTATATCCAATTTTATATTTATTTCCAAATTCCCTTCTATTCTCCAAATCTATTTGAAATCTTGATTTAAAAATCTTTTATATTTAAAACAAATATCAATTTGGAATATTTTTTTAAAAATCCTATATATATATAATATTCCAAAATCTCTATTTACAATATCACGAAATAGTTAAGATAAATTTTAAATCATTTATTTTATCATAACAGTTTCTTTTTAATTAGTCCAAATTCTATATAAATATTTTACTTCAAAAAAAATCCCTTTTTTAAATTTATTTTCAAATTCAAACATATATTTATGGTATTTTAAAATACCAAAATATAGACCAGTGTTACAATAGCATCCAATAAATTCAAATCACACATTATTCTATCATAGATTATCCAAACATATCATATATCAACATATATGAAATTAAATCCAACATTTTTGAGGAATCCAGTTAGATCCCTCCAACCTATTTTCCCTGCAACCACAGATGTTAGCACAACATAAAAATACCAATCCCACTTCGAGGTGTGATATCGCGGTAATATAGGGTCATCCGCTATTATGCGGGGCACATAGGGTCTCATCCGCTCCAATAGGCTGGAAAAATCAATCCAACTACTAATATATACTAGTACATATATTATAACATCCAACTAATGATAATAATGATCAAATCATCCAATAATTTAAAATTTCAACATTTTAAATTAAACTAGCAATCCAAAATGAGTGAGATTTACTCACTTTGATTTTTATCGTCGTTTTCACGTTCTGCTTCCAATAAACTTCGAAGGCGTTCGAATTTATCTAAATCTTCTGCAAGCTCTAAACTGACCCAAGTTGATTCCATAGCAAAGATTTCGCTAATACGAATCCAACACGACTGACCGTGTTGGATTTGGATCTAAAACGAATAAGATATTCGATTTATAAGTTTAACGATTAAATTTTAAACAATATATTATATAAATTAGAAATTTTTCTTTACCCAATTAACACAACCAGACCCACTTACAATAGTGCTTCTCCCCCAATCGAAAATTTTGTTCCCACTTCCAGATTTGAACCCACCAATGCCGAAATCTTCCTCTCCCTCTTTCATGCTCGATCCTCGACGAAATCACCTAAAACCAGCGCCATCCATCCCCTCTATGCGAGCTCCACCTTTCCATATCAATTTTTCCTAAGCTCGAGACCACCAGGCAAACGTGACCGTACCTCCTCCTCTGCTACAGTAAAACATCGCGCCACTCCATTCTCAACTGCACGTCTTCAAACTTTGGTCGGCGATCCCCCTATCTACCACGAACAACACTATGACCTTCAAATTGACCAACTCGCCCTTAATCAACTCGAAAACCAAACCCTAGCCATTCTTGCTCACGCCTTTCACTGTCGACTATCCCCAAACTCGACCACACCCTCCAAGATTTATGTCAGATCAAAGCTCATTGAGAAACAAGAATTTACAAACTGGTTTGGTGATTTTTAGACAAGTATAATTTTAGTTAGGAATTTTTGAAGTGTTGTGTAACAACCTTGGTTTTGGTGATTACCTGTAAAATTAAATTATAACGGTGATTATAATTTAATAATGGAAAATAAAAATAAATTAGAGATATAAAATTTGTTAATTTTTTTTATTTTAAATAAAAAATGGGTTTTGAATAAATAAAATAGAATTAAGATAGTTTGGTTAGTAATAATATGTGAATAATGGTAATATGTTGATTTGGTGATTAATTAAATTAAATAAGGATAAAATAATTTAAATCAACATTAATTTGTTGAAATAAATAAATAATGATGGAAATAAAGTTTTAGAAACTTTAATATGTTAGTTTGTAATAAAAATGTGTATTATATGATTTTAATTTAATAAAATGCAATAATTTTGCAAATTATTGCCAAATGTTGAGTTTTATAAATTTTAATGGAGTATTAAGATTTAATATGATAAATATTGAAAATAAAAAGGTGAAATTTTGTTTAAAAAGATAATAATAATAATGTTTGGATGTAAAAATAATGTTAATATGGTTTGTTACATATAATTTGATAAGAAAATGATTTTTGTGTAAATTTTGGTGTTAAAAATAGTGTTTTATGTAATTAATAGTGTACAATGATGTATTTAATTAAAAATGGAGTTTTAATAATAGAAATTTATTTTTATAGCTAAAAATATCATTTATATGTTGTAAAACATTTTTGTAAAAAAAACATTTGTTGCATAAAATTTATTTGGTTTAAAAAGGTGAAAATATGTGTAAATAGGATGAATAAAAGTGGAAATGTGAATTAACTGGGTTAATTTAGACTAAGTGTTAACTAATAGGCTAATGGATATTGGGTTCATGCCCAAAGTCCATTTCTGGAATCATCTGAGAAAGAAGCAGTACGTTCTTTTCTTTCTCATTTTGCTTCTTCCTCTCAAAAACAAAAACGGAAAGAAAAGAAAACAATGGCCACCTCTTAACTCTCCAATTCTTGCTTCCAAAATTTAGTGAAATCAAAGAGAAAAATTTGCAAATCAAAGATAAAAACATGTTTCTAGCTCCAAATCAAGGCCAAAGATTTCAAATTGCTCTCTACTTCGCTGTAGATTTGCTGTAAATAATTTAAGGTGAGTTTAAAACTCACATTTCTAGCTTAGATTGAGATTTCAAGGTAAGAAATCTCAATTTTGTTTGTTGCATGTTCATTAGTGAATCGCTGTTAGTACATTAGGTATATCTCTTTTGTTTTAAATCAGAATTAGGATTTTACTAAAGTTATGCAAAGCTTAAAAAGAGTATGTTAACTTTCATGTGAAACACTTTCGAAAATTCTGACCATAAGGGGTCGAAAAATTTGATGCAAACTTGCTGCCCTGTCATTGTAAAATAGTAATTTTCTGAGCTAAATATCGTTGGTAATTTAAGTATATCTTTCTCGTTTGGTGTCCGAATTTGATGATTCTTTATGTTCCTGAAAGCTTAGATTATCTACTGTAACTTTCATGTTTTGGGTTTTGTTAAATTTTGATGTTTACATGGTCGAAAGTTTATTCTAGTGTCGCTGTCCCGAAACTAAAATGACAGCGGTAGTGAACTTCGGATCTGAAAATTGTTTTAGTCGTAACTTTTCATTTCTTATCGGAATTCGATAATTTTTTATGTTCTGGAAAGCTTAGGATATCTTCTACAACTTTTATGTTTTATGATTTCTCAAATTCAGAGTTTAAAAGGGGCGAACCGGCTAAACAAGCCGCATGTCAGAGTTCTTTTGCAAAGTTTTGGCAGTTTTCATTGAATTGTTTTTGGATACGTTGATTTTGAGCATTGTTTTGAGATGATTCTAAAAGGCTAACTCCTACTAATAGGAAAGCCAACATTAACGTCGATTCGTACTACGAATTGATAGTTTCATTTGGATTTTGTCGTATGTTCATTAATTTTTCGTTCATTTTTGCTGTTTTTGTGCATGTGTTTTCTAAACCGTTTTCGGAAGATTTTTAAAATTAAAAAAAAGCTTTCAAAATAAATGTTTTACAATATTTATAATTATTTTAAAGCTATTAAAATTATATATTCTCTATAATAAAGAGAATTTCAAAGGAATGTTTTGCAAACGGTTTTCAAAAATTGTTTTAAAAACTAGTTTTCTCAAAGTAAAGTATTTTCTATAAAATACACATTTTTGCACTCTTCGAGCATATTAGAAAAAGAACTAAACGATTTAGTAAAACATGTGGTATGGGACACATGCGTTTACTTTTTCGGTTAATTCCGGACTTGTTCGTTCGAAGCTACACATTCATTGACCATCGGGTTGTATATGCCGATGATGTGAGGCAATTATTGTGATTTAAATGATTTTGTTTTCTAGTGTGGCATTGATTTACAGTTTGTAAACCATTAAGTGAGAACGTGTGGTCTGGGATGCACAGTTACCACTTTTTGGGTTTCCATCTGAGAGTTTGTGACACATTCACGAGTTATTGCCGGTACTAGGCTGGTGGGCCATACATTGACTGGTGGATCAAACATTCGACTGGTGGGTCGATTAATAGTCTGGTGGGACTTTATTTAGACTGGTGGGTCTATTATTGTACTCGGCAGGTTTCGGCCATTTACTAAAAAGCATGCGACGGTGATATAGATCCATTTTTATTATATATTTTGGTGATTTTTAAATGTTTTCACCTTTTATTTGGTGTTGGTGTTATACACAGCCTTAGTGCTATACAGTGATTTTATATACAAGGTGATTACATTTATGGTGTTTTGAACTCTTAACTGAGTTCCATGAGTTATGAGATTTCTGTGTTTTGAACTCTTAACTGAGTTCCATGAGTTATGATATTTCTGAGATTTCTGTGGTTTTCTTATGAGATTTTATATGATTTTATCATAATTTATATTACGAGTAACCTTTTAGAAGGAAACATCAGTATTGTGCAGGTGTCATTCATGAGTTAATCCTTGTGATAATTCAGTGTTTTCCAACACTTGGAATCTGAGTAAATCTAAGTTTATATCATTCCTTTTGATTAAAGGATTGTTTCCTTATGAGAAATTATATCTCATTTGTCATCTATTAATTAGTTTATTTAAGCTAGACTGACCCGTGTATTTTTATATACTCGGGTCAGACCGAGTTATTTCAGGTTAGTCATCTACTTTTAATTACTGCTTAGTTGCTTTCGCATTGGATTATCTGCTAGTGAACTTCTATATAGTCTTGTGGTCATTTTTTAAACTCTGATTTGTACTTATTCATTTTGATTCGATGTGTTTTATTGTGGTTTATGTACCACTTCTGTGTATCACTTTGTAGTGTACTATGATGTATCTGTGTATATGTATATATGTTTGACTACTGTTCTACGATCTGTTATATTTATTGTTGTTATATTTTGTTCTGAAAGATCCATTAGCCACCATAGTTTTGTATTAAACATTTATTGGGTATGTTGATCCACTTGAGAAAGATAAAAAGAAAAGAAAATTTAGAGCACCCAATGGACGTATTCAATAGATGTTTAAGATAAAGCTTACGGATGGCCGTTCCTAAACAACCCTATTCTCTGCACTAGCAAATAGTATTACCCAGTAATACTCTTTGTTAGTGTGGGTCTTTGAATGGTTTGCCTCATACTAGATGCATGTTCTTGCAACATACTAGATGCGACAAGAATGCGATGGTGGCTAGAAATCTCCATGTGAGTAAATAGGCGCTCGCATGTACGGAGCCATGCTTGGACCTCTAAGACTGACTCCGTGCCTTTGAATGGTTTGCCTCCAAGATGAGTATAATCGCTACTCATGCACGCAAATACAGATTTGCACGGAGGGGAAGAACGGGCTGGAGGTGGAGGCAGAGTGCTCCTAAGTAGCTCAAGAATCTGATCAGTCGACATATAAATTCCTTCAGGACGAGAACCACTGGATGGTCCCGCCACCGAAGTGCGACCTTTTCTCTTCCATCCATTGCTGAAAGTTAAAATAAGATAGGATTATTCGCAAGGGTAGATATTAGCAATTTAAATTAAATAAGGAATACTATGGAATTAAAATTAACATTTCTAGACATATTCCTTTCTATCTACCCCCAAAGGACTCAAACAGTTAAGGACAAGGTCGGGCTTGAATATGATTGGGGATGATGTTTACAAGTCTATTATACTTTATGTATGATGACTGTGTATACTGTTCTGCGTTTATTACATTTTGTTCTGAAACCCTGCTCTAATACCAAGCTGTGACGCCCCACCCCGAGACCCACATTAACAAAGAGAATTACTGAGTAGTTCTGTTTGCTAATGCGGAGAATAGGGCTGGTTAAGGGCAACCATCATAGTCTTGCATTAAATAAGAGCTAAGTATGTCGATTTGGTACTCATTTTTTTCTTTTTCTTTCCCTTTTGGGTTAAGTATTATACATACTCAATTCCTATCTAATACATTACTATGGTGGCTACAGGATGAATTCAGAAACAAAACACAATAACAACATCAATCACAAGTCACAAAACAGCAACACAGATAATATTCATACACATACATCAAATGTAATACAACCCGTCACAAGTGGTATTTAACCACAATATATACATACATCCCCATAAAAGAATATATACATCACAAGTTCCCAACAAAAAGACTACAACACAAAACAAAGCCATATATCCAAAGGCGAAGGAGAAATCCAAAAGACATAGCTAGCAAAAGGGATCTAACATCCTAACCTACAACTCGGTCTGACCCGAGTAATGAATACACGGGTCAGGCTAACTAGAACTTGATATTAGCATAAGATAAAGTGATATGACTGCATAAGGGAAGTATTCCTTTAATTCTAAAGGAATAGTATAAGTAGTGTATAGTTATACATACACAGGTGGAAGCTTCATAGAGCCCATAGTTAACTCATAAAGGTTTAACATGTCATAAATGGTTCCTGTTCAATAGAATTCAAAATAAGTGAATCTAGCAAACTCATGAGCCATAGAAGAAGCATCAAAATCCTCAAAATTAAATATCACGGAACTCTAATACGAGTTCAAAACCTCGTTACCAAAATCACCATAAAAATGCACACACACACACACACATATATATATATATATAAGCCTATCTCTAACTCAAGGCCACAATAAAAATCATCTCAAAATAGTGAAATTGAAGCAAATTAAAATTTATAAAAATCCCCGGATTGGCCAAATCCTCGATTGCATGCCGAAGCAATGCTACATGTGCTAAACTAGACCAATACTATATATATTATAGGTACCCAGATCAAACGACCGTAGTCATAATACATCATGACGACCGAAGTCGTAATACATCGTGACGACCGAAGACGTAGTACATCGTGACGACCGAAGTCGCAAATATTCGTGATGACCGAAGTCGTAGAACATCATGATGACCTGAAGGTCTATAGTACTGGTAAACATCGTGAATGCATCACAAACTCTCAGATAGGAACCCAAAAAGTGTTAATGTGCATCCCATACCACATGTTCGCACTAAGCGGTTGTGACGACCGCCCATGACCCCTGCATTAAACATAGAGATAGTGCGTTGTAAGGTGTGCCAGGCAGCCATGGACGATTGGCAAGGTTAAGTTAAAACAGCAGATTCTATCGTATTACTCACAGCGCATGGATAAAATACAATAGAGAATATATATATTGATGCTTCACAAAAATAGAATCTCATCAATTAAGCTTCATAATAGATGAATACAAACATCTGAATAGTCAATACATCAAGCCTCACTACATATCACTCAGAGAATTATACAAGCAGCGGAACATCCAGTACATATAGTAAGAAAGTAATATGCAAGCCTCCAGCTCGTCTTCGTCATCAGCATCGTTGGAAACTAAGAACAGCACCTGTCACCTGCTACCTAGTCTGCCCATCCCAAAGTGGATGAACAGCCCAAGGTAATAAGAGTTGAACATAAAACCTTGAGTCAGACAACAGTCTTAGTGAGCGATAAATTAACTAACAACATACCAAAAGAGCATAAAGGTAAAAGGAATAGGAATCCAACCATCCCACTCCACCTCTTTCTACAGTGATAGCCCCAAGACACACTAAGCAAAAATAAACACAGCAAAGCAGACATTTAAAGTAAAGCAATTATCACTCGAGTCAAGGGCGATGTTTTCCAAGTACAAACCCCCAAGGCCTAAACCAAGATTAGATAAGCATCCAGAAAATATCGCTCTTGAGACCGAATGACGATACAACCAAACATCCATGACTCTGGCTATCACTGTTATCATTGCTTCGATACCACCGTTAATTGAATGACCGGCACATTCTTTCAGCCGTCCGTCAAGGGCTAATGGTAACCCTGGTTCTAGACAGAACTCCGCACGTCGTCGCAGCCCGTGCCTAGGACTATCAAATCTGCCCAGAGTACTCGACTACCAAATGTAGTCTTTAGGGACTATCGAATCTGCCCAGCGTACTCTTGCTTTGAGCCTGCTAGAACCTTCAACAACGATGAAATCTCAGCCTTCTAGTCATCCTCCTCGACGACTATTCTCACACTAGCTCAAGCGCCTCTCGAGCCAACCATTATCCTCGAACTCGAACCATTTCACCGAGTCTTCAACATGCTTGGAATGATCCCGTCTGGATTAAACCAAGGCTATCTCACATCACGCTTCGCTTCATCTCATCATAGCAAAGCCTCATCTCAACATCATCATCAAATCTATCCATATGAGCTTCATCGACCGCCACATATGCCACGAGCAGCTTTTCCAATTCAAGAGCCTTTCCCTTAGCTTTTGAATCATCTTCGACCAACTTGTCCAAATCAAATCATCAATCAACTAATTTATAACAATCAATCAAGTCAATCATTAATCCAAGTAATCAAGCATTCAAACATGATCTAATAAACAATTATAAAAATAATGGCAATCTTGTAAATAAAGAGCCCAAATCTAACAAGCATGAAACATGAGCAATATCTCTACAACTTGATGAATGAACTTGCATAGATTAACATGTAGTAAAATGGATGTCAAATCATCATGAACAATGGATCTATACTTAAGTTTAAGAAAATGCATGGAAATCACTATTTTAACACAAAATCAAGCCATCAATCCAATATACTCCTTTGGATCCCTGTGAGAGATAATCACCACTCACCAAATCACCTAAACACCTCAAAAGCAACACACTTCAGATCTGGACAGCGAAGGACCTAGCTTGATCCGCCAAAATTCCGCTTCAAACGATGAAATCTCTCTTCGAAGAATGTCGATCTTCAACTTTAGCCCTTGGATCTTCGATTTGATCTTCGATTTGGATGGAAGGAATCACAAGATTAAAGTGGAGAAGAGAAGTGAAGAAGTGTAGAACTCGAGCTCTCAAAATAGCAGCACTTCATCGCTTCAAAATCCGGATCCCAAAAAGTGAGGAAATGGACGTGTATTTATAGGCTGAATTCCTTAGGTCGTTTGCTCGCTTTTAAGTCGTTCACGACTTAAGAAAACCCACGACCTACCAGATCCCACGACTTACGACTTAACCATCCCCTTCGACCTACGACTTAACCATCACCTTCGACCTACGACCTAACGAAAATGCGGCCTAACGACTTAACAATAATCGTGACCTAACACTTGCGCGACTTAACACATATGCGCGACCTAACGACTCAATACCTTCGCGGCTTAGCTGGGTTACGACTTAATACCTCACGACCTAACTACACCCAGCACACTATCATAGGTCATCTACGACCTAACTAAACATACCATAGTGACTCAACGACTTATCTTAACTCGTCCACGACCTAAGAAAACCTTACGACTTAACTTTCTCCGACCTAAGAATTAACGGTACAACATCCTAAGCCATAACACACGTGCGCGACTTACGACCTCACCTTAGATCGCTCCTAAGTCGCTCACGACCTATCTTCTTAAGTTGTTAGCTCGCTCAGTTTCCTAGGTTGCTATCCCTATGCCGCTAACTCTTAAGTCGTCTACCCTCCTAAGTCGCCAATTCCTTAAGTCGTCTACGACCTAGCTTTCTTCACGACCTAAGTCCCAACACTACCAAACTCCTTAGATCGCCAACTCCCTTAAGTCGCTCCACCGACCTAACTACTATACGACCTAAGCTCCGAACGACTTAACTCAGGACGACTTAACCACACTACGACCTAATAACAACAGTTTTTACGATATTTTGATCTGTAAAAATACGGGTCGTTACATTCTCTCCCCCTTAGGAATTTCGCCCTCGAAATTCCAAACAAACAAGAGCAATCAAAAATTATTCCACATGCCTACCATCCATAGCAATCAACAAACCATGCATTCAATTACTAGCCTAGCATGCAGAATTCTAAGACTAGAACAAGTTACAATGTCATGAGATGACACGACACCTTATGGCCATACCTTGAAGAGTTCAGGATGAGCTGCCTTCATCCTCTCTTCCACCTCCCATGTACAGTCGTTATCATCATCACTCCATTGTATCTTGAGCAACTTAACTACCTTCCTCCTAAGCTGTTTCGTGTCAGTTTCCACAACACGAAGCGGCTTACGAGGTCTCTTATCGACTGGATAAATCTCGAATTCTTCACAGCTATCTGCAGAAACTACTGTATTCGAGTCGTGCACATACTTCCGTAGATATGATACATGAAAAACATTGTGCACACCCGCCATCTTTTCTGGTAACTCCAATTTGTAGGCGAGCTTTCCAATTCGCTCGATAATCGGGAATGTCCAACAAATCTCAGAGTCAATTTTCCTTTCTTCCCGAATCGAATAACATTCTTCAGTGGAGAAATCTTCACAAAAACCATATCACCTATGTCGAATTCCAAATCCTTACGACGCTTATCGGCATAACTTTTCTGTCGGTCTTGGGCTGCCTTCATTCATTGCCGAATGATCTCTATGCAATCCGAAGTCTGTCGAATCATTTCTGGCCCAAGTATCAACTTTTCTCCTGTTTCTAACCAACATGTCGGAGAGTTACACGGTCTTCCATACAATGCTTCATACGGTGACATACCAATGCTTGACTGATAACTGTTGTTATACGAAAATTCCACCAAATGAAGGTGATCTTCCCATGATCCTCCGAAATCTAAAACACAAGCTCTAAGGAGATCCTCCAAAACTCGGTTGACTCTCTCAGTCTGACCATCTGTTTGGGGATGATAAGCTGTACTCAAACACAACTCGGTTCCCAAAACTTCCTGGAAGCTTTTCCAAAATCCATTAGTAAACAATGGGTCTCGATCGCTCACTATACTCTTTGGAATACCATGGAATCGAACTATCCACTTAACATACAGCTCAGCCAGCTTTGATGCAGTCCTGGTTGATCGAACAGGAATGAATCTTGCACTCTTAGTCAAACGATCTACGATGACCCAAATCCCTTCATTTCCCGCTCTGGTTCTAGGTAACCCATCGATAAAATCCATCGATATTTGCTCCCACTTCCATGTAGGAACTTCTAATGGCTGAAGTAATCCACTTGGCTTCTTCTGTTCGGCTTTTACCAACTGGCAGTTCATGCACTTGGAAATAAAATTTCCAACATCCTTCTTCATACCTTCGCAGTAATTGGTTCTCTTCATATCCCGATACATCTTATTTCCACCTGGATGAATTGTCAGCTTCAAGTGATGACTTTCTTTCAGAACTTCATCTCTCAATTCATCTATATCCGGAACAACTAGTCGTCCTTGCTTCCGAAGCCAACCCTCTCGATCGACCTCGAATCCTTTATCCTTTTCTGGGTCCAATCCAGATTCCAAATCACGGATAATATTGACAAGCTTATCGTCTCGCTTTTGGCTCTCGCCAATTCTTTCCACAAGAGTAGGTCTTATCGATAAGTTTGCCAACATCTCAGGTTCCAATTCACATCTAGGATTGAAGTCAAATCCAGCCAAATACTCGAAACTCTTCCATTCTGAAAACATGGCTCCCAATCCTGCATGTCTTCAACTTAACGCATCTGCCACTGCGTTACCCTTTCCCGGAGTATAAGCTATACCAAAGTCATATGATGCCAAAAACTCTATCCATCGTTGCTGCCGAAGATTCAAATCCTTTTGGGAGAAAAGATACTTCAACGACTTATGATCTGTAAACAACTCGAATCGAACTCCCAATAGATAATGACTCCACATCTTCAGAGCAAAAACAATTGCCGCTAACTCCAAATCATGAGTCGGATAATTCCTTTCATGCGGCTTCAGTTGTCGACTTGCATACGCAACAACTTTACCCTTCTGCATCAGCACTGCTCCAAGTCCAGTACCACATGTGTCGGTGTAAACCACCATCTCATCATTTCCACTTGGAATAATCAAAACAGGAGCACTTGTCAGTCGCTCTTTCAGGATTCTGAAAGCTTGCTCACGCTTAGCATCCCATATGAATACTTGATTCTTTTTCGTCAATCCTGTTAATGGTGCAGCTACCTTGGAAAAGTCTTTGATAAATCGACGATAGTATCCTGCTAATCCAAGAAAACTTCTCACATCAGATGCATTCTTAGGTCTACCCCAATCCTGGATTGCTGCTATCTTGGCGGGATCAACTGCTATTCCGCTTCCAGAGATAATATGGCCTAAGAACCTCACTTCACTCTTCCAGAAGTGACACTTCGAAAACTTAGCCTTCAGCTGATGTTTCCGTAAGATTTCCAAAACAATACGCAAGTGCGTCTTGTGCTCTTCTTCAGTTCTGGAATAAATCAAAATATCATCCACGAACACTAGTACGAACTTGTTCAATTGATCTCTGAACACTCTATTCATAAGATCCACAAAAGATGCTGGCGCATTGGTCAATCCAAACGGCATTACCAGCCACTCAAAGAAACCAGATGGTGTCCTAAAAGCAGTCTTCGGCACACTATCCTTTGCCACTCTTAACTGGTGAAATCCCGTTGCCAAATCCATCTGAGAAAACACCTTAGCTTCGTGAAGCTGATCAAACAAGTCATATATTCTCGGCAATGGATACTTGTTCTTCATAGTCACTTTATTTAGCTCACGATAATCCACACATAACCTCAACGATTCATCCGCTTTGGTAACAAACACAACTGGTGCACCCCATTCGGACACACTACGCCGAATGAATCCTTTCTGTAAAAGATCATCAACTTGCACCCTCAACTCTTGCTATTCCCTAGGCGCCATCCGCCTAAGAGACATCACAACAGGTCTAGCTCCTTCAACTAAATCGATACGAAACTCGATCTCTCTATGCGGCGGTAACCCTTTGACCTCATCAAAGACATCCTCAAATCCATTAGCGATTGGCACCGATGACAGTCCATCCCGTGGAACAACTAGCGAATACATGAAGCTCATGAAGACGCCTTCCTCATGCTTACATCGTATCACAACCTTTCGCCCTTCCACATTCTCGACTGTCACCTCTAATCTTTCACAATCAACCTTTGCCGCATACTTCCTAAGCCAGTCCATACCCAAAATAATTCCAAACCCCGCAAAGTTCAGAACAAAACAATCAAAAACAAAAGAGCAATCATGACTCGATACAATCAGACCACGACATAGCATACACAGACAAGACGAACCCCCAACTGGATTAGTCACAATCAATGGTCTATCAACAATATCCGGTTCCAAACCCAACCGGCCTACAAGTTCATTACAAATAAACGAATGCGATGCCCCAGTATCGAATAACACTCTAACTGGAACACCACATATGGAAAGAGTACCTTGAACCACTACACTCTTTCCTCTCTCTTCAACGGTAGGAGCTTTTGAAGATGATGGAACAGCTCCCAAAGCATAAGCTTGCACAATCTGCTTGTCCTTCCGCGGTTCTGGATAATTCTTCCTAATATGCCCCCGCTTGTCACAGTTGTGGCACTTCACCGGTACCTTCGGATTCTTGCAATCTCTGGAGAAATGGCCCTTCTGCTGACAATTGTAGCAGGTCCCTTCGCCCTTCGGCTTATTCTGGCCAACCTTACCCTTTTGCTGCTGCTGCTTCCTCTTCTTGTTTCCACCCTGCTGTGGCTTAGACTCTTCCTTGGTCACAGCAACAACAGATCCTTCTTTAGGAAACAGATTCTCGTGCCTGAGAGCCTTCTCCACAAGCTTCTCAAATGAATCATCCAGATGATCCACCAACTGCCTCCCAAGATAACTATCTAGGCATGTCACAAACTTCTCATTCTTCTGGTACGAAGATTCAATATACGACCGGGCATACTTGGACAAAGCTTCAAACTCAGAAACATACTCAAGAACTGGTCTTCCACCTTGCTTGAGCTCCACAAACTTCTTGAACAGAACAGATTTTTGAGCAGTAGAAATGAACTTAGCTTCAAATCTGGTTTGGAATTGCACCCAAGTAATTTCTTCCTCCGGAGTATCAATGGTGATAGAGTTCCACCAATCAGAAGCTCTTCCTTGAAGCTATCTTGATGCGAGCTTCCTTTTAGTTGCATCCTCGATTCCTAAGTCACCAAAGATCCTTCTACAAGCATCTATCCACCTCTGGACTTCAATGGTTGATTCTGTTCCCAAGAAAACCTTCCCTCCAAGAGCAGTATAGTCTTTACACAGCTTAGCAAAATCCACCTGTTTTGGAGTTTGAACTTGAACTCCAACATCTACTGATGGCTCCGCAGCTGGCATCCTTCTCATGATCGAAGTCATCATAGCCTCGAACATAGCAACATAATCAGCAGCCCCCTCGGTAGCACGGCCTTCCCTAGCGGCTGGTCTCCCTCTTCGACTCATTCTTAATATCTATAAAAAGGAATGATTAATACACCTTGAGAACAACTGCATAAGGGATTCAAATCCTTCTAAGCTACTATATTATATATAGTAATCATCCATCAAAATACAATTACGTCTCTCATATGTAGTTACGTCAGCGAGCTTGGGTAAAATCGATTAACCAAAGCTCTGATACCAAATGTGACGACCGCCCATGACCCCTGCACTAAACATAGAGATAGTGCGCTGTAAGGTGTGCCAGGCAGCCATGGACGAGTGCCAAGGTTAAGTTAAAACAGCAGATTCGATCGTATTACTCACAGCGCATGGATAAAATACAATAGAGAATATATATAGTGATTCTTCACAAAAATAGAATCTCATCAATTAAGCTTCATAATAGTTGAATACAAACATCTGAATAGTCAATACATCAAGCCTCACTACATATCACTCAGAGAATTATACAAGCAGCGGAACATCCAGTACATATAGTAAGAAAGTAATATGCAAGCCTCCAGCTCGTCTTCGTCATCAGCATCGTTGGAAACTAAGAACAGCACCTGTCACCTGCTACCTAGTCTGCCCATCCCAAAGTGGATGAACAGCCCAAGGTAATAAGAGTTGAACATAAAACCTTGAGTCAGACAACAGTCTTAGTGAGCGATAAATTAACTAACAACATAACAAAAGAGCATAAAGGTAAAAGGAATAGGAATCCAACCCTCCCACTCCACCTCTTTCTACAGTGATAGCCCCCAGACACACTAAGCAGAAATAAACACAGCAAAGCATACATTTAAAGTAAAGCAATTATCACTCGAGTCAAGGGCGATGTTTTCCAAGTACAAATCCCCAAGGCCTAAACCAAGATCAGATAAGCACCCAGAAAATATCGCTCTTGAGACCGAATGACGATACAACCAAACATCCATGACTCTGGCTATCACTGTTATCATTGCTTCGATACCACCATTAATTGAATGACCGGCACATTCTTTCAGCCGTCCGTCAAGGGCCAATGGTAACCCCGGTTCTTGACAGAACTCCGCACGTCGTCGCAGCCCGTGCCTAGGACTATCGAATCTGCCCAGAGTACTCGACTACCAACTGTAGTCGTTAGGGACTATCGAATCTGCGCAGTGTACTCTTGCTTTGAGCCTGCTAGAACCTTCAACAACGATGAAATCTCAGCCTTCTAGTCATCCTCCTCGACGACTATTCTCACACTAGCTCAAGCGCCTCCCGAGCCAACCATTATCCTCGAACTCGAACCATTTCACCGAGTCTTCAACATGCTTGGAATGATCCCGTCTGGATTAAACCAAGGCTATCTCACATCACGCTTCGCTTCATCTCATCATAGCAAAGCCTCATCTTAACATCATCATCAAATCTATCCATATGAGCTTCATCGACCGCTACATATGCCACGAGCAGCTTTTCCAATTCAAGAGCCTTTCCCTTAGCTTTTGAATCGTCTTCGACCAACTTGTCCAAACCAAATCATCAATCAACTAATTTATAACAATCAATCAAGTCAATCATTAATCCAAGTAATCAAGCATTCAAACATGATCTAATAAACAATTATAACAATAATGGCAATCTTGTAAATAAAGAGCCCAAATCTAACAAGCATGAAACATGAGCAATATCTCTACAACTTGATGAATGAACTTGCATAGATTAACATGTAGTAAAATGGATGTAATATCATCATGAACAATGGATCTATACTTAAGTTTAAGAAAATGCATGGAAATCACTATTTTAACACAAAATCAAGCCATCAATCCAATATACTCCTTTGGATCCCTGTGAGAGATAATCACCACTCACCAAATCACCTAAACACCTCAAAAGCAACATACTTCAGATCTGGACAGCGAAGGACCTAGCTTGATCCGCCAAAATTCCGCTTCAAACGATGAAATCTCTCTTCGAAGAATGTCGATCTTCAACTTTAGCCCTTGGATCTTTGATTTGATCTTCGATTTGGATGGAAGGAATCACAAGATTAAAGTGGATAAGGGAAGTGAAGAAGTGTAGAACTCGAGCTCTCAAAATAGCAGCACTTCGTCGCTTCAAAATCCGGATCCCAAAAAGTGAGGAAATGGACGTGTATTTATAGGCTGAATTCCTTAGGTCGTTTGCTCGCTTTTAAGTCGTTCACGACTTAAGAAAACCCACGACCTACGACCTACCAGATTCCACGACTTACGACTTAACCATCCCCTTCGACCTACGACTTAACCATCCCCTTCGACCTACGACCTAACGAAAATGCGGCCTAACGACTTAACAACAATCGTGACCTAACACTTGCGCGACTTAACACATATGCGCGACCTAACGACTCAATACCTTCGCGACTTAGCTGGGTTACGACTTAACACCTCACGACCTAACTACACCCAGCACACTATCATAGGTCGTCTACGACCTAACTAAACATACCATAGCGACTCAACGACTTATCTTAACTCGTCCACGACCTAAGAAAACCTTACGACTTAACTGTCTCCGACCTAAGACTTAACGGTACAACATCCTAAGCCATAACACACGTGCGCGACTTACGACCTCACCTTAGCTCGCTCCTAAGTCGCTCACGACCTATCTTCTTAAGTTGTTAGTTCGCTCAGTTTCCTAGGTCACTATCCCTATGCCGCTAACTCTTAAGTCGTCTACCCTCCTATGTCGCCAATTCCTTAAGTCGTCTACAACCTAGCCTTCTTCACGACCTAAGTCCCAACACTACCAAACTCCGTAGGTCACCAACTCCCTTAAGTCGCTCCACCGACTTAACTACTATACGACCTAAGCTCCGAACGACTTAACTCAGGACGACTTAACCACACTACGACCTAATAACAACAGTTTTTACGATATTTTGATCCGTAAAAATACGGGTCGTTACATTCTCTCCACCTTAGGAATTTCGCCCTCGAAATTCCAAACTAACAAGAGCAATCAAAAATTATTCTGCATGCCTACCATCCATAGCAATCAACAAACCATGCATTCAATTACTAGCCTAGCATGCAGAATTCTAAGTCTAGAACAAGTTACAATGTCATGAGGTGACACAACACCTTATGGCCATACCTTGAAGAGTTCAGGATGAGCTGCCTTCATCCTCTCTTCCACCTCCCATGTACAGTTGTTATCATCACCACTCCATTGTATCTTGAGCAACTTAACTACCTTCCTCCTAAGCTGTTTCGTGTCAGTTTCCACAACACGAAGCGGCTTACAAGGTCTCTTATCGACTGGATAAATCTTGAAATCTTCACAGCTATCTGCAAAAACTACTGTATTCGAGTCGTGCACATACTTCCGTAGATACGATACATGAAAAACATTGTGCACACCCGCCAACTTTTCTGGTAACTCCAATTTGTAGGCGAGCTTTCCAATTCGCTCGATGATCGGGAATGGTCCAACAAATCTCGGAGTCAATTTTCCTTTCTTCCCGAATCGAATAACATTCTTCAGTGGAGAAATCTTCACAAAAACCATATCACCTATGTCGAATTCCAAATCCTTACGACGCTTATCGGCATAACTTTTCTATCGGTCTTGGGCTGCCTTCATTCGTTGCCGAATGATCTCTATGCAATCCGAAGTCTGTCGAATCATTTCTGGCCCAAGTATCAACTTTTCTCCTGTTTCTAACCAACATGTCGGAGAGTTACACAGTCTTCCATACAATGCTTCATACGGTGCCATACCAATGCTTGACTGATAATTGTTGTTATACGAAAATTCCACCAATTGAAGGTGATCTTCCCATGATCCTCCGAAATCTAAAACACAAGCTCTAAGGAGATCCTCCAAAACTCGGTTGACTCTCTCAGTCTGACCATCTGTTTGGGGATGATCAGCTGTACTCAAACACAACTCGGTTCCCAAAACTTCCTCGAAGCTTTTCCAAAATCCACTAGTGAACAATGGGTCTCGATCGCTCACTATACTCTTCGGAATACCATGGAATCGAACTTTCCACTTAACATACAGCTCAGCCAACTTTGATGCAGTCCTGGTTGATCGAACAGGAATGAATCTTGCACTCTTAGTCAAACGATCTATGATGACCCAAATCCCTTCATTTCCCGCTCTGGTTCTAGGTAACCCATCGATAAAATCCATCGATATTTGCTCCTACTTCCATGTAGGAACTTCTAATGGCTGAAGTAATCCACTTGGCTTCTTCTGTTCGGCTTTTACCAACTGGCAGTTCATGCACTTGGAAATAAAATTTCCAACATCCTCCTTCATACCTTCCCTGTAATAGGTTCTCTTCATATCCCGATACATCTTATTTCCACCTGGATGAATTGTCAGCTTCGAGTGATGACTTTCTTTCAGAACTTCATCTCTCAATTCATCTATATCGGGAACAACTAGTCGTCCTTGCTTCCGAAGCCAACCCTCTCGATCGACCTCGAATCCTTTATCCTTTTCTGGGTCCAATCCAGATTCCAAATCACGGATAATCTTGACAAGCTTATTGTCTCGCTTTTGGCTCTCGCCAATTCTTTCCACAAGAGTATGTCTTATCGATAAGTTTGCCAACATCTCAGGTTCCAATTCACATCTAGGCCTGAAGTCAAATCCAACCAAATACTCGAGACTCTTCCATTCTGAAAACATGGCTCCCAATCCTGCATGTCTTCGACTTAACGCATCTGCCACTGTGTTACCCTTTCCCAAAGTATAAGATATACCAAAATCATATGATGCCAAAAACTCTAGCCATCGTTGCTGTCGAAGATTCAAATCCTTTTGGGAGAAAACATACTTCAACGACTTATGATCTATAAACAACTCGAATCGAACTCCCAACAGATAATGTCTCCACATCTTCAGAGTAAAAACAATTTCCGCTAACTCCAAATCATGAGTCGGATAATTCCTTTCATGCGGCTTCAGTTGTCGACTTGCATACACAACAACTTTACCCTTCTGCATCAGCACTGCTCCAATTCCAGTACCACATGCGTCGGTGTAAACCACCATCTCATCATTTCCACTTGGAATAATCAAAACAGGAGCACTTGTCAGTCGCTCTTTCAGGATTCCAAAAGCTTGCTCACACTTAGCATCCCATATGAATACTTGATTCTTTTTCGTCAATCCTGTTAATGGTGCAGCTACCTTGGGAAAGTCTTTGATAAATCGACGATAGTATCCTGCTAATCCAAGAAAAATTCTCACATCAGATGCATTCTTAGGTCTACCTCAATCCTGGATTGCTGCTATCTTGGCGGGATCAACTGCTATTCCGCTTCCAAAGATAATATGGCCTAAGAACCTCACTTCACTCTTCCAGAAGTGACACTTCGAAAACTTAGCATTCAGCTGATGTTTCCGTAAGATTTCCAAAACAATACGCAAGTGCGTCTTGTGCTCTTCTTCAGTTCTGGAATAAATCAAAATATCATCCACGAACACTAGTACGAACTTGTTCAACTGATCTCTGAACACTCTATTCATAAGATCCACAAAATATGTTGGCGCATTGGTCAATCCAAACGGCATTACCAGCCACTCAAAGAAACCAGATGGTGTCCTAAAAGCAGTTTTCGGCACACTATCCTTTGCCACTCTTAACTGGTGAAATCCCGTCGCCAAATCCATCTGAAAAAACATCTTAGCTTCATGAAGCTGATCAAACAAGTCATCTATTCTCGGCAATCAATACTTTTTCTTCTTAGTCACATTATTCAGCTCACGATAATCCACACATAACCTCAACGATCCATCCGCTTTGGTATCAAACACAACTGGTGCACCCCATTTGGACACACTACGCCGAATGAATCCTTTCTGTAAAAGATCATCAACTTGCACCCTCAACTCTTGCTGTTCCCTAGGCGCCATCCGCCTAAGAGACATCACAACAGGTCTGGCTCCTTCAACTAAATCGATACGAAACTCGATCTCTCTATGCGGTGGTAACCCTTTGACCTCATCAAAGACATCCTCAAATCCATTAGCGATTGCCACCGGTGATAGTCCATCCCGTGGAACAACCAGCGAATACATAAATCTCATGAAGCCGCCTTCCTCATGCTTACATCGTATCACAACCTTTCGCCCTTCCACATTCTCGACTGTCACCTCCAATCTTTCACAATCAACCTTTGCTGCATACTTCCTATGCCAGTCCATACCTAAAATAATTTCGAACCCCCAAAGTTCAGAACAAAACAATCACAAACAAAAGAGCAATCATGACTCGATACAATCAGACCACGACATAGCATACATAGAAAAGACGAACCCCCAACTGGATTAGTCACAATCAATGGTCTATCAACAATATCCGGTTCTAAACCCAACCGGCCTACAATTTCATTACAAACAAAAGAATGCGACGCCCCAGTATCGAATAACACTCTAACTGGAACACCACATATGGAAAGAGTATCTTGAACCACTACACTCTTTCCTCTCTCTTCAACGGTAGGAGCTTTTGAAGATGATGGAACAGCTCCCAAAGCATAAGCTTGCATAATCTGCTTGTCCTTCCACGGTTCTGGACAATTCTTCCTAATATGCCCCGACTTGTCACAGTTGTGGCACTTCACCAGTACCTTCGGATTCTTGCAATCTCTGGAGGAATGGCCCTTCTGCTGACAATTGTAGCAGGTCACTTCGCCCTACGGCTTCTTCTGGCCATCCTTACCCTTTTTCTGTTGCCGCTTCCTCTTCTTGTTTCCACCCTGCTGTGGCTTAGACTCTTCCTTGGTCACAGCAACAACAGATCCTTCTTTAGGAAACAGATTCTCGTGCCTGAGAGCCTTCTCCACAAGCTTCTCAAATGAATCATCTAGATGATCCACCAACTGCCTCCTAAGATAACTATCCAGGCCTGTCACAAACTTCTCATTCTTCTGGTACGAAGATTCAATATACGACCGGGCATACTTGGACAAAGCTTCAAACTCAGAAACATACTCAAGAACTGGTCTTCCACCTTGCTTGAGCTCCACAAACTTCTTGAATAGAACAGATTTCTGAGCAGTAGAAATGAACTTAGCTTCAAATCTGGCTTGGAATTGCACCCAAGTAATTTCTTCCTCCGGAGTATCAATGGTGATAGAGTTCAACAAACCAGAAGCTCTTCCTTGAAGCTGTCTTGATGCGAGCTTCCTTTTAGTTGCATCCTCGATTCCCAAGTCACCAAAGATCCTTCTACAAGCATCTATCCACCTCTGGACTTCAATGGTTGATTCTGTTCCCAAGAAAACCTTCCCTCCAAGAGCAGTATAGTCTTTACACAGCTTAGCGAAATCCACCTGTTTTGGAGTTTGAACTTGAACTCCAACATCTACTGATGGCCCCGGAGCTGGCATCCTTCTCATGATCGAAGTCATCATAGCCTCGAACATAGCAACATAATCAGCAGCCCCCTCGGTAGCACGGCCTTCCCTAGCGGCTGGTCTCCCTCTTCGACTCATTCTTAATATCTATAAAAAGGAATGATTAATACACCTTGAGAACAACTGCATAAGGGATTCAAATCCTTCTAAGCTACTATATTATATATAGTAATCATCCATCAAAATACAATTACGTCTCTCATACGTAGTTACGTCAGCTAGCGTTGGGTAAAATCGATTAACCAAAGCTCTGATACCAAATGTGACGACCGCCCATGACCCCTGCACTAAACATAGAGATAGTGCGCTGTAAGGTGTGCCAGGCAGCCATGGACGACTGCCAAGGTTAAGTTAAAACAGCAGATTCTATCGTATTACTCACAGCGCATGGATAAAATACAATAAAGAATATATATAGTGATGCTTCACAAAAATAGAATCTCATCAATTAAGCTTCATAATAGTTGAATACAAACATCTGAATAGTCAATACATCAAGCCTCACTACATATCACTCAGAGAATTATACAAGCAGCGGAACATCCAGTACATATAGTAAGAAAGTAATATGCAAGCCTCCAGCTCGTCTTCGTCATCAGCATCGTTGGAAACTAAGAACAGCACCTGTCACCTGCTACCTAGTCTGCCCATCCCAAAGTGGATGAACAGCCCAAGGTAATAAGAGTTGAACATAAAACCTTGAGTCAGACAACAGTCTTAGTGAGCGATAAATTAACTAACAACATACCAAAAGAGCATAAAGGTAAAAGGAATAGGAATCCAACCCTCCCACTCCACCTCTTTCTACAGTGATAGCCCCCAGACACACTAAGCAGAAATAAACACAGCAAAGCAGACATTTAAAGTAAAGCAATTATCACTCGAGTCAATGGCGATGTTTTCCAAGTACAAACCCCCAATGCCTAAACCAAGATCAGATAAGCACCCAGAAAATATCGCTCTTGAGACCGAATGACGATACAACCAAACATCCATGACTCTGGCTATCACTGTTATCATTGCTTCGACCACCGTTAATTGAATGACCGACACATTCTTTCAGCCGTCCGTCAAGGGCCAATGGTAACCCCGGTTCTAGACAGAACTCCGCACGTCGTCGCAGCCCGTGCCTAGGACTATCGAATCTGCCCAGAGTACTAGACTACCAACTGTAGTCTTTAGGGACTATCGAATCTGCCCAGCGTACTCTTGCTTTGAGCCTGCTAGAACCTTCAACAACGATGAAATCTCCTCGACGACTATTCTCACACTAGCTCAAGCGCCTCTCGAGCCAACCATTATCCTCGAACTCGAACCATTTCACCGAGTCTTCAACATGCTTGGAATGATCCTGTCTGGATTAAACCAAGGCTATCTCACATCACGCTTCGCTTCATCTCATTATAGCAAAGCCTCATCTCAACATCATCATCAAATCTATCCATATGAGCTTCATCGACCGCCACATATGCCACGAGCAGCTTTTCCAATTCAAGAGCCTTTCCCTTAGCTTTTGAATCGTCTTCGACCAACTTGTCCAAATCAAATAATCAATCAACTAATTTATAACAATCAATCAAGTTAATCATTAATCCAAGTAATCAAGCATTCAAACATGATCTAATAAACAATTATAACAATAATGGCAATCTTGTAAATAAAGAGCCCAAATCTAACAAGCATGAAACATGAGCAATATCTCTACAACTTGATGAATGAACTTGCATAGATTAACATGTAGTAAAATGGATGTCAAATCATCATGAACAATGGATCTATACTTAAGTTTAAGAAAATGCATGGAAATCACTATTTTAACACAAAATCTAGCCATCAATCCAATATACTCCTTTGGATCCGTGTGAGAGATAATCACCACTCACCAAATCACCTAATTAAACACCTCAAAAGCAACACACTTCAGATCTGGACAACGAAGGACCTAGCTTGATCCGCCAAAATTCCGCTTCAAACGATGAAATCTCTCTTCGAAGAATGTCGATCTTCAACTTTAGCCCTTGGATCTTCGATTTGATCTTCGATTTGGATGGAAGGAATCACAAAATTAAAGTGGAGAAGAGAAGTGAAGAAGTGTAGAACTTGAGCTCTCAAAATAGCAGCACTTCGTCGCTTCAAAATCCGGATCCCAAAAAGTGAGGAAATGGACGTGTATTTATAGGCTGAATTCCTTAGGTCGTTTGCTCGCTTTTAAGTCGTTCACGACTTAAGAAAACCCACGACCTACGACCTACCAGATCCCATGACTTACGACTTAACCATCCCCATCGACCTACGACTTAACCATCCCCTTCGACCTACGACCTAACGAAAATGCGGCCTAACGACTTAACAACAATCGCGACCTAACACTTGCGCGACTTAACACATATGCACGACCTAACGACTCAATACCTTCGCGACTTAGCTGGGTTACGACTTAACACCTCACGACCTAACTACACCCAGCACACTATCATAGGTCGTCTACGACCTAACTAAACATACCATAGAGACTCAACGACTTATCTTAACTCGTCCACGACCTAAGAAAACCTTACGACTTAACTGTCTCCGACCTAAGACTTAACGGTAAAACATCCTAAGCCATAACACACATGCGCGACTTACGACCTCACCTTAGCTCGCTCCTAAGTCGCTCACGACCTATCTTCTTAAGTTGTTAGCTCGCTCAGTTTCCTAGGTCGCTATCCCTATGCCGCTAACTCTTAAGTCGACTACCCTCCTAAGTCGCCAATTCCTTAAGTCGTCTACGACCTAGCCTTCTTCATGACCTAAGTCCCAACACTACCAAACTCCTTAGGTTGCGAACTCCCTTAAGTCGCTCCACCGACCTAACTACTATACAACCTAAGCTCCGAATGACTTAACTCAGGACGACTTAACCACACTACGACCTAATAACAATAGTTTTTACGATATTTTGATCCATAAAAATACGGGTCGTTACAGCGGTTTACTAACTGCTTGTCGATGCCACACTAGAAAACATCATTAAATCAAAATACTCAAAAAAGTCATATCTCGCCTTATCTCATTGGTGAGTAGTAAAAAGCATCATACTTGTCTCATCTCATCGACTAGTATAAGACATCACGATGGTTTTATATAAACCATACTTCTCAAAAAATAAATCTCCATCTTAAAACTTGCCTCATTTCATCGGCCAATAAAATACAGCATGATGGTTCTCATCGATTATATTCCTAAATAGGAGATCTCGAGCCATAAATTTTTCCAACTATTGGCCATCTCGGAAGATTCCTGAATATAGGAATTAAAATCCTCAAAATACGCAATAATATGGCAAAACCCATAAATCGTCTCAAATCAATATACTCGAGTGGTTTCGATCGATACAAGTCCGGAATTAACCGATAAAATAAACTCGCGTGTCCCATACCACGTGTTTTACTAAATCGTTTAATTATCTTTCTCATATGTCCGAGAAGTGTAAAAATAATATATATTATATATATAATATTTTACTTGAGAAAATGAGATTTTAAATAATTTTCTGAAATCATTTTGAAGACATTTTATTGAAATTTCTCCTTACTATAGGAAATAAATATATTTAAAATACTTTGAAATAATTTATAAATGATTTGAAAATATTTAAAAATAATTATTTCAAAAACCAAAGTATTTAGAAATTTTCTAAAAATTTATCTGTAAGAAATAGTGCTTGAAAATCGAGAAAAACATTGAAAATACACCCAATCGGTATTCAAATTCAAATCGAATTTAAATTCAAATTTTTAAACTTCAAATTCCTCCAAAACTTGGCTAATCCATTGATGGATACTATAGCCCATAATCATCATCAAAAAATCTCAAAATTTGCATAAAAATTGGCCACAAAAACCATAAAAATAGGTAAGCAAACAAGGCAAAAGGGCTCAAATCAAAAAGCAAAACAATCACGTACCTGGGCCGACAGGGGTCGACCCAGAATAGTGGCCAGATCGACCGCCAGGTCGACCTGGAGACTACTGGGTCGACCTGATTGTCGACCCAAGTAACGGATTTTCTTCCCTGGGTGTTTTCTGTTTCGTACTGAACTTTGAACAACAAATTGGAGTATCAAACGATCAAATTTTGCAACGAAAATTGACATGCATTGAATTTAACATCTAAACTACAATTTGGTAAATATCCGACAGCAATAGAGTTAAATCAAGGAGTTGTGGCTACTCAAAGTGGCAACTAGAAACAAGAAACTTCAATAATACAAGAGACAAAGAGAAATACGTAAACTTAAGCTTTTACAGAGCAATTTCTTACAGCAGCTCAAGATCTTAGTTAGCATTTGTGAGTATTTTAATCACCTTAGAAATTTCGCAAGAATTCGATAGCATGATGCGAGCTTTGGTGAAGAAGAGAAACTTCAAGACCCTGTAAAAGCTAGGAAAGGAGCATGCACAACATAAACAAAAAGTTACAGACTGTATCAATTCAAAGTAACTAATTTGGTGAAATAATCTAGTGTATTGGTTGTGATTACCTTCTCTTATCTTCGTTTGGTTGATTAACACTTGAATTTTCAGCAAAAATTGGAGAAAGTTGAATTTAACCAGAAGTGGCCATGGTTATCTTTTTACTGCAATTGTTTTTAGAAGAAGAAAGGAATGAGTAAGGAGGAAAAACAATGTACAAGTTATTTTTCTTCTTTCTTGAGGCTACTAGAATGGGTTTAGGATATAAACCATATACCAATTAAGCCCAATAACAATACTTAGTGAAATTTACTAAGTATATGCACACATTTCACCTATTTAACAATATAAACTCATATTTTCTTATTTTGAAGCCAAGTTAAATTTATACACAAAAGTGTATGTAAACAAAAATTGTTTTCTTAACAAAATAAAATTAATTTTAACTATAAAAATTTATTTTTTATCAATAAAACCTTACTTTTATCAAAATAACACAATTTACACCCTTTTATCTCATAACACCATTTTTAACATATCAATTTATACAAAAATGGTTTTCTTATCAAATAAAATACAACAACCCTTCCTAACTTTATTTAAACATCAAAATACTATTTTTAAACTATATTTCATCTTTTATATTTAAAAAAATTCATAAATACTTCTAATTTTTTCTTAAAAATCAATAAAAGATTAATATTGGCAATAATTTACAATATTATTGCATTGACTCAAACAAAATCCAATAAATGGTCATTTTCTTTCAAACATAACAAAATAAAGTTTTTAAAACTTTATTTTCATCAATTCATATTTATTCTAACAAATTTATGTTGAAATAAGCCACTTAATTAATTTATTAACTCAAAATTGACCAAATACCAATATTTACAATATATTTAACAAAATTCTCATCCAATCAATATTAAATCCAATATTTATTCCCAAAACACTATGTTTATTTAAAATAAACAATTTTAACAAAATATATCTTCTCCAATTTATTTTATTCTTAATATTAAATTATAACTATCGTTATAATTTAATATTACAGGTAATCACAAATACCAGGGTTGTTACACTCACCGTCCACTGTTTTGTTTACCCAGTCTCCAGCGCCATTCCTGAACACTCGAGTTCCTCCAATATTTCATGGCTTTCCCTATTGCAGCCTCGCCCTCATTCTCCGATGAACTCAAGTCCATCGACATCAACTTCGATTGCTCTTGCCACCACACATCGCAACACACTACTGACTATCGCCTCCCTCACAAAAATTTGCATCACCGGACCATTGAACGGCCACTCGAACCCTAGTCTATGCTGCTCCATCGCCAAATTATCCCACTACTCACGACTTGCCTCCCATTTGCGGTTGCGTGCGCCAATCCGAGCTCTGACCAAAACTCCTAATGACACCGACCCCAAAACGAATGCTGCGCCTCCACCAAAAACGCGATTCCCTTCAGTCGCCACTACCGCTTCATACCTCAACCTACGTCGCCCTTCGACCACCTCTTACATGCCACCGCTATGAACCAACCTCACGCGTGCGTGAAAACCCTAAGCCCAGCGCAGCACAGTCGCGCCTCTTCCTCTTTCGTTCGCCGCCGCCATCGAGCTCGTGCTCCCCTCGTTTGCTCGCCGTACACTTAGCGTCGCGCTCAATTCGATCAGGAGTCTCAATTTTTTTATATATACAAGATCGAGATTTAATTTTTTCTCCAAGAAGCTAAAAGGGATATGCGATTTATACTGGGTAAAGCGTCTCGAGCACGGTTATAAGCTTTGACTGTTTGACTTTCCAATTTCATTATATTATAAAATTTCCAAAACATCTCGTTATACATAACTTAAAATCCCGATCTCCTATCGAGGCATGCCGCCTGGCGTTCCTAATGTTATACTGCTATTCCGAACCCAATGGAACAAGTTTCAGAACCTAATTCGATCGTATGTGGAAGATAGCTTTTTAAATCGACTATTTAAATTAAATCCAATTAAATTATTTCTATGCGTTTATATATCGTACAACCACACGGTAAATCCAAATGCTACGAAATTCGAAATCTGATAACAACATATTATTACGGATCCAATGGAACTGGTTTCGTCGAAATCTGAGACTGTGCTCCAGATCTCAATTTTAATGCGTCGATTAAATCGACGATTTCAAAAATTTACGAAATCACTTGAAATTTTTATTTTTAAAATCTTACTAAATAAATTATAATCCAAAATCCAATATTTTCAAACCATTTAAATGTTCAAAATCAAACGACAAAAAATCCATGTCGTTACAGTTCTAACTCGTATAACTTTTGCATACGAGCTCGGATTCACACGCGGGTTTCTCCGTTGTGATCGTATCGAAATTTCGAACATTATGGAACCAGTTTGGCTACATTTTGAGACTGTTAAATTTTTGGGCTATATTTCGATTTTAATCGACTGAAAAACCAAAGGTGAGTGATTTAACCCACTCACAACTACTAAATCATCCTATGTTAGTTAAATTAAAATTTTGATGTGATTAGAAATTTATTGATTTCTGTTTGGTATTTTAAATTGTCATTTAATTTGAATTTATATTGAATTTTATTGCCAGTTAAATACCTGATAATGATAACCAGTTTATTTGTTGTGATTTATTAGTTGATTTGAATGATGAACGTGATGGATGCTTATTTGTTGATATTTTTGGATGATTGGATGTATGTTTATTTATATGTTGTTATCACACTGCAAGTTCCCTTAGTTTGCTGTTTGGAAAAATCACTATGGGTTGAAATGATACATACCCGAATGATCTTATAGAATAGTGAAAAATCGTTATAGGTTGAAATGATAAACTCAAGCGATTTTATGGATTTTGAATTTTATTCGGGATACGGGTTGAAATGATATATATCCATAAATTTAAATTATTGTGGGTTGAAATGAAATATATCCGTATCACTTGACCGTAGGGTAGAAAATTATATACGGACACCGGATTGGTTCAATTAAATGATTTTAAAATCCTTAATTTTTGAATCCAGTTAAATGATATTATGAAATAAAATTAGATTTATATGAACTGAATTATTTTCAAAATCCAAGCTTTTAAAATGTTGTTGAAATTGGTTTAAATGAATTGTTTAATGAATTTAAATTGTATTCTTAAAGTTGGATTTTGATAAAGAAATGAAATTTATGAAAAAAAAATTGAGTTATTGTAAACGTTTGAATGTTTAAACTTTGAAACCTATTGAATTTGAAGTGGTTTAAATTTGTAGTTCAAATATGGATTTAAAATATATATAAATTGAAATGGTTTTAATGAGAACTTGAATTGAACATTTAGCCTTTTGAATTGAAATCGTTGAACTGGGATTGATTTTAAATTGAATTTTTGGATCTAAAGTTGATTTGAATTGATTTGTGAAATTTGAAGAAACAATTCTAATTTGAAACTATTTTCGATATAAACTCTTTTAATATACAAACTCTTTTAACATATAAACTATTTTTCTCATATAACCCTTTTTAATATGTTAATAATTTTAATATATAAACTATTTTAACTTATAACCTATTTTAATATATAATCTATTTTTAATGTATAAACTATTTTAACTTATAACCTATTTTTATATATAAATTATTTTTAATATATAAACTATTTTAACTTATAACCTATTTTAATATATAAACTAGTTTAATATATATATATATATAATTTTAAATTTATAAACAACTTTTAATTTATATATTTTAATGTATAAACTATTTTAACGCATAACTATTCCAATATATAATCTAATTTCAATATTCAAACTGTTTAAAGTTGGAACTGTTATGATTTAGATTCACTTTATTTAAAGGCGAATATTTTGATATGATGGTTTAACCTATTCTTGTGGTTATGATTTTGAAAACAAATATGATTTTGAAATGATTATGATTTGGAAGTGAATATGATTCTAAAGTAAATAACGATTTTGAAAGTGATATGATTTTGAATTGAATATGATATTTTGATAATAATATGAATTGGTTCTAGAAATGTAAAAGAACCAACCGGTGTGAAATAAGTGTTTGATTGTTAAAGAGATCGAGATCAGATATTGTCATACTCTTTGCTGATACCGAAAACCACTTTTACAACTGTGCACATAGTGGAAAATCCAGAACAAAGTAGGATGGTTTGGCGAATGCTACTATATGAGGTAAAAACGCAACCCTGATCCCCTCGGGTCAGCTTGATATGACTAAAACAGGAGCTATACCTGGGCCAAGTCGGGTAGCACCTCCGATTGGGCACATTTCTTCAATACCATATTTATTACTTTGTGATTGATTTTTTGGCCACCCTTCGATTTGATTATGGGAGTGTGTTTCGAGGTAAGCAGTAGTAGTTGCTATGCGTTACCACCATCCCGGTTCTATAAAACGGTAGTATCCTACCCTGGGCATTGCCTCGCGTGCCTTGTCATATGCCTTATCGCGCCCACTACGAGTTTGGTTTGTGTTGTACCTATGGAGTGCTCTCTAATAGCTCACCGGTTTGGTGGAATTTACAGTACTGTATAGACCACGACATTAAAAAAAATGTGTTAAGGGGGATATGGGTAACGCCTTAATACTATTTTAATACTTTACTTTATTGTAGACATATTATTATAGCGTATTGTACTATGTATGCAGATAGTTTAACGGATCCTTAGGAGATGGAATCCCGAACATCACTTAAGTCATTGCACACACGTTAGACACTAGATAGGAGATGTAAAATCCCGTAAACATCTCTGAAGCCATCACACTCATATTTACTTATTTTGATTTAATTTACATAAGATCTTTTAGTTCTGACTCGAGTGTTTTGTCTTTTCATTACGCTAGGGTCAGCCTGAGTATTCAGCACATTGAAGACTTTATTTCTGGAGGACGAAGACGGAGATTGTATACTATCTATTTTATATATATATATATATATATATTCCACTACATCATGCTATTCCGCTGCATTATTTATTTATTCATGCTGTATGTATAACTCTATTGTAAAATGTAATCAATGTATTAGTAAAATAACTTCATGAACTGTTTATTTGATTATTATATTTTTTCATTCCGCTGTGAGATTTTGTGTTTTGTTTTTCTTTCTTTTCCCTTATTTTCTTATTTACGCCATAATAATCCACCCTTTTGAATGGTTTGAGTTCGACATGTGTAGTTTATTATCGATTTAAACCGTCCAAAAAGGTGGGTCGTTACATTGCCTTTGATTGCATGCAAGTTTATTAGATGCTAATTATTGAAATTTTCGACTAGTCATGCACCTGGAGCCTATGTGCTCCATGTACCTGCTTCTCTCCATGACCTAGTACCCTATGTTGCTCAACTTGTTTTCAGTTTAATAGTTAGTAGTCTCTTTAATGGATTTATATAAAATTTATTAATAAATAACTATATTTGTTTTCATAGAAATTCATAGTTAATGTTTTTTTAGTCGAATCGATTTGAAAATGTGAATTTTTGTTTCAAATTATCATGTGCAAATATTACTGATAAATTGCAACTTATTTACAAGACAATCGATTAATTTTTTCTTTTAAAATATTAGTTTGACCAATGAACGGTTTAACACTTTCATTTTCTTGTATGTAGAAATTTAATTTATTGATTCATTTTGCTGTGTTATTTGTGGATAATTTTGTTTTTTATGGATAGAAAATTATATACTTTACTGAAAAGACATTACCCTTTGATTTTTTTCTTTTCTTAATAATTATTAATATATAATTTTTTTTGATGTTTTGTAGTGTTTAGAATTATGCAAAAAAGAATCTGGACATGCAAAAAGGGTTAGGAATTAAAGGTAAGATAAATTCACTGATCAACAGAAAGGCGCTCTGAATAAATTTTTCATCAAATATAGTTAGATAGAAAGTTTGAGTTCGAATGTAGATAATACCTCTCTTATTGACAAGAATGTTATAATATTGACAATGAGTGAACATTAAAATGAAAATATTAGCGAAGAGGATGCAAGCATTGGTTCATCATCACACGTGGAGAAGTTTAGAGTAGTGTCAACTAACCCAGGTACGTGGAAAAAAATTGATCAAAATTTGATAGACTTGCTAGTCGGAAGGTGTCCTTTATAGTATAAAAGGTAATGACTCTGATTTTTCAAAAAAATGCTATTAGTAGGGTTTTCCTCCATAGTATATGTCACATAATTGCCTATGGGGATAAACAAGATAGAAATTGGTTGGTATATTCAAATTCACTAAATAAAGTATTTTGTTTTTGCTGTAAATTATTCATGAATCAAACAATGCTTAGTTATCTTGCTAATGAAGGAATTACTGATTGACGCCATCTTGGTTTTAAGTTGAAACAACATGAAAATAGTAGAGATCATCTTCTAAACATGAGCGGTTTGATTGAGTTGGAAACAATATTGAAAGTCAAAGCAACCATAGATCAATTTGTACAAGACCAAATAAATAAGGAAAAATAATGTTGGAACGAAGTGTTGGTAAGAATAATTGCTGTTATGTAAACACTTGCTACCAATAATTTATAATTTCTTGAAAAGAACGAAAGACTTCATAAACAAAATAATGGTTTTTTGAGTAGGTTAAATGAAATTATAGTAGAATTTGATTTAGTAATATAGGAACATGTTCGATGAGTGAAACAAAAAGAAATTCATAACTTTACCATGGACACAAAATTCAAAATGAATTAATACTCACATTGGCAAATGAAATTAAAAATGAAATTACTAAGAAAATGAAAAAGACTAAGTATTTATTAGTTATATTAGACGACACTCCCGATGTTAGCCGCATGGAACAATTGTCTTGTAATTAAGTGCATTAATGTTTCAACTAATCCTGCAAAGTTGGAAGAGTTTTTAGTTGAATTTTTGAAAGTAGACGATACTATTGAACTTTAACATTTTAACAATCTTAAAGAAGTATTAGAAGCTATCAAGCTTGACGTTTATGATATCAGAGAAAAAGGTTATGATAATAGATAAAAATACGAGTGTAAAAAAAAGAAGGAGTGCAACAAAGACTATTAGGAATTAATCTAAGAGCATTTTTCATACCTTGTGTTTGTCATAGTCTTAAACTCGTTCTATGTGTATGGCTAAAGCATGTCCTAAAGCATCATTTTAGGCAAACCAATAAATATTTAATTTATTTCCTTCATCCAATAGAGATGGAAAGTTTTTAAAGATCATGTATTATGTTGTTCTATTAAACCATTACCAGACACATGTTGGGAAGTCACATAAAAGCAGTAAAATCTATAAAAATATATATGCATTAGTAAACAGATGCTCTAATTTCCTTTTTAAATAACACTAAGGAATTTATGGAAAAAGTGAAGCTAGAAGTCTTGTAAAAAACGAGATTGAAAATTTTGAATCCTTCTTCAGATTGTGCATTCGGTATGAAATACTGAAAAATGTAAAACATTGTAAAAAAGATTCTTAAAAGAGAAGATATGCTAATTGATGTTGTTGTCACTCGATTATAAGAGCTTATTGATTTTTTTGAATATTTCAAAAACAATGAATTTAATTTTATAATGATTAATGTTAAAGAGATAGCCTAAATGTTGGACGTTGAACCAATTTTTCCTCAAAAATGAATTATTCATGAAAAGAAATAGTTCGATGAAGATGAGAACGTTGAAGAATCGATGCAAACACTAGAAGAGTTTTTTGAATTAATTATTTTTTGCAAATTATTAATAAAGCTCATGTTTTATTGATGGCTCGATTTGAGCAATAAAGAATATGATGGTAGGTTTCTCTTTTTGTTTGACTAAAATTTTTCGCTTTTATAGATGATGAGAAACTAAAAGATTATTGTTCAAAACTTTTGAGATAACTGAAAAATGATTTGCACTCCGATATTGATAAAAGAAAGAAATTTTGAAACTAAAGGCCTTGAAAGTTAATATGCCAAAAGAATAAACAAAAGCAATTGAGTTGCTTGACTTCATAAATTCTTGTTTGAGGGAGTTCTCATTGTTAGAACCTCTATTGTTAGATTTTAATGACAACAGCTATACAATTATGCCAAAGAACCTCTAAGCTAACTTGCAGGTACATGAGTATCAAAAAGAGACAAACAAATAAGTTCATCATGAAGACACATGGTACAAAAGAGGATAAAAGTATGCATATGGAGATACAAAAAGAGATATAGACGATGGAGACAAGACGAAGGTGACTAACAAGGTATTATTAGTCATAGAGTGTCATGTCTAGAGTTTATAGATGTTAAATTCTTCTCAAAGTAGTATACACACATATACATACACATTCGAAACATTCTATAAAAGCAATAAAAGATTTTTAAAATAATAATAATAATAATAATAATATATGAGAAAAACTCGAATTCATCATATTTTAAATGAAAAATCAAGTTTTCAAAAATGCATGGAGCAAGACTCAAACTTGGGTCACTAGTTTAGAAAGCAAGTGCTTTAACCAAATGAGCTAAGGGAATTTTTATTCATCAACATAATTCAGCCGACTGAACAAGGTCATTCAGTCGACTAAATTCTGTCCATATGCACAACTTTATTTGAATATTCTATTAACTGAATCATACATTTCAATCGACTAAATTACATGTTTTTTGCACTGTTTTCTTGTTGCATCGATTTTCAATCGATTTAGTGGGCTGAAACCTTTTACTCAATCGGCTGAATCTTCATAACGGCTATATTTTGAAGAGACACTTCATTTCAGCAAAGTGATATAACTCTTGATTCAAGAGATGCTTCCATATTCTTTCATGGTGACCTTTCATGAACAATTGCAACTCTTAAACACTATATATAGCCATGAAATCAATCGTTTTAATCACCAATTTCTGATTTAAATTCTCACTCATATTATCTAAACAATCTTGTCATTTGCAATTAATATTTCATTCAAATCACTTGTTCATTCAAGAAAACCACATTAAGTGATTTAATAAACTTCCTATCTTTACGAATTACATAGTATACCACAAAGGAGAAGATTATTTGAAGGGTGTATGTTATAGAATTATTAGTGCTACAAGAGCATATTCAGTCAGAAACAACTTTACTATTTGTATTGGAAGTCCTATTCGGTTGCTTAGGCGGTAGAAGTCCTATTCAGTTGTCTAGGCGGTAGAAGTCCTGTTCGGTTGGTCAGGCGGTGTAATACCTATTCCTTCGGGTTAAGAGAGGGTTGATAGTTAAATTCTAGAAGGAGTATGGGACTAGACATAGAACTGGAGTTCGAACCAGTATAAAAATCCCTGGTGTCATTTACTTTACTATTTACCTTTTCTATTTTATTCCGCATTAGTAGATATGTGACGCCCCACCTCTATACCCACGCTAACCAAGAACACTACGGTGTAGTGTTGTCAATTAGCACGGAGAATAAGGCTGTGGAGGAGCGACCATCCATGTAACTTCTTTGTGCGAGCACCGATATGTCAGATAAAATAGAATGCATATCTTTTAAGGAGGAAATCCGACATACCGATACAAACACATAGCTATCACACGGTGGCTATATATAATCTTCGGAAACAAACATAGAAGTAATCATAACATAAATCAGTTACAGACATCCATATCACAAAGGCGGAAGAAGATATGAATAAATATATATAACACATGAAAGTGTACATCAGAGTAGTGGTCAGAAAGATCCACGATAATACAAAAGAATAGCATCACGTGCTATACAAAAGAATAAGTACACTACATAGAGTCTATATCTCAAATGTGTACATCCAAAAGCTACTAATCTAAGTAGTTAGCCAAAAGTCAGAATAATCCTGAAGGGAAGTCAAGCAGAAGCACTTGTAACATCTCGGTCTGACCCGAGTATTATTTATAAGAAAATAATTAACGGAACAGTCTAGCTATAAATATCAGATGATAAGGTATAGGATAAATAATATGGCTTGAACATGTAACAACCATAACGGCATACTACTATAAGTATGTAAATGATAATCAACAAAAGGTCAATCAATATCACAAGAATCTTCTCAAAGATAAAATAGGGTATCATACCCTAAAATTGTATTCATAACAAGTCAATAACACATAAATTCACCAATGCACAAAAGCTAATATCATATTAATTAAAATCATGAAAATTGGTGAATCATAAATTCCAGAAATCATCACAAGAAATCCAGAAAACACATAAAAGGGGGAGGCCTAACACATGAATGGGAGCATGAAAACTCACCTACGCGTAAAACACATGACGAGAAGCTATCTCATGGAAGTTATCCATTAAATTTTCACACAGGAATGGCCCGAAGACCGTAGGGTGCTACCCTACATATGTGATGGCGAAACATCACACAAACGGGGTATAGTCTCCCTCGTAGACAAAGAGACATCGCTCAATCGCTAGTCTAAATCACAAAAAAAATGATCATCATGATCATCAGGAAGTGTCAATCACACCAAGCTAGTAAATATATGAGTTTAGCTTCATGTCCCATAACCACTTGCTTAACTTAAATATTTACGAACAAGCTGTAAATCTTCACTAGGAAATTGTCACAAAAAGGGTTCAATCGAACAAGTCCAAGAGCTAATCGACGAAGTGAACGCAAGCATTTCATACCACTCGTTTTACTAAGTCGTTTAAGTCGATTTCTCATCCGAGTGAAGTAAAGGCTTGTATATACTAGTAGATTGGAAATCGGTTTGAGAAAACGAACTTTGATATTTAAAATAGTGTTGAAATCGCTTTGATAAAAGAGTTTTAATATTTACTACTAGTATTGAAACCTTCATATCTTTAAAGTGAAAAGTCAGAAAACGATTGTTGAAACAAATCGAATCACATCAATTCACGTTCGAAGACGTGAGTAAAGTCCAAAGAAGTCAATCCCAAAACCATCAAAGTAGAAATTCTGATGAATGTTTTTCTAGATAAGATCCCCAACGCAGAGTAATACGGGGTTCGACCTGAGGGAAGAATGCCATGCGACCTAGCAGAAGAACAGGTCGAACGACCTAGGGGAAAACTGGTCGAACGACCTAAGTGCTAACTCGCGAGCGACCTAACGAAGTGCGCGACCTAACAGTGAGGCGCGACCTAACGAAGTGCGCGACCTAACAGTGAGGCGCGACCTAAGGATGTGCGCGACCTAACAGTGAGGCGCGACCTAAGGCCTTACGACCTAACAGAGTTACGCGACTTAAGGTGATTCGCGACCTAAGGGTACGCGACCTAACGTGGTTCGCGACCTAAGACTCGCGACTTAAATTTTTCCTGGGGGATTATAGGTCGGCAACGACCTACGACTTAAGGGCGAACGACCTAACATTTTGCCTGGAGATTATAGGTCGGCAACGACCTATGACTTAACAAAAGTCGAGCGACTTAGTGGTTTGCATAGGAATTTTAGGTCGGCAACGACCTATAACCTAAAGCTGCTTCAACCTACGACCTATTTCCCTGCGACCTAAGCCAGAACAACCTAAGCACGCAAGCGACCTAAGTCTTAACTCGTGAACGACCTAAGAAAGTGGTGACTTTTCAACGCGCGAGCTAGCAGCCTGGACGACCTAACCAGGGCAGAACGACCTAGGGCCATTTTTTGCAAACAGCACTGAAACTTGAGTTTCTCACCAGTTCAATCCAAACCAGTTGCAAACATTAATGCTAAAGTGATAGGAAGTCATTTCCAACAACCCAATGACAGTTATAGGCGAGATGTGAGATTAAAAATCTCACCTTTTCCACGAAATTGATGAAGATGAGACTTGAGAGCAAAGCAAGAACACCAACAAGCTTGAATCAATGTTCTTCACGTGAATATGGAGCTGAATCTTGGATTTGAAATAGAATTTGAGTTTGGAGTTTTAATTTCTCTTTCCCACCACCATTTTTGACAAAGCTTGAAGTGTTTGATAAAGTGAGGAAGAGGGTTGGGCCGAATTAAGAAGGTGCAGTCCAAACCAAAGTCAAAGGCAGGAAAAAGTGACAAAATTTCCACTTACTCCAAAGATGTTGAAGTGTATACTCAAAAAGATCGCAAACGTCGTTCTGAACTCAATGGGAGTGGTCTCGAGTCCTAATTTGACCGTATGCAAAAAGTAGCTTTCCGGACTAACATCCGACTAACGATAAAATATTTAAATAAAATATTTAAATATAAAATCGATAGATATGCTGGTTGTTACAAGATATCTTTGTTACTATTCCATATTATGATCCTTAGCAGCACTTTCATTTAGTATCAGAGCTTGGAATTCTATCGATCGTCACTACATCATAGAATAATGGCCAAAAAAGATCCAATCAAAATACAATAAGCAAAATCCCTTTCAAAGCCACCAATGAGGACTACAAAAAGTTACTTTATGATTTACAAATTTTTGACGCCCCACCTCTATACTCACACTAACCAAGGACACTACTGGGTAATGCCGTCAACTAGTACGAAGAATAAGGCTGTTGAGGAGCGACCAACTGTAAAATTGATTTGAGCAAGAACCGATATGTCAGATAGTATGTTATGGATTTCATTTCAAAAGTAAATCCGACATATCCAATCCAAACTCAAATCTACTACACAGCGGCCAAGTGGCCTTCGGAATCAATATAAAATAAGCACAACACAAAATAACTCACAGATATTCATATCACTAAGGCGGAAACACATATGAATATAACACATAGAAATGAACATCATAGTAGTGGTCATACAAGATCCACTACAAGCCAAAAGAATAGGTACATGTACTACACAAAAGAATAAGTATACATCAAAGAGTCTCTATCTCGTATACATGAAAGACAAAAACCACTAAGCTAAAGTAGTTAGCCACAAGTCAGAAGATAGTCCTTGCTAAGAAGTCAAGTGGAAGCACCTGCAACACCTCGGTCTGACCCGAGTATTATTTAAGAAGAAAAATAATAAACGGATCAGTCTAGCTATAATTATCATGTAAGATGAGATAGGATAAGAAATATGATAAAAACATATGATAACAATAATACCATGTTGTGACGAGTATATATTTGATAACAATGAAAATCATACAATATCTCAAATTTTCTCAAACACCAAAAAAAAAGAATACCATATTCTTTAGCTTATTCACCAAACCTCAAATATTGACAAAACATATCAATGCAAATCAAAAAATTGGTGAAACACAAATTCTATAAATCAATAATTAGAAATGCAAAAAACACAAAGTGGGAGGCTTTTCACAAACGGGAGAATGAAAACTCACCAACACGTGTATCACTAACGGGACACTATCCTATCGGTCGCTAACCCACCAAATTGAGCCGAAGCTCCTCGAACGGTAAAAGACCATGGGTCGCTACCCCACCAAATTGAGCCGAAGCTCCACCGAAATGCGGTTTAGTCCCTCACGTGGACAAAGAGACATCGCATATCGCTAGTCTAAATCATAAAATGATCATCATAGATTAATAAGTGTAAATTACACTAAGCTAGTAAATAAATGAGTTTAGCTTCATGTCCCATAACCACTAGCTTAACTTAAATATTTACGAGCAGATTGTAGATTTCCACTCGAAAATTGTCATGAGATTTCAATCGAACAAATCCAAGAATTAACCGACGAGGTAAACGCAAGCGTTTGATAGCACTTGTTTTGCTAAGTCGTTTAATTGCATTTCTCAAACGAATGAGGTAAAGGTTTATATATGCTAATAGGTTGGAAATCTATTTTAAAAACGAGCTTTGTATTAAAAGTAATGTTGAAATCATTTTTGTGAAAGAGTTAGAGTATTTACTACTAGTATAAAAACCTTTGTATTTTAAAGTGACAAATCACAGAAATGATTGTAAAAATGATCTATCACCAAAAATCCACATTTTAATAACGTGAATCAAAACCATGGAAGTCGATATCAAATCCATCAAATGGAAACTCCAAAAATCAAGAAAAGAAGTCATCAAAGTCGGTATTGATTGACAATAGCTATTCGGAACGTCAAAGATCGATAAAAATTGGAAATCCAGGCAAAATTAGGCAAATAAGCAAAAAATAATAGAACCAGACATCTGGTAGGTTTAACCAGACGTTTTACCCTGTGTTCTGGAAATTTATAATTTTTTTCTCCTTTTTCTTTTTATTTCCTGAAGCCTCCCAGACGTTTGGAAATTTCAACTAGACATCTGGTCCTGGGCTCTGGAAATTTATTTTCACTTTTATTATTTATTTTTTTCTCAGAAGCCCCTGCCAGACGTCTGGAAATTTCAACCAAATGTCTGGTTGCCTGAACTGGGCAGAAATTTGCCTAGGCCTTTGATGGTCAAATCAATTTGAAGGCGATCGGATGAGCGATGCAGGCTAGGGATTTATGCCAAGCGACAACCCAGCCCTATAGGTTCTTCGATACACCCCAAACAACATGTCCAAACATCCAAGATAGGATCTTTAGAGATTTTGACTTCAAAATACCAAAATTGGAAAATTTACCAAACCAATTCAAATCAAAAGCAATTGAACATGAAATAAATGTTAGGAATTCATACCTAAAAACAATGAAATCTATAGACATAGATGTGAGTTCAAGAACTCACTTTTAAACTCAAAAACAAGAAATGAGAAGCTCTAAAACAAAGCAAGATCAATCTCTCTTCAACTTCACTTCAAGAACCTTCAATCTATGATCACACGCAATGAATTTCCTAAGTTAGATTATAGGAAAAATCAAGAATTGAATAGGAATTGAGATGGAGAAGATGAAGAGCATGCTTACCTAAGCTTCTCCTTGATTTTGGAACTTGAATTTGAATTTCCTAAGGGAACTAGGGCTTAGGAATTTCTAATCTCCTCTCTTTCCCCCATTTTTCATTTAGCTTGAGTGTTAGGAATAATTATGAGTAGAATGAATGAAGGGGAGAGGAGTTAGGGTATTTGGTAGAAGCGTTTGGGTTAGCATATTGGGTTAATGGGCTAGAACCCAACCCAATGCCCAAATTAAAATACCAAAATCCTAATCAACTCCAAACATATCGATGTTTATACTTAAACAAGTTGTAAACATCGTTTTGAACTCAATGAAAATGATCTCGAGTCCGAATTCGACTGTTTACAAAAATTCACATTTTGGACTTTAATTCAACTAACGATGCTATATTTAAATAAAACATTTAAATATATAATCGTAAAATATGTGGGTTGTTACAGACTCCCCTCCTTAAATAAATTGCGTCCTCGTAATACTTAAGAAGAAAATAAAGAGTAACAACCACTATAAGGCAAACAACATAAAAGAAAATTTTAAAGTGAGAAGTTCACCTTAAGGTGCACGAGAGAGTAAGTCCGAATGTGTTCGCTCGATGAATTCTCTGGATTCCAAAGAACAATCCTTAGGATTTGCTAACCATTGAACTTTCATAAGCGGAACATATTTATTACGAATGTGTTTAACCTTTGTAGCAATGATACGAATAGGATGTTGCTCATAAGTCAAATTAGGTGAAACTTCAATTTCTTCAATAACACTAGGCTCAAGAATAGAATCGGAATCTCTAAGGTATTTCCGTAGTAGAGAAACTTGAAATACATCATGAATAGCAGAAAATTGACCCGGTAATGAAAGGCGATAAGCCACAGAACCAATGCGTTCGGTCATGGGAAATGGGCCAATAAATCGAGGTGCTAACTTTCCCGATCGACTGATACGCAGAACACCCTTCATAGGTGAAACACGAATGAATACCAAATCTCCCACAGAAAATTCCAAATTCCTTCTTTAGTTATCGGTATAGGATTTTTGTCTACTTTGAGCTTCTTTCATCTTATGACGAATAAGGTCAATCTTTTCTGTGGCATCACGAATAAAATCTAGACCTAAAACCAGCTTCTCACCGGCTTCAAGCCAACACGAAGGAGATCGGCATGGCCTTTCGTAGAGTGCCTCGAAAGGTGTCATACCAATACTAGATTGGAAGCTATTATTGTACGAAAACACGACAAGGGAAATATGATCTTCCCAACTTCCACCAAAATCTAGAACACATGCACGAACGAGATCTTCAAGAGTTTGATTCACACGCTCGGTTTGTCCATCGGACTGAGGATGATAAGCGGTGCTAAAATTAAGTTTCGTTCCCAAAGCTTTTTTTTGAAGATCCTTCCAAAAACCACTAGAAAATAATGGATCATGATCGCTAACAATAGAAGTAGGAACTCCATGCAATTTAATAATTTATTTAACATAGAGTTTGGCCAAAAGAGGTACGGTTCGGTTAGACCGAACGGGAAGAAAATGGGCGGATTTGGTAAGTCTATCTACAATCACCCATAAACTGTCATGACCCAAACGAGAACGGGGAAGGCCGTCAATAAAGTCCATGGAAATTTGATCCTACTTCCAAACGAGAATGTCTAAAGGTTGCAATAACCCACCGGGCCTCTGATGCTCGGCCTTTACAAGTTGGCAAGTCATGCAACGCTTAATAAAGTTAGCAATATTAGATTTCATTCCATCCCAATAATAAAGTCATTTCATGTCCGCAAACATTTTACTACTACCAGTATGAATGGTAAATTTAGAACGATGAGAATCTTCTAAAATGTCTTTACGAAGTTCACTAATATTTGGCACAATAAGTCTACCAAATTTTCGAATGCCTCTGCGAGCATCGATTTCAAAGTCTTTCAGACCATCAATATTATTTTTATCCCTATAACTTTGGCTAAGATGAGCCAATTTGGGATTGTGCTTTTGAGCTTCAACGATGTGGTTTAAAATAGATGGATGAGCCTCATGGCTACATAAAACAAGAGATGGACATGAATTGAATTCACGATCTCGAACCTCACAAGTGGAAAAAGTCTCGAGATCATTCCATTCGGATATCATCATGGAGACAACTGCTTGTTGCTTACGACTAAGGGCATCGACAACATGATTTCCCTTTTCGGGAGTATAGAGAATATCGAGATCATAAGATGCAAGGAATTCAAGCCAACATTGTTGATGCAAATTAAGTTCCTTTTGAGAGAACAAATACTTCAAAGATTTATGATCGGTGTAGAGAACAAATTTCTCTCCCAAAAGATAATGATGCCAAATTCTAAGAGCGAAAACAATGGCCGCGAGCTCTAGATCATGAGTGGCATATCTAGTCTCTACATGCTTTAATTGTCTAGAAGCATAAGCGATAACACGTTCCCTTTTGCATGAGAACGACACCCAAACCAATACGACTAGCATGGGTACAAACAGTGAAGTCTTGGTTCCCTTCGGGAATCACAAGAATATGAGCATCAGAAAGGAGTTCATTTAATTTTTTGAAAAGTAGCTTCTATTTTAAATAATTTGTTTCATGATCCTCTTTCCCGAAAAGCTAAGTCATTCAAAATTATGATTAACTTTATGTAACCATCTTTAAAAAAATCAAATTTACTTATTACAAGTCAATTTACTGTGTCTGATTGTCCCATCATAGTGTTTAGGAGACTCCTATCGATAACGTTGACCAGGTGCATCGACCAGAATTCTTAAAGCACTCAATGGGCAATATAACACAAAATGATCTTCTATATGACAAACATGTCTCTTAAAATTTTTATGAATATTCTTTCTCATTTTAAGAACAAAATCCAATTATACTTATAAATATATCTTATTAGAAAGACTGGAAATTTTAAATTGTTGTTTTCACCCATTATCAATGAATACAAGGATGGACTTATCTAGATATTCGTAGAATACTCGATTCATAAGATGGATGAAATAAGCTGGAGGGTTCATCAAACCGAATGACATAACGAGCCACTCATAAGAATCATAACGAGTGCAGAACGCGGTAAGTGAAACGCACTCCTTCGCAACTCGTAGTTGATGAAACCAGTGGCAAGGTCGAGCTGAAAAGACCTTAGCACCACTCAATTGATCGCTTAGGTAGTAATCCTAAGACAGGCTTAAAGATATCGGGAAATTCACGAACTACTTGAATGAGGGAAATAACATCTTCCTCATCATCATTATCGTCATTATGTGGGTTTAAAGAATAAAATGATGCCACCGAATTGGAATTGAAATCATTAAGAACAATAGAAATCTGCTTAACAGATTGAGGATGTCGAAGATGGATAGTCCTCTCGGGATATAAGATATGGGCTTCATAACGATTAAGTAATCATTTCCCAAAATCAATTTCGAAACCTAAGTAGCGCATAACATGCAAATCGGATCGAAAAGTATAATCACATAAAATAATCTCGACATTTTTACAAAGTAAACTGAGTGTTGTGGATCCACCAACCGGATTTGCAATTCTCACTGAAGTCATCAAGCCCATAATATTTAAAGAAAAAGTATCAACAAGTTCTTTTGATATAAAAGAATGAGATGCACCCGTATAAAAAAGAATTCAAATAGGATGATCATGAAACAAAATATGACATCAAGGACAGAATGAGAAATACCTTGACCAAGAGAAGTGTTACTAGGGACTTGCACAACATCAGCTTTCCCTCTTTCTTGCTTTAATGTTTGGGACATGAAGATTTAGGATGACCCAAACTTTTGCAATAGCGACAAGTAAGGGACTTCAGACACTTATTTGCATAGTGGTCCTTAGATCCACAATTATAGCATTCTCCACGATTAGGGGTAGGAGTCTTTGCTACCGAAGTTGCTTGCTTTCCTTTCTTGTTAGGATTAGGTTTGAACTTATTATCGGGATGCCTCTTCTTGTTGCTGTTGAAGTTCTTCTTGGCACCTCCAACATCACTATCACTTCCTTTATCGACCTCTTCAAGTCGAAGAGCGATATCTACAAGCTGATCGAAAGGAACTTCTAGTTTAAGAAGTAAAGCCTTTTTGAGATTCTTATTCGACCCATAGATAAACCTCTGATTTTTCTTCAATGGGGCATTAATATTATGATATCCCGGAAATTTTGGGCAATAATCAATTTAATAATCTATTTAAAAATTAAATTGATTTAATAATCTTTGTTAATAAAGATTTAAATTGGTTTAACAATCTGCTTTTATAAATATTTAATTGGTAAATATTATCTTTTAAAGGCTAATTAAATTGTTTTCTATTTATAATGTATATATATATAATTGTATATATTGTAAATAGAAAAGCTTTAGATGGAATTTAACAAATAAAACATAATTTTCAGATTCTAATATATTTTGGTAATTTGGGATTTATGATTTAATTTAATATAAAGCTTTTCAAAGTTATTTAATAAATAAATTATATGGTTTTTGAATACTCAAGATAAATGTTAATTGTTTAAATTTATTTTAGCTTAAGTTTAAAATAGAAATGAATTAACAAAAAGGTTTGTTTTATTTTATTTTTGAATATAGCTTGCTAAATATGATTTGAAGAATATATATATGTTTAAAATACAATTTGCATATGATATGTTAATTCAATTAATAATAATGATAATTTATAATCTCTTTTATAAATTATTTTAAATTAATAAGTATGTTATTTTCAAACAATATAAATAATGTATTGTTTTTAAATAAATAGATTTTAATGTAAAATAGGATTTGTTATTTCAAATTGAATGTGTTGTTTAAGATTAACTTGAAATTGGATTTTTAAATATAATTTGCATTTGAATTTAAATTAAATTTGAAATTCAAAAGAGGTAAGATTCAAATAGTTTTGGGATTTTTTTTTATGTATAAACTTTTAATTACAAAAATAATTAGTTTTGTTTCTTTTGAAAAGTTATCTATATATATATATATATAAATAAGTAATTGTATTTAATAAATAAAGAAAAAGGTTTATTTACATTTAAAATAAACATAAATCAATAAAAAGGACATGTGTAATTCTCTAAAGACTATATTATAACAAGTGTTAATTTATTAACTACTCAATGTGACAAATGTCAAATTTTAGTTTTATTTTTCTTTTATTTTTAATAAACTACCAATTAACTTATATAAGCATATAACTCTCCTCTATTTCTTCCCTTATTTTCCCATTCTCTAAGTTTTCAGCCTGAGACAAATTTTCAATAATTTGTAACTTGATCTTCCTCTAAAAAATAATCAATAACCAACTACTCAAAACCAAAACACTAAATTCCTATAATTCATTTCTTTATAAGCTTGTTTTCTTTTCAAATCTGTAACCATCTTCAAAATTGCAAAGCCTGTAAGCAAATCCCTGTAATCCAGTAAAACATGAAAATCAAACCCCTCACATCAAGATCATATTCCCTGTAATTGTTTCAAGCATATCTGTAGCCTGCCTGCATTCATTTGCAATCTGGAGTCAGCATTCAAAATTTAAAAGATTTAAAACCAAAAGCCTGAACTTCTTCTTCAAATCTGTGATTTTCAAAAGCTTGCATTCTTCAAACTAGAATCAAAGCAGTCTCTGTTTCAAGAATTTCAGTTCTATAAGGATCAGCAATTCAACCTTAGTAATCATAGAGGCAATTCAAGTTTTAAAAGTTTTCAAATCCAAGAAGCAATTCTAGTTCCTTTTCAAATTCCAGATTTTAGCTTAAAAGCCTGTACACTGTTCTCTGTTTTCTTCAAAACTGGTGAGTAAACATTTCAATTTAAAAACAGTTTAAAATTTGAGACTTGAACTTTGATGCATGAATGAAATCTTGAAGTAAAATAGTTTGAAATGATGTGCATGTATGCTTAGATTGAAATGTATGTGTATACATTTATGTGATATGTCTGATGATTATCTCTGTTATATTACATTATTCCTTTCATGAATAAAAGAATTCATATCTTCATATGTAGTTGATTATAGGCTAGGATCTGAGAATAGAAAATGTCTGTAAGTATATATATATTTATATATATAGTTTTAAATAAATATATGATGTATTTATTTAAAAAATTTGAAATCTACAGGTCTGATCATATTATAGGCTAAAATTAAATGTCCAGAATTCTTGAATTAATTCTATAACATGATTCTAGATTACAAATGATGAATTTAGAAACCAGAATCATAATTTTTAGTTTGGTATAATTCGAGGTATGCTAAGTTGATCAATTTTGGGCTATTTGTAAATTCCTGTTGATCGGAGGTAATGGAGAAGTCGTGATTGTTTATGGTGGAAGCTTGCATGTTGGAGGTTCCAGGAAAAATAAGGGAAAAATTTCCTGATGATGGTGGTGGCCACGCGAGTTCAATTTAGGGTTTTATTGTGTGTTTTAGTCGAGAGTGTTTGCGAGTTGATGGCGTTGGCTATGGAGCATCGGAGGAGATCGCGTAAGTGGGAAACGAAGCTGGAAGTCGAGGCGTTGCTATGGTCGGAAGGACAAGAGTTTCGGTGGACGAGATCGTCGTCGGCGTGAGTTTTTATCAATCAGAGTGGGTTCCAGGCGTTTCTCGTTCGGTTCGAATTCGATTTGCTATCGAATTCAGTTATATGGGTGGATGTATTGATTGTCGAGGTCGTGGGCAGTTTGGCAATGATCGGAGAGATGATCGGAGTTGAGTAGTTCAACGTGCACGTGCACGTGTGTACTGATATCTGGGTTTGTTAAGGGAGTTTGGGGAAGAAGGGAAATACTCGGGTCAGACTCGGGGTTGAAGGGGCTTTTCTCGAAGTACGCGAGTGATCGCGAGAGATACGGGGTAGGCTCGAGAATTTGGTTTGTTTGCTCGGGTATTCTATAAACATAGAATCCTGGTTTCAAATTGTAAGGTAAATTTTAATTTCTAGGTTTTAAAATTTTAAAAAAGGAAAATCAAGTTCAAATTTAAAAAGAAAGCAAGTTTGAATTTATTAAATTTCCAAAAGAAGGATATTAGATTAGTTTAAAAGTATGTTTTTTTAAAATTGAATATGTTTCAAAAATATAAATGTTTAGAAGTGTTTTTTTTAAAAGAAATATAAACTAGATTTATTTTTGTAATTGAATTCAAAAGTGTTTTCAAATAAATGTACTAGATCAAGTTTTTAAGAAAAGAAATTTAAACAAGTTTCTAAGTAAGTTTCAAAAATAATGGTTAAACAAAGTGTTAAAAATATATTTAAAGGAGATAAGATTAAAGAATATTTAATTAGAGTGTTTAATTAAGGTAAATGGTTTAGCTAAATTAATTAAGGTCCTATTAAGTAAATAAAGTATAATTACTTAATTAATTGAAGATAGGTAATTAATTATTCTAAGATAATTACTTTGGTTTAATTAAGGATAATCATTTTGGAAAATTGATTGAGTATAATTATTGAATATTTAGTTAATGAAAGAAATTAGAGGTTAATTAATTAAAAAGAATAATTACTTTATGGAAGTAATTAATGAAAGGTAATTAAGGGTTAATTACTTTGATAATTAATATGATGAGTTAAGGTTATTTAATTAATTTATGTGATTAATAAAAGTTAAATTAATTAATGTGATTAATTAATAGAGGTGATAAATAAAGGATAATTACTTGATTTAAAAGTAATTAGTGGATAATTACTTGATTTAAAAGTAATTAGTGGATAATTAATAAAAGTAATTTGTGGATAATTACTTAATGGAAATGATTTGAGGTTAATTAATGGGAGTAATTAAGGAATAATTACTTAGTATAATTTCTTAATTAAGGTTTAATTAAATAAAGGTAAGTGATTTATAGTTAATTGATTTCTTTAATTAATTAAAGAATAATTACTTAATGTAATTGTAACGTCCCGGAATTTTTCGACTTTCGAAAATTCAACATCGATACTCACTTTATCGACTGCCGAGAAATCGAATGCCGGAAACCCGAAATGTTATGGTTTAAGAAAGAAGAAAGAGGTAGAAGAAGAAGATAGAAGAAAAAGAAAAGAAAAGGGAACAATAGAGGGAACAATAGAACAACATTAGAACAGAAAACAATATTAGAATCTTACACATCGCAGCGGAACAATATATAATAAATAAACACTAGTCTTTTAAAACAAAGAGTTATATCAGTTTATACATACATCAATCATCAGAGTCAATATACAACTCAATACAACACAGCACATCAATGGACAGTTATATAACTTGTCCTTATACAGAATACACAGCGGAATAAATAAATAATTACGGATACAAATACTACGTCTCGCCATCCAGCTTGCTTCCAAAGCTCCAGAATATCCAGAATATCCTGATAATCTAACTCTAGGCTGCCCGTGTGGAAATTGGTGGGCACCCAGAGTTTAGAAGGGAACAATAAACTTCGAGTCAGTCATGGTGACTGGTGTGAGATCGTAAAACAGTTTATTCTTTAAAATAAACAACAGGAAAACTTTAAAGTCAATTCGCAATGCTTTTTGGAAAATGAAACTACCATAAGGCCTCCCACACACACACACAATGCAAACGCAGAATCAGAGGAGATTTCTCCTTATGATAGTCAAAGATGCTTGATACGCAAAATCAAATCCTTTTGATATTATTATTATTGCATAGTGTAGAAAACATTTCGAAAGTATAATATTAATCTTAGCCAACATACGACCAGTATCGTATGCCTACTATAGCTACTATGTTCAATAGCAGGTTACCGCCACATTCCATAGCAGGTAATACAACTAAAACCGTACACGTCACGTATTGTTTCTTTGGATTTCCAACAAATGGTTAGGCTAAGGAACTTCCTATTCCACGAATAGAACGCCTCTGGAATGACGTCCCGAGAAATAACCTAACATTACGGTTAGATCTCTGCCAACACAAGGCCGGGTTACCTCTGCAAAAATAGGTAACTACTAACACGCGTATGCCATCCCCCGATCGTAACCGATCTTCCCGAGGATCCCCGATTCGCAACAAACCACATAGTAAAAATGCAGCAACCACATATGTTAAGTATCTGGGCTCCATACCATGATACCACCTCTATCCAAAAGGAATGACATACACTAAGGGGCGCTACTCCCTAGAACCTTACTGCATCCTTCCTGTTTTGACCATTTCCGAGGTGTGAGGCTCGACGAAGTTTCGTCCACAAAGCTACGCTTTCTACAAAGCCATGCTTCGGGTCAAACAAATGATCAACCTATGATCACAAAGATATAAGATCAAACAAATGATCATATCACAAATGATCAAACACTGATCATTTCACAGCAACACTCAGTATGCCACGTTACCAAATTGGGAATATATCGCTGATGAATTTCAACTACATAACCTCTTAGCTTGTACGTCTCAGAGAAGGGTGTTAAGCTAAGAGAATAAATTCTCCGCCACCAACATATATGTATTTGAAAGAAATCAGCTTTATATCTCAAATTGCAACGTCAGACACACAATCCTTACAAGTCTGTTCCGGGATCGAACAGAACCGAAGGCACTTCTCACGAAGCCCTTGCATATCCAGATAATTTTTAATCACGTCCGGACTTCCGGTCACTAAGGGTGATAAAAACCGCTAAATCGGAGATCAGCCGATGTAGAGTAACTCGACGGTAATCCTTCCGTTTTCAAAAATATCCGGTCTTCAACACCGGTCATCAAATGCAATTTATAACGACGTATCACATATTCGGAATGGGTTATACGACCCCATGGTCCTTTCCCGGCTAACCCGAATAGTGAGCGATTATTTAAAAATAAGTGTGGCAATCAAATTCATCCAATTCACAACAAATACCTATTCAAGGTAATTATTGATAGTCGGTTATTTAACTATCAATAAAGATGCGCAACATCATCAGATTCCAAATAATTTTCCAAATTATTGTATCTTTCAAAATATCTTTACTAGATATAACATTTCCACACTTAACCATTTGAAAACAATTTCAAATCAATTTCCACACTTCAAAAATAAATCAATATTTATTTTTAAACAACTTCGCTTTCTTTTATAAATTCCGTATTAAATTTACATTTTTTGAATATCTACTAATATTCGATTTTCAAATCGTTTTCAATATTCAATTTCAATTTATCCTTAAGAAGATAAATTCTCAAAACGTTTCGTTTCATTTGGAAAAAGCATTTCCATACTTATTTAAAAATAAGTGTTTCACAAATCATTTATTTTCAGCGTTCGAAAATATTCGATATACTTAAATCAAATTAAGTATATATTCATTCTTTAAGGAAAACATTTATTATAACAACATTTATTTGAGTCAAAACGAATGTTACGTAAAACATTGTTATGACGACTCAAAATCACTAGTATAGGGATTCGAAAATTAAGATAGATATGTAAATCCCAATACTATATAAAACATTTCCTTTCGGAAACCATTTACTATAACAACAGTGTTATAGTCCACCATTTCCTTAAATTTCTCGAAAACGTCTATTTCAACAAGAACTGTTGAAATCTATGCTTTCGATTCATAATACGTTTTAAAACATCTTTAAAACGTTTAACTTCATTTTAAAATATCACTTCTTCAAAAATGAATCCATTTTATTCAAAAATATATTCACTGTCCAGAGTCGTGAATATATCTTCTTTTAAAAACTTCTATAAATAAATAAATTTATCCAATTCAATCTATTTCAAATTTATAAACACGTTTATAAATTCTATTTCTATTTTAATAACAACCTCGACTTATAAATCTTCTTTTTATTAACTTCCATATTTTTTCTTATCAAAATAAGTGATTTCGTATTTATAAACAGCATTTATAAATCCCAATTTTATTTATAAGAACTTCAATATTAAATCCATTTCAATATTGATTTCTAAATTTATTTCAACTTTAAATAAATCTCCATACTGATTTCTCAAAAATTCGTTTCTAAATATTAAATCAATTACAGATTGATTTCAAATTTTATTTATCACTACTACAATAAATTCCTTATTTTTCTCAAATTATTCAATATTTTGTTTTTAAAATGGATTCTTCAAATTGAAATCATTTTACATGGATTTCCCGAATTATTTCAATTTACCCATTAAATTTCTAATTGGATTTCCAACTTATCTTCTTTTAAATAAATTCCTTTTTAAGAAAATAAATTTCAACCGTTTCTTTCAATCTATTTGAAAATCCAAATTTTAAATTAGATTCTTCAATTTATAATCACTGTTTTATGAAATTCATTTATTTAGCATTTTCACTTTATTCTAGAATTTATTCCATAAGATTATATAAATTAACTTTTATACTTTTAAATTCCTTTCTTCAAAATTTATTAAATTTCTAAAATTTATTCACTTAAAAATTTCTACTTGAATTTACAAATTCAATCTCAATTATTATTTGGAATCCAATGATATCAAAAATCTATTCGGCCAATTTTTTTTATTTTCAAACAATTCCCAATCATCAATATCATCGATCGTATCAATATAATCATTCACAGAATTATCATATCATAATATAATAAATTCACAACAATATTGAGGGGTCCAGTTGGATCCCTCCAACCTGTTTCCCTGCATCCAAAAACGTCAGCACAATACCAATTCCACTTCGAGGTGGAATATCGCGGTATATGGGTTTTATAAAAATAATCCGCTTACTAACGGCGCAATAGGGTCTCATCCGCTATACGAGGCGGGAAAATCATCAATCCAATATATACATATGCCAATATGTATATATTGCTATATATATAAATATATATCCTACTATATCTAATATCACAATCAACATAGCAACAATCAGTCAATAAATAACTGTCATACAAAATATATTTTTGAGTGAGAAAATAATCTCACCTTTGCTTTTAATTCGCAATCCATTTCCATTTCGGTTTGTTTTTCTCCATTTATACCTTGTATAAATAAATTATACAATCTATTAATATTTGAACAGATCGAAAAATAAATTTTCATTTGATAATTTTGATTCACCAGTGATTTTATTTTTACCGACATTCTTTTAAATAAACGTATTTAACTAAACCTTTTGATTTCAAACCAACTTTCCTTTTTTACTTTAAACAAAAATCTCATTTACATAAGTATTTCCGACATTTTGCTTATATGCTTATTTAATTTATACCTAACTGCTTATAAAAATAAGCTATTAAAAATCTTATCTTTATATAATTCACATATATATATATATATATATATATATATTTTTCTAAAAGATAAATAGGTCAAAACATTTATATTTATTTTTCATATTTCTGTTTTATATCTGTGGCATATCTACATATATGTATTTACTGTGATTTTCCCTTTTCCTTTCCTATCTGTTTTAATATATATTAACTAAATTAAAACAAAAAGAAGAAAAAAAATTATACCTCACTGGAAAAAATTTTAGAACCCAGATCATTGCTCGAAGCCTCAGTCTGCACTCGCGATTACAATACCATCATTGCTGACATTGCAACAGCCCATCATCGTGACATCACCGCCAAAAGCATCTTCATCAATCACCGCTCGAACCACCTTCCAAATGCTCGAGTTCGAGCACTTTCGATCGCAACCCAACCAGGCAAAAACTTAGGCAGAGCGTCGCCAAGTCCTACGAGTACCACCACATCCTTAATGACGATCGATGCTTCCCCAGTCGCGACCCCGTCGAGTCGCCATCATCACGATATCGAACTCGCGACCGCTTCCTTCTTACCAAACTTGCACGTCGCCTCCCAATCGACCGAGAACTTCATCGTCTCTATTGCCTGCTCGACTTTGCCTTCGTCGCCGCGAGCTAAGCTCGAATTCGCGAGCTCAATTCCCTCCTCCTCAGTCGCCCACGGCCTTGAGTCGAACGACGCGACTCCACTTCCCTCTCGAATCTCGATTTGAAACCCCTTTTTTTTCTTGAACAAGACTGTTGTTTTTTTTTTCTTTTTCCTTTTCGAACGATTCGAACTACGGCCATTTATTTGATTTCGAAGCTGCTGTTTATCTGGGTGTAGAGGGAGATAGAATGATTTTTTTTTCTTTCGACAAAAAGGGAAGTCGCGATTGATTTCATTTTTTAACGAAAGGAGATTTTGAGTTCGGCCATTGTTTTTAAATTTTTGAAGCTGTTGTTGATTTTTATCTTGAACGAGAGAATAATGTATGCGGCCATGCTTTGATTTTGAAGAGGTATGTCGCTCGATTTGAAATGAACATGTCTGCCTTACCTCTATAGTGTTTTGAGTTGAGGCCAAACGTACCAATGTTGACCAAATACAAAGTTTAAATTTAAATTGAATTCCATTTAAATTCCAACGCGTTTAACTATCGTATGGTCACATAACAACCCCGAAAATTACGAAAATTGAAATCCGACAATAATTCCATATTACGGACCCAATGGAACTGGTTTCGTCAAATTCCGAGACTGTTTGAAAAATGACTAATTTTAAATATCGGTTAAACGATATAAATTTCAAAACTGATCAAATCAATTCGAAATTGGATTCTGAAGCTTCTATTATCTTCAGAATTATCAATACGAATTTTAAAAGCTTTCGAAATATTTTTCTTCAGCTTAAAATCGAAGATCCAAATTTTTTATCCAGTTTCAATAGATTAAATTTTATAATTTAATCGCCCATTTTCAAAGTTATATTCGGGATACAAATTAAATCATCGCTCAAATATTTAAAATTAATTAAATATTATCAATTTAATTTGTTCAAAATTCTGGGTCGTTACAAACTTCCCTCCTTAAAAGAATTTCGTCCCGAAATTACAAGTCAGGAAGAAAAGTCCTTAACTCGTCTACTATTTTCAACTCCAATAGTTTTTATCAAATTTTTCAAAACAAATCTTTCTACTAAAGATTCGTTATCAATTCATCTAACTCTCCAACTTCAGTTATAAGTTTCAAAACAACATTGTTTTCTTAAAAATTCAAATTTAAATTCGAATTCAAATTTTAAACTTCCAAATTTTATCAAAAATTTTCTAACACTCGAAATTTTCGAAAAATTTCGCCAGCGTCTCCTTTGCGCGGCTAATACGGCACTACTACAAAACGTCCCTACGGACTCTCAGATTTCAAAAAGAAAAAGAAAAGGCCAAGCGGCCAGACCAGAAATCATCAAAAACTCATATTAAAATTCAAATACTTACCTTTTGTCGAGCAATTCAAATTATCTTTGAAATCAAATCCAATTTCCTTTATAACACCTGTATCCTACTAGCCATAATATCTAGTTATACTATTCAAACTATTTTGCAAATTCTATTACAAAATTTTCAATATAAACTACTTATATCATCTTTAAGTTCATTATTGAAGTTACATATTCAATTTCGTTTGAATTCAATTCCAACATTTAATCCTATTTGGGTTCAAGTTATCCTCTGAATATTGAATTTATCAATTATCTGTCATTTACAACTACACTATCTTAAATTAGTTCCAATTACTAATTCAAATTGATATCAATTCAATTTATTTTGATTCTACTTCGGTTTCAACATTTAGTTTGAATTTCATTTGCTACCAAATTCAAAAGAAGTTTAACATTCAGTTTTTATCTTATTCACTTCATTAAATTGATTCGCTTGCATTTACATTCATTTAACTTCATTCTTTAAGCTTTACTTACTAATTTTAGTTTAACTTCACAAATCAAATTCAATTCTAGTTATATTCACTTATAAATTCAAAATGAATTTTAACTTTCAATTTCACTTTCATTAGATCACAATTGTAAATTTATTCATTCATTCACAATTTTCATTTATTTTCAATTTGAATCTTATTCCAATCAGATTTCAAATGTTTTATAAGTTATTAACTTATTTACGTTCCATTATGAATTTTATCTTTTATTCATCTTTCATTTATAAATTCATTTACAATTTTACATTCACAATTCTATTCATATATTACAATTCACATTTATAATTTACATTCTCAAATCTCATTTGTATGTGAATTTTATTTCTTAACTTTGGAATTATAATTCCAATTTCTCATTTAATTTCAATGATAATAGTTTAATATTATCACTTCTAGCAACCATGCAACCATATACTATAATAACACATAGAAAAATCGTTTCTTTTCTGTACAAAAATAGTTTCGGGTAAAATTATCTCATCTACCCTATTTTAAAACAATACTATGCCAAATTGTTCTATTCAAGTGTTTAGAAACCCCTTCGATCCAGTTTTGCAGACTGTGCCGACGAAGGTTCATATGCCATTCAATAAACCAATCATCACAAAACAATTTTATATTAACTAACAAATACGCGCTCATATCTATTATTACACTCAACTCATTCTAGAGTACTGCTGACTCTATCTCTAATGAGTAACACCCAACAGAGCAGGGTTGTCGCTTAACCATATGCTCTGATACCAAATGTAACGTCCCGGAATTTTTCGACTTTCGAAAATTCAACATCGATACTCACTTTATCGACTGCCGAGAAATCGAATGCCGGAAACCCGAAATGTTATGGTTTAAGAAAGAAGAAAGAGGTAGAAGAAGAAGATAGAAGAAAAAGAAAAGAAAAGGGAACAATAGAGGGAACAACAGAACAACATTAGAACAGAAAACAATATCAGAATCTTACACATCGCAGCGGAACAATATATAATAAATAAACACTAGTCTTTTAAAACAAAGAGTTATATCAGTTTATACATACATCAATCATCAGAGTCAATATACAACTCAATACAACACAGCACATCAATGGACAGTTATATATATTGTCCTTATACAGAATACACAACGGAATAAATAAATAATTACGGATACAAATACTACGTCTCGCCATCCAGCTTGCTTCCAAAGCTCCAGAATATCCAGAATATCCTGATAATCTAACTCTAGGCTGCCCGTGTGGAAATTGGTGGGCACCCAGAGTTTAGAAGGGAACAATAAACTCCGAGTCAGTCATGGTGACTGGTGTGAGATCGTAAAATAGTTTATTCTTTAAAATAAACAACAGGAAAACTTTAAAGTCAATTCGGAATGCTTTTTGGAAAATGAAACTGCCATAAGGCCTCCCGCACACACACACAATGCAAACGCAGAATCGGAGGAGATTTCTCCTTATGATAGTCAAAGATGCTTGATACGCAAAATCAAATCCTTTTGATATTATTATTATTGCATAGTGTAGAAAACATTTCGAAAGTATAATATTAATCTTAGCCAACATACGACCAGTATCGTATGCCTACTATAGATACTATGTTCAATAGTAGGTTACCGCCACATTCCATAGCAGGTAATACAACTAAAACCGTACACGTCACGTATTGTTTCTTTGGATTTCCAACAAATGGTCAGGCTAAGGAACTTCCTATTCCACGAATAGAACGCCTCTGGAATGACGTCCCGAGAAATAACCTAACATTACGGTTAGATCTCTGCCAACACAAGGCCGGGTTACCTCTGCAAAAATAGGTAACTACTGACACGCGTATGCCATCCCCCGATCGTAACCGATCTTCCCGAGGATCCCCGATTTGCAACAAACCACATAGTAAAAATGCAGCAACCACATAGGTTAAGTATCTGGGCTCCATACCATGATACCACCTCTATCCAGAAGGAATGACATACACTAAGGGGCGCTACTCCCTAGAACCTTGCTGCATCCTTCCTGTTTTGACCATTTCCGGGGTGTGAGGCTCGACGAAGTTTCGTCCACAAAGCTACGCTTTCTACAAAGCCATGCTTCGGGTCAAACAAATGATCAACCTATGATCACAAAGATATAAGATCAAACAAATGATCATATCACAAATGATCAAACACTGATCATTTCACAGCAACACTCAGTATGCCACGTTACCAAATTGGGAATATATCGCTGATGAATTTCAACTACATAACCTCTGAGCTCGTACGTCTCAAAGAAGGGTGTTAAGCTAAGAGAATAAATTCTCCGCCACCAACAGATATGTATTTGAAAGAAATCAGCTTTATATCTCAAATTGCAACGTCAGACACACAATCCTTACAAGTCTGTTCCGGGATCGAACAGAACCGAAGGCACTTCTCACGAAGCCCTTGCATATCCAGATAATTTTTAATCACGTCCGGACTTCCCGTCACTAAGGGTGATAAAAACCGCTAAATCGGAGATCAGCCGATGTAGAGTAACTCGACGGTAATCCTTCCGTTTTCAAAAATATCCGGTCTTCAACACCGGTCATCAAATGCAATTTATAACGACGTATCACATATTCGGAATGGGTTATACGACCCCATGGTCCTTTCCCGGCTAACCCGAATAGTGAGCGATTATTTAAAAATAAGTGTGGCAATCAAATTCATCCAATTCACAACAAATACCTATTCAAGGTAATTATTGATAGTCGGTTATTTAACTATCAATAAAGATGCGCAACATCATCAGATTCCAAATAATTTTCCAAATTATTGTATCTTTCAAAATATCTTTACTAGATATAACATTTCCACACTTAACCATTTGAAAACAATTTCAAATCAATTTCCACACTTCAAAAATAAATCAATATTTATTTTTAAACAACTTCGCTTTCTTTTATAAATTCCGTATTGAATTTACATTTTTTGAATATCTACTACTATTCGATTTTCAAATCATTTTCAATATTCAATTTCAATTTATCCTTAAGAAGATAAATTCTCAAAACATTTCGTTTCATTTGGAAAAAGCATTTCCATACTTATTTAAAAATAAGTGTTTCACAAATCATTTATTTTCAGCGTTCGAAAATATTCGATATACTTAAATCAAATTAAGTATATATTCATTCTTTAAGGAAAACATTTATTATAACAACATTTATTTGAGTCAAAACGAATGTTACGTAAAACATCGTTATGACGACTCAAAATCACTAGTATAGGGATTCGAAAATTAAGATAGATATGTAAATCCCAATACTATATAAAACATTTCCTTTCGGAAACCATTTACTATAACAACAGTGTTATAGTCCACCATTTCCTTAAATTTCTCGAAAACGTCTATTTCAACAAGAACTGTTGAAATCTATGCTTTCGATTCATAATACATTTTAAAACATCTTTAAAACGTTTAACTTCATTTTAAAATATCACTTCTTCAAAAATGAATCCATTTTATTCAAAAATATATTCACTGTCCAGAGTCGTGAATATATCTTCTTTTAAAAATCTTCTATAAATAAATAAATTTATCCAATTCAATCTATTTCGAATTTATAAACACGTTTATAAATTCTATTTCTATTTTAATAACAACCTCGACTTATAAATCTTCTTTTTATTAACTTCCATAATTTTTTCTTATCAAAATAAGTGATTTCGTATTTATAAACAGCATTTATAAATCCCAATTTTATTTATAAGAACTTCAATATTAAATCCATTTCAATATTGATTTCTAAATTTATTTCAACTTTAAATAAATCTCCATACTGATTTCTCAAAAATTCGTTTCTAAATATTAAATCAATTACAGATTGATTTCAAATTTTATTTATCACTACTACAATAAATTCCTTATTTTTCTCAAATTATTCAATATTTTGTTTTTAAAATGGATTCTTCAAATTGAAATCATTTTACATGGATTTCCCGAATTATTTCAATTTACCCATTAAATTTCTAATTGGATTTCCAACTTATCTTCTTTTAAATAAATTCCTTTTTAAGAAAATAAATTTCAACCGTTTCTTTCAATCTATTTGAAAATCCAAATTTTAAATTAGATTCTTCAATTTATAATCACTGTTTTATGAAATTCATTTATTTAGCATTTTCACTTTATTCTGGAATTTATTCCATAAGATTATATAAATTAACTTTTATACTTTTAAATTCCTTTCTTCAAAATTTATTAAATTTCTAAAATTTATTCACTTAAAAATTTCTACTTGAATTTACAAATTCAATCTCAATTATTATTTGGAATCCAATGATATCAAAAATCTATTCGGCCAATTTTTTTTTATTTTCAAACAATTCCCAATCATCAATATCATCGATCGTATCAATATAATCATTCACAGAATTATCATATCACAATATAATAAATTCACAACAATATTGAGGGGTCCAGTTGGATCCCTCCAACCTGTTTCCCTACATCCAAAAACGTCAGCACAATACCAATTCCACTTCGAGGTGGAATATCGCGGTATATGGGTTTTATAAAAATAATCCGCTTACTAACGGCGCAATAGGGTCTCATCCGCTATACGAGGTGGGAAAATCATCAATCCAATATATACATATGCCAATATGTATATATTGCTATATATATAAATATATATCCTACTATATCTAATATCACAATCAACATAGCAACAATCAGTCAATAAATAACTGTCATACAAAATATATTTTTGAGTGAGAAAATAATCTCACCTTTGCTTTTAATTCGCAATCCATTTCCATTTCGGTTTGTTTTTCTCCATTTATACCTTGTATAAATAAATTATACAATCTATTAATATCTGAACAGATCGAAAAATAAATTTTCATTTGATAATTTTGATTCACCAGTGATTTTATTTTTACCCACATTCTTTTAAATAAACGTATTTAACTAAACCTTTTGATTTCAAACCAACTTTCCTTTTTTACTTTAAACAAAAATCTCATTTACATAAGTATTTCCGACATTTTGCTTATATGCTTATTTAATTTATACCTAACTGCTTATAAAAATAAGCTATTAAAAATCTTATCTTTATATAATTCACATATATATATATATATATATATATATTTTTCTAAAAGATAAATAGGTCAAAACATTTATATTTATTTTTCATATTTCTGTTTTATATCTGTGGCATATCTACATATATGTATTTACTGTGATTTTCCCTTTTCCTTTCCTATCTGTTTTAATATATATTAACTAAATTAAAACAAAAAGAAAAAAAAATTATACCTCACTGGAAAAATTTTTAGAACCCAGATCATTGCTCGAAGCCTCAGTCTGCACTCGCGATTACAATACCATCATTGCTGACATTGCAACAGCCCATCATCGTGACATCACCGCCAAAAGCATCTTCATCAATCACCGCTCGAACCACCTTCCAAATGCTCGAGTTCGAGCACTTTCGATCGCAACCCAACCAGGCAAAAACTTAGGCAGAGCGTCGCCAAGTCCTACGAGTACCACCACATCCTTAATGACGATCGATGCTTCCCCAGTCGCGACCCCGTCGAGTCGCCATCATCACGATATCGAACTCGCGACCGCTTCCTTCTTCCCAAACTTGCACGTCGCCTCCCAATCGACTGAGACCTTCATCGCCTCTATTGCCTGCTCGACTTTGCCTTCGTCGCCGCGAGCTAAGCTCGAATTCGCGAGCTCAATTCCCTCCTCCTCAGTCGCCCATGGCCTTGAGTCGAACGAGGAGACTCCACTTCCCTCTCGAATCTCGATTTGAAACCCCTTTTTTTTCTTGAACGAGACTGTCGTTTTTAATTTTTTTTTTCTTTTTCCTTTTCGAACGATTCGAACTACGGCCATTTATTTGATTTCGAAGCTGCTGTTTATCTGGGTGTAGAGGGAGATAGAACGATTTTTTTTTCTTTCGACAAAAAGGGAAGTCGCGATTGATTTCATTTTTTAACGAAAGGAGATTTTGAGTTCGGCCATTGTTTTTAAATTTTTGAAGCTGTTGTTGATTTTTATCTTGAACGAGAGAATAATGTATGCGGCCATGCTTTGATTTTGAAGAGGTATGTCGCTCGATTTGAAATGAACGTGTCTGCCTTACCTCTATAGTGTTTTGAGTTGAGGCCAAACGTACCAATGTTGACCAAATACAAAGTTTAAATTTAAATTGAATTTTATTTAAATTCCAACGCTTTTAACTATCGTATGGTCACATAACAACGCCGAAAATTACGAAAATTGAAATCCGACAATAATTCCATATTACGGACCCAATGGAACTGGTTTCGTCAAATTCCGAGACTGTTTGAAAAATGACTAATTTTAAATATCGGTTAAACGATATAAATTTCAAAACTGATCAAATCAATTCGAAATTGGATTCTGAAGCTTCTGTTATCTTCAGAATTATCAATACGAATTTTAAAAGCTTTCGAAATATTTTTCTTCAGCTTAAAATCGAAGATCCAATTTTTTTATCCAGTTTCAATAGATTAAATTTTATAATTTAATCGCCCGTTTTCAAAGTTATATTCGGGATACAAATTAAATCATCGCTCAAATATTTAAAATTAATTAAATATTATCAATTTAATTTGTTCAAAATTCTGGGTCGTTACAGTAATTAATTTAAATAGGATAATTAATTAAGAGTAATTAAGGATTATTAATTAATATAATTAATGATGTAATTAAAGTTTGATTAATTAAGATTAATTAATCAATGATAAGTGATTATAGAGTAATTAATTAATGTAATTAATTAAAGATTAATGTAATTAATTATAGCTAATTAATTAATGAAGTAATTAAAGGTTAATTACTGAAATTGGTTAAGAATAATTAATTTGTGAAATTAATTAAAGATAATTACTTAAATGTAATTAAAGGATAATTAATCAAGGGGATTAATTGAAGTGAATAATTAGAGAATGATTAATTAATTTATTTGTAATTAATTAATGATTTTATAAGTAAGATTTATAATAATGAAGTAATTAATTTAATTTATTTTAAATTAATTGGAAATGAAGTAATTAATTTAATTCACTTTAAATTAATTTGAGATGATATAAATCATTACTTAGAAATGATGAATGTTATTAAATGCTTTGCATTGTTTGAGATCTCTGATGAGATATGATTAATCTTTGATATAGATGTTTTGTTGAATTGAAATAATAATATGAGTTATCTGTTGTGATGAGAATATGTAGATCATCTATTGAGAATTATCTATCTGTGTATATAGATAATTGAATTGAATTGTTTTAACCTTAAAACAACTTGGCCTTAAAAGATACGTTTTGGATTTCGATGAGACCGGGATCGGGTTTCCGTATACCGGATTTCTAGGTCTGGAGACCCGAATACCACATCGATCCAAATTAACGATAGGTCGTGGATCAAGTGAAGATGAAGATTCAGAGTGCAAGGGTTATTGTCGTTAACTCTGAGGGTGATTCCAAAACGAGTGTAACGAGATAATGCCTTCGGTTTCGTTCGAACCCGGAACGAACTTGTATGGATTGAATGCTTTCAGCACATCGTCAGGTGGACGATGAGCATTCTAAGATAGATGTGTTCTATTTAAAGGTAATCGTGACCTCAAACCTCACAAACCGGGAATGGCTAAAACAGGGGAGGTGCAGCAAGGTTAGTGGGTAGCACCCAAGTAGGACAAGATTACCTCTATCTAGATGTCCCTTTCTATTTTCGACTTAGTGGTACGGTTGCTGATCCCAACCGTGGGGTATCTTGTGCGGGAATTATCCAGTAAGGGATGTTCCGGCCTTGTGTTGCAGGGGATTGGGTGTGATCCTCGGTACGTTGATCTAGGCCACGTACTGTGACGGGCGGTACCCCAGTAGCCCTGCCATTGTATGGAATCCAAACTCCAATAAGTGCCGTACGTATTAGTTGTGCCCAACTATGTTGGAACGTGAGATGTAAGCATTCCAGCTATTTCTGTATTTTACTTGAAAACCCTAGACCCTATTATAATATAACTGGATTTCCTATCAAATGTTTTGGTTAGCGTAAGGTAAAAACTTACCCGTGTTTATGTGCGAGGAGTCTTACGTGATACCTTTGTTTCAAAAGGTTTTGAAGTTAAGCAAGTTTAACCCGTTTACTCACACCAGACCCATGTCTGACCCAAGTGTTTATTTTCTGTTTTATTAAACCTTGGGTACTCAAATTTTTACGAGTAGCCAAGGGATTCAGGTTAACTTTGACGAATCTATGGAGGAGATATGGAGCAGGAGGCTTCAGCATTCGTAGATAGATAGTATTCCGCTGTGTTGGTTTCTCTGAGTCGTTTGTTTGAGTTGTATCTTGTGTTGTATAATAGACAGGTTTTATAACTGTCTATTTTGTGTTGTATAAGTTGTGTAACTCTGATTATGTAAAGACTATGTAATAATTATGTGATATATTATATTTGTTTCGTTCCGCTGTGAGATTCTGATATTGTTTTGTTCTTTCTTTCTCTTTTTTTCTCTTTTCTATCCCTTTCTTTCTTATTAATGATACATCATTCTGTGGAATGAGTGGCAGGTCGTTACAAATATACTCGACCCCATATTTAGGGAGGGATTCAAATGATACAACATAATCCGCCACAGAAGATTCACCTTGAACATGGTCAGTAAAGCGTCGGGCTAAAGTTACTTTTTTGGCTTTCGGCACAAACTTTAACTCGAACCTTTCCCGGAATTGCTCCGAAGTAAGATTCGCTTCAAAAATTTCCGAAACCAAAAGCTTATACCGTTCTAATGCTCTCTCCTGGAACATGCTAGAAGCCACTTGGACTCGATGTAGATCCACAAGATTCATGCAATAAAAGATGCGATCGCATGTTCTAAGCTAAGCTTGAACTTCTATAACGCTTCGTGGCCTTCCACCCAAATTAGTATAATCACTGCACAAGCGTGCAAACCTAGATTTAGGATGAGCAGGCTCAAAAGTAGGGCCGACAGCTTTGGCATTCTTTACAACATCCAAAAGCTATTAGGCAGACATGAATATGCCATCCTGAGGAGTAGCACTGGATTGGCCGGCGCTAGGACGGTCAGGTCTAACCATTTCTCTTCTTTAAGAAAGAAAGAAAGAAGAGGAAAAAGGTTATTCTTAGAACGAATTCAAATAAACTAGATTGATAAACAAGGCATCATAAAAGGAAATAGGATAGAACAGGTCCTAAGACTTGAATTAAATCCTAAGGCATGATTCCTAAGAAAGACATAGGACAATGATCCTTGTCATAATATCCTATATTGTTCCGAAGTTTGACTCTGATACCAAGATGTGACACCCCACCTCTATATTCACACTAACCAAGGACACTACTTGGTAATGCACCAATTAGTACGAAGAATAAGGCTATTGAGGAGTGACCAACTGTATAAATGATTTGAGTGAGAATCGATATGTCAAATAGTATGTCAAGCATTTCATTTCAAGAGTATATCCAACATATCCAATCCAAACTCAAATCTACTACACAGTGGCTAAGTGGCCTTCGGAATCAATATAAAATAAGCACAACACAAAACCACTCACAGATATTCATATCACTAAGGCGGAAACAAATTTGAATATAACATAAAGAAATGAAAATCGTAGTAGTGGTCATACAAGATCCACTACAAGCCAAAAGAATAGGTACATGTACTACACAAAAGAATAAGTATACATCAAAGAGTCTCTATCTCATATACATGAAAGACAAAAACCATTAAGCTAAAGTAGTTAGCCAAAAGTCAGAAGATAGTCACTGCTAAGAAGTCAAGTGGAAGCACCTGAAACACCTAGGTCTGACCCGAATTATTTAAGAAGAAAAATAATAAACGGATCAGTCTAGCTATAATTATCATGTAAGATGAGATAGGATAAGAGATATGACAAAAACATATGATAACAATAATACCATGTTGTGATGAGTATATATTTGAAACAATGAAAATCATACAATATCTCAAATTTTCTAAAACATCAAAAAAAGAATACTATATTCTTTAGCTTATTCACCAAACCTCAAATATTGACAAAACATATCAATGCAAATCACAAAAATTGGTGAAACACAAATTCTAGAAATCAATAATTAGAAATCCAGAAAACTGTGACGACCCGACTTTTTCTCCACAGAAAGTCGCATCATCATGAAGAAAGAAAGGAATAGAAGAAGAAAAGATAGAAAAGAAGAAACAACAACACAAAAGAATCTCACAGCGGAAACGAATGAAATATAATATATCACATAGAATATTACATAGTATCATATACATCAGAGTTACACAACTTATACAACACATATTAGACAGTTATAAATATTTGTCTAATTCATACAACTCAAGTATCACAGATACAGACACAACATATACACAGCGGAATCATCATATATCTACACGGTGAAGCCTCCTGCTCCAAATCTCCTCCAGAATTCGTCAAAGCTAACCTGAATCCCTCGACTACTCAATACAATATTGAGTACCCAAGAGTTTAATAAAACAGAAAATAAACACTTGGGTCAGACATGGGTCTGGTGTGAGTAAACGGGTTAAATTTCTTAACTTTGAAAAACCTTGGAAAACAAAAGTATCACGTAAGACTTCCCACAAATAAACATGGGTAAGTTTTTACCTTACGCTAACTAAAACATTGGATAGGAAATCGAGTTATATTATAATAGGGTCTAGGATTTCCAAATAAATATTCACATAGCCGAAATTGTTACATTCATTAAATTCCAGCATACATAGGTATACAATCAAGTCCGATGGCACTTATTGGAAGTTGGATTTCCATACAATGGCAGGGCTACTAGGGTACCGCCCGTCACAGTACCTGGCCTAGATCAGAGTACCGAGGAGTACGCCCGCTCCCCTGCAACACAAGGCCGGAACCATTCCTTACTGAACAGTCCCGAACAAGACAACCCCGGCGGTTGTCCGGATCAACCACCCCACACAGCCGAAATAAAAAGGAACTTCTAGACAGAGGTAAATCTTGCTCTCCAGTGGGCGCTACCCACGAAGCCTTGCTGCACCTCCCCTGTTTTAGCCATTCCTGGTTGCTGAGGTTTGAGGCTACGATTACCTTTAGGACATATCTCTTAGAATGCTCATCGCCCTCCTGACGATGTTCTGAAAGCATTCAATCTATACAAGTTCGTTCCGGGTTCGAACGAAACCGAAGGCACTATCTCATTGCACTCATTTTGGAATCACCCTCAGAGTCAACGACCATAGCCCTTGTACTCTAAATCACCATCTCGAACCTATAAGTACTATTCCGTCAACTCATTACGGAATCACCCACAGAGTTATACTGACGTACAGTTCTTATACCTCGAGTCTTCACTTGCTCCACTTGGATTTCACGACCTAACGTTATTTTGGATCGATGTGGTATTCGGGTCTCCAGACCTGGAATCCCGGTATACAGAAACCCGATCCCGGTCTCATCGAAATCCAAAACGTGTCTTTTAAGGCCAAGTTGTTCTTAAGGGTTTTAAACGATTAAACTTCAATTCAGGATGATTTAAACATATAGATGAATCATATTATCATAAAAGATAATTCATATCAAACATTCATCTCACAAAGCAGCATATCACATATTAGAGATATCCAAATCATCCAATATCAACCAATCACCCAATATTAATCAATCATTCAAAAGTAGAATTGAATAGCACTTGATCAATTTAATTATCCTTTAATTAAATTAATTCTAACCTTTAATCACTTGGATTATCTTATCTCACTTTATTAATTTATTATCAATCAATTTATTAATAATCTCTTAATGATCTCCCTTAATTAATCTTCACTGATTAATTATCCTTTATTTACACTTAAGTAATTATCCTTAACCATATTCAGTAATTAACCTTTAATTACTATCATTAATTACAATAATTAATGAACCTTCATTAATTAATTAACTATAATTAATTACATTAGTCCTTAATTAATTACAATTAATTAATCACACTTAAATTAATTACTTTGATTAATCAACCTTGATTAGTTCATTAATTACCAAATGATCCTTATTAATTAATTAACCCTTTAATTAGTTAAATAATTAATTATAATTAATCATAAACAGTAATTAACAATTTGTAATTACTTATCCAAATTAATTAACTTCTTAATTGATTATATTAACCTTGATTTATTAATTTGATTAATTAATCTTTAATTACTTCATTAAGTAATTATTAATCAATTATATTAACAAATAATCCTTAATTAATTACTTTATGATTTAATTGCAATTTAATTAATTACCCTTAGTAATTAATCTTAAATTAATCACATTTAATTAATTTCATTAATAAATTAATTAACTAAAATAATTAAGTAATTAACTCTTAATTACTTACATAAGTAATTATCTTCTAATTACTTTATTAGATGATTACTTTCTTAATTAATTACTTTAACAAGTAACTAATTCCATCATTAAACAATTCTTAATTCTTAAATTAGTTAATTATTCCATAATTAATTAACTTCAAACAATTAACTTAATTAATTCCTTAACTGATAATATTAAGTGATTACCTATTAATCACCTCAGCTAATTGCTCCCATGAGTAATTTACTCCTCCTAATTACTTTAAGTAATTATCCATTAATTACTTCATTAAGAAATTTACTCACTTAATTATAAATTTTATCTTAAATTAATTAGGCTAATTAATTAATCTAAAATTAATTACATTAACTAATTAACTAATTAACCATTTCTTAGTCTCTAATTAATTCATTAACCATCTACTAATTACTTCATTAAGTAATTATCTTTAATTTCAATTAAGTAATTAAGCTTTAATTTAATTATCAATTATCCTTAATTAAACTCAGATTTATTTACTTTATTAAACCCATTTAATAATCAATTTTTAAATATGATTTTAATTTTTAAACAAACAATTCAAACACTTAATTTAAACACACTTAAAAATCTTTGAATATCATTCCAAATATGTTTGATTTAAATTAAATAAACAATAATTTAACTTTGGAAATCCCAAATTTTATATCTTTAAACTTATTCATTTAAATATATTTAAAATCTAATTTAAAACATTCCTTTATAATTATTTGAATATAACTTTAACTTGAAAACATTTTTAAAATTAAACTATCAATTTAAACCCAGATCAATCGAAAAACTCCACGAAACACTATTCTTTCCCGAGTCTACCCGCCCATACGAAAACCTACCAGCTTCGAGTCGACCACGCCATCTTCACGAGACTTTCCCCGAGTCACTCGCGACATCACCTACTCCGAGTCTTCCACGCGATATTCACGAGAGCGTCCCGAGTACACCTTTGTAACAACCCGCATATCTATCAATTCTATATTTAAATATTTTATCGTTAGTCGGATGTTAGTCCGAAAAGCTACTTTTTGCATACGGTCAAATTAGGACTCGAGACCACCCCCATTGAGTTCAAAATGACGTTTGCGATCTTTTTGAGTGTAAACTTCGATATGTTTGGAGATAGTGAAATTTTCAACACTTTTTCCCGCCTTTGACTTTGGTTTGGACTGCACCCCTTTAGTTCAGCCCAACCATCTTCCTCACTCCATCAAAACACTTCAAGCTTTGTCAAAAATGGTGGTGGGAAGTGGAAATTAAAACTCCAAACACAAATTCCATTGCAAATCCGAGATTCAACATCAAATTCACGTGAAGACCATTGATTCAAGCTTGTTGGTGTTCTTGCTTTGCTCTCAAATCTCCATCTTCATCAAATTCCGTGAAAAGGTGAGATTTTTGATCTCACATCTTGCCTATATCTATCTTGGACTGTTGGGAATGATCCCCTATTGTATTTGCATCAACATTTGCATTTGGTTTGGATTGGATTGGCGAAAAACTTCAATTTTCAGCGTTTTGGTGATTTTTCTGGCCTTAAGTCGTTTCTGGCCTTCGCTGAGTCGTCCACGAGTTAAGCCTAAGTCGTGAGTCGTTCACGAGTTAAGGGCTTAAGTCACGCGCGTGCATTTCTGTTCGCCTGGCTTGAGTCGTTCACGAGTTAAAGGCCTGAGTCGTTCACGAGTTAAAGGCCTGAGTCGTTCACGAGTTAAAGTGTTAAGTCGTTCTGGGTGTTCTGCCTTCGCTAGGTCTTTCGCGAGTTAAGTGATAAGTCGTAGCTCGTATTTGAGCTTAAGTCGTAGCTCGTATGGCTCTTAAGTCCTAGGTCGTTGGCTTTTAAACCGTTAAGTCGTATGACCTTAAGTCGTAGGTCATCCCCGACCTAACTCCACTAGGTCGTTCCAGCCTTAGCTCGTAGCTCGAATAGAAGATTAAGTCGTTAAGTCGTTCGCGAGTTAGTACTTGGTCGTTTGACCTGTTTTTCCCCTAGGTCGTTCGACCTGTTCTTCTGCTAAGTCGCGTGGCATTCTCCACTTAGGTCGTATGACCTTATCCCTTAAGTCGTAAGTCGCTTGCCTCCCTTAAGTCGTAAGTCGTTCGCGAGTTAGTACTTGGTCGTTTGACCTATTTTTCCCCTAGGTCGTTCGCGAGTTAGTACTTGGTCATTTGACCGGTTTGGCTTCTCGAGACCCCGTATTACTCTGCGTAGGCAATCTCTTCTGAAAAACGTTTATCAGAATTTCTACTTTGATGGTTTTGGGATTGACTTCTTTGGACTTTACTCACGTCTTCGAACGTGAATTGATTTGTTCTACCATCGTTTTATGACTTGTCACTTTAAAGATATATGAAGGTTTCAATACTAATAGTAAATATCAAAACTCTTTCATCAAAGCGATTTCAACACTATTTTAAGTATCAAAAGTTCGTTTTCTCAAACCGATTTTCAATCTACTAGTATATACAAGCCTTTACTTCACTCGAATGAGAAATCGACTTAAACGACTTAGTAAAACGAGTGGTATGAAACGCTTGCGTTCACTTCGTCGGTTAGCTCTTGGACTTGTTCGATTGAACCCTTTTTGTGACAATTTCCTAGTGAAGATTTACAGCTTGTTCGTAAATATTTAAGTTAAGCAAGTGGTTATGGGACATGAAGCTAAACTCATATATTTACTAGCTTGGTGTGATTGACACTTCCTTATGATCATGACGATCATTTTTGTGATTTAGACTAGCGATTGAGCGATGTCTCTTTGTCTACGTGGGAGACTATACCCCGATTATGTGATGTTTCGCCATCACATTTCCTACGGTCTTCGGGCCATTCCTGTGTGAAAATTTAATGGATAGCTTCCATGAGATAACTTCTCGTCATGTGTTTACGCGTAGGTGAGTTTTCATGCTCCCATTCATGTGTTAGGCCTCCCCCCTTTTTATGTGTTTTCTGGATTTCTGATGATGATTTCTGGAATTTTGTGCTTCACCAATTTTCATGATTTTCATTGATATGATATCAGTTTTTGTGCATTGGTGAATTCATGTGTTATTGACTTGTTATGAATACAAGTTTAGGGTATGAAACCCTACCTTATCTTTGAGAAGATTCTTGTGATATTGATTAATCTTTTGTTGATTATCATTTACATACTTATAGTAGTATGTCGCTATGGTTATTACATGTTCATGTCATGCCTTTTACTGTATACCATATCATCTGATATTTATAGTTAGACTGATCCGTTTATTATTTTCTTATAAATAATACTCGGGTCAGACCGAGATGTTACAGGTGCTTCTGCTTGACTTCTCTTCAGGATTATTCTGACTTTTGGCTAACTACTTAGATTAGTAGTTTTTGGGATGTACACCTTTGAGATATAGACTCTATGTTGTGTACTTATTCTTTTGTATAGCACGTGATGCTATTCTTTTGTATTATCGTGGATCTTTCTGACCACTACTCTGATGTACACTTTCATGTGTTATATATTTATTCATATCTTCTTCCGCCTTTGTGATATGGATGTCTGTGACTGATTTATGTTATGATTATTTCTATGTTTGTTTTCCGAAGATTATATATAGCCACCGTGTGATAGCTTTGTGTTTGTACCGGTATGTCGGATTTCCTCCTTAAAAGATATGCATTCTATTCTATCTGACGTATCAGTGCTCGCACAAAGAAGTTACATGGATGGTCGCTCCTCCACAGCCTTATTCTCCGCGCTAATTGACAGCACTACATCGTAGTGTTCTTGGTTAGCTTGGGTATAGAGGTGGGGCGTCACAACCTTCTTCCCTGAAGCCTCGAACTCCAGTTGACACCAACGTGCACGCCAATTCTGGCCATCCACGATCATCGCCGCTACCCTCCTCCAGTCACCCACAACCTCACTAACCCATTCGAATAAACAGAACCACGAGATCGCCTACAGAACGAAATCGAGCATCTCGGTTGCTACCTGGAAACCCCATCGTCATCGAAAATTCCCTCGTCTCCGATGATCCCTGTCGCGAAAAGCCTCGCCGTCTACACTGTAACTCCGTCTCGACTTCCAGTTTCGCTTCACATCATCGCGAACGAGTCCGGTCCCATGTCAACGACGAACGAACCTCAACAACTTCGATAGCAAAAACCCAATGCTAAACCCTAATTCCAACAAATTCGAACAGTTCACTCAATAGAAAAATTCTACTGCATTTTTCCTCTAATCTACCATCCACAATCAAGCTTCGATCCAAATATCAAAACAATTTATAGCGTGGATAATCAGCAATCCATAAAAGACCCAATTTCGAACAAACTTCAAATTCAAAGAAATACCCAACTAAAAATTTCAAATTGCATATCTAAATTCATGATTTCCTATCATGGTTACATGCATGTAGTTCAAATTAGAAATTAAGATAGTTGGTTTTTAACAAAAATTCCAGTTCCTCTGTAAATTTTTAATTTAAACATGATTCAGGGTATTTAAAATTCCTGGAATGATTTAAAAACCTTCATCATACAATTACAAACAGTTTTCATTTATATAGCAATATCTAATTTTAATTTGGTTGAGAGATTTTTGAATTTCTTATGAAATCAGTTCAACTATAAAAGAACAGAGAACAACATCAATATACACAGACCCCTCTATAAATATATACATGCATACATTCATATCAGATCTATATAACAATTTAATTTATCACAGAAGTCAATCATCATCAGGTTAAACTGTTTTTAAAATAAATATTTACTCACCTTATTCTATAAGCAGAGCAGACTTTTCACTTCCAGGCTATGAGATTTTAAATCTGAAGAAAACCTTGATTTGCTTTTAATGCTGATGAAAATCTTTTGCATGCTTCAAATTAATGTTTTTAATTTGTATGTTGTTGAAGAAGAATTCCTCTGCATGCCTACAGATTGTTGATTTAAAAGATGTTGAAATTGTTCTTGATTCTTTATATTTGGTTGCAGGTTTGATCTTGAACTTTGAAATGCAGTTGAACTTCATTTTATTTGCAGGTTGAAGGAAATATGAAGTGGCAGATTTTTTTTTGAGGTTTTGAAGATTGAAGAAAATAATTTCAGATTTTAGAAAGTATATAGCAGCCATTAATTTGTAGAAGAATGAAGAAAAAGATTTTAAGATGAAGAAAGAAAAGTTTTGAAAACAAAAGAGAAAACACATTTTCTTTGTATATTTAAATTTCAAATAAAAGAAAATGAAGGCCACTTGTTAATTAACTTACATTTGTCACTATATTTGTTTAATTGCTTTACAAGTGTTGTTAAGAAGTTTAATATGGTGACACATATTTTCTTGTGTATGTTTAATAAATTTTAATTTAAATTTAAATGTAAATATAAACTTACTTATTTAAGTTACTTAATAAATATAATTTACATATGTATATAATTTTATCTTTTAAAAATATTATAAAACTAATTATAATACAAATAAATCTCTTTACACATGTATTTAAAATCTAAAACATTCATATATACTTTTATAGCCATTTTAAATTAAACACTTTAAAGAAATCAAAAATAAAACATTGATTAAATCCTTTTTAAACTATCTCACTTAAAATAAATAATTATCTTATATTTTTAAAACAATTGAATTTATTTAGACTAAACTTTGAAAAACATTGATTTCAAAACAAAGTTTTTAAATTACAATTCATATATATTAATTATTAATAGTTTAAATTAAATTTCAAAACAATTCCAAATTATAACGTATACATACATATATATTACAATTTGAAAATACACTCTTTAATTTAAAACAAAAGATATTCTATTCACAATATATATCAAATGTATATTATAAATAGAATAAAATTTTATTAACCTTAACAAACAAATCTTATTAATATTGCCAGATTATAAAATTTATTTACCTTTAAAATATTAAATTACCAATTTAAATTAAAATTATAAAGGAAAATTACCAAATCAATTTAATTATTAATATTGATTATTAAATTGATATTGCCCAAAATTTCGGGTCATCACATTCCTCCCCCCTTAAAAGAATTTCGTCCCCGAAATTTAAAAGCAAAGGTAATTTAATAATCTAGCAAAGATTTCAATCTCAAGCAGCAAAACATACCTATTATCCAGTAACTAACAACCAAAGCAACCAATCAAACAAACAAACAGACCTAACTAATTATCCTGACACAAATCAGAATAAATCTCTAATACTATCTCGATTTTCCCCAGTATAAATCACCGGGAGACTCGCTCTATAAAGGCTAAACAAACTATACTACTATAAAAATCCAGAGCTCTTCTCATCTCCAGATCCCCTAATCTGAACAGAACATCAGACTATACTCAAGTCTAGCTCAACTTCCAAATCCAACAGAACTGTAGATTCAACAACCAATGATGAATTATACACGCACTCCCTCAGAGATACGTGAAATAAAATGAATTCCAGCTATGCAAACTGGCAACTCAATCTCAAAAATCACTGCTCTCTTAACCAGAGAAATCTTAATCAACAATGAAGTCTCCAACTTCAAATTCCAATTCCTTATCTCATATCTTCATAACTCAACAGATAATCTTGGGCTGCCAATTTCCTTGATCAGCTCAACCTATGTTGATGCTTCCAGAAACAACTAGACCAAAAAAATAAGTTCCTGGGTCTACTCATTCAAGGTGGTTTCCCAAAACCCATCAAAATCCAGAACACAAACTCTACTTCCCAAGCAATATCAAACTGAACTTGCTTCCTACATTGCACAGCTACTACCTTGCTTCCGCTGCACAACTCTGATTTTGAAATAGATGAGAGTACTATTGATGAACACCAGTATAAACTTATCTAAAATATTAATGAAAACTTTGTTCACCAAATCCATAAAATTTTAGTGACTCATCTGACTCGGTCACACGACCCTATAACAGAATCCAACTCATAAATTAGAACTGACCAATCCAAATTCCAAAATAATTCTGAACTGCTAAACAAATTCTGCTTCTTCAAGAATCATCCTACTATCTGACTAACTACCAGTATTGCTTCTGGAACCAAAGAAATATGGAACTCAATTCCAGATGCAGACCATCTTCTGATTACTTCAGTAGCCCCTACTTCCATTTAAGAACTCTCGATCTCAAACAAAAGATAGATTCCCAACTAATCGCAAGTCACTTTTGCGACCCTACCTAGTTTGGATTCCAAGAAACTATCTCCTCTTTACCAATTAGAACAACCTTAAGCTTTTGCAAACATTGTTAACCCTCCAAGAAAGCCTTCACCATTTGCCCGGACTGCTGATAGAAGAACCACAAAGATTCCGGAACCATCGAAGAAACGGACCATACTGCTGCATCCAAACTCTATCTTGACAGCATACCGAACACTCCGAGCTGCACTGCTACCACGGTTAACCAAAAACTTCTAATCCAAAGGCTCCTCGAACTAAAACCATAACTAACTTCACAACGGACCTCTGAGAGGGCAGACATCTCTCAAGAAACTCAGCCTCCAAACCAATTGCCAATAACTTACTCTTCTTAAGGGAAACAATGAAACCATGTCCGAAGAACAAATAATCGACCTTAGTCCCATACTTCCAACAGATAAAACTCTCTTACTTGATATCAGAGAATTCCTATACAGCCGAGTCTTTCCTGCGGTAGACATCAACTGTTCCTCCAATACCTTCTTAATCTTGTTCCAAAAAGAACATCTCCTTCGGGAACATCCATAGATACTGCATCTTATCACACAACTGCTCCTTCTTGAAGTTGCCAAGCTACCATCACTTACTTCTGCACAACCGACAGATCCAACTCTAGAAAATCTGCTCACCCGAGCTCAACCAAGCTTATACTCCAATAATGGACTCCGAATCTTGAAAAAGATTTCCTTCAGAGATCCGAAACATCCTTACTCCATACTGCCAAACTTACTTGAGACGATATTGGGTCTATAGTCTAGATATATATACACTTCCAACCTCAATCATATGGACCTCTTCCATTAGTGGTAGTCGTGTTACACACACCACTACCTTATCTACCTTTATAATTTATTTTGGAAAACCTAAACAGGTAACCCAACAGATAGGTAGAATAAAATATATATATAGTTATATAAAAATTACAAATACGCTCTCTCAAGATAGACACCACTCCAGAGCCTAGGTATTCACTCAACCTAATGCTCTGATACCAACTGTGACAACCCGACTTTTTCTCCACAGAAAGTCGCATCATCATGAAGAAAGAAAGGAATAGAAGAAGAAAAGATAGAAAAGAAGAAACAACAACACAAAAGAATCTCACAGCGGAAACGAATGAAATATAATATATCACATAGAATATTACATAGTATCATATACATCAGAGTTACACAACTTATACAACACATATTAGACAGTTATAAATATCTGTCTAATTCATACAACTCAAGTATCACAGATACAGACACAACATATACACAGCGGAATCATCATATATCTACACGGTGAAGCCTCCTGCTCCAAATCTCCTCCAGAATTCGTCAAAGATAACCTGAATCCCTCGACTACTCAATACAATATTGAGTACCCAAGAGTTTAATAAAACAGAAAATAAACACTTGGGTCAGACATGGGTCTGGTGTGAGTAAACGGGTTAAATTTCTTAACTTTGAAAAACCTTGGAAAACAAAAGTATCACGTAAGACTTCCCACAAATAAACATGGGTAAGTTTTTACCTTACGCTAACTAAAACATTGGATAGGAAATCGAGTTATATTATAATAGGGTCTAGGATTTCCAAATAAATATTCACATAGCCGAAATTGTTACATTCATTAAATTCCAGCATACATAGGTATACAATCAAGTCCGATGGCACTTATTGGAAGTTTGATTTCCATACAATGGCAGGGCTACTGAGGTACCGCCCGTCACAGTACCTGGCCTAGATCAGAGTACCGAGGAGTACGCCCGCTCCCCTGCAACACAAGGCCGGAACCATTCCTTACTGAACAGTCCCGAACAAGACAACCCCGGCGGTTGTCCGGATCAACCACCCCACACAGCCGAAATAAAAAGGAACTTCTAGACAGAGGTAAATCTTTCTCTCCAGTGGGCGCTACCCACGAAGCCTTGCTGCACCTCCCCTGTTTTAGCCATTCCTGGTTGCTGAGGTTTGAGGCTACGATTACCTTTAGGACATATCTCTTAGAATACTCATCGCCCTCCTAACGATGTTCTGAAAGCATTCAATCCATACAAGTTCGTTCCGGGTTCGAACGAAACCGAAGGCACTATCTCATTGCACTCATTTTGGAATCACCCTCAGAGTCAACGACCATAGCCCTTGTACTCTAAATCACCATCTCGAACCTATAAGTACTATTCCGTCAACTCATTACGGAATCACCCACAGAGTTATACTGACGTACAGTTCTTATACCTCGAGTCTTCACTTGCTCCACTTGGATTTCACGACCTAACGTTATTTTGGATCGATGTGGTATTCGGGTCTCCAGACCTGGAATCCCGGTATACAGAAACCCGATCCCGGTCTCATCGAAATCCAAAACGTGTCTTTTAAGGCCAAGTTGTTCTTAAGGGTTTTAAACAATTAAACTTCAATTCAGGATGATATAAACATATAGATGAATCATATTATCATAAAAGATAATTCATATCAAACATTCACCTCACAAAGCAGCATATCACATATCAGAGATATCCAAATCATCCAATATCAACCAATCACCCAATATTAATCAATCATCCAAAAGTAGAATTGAATAGCACTTGATCAATTTAATTATCCTTTAATTAAATTAATTCTAACCTTTAATCACTTGGATTATCTTATCTCACTTTATTAATTTATTATCAATCAATTTATTAATCATCTCTTAATGATCTCCCTTAATTAATCTTCACTGATTAATTATCCTTTAATTACACTTAAGTAATTATCCTTAACCATATTCAGTAATTAACCTTTAATTACTATCATTAATTACAATAGTTAATGAACCTTCATTAATTAATTAACTATAATTAATTACATTAGTCCTTAATTAATTACAATTAATTAATCACACTTAAATTAATTACTTTGATTAATCAACCTTGATTAGTTCATTAATTACCAAATGATCCTTATTAATTAATTAACCCTTTAATTAGTTAAATAATTAATCATAAACAGTAATTAACAATTTGTAATTACTTATCCAAATTAATTAACTACTTAATTGATTATATTAACCTTGATTTATTAATTTGATTAATTAATCTTTAATTACTTCATTAAGTAATTATTAATCAATTATATTAACAAATAATCCTTAATTAATTACTTTATGATTTAATTGCAATTTAATTAATTACCCTTAGTAATTAATCTTAAATTAATCACATTTAATTAATTTCATTAATAAATTAATTAACTAAAATAATTAAGTAATTAACTCTTAATTACTTACATAAGTAATTATCTTCTAATTACTTTATTAGATGATTACTCTCTTAATTAATTACTTTAACAAGTAACTAATTCCATCATTAAACAATTCTTAATTCTTAAATTAGTTAATTATTCCATAATTAATTAACTTCAAACAATTAACTTAATTAATTCCCTAACTGATAATATTAAGTGATTACCTATTAATCACCTCAGCTAATTGCTCCCATGAGTAATTTACTCCTCCTAATTACTTTAAGTAATTATCCATTAATTACTTCATTAAGAAATTTACTCACTTAATTATAAATTTTATCTTAAATTAATTAGGCTAATTAATTAATCTAAAATTAATTACATTAACTAATTAACTAATTAACCATTTCTTAGTCTCTAATTAATTCATTAACCATCTACTAATTACTTCATTAAGTAATTATCTTTAATTTCAATTAAGTAATTAAGCTTTAATTTAATTATCAATTATCCTTAATTAAACTCAGATTTATTTACTTTATTAAACCCATTTAAAAATCAATTTTGAAATATGATTTTAATTTTTAAACAAACAATTCAAACACTTAATTTAAACACACTTAAAAATCTTTGAATATCATTCCAAATATGTTTGATTTAAATTAAATAAACAATAATTTAACTTTGGAAATCCCAAATTTTATATCTTTAAACTTATTCATTTAAATATATTTAAAATCTAATTTAAAACATTCCTTTATAATTATTTGAATATAACTTTAACTTGAAAACATTTTTAAAATTAAACTATCAATTTAAACCCAGATCAATCGAAAAACTCCACGAAACACTATTCTTTCCCGAGTCTACCCGCCCATACGAAAACCTACCAGCTTCGAGTCGACCACGCCATCTTCACGAGACTTTCCTCGAGTCACTCGCGACATCACCTACTCCGAGTCTTCTACGCGATATTCACGAGAGCGTCCCGACTACACCTTCTTCCCTGAAGCCTCGAACTCCAGTTGACACCAACGTGCACCGTGCACGTGCACGCCAATTCTGGCCATCCACGATCATCGCCGCTACCCTCCTCCAGTCACCCACAACCTCACTAACCCATTCGAATAAACAGAACCACGAGATCGCCTACAGAACGAAATCGAGCATCTCGATTGCTACCTGGAAACCCCATCGTCATCGAAAATTCCCTCGTCTCCGATGATCCCTGTCGCGAAAAGCCTCGCCGTCTACACTGTAACTCCGTCTCGACTTCCAGTTTCGCTTCACATCATCGCGAACGAGTCCGGTCCCATGTCAACGACGAACGAACCTCAACAACTTCGGTAGCAAAAACCCAATGCTAAACCCTAATTCCAACAAATTCGAACAGTTCACTCAATAGAAAAATTCTACTGCATTTTTCCTCTAATCTACCATCCACAATCAAGCTTCGATCCAAATATCAAAACAATTTATAGCGTGGATAATCAGCAATCCACAAAAGACCTAATTTCGAACAAACTTCAAATTCAAACGAAATACCCAACTAAAAATTTCAAATTGCATATCTAAATTCATGATTTCCTATCATGGTTACATGCATGTAGTTCAAATTAGAAATTAAGATAGTTGGTTTTTAACAAAAAATCCAGTTCCACTGTAAATTTTTAATTTAAACATGATTCAGGGTATTTAAAATTCCTGGAATGATTTAAAAACCTTCATCATACAATTACAAACAGTTTTCATTTATATAGCAATATCTAATTTTAATTTGGTTGAGAGATTTTTGAATTTCTTATGAAATCAGTTCAACTATAAAAGAACAGAGAACAACATCAATATACACAGACCCCTCTATAAATATATACATGCATACATTCATATCAGATCTATATAACAATTTAATTTATCACAGAAGTCAATCATCATCAGGTTAAACTGTTTTTAAAATAAATATTTACTCACCTTATTCTATAAGCAGAGCAGACTTTTCACTTCCAGGCTATGAGATTTTAAATCTGAAGAAAACCTTGATTTGCTTTTAATGCTGATGAAAATCTTTTGCATGCTTCAAATTAATGTTTTTAATTTGTATGTTGTTGAAGAAGAATTCCTCTACATGCCTACAGATTGTTGATTTAAAAGATGTTGAAATTGTTCTTGATTCTTTATTTTTGGTTGCAGGTTTGATCTTGAACTTTGAAATGCAGTTGAACTTCATTTTATTTGCAGGTTGAAGGAAATATGAAGTGGCAGATTTTTTTTTGAGGTTTTGAAGATTGAAGAAAATAATTTCAGATTTTAGAAAGTATATAGCAGCCATTAATTTGTAGAAGAATGAAGAAAAAGATTTTAAGATGAAGAAAGAAAAGTTTTGAAAACAAAAGAGAAAACACATTTTCTTTATATATTTAAATTTCAAATAAAAGAAAATGAAGGCCACTTGTTAATTAACTTACATTTGTCACTATATTTGTTTAATTGCTTTACAAGTGTTGTTAAGAAGTTTAATATGGTGACACATATTTTCTTGTGTATTTTTAATAAATTTTAATTTAAATTTAAATGTAAATATAAACTTACTTATTTAAGTTACTTAATAAATATAATTTACATATGTATATAATTTTATCTTTTAAAAATATTATAAAACTAATTATAATACAAATAAATCTCTTTACACATGTATTTAAAATCTAAAACATTCATATATACTTTTATAGCCATTTTAAATTAAACACTTTAAAGAAATCAAAAATAAAACATTGATTAAATCCTTTTTAAACTATCTCACTTAAAATAAATAATTATCTTATATTTTTAAAACAATTGAATTTATTTAGACTAAACTTTGAAAAACATTGATTTCAAAACAAAGTTTTTAAATTACAATTCATATATATTAATTATTAATAGTTTAAATTAAATTTCAAAACAATTCCAAATTATAACGTATACATACATATATATTACAATTTGAAAATACACTCTTTAATTTAAAACAAAAGATATTCTATTCACAATATATATCAAATGTATATTATAAATAGAATAAAATTTTATTAACCTTAACAAACAAATCTTATTAATATTGCCAGATTATAAAATTTATTTACCTTTAAAATATTAAATTACCAATTTAAATTAAAATTATAAAGGAAAATTACCAAATCAATTTAATTATTAATATTGATTATTAAATTGATATTGCCCAAAATTCCCGGTCATCACAAAAACAAAAAGGGGGGCCTAACACAAACGGGAGCATGAAAACTCACCAACACGTGTATCACAAACGGAAAGCTATCGCATGGGTCGCTAACCCACAAAATTGAGCCGAAGCTCCTCGAACGGTCAAAAGACCATGGGTCGCTACCCTACCAAATTGAGCTGAAGCTCCACCGAAATGGTGTTTAGTCCCTCACACGGACAAAGAGACATCGCACATCACTAGTCTAAATAATAAAATGATCATCATAGGTCAGTAAGTGTAAATTATACTAAGCTAGTAAATGATTGAGTTTAGCTTCATGTCCCACAACCACTAGCTTAACTTAAATATTTACGAACAGATTGTAGATTTCCACTCAGAAATTGTCACGAGATTTCAATCGAACAAGTCCAAGAATTAACCGACGATATAAACGCAAGCATTTCATACCACTTGTTTTGCTAAGTCGTTTAATTGGATTTCTCATATGAATGAGGTGAAGGTTTATATATACTAATAGGTTGGAAAACGGTTTTAAAAACGAGCTTTGGATTAAAAGTAATGTTGAAATCATTTTTGTGAAAGAGTTTGAGTATTTACTACTAGTATAAAAACCTTTGTATTTTAAAGTGACAAATCACAGAAATGATTGTATAAACAATCTATCACCAAAAATCCACATTTCAATAACGTGAATCAAAACCATGGAAGTCGATATCAAATCCATCAAATGAAAACTACAAAAATCCAGAAAATAAGTCATCAAAGTCGGTATTGATTGACAATAGCTATTCGGATCGTCAAAGATCGATAAAAATTGGAAATCTAGGAAAAATAGGCAAATAGGCCAAAAATAAAAGAACCAGACGTCTGGTAGGTTTAACCAGATGTAACGACCCGACTTTCTTTGCCCAGAAAGACGCATCGTTATGAAGAAAGAAAGGGATAGAAGAAGAAAAGAAAAAAAAAAGAGAACAACAATACATCAGAAATCTCACAGCGGAACGAGAAATATATTATCACATAAGATATTACATAGTATCATATACATCAGAGTACACAATTTATACATCACGGAATAGACAGTTATAAACTTCTGTCTATTATACAACACAAGTACACCAGTACAATACAGACTAATACAAACACAGCGGAAACTCTATATATCTACTCGCTGAAGCCTCCTGCTCCTCAGCTCCTCCAGTATTCGTCAAGACTAACCTGAATCCCTCGACTACTCAATACAATATTGAGTACCCAAGAGTTTAATAAAACAGAAAATAAACACTTGGGTCAGACTGTAACGACCCGATATTTTCAACCATTCGCATCCATTATAAGTGTATAGGTAGACACTCATGCCGGAGTTGAATTGCTCAAAATACCGCGTTGTAATTAAAATTTGGCAAATCTCAGAATATACAGTAAATAAATATAATCACAGATCACAGACACAGAGTAAACTAATGCAGCGGAAGTAAAAGAAATAGTAGTTCATGAAGCTACTATATAAATATATCAGAGTACATAAGATAAAATAGAAGAAATAGAGTACAACGGAAGTATAAATAAGATAACCAAGTACAAGCTGAACAGAGCAACCTAACTGAAGTCGATAGAACAAGACTAGCTGATAATCTCCAGCGATTCAAATCTCCAGAAGGTGGAAATCCAAATCTGTGAATACTCAGGCTGACCCGAGCGTAAAGCAAAACACAAACACTCGAGTCAGGACAATATATACTTATATAATATAAACCAACTCAAGTGAACTGTAATAAGGTACAAGTAACTTAAAGAATGCTTGGGACCGCCCATTCTTTAAGGATCCGTTAAACTATCTACTATGTAGTAATATTCGCTATTATAATAATGTCTAATCAGTAAAGTATAATCATATAGAAAATAGCGTTAAGGGGATGGAGAACCTTAACGCGGTCGGATCTTAAAATCATAATCGTAGTAAAGCTCGATATGGTAGGTGACACGGCACAACTAGGCAATGCCAGGGTAGATATACCAATTACGCATCCGGACTAGTGGTGACGCATAGCAGCCACTACCGCCCACCTCGAACAACACTCCCAATCAAGGGTGGCCACCAAATCAATCACAAGTAATAGAATGGTATCGAAGAAGTGTGTCCGATAAGAGGTGCTACCTCATTGGTCCGTCAATCGCTCCTGTTTTAGCCACCTTATGCCAACTCACGGGAGTTGGGTCCACGTATATACCTTAGGATCGTCGCCACCATCCTACTTCATTCTGGAATCTCCACCACGTACACGGTTGTCAAAGTGGTTTTCAGTATCGACAGAGAGTATGTCCATATCCGATCCCGGTCTCTTTGCCAACCAATCGTTATTATAACCCGTGGTTATAACTTTTAAAAACAATACTTTACTTCAAAATAAAATATCATTTCAAACCATATCTTTATCAAAATAAAGATTTATCATTTCCAAATCATTTCAATATTCCAAAATATCGTATCCTTTCAAACTTCTTTTCAAATCATTTCAATATATCAAAATATCATATCTTTGATAGTTATACTTCGAAACCAAAAATCATTTTTATTTCAAAACTATACCCATTTCAAAACAATATCATTTCCATTTCAAACATATATTCACCTTTCAAATAGTCTATACTTTCAAAGTTATAATTCTTTTGAAACTAAAACATTTGAAATCATTATACTTTGTAAATCACAACATTTCGAAAACATATATTTGAAATCATCTATTAATTCTACATATTTACAAATTTATTAAATTAAACCCAAATTCCAAAGTTTAATTTTTATTTCAAACCATCACTTTCAACTCAAATTCAGTTTACTAACAAACCATTTCAAATCTTATAAATTTCAAATATAGGTTTAATTCACAAAATAAAATATTCAATCTTTAGTATATTTCAAAGCTTAAATATCCCATATTTCATAAATTCAAAATCATTTGTATACATTTCAAAATATCAAAATATTATTCAAAACATCATTCATTTATATTTCATTTAAATACCATTTAAATCCATTTTTTTTTATTAAATTTAAATACCATTTTAAAACTCACATAAAAATCAAATTCTTCCATTTAAAACCATTTAAATGTCTCTTCATTATCTTTAGCATTTTTAACATTTTATTTCAAAAATTATATCATTTTCCAAAGATTATTTTTCATTAAAATTTATTAAAACAACAAAATATAGTTTCCGTAGCACTTACAAAATGCTACGTAAAGTTATAGTTTAAAATAGTTCATTTAACAAAACGACAGCACTTAAATGCTGTAATATATTTCCATTAAAATTAAAATAAACTTAAATGTTAAGTTTAACCACTATAGCACTTACAAAGTGCTATAATAGCCTTTATTCCAAATTAACTCTTTAGTTCATTTAAACAACTACAGCAATTACAAAATGCTGTAATATCTTTTACATACATTTCAAAAATGCTGTCAAATCAAATTCAGAGTTTTATTTACAATTCCACAAATAATTAACTTTTAATATAAATCATTTTAACTTATAAAATCATATATTTCACATTTAACACAATCATTTAAATACCTTTATTTCTATGATTTTATAAAGTCAAATTTCCATACAAAAATCAAATTTAATAACAATTAAATTTTCATTTCTTTAATTAAATTATTAACTTAACAACTAAGTTTAAATTTCCAAAAATATAGCTTATTTCCATTTATTTTACTTAATTAAAATTTCACTTTTAAACAAATTTCACAAAATTTAATTTAAGTTATATTTCCAAATTCAGCTTAAATGTTCATTTATTCCATATTTTAATTTATACAAAATCATTAACACCTTTAAAACATTATTATTACTTAATAAAAATCATTAAATTCATCTTTAAATCAAATTTGTCATATTTTCTTACTTTACAAAAATTCCATTTATAAACAAAATCATAAATTCCAAAATTAACTTATATTTCAAATTCTACTTCACCGTTTACTTAATTCACTTATTTAATTTGTAGAAAATCACAAATACTTTATAGAAATCATTTTAATGAAATTTAAATCAAAATACCATAATATTTACATTAAAAAAAAGTATTTTAAAAATTTCAGAAAAATATATAAACCACGGGTCTGTATATAATTTTCTAGCCTAGGTCAAGTGTTACGGATATGTATCATTTCAATCCGCAGTTTACAAAGAAAAACCGGGTTTTATCATTTCAAACCCGCAATCCCAAGTAATATAAATAAATAAATAAAAACCGTTCAGGCCTATCATTTCAGCCCATAACGATTTTTCCTTATTCTAAAGTCCGTTCGGGTATGTATCATTTCAACCCATAGTGATTCTAATCTACAGGGAACTTGCAGTGTGATAAACTGATATAAATAAACAGAATAGCATGAGATAACAGTAATAGATGATATAACATATGTAATAATAAACATTATATGATCATAATATAATAGTTACAACAGGATGATATAATTTTACAGATTCAAATGGTGTCAGTTTACTAGTTATATAAGTACACATTGTCTGGTGAGAATTACTCACTTGTTCAAGCTGGAGATGACAACCACAAACGCACAACAAAGATTTCCAGAGGCACGAGAGCACGATAATTATTTGAGTGTGGGAGAGCCAAAGCTAATTGCCTTGTCACATTCAAACCAAACAATTACAAACAACATAAGATTTCAACCCAAAAATTCAATAAACAATGCTAGAAATGGATGCATAAACAAAGTCAATGTGTTTGCACTTGCTTCCTACCACCTATGCTTCAGCTCCAGATCTGAAATGGCACGGCTAAAGGCATGGTTTGGATCAGGTATGGTTTGGAAAAGGTGCGGCTACAAGGTGATGAAGGTGAGTGGAAGTTACAAGGTGTTGAAGGTAATGGAATACCAAAGGGTTTCAAGGCAAAGTGTGGCTTTTGTTGCACCATAGGGTTCGGCCCCTTGCTGATGTGGCTTGGCCATGGTATGTGGTGGTCAGGTGGTGGCTGGAGTGTGGGCCAGAGGTGGTGGAAGGTCAGGTCAGAGGTGGTGGTGGTGGAGGTAGTGGTGGCAAAAGGTGGTAGAAGGAGGAGATGACAATTCTAGGTCATAAGTGATAGTTTGTGATGGTTTTTGGTGGATTTTGTGTAGATCTTGGACTTGGATTGGTTAGGCCTGAGGAGGAGGGTTGCTAGGATGGGTGATGGTCAGAGGAAGGGGGTCGTGGTGGTCGGCCAAAGCCTGGAGGAGGAGGAACCAAACTATGAAGGTAGAGAGCATATGCAGTTTCAATAGAAAAAACATAGAAAACAAGGAAGAAAGAAGGAAATTTTACCCAAAATTTTGAAGCCATGGCCGTGATTTTTTTGGAGGAGAAAGAGAAGTGTTTGCATGAAAAAAAAAAGAAAAGAAGTCCGCTGAAAAGAATAGGGTATGCATGGCCAAAAACATTGAAGAGAGGAGTTGAGAAAGTGAAAGGTCGGGAGGTGAAAAGCCATAGGAATTTCAATAGTTTAAAACTTTTCATATTTCCTCTAATTTCTTTTTAAGTTTTATATAACTGAAATATATATATAAACTCAGATAAAAATACGAAAATTTAGTAAATAAACAAAAATAAATTAATTAATTATTAATTATATAAAATTTAATTAAGTAAAACAGCAAAAATTGCAACTAGTCTTGAAAATATGAAAAATAAATGCAATGAACTTTGGAAAAAGTTTATGGACTTGTAAAACATTTATAAACAAAGATAATAACATAAAATAAAAATGCATTCACAAAATGAATAAATAAATTTTAATTAAATATAATTTAATTGAAGAAAATAGCAGAAAAATAGAAACTAGCCTTTAAAAATAGAAAATAAATTCAATACGCTTTGGAAAAATTATAAAATCACTTTAAATTATTTAAAAGACAAAATTATACATAAAATAAAATACTAACACATATTAGAACAAAATATGACAAATAAAATATAATTTAAAATAGACAATATTGCTAAATACATCAGTTTACACACAATATTGAAATATACATAACTTTCACAATTTTACTCCGTTTCCAACGAAACGGAAAGCTGTATCCATGGAATTAAATCTATTTTCATAATAAAAGATAAAATTTAAGAATTTGAAATATTTAAATTTAAAGTTCAAAAGTCAAAGTTTGACCAGTTTCAATAGAAATTCACTTTTCAGTGAAATATCCAATTTATACTAGTTTGAACTATAAATCACTTAATAGTCAACATTCATATTTAAAATGAAATGTTTGAAATAGAACGAGTTTAAAATAATTTAAAATAAAATAAAGTCAAAATTTAAAATATAGGCCAAAATCTAGGGTTGTTACACTCTCCCCCACTCAAAACTTTTCGTCCCCGAAAAGGAATGAAGTACGGGAAAACACAGGAAAGATAAAATTGAAATGAGATTAAGACAAGATGACAAAAGATTGAAATTATACCTGATATCTATGGTTATAGGTAAGTTTAACAAGGTGGAGATGGTCTTCCCAAGATTCTCCAAAATCAGGAACACAAGTACGAAAAGATCCTCTAGAATCTGATTCACTCTTTCCGCTTGACCGACAGTGTGTGGGTGGAAAGCAGTGCTCAGATTTAAAATGAGTACCAAAGATTATAAAGATTATAGAAAGATTTCTAAGCAAAAAGATTATAGATAGATGCCTATACCAGTCTGTAGCAAGATAAGGAAAAATAAGGACAACTAACAGACCGTTTGAAAAACAAAATTAGGTAATAAGTTTGAAAAACAAAATAAGATAATAGGTTTGAAATTTCCATGGTTTCAGCTTAACTGATAATTAATTTTACACAAGTTAAATAAATCTTAACTATCTCTAATTTCATTATCTATCATCAAATTTTCTTAAACAAACAATCTCTAAAATCATGATTTGATTAAAATTAAGTGTATAACATTCAATAAATTTAATTCTTCTTTATTCCTAATTATAATTAAATTTATCCCTCTCAAATATTTTATCACATATGTTAAATATGCTTACACTTATTATAACTGTTTTAATTTATTCCTAATTCCCTTAACATCATTTGTATTGTAAATTATTCAATTAACCTTTTAGTCTATTTACCTGTGTAAATCTTTTTATAACTAAAATTTAAGTGTATAATATTTATTATAACCACTCAAATTTTATTTATAAAAATCTTTTTATATTGTATATTATCCAATTACATTGTTAACTTCTAAAAATTAAGGTAAGTTATATTGGAATGCAATTGAGAATTATACAAATAAAACTTTCTAAAATTATACACTATAAACATCCTAATTCAATCATTTCAAGCTTGAATCATCTATTCAAAAATTTTGATTTTCTTTTTATACTTGAAGTTATTATTTAAGATAGAATTTAAGAATAAAATCTCTGATTCCTTTCAAACCATTTAGAGATAGATAAATGTATATACATAATTTGTCAAATCAAATTTAAATCATATATCTATATATTTTATAAATCAATCATATTTTAGAAATTTATATCAATCAAGTTTCCCAAAACAAAGCTGTAGCAAGACTACAGAATGGTTTCTTCACTTCGAAACTCGAAAATGAACGTCGATGATGCTGTAGTCATCACCGAAATTATTTTCCAGCGACAAAGAGAAGAGCACTTAATTTTTAAATTTTTAAATCCTTTAGAGACAAAAAAAAATTTATTTAAAAATACTTTAAATAATATCCTTTTAAAAAATTTAAACACAAGGTTTGAAATCCATCGGAAATTAAACTCTTTAAATTTCTTGTTTTAAATTCATTTCAGTTCCCAAATAAATTTATAAACAACTATTTATAAATTCCTTTGTAGAACAATAAATGATAAATCAAGTATTATCATTTTAAATAATCAACTTAAACCAATTTATTAAGTTCCATAAATTTACTTATATATTAAATTTTATTTAATTAACCAAATTTTAAAATAATATTGTATCGGTTTGTTCTGTCAAAGTGTTTTAGAAATCCTATCGATAGCGTTGATCAGACGAATCGATCGGAAACCCAAATCGACATCAACAACTCAAACAACACAATATATAATAAAATATAGATTTAAAAGTACAATTCAAAATGTTGGAGATAGTTTAGAAACAAAGACAAGATGATTAATTAACAAAATATGAAGATGGATAAGCTTAGATAAATCGCGGGCAACCTTAACCGGGTCAACCGTGACTTAATGAATAAGAGAAAATGTGGATTTTCCTGGGGTAAATCTACATCCGATCTCAAGAGATAGAGTTTGGAATAACAAAGGATATTAGCATCTAAACCAAGGATAAATATAAATCTCTGGTGAATCGATGCAAATTTGTAAAGGAGTTTTCCCCCTTTTACAAGTCATTAGAATATTGGCAAGACCACCAATTCACTATAAAGCTCATTCGAAGCGGAGTTATGGGATACTCCAGAATCAAAAGAAGATGAATAGTGAGGGACAAGAATGAATTTTAGAACCGCATGGAACGTTCCAAAAATTAAAAGGAAATTCGAATCAAGAGGAAAACATTCAAACTCGAACGAAAGTGATTCTGTAAATAAATCTACTCTATATGCTGAGTTTTGCCTCAAAGCCAAAGCTCTGATACCAACTGTAACGACCCGATATTTTCAACCATTCGCATCCATTATAAGTGTATAGGTAGACACTCATGCCGGAGTTGAATTGCTCAAAATATCGCGTTGTAATTAAAATTTGGCAAATCTCAGAATATACAGTAAATAAATATAATCACAGATCACAGACACAGAGTAAACTAATGCAGCGGAAGTAAAAGAAATAGTAGTTCATGAAGCTACTATATAAATATCAGAGTACATAAGATAAAATAGAAGAAATAGAGTACAACGGAAGTATAAATAAGATAACCAAGTACAAGCTGAACAGAGCAACCTAACTGAAGTCGATAGAACAAGACTAGCTGATAATCTCCAGCGATTCAAATCTCCAGAAGGTGGAAATCCAAATCTGTGAATACTCAGGCTGACCCGAGCGTAAAGCAAAACACAAACACTCGAGTCGGGACAATATATACTTATATAATATAAACCAACTCAAGTGAACTGTAATAAGGTACAAGTAACTTAAAGAATGCTTGGGACCGCCCATTCTTTAAGGATCCGTTAAACTATCTACTATGTAGTAATATTCGATATTATAATAATGTCTAATCAGTAAAGTATAATCATATAGAAAATAGCGTTAAGGGGATGGAGAACCTTAACGCGGTCGGATCTTAAAATCATAATCGTAGTAAAGCTCGATATGGTAGGTGACACGGCACAACTAGGCAATGCCAGGGTAGATATACCAACTACGCATCCGGACTAGTGGTGACGCATAGCAGCCACTACCGCCCACCTCGAACAACACTCCCAATCAAGGGTGGCCACCAAATCAATCACAAGTAATAGAATGGTATCGAAGAAGTGTGTCCGATAAGAGGTGCTACCTCATTGGTCCGTCAATCGCTCCTGTTTTAGCCACCTTATGCCAACTCACGGGAGTTGGGTCCACGTATATACCTTAGGATCGTCGCCACCATCCTACTTCATTCTGGAATCTCCACCACGTACACGGTTGTCAAAGTGGTTTTCAGTATCGACAGAGAGTATGTCCATATCCGATCCCGGTCTCTTTGCCAACCAATCGTTATTATAACCCGTGGTTATAACTTTTAAAAACAATACTTTACTTCAAAATAAAATATCATTTCAAACCATATCTTTATCAAAATAAAGATTTATCATTTCCAAATCATTTCAATATTCCAAAATATCGTATCCTTTCAAACTTCTTTTCAAATCATTTCAATATATCAAAATATCATATCTTTGATAGTTATACTTCGAAACCAAAAATCATTTTTATTTCAAAACTATACCCATTTCAAAACAATATCATTTCCATTTCAAACATATATTCACCTTTCAAATAGTCTATACTTTCAAAGTTATAATTCTTTTGAAACTAAAACATTTGAAATCATTATACTTTGTAAATCACAACATTTCGAAAACATATATTTGAAATCATCTATTAATTCTACATATTTACAAATTTATTAAATTAAACCCAAATTCCAAAGTTTAATTTTTATTTCAAACCATCACTTTCAACTCAAATTCAGTTTACTAACAAACCATTTCAAATCTTATAAATTTCAAATATAGGTTTAATTCACAAAATAAAATATTCAATCTTTAGTATATTTCAAAGCTTAAATATCCCATATTTCATAAATTCAAAATCATTTGTATACATTTCAAAATATCAAAATATTATTCAAAACATCATTCATTTATATTTCATTTAAATACCATTTAAATCCATTTTTTTTTATTAAATTTAAATACCATTTTAAAACTCACATAAAAATCAAATTCTTCCATTTAAAACCATTTAAATGTCTCTTCATTATCTTTAGCATTTTTAACATTTTATTTCAAAAATTATATCATTTTCCAAAGATTATTTTTCATTAAAATTTATTAAAACAACAAAATATAGTTTCCGTAGCACTTACAAAATGCTACGTAAAGTTATAGTTTAAAATAGTTCATTTAACAAAACGACAGCACTTAAATGCTGTAATATATTTCCATTAAAATTAAAATAAACTTAAATGTTAAGTTTAACCACTATAGCACTTACAAAGTGCTATAATAGCCTTTATTCCAAATTAACTCTTTAGTTCATTTAAACAACTACAGCAATTACAAAATGCTGTAATATCTTTTACATACATTTCAAAAATGCTGTCAAATCAAATTCAGAGTTTTATTTACAATTCCACAAATAATTAACTTTTAATATAAATCATTTTAACTTATAAAATCATATATTTCACATTTAACACAATCATTTAAATACCTTTATTTCTATGATTTTATAAAGTCAAATTTCCATACAAAAATCAAATTTAATAACAATTAAATTTTCATTTCTTTAATTAAATTATTAACTTAACAACTAAGTTTAAATTTCCAAAAATATAGCTTATTTCCATTTATTTTACTTAATTAAAATTTCACTTTTAAACAAATTTCACAAAATTTAATTTAAGTTATATTTCCAAATTCAGCTTAAATGTTCATTTATTCCATATTTTAATTTATACAAAATCATTAACACCTTTAAAACATTATTATTACTTAATAAAAATCATTAAATTCATCTTTAAATCAAATTTGTCATATTTTCTTACTTTACAAAAATTCCATTTATAAACAAAATCATAAATTCCAAAATTAACTTATATTTCAAATTCTACTTCACCGTTTACTTAATTCACTTATTTAATTTGTAGAAAATCACAAATACTTTATAGAAATCATTTTAATGAAATTTAAATCAAAATACCATAATATTTACATTAAAAAAAAGTATTTTAAAAATTTCAGAAAAATATATAAACCACGGGTCTGTATATAATTTTCTAGCCTAGGTCAAGTGTTACGGATATGTATCATTTCAATCCGCAGTTTACAAAGAAAAACCGGGTTTTATCATTTCAAACCCGCAATCCCAAGTAATATAAATAAATAAATAAAAACCGTTCAGGCCTATCATTTCAGCCCATAACGATTTTTCCTTATTCTAAAGTCCGTTCGGGTATGTATCATTTCAACCCATAGTGATTCTAATCTACAGGGAACTTGCAGTGTGATAAACTGATATAAATAAACAGAATAGCATGAGATAACAGTAATAGATGATATAACATATGTAATAATAAACATTATATGATCATTGTCACATCCTGAAATTTTCGACTTTCGAAAATTCGACATCGATACTCACTTTATCGACTGCCGAACAATCGAGTGCCGGAAACTCCAATAGTGAGGGTTTTAAGAAAAAGAAAAAGTAGAAGAAGAAGAAGATAGAAGAAAAAGAGAAGAAAGAAACAACAACAGAACAAGAGAACAGCAACAGAAACAGAACAATATCAGAATCTCACATATCGCAGCGGAACAATATATAATAAATAAACACTAGTCTTTTAAAACAAAGAACTATATCAGTTTATACATACATCAATCAGAGTCAATATACAACTCAATACAACACAGCACATCAATGGACAGTTATATAAACTTATCCTCATACAGAATACACAGCGGAATAAATATATCAGATACAAATACTACGTCTCGCCATCCAGCTTATCTCCAAGCTCCAGAATATCCAGAATATCCTGATAACATAACTCTAGGCTGCCCGTGTGGAAATTGGTGGGCACCCAGAGTTTAGAAAGGGAACAATAAACTCCGAGTCAGTCATGGTGACTGGTGTGAGATCGTAAAACAGTTATTTATCTTTAAAATAAACAACAGAAAAACTTTAATGTCAATTCGCAATGCTTTTGGAAAATGAAACTACCATAAGACCTCCCGCCACACACACAATGCAAACGCAGACTTGGAGGAGATTTCTTCTTATGATAGTCAAAGATGCTTACTACGCAAAATCAAATCATTTTTGATATTATTATTAGTGCATAGTGTAGAAAACATTTCGAAAGTAGAATATAAATCTTAGCCAGCATAGACATTTCGAACTATGCCTACTATAGCTACCATCCAAACAGTGGGGCGCCACCATAAGTGAATGATAGGTTCTACAACTAAAACCGTACAAGTCACGTATTTTTTCTTTGGATTTCCAACAAATGGTCAGGCTAAGGAACTTCCTATCCACGATGGGTACGTCCCTGGAATAGACGACCCGAGAATCTAACGTTACGGTTAGATCTCTGCCAACATAAGGCCGGGTTACCTCTGCAAAAATAGGTAACTACTGACACGCGTATGCCATCCCCCGATCGTCACCGATCTTCCCGAGGATCCCCGATTTCCAACAAACCACAAAGTAATAATAACTGTGCAGCAACCACAGAGGTTAAGTATCTGGGCTCCATACCATGATACCACCTTTATCCAGAAGGAATGACATACACTAAGGGGCGCTACTCCCTAGAACCTTGCTGCATCCTTCCTGTTTCGACCATTTCCGGGGTGTGAGGCTCGACGAAGTCTCGTCCACAAAGCTACGCTTTCTCAAAAAGCCCTGCTTCGGGTCAAACAAAATGATCAACCTATGATCATTAAGATATAAGATCAAACAAATGATCATATCACAAATGATCAAACACTGATCATTTCACAGCAACACTCAGTATGCCACGTTACCAAATTGGGATATATCGCTGATAAATTTCAACTACATAACCTCTGAGCTCGTACGTCTCAGAGAAGGGTGTTAAGCTAAGAGAATAAATTCTCCGCCACCAACAGAAATGTATTTGAAAGAAATCAGCTTTATATCTCAAATTGTAACGTCAGACACACAATCCATACAAGTCTGTTCCGGGATCGAACAGAACCGAAGGCACTTCTCACGAAGCCCTTGCATTTCCGGATAATTTTCTAATCACGTCCGGACTTCCCGTCACTAAGGGTGATAAAAACCTCTAAATCGAAGATCAGTCGATGTAGAGTAACTCGACGGTAATCCTTCCGTTTTCAAAAATATCCGGTCTTCAACACCGGTCTTCACATGCGATTCATAACGACGTATCACATATTCGGAATGGGTTATACGACCCCATGGTCCTTTCCCGGCTAACCCGAATAGTGAGCGTATATTTAAAAACAAGTGTGGCATTCAAATTCATCCAATTCACAACAAATACCTATCTAAAGGTAATTATTGATAGTCGGTTATTTAACTATCAATAAAGATGCGCAACATCATCAGATTCCAAATAATTTTCCAAATTATTTCATCTTCCAAAAATATCTTTACTAGATATATAATTTCCACACTTAACCGTTTTGAAAACAAATTTCAAATATTCAATTTCCACATTTCATTTTATCCTTCAAAAGATAAAATCTCAAAACAGTTCATTTCATATTGGAAAAGCATTTCCATACTTATTTAATAATAAGTATTTCACAAATCATTTATTTTCAACATTTGAAAATATTCGATATACTTAAATCAAATTAAGTATATATTCATTCTTTAAGGAAATCATTCTTTAAACACATTTTATTTGAGTCAAAACGAATGTTACGTAAAACATCGTTACGACGACTCAAAATCACTAGTATAGGGATTCGGATTTAGATAGATATATAAATCCCAATACTACATCAAAACATTTCCTTTCGGAAATCATTTACTATAACAACAGTGTTATAGTCCACCATTTCCTTAAATTTCTCGAAAACGTCTATTTCAACAAGAACTGCGGAAATCTCTGCTTTCGATTTATAATACATTTTAAAACATCTTTAAAATGTTTAACTTCATTTTAATATCACTTCTTCAAAAATATATCCATTTATTTAATAATATATTCACTGTCCAAAATCGCGAATATATCTCCTTTAAAAATCTTCTGCATTTAATTTATCAAATTCTATCGATTTCGAATTTATAAAACAACGTTTATAAATTCCTTTTCTAACGACTTCAATTTAATAAATCTCCTTTATTAAATTTTCGATAAATATTCCATCTAAAGGTAAAAATCCAATTCATAAGTTAATCTTGTGACGACCCGGAATTTTTGTATATTTGAAATTGGAATATTTAATTAATTTTAAATATTCAGAGGTTAATTATAAACTTAAATTTCAAATATCGCTGTTTATTGAGTAATTTAATAATTAAATTAAATTTATATTGAAATTGGATAAAATAGTAAATCTGGTATTCTAAGCTAATTAAAAATATTTTGAAAGCTCGTAAAATTCATATTAATAATACTGAAGATAATAGAACTTTCAAAATTTGATTTTAAGGTATTTTGTTCAGTTTTAAAAATACCTCGTTTAAATTGAATTTAAAAATAGCCTTCCGAGGCACAGTCTCGGAATTCGACGAAACCAGTTCTATTGGGTCCGTAATATTGTATTATTATCGGATTTCAATTTTCGTAGTGTTTGGAGTTGTGGTGTGAACGTACGTTAGATAAACGCGTTGGAAATTTAATTGATAATAACCGGTTCAGAATTTAAATATAATGTGTACTGTTGATCAGTCAAAAGATTTTCCTTCACATCAAAACTGTACCCTTCTTTTCAGAAATACTGTAGCCTAGCTTCTCTAATACACCATCTTCTATTTATCTATTCAAGCACGCAACCTTTGCCTGAAAATCTTCGAATGCAAGAAATAAAATAACGCAACGAAAAAAAAAGAGATGGCTTCCTCCTTTTCAATCGACCGCTCCCATTTCTTTCTTCTTTCTCCCATACCTTAATGTTTCGAATCTATCTACAGATAAGCCAAATCTAATTTTTAAAAAAAAAATGGCCTTTCTCACTCTCGTTCGACTCAAATCGAAAGAAGGAACTCGCGCGCACGGAGGAGACCGAGTTCGAGCGGCTCATCACTGAATGGAGCAACGGCGGGGTCTCGTGCAGATCGAGAGGTGGGGTTTCGCGAGGAGTGAGGGGCGGCGCGAGTTCTTCGACGGTGATCGACAAGCTCGAGATCGAGGCGGCGATGGACAGGTGAATCAAATCGCGCACGTGATTTGTTGAGCTCGGCGATGTGAGGGTTTCGGTTGGGAACGTTGGGTCGGGTGTGGCTGCCCATGCGTTCGGGTGAGAGGCCAAGGTCGAAGCGCCGTCGTGCTTCAGGTCGATTGTGAGTTCGTCTCTGGTAAGCGTGGAGGTGAGCAACATCTCGTTTTTTTTTGTTTGAATCTGATTTCGATCTCTAAGACTTAATTTATTGCTATAAATATATATATATAGTTTTTACTATTGTTTGAAGCAGGAAGGGAATTTATATCAGTAAGATAACACTTTAACCTTACCACTTACTGCAGAGAAAATAATATTAATACATTAAGAATTTATTTTAAGCTAGTTTAGATTTTTATTTAATGTATTATAGGGGATTAATTTGTTTAATAAACTTATTTAACTATTTTATTCGCTAAAAATGTTTTATTGGAAGAGAAATTAGTTTTAAAACTAAAAATTGTTAATTTAGAACCAAATTATTAGTTTGAATAAAATTATGTTTTAATTAAATCAAACTTAGCAAATGGAAATTATTGGTTCGATTTATTTGAATATTTCAAATATTAATGAAATCATATAAATTGTTATTCAAGGTCGAAATCTGAAAGGCAACAAGCTGGAATGAAAATAAATGGTAATGGATGGCAAAACAAAATAAAGGTGAGTTAATCTCACTCAGTTAAATTATAATTTAAATTTAATTGGTTAAATTTAAATATTGATGGATGATTGAATTGGTTGATTTGATTGATGTGCTATATATATATAGTAGTATATAGCAATATATACATATTGGCATATGTATATATTGGAGTTGTTGATATTTCCGCATTGTATAGCGGATGAGACCCTATGCGCCGCATAATAGCGGATGATATTTTATAAAACCCATATACCGCGATATTTCACTTTGAAGTGAAATTGGTATTGTGCTAACATCTGTGGATGCAGGGAAACAGGTTGGAGGGATCCAACTGGATTCCTCAAAATATTTAATTTTGTTTAAATATTCTGTGATATGATTTTTGATATCCCGTGATGAATTATATGGATAATTGGATGTTATGGTTTGGTTGGACCAATTTGGATATACTGAGTTATCAAAATCTCTAGAATGGAATTTTGAAAGGAAATAAAAGAGTAAATTTTTAAGTGAAATAATTCAAGTGAATTAGAATGAATTAATAATGAATTGGAAATAAAATAAAAGTGATTGCAAAATTCTAACAATTTGGAATAAGAAGGAATTAACAAGGGAAAAATAAATTGTAAAGCTTAAGTGATATTATTTGAAAGAATAAAGAATTTATTTTTAAATTTAAGGATTGAATTTAATTAAGTAATAAAGAAGGAATTTTGGAAGATTAAATTGGTATTTCCAATTAAAAAGGGTTTAACTCACAATAAAGAAATAAATCTAAAGTTATTGTACTTTGAAATAAATGAAGTAAGCAAGAAATTTATTTCGAAGTAAAGTAAATGGGAAAATCAATGGGAATTTGATTTGGTTGTTTAAAATTGGAATTTAAAAGAGAAGTGAGATTTTGGAATTTATAAACTGGGTTTATAAAGTAAAATAAAATATCAGGGAATATTTGAGGATATAAATTCAAGGTGGTGAATTTATAAAGGGATATGAATTGGTTTAAAAATAAGTGTTGATTTATTTTTTAAAGGATGTGAAGAGAAGTGTATTTCTCTGGATAGCCAAGTACGTTTTTCAAAGCAATTTTAAATATAAGTTAAAAGTTTTCACGTTGTTTAAAAAGGCATGTTTAGAAAATTTATTATTTCTAATATTTAAATTCTAAAGTAAATATTTTCCAAATCTATTATCGTAATAATTATTTAAAGGGTGACTAGTATTTTATTTAAAAAGGTGAAAACTTAGTTTTATATTGTATAAAGTAACCTTATTTTAAATATTCTTAAAAGTATTATTTTTAATTAAGTATTAAAGTAGTTTTCCAAATTTAAATGTTAAAGTATAATTATAATAAAGTGTTTTAAAGTTATTTTAAAATCTATAGGTATTTTGTACTTGGTGATTCAGTGGAAATAATTATTTGGGAAATGTATTCCGTAAGCGGGAACTGTTTTGAAATTGTTTTCAAATGAGCTTTGAAAATTTGGAAATATATCTTGGAAAGATATTTGGGCAAGTAAATAATGTGGGAAATTATTTATTGTGTGATGGTTGCTTGTGGATGTTAATTGATAGTTAAATAACCGACTATCAATATTGGCCAAATGCGCTGATCGTTTCGAAGAGACCGGGATCGAGTTTCCGTATACCGGGATTCTAGGTCTGGAGACTCGAATACCACTTCGATCCGGTTTGTACGTTCGTGAAACGTGTTCGAAGTCGAAGATGGAGCAGTGAAGTGCAAGGGCTAGTCGCTACTAATCCTGAGGATATTTCCAAAATGGATGTAGTAGGAATAGTGCCTTCGGTTCCGTTCGAACCCGGGACGGACTTGTATGGACGAATGCTTTCGTGACATCGTCAGGTGGGCGATGGGCATTCTAAGGGATATGTTCTGAAAAAGGTATCGTTTAGCCTCGAGCCTCATCAACCGGGAATGACTGAAAATCAGGGGGTATGCAGCAAGGCTTCGTGGGTAGCACCCACTTGAGAGTAAAGTCATCCCTGTCTAGATGTCCCTTTTTATTTCGGCTTAGTGTTGCGGTTGCTGATCCCAACCGTGGGGTGATTTTATTTGGAATTATCCAGTAAGGGATGATTCCGGCCTTGTGTTGCAGGGGAGCGGGCGTACTCCTCGGTACTGTGATCTAGGCCACGTACTGTGACAGGTGGTACCCCAGTGCCTAGTCATTCGTTGGAAATCCATTCTCCCTACGTGCCTTGTACGAGTTTTGTTTGTATTACCCACGTTGTGGCTAGTATGCTGGAATTTAATCATGTAACAATTTCAGCTATTTTAATAAGTACTAGTGAATAGACACTATTATAATATCAGAGGATTTTGATAAAAAGTGTTTTAGCTATCGTAAGGTAAAAACCCGACATGTTTATTTGTGGCGTGGTCTTACGAGATGCTTTTATTTTCAAAAGGATTTTTGAAACTTTAATAATCAATTTGAGTGTGATTTTCTCACGCTGGTTTTCCAGACTGACTCGGGTATTGTTTTATATGATGCTCGGGTCAGACCGAGATAAACAGGTTCAGATTGTAGCTGTGGAGCTCAGGAGACGAGCTGGATGGCGATACGTACTTCCGTATTTGTTTATTGTTCTGCTGTGTATTTGGATGTATGTCATTGATGTGATGAACTCTGATGTTGTATTCTGTAAATATATTGTATAAACAGATATATTTTTCTGTTTGAGTAAAGATCTGTTTTGTATATATTATATTTTATTCCGCTGCGATGTGAGATTCTGTTGTTGATTTTCTGTTTCTTCTTCTTCTACCTCTTCTTCTTTAACACAAATGGTTCGATTTTCCGGGTCTGGAAAGTCGGGTTGTTACAGTGGTATCAGAGCTTAGGCTGGCGACAACCTTGGCTCTGGTGGGAATTTTGAGAGTATTAATAGATATGAGCGCGTATTTGTTAGTGAATATAAAATTGTTTTATATTGTGTTGATTGGTTTATTGAGTAGTTTATGGATTCGGGTCGGTGTGTGGGACGCCACAACATTGATAGGGATCTCTAAACGCTTGTATAGAACAATTCGACACAGTATTGTTTTAAAGTAGGGTAAATGAAATAATTTTACCCAAATTATTTTTGTATAAAAAGAAACGTTTTGTAAACTATTCTAGTTAATATATATGGTTGTTTGGATGTTAGAAGTGATAATATGGAATTATTATCATTAATATATGGAAACTTAACTAGAAATTGAAATTTATAGCCAAAGTAAAGAATCAAATTTTATAATAAAATAAAATTTGAAATATAGATTATAAATGTAATTTATAAATTGGAATAAACTCCATATCCAAATGAGATAGTAATTTAAAATAGAATTCCAGAGAAAGGTTTAAATTTAATTGGATGGGTTGGAAATTTGGAATTTTTAAGAAAGGACTTAAAATTCCTTTGGATTTGAAAACGGTTTTCAAGGGTGTGGGAGAAATAGTAGTGATACTATTTTGGGAAATATTTAAAATGGTTTAAAGAGATAAAAGCATTTAATTCTCTTCCGGTCGCTGGGAAATAATTTCGGTGATGACTGCAGCATCATCGATGTTCATTTTCGAGTTTCCAAAGAGAAATTGCTACCAAACCGTGTTAAATTGGGATTGTTTGCAAAACTGGATTTGGTTTTGAAATTCAAAGAGATAGCTGAATATACAAAAGGAGTTTGGATGTGATTGATTTCAAAGGTGATTTTGAAATTTTGGGAAATTGTTAAAAAAACTCTGGAATCTTATTTTAATTGTTTATAGAAAAACAAATAAAAAGAAATAAATATACTTGACTAAATTTAATGTATAATCTGGAATAAAGAGTAAAATGTGAATGGGATTGCTTTTAATGGATTGAAGTGATGAAATAGAACCTTAATTGGCTGAAAGAAAGTTGATTTGTAATTTGGATATGAAATGGGAAATGAACTTAGATTAAGTAGAAATTATTAATTGCAATCCAAGATAAAATACTAACAAATCGAATGTGGATGATATAAATAAAGCTCGACACATATATTTTGGATGTTGTTAAGTGAAATAAATTGGAACAAAATTTACTTAAGTGTGAATGAACTCAAGTATAAATAAATGGAATATGACCTTGAAATATTATCCAAATGAGTTTGGGTTATGGACTTTGAATTGGTTAAATAGAAATTGAATTGTGAGTTAATAAAAATTGGATGGTGAATTAAAGGTAAATAGTAGAATCAGAACTTGAGTTATCAAATAAAAATTCGACTTGGGATATCAACGCATTTAATATATGTGGAAATGTGTTAAACAAAATGGAAATTTGATTAAGGTAATAATGGTTTGTATTGCAAATGAAATCCAAGTAAGTATGAATGAAAAATGGCTTTGAATACTATTCAATTAACAAAATATTGAATTCAGAGTTAAAGGGGCTAATTGAATGAATTAATGCGAACTGCAATAGAAATGAACTTTAGTTGTTAACTCAAGTAAATATTGAATGAAAGTGAGCTCAAATTGAAATGGTTTAAATAATTTGAGAATTGATGATTGAATGAAATAGTCTGGATTGTTTCGAGCTAAATAAATGGTTGTAAATAAATTGGAAAGAAAGGAATTAAAGGTAAATTTAGAGGAAGCAATTTAAATGGTTATTAATATGTAATTGAAATAGGTGTCGAAACCCTATAAATTGCTTTTGAAAGTTATTTTGGGTATATTGCTTATGTTACATGTGTTTAGCTATTGTAATTAAGTGAAATGTAAATAAACTTTGTATATTTGGCACTTACATGTTGTAATTGAGTTAGTACAGGTTCAGGGAAGCCGGTTGGCTGAATCTGATGGCACAACATGCTAAAATAAATAATTGCTTTGCTTTAAAAATGCTAAAATAAGGTACGCTTACGTAAAAATTCAAAATAGGAGATATGAACTGCATATATTGATATATATCGTGATTTCCGGCCTGAGGCCGATGTATATATATATTTGTGCATCCTGCGATATCGCAGAAGTCCCTCCGTACAAAGGAGACTCTGCCAAAATTTTCCGTAAATTTTGGAAGTTAGAAAATTTTTGAAGATTTTCATTAACGATAAATGATTTAAATTTGTTAAGCAAATGAAATTGAAACTGGATATTGAAATCTAATTCAAATGTGAATGTAAGGTGAAGCGAAATTGAAGGAACTAAAGAAGTGAAGTTTGCGAATAAACTGTTAATCGAAATTTAAATTAATTAGTAAGTGCAACTAATTAAATATTCGAGTGGAAGCCAAATTGAAATCAAATGGAATTGTAAAGACAAAAGTGATTAAAAATGGATATGAACTTCAATAATGAAGTGAAAATATGTATAAGCAGTATGTAAAATATTTATATTGAACTTAAGGAATATGGTGAGAATTCTTAAGTAATTTGGTATCGAGGAAAGTTATTCTAGATGAATAATTGGATGACAATTAAAATTTGAAGTTGTGAAATGAGAAAATTGTGGATAAGTGAATGTAATCAAACTGAATGTGAATAAAAAGGGAATTGATATAATTGATAATCAATTGGGCTAATTACGTAAGGTGTACGTATATTATTTTATTCGCATAGCTATTTGGTCCAGATGTCGAACACAGAATTTCGAGATTGTTTTATCGATCCGAATCAGGATTTTTCACTCGATTTTCAACGGCGAGCCTGGATATGGATTGTTGATTGATTCTGGATATTCTCTATCATAGTTTGTGGCTATGCAAGGAGAATGACGGGTTCTGATCAAGAAACCAGATCTGAGTCCGCACTAGGAAGTCGGGTGGAAGATACTAGTTCGGAAGTGAAATTGTATGATCGAATGAGCGATCAAATGTGATATTGCGTACGGATGATATATGTGCATCGTACGGGCTTAAGTAAAACAAATATTGGAAATTTGTAAAGGAAAGTATAAAATGACTTTGGAATTGTGATTGAATATTATTGCTTAGTAGGTTATACAGGTGTATAAAAGCAATGGATAAATTGGGATTTTTGATTTTAGAAGATAAATTTAATGGCCCGACAAAAGGTATGTATTTGAATTTCTTTATGAAATTTGATTGGGTTTTGGATCCAGCCACTTGGCTTTTTGTTTTCTTTTCGAGATTGGGAGGCCGTAGAGCCATTTTGTAGTAGTACCGAGCTAGCCGCGCAAAGGAGACGCTGGCGAAATTTTTCGGAAATTTAAGGAGTTAGAAAAATTTTGGAAAATTTTGATAATTCAAAATTTCAATTCAAATTTAAATTTGAATTGATAAGTAGGTGATATGGGTTGAACTTATGAATAAGTTTGGAAAGTTAAAAGATGATTAGTGTATCATTAATAAAAGATTGTTTGGGGATTGTTAAAACTGTTTGAATTTGGAAAATAGTTAACGGGGATTGAGACATTCTTCTTAACTGGTAATTTCGGGGACGAAATTCTTTTAAGGGGGAAGGAATGTGACGACCCGGAATTTTTGTATATTTGAAATTGGAATATTTAATTAATTTTAAATATTCAGAGGTTAATTATAAACTTAAATTTCAAATATCGCTGTTTATTGAGTAATTTAATAATTAAATTAAATTTATATTGAAATTGGATAAAATAGTAAATCTGGTATTCTAAGCTAATTAAAAATATTTTGAAAGCTCGTAAAATTCATATTAATAATACTGAAGATAATAGAACTTTCAAAATTTGATTTTAAGGTATTTTGTTCAGTTTTAAAAATACCTCGTTTAAATTGAATTTAAAAATAGCCTTCCGAGGCACAGTCTCGGAATTCGACGAAACCAGTTCTATTGGGTCCGTAATATTGTATTATTATCGGATTTCAATTTTCGTAGTGTTTGGAGTTGTGGTGTGAACGTACGTTAGATAAACGCGTTGGAAATTTAATTGATAATAACCGGTTCAGAATTTAAATATAATGTGTACTGTTGATCAGTCAAAAGATTTTCCTTCACATCAAAACTGTACCCTTCTTTTCAGAAATACTGTAGCCTAGCTTCTCTAATACACCATCTTCTATTTATCTATTCAAGCACGCAACCTTTGCCTGAAAATCTTCGAATGCAAGAAATAAAATAACGCAACGAAAAAAAAAGAGATGGCTTCCTCCTTTTCAATCGACCGCTCCCATTTCTTTCTTCTTTCTCCCATACCTTAATGTTTCGAATCTATCTACAGATAAGCCAAATCTAATTTTAAAAAAAAAAATGGCCTTTCTCACTCTCGTTCGACTCAAATCGAAAGAAGGAACTCGCGCGCACGGAGGAGACCGAGTTCGAGCGGCTCATCACTGAATGGAGCAACGGCGGGGTCTCGTGCAGATCGAGAGGTGGGGTTTCGCGAGGAGTGAGGGGCGGCGCGAGTTCTTCGACGGTGATCGACAAGCTCGAGATCGAGGCGGCGATGGACAGGTGAATCAAATCGCGCACGTGATTTGTTGAGCTCGGCGATGTGAGGGTTTCGGTTGGGAACGTTGGGTCGGGTGTGGCTGCCCATGCGTTCGGGTGAGAGGCCAAGGTCGAAGCGCCGTCGTGCTTCAGGTCGATTGTGAGTTCGTCTCTGGTAAGCGTGGAGGTGAGCAACATCTCGTTTTTTTTGTTTGAATCTGATTTCAATCTCTAAGACTTAATTTATTGCTATAAATATATATATATAGTTTTTACTATTGTTTGAAGCAGGAAGGGAATTTATATCAGTAAGATAACACTTTAACCTTACCACTTACTGCAGAGAAAATAATAGTAATACATTAAGAATTTATTTTAAGCTAGTTTAGATTTTTATTTAATGTATTATAGGGGATTAATTTGTTTAATAAACTTATTTAACTATTTTATTCGCTAAAAATGTTTTATTGGAAGAGAAATTAGTTTTAAAACTAAAAATTGTTAATTTAGAACCAAATTATTAGTTTGAATAAAATTATGTTTTAATTAAATCAAACTTAGCAAATGGAAATTATTGGTTCGATTTATTTGAATATTTCAAATATTAATGAAATCATATAAATTGTTATTCAAGGTCGAAATCTGAAAGGCAACAAGCTGGAATGAAAATAAATGGTAATGGATGGCAAAACAAAATAAAGGTGAGTTAATCTCACTCAGTTAAATTATAATTTAAATTTAATTGGTTAAATTTAAATATTGATGGATGATTGAATTGGTTGATTTGATTGATGTGCTATATATATAGTAGTATATAGCAATATATACATATTGGCATATGTATATATTGGAGTTGTTGATATTTCCGCATTGTATAGCGGATGAGACCCTATGCGCCGCATAATAGCGGATGATATTTTATAAAACCCATATACCGCGATATTTCACTTTGAAGTGAAATTGGTATTGTGCTAACATCTGTGGATGCAGGGAAACAGGTTGGAGGGATCCAACTGGATTCCTCAAAATATTTAATTTTGTTTAAATATTCTGTGATATGATTTTTGATATCCCGTGATGAATTATATGGATAATTGGATGTTATGGTTTGGTTGGACCAATTTGGATATACTGAGTTATCAAAATCTCTAGAATGGAATTTTGAAAGGAAATAAAAGAGTAAATTTTTAAGTGAAATAATTCAAGTGAATTAGAATGAATTAATAATGAATTGGAAATAAAATAAAAGTGATTGCAAAATTCTAACAATTTGGAATAAGAAGGAATTAACAAGGGAAAAATAAATTGTAAAGCTTAAGTGATATTATTTGAAAGAATAAAGAATTTATTTTTAAATTTAAGGATTGAATTTAATTAAGTAATAAAGAAGGAATTTTGGAAGATTAAATTGGTATTTCCAATTAAAAAGGGTTTAACTCACAATAAAGAAATAAATCTAAAGTTATTGTACTTTGAAATAAATGAAGTAAGCAAGAAATTTATTTCGAAGTAAAGTAAATGGGAAAATCAATGGGAATTTGATTTGGTTGTTTAAAATTGGAATTTAAAAGAGAAGTGAGATTTTGGAATTTATAAACTGGGTTTATAAAGTAAAATAAAATATCAGGGAATATTTGAGGATATAAATTCAAGGTGGTGAATTTATAAAGGGATATGAATTGGTTTAAAAATAAGTGTTGATTTATTTTTTAAAGGATGTGAAGAGAAGTGTATTTCTCTGGATAGCCAAGTACGTTTTTCAAAGCAATTTTAAATATAAGTTAAAAGTTTTCACGTTGTTTAAAAAGGCATGTTTAGAAAATTTATTATTTCTAATATTTAAATTCTAAAGTAAATATTTTCCAAATCTATTATCGTAATAATTATTTAAAGGGTGACTAGTATTTTATTTAAAAAGGTGAAAACTTAGTTTTATATTGTATAAAGTAACCTTATTTTAAATATTCTTAAAAGTATTATTTTTAATTAAGTATTAAAGTAGTTTTCCAAATTTAAATGTTAAAGTATAATTATAATAAAGTGTTTTAAAGTTATTTTAAAATCTATAGGTATTTTGTACTTGGTGATTCAGTGGAAATAATTATTTGGGAAATGTATTCCGTAAGCGGGAACTGTTTTGAAATTGTTTTCAAATGAGCTTTGAAAATTTGGAAATATATCTTGGAAAGATATTTGGGCAAGTAAATAATGTGGGAAATTATTTATTGTGTGATGGTTGCTTGTGGATGTTAATTGATAGTTAAATAACCGACTATCAATATTGGCCAAATGCGCTGATCGTTTCGAAGAGACCGGGATCGAGTTTCCGTATACCGGGATTCTAGGTCTGGAGACTCGAATACCACTTCGATCCGGTTTGTACGTTCGTGAAACGTGTTCGAAGTCGAAGATGGAGCAGTGAAGTGCAAGGGCTAGTCGCTACTAATCCTGAGGATATTTCCAAAATGGATGTAGTAGGAATAGTGCCTTCGGTTCCGTTCGAACCCGGGACGGACTTGTATGGACGAATGCTTTCGTGACATCGTCAGGTGGGCGATGGGCATTCTAAGGGATATGTTCTGAAAAAGGTATCGTTTAGCCTCGAGCCTCATCAACCGGGAATGACTGAAAATCAGGGGGTATGCAGCAAGGCTTCGTGGGTAGCACCCACTTGAGAGTAAAGTCATCCCTGTCTAGATGTCCCTTTTTATTTCGGCTTAGTGTTGCGGTTGCTGATCCCAACCGTGGGGTGATTTTATTTGGAATTATCCAGTAAGGGATGATTCCGGCCTTGTGTTGCAGGGGAGCGGGCGTACTCCTCGGTACTGTGATCTAGGCCACGTACTGTGACAGGTGGTACCCCAGTGCCTAGTCATTCGTTGGAAATCCATTCTCCCTACGTGCCTTGTACGAGTTTTGTTTGTATTACCCACGTTGTGGCTAGTATGCTGGAATTTAATCATGTAACAATTTCAGCTATTTTAATAAGTACTAGTGAATAGACACTATTATAATATCAGAGGATTTTGATAAAAAGTGTTTTAGCTATCGTAAGGTAAAAACCCGACATGTTTATTTGTGGCGTGGTCTTACGAGATGCTTTTATTTTCAAAAGGATTTTTGAAACTTTAATAATCAATTTGAGTGTGATTTTCTCACGCTGGTTTTCCAGACTGACTCGGGTATTGTTTTATATGATGCTCGGGTCAGACCGAGATAAACAGGTTCAGATTGTAGCTGTGGAGCTCAGGAGACGAGCTGGATGGCGATACGTACTTCCGTATTTGTTTATTGTTCCGCTGTGTATTTGGATGTATGTCATTGATGTGATGAACTCTGATGTTGTATTCTGTAAATATATTGTATAAACAGATATATTTTTCTGTTTGAGTAAAGATCTGTTTTGTATATATTATATTTTATTCCGCTGCGATGTGAGATTCTGTTGTTGATTTTCTGTTTCTTCTTCTTCTACCTCTTCTTCTTTAACACAAATGGTTCGATTTTCCGGGTCTGGAAAGTCGGGTTGTTACAAATCTCTTATAATCTTTTATTCTACAGTTTCATCCATTTTATAACTTCACAATCTATATCTATTAATTTCATTCACTTGTGAAATCTATTTATACTTCTTTTTAACACTTATAACATTCGTTTTATAAGTCCAATATTTTGATTTATAAAATATCAATTTTATAAATCTTTCTATACAAATCGTTTATAGTTATTCAAAAATCCCAGCTTAAACCATTTTATAAATAAATCGACTTTTATTTCAAAAATCACCTTACGGTCATAATTCACAAAAATCTTAACTTTTATAACTTCAAAATTTTAAACGTTTATTTATTTAAAATAAATCAATTCAACAATTCAATAGAATATATAATTTCAAAGATCACTTTAAAAATCCTTTTTAAAGTGAAAGTCGTTATTTTTACTTTTCAAAACTGAATCCGATGATGCAACAGCATCAATTAGTTCATCACAACAGTCAAATATCATATATCATCATATGATAACAGAATATATCAAAATATCTGTAAATAATCAATACGGTGAGGAATCCAGTTGGATCCCTCCAACCTGTTTCCCTGCATCCACAGATGTTAGCACAATACCAATTCCGCTCCAGTACGGAATTATCGCGGTATATAGGTTTTTATAAATCCGCTTACTAACGGCGCAATAGGGTCTCATCCGCTATACGAGGCGGGAAATCATCAATCCAATATATACATATGCCAATATGTATATATTGCTATATATATAGATATATCCTATCATATCTAACACCAACAATCAAAACAGACAATCAAGCAATAACTGAAAATTCCACTTTTCGATCGAGTGAGAAAAATCTCACCTTAGCTTTTTATATTTTGCAGTCCAGTTTCCATCTTGACTTGATTTCTGGATTTATACCTTATATAACAATTGTACGATCTTAATTAATATTTGAACTGAATCGAATAATAATAATAAATTTCCATTTAATGGATTTATTTAATTTTAAACTGATAATTAAATTCCTTAAACCCATTTCCCATTCCAGATTATTTTCTTACAATTTTGACCTTGTATAAAACAAATTTTACAATTTGTTAATATTCGAATTAAATCGAATAACCAATTTTCTTTATTTGGTAATTAAATTAACTAGAAAGTTATTTTAAACTAATAATTTTCCTTTTGAAACTATATATGTAATTATACAATATATGTAGATAAAAATCTGACTTTTATATAAACCCAAAAATTTCTATTCTTCCAACATTTTATATAAACTTCCTGTACTTACATATAAAATTAAACTTTGTGAAATTTAACAAAAACTGGGCAGCAAACACATTCTTTTCTCAAAATCAACATTATTAAAATCCACTGCTTTCCAATTTTAACTTCAGTAATTATTTATCTATTTGCATGTATATTTATTTCCATTCATATAAACCGTAAACATTTATTTTCTGAAATAAATCTTTCTGTTTTTTTTTTACTTTCAATAAATTTTCAAATTGTTAAATAAGTTAATAAATTAAACATCAGATGAGAAAACAACAAGGCATTTTCTTTAATACCTTGTAATTACTCGAGCTGAATCCCTCCAGAAGATCGCGACATCGTCGCTGCCATCCACGGCGACTGCCAGCTTCACGTCATGCCCACGCGACCCCAACGTCATCGCCTGAGTTGCCTGCTCGACTTCGCCTTTGTCGCCGCGAGCCTCCAGATCGTCGCTGCTACTAAAATCGATCACCACCGAACCCAGCTATACTCGCGAATCGACGAGTACTGCTCCTCCACCCCTTCCAGAAGTCGAACACCATCACGATATCCATCGCTAGAAATCGCGACCCACATCCCCTATCATCGTCGCCTCCAGTTGAGCTCGCACGCGCGCCACCAAAAATCCACGCGATCCCTCACTGCCTTGATTCGCCGCGCGCGCCCCAAACGAACTCGAGTTCCACTCCAACCTAAGTCGTACCATCACGATATCCCCATAGCCGAGTTCCCCTTATCGCGAGCCACTGCAAAACCCTACCACGTGATTTTTTTGTTTCGTTCCTGGGAAGTGGGGCGGGTTGGATTTTGATTTGAGAAGGGGGGGGGTTTTGATTTGTAATGCAAAGGAGGCGACAACTTTTTTTCTCTTTATTTTCTCTGTGATTTTTTTTTTTTGAACTGGGAAGAGAGGGAGGAACGTGGTTTATCAGAGAAGTGTCGTGTGCTTGCACGATTTTAGCCGTGATTTTAGGCGTGATAAAATGGAACGAAAGGTAGCTGATGTGACCAATTTAAATTTGAATTCAAATTGAATTCGATAAAGATTCAACGCGTTTATGTGTCGTATGCCCACATAACAATTCCGAAAAATACGAAATTTGAAATCCGGTAATAATTCAATATTACAGACCCAATGGAACTGGTTTCGTCGAATTCCGAGACCGTTTGAAAATTGACTATTTTATAAATATCGGTTCGAGTGATTATTTTCAAAACTGAACAAAACAGTTCGAAATTAAATTCTGAAGCTTCTATCATCTTCAGTATTATCAATACGAATTTTAAAAGCTTTCGAAATATTTTTCTTCAGCTTAAAATTGTAGATTCAAATTTTTATTTGACTATCAACAGATTAAATTTTAAAATTTAATCGCCGATTTAAAGTTATATTCGGGATTCAAATTAAATCATCGTTCAAATATTTAAAATTAATTAAATATTCTCAATTTAATTCGTTCAAAATTCAGGGTCGTTACAGACTTCCCTCCTTAAAAGAATTTCGTCCTCGAAATTACAAGTTAGGAAAAATGGTCCTTAACTCGTCTACTATTTTTCACAATCTAAATAGTTTTATCAATTCTCAAAACAAATCTTTCTATTAAAGATTCGTTATTGATTCAACTAACTTTCTAACATTTTCATAATCTTCAAACAACATTGTTTACTTCAAAATTCAAATTCGAGTTTAAATTCAAATTTTAAACTTTCAAAATTTCTCAAAAAATTTCTAACACTCGAAATTTCCGAAAAATTTCGCCAGCGTCTCCTTTGCGCGGCTAATACGGTACGACTACAAAACGTCCCTACGGACTCTCAGATTTCAAAAAGAAAAAGAAAAAGCCAAGTGGCTAGAGAGAAATCATCAAAAACTCATATTAAAACTCAAATACGTACCTTTTTCGAGCAATTCAAATTCATCTTTGAAGATCAAATCCAATTTATAACACCTGTATATCTACTAGCCATTATATCTAGTTACAGCATTCAATCCAATTTGCAAATTCTATTACAAAATTTTCAATATATGCTTATATATTTACGGTTGAAGTTACATTTGTTTTTAAACAAAATGAATTCATATCCATTCTAGTTTATATCCAATTCAAATTGATACAAATTCAATTTATTTTAATTCTACTTCATTTGCAATTGATTCCATTCCATTTAATTTGCATTTCATATTTTCATTCGGTTTATTCTATTAACCAAACAACTTTCATTCATAATTGCTCTTTTAGCTTAGTTTCAATTACTAACTCATTACAAATTCCAATTCACTTACAATTTCAAATTTGTCTTCAATTTCATTTACAATTGCAAATTATCCATTCATCCACTAATTCATTCATTTCCAATTTGAATCTCATCTCTATCAAATTACCAAATATTCTATAAGTTATTAACTTATTTACATTCCATTAGGAATTTTATCTTTTATTCATCTTTCATTTATAATTATTCAATTCAATTCATTTCTTACAAATTTGAAATGAATTTCAACTTTCAATTTCACTTCATTTAATTGATTCACTCATACTTATTTTGATTCAACTTAAAATTCCTTAAGTTAAATTTATTCAATCTAAATTCACAACAAATCGTATAAGTTATCAACTCATTTATTATTCTCATCAATATTTTTATATAGCATTCCAGAGTCTTAATAACATTTTCAAAACCATTTTTGAAAACAATTCAAATTATCCTTTGAATTTCCAAAACAAAACCCAAATTTTTTCAAACAACTTCCATTTAAAACAATTTGGCAACAATTTCTCTTTTGGAAACCCGAAAATGAACATCGATAATGCTGCAGTCATTACCGAAGTTATTTTCCAGCGACCTAAAAGAGTTTAGAGCTTATCTTTCCAAAATACTTTTCAAAACCTTTGAAGTTCATTTTCAAATTCAAAAAGAAATTAAACTTTCCAAATCTCCAAAATTTTCAAATTCTTTTCAAAACTTTTCCAAAAACTTCCCTGGAATCCTGTTTTAAATTATAAGTCACATTTATAATTTATATTCTCAAATTTCATTGGTATGTGAATTTTATTTCTTAACTTTGGAGTTACAATTTCCATTTCGTATTCAATTTCATATAATAATGATAACTTTTCAACATTATCACTTTCCTAACATCCATGCAACCATATACTGTAATAATTTACAGAAAAATCATTTCTTTTCTATACAAAAATAGTTTTGGGCAAAATTATTTCATTTACCCATTTAAAACAATACTGTGTCAGTTTACCTTGTTTAAGAGTTTAGAAACCCTTATCGATTACAGTTAGCTAGACTGCACCGACCAGAATCTATAAACAATCAACCGATAAGTCAACACAATACAAAACAATTTCATATTCACTAACAAATACGCACTCGTATCTATTATTACACTCAACTCATTCTAGAGTACTGCTGACTCTATCTCTAATGAGTAACACCCAACAGAGCAGGGTTGTCGCTTAACCATATGCTCTGATACCACTTTGTCACATCCTGGAAATTTTGGGAAGCGGTCACAACCGGTAGGCTTTTCAACCATCCCAGCCCCACCGTGGCTTACAATGATATCCCAAACTTGCTTTTACGGCCAGCCTCTCGACTGTCACGGCCTCTGCCTAACCAAACCATCCCTCTCAGGGACATGTAGGGGTAAGAGTCCCCCGTTCGCCACCAAACTGCGAAGCGAGAACCCCCTATCATGCTGTAATGAAGCAAGACTGGTGTGAGATCGTAAAACAGTTATTTATCTTTAAAATAAACAACAGAAAAACTTTAATGTCAATTCGCAATGCTTTTGGAAAATGAAACTACCATAAGACCTCCCGCCACACACACAATGCAAACGCAGACTTGGAGGAGATTTCTTCTTATGATAGTCAAAGATGCTTACTACGCAAAATCAAATCATTTTTGATATTATTATTAGTGCATAGTGTAGAAAACATTTCGAAAGTAGAATATAAATCTTAGCCAGCATAGACATTTCGAACTATGCCTACTATAGCTACCATCCAAACAGTGGGGCGCCACCATAAGTGAATGATAGGTTCTACAACTAAAACCGTACAAGTCACGTATTGTTTCTTTGGATTTCCAACAAATGGTCAGGCTAAGGAACTTCCTATCCACGATGGGTACGTCCCTGGAATAGACGACCCGAGAATCTAACGTTACGGTTAGATCTCTGCCAACACAAGGCCGGGTTACCTCTGCAAAAATAGGTAACTACTGACACGCGTATGCCATCCCCCGATCGTCACCGATCTTCCCGAGGATCCCCGATTTCCAACAAACCACAAAGTAATAATAACTGTGCAGCAACCACAGAGGTTAAGTATCTGGGCTCCATACCATGATACCACCTTTATCCAGAAGGAATGACATACACTAAGGGGCGCTACTCCCTAGAACCTTGCTGCATCCTTCCTGTTTCGACCATTTCCGGGGTGTGAGGCTCGACGAAGTCTCGTCCACAAAGCTACGCTTTCTCAAAAAGCCCTGCTTCGGGTCAAACAAAATGATCAACCTATGATCATTAAGATATAAGATCAAACAAATGATCATATCACAAATGATCAAACACTGATCATTTCACAGCAACACTCAGTATGCCACGTTACCAAATTGGGATATATCGCTGATAAATTTCAACTACATAACCTCTGAGCTCGTACGTCTCAGAGAAGGGTGTTAAGCTAAGAGAATAAATTCTCCGCCACCAACAGAAATGTATTTGAAAGAAATCAGCTTTATATCTCAAATTGTAACGTCAGACACACAATCCATACAAGTCTGTTCCGGGATCGAACAGAACCGAAGGCACTTCTCACGAAGCCCTTGCATTTCCGGATAATTTTCTAATCACGTCCGGACTTCCCGTCACTAAGGGTGATAAAAACCTCTAAATCGAAGATCAGTCGATGTAGAGTAACTCGACGGTAATCCTTCCGTTTTCAAAAATATCCGGTCTTCAACACCGGTCTTCACATGCGATTCATAACGACGTATCACATATTCGGAATGGGTTATACGACCCCATGGTCCTTTCCCGGCTAACCCGAATAGTGAGCGTATATTTAAAAACAAGTGTGGCATTCAAATTCATCCAATTCACAACAAATACCTATCTAAAGGTAATTATTGATAGTCGGTTATTTAACTATCAATAAAGATGCGCAACATCATCAGATTCCAAATAATTTTCCAAATTATTTCATCTTCCAAAAATATCTTTACTAGATATATAATTTCCACACTTAACCGTTTTGAAAACAAATTTCAAATATTCAATTTCCACATTTCATTTTATCCTTCAAAAGATAAAATCTCAAAACAGTTCATTTCATATTGGAAAAGCATTTCCATACTTATTTAATAATAAGTATTTCACAAATCATTTATTTTCAACATTTGAAAATATTCGATATACTTAAATCAAATTAAGTATATATTCATTCTTTAAGGAAATCATTCTTTAAACACATTTTATTTGAGTCAAAACGAATGTTACGTAAAACATCGTTACGACGACTCAAAATCACTAGTATAGGGATTCGGATTTAGATAGATATATAAATCCCAATACTACATCAAAACATTTCCTTTCGGAAATCATTTACTATAACAACAGTGTTATAGTCCACCATTTCCTTAAATTTCTCGAAAACGTCTATTTCAACAAGAACTGCGGAAATCTCTGCTTTCGATTTATAATACATTTTAAAACATCTTTAAAATGTTTAACTTCATTTTAATATCACTTCTTCAAAAATATATCCATTTATTTAATAATATATTCACTGTCCAAAATCGCGAATATATCTCCTTTAAAAATCTTCTGCATTTAATTTATCAAATTCTATCGATTTCGAATTTATAAAACAACGTTTATAAATTCCTTTTCTAACGACTTCAATTTAATAAATCTCCTTTATTAAATTTTCGATAAATATTCCATCTAAAGGTAAAAATCCAATTCATAAGTTAATCTCTTATAATCTTTTATTCTACAGTTTCATCCATTTTATAACTTCACAATCTATATCTATTAATTTCATTCACTTGTGAAATCTATTTATACTTCTTTTTAACACTTATAACATTCGTTTTATAAGTCCAATATTTTGATTTATAAAATATCAATTTTATAAATCTTTCTATACAAATCGTTTATAGTTATTCAAAAATCCCAGCTTAAACCATTTTATAAATAAATCGACTTTTATTTCAAAAATCACCTTACGGTCATAATTCACAAAAATCTTAACTTTTATAACTTCAAAATTTTAAACGTTTATTTATTTAAAATAAATCAATTCAACAATTCAATAGAATATATAATTTCAAAGATCACTTTAAAAATCCTTTTTAAAGTGAAAGTCGTTATTTTTACTTTTCAAAACTGAATCCGATGATGCAACAGCATCAATTAGTTCATCACAACAGTCAAATATCATATATCATCATATGATAACAGAATATATCAAAATATCTGTAAATAATCAATACGGTGAGGAATCCAGTTGGATCCCTCCAACCTGTTTCCCTGCATCCACAGATGTTAGCACAATACCAATTCCGCTCCAGTACGGAATTATCGCGGTATATAGGTTTTTATAAATCCGCTTACTAACGGCGCAATAGGGTCTCATCCGCTATACGAGGCGGGAAATCATCAATCCAATATATACATATGCCAATATGTATATATTGCTATATATATAGATATATCCTATCATATCTAATACCAACAATCAAAACAGACAATCAAGCAATAACTGAAAATTCCACTTTTCGATCGAGTGAGAAAAATCTCACCTTAGCTTTTTATATTTTGCAGTCCAGTTTCCATCTTGACTTGATTTCTGGATTTATACCTTATATAACAATTGTACGATCTTAATTAATATTTGAACTGAATCGAATAATAATAATAAATTTCCATTTAATGGATTTATTTAATTTTAAACTGATAATTAAATTCCTTAAACCCATTTCCCATTCCAGATTATTTTCTTGCAATTTTGACCTTGTATAAAACAAATTTTACAATTTGTTAATATTCGAATTAAATCGAATAACCAATTTTCTTTATTTGGTAATTAAATTAACTAGAAATTTATTTTAAACTAATAATTTTCCTTTTGAAACTATATATGTAATTATACAATATATGTAGATAAAAATCTGACTTTTATATAAACCCAAAAATTTCTATTCTTCCAACATTTTATATAAACTTCCTGTACTTACATATAAAATTAAACTTTGTGAAATTTAACAAAAACTGGGCAGCAAACACATTCTTTTCTCAAAATCAACATTATTAAAATCCACTGCTTTCCAATTTTAACTTCAGTAATTATTTATCTATTTGCATGTATATTTATTTCCATTCATATAAACCGTAAACATTTATTTTCTGAAATAAATCTTTCTGTTTTTTTTTTACTTTCAATAAATTTTCAAATTGTTAAATAAGTTAATAAATTAAACATCAGATGAGAAAACAACAAGGCATTTTTTTTAATACCTTGTAATTACTCGAGCTGAATCCCTCCAGAAGATCGCGACATCGTCGCTGCCATCCACGGCGACTGCCAGCTTCACGTCATGCCCACGCGACCCCAACGTCATCGCCTGAGTTGCCTGCTCGACTTCGCCTTTGTCGCCGCGAGCCTCCAGATCGTCGCTGCTACTAAAATCGATCACCACCGAACCCAGCTATACTCGCGAATCGACGAGTACTGCTCCTCCACCCCTTCCAGAAGTCGAACACCATCACGATATCCATCGCTAGAAATCGCGACCCACATCCCCTATCATCGTCGCCTCCAGTTGAGCTCGCACGCGCGCCACCAAAAATCCACGCGATCCCTCACTGCCTTGATTCGCCGCGCGCGCCCCAAACGAACTCGAGTGCCACTCCAACCTAAGTCGTACCATCACGATATCCCCATAGCCGAGTTCCCCTTATCGCGAGCCACTGCAAAACCCTACCACGTGATTTTTTTGTTTCGTTCCTGGGAAGTGGGGCGGGTTGGATTTTGATTTGAGAAGGGGGGGGGGGTTTTGATTTGTAATGCAAAGGAGGCGACAACTTTTTTTCTCTTTATTTTCTCTGTGATTTTTTTTTTGAACTGGGAAGAGAGGGAGGAACGTGGTTTATCAGAGAAGTGTCGTGTGCTTGCACGATTTTAGCCGTGATTTTAGGCGTGATAAAATGGAACGAAAGGTAGCTGATGTGACCAATTTAAATTTGAATTCAAATTGAATTCGATAAAGATTCAACGCGTTTATGAGTCGTATGCCCACATAACAATTCCGAAAAATACGAAATTTGAAATCCGGTAATAATTCAATATTACAGACCCAATGGAACTGGTTTCGTCGAATTCCGAGACCGTTTGAAAATTGACTATTTTATAAATATCGGTTCGAGTGATTATTTTCAAAACTGAACAAAACAGTTCGAAATTAAATTCTGAAGCTTCTATCATCTTCAGTATTATCAATACGAATTTTAAAAGCTTTCGAAATATTTTTCTTCAGCTTAAAATTGTAGATTCAAATTTTTATTTGACTATCAACAGATTAAATTTTAAAATTTAATCGCCGATTTAAAGTTATATTCGGGATTCAAATTAAATCATCGTTCAAATATTTAAAATTAATTAAATATTCTCAATTTAATTCGTTCAAAATTCAGGGTCGTTACAATCATAATATAATAGTTACAACAGGATGATATAATTTTACAGATTCAAATGGTGTCAGTTTACTAGTTATATAAGTACACATTGTCTGGTGAGAATTACTCACTTGTTCAAGCTGGAGATGACAACCACAAACACACAACAAAGATTTCCAGAGGCACGAGAGCATGATAATTATTTGAGTGTGGGAGAGCCAAAGCTAATTGCCTTGTCACATTCAAACCAAACAATTACAAACAACATAAGATTTCAACCCAAAAATTCAATAAACAATTGTGACATCCCGGAATTTCGAGTGATATCAATTTAATAATTTATATTAAATATTAAATTGATTATTGAATTATAAGATTTGAATCGATATTTTTCTTCTGATAAATATCCGATGGGTGATTTTTATCTGTAAAATCCAATAAATTATTCTCTATTTATTTATATATATCGGTATATATCGTAGATAGGGAAAAACTCTGTTTAAATTTAATTGATAAATTTTGTTTTAAATTTCTAATATATATACATATATTCTGATGATTTGGAAATTTTAATTTATTTTAAACTATACTTTTTAAAGCTATTTAATAAATAGATATATAGTTTAAATACTTAGATAGATGTTTAAATTGCTTTGAATTATTTCTAACTTTGATTTAAATTTATATTTATTAACAAAGGATTTTTTCCTTCTTCTTTCTTTCTGTTAAAGTATAGCTTGTAAAATTATAGTTTGAAATATATATATATGGTTTTAAATTCAGTTTTGTCAAATATTACTTTACTGTATATTTTAAAAATAAGCAGTTGATAATAAAGAAGTAATTTCTTGTTTAGCTATTTTAAAATTTGATAAACGAACTTATATAATATTAATAAAATATAAATTATTTTATGAATCATTTCAAATTGATTTAAATGTGTAATTTATTTTAAATAACGTTAAAAGTTAAAAATAACAATTTAACAATGGTATGAGTGAAACAAAAATATACAAGTAAAATTCATAGTTTTGTAAATTTTAACACAAACAATAAAACAACATTCTAACTACATTTTAAAATGTAAAAAAACTAGGAAGTGTAATATATTCGTAAGTAGATTTTATAACTTTGTAAATTTCAAACAAACACCAAATAATTTAAACAACATATTAAAACAACATCTATTACATTTTATAATTGAACAATATTACAATAACATTTACACTACATCATCTAAAGAAGATTTCCAGCCTTTATAAATCTGCATAGTCAAAAATTTACAAAAGCATGTACAGGGAAGCATGGAAATAATGGTTCGAATGCATGCATACAGACCTAAGAGCAAAGAGAATCAATTGCAAAGTAAAATATAACATGCTTGCAAAAGAAGCCAGGCAAGTGTAAGGAAATATAAGATATGTACAACATGAGAACAACAAAGTACAAGTATTTATTGCCTTCATTTATTAGTAGCAAACCAAAGTCTATTCGAGTTGTATAAAAAAATCCTTTCAGCCTTCATTTTTTTTTTAAAAATCTCTGATAATTGTACAAGTGTGTACACTGCTTTGTATAAGATATTTTACCCTGTAACTTGTTTAAACATCACTCTGTAAACTATTTCCTCATATCACCTCTTCATTTCCAGTCGAGCTAAGCAAAACTAAAATGAAACTTCATCTAAAATCCTTAACAAACCTGTAGCAAGAAAAATATACATCATCATTCTACAATTCAAACAACAGTCAAGCAAGAAGGTAAGAAGGGAGATCAAAGCATATATTTTCCAGTGTTTTCAAAGAAATGTGCTCTGTCTTCATTCTAGAACTGGTGAGTAACATTTTATTTAAAAAGTTAATCTAAGTTATTATGGAGCATGCTTTCTCTGTGATGATATATATTTTGTATATGTATGTTTGTGCAAAATCTGTGTGTATTTGTTTCCTATGATACTCTGTTATCTGTTGTATATTTTTAAGTAGATAGGAGAATAAACCTTTATCTCTTGAAATAATAATTGTTTGAATGTAATATGTAAACAAAAATAGTTTGTTTGACTATAATCTAGGTGTTTAAAATTTATTTATATTAAATCAACTTGAAATCGACTCTGGAAACCAAGAAACCAAAGTTCAACTTTAAATAAGTTTAAAAACAAACTTCTTGTTTTAGGAATTCAGGAGTATAAATCGAATCTACATACTAAACCATGATTTTTAAAACAAGATTTATAATTTTTAAAGTAAGGGGTTAAGAGCAGTTTTGGTTTGACTGTTTTAAGCATTTTGGGTTGCCGTGGATGATCTCGGCGACCGGAGGAGTCGAGTTTCCTCCTGGAGATGGAGGAGTGATGGGTGGAGCTCGGAAAAATGGTGCGGTGGTGAATAATCAACGGTGGCGGAGGTGGCGTTGATTTCTTTTGCCTAAACCTAGTTTTGCATGGCTTTTGTTTTTCGTCTCGTTCGAACTCATGGTTGGATCGAGTGTCGCCTGCGTTTGAGGTTTGGTAGAGGGGAGATAGACGAGGCTGTGGCCAGTGGTGGTGGTCCTCTGGTGGTCGGAAGTCGGAGGAAGGCGAACTGCCAGGGTTTGAAGTGGGATGTTGTTTTGGTTCCAGGCTTTGATTTGAGAAACTCGATCTCGATCTCGAGTTTGGGGTGTCGAACTGAGGGTTGGGATAGGACGTAGAGGTGGTCGCCGATATGAGGGGATGGTCGTGGTCGATAGGAGGTGGCGAGCGGAGGCGTGCACGTGCACGGTGGGATGTTCTGGTGGCTGTTTTTTTTTATTCTTTGTGACGATAGAGAAGTGTACTCGAGATTTACTCGAGTAAATCCCTGTTTTGCTCGAGGCCTCGTGATGTTTACTCGAAGTACTTTGGATGAACTCGGGTCAAGTGTGTTTCAGGTTTAAAGTAAAGAGAACCTGTCTGTTTTAAATTTTTGGACAGGATTTTTAAGTTTGAATTAAGATTTTGAACAAGGTTTAAAATCAAAATAATCTGAGTCTAAAGTTAAATTAAATTTCCAGATTTTGAATGGAAGAGAAAGTTTATAAGTTTAAATACTTTAAATAAGTTTAAATATTTGAACTTAAGTGGAATTTGATTCCTTTATAACAAAGTATTGCTTTAATTTGTAATTTAAAAGTTTCTAAAAGTTAGTTTACAAATTGATTTAAAGTTCAATTAGTGTCATTTTAAACTTGAAATTTAAAATGAAAATTCAAACGAAAAGTGAAATATATGTTTTCAAAACATATTGAAGTGAAATTTAATCAATAATGAAAAGTGAGTTTTCTTTAAGTAATAAAGATTTAGGATTTAAATTCATTAACCATGAAAGTAATTAAAGTAGATAATTGATAATTTGTATTGATTAAATTTGTAATTTTGAGTTAAATATATTAATTAAAGTAAATAATGAATTAAGAAATTAATAGGTAATTAAGAATCATAGGTTAGACTTTAAAAAAATAAATGAATGGTTAGTTGAACTTATAATTAATAATGATTAATGTAAGTTAATTAATTTAGATAAGTAATTAAATAAATGTTAATGAAGGTCATTAACTAGATTATTTTATAATTAATTAATGTAATTGATTTTTAAATAGTTAATTGGATTAATTAATTTAATAATCAACATTGTAATTGTTTAAGTGTAATTAATTAATGGGAAGTAATTAAGAAATTAATTACTCATTTTGATTTCTTGAATAATTTGATTAATTTGGGTTAATTAATTTATTTTAATAAATTTGGATTAATCACTTGATGATTCGGAGATATAATTACTTAGAGAAGTAATTGATGAATAATTACAGGACGTAATTAATGGGATGGTGTTTTATTAATAAAGTAATTTGAGTATAATTACTTTGTATAATTAATCAAGGGATTAATTAGAGATAATTAATTATGGAGTAATTAATTTATTTAATGAAGTAATTAAGGGTAGTTAATTACTAGATGTGATTAATCAAAGGTGATTAATATTTTGGTTTAATTAAAGATTAATTACTTTGATGTAATTAATTTAAAGAGTAAATGTAATTTGATATCATTAATTATTATAATTAATGTTGAATTTTAAAATGGATTTATTTGGAAATAATTAATAAATGAAGGGATTTATTAATATTATTAATTAAGTAATGTGATTAATTTTGGTTAATTAATAAATGAAGTAATGTAAAGATTAATTTCTATATTTGGCTAAGGATGATTAATCTGTGAAAATAATTTAAGTATAATTACTTAAATGTAAATTAAAAATAATCAATCAGGGATGATTAATTAAAAGGAATAATGGGATGATGATTAATTAATTGATAATTAATTAATAGTAGTATAAGCAAGTTTAATAATGATGAAGTAATTAATTTAATTAACTTTAAATTAATTAAGGATAAGGTAATTGATTTAATTCATTTTAAATTAATTATCAATAGTGTGATTTATTATCCTTGCTTATGTATGATGATTGATATTGATATCCCATTGATTGATTGTAATCTCAGATATGAGATCAGTAATATCTGTTGTGATATGGATGTTTGACTTGAAGTGTGATGATGATATAGTTATTCATATATGCTGATATGTGTATCATCCATCTGTGATATTGTGATTTATCTATCTGTGTTGATATAGATAATTGAATTGAATTGTTTTAACCTTTAAAACAACTTGGCCTTAAAAGACACGTGTTGGATTCGGTGAGACCGGGATTGGATTTTTCCATATTTGGAAGTCCGAAAACCACATCGATTCCAAAATAACGTTAGGTCGTGAAATTCAAGTGGAGCAAGTGAAGACTCGAGGTATAAGAACTATACGTCAGTATAACTCTGTGGGTGATTCCGTAATGAGTTTGACGAAGATAGTACTTATAGGTTCGAGATGGTGATTCAGAATGCAAGGGCTATGGTCGTTGACTCTGAGGGTGATTCCAAAATGAGTGCAACGAGATAGTGCCTTCGGTTTCGTTCGAACCCGGAACGAACTTGTATGGATTGAATGCTTTCAGAACATCGTCAGGCGGGCGATGAGCATTCTAAGTGATGTGTTCTCTAAAGGTAAACGTAACCTCAAGCCTCATCAACCGGGAATGGCTAAAACAGGGGAGGTGCAGCAAGGCTCCGTGGGTAGCTCCCACTGGGGAGTAAGGTTTACCCCTGTCTAGAGGTCCCTTTATATTCGGTTTAGTGGCAGTTGTGTGCGCAGCAACTGTGGGGTAATCTTACTTGGAACTGTCCAGTAAGGGATGGTTCCGGCCTTGTGTTGCAGGGAACTTAGGGTGGGTTCTCGGTACGGTGATCTAGGCCACGTACTGTGTCGGGCGGTACCCCAGTAGCCCTGCCATTGTATGGAATCCAAAATCCAATAAGTGCCATCGGATTTGATTGTATACCTATATATGCTGGAATTTAATGAATGTAACAATTTCAGCTATTTTCTATTTACTTGAAAACCCTAGACACTATTATAATATCATTGGATTTCCTATAAAATGATTTGGTTAGCGTAAGGTAAAAACTTTTCCATGTTTATGTGTGGGAAGTCTTACGTGATACCTTTGTTTCAAATGATTTTCAAAGTTAAACAACTTTAACCTGTTACTCATACCAGACCCATGTCTGACCCGAAGTTTATTTCTGTTTTTCATAAACTCTCGGGTACCCAAATTTTTACGGGTAGTCAAGGGATTCAGGTTAGCATTGACGAATTCTGGAGGAGCAATGGAGCAGGAGGCTTCAGCGTATAGATATATAGTGGTTCCGCTGTATTAGTACTTATTCTGTATTTCCGCTGTGTTGTATCTCTGTGATGTGTGAGTTGTATTAACTAGACAGGTGTTTATAACTGTCTAGTATGTGTTGTATTATCTGTGTACTCTGATGTATATGATATTATGTAATATCTATGTGATATATTATATTTTATTCGTTCCGCTGTTGAGATTCTGATGTTGTTTCTTCTTCTTTTCTTCTTTTCTACTTTCTCACCTCTTTCTTTTCTTTAAAACGATACGACTTTCTGGGCGTAGAAGGTCGGGTCGTGACAGTTGGTATCAGAGCACTAGGTTGAGCGAATACCTAGGCTCTTAAGTGATTTCTTTCTTGAGAGAGCGTATTTGTATTTTGATATATATATATTTATTTATTTATTTCTACCTATCGGTTGGGTTACCTGTTCGGGTTTTCCAATATAAGTTATAAAGGTAGATAGGGTGGTGGTGTGTGTAACACAACTACCAATGGTTGAATTTGTTGAGGTTGGAAGTGTACCGACCGAGACGGTATTGGGTCTACAGTCTTTCTCAAGTGAATTTGTGGTGTAAGGATTTCACAAGTCTCTGAAGGAAACCTGTTAAGATTCGAAGTCCAACATTTAAGTGTAAGATGATCGCGCTCGTGTGAGTGGATTTTCGAGAGTTTGGATGAGCTAGAGTTTGGATCTGTCGGTTGGGCAGAAGTGAGTCATGATATCTTGATACCTCAGGATGTAGTAGCTGTGTGATGAGATGCAGTGACTATGGATGTCTCCGAAGATATTTCTTTGGAACAAGTTAACGAAGTGAGTCTGCTTCGGTCTGTGTTCAGCAGAGATGTTTCTGGTTGTTTGAGGTCCGAGTTTCTCGAAGAGCTTTGGATTCGAAATTCTTTGGCATTGCTGTCAGCAGTGCAGCTCGGAGTGTTCTGCGTGTTGGCAAGAAGCTTTCTAGATTAGCAGTGGAGTTCAGAAGCAGCAGAATGGTTCTATTCCTTCATTGGATTGGATAGTTAAGTATAAGCTGTTCTGTTTGGTAAAGAGAGAACAGTTTTTCTTTGGAATCAGGCTGGATTAATCGCAAAAGTGACTTGCGAAAGTTTGAGCGTTCTCTTGTGCTTTAGAGGTTCTTCTTTTTCCTGGATGACTTCGGAAAGTCAGAGTTTTGTTAGCATATGGAGATTGAATTTGGTATCGACTGTATTCCAGAAGTGGTACCGATGGTTTAACTTAGTAGTAGGATGGGTTTTGAGGAACTTCTGAGTTTTTTCTGTATGGATCTATTGAACCATATTTTTGGAATAGTTGGGAGGCTTACCAGTTGTGATTGTTGACTGATGGTTGCAAAGCCGAGGTCTGTCACATTTGGTATCAGTGGGAGTTTGTGCTTGTGTGCATCATCTATATTTTCATCTGCTCTCATATCAGAGTTGTGCAGCGGAAGCAGTTGGGAGTGCGATTGTTTTTCTTTTCTGGGAAAGGAGAAGTTGATTTCTACGGATGATGGTAGGTTTGTGTTCTTGATTTTAGTTGATAGGGAGAAGATCGTCTACTAGATTGTTTTTGGATTCAGACTGTTCTGGAAGGTATCAGCGGAGATTTAGCTGATTGGTAGTGATGAAAGTAGCTTTGGATCGTCCGAAGAGTTTGGTAATTTGGATTTCAGAGTCGGAGATTTGATTCTGGATGAGTTTCTCTGATTTAAGGAGCTGTATAGTTTGGTAAGTCTGGGAAATCAGTTCCGAGGTGTTCTGGATTTTTCTCTCTGTTCTGGAAAAGTTTAGTGGTTGTTCTTCTGGAGTGAATTGCCAGCTTGGATAGGTGGGATTCGTTGTGTTTCACATATCTCTGAGGGAGTACGTGTAAGATTCTACCTCTGGTTTGGGGAACCAGCAGTTCAGGAAGTTTTGGTTGTGAGTCTGACTCGTCTGTAGTCTGATATCCTATCTTGTTCTGTAGATCTAGAGGAGTAGGAGCTCTGTAGCTTAGTGATATTGACTAGTTGGATTCTATAGAGCGAGTAACCCGATATTTGTACTCGGGGAAACTCGAGAAAATTCTACCCAGATTTTTTTCTGGATAGATAGATTTGTTTGTTGGATGATTGGTTGATATGGTTGTTAGCATTGATTGATATATGCTTATATTTTAAAATTAAAATTTTTAATAAATTATTAAATTACCTTTGTTTTAAATTTCGGGGACGAAATTCTTTTAAGGGGGGAGGAATGTGACATCCCGGAATTTCGAGTGATATCAATTTAATAATTTATATTAAATATTAAATTGATTATTGAATTATAAGATTTGAATCGATATTTTTCTTCTGATAAATATCCGATGGGTGATTTTTATCTGTAAAATCCAATAAATTATTCTCTATTTATTTATATATATCGGTATATATCGTAGATAGGGAAAAACTCTGTTTAAATTTAATTGATAAATTTTGTTTTAAATTTCTAATATATATACATATATTCTGATGATTTGGAAATTTTAATTTATTTTAAACTATACTTTTTAAAGCTATTTAATAAATAGATATATAGTTTAAATACTTAGATAGATGTTTAAATTGCTTTGAATTATTTCTAACTTTGATTTAAATTTATATTTATTAACAAAGGATTTTTTCCTTCTTCTTTCTTTCTGTTAAAGTATAGCTTGTAAAATTATAGTTTGAAATATATATATATGGTTTTAAATTCAGTTTTGTCAAATATTACTTTACTGTATATTTTAAAAATAAGCAGTTGATAATAAAGAAGTAATTTCTTGTTTAGCTATTTTAAAATTTGATAAACGAACTTATATAATATTAATAAAATATAAATTATTTTATGAATCATTTCAAATTGATTTAAATGTGTAATTTATTTTAAATAACGTTAAAAGTTAAAAATAACAATTTAACAATGGTATGAGTGAAACAAAAATATACAAGTAAAATTCATAGTTTTGTAAATTTTAACACAAACAATAAAACAACATTCTAACTACATTTTAAAATGTAAAAAAACTAGGAAGTGTAATATATTCGTAAGTAGATTTTATAACTTTGTAAATTTCAAACAAACACCAAATAATTTAAACAACATATTAAAACAACATCTATTACATTTTATAATTGAACAATATTACAATAACATTTACACTACATCATCTAAAGAAGATTTCCAGCCTTTATAAATCTGCATAGTCAAAAATTTACAAAAGCATGTACAGGGAAGCATGGAAATAATGGTTCGAATGCATGCATACAGACCTAAGAGCAAAGAGAATCAATTGCAAAGTAAAATATAACATGCTTGCAAAAGAAGCCAGGCAAGTGTAAGGAAATATAAGATATGTACAACATGAGAACAACAAAGTACAAGTATTTATTGCCTTCATTTATTAGTAGCAAACCAAAGTCTATTCGAGTTGTATAAAAAAATCCTTTCAGCCTTCATTTTTTTTTAAAAAATCTCTGATAATTGTACAAGTGTGTACACTGCTTTGTATAAGATATTTTACCCTGTAACTTGTTTAAACATCACTCTGTAAACTATTTCCTCATATCACCTCTTCATTTCCAGTCGAGCTAAGCAAAACTAAAATGAAACTTCATCTAAAATCCTTAACAAACCTGTAGCAAGAAAAATATACATCATCATTCTACAATTCAAACAACAGTCAAGCAAGAAGGTAAGAAGGGAGATCAAAGCATATATTTTCCAGTGTTTTCAAAGAAATGTGCTCTGTCTTCATTCTAGAACTGGTGAGTAACATTTTATTTAAAAAGTTAATCTAAGTTATTATGGAGCATGCTTTCTCTGTGATGATATATATTTTGTATATGTATGTTTGTGCAAAATCTGTGTGTATTTGTTTCCTATGATACTCTGTTATCTGTTGTATATTTTTAAGTAGATAGGAGAATAAACCTTTATCTCTTGAAATAATAATTGTTTGAATGTAATATGTAAACAAAAATAGTTTGTTTGACTATAATCTAGGTGTTTAAAATTTATTTATATTAAATCAACTTGAAATCGACTCTGGAAACCAAGAAACCAAAGTTCAACTTTAAATAAGTTTAAAAACAAACTTCTTGTTTTAGGAATTCAGGAGTATAAATCGAATCTACATACTAAACCATGATTTTTAAAACAAGATTTATAATTTTTAAAGTAAGGGGTTAAGAGCAGTTTTGGTTTGACTGTTTTAAGCATTTTGGGTTGCCGTGGATGATCTCGGCGACCGGAGGAGTCGAGTTTCCTCCTGGAGATGGAGGAGTGATGGGTGGAGCTCGGAAAAATGGTGCGGTGGTGAATAATCAACGGTGGCGGAGGTGGCGTTGATTTCTTTTGCCTAAACCTAGTTTTGCGTGGCTTTTGTTTTTCGTCTCGTTCGAACTCATGGTTGGATCGAGTGTCGCCTGCGTTTGAGGTTTGGTAGAGGGGAGATAGACGAGGCTGTGGCCAGTGGTGGTGGTCCTCTGGTGGTCGGAAGTCGGAGGAAGGCGAACTGCCAGGGTTTGAAGTGGGATGTTGTTTTGGTTCCAGGCTTTGATTTGAGAAACTCGATCTCGATCTCGAGTTTGGGGTGTCGAACTGAGGGTTGGGATAGGACGTAGAGGTGGTCGCCGATATGAGGGGATGGTCGTGGTCGATAGGAGGTGGCGAGCGGAGGCGTGCACGTGCACGGTGGGATGTTCTGGTGGCTGTTTTTTTTTATTCTTTGTGACGATAGAGAAGTGTACTCGAGATTTACTCGAGTAAATCCCTGTTTTGCTCGAGGCCTCGTGATGTTTACTCGAAGTACTTTGGATGAACTCGGGTCAAGTGTGTTTCAGGTTTAAAGTAAAGAGAACCTGTCTGTTTTAAATTTTTGGACAGGATTTTTAAGTTTGAATTAAGATTTTGAACAAGGTTTAAAATCAAAATAATCTGAGTCTAAAGTTAAATTAAATTTCCAGATTTTGAATGGAAGAGAAAGTTTATAAGTTTAAATACTTTAAATAAGTTTAAATATTTGAACTTAAGTGGAATTTGATTCCTTTATAACAAAGTATTGCTTTAATTTGTAATTTAAAAGTTTCTAAAAGTTAGTTTACAAATTGATTTAAAGTTCAATTAGTGTCATTTTAAACTTGAAATTTAAAATGAAAATTCAAACGAAAAGTGAAATATATGTTTTCAAAACATATTGAAGTGAAATTTAATCAATAATGAAAAGTGAGTTTTCTTTAAGTAATAAAGATTTAGGATTTAAATTCATTAACCATGAAAGTAATTAAAGTAGATAATTGATAATTTGTATTGATTAAATTTGTAATTTTGAGTTAAATATATTAATTAAAGTAAATAATGAATTAAGAAATTAATAGGTAATTAAGAATCATAGGTTAGACTTTAAAAAAATAAATGAATGGTTAGTTGAACTTATAATTAATAATGATTAATGTAAGTTAATTAATTTAGATAAGTAATTAAATAAATGTTAATGAAGGTCATTAACTAGATTATTTTATAATTAATTAATGTAATTGATTTTTAAATAGTTAATTGGATTAATTAATTTAATAATCAACATTGTAATTGTTTAAGTGTAATTAATTAATGGGAAGTAATTAAGAAATTAATTACTCATTTTGATTTCTTGAATAATTTGATTAATTTGGGTTAATTAATTTATTTTAATAAATTTGGATTAATCACTTGATGATTCGGAGATATAATTACTTAGAGAAGTAATTGATGAATAATTACAGGACGTAATTAATGGGATGGTGTTTTATTAATAAAGTAATTTGAGTATAATTACTTTGTATAATTAATCAAGGGATTAATTAGAGATAATTAATTATGGAGTAATTAATTTATTTAATGAAGTAATTAAGGGTAGTTAATTACTAGATGTGATTAATCAAAGGTGATTAATATTTTGGTTTAATTAAAGATTAATTACTTTGATGTAATTAATTTAAAGAGTAAATGTAATTTGATATCATTAATTATTATAATTAATGTTGAATTTTAAAATGGATTTATTTGGAAATAATTAATAAATGAAGGGATTTATTAATATTATTAATTAAGTAATGTGATTAATTTTGGTTAATTAATAAATGAAGTAATGTAAAGATTAATTTCTATATTTGGCTAAGGATGATTAATCTGTGAAAATAATTTAAGTATAATTACTTAAATGTAAATTAAAAATAATTAATCAGGGATGATTAATTAAAAGGAATAATGGGATGATGATTAATTAATTGATAATTAATTAATAGTAGTATAAGCAAGTTTAATAATGATGAAGTAATTAATTTAATTAACTTTAAATTAATTAAGGATAAGGTAATTGATTTAATTCATTTTAAATTAATTATCAATAGTGTGATTTATTATCCTTGCTTATGTATGATGATTGATATTGATATCCCATTGATTGATTGTAATCTCAGATATGAGATCAGTAATATCTGTTGTGATATGGATGTTTGACTTGAAGTGTGATGATGATATAGTTATTCATATATGCTGATATGTGTATCATCCATCTGTGATATTGTGATTTATCTATCTGTGTTGATATAGATAATTGAATTGAATTGTTTTAACCTTTAAAACAACTTGGCCTTAAAAGACACGTGTTGGATTCGGTGAGACCGGGATTGGATTTTTCCATATTTGGAAGTCCGAAAACCACATCGATTCCAAAATAACGTTAGGTCGTGAAATTCAAGTGGAGCAAGTGAAGACTCGAGGTATAAGAACTATACGTCAGTATAACTCTGTGGGTGATTCCGTAATGAGTTTGACGAAGATAGTACTTATAGGTTCGAGATGGTGATTCAGAATGCAAGGGCTATGGTCGTTGACTCTGAGGGTGATTCCAAAATGAGTGCAACGAGATAGTGCCTTCGGTTTCGTTCGAACCCGGAACGAACTTGTATGGATTGAATGCTTTCAGAACATCGTCAGGCGGGCGATGAGCATTCTAAGTGATGTGTTCTCTAAAGGTAAACGTAACCTCAAGCCTCATCAACCGGGAATGGCTAAAACAGGGGAGGTGCAGCAAGGCTCCGTGGGTAGCTCCCACTGGGGAGTAAGGTTTACCCCTGTCTAGAGGTCCCTTTATATTCGGTTTAGTGGCAGTTGTGTGCGCAGCAACTGTGGGGTAATCTTACTTGGAACTGTCCAGTAAGGGATGGTTCCGGCCTTGTGTTGCAGGGAACTTAGGGTGGGTTCTCGGTACGGTGATCTAGGCCACGTACTGTGTCGGGCGGTACCCCAGTAGCCCTGCCATTGTATGGAATCCAAAATCCAATAAGTGCCATCGGATTTGATTGTATACCTATATATGCTGGAATTTAATGAATGTAACAATTTCAGCTATTTTCTATTTACTTGAAAACCCTAGACACTATTATAATATCACTGGATTTCCTATAAAATGATTTGGTTAGCGTAAGGTAAAAACTTTTCCATGTTTATGTGTGGGAAGTCTTACGTGATACCTTTGTTTCAAATGATTTTCAAAGTTAAACAACTTTAACCTGTTACTCATACCAGACCCATGTCTGACCCGAAGTTTATTTCTGTTTTTCATAAACTCTCGGGTACCCAAATTTTTACGGGTAGTCAAGGGATTCAGGTTAGCATTGACGAATTCTGGAGGAGCAATGGAGCAGGAGGCTTCAGCGTATAGATATATAGTGGTTCCGCTGTATTAGTACTTATTCTGTATTTCCGCTGTGTTGTATCTCTGTGATGTGTGAGTTGTATTAACTAGACAGGTGTTTATAACTGTCTAGTATGTGTTGTATTATCTGTGTACTCTGATGTATATGATATTATGTAATATCTATGTGATATATTATATTTTATTCGTTCCGCTGTTGAGATTCTGATGTTGTTTCTTCTTCTTTTCTTCTTTTCTACTTTCTCACCTCTTTCTTTTCTTTAAAACGATACGACTTTCTGGGCGTAGAAGGTCGGGTCGTGACAACAATGCTAGAAATGGATGCATAAACAAAGTCAATGTGTTTGCACTTGCTTCCTACCACCTATGCTTCAGCTCCAGATCTGAAATGGCACGGCTAAAGGCATGGTTTGGATCAGGTATGGTTTGGAAAAGGTGCGGCTACAAGGTGATGAAGGTGAGTGGAAGTTACAAGGTGTTGAAGGCAATGGAATACCAAAGGGTTTCAAGGCAAAGTGTGGCTTTTGTTGCACCATAGGGTTCGGCCCCTTGCTGATGTGGCTTGGCCATGGTATGTGGTGGTCAGGTGGTGGCTGGAGTGTGGGCCAGAGGTGGTGGAAGGTCAGGTCAGAGGTGGTGGTGGTGGAGGTAGTGGTGGCAAAAGGTGGTAGAAGGAGGAGATGACAATTCTAGGTAATAAGTGATAGTTTGTGATGGTTTTTGGTGGATTTTGTGTAGATCTTGGACTTGGATTGGTTAGGCCTGAGGAGGAGGGTTGCTAGGATGGGTGATGGTCAGAGGAAGGGGGTCGTGGTGGTCGGCCAAAGCCTGGAGGAGGAGGAACCAAACTATGAAGGTAGAGAGCATATGCAGTTTCAATAGAAAAAACATAGAAAACAAGGAAGAAAGAAGGAAATTTTACCCAAAATTTTGAAGCCGTGGCCGTGATTTTTTTGGAGGAGAAAGAGAAGTGTTTGCATGAAAAAAAAAGAAAAGAAGTCCGCTGAAAAGAATATGGTATGCATGGCCAAAAACATTGAAGAGAGGAGTTGAGAAAGTGAAAGGTCGGGAGGTGAAAAGCCATAGGAATTTCAATAGTTTAAAACTTTTCATATTTCCTCTAATTTCTTTTTAAGTTTTATATAACTGAAATATATATATAAACTCAGATAAAAATACGAAAATTTAGTAAATAAACAAAAATAAATTAATTAATTATTAATTATATAAAATTTAATTAAGTAAAACAGCAAAAATTGCAACTAGTCTTGAAAATATGAAAAATAAATGCAATGAACTTTGGAAAAAGTTTATGGACTTGTAAAACATTTATAAACAAAGATAATAACATAAAATAAAAATGCATTCACAAAATGAATAAATAAATTTTAATTAAATATAATTTAATTGAAGAAAATAGCAGAAAAATAGAAACTAGCCTTTAAAAATAGAAAATAAATTCAATACGCTTTGGAAAAATTATAAAATCACTTTAAATTATTTAAAAGACAAAATTATACATAAAATAAAATACTAACACATATTAGAACAAAATATGACAAATAAAATATAATTTAAAATAGACAATATTGCTAAATACATTAGTTTACACACAATATTGAAATATACATAACTTTCACAATTTTACTCCGTTTCCAACGAAACGGAAAGCTGTATCCATGGAATTAAATCTATTTTCATAATAAAATATAAAATTTAAGAATTTGAAATATTTAAATTTAAAGTTCAAAAGTCAAAGTTTGACCAGTTTCAATAGAAATTCACTTTTCAATGAAATATCCAATTTATACTAGTTTGAACTATAAATCACTTAATAGTCAACATTCATATTTAAAATGAAATGTTTGAAATAGAACGAGTTTAAAATAATTTAAAATAAAATAAAATCAAAATTTAAAATATAGGCCAAAATCTAGGGTTGTTACACAGACATGGGTCTGGTGTGAGTAAACGGGTTAAAATTGTTTAACTTCAAAACCTTTTGAAAACAAAGGTATCACGTAAGACTTCCCACACATAAACATGGAAAAGTTTTTACCTTACGCTAACCAAAACATTTGATAAGAAATCCGATTGTATTATAATAGGGTCTAGGGTTTTCAAGTAAAATACAGAAATAGCTGAAATGCTTACATCTCACATTCCAACATAGTTGGGCACAACTAATACGTACGGCACTTATTGGAGTTTGGATTCCATACAATGGCAGGGCTACTGGGGTACCGCCCGTCACAGTACGTGGCCTAGATCACCGTACCGAGGAGTACGCCCGCTCCCCTGCAACACAAAGCCGGAACCATCCCTTACTGGATAATCCCGAACACGACAATCCCGTAGTTGGCTGCAGTTCCAACTACCCACTAAGCCGAAATATAGAAAGGGACCTCTAGACAGGGATCTATCTTGCTCTCAGTGGGCGCTACCCACGAAGCCTTGCTGCACCTCCCCTGTTTTAGCCATTCCCGGTTGATGAGGCTTGAGGTTACGATTACCTTTAATCAGAACATATCACTTAGAATGCTCATCGTCCGCCTGACGATGTGCTGAAAGCATTCAATCCATACAAGTTCGTTCCGGGTTCGAACGAAACCGAAGGCATTATCTCGTTACACTCGTTTTGGAATCACCCTCAGAGTTAACGACAATAACCCTTGCACTCTGGATCTTCATCTTCACTTGAGATTCACGACCTATCGTTAATTTGGATCGATGTGGTATTCGGGTCTCCAGACCTGGAATACCGGTATACGGAAACCCGATCCCGGTCTCAACGAAATCCAAAACGTATCTTTTAAGGCCAAGTTGTTTAAAGGTTTAAACAATTCAATTCAATTTAATACTCGAATTCACACAGTATTAACATAGATAAATATCACACATTTATCACAGATATATCCAATATCATATCACAAAATATCATAGCATATCATCCAACAGATATAACCAAATCAGACATTCTACTCAAACAATCATCCATAAGCAATCATTTATTCATCTATATTATAATCAATTTAATCAACTTAAATTAAATTAATTACTTAAGATTTAATTTCTAACCTTGCTTAATCAATCATTAATTAATTTCAATCCATTTAATTAATTAATCATTAAATATTAATCACTCTTGATTAATTATTCATTAATTACATAAAGTAATTATCCTTTAATTAATTTTACAAATTAATTATCATTAATCATTTATAGTAATTAACCTTTAATTACTCTCATTAATTATAATAATTAATATCCTTAATTAATTACATTAATTAATTAATTAACTATAATTAATTACATTAATTAATCAATCTTAAATATATATTAACAGTAATTAACTAATCTTAATTACTTCTTAATTATTTATCATTTACTTCATAAATCCTTTTTGATTAATTTTACCAATTACATCGAGTAATTCCTTTTACCAATTACTTACACTAAGTAATTACACTTAACCAATCTTATTAAGTAATTATACTTAATCAATTACTAAGTGACTATCCTTAATTAATTAACAAATTAATTTACTTAAATAAATCACATTCATTTCTTAAATCATAACTGAGTAACTCATCCTTAATTACCCTTTAAACAAATTAATTAATCCTTGATTAATTATTCTTTAACTATTAATTAATAAACCTTAATTATTAATCAATATCCTTTAATACAAAGTAATCAATCCTTAATTAATTAAACTTAATTAACTAATTAATTTTTCTTAGTTATTAATTAATAAAAGTTAATTATTAATTAACAACCTTAATTACCAATTTAATTAATCCATAATTATCTATTAATCAATCTTTAATGATAATTAACTAACCTTAATAACAGTTAATTAATCCTTAATTAACTTTAATTATAATTTAATAATTTCTTAATTATTAATTAAGAAAACTTAATTATTATTTAATAAAACTTTATTAAGTACTTCTTAATTACTAGTTTAATTAACCCTAACCATTTAATTAATCCTTATCAAAAATTAATTAAATAAATTAATCTAAATTTCTTAATTAAATTAATTAATTCAACTCATTTAAAAATCTTAATTAATCTTAAGATAAAACATTATCATTAAACATTTGATCTTAGTAATTAACTTACTTAATTAAATGTCATTAATTAAGTTTTAAAATAAATAATTAATTACTTATCCTTAATTATTTATTAACAATCCTTAATTACAAGTGAATAAAATACTTGAAAACTTAATTGTTAATTTACTTATCCTTAATCATTAACTAATTTAATTATAAATCACTCTTTATTATTTCCATTTATTATCAAACTTAAATTAAGTTTTAAGATAAAACATTTCTTTATTAATTACCTTATTTCCAAATCAAATTTGAAAATAACTTAAGGATTTAACTTAATATTTTAAGTAAATCAATCATATAATTTAATTTTATTTTAAACATTTATGTTCCATTTTAAACAACTTAAACCTGCTCCTATCTCTACCCTAGCAACACGAGACAATCCGCTCTCGGCTTCGAGCAAAACTGGCACGTCCCCGATGCAAAACCCAAGCGCCAGCCTCCCTCTTCCCCAAACCCATTCCAGATGCACACAACATACACGTGCACGTGCACCGTCACGTCGATCGACGGCTAACTTCGACCAAACCTCCGACAACTTGACTTCGACCACGGCAACATTTCCGACCACCCCAACATCCTCAATTCGAACGAGATTCGAATTCGAGTGATTCGAACCCATCAGCTCGAACGCCATTGCCAGGAAATTTGATTGCCTCGATGATCTCCTGGTTGAAACACCATGCCAACTCCACCATAGTGTCGCCTAGCCTTCCAGCACCCATCAATCACCTCGTGATCGATCCCAACTTCATCACGTAAACGAGAAACCCATTCGAATATCAACGATAAAAACACAGCGACAAACCCTATTCCCACCAATTCTGATCAACACAAACAATGATCAACCACTACACTATTTTCCGATGAACCCCATCATCCCCTCTATCTTCAAACCCAACCTCGACCACTAGTTCGCCATAGTTCGCCGTGAATTGCCAGATAAACCCAAAACAGAAAATCCCAAAATTCTCTTCAATTACCAAACTATAAATCATGATATATATATTAAAATTCATGATTTCCTATAGTGAATTCAATTATGTAATCCAAACTAAAATTTTATTCAATAAATTTTTGACCATATAAAGGTATCTACTGTAAATTTGAAAATTGGAACTAAATATCCATTATAAAAACTTATAATTATTTTTAGAAGGAAGATTACATGATTTCAAACAACCTTTCTTTGCAAATCAAAAGCTAGTTTGAATTCAAACTTGAATTATTGAATTAAATAAGAAGATGAATCCTGTTTATAACATACAGAGACCATCACAGCCATACAAACAAACATGCATATAATTCAATTCAAGTATAAAGGCTAACACATGATTTTTATTCACATATCAAAGTGAAAACAAGATTTAAAAGTGTTTTTAAAACCTAAATTTACTCACCAGACAAAATGCAGAGAACAGAGAAGCAGAAAATAGATTTGTTCCAGGCTGCATGTTCCAGATTTGAATTTCTTTTGTTTTTTGCTTGTTGAATTTTTAAACTTTGCTGTTTGATTAATTTCTCTAATCTTCAGGTTGCATTTGAAGAATTTGGAACTGCTATTAAATTTGCCTAATCTGATTGCATGACTTCAGATTGACATTGGAGATCTGAAGCTGTTATTCAATTTTGCCTTTAATCTTCTTTTTGCTTTGCATTTGATTTCCAGACTTATCTTCTTTTGATTTTAGGTTTTATTGTTTTTGGTTCAGAATGAAGAAAGTAATTTGCTGAAAATAAAACTCTTCTTTTATTTTAGAATTAAATTTTAAATTTAGTTATTAAGAGAATTTGACATGTGTCTCTTTAATGCCTTAGTTTGTTTACACATATATACAATGACTTACAATTGTCACTTACATATATCAAAATGTGAACAAGTGTTTTTAATACTTAATTAATGATTTACAAATGTTATATAAGGGTTATTTAATGTTTAATTAATGTTTAACAATTGTTACAAAAGTTATTATCTTATTTAAAACTTATTTAAGTTATACATATATTTATTTATGAAATATTTACAAGTATAAAATGTATTTATCTTTTATAAATTAAGCTTTTAGATTTCTATATAAATATACAAATGTAAAAATCAATTATTTAAAATAACTTATGCCTTGATCAAATGAATATAACATATTTTATATGCTTGAGAAATTTATTTTAACTCTATATATATATATTTACAAATCAATTCAACTTATTTTTGAATTTTAAAAAGAAAAGAATATTAAAAACAAATGAACTTCTTAATTTAAATCTTATTTAAAACTTAAACTAAAATATATATTTATAATAAATAAGAAATTATTCTTGTTAATTAAATCTCAATTATCATTTCTAAAAGTATTATGTTAAATATAATTTCCAAATTACAAACTATGTATATATTTAAAGTTTGAAAACACCTTTATTAAATTCAAGTCATTACCTTTCCATTTCAATATACAAATATATATATATATATATATATATATATATATTCTAAATGGGAAATATTTTAACATTAGTTTAGATAATTACTATATTGAATTTTATAACATAACTCCAAAACACAATATACATATATATTATAATTTGAAAACATAACTTTTATTTAACTTAAAGATTCCCTATTTATAATATATATACCAATATATATATATACACATTATAAATATAAAACATTTATATTAGCTTTAGAAAGATAAATCTTCCCAATTTAAAATGTTATTAGTTTTCAAAAGAAATAAACTTACCAATTTAAAATATTAATAACCTTTAAAATGAATAAAATTGTCAATTTATAAAATAAAATCAACAAATCAATTTAATTATTAATAAAGATTATTAAATTGATATTGCTAAATTTCCGGGATATCACATTCCTCCCCCCTTAAAATAATTTCGTCCCCGAAATTTAAAAGCAAAGATAATTTAATAACCCATCAAATTTTTAATTTTAAACAGCAACCATACATATCAATCATACACTATCAATCATAGCAACCATATAAATCAATACAACAAACAAATTTAACTATCCAGTAAAAATTCTGGATAGAATTTCCTCGAGTTTCCCCAAGTATATATATACCGGGATACTCGTTCTACAGGATCTTAACTAACTATCTACAATAATCTAGAACTCCTTCCCATCTAGATCACAAATCTGAACAAGATATCAGACTAAACTCAAAACCATCTCAACTACCAAATCCTTCTGAACTGCTGATCCCACAACCAATGACAGATCAAACACGTATTCCCTTAGAGATACATGAAATAAAATGAATTCCAGTTATCCGAACTGGCAACTCAATCCTGGGGATAAAAATCTAATTTCCAGAGAACACAGAAAAACTCAAAATACTTCCGGAACTAGCTCTTTAGTTTTTCCACACCTTATATCTCCTTTGATCGGAGAAAACTTAAATAATATCCAAATTTCAACTTCAATTTCCAAATTCCATCAATTCTTAATTGCATAACTCCTTTGACGATCCTGAGTCACTTCATCCTTCCTGATCAGCTTAGCTCTTGCTGATGCTTCCTGAAATAGACTAGACTAATATCAAACCAATTTCCGGATCCTACTCAACAAAATGGTTTCCAAAAATACGCCAAAATCCAGAACACAACTCTACTCCACAATCATTAGAGCACTTCGAACTACTTCTCTTATCTGAAATAGCCAAACAGTTGCACTTGACAACCTTACCTCCAAATCCTGAAAAATCCTTCATACTTAGAGATACACTTGAATTTCCTATAGAAATCCTCTACTCCAAGAAAATTACAACTTCTGGTTGCTTCCACTCTAGAATAGCTGCTATCTTGCTTCCGCTGCACAACTCTGATCTGGAATAGATGAGAATGCTGTCGAAGAAACTCGAGCACAAACTTGATCATCCACAGTTCACCATACCATAAAATCTTAGTGAACCACTCCACTTGGTCAAAACATCCCAGAAGAATTCCCTCCAGAAAATTAGGACTGATCAATCCCTCTCCAAAGAATCCTAAGCTGCTTCACCAAATTCTTCTCTAGAAGACATCCTTCTACTAAGCTGAACTTCCGGTAACTCCACTAATCAAGTTGATACGGAGTCTCAATCTCCAATAACCCATGAGAACACTCGAACAATTGCAAGTCTCTTTTGCGATCAACTCGACCTAACTTCCACAGATACTGTTCTCTCTTCACAAATTAGAACAGCTCATACTTAACTATCCAATTCATCGAAGAAATGGATCCACTCTGCTGCTTTTGGATTCCTCCTCTAGAAAAACTGCTCGGCTAGAAAACTTCCTGCCAACACAGAACACTTCCGAGTTGCACCGCTGACACTGACGCCAAAGACTTCCTAATCCAAAACTCTTCGAGAAACTCGGACCTCAAATCAAACATAAACACCCCGCTGGACCCAGCCACAACACCGAAGCAGATATACCTCCTAAAACTTGCTCCAAAAGAAACATCTTCGGAAACATCCATAGTCACTGCGTCTCACCACACAACTACTTCTTCCAGAAGTTACCAAGATACCATCATTCGCTTTTGCTCATCCAATTTCAAAGATAAACTCCGAACCTTAACAGGTTTCCTTCAGAGATCGGTGAAATCTTTACACCACAACAAAGCTCACTCGAGACGATATTAGGTCTACAGTCTCGACAAATACACTTCCAAACTCAACACTCAGACTCTAACTATTGGTAATTGTGTTACACACACTACCACCTTATCTACCTTTATAACTCATATTGGAAAACCCGAACAGGTAACCCAATAAATAGGTAGAATAAATATATATATAGTTATATAAAAATTACAAATACGCGCTCTCAAGATAGACACCACTCCAGAGCCTAGGTATTCACTCAACCTACCGCTCTGATACCAAATGTAACGACCCGACTTTCTTTGCCCAGAAAGACGCATCGTTATGAAGAAAGAAAGGGATAGAAGAAGAAAAGAAAAAAAAAAGAGAACAACAATACATCAGAAATCTCACAGCGGAACGAGAAATATATTATCACATAAGATATTACATAGTATCATATACATCAGAGTACACAACTTATACATCACAGAATAGACAGTTATAAACTTCTGTCTATTATACAACACAAGTACACCAGTACAATACAGACTAATACAAACACAGCGGAAACTCTATATATCTACTCGCTGAAGCCTCCTGCTCCTCAGCTCCTCCAGTATTCGTCAAGACTAACCTGAATCCCTCGACTACTCAATACAATATTGAGTACCCAAGAGTTTAATAAAACAGAAAATAAACACTTGGGTCAGACATGGGTCTGGTGTGAGTAAATGGGTTAAAATTGTTTAACTTCAAAACCTTTTGAAAACAAAGGTATCACGTAAGACTTCCCACACATAAACATGGAAAAGTTTTTACCTTACGCTAACCAAAACATTTGATAAGAAATCCGATTGTATTATAATAGGGTCTAGGGTTTTCAAGTAAAATACAGAAATAGCTGAAATGCTTACATCTCACATTCCAACATAGTTGGGCACAACTAATACGTACGGCACTTATTGGAGTTTGGATTCCATACAATGGCAGGGCTACTGGGGTACCGCCCGTCACAGTACGTGGCCTAGATCACCGTACCGAGGAGTACGCCCGCTCCCCTGCAACACAAAGCCGGAACCATCCCTTACTGGATAATCCCGAACAAGACAATCCCGTAGTTGGCTGCAGTTCCAACTACCCACTAAGCCGAAATATAGAAAGGGACCTCTAGACAGGGATCTATCTTGCTCTCAGTGGGCGCTACCCACGAAGCCTTGCTGCACCTCCCCTGTTTTAGCCATTCCCGGTTGATGAGGCTTGAGGTTACGATTACCTTTAATCAGAACATATCACTTAGAATGCTCATCGTCCGCCTGACGATGTGCTGAAAGCATTCAATCCATACAAGTTCGTTCCGGGTTCGAACGAAACCGAAGGCATTATCTCGTTACACTCGTTTTGGAATCACCCTCAGAGTTAACGACAATAACCCTTGCACTCTGGATCTTCATCTTCACTTGAGATTCACGACCTATCGTTAATTTGGATCGATGTGGTATTCGGGTCTCCAGACCTGGAATACCGGTATACGGAAACCCGATCCCGGTCTCATCGAAATCCAAAACGTATCTTTTAAGGCCAAGTTGTTTAAAGGTTTAAACAATTCAATTCAATTTAATACTCGAATTCACACAGTATTAACATAGATAAATATCACACATTTATCACAGATATATCCAATATCATATCACAAAATATCATAGCATATCATCCAACAGATATAACCAAATCAGACATTCTACTCAAACAATCATCCATAAGCAATCATTTATTCATCTATATTATAATCAATTTAATCAACTTAAATTAAATTAATTACTTAAGATTTAATTTCTAACCTTGCTTAATCAATCATTAATTAATTTCAATCCATTTAATTAATTAATCATTAAATATTAATCACTCTTGATTAATTATTCATTAATTACATAAAGTAATTATCCTTTAATTAATTTTACAAATTAATTATCCTTAATCATTTATAGTAATTAACCTTTAATTACTCTCATTAATTATAATAATTAATATCCTTAATTAATTACATTAATTAATTAATTAACTATAATTAATTACATTAATTAATCAATCTTAAATATATATTAACAGTAATTAACTAATCTTAATTACTTCTTAATTATTTATCATTTACTTCATAAATCCTTTTTGATTAATTTTACCAATTACATCGAGTAATTCCTTTTACCAATTACTTACACTAAGTAATTACACTTAACCAATCTTATTAAGTAATTATACTTAATCAATTACTAAGTGACTATCCTTAATTAATTAACAAATTAATTTACTTAAATAAATCACATTCATTTCTTAAATCATAACTGAGTAACTCATCCTTAATTACCCTTTAAACAAATTAATTAATCCTTGATTAATTATTCTTTAACTATTAATTAATAAACCTTAATTATTAATCAATATCCTTTAATACAAAGTAATCAATCCTTAATTAATTAAACTTAATTAACTAATTAATTTTTCTTAGTTATTAATTAATAAAAGTTAATTATTAATTAACAACCTTAATTACCAATTTAATTAATCCATAATTATCTATTAATCAATCTTTAATGATAATTAACTAACCTTAATAACAGTTAATTAATCCTTAATTAACTTTAATTATAATTTAATAATTTCTTAATTATTAATTAAGAAAACTTAATTATTATTTAATAAAACTTTATTAAGTACTTCTTAATTACTAGTTTAATTAACCCTAACCATTTAATTAATCCTTATCAAAAATTAATTAAATAAATTAATCTAAATTTCTTAATTAAATTAATTAATTCAACTCATTTAAAAATCTTAATTAATCTTAAGATAAAACATTATCATTAAACATTTGATCTTAGTAATTAACTTACTTAATTAAATGTCATTAATTAAGTTTTAAAATAAATAATTAATTACTTATCCTTAATTATTTATTAACAATCCTTAATTACAAGTGAATAAAATACTTGAAAACTTAATTGTTAATTTACTTATCCTTAATCATTAACTAATTTAATTATAAATCACTCTTTATTATTTCCATTTATTATCAAACTTAAATTAAGTTTTAAGATAAAACATTTCTTTATTAATTACCTTATTTCCAAATCAAATTTGAAAATAACTTAAGGATTTAACTTAATATTTTAAGTAAATCAATCATATAATTTAATTTTATTTTAAACATTTATGTTCCATTTTAAACAACTTAAACCTGCTCCTATCTCTACCCTAGCAACACGAGACAATCCGCTCTCGGCTTCGAGCAAAACTGGCACGTCCCCGATGCAAAACCCAAGCGCCAGCCTCCCTCTTCCCCAAACCCATTCCAGATGCACACAACATACACGTGCACGTGCACGGTCACGTCGATCGACGGCTAACTTCGACCAAACCTCCGACAACTTGACTTCGACCACGGCAACATTTCCGACCACCCCAACATCCTCAATTCGAACGAGATTCGAATTCGAGTGATTCGAACCCATCAGCTCGAACGCCATTGCCAGGAAATTTGATTGCCTCGATGATCCCCTGGTTGAAACACCATGCCAACTCCACCATAGTGTCGCCTAGCCTTCCAGCACCCATCAATCACCTCGTGATCGATCCCGACTTCATCACGTAAACGAGAAACCCATTCGAATATCAACGATAAAAACACAGCGACAAACCCTATTCCCACCAATTCTGATCAACACAAACAATGATCAACCACTACACTATTTTCCGATGAACCCCATCATCCCCTTTATCTTCAAACCCAACCTCGACCACTAGTTCGCCATAGTTCGCCGTGAATTGCCAGATAAACCCAAAACAGAAAATCCCAAAATTCTCTTCAATTACCAAACTATAAATCATGATATATATATTAAAATTCATGATTTCCTATAGTGAATTCAATTATGTAATCCAAACTAAAATTTTATTCAATAAATTTTTGACCATATAAAGGTATCTACTGTAAATTTGAAAATTGGAACTAAATATCCATTATAAAAACTTATAATTATTTTTAGAAGGAAGATTACATGATTTCAAACAACCTTTCTTTACAAATCAAAAGCTAGTTTGAATTCAAACTTGAATTATTGAATTAAATAAGAAGATGAATCCTGTTTATAACATACAGAGACCATCACAGCCATACAAACAAACATGCATATAATTCAATTCAAGTATAAAGGCTAACACATGATTTTTATTCACATATCAAAGTGAAAACAAGATTTAAAAGTGTTTTTAAAACCTAAATTTACTCACCAGACAAAATGCAGAGAACAGAGAAGCAGAAAATAGATTTGTTCCAGGCTGCATGTTCCAGATTTGAATTTCTTTTGTTTTTTGCTTGTTGAATTTTTAAACTTTGCTGTTTGATTAATTTCTCTAATCTTCAGGTTGCATTTGAAGAATTTGGAACTGCTATTAAATTTGCCTAATCTGATTGCATGACTTCAGATTGACATTGGAGATCTGAAGCTGTTATTCAATTTTGCCTTTAATCTTCTTTTTGCTTTGCATTTGATTTCCAGACTTATCTTCTTTTGATTTCAGGTTTTATTGTTTTTGGTTCAGAATGAAGAAAGTAATTTGCTGAAAATAAAACTCTTCTTTTATTTTAGAATTAAATTTTAAATTTAGTTATTAAGAGAATTTGACATGTGTCTCTTTAATGCCTTAGTTTGTTTACACATATATACAATGACTTACAATTGTCACTTACATATATCAAAATGTGAACAAGTGTTTTTAATACTTAATTAATGATTTACAAATGTTATATAAGGGTTATTTAATGTTTAATTAATGTTTAACAATTGTTACAAAAGTTATTATCTTATTTAAAACTTATTTAAGTTATACATATATTTATTTATGAAATATTTACAAGTATAAAATGTATTTATCTTTTATAAATTAAGCTTTTAGATTTCTATATAAATATACAAATGTAAAAATCAATTATTTAAAATAACTTATGCCTTGATCAAATGAATATAACATATTTTATATGCTTGAGAAATTTATTTTAACTCTATATATATATATATATTTACAAATCAATTCAACTTATTTTTGAATTTTAAAAAGAAAAGAATATTAAAAACAAATGAACTTCTTAATTTAAATCTTATTTAAACCTTAAACTAAAATATATATTTATAATAAATAAGAAATTATTCTTGTTAATTAAATCTCAATTATCATTTCTAAAAGTATTATGTTAAATATAATTTCCAAATTACAAACTATGTATATATTTAAAGTTTGAAAACACCTTTATTAAATTCAAGTCATTACCTTTCCATTTCAATATACAAATATATATATATATATATATATATATATATATATATATATATATATATATTCTAAATGGGAAATATTTTAACATTAGTTTAGATAATTACTATATTGAATTTTATAACATAACTCCAAAACACAATATACATATATATTATAATTTGAAAACATAACTTTTATTTAACTTAAAGATTCCCTATTTATAATATATATATACCAATATATATATACACATTATAAATATAAAACATTTATATTAGCTTTAGAAAGATAAATCTTCCCAATTTAAAATGTTATTAGTTTTCAAAAGAAATAAACTTACCAATTTAAAATATTAATAACCTTTAAAATGAATAAAATTGTCAATTTATAAAATAAAATCAACAAATCAATTTAATTATTAATAAAGATTATTAAATTGATATTGCTAAATTTCCGGGATATCACACCAGATGTTTGACCCTAGGTTCTAGAAATTTATAATTTTTTTCCCCTTTTTCTTTTTATTTCCTAAAGCCTCCCAAACATTTGGAAATTTCAACTAGATGTCTGGTCCTAGGCTCTGGAAATTTATTTTCATTTTTATTATTTATTTTTTCTCAAGAACCCCTACTAGACGTTAGGAAATTTCAACAGGACGTCAGGATGATAGAGCGGGGCAGAAATTTGCCTGGGCCATTGATAGCCAAATCAATTCGGAGGCGATCGGACGAGCGATGGAGGCTAGGAATTTATGCCAAATGATAACCCAGCCCTATAGGCTCTTTGATACATCCTAAACAACATGTCCAAACATCCAAGATAGGATCTTTAAAGATTTTGACATCAAAATACCAAAATTGGAAAATTCAACAAACCAATTCAAATCAAAAGCAATTGAACATGAAATAGATGTTAGGAATTCATACCTAACAATAATGAAAGTTATAGACATAGATGTGAGTTTAAGAACTCACCTTTAAACTCAAAAACAAGGAATGAGAAGCTCTAAAACAAAGCAAGATCAATCTCTCTTCAACTTCACTTCAAGAACCTTCAATCTATGATAACACGCAATGAATTTCCTAAGTTATGTTATAGGAAAAATCAAGAATTGAAGAGGAATTGAGATGGAGAAGATAAAGAGCATGCTTACCTAAGCTTCTCCTTGATTTTGGAACTTGAATTTGAATTTCCTAAGAGAACTAGGGCTTAGGAATTTCTGATCTTCTCTCTTTCCCCCATTTTTCATTTAGCTTGAGTGTTAGGAATTATTATGAGTAGAATGAATGAAGGGAAGAGTAGTTAGGGTATTTGGTAGAAGAGTTTGGGTTAGCTTATTGGGTTAATGGGCTAGAACCCAACCCAAAGCCCAAACGAAAATACCAAAATCCTAATCAACTCCAAACATATCGATGTTTATAGTTAAACAAGTTGAAAACATCATTTTGAACTCAATGAAAGTGGTCTCGAGTTCGAATTCGACTGTTTACAAAAAGTCATATTTCGGACTTTAATTCAACTATCGATGCTATATTTAAATAAAACTTTTAAATATATAATCGTAAAATATGCGGGTTATTACAAAATTCCAGTAAAAGATATTAATGAATTAGTTAGTATAAGCGAAAATATCTCTAAGCTTAATTTTATTATTTGAGAAAAGATGAAATATGTCGAACTTGAAAATGAAAAATTGAAAAGTGAGAAATTAAATTTAGAAAATCAACTTGGTGTTTTAAAAAATAATTTTATAACTATTAAAGATTTTCTAGATGAACAAAACACCTTATTTAAAAATAAGAGAGAAAAATTTTCAAAAGAAATTTTTGGTTTGAAAAGACAAAACGATTTATTACAATACTGCTATGACCAATAATGTTTATAATATCTCTAGAAGTACAAAAACATTGACATGAAATATGAATAAAAATTATCTAAGTATTTGGGTTCCTGTTAATTGGAAAAATAGAGAAAAATACATGATAATTATTTTGATATGGTAGTTAATAATGAATATTATATTTAAAAAGGTTCAACCATACCCAAATGGGCATGACTTCCCAAGACCTAACCCCCCAGACCCTAACATAGTAAGTGGATACCAAAAATGATTATTATTTATTGCAGGTACTTGGAGAAATAAAAGGAAAATGATAGATTTTGGAATTTTAATGGATGTTCCATATATTTAATAGAATTACGTGCTTACAATGAAATACAGACATCAGCAAATACGGTAAAATCTAATTTATTTTCTCAATAATTAATATTGGGTTTATCCTGCATTTACAAGATATTTACAAAATTTAATATATTCCCTCCTTTTTGATAAGGACAAAAGGGGAGAAATTCATATGCATATTGATAGAGGGAGATATTATACTTAGGGGGAGATGTTATACTTAAGGAGAGCTTTAAACATATTAATATTATTTTAGAATGAATATTTTTAAAATTGTATAGTTGTCATCATCAAATAGGGGGAGAATGTTAGAACCTCTATTATTGGATTTTAATGACAACAACTATACAATTATGCCAAAGAACCTCTAAGCTAACTTGCAAGTACATGAGTATCAAAAAGAGACAAACAAATAAGTTCAACGTGAAGATACACAGTACAAAGGTGGATAAAAGTATGTATATGGTGATACAAGAAGAGATATACACGATAGAGACAAGACAAAGGTGACAAACAAAGTATTATTAGTCATAGAGTGTCATGTCTAGAGTTTACATATGTTAAAATCTTCTTAAAGTGGTATACACAAATATACATACACATTCGAAACATTTTATAAAAAAATAAAAGTTTTTTCAAATAATTATAATAATAATTATTATTACTATTATTTACGAGTATATATGCACGCCCAAGCGGACCTGCATCTTATCACATAGATAGTAATTCTATATAATGCAATCAATATTGTACAAAGTACATGTAGACTGTAATTACCTGTAACGTCACATTTCTTATGAACCCAGTTCTATATTACTATTACATGGATTTCATATTGTGGATAATTTCGTCAATTTATGGTTTCTGAACTTCATATCATGTGTTCCGTCAAGTAATAATTTGTAATCTTTGGTTATGCTTCATGGATATAATGAAGTATTCTGCAGTCTCTAGATATACCTCGTGGACATGATGAAGCTTTAGTCCCCAAAATTGTAAATGGAAGACAACACACCACAAACCAATTGAGATAATGTTGTCATAAGGCATTGAGAACCAAAAAATTAAAATTAATAAGAGAGTCGGTATTTAATGCAGACTTCGACAACATTATATGCTTAATGGAGACTTCAACAACAGTATACAAACCTATTGACATATTATATGAGTTCCGACGAACACTACATAACTTCTTAGCCAAACTTGGCATCAAATAGTGCAAATAAATATATTTTTACCTTGTCAATAAACATTTAAGTATTCAATGCTACAGGTAATTATTTGACTTGAAATTTGGCTTTAGTTAATTTATTAGCTCAATTATTCAAATATTTACAATCTATTCATTCTCAAGTATTTCACAAAACATGCCAAACATTCTCAAACCAAACAAAAATTTCAAGCAACAATAAATCAAAAACATAATCAACCTTAGATGCAGCTATACAGTGGTAATGAAAAGAGACAAATACACTTGCATTGCCAACAGTAATTTCTGAACTTCATCAAGCTCCTTTTCACCTTCATGCAAAGCAAGTATTCTAGTAACCTCGGACTTCTTATCTGTCAAAGTTGCATCCATAGTACGTTTAAAAATTCACTATAAATAAATGGTTGATTTCATGGGCTACACCGAGTCGATTGCCCGGATTTTAAAAAAACTGATATATATATCTTTTAACAAAAAATCCAAATGCTATCAATAAACATTAACCGTTTGGCTTACCATAAAATAATTAAAAATGAAAAAATGTTAAACTATCATATATGGTCACAACCATTTTACTATTACACCTAGAGCGGCAGTACAATTGCCTATATTTAATAGATTACATAGCTTCCTTCATGACAATTGCTAATACTAATCAATATATTGAATCAAATAAATCTATAGTGAAAATTGTAAAGTACAATAGGAAGCCTGTCTAGCTTAGTTAGTGGAGTGCAAGGCTTTATTCTTATGCTCATGGGTTTGAATAACAGTTCTTTTTATTTTTTTTCCTTCCTAAGTTTGAAGCCAATCATACATTTGTCAATATTTCCTTGATGATGAGCCCATGAGCTAAGGTAACTTCATTTAGTCCGTCGATTTGCAAATTACTTTTGATGTGAGCTTATGAATGTATAAACTACAATATGTGATGTATTATACTGTCAAGAGACAATGGGAGTATGTTAATAATATATATAGTTGTTGGTCTGGATCTTAATGAATCCAAAATTTGATTATCAAAAATATTATGCTCTACTAAAATTTACCTTTCTTACATAATTTACCAAATAAAAAAATCTGTTTGGATCCCTATCTGATGGTATAATACATAGTCATCTAAATTGTATTGCGAAAGATGTAGTTGGATTCATATTTGATACGGGATTCTATCTATAAAAATCAATATGGTCGATAGTAAGGTCAACAACAGATATGATTTCATACTTAATATTTTATGCTTTTCCATGTTCGGTGCTTCCAATTGACAATATATTCAGATAGCTCAAGGAAATTCTTGAACATTGTGACTTAATACTTATAAACTTAGCATCTAAACATGCAAGAAAGAATTAAATTTAAAAGAGTATTATTACCATTTAAAAATTATATTACTTCAGTAAGAGCTATTACAAAACAAAAGCCACTATATTAAAAGCAAAGAAAGAAATTGAATCTTTGGCCAAGGTTGAGAGGCCTCCTCTATGACTTTCTATTTCCTTGAAATTCTCATCAACAACAACAACTAAGCCATATTACATAAAGGATAGCATTATGTACGATGTGGGATAGCATTTGTTGTGGGTTATTACAATGTGGGAGTGTCCTAATTGTGTGTTAGTTCCTCCTAAAGGATTGATATCAAGGAGTACAAATATGTCACCTAATGGGGTATAGACATCAGCATTAGTGTCTTCATGGATGCTTCTACTTTGATCCATCGGCTTATGTTTCATTAATTAATTTGTAAGTGAAGGATAAAATAAGAATCAAAATTAAAATATTATTATTTCCATTTAAAAATAAGATTTAAAGTAAGACATGGTACATAAAGGATGTAGCAAGGTAATTGATTTAATGAGAATGTGGTTTGTGCAATGGCATAGGAATATCTCATGCTACTTACAAATAATTATTTATCTTCAATTCTATAAAAATCTAATTATTAGTAGTTTTTAATAATTACAAATGCTATATTCAAAACAAGAGAAATGAGCCTTGCATATTTTTAATTCAATAAGGCAACAATATTATACAAATCATGCCGATGATTAATTTTTTTCTATACAATTCAGTGAACCACACATATATAATTATATTATTTGAAATCTCAAGTCAAGTACCACTTTTATTACTGTATATCTATTTCCTACTTTAAGATAAATATAGAAGTAAATGTTATGTATTATTTAGAATAATACAACTGTATTGAACAATAGTACTATTATCGTAAAAATACAGGTCTATTACCACTTTTATTGTTGTAGTGTCTATTTCATACTTTAAGAAAAATAAAGCAAATGCAATATATGCATTACCTATCATAATACTATTGTATTTGATCAGCAGTACTGTTATCCTAGGACGGAAGCAACATATTTTTATTTGAATAACACCATGCTGATAAGTATTACATGGGAATATGTCTTCGGCGTACCTGCATAATCAAACGAATTATATATTATAGTTGAAATATGCCAAGAAAATACCAAAAATGGACAAATCAATAAAAATAAACCTCTTTAAGAACACGAAAGCAAGCAGAGTAAACAACATGCATACATGAAGCAACATAAGCTATAGTATGATCTTCTTGATATTTAAGTCCAATGTCTCCATATTCGGGCAGTATTTTCTATTTACCTGAATGTGTTGTGACAGATTTAGGTGGATCTTCAATGAGTTCCTGAGATGTAGTAGCATACAACTGGAGATTCACATCTTTGATTTTAGTAAAAGACTGAGACAGTTGGAGAACCTTCATATTCATGTGGGTCGTATCACGCTCTATAATAACATAATATAAAGTATAAATACAATGTCGGTTGTAGGAAACAAAAAAGAAAAAAAAGGACATACCTTGGAGGAACTTTTTGATGGCACAACGAAGAGATAGAGGGATAAGATGGATTGCCTAAGATTGTTTAGCTGCTGCACGGAGAATTTCATGTGTGTACTCCACTTTCGTAGCTATTTTATTCAATACGTTTGAGGAAGAGGAAGCAATAGCCATAGCTTATTATGTTTGTTGCCCTCCTCTTAGCTCTCTCTTGTCCACTTACCAATTTAAACTTGTATAATGATTCTACGCTTTTGATAAAGCTGTTTGACTGCAAAAGTTGAGCTTGTTATGCTTTATACAACCTATAAAATGTGTGATATTGTTATATTAGCACATTATTTGCTTCAAATGTTTGACATATCATTATTTCTTTCTAATTTACTTCACTTTAGAGTTAAAAAACCTACACAAATTTGAATTCAATCAAGTGACACAAATATAAAGATAATCAATCATGAAACAAATAAACAATGCAACTACACCATCAACCTTATGTGCATTGCTATAATTGCAGTGCATGAAAAATAACAATCAGTATAATTAAAACTTCAAAGGAATAAATGCAACCATAGTCTCATGCAAGGCCTTGTTCAAATAAAATCAGAAAGAATGAGCTAAAATTAGGATTGATGTAATCGTCACAGTCCCAAGCATATGAGCATATCACAGTCCCGAGCATATGCGCACATCACAATCCCGAGCATATGAGCACATGCCCATGTTAGTTGACTTTTAAGTAAACATTTTTCAATAAATAACTCAAGGTATGTCTAATACGTTTATGTTATCCTACCTACTATATTTTGTATTAGATATTTCATTATATGCAAATTGTAAAAGATGCAGGGTTGCAATAATTATGTTAGTGGAATGAAAATCACTGTTCAATATCAAAAATAAAATTTGGTTATATTTCATAATCTGAATAGTGTTTGTGACTTTCTCTACTAACTTGATATAAATTGTGATCTTTCTTTCCAAAAGATAATAAATAAAGGCCAGCATCGAAGGATAAATATATTCCATATCTGAAAGAAAGATCTTAATATATTATATAGAGAATCAATATCGGGAATTCATAGTTATCCAGTCATAAATTTGATTAGCCAAAAACAAATAAGGAATGTCAAAAATCATGACTATGATCAAGAGGACCAACTCGCATAAAGAAATCCAGCATATGCAGCAATCAATATATAAAACTGAGATGAAACATAGCATTATGAACTTAAAAACATTAAAGAGTGCACCTAAAACCAAGAAATAATGCCGCTTCTCATCTTGTCATTGTCTGCTCAAATCCTCCATTATAGAATCGTCTAACTCATGGAATAACTGATCAGACTTTATATGCTTGCCTTGCTTGAAGAGCAAATCTACCAGCCAATGCGGTTGCTGCAACTGAAAATGTAGCTACTGCATGAGTTGTCTGTAGTTCCATAATTTGAATTCAGAAAAAGAAATATCAAACATAGAACACATTAACATACTGCAAGAGAAGTTTGTAGTTCATAATATGGAAGTCAAAAACAATTATCATGGTGTATTGAAAATGCTAAACATGCGGACATTTGCTTAGACAATTTATAGAGCAGAATTAAGAGATTTTAAGAAAGAGCAACAAATTTCAGCAATAATCAATATCATAGTATTTGAACAAAAGGCTCTATTGCAGTGGTAACACATATATTTATTTGAAACTCTTGAAAAGTCGATAAAAACGTGAAATACTATATGTTTCATTTTCATAGTAGAAATTTGTATGTGTGACAATGTAAATAACTACAATTTAAAATTATTGTTTCAATCCAATTGACAGAGGAAATGTGTTTTCAAAATAATATTAAGAGAAGAATTACTTTGGCGGATATTTTTCTTTCAGATAATCAAGCAAGAAAATTTGGCTAGTTATATAGAAATAAGGGAGGTGCATGTTCGATTCTAATTAGATCATGTCATCAACCATAACGCTATGTTTTGTTAACTAGAATAAAAAAACAACTTGCAAAGAACTACAAAGAAAGAAAAATAAGTCTAAACTTGCTAAAGAAAAACATTATATGGAATCCCAATGTATACTGAATAACGGATATTACTGTGGCGTCCAACAAAAATAAAACAACATCGAAAGTAATTCAAAACACAATAAAATTAAGAAAGAAAAGCATACCATAACCTACGATGAAGCTTCATTCACCAACTGCAAACACAGCTGCCAAAACTAAAATTAGATATTCTAAGCTCGTACTAATGCCAATATTAAAATAACTTATAAACATGTCTCTGTAAACAACGATAATAAGTTGGATTGAGAGACGAATTATCACGGTCAAGCAGTTAACGCTATAAGAAGATTATTCATTCCTTAGATAAATTCTAATTCCAAACCAAGCAAAATAAAAGGATATTAAATAAACTCACTTCTATGAAAAAGAATCTTTATAACCATGAAATTTCTCAGTATAGTTGTGAAAATTCACAACATAATTTCTCAGTGAAAAACAAATGGTTTATTAGAAAAACATGTAATTTGATGTTTGTTTATTAAAAAGAAGATAAAAACACCTGTAATTCTTCAATTTTTTCTCAATTCTCTATTTAAAATGGAATATATTATTTTAAAGAAGCTATATATTTCTTCATAAAATGTGAACCGATTAAATCTTCTTCATAACTTCTATATAATGATAAAAAATTCATTCTCTTAGAACAATTTTACATTTCATTATTTTATATCAATTTTCTCTTGCTAAAAACAACATCAATGTTAACATAACGCTAAATATATGATCTATATTACAATATTTAATTACACACTAATTAACTTATATTCGTTAAATACCAGATTGAGTTAAATACTAAAAAAAATTAAACCAAATTGAACAAACTAAATAGATTCGAATTAAACAAATATACCTAAACATTTTTAAGTTACACCAATATAAATTAGCTGAGTATACGTCACAAATATAATGAGGGATTCGTATTCAGAAGGATGTTAAAATATTTTACCTTTTCCCCGACTAAATCAGATTGAGTTAAAACTCTAGATGTCGACGTGAATGTCATATGCCGAGAGTGAACAGTAGTAGGATTCGAAACCCTAAACCATGAGCCTTGAATCCTAAACGTCGATGCGAATGCCAGATGCCGAGAGCGAATTGTCGGAGGATTCGAAACCCTAAATCGCGACCTCCAACCCAAGATTTCGAAGTGAGTGCCAAATTCCATGAGCAAACTGTAGGAGGATTGGAAACCCTAAATCGCGAGTAGTGAAATATTTGGATGATACGGTAATGCGTTGTAGATGGAGAAAATAGGGAGTCAGTAAATGAAATTGGGAATTACTCAACTCTCCCTAGTAGTTCCAAAACAGACGAAGAAGAACTGGGTGTGAAAGGATATTTTGGGTAGTTTCAAAAGACACGGTTGAAATTGGTTCTTTGAATTTTCATTATTAGTAGTAGAGATGAAGCAAGACTCGAATTCGGGTCATTGGTGAGATCATACTTTAAATGGAAATCAAGTTTTCAAAAATGCGTGGAGCAAAACTCGAACCTGTAATGACCCGACATTTCGAACCGTTCAAATCGAGAATCATCCACTCATGTCAGACTTGAATTGCTCAAAACAACAGATTGTTAATTTATATTTGGCAAAACTTAGCATATACAGTAAGTAAAATCAATCACAGAATCACAGACACAGAGTAATAAAACAATAAGCAACGGAATAGATAAATAGTAGTTCATGAAGCTACTACAGAACATCCGAGTTAAAAAAATACAACAGAAATCTCGAATACATAGAAGTCTCAACACATAGTCAAATGACAAAATCTGAATATAAATAACTGGAGACAACTGAATAACTAAAAGCTGAATAGATATAGAAGGATCTCCAAGTGAAGCGCCAAACTCCAAAGGTGAGTCTCAAATGATGAGACACTCAGTCTGACCCGAGCATTAAGCAAAACAGAAAACACTCAAGTCAGGATTAACATTCTTATACAAGTAAATTCAACTCAAGTGAAATGTCAACTGAAATACAAGTAACTTAAATGATGTTTAGGATTTCCATCCTCTAAGGATCCGTGGAACTATCTACTATGTAGTAATATACGCTATTATAATATGTCTATCAGTAAAGTAAAGTATTAAAATAGCATTAAGGCGTTACCCATATCCCCCTTAACACATTTTATATATTCCTGTAGTCTATATGGTACCGTAAGCTCCACCAAACCGGTGGTTTACTCAGAGGGCACTCCTGTAACGACCACGACTTTCTCTCCACAGAAAGTCGCATCGTTAATAAGAAAGAAAGGGATAGAAAGAGAAAAGAAGAGAAGAAAGAAAGAAACAACAACAACGATCTCACAGCGGAACGAATAAATTATATTAATAACATAAACTATTACATAGTTTACAACAATTTAAAGAGTTACACAGCATATACATCACTTACTAGAGAGTTATAAACATCTGTCTAGACATTACAACTCAAATACAAGACAAGACACTATCACAGATATCAACACAGTGGAATACTATATCTACGAACGCCGAAGCCTCCTGCTCCATTGCTCCTCCAGAATATTCGTCAAAGCTAAACCTGAATCCCTTGGCTACTCGTAAAAATTTGAGTACCCAAGAGTTTATAAAACAGAAATAAACACTTGGGTCAGACATGGGTCTGGTGTGAGTAACAGGTTGAACTTGCTTAACTTCAAAACCTTTAGAAAGAAAAGGTATCACGTAAGACTCCCCACAAATAAACATGGGTAAGTTTTTACCTTACGCTAACCAAAACATTTGATAGGAAATCTGATTTTATTATAATAGGGTCTAGGGTTTTCAAGTAAAATATAGAAATAGCTGAAATGCTTACATCTCACATTCCAACATAGTTGGGCACAACTAATACGTACGACACTTATTGGAGTTTGGATTCCATACAATGGCAGGGCTACTGGGGTACCGCCCGTCACAGTACGTGGCCTAGATCACCGTACCGAGGAGTACGCCCGCTCCCCTGCAACACAAAGCCGGAACCATCCCTTACTGGATAATCTCGAACAAGATAACCCCGTAGTTGGCGCGACCAACCACACACTAAGCCGAATAAAAAGAAAAGGGACCTCTAGACAGGGATCTATCTTGCTCTCAGTGGGTGCTACCCACGAAGCCTTGCTGCACCTCCCCTGTTTTAGCCATTCCCGGTTGATGAGGCTTGAGGTTACGATTACCTTTAATCAGAACATATCACTTAGAATGCTCATCGTCCGCCTGACGATGTGCTGAAAGCATTCAATCCATACAAGTTCGTTCCGGGTTCGAACGAAACCGAAGGCATTATCTCGTTACACTCGTTTTGGAATCACCCTCAGAGTTAACGACAATAACCCTTGCACTCTGAATCTTCATCTTCACTTGAGATTCATGACCTATCGTAAATTTGGATCGATGTGGTATTCGGGTCTCCAGACCTGGAAATCCGGTATACGGAAACCCGATCCCGGTCTCATCGAAATCCAAAGCGTATCTTTTAAGGCCAAGTTGTTTTAAAGGTTAAAACAATTTAATTCATTATCTTTATACACAAAGAAAGATAATTCACAACAGAAAATCAACATTATCAGATAATCCATACAATTCAACTAACATCCATATCATACAGCATATATCTCATCAGAGATATCAATCAATGCCAAGTATTCAGTATTATCATCCATCCATAAGTAATGATTTATATCATCTCTAATTAATTTAAATTGAATTAAATTAATTACTTCATTTTATAAATCCTGCTTACTTAACCATTAATTAATTACAATTTAATTAATTAATTATCTTCTAATATTTCATTTCAATTAATCATCTTTGATTAATTATCTTTTAATTACATCCAAGTAATTTATTTCAATTAATTTCTCAAATTAATTATCCTAAACCACTTATAGTAATTAACCTTTAATTACATCATTAATTAATTAACTAAAATTAATTAAGTTAATCAACTATAATTAATTATATTAATCCTTAATTAATTACATTGATTAATCACTTCATTTATTAATTATTACTTAATTTATCAATCTTAATTACATCATTAACTATATCAATTAATGATCCTTAATTACAACTTAATTATTAATTACTTAATTAAATTAATTAAAATTAAGTAATTAACTTTTAATTTAACAATATTCATTAATCACCTTGATTAATCTTCAATCAGTAATTAACTACCCTTAATTACTTTCATTAACTAAATTAATTACTCCTTAATTAATTTCTTAATTAATCCCTTGATTAATTATTCTAAGTAATTAACTCAAATTACTTCTATTAATAAAATCATTATTCAACTAATTACTTCCAGTAATTATATATTATTTACTTCCCTAAATAAACTTACCTTAATAATTACATTAAGTAATTATTATCAAATCATCTCTTGATTATTCTAAATTAATTAAACTTAATTAATTAACTTAACAAATCAAATTAACTTCAATTAATTACAATAAGTAATTAATTCTTAATTACTTCCAATAAGTAATTACATTTAAACAAATTCTATAATTGATTATCTTTAAATTAATTAAACTAATTAATTATCAAAATTAACCCTATTAATTAATTATTTAATAATCCATAGTTAATGACTTCATTAACTATTATTTAATTACTTTCCTTAAGTAATTAATTTATATTAATTATTATTAATTCTAAATTAATAAATCTTAATAACCAATTTATTAATCTCTAATTACCAAATTAATTAAGTGTCAACCATAACTTAATTAATATTTAATTACTTATTAATTAATTCCTAACCATTAATTAATATTCTAATTATAATCCTTAATTACAAATTAATTATTCTAATTAATTAATCTTAATCACTAACACCTTTTAAAATTCAAACTAAACCTTACTTCAAATATTAAAACTTTGATTTAACCCTCAGTTTTAATCTTACAAATTTAAGTTCAGTTAAATTTAAACAGACAGGGTTTCTTAAAAACTTGGCAACAACTAAAAGTACTCGAGATTCCACTAAAACACTTCGAGTCGCAACCCTAAGTTCTCCGAGTCTCACATGCAATAAAACTCAAAAAAAAAACTCGAGTAGCCTTCACCTGCTAAAAACCCAGACTTCACCAGAGATACATTTACGACCGTGCACGTGCACCGTCCGATCAGTTCCCTCCGACCATCGCCGAGTATCCCCACATGACAACGTTCGACCACTAACCAAACTACGATCATCCAATCTTTAATCATTTCGCGAAATCGAAATCGAGTTCAATTTCAAAAACCTGGAACAAAAAGGACCAAACCATCACCACAACCTGGCAAATCCCTCGCCTTCGCATTTCCGATCACCAGAAATTATGGAATTCCGACCATGTCTTCGTCAACAACCAAGCTTCCCTCTCTCAAAAGCCTGAAGCACTCGATCGATTCAAGAAACCGTGGTACTCATTTTCCTTAACCTAGTAAAACTAGGTTTATAAATTTAAACTCTAAATCACTACTGCCTAACTACTCTATTTTAATTTCCCGTAATTTTTCTTACATCTTCGATCACTCTACTATCCTCAGAAAGAAACTCGACTTCCCAAACAATATAGATCACCAGAATTACCCAAAACTTCATATTTAGTTTAATACAGAACTGCACCCTTATTTCTAAACTATAAATTATGATTCTAATACTAAAAATCATGTTATAGCTTATGTATTCAATTTATAAACCTGAATTTATAAATTACAAGGTTTGAGTTTTCACTTTTATAGACATTGCTCTGTTGTTTTTAGTTTACAGAGACACACAGGTTTGAAGTTGGGCTTAATTAAATTTTAAACTTTAGTTTATGATGAAACAAACTAATTTTGTTTAAAGCTTAAATCCAAATCAAGACTAGATCATGGGGTAATGATTTTAAATCAAAACTGGAGCCTGGAATTAAAGAAAAACAGAGACACATTGATACAAAGCAACATGCACACCTATATACATTCATGTATATGCAGAATCAACCATAAACATTCACACCACAACACAATTATCACAGAATTAAGCATGCAAACATAATTATACTTAAGTTATTTTAAGTAAGAATGTTACTCACATAAATAAAGAAGAAGACAGAGCCTCCATTTTTGAAAACAGCCTTGAAATCTTTTGAATCCTTAAAACTGAAATGCTTTTGCTTTTGATTTGAAAACATTAAACTTGACTTGAGTTGCTGAAGTAACATGCTTCATGATTTTAAATGAAGTTTCTTTAAACTTGAATCTTGCTTGTTCTCCACAACAGAATTGAAGAAATGCAGGCTTGATTCCAGGTATTGAAGATGAAAACAGACTTTATTCCCAGGTTTATGAAATGAGTTCAAGCTTTTGTTGTTTTGATTTTTGAAGATGCTTAACAGGCTATTGAATTTGAATAGATAGTGGTTTGAGGATTTAATTACAGATTTTTTTTTGAGGAGGGTTTGCTTTAGGATTTGTACAGGCTGAAAATATTTCTCAAGTTTTGAAAAGAGAAAAATATGGAAAAAGAATGAACGTAGGGTAACATATGTATGAAGGCTGAAATGATTTAATAAAAAGAAAAAGAAAAATTGAATTAAATGTGACACTTGTCCTATATCATATTAATTATCTAACACTTGTAGTAATGAGGCTTAAGGAAAATAACATGTGTCTTTTTTTTATTAATGAGTATATATTTGAAATGTTAATAAAGATTTTTATACCTTATTTAAATGTATACATATTGAATTTCTTTTAAAGAAATTGTTATAACAAAATATATATAAATGAAAACTTATCCAAATATTTTAAAATTGTTTATCTCTTGAATTTCAAAATTTAATTCAAATTCAAATTCAAATTAAATTTAAAAATCCAATTTTAAAATCAAGTTATATATATGCATATATAACTACCATTTAAAATAACAATTCTATCTTATCAAAGTCTATTTATATTTATAAAAACAAAGTATTATAATTATTATTTGAAAATATCAAATTTGACTATTTTAAATAATTTATAAAGGAGATTATAAATTACTTCTATTTTTAAATCATATATATCAAGTAATATTTAAAAAGAAATAAACAAACCTTTTATTTAAATTTGAACTTTAAGCTAAAATCCATTTTTAAACAATTAAAGTTGTTCTCTGTTTTCAAACTGGTGAGTAACTTACATTTTAAAAAACTTAAGTATATCTGTTTGCATGTTATAAATCTTTGAATCTATGATGTAATATGCCTGCATGATTGTTTAATATGTTTGGTATGAATGTATGTTTTGTATATATGGATGTAAATTGGGGTGCATGTCTGATACTTATGTGTATTGTTTTGAGTTGTAATAACTAGACAGATGTTTATAACTGTCTAGTAAGTGATGTATATGCTGTGTAACTCTGTAAATTGTTGTATACTATGTAATAGTTTATGTTATTAATATAATTTATTCGTTCCGCTGTGAGATCGTTGTTGTTGTTTCTTTCTTTCTTCTCTTCTTTTCTATTTTCTATCCCTTTCTTTCTTATTAACGATGCGACTTTCTATGGAGAGAAAGTCGTGGTCGTTACAGTTCCACTGTAACAACCCGGGTTTTTCTAACACGAAAAACCGGACCATTTGAGTAAGAAGAAGAGGTAGAAGAAGAAAATAAAAGAAAAACAACATCAGAATCTAACCATCGCAGCGGAATAAAATATAATATATCAACAGATCTTTACACAAATCAAAAACTATATCTGTTTATACAATACATCAGAATACATCATCAGAGTACATCAACATCCATAACATACAACTGAATACACAGCGGAAAAAATAATAACAAGTACGAGAGTACGTATCGTCATCCAGCTCGTCTCCTGAGCTCCACAGCATCATATCCTGAACCTGTTTATCTCGGTCTGACCCGAGCATCATATAAAACAATACCCGAGTCAGTCTGGAAAACCAGCGTGAGAAAATCACACTCAAATTGATTATTAAAGTTTCAAAATCCTTTGAAAACAAAAGCATCTCGTAAGACCACGCCACAAATAAACATGTCGGGTTTTTACCTTACGATAGCTAAAACACTTTATATCAGAATCCTCTGATATTATAATAGTGTCTACAGAAAGTAAAATATAATCTAGCTGAAATGCTTGCATCTCACATTTCAACAATAGTTGGGCACAATCAAAACCGTACAGGCACGTAGGGAGAATGGATTTCCAACGAATGACTAGGCACTGGGGTACCACCTGTCACAGTACGTGGCCTAGATCACCGTACCGAGGAGTACGCCCGCTCCCCTGCAACACAAGGCCGGAACCATCCCTTATTGGATGATCCCGAATAAAATCACCCCACGGTTGGGATCAGCAACCGCACCACTAAGCCGAAATAAAAAGGGACATCTAGACAGGGATGACCTTACCCTCCAGTGGGAGCTACCCACGAAGCCTTGCTGCATAACCCCTGATTTTCAGTCATTCCCGGTTGATGAGGTTCGAGGCTAAACGATACCTTTTAGAGAACATATCCCTTATAATGCCCATCGTCCGCTGACGATGTTTCGCAAGCATTCGTCCATACAAGTCCGTCCTGGGTTTGAACGAAACCGAAGGCACTACTCCTACTACATCCATTTTGGAAATATCCTCAGGATTAGTAGCGACTAGCCCTTGCACTTCACTGCTCCATCTTCGACTCCGAAATCGTTACACGAAACGTACAAACCGGATCGAAGTGGTATTCGAGTCTCCAGACCTAGAATCCCGGTATACGGAAACTCGATCCCGGTCTCTTCGAAACGATCAGCGCATTTGGCCAATATTGATAATCGGTTATTTAACTATCAATTAACATCCACAAGCAACTATCACACAATTAAATAATTTCCCACATTATTTATTTGCCCAAATATCTTTCCAAGATATAATTCCGAATTTTCAAAACTCATTTGAAAACAATTTCAAAACAGTTTCCGCTTACGGAATACATTTCCAAATATTTATTTCCTCTGAAACACCAAGTACAAAACACTTAGATTTTAAAATAATCTTAAAACACTTTACTATAAATATACTTAATAATATTGAAATTTAAAAAAAACTACTTTAATACCTTAACAAAATATATACTTAAGAAATATTTAAAATGAAACCACTTTACAAATATAAACTAAATTTCTCTTTTTAAAATATAATACCAAATCACTTTTATATAATTACTACAATAATAGATCTTTGAAAAATACTTACTTTAAAGTTTAAATATTTAAAAAGAATAGGTTTCCTAAAACATACTTACTTAGGAAATTAACATTTAGAAATAATAAATTTTCTAAAATATGCTTTTAAAAATACAATTAGAACTTTTAACTTATATTAAAATTGCTTTGAAAACGTACTTGGCTATACAGAGAAATATCCTTCTCACTCCCATCTTTTAAAAATAAAATAACATTTATTTTTAAACCAAACCATATCCTTTTATAGATTCCCACTTTGAAATTATATTTTCAAATATCCTCTGATATTTTATTTTACTTTACAAACCCAGTTTATCTCTCCCAAATCTCATTTCTCTTTAAAATTCAAATTCCAAAGTATTTAAATCAATTTATAATTGATTTCCCAATTTATTTTACTTTGAAATAAATTTTCTTACTTAATCCATTTATTTCCAAATTCATTAACTTCCAGATTTTATTTCTCATTATGATTTAAAATCTTTAAACCGAAACACAAGTTTCAGATTTCCCAAATTCCTTCTCTTTTTAATTACATTTAAACATTGAATTAACAAGAGAAATATGTAGTTGTAAAGCTTAAGAGATATTATCTGAAAGAATAAAGAATTTATTTTTAAATGTAAGGATTAAGTTTAATTAAGGGATAAGGAAAGAATTTTGGAAGTTTAAAATTGGTATTTTCAGTTAAAAGGTTTTTAACTCACAATAAGGAAATAAATCTAAAAGTTAAAGTATTTTGGAATAAATGAAGCAAGCAAGAAATTTATTTCAAAGTAAAGTAAATCGGGTATTGTTTTATATGATGCTCGGGTCAGACCGAGATAAACAGGTTCAGGATATGATGCTGTGGAGCTCAGGAGACGAGCTGGATGACGATACGTACTCTCGTACTTGCTATTATTTTTCCGCTGTGTATTCAGTTGTATGTTATGGATGTTGATGTACTCTGATGATGTATTGTATAAACAGATATAGTTTTGATTTGTGTAAAGATCTGTTGATATATATTATATTTTATTCCGCTGCGATGGTTAGATTCTGATGTTGTTTCCTATTTTCTTCTTCTACCTCTTCTTTTTACCCAAATGGTCCGGTTTTCCGGGTCAGGAAAGCCTAGGACGTTACAGTGGTCCACATCGTCCACTGACTCGACTCCGATCCTTGACTAGCCATCACGCGACTTCAATCAAAATCGAAGTAGTTTGCACCATCTTCGGAACAACCCCTTCATCAGTAAACTCACCGAACCCATCAACCTCGACCGTCTTTCACCATGAAACTTCGGCCATATCACCGCAATTCCTTCTTACTTATCCATTAATTAATTACAATCAATTAATTAATTATCTTCTAATAATTCATTTCATTTAATCATCTTTGATTAATTATCTTTTAATTACATCCAAGTAATTTATTTTTAATTAATTATTTAAATTAATTATCCTTAACTACTTATAGTAATTAACCTTTAATTACTATCATTAATTACAATAATTAATGAACATTCATTAATTAATTAACTATAATTAATTATATTAATCCTTAATTAATTACAATTAATTAATCATACTTAAATTAATTGCTTTTATTAATCAACCTTGATTAATTAGTAATCCTCTAATTACTTCATTAATTAATTACCTTCTAGTTAATTAAATAATTAATCTTTAATCAACTACATTCATTAATTTACCTTAATTAATCATAAACAGTAATTAATAACTTGTAATTACTTATCTTAATTAATTAACTCCTTAATTAATTATATTAACCTTGATTAATTAATCAAATTAATTAATCTTTAATTACTCCATTAAGTAATTATTAATCAATTTAAATTAACAAATAATCCTTAATTAATTACTTTATTAATTACTTTTAAATTAATTACACTTAGTAATTAATCTTAAATTAAACACATTTAACTAATCACATTAATTAATTAACTAAAATAATTAAGTAATTAACTCTTAATTACTTACATAAGTAATTATCTTCTAAATACTTCATTAAATGATCTCTCTTAACTAATTTCATTAACAAGTAATTAATCCCATCATTAAATAATTCTTAATTCTTTAATTAATTAATCCATAATTAATTAACTTTAAACAATTAACTTAATTAATTCCTTAATTGATTACAACAAGTGATTACTTCAACTAATTACTTCCATGAATAATTTACTCCTCTTGATTACTTTAAGTAATTATTCATTAATTACTTCATTAAGAAATTTACTCACTTAATTATAAATTGATTATCTTGAATGAATCCCTCAATCTCTAATTCATTTATTTATTAATTACATTCATTTCCACTAATTACTTCATTAAGTAATTATTCTTAATTTCAAATAGTAATTAACCTTTAATTCAATTTATTTATTAATTGCCTTAATAAAATTTCCATCTTTAAAAATAAACTTTTCATTTAAATCACATATTAAATTCTACCATTTAAATCTTATCTTAATTAATTTACTCCTTAATTAATTATATTAACCTTGATTAATTAATCTAATTAATTAATCTTTAATTACTTCATTAAGTAATTATTAATCAATTTAAATTAACAGTTAATCCTTAATTTATTACTTTATTAATTAATTATCATTTTAATTAATTATCCTTAGTAATTATCCTCAAATTAATCACATTCCTTAATTACCTTTTTAAATTTCATTAAATTGATTTGGAGTTAATCAATTCTGTTTAGATAATTGATTAATACTGGATGTTTGATATTGGGTGATTGGTTGATATTGGATGATTTGAATATCTCTGATATATATATGATATATGCTGCTTTTTGAGATGAATGTTGATATGAATTATCAATTGTGATAATATGATTTATCTATCTGTTTATATCATCCTGAATAAGTTTAAATGTTTAAACCTTTAAACAACTTGGCCTTAAAAGATACGTTTTGGATTTCGATGAGACCGGGATCGGGTTTCCGTATACCGGAATTCCAGGTCTGGAGACCCGAATACCACATCGATCCAAATTTACGATAGGTCGTGAATCTCAAGTGAAGATGAAGATTCAGAGTGCAAGGGTTATTGTCGTTAACTCTGAGGGTGATTCCAAAACGAGTGTAACGAGATAATGCCTTCGGTTTCGTTCGAACCCGGAACGAACTTGTATGGATTGAATGCTTTCAGCACATCGTCAGGCGGACGATGAGCATTCTAAGTGATATGTTCTGATTAAAGGTAATCGTAACCTCAAGCCTCATCAACCGGGAATGGCTAAAACAGGGGAGGTGCAGCAAGGCTTCGTGGGTAGCACCCACTGAGAGCATGTAACGACCCAGTATTTTCAACCATTCGCATCCATTATAAGTGTATAGGTAGACACTCATGCCGGAGTTGAATTGCTCAAAATACTGCGTTGTAAATAAAATTTGGCAGAAACTCAGCATATACAGTAAATAATACAATCACAGATCACAGACACAGAGTAAAATAATGATAATGCAGCGGAAACAAAAGGATAGTAGTTCATGAAGCTACTATATGTATATAACAGAGTTAAACAAGATACAAATAATGGTCTCGAATACAATAGATGTCTCAATACAATAATCAAATACCAGATCTGAATACATCACTGGAATCAACGGAATAACTGAAAGCAGGATCGATAGATAGCTGGATCTCCAAGCGAAGCTCCAACTCCAAAGGTGAGTCTCAAATGCTGTATCACTCAGTCTGACCCGAGCGTAAAGCAAAACACAAAACACTCGAGTCAGGATTAACATTCTTATATTAATAAATCCAACTCAAGTGAAATATCAACTGAAATACAAGTAACTTAAAGGATGTTTGGGATAACCATCCCTTAAGGATCCGTTAAACTATTTACTATGTAGTAATATGCGCTATATACAGTAGTGTCTAAATAAGTAAAGTATAATCATATCGGAAAATAGCGTTAAGGGGATGGAGAACCTTAACGCGGTCGGATCTTAAAATCATAATCGTAGTAAAGCTCGGTATGGTAGGTGACACGGCACAACTAGGCAATGCCAGGGTAGATATACCAATTACGCACACGGACTGATGGATACGCATAGCAGCCACTACCGTTCCACCTCGAACAACACTCCCAAATCGGAGGATGGCCATCTAGTCAAATCACAAGTAAGAGTATAATATCGAAGAAATGTGTCCGAGAAGAGGTGCTACCTCACTGGTCCGAGATCGCTCCTGTTTTAGCCACCTTATGCCAACTCACGGGAGTTGGGTCCACGTAACATACCTTAAGAACGTCGCCACCATCCTACTTCATTCTGGAATCTCCACCGCGTACACGGTTGTCAAAGTGGTTTTCGGTATCGACAGAGAGTATGTCCATATCCGATCCCGGTCTCTTTGCCAACCAATCGTTATTATAACACCGTGGTCATTTCAAAATAGTTTATACTTCAAACCAAAATCGTTATAATTTCAAAACCCAATTTAATACGATATCGTTTCACTTCAAATATATCCATTTTCAAAATCATATTACTTTCCAAAGTTATAATACTTTCAAAATCATAGTCTGGAAATCATAGTATTTTGGAAATCATATCACTTTTCTTTTAAACAGTTTAGATATTAAAATTTCGTTATAACATAAATTAATTTCCTCAAATTTCACAAATCGATTCAAATTAACTCGAATTCCAAAAATTTAATTTAATCAAATCTCAAATCATTAGTTTCAACTCGATTCAGCTTCTAAATATACCATTTCAATTTATCGATTTCAAATACATATCTGAACTATAAAATAAGTCATTTCAATTTGAATATATTTCAAGGCTTTAAATATTCAACATTTCAAAACTAAGTTCACTAAATTTATATACATATCAGATTCACATTACAATTATTTAGTTTTAAAATATTAACTTAACATTTCCATAACATTTGAATTCAATTTCAATTTACAATTTAAATAAACAAATATCTCATTTAAATATTTATACATTTGGAATATCCATTTAAGTCACCCTTTTCAAATTTCAAGCTGTAAATCAATTCTTTAAATTTCAAATTCAATACATTTCAAATCTAACTTATTTAAGTATAATTCTTAAATAACTATAATTTCAATCAATTTCAAATCATTATAAATTCTATATTTGAAAATATAGAATTAAATAAATACTTAACATATTATTTATCAACTTTATTAAATCAACTTTAATAAATCTTAAAAATCAATATTTATCAAAACCATATATTTCTTTTCAAAACCAAAGAAATCATTTTCAAAACATTTATATATAGACCAACGGTGCCTGTATATAATTTTCTATCCTATGGTCAAGTGATACGGATATTTATCATTTCAATCCGCAATTTAAAACATATTCGGGTATATATCTTTTCAACCCGAAATCCCAAATTCAATTCAATTGAAAATCGCTTGGGTTTATCATTTCAACCCATAACGATTTTCTCCTATTCTACAAATCGTTCGGGTATGTATCATTTCAACCCATAGTGATTCTATACTAACAGGGAACTTGCAGAGTGATAACAGATAAAAAAATAAAGTAACAACAGAAACAGGCATATATCAACAATATATATAATGGTGTCAGATGTCACAGGTGAACAGATACAGTTAATGACACATATATATAACAATGTGCACAACTAACAGCAGCATATTTCAATTGACGTTTCAATTGAAATTAAATCTAATAAATATAAGAACATTAATCGTGAGTGATTGCTCACCTTTCGAGGCTAGAGAGGATTTAACGATGAAATCGAATCACGAATCCAAACACGAATTCCAAAACGAAGCACGATTGAACGCGAATTTTGACGACAAAGCTGATAAAAGACAATTGACGTAATCAGATCAAACTGGATTGATATAGTTCAATGGTATAAATGAACAAATATATATGACTATACACATATATCAAAACACATTTTTTTTTTACTTCAAACATACTTATTTTAAAAATCAATACTTTAAACAAATCAAAATAAATCTTATTCAGACATACCGTCCTTTACATAATACATATATAATAAAACGATATATTATTATTATATCCATAAAATAAACTAAAAAGTAATAAAACAAGAGTTGTACTCGCTTTTTCACTCAAAGCTGATATACAAATCAATACGTATGTATACACACGCAAGCATCAGAATGATAAATTTGAATATACAGAAAACTTTGTAACATATACTTTAACTCCAAAAGGTTACTATCTTATACTATATATATACGCACTGCACTACTCAGTACAACTTACTCATGTAAGCTGACTAAATATACAAGATAAATCAAAAATATTATATATATACCAAAATAGTATGCATAAATTAATATATATAAATCTTGCATTATATAACATTTTAAAATTTCCCTGTGGCATAAACTTTCATATACACATCATATATATAAGTGCTATAGTACCCAGAACTTCCTAGATGAAACTCACGCATGAAATGTATATAACAAACAATCCTTGTCTATTATAAAATGCACAGACTAACGTGCCATATAACATACATATACACTAACTTATTAACTTATATATACATAATTATATGACCTGGCAGACCAATACTTATATAAACTAGTATAATAACTATCATATATTTTTTTCTTTTTTTTGAAACAAAACTTAAAATAATATTAAAACCATACTCGTAAAAAAAAAATAGAGAGATGTTGCTCAGGTCCACCTATGTAGATATACGAACTAACATTATTATATACACAAATTTACAATCGATTCTTATATAATTCAAATCAATTATGGACATTATATAAACTGTAGAAGTACATAATAATATTTGTACAGTGGGTTATGTATGTACACTACTAACTTATGCAACAGTTACTATATAAATTTTAAATTTACATAACAAACTTCCTACAAAATTAACATACCACATATATAAATAGAAGACGCTGGCGAGGTGATGAACGAGGCAAGCCTCCAAGGCCAGAAAATGAAAGAAGTTGTGATGGAATTTCGTGATGGGAAGGCGGCGGAAGGGAGGCCGAGCGGTGGTTGTGGTAAGAGGATGGTGGCCGGTCGGTTTTCAGACGAGGCTGCCAAGCTAGGGGTTTGCTGCTTTGGAGGGTGAAGTCTGGGTGAAGCAGTGGGCTAATCACGTGGCTGTGGGGTCGAGATTGGGTCGAAGGAGGAGGGCAGGGCGTAGTGGGGATCTGGTGGCGTGGTGATGGGCGAAGGCGTGGGAACTGGGTAGGCTGGGGTAGGAGGCTCGGTGGTCTGGGGTAGGCTGGCTGCGAGGGTTGTTAGAGGCAGTGGATCTGGTGAGATGAGCTTAGGGGTTGATGGGCGGTAGAGGCTGATGAGTGGAGACGAAGTTCAGTGGGTTGTGCATTTGGTTGTCGGATCGAGTTGTTGAGTTGTGGAGGAGCGGCAGTTGATCTTCTCGGATCTAAGGAGGAGATTTGGGCTGTTGGAATTTCGAAGGGACGAGATGAAACAAGCAGGTTGGGAAAGAAAAAAATGGTGGAATGGGAAAGATGGGTTACGGCTGAGATGAGCACTTATAAAAATATTTATATTCAGTTATAAATTTAATTGAGGAGAAACGGTAGGGTAGGAATAGAAATAGGTTGAATTGTTCAGAGGCTTGAATGTAGGAGCACGATAAAATTTTGAACCGAAGGAAGGAGTAAAGTCAGAAATCTTGGTACCGTTACGGTGGACAGTTTATTCGTTCCGACACGTACCGGATCTCAAATTGCAGAGTTGAATATACCGTGGAGATCAGCACGACGAGACGATCAAAACGATACACAGATATCAGTGATACGGTCATCCGATCAAAAGTCGATAACCGGTACCAGAAATGCTGCTATTCTAACCGAATTAAGATAAACGGAGCAACAGAAGTCCGAATTTGGAAAAACGACCAACTGAAATCTTGCTCAGAAGATGATTTAGAATTTTTCTATGTAAAAATATTTTGGTTTTGAAAACGTTTTATTTTCAACGTTTTTTAACTGATTGAATTGAAGTGAATTTACGTGCGAAATAAATTTTCGTATTTTCGGACGAAAATTTACCAGTCGCTATGTTTAACTAGACGTATTCCAAATATCAAATTTTTATTTCAAAATTTTATCGTTTAAAATTTTACAAAATTTCAACTAATTACGTTATTAAACAGTTGAAATTTTACGGGTCGTTACATTCTCCCCCACTCAAAACTTTTCGTCCCCGAAAAGGAACGAGGTAGGAGAATAGAAACAACCAGAAAGAAAAACAGATTTGAAATACTAATAACAATTAATTTAAACCCTATAAATTCAAAGTTAAATTAATTAATATTCAAAAATTGATTTAATCCATTTGATTTCACTAAAATCAATCTCAACTATTTCTAAATTCCATATCTTATTATCTCATTATCTCAAATATACAATTTCTAAAACCATAAATTTGAATAGACTTTTATTATAATCATATTTCTTCAACAAATTTAAATTCTTCTTTATTCCAAATTGCTGTTAAATTTATTCTACTTAAAATATCTAACCACATATATTTAACCATATAAATTAATTTAAACCATAAAAGTTTCGATTTAAATTAATTTACATCTATTAATTTCTTTTAAATTTCAAGGTATTTTCATATGTTGATCAAATTTCAATTTATTAATTCTTTCAAAACAAATTCATTTCATTGTTAATTGAGTTTGCTTATTATCCTACCTAACTCTATTAACATCTTTATAATCAAAATTTAGTGTATAACATTAATTATAAACACTCTAATTTTATTTATAAATTCAATTTATTTTATATATTATCCAATTACATATTCAACTTCTGAATGATTTAGGTAAGTTGTATTAGAATGCAGTTGAACAATATACAAATAAAATTTTCCCAATTCAATTTTCAAGTTTAAATATTTATTCCAAATTTTGGTCTTATTTATAATTAAAATCGTCCTTTAACAAAATTTAAGAATTAGATTTCCGATTTATTTTAAACAATTTAGAGATATATATCATATATCTATATCAAAATCAAATTTAATTTTTAAAATAAGATATCTATATATATGTGAATCAAAATATACTGAAGAAATTCAAATCAAAATATATATTTTCTTTTCTCTCAAAACAGATCCGTAACAAAGCTATAGAATGGTTTCTCCTCTTCGAAACTCGAAAATGAACGTCGATGATGCGGCCGTCATCACCGAAATTATTTTCCAGCGACAACGAGAAGAGCACTGATTTAAACATTTAAATTCTTTGAAAACCATTTATTCGAAAATACTTTAAATAATATACATTTTAAGACTTTAAATCAAAGTTTGAAATCACCAGAAATTTAATTCTTAAATTCTCAATTTAAATCCATTTCAATTCCAAATAAATTTATAAACAATAGTTATTTTGCAATAGTCAATGACTTACAAAACAATAAAATCAAAATCAAATATTATCATTTTCAACAACCAAATTATTTAACTTTTAATTCCAGAAAATTTTTCTTATGTATTTATAATGTAATCATACAAATTTATTTCATTTATCAAATTTGAAAATTATATTGTGTCCGTTTGCTCTGTTCAAGTGTTTTGGAAATCCTATCGATAGCGTTGATCAGACGAATCGATCGAAAACCCAAATCAACATCAACAACTCAAACAACACAATATATAAAACATTTTAATATTAATATACAAATACCAATACACTCCCTCACACGATGATTCCAGAATTGGATTTCGACAAAAGAATGGAGATCCAAATATAGAGGAACTCTAATCAAAGAGAATTATAATCTAAAATAGATAGGCTCGAAACGAAGGTTAGACGATTGCATTTCAAATAGGAAGATGGATAAAGTTGTATAAATCTCGGGCAACCTTAACCGGGTCAACCGTGACTTCATAGATAAGATCGATGTAGAATTCTGAAGCAAATCGACATTCGATAACCAGAGGTAGAATTCAGGTATAGTAGGAGATAGATAGCATCGTAAACCGAGGATACAGAAATCTCCGGTAAATCAATGCCTATTGTAAAGGAGTTTCACCCCTTTATAAGTCAATTTGAGATTGGCAAGACTGCCGGCTCATTATAAAGATCATTCGAAGTGGAGTTATGGGATACTCCAGAATTGAAAGAAGACGAATAGTGGAGACAAGAATGGACTTTGGAACCGAAGTGAACGTTCCAAAATTCAAAGGAATCGAGTCAAAGAAGAAGGAATTCAAGCTCGAACGAAAGTGATTCTGTAATCGAATTTACTATATATGCTGAGTTTTACCTAAAACCAGAGCTCTGATACCAACTGTAACGACCCAGTATTTTCAACCATTCGCATCCATTATAAGTGTATAGGTAGACACTCATGCCGGAGTTGAATTGCTCAAAATACTGCGTTGTAAATAAAATTTGGCAGAAACTCAGCATATACAGTAAATAATACAATCACAGATCACAGACACAGAGTAAAATAATGATAATGCAGCGGAAACAAAAGGATAGTAGTTCATGAAGCTACTATATGTATATAACAGAGTTAAACAAGATACAAATAATGGTCTCGAATACAATAGATGTCTCAATACAATAATCAAATACCAGATCTGAATACATCACTGGAATCAACGGAATAACTGAAAGCAGGATCGATAGATAGCTGGATCTCCAAGCGAAGCTCCAACTCCAAAGGTGAGTCTCAAATGCTGTATCACTCAGTCTGACCCGAGCGTAAAGCAAAACACAAAACACTCGAGTCAGGATTAACATTCTTATATTAATAAATCCAACTCAAGTGAAATATCAACTGAAATACAAGTAACTTAAAGGATGTTTGGGATAACCATCCCTTAAGGATCCGTTAAACTATTTACTATGTAGTAATATGCGCTATATACAGTAGTGTCTAAATAAGTAAAGTATAATCATATCGGAAAATAGCGTTAAGGGGATGGAGAACCTTAACGCGGTCGGATCTTAAAATCATAATCGTAGTAAAGCTCGGTATGGTAGGTGACACGGCACAACTAGGCAATGCCAGGGTAGATATACCAATTACGCACACGGACTGATGGATACGCATAGCAGCCACTACCGTTCCACCTCGAACAACACTCCCAAATCGGAGGATGGCCATCTAGTCAAATCACAAGTAAGAGTATAATATCGAAGAAATGTGTCCGAGAAGAGGTGCTACCTCACTGGTCCGAGATCGCTCCTGTTTTAGCCACCTTATGCCAACTCACGGGAGTTGGGTCCACGTAACATACCTTAAGAACGTCGCCACCATCCTACTTCATTCTGGAATCTCCACCGCGTACACGGTTGTCAAAGTGGTTTTCGGTATCGACAGAGAGTATGTCCATATCCGATCCCGGTCTCTTTGCCAACCAATCGTTATTATAACACCGTGGTCATTTCAAAATAGTTTATACTTCAAACCAAAATCGTTATAATTTCAAAACCCAATTTAATACGATATCGTTTCACTTCAAATATATCCATTTTCAAAATCATATTACTTTCCAAAGTTATAATACTTTCAAAATCATAGTCTGGAAATCATAGTATTTTGGAAATCATATCACTTTTCTTTTAAACAGTTTAGATATTAAAATTTCGTTATAACATAAATTAATTTCCTCAAATTTCACAAATCGATTCAAATTAACTCGAATTCCAAAAATTTAATTTAATCAAATCTCAAATCATTAGTTTCAACTCGATTCAGCTTCTAAATATACCATTTCAATTTATCGATTTCAAATACATATCTGAACTATAAAATAAGTCATTTCAATTTGAATATATTTCAAGGCTTTAAATATTCAACATTTCAAAACTAAGTTCACTAAATTTATATACATATCAGATTCACATTACAATTATTTAGTTTTAAAATATTAACTTAACATTTCCATAACATTTGAATTCAATTTCAATTTACAATTTAAATAAACAAATATCTCATTTAAATATTTATACATTTGGAATATCCATTTAAGTCACCCTTTTCAAATTTCAAGCTGTAAATCAATTCTTTAAATTTCAAATTCAATACATTTCAAATCTAACTTATTTAAGTATAATTCTTAAATAACTATAATTTCAATCAATTTCAAATCATTATAAATTCTATATTTGAAAATATAGAATTAAATAAATACTTAACATATTATTTATCAACTTTATTAAATCAACTTTAATAAATCTTAAAAATCAATATTTATCAAAACCATATATTTCTTTTCAAAACCAAAGAAATCATTTTCAAAACATTTATATATAGACCAACGGTGCCTGTATATAATTTTCTATCCTATGGTCAAGTGATACGGATATTTATCATTTCAATCCGCAATTTAAAACATATTCGGGTATATATCTTTTCAACCCGAAATCCCAAATTCAATTCAATTGAAAATCGCTTGGGTTTATCATTTCAACCCATAACGATTTTCTCCTATTCTACAAATCGTTCGGGTATGTATCATTTCAACCCATAGTGATTCTATACTAACAGGGAACTTGCAGAGTGATAACAGATAAAAAAATAAAGTAACAACAGAAACAGGCATATATCAACAATATATATAATGGTGTCAGATGTCACAGGTGAACAGATACAGTTAATGACACATATATATAACAATGTGCACAACTAACAGCAGCATATTTCAATTGACGTTTCAATTGAAATTAAATCTAATAAATATAAGAACATTAATCGTGAGTGATTGCTCACCTTTCGAGGCTAGAGAGGATTTAACGATGAAATCGAATCACGAATCCAAACACGAATTCCAAAACGAAGCACGATTGAACGCGAATTTTGACGACAAAGCTGATAAAAGACAATTGACGTAATCAGATCAAACTGGATTGATATAGTTCAATGGTATAAATGAACAAATATATATGACTATACACATATATCAAAACACATTTTTTTTTTACTTCAAACATACTTATTTTAAAAATCAATACTTTAAACAAATCAAAATAAATCTTATTCAGACATACCGTCCTTTACATAATACATATATAATAAAACGATATATTATTATTATATCCATAAAATAAACTAAAAAGTAATAAAACAAGAGTTGTACTCGCTTTTTCACTCAAAGCTGATATACAAATCAATACGTATGTATACACACGCAAGCATCAGAATGATAAATTTGAATATACAGAAAACTTTGTAACATATACTTTAACTCCAAAAGGTTACTATCTTATACTATATATATACGCACTGCACTACTCAGTACAACTTACTCATGTAAGCTGACTAAATATACAAGATAAATCAAAAATATTATATATATACCAAAATAGTATGCATAAATTAATATATATAAATCTTGCATTATATAACATTTTAAAATTTCCCTGTGGCATAAACTTTCATATACACATCATATATATAAGTGCTATAGTACCCAGAACTTCCTAGATGAAACTCACGCATGAAATGTATATAACAAACAATCCTTGTCTATTATAAAATGCACAGACTAACGTGCCATATAACATACATATACACTAACTTATTAACTTATATATACATAATTATATGACCTGGCAGACCAATACTTATATAAACTAGTATAATAACTATCATATATTTTTTTCTTTTTTTTGAAACAAAACTTAAAATAATATTAAAACCATACTCGTAAAAAAAAAATAGAGAGATGTTGCTCAGGTCCACCTATGTAGATATACGAACTAACATTATTATATACACAAATTTACAATCGATTCTTATATAATTCAAATCAATTATGGACATTATATAAACTGTAGAAGTACATAATAATATTTGTACAGTGGGTTATGTATGTACACTACTAACTTATGCAACAGTTACTATATAAATTTTAAATTTACATAACAAACTTCCTACAAAATTAACATACCACATATATAAATAGAAGACGCTGGCGAGGTGATGAACGAGGCAAGCCTCCAAGGCCAGAAAATGAAAGAAGTTGTGATGGAATTTCGTGATGGGAAGGCGGCGGAAGGGAGGCCGAGCGGTGGTTGTGGTAAGAGGATGGTGGCCGGTCGGTTTTCAGACGAGGCTGCCAAGCTAGGGGTTTGCTGCTTTGGAGGGTGAAGTCTGGGTGAAGCAGTGGGCTAATCACGTGGCTGTGGGGTCGAGATTGGGTCGAAGGAGGAGGGCAGGGCGTAGTGGGGATCTGGTGGCGTGGTGATGGGCGAAGGCGTGGGAACTGGGTAGGCTGGGGTAGGAGGCTCGGTGGTCTGGGGTAGGCTGGCTGCGAGGGTTGTTAGAGGCAGTGGATCTGGTGAGATGAGCTTAGGGGTTGATGGGCGGTAGAGGCTGATGAGTGGAGACGAAGTTCAGTGGGTTGTGCATTTGGTTGTCGGATCGAGTTGTTGAGTTGTGGAGGAGCGGCAGTTGATCTTCTCGGATCTAAGGAGGAGATTTGGGCTGTTGGAATTTCGAAGGGACGAGATGAAACAAGCAGGTTGGGAAAGAAAAAAATGGTGGAATGGGAAAGATGGGTTACGGCTGAGATGAGCACTTATAAAAATATTTATATTCAGTTATAAATTTAATTGAGGAGAAACGGTAGGGTAGGAATAGAAATAGGTTGAATTGTTCAGAGGCTTGAATGTAGGAGCACGATAAAATTTTGAACCGAAGGAAGGAGTAAAGTCAGAAATCTTGGTACCGTTACGGTGGACAGTTTATTCGTTCCGACACGTACCGGATCTCAAATTGCAGAGTTGAATATACCGTGGAGATCAGCACGACGAGACGATCAAAACGATACACAGATATCAGTGATACGGTCATCCGATCAAAAGTCGATAACCGGTACCAGAAATGCTGCTATTCTAACCGAATTAAGATAAACGGAGCAACAGAAGTCCGAATTTGGAAAAACGACCAACTGAAATCTTGCTCAGAAGATGATTTAGAATTTTTCTATGTAAAAATATTTTGGTTTTGAAAACGTTTTATTTTCAACGTTTTTTAACTGATTGAATTGAAGTGAATTTACGTGCGAAATAAATTTTCGTATTTTCGGACGAAAATTTACCAGTCGCTATGTTTAACTAGACGTATTCCAAATATCAAATTTTTATTTCAAAATTTTATCGTTTAAAATTTTACAAAATTTCAACTAATTACGTTATTAAACAGTTGAAATTTTACGGGTCGTTACAGAGCAAGATAGATCCCTGTCTAGAGGTCCCTTTTCTTTTTATTCGGCTTAGTGTGTGGTTGGTCGCGCCAACTACGGGGTTATCTTGCTTGGAATTATCCAGTAAGGGATGGTTCCGGCTTTGTGTTGCAGGGGAGCGGGCGTACTCCTCGGTACGGTGATCTAGGCCACGTACTGTGACGGGCGGTACCCCAGTAGCCCTGCCATTGTATGGAATCCAAACTCCAATAAGTGCCGTACGTATTAGTTGTGCCCAACTATGTTGGAATGTGAGATGTAAGCATTTCAGCTATTTCTATATTTTACTTGAAAACCCTAGACCCTATTATAATAAAATCAGATTTCCTATCAAATGTTTTGGTTAGCGTAAGGTAAAAACTTACCCATGTTTATTTGTGGGGAGTCTTACGTGATACCTTTTCTTTCGAAAGGTTTTGAAGTTAAGCAAGTTTAACCTGTTACTCACACCAGACCCATGTCTGACCCAAGTGTTTATTTCTGTTTTATAAACTCTTGGGTACTCAAATTTTTACGAGTAGCCAAGGGATTCAGGTTTAGCTTTGACGAATATTCTGGAGGAGCAATGGAGCAGGAGGCTTCGGCGTTCGTAGATATAGTATTCCGCTGTGTTGATATCTGTGATAGTGTCTTGTCTTGTATTTGAGTTGTAATGTCTAGACAGATGTTTATAACTGTCTAGTAAGTGATGTATATGCTGTGTAACTCTGTAAATTGTTGTATACTATGTAATAGTTTATGTTATTAATATAATTTATTCGTTCCGCTGTGAGATCATTGTTGTTGTTTCTTTCTTTCTTCTCTTCTTTTCTATTTTCTACCCCTTTCTTTCTTCATCATGATGCGACTTTCTGGGCATAGGAAGTCGGGTCGTGACAGTGCTCTGATACCACTGTAACAACCCGACTTTTTCTCCAGAGAAAGTCGCATCGTTAATTAAGAAAGAAAGGGATAGAAAAAGAAAAGATAGAAAAGAAGAAAGAACAACACATCAGAATCTCACAGCGGAACGAATAAAATATAATATATCACATAAAATATTGCATAGTATCATATTACATCAGAGTACACAACTTATACAACACATATTAGACAGTTATAAACATCTTTCTAATTCATACAACTCAAGTATCACAGATACAGACACAACATATACACAGCGGAATCATAATATATCTACACGGTGAAGCCTCCTGCTCCAAATCTCCTCCAGAATTCGTCAAGCTAACCTGAATCACTTGACTACTCATATATAATATGAGTACCCAAGAGTTTAATAAAACAGAAAATAAACACTTGGGTCAGACATGGGTCTGGTGTGAGTAAACGGTTTAAAATTGTTTAACTTTTGAAAAACCTTTGAAAGAAAAGGTATCTCGTAAGACTTCCCGCACATAAACACGGAAAAGTTTTTACCTTACGATAACCAAAACATTTGATAGGAAATCCAGTTATATTATAATAGGGTCTAGGGTTTTCAAATAAATATGAAATAGCTGAAATTGTTACATTATTAAATTCCAGCATACTAGCCAACAAAGTGGGTTATACAATCAAGACCGATGGCACTTATTGGAAATTGGATTCCATACAATGGCAGGGCTACTGGGGTACCGCCCGTCACAGTACGTGGCCTAGATCAACGTACCGAGGAGTACGCCCGCTCCCCTGCAACACAAGGCCAGAACATCCCTTACTGGATAATTCCCGCATAAGAAACCCCGCGGTTGTAGCTAGCAACCGCCCACAAAGCCGAAATAAAAAGGGACTCTAGACAGAGGAATCTTATACTACTTGGGCGCTACCCACTAACCTTGCTGCACCTCCCCTGTTTTAGCCATTCCCGGTTGATGAGGCTTGAGGCTACGATTACCTTTATAGAACACATCTATCTTAGAATGCTCATCGCCCTCCTGACGATGTTTTGAAAGCATTCAATCCATACAAGTTCGTTCCGGGTTCGAACGAAACCGAAGGCATTATCTCGTTACACTCATTTTGGAATCACCCTCAGAGTTAACGACAATAACCCTTGCACTCTGAATCTTCATCTTCACTTGAGATTCACGACCTAACGTTTAACTTGGATCGATGTGGTATTCGGATATCCAAATCTGGAAACCCGATCCCGGTCTCATCGAAATCCAAACGTATTTTAAAGGCCAAGTTGTTTAAAGGTTTAAACAATTCAATTCAATACTTGAATTCACACAGTATTTAACACAGATAAATATTACACATTTATCACAGATATATCGCATATCATATCACATAATATCACAGCATATCATCCAATATATATCAACCAAATCAGATATTCTACATAACAATCATCCATAAGCAACAATTATTAACCCTATGTTATAATTAATTTAATTAACTTAAATTAAATTAATTTCTTAAGAATTAATTATCTAACCTTGCTTAATCAATCATTAATTAATTTCAACATTTAATTAATTAATTACTCATTAAATATTAATCATCCTTGATTAATTATTCATAATTACATAAAGTAATTATCCTTTAATTAATTTTACAAATTTATTATTCTTAACCATTAACAGTAATTAACCTTTAATTACTTTCATTAATTACATTAATTAATAATCCTTAATTAATTACTTCCATTAATTAATAAATTATAATTAATTACATTAATCCTTAATTACTTCAATTAATTAAACTTAAATTAATCACTTCTATTAATCCATCTTGATTATCATAAACAGTAATTATTATCCTGTAATTACTTACCTTAATTAATTAACTCCTTAGTTAATTATATTAATCTTTTAATTAATTACACCAAATAATTAATCCTTAATTACTTTTACAAAGTAATTATACTTCAATTACTTACCATTAAGTAATTTCCCTTATATCAATTACACCTTGTAATTATTACTAAGTAATTACACATATCAATCTTATTAAGTATTCATACTTAATCCTTATCAAGTGATTATCTTTAATTAATCTACAAATTAATTAACTTAAATCAATCACATTCATTTCATTAATTACCCTTGAATAATTCATCCCTTAATTATTCTTAAACAATTAAATTAATCTTAAATTACAAATTAATTATTCTTTTAATTATTAATTAATAAACCTTAATTATCAATTAATAAAATTTAATAACAAATTAATCAATCCTTATTTATCAGTTAATTAATTCTTAATTCATCTTTACAGATTAATTGTCTCTTAATTATTAATTAATAAAATCTAATTATAGACTTAATTAAGTATTCCTTAATTACACATTAATCAACCTCTAATTTCTTAATTAATTAATCACTAATTACAACTTAATTACTTAATTATTAATCACTAATTATTAATTAATTATCTTAAATTATTTTATTAATAATTCTTAATACAAATTAATTAACCCCTTAGTTAATAAATACTTATCCTTAACCATTAATTAATTAATTTCTTAATCAATAATTAATATAATTAATAACACTTTAATTACTTCATTAAATTATTAAAATCTTAATTACCGATCAATTAATTAAATAAATGGTAAATCATTTATCTTAACTATCTTTTTAATTATCATTTAAATCTTACTTAAATTTTTAAAATAACTCTAAACTTATTTAATAAAATTTTAAATTAAATAAAGTTCCAAAACTTCTTAAACAATGCTAAAGAAAAACAATTATTATTTAAAAAGTAATTTTATAAAAGAAATTCAAACTAATTTTACTTAAATTTCAAACACCTTGTTTTTAAAACTTTAAAACTTTATTTCTAAAGTTTTTGCTTTAAAATAGATTAGAAATCTCCTTAGGCCAAACCCGAGTCAAATACAAAAATACCCGAGCCAACACACGAGAAATCTCGTTCTCACCTGCTACGAGTCCTACGCGAACCCTACTCGAGATCATCCCCGAGTTCAATGCTTCTTCTCCAAACTTCAAAGCTTCAGATGTACGAAACGTACATGTGCACATGCACAATCGCCAGAACGACTTCCGACCATCGTCGCCGACTTCGACACATCGCCTACGACCTCCTTGTTCCACTCGAGCACCCAGTTCGTCGAAATAATCACGAAAATTAAAATTCGAAAGTCGAACCCATCTGAACAAACTACTCCGACCAAATGTCGCTTCGCCCAGACAACACCGATCACCAGAGGCCTTGCCACCACGTCCAAAGCTTCATCACGATCCTACACGTCAAACCCCCCTTGTGCGATCGCTTCCAGATCATTAACGATGACGAAAATGATTCAAGAACAGTATCGACCAGAACCCAACCTTAAACCCTAAACCAATGTCGTTCATCCACTCTGATGATCGAGAAATGCTTCGAGCATTTTTCCCCTAATCCCCGACCTTCATACTTCCTCCAGACCCAAACGCGACCCTCCTCCATTGCCGATCGCCAAGAAATCGATCGAAATTTGAATTCTGATCAACTTAGAAATTCCCAACAATCCCAATCTTAAAAAGCATGAAATCATTATCTAAAATCATCATTCTTTTATACGAATTTGTTCCTATAATCAAAACTAGAAATTAAGATGATCGAATTTTCTGATTTGAAAAGATTATACTGTAATTTCCCATTTTCAAAATATTAACTCAATAATTTCACTTGAAATTATTTTTAAAAATGATGTTACAGTCTTACCATCATTTCTTCTTTAGAGATCATAGCCTAAAAAGGTTTAGAGAGAAAGGAATTAAAATTTAAACTTGTTATTAACCTGTGAAATTAAAAACAGAGAGATGCATCTGGGTAAACACAGACATGCACATGTAAACATTTACATATATATATATATATGTATATAGGCATATTTACATTTATACAAACATTATTCACAGCATACTTCAAATATTTATCACAAACACCAAGTTATATACTAATGTTTTTGGTAGTTTACTTACTGGAAACTAGAACAGAGGCTTTTAATTCAACAGATAAGCATACATCATATATATACAGAGGCTTAATTATATACATACATATAGAACAGTGATCATCACAGATTTCACATGCAATCAGATAATTATCTACTTAACTTTATAATAAAGTGTTTACTCACCAGACATGAAGAAACAGAGAAATTTTTTGAAAACTTGAATGCTTTGATTTGAACTGGAAAGAATTTGCTTTTGATCTCTGAAATGCTTTGAAACTGGAAACATGTTGTAGAGATGACTTAACTTTGAAACTGAGATGTTCTTGTTTTTGATTACAGGCTGAAACTTGTTTGATTGCTCTACAGGTTTTGATCTTTATTTGAGTAATTTGGGAAAAATGTTTACAGGGTTTTGAAAACTACTTACAGGTTGTTTTGAGGAAAAGATTTCAGGCTTTGGATTTGTTTTTGAGAAGTGTTATAGGCTGGGAATAAAATGATTACAAGGTTTTGAGTTTTTTTTTTTGAATTTTCTCTGGTTGGAAAATTTACAGGTCGTTTACTTGCTAGCTTTTGAAAATGTGAAGATAAGAAAAGAGAAATGAAGGAAGAAGGTGTAGGTTTAAATAGTGTTAATTTAGGATTTATTAAAATTAAAGAAAATTAAAATAAATGTGACACTTGTCTCTTACCTTGTCTAATTACTTAACACATATGCTTAGATGGTTTAATATGTTAACACTTGTCATTATTAAATTTTACATTATTTTTAAAGCTTTTATATTTAATTTTCTTAATTAATAAATATATTTCTAAATTTATAAATGCCTTCCTATGTTATAAATAAATGAAACCTTTTAAAAGAAAATAAAATAAAAACCCATTTATATTCTAAAATCATATATAATATATTTAATTCATTCTTAAATGATAATTCAAAAGCTTTTGTATTTATTCCTATTAAATAGTACTCTTTCAAATTTCTATAAATATTTCTTTAAAGAGAATAATATAAAACAAATCTATTTTTTTTTAAATAAAAACCTTATCCATATGATTTAAGTCCAAACTATATTTTTATTTTTATTTTAAGATATATATATATATATATTTCTTTAAATTCAATTCTTAAATCCAAATTCAAAATCAATTTAAAATCTAAATTTAAAATCAATTAAATAAATATAGATATCAATTTTAAACAAACACATTATTAATTGTCAATAATTATTCTATTTAAAATCAATTTAAATATACATATATATACATTTAAACAACACTTATTAAATTTGAAATAATAGGTCTATTTAAAATCTATTTATAACTATATTTAAAAACAACTCATTATTAAATTGTTTGAAAATAACAACTTTTACCAATTTTTAATAATTTATAAAGGAGATTATCATAATTTTAAATTCCTTGAAATCCCGGGATATCACATTCCTCCCCCCTTAAAAGAATTTCGTCCTCGAAATTTAAAACAAAAGATAATCCAAAGTTTTTATTTTATTTCAAAAAAATTTAAACAATTTTAGCATACATATCAGCCAACACAAACAAACAACCAATTTCATCCAAACAAACAATTTCAATCAAACAATCAACACTAGCTATCCGGTCAAAGATCCGAATAAGCTTCCTAAATTTCCCCGAGTTCCCCGGGTACAGATACCGGAATACTCGCTCTACTGAACCCAAACTGGCTATACTACTAAACTACTGAGCTTCTACTCATCTAGATCTACAATCTGAACAAGATATCAGACCACAGACAAGATCAACTCAATTACCAAAACTTCAGAACTGCTGGTTCCAAAACCAAAGATAGATCAAACACGTACTCCCTCAAAGATACGTGAAACACATTGAATCCTAGTCTTCCAAACTGGAAATTCAAAACTTAAAAGCCAAACACTTATTCCTTACAAAAACTCAGAAGAATCCAATATACAACGGAGCTAACTTCCTGATCTTACCCAATCTTATTGCTCCCTTTTTACCGGAAAAAATTCAACAACAACTAAGTCTCAAACTTCGAATTCCAAATTCCTCCGTTTATTCACAGAACTCTTTTGACGATCCTGGGCTGCCTACATCCTTTCCGATCAGCTCAACCTTTGCTAATGCTTCTTGAAACAAACTGGATCAAAAATACTCAACACAATGATACTCTCAAGATCTACCAAAACCAAAAACACCAACTCTACTACCATCAGTAGACTACAACTTACTTCTCCTATCTGGAAAAGACAAAACAGATGCACTCACCAATATGAACTCAAATCTAGAAATAATTCCTGTAGAAATTCTTAATCCAAACACTGCAACTTCCGGTTGCTTCAACTCTAGAATAGCTGCCATCCTGCTTCTGCTGCACAACTCAGATCTAGAGAAGATAAGAATGCCGTCGATGAACTCAAGCACAGACTAGACAATACATCCCGGAAATATGGTTCAACAGATCCATAGAAAGAAAACTCCGAAGTTCCATCAAATACTGAGCTGCTTCACCCAATCCTTTCCCTAGGAGACATCCTTCTACTAAGCTGAACCACCGGTATCAATCCTGAAATCAAGTTGATACGGAACTCAATCTCAAATACAGACAAATCTCTGACTTCCCTGAAGACATCCAGAAAGTCTCAGATAAATCAAGAGAATACTCAACTATCGCAAGTCACTTTTGCGATCAACCCATCCTAATTCCAAAGAAAACTGTTCTCTCTTTACCAATCAGAACAGCTTATGCTAATTAACCAATCCATCGAAGAAATGGATCCACTCTGCTGCTTCTGGACTCCTTCTCAAGGAAAACTGCTCAGCCAGAAAACTTTCCTGCCAACGCAAAGAATACTCCGAGCTGCACTGCTGCCACAGATGCCAAAGATTTCCTAACCGAAAGCTCTTCGAGAAACTCGAACCCCAAACCAAATAGAAACACCATGCTGAACTCAGCCACAATCACCGAAGCATTCACACTTCCTTAAACTTGCTCGAAAGAAAACATTTTCGGAAACATTCAGTCACTGTCTCATCACACAACTACTACTTCCTGCGGTTGCCAAGATACCATCACTCGCTTCTGCTCTTCCGACAGATCCAAATCTACTCACCAACTTCAAAGATGGACTCCGAACCTTAACAGGTTTCTTCAGAGACCAATGAAATCCTTACACCATAGCAAAACTCACTCGACATATATTTCAGAAAACTAATGCTTACATCATATATAAACATACATGATCACTCAACATATATATCAATTTAAATAAATTCAAGATGAATAACTTTCATACCAAGCCAATTATTATCTCATGCATTAGAGTTAAATCCAAAATAACTGTTTTTAAAGAATGTTTACTCACCAGATATGTCAGAGAACAGAGAATAGAAGCTGTTTTCCAGGCTTTTCCAGATTTTCAAATTTGATTTCTTTTTGCTTTGTTGAATTTAAACTTAATGTTGATCTTTAAATTTAGTTGCTATTGAAATCTGAATTGCATGTTGAAGTTTACATCTTGCATTTGAATTGATGAAGTTGCTTGCCTCTGATTCATTTCCAGATTAACTCCTTTTGCTTTGAATTTTAGTTTCCAGGTTTTCTTTTGATTTTCAGGTCTTTCATTTTTCTTAGCATTTTGATTCGAATTGTATTAGTGGAGAAAGAAGAAGATAGTCTTAACTGAAAGTGAAAACAGATTTTCTTCTTTCCTATATTATTTATTTATGACTTTAATTTCCAAAAAGATAAATTAAGCCACTTGTCCCTTTTAGTTAACTTACACATATGCTATTTAAATTACAAATTACTTATTTTCTTACAAATGTCTTCACACCACTCTAATATGCTAACAAGTGTACATTCTTGTTTTTTAATTAATCTACAAGTATTAATTCCTTTTTACATTTGATTTATTTAAATCCTACATGTATATTTAAAAATATCTATATGTATAAAAATGTATTTATCCTTTTATAAATAAGCTTTAAGATTTTAATAAATATACAAATGTGAAAAACAATTATTTAAAATAACTTATGCTTATATCAATTAAATATAACATACTTATATATGCTTGAGAAATTGAGCTTAACTATATATATATTTTTACAAACCATTTTGAATTTTAAAAGAGAAAAGATTATTAAAATAAATGAACTTCTTATTTAAATCTTATTTAAACTTAAGCTTACATATATATTCAAATAGAAAATATCTTATTAACTTTTTAAAAGATAAAATTACAAATAAATACTTATTTAATCAGATTATTAAATTAAATTCAAATCTTATTATCAAAGATTATCTATATCAATTTAATTATTCAACAGATTATTAAATTGATATTGTTAAAATTTCCGGGATATTACATTCCTCCCCCCTTAAAATAATTTCGTCCCCGAAATTTAAACAAAGGTAATTTAATAATCTTATTAAAGATTTAAATTCAAAACACAAGCATCTACTATCATCCATATGCTAGCAACCATAGCAACCAAATCATTCAATCAATCAAATTTAACTATCCAGACAAAATTCTAGATAAAATTCCTCGAGTTTCCCCAAGTATATATATATACCGGGATACTCGCTCTACAAACAATCTAAACAACTAAGCTATAGATCTTCTACTCATCTAGATCTATAGAACTAAACAGAATATCAGACTACAGACGAGTCTGACTCAACAATCAAACCTCCAGAACTGCAGATTCCAAAACCAAAGATAGATCAAATACGTACTCCCTCAGAGATACGTAAAACACAATGAATTCCAGTTATCCAAACTGACAATTCAATTCAGAAGACCAAATACTTATCCAGGTCAGAACACAGAAGAGATCCAAACTTACTTCTCCCATCCAGAGATACACTCCAAACTGCTTTCGCTGCTCAACTCTGATATGAGGTAGGACACAAGCACAGACTGGACAACTCATTCCAGAAATAAGGTTCACTGATCCATAAAGAAAACTCAGATACTCCAGCAAAACTTGAGTTGCTTCACCAAACTCTATCTCTAGGAAACATCCTTCCACTAGACTGAACCATCGGTATCACTCATGGAATCCAGTCGATAAGAAAACTCAACCTTCAGATGCGGACAAACTCCTGACTTCTCTGAAGACATCCAGAAAAACTCTGACAACCCAAGAGAACACTCAGACAATCGCAAGTCACTTTTGCGATCAACCCAGCCTAATTCCAAAGAAAACTGTCCTCTCTTTACCAATCAGAACAGCTTACACTTATTTATCCAATTTATCGAAGAAATGGATCCACTCTGCTGCTTCTGAACTTCACTTCCAGAAAAACTGCTCATCCAGAAAACTTCCTGCCATCACAGAATACTCCGAGCTGCACTGCTGACACTGATGCCAAGGACTTCCTATTCCAAAGATCTTCGAGAAATTCGAACTCCAAACCAAACAGAAACACCGTGCTGAACTCAGCCACAACACCGAAGCATTCACACTTCCTTAATCTTGTTCCAAAGAAAACATCTTCGGGAACATCCATCGTCACTGTATCTCATCATACAGCTACTATTATCTGAGGTATCAAGGTACCATCACTCACTTCTGCCTACCCGACAGATCCAACTCTACTCATCCACACTTCAAAGATAAACTCCGAACCTTAACAGTTTCCTTCGGAGATCGATGAAATCCTTCACCACAGCAAAGCTTACTCGAGACGGTATTGGGTTTACAGTCTCGGTATATACTTCCAACCTCAAACATTCAAACTCCAACTATTGGTAATTGTGTTACACACACTACCACCTTATCTACCTTTATAACTTATATTGGAAAACCCGAACAGGTAACCCAATAAATAGGTAGAAATACATAAATATATATATATTTAAAATGATATTTTTTTTTATATAGAAATTATTTCTGGGTAAAATTATTTCATCTACCTCTTTAAAACAATATTGTGTCCGTTGGCCTGGTTCAAGTGTTTAGAGATCCCTATCAATAACGTTAGCTACTCGTATTGACCAGAATCCATATACCACTCAACCGATCAATTAACACAATATAAAACCATTTTATATAACTAACAAATACGCGCTCTCGTATATATATATACTCAGACTCAAATAGGTTGCTACAGATCCTATCTCTAATGAACAATCCTTCTGAACCTAGGTATTCACTCAACCTAGTGTTCTGATATTCACTTAACCAAAAGCTTAGGCATTCGCTCAACCTATGCTCTGATACCACGTGTGACGACCCGACTTTTTCTCCACAGAAAAAGTCGTATCATCATGAAGAAAGAAAGGGATAGAAGAAGAAAGGATAGAAAAGAAGAAACAACAACACAAAAGAATCTCATAGCGGAAACGAATGAAATATAATATATCACATAGAATATTACATAGTATCATATACATCGGAGTACACAACTTATACATCACAGAATAGACAGTTATAAACTTCTGTCTATTATACAACACAAGTACATCAGTACAATACAGACTAATACAAACACAGCGGAAACTCTATATATCTACTCGCTGAAGCCTCCTGCTTCACAGCTCCTCCAGAATTCGTCAAGACTAACCTGAATCCCTTGACTACTCAATACAATATTGAGTACCCAAGAGTTTAATAAAACAGAAAATAAACACTTGGGTCAGACATGGGTATGGTGTGAGTAAACGGATTAAATTGCTTAACTTTGAAAACCTTTGAAAACAAAAGTATCACGTAAGACTCCCCACAAATAAACATGGGTAAGTTTTTACCTTACGCTAACTAAAACATTTGATAGGAAATCCGATTGTATTATAATAGTGTCTAGGGTTTTCAAGTAAAATACAGAAATAGCTGAAATGCTTACATCTCACATTCCAACATAGTTGGGCACAACTAATACGTACGGCACTTATTGGAGTTTGGATTCCATACAATGGCAGGGCTACTGGGGTACCGCCCGTCACAGTACGTGGCCTAGATCACCGTACCGAGGAGTACGCCCGCTCCCCTGCAACACAAAGCCGGAACCATCCCTTACTGGATAATCACGAACAAGACAATCCCGTAGTTGGCGCGACCAACCACACACTAAGCCGAATAAAAGAAAAGGGACCTCTAGACAGGGATCTATCTTGCTCTCAGTGGGTGCTACCCACGAAGCCTTGCTGCACCTCCCCTGTTTTAGCCATTCCCGGTTGATGAGGCTTGAGGTTACGATTACCTTTAATCAGAACATATCACTTAGAATGCTCATCGTCCGCCTGACGATGTGCTGAAAGCATTCAATCCATACAAGTTCGTTCCGGGTTCGAACGAAACCGAAGGCATTATCTCGTTACACTCATTTTGGAATCACCCTCAGAGTTAACGACAATAACCCTTGCACTCTGAATCTTCATCTTCACTTGATTCACGACCTATCGTAAATTTGGATCGATGTGGTATTCGGGTCTCCAGACCTGGAAATTCGGTATACGGAAACCCGATCCCGGTCTCATCGAAATCCAAAACGTATCTTTTAAGGCCAAGTTGTTTAAAGTTAAAACAATTCAATTCTTTATCTATATACACACAGATAGATAATTCAATTGAAGGGATTCAGGTTTAGCTTTGACGAATATTCTGGAGGAGTAATGGAGCAGGAGGCTTCGGCGTTCGTAGATATAGTATTCCGCTGTGTTGATATCTGTGATAGTGTCTTGTCTTGTATTTGAGTTGTAATGTCTAGACAGATGTTTATAACTGTCTAGTAAGTGATGTATATGCTGTGTAACTCTGTAAATTGTTGTATACTATGTAATAGTTTATGTTATTAATATAATTTATTCTTTCCGCTGTGAGATCGTTGTTGTTGTTTCTTTCTTTCTTCTCTTCTTTTCTCTTTCTATCCCTTTCTTTCTTATTAACGATGCGACTTTCTGTGGAGAGAAAGTCGTGGTCGTTACAGTGGTATCAGAGCATAGGTTGAGCGAATGCCTAAGCTTTTGGTTAAGTGAATATCAGAACACTAGGTTGAGTGAATACCTAGGTTCGGAAGGATTGTTCATTAGAGACAGGATCTGTAACAACCTGTTTGAGTCTGAGTATATATATATACGAGAGCGCGTATTTGTTAGTTATATAAAATGGTTTTATATTGTGTTAATTGATCGGTTGAGTGGTATATGGATTCTGGTCAATACGAGTAGCTAACGTTATTGATAGGGATCTCTAAACACTTGACCAGGCCAACGGACACAATATTGTTTTAAAAAGGTAGATGAAATAATTTTACCCAGATATAATTTCTATATAAAAAAGTATCATTTTAAATGTATATGGTATTTGTAATGATTGGTTGAGATGATAACAATTTATCATCTAGGATTAGGAGTCTGAGTGTTGAGGTTGGAAGTGTATTTGTCGAGACTGTAGACCTAATACCGTCTCGAGTGAACTTTACAGTTGTGTAAGGATTTCACAATCTCTGAAGGAAACCTGTTTTAAAGCAACATCTCAACAAACAAGTTAGCATGCAGTTTCAAATCAAAACAAAGAGGCAATTCAAGTTATAAATCAAAGCATGCATGCAAGTTTCTTCAGAAAGTATTAAAGTTTAAAATCAAGTAGCATTCCAGATTTCAAGTATCTGTTTCAAGCTCTGTTCACTTTTAAAAAGGTGAGTAACTTACATTTTTAAAACTTAAGTATATGATATATGTTTTCATGTGATGATATTGGCTGGTATTGAAGTTTTTAATTTGAATTTATATGAATTGGTATAAATATGTGTGTGAGCCTGTCTGTTTACATATAAAAACCGATCCTCTGTTATTTATCAAGTGAGTAAACCCTTTATAAAGTTTTAAATCTATTATAATTTGTTTGCATAGGATGAATATTTGAAAGTATGTGTGAAAATTGTTTGTATGGATGTACAGATGCATGTTGCTATTTTGCCTGTTCTTATCTGTTCTAAATTTTTAAACTGATACCATGATTAAAATTCATTTTCTTTTTATCTAATCTCTGATAGGACTTAGAATTCAAACTATATTTGTTTTGTTTAAATCATGGATTATAGTTTAGAATTTTAGTAAGTAAAATAAAATAAGAACTACTCTGTAAATAAAAAGGGACAGGGAAGTTTGGTTTTGCATAAAATTCAAATATGATAAATTAGCATTTCAGGAATATAATTTGAATCTTTAAACCAAATAATGATTTTTAGAAGAAAAATCACAATTTTTAAGTTTGTAAATGTTGAGATATGTTAGTATGAACGGGAATTGGAAAACGATCAAATTCTGGCGATCGATGCAATCTGGAAGGTCGTGATTTTCTCTGGGTGGAGTATAATGATCATAGTGTTTGGGAAAAATGTCAGATCGATGTTCTAACCATGGTGGAGGCGACGGTGATCATTAATTGAGTGTAGCCCTAGTTTTGGTAAGGTCGAGAGTTTTGGTTGGCAAGGCGTCTCTGGTGGATCGAGTTCATCAGAACTCTGGCAACTGGTAGCGGAAAGGTTGTCGAAAGCATGGCTGGAAGATCAGGTGTTCCGGTGGTCGGAGGAGATGAGTTCGAGAGGTTTACAGAGCTAAGTTTTGGTTCCAGGTTCTTGTTCCAGGATGATGGAAGCTCGATTTCGATTTCAAGTGCTCCTTGAAGTTCTGTTGGTCGTAATCGAATTCTAGGGTGAACGCCGATGTGTTGGTATGGTCGTAGTTGACCATAGAGGGTCGGAGCCACCGTGCATGTGCACGGTGCACGTTGTTTTCTGGCGAGTTGATTTTGGGAGCAGAGGGAAGGTCTCGAGTTGTCTCGAGTTATTCGCGGGTATTACTCGAAGCGTGGAGGGTTCGACTCGAAGTAAATCGAGATAGGCTCGGGAACTTTTGATGATTTAGGTTTTAAACCTGACAGTGGTTTTTAAAATTTAAAATGACTTTTAAAATTTAAAGGCAGGATTTAAACTAAGTTTAAATCAAGTTTTCATATGGATTCAAGTTTAAATTTGTATCCTAGTTGAAATAAATAAGTTTTTATTAAATTTAAAATGTTTAGACAACTTTAAAATGTTTAAAGTAAAATTTTAAAAGGGGTTTGAATTTAAATAAAGTGGTTTAAAAATCTTTAAATATTAAGTGTTTCTTAACATTTGGATTTAAAAAGATTTTGTAAATTTGATTTAAGTCTTGGTTAAAGTTAAATGTGTAATTTGTTTTAAATCTTAAATTTAAAATGAATTAAAAGGAAGATTTAAAAATAAAAGTTTTCAAAGCCTTTTGTAAATGATAAATTAAAGTAGTTAAAGGTTAATACTTTAATTTAGAAAGTAATTAAAGTTTAATGATTAAAGATTCATTAAATTAATAAGGTAATTAAAGAATAATTTAATAATTTAATTAATTAAAGGTTTAGTGTTAATTAATTAAATAATTAGGATTATAAATTAATTAATTAAGGTTAATTAATTTGGAATTAAGAATCATTTATATATATAAGTATAGATTATTAATAAATGATTAGAAATTAATCAAGTGATTAAAGATTAATTAAGAAATTAATTTAGTAATTAGAGATTAATTAATTGGTAATTAAGAATTAATTAATAATGGTTGATTTAAGTTTAATTACTTAAATAAAAGAATTGTTAATAATTAATGAGAGATCATTAATTAGGGATTATTAAATAATTGATTAATATGATTAATTTTAATAATCAATTAGATCTATTAATCAAAATGAAATTGGTTAAGTAGAATTACTTAAATGTAATTAGTGAAAGTATAATTACTTAGGAAAGTAATTAAAGGTAATTACTGGATGTAATTAACTAAAGATGATTTAATAATAAAAGTAATTTGAGTTAATTACTTTTGAATAATTAATCAAGGGATTAATTAAAGGATAATTAATTAAGGAGTAATTAATTTATGAAGTGGAGTAATTAAGGGAAGTTAATTACTAAATGAGATTAATCAAAGGTGATGCAGCACAGGCCTTATTTGCCCAAGGCATGAGTCGTACACGAGATAGCCTAAGTCGTACTATACGACTTAGTGATGATGCAGCACAGGGTATAAGTCGTCTACGACTTAAGGAGGCGGTGATGAGTCGTCCACGACTCATCTGGACAACCAAAGGGGAAGGCATAAGTCGTAACCGACTTAAGGAAGGAAGTATAAGTCGTGACCGACTTATGGAAGAAGCTATGAGTCATCTACGACTTAAGAAACGTGCAGGGTTACGACCTAAGACTACGGGAAGAACAGTTGGAAAATGCAAAGGTTTAAGCCGCTGCCGAGTTAACGACTTAGTTTTGACAAGTGTACGACTTAACAAAGCAGGGAATAAGTTGTTGCCGAGTTACGACTTAGTTAAGTCGCCTGAACTATCTACCGAGTTATGCAGAAAGAAAACAGAGCCAACTGGTGAAGTGTTAAGTCGGCACCGACTTAAGGAAGGTGATGAGTCGGCACCGAGTTACAAGGCACAAGTGTTAAGTCGGCACCGACTTAAGAAAAGTGATAGGTCGGCACCGAGTTACGACTTATTTAAGTCGGTCGAAATTTTAAGTCGCGAAAGCCCTGATGCCGTTGGATGATCTGCCGAGTTAATATCCACCATTGATTTCTTTAAACCACTAATCTGAGATGCGCATGTTTTAAGTCGCCGAAGACTTGTTGCTGTTGATTTCTGCTGCCGAGTTAAGCTGGACCGTTGATTCCTTAAGTCGCTACTAAGTTGAGTCGCGTAGCATTTTTAAGTCGGCAACGACTTAAGTACTTGTATTTTCTTTGATGTTTTTGTCTGTTTGTTAAGTCGGAGTCTTTATAAGTCGTAGGTCGTCTGGGTTCATAAGTCGACTATTGTTAAGTCGGAACCGACCTAAGCACTTGTAATATTTTCAAAGTTTTCTGAACTGTGTTGTAAATAAGATACGACTTATGCTAAGTCGGAGGTGTTGTTAAGTCGGTTGCCGACTTAGGAGCTGTATGTTTTTTTTTCTGGTTTACATGTTGTAGCCTATAAATAGGCGAGATGTTTCATTTGTAAAGGTTGTTGATTTTTGAATAAAATTCTCTTTTGATTGCTTTGTGCTTTCATTCAAATTGGTAGTTGAGTGTAATCTCCTATCTCCTCTTTCGGTTAATCGAGTGCGCTCGATTCAACGATTGTAGAAGCCGATTCGCGGAATCAAGTGCGCTTGATCAACGCTTGAAGAATTGAAGATCTTTGAACCCGGTATCGTGCGCGATCAACGAGTTCGAGATAGCTAGAGTTCGGCATCTTCGGATCAACGAATTCGGGCAATTCAGCATTCATCAATCCATCGACTACTACTTTCACAGATCTACATTGTTTTGAATTATCCGCTGCGTCAGTTTTGGTATCAGAGCTTGTTCTAGCCAATCATAGCTAGATCGAGACTTGGAGCCTAATCATTTGAAGAGATTTGAAGTTTGAAGTGATAGCCGAGAGCTTGAGGTGTGAGCCGTGAGCAAGTGAAGTTGTTCGACCTTGCATTGAAGATTGTTTGATCGAATTTGTAGTGGGAGACCGAAACTTTGTCCATCGTGTTCATCGCGATTTGCTACAAAGTGGAAGTTTTCGATCCGTTTCATTTTGGATCAAAATCCGAAAAGTGTTTGAATTTGAAGATTTGTGAAGTTTTCAAGTATGCCGCCAAGAAGAGCTAATCGCCACCAAAACGTAGAAGCTTTATATCGAAGAGAAGAAGCTGATGAGATGGAGCAAAGAATCAATGAGAATTTTAGTGAAAAGCTTAACGAAGGAATTGGCCGGTTAGAGAGGCTTATGACAGAGATGAATCAAAATCGGAGAAGGGTTTCACCAGAATCTAACCATGGAGGTAGTAGAGTCTCACCACATTCCAATCGAGACCGAAGTGTTGAAAATGACCAAGGGCGTGGGAGGAACGTGAATGGTCGTGAACGGAGGAATGTCGATAGAAGGGATGAAGGTGGAAGGCGTAATGCTAGTAGAGATGTTGGTGGTCAGAATCGACATCGTTATGCATCTGATTTTGAAGAGGAGTATGATGGTGGTAGTGTTCAAGGAAGAGGTCAAGGAAGAAATTACTCTGAGTATGATCACAAGTGGGAGTCGGGGATGAAGACTGAAATTCCTGAATTCAAAGGTGGTATGCAAGCAGAGGAGTTTCTAGATTGGGTGGCTAATGTAGAGGAGATTTTTGATTTCAAAGAAGTACCAGAACATCGTAGAGTGAAGTTGGTTGCTACGAGGCTGAGGGGTAGAGCTTTGGCATGGTGGCAGCAAACCAAGCTTACACGTGAACGAATGGGGAAGTCAAAGATTGAATCTTGGGAGAAGATGAAGAAATTGATGAAAGCAACGTTCTTACCATACAATTATCAATCTTTGATGTATCAACGTTTGCAGAACTTGAGGCAGGGCACGAAGACAGTTAATGAATATGCTGATGAATTTTATCAACTCATTGCAAGGAACGATATTATGGAAACAGAAGAGCAGCTGACATCTAGGTTCATTGGAGGATTGAGAATGCAGATTCAGGATATGGTGAATATGTTCGATCCAAGATCTGTAGCAGAAGCACATCAGAAAGCGTTGGCTTGGGAAAAACAAGGGAGACGAGGAAGTGGTGTGTTTTCTAATTCTAACAATCAAGCGAAGGGTGTTGGAGGAAGTTCTAATGTTTCTAAAACTATCAGTAGACCAGTGGTGAAAGAGGCTGAGAAGGCGAAAGTTAACAATGGTTTCAAATGTTACAATTGTCAAGAAATGGGTCATAAAAGCAGTGAGTGTCCAAAGCCAAAGAAGAGAACCATGATTGTGGAAGTTGATGATGAGGATGTTGATGAGGAGTGTTCTAGTCCAGTTGAGGAGGATGAGCAGGATATTGCGTCAGGAGACGAAGGTTGTAACCTAATGCTGAGGAGATCGTGTTTAACACCGAAGCAGGAGGAAGCTAGTTGGTTGAGGAGTAATATTTTTCAGTCAACATGTACTATTCTGGGGAAGGTGTGTAAGTTTGTAATTGACGCAGGAAGCTGTGATAATATTATTTCAACCGAAGCTGTGACGAAGTTGAAATTAAAGACAGAGAAACATCCGAGTCCATACAAGTTAGCATGGTTGAGAAAAGGAGGAGAAGTGAAAGTGGATAGACGAGTTCGTGTACCATTCTCTATTGGGAAGAAATACAAAGATGAAATATGGTGTGATGTAGTAGAGATGGATGTTTGCCACTTATTATTGGGAAGACCATGGCAGTATGATCGAGCAGTACAACATGACGGTCGGACCAATAGCTACAGTTTTATGTTTAAAGGCACGAAGATTATCTTAGTTCCAAAGAAGAGATCACAAGAAGAAAGTAAGTCCGAAGAAATCGAAGAGCTGAAAACTTTATTGACTTTGAAGGAGTTTGTTAAAGAAGTTGAAGAAGAGCCGGAAGTATTCTTGTTGATTGGGCGTGAGAGCAGTGAAGAGGTTGAAATTCCAGAAGAAGTTAAACCAGTTTTGAAAGAATTTGACGATGTATTTCCAGAGGAGTTACCAACGGAGTTGCCACCGTTGAGGGATATACAACATCAGATAGATCTTGTTCCCGGTGCTGTATTGCCACACAGACCACATTATCGAATGAGTCCGAAGGAACATGAAGAGTTGCGAAGGCAAGTAGAGGAATTGCTTGAGCAGGGGCGTGTGCAGGAGAGTCTGAGTCCTTGTGCTGTACCAGCTTTATTGGTACCCAAGAAGGATGGGACATGGAGAATGTGCACTGACAGTCGAGCATTGAATAAGATCACTGTGAGATATAGATTTCCAATGCCGAGGTTGGATGACTTGTTGGATCAAATAAGCGGAGCTACTATCTTTTCTAAGATTGACTTGAAGAGCGGTTATCATCAGATTCGCATTAGACCAGGGGATGAATGGAAGACAGCATTCAAGACGAGGGAAGGATTGTATGAATGGCTGGTAATGCCATTTGGTTTATCCAATGCACCAAGTACGTTCATGAGGGTGATGAATCAGATTTTTCGACCATTCATTGGAAAATTCGTGGTGGTGTATTTCGATGATATTCTTATTTACAGTGGAAGTTCAGAGGAACATCTGAATCATCTTAGAGAAGTACTGATGGTACTGAGACAAGAACAATTTTATGCTGCTACAAAGAAGTGCGTGTTCATGACGCACAGTGTTTTATTTCTGGGGTATGTTGTTTCAGAGAAAGGAATACAGGTTGACCAAAGTAAAGTCGAGGCGATCAGAAATTGGCCGCAACCCAAGACGATAACGGAAGTTCGTAGTTTTCACGGGTTGGCTTCATTCTATCGAAGGTTTATACCACACTTTAGCAGTGTGATGGCACCTGTTACAGATTGCATGAAAGGTAAACAGTTTGCATGGACAGAGGAAGCAGGGAGTGCTTTTGGGAAGATCAAGGAATTGCTGACGTCTGCACCAATCCTAGTATTACCTGATTTTCAGCTAGTGTTTGAACTACATACTGATGCATCCAAGGTTGGGGTTGGAGGGGTGTTGAGTCAGAAGGGGCGTCCTATTGCATATTTTAGTGAGAAGTTGTCAGGAGCGAAGATGCGATACAGTACATATGATGTGGAGTTTTATGCTGTTGTACAATCTATCAAACACTGGAGACACTATCTATTCCAGAAGGAGTTTGTTCTTTACACTGATCATGAAGCATTGAAGCATTTGCAAGGGCAAGACAAGATTTCAGCGAGACATGCATCGTGGATTGCATATCTGCAACAGTTTACCTTTGTTGTGAAACACAAGTCAGGGGTGACAAATCGAGTGGCTGATGCTTTGAGTAGGAGGAGTCATTTGTTGACTACGCTGAAAGTTGAAGTGACGGGGTTTGAAATGTTGCCGGAATTATTTGTTGAAGATCCTTACTTCATGAAGTTTGTTGATAAAGTTAAGGAGGGAAAGACGGATGAGTTCTTGATGGTAGATGGTTTTCTTTTTAAAGGAAGTCGATTGTGCATACCGGAGGGTAGTCTGAGAATGAAGATTATCAAGGAGTTACACGAAGAAGGGCATGTTGGAAGAGACCGTACCTTACAGTTAATTTCACAATCCTACTTTTGGCCATCGATGAGGAAAGAAGTGGAGAAATTTGTGGAGCGTTGTCATATTTGTCAGGTTTCGAAAGGAACTGCGACTAATGCTGGTTTATATATGCCATTACCTGTACCAAATAAACCATGGGTTGATGTGAGTATGGACTTCGTGTTGGGATTACCGAGGACACAGCGTGGTAACGATTCCATATATGTGGTGGTGGACAGATTTTCGAAAATGGCACATTTTATTGCTTGTAAGAAGACGGCGGATGCTGTTCATGTTGCTCAGTTATTTTTCAAAGAGATCTATCGACTTCATGGATTGCCAGAATCGATTGTGTCGGACAGGGATACTCGTTTTTTGAGTCATTTTTGGCTAAGTTTGTGGAAAATGGTGGGAACGAAGCTGAAGTTTAGTAGTGCTTATCACCCACAAACGGATGGACAGACTGAGGTGGTTAACAGATCATTGGGAAACTTGTTGAGATGTCTTGTGCAAGATAATCTGAAGAGTTGGGACGTGAAGTTATGCCAGGCAGAGTTTGCCCATAATCATGCTGTGAATCGAAGTACTGGGTTCAGTCCATTCCAGATTGTTTATTCAAATTTACCGAAGGGACCGTTAGACTTAACGATGATACCACACTCAAAGGGGACAATTAAGAAAGCTGCTGATTTTGTCGAAGGGCTGACGGAGTGTCATAAAATCGTTCAAGAACGATTAGAGAAAGCAAATGAGAAATATAAACGAGCTGCAGATTTGAAACGACGAAATGTTGAGTTTAACGAAGGAGATTTGGTTTATGCAGTATTAACAAAAGATCGTTTCCCAGTGAGCGCTTATAACAAGTTGAAAGCCAGGAAAATTGGTCCGGTGGAAGTTGTGAAACGAATCAATGAAAATGCTTATAAACTAAAGCTGCCGGATGATGTGTATACGTCTGACGTATTCAATGTTAAGCATCTCGTACCATATCATGGGGATGAGTTTGTTGGGGATGAAGAAAGTGCAAATTCGAGGTCGAATTTCTCTCAACATGGGGAGGATGATGCAGCACAGGCCTTATTTGCCCAAGGCATGAGTCGTACACGAGATAGCCTAAGTCGTACTATACGACTTAGTGATGATGCAGCACAGGGTATAAGTCGTCTACGACTTAAGGAGGCGGTGATGAGTCGTCCACGACTCATCTGGACAACCAAAGGGGAAGGCATAAGTCGTAACCGACTTAAGGAAGGAAGTATAAGTCGTGACCGACTTATGGAAGAAGCTATGAGTCATCTACGACTTAAGAAACGTGCAGGGTTACGACCTAAGACTACGGGAAGAACAGTTGGAAAATGCAAAGGTTTAAGCCGCTGCCGAGTTAACGACTTAGTTTTGACAAGTGTACGACTTAACAAAGCAGGGAATAAGTTGTTGCCGAGTTACGACTTAGTTAAGTCGCCTGAACTATCTACCGAGTTATGCAGAAAGAAAACAGAGCCAACTGGTGAAGTGTTAAGTCGGCACCGACTTAAGGAAGGTGATGAGTCGGCACCGAGTTACAAGGCACAAGTGTTAAGTCGGCACCGACTTAAGAAAAGTGATAGGTCGGCACCGAGTTACGACTTATTTAAGTCGGTCGAAATTTTAAGTCGCGAAAGCCCTGATGCCGTTGGATGATCTGCCGAGTTAATATCCACCATTGATTTCTTTAAACCACTAATCTGAGATGCGCATGTTTTAAGTCGCCGAAGACTTGTTGCTGTTGATTTCTGCTGCCGAGTTAAGCTGGACCGTTGATTCCTTAAGTCGCTACTAAGTTGAGTCGCGTAGCATTTTTAAGTCGGCAACGACTTAAGTACTTGTATTTTCTTTGATGTTTTTGTCTGTTTGTTAAGTCGGAGTCTTTATAAGTCGTAGGTCGTCTGGGTTCATAAGTCGACTATTGTTAAGTCGGAACCGACCTAAGCACTTGTAATATTTTCAAAGTTTTCTGAACTGTGTTGTAAATAAGATACGACTTATGCTAAGTCGGAGGTGTTGTTAAGTCGGTTGCCGACTTAGGAGCTGTATGTTTTTTTTTCTGGTTTACATGTTGTAGCCTATAAATAGGCGAGATGTTTCATTTGTAAAGGTTGTTGATTTTTGAATAAAATTCTCTTTTGATTGCTTTGTGCTTTCATTCAAATTGGTAGTTGAGTGTAATCTCCTATCTCCTCTTTCGGTTAATCGAGTGCGCTCGATTCAACGATTGTAGAAGCCGATTCGCGGAATCAAGTGCGCTTGATCAACGCTTGAAGAATTGAAGATCTTTGAACCCGGTATCGTGCGCGATCAACGAGTTCGAGATAGCTAGAGTTCGGCATCTTCGGATCAACGAATTCGGGCAATTCAGCATTCATCAATCCATCGACTACTACTTTCACAGATCTACATTGTTTTGAATTATCCGCTGCGTCAAAAGGTGATTAATAAATGTGACTAATTAATTATTAAATGTAATTAATTTAAATAAGATAATTAATTAAGGGTAATTAAGGATCATTAATTAATAAAATTAATGATGTAATTAAGGATTGATTAATTAAGATTAGTTAAAAAATAATAATAAGTGATTAAAGTAATTAATTAATTGTAATTAATTAAGGATTAATGTAATTAAATATAGTTAATTAATTAATGATGTAATTAAAGATTAATTACTGTAATGGTTTAAGTTAATTAATTTGTGAAATTAATTAAGAATTAATTACTTAAAGTAATTAAAGGATTATTAATCAGGAATGATTAATTAAGATGGATACTTAGAGTAATGATTAATTAATTGGTTTAATTAATAATTAAGTAAGCAGGATTTATAGAATGAAGTAATTAGTTTAATTCACTTTAAATTAATTAGATGATATAAATCATTGCTTAAGGATGGATGAATGAGGTTGAATGTATTTCATTGTTTGATATCTCTGATGAGATATGATTGATATATGATATGGATGTTTGGTTGAATTATAATGATAATGTGAATTATCTGTTTGGGGTAACAATGTAGATTATCTATTGAATTATATATCTTTGTGTATATAGATAAGAATTGAATTGTTTTAACCTTAAAACAACTTGGCCCTTAAAAGATACGTTTTGGATTTCGATGAGACCGGGATCGGGTTTCCGTATACCGGAATTCCAGGTCTGGAGACCCGAATACCACATCGATCCAAATTTACGATAGGTCGTGAATCTCAAGTGAAGATGAAGATTCAGAGTGCAAGGGTTATTGTCGTTAACTCTGAGGGTGATTCCAAAACGAGTGTAACGAAATAATGCCTTCGGTTTCGTTCGAACCCGGAACGAACTTGTATGGATTGAATGCTTTCAGAACATCGTCAGGTGGACGATGAGCATTCTAAGTGATATGTTCTGATTAAAGGTAATCGTAACCTCAAGCCTCATCAACCAGGAATGGCTAAAACAGGGGAGGTGCAACAAGGCTTCGTGGGTAGCACCCACTGAGAGCAAGATAGATCCCTGTCTAGAGGTCCCTTTTCTTTTATTTCGGCTTAGTGTGTGGTTGGTCGCGCCAACTACGGGGTTATTTTGTTCGGGATTATCCAGTAAGGGATGGTTCTGGCTTTGTGTTGCAGGGGAGCGGGCGTACTCCTCGGTACGGTGATCTAGGCCACGTACTGTGACGGGCGGTACCCCAGTAGCCCTGCCATTGTATGGAATCCAAACTCCAATAAGTGCCGTACGTATTAGTTGTGCCCAACTATGTTGGAATGTGAGATGTAAGCATTTCAGCTATTTCTATATTTTACTTGAAAACCCTAGACCCTATTATAATAAAATCAGATTTCCTATCAAATGTTTTGGTTAGCGTAAGGTAAAAACTTACCCATGTTTATTTGTGGGGAGTCTTACGTGATATCTTTTCTTTCTAAAGGTTTTGAAGTTAAGCAAGTTTAACCTGTTACTCACACCAGACCCATGTCTGACCCAAGTGTTTATTTCTGTTTTATAAACTCTTGGGTACTCAAATTTTTACGAGTAGCCAAGGGATTCAGGTTTAGCTTTGACGAATATTCTGGAGGAGTAATGGAGCAGGAGGCTTCGGCGTTCGTAGATATAGTATTCCGCTGTGTTGATATCTGTGATAGTGTCTTGTCTTGTATTTGAGTTGTAATGTCTAGACAGATGTTTATAACTGTCTAGTAAGTGATGTATATGCTGTGTAACTCTGTAAATTGTTGTATACTATGTAATAGTTTATGTTATTAATATAATTTATTCGTTCCGCTGTGAGATCGTTGTTGTTGTTTCTTTCTTTCTTCTCTTCTTTTCTCTTTCTATCCCTTTCTTTCTTATTAACGATGCGACTTTCTGTGGAGAGAAAGTCGTGGTCGTTACAGTAAAATAAAACCAATTATATATATATAAAAGCTTGTCCATATATTTTAAAATCCAAAACTATTTAAAATCTTACCTCTTTGGAATTTCAAATTTAATTTAAATTCAAATGCAAATTATATTTAAAAATCCAATTTAAAGTTAATTTTAAACAATACATTCAATTTGAAATAACAAATCCTATTTTATAAAGTCTATTTATTTAAAAACAATACACTATTAATATTGTTTGAAAATAACTCATTTATCAATTTTAAAATAATCTATAAAAAAGATTATAAATTATCACTATTACTAATTGAATTAACATATCATTTGTAAATTGTATTTTAAACTTATATATATACTCTTAAATCATATTTACTAAGTAAAATTCAAAAAAAAATAAATTAACCTTATTATTAATCTTATTTAAAACCATATTTGTTATTTGTTTAAATAGCTTTGAAAATCTAATATTAAATAAATCATAATTTCCCAACTATCAAAATATATATTAGAAATTTAAAAACAAGATTTTATTTATTATTTAAATTACAAACCCAAGCTTATCTATTTACAATATACACATATATATTCGGCTTAGTGTGTGGTTGGTCGCGCCAACTACGGGGTTATCTTGTTCGGGATTATCCAGTAAGGGATGGTTCCGGCTTTGTGTTGCAGGGGAGAGGGCGTACTCCTCGGTACGGTGATCTAGGCCACGTACTGTGACGGGCGGTACCCCAGTAGCCCTGCCATTGTATGGAATCCAAACTCCAATAAGTGTCGTACGTATTAGTTGTGCCCAACTATGTTGGAATGTGAGATGTAAGCATTTCAGCTATTTCTATATTTTACTTGAAAACCCTAGACCCTATTATAATAAAATCAGATTTCCTATCAAATGTTTTGGTTAGCGTAAGGTAAAAACTTACCCATGTTTATTTGTGGCGAGTCTTACGTGATACCTTTTCTTTCTAAAGGTTTTGAAGTTAAGCAAGTTCAACCTGTTACTCACACCAGACCCATGTCTGACCCAAGTGTTTATTTCTGTTTTATAAACTCTTGGGTACTCAAATTTTTACGAGTAGCCAAGGGATTCAGGTTTAGCTTTGACGAATATTCTGGAGGAGCAATGGAGCAGGAGGCTTCGGCGTTCGTAGATATAGTATTCCGCTGTGTTGATATCTGTGATAGTGTCTTGTCTTGTATTTGAGTTGTAATGTCTAGACAGATGTTTATAACTGTCTAGTAAGTGATGTATATGCTGTGTAACTCTTTAAATTGTTGTAAACTATGTAATAGTTTATGTTATTAATATAATTTATTCGTTCCGCTGTGAGATCGTTGTTGTTGTTTCTTTCTTTCTTCTCTTCTTTTCTCTTTCTATCCCTTTCTTTCTTATTAACGATGCGACTTTCTGTGGAGAGAAAGTCGTGGTCGTTACAGTTGGTATCAGAGCATAGGTTGAGCGAATGCCTAAGCTTTTGGTTAAGTAAATATCAGAGCACTAGGTTGAGTGAATACCTAGGTTCGGAAGGATTGTTCATTAGAGACAGGATCTGTAGCAACCTGTTTGAGTCCGAGTGTATATATATACGAGAGCGCGTATTTGTTAGTTATATAAAATGGTTTTATATTGTGTTAATTGATCGGTTGAGTGGTATATGGATTCTGGTCAATACGAGTAGCTAACGTTATTGATAGGGATCTCTAAACACTTGAACCAGGCCAACGGACACAATATTGTTTTAAAGAGGTAGATGAAATAATTTTACCCAGAAATAATTTCTATATAAAAAAAAATATCATTTTAAATATATATATTTATGTATTTCTACCTATTTATTGGGTTACCTGTTCGGGTTTTCCAATATAAGTTATAAAGGTAGATAAGGTGGTAGTGTGTGTAACACAATTACCAATAGTTGGAGTTTGAATGTTTGAGGTTGGAAGTATATATCGAGACTGTAAAACCAATACCGTCTCGAGTAAGCTTTGCTGTGGTGAAGGATTTCATCGATCTCCGAAGGAAACTGTAATGGTTCGGAGTTTATCTTTGAAGTGTGGATGAGTAGAGTTGGATCTGTCGATAAGGCAGAAGTGAGTGATGGTATCTTGGTATTTTCTGGAAGAAGTAGCTGTGTGATGAGATGCAGTGACTATGGATGTTCCTGAAGATGTTTTATTTGGAACAAGATTAAGGAAGTGTGTCTGTTTCGGTGTTGTTGCTGATTTCAGCATGGTGTTTCTGCTTTGGTTTGGAGTTCGAGTTTCTCGAAGAACATTGGATAGGAGCATCAGTGTCAGCAGTGCTACTCGGAGTGTTCTGAGATGGCAAGAAGTTTTCTGGATGAGCAGTTTTTCTGAAGGTGAAGTTCAGAAGCAGTAAGAGTAAATCCATTTCTTCGATAAATTGGATAAATAAGTGTAAGCTGTTCTGATTGGTAAAGAGAGAACAGTCTGTTTGGAATTAGGATGGGTTGATCGCAAAAGTGACTTGCGATTGTCTGAGTGTTCTCTTGGGTGGTCAGAATTTTTCTGGATGTCTTCAGAGAAGTCAGGAGTTGTCCGCATCTGAAGGTTGAGTTTTCTTATCGACTGGATTCCAGGAGTGATACCGGTGGTTCAGTCTAGTGGAAGGATGTTTCCTAGAGATGGAGTTGGTGAAGCAGCTCAAGTTTTGCTGGAGTATCTGGGTTTTATTTATGGATCAGTGAACCTTATTTCTAGAAGTGAGTTGTCCAGTCTGTGTTTGTGTTCTACCTCAGATCAGAATTGAGCAGTGAAAGCAGTTTGGAGTGTATCTCTGGATGGGAGAAGTAAGTTTGGAATCTACTGATAGTTGTGAAGTAGGGTTGTGTTTTGGATCTCTTCTATGTTCTGATTTAGATAAGTTTTTGGTCTTATGAATTGAATTGTCAGTTTGGATAACTGGAATTCATTGAGTTTTACGTATCTCTGAGGGAGTACGTGTTTGATCTATCTTTGGTTTTGAAATCAGCAGTTCTGGGAAGTTTGGTAGTTGAGTCAGACTCGTCTGTAGTCTGATATCCTATCTAGTTTTGTAAATCTAGATGAGTAGGAGCTCTGTAGCTTCGTAGTTTAGATTGTTTGTAGAGCGAGTATCCCGGTATATATATATATACTTGGGGAAACTCGAGGAAATTCTATCCAGAATTTTGTTTGAATAATTAGAATTGTTTGATTGGATGATTGTTTGCTATGGTTGTTAGAATATGGTTGATAATATATGCTTGTTAAATCTTGAATAGATTATTAAATTACCTTTGTTTAAATTTCGGGGACGAAATTATTTTAAGGGGGAAGGAATGTGATATCCCGGGAATTTGGACAATATCAATTTAATAATCTATATTTAAAAATTAAATTGATTTGTTGATCTTTGTTAATAAATTTGAATAAATTTAATAATCTAATTAAATAAATATTTAATTAGTGATTTATCTTTTAAAAGTTTAATAAAATATTTTCTATTTATAATATATATGTATAATTGTATATATTGTAAATAGATGAGTTGGTTTGAATTTAACAAATGAAATTATGTTTTCAAATTCTAATATATTTTGGGTAATTTGGAATTCATGATTTAATTTAATATTATGCTTTTTAATAAATAACTATATAGTTTTAAAATACATAATATTAAATTAAATCATGAATTCCAAATTACCCAAAATATATTAGAATTTGAAAACATAATTTCATTTGTTAAATTCAAACCAACTCATCTATTTACAATATATACAATTATACATATATATTATAAATAGAAAATATTTTATTAAACTTTTAAAAGATAAATCACTAATTAAATATTTATTTAATTAGATTATTAAATTTATTCAAATTTATTAACAAAGATCAACAAATCAATTTAATTTTTAAATATAGATTATTAAATTGATATTGTCCAAATTCCCGGGATATCACAACTCCATTGGTACGATACAAACCAAACTCGTAGAAGGTGCAGTAAGGCATGTGACAAGGCACGCGAGGCAATGCCAGGGTAGGATTCTACCGTTTGCACTCCCGGACTGGTGGTAACACATAACACCTACTACTGCCAACCTCGAGACACACTCCCAAATCAAAGGTGAACCCAATCGAATCACAAAAGCAATAGAATGGTATCGAAGAAATGTGCCCGATAGGGGCAGTAACCTCACTTGGCCCAATATAGCTCCTGTTTTAGCCACATCAAGCTGACTCGTGGGAGTCAGGGTTGCGTTAATACCTTATACAGAATCGTCGCTAAACCACCCTACTTCGTTCTGGAATCTCCACCACGTACACTGTTGTTAAAGTGGTTTTCAGTATTGGCAGAGAGTATGACAATATCTGATCCCGGTCTCTTTAACAACCAAACTCTTATTTCACACCTTGGTCATTTATATTTCAAACAGTTCATACTTCATATCGAATTATCATATTCATTTCAAAACCATATCACTTGCAAAATCAATATTCATTTTCGAAATCATTTCCACTTTCGAAATTATACCACTTTAAATCATATTTACTTCAAAAAATCATAACCACGAAATAGGTTAAACTATCATATCAAAATATTCGCATTTAAATCCATTAATCAAAATCATAACAGTTCCACCTTTAGATTAAAAGATATATATTTAAAACTATTTATAAATTAAAATTAGTTTATATTTAAAATAGGCTATATATTAAAATAGTTTATAAAATAAAGAGTTTATATATTAAAACATGGTTTACATATTCAAAGAGTTTATATCGAAATGGCTTAACATTAGAATTGTTTCCTCCAATTTCACAATCAGTTCAAATCAATTTAGTTCCACAATTCAATTAGTAAGGCTAAAGGTTCATTTCCAATTCTCATTAAAACCATTTTAGTTTATATCGATTTCAAATCCTGGTTTAAATTACTAATTTAAACCACTTCCAATTCAATAAGTTTCAAATTTAAATATTCAATCAATTATAATACTCAATTCGACAATTCATTTATATTTCAAAATTCAACATAAATTTTATTTAGTTCGAAATTTTCACTTAATCATTTCAATAATATTTGAATAAATCTCAACTTACAAATTTAAATCAATATTAATAATTAAATATCTAACCCCAATTATATTTAATTCTAAATTATTCACCTAATCACTTTAATAAGCATTTAAATAAAATTCTCAAATCACAAATTTAAGTCAATATTGAATAATTAAGTTATTTAAATGTGAATTTATTCATTTAATCACCTTAATTAATCAAGTTATCATATCTTTAAAATCTCAAATCAATAAGTTCAAATAAATTCTAATTTAAAATACAATTCTTTAAACGATTTAAATTACAAATTAGCTTAAATTATCATTCCCATTCTTAGTTTAAATAAAGTATTACATAATCTATTTTCAAAATATTAATATAAAATTTCAAATAAATATTTAAACATATTTTATATTAAAGTTAAATTAAATTTTATTTAACTTTTATTATATTAAATTAAATATTATTATTATTAAATATATTTTATTATATTAATTATTTTTAAATTAAATTTATTATATATATAATTAAAATAGTAAAGTTATAAGTAAAATTTATAATTTACATTTAAAACTTAACTTATAATTTTATAACTTCCGAAACATATAATAAATTTTTTTTAAATCTAAATTATCTAAATAAAATAAATTTATATATATTTTAAATAAAATACTATATTATATTAAAATCAACTCATATATTCCCTTTTAAAAAAAAATGGAAACCATTTAAATTAGACCAACGGTGTCCGTATATAGTTTTCTATCCTATGGTCAAGTGATATGGATATTTATCATTTCAATCCAATATTTTTTAAATTTATGGGTTTATATCATTTCAAACCACAATCCCCAAATTTCAAAATCAAATAAAATCGCTTAGGTTTATCATTTCAACCCATAACGATTTTCCATAATCAATGATATCGTTCGGGTACGTATCATTTCAACCCATAGGGATTTCTATTCTAATATGGAACTTTCATAGTGAGACAACAAAATAATAATATAAAGTAACATAGCATATCAATGGAAAATATGATCATAATTAACAATATAAATATAATATATACAACAGGTGATGGTGTCATATGTCGATTATAATAGATCAACAAATGCAGATAAATACAAATCATACCTAACAATTAATTTCTAACCAATTAACAACATATTTCAATCGATATCTCATGTGAATTAAATTCACTAAATATAAGAATGTTAATCGTGAGTGATCGCTTAAATTTCGAGTCTAGAGAACAACGATGGCGAAGATGGTGACATAGACACGCACACTGATACAGACACAAGCAAATCAAAAAGCTTCTGCAACCAATTTGGACAAGGACGAGACAAAAGCAAAGCACAATGAACTGGATTTGATGAAGATCAATTATATAAGTGAACTTATATATATAAACTATATATATATATTAAAATCATATTTTAATTTAAACACATATTAGAATAATATATATATATATATTTCAAAAATCATTGTTTAATTTAAAACACATCAAATAAAATCAATATATATATATATATTTAATATTAATATTTCATAATAGTCAATATTCTTTCTATGCATATATATATATATATATATATGCTACTCAAATCATATATAGACCATATATATATATTAAACAAACATATGTGAGCTTCTTCAACAAACCTATGCAGACCAATATATATATATATATATATATATGCGAACAAAATATACATTTAAGCTAATCTACGTAGACACTATAATATATACTAAATATATATATATATATATATATATATATATATATATATATGTGCAGGCTAATAACTATGCAAACATGTATATAATATAACTGAATGTACATATGTATGCTACTCTAACACACGTGCAGATTATATGTGTAAACAATTTTATGCAGACAAATATATATATATATATATATATATATATATATATATACGAGGGAAAGGCTGCACCTGCCTTGGAGTTTGGCTTGAGTGGTGATTAATCTATGGGAGAACATGGTAGGATGTAGGGGAGGAGCGTGGCTGGTATGGTGAAGGGTAGTGGGCGTTTTTGCTTGTTTGTGGGGTGTATGGCTGTGCTTGCATGAGGAGAAGCTATAGAATTTGAGGGGTTATTGAGCATAGGTGCTGCTGCGTATGGCTTGCGACTAGGAGTGCTAACATGGCAAAGTAAGAGGTTAGGGAAAATGGGTGGTAGAGGCTGTGTTGCGGCTAAGCTTGAGGGAGATGGATCTCGGTGGCTGCTGCATCGGTCAGAGAGCAGCTTTAGGCGATGGGGTTTTGTGGGTCTAAGGATGCGATAGGAAGGCGGCACAAAGCATCGCAGGTGGTAAGCAAAGGTGAGGCGCAGAGGAAGCGGGTTTGGTCGAGAGATATGGTAGGCAGGCTGCAAATTGCAACCATAAATATACATTTTTTATAAAGGAAGATGAGGAAGAAGGTGTACGATCAGGGGAGGAGTGGGTTGCTCACGGCTGTCAGTTGGCCGGGGTGATGACGTGGGAAGTTGGAGAGGCACTGAAATGACCCTCCTATATTCTACTCTAATTTCATAAGGAATTTTTTTTTTTTTAAGTTAAAGAGGATATATATAAATATATAGATATATCATCCATTGCAATCATAATTCTCAGGGTCACTATCTTTTCTCCAATAACCAAATATATCCAGGATCACAATAATCAACCAATATAAATATATCAGTACATTCACAAAGATAAGCACATACATGTGAGGATGTATATGCCTCTCTTGTTTGAATCAGAGTTTTGAAAAACAAGAGGATTTTGGATTGCTAATTTATTTTATTTTTGACTAAACAATCCACTGGAAACATACACATTAGTCTGTTTATACTAACTAAGAAGTGATCAAGTAATAATCAATAGTAAACAAGCTTTTAATATAGATGTTTGTGTTAAGTTCTGAATAGTGTCAAAATCAGTATAAAATAAAGTGGATCCTAAGGAAACACAAGCAACATCTAGGCGTAATGGAAACGCGCCTAACTTATACATACAAGGTCACGAGTTCGAGTGCTATGCTGGTCGGTTCAAACACAATTTTTGTTTTTTTCATTTTTTTTTTTTGCATTTTTCTTCTGTACAACTTGAAACATGTTATCTACCTGTCTGCATATACATATTTTATTTTGCCTAATATCCATCATACAAAACAAATATCCTTGCTTAATCATTTTTGAATTCCATTCCTACAACCTAGAAGGCTTCATGATTGAATGATAAGAGTGTTTATCATTTTCCAGGTTTGTATTTCTTCTTATAAGATTTGTCTGGTATTTAAAATGCATTTGGTTAGAATCTGAGTAAAATTCAGATTCTTATTTCAAATACAAAGGAAAAGGTGAGGTAAAATCTGCACTTAAACATATTTATGTGCATATATATCTGCAACTATTTGAATCTGGTTTCTATCTACCTTACTTCAGATTCTTTCTTTGTTTAAAAATAGGACATGAAACAATTGTATTGGACAAATTGAATCATGAAAACCTTGCAGACATATAAACATTCAACCTATGTCTGTTTTCTTTTGTATACATATGCCATAGTAGAAAATGAAACCATTTAATTTTCTGAGAATCAACTGTCCTGATTTTCCAAAACTTAAATCCTTTTTCAAAGACTCAAGATTGACTAATACATTTATAAAATGTAATCATACAATTTTTAACATGGTGTTCTTGCTAAATCTACTTACCAGATTAGATCAAAATTCTTTTTAAACATAACAGATATTCAACTTAATTCATAGTTTCCAGATACAAGTCAAATTCTTAACAAAATGCCTACAAATATCAATCCAATATTTAACACTTAATACAAGTAGCAATTTAAATTGTCAATACATGCAGATTTCAACATTTAGGCTCTTATCTAACTAAGTTTTTAGCATGCTATATCTTCTTCTCAAGGCCTTGCTCCTACTCTTATTTAGTTGCTGCAATCCCTGAAAAAGCATTGGAAACTGCCTCATTTTAAATGAGACACCCCAGATGCCATTAGCATACTAGGGTCAGACACATGTCTGGTATGAGAAAATTCACAAAAGCAGTTTGTTAATTAGTTTAGAATCAAGTTAAGTACAAATACATAAGGTTCTGTCCTTTGGAATTAGGTAAATACTTATGTGCATGCTCTGTGTCATTGTGCATGTGCACACTTAAATTTTCTTCCCAGAGATTACATATATAAATATGGCACATACATTCAAGCATACATCTCAATCATAGACAACCAATCATTCATACCAAACAGGAAAATAACCAATATGAGTTAAATCATTTATTCAATTCTCACATTTCAAATCTGGAAAAACTCTAGTTTCCTCATTATTGCAAGTATTATTTCCTGGGTATATTCATCTATCCTTGGTCTCATCTGCATTGTTTATGAATCAATGTACACACTGTAATGAACTAATTCACTCCATTACACAAAGATCTCAGGACTTAAACAAGCCATGTGTCAACTTATGTTACTCAAGCACACAAGTCATTCCTGCAGTGTTCTTGACCCCAATATCCTAATCAGGTTTAAGTTAATAGTAACTCTTTTTCATGGCAAAACCATTCAGTAATTCATTTCGATAGCCAAAACATCCATACATGGCATCACATATTATTCATAACCATACAGAGGTAAACAAGCAAACAACCAATGGTGATTACAAAATAAGGTTTCTGCATATACATATATTCATCTTGGTATTTTAAAAGGAGTTTAGGCAACTAACATTGGCTTATGGTTTCTGAGAGAATTTTTCTTTTGCAAACATTTGTGCTTGAGTTAAACTCGGGATAACCTGGTTTCACTGAATCACAAAATTTGGTTTGCTATGCATTTTATTGAACCAGAGGCATCAGCACATAGGCAACCCTATTGCACCCCTAATTCCTTTCTATTTCGAGCCTCAGCACTTATACAGGAGTATATTGCAGCTCATTATTATTTACATCTTTCTGGGTTGAGCCAAAACCAATACTACTTGCCTATTCTCAACATTTTATTTTCTGGGTATTTGTTTATATCCCTAAATATTAACATATCAGAGATCTGAGTGTATAAAACAGATATGTATGCTAACAACACATAAAACTTTGTTATAATAAAACAAGTAATCAACCAAAGAAAATCAAAACATATTCAGGTTTAGATTCACAGATAAACATTTATATATGAATATATTCTTTTAAGAAAATACTTTTAACTGGCTGCCTACATTAGGACTTATTGCCTTATATTTTTGAGTGAGTTTTCTCACCTAGCTCTCTCCTTTGTTTCCTTAATTAACTGATGAACTCCTGCTCTTATCCTCAAGCTCTCTTTCTTCCCTTGTCTTATGATTTCTGTGGTATTGTTTTTCTTCCTTTTTTTTTCAAAATTCTATTCTGAGGAGAAGAGGAGGCTGCTGTATATACTTGTATATATATACAGGGTTTCTCTTAGGGTTTTGGGTATTGGCTAAAGCCATTTTTGCCCACCAGAAAATCATGTTATCTGCATTTTAACCCAAAGTTTTACCCCCTCCCCGGCTTAATTTGGGTGAAGAGAAAAGTGGTTACACATTTTTCTTTCAGAGATTGCTTTTCAGAAAATACTTTTCCCCCTTGTCTACAATCATGCTAAAAATGTGACTTGGTTTTGTTATTTATTTAATACACTTCCTAATTCTGCCTATAGCAACATTTCTCTGTTTTCTCTCATTTTTTTCTATTTTTAGCTTTCATGTAAATGGCATGTACTTCCTTTATTTATTTATAAGAGGATTAGTTCTTTTTATATCTTCTTTCTTTTTATTTCTGCTTATATTTAAAATGTGTCTGTACATTTTATCTCACTAATTTAAACTCTGGTATTTTATTAGCACATGTATATATTTATATATATATCACTCTGTATTGACACACACATGCACATGTATACTTAAGAAAAATATTCAGTAGCATACATATATTTATATTTACTTATGCATTCAGCTTTAAGGATTTTAATATATATATATATATATATATATTTATTCCCATACATATCAATATGTACTTATTCTTAAAGTTCAGAGATTTTTAGCTTTAGTTCATGTGTATACCCTGTGCACACATGTACACACATACTGATACACTATCAAGCCACAACAATCTCCTTCCAAAATTAATTTAAAAATTATTTTAAATTTATTTATATTTTCCAGAATGAATTCCTAAAATCTTGGGTCATTACATACACCCCTCCTTTTAGAAATTGTGTCCCACAATTTTCCTAAGCTTAAAATAAATTTTAAACTTAATTCAGAGAACAAGTATATTCTCTACCAAATAGATTCTTAGTTCTATACTAACTAAAAATATATTCATCCAAAATAAAGAAAACAATCAAAAATCAGAATTACCTTAATCTGAAAATAGCTTAGGATAATTCATCCTAACTTTGTCTTCTAATTCCCATGTGCAATCACTAGGATCTAGACTCCACTGTACCTTCACAAGTTTCAGAGATTTATTCCTCAACTTCTTCACATCTTTTGCCAAAATTCCCACTGGATCCTTTTCATAAATCAAATTAGGATTTATCTGCACTTGGGTTGGGGTTTCAAGGATTTCTGCCTTGTCATGGACCCACCTTCTCAATTGTGATACATGAAAAACATCATGTATGCCTTGCATGTTTTCTGGTAATTCCAACTTATATGCCAAAGGACCAATTCTCTCCAGAATTTTGTATGGTCCAATATATCTTGGGGTTAATTTGCCTTGTTTTCCAAACCTCAGCACATTTTTCATGGGTGAGATTTTGATGAAAACAAAATTTCCCACTTCATATTCTACCTGCCTCCTTCTCATGTCTGCAAATTTCTTTTGCCTATCTTGAGCTACAGTCATTCTTCTTCTTATCAACTCAATTTTCTCCTTGGTTTCTTGTATGTACTCAGGTCCTAAAATAGACCTTTCTCCTGCTTCTACCCAGCAAACAGGTGACAAACAGGGTTTACCATATAAGGCCTCAAATGGAGCCATTCCTATGGTGCTTTGGTAGCTGTTGTTGTAGGTAAATTCAACTAGGTGAAGATAATCTTCCCAGTTGCCCCCAAAATCCAATATACATGCCCTCAACATGTCCTCCAAAACTTTGTTTACCACCTCAGTCTGCCCATCTGATTGAGGATGGTAGGCAGTACTTAAACATAGTTCACTTCCCATTGCTTCTTGAAAGCTTCTCCAGAATTTTGAAGTGAAGATGGTATCCCTATCACTCACAATGGTTTTGGGAATGCCATGTAACCTTACCACTTCTTTTATAAAAATTTGAGCTAGTTTTGGTGCTGTTCTTTCTGACTTGACTGGGATGAAGTGTGCTACCTTGGTTAGCCTATCAACTATCACCCATATACTTGTATTACCTCTCTTAGATATAGGCAATCCATCTATGAAGTCCATAGATATGTCTTCCCACTTCCACTGTGGTACACTAAGAGGTTGCATCAACCCTGATGGTCTTTGAGTTTCAGCCTTGACTTGTTGGCAAGTCATGCATTTGGCAATGTACTTGGCTATATCAGATTTCATCCCCTTCCACCAGAAATCTCTTTTCAAATTTTGATACATTTTTGTGTTACCTGGGTGTATGGAGTATTTACTTCTGTGATATTCATTCAATATTTCCTTCTTCAATTCTATGTCTTCTGGTACACACATTCTATTCTGGTATCTCACATAACCATCTTTATCAATGTGGTGATTCATTACTTCCTCCCCTCTTGAGAGGAGCATTCTCTTCTCTAATAAGTGAGCATCTTGTTCTTGCATTTTTCCTACTTCAGAATTAAATCTGGTTGAAGTGTCATTAAGCTTAACTTCCCTTTATCTTCTTGTGCACCATGCATCTGCACACACCCATTCTCCTCAATCTCTAACTCAGTTAGCAAAGACAAATCTTTAAATTCTGCTATCATCATCATAGCCAATTTAGCATGCTGTCTACTTAGAGCATCTGCAACTTTGTTTGCTTTGCCTGGTGTATAGAGTATGTCAAAATCATAGGCAGCTAAGAACTCCACCCATCTGTGTTGCCTCATGTTCAAATCTTTTTGTGAAAACAAATATTTTAGAGACTTGTGGTCAGTGTAGAGTTCAAACTTGGTGCCTAATAAATAATGTCTCCAAAGTTTTAAAGCATATATCACAGCTGCTAATTCGAGATCATGTGTGGCATACCTTACTTCATGGGGTTTAAGTTGTCTGGATGCATATGCAATGACTTGACCTTGTTGCATCAACACTGCACCCAAGCCAAATCCACTAGCATCAGTGTATACCACTAATTCTTCATTTCCATGTGGTACCTTTAGAATTGGAGCATTCACCAATGCCTCCTTCAATTGTTCAAAAGACTTTTCACATTTTTCTGACCAAACAAAGGCTTGGTTCTTCCTGGTTAGGTTAGTGAGTGGTGTAGAAATTTTTGAAAAATCTTTTATAAACCTTCTATAATACCCTGCCATCCCCATAAATGACCTTACTTCACTCACAGTGCTTGGCCTCTTCCATGCTTGGATAGCCACTACTTTATTGGGGTTCACAGAAATTCCTTTGGCAGATATAACATGGCCAAGAAAATGTACTTCCTCCTTCCAAAACACACATTTTGAAAATTTTGCCTTTAAATCTTTTTCCCTTAGTCTAGACAAAACCAGGTGCAAATGATGCTTATGTTCTTCCACTGTCTTAGAATAAATCAAAATGTCATCTATAAAAATAAGCACAAACTTGTCTAAACAATCTCTAAAGGTTCTGTTCATTAAATCTACAAAGTAAGATGGTGCATTGGTCAAGCCAAATGGCATAACCAAAAATTCATACAACCCATACCTAGTGTTAAAGGCAGTGTACTTGATGCTTGATTCTTCCACCTTCATTTGATGAAAACCAGATGCTAAGTCTAGTCTAGAAAATACTTTTGCCCCTGCTAATTGATCAAAAAGATCATCTATTCTTGGCAATGGGTATTTATTTTTAATAGTTACTTTGTTTAATTCTCTATAATCTATGCAGAGTCTTAAAGAGCCATCTTGCTTCTTAACAAACACCACTGGTGCTCCCCAGCAAGAATTACTTGGTCTTATAAAACCCTTTTCTTCCAATTCTTCTAACTGTTTCTTCAATTCCTTTAGTTCATTTGGCCCCATTCTAGTTGGCTTTTTAATCACTGGGCTTGCTCCTGGAACAAGATTGATCTGGAATTCTACTGGTCTATGGTGTGGAATACCCTTGACCTCACCAAACACATCCAAATATTCATTGACTATGGGAATTTCTTCAATGGTTAGTTCACTGAAATCTTTCTCTGAATCAACTAAATGATATAGTTTTCCTTCCTTAGCTACCTCACATAAAACTGTGATTCTCTGGCCTCTAGAATTTTGCAATGATATGGTGGATGAGTCTAAATTAATTATGGCTTTAAATTGCCTTAACCAGTCTACCCCCAATATAACACCTATATTTGGGTAATTCAAAACATATAAATTGGAAATAAAAATATTTCCCCCTATGTTTAATCCCACACCCACACAAATCATATTTAAAACACTAGAACTCCCCAATGGACTGTGTATATGCAATGGGGTTTCAACCAATATGCAATTCAGTTTTAGCATTCTAACCAGTTCATAAGAAATTAAGGAGTGAGTTGCCCCAGTATCATATACTACTGTTATGGGTATGGTACAAATAAGTAATGTACCTTCCACTTGGCTATGGTTTACAGTGTTACTCTCCACTGTGGCTTTGCCTTTTCCTTCCAAATTTGCCAATTTGCCTTGCTGTTTATACTCAGGACAATTCCTCTTCATATGCCCCTCTTTCCCACATAGATAGCATTTGAAAGCTCCTCCTTTCAATTCTGGACATTTTGGTTTGATATGCCCTTCCTTTCCACATTGATGGCACACAATTTTCTTCTTGTCTTCCTTAGCCTTGACATCTCCATTGTTTTTGTTACTAGCCTCTTCTTTCTTCTTATCATAAGGGTGATACCTCCCCTTACCTTTCTTGTTATTATTGCTCTTAAAATTTCTGAACTTCTCCCTTTCCTTGTCATGCTGCTCCAACCTCAAAGCTAAGTCTATCACATGGTCAAAAGTCTTGTCTGCATAGGGTAACATGGCTCTACTAAGTCCTGGATTCAGACCTTTTATGTACCTATCATTTTTAGATGCCTCATCTGCCACAAGCATTGCTCCATATGTGGAAAGCCCCTCAAACCTTTGAGTGTATTCTGTGACAGTCATGGTCCCTTGTCTAAGCCTAATGAATTCTTCTAACAAGGTAGTCTTTGCTGATGCTGGTACAAACCTTGCTTCCAACATCTCTTTGAATTGATTCCAAGTGATTTCATTCTCATTCCTTCCTGCAATGATTACTTCCCACCAGCCTAAAGCTACTCCTTTTAGCTGTCTTGAAGCCACTTGCCTCTTTCTTTGATCATCAAGTTGCATGTCATTGAAAATTCTTTCCAATGTTCTCAACCATGTTTGAATTTCCATGATACTCTCTGTCCCTTCAAAGCTTTTGCCTCCTAAATGAGTATATGTCTTAAGCAATTTTGAGAGTTCTTCATAGGGATTTTCTTGCCTTTGTCCTGCCCCATCCCTAAATGCTCTCACCAAGTCTTGCAGATTGACCATTGGTGGTGCATGGGAAGATCCTGCTCCCTGATTTGGTGGTCTCCCTACCATAGTTTGCTAATAATAATTTACATAGCTGGTTAGTTAGATATTTAGTTCCTTTTAATTTTATTTCTATCTAAGGACTTGATCCTTACTTCTACTATGTTGAATAACATAGCTCTGATACCAACTGAAATGACCCTCCTATATTCTACTCTAATTTCATAAGGAATTTTTTTTTTAAGTTAAAGAGGATATATATAAATATATAGATATATCATCCATTGCAATCATAATTCTCAGGGTCACTATCTTTTCTCCAATAACCAAATATATCCAGGATCACAATAATCAACCAATATAAATATATCAGTACATTCACAAAGATAAGCACATACATGTGAGGATGTATATGCCTCTCTTGTTTGAATCAGAGTTTTGAAAAACAAGAGGATTTTGGATTGCTAATTTATTTTATTTTTGACTAAACAATCCACTGGAAACATACACATTAGTCTGTTTATACTAACTAAGAAGTGATCAAGTAATAATCAATAGTAAACAAGCTTTTAATATAGATGTTTGTGTTAAGTTCTGAATAGTGTCAAAATCAGTATAAAATAAAGTGGATCCTAAGGAAACACAAGCAACATCTAGGCGTAATGGAAACGCGCCTAACTTATACATACAAGGTCACGAGTTCGAGTGCTATGCTGGTCGATTCAAACACAATTTTTGTTTTTTTCATTTTTTTTTTTGCATTTTTCTTCTGTACAACTTGAAACATGTTATCTACCTGTCTGCATATACATATTTTATTTTGCCTAATATCCATCATACAAAACAAATATCCTTGCTTAATCATTTTTGAATTCCATTCCTACAACCTAGAAGGCTTCATGATTGAATGATAAGAGTGTTTATCATTTTCCAGGTTTGTATTTCTTCTTATAAGATTTGTCTGGTATTTAAAATGCATTTGGTTAGAATCTGAGTAAAATTCAGATTCTTATTTCAAATACAAAGGAAAAGGTGAGGTAAAATCTGCACTTAAACATATTTATGTGCATATATATCTGCAACTATTTGAATCTGGTTTCTATCTACCTTACTTCAGATTCTTTCTTTGTTTAAAAATAGGACATGAAACAATTGTATTGGACAAATTGAATCATGAAAACCTTGCAGACATATAAACATTCAACCTATGTCTGTTTTCTTTTGTATACATATGCCATAGTAGAAAATGAAACCATTTAATTTTCTGAGAATCAACTGTCCTGATTTTCCAAAACTTAAATCCTTTTTCAAAGACTCAAGATTGACTAATACATTTATAAAATGTAATCATACAATTTTTAACATGGTGTTCTTGCTAAATCTACTTACCAGATTAGATCAAAATTCTTTTTAAACATAATAGATATTCAACTTAATTCATAGTTTCCAGATACAAGTCAAATTCTTAACAAAATGCCTACAAATATCAATCCAATATTTAACACTTAATACAAGTAGCAATTTAAATTGTCAATACATGCAGATTTCAACATTTAGGCTCTTATCTAACTAAGTTTTTAGCATGCTATATCTTCTTCTCAAGGCCTTGCTCCTACTCTTATTTAGTTGCTGCAATCCCTGAAAAAGCATTGGAAACTGCCTCATTTTAAATGAGACACCCCAGATGCCATTAGCACACTAGGGTCAGACACATGTCTGGTATGAGAAAATTCACAAAAGCAGTTTGTTAATTAGTTTAGAATCAAGTTAAGTACAAATACATAAGGTTCTGTCCTTTGGAATTAGGTAAATACTTATGTGCATGCTCTGTGTCATTGTGCATGTGCACACTTAAATTTTCTTCCCAGAGATTACATATATAAATATGGCACATACATTCAAGCATACATCTCAATCATAGACAACCAATCATTCATACCAAACAGGAAAATAACCAATATGAGTTAAATCATTTATTCAATTCTCACATTTCAAATCTGGAAAAACTCTAGTTTCCTCATTATTGCAAGTATTATTTCCTGGGTATATTCATCTATCCTTGGTCTCATCTGCAATGTTTATGAATCAATGGACACACTGTAATGAACTAATTCACTCCATTACACAAAGATCTCAGGACTTAAACAAGCCATGTGTCAACTTATGTTACTCAAGCACACAAGTCATTCCTGCAGTGTTCTTGACCCCAATATCCTAATCAGGTTTAAGTTAATAGTAACTCTTTTTCATGGCAAAACCATTCAGTAATTCATTTCGATAGCCAAAACATCCATACATGGCATCACATATTATTCATAACCATACAGAGGTAAACAAGCAAACAACCAATGGTGATTACAAAATAAGGTTTCTGCATATACATATATTCATCTTGGTATTTTAAAAGGAGTTTAGGCAACTAACATTGGCTTATGGTTTCTGAGAGAATTTTTCTTTTGCAAACATTTGTGCTTGAGTTAAACTCAGGATAACCTGGTTTCACTGAATCACAAAATTTGGTTTGCTATGCATTTTATTGAACCAGAGGCATCAGCACATAGGCAACCCTATTGCACCCCTAATTCCTTTCTATTTCGAGCCTCAACACTTATACAGGAGTATATTGCAGCTCATTATTATTTACATCTTTCTGGGTTGAGCCAAAACCAATACTACTTGCCTATTCTCAACATTTTATTTTCTGGGTATTTGTTTATATCCCTAAATATTAACATATCAGAGATCTGAGTGTATAAAACAGATATGTATGCTAACAACACATAAAACTTTGTTATAATAAAACAAGTAATCAACCAAAGAAAATCAAAACATATTCAGGTTTAGATTCACAGATAAACATTTATATATGAATATATTCTTTTAAGAAAATACTTTTAACTGGCTGCCTACATTAGGACTTATTGCCTTATATTTTTGAGTGAGTTTTCTCACCTAGCTCTCTCCTTTGTTTCCTTAATTAACTGATGAACTCCTGCTCTTATCCTCAAGCTCTCTTTCTTCCCTTGTCTTATGATTTCTGTGGTATTGTTTTTCTTCCTTTTTTTTTCAAAATTCTATTCTGAGGAGAAGAGGAGGCTGCTGTATATACTTGTATATATATACAGGGTTTCTCTTAGGGTTTTGGGTATTGGCTAAAGCCATTTTTGCCCACCAGAAAATCATGTTATCTGCATTTTAACCCAAAGTTTTACCCCCTCCCCGGCTTAATTTGGGTGAAGAGAAAAGTGGTTACACATTTTTCTTTCAGAGATTGCTTTTCAGAAAATACTTTTCCCCCTTGTCTACAATCATGCTAAAAATGTGACTTGGTTTTGTTATTTATTTAATACACTTCCTAATTCTGCCTATAGCAACATTTCTCTGTTTTCTCTCATTTTTTTCTATTTTTAGCTTTCATGTAAATGGCATGTACTTCCTTTATTTATTTATAAGAGGATTAGTTCTTTTTATATCTTCTTTCTTTTTATTTCTGCTTATATTTAAAATGTGTCTGTACATTTTATCTCACTAATTTAAACTTTGGTATTTTATTAGCACATGTATATATTTATATATATATCACTCTGTATTGACACACACATGCACATGTATACTTAAGAAAAATATTCGGTAGCATACATATATTTATATTTACTTATGCATTCAGCTTTAAGGATTTTAATATATATATATATATATATATATATATATTTATTCCCATACATATCAATATGTACTTATTCTTAAAGTTCAGAGATTTTTAGCTTTAGTTCATGTGTATACCCTGTGCACACATGTACACACATATTGATACACTATCAAGCCACAACAATCTCCTTCCAAAATTAATTTAAAAATTATTTTAAATTTATTTATATTTTCCAGAATGAATTCCTAAAATCTTGGGTCATTACAGGCAGAGGGTGCTCAACAAACACGGTGGCAATAAAAAGGGAGATGGACGAGCAATGATTCTTCGGTGATGGGTAGGCTGGTCTACATGGGTTTGCTGTGAGGATATGGGTTATAGGTGGAACGTTTGGCGCTAGCTGTTAGCGTTGGAGGTCTGCTGTGGCGTGAAGGGGAAAGGAGGCGGAAAATATATAAGGACGGTGGTTGAAAGGCTTGGGAAGAGGTAAGGCCGAACTTGGAGGCTGGCGTTTGGGTTTAGTTTTAAGAAATGGAGATAGAAGGAAGAAATGAGTAGCAGCTAATAAAATTAGCTTTATATATTATAATATTTTCTTTCAGATAAATAAATAGAACCAAAAGAAGAGAAAGGTAGAGAAATAGGAACGAACCAGTATTATAAATTGAAGCTAGGGGAATAGTGATAGTTAGGGGTTGAATTTCGGAAAATAGTTAATAGCTAATGACCATTGGTTTACACGATGGATGATGAAAGGACACAAGAAACAAAAATACTCCAGAAATGGGTACCGATACGGTTAACCGTTTTGCGATTTTCGCTACGTACCGGACATCAAAATGCACAAATAAATATACTACGGAGATCAGCTCGACGAGACGAATAGAATGGTACATAGATTTCAGCAATACGGTCATCCTATCAAAAGTCGATATTCGCTGCCAAAAATGCTGCTAAACCATTGAAAATAATATAAATGGAGCTAGAGCGGTCCAATTTTAGCGAAACTAAATACGACATCACACTCAGAAAATCATTTAAAATTATATTATATAAAAATATTCTACTGATTTTAAATTGAAATCGAAAATTACACCACAAAATTAACTTTCATATTTTCCAATGAAAATCTACCATTTGCTATGTTTAAATAGACGTATTCCAAATATCAAATTTTCATTGCTAAATTTTATCGTTTATTTTCAAGAAAAAATTTAGTTAATTGCATTATAAAAACTGTTCGAATTTACAAGTCATTACAGAACTAGAGTCATTAGTTTAGAAAGCAAGTGCTCTAACCAAATGAGGTAAGGCAATTTTTATTCATCAATAGAATTCAACCGAATGAACAAGGTCATTCAGTCGACTAAATTATGTGCATATGCATAACTTTATTTGAATATTCACTTGACCGAATCATACATTTCAGTCGACTGAATTACATGTTTTTTGCACCATTTTCTTGCTGCATCGATTTTCAGTCGATTTAGTCGGCTGAATCTTTTCACTCAATCGGCTGAATCTTCATAACGACTATATTTTGAAGAGACGCTTCATTTCAACAAAGAGAAATAACTCTTGATTCAAGAGTTGCTTCCATATTCTTTCATGGCGACCTTTCATGAACAATTGCAACTCTTAAACACTATATATAGCTATGAAATCAATTGTTTTAATCACCAATTTCTAATTTAAATTATCATTCTTATTGTCTAAACTATCTTGCCATTTGCAATCAATATTTCTTTCAAATCATTTGTTCATTCAAGCAAACCTCATTAAGTGATTTAATAAACTTCCTATCTTCACGAATTACACGGTATACCACAAAGGAGAAGATTATAGGAAGGGTGTACGTTATTGACTTATCAGTGCTATTCAAGAGCATGTTCAGTTAGAAAAAACTATACTATTTGTATTGGAAGTCCTGTTCGGTTGCTCGGGTGGTAGAAGTCTTATTCAGTTGTCTCGGTGGTAGAAGTCTTGTTCGATTGGCGGTGTAATACCTATTCCTCCGGGTTAAGAGAGGGTTGATAGTTAAATTCCAGAAGAAGTTTGGGACTGGACGTAGAACGGGAGTTCGAACCAGTATAAAAATTCTTGGTGTCATTTACTTTACTATTTACCTTTTATATTTTATTCCGCATTAGTAGATATCTTAGTTACTATTCCATATTACGATCATTAACAGAACTTTCACACATTTCCAAATGCTTAGAATGCATGTGGAATAATTTTGACTATACCAATTACAGTTGACTTGGCCGAAAGAAGTTTCTGAAAGCTAAAGTTAATAAAGTCTTATCTTCGTTCCAACGTGTCCCAAGAATGATTGAATAGTTTGACACTGTTATCGATTGAATAAGGTATAGTGAAGGATCTTGAATATGAAAATATTATTAGTAGTTTTGCAATTGAGAAGGCTAAAAAAATGTTCATAAGCAGTTAAAATTAATTTTGGTGTCTAACTTGAACTATTGTTATGTGGGAAGCAATTTCTTTTTGTTCCTCTTTTCGTTATTTATAAATTACTTAAATTATTTTGATCATTTAATTTGTGATAATCACACTAGTTTTTGTATAAGAGACTTGATTTTGCAATTGGCTTTAGCTAGGTACTAAAACTCCTAGGGCTGGTCCTGGCTGAAATATAAAAAATGGTAAAATATTGCAAATTATCTATAAAAACTTTTCCTCACTTAAAATATACGAAAATTAATATAAATAAAAGTAATGCTTTACAATTATGCGTATATTATGTGACTGTTAATTATATGTAAAAAGTGCAACGTTCTTTATCTATAAAAATTACGAATAAATACCTATGAAAATATGAAAACTATATGCAAAATTTTTGTATAATTAACAATCACATAATATATACACACGTGCAAAAAATAACTTTTCATCACTTAAAATAGAGAAAAAAATTTCAGATAAAGAAAAGAAAAGAAAATGCGCATCTTACAAATTCTTAATGGATATAATGAATTGGCGATATTTCTAATGAAAGGTTTTTTGATTGCAAAACAACAAATAACTCAAAAACATAAAAAAATAAATCCTTAAGTTAATTTTTATTAAGTTGTTTGTTGAATCAAGTGCTGTGACGACTCGGAAATTTGGACATTTGAAATTGGAATATTTAATTGGTTTTAAATATTTAAAAGTTAATTTTTAACTTGAAAATTCAAATATCACTATTAACTGGATAATTAAATTATTGAATTTAATTGTTGGAAATTTGGTAAAATGTAAAACCAGGAGTTCTAAGCTCATTAAAATAATTCAAGGGCTTGTAAAATTTATATTGATTATACCGAAGATAATAAAAGCTGTAAATTAGAGTTTATAAGTGGTTTGTTCAGTTTTGAAATTATATCGTTCAAATTGATATTTAAAAATAGCCTTCCAAGGCACAGTCTTGGATTTCGACAAAACCAGTTCCATTGGATCCGTAATAGTGTATTATTATCGAATTTTAAATTTCATAGTATTTGGAGTTGTCGTGAGATCGTACGGTAAGTAAACGCGCTAAAATTTATATCGAAAATTCAATATAACTGGGTCCAAAAAGCTATCTTCTCCATACGATCGAATTAGGACTCGAAACCTTTTCCAGTGCGTTCGAAATAGGCGTATAATATTATAAACGCCTAGCGGCACACATCGATAGGAGTTCGCGATTTTTATCTACGTAAATCGAGTCGATTTAAATTTAAATTTAAATAAAAAATTATACTTTGTTTGAACTGGTCAATATATGCCCCATCAGCTGAAATTCTTTCCACATCAAACCTTTTTCCTTTCCACTTCAATTCACTGTAGACAACTTTGTGCACGCAACCATCACGTACCCTTTCTCTTCCCTCAGAAGTTAAAATCGAATCAACCATCTGAGAAGATTATATATATATATATATATTGAAACTTTTTGCCCTCAGCTCATATTCACACGATTTATTTTCCACTCCCAGTCGAACGAAATAGACTTTCAAAATAAAATGGCCGCGTCCATTCTTTCCCAAATCAAAACTGAAAACCAATTCTCAAATAAAAAAAATAAACCTAAATAGTGGAATCAAATTCGATTTATATCAAAGCCTGGATGCAAGCAAGTTCGTGGGAAGTCGGCACTGCAATCGAAGTCGCGATTCGGGCTTCGCGACTGGCTTTGGCATGGCGCTCGTCTTGGGTAGAGCTCGAGGTCGTGGGTTGTTCGCGATGAAGGGTTTTTCGAAGCTAAGTGCGGAAAGGCAATTCGGCAGTGCGATGGTTCACGAGCGACGCGTGCAGTCGAAAGGTTGGAGGGAGGGTTTGGTGTTGGCATTCGTGTGAGCGAGCACCAGATTCTGGAGCAACGAAGCGGGCTGTTTGGGGGCCGTGAGTTTCTCCGTTGGGCTCGAGCTCGATCAACGAGGGAGTGATCCTTCTTCGATCAAGTCAGTGAGGTATCTGCAGTTTTTTTATGCAATTCATTTTTCAATTTAAAATTAATAATACACATATTTAAATATATAGAAAACAGGGAAACATTTTTTTACAGTAAGGTTTTATAAAGGGGAATCTGTTTTAAGGATTCAACAGTGAGCTAAAGTTTTGCTTTTAGAGAAATTTTTTTTACAGAATGGTGAATTACTGATTTGATACTTACAAAAGAAAGAAAATATATACAAGGAAATATATAAAGCAGTTCTATTTTTAAAATGTATATATGTTATTCTAGTATATGTAGATTTAAAGAAGAGGTAAATATACATATATACATATTTTAACTTACGGTAATTTTAATGATGAATATTTATTTGTTTAATTAAATCTTGTTTAATTTAGTTACTAATAAATTATTTAGAAGAAAATTAGTTTAAATTAAATAAATTAGTAGTAATTAATTGTTCGATCAATTCAAATATTAATAAACCATATAATGTTTATACAATCTCTAAAATAGTGGAGAGACAAGCCGGTTGGATCGGATTGCAAATTAAAGGTTAAACACCACCAAAACAGGCAAATTCTAACATTTATAAGTGTTACAAATAATTTCAGTAACACATTTTAAGTGTTACTAATGGACTGAGGAATGGAGCTGCCAAATTTGTAACACTTATAAGTGTTACAAACATACGTATTACTAACACTTATAAGTGTTGATACCTAAATATACGGTAATGCTTATAAGTGTTGGTAACAAAATATACGGTAACACTTATAAGTGTTGGTACAAAAATATACGGTAACACTTATAAGTGTTGGTAACGAAATATACGATAACGCTTATAAGTGTTGGTAACGAAATATACGGTAACACTTATAAGTGTTGGTACAGAAATATATGGTAACGCTTATAAGTGTAACACTTCCATCGATTTCTCTTTTTACAAAAAAAATCACATTTCATTTGCTAGAACATCTCCTTTCATTTCATACTCTAGTTTTACATGTTACAATCTGTTCACTTTTACATTGTTTGTTTACTTGTTTGCAACTTTACATTCTTTATCACATATTTGCTATCTCTGTTAACAATTCCATCATCACAGCATATCTCAACATCCCCTACATCATTATTTCTGCCATCATTATTTCTGCCATCCATAACTATCATAACTATCCACAACTATCACAACTATCACAACAGTAAACTCTGCCATCACTTCTTCTTATACATACAACTGCTGCCACATACACCCACACTTCTAACAAACTGCCTACATTCATTCATTCATTCATCTCACCGAGTTCCACCAGCATACTTGCAACTACACTTCACACTTCACACTTCACATAATACACTGCACTACCTCAAAATTCCCACTGACTTAACTGCCAGCTGCCATATACATAACTGCTACAACCCTCTTCACCACAAATACAAAACTTTCACCTCCCTGCACACATCACCCATACGAACCATCAAGTGCAACATCACTTCTGTGCACACTTCCTTGCATTGCCAACAACAAACCCCAAAACATCATCCTACCACTGCCAATAAACCAACCTGCTCCATCAACTCATAACCTCTGATCAACTTCTTCCCTACCTAAAAACAGCCACATCTACTTATACAAACATGCCTGTAGTATATTTTAGTCCTAGAAATAGATGAACTGAAATTGATGAATGAGGACTTACATAAAGAGCAGTATTGACTCCTACAGTATAGCCACTCTGTAGCTTAATCCATGCTCCAAAATATCCATTTCGATATGGCCTAATCGATTTGAATCCACTCCCTGAACATATCAAACACATTGCATGGCATCTAGTACATGTTAAAATAAAAATAAAATAGAGTACAACATAGTATGAAAAAAAAATACCATGATTAATAGAAAAACAATATGCTCATTTATTTATTAATTCAGTTCAACTAAATGTGAGAAAGAAAGATGATTCAGAGTTGTAAACATAAGCATAAAAATGGAGAGCATAGTAAATGGACTAAACAATGTGATTATGGACACGGTAACATTTTGTGGTACAACAAATAGAGTAAGAATTAAAACCTGGCAGGTAATATATTCTTTGAATTTGCACAATAGCATTGCAAAAATCAATAAGTACGTTTGCATGGCTATATGTACCAGTATAAATGATCTATTAAATATTACAGGGAGGCCAAGGATATGCTAAAAATATAATGTTCCAGAACATAGTGATGCACAACATCACAAATCCTATCATTATCAATAAAAACTACTATGACTCCAGAGGTCCATGCCATGACCAAGTAAATAACTTCAATACTAGTGCATTTGGTTTGTTACTCTTACTCGGAACAACTATTAAGCCCAAACACGTGTTTGGTAAAAAGAACTTTAGAAAATGACTAATCAGAGTTTAAAGACTTACTGGGGAATTTGAAACTCTACTGAGTTTTTTCTAAAAGAAATAAATAATCTTACTCGAATATTTAGAACTCAAGTAAATGTTTGGTACCAAATAGTTGAATTTAGTTGGTCGGTAGGAAAGACATTTTCATTCAAAAAAAACTGACCCAACCTATGAATTAACAGTAATACATTCCGGATTTGAACTTTTAAACAAATTAAAAAATAATGCTTGAATTCAGAAACTAATACTGTTTACAGAAAATATTAATGAATCAAGAAACTAATACCTTTTGGATTCAATCTAGCTTAGCAAGTATTAACAACCCAGCTTAGTATTTGTAGCACCTATTGTCCTTGTAGGCAGTTCCCACCCTGTCACGCTGCTACTTGTTTGTTGCAGACATAGGTTGTAATTTTTTTCCCAGCTTGAGACTATACATCCCCAGTTGCAAAATTCATACTAAGCTGGATAGCAAAGCTGCAACCTTAGCATGAAGTGAAAACAAATAAATAGAAATTATATTGAAAGTTGCACAAATCGAAATTAAACTGTAAGTTGCACAAATCAAAGTAAACTTATGTCTGATCAATATTAGTACCCAATTATATGAATTTAAGAAATAATAATATCGTATTTACCTAGTAACTAAAATTATGCTAGAGCTAAAACATAACAAAACCAGTAGTTCAAAGCAACATCATTGGGTATGCGAGGGGAATAGAGTTGACGTTGTTATCATCAGCATCTTTAAACTATCAAATCAAAGTATCAAACTAAACATTTATGTACTTTGTCAAATATCACCATGCACACAATCAGAAAATATATAAAAACATGATCTGTTTCAAAATCCAACCAGTTGATGTATTTTCAAAGAAATATAAAGCTTTTTTGTGTATGTAATAATGTTTAATCTATGACAATTGGAGAAAAAAGAATTATATTAATATCGCTTTATTTGACGGGAATATATAAATTAATATGAATTGAACTAATCATCCAAATCAAGTAATCAATTAGCGATTCGAATCTACATGATGCATAGCAATTTTGAATGGATCGGGAAACATATCAACCTAGAAACCCCAAATAGCATCATCCATTTTTTATGGGAACAAAATAGGTTCTTATGAATGGAAATGATTATGAATGTGAAAGCATATCGGTTGATATGAAAATATCATTCAAATAATGTAAAATATTGTATTTATGCTATTTAGATTACATATATTCAATTTGGACTTCCATTTCTCAAGCATATGTTAAAAGTCGGTTGGAATAAGGTTATGTGTTATGCTATTAAACCAATATAACAACTTACAGTCTTGTAAGTAGAATTTCAAGTTCCAAGTTCCAACGGCGGCTTTAATTAAGAAAATAGATCATTGTTCTACTAGTTTTGATCACCTGTCAAGATAGCAACAAAGGAAAAAAAGAGTCAAAACATTGTTATTATCATATTTTTATAATATAGTTACGCATTTATGAATAACGTGTAACTGAAAAAATACAATAATATATAGTAGACTGATGTATTGATAACTAACTTCATGTAAACTCAAAAAAGAATAGGAAGTTTCAGCTAAATGATAAGCAGACCCATCTCATGGCTAAACAAATGAATATATCAAAGCCATCAAATGTTTTAAAGGAGCATGCAACAGAAAAATAGCGAGGGAACTGAGTATGAACAAGTGAACATTTCATTTTCTTCAATCCGTGTGTGCATTCAGATCTGAGAGCTCGTGTGTGCTATGTGTGTGTGTGTACGTTTGCTTGAAAGAGTGTGTGTTCATTTCTCTATGTGTGAGTGAATAAACATGGCTATATGCGTGGGTGATGTTAATACATGTCTGCGAGTGTATAGTGTTTTGGGTTTTAGTTTAAGTATGCATGCGCTTGTATGTATGTATTATGTGTGTGTATCTAAGAGCTGCACTGCGTTTGTGTAGTGTGTCTTGTATATGCATGTATAATTCTATATGTCTAGGGTGTGTCATGCATGTTTTGTGTGTGTCTTCATAGTATATCCTCTGTTTCGATGTTATGACGCTGCAAGTGTTGGTTGGTTTTTTACATAGTCAACTGAATCATGATCTGCATGCGCTGACTGATCTTTTTTTTGTGATGGCATGGGTATACTTGAATATGTATACATAAGTGATTAGTGAGATCTGTTATTACTTAAACCCATGCAAGTCAATTTATAAGTCTTCAAAGATTGATCTGCTATACTAGTACAACCGTACAACCCATTAACAAGTGAACATTTCATTTATATATCACAATACTCCACTTACAGCATAAACAAAATTTTCCAAAATCAGTTGGCACCAAATTTTAGGTAAGACATATTCAGCAAAAAACTTAAATACAAAACTAACTGATATAATTATGTAAAATAATGCTCTAAGACAGAATAATTGAGAAAATAGCATACAACAGGTGTAAATTCAAGATTTTTCTTTTTTCTTTCTTTTCTGTCAACTTGCTTATTTGACACATTAAGGTACACAGCCAGCTTCAAAGAAAAATAATTTAAGGATCCACACAACCAAAAAAAGAATATCAAAAGCATTTTATAAATGATTAGATATAAACAGTAAGATCGCCGATTAGAAGATACTTACTCTAAAGCTACTGCCAACCGCTTTATAACTAAAGATGGAGGAACAATAGGCCTACAAAAGATATTTACGCAACTTTTTAAAGCCAATTCTAGAATAATTGAGAAAATATCATTTGAACTGCCTTGTTTTTGTACAACAGGAGATAATCTAGAAGCCTTAAAAAACAATACCTTGTCAATTGTTGTATTTTGCCTGCAAACGATCTTGGCACTTCCAATGTCACCCCTAGTTGAGAATTTGACACCTTCTTTTGTCACTGAGATAACAACTGGTGTGCAAAAGACAAAACATTAGCCTAATGATGAAAACAATACAATTATTGAAAAAAAAAAAATCTATGCTTTAATTCAAAACTCCTGCTAAAATCTAAATCCAGTAATCAACTTTCAGAGAAAAGTTTTCAATGCAGAGTATATATAAATGGTTTCCATTGATTTTTTTTTGTGACAGGCAAATTGAACATCAAAGCTTATTCGTATAAATAATAGCGACTAGGATTTAAAGCTCAATCATGGCGACTAGGGTTTAAAACTTTATACAAATTAATGAAAATCTGAATGCAGATTCACAACTTAAATTCAAGTAAAATCTTGGATCCAAATGACAAGAAAATCTGTACCTGAACAAACATGAATTAAAGACATAGAAGCGAAGACGGAAGGGGAGATAAAAGTAGAAATAAGCGAAGACGGAAGGGGAGACGGAACCCTACTTCTTGAGCAAGATCTCTTGCCATTTCTGGAGCAAGCATTGCAACTAAAATTAAAACTTCCAGAGAGGATTATATTCAAAGACCCTATGGGATAATGCTTTATTTCAATTGGATGAACCATAGATCCCATAGAAACGAGGGTAACTAGGGTTTAGGCTCAACTTCAATTCGAGCAGCAATTGTCTCATTCGAGGTTGGTGTCGCGAACGCTGGGAGAAATGAGCTGCCGGAAGCCTCACCATCGTTAATTCGTGGAGAAGAGCATTAGGTTGCCTCAGGCGACGTTGATTTGTAAAGATTCGCTGAGAAGGAGAAACGTAAATTGGAAATAAAAAATGTGCGGCCAAAAATGAGAATGGGAATGGATAAGTGTGGGAAATGAAACGTATGCTAAATTACAAACAAGTGCACTTGGTCATGAATTATTTACAAATTTACCAATCATTGTAACACTTATTTGTGTTATATATTGTAACAACCCGGCATTCCGTACCCATTTTCTTATCGTCTCTTGACGATTTAATCTGGGAACGAATAACTTCTGGCATTTTAATCAAATTGAAATTCAGGGATAAAATTTTGTTATTCGCTATTTGGAATTTTTAAAGCCGTTCTAAATGTTGAACGAGCTTTAGAAAGATTCGTTAAGTGTCGTTTAGGTTTAAACAATAATCTCGGCCCATGATCTTTTGTTTTGAAACCGAGATTTCACTCAACACCCAAACAACCCATCTCCTTTCCCCTTTTTCATTCAATTGCGTTCAACCCGATTCAATTTTCTTTTGCTTGTGAAATAATGGCGGCTGAGAAAAACTTCTCTCGTTCGATCTGGAAAGATTAAAGCTTTTGTCTTGTTCGTTCTTTCAATGCTTGCTAGGGCTTTCGTTCGCTCTGATCTTCGGGCTTTGTATGTCGAAGCATGCGATGGTTTCGATTGGATGATTTTCGATGTCGCCTGTCTCGATCGAAGTTTCTGCTCTTCGTGCTCGCTCGTAGAAGAAGCTCCTCTGTGGTGACTCTGGCTTAACTTCGTTCGTCGTCCTCACCGCTTCAGCAACGTCTTTGCTTCCATGGCAAAGGTGAGTTCATCTCACATCTAATTCCAGCTCCAGTTCTTTCGTTTTGATTTTTTGTTAAATTGCTTTGCCGTGATGACCACGGCTTTGATAATGTTGCTCCGTGAATTCCTTGCTCTGACCTGTTCGACTTTGGCTTCGATCATTTATAACTTTGTTAATGAGATGTTGTTTACGACTTGGTTCGTTTTCGTGATTGCTATGACTTTGATTTTGGGAATTTCTGGTCTTGTGATGTTCACGGCTTCACCTTTCTGTAGCATACTGAATGAAGTCCATATGCTTACTTTCCCATATCTATTCCATTACAATCTGTACGTGTGCATACTTGAGTCTAGTTGTCACGAGCACACTCTTGCCTACACTTCAGTTCACTGTCTAGAACTTCTGGCCAGATTCAGTTTGCAAATAGTTTTGTATATTTTTATAACTTGAACCTTTGCTTGAATTGGTCTCGGCCTTGATTTGAAACTGTTTAGTCGACTTCAATTACTTTTATTTGTGATACCATTCCGGTTGAACTTTTGATGTTCATTGGCCTTGAGTTGAACCTACTTTGAGACTTGGGTTTGACCTTGGTTTGATGTGTTAGCTGAGCTTATTTGTGTAGTCTTCATCCTGTTCAGTAGTACAGCAGAGTTTAACATGTCTTTGTCATTTACTTTTGCCATAAAAGCAACATTATAGTGTTCTTCACTGTTTGCATTTGCATACCACTGTAATTCTATCACCTGTGACTCGAGTTCTTTACTTGATGTCATTTGAGCTCCTTCATGATATTTTCATGTTATTGCTACACTTGTATGTGTCGTTCACCATTGATACAATGTTTTAGTTACATCTTTTGATCTGCACATCCAGGTGCCTTCTTTGTCTCATTTATTCTTTTGGTTCCACTGCACAACTTTGAGCCTTCTTGCTTATGCTCAGATCATTTCGAGTTTGGGCTTGCATCTGAGTTTTTGTGCAGTTTGCCTTGTATTTTGTTGTGGTCGCAGTCCCATTTTTGTTGCAAATTTGGACTGTATATATATTGACTGGAGCCTTTTGTTGTTCTACTGCAACTTTGGTTTGCATAACTATTGTGCAGTAGCCAGTTGCACTTGTCCTGTCTTCTTGTTTATTCCTGAGCACTTCGACCTGTTGCACACATTGCTGTTGTAGATGTTGATGTTGTAGTTGTTCGTCTTGGCATTTGATCTGTAGTTGGTCTGTAGCATGATATTGCATTTGCACTGACTTCTTTGTGGTTTAGTTTCATACTACTGTCACTTGTTTCGAGCTCATATACATGTTTTACAGTTGCATTCCTGTATATGTGTTCTGATATTTTTGGGTTGACTTGAGCAGTGCTATTTGCTTCCATGTCTGATTTTAGTGGTTCATTTGCTTGTTGTACTTGAGTCACTTTGGTATTGAGTTGCTTCCTTTACCTTGACATTTTATTTCAAGTGTCCCTGTCTTTGTAATGTTCATCTGATTTATGGTCTTACTGTCTCCATTCAAAGAAATATTGTTGCAGTGAGCTCTTTCGTTGCTGCACTGTCTTGTTCTCGAATCGGATACATCGCATTGATGCCTTGTATCATTTGCATTTTGTCATTTTGATTCACTGATGGCATTTGGATTGTATTTGAGTTGTCATCAGTTGCATGCATTCCTCTGCATTCATTGTTGTCCACCCTGGTTTCACTGCTTTGACTTGTCTGTCCTGTGATTGCCACTGACACTTGATCTTGCTGTGACATTGTGACTTGGTTCACTTTGTCACTGCACATCTACATATGCTTGACCTATTTCTATTGTAGTTGTACTGGGGTATACACTGCATATCCATGTGTCATTTTCGCTTGCATCTGTTCATCCCTGAGCACTTGCTGACCTGCTGCATTTTCGTAGCAGTTTTACCCTTGTCCCTTTTGGTGACTTTATACTCTGTTGTGGCGAGGCAGTGCACGCGTGCGTGCACTGCAGCCACACCGAATTGACAGATCTTAATCGATATCTCTTTTATTCTTAATTCATCGACCTGTTGTGTAATTAGTAAGCTGTATTGGCGAGGCAGTACATGTTAGTTTGTACTGCAGCCAATTAGCATTGATATTTTTAAAATTTGACATTTCAATTATTTAAACTGCTTTGGATTTCTGTTTCGTGGATTAACACTGTTTAGTGTTACATCTGCCGTTATCCAATTCTCGTATCGAGAGTTGGATATACGAGATTTCTGTGACTGTCATCTGTATTGAGATTGATTATTACCGCCTTTATGCACTAATAAACTGGTTGGAATTAGACTGATCCGGGTATTATTTTCTTTTGAATGTAATACTCGGGTCAGACCGAGTATTTACAGGTTGTAGATTTTTAGCTTTGGGTTGCTGCTAGAGCTATGAAGACTTTTTATATCAGTTGAAGTGGTCTTCGTCTTGTTGTAGTAGTCAGTGTGTTTGTTTTAAGATGATAATGTATTCATGTATATTAGTCGATAATGTACTTGTATATATAACTTCTTGAGTCGACAATTGTAGTTGTATCATTTGTATTGTGTCAAATGTATTGTAACTGGTATCAGTTATTGTATATATGAGACTTTTCGTTCCATCTTTATTCCGCATTTATGTTATCTGTGTTATTTTTATATTTATTGTCCTAAACTATTATAGCCACTGTGTAGTAGCTTTGAGTTTGTAACGGTATGTCGGATTTCCTCTAAAAGATGAAATGCATGTTATTCTATCTGACATATCGGTGCTCGCACAAAGCAATTACATGGATGGTCGCTCCTCAACAGCCTTATTCTCCGTGCTAGTTGACAGCACTACACCGTAGTGTTCTTGGCTAGCGTGGGTATAGAGGTGGGGCGTCACAGCTTGGTATCAGTGCCTGAGGTTTAGGACAATTATAAAACATAACTTAGATGGAGCATGTGTTACAACTATTTGTCGATGTTTTATCTCTCATCTTTACATATGATTATTTTTGACTGTTAGGTATGAATTCCTAACGCTTATTCTTGTGTTTTCGGCTTTGAATTGATTTAGCCGATGTTGATTTTGTTTTAATTTGGCAAATTAAAGCCGTTTTGACTTTTGGACTTTGTTCCACTTTTGTTCTATGCTATGAGTGTCATTGTGTACCTGTTACACTGTGATGAAAAATAGCTGGACCAGTTGCAAATTGAGTGATTTTGATTTCTCATTCACATCTAGTTCGAATCTCAACGATTTTGAACTTGATATTTTGTGTTTTCCTCATCTTGAATTCCATTCGACTGCGGTCACTTTGTTTTTGAGAAATTGTTAATTTCTTGATTTTCAAGACTCTGATTTTATTTGCCGTTGGTTTCTTTGATAATGATGATTGATTCATTTTGTACTCGACTGCGGCTATTAACTGTTGGCTTCGACATTGACTTGATTCTTACTTTTGTTGAAGTCAATTATGCATTTCTACTCGTTTTGCTTTGTTTTTCCAGTTGATATCGATTCTTCTTTCCTATTTAGTTGTTATCACCTTTATTGATTTTGATAACTTCTATTTTCTGGAATTTTTGGGTGTTCCTATTTTAATAAATTCAGTATCGATTTCTTTGGATTCCATTCACATCTTCGTATGTGAATTCTTGTGATTGATTGTTTCTACAATCATTTTTGTGATTTGTCACTTTAAAAATATAAAGGTTTTCTATACTAGTAGTAAATATTAAAATCCTTTTCTCCAAACGATTTCAAAAAATTAGTTTACTACAAGCTCTTTTCCTAAATCGTTTTCCAATCTATTAATATATACAAGCCTTTATTTCACTCGTATGAGAAATTGAATTAAACGGCCTAGTAAAACAAGTGGTATGAAACGCTTGCGTTTACTTCGTCGGTTAACTCCTGGACTTGTTCGATTGAACCCTTTTCGTGACAATTTCCTAGTGAAGATTTACAGCTTGTTCGTAAATATTTAAGTTAAGCAAGTGGTTATGGGACATGAAGCTAAACTCATATATTTACTAGCTTGGTGTGATTGACACTTCTTTATGATCATGACGATCATTTTTATGATTTAGACTGGACCTCATCGGTGTGATTTCGTCTCACACATATCTCTTGGGCTTTGAGGATTGTCTAGACACCAGTGTGTGATTTCGTCTCACACATATTGCACGGTTAGACTAGGCCTCATCGGTGTGATTTCGTCTCACACATATCTCTTGGGCTTTGAGGGTTGTCTGGATACTCTTTGTGTGATTTTTATGATTTAGACTAGCAACTGTGCGATGTCTCTTTGTCTGCGAGGGAGACTAAACCCCGCTTTGTTGTAGGGTAGCGCCCTACGGTCTTCGGGCCATTCTTGTGTGAAAATTTAATGGATGGCTTCCATGAGATAGCGTCTCGTCATGTGATACCGGTCGGTGAGTTTTCATACTCCCATTTTTGTGATAGGCCTTTCCCCTTTTCTTTTTATGATTTAGACTAGCGATTATGCGATGTCTCTTTGTCTGCGAGGGAGACTAGACCCCGCTTTGTTGTAGGGTAGCGCCCTACGGTCTTCGGACCATTCCTGTGTGAAACTTTATTGGTTAGCCACCAAGAGATAGCGTCTCGTTCATGTGATACCGGTGTTTTGGAGTTTTCATACTCCCATTTTATGCTAGGCCTTTTCCCCCCCTTCATGTGTTTTCTGGATTTCTTGTGATGATTTCTAGAATTTGTGCTTCACCAATTTTCGTGATTTCTATTGACAAGTTTCGTCAATTTATGTGTATTGGTGAATTCATGTGTTATTGACTTGTTATGAATACAAGTTTAGGGTATGATATCCCTTTCTATCTTTGAGAAGATTCTTGTGACATCTTTGATGAATGAAAATTCATTTGGTATTATATTTTGATGCCAGTTATTTTAATGAGACTTTGACGTGTTAACTTCGGTAACCGTCAATTTTGAAATGGATTTACAAGCGGTTCTCCCGCAACACTGATATTGCTAATTTAATCACGCGTTTTCAAAATTCTTTATTTTTAAAAGTTGTTTCAAAAATATAAATTAAAATTGTTTTCAAATTTTTACAGCTTACATTTTCAAAAGAACGAGGAAGCGATTTAAACATTTCAGAAAAATCGAGGACTATGACCCCTTTCTTTTACTGATTCGCTTAATTCCGGACTTGTCCGTTTGAGAATGTGAAATGTTATTTTTAAAACACACAATCCTGCACTTTCAAGGAAACGATAAAGAGATTTAAACGATTTAGCAAAAGTACGGACTATGAAACCATACTTTTACTACTTCGGTTAATTCCGGACTCGTTAATTGAATATTTATGACTTCTGATTATCGTTTTTGATAATCAGATGTTTGTGATTTCTGATTATCGTTTTTGATAATCAGATATTTGTGAAATTTGATTATCGTTTAAGATAATTAAATATTTTTCGATTTGATTAATCGAATATTTGTGTTTCTGATTATCGTTTTTGATAATCAGATATTTGTGAAATTTGATTATCATTTGAGATAATTAAATATTTTTCGATTTGATTAATCGAATGTTTGTGTTTCTGATTATCGTTTTTGATAATCAGATATTTGTGAAATTTGATTATCATTTAAGATAATTAAATATTTTTCGATTTGATTAATCGAATATTTGTGTTTCTGATTATCGTTTTTGATAATCAGATATTTGTGAAATTTAATTATCATTTGAGATAATTAAATATTTTTCGATTTGATAATCGAATCTTTGTGATTTCTGATTATCGTTTTTGATAATCAGATATTTGTGAAATTTGATTATCGTTTGAGATAATTAAATATTTTTCGATTTGATAATCGAATCTTTGTGATTTCTGATTATCGTTTTTGATAATCAGATATTTGTGAAATTTGATTATCGTTTGAGATAATTAAATATTTTTCGATTTGATAATCGAATCTTTGTGATTTCTGATTATCGTTTTTGATAATCAGATATTTGTGAAATTTGATTATCGTTTGAGATAATTAAATATTTTTCGATTTGATAATCGAATCTTTGTGATTTCTGATTATCGTTTTTGATAATCAGATATTTGTGAAATTGATTATCGTTTGAGATAATTAAATATTTTTCGATTTGATAATCGAATAATTGTGGTTTCTGCTTATCGTTTTTGATAATCGGATATTTGTAAAAAAAAAAAAAAAAAAAAATTTCGACTATCGTTTTTGATGATTGAATATTTGCGATTTTGAGATTCGAGCTTCGTCTTTTTCTCTGACGATTCAGGTGAGTAATTTGATTTACTCACATTCAATTCGTGCAGTATGTGAATTCTGCTCTGTCTTCCCTTTTCTTTTAAATGCTGGAACTCGATTGATTCTTGCTTTTGATAGTCGTCTGATTTTGACTCCTTGATCACCACGATTGTTGATTCCTTTGATTTGAATCAGTCGAACCTTTTTATTCTATATCTAATACTTCCCCTGTTGGCATTTTCTTTGCTTATGCATTCGACATTGTTATGTTCTTATGGTTGTTACCTCTTTCCCACTTATCCCTTAGGATTGCGAGGACGCAATTTCTTTAAGAAGGGGAGTCTGTAACAACCCGACATTCCGTACCCATTTTCTTATCGTCTCTTGACGATTTAATCTGGGAACGAATAACTTCTGGCATTTTAATCAAATTGAAATTCAGGGATAAAATTTTGTTATTCGCTATTTGGAATTTTTAAAGCCGTTCTAAATGTTGAACGAGCTTTAGAAAGATTCGTTAAGTGTCGTTTGGGTTTAAACAATAATCTCGGCCCATGATCTTTTGTTTTGAAACCGAGATTTCACTCAACACCCAAACAACCCATCTCCTTTCCCCTTTTTCATTCAATTGCGTTCAACCCGATTCAATTTTCTTTTGCTTGTGAAATAATGGCGGCTGAGAAAAACTTCTCTCGTTCGATCTGGAAAGATTAAAGCTTTTGTCTTGTTCGTTCTTTCAATGCTTGCTAGGGCTTTCGTTCGCTCTGATCTTCGGGCTTTGTATGTCGAAGCATGCGATGGTTTCGATTGGATGATTTTCGATGTCGCCTGTCTCGATCGAAGTTTCTGCTCTTCGTGCTCGCTCGTAGAAGAAGCTCCTCTGTGGTGACTCTGGCTTAACTTCGTTCGTCGTCCTCACCGCTTCAGCAACGTCTTCGCTTCCATGGCAAAGGTGAGTTCATCTCACATCTAATTCCAGCTCCAGTTCTTTCGTTTTGATTTTTTGTTAAATTGCTTTGCCGTGATGACCACGGCTTTGATAATGTTGCTCCGTGAATTCCTTGCTCTGACCTGTTCGACTTTGGCTTCGATCATTTATAACTTTGTTAATGAGATGTTGTTTACGACTTGGTTCGTTTTCGTGATTGCTATGACTTTGATTTTGGGAATTTCTGGTCTTGTGATGTTCACGGCTTCACCTTTCTGTAGCATACTGAATGAAGTCCATATGCTTACTTTCCCATATCTATTCCATTACAATCTGTACGTGTTCATACTTGAGTCTAGTTGTCACGAGCACACTCTTGCCTACACTTCAGTTCACTGTCTAGAACTTCTGGCCAGATTCAGTTTGCAAATAGTTTTGTATATTTTTATAACTTGAACCTTTGCTTGAATTGGTCTCGGCCTTGATTTGAAACTGTTTAGTCGACTTCAATTACTTTTATTTGTGATACCATTCCGGTTGAACTTTTGATGTTCATTGGCCTTGAGTTGAACCTATTTTGAGACTTGGGTTTGACCTTGGTTTGATGTGTTAGCTGAGCTTATTTGTGTAGTCTTCATCCTGTTCAGTAGTACAACAGAGTTTAACATGTCTCTGTCATTTACTTTTGCCATAAAAGCAACATTATAGTGTTCTTCACTGTTTGCATTTGCATACCACTGTAATTCTATCACCTGTGACTCGAGTTCTTTACTTGATGTCATTTGAGCTCCTTCATGATATTTTCATGTTATTGCTACACTTGTATGTGTCGTTCACCATTGATACAATGTTTTAGTTACATCTTTTGATCTGCACATCCAGGTGCCTTCTCTGTCTCATTTATTCTTTTGGTTCCACTGCACAACTTTGAGCCTTCTTGCTTATGCTCAGATCATTTCGAGTTTGGGCTTGCATCTGAGTTTTTGTGCAGTTTGCCTTGTATTTTGTTGTGGTCGCAGTCCCATTTTTGTTGCAAATTTGGACTGTATATATATTGACTGGAGCCTTTTGTTGTTCTACTGCAACTTTGGTTTGCATAACTGATGTGCAGTAGCCAGTTGCACTTGTCCTGTCTTCTTGTTTATTCCTGAGCACTTCGACCTGTTGCACACATTGCTTTTGTAGATGTTGATGTTGTAGTTGTTCGTCTTGGCATTTGATCTGTAGTTGGTCTGTAGCATGATATTGCATTTGCACTGACTTCTTTGTGGTTTAGTTTCATACTACTGTCACTTGTTTCGAGCTCATATACATGTTTTACAGTTGCATTCCTGTATATGTGTTCTGATATTTTTGGGTTGACTTGAGCAGTGCTATTTGCTTCCATGTCTGATTTTAGTGGTTCATTTGCTTGTTGTACTTGAGTCACTTTGGTATTGAGTTGCTTCCTTTACCTTGACATTTTATTTCAAGTGTCCCTGTCTTTGTAATGTTCATCTGATTTATGGTCTTACTGTCTCCATTCAAAGAAATATTGTTGCAGTGAGCTCTTTCGTTGCTGCACTGTCTTGTTCTCGAATCGGATACATCACATTGATGCCTTGTATCATTTGCATTTTGTCATTTTGATTCACTGATGGCATTTGGATTGTATTTGAGTTGTCATCAGTTGCATGCATTCCTCTGCATTCATTGTTGTCCACCCTGGTTTCACTGCTTTGACTTGTCTGTCCTGTGATTGCCACTGACACTTGATCTTGCTGTGACATTGTGACTTGGTTCACTTTGTCACTGCACATCTACATATGCTTGACCTATTTCTATTGTAGTTGTACTGGGGTATACACTGCATATCCATGTGTCATTTTCGCTTGCATCTGTTCATCCCTGAGCACTTGCTGACCTGCTGCATTTTCGTAGCAGTTTTACCCTTGTCCCTTGTGGTGACTTTATACTCTGTTGTGGCGAGGCAGTGCACGCGTGCGTGCACTGCAGCCACACCGAATTGACAGATCTTAATCGATATCTCTTTTATTCTTAATTCATCGACCTGTTTTGTAATTAGTAAGCTGTATTGGCGAGGCAGTACATGTTAGTTTGTACTGCAGCCAATTAGCATTGATATTTTTAAAATTTGACATTTCAATTATTTAAACTGCTTTGGATTTCTGTTTCGTGGATTAACACTGTTTAGTGTTACATCTGCCGTTATCCAATTCTCGTATCGAGAGTTGGATATACGAGATTTCTGTGACTGTCATCTGTATTGAGATTGATTATTACCGCCTTTATGCACTAATAAACTGGTTGGAATTAGACTGATCCGGGTATTATTTTCTTTTGAATGTAATACTCGGGTCAGACCGAGTATTTACAGGTTGTAGATTTTTAGCTTTGGGTTGCTGCTAGAGCTATGAAGACTTTTTATATCAGTTGAAGTGGTCTTCGTCTTGTTGTAGTAGTCAGTGTGTCTGTTTTAAGATGATAATGTATTCATGTATATTAGTCGATAATGTACTTGTATATATAACTTCTTGAGTCGACAATTGTAGTTGTATCATTTGTATTGTGTCAAATGTATTGTAACTGGTATCAGTTATTGTATATATGAGACTTTTCGTTCCATCTTTATTCCGCATTTATGTTATCTGTGTTATTTTTATATTTATTGTCCTAAACTATTATAGCCACTGTGTAGTAGCTTTGAGTTTGTAACGGTATGTCGGATTTCCTCTAAAAGATGAAATGCATGTTATTCTATCTGACATATCGGTGCTCGCACAAAGCAATTACATGGATGGTCGCTCCTCAACAGCCTTATTCTCCGTGCTAGTTGACAGCACTACACCGTAGTGTTCTTGGCTAGCGTGGGTATAGAGGTGGGGCGTCACAGCTTGGTATCAGAGCCTGGGGTTTAGGACAATTATAAAACATAACTTAGATGGAGCATGTGTTACAACTATTTGTCGATGTTTTATCTCTCATCTTTACATATGATTATTTTTGACTGTTAGGTATGAATTCCTAACGCTTATTCTTGTGTTTTCGGCTTTGAATTGATTTAGCCGATGTTGATTTTGTTTTAATTTGGCAAATTAAAGCCGTTTTGACTTTTGGACTTTGTTCCACTTTTGTTCTATGCTATGAGTGTCATTGTGTACCTGTTACACTGTGATGAAAAATAGCTGGACCAGTTGCAAATTGAGTGATTTTGATTTCTCATTCACATCTAGTTCGAATCTCAACGATTTTGAACTTGATATTTTGTGTTTTCCTCATCTTGAATTCCATTCGACTGCGGTCACTTTGTTTTTGAGAAATTGTTAATTTCTTGATTTTCAAGACTCTGATTTTATTTGCCGTTGGTTTCTTTGATAATGATGATTGATTCATTTTGTACTCGACTGCGGCTATTAACTGTTGGCTTCGACATTGACTTGATTCTTACTTTTGTTGAAGTCAATTATGCATTTCTACTCGTTTTGCTTTGTTTTTCCAGTTGATATCGATTCTTCTTTCCTATTTAGTTGTTATCACCTTTATTGATTTTGATAACTTCTATTTTCTGGAATTTTTGGGTGTTCCTATTTTAATAAATTCAGTATCGATTTCTTTGGATTCCATTCACATCTTCGTATGTGAATTCTAGTGATTGATTGTTTCTACAATCATTTTTGTGATTTGTCACTTTAAAAATATAAAGGTTTTCTATACTAGTAGTAAATATTAAAATCCTTTTCTCCAAACGATTTCAAAAAATTAGTTTACTACAAGCTCTTTTCCTAAATCGTTTTCCAATCTATTAATATATACAAGCCTTTATTTCACTCGTATGAGAAATTGAATTAAACGGCCTAGTAAAACAAGTGGTATGAAACGCTTGCGTTTACTTCGTCGGTTAACTCCTGGACTTGTTCGATTGAACCCTTTTCGTGACAATTTCCTAGTGAAGATTTACAGCTTGTTCGTAAATATTTAAGTTAAGCAAGTGGTTATGGGACATGAAGCTAAACTCATATATTTACTAGCTTGGTGTGATTGACACTTCTTTATGATCATGACGATCATTTTTATGATTTAGACTGGACCTCATCGGTGTGATTTCGTCTCACACATATCTCTTGGGCTTTGAGGATTGTCTAGACACCAGTGTGTGATTTCGTCTCACACATATTGCACGGTTAGACTAGGCCTCATCGGTGTGATTTCGTCTCACACATATCTCTTGGGCTTTGAGGGTTGTCTGGATACTCTTTGTGTGATTTTTATGATTTAGACTAGCAACTGTGCGATGTCTCTTTGTCTGCGAGGGAGACTAAACCCCGCTTTGTTGTAGGGTAGCGCCCTACGGTCTTCGGGCCATTCCTGTGTGAAAATTTAATGGATGGCTTCCATGAGATAGCGTCTCGTCATGTGATACCGGTCGGTGAGTTTTCATACTCCCATTTTTGTGATAGGCCTTTCCCCTTTTCTTTTTATGATTTAGACTAGCGATTATGCGATGTCTCTTTGTCTGCGAGGGAGACTAGACCCCGCTTTGTTGTAGGGTAGCGCCCTACGGTCTTCGGACCATTCCTGTGTGAAACTTTATTGGTTAGCCACCAAGAGATAGCGTCTCGTTCATGTGATACCGGTGTTTTGGAGTTTTCATACTCCCATTTTATGCTAGGCCTTTTCCCCCCCTTAATGTGTTTTCTGGATTTCTTGTGATGATTTCTAGAATTTGTGCTTCACCAATTTTCGTGATTTCTATTGACAAGTTTCGTCAATTTATGTGTATTGGTGAATTCATGTGTTATTGACTTGTTATGAATACAAGTTTAGGGTATGATATCCCTTTCTATCTTTGAGAAGATTCTTGTGACATCTTTGATGAATGAAAATTCATTTGGTATTATATTTTGATGCCAGTTATTTTAATGAGACTTTGACGTGTTAACTTCGGTAACCGTCAATTTTGAAATGGATTTACAAGCGGTTCTCCCGCAACACTGATATTGCTAATTTAATCACGCGTTTTCAAAATTCTTTATTTTTAAAAGTTGTTTCAAAAATATAAATTAAAATTGTTTTCAAATTTTTACAGCTTACATTTTCAAAAGAACGAGGAAGCGATTTAAACATTTCAGAAAAATCAAGGACTATGACCCCTTTCTTTTACTGATTCGCTTAATTCCGGACTTGTCCGTTTGAGAATGTGAAATGTTATTTTTAAAACACACAATCCTGCACTTTCAAGGAAACGATAAAGAGATTTAAACGATTTAGCAAAAGTACGGACTATGAAACCATACTTTTACTACTTCGGTTAATTCCGGACTCGTTAATTGAATATTTATGACTTCTGATTATCGTTTTTGATAATCAGATGTTTGTGATTTCTGATTATCATTTTTGATAATCAGATATTTGTGAAATTTGATTATCGTTTAAGATAATTAAATATTTTTCGATTTGATTAATCGAATATTTGTGTTTCTGATTATCGTTTTTGATAATCAGATATTTGTGAAATTTGATTATCATTTGAGATAATTAAATATTTTTCGATTTGATTAATCGAATGTTTGTGTTTCTGATTATCGTTTTTGATAATCAGATATTTGTGAAATTTGATTATCATTTAAGATAATTAAATATTTTTCGATTTGATTAATCGAATATTTGTGTTTCTGATTATCGTTTTTGATAATCAGATATTTGTGAAATTTAATTATCATTTGAGATAATTAAATATTTTTCGATTTGATAATCGAATCTTTGTGATTTCTGATTATCGTTTTTGATAATCAGATATTTGTGAAATTTGATTATCGTTTGAGATAATTAAATATTTTTCGATTTGATAATCGAATCTTTGTGATTTCTGATTATCGTTTTTGATAATCAGATATTTGTGAAATTTGATTATCGTTTGAGATAATTAAATATTTTTCGATTTGATAATCGAATCTTTGTGATTTCTGATTATCGTTTTTGATAATCAGATATTTGTTGTAACGACCCGATATTTTGGACCATTCGCATCCATTATAAGTGTATAGGTAGACACTCATGCCGGAGTTGAATTGCTCAAAATACCGCGTTGTTAATTTAAATTTGGCAAAACATAGCATATGCAGTAAATAAATCAATCACAGAATCACAGACACAAAGTAATACAATAATACGCAGCGGAATAGATAAAATAGTAGTTCATGAAGCTACTATATAAACATCAGAGTTAGAAATAAAATACAACAAAATATCTCAAATACAGTGAAGTCTCCAATCCAAACAGATGACTTCTGTGAACGTATCAACTGGAAAGCTGGAAGCTGAATCAAAAGTTGGATCTCCAAAGGAAGCTCCAAACTCCAAAGGTGAGTCTCAAATGCTGTATCACTCGGTCTGACCCGAGCGTAAAGCAAAACACAAAACACTCGAGTCAGGATTAACATTCTTATATAAATAAATCCAACTCAAGTGAAACATCAATTGAAATACAAGTAACTTAAAGGATGCTTGGGATAACCATCCTCTAAGGATCTTCAGAACTATCTACAAGGTGGAAATATACACTGTAACACCGTGGTCATTTCAATTTAATTTATACTTCAACCCAAATATCATTTCATTTCAAATATATCTATTTTCCAAAATAGTATATATATATTAAATGATTTAAAAAGTAAAGTATTTAATATTTTCTCAAGTCTCGCAAATCGATTCAAATCAACTCAAATTTCAAATTCCAATTTAATTCAATCTAAATTCATCTATTCAATCCAGTTCTAAATATACCATTTAAATTTTCAATATATTTCAAAACTTTAATATTCAACATTTTCAAAGTTAAATTTAACAGTTTCATATAGCACTTGATTTAACTTTATTATTATTTAATCAGGGAATATTCACTTAATAAATCCAATATCATTTAACTAGCCTTAAATTTCATTTTTACTAAGTATTTCCTTAAATTTATTTAAATAAGAAATATTCATTTAATTATTTAAATCAAACTCAAGTTATAAATCATATCTAAAATCCCAATTTCAATAAGCTTTAAATTGGTTTAATTAAATAAAATTCTTTACTAAATTCAAATCATCTTCCCAACCTTAACTTATTCAAATTTTTGCCAAAATCTATTTCGAAATATAAATTTTATACTTAACATATTATATGTATTAAATCCATCTTAATTAAATTAAATATCATTATTAAATCTATATATATTATTTCCATTTATATATAAAAATTTTAAGAATCAACATTTGCTAAAACCATATATTTCTTTCCAAAACCATAGAATTCATTTTTAAAAATATTTATATATATGGACCAACGGTGTCTGTATATATATTTATCATATGGTTAAGTGATACAGATATTTATCATTTCAATCCGAAATTTAAATATATACGGGTAGATATCATTTCGACCCGTAATCCCAATTTCAATTCAAATGAAAATCGCTTGGGTTTATCATTTCAACCCATAACGAAATTCTCCTATTCTAAAGTCCGTTCGGGTATGTATCATTTCAACCCATAGTGAATTCTATACTAACAGGGAACTTGCAGAGTGATAACAGATACTAAAAAAAAAATATAACAGCATGCATATATCATCAGTATAAATAACAGATACGGGTGTCAGATGTCACAGGTGAACAGATACAAATAATAGTAATAACCGGCATATAATACTAGATACTGGTGTCAGATGTCACAGGTGAACAGTTATAGATAATAGCATATATAACAATGTAAATAACTACAGCAGCATATTTCAATTGCTATTTCAATTGAAATCAAATTTAAATAATAAAAGAACGTTAATCGTGAGTGATTGCTCACCTTTCGAGGCTAGAGATGAATGAGAATGGGTGTGTTACGAACTGGATCACGTTCAAGACCGTCGAACAAATCCAAACAACAATTTCAAAGCGAGGTAAGCTGAAAGTGGATTGATGGGCAAACTGAAAGATAGGGATTGATGAGAACGAATCAGAATCATCTAGATAGAACAGAATATGATTATTACCTCGTTGAATCAATATTTAAAACAAATAAATAAAATATATAATTAAAAATCAATATTTCTAAACACATATATTTAAGAGTCAGTTTATTTTAAACTTTCAAATCAAAACAACTTTGTATGCATAGATCTATGATAAAACAAAGATGTAATGCATGTATGTAGGTAGAATTGTGAACCAACCATATGTAAACTAATGCATAATTCTTGAAATGCAGCAATGTTCGTATACTGTTATGTAAACTATACTAAATGCATACCCATAACAAGCGTTTTATATATGTTTACAATATAAAGAATTTTAATAAAACCATTAATCATCTCATATTATAATAATAACCTCTGTACTATCAAATCAATTATAACAGTGGATATGCCAACTATATATGATAATATGCAGCTACGCCCATATATGTTTATACTTATATACTAAATAAACTAATCTGTAAGTCAACTGACAATAATACAAACTACTCTATAAGCCAACTGACAATAGTTAAGGTCCGAAAGTTTATTATAATTTTTATATATGTATAACTGAGACCACAGTACTTTGATTGTATAAACTTATATATTTTATATAACATACACCTTATATAAACTATCTATAAACTTATACAACTATGCAGACAACCCAACAGCAACCTATTATAATATATGCAAACTATCACCGAAAAAAATGCAGACTATAAACATACTCAGACAACAAACTGTATGATAATATATATTTTTGTTTGAAAATATATCCACTAACTTATTATATAACAAATATTATAAAACTATTCGTATATTAACTGAACATGTATAACTACTTTATTTTGATCATTTGCGTTGTTTTTTTTTTGACTTGGACAATGGGGAAAACATTGATAACAATGATGATGTTTTTGTTGACAATGGTGACATGTGAACAACAATTAACTAAGCGTAAGAAGACAAGATTTTGCCAATATGCAGATCCTGAACTTCCGATTACTCAAATGCTAGCACAACGAATACAGAGGGGAGATAGCTCGACTGAAAGTACAGAATTGCTGGATTTTCTCGTGAATCAAATCAACAACAATGATAGCTCATCTGATGAAAATCCACCAGATTGTATCGTTAGCTAAGGAGTGCAGTACATATAGGGATAATTATATGCCCATATTTTACATTAAGTTTGCTTATGTGTTGCGTACTTATTAGGTCTTGGATTTCTCTGTTCGGCATGCTATCTTAGGTAAATAAGCCCAACTTTGTAAACTCTTCTATATAACAGACCAAAACTACAACAACATGTTATAAATTTTTTATATAAATATACTTTACACGAGAGGAAGAAGCTGCTGGCCGAGGTGACAGGTTGGGTAGCTTCGGTGGCGAGTCTGGCATGGGGAAGCTGCAGTGCAGAGGTGTCTGGGCAGGGCAGGTCGGAGTATAGGGGCGAGAGAGGCTGCTTGAATTCATGGTGGAGAGATGATAGTTGCGTGAGAAATTAACAGGGAGACGAATGAAATGGAACAAAACGAAAGAGATAAAGAAAATGTACGTGCACCCCGAAACGTTTGTGTCTTTTCGGATTTTTGACTTTTGGGTGTTCAAACCGAAGAATGGAAAAGGACACAAGATATATCTGTGATTAACACAGCGAGCTGGACCAGATGGAGGACACAGAATTGCAAATGGACCCCATTTGGTGAATCGTTACATTTTGCATTTTGTTGATTCCGTCGCGCACCAGACTCCGAAATAATCTAATGAATATATCACGGTGATCAGTGCGATGAGACGGACAAGAGGAAACAGAAATATCAGTGTCAGGACCTTCCTATCAAAAGTCCATACGGACCCTGATATACGTTGCTATTCCGTACGGAAAAATCCAAACGGAGCTAGAAACGTCCGAATTTTGCGAAACAAATTTCGCAGTCTGATTCAGAATGATCTGAATAAATTTTCTCCTGTTGACATATTTTGGTTTCGGAAAACTTTTAAATTCACTGTTATTAACCGGTTTGATTTGAAATGAAATTTCACAGGAAAATAAACTTCAATATTATCAGATGAAAATTTACCAGTTGCTATATTAAAATAGACGTATTTCAAATAATAAATTTTTAATTTCAAATTTTATTGTTTAAAATTTTACAAATTTCCAGTTAAATATACTTTTAAAACCATTAAATTTTGCGGGTCGTTACACTCTCCCCCACTCAAAACTTTTCGTCCCCGAAAAGGAAGGTGGTAGGAGAATAGAACAACCAGAAATAAAAGTAGACTGAAATTCAAGATTAAACAATTAATTTGAACTATATAAATTTTACTTAAAATTTGAAACTTCATTTGCAATTCAATTATCTTATATAATTTAATACTTTCCATTTGTAAAATTTCTTTCTTCCTTTATAAATACCATTTATATGTTTAAATAACAACTTTATAATTATGAGAAAACTATTTGAAAACAATTATTTACGTTATTACTTATATTTAAAAAGAAGCTATTTGAAAACATTAAATCCATAATTTATAAATTTATTAATTTGTCTCAAGATACCTTTCAACATTATTAATAATCAATAATCATTTACTTTAAATCTATTTTATTTAATTATTAACCTCAAAAATATTTATAACACTAAACTTTCTATTAAACCATGTAGTCTATAATTAAACAACATTTTAAAGAATATAGTCAACAAGGAAAAGAAGGAGGATTTGGAAAACAGAATATAGGTGAATAAATAAAGCTGAGCAGATAAGGTAGATTCAAAAGAATAGAATCGGGCACGAATAATTAATTTAGAACCATAAGGGTTTTGATTCCAAATATTGATACAAAATTTTCTTTGTTGGAAATACTTTTATTATAAAATACCTTTATAACGAAACAAATTTTCTTTCGAAAATACTTTTATAACTCGATGTTTCAACAAGTTTATCCTTGTTCCTGTAGACTCTGGTAGTGCGTTGATCAGACGCAAAACTAGAATTCTCCAAGTACTTAGTAGACTTGTTTCAACACCCAGTGAAAATACTGGAAAAACTTTTAAAAATAGATATGGAAAGTACAATCCAATCAAAAACGAATCAAATCATGGATCGCAGATACACAATGGTTACGCCTGGGTCCCCCAGGAAACATCCGTACCTTTTAAGCATTCACTGCCTTGCGAATTTCGCCATGCAACAAAACTGTGGACCGCAGGATACATAAAAATGGTTACGCCTGGATCCCCCAGGAAACATCCATACCCCATAAGCAATCTCTGCCTTGCGGATTACGCCACTAACACGACCATAGATCGCAGATACACAATGGTTACGCCTGGATCCCCCAGGAAACATCCGTACCTTTTAAGCAATCACTGCCTTACGAATTACGCTATGCAGTCGAGTTCGTAAGACCATGGGTAACGCCATGGAATTCGAAGGACACTCGAGTACCATATCCAGAAAACCAAAAATCAGAGAGAATAATATCGATAGAATGAATCCAAGATGTGGCCACAAATCGGATATCAAGCAGAAGGCACTTTCCATATCTTTACTTCGAAAATATGTATCATATAGTACCTTTTCAAATCACTTTCAAATATCGTACTTATATAAAATCCATTATATATAAGATTTAATTTTCAAATCAAATACTTTCCAAAATCAATAGTATATCAAATCATACTTATATAGACTTCAATTATATAAGATTTCACTTTCAAATTGAGTACCTTTCCAAGTCTATAGTTTTCGAATCAATTTCATACTCATACAAATCAATTTTATATAAGTTCGACAACTCCCAAATCAAGTTTTTAGTAACATAAGGTTCTTAAATTCCAATTTGTTTCAATATCAGTTCAATTTCAAAATCATATACCATTTCACCAAATTATTTCTTCTCAAATCAAATATCTTTAGTTCCAAAGTTTCCAAAATAATAAATTTAGGAAATAAATCCAAATTTCCAAATCAAAATAATTAAGTCAAACAATTCATTTCCAAAATCAATGGTTTTCAAAATTATCTTATATTTACATAAGGTCCATCTTATATCAGGATCAAAATTTTCAAAAATAAATTTCGTTGTATTAAGAGCCATATGAGATTGAATATCTTTGCTTTTATGGGTTATATAACTTTGTAATTTAAATTGGAAATTTTCTTTTAGTAAGCAAAGATATTCTAACTCGACAGCTTTCAATTTCAGCGTCAAAATATATCAACGATATTAGAATATAAGATGTACATACGTCATCATTTCACAGAATCTCATTTGATCGCTCGCTCGATCACACAAGTTCTCTTTCGAACTAGTATTGTCCATTCGACTTCCCTAATGCGGATTTCGATATGGTTTCTCGACTAGAAGCCATCAGTCTCCTTGCATAGCCATATACTATGATAGAGAATTCTAGAATCAAGTCCAAAATCCATATCCAATATTCGCCGTCAAGAATCAAATGAGAAATCCTAGCACGAAATGGTGTAATTCACCTCGAACTTGTGTACTCAACCAGGGTCAAATTAATTATGCGAATAAAACAGCATACGTACAACTTATATATTTATTCCAACTTGTTAAAAATATAGTTTCATAAAGATGTTACTAAGTTAAAACATTTAAACTAAATTTTATTCAAAATATATTGAAGACGAAATTCTTTTCAAAACATTTCAAATCTAAATTTCATATTAGAAAAATTTAAAATTTGCCTTATTCATATACTTAACAAAACAGTTTCAACTTATTTAAATCATATTACTTCATATTTAAACATTCAAAACAAATTTATATACTTTATCAAATAATTCATACATTTCAAAATTTCTTAGCTTTGAAAAGTTAACCTTGATTTGGAAGTGCTCGAACCTTCAAAATAGTTGAAGAAATCATTTTCAAATTCAAGAGTTGGAAATCAGCAATAAATCAGTAAATCAATTTTAATAGATGGGGTTATATCAAATCCGAAACTCAAGGACTGAACACCGGCTTACTTCAAATCATTTCAAATATATATACATATATACTTTGAATATCAAATCTTACTTCGGAATTTGAAATCAAAATTGGTTACGCAAAATCACTCGCATAGTAAAGCTATTGAAGTGGCCTATCCCCCACTCTGAAACTCGAAAATCAATGTCGATGATGCGTGCACTCATCACCGAAATTATTTTCCAGCGACATAAGTGAGTTCTGGACTTCTATTTTCTCAAACTTCTTTTGAAATTTCTTCGAAATCATTCGAAACTCATTAAAATCATTGAAACATTTCTTATTCGGAAAATATTTTAAATCATACTATTATTATATATTTCAAAATCTTAAAACCAATTTCAAAATACCGGAGTTCAATTCTCGAATTTCAAATTTAAAATCCTTTAGTCATAAATCATTTTTAGATAAATCAAATTTCTTATATAGTTTTTTTTTTCAAAATTACAAATCCTTTCGAAACCTCAAATTCTTATTTTAAAGGGTTTATAATCTTTATCAAAAACATTTCACTTTTATATATAGAATATAATCATACTTATTAAAATAATAATTTCGGTTTAGAAAATAATTTCTAAAATATAAACAAACCCGATTTTCAAAGGACGATTCACGAACGGATTTCAAAACAAAGATAGAGATTCAAATTAGAGGGACTCTTGTCAAATAGAATTTTGATTCAAAGATAAGCTCGAACGAGATGAGATAATTAAATTTCAAAATAGAAGATGAATATACTTATATAAATCGCGGATGACCCTAGGGTCAACCGTGACTTCAGGAACAAGATCGATGCAGAAATTCCAAGAAAAACCAACATTCGATCGCAAGAGATAGTGGCATCTAAAACAAAGATATAGAAATCTCCAGTGAATCAATGCCAATTGTGAAGGAGTTTCACCCCTTCACAAATCATTCAAAGATTGGTGGGATCCTATTCTTATAGAGATCATTCGAAGTGGAGTTATGGGATACTCTAGAATCAAAAGAATACCAATAGAGAGGGACAAGAATGAATTTTGAAACCGTAGGGAACGTTCCAAAGTTCAACGGAAATCGAGTCAAAAGGAAGGGATTAAACTCGAATGAAAAAGATTCTGTAAATAAATTTACAATATATGCTAAGTTTCGCCTAGAGCCAAAGCTCTGATACCAACTGTAACGACCCGATATTTTGGACCATTCGCATCCATTATAAGTGTATAGGTAGACACTCATGCCGGAGTTGAATTGCTCAAAATACCGCGTTGTTAATTTAAATTTGGCAAAACATAGCATATGCAGTAAATAAATCAATCACAGAATCACAGACACAAAGTAATACAATAATACGCAGCGGAATAGATAAAATAGTAGTTCATGAAGCTACTATATAAACATCAGAGTTAGAAATAAAATACAACAGAATATCTCAAATACAGTGAAGTCTCCAATCCAAACAGATGACTTCTGTGAACGTATCAACTGGAAAGCTGGAAGTTGAATCAAAAGTTGGATCTCCAAAGGAAGCTCCAAACTCCAAAGGTGAGTCTCAAATGCTGTATCACTCGGTCTGACCCGAGCGTAAAGCAAAACACAAAACACTCGAGTCAGGATTAACATTCTTATATAAATAAATCCAACTCAAGTGAAACATCAATTGAAATACAAGTAATGTGACGACCCGCCATCCTACGACAAGGAAGACGCATCGTTTTGAAGAAAAGAAAGAGGTGAGAAAGTAGAAAAGAAGAGAAGAAAGAAAGAACAACAACAGAATCTCAACAGCGGAACGAATAATTTATATTAATAACAAAAGTATTACATCATATACAATGATTATCAGAGTTACACAGATTATACAACACATACTAGACAGTTATAAACATCTGTCTAGTTATTACAACTCAACACAAAACTCTATTCAGAGATTAAACACAGCGGAATACTATATCTACGAACGCCGAAGCCTCCTGCTCCATTGCTCCTCCAGATAACTCGTCAAAGCTAAACCTGAATCCTTGGGTACTCAAATTTTTACGAGTAGCCAAGGGATTCAGGTTTAGCTTTGACGAGTTATCTGGAGGAGCAATGGAGCAGGAGGCTTCGGCGTTCGTAGATATAGTATTCCGCTGTGTTTAATCTCTGAATAGAGTTTTGTGTTGAGTTGTAATAACTAGACAGATGTTTATAACTGTCTAGTATGTGTTGTATAATCTGTGTAACTCTGATAATCATTGTATATGATGTAATACTTTTGTTATTAATATAAATTATTCGTTCCGCTGTTGAGATTCTGTTGTTGTTCTTTCTTTCTTCTCTTCTTTTCTACTTTCTCACCTCTTTCTTTTCTTCAAAACGATGCGTCTTCCTTGTCGTAGGATGGCGGGTCGTCACAAGTAACTTAAAGGATGCTTGGGATAACCATCCTCTAAGGATCTTCAGAACTATCTACAAGGTGGAAATATACACTGTAACACCGTGGTCATTTCAATTTAATTTATACTTCAACCCAAATATCATTTCATTTCAAATATATCTATTTTCCAAAATAGTATATATATATTAAATGATTTAAAAAGTAAAGTATTTAATATTTTCTCAAGTCTCGCAAATCGATTCAAATCAACTCAAATTTCAAATTCCAATTTAATTCAATCTAAATTCATCTATTCAATCCAGTTCTAAATATACCATTTAAATTTTCAATATATTTCAAAACTTTAATATTCAACATTTTCAAAGTTAAATTTAACAGTTTCATATAGCACTTGATTTAACTTTATTATTATTTAATCAGGGAATATTCACTTAATAAATCCAATATCATTTAACTAGCCTTAAATTTCATTTTTACTAAGTATTTCCTTAAATTTATTTAAATAAGAAATATTCATTTAATTATTTAAATCAAACTCAAGTTATAAATCATATCTAAAATCCCAATTTCAATAAGCTTTAAATTGGTTTAATTAAATAAAATTCTTTACTAAATTCAAATCATCTTCCCAACCTTAACTTATTCAAATTTTTGCCAAAATCTATTTCGAAATATAAATTTTATACTTAACATATTATATGTATTAAATCCATCTTAATTAAATTAAATATCATTATTAAATCTATATATATTATTTCCATTTATATATAAAAATTTTAAGAATCAACATTTGCTAAAACCATATATTTCTTTCCAAAACCATAGAATTCATTTTTAAAAATATTTATATATATGGACCAACGGTGTCTGTATATATATTTATCATATGGTTAAGTGATACAGATATTTATCATTTCAATCCGAAATTTAAATATATACGGGTAGATATCATTTCGACCCGTAATCCCAATTTCAATTCAAATGAAAATCGCTTGGGTTTATCATTTCAACCCATAACGAAATTCTCCTATTCTAAAGTCCGTTCGGGTATGTATCATTTCAACCCATAGTGAATTCTATACTAACAGGGAACTTGCAGAGTGATAACAGATACTAAAAAAAAAATATAACAGCATGCATATATCATCAGTATAAATAACAGATACGGGTGTCAGATGTCACAGGTGAACAGATACAAATAATAGTAATAACCGGCATATAATACTAGATACTGGTGTCAGATGTCACAGGTGAACAGTTATAGATAATAGCATATATAACAATGTAAATAACTACAGCAGCATATTTCAATTGCTATTTCAATTGAAATCAAATTTAAATAATAAAAGAACGTTAATCGTGAGTGATTGCTCACCTTTCGAGGCTAGAGATGAATGAGAATGGGTGTGTTACGAACTGGATCACGTTCTAGACCGTCGAACAAATCCAAACAACAATTTCAAAGCGAGGTAAGCTGAAAGTGGATTGACGGGCAAACTGAAAGATAGGGATTGATTAGAACGAATCAGAATCATCTAGATAGAACAGAATATGATTATTACCTCGTTGAATCAATATTTAAAACAAATAAATAAAATATATAATTAAAAATCAATATTTCTAAACACATATATTTAAGAGTCAGTTTATTTTAAACTTTCAAATCAAAACAACTTTGTATGCACAGATCTATGATAAAACAAAGATGTAATGCATGTATGTAGGTAGAATTGTGAACCAACCATATGTAAACTAATGCATAATTCTTGAAATGCAGCAATGTTCGTATACTGTTATGTAAACTATACTAAATGCATACCCATAACAAGCGTTTTATATATGTTTACAATATAAAGAATTTTAATAAAACCATTAATCATCTCATATTATAATAATAACCTCTGTACTATCAAATCAATTATAACAGTGGATATGCCAACTATATATGATAATATGCAGCTACGCCCATATATGTTTATACTTATATACTAAATAAACTAATCTGTAAGTCAACTGACAATAATACAAACTACTCTATAAGCCAACTGACAATAGTTAAGGTCCGAAAGTTTATTATAATTTTTATATATGTATAACTGAGACCACAGTACTTTGATTGTATAAACTTATATATTTTATATAACATACACCTTATATAAACTATCTATAAACTTATACAACTATGCAGACAACCCAACAGCAACCTATTATAATATATGCAAACTATCACCGAAAAAAATGCAGACTATAAACATACTCAGACAACAAACTGTATGATAATATATATTTTTGTTTGAAAATATATCCACTAACTTATTATATAACAAATATTATAAAACTATTCGTATATTAACTGAACATGTATAACTACTTTATTTTGATCATTTGCGTTGTTTTTTTTTTGACTTGGACAATGGGGAAAACATTGATAACAATGATGATGTTTCTGTTGACAATGGTGACATGTGAACAACAATTAACTAAGCGTAAGAAGACAAGATTTTGCCAATATGCAGATCCTGAACTTCCGATTACTCAAATGCTAGCACAACGAATACAGAGGGGAGATAGCTCGACTGAAAGTACAGAATTGCTGGATTTTCTCGTGAATCAAATCAACAACAATGATAGCTCATCTGATGAAAATCCACCAGATTGTATCGTTAGCTAAGGAGTGCAGTACATATAGGGATAATTATATGCCCATATTTTACATTAAGTTTGCTTATGTGTTGCGTACTTATTAGGTCTTGGATTTCTCTGTTCGGCATGCTATCTTAGGTAAATAAGCCCAACTTTGTAAACTCTTCTATATAACAGACCAAAACTACAACAACACGTTATAAATTTTTTATATAAATATACTTTACACGAGAGGAAGAAGCTGCTGGCCGAGGTGACAGGTTGGGTAGCTTCGGTGGCGAGTCTGGCATGGGGAAGCTGCAGTGCAGAGGTGTCTGGGCAGGGCAGGTCGGAGTACAGGGGCGAGAGAGGCTGCTTGAATTCATGGTGGAGAGATGATAGTTGCGTGAGAAATTAACAGGGAGACGAATGAAATGGAACAAAACGAAAGAGATAAAGAAAATGTACGTGCACCCCGAAACGTTTGTGTCTTTTCGGATTTTTGACTTTTGGGTGTTCAAACCGAAGAATGGAAAAGGACACAAGATATATCTGTGATTAACACAGCGAGCTGGACCAGATGGAGGACACAGAATTGCAAATGGACCCCATTTGGTGAATCGTTACATTTTGCATTTTGTTGATTCCGTCGCGCACCAGACTCCGAAATAATCTAATGAATATATCATGGTGATCAGTGCGATGAGACGGACAAGAGGAAACAGAAATATCAGTGTCAGGACCTTCCTATCAAAAGTCCATACGGACCCTGATATACGTTGCTATTCCGTACGGAAAAATCCAAACGGAGCTAGAAACGTCCGAATTTTGCGAAACAAATTTCGCAGTCTGATTCAGAATGATCTGAATAAATTTTCTCCTGTTGACATATTTTGGTTTCGGAAAACTTTTAAATTCACTGTTATTAACCGGTTTGATTTGAAATGAAATTTCACAGGAAAATAAACTTCAATATTATCAGATGAAAATTTACCAGTTGCTATATTAAAATAGACGTATTTCAAATAATAAATTTTTAATTTCAAATTTTATTGTTTAAAATTTTACAAATTTCCAGTTAAATATACTTTTAAAACCATTAAATTTTGCGGGTCGTTACATTTGTGAAATTTGATTATCGTTTGAGATAATTAAATATTTTTCGATTTGATAATCGAATCTTTGTGATTTCTGATTATCGTTTTTGATAATCAGATATTTGTGAAATTGATTATCGTTTGAGATAATTAAATATTTTTCGATTTGATAATCGAATAATTGTGGTTTCTGCTTATCGTTTTTGATAATCGGATATTTGTAAAAAAAAAAAAAAAATTCGACTATCGTTTTTGATGATTGAATATTTGCGATTTTGAGATTCGAGCTTCGTCTTTTTCTCTGACGATTCAGGTGAGTAATTTGATTTACTCACATTCAATTCGTGCAGTATGTGAATTCTGCTCTGTCTTCCCTTTTCTTTTAAATGCTGGAACTCGATTGATTCTTGCTTTTGATAGTCGTCTGATTTTGACTCCTTGATCCCCACGATTGTTGATTCCTTTGATTTGAATCAGTCGAACCTTTTTATTCTATATCTAATACTTCCCCTGTTGGCATTTTCTTTGCTTATGCATTCGACATTGTTATGTTCTTATGGTTGTTACCTCTTTCCCACTTATCCCTTAGGATTGCGAGGACGCAATTTCTTTAAGAAGGGGAGTCTGTAACAACCCGGCATTCCGTACCCATTTTCTTATCGTCTCTTGACGATTTAATCTGGGAACGAATAACTTCTGGCATTTTAATCAAATTGAAATTCAGGGATAAAATTTTGTTATTCGCTATTTGGAATTTTTAAAGCCGTTCTAAATGTTGAACGAGCTTTAGAAAGATTCGTTAAGTGTCGTTTGGGTTTAAACAATAATCTCGGCCCATGATCTTTTGTTTTGAAACCGAGATTTCACTCAACACCCAAACAACCCATCTCCTTTCCCCTTTTTCATTCAATTGCATTCAACCCGATTCAATTTTCTTTTGCTTGTGAAATAATGGCGGCTGAGAAAAACTTCTCTCGTTCGATCTGGAAAGATTAAAGCTTTTGTCTTGTTCGTTCTTTCAATGCTTGCTAGGGCTTTCGTTCGCTCTGATCTTCGGGCTTTGTATGTCGAAGCATGCGATGGTTTCGATTGGATGATTTTCGATGTCGCCTGTCTCGATCGAAGTTTCTGCTCTTCGTGCTCGCTCGTAGAAGAAGCTCCTCTGTGGTGACTCTGGCTTAACTTCGTTCGTCGTCCTCACCGCTTCAGCAACGTCTTCGCTTCCATGGCAAAGGTGAGTTCATCTCACATCTAATTCCAGCTCCAGTTCTTTCGTTTTGATTTTTTGTTAAATTGCTTTGCCGTGATGACCACGGCTTTGATAATGTTGCTCCGTGAATTCCTTGCTCTGACCTGTTCGACTTTGGCTTCGATCATTTATAACTTTGTTAATGAGATGTTGTTTACGACTTGGTTCGTTTTCGTGATTGCTATGACTTTGATTTTGGGAATTTCTGGTCTTGTGATGTTCACGGCTTCACCTTTCTGTAGCATACTGAATGAAGTCCATATGCTTACTTTCCCATATCTATTCCATTACAATCTGTACGTGTGCTGTGACGACCCGCCCTTCTCAGCCCTCGAAAATCGACACAAAATACTCAACAGTATAATATGCCGACGATCGAACGCCGGAAAAGACAGATTGTAGGAAAAGAAAGAAGGTAGAAGAAGAAGAATGAACTAAACAACATCAAAACCTCACAGTCGCAGCGGAATAAAATATAATATATAGAACAGAACTTTACACAAATCAAAACTATATCTGTTTATATACAATACATCCTCATCAGAGTATATCAATACAACCAACCATAGCCAGTCAACAATCTCAACAATCACAGCAGCGGAATAATACAAGTACGAGAAATACGTCTCGGACTCCAGCTCCTCTCCTGAGCTCCATAGCAACCTATCCTGAAATATACTCGGTCTGACCCGAGCATTATAATAAAATAACACCCGAGTCAGTCTGGAATACCAGCGCATCATAAATACATCCAAACTGATTATTAAAGTTCAAAAATCCTTTGAAACAAAAGCATCTCGTAAGACCACGCCACAAATAAACATGTCGGGTTTTTACCTTACGATAGCTAAAACACTTTTTATAGAAATCCTCTGATATTATAATAGTGTCTATATACAAATACATATTAAAATAGCCGAAATTGTTACATCTATTAAATTCCGGCATACTAGCCACAACGTGGGTAATACAAACAAAACTCGTACAAGGCACGTAGGGAGAATGGATTTCCAACGAATGACTAGGCACTGGGGTACCACCTGTCACAGTACGTGGCCTAGATCACAGTACCGAGGAGTACGCCCGCTCCCCTGCAACACAAGACCGGAATCATCCCTTACTGGATAATTCCAAGTAAAATCACCCCACGGTTGGGATCAGCAACCGCACCACTAAGCCGAAATAAAAGGGACATCTAGACAGGGATGACCTTACTCTCAAGTGGGGGCTACCCACGAAGCCTTGCTGCATAACCCCTGATTTTCAGTCATTCCCGGTTGATGAGGCTTGAGGCTAAACGATACCTTTATAGAACATTTCACTTTGAATGCCCATCGTCCACCTGACGATGTCACGGAAGCATTCGTCCATACAAGTCCGTCCCGGGTCCGAACGGAACCGAAGGCACTACTCCTACTACATCCATTTTGGAAATATCCTCAGGATTAGTAGCGACTAGTCCTTGCACTTCACTGCTCCATCTTCGACTCCGAATTCGTTTTCGCGAAACGTACAAACCGGATCGAAGTGGTTTTCGAGTCTCCAGACCTAGAATCCCGGTATACGGAAACTCGATCCCGGTCTCTTCGAAACGATCAGCGTATTTGGCCAATATTGATAGTCGGTGATTTAACTATCAATTAATGTTCACAAACATCCATACACATCCATCACACAATAAATAATCTCCATATTATTTATTTGCCTCTAATATCTTTCGAAAATATATTTCACATTTTCAAAACTCGTTTGAAAACAATTTTCCAAACTCTTCCTTAAACTCGGTAAATCCCTTTACCGTTTATTCCCATCGGGAATAACCAAGTATAAAACAATTTGCATTAAAATAGTTAAAATACTTTATACTGAAATATACTTTAAGATATGAAAATTTCTTCTATTTATTTACTCAAAATACAATTTAGAATAGGTGAAGAAAAACTATTATTAAGATAGAAACTTGATTTAAAATAAGAGTTTTTGTTTAACTAATTCAAAATAGCGTTATAAGAAGAAAAATGCTAATTTCAATAACTTAAGTCAAAACCAAATTTTAAATAAATCCATTCGTAAAAATATTTACTAATATATTCTCAAATCATTACGATTTCTAAATTATTAGTTTGTTACTTTAAAAATAACAATGTCTTAAAAATACTCCTTAAACAAATTTTAAACTTAACTTTTTAAATTAAATAAAATCTTTAAAAACACTAACTTGGTTTTCCCAGGGAAACACTTTCCCATTTCAAAACATTTCAAAGTACTCTTTCATATAAATCCACTGATTTATTTCAAGTCAATTTATGATTTCAACATAAATTTCCAATTCCATACTTAACTATAACTTCCTCCGAAGTTAAATCACAATTTTCATTTCCGGAAATTCATTTTTAACTATAGTTTAAACATTTTGGTGAATTTTCAATGGAAGCCAAATTTCCAATTCACTTAATTAAATCCCAATGAAGAAACGACATTTAAAATATTCTATTAACACTTAAAATTGTACATTTAAATTCGGAAGCTTCATTTTAACATATTTTACTTTTCCGGATATCACTATTCATCATTAAAATAAACCGCTGTTATTTTACTCAAATTTATAACTTCATAGAATTCATTCCCAGAAAACTCATATTTCACATTTAACGATTGATAAATTTTCCAGAACATTTAAAAATCCCAATTTTTACCAATTTACATTTCCATTCCAAAAACAGAATTCAAAATTTAAATTCTTTTAAATTCTTATTTATCAATTTCTTTAATTACCCTTAAATCCCAATTTACTCATTTAATTAAATTCTGGATTTACAATTTATCCAACAATATCACATTCACAATTAAATGTCAGATTTATCAATCACAACACATAAACAGGCATCACTATCAATTATAAAATAATTGCTACAATTGTGAGGAATCCAGTTGGATCCCTCCGACCTGTTTCTCCCTGCATCCACAAATATTAGCACATCACAATATAAATATCAATCCAGACTGATAATAACAATTATATTCAGCCATCCACACAGATCTTTAAATATCAATTTTTTTATAATGTCTAGCATCCAGATGTGAGTGAGAATAACTCACCTTGAGATTCGGCGAGCGTTCGAAATTTTGAATTAAACCGGACGACGTCCGATTTAACCCAAATTTCTACTTGCCCGGAATGGCTCCGGATCTGCACCATCGCGTAGAGCATCTCTCTGCGATTCCGTCGCTACCAAATTCGTCGAATTCTGAACACGTATGAACGAGTTACGGTTTTATAAAGTTTGAAACGTAATTTAAAAAAAATCTCCCTTTATTAATTTTTATACCAATCTCAGCCGTTCATCACGAAATCACGCCCGTTCCCACTTCCTTCTTCGTCTTCCACGCGAACATCTACAGACCACGAAACCCAAACACTCACGAACTAGGGTTCGTAACCGCGCCTCCCACATCGAGAACGACGACGATCCAACCACGCCACTACGAAGCCCATCCCCCACTCCCTCTTCGGCTGAAGCAGCGCCGAGCTCGGCCATCCCCAACTCACGAAAAACGTGCTCGAACTTCCAGCGAACGGCCCCAATTTCCACCTTCGTTCGATGACCATAGCTGCGATCCACCGTTGGATCTGAAGCTCTCTCCACCCTCTACGACTTTCCAGTTTGGAGTTTCTCGTATTATCGCTTGGATTGAGAGCAATTTGAAGGGAAACGAGGGACGTTTTCGGCCATAAACGAAATAGAGCGGCGGCTGAGTAAATATCTTAGGGTTAGGGTTCCTTAAACGTGAATATATACGTATAACGTATTATTTTAATATTAAATTTAATAATAATGAACATTTGCAAACGAACTCTAAATCTGACGTTCCAACCGGCGTTCCTAGGGTTTTTCCACGTTCCGGACACAATGGAACAGGTTTCGTAGGCTAATTTGATCGTATGCGCGAGATACGGAATTAAACGATCAATTTAAAATCAAATCGGTTTAATCGATTTCTAGGCGTTTCGAGCTGCCACGGTCAAACGACAACTCCGATTGCTACGAAAATTGAAATCCGATAATAACTAATTATTTCGGATCCAATGGAACTAGTTTCGTCGAATTCCGAGACTGCGCCCCGGAAGGCTATTTTAACTCGTCTATTAAATCAGGCAATTTTCAAAATTTACGAAAACGCTTAAAATTTCACTTTTAAAATTTTAATAACTTAACAATAAATCATATAAAATTTATAAACACTTTAAAAATCATTCCGGTTCATTTCTGACAAAAATTTGATTTAATAGCATTTTAATAATATTAAATCCACTTTTAAATTAATATAAAATTCCAAATATTAATTTATCGACTTTAAAATTCATCTAAAAATCCCATAATATTATTTATAACCATTCGAACCTAAAAATACATTTAAACATCATTTTACAGCTGTTTACACCCAAATCCCCAATTTTCTTAGTCCTAATATTTTAATTATTATTTTTTTTTTCCATTAATCAAATCCAACCAGAATTGCTATAAATTAAAATTATAGCTCATTTTCATTGATTGAACCCAAATCCATTCATTTCAAAATCCATTAAGAATCCACATTAACATTTAAAATGAATTAAATGTTCAAATTCAATAGCTTAAAAATACGGGATGTTACATTCCTCCCCCCTTATAAAAATTTCGTCCCCGAAATTTGCTAGGGTAGAAAATACTCTCCAATCCATTTACTTACCCAATTTGCTTAGCTAAAGTTTATATTCACTTTCCAAAATCCTTTAGCCCAATCCCAAACTCAATTGCTACATTTATATTCAAAAGCTTTTGAATTTCAACTCATTTCAAAATAACTTTCCAAGTTAATAAATTTTTCCCAAAAACCCCAAAAATTTTCTAACTCCCAAAATTTTTGGAAAATTTTGGCGGAGTCTCCCTTGTACGGAGGAGCTTCTGCGATATCGCAGGATACACAAATATATATACATCGGCTCACAAGGCCGGAAACCAAAATATATCACAAAATATATATCAAATTCCCAATTATTTTGGCGTAGGCGTACCTTTTAAGCAATTTTTAATAGCAAGCGGCTAATATATCGCATATACGCGCTCCAACACTCTCGAACGCCTCCCGTACCTGTACTAAACTCAACAAACTCATCAGTTTCAATGATATGAGCAATTTAATAACATTTCCAACACAAATGCAAGCCAAACATATCCATTTCATAACCAAACCAAGCAAACTTCAAAATGTAACTATGTTAACCATATTTTATCAACCATTCAAAGTTTTCAATCACTTTTCAAATTACTTATTCAAGTCCAAACTTCATTCTATTTCTCTTGAATGATTTACATTCATGTTTAATATTCTCAATTCATATTTACATCAATTTGATTACATGCGTATCACTTGCATCAATTTACTTCAATTCAATTACAAATTGATTCACAATCAAATTCTTATTCTTAAATTAGACATACTTACATTTTCTTTATTTTAACTTACATTCCCAATTTGATTTGCAATCAAATTTTATTTTAAACTTGAAACATTTGCATTTCTTTTATGATCCATTTCCATTCATATGCAACCATTATTTATTAAAGTGTCAATTCATTCCAATTTAGATTCATATTCATTTTATTCCATTTCGCATGGTTCACAATCCAAGTATTTTCTTTTCCGAATGCAATTGTTAAATTATATTTTCCTTACATCTTTATTTCAATTAACCAAATTCAAGTTTATATTAATATCATTCATTCCTGAGTTATTTACAACTCTTATATTTTTAACTTATCACATTAATTAATTTAAAACTCATTGCACTTGCATTTCAGTTTATTTCCTAACAAATTTCATTCAAGAGTTCTCAATAAAGCTTATACATACTCATTTTTTAGTTCTCTCAAGTATCTACACATTTCCATTTCTTCTTGAATCAGTTTTATTTTATTTTCATTTGATTCTCATTCAAATCAAATTTCAATTCCTTTACAACTTTAATGCTCTTTGTTTATTTATCCAATCCATGTACAAATTTATTTTATTAACAAAGAGACCATTTAAATTATTTCTCTCATTTGAATTTACTTACAATTCAAATCATCATTATTATAATCTAATCCCATTATACATTCACACTTTCCATTATTTATTATCAGAATTAAATCCCATTCCACAACTGGATTTTATTTACTTTCTAAATTTTAACCCAACTATCAAAATTCTATTCATTACCATACACATCCCATTTAATTTAGCTAATTCATTTCCAAACAATTATTTTGGATTTAATTTAGTGAGCATTTACTCCATTTGACCTCATTTCAACTAAATTAAATTTCCTTCCGATTCTATTCTTATCCAAATTTTATTTCAAGTTTACTAAGTTTTATTTAGCCAAATTAAATTCATCCACTTCCTTTACTACTTAAATAAGAATTGAATTCCATTCACTATTGCTTATAATGCATCTGAATTTTGAATTCCACTTCAATCCAATTTATTCTTCCATAACTAAGTTCAAAACTTATTTACTATTTAAGTTCATTCACATCTTTTATATCTCACTTTACCTCATCTTAATTTACATCCCATTTAGGATTAAGTTTGAATTTGCCTCACCATCCAGCTATTTCCATTAATGAACTCAAATTTCACTTCTATTTAAAAGTTTAGATTGCTCATTTAAGTCCATTTCCTTTTAATCACAACTTCCAATTATAACACCTTCTAACTTAAGAATATGAATTCACTTACACAATTAAAAGCATTTACATTTCACCTTTATACTTATTTCAAGTGAATTTCAATTTACTCAGGTGTACTTCGATTTCAGGTTTCAATTTAACTTAACTTATCTTAAGTTAAACCCAAATATATTCCCTTCACCTTCATTTCTTTGCAAATTTTAAATATACAATTCCAGATTATAAGTATAACACTTACCAGCTTATGGATACAATTTGTTACACAACGACCCATAATTACAAAGTTATTTTATTTTCAACTTAACCCAAACCAATTTAATCCCAATTCTCAACTTTACTTAACTTATTCCAAGTTAAATTCAACTTCTATTCACTTCAATAACTTCATTCACTCAAAGTAAATTTACATCCCATATATACTCAATTCTTCTTTAAATCAACTTTCCTTTATAAGTTATATAGTTGAATCATTTCAACTTTCACATTTTTATTTTAAAATAGAATTCCCAGAATTCAATTTACTCGGATTTATTTCAAACTAATTCGAAATAAAAATCAACACATTTCTCTTTTGATATTCAAACCAAATACCAAATCCCAAACGATCTGCTTTTACTAAAAAATTTCCTTCTTGAAAATTTCTAAAATTACTTGTTTCTCAAACAAGTCCAAACAATGTCATAACCAACTATTTTGGTAGCAATCCATCACTTTAGAAACTCGAAAATGAATTCTAATGATGTGGCCAGCATCATCAGGATTATTTTCCAGCGACTGAAGTGAGTTCAATGCTTTCCACTTCCAAAATTCACCTCAAAACAATTTTTATTCAAAAATATTTCCCCAAAATATACTCCATTCCTTCAAATGCTTTTGAAAACCTTTCTAACATTTCCACAAAATCAAATTCCCAAAACTTTGTTTAATTCCATTTGAAATCCCTTTCAAAATTTCCGGGGTCAAAATTCTGGTTTAAATCAAATTTTACTTGTACTTCTTCTTACTTAAACCATATTTAATTAATTCTGTTTGGTTATAAACCATTTTAATATTTTAATTCCTTATTGGCTTATAAATCATTTCAAATTTTAGATCATATTTTAATTTCTTATTTGATTATAGAAGAAACAACCAAACAAGCATCCAATACATATAATAATTTAGAAAACCATTTCTTTTATATCAAAATACAATTTTGGGTAAAATTATTTCATTTACCCACTTTAAAACAATACTATGTCGGTTTATCTTGTTTAAGAGTTTAGAAACCCCTATCGATACGGTTGTACTTCCCGCACCGACCAGAATTCATAAACACTCAACCGATAAGTCAACACAGTACAAAAACAATTTTATATCCACTAACAAATACGCTCTCATAGCTATTATTACACTCAACTCATTATAGAGTACTTCTGACTCTATTTAAAATGAGAAATTTCCCCACCAAAGCCTAGGTTGTCGCCAACCTATTCTCTGATACCACGTGTGACGACCCGCCCTTCTCAGCCCTCGAAAATCGACACAAAATACTCAACAGTATAATATGCCGACGATCGAACGCCGGAAAAGATAGATTGTAGGAAAAGAAAGAAGGTAGAAGAAGAAGAATGAACTAAACAACATCAAAACCTCACAGTCGCAGCGGAATAAAATATAATATATAGAACAGAACTTTACACAAATCAAAACTATATCTGTTTATATACAATACATCCTCATCAGAGTATATCAATACAACCAACCATAGCCAGTCAACAATCTCAACAATCACAGCAGCGGAATAATACAAGTACGAGAAATACGTCTCGGACTCCAGCTCCTCTCCTGAGCTCCATAGCAACCTATCCTGAAATATACTCGGTCTGACCCGAGCATTATAATAAAATAACACCCGAGTCAGTCTGGAATACCAGCGCATCATAAATACATCCAAACTGATTATTAAAGTTCAAAAATCCTTTGAAACAAAAGCATCTCGTAAGACCACGCCACAAATAAACATGTCGGGTTTTTACCTTACGATAGCTAAAACACTTTTTATAGAAATCCTCTGATATTATAATAGTGTCTATATACAAATACATATTAAAATAGCCGAAATTGTTACATCTATTAAATTCCGGCATACTAGCCACAACGTGGGTAATACAAACAAAACTCGTACAAGGCACGTAGGGAGAATGGATTTCCAACGAATGACTAGGCACTGGGGTACCACCTGTCACAGTACGTGGCCTAGATCACAGTACCGAGGAGTACGCCCGCTCCCCTGCAACACAAGACCGGAATCATCCCTTACTGGATAATTCCAAGTAAAATCACCTCACGGTTGGGATCAGCAACCGCACCACTAAGCCGAAATAAAAGGGACATCTAGACAGGGATGACCTTACTCTCAAGTGGGGGCTACCCACGAAGCCTTGCTGCATAACCCCTGATTTTCAGTCATTCCCGGTTGATGAGGCTTGAGGCTAAACGATACCTTTATAGAACATTTCACTTTGAATGCCCATCGTCCACCTGACGATGTCACGGAAGCATTCGTCCATACAAGTCCGTCCCGGGTCCGAACGGAACCGAAGGCACTACTCCTACTACATCCATTTTGGAAATATCCTCAGGATTAGTAGCGACTAGTCCTTGCACTTCACTGCTCCATCTTCGACTCCGAATTCGTTTTCGCGAAACGTACAAACCGGATCGAAGTGGTTTTCGAGTCTCCAGACCTAGAATCCCGGTATATGGAAACTCGATCCCGGTCTCTTCGAAACGATCAGCGTATTTGGCCAATATTGATAGTCGGTGATTTAACTATCAATTAATGTTCACAAACATCCATACACATCCATCACACAATAAATAATCTCCATATTATTTATTTGCCTCTAATATCTTTCGAAAATATATTTCACATTTTCAAAACTCGTTTGAAAACAATTTTCCAAACTCTTCCTTAAACTCGGTAAATCCCTTTACCGTTTATTCCCATCGGGAATAACCAAGTATAAAACAATTTGCATTAAAATAGTTAAAATACTTTATACTGAAATATACTTTAAGATATGAAAATTTCTTCTATTTATTTACTCAAAATACAATTTAGAATAGGTGAAGAAAAACTATTATTAAGATAGAAACTTGATTTAAAATAAGAGTTTTTGTTTAACTAATTCAAAATAGCGTTATAAGAAGAAAAATGCTAATTTCAATAACTTAAGTCAAAACCAAATTTTAAATAAATCCATTCGTAAAAATATTTACTAATATATTCTCAAATCATTACGATTTCTAAATTATTAGTTTGTTACTTTAAAAATAACAATGTCTTAAAAATACTCCTTAAACAAATTTTAAACTTAACTTTTTAAATTAAATAAAATCTTTAAAAACACTAACTTGGTTTTCCCAGGGAAACACTTTCCCATTTCAAAACATTTCAAAGTACTCTTTCATATAAATCCACTGATTTATTTCAAGTCAATTTATGATTTCAACATAAATTTCCAATTCCATACTTAACTATAACTTCCTCCGAAGTTAAATCACAATTTTCATTTCCGGAAATTCATTTTTAACTATAGTTTAAACATTTTGGTGAATTTTCAATGGAAGCCAAATTTCCAATTCACTTAATTAAATCCCAATGAAGAAACGACATTTAAAATATTCTATTAACACTTAAAATTGTACATTTAAATTCGGAAGCTTCATTTTAACATATTTTACTTTTCCGGATATCACTATTCATCATTAAAATAAACCGCTGTTATTTTACTCAAATTTATAACTTCATAGAATTCATTCCCAGAAAACTCATATTTCACATTTAACGATTGATAAATTTTCCAGAACATTTAAAAATCCCAATTTTTACCAATTTACATTTCCATTCCAAAAACAGAATTCAAAATTTAAATTCTTTTAAATTCTTATTTATCAATTTCTTTAATTACCCTTAAATCCCAATTTACTCATTTAATTAAATTCTGGATTTACAATTTATCCAACAATATCACATTCACAATTAAATGTCAGATTTATCAATCACAACACATAAACAGGCATCACTATCAATTATAAAATAATTGCTACAATTGTGAGGAATCCAGTTGGATCCCTCCGACCTGTTTCTCCCTGCATCCACAAATATTAGCACATCACAATATAAATATCAATCCAGACTGATAATAACAATTATATTCAGCCATCCACACAGATCTTTAAATATCAATTTTTTTATAATGTCTAGCATCCAGATGTGAGTGAGAATAACTCACCTTGAGATTCGGCGAGCGTTCGAAATTTTGAATTAAACCGGACGACGTCCGATTTAACCCAAATTTCTACTTGCCCGGAATGGCTCCGGATCTGCACCATCGCGTAGAGCATCTCTCTGCGATTCCGTCGCTACCAAATTCGTCGAATTCTGAACACGTATGAACGAGTTACGGTTTTATAAAGTTTGAAACGTAATTTAAAAACAATCTCCCTTTATTAATTTTTATACCAATCTCAGCCGTTCATCATGAAATCACGCCCGTTCCCACTTCCTTCTTCGTCTTCCATGCGAACATCTACAGACCACGAAACCCAAACACTCACGAACTAGGGTTCGTAACCGCGCCTCCCACATCGAGAACGACGACGATCCAACCACGCCACTACGAAGCCCATCCCCCACTCCCTCTTCGGCTGAAGCAGCGCCGAGCTCGGCCATCCCCAACTCACGAAAAACGTGCTCGAACTTCCAGCGAACGGCCCCAATTTCCACCTTCGTTCGATGACCATAGCTGCGATCCACCGTTGGATCTGAAGCTCTCTCCACCCTCTACGACTTTCCAGTTTGGAGTTTCTCGTATTATCGCTTGGATTGAGAGCAATTTGAAGGGAAACGAGGGACGTTTTCGGCCATAAACGAAATAGAGCGGCGGCTGAGTAAATATCTTAGGGTTAGGGTTCCTTAAACGTGAATATATACGTATAACGTATTATTTTAATATTAAATTTAATAATAATGAACATTTGCAAACGAACTCTAAATCTGACGTTCCAACCGGCGTTCCTAGGGTTTTTCCACGTTCCGGACACAATGGAACAGGTTTCGTAGGCTAATTTGATCGTATGCGCGAGATACGGAATTAAACGATCAATTTAAAATCAAATCGGTTTAATCGATTTCTAGGCGTTTCGAGCTGCCACGGTCAAACGACAACTCCGATTGCTACGAAAATTGAAATCCGATAATAACTAATTATTTCGGATCCAATGGAACTAGTTTCGTCGAATTCCGAGACTGCGCCCCGGAAGGCTATTTTAACTCGTCTATTAAATCAGGCGATTTTCAAAATTTACGAAAACGCTTAAAATTTCACTTTTAAAATTTTAATAACTTAACAATAAATCATATAAAATTTATAAACACTTTAAAAATCATTCCGGTTCATTTCTGACAAAAATTTGATTTAATAGCATTTTAATAATATTAAATCCACTTTTAAATTAATATAAAATTCCAAATATTAATTTATCGACTTTAAAATTCATCTAAAAATCCCATAATATTATTTATAACCATTCGAACCTAAAAATACATTTAAACATCATTTTACAGCTGTTTACACCCAAATCCCCAATTTTCTTAGTCCTAATATTTTAATTATTATTTTTTTTTTCCATTAATCAAATCCAACCAGAATTGCTATAAATTAAAATTATAGCTCATTTTCATTGATTGAACCCAAATCCATTCATTTCAAAATCCATTAAGAATCCACATTAACATTTAAAATGAATTAAATGTTCAAATTCAATAGCTTAAAAATACGGGATGTTACATGTGCATACTTGAGTCTAGTTGTCACGAGCACACTCTTGCCTACACTTCAGTTCACTGTCTAGAACTTCTGGCCAGATTCAGTTTGCAAATAGTTTTGTATATTTTTATAACTTGAACCTTTGCTTGAATTGGTCTCGGCCTTGATTTGAAACTGTTTAGTCGACTTCAATTACTTTTATTTGTGATACCATTCCGGTTGAACTTTTGATGTTCATTGGCCTTGAGTTGAACCTATTTTGAGACTTGGGTTTGACCTTGGTTTGATGTGTTAGCTGAGCTTATTTGTGTAGTCTTCATCCTGTTCAGTAGTACAACAGAGTTTAACATGTCTCTGTCATTTACTTTTGCCATAAAAGCAACATTATAGTGTTCTTCACTGTTTGCATTTGCATACCACTGTAATTCTATCACCTGTGACTCGAGTTCTTTACTTGATGTCATTTGAGCTCCTTCATGATATTTTCATGTTATTGCTACACTTGTATGTGTCGTTCACCATTGATACAATGTTTTAGTTACATCTTTTGATCTGCACATCCAGGTGCCTTCTCTGTCTCATTTATTCTTTTGGTTCCACTGCACAACTTTGAGCCTTCTTGCTTATGCTCAGATCATTTCGAGTTTGGGCTTGCATCTGAGTTTTTGTGCAGTTTGCCTTGTATTTTGTTGTGGTCGCAGTCCCATTTTTGTTGCAAATTTGGACTGTATATATATTGACTGGAGCCTTTTGTTGTTCTACTGCAACTTTGGTTTGCATAACTGATGTGCAGTAGCCAGTTGCACTTGTCCTGTCTTCTTGTTTATTCCTGAGCACTTCGACCTGTTGCACACATTGCTGTTGTAGATGTTGATGTTGTAGTTGTTCGTCTTGGCATTTGATCTGTAGTTGGTCTGTAGCATGATATTGCATTTGCACTGACTTCTTTGTGGTTTAGTTTCATACTACTGTCACTTGTTTCGAGCTCATATACATGTTTTACAGTTGCATTCCTGTATATGTGTTCTGATATTTTTGGGTTGACTTGAGCAGTGCTATTTGCTTCCATGTCTGATTTTAGTGGTTCATTTGCTTGTTGTACTTGAGTCACTTTGGTATTGAGTTGCTTCCTTTACCTTGACATTTTATTTCAAGTGTCCCTGTCTTTGTAATGTTCATCTGATTTATGGTCTTACTGTCTCCATTCAAAGAAATATTGTTGCAGTGAGCTCTTTCGTTGCTGCACTGTCTTGTTCTCGAATCGGATACATCGCATTGATGCCTTGTATCATTTGCATTTTGTCATTTTTATTCACTGATGGCATTTGGATTGTATTTGAGTTGTCATCAGTTGCATGCATTCCTCTGCATTCATTGTTGTCCACCCTGGTTTCACTGCTTTGACTTGTCTGTCCTGTGATTGCCACTGACACTTGATCTTGCTGTGACATTGTGACTTGGTTCACTTTGTCACTGCACATCTACATATGCTTGACCTATTTCTATTGTAGTTGTACTGGGGTATACACTTCATATCCATGTGTCATTTTCGCTTGCATCTGTTCATCCCTGAGCACTTGCTGACCTGCTGCATTTTCGTAGCAGTTTTACCCTTGTCCCTTGTGGTGACTTTATACTCTGTTGTGGCGAGGCAGTGCACGCGTGCGTGCACTGCAGCCACACCGAATTGACAGATCTTAATCGATATCTCTTTTATTCTTAATTCATCGACCTGTTGTGTAATTAGTAAGCTGTATTGGCGAGGCAGTACATGTTAGTTTGTACTGCAGCCAATTAGCATTGATATTTTTAAAATTTGACATTTCAATTATTTAAACTGCTTTGGATTTCTGTTTCGTGGATTAACACTGTTTAGTGTTACATCTGCCGTTATCCAATTCTCGTATCGAGAGTTGGATATACGAGATTTCTGTGACTGTCATCTGTATTGAGATTGATTATTACCGCCTTTATGCACTAATAAACTGGTTGGAATTAGACTGATCCGGGTATTATTTTCTTTTGAATGTAATACTCGGGTCAGACCGAGTATTTACAGGTTGTAGATTTTTAGCTTTGGGTTGCTGCTAGAGCTATGAAGACTTTTTATATCAGTTGAAGTGGTCTTCGTCTTGTTGTAGTAGTCAGTGTGTCTGTTTTAAGATGATAATGTATTCATGTATATTAGTCGATAATGTACTTGTATATATAACTTCTTGAGTCGACAATTGTAGTTGTATCATTTGTATTGTGTCAAATGTATTGTAACTGGTATCGGTTATTGTATATATGAGACTTTTCGTTCCATCTTTATTCCGCATTTATGTTATCTGTGTTATTTTTATATTTATTGTCCTAAACTATTATAGCCACTGTGTAGTAGCTTTGAGTTTGTAACGGTATGTCGGATTTCCTCTAAAAGATGAAATGCATGTTATTCTATCTGACATATCGGTGCTCGCACAAAGCAATTACATGGATGGTCGCTCCTCAACAGCCTTATTCTCCGTGCTAGTTGACAGCACTACACCGTAGTGTTCTTGGCTAGCGTGGGTATAGAGGTGGGGCGTCACATATATCTTAAGTAATGTGTTATAAAGTTTATATAGAAAATTATTTATTTTTACCAACGCTTTTTCAGCTATTCTAACACTTATTAACTGTTAGTAGTTTGTAACATTTGTAAGTGTTAGAAATTAACAAATATAAAATGTTGCAAAATCACTATTTTGGTGTAGTGAAAGGTGAGTTAATCTCACTCAAATTGGATTTACAGGTGAATTTAAATAGTTAAAATTTAAATTATAGTTGATTGATAGCATTGATAATTTATTATCATTCTGGATGTGATATTATGTATAGTAGTATATATATAAATTTGGAGTGATTGATATTCCCACATTATATAGCGGACGAGACCCTATGCGCTGCATAGTAGCGGATGATATGAATATAAACCCATATACCGCGATATTCCACCTCGAAGTGGAATTGGTATTTTTATATTGTGCTAACATCTGTGGATGCAGGGAAACAGGTTGGAGGGATCCAACTAGATTCCTCGAAACGTTGAATTATCTCATATTCTGTGATATGATTTAATTAGTAATCTGTGATAGATTATATTGGTGATTGAAAATATTGAATGTTTGGTTTGACTGAATATATTTTGGGTATATTAAGATATCAAAAATATAAAGATTGGATTTTTGAAGGAAAATAAAAGAGAAAATTTTAAGTAAAATAATTATAGTAAATTTGGATAAAATGAAGATTGAATTTGGAAAAGAATAAAAGTTTGAATTTAATTTATTAAATAAGTCCGAGTGTGAAAATAATAATAATAATAGGGATTCTAAATAAATGGGAAATAAAAGAGTTTGAGGACTTAAGTGATATTTTTAAAGAATTAAAGAATTTATTTTAAATTCAAGATTTAAAATGTTGGGAAGAAATAAAAAGGAGAATTTTGAAGTAAAGTATGAAAATTGGTATTTCAGAATTAAATAGAGATTTTAAAACATAATAAAGGAGTAAACCTGGAATTAACGGATTTTGAAATAAATTTAGATAAATCAGGAAATAAACTTTGAAGGTAATTTAATGCAGAGAATCGGTTTGAAAATCGATTAAGTGTTTGGGAAATAATGATTAAAAAGAGAAGGAAATTATGGGATTTATAAACGGGGTTTATAAATAAAGTGAAATATTTATCAGTGGATAATTTGAGATTATAAATTCACGGTGCAGATTTATAAGGGAAGAGTAATTTGCTATAAAACGTGAGATGTTTTATTTGAATAGACTTTGTGATGGGATTTTTATGGAAAGTTTGGCATTCTGAAATTTTAATTGTTTGTTAAAAACAACTGGGCTTAAAGATGGCGTTGGATTCGAAGAGACGGGGATCAGATATCGGTAATATCCGGAACCACTTCGATTTAATAAGTACTTCAATCTTTACGGGTTTGATTCATAGAATCAAATAGGCTGGAATTAAAAAAATTAAGTAAATTCGACTATTTTGAGTAAGTAACTGCATTTGAAGATTATTTTAAATAATGGACTTAGCAACAAAGTGTTGGTTATAAAAAATAAGAACCCGTAATGTTGGACGGGTAACCTTGATTTTCAAAGGCGTTTTACAACTATAGCATTTCAAATTAAATAGGTTTTCACACGCTGGTTTCCAGCCTGACTCGGGTGTTATTTTATTGTAATGCTTGTGTCGGACCGAGTATTACAGATTTTCAGGTTAGGACGTTCTGGAGCTCAGGAGACGAGCTGGACGGCAGGGACATATTGGTTATATTCCGCTGTGAAGTATAGACTATATGGGCAGTAGTTGAGGATAACTTATTATAACTGTCCTGATTTGTGTACTCTGGTATCTTGTGTATATATTGGTAATTACAACATTTTATTGTATAAAAATGCTGTTATTTGTATATTATATTTTATTCCGCTGCGATTGTGAGATTCTTTGTTGTTGTTTTCTGTTTCTTCTTCTTCTAATTTTCTTCTTAACCCACAGTTTGGAGTTTCCGGCACTCCATACAGTGAACGTATTAGTGTCGATTTTCGGGGTCGAAAATCTCTTCGGGCTATCACAGTGGTATCAGAGCTGAAAGGTTAAGAGAGAACCTTGGCTTTGGTGGGGAATACTCATTAGAGATAGGGTCAGTAGTACCCTCGAATGAGTTGAGTGTATTATATAAGAGCGTACTTGTTATTTTCTAATATAATGATTTTAAAAATGATTTTGATATAAGCCTATATTTTGATATATAAAGTAATAGTTTTTCAAATTATATATTATAGTATATTTGGGTAATTGGTTGTTGTTATTAAAATTAAATAAGACCTAAGTAAAACATATGTATAACCAAATAAAAAGTTGGTGTAAGAATAAATTATACAAATATGTTAAGTTAAAAATAGACTCAAATATGAGTTTTAAATTTTTGAAAATTTATAGAAGTGTTAAAAGATATAATAAGTAATATTACTCAGGATAAACAATAATAAAATAGTGTGAATTGTTTTAAGAAAGTAAAATTGAATAAGTTAAATGTATAAAATGTGACTTATAAATTAAAGATAGATTTAAATTGTGAAGCTTTAAATCTAAGCCAAAAGAATTTTGAAATTGTTTCAAAAGGGGTTAAAGAAAATAGTAAGTAATATTGTATATTTTGAACATATGAATCTTGTTTTACAACAAGAGGTGTTTGGAAATGAAGTTGTTTTAAATTGAAAACCAAGAATGGTTTAAAATGGGAATTTTGACTTGAGATGACAATGGGATAAAATGTATATATATGTGGATGCGTGTGATTTCAAAATTAATTTCAAATAAATAGTAATGTCAATAGAAAATTTAAATTTGAAGGGAGAATTTAAATTGAGTAGAGTTGAATGGATTAAATGAATTGAAATTTAACTTAGGAGAAGTTAAATAAGTTTGGACCTATCAAGTGAAGTTGGAAAATTTCTAGATGCAATTGAGATTTAACTTAAGAAAGTTAAATGGGTCAAATTGAAAGGAGAGTTATGTATGGTCTCAAACGAGTTTTAAATTCTGTAAAGTGAATTGTTTGAAATAAATTAAGAAGTGGATTGAAATGATGTATATCCATTGCTGAAATTAAATGGAAATAAAACTTTATTTTGAAAACTATTTAATCTTGATTTTAGAAATAAGGATTGAACTTATGAAATGGGATCACTTTGAACTTAAGATTTAAAGGTTAAAAATGGATTTATCAACCAGAATTGTGTAAAGAGATTGAGTTTAAAAAATTGAAGTGTAATTGGGAAATCAATTGAACTCTAAAAATTGATTTGTTTAAACTCTCACTCGAACCATGAAAATAAGTTTAAGTAAGTGTAATTTAAAATGAAATTTGGACTCAGAATTAAATTGTTTAAAAGACTTGGGTGGTTAAATAAAAGGTTAGGGGTTAATTTGATTTAAGGGATTAAATTAGCATTTAAAGAATTAACTCAAATTTGTATAAATCGAGATGGCTTAAAATTTGAAAATGGAATTGGAATTAATTCAAAGGTGGAATTAAAATAAATTAATTGGAATTGTAATCGAAGTTGAATAAGTTTAAATTCAAATGGGGAATTGATTTGAATTAGAATGGGAATCGAAGTTAATTCAGATTCAATTGGAATTAAATTGATTTAAATGGAATGGAGATTTAAATTGAAAATTAAATTGAGATGGAGATTGGGAAATTGAACCAGTTTGACTCTGAAACTATTTTCAAACAAATTATTTTAATATAAACTGTTTTAAATCTATTTTACCAAGCCATTTACTATACAACCTTTCTTTTTAAAACTCAAACTATCTTATATTAGCTATTTAACCATTTTACAACTATTTTACAACAAATTACTATTTTACCACTACTTAACTATTTTAAACTATTCAAACTATTTTCTAAATTTCAAACTGGTCAAAGTGGAACCAATAGATTTTAAAGGGCTTTGGTTTTGGGAAAAATCAATTTTGAGGAGTGGAAAAGGCAAGTTTGAGAATTATTGATTTTGGAAGATATCGATTTTGCGTAAATGGGATTTATATGTGATATATATATAAAGAGCATGATTTGAAAAATACTATAAGTGTATAGTATAAAATGCTTTGAGAATGCTATGGGGGAAAAGGCGCTCCCATTTAGAGTTGAAACTTATAGTAGGAGATCCACTGGGTGGTTTTGCCTTGAGCCCTAAGGGGGGTTCTAAATTTTGATCCCAGAGGACGTCCGGACTAAACTGTAGTTCCTGAGGATTGTGATTGGGGTAGCGTAATTCATGGGGCGCTGATGCCTACAGATATATTAGGGTTATGCTGTGATGGCAGTGTAACTCCGGTGTAACTGCGATCTATCGCCGTTCCATAGCGTAAGTCGAGTGGCAGTGATTGCCAACAATCTACGTTTGATTATGCTGGGATAGCAACGTAACATCGGTAGATTGCGATCTATGTGGTTTGGTTCCATTGCAAAATTCATGTGGCAGTGAGTGCCTACAGTCTACACTAGTTCCCCTGGAACAGTGACATCACTTTGTGTAGTCTGCGATCTATGTGGTGAAGTTTCATTTTGCAGCATAATTCGAGGGGTGCTGATTCCTACAGTTACACAGGTTTTTGCTGCGATAGCAATGTAACCCTGAGTGTAGCTGCGATCTGTGCAGTTTCCATGGCGAAAGTCGAGGGGTGCGGATTCCTACAGTTTTCTATGGTTTTTGCCGGGATGGCGAGGTAATCATCGAGCTAACTGCAATCCATGGAGGGGGTGATGATTTCCAGAGCATTCTCACAAAAATGTTTTCTACGTTTTCACAAAAGTTTTTCCAAGTATTTTCAATAGGTGTTGAAAATGGGTCTACTAAGTATTTATTGATTTTCAGTCATGTGCCTGGCCAATGTTTGACTGAAATTCTATGAGAACAAGGATGGACTTGTTGAAACATCGAGTTATAAAAAGTATTTTTTTTATAAAGATAGTTTTGGTGATAAATAAAAATGAAAGGGTAAATTGAATTCAAATAGAATTGGAAATTTAAGTTAAATGAAAATAGATATAAAAGCTTAAGTGGTAAAGTGAAAATAAATATGAGAAGTATATAAAATATTTGAATGATTTAAGAAATGGATGGTGAAATTCTTAAGTAAATTTGGAGATTGAGAAATATACTAAGTTAATATTTGAATGAAAGTTTAATAGAAATGGTGAAAAGGGAAATTGTGAATAAGGGAATAGAAATCAAAATAAATGTGAAAAAAGAAAAGCGAATTGATGTAAATAATAATTAATTGAAAATTAATACGTAGGATGTACGTATATTATTTTATCCGCATAACGATTTGATCCAGATTCGAGCACAGAATTTCGAGATAGTATATCGATCCTAGTTGGGATTTTTCATTCGATTTTCGACGGCGAACCCTGGATATGGTTTTTTGATTGATTCTGGAAATTCTCTATCATAGTATATGGCTATGCAAGAGAATTGCGGTTTCTGATCAAGAAACCAGATCTGAGTCCGCACTAGGAAGTCGGGTGAACGATACTAGTTCGGTAGTGAAATTGTGTGATCGAGTGAGCGATCGGATTGGATATTGCGTACGAATGATATATGAACATCGTATGAACTTAAATGAAATAGGTATTGGAAATTTTGTAAAAGAAGTGAATAAAATGATTTTGAATTTTGGGATTGGATATTATTGCTAGGTAGGATACAGGTATTTAAAAGCAAAAGGAAATTGGTATTTTGACCTCAGAAGATAAATTTGAATTGCCGGAAAAAAAGGGTATGTATTTAAATTTGTCATATGAAATTGATGATTTTCTGATCTAGCCACTTGGCTTTTGTTTTCTTTTGAAATTTGGGGGCCCGTAGAGGCATTTTGTAGTCGTACCGATCTAGCCGCGCAAAGGAGACGCTGGCCAAATTTTTCGAAAATTTAGGTGTTAGAAAATTTTGAGAAAAATTTGATAATTAAAAATTGGTTTCATATTATTGTTCAAATGGTTGAGTAAGAAATATTGTCTGAGTTAGAGTGATAGTGTGTCTGTAATAAAATGGTTGTTTTGGGAAAGTTGTTGAAACCGTTTGGCTTTTGGGGAAATAATAAACGGTGTTGGACCATTCTTCTTAACTAGCAATTTCGGGGACGAAATCCTTTTAAGGGGGGAGGAATGTGACGACCCAGAAATTTGGACATTTGAAATTGGAATATTTAATTGGTTTTAAATATTTAAAAGTTAATTTTTAACTTGAAAATTCAAATATCACTATTTACTAGATAATTAAATTATTGAATTTAATTGCTGGAAATTTGGTAAAATGTGAAACCTGGAGTTCTAAGCTCGTTAAAAATAATTTGAGGGCTTGTAAAATTTATATTGATTATATTGAAGATAATAAAAGCTGTAAAATTGAGTTTATAAGTGGTTTGTTCAGTTTTTAAATTTTATCGTTCAAATTGATATTTAAAAATAGCCTTCCGAGGTACAGTCTCGGATTTCGACAAAACCAGTTCCATTGGATCCGTAATAGTGTATTATTATCGAATTTTATATTTCGTAGTGTTTGGAGTTGTCGTGAGATCGTACGGTAAGTAAACGCGCTAAAATTTATATCGAAAATTCAATATAACTGTGTGACGACCCGACTTTCCACTCCCGGAAAATCGCATCGACAGTAAGAAAGAAAGGGGTGAGAAATAGAAAAGAGAAGAAGAGAAAAGAAAACAACAACAGATACTCACAGCGGAAACGAAACGAAATATAATATATCACATAAATATTACATAGTATCATATACATCATCTATCAGAGTTACACAGATTACACATCACATACTAGACAGTTATAAACATCTGTCTAGTTATTACATCTCAACACAATACAGATCAATACAAAGATCAACACAGCGGAAAACTACTATCTATATCTACAACGCCGAAGCCTCCTGCTCCATTGCTCCTCCAGATTACTCGTCAAAGCTAAACCTGAATCCCTTGGCTACTCGTAAAAATTTGAGTACCCAAGAGTTTATAAAACAGAAATAAAACAACTTGGGTCAGACATGGGTCTGGTGTGAGTAACAGGTTAAACTTGTTTAACTTCAAAACCTTTTGAAAGAAAAGGTATCACGTAAGACTTCCCACACATAAACATGGGTAAGTTTTTACCTTACGCTAACCAAAACATTTGATAGGAAATTCGATTGTATTATAATAGGTCTAGGGTTTTCAAATAAATATGAAATAGCTGGAATGCTTACATCTCACGTTCCAACATAGTTGGGCACAACTAAAACGTACGGCACTTATTGGAGTTTGGATTCCATCAATGGCAGGGCTACTGGGGTACCGCCCGTCACAGTACGTGGCCTAGATCACCGTACCGAGGATCACTCCCAATCCCCTGCAACACAAGGTCGGAACATCCCTTACTGGATAATTCCCGCACAAGATATCCCAGCAGTTGGAGCTCACAACTGCCCACACAGCCGAATAATAATAAGAAGGGACCTCTAGACAGAGATAATCTTGTCCTACTTGGGTGCTACCCACTAACCTTGCTGCACCTCCCCTGTTTTAGCCATTCCCGGTTTGTGAGGCTTGAGGTCACGATTACCTTAGAAAAGAACACATCACTTAGAATGCTCATCGTCCACCTGACGATGTGCTGAAAGCATTCAATCCATACAAGTTCGTTCCGGGTTCGAACGAAACCGAAGGCATTATCTCGTTACACTCGTATTGGAATCACCCTCAGAGTTAACGACAATAACCCTTGCACTCTGAATCTTCATCTTCACTTGATTCACGACCTATTGTTAATTTGGATCGATGTGGTATTCGGGTCTCCAGACCTGGAAATCCGGTATACGGAAACCCGATCCCGGTCTCATCGAAATCCAAAACGTATCTTTTAAGGCCAAGTTGTTTTAAAGGTTAAAACAATTCAATTCATTATCTTTATACACTTAGAAAGATAATTCACAATAGATAATCAACATTATCAATACCATCAGATAATCCATATTATCACACTTCAACTAAACATCCATATCACATAGCATATATCTCATCAGAGATATCAATCAAATGCAAAGCATTCAGTATTATCATCCATCCATAAGTAATGATCTATATCATCTATAATTAATTTAAAGTTAATTAAATTAATTACTTCATTTTATAAATCCTGCTTACCTAACCATTAATTAATTATAAATTCAATTAATTATCCTCTAATTACCTTTTTCAATTAATCACCTTTGATTAATTATCTTTTAATTACATCCAAGTAATTTATCCTTTAATTAATTACTCAAATTAATTAACCTTAACCACTTATAATAATTAACCTTTAATTACTTCATTAATTAATTAACTATAATTAATTAAATTAATCAACTATAATTAATTATATTCAACCTTAATTAATTACATTAATTAATCACTTCATTTATTAATTACTTCTTAATTAATCAATCTTAATTACATCATTAATTATTAATTAATGATCCTTAATTACAAATTACTTATTAATTACTTTAATTAAATTAATTACATTAAGTAATTAATCTTTAATTAAACAACATTTATTAATCACCTTGATTAATCTTCAATCAGTAATTAACTACCCTTAATTACTTTCATTAACTAAATTAATTCTCCTTAATTAATCTCTTAATTAATCCCTTGATTAATTTTTCAAAGTAATTAAACTCAATTTACTTTCCTTAATATATAATCAATCAATTAATTACCTTAAGTAATTATCTATTATTTACTTCCTAAATAATCATACCTTAATAATTACATTAAGTAATTATTATCAAATCATTTCTTAATTAATTAATCTAACTAAATCAAATTAACTTAATTAATTACAATTAAGTAATTAATTTCTTAATTACTTCCAATAAGTAATTCATTTAAAACAAATTCTATAATTTATTATCCTTAAATTAATTAATCTAATTAATTATTAAAATTAATCACATTAATTATTTATTTAAATAATCTCAAGTTAATGACCTTCATTAACTATTAACAACCCTTTAATTACTTTTCTTAAGTAATTAACTTAGATTAATTATTATTAATTTCAAATTAATAAATCTTAATAACCAATTTAATTAATCTAATTTATTTAGTTAATTAAGTGTTAACCATAACTTAATTAATATTTAATTACTTTACTAATTAATTCTTAATCATTAATTAATATTCTAATTTATAATCCTTAATTATAAATTAATTATTGCTTAATTAATTAACTTAAACCTTAATTAAGTTAATTTAAATCCTTAATTACTTAATTAATTAATCCAAATCATTAATTAATTAGATTATTTAAACCATTTTAATTACCCTCAAGTTTTAATGATTTTAACTTTAAGGTAAAACATTTTCTTATCAAAGGTTACATTATCATCCTTAAATATATTTGAAAACATCCATTTCAAATTAACTTTTAAATTTCATTTTAAATTCTGTATTTAAAATGAATACCAATTTATTTTTAACAAAGTTTTAAAACCAATTTAAAAACTTTTACTTGTTAAAAATTTCTTATCTCTTATAAAAGAAATTTTAAAAGAGTTTAAACCAAATTCCTTTTTAATTTCAAATATTTAAATCTAACTACCAATTAAAACCTATTTAAAACATATAAATTTATAACTTATTTATATCTAATCCAAAATTCAAACTAACTTGAATCTAAACTAAATCTTTGATTTAAAACCCTGTTAAGATATTACTTTAACAAATTTAACTTTAGTTTAAAATTGAAACAGACAGGTTTCTTAAAAAACCTGACAACACTAAAGATTTCTCGAGACCAAACTAATTAACTTCGAGTCGTACCCTCTAAAAACCCTAGCATCTCACGAAACAACTCGAGTACGAACTCGAGAATATCATCTTCCCCAACATTTAAACAATCCAGAAATAAACCTATCCTTGCAAATTTCTTCGAGTCGCCTCTCTCAATACTTCGAACATCACTCGAAATAACTCGAGCATCTCACTGCTAACAACCAGACATCACCAGATACATGCTCGATCGCGTGCACGTGCACCGTCCAACCAGCCTTCTCTGACCATCGCCGATGATCTCCCTACCTCGACAACCAACCCCTTATCCTACCCCGGCCACCTTCTAGCTTCCAGACTACTCGAATGTGAATTCGAGTTCAAATTTCAAAACCTGGAACAGAAAATCCAGACCATCACAAAACCTGTCAACACTTCGTCTTCGAGATTCCCACCACCAGAGCTTCTAAAATTCCGGCCATGTCATCGTCATCGACCAAGCTTCCATTTCCCCAAACCTCACTGCACTCGATCCATCATAGAAATCGTGATGATCTCTTTACCCAGACTAATTAAAACTAGGGCTAGGAATTTAAATCCTAAATCAATTCTTCCTCGATGCTTTAAAAATCTTCCTGACATTTTTCCTCGAGTCTCTGATCACTCTACTACCTTCAGACAGAAACCCAATTTCCAAGACCATCTAGATCACCAGTTCTTCCCAATTTCCCCTTTTTAGTTAGAATAAGAACTGCTCCTTATTTACTAAACTAAAAATTATAATTTCAATGCTAAAAATCATATTATAGTCTAAGTATTCCATTTATAAACCTGGAATTATAAATTACAAAGTTTTAAATTTCCACTTTTATATCACATTACTGATATTATGGTTACAGAGACACTCCGACTCAAAGGTTTGTCTTAAATTAAACTTTTAACATTTATATGTGATAAATCAAACCATTCTTGTTTGTAAATTAAGTTATTTCAAAACTAGATCCAATGACAAGGGAATTTAAAAGAAATTCTCGAGTCTGGCAACAAACAGAACAGGATTCATATATAACAGACATTCACACATAACTACTCATCCATGTATACATAGAAACTCAGATATAAAATCATATATCAATACATAGATATGCAGAACCATTTATAAATATTCACATGCAACCATCTTTCATAACTTAAATCCTAAGAATAAAATGTTACTCACCTGTTTTGATGAACAGAGGTAGTTTTAATAGCTTTTGAACTTAAAACTTGAAACTGAGAGTTTGAATGCTTTTTGCTTTAAAACTTGAATTGCTGGACTTTAAATTTACTTTAAATCTACATGCATGCTTGCTCCAGGTTGAAGAAATGAAGGCAATAGACTTGAGTTGATTCCAGAGATGAAAATGAATGCAGACTGTTTTCTTGAGTTGATTCCAGATTGAAAAATGCATACTGGCCTTTGTTTTTGATTTGAAGAAGAATGTTACAACAAGTTGATTTGCAATTTAGTTTGAGGAGTGTTACAGATCTTTGATTTGGGTTGAGGCATTTTATTACTGAATTTCAGATTTTAGCATTTGAGAAAGAGTTTGAGAAATATAGATTACTGACTTCAGATTTGTTTTAGAGAAAGAAGTTTGGGAAATATAGATTACTGACTTCAGATTAGCATTCGAATTTGAGAAAGAGGTTTGAGTTTCTTGTTTTTAAAAAGGAAATAGAAAGGAAGAAGTAAAGGAATGCAATATGTTTATATAAGTGAATTTGAGATTTATAAAAATAAAAGAAAATTAAAAATAATAAAGACACTTGTCAATATAGTTTATCTTTTACTTACACATGTTATATGAAGCTTTAGGCTAAAGACACTTGTCTTATAAGTATTTATTCATAATTCTATTTATTTTAAAGTAATTAAAAAAAACCTTTTTCTTTACTTATAAAATACTTATATATCTATATACAAATTACTTTTTAAAGAAAGAAAACTAAATTTTATTTATAATTAAAAGTTTATACAAATATTCTAAAATCCAAAACAAATTTAAATATTTATTCTTTTGAATTTCAAAACCTAATTTCAAATTCAATTTAAATTAAATCCTAAGATTCAATTTAAAAGTTAAGTTATATATATACATATATAACTATTCATTCAATTAAATAAAAATTCCATATTCTTTAAAATCCATTCATATTAATAAAAATAATACATTATACTTATTATTTGAAATTAACATATTTGATATTTAAATAATTTATATAAGAGATTATATTATCAAGTGATATTTTTAAAAAGAAACAAAACAAGCCTTTTTGTTAACTCTTATATAATTTTAAACTTAAGTAAAAATATCTTAAGCAATTAAAGTATTTTAAAACTATAAATTTACTAATTTAAATAACTTTGAAAAGTCATATTAAATTAAATCTAAATTCCCAATTTACCCAAAGCTTCTATTTACAATATATATAAATAAATATATATATTATATTCAAATATAAAATATCTTATTAACTTTTAAAAGATAAAATCACCAATTAATACTAATTTAATCAGATTATTAAATTAAATTCAAATCTTATTATCAAAGATCATCAATATCAATTTAATTATTTAACAGATTATTAAATTGATATTGTTAAAATTTCCGGGATATTACATTCCTTCCCCCTTAAAATAATTTCGTCCCCGAAATTTAAACAAAGGTAATTTAATAATCTTATTAAAGATTTTAAATTTTAAAACACAAGCATATACTATCATCCATATGCTAACAACCATAGCAACCAATTCACCCAATCAATCAAATCTAACTATTTTAACTATCCAGACAAAATTCTAGATAGAATTCCTCGAGTTTCCCCAAGTATATATATACCGGGATACTCGCTCTACAACAATCTAAACTACCAAGCTATAGATCTCCTACTCATCTAGATCTACAGAACTAAACAGAATATCAGACTACAAACGAGTCTGACTCAACAACTAAACCTTCCAGAACTGCTGATTCTAAAACCAGAGATAGATCTTACACGTACCCCTCAGAGATACATAAAACTCAATGAATTCCAGTTGTCCAAACTGACAATTCAATCCTGAAAACCCAATACTTATCCAAATCAGAACACAGAAGAGATCCAAACATAACTTTACTTCACAACATCAGTAGATTCCAAACTTACTTCCCCTATCCAGAGATATACTCCAAACTGCTTTCGCTGCTCAATTCTGATCTGAGGTAGAACACAAGCACAGACTGGACAACTCATTCCAGAAATAAGGTTCACTGATCCATATATAAAACTCAGATACTTCATCAAAACTTGAGTTGCTGCACCAACTCCATCTCTAGGAAACATCCTTCAACTAGACTGAACTACCGGTATTACTCTTGGAATCCAGTTGATAAGAAAACTCATCCTTCAGATGCGGACAACTCCTGACTTCTCTGAAGACACTCAGAAAAATTCTGATAACCCAAGAGAACACTCAGACAATCGCAAGTCGCTTTTGCGATCAACCCAGCCTATTTCCAAAGAAAACTGTTCCTCTTAACAAATCAGAACAGCCCATACTTGACTATCCAATCCATCGAAGAAATGGATGCATCCTGCTGCTTCTGAATTTCACCTCCAGAAAAACTACTCAGCCTGACAACTTCCTGCCATCACAGAATACTCCGAGCTGCACTGCTGATACTGATGCCAAGGACTTTCTATCCAAAAATCTTTGAGAAACTCGAACTCCAAACCAAACAGAAACACCATGCTGAACTCAGCCACAACACCGAAACATTCACACTTCCTTAAACTCGTTCCAAAGAAAACATCTCCGGGAACATCCATCGTCACTGCATCTCATCACACAGCTACTATTACCTGAGGTATCAAGGTACCATCACTTGCTTCTGTTCAACCGATAGATCCAAACTCTACTCATCCAACTTTACAGATAAACTCCGAACCTTAACAGGTTTCCTTCAGAGATTCGATGAAATCCTTCATCACAGCAAAACTTACTCGAGACAGTATTGGGTCTACAGTCTCGATAAATACACTTCCAACCTTAATTCCAACCATTGGTAGTCGTGTTTCATACACTACTACCCTATCTACCTTTATATCTTATATTGGAGAACCTGTACGGGTAACCCAACAATATAGGTAGAATATATATATAGTTATATAAAAATTACAAATACGCTCTCTCACGATAGATACCACTCCAGAGCTAGGTATTTACTCAACCAATAGCTCTGATATTCACTTAACCAAAAGCTTAGGCATTCGCTCAACCTAAGCTCTGATACCACGTGTGACGACCCGACTTTCCACTCCCGGAAAATCGCATCGACAGTAAGAAAGAAAGGGGTGAGAAATAGAAAAGAGAAGAAGAGAAAAGAAAACAACAACAGATACTCACAGCGGAAACGAAACGAAATATAATATATCACATAAATATTACATAGTATCATATACATCATCTATCAGAGTTACACAGATTACACATCACATACTAGACAGTTATAAACATCTGTCTAGTTATTACATCTCAACACAATACAGATCAATACAAAGATCAACACAGCGGAAAACTACTATCTATATCTACAACGCCGAAGCCTCCTGCTCCATTGCTCCTCCAGATTACTCGTCAAAGCTAAACCTGAATCCCTTGGCTACTCGTAAAAATTTGAGTACCCAAGAGTTTATAAAACAGAAATAAAACAACTTGGGTCAGACATGGGTCTGGTGTGAGTAACAGGTTAAACTTGTTTAACTTCAAAACCTTTTGAAAGAAAAGGTATCACGTAAGACTTCCCACACATAAACATGGGTAAGTTTTTACCTTACGCTAACCAAAACATTTGATAGGAAATTCGATTGTATTATAATAGGTCTAGGGTTTTCAAATAAATATGAAATAGCTGGAATGCTTACATCTCACGTTCCAACATAGTTGGGCACAACTAAAACGTACGGCACTTATTGGAGTTTGGATTCCATCAATGGCAGGGCTACTGGGGTACCGCCCGTCACAGTACGTGGCCTAGATCACCGTACCGAGGATCACTCCCAATCCCCTGCAACACAAGGTCGGAACATCCCTTACTGGATAATTCCCGCACAAGATATCCCAGCAGTTGGAGCTCACAACTGCCCACACAGCCGAATAATAATAAGAAGGGACCTCTAGACAGAGATAATCTTGTCCTACTTGGGTGCTACCCACTAACCTTGCTGCACCTCCCCTGTTTTAGCCATTCCCGGTTTGTGAGGCTTGAGGTCACGATTACCTTAGAAAAGAACACATCACTTAGAATGCTCATCGTCCACCTGACGATGTGCTGAAAGCATTCAATCCATACAAGTTCGTTCCGGGTTCGAACGAAACCGAAGGCATTATCTCGTTACACTCGTATTGGAATCACCCTCAGAGTTAACGACAATAACCCTTGCACTCTGAATCTTCATCTTCACTTGATTCACGACCTATTGTTAATTTGGATCGATGTGGTATTCGGGTCTCCAGACCTGGAAATCCGGTATACGGAAACCCGATCCCGGTCTCATCGAAATCCAAAACGTATCTTTTAAGGCCAAGTTGTTTTAAAGGTTAAAACAATTCAATTCATTATCTTTATACACTTAGAAAGATAATTCACAATAGATAATCAACATTATCAATACCATCAGATAATCCATATTATCACACTTCAACTAAACATCCATATCACATAGCATATATCTCATCAGAGATATCAATCAAATGCAAAGCATTCAGTATTATCATCCATCCATAAGTAATGATCTATATCATCTATAATTAATTTAAAGTTAATTAAATTAATTACTTCATTTTATAAATCCTGCTTACCTAACCATTAATTAATTATAAATTCAATTAATTATCCTCTAATTACCTTTTTCAATTAATCACCTTTGATTAATTATCTTTTAATTACATCCAAGTAATTTATCCTTTAATTAATTACTCAAATTAATTAACCTTAACCACTTATAATAATTAACCTTTAATTACTTCATTAATTAATTAACTATAATTAATTAAATTAATCAACTATAATTAATTATATTCAACCTTAATTAATTACATTAATTAATCACTTCATTTATTAATTACTTCTTAATTAATCAATCTTAATTACATCATTAATTATTAATTAATGATCCTTAATTACAAATTACTTATTAATTACTTTAATTAAATTAATTACATTAAGTAATTAATCTTTAATTAAACAACATTTATTAATCACCTTGATTAATCTTCAATCAGTAATTAACTACCCTTAATTACTTTCATTAACTAAATTAATTCTCCTTAATTAATCTCTTAATTAATCCCTTGATTAATTTTTCAAAGTAATTAAACTCAATTTACTTTCCTTAATATATAATCAATCAATTAATTACCTTAAGTAATTATCTATTATTTACTTCCTAAATAATCATACCTTAATAATTACATTAAGTAATTATTATCAAATCATTTCTTAATTAATTAATCTAACTAAATCAAATTAACTTAATTAATTACAATTAAGTAATTAATTTCTTAATTACTTCCAATAAGTAATTCATTTAAAACAAATTCTATAATTTATTATCCTTAAATTAATTAATCTAATTAATTATTAAAATTAATCACATTAATTATTTATTTAAATAATCTCAAGTTAATGACCTTCATTAACTATTAACAACCCTTTAATTACTTTTCTTAAGTAATTAACTTAGATTAATTATTATTAATTTCAAATTAATAAATCTTAATAACCAATTTAATTAATCTAATTTATTTAGTTAATTAAGTGTTAACCATAACTTAATTAATATTTAATTACTTTACTAATTAATTCTTAATCATTAATTAATATTCTAATTTATAATCCTTAATTATAAATTAATTATTGCTTAATTAATTAACTTAAACCTTAATTAAGTTAATTTAAATCCTTAATTACTTAATTAATTAATCCAAATCATTAATTAATTAGATTATTTAAACCATTTTAATTACCCTCAAGTTTTAATGATTTTAACTTTAAGGTAAAACATTTTCTTATCAAAGGTTACATTATCATCCTTAAATATATTTGAAAACATCCATTTCAAATTAACTTTTAAATTTCATTTTAAATTCTGTATTTAAAATGAATACCAATTTATTTTTAACAAAGTTTTAAAACCAATTTAAAAACTTTTACTTGTTAAAAATTTCTTATCTCTTATAAAAGAAATTTTAAAAGAGTTTAAACCAAATTCCTTTTTAATTTCAAATATTTAAATCTAACTACCAATTAAAACCTATTTAAAACATATAAATTTATAACTTATTTATATCTAATCCAAAATTCAAACTAACTTGAATCTAAACTAAATCTTTGATTTAAAACCCTGTTAAGATATTACTTTAACAAATTTAACTTTAGTTTAAAATTGAAACAGACAGGTTTCTTAAAAAACCTGACAACACTAAAGATTTCTCGAGACCAAACTAATTAACTTCGAGTCGTACCCTCTAAAAACCCTAGCATCTCACGAAACAACTCGAGTACGAACTCGAGAATATCATCTTCCCCAACATTTAAACAATCCAGAAATAAACCTATCCTTGCAAATTTCTTCGAGTCGCCTCTCTCAATACTTCGAACATCACTCGAAATAACTCGAGCATCTCACTGCTAACAACCAGACATCACCAGATACATGCTCGATCGCGTGCACGTGCACCGTCCAACCAGCCTTCTCTGACCATCGCCGATGATCTCCCTACCTCGACAACCAACCCCTTATCCTACCCCGGCCACCTTCTAGCTTCCAGACTACTCGAATGTGAATTCGAGTTCAAATTTCAAAACCTGGAACAGAAAATCCAGACCATCACAAAACCTGTCAACACTTCGTCTTCGAGATTCCCACCACCAGAGCTTCTAAAATTCCGGCCATGTCATCGTCATCGACCAAGCTTCCATTTCCCCAAACCTCACTGCACTCGATCCATCATAGAAATCGTGATGATCTCTTTACCCAGACTAATTAAAACTAGGGCTAGGAATTTAAATCCTAAATCAATTCTTCCTCGATGCTTTAAAAATCTTCCTGACATTTTTCCTCGAGTCTCTGATCACTCTACTACCTTCAGACAGAAACCCAATTTCCAAGACCATCTAGATCACCAGTTCTTCCCAATTTCCCCTTTTTAGTTAGAATAAGAACTGCTCCTTATTTACTAAACTAAAAATTATAATTTCAATGCTAAAAATCATATTATAGTCTAAGTATTCCATTTATAAACCTGGAATTATAAATTACAAAGTTTTAAATTTCCACTTTTATATCACATTACTGATATTATGGTTACAGAGACACTCCGACTCAAAGGTTTGTCTTAAATTAAACTTTTAACATTTATATGTGATAAATCAAACCATTCTTGTTTGTAAATTAAGTTATTTCAAAACTAGATCCAATGACAAGGGAATTTAAAAGAAATTCTCGAGTCTGGCAACAAACAGAACAGGATTCATATATAACAGACATTCACACATAACTACTCATCCATGTATACATAGAAACTCAGATATAAAATCATATATCAATACATAGATATGCAGAACCATTTATAAATATTCACATGCAACCATCTTTCATAACTTAAATCCTAAGAATAAAATGTTACTCACCTGTTTTGATGAACAGAGGTAGTTTTAATAGCTTTTGAACTTAAAACTTGAAACTGAGAGTTTGAATGCTTTTTGCTTTAAAACTTGAATTGCTGGACTTTAAATTTACTTTAAATCTACATGCATGCTTGCTCCAGGTTGAAGAAATGAAGGCAATAGACTTGAGTTGATTCCAGAGATGAAAATGAATGCAGACTGTTTTCTTGAGTTGATTCCAGATTGAAAAATGCATACTGGCCTTTGTTTTTGATTTGAAGAAGAATGTTACAACAAGTTGATTTGCAATTTAGTTTGAGGAGTGTTACAGATCTTTGATTTGGGTTGAGGCATTTTATTACTGAATTTCAGATTTTAGCATTTGAGAAAGAGTTTGAGAAATATAGATTACTGACTTCAGATTTGTTTTAGAGAAAGAAGTTTGGGAAATATAGATTACTGACTTCAGATTAGCATTCGAATTTGAGAAAGAGGTTTGAGTTTCTTGTTTTTAAAAAGGAAATAGAAAGGAAGAAGTAAAGGAATGCAATATGTTTATATAAGTGAATTTGAGATTTATAAAAATAAAAGAAAATTAAAAATAATAAAGACACTTGTCAATATAGTTTATCTTTTACTTACACATGTTATATGAAGCTTTAGGCTAAAGACACTTGTCTTATAAGTATTTATTCATAATTCTATTTATTTTAAAGTAATTAAAAAAAACCTTTTTCTTTACTTATAAAATACTTATATATCTATATACAAATTACTTTTTAAAGAAAGAAAACTAAATTTTATTTATAATTAAAAGTTTATACAAATATTCTAAAATCCAAAACAAATTTAAATATTTATTCTTTTGAATTTCAAAACCTAATTTCAAATTCAATTTAAATTAAATCCTAAGATTCAATTTAAAAGTTAAGTTATATATATACATATATAACTATTCATTCAATTAAATAAAAATTCCATATTCTTTAAAATCCATTCATATTAATAAAAATAATACATTATACTTATTATTTGAAATTAACATATTTGATATTTAAATAATTTATATAAGAGATTATATTATCAAGTGATATTTTTAAAAAGAAACAAAACAAGCCTTTTTGTTAACTCTTATATAATTTTAAACTTAAGTAAAAATATCTTAAGCAATTAAAGTATTTTAAAACTATAAATTTACTAATTTAAATAACTTTGAAAAGTCATATTAAATTAAATCTAAATTCCCAATTTACCCAAAGCTTCTATTTACAATATATATAAATAAATATATATATTATATTCAAATATAAAATATCTTATTAACTTTTAAAAGATAAAATCACCAATTAATACTAATTTAATCAGATTATTAAATTAAATTCAAATCTTATTATCAAAGATCATCAATATCAATTTAATTATTTAACAGATTATTAAATTGATATTGTTAAAATTTCCGGGATATTACAAACTGGGTCCAAAAAGCTATCTTCTTCATACGATCGAATTAGGACTCGAAACCTTTTCCAGTGCGTTCGAAATAGGGGTATAACATTATAAACGCCTAGCGGCATGCCTCGATAGGAGTTCGCGATTTTTAGCTACGTAAATCGAGTCGATTTAAATTTAAATAAAAAAATATACTTTGTTTGAACTGGTCAATATATGCCCCATCAGCTGAAATTCTTTCCACATCAAACCTTTTTCCTTTCCACTTCAATTCACTATAGACAACTTTGTGCATGCAACCATCACGTACCCTTTCTCTTCCCTCAGAAGTTAAAATCTAATCAACCATCTGAGAAGATTATATATATATCGAAACTTTTTTCCCTCAGCTCATATTCACACGATTTATTTTCCACTCCCAGTCGAACGAAATCGACTTTCAAATGTGGAAAGGGTTGTTCGCGATGAAGGGTTTTTCGAAGCTAAGTGTGGAAAGGGAATTCGGCAGTGCGATGGTTTACGAGCGACGCGTGCAGTCGAAAGGTTGGAGGGAAGGTTTGGTGTTGGCATTCGCGTGAGCGAGCACGAGATTCTGAAGCAACGAAGCGGGCTGTTTCGGGGCCGTGAGTTTCTCCGTTGGGCTCGAGCTCGATCAATGAGGGAGCGATCCTTCTTCGATCAAGTCAGTGAGGTATCTGCAGTTTTTTTATGCAATTCATTTTTCAATTTAAAATTAATAATACACATATTTCAATATACAGAAAACAGGGAAACATTTATTTACAGTAAGGTTTTAAAAAGGGGAATCTGTTTTAAGGATTCAACAGTGAGCTAAAGTTTTGCTTTTAGAAAAAAAATATTTACATAACGGTGAATTACCGATTTGATACTTACAGAAGAGAGAAAATATATATAAGGAAATATATAAAGCAGTTCTATTTTTAAAATGTATATAGGTTATTCTAGTATATGTAGATTTAAAGAAGAGGGAAATATACATATATACATATATACATATTTTCACTTACGGGTTTAATTTTAAAATGATGAAGATTTATTTGTTTAATTAAATCTAGTTTAATTTAGTTACTAATAAATTATTTAGAAGAAAATTAGTTTAAATTAAATAAATAAGTAGTAATTAATTGTTCGATCAATTCAAATATTAATAAACCATATAATGTTTATACAAGGTCTAAAATAGTGGAGAGACAAGCCGGTTTAGATCAGATTGCAAATTAAAGGTCAAAGGTGAGTTAATCTCACTCAAATTGGATTTACTGGTGAATTTAAATAGTTAAATTTAAAATTATAGTTGATTGATTGCATTGATAATTTATTATCAGTCTAGATGTGATGTTATGTATAGTAGTATATATATAGCGGATGAGACCCTATGCGCCGCATAGTAGCGGATGATATGAATATAAACCCATATACCGCGATATTCCACCTCGAAGTGGAATTGGTATTTTTATATTATGCTAACATCTGTGGATGTAGGGAAACAGGTTGGAGGGATCCAACTGGATTCCTCAAAATGTTGAATTATCTCATATTCTGTGATATGATTTAATTAGTAATCTGTGATAGATTATATTGGTGATTGAAAATATTGAATGTTTAGTTTGACTAAATATACTTTGGGTATATTGAGATATCAAAAATATAAAGATTTGATTTTTGAAGGAAAATAAAAGAGAAAATTTTAAGTAAAATAATTATAGTAAATTTGGATAAAATGAAGATTGAATTTGGAAAAGAATAAAAGTTTGAATTGAATTTATTAAATAAGTCCGAGTGTGAAAATAATAATAATAATAATAGGGATTTTCAGTTAATGGGAAATAAAAGAGTTTGAGGACTTAAGTGATATTTTTAAAGAATTAAAGAATTTATTTTAAATTCAAGATTTAAAATGTTGGGAAGAAATAAAAAGGAGAATTTTGAAGTAAAGTATGAAAATTGGTATTTCAGAATTAAATAGAGATTTTAAATCATAATAAAGGAGTAAACCTGGAATTAACGGATTTTGAAATAAGTTTAGATAAATCGGGAAATAAACTTTGAAGGTAATTTAATGCAGAGAATCGGTTTGAAAATCGATTAAGTGTTTTGGAAATAATGATTAAAAAGAGAAGGAAATTATGGGATTTATAAATGGGGTTTATAAATAAAGTGAAATATTTATCAGTGGATAATTTGAGATTATAAATTCACGGTGGGGATTTATAAGGGAAGAGTAATTTGCTATAAAACGTGAAACGTTTTATTTGAATAGACTTTGTGATGGGATTTTTATGGAAAGGTTGGCATTCTGAAATTTGAATTGTTTGTTAAAAACAACTGGCCTTAAAGATGGCGTTGGATTCGAAGAGACCGGGATCGGATATCAGTAATATTTGAAACCACTTCGATTTAATAAGTACTTCATTCTTTATGGGTTTGATTCGTAGAATCAAATAGGCTAGAATTAGATAAAATTAAGTAAATTCGACTATTTTGAGTAAGTAACTGCATTTAAAGATTATTTTAAATAATGGACTTAGCAACAAAGTGTTGGTTATAAAAGATAAGAACCCGTAATGTTGGACGGGTTACCTTGATTTTCAAAGGTGTTTTACAACTATAACATTTCAAATTAAAGAGGTTTTCTCGCACTGGTTTCCAACCTGACTTGGGTGTTACTTTATTGTAATGCTCGGGTCAGACCGAGTATTAATGATTTTCAGGTTAGGACGTTCTGGAGCTCAGGAGACGAGCTGGATGGCTGGGACGTATTGGTTATATTCCGCTCTGAAGTATAGACCGTATGGGCAGTAGTTTAGGAAATGTTATTATAACTGTCCAGATTTGTGTACTCTGGTATCTTGTGTATATATTGATAGTTACAGCTTTTCATTGTATAAAAATGTTGTTATTTGTATATTATATTTTATTCCACTGCGATTGTGAGATTCTGTGCTATTGTTTTCTGTTTCTTCTTCTACCTCTTTTCTTCTTAATCCACAGTCTGGAGTTTTCGGCACTCGATTGCTCGGCACTCTATACAGTGAACGTATTAGTGTCGATTTTCGGGGTCGAAAATCTCTTCGGGCTGTCACAGGTGCACTGGCAATAGGGGCAAAAGGGAGAGATTTCAGAAGAATATCCTTTTATTAATTTGCACTGGTACTTATTTTGCATTTATATGAATATATTTTTTACACCAAATCATATTTATTGATTATTAATAAAGGATTTTGTTATTTTAATTTTAATTAATTTATATTAGAACTTATGTATATTTAGTTATATAATGTATGTTGTTAATTTAGTTTAAACCAATTTTAATTTTATATTTAATTTATTAAAAGTTCGCATAATGCAAACATTATAACATAGAAAATAAATTTGTTAAACTAAACTAGCGCATATAAATATACAAATGTCCAATGTGTTAAATAACCATTAGTATCTCGGGTTAATATAACACTACAAGAAAATGTGTTAAATACTGTAACGACCTAGAATTTTGGTTATTTGAAATTATAATATTTTGAATATTTAAAAGTTAATTTTATAAATTTAGAAACTTTAATTTCAAATATAATGATTTATTGGATAATTTAATTATTGAATTTAATAAATGAAAATTAGTTAAAACATTGAATCTTGGATTTTAAGCTTGATAAAAATGGTTTGAAGGCTTATTAAATTATATTTATAAGAATGAAGGTAAATAAAAATTTAAGTTGAATTTAAAAGTGAATTACTTGATTTTAAAAATAACTCGTTTAAATTAACATATAAAAATAGCCTTCCGGGGCACAGTCTCGGATTTCGACAAAACCTGTTTCGTTGGATCTGTAGTAGTGTATTATTGTAGGATTTCTAATTTCGTAGCGTTTGGAGTTATGTAAAGCCTTAACGCTAGGAAAAATATTTATTTTATTGATTAGGCATTATATATGTAGAGTATTCTACTACATATAAATATTTTGACAGATCCTTAAGAGATGGAAAATCCCGTAACATCTCTTGAGTTATTGCACGCACGTTATACACTGGATAGGAGATGTGAAACCCCGTAAAAATCTCTGACGCCATGGCACTTATGTTATATGCGATATCGATTTGACTCACTAAGAATATTTTAGTTCTGACTCGAGTGTTTTTTCTTTTCATTACGCTCGGGTCAGCCTTGAGTATTTCATCGCACGGAAGATCATTTTTTTGGAGGACGAAGACGAAGATTTGGTATATTATTACTAGTACTAGTTCCTGCATCATGTTGTCTGCTGCATTATTTTATTTATCCCTATTGTATATGTAACTCTGATAAATGTTGTATAAATTGTAATCTAATGTATAATATAAATAGCTTCATGAATTGTTTATTTGATTATTATATTTTATCATTCCGTTGTGAGATTCTTTGTTTGTTTTCTTCTTCTTTTCTTATTTTTCTTAATTAACCCCATTGATTATCTATATTCCAGATTGTTTAAGTTGGACATGTGTGAATTATTGTCGATTTAAACCTTCCGAAATGTGGGTCGTCATAGTTGGTACCAGAGCTTTGGTTTAGCGATAACCTTGGCTTTGTGGGGTTTGAATCATTAAAGAAAGGGTCAGTAGTACCCTAGAATGAGTTTGAGTGTATAGATATGAGGGCGTATTTGTTAGTGATATAAAATTGTTTTATATTGTGTTGATTGGTCAATTGAGTGGCTTATGGATTCTGGTCAATACGAGTAATTAACATTATTGATAGGGATCTCTAAACACTTGAACAAAGCAATTCGACATGGTATTGTTTTGAAAATGGGTAAATGAAATAATTTTACCCTGATTATATTTTTATATATAAAAGAATAATTTTTCAGAAATTATTAGTATATGGAGTGCTTAGTGGTTAGGAAATGATAATATTCGACTATTATCATTATTGTTTGTTGTTGTGATCAAATAAAAGTCGATATTATAATGAAAATAAGATTAAAAATTAAGAAATGATTTCATATAATGTAACAACCCGCATATTTTACCATTGTATATATAAATTTTTTATTTAAATATAGCATCATTAGTCGGATTCAAGTCTGAAATGTCACTTTTTGCAAACAGTCGAATTGGGACTCGAGACCACTTCCATTAAGTCCAAAATGGCGTTTGCGACCTTTTTGAGTATAAACATCGATATGTTTGGAGTTGAGTAGAATTTTGACATTTTCACTTAGGGCTTTGGGCTTGGGTTTGGGTTTCAGCCCACTAACCCAACTCATCTTATATCCTAACTCCACCCTCTCTCCTTTTCATTCATTCTATCATTTTCCTAACACTTCAAGCTTTAGTAAAAATGGGGGAAGAGATTGGAAACTAAAATCCTAAGCCCTAGCTTCCTTTGCAAATTCAAGTTCTAGCTCCAAAATCGAAGAGAAGCTTAGGTAAGCATCCTCTTCTTCTTCTCCATCTCAATCTCTCTCCAATTTCAGAAATTTTCTATGACTTAACTTAGGAAATATTCGTTGTAATATTAGATTGGAGCTTCTAGAGTTGAAGTTGAAGTGTGGTTGATCTTTCTTTTGATTTCAAAGCTTCTCATTTGTTGTTTTGGGTTGAAAAGGTGAGTTTTTGAGCTCACATCTACGTCCATATCTTTTATAGTTGTTCGGTATGAATTCTGTGATAACCCGGATTTTGGAATACCTGTTAATTGATAATTAACTGGGTTAATTAATAGAAATACTGATAAATCAGGGAATAAATATTTATTTGCTAATCTATTGATATAATCATTTAATTGGAAAAAAAAAATTATTATTTTCAAATAAATTGGATTTGAATTTGAATTAGAATATTGAAATACAAAAGATAGAGATATATCTTAAATATATTTGGATTTGAGAATATATTTTATTTAGAATATAGATTGTTTTATATTATTTTTTTTTAAAAAAGAATTTATTTATACATGAATTTATTAATTAGGAAATTAATTATAAAAAGCTTTTTAAAAACATTTAAGAATATTTATGCATGTAAGTTACATGTGTTAAGATTTAAACCTCTCTAAATAACATGTGTAATTAGATTAACAAGCCTAAATGACAAATGTTTATTTTTCTTACAAGTGTCACTTATTATTTTATTTTCTTTTATATTTTTCATATATCCTAATTTAGTCTATATATACATCTTTTCCTTTTTCTTAAATTCTTTTCATATTCTTCATTTTCATTACAAAGAAAACTCAAATCTGTAAACGTTCCTCAATTAGATCAAAAACTCAACCCTGTAAAACAAATCATAAATTCAAATCAAAACCTATAACACTAGAACCAGTAAACAAATCAAAGGAAGCAACCAACTATCAATCATCTTTACAGTTTGAAAACCTGAAGCAAATCAAATGATCAAAGCAGATTGAACTCAAAAATCAGATCAATTCAGGATCAAACATCAAGTAAATCGAACAAGCTTCAGATTTAGGCAAGACAGTCCATATCAGAGTTCTTTTCCTCTGTTCCCTGTTCAAGCTAAAGGTGAGTAAACAACTTTTAAAATCTGTTACATCTTGATTAGCATGTGATAATCTTTGAAGTATGGTGTGAAATATGCTTTGCGTGATGGTGTAAATATGATTTCATGTATATATGAATGGTGATATGGGTGTGCATGTCTGGGAACAGATATATTTGCCTCTATTCTTGATTACAGATTTCAAAACCTATTCAAAATCTAAAATTTCTTCCTCTAATCCTTTTTAGGCTTTAAGATAAACAAAATATGTTTGTAAAATCAAGATCTAAGTTTTAAAAATATTTTTGAGTAAAATTAGTTAGAGTTTTCGGGAAATTTGAGTTTACAGTAAAAATTTCAAAGGCATGTCAAAAATTCGAACTCCATGATTTATTGTTTCATTTCCATAATCTAATTTGTTTCCGAAAACCATGATTTTTAAAAACAAAATCAAGAATTTAAGTTTAGTATTGATTGAGAATTCTTGGGTTGAACGGAATTCATGTTTGGAGTGAATTCTGGCGATTGGTGAGAAATGAGAGGTCATGATCATGGCTGGAGGTAGTGTGAAGATTTTCGATCGTGGGAAAAATAGTGGTAGAATTTCTCGATGGTCGTGGTGGCCGTACAATGGTGATCTAGGGTTTGTGGAGCTGCTTTGTATGTCGAGGTAGTCGAGGCTCGTACGATGTCAATTGATCATCAGAGGTGATCGGACTGGAGGGGAACGACGTATCGGGGTGCGGCAAAGCTTGGGTCGAAGTTGCGTAGTCATCGGTGATCGGTGGAGGTGATTCGAGGCGTTTTTCAGATGATCGTTTTGGGTTCCAGGCGCTCGAATTTGCTCGAGTTTGATTGGCCGCGTCGTTCATCGATCTGGGTGGATAGAATTGTCAGCGTAGTCGTCGTGGATGTGTGGGTGATGGCGAAGTTGGTCGGAAGTGGTTGGTCCAGGGGTGCACGTGCACGCGTGTATGTACGATATTTGAAGGTTTTGGGTAATCGGGGAAGATGAAGTTTACTCGGGTCAGACTCGTAGTCGTTGAGGGTTTGACTCGAAGAAGAAAAGGAAAGTGGTTGGCTCGAAGAGAACTCGGGGTTTCAGCTGTTTTGCTCGGGTTTTATTTTCAGGAACGTGAGTGCTTACTTGTTTCAGATTTAACTTAAAATCTTAAGTTAATAGATTAATGATAGTTAATTTCCAGAGTTTATTAAATAAGGTTTTAAATGATAATTCAGAATTTAATTGATTTATCTTTTTAATTAATAAATTGATGGATAATTATGGATTAATTAAATTAATTATTTAATGATTAAATAAATTAAGTAATTAAGGATTAATTTGACAAAGGTTAATTAATTTAATTTGTAATTAAAAGATTAATATAATTAGTTAAAAGAACAACTAATAAATGTAAGTAATTAAAGGATCATTAATTGATAAGAGTAATTAAGGGTGGATAAATGTGAAGGGATAAAGAATAAGTAATTTATGTAATTAATTGAAGGTTAATTACTTAATGTAATTAACGAATAATTAATCAGAGATGATTAATTAAGATGGATAATTAAGGGATGATTTATTAATTGGTTTGAAATTAATTAACGTTAAGTATGCAAGATTTAAAGGTAATTAAAGTAATTAATTTAATTCATGGGTGGTTAATTAAATTGATTAGAAATGGTGTGGATGATTAATCTTGCTTATGGATGATTAAATTGTATTGAATACCTTTGATTGTTATTGACTCTGGCATGTACTTTGTAATGTCTGTGATATGAAATGTTTTTGTTTGAACTATGATAAATATGAGTTATTTATCTGTAATGGAATTGTTGTGGGAATATGACATTCTGAAGTAAAATTGAATTGTTGAAATTTAAACAACTTGTCTTAGGAAGATGATATTTAATTCGAAGAGACCGGGATCGGATTTGCTACATTACAACATGATAGGGGGTTCTCGCTTCGCGGTTTGGTGGCGAATGGGAGACTCTTACCCCTACATGTCCCTGAGAGGTAAAGGCCTTGTGAGGGTTGGTTGCGAGTCGAGAGGCTGGCCGTAAAAGCAAATTCGAGGTATCACTGTATGCCACGGTGGGTCTGGGATGGTTGCAAAGCCTACCAGTCGCCACTGGCTCGTCCCATTACAGTTGGTATCAGAGCAAAGGTTAAGCGAGAACCTTGACTCTGTTGGGATTACTCGTTAAGGATAGGGTCAATGGTACCCTAGAACGAGTTGAGTGTATATATTTATATGAGAGCGTAATTGTTATTTTCTTATATAAAGATTTTAAATGATTTTATAAGAATATCTTTTGATATATATATAAAATGATATTTCTTTCTAATAAATATTAAGGTAATTGGTTGTTAAAATATTGGAATTAAATTAAGTGGTAATAGAAATACAACCAAATTAAAATTGAATGAAGATAAGTTGAAATGGATCCAAATTGAAATTAAAATCTTGAATTTGTAGAAATAATTAAAGATAATAATGAATTGGTTTCCAGATATGATAATCTTGGTTATTATCATAGATGGTTGATAATGAAATATTGTAAATGATTAAGCAAAATAAAATGTTTTAGGGAAATAAAATATTTAGGTAAGTATGACTTATAAATTGGAATTAAAGATAATTTAAAAATTGTAAATCTAAAGTTCAGAGAAAAAAAAAACCTGAAATTTTTTTAAAAGAAATTTGTTGTGAATTAAAACCAAAGGTGGTTTAAAAATTTAAGGTATAACTTGGTATGTAAAGAAAATGTATATATGAGGATATACATAATATCAAAGATGATTCGAAATAACTCTTAATGTTGAGTTTTAAATTGGAATATGATATGAAAACCCAAAGTGATAAGTTTTTGAACTTATAAGTGGGAATATTATTAATATAAGGTTTAAAATTTGAATGGGAATTCAAATTGGGTCTAGTTGACTAAATTAAATTGAATTTAACTTAAGGTAAGTTAAATGAGTTTAGAATGAACAACTTGAATTGGGAATTTCAAGATGAAATTGAAAATTTAACTTGGAAAGTTAAAAATGGTGAATTTGATTAGTTTAAATGAATGAAGAAATGGATTGTGATAATATATCCATTATAGAGATAAATAAAAATTAAACCTTAATTTGAAATTAAGGATATGGAATCCCTTTTAAACTTAAGATTTGAATATTAAGAATTGAATTTGTAACTTAAAATTATTAAAGAATCAGTTTCAAAGTTGGAAGATAAAATTGGGCAATAAATTGAATTTTGAAGATAAAATTTCTTTGAACTTTTAATTTGAACTTTAAAATAAGTTAAGTAATGATAATTTAAAAAGTAATTTTGGATTTTGGATCCAGAATTAATTGGTTTAAAGGTTGATTTGATTTAAAGGTAAGGGTTAATTTGACTTAAGTGATTAAATCAATATTTAAAATATTTAACTCAAATTTATATAATTCGAGATGGTTTTAAGTTGAGATTTAAATTTAATTAGTTCAAATTGGATTTGATTTGAATTAATTTGGAATTTGATTAAAGTTGAATAAGTTTAAAAATCAAATGGAATTTGATTTGAATTTGGAAAGGAATTAAGGTTAATTCAACTTGAATTGGGATTAAATCAATTTCAATGGAAATTGTGGTATTGAATCAATTTAAATGGAAGTGGAATCTAAATTAAATTGATGAGAAATCAATTGGAAATGAAAATTTGGAAATTTAACAGTTTGACTCTGGATTATTTTCAAAATAAATTGTTTTAATACAAATATATTTTCCAAACTATTTACTATACAATCTTTCTTCTTAAACCCCAAACTATCTTATAGTTATTTTACAATTATTTTGAAACTGTCTTATAAACTCATTACTGTTTTTCAGTTACTTATATCTAAACACTATTTTAAAAACTATTTTGCAATTATCTAACTATTTTATAACTACTTAACTATTTTACAGCTATTTTACAAACTAATAACTATTTTTCAACTACTTATCTATTTTAAACTTTTTCAAGCTATTTTTAAATTTAAATTGGTCAGAGTTCAAACTGTTTGTAATTGAAGTAATAACTCAATTGGAAATGGAAGCAATTGAGAATAAGTGAATGAATTAAAGGAAATCTGAATAGAAAAGAGAATTGATTTGGCTAATAACCAATAAAGATAAATACGTAGGATATACGTATATTATTCTATTCGCATAGTGATTTGATCCAGATTCGAACACAGAATTTCGAGATAGTATTATAAATCCGAGTTGGGATTTCCCGCTCGATTTTCGATGGCGAACCTGGATATGGATTTTTGATGAAGCAGCATACCTAAGCTCCAATCCAATTGCCGACCTAACTCCCACTCCCATTGCCGACCTAACTCCCACTCCAAGTGACGACCTAACTCCCACTCCAGTTGCCGACCTAAGCTCCAACTCAATCGCCTCCGACCTAACTCCCACCTTCATGCCGACCTACGACCTAACTCCCACCTCAATCGCGACCGACCTAAACCTAAATCATTGCCAGAAATTCGCGAGCGACATTGATAAGTCGCGGCACCTGAATAAGTCGCGGTTCGTTGAGTCGTTGCCGAGATACCCCATAAGTCGAAGACGAGATACCATAAGTCGGCGACGAGATAACCATAAGTCGGAACCGAGATACTTCCCCCTGAGTCGGTTGCCGAGATAAGATCCATAGGTCGTTGCTGAGGTAACGGAAATCACTGCAATTTTAAGTCGCGATTTGTTGAAGACGTTGCTGAGTTATTTGAGTCGGAACCGAGTTAAATACTTGTATTTTTCTTTAATGTTTTGGTCTGTTTGTTAAAGTCGCTGAAGGCGTGTAAAGTTGTAAATGTTGAGTCGGAAGCCTTAGCTCGGAACCGACTTAATACTTGTAATTTTGTTGTTTTTTTTTGTGAGTTGTAAAATGCCTATAAATAGGCCGAGTCTCTCATTTGTAAAGGTTGTTGAATATTGAATAAAATTCTCTTTTGTTAGCTTGTTGCTTTCAATTTCAATTGGTAGTCGAGTGTATCTCCTATCTCCACTTACGTCATTCGAGTGCGCTCGGATCATCGTTTGTTGAAGCCGATTCACGGTATCTTGTGCGCAAGATCAACGTCGAAGAATCGTAGATCTCTTTCCCGGTATCTTCGGATCAACGAGTCAGAGATAGCTAGAGTTCGGTATCTTCGGATCAACGAATTCGGGCATTTCAGTATCCATCAATCCACGAATTGTTACTTTCACCGATTGAAGATCGTTTTGAATTATCCGCTGCGTCAGTTTGGTATCAGAGCTTGTTTTAGCCAATCATAGCTAAATCGAGTCTTGGAACCGAGAATTTGAAGTGTTGAAGTTGTGTTCATCGTGTTCATCATATTTTTGCAACAAAGTTGGAGTTTCGATCCATTTCATTTTGGATCAAAGTTCGAAAGGTGTTTGAAAACTTGAAGTGTGAATTTGTTGAAGTGTTTGTGAAGTATTCAATCATGCCGCCAAGACGAGTTCAACGTCATCGCAATATTAATGCTTTGTACGGAAGAGAAGAGGCCGACGAAATGGAGCAACGAATCAACGAGAATTTCAATGAGAAGCTTACGGAAGGGATTGGTCGATTAGAGAGGATGATGTTGGAAATGAGTCAAAATCAGAGAAGGGTTTCACCTGAATCGAGCCATGGAAGAAGTAGGATTTCACCACATTCTAATCGGGAGAGAAGTGTTGATAGTGATCATAGAAGCGTGGATCGAGATTGTGATAGAAATGTTGATGATCGAGGTCGTGATAGAAATGTGACTGATCGAGATCGGAGGAATGTGGATCGTAGGAATGTTGGTGGAAGAAATGGTGGTGGTAGAGATGTTGGTGGTCAGGATCGACATCGATATACATCGGATGGTGAAGAAGAGTATGATGGTGGTAGTGTTCATGGACGAGGACGTGGACAAGGAAGGAATCAGTCGGAATACAATCACAAGTGGGAATCTGGGATGAAGACAGAAATTCCAGAATTCAAAGGTGGTATGCAGGCTGAGGAGTTTTTGGATTGGATGGCTAATGTTGAAGAAATTTTTGATTTCAAAGAAGTTCCAGAACGTCGTAGAGTGAAGTTGGTTGCTACAAGGTTGAGGGGTAGAGCTTTGGCATGGTGGCAGCAAACTAAACTTACACGTGAACGAATGGGGAAGTCAAAAGTTGAATCTTGGGAGAAGATGAAGAAATTGATGAAAGCAACGTTCTTACCTTACAATTATCAATCTTTGATGTATCAACGTTTGCAGAACTTGAGGCAGGGCACAAAGACTGTTAATGATTACGCAGATGAGTTTTATCAGCTTATTGCAAGGAATGATATCATGGAAACGGAAGAACAACTGACATCTAGATTCATTGGGGGATTGAGAATGCAAATTCAGGATATGGTTAATATGTTCGATCCAAGATCTGTGGCAGAGGCACATCAAAAAGCGTTGGCTTGGGAGAAGCAGGGACGACGAGGAGGTGGTGTGTTTACGAATTCCAATAATCAAGTGAAGGGTGTTGGTGGAAGTTCTAATGTGTCTAAACCTATCAGCAAACCAGGGGTGAAGGAGGTTGAGAAGGCAAAGGTTAACAACGGTTTCAAATGTTACAACTGTCAGGAGTTGGGTCATAAAAGCAATGAATGTCCAAAGCCAAAAAAGAGAGCAATGATTGCTGAGGTTGAGGATGAGGATGAAGAAGCTGAATGCTCTAATTCTTTACCAGTTGAGGAGGAAGACTTGCTGTCGGGAGATGACGGGTACGCATTAATGATGAGGAGAAGTTGTTTAACACCGAAGCAAGAAGAGGAAAGTAGTTGGTTGAGGAACAATATCTTTCAATCTACATGCACTATTCTGGGAAGAGTTTGTAAATTTGTTATTGATGCTGGGAGTTGCGATAATATTATCTCTACAGAAGCAGTGAAGAAGTTGGAGTTGAAAACTGAGAAACATCCTAAACCGTACAAGTTAGCTTGGTTGAGGAAGGGTGGTGAAGTGAAAGTTGGACGAAGAGCTTGTGTGAAGTTTTCAATTGGGAAGAAATACAAGGATGAGGTTTGGTGTGATGTAGTAGACATGGATGTGTGTCATCTGTTGTTGGGCAGGCCATGGCAGTTTGATAGAGCAGTACAACATGATGGACGGACCAACAGTTACAGTTTCATGTTCGAAGGTACAAAGATTACTCTGGTTCCGAAGAAACGCCAACAGGAAGAAAACAAAGTGGAGGAAATCGAAGAGCTGAAAACTTTATTGACTTTGAAGGAGTTTGTTAAAGAAGTTGAAGAAGAGCCGGAAGTATTCTTGTTGATTGGACGAGAAAGCAGTGAAGAGATTGAAATTCCAGAAGAAGTTAAACCAGTTCTGAAAGAATTTGACGATGTATTTCCAGATGAGTTACCAACGGAGTTGCCACCGTTGAGGGATATACAACATCAGATAGATCTTGATCCCGGTGCTGTATTGCCACACAGACCACATTATCGAATGAGTCCGAAGGAACAAGAAGAATTGCGGAGGCAGGTAGAGGAATTGCTTGAACAAGGGCGTGTGCAGGAGAGTCTGAGTCCTTGTGCTGTACCAGCTCTATTGGTACCCAAGAAGGATGGGACATGGAGAATGTGCACTGACAGTCGAGCATTGAATAAAATTACCGTGAGATATAGATTTCCAATGCCGAGGTTGGATGACTTGTTGGATCAGATAAGCGGAGCTACTATCTTTTCTAAGATTGATTTGAAGAGCGGATATCATCAAATTCGTATCAGACCAGGAGATGAGTGGAAGACTGCTTTTAAAACCAGGGAGGGTCTATACGAATGGTTAGTCATGCCATTTGGTTTATCCAATGCACCAAGTACTTTCATGAGGGTGATGAATCAGATTTTTCGACCGTTCATTGGAAAATTCGTGGTGGTGTATTTCGATGATATTCTTATTTACAGTGGGAGTCCGGAGGAACATTTGAATCATCTTAGAGAAGTGCTGATGGTATTGCGACAAGAACAATTCTATGCTGCAACGAAGAAATGCGTGTTCATGACGCATAGTGTCTTATTTCTGGGGTATGTTGTTTTAGAGAAAGGAATACAGGTTGACCAAAGTAAAGTTGAGGCGATCAGAAATTGGCCGCAGCCCAAGACGATAACGGAAGTTCGTAGTTTTCATGGGTTGGCTTCATTTTATCGAAGGTTTATCCCACACTTTAGTAGTGTGATGGCGCCTGTTACAGATTGTATGAAAGGCAAACAGTTTTCATGGTCAAAGGAAGCAGGAATTGCTTTTGGAAAAATCAAGGAATTGCTGACATCTGCACCAATTCTAGTGCTACCTGATTTTCAGTTGGTGTTTGAACTACATACTGATGCATCCAAGGTTGGGATTGGAGGGGTGTTGAGCCAGAAGGGGCGTCCAATTGCCTATTTCAGTGAGAAGTTGTCAGGAGCGAAGATGCGATACAGTACATATGATGTGGAGTTCTACGCTGTTGTACAATCTATTAAACACTGGAGACATTATCTATTTCAGAAGGAGTTTGTTCTTTACACTGATCATGAAGCATTGAAGCATCTGCAAGGGCAAGACAAGATTTCAGCGAGACATGCATCGTGGATTGCTTATTTACAGCAGTTTACTTTTGTCGTTAAGCACAAGTCAGGGGTAACCAATCGTGTGGCTGATGCTTTAAGTAGAAGGAGTCATTTGTTGACAACAATGAAAGTTGAGGTGACTGGTTTTGAATTATTGCCGGAGCAGACTGCAGAAGACTCTTATTTTAAGAAATTTGTTGAAAGGGACAATGAAGGGAAGACTGATGAGTTTATGATGATTGATGGTTTTCTTTTCAAGGGAAATAGATTGTGCATACCGGAGGGTAGTCTGAGAATGAAGATTATCAAAGAGTTACACGAAGAAGGACATGTTGGGAGAGACCGTACCTTACAGTTAATTTCTCAATCTTATTTTTGGCCGTCAATGAGGAAAGAGGTGGAAAGATTTGTTGAGAGATGTCATATTTGTCAGGTTTCGAAAGGAACTGCGACTAATGATGGTTTATATATGCCATTACCTGTACCAATTAAACCATGGGTTGATGTGAGTATGGACTTCGTGTTGGGATTACCGAGGACACAACAAGGTAACGATTCCATATATGTGGTGGTGGACAGATTCTCGAAAATGGCCCACTTTATTGCTTGTAAGAAAACGGCAGATGCTGTTCATGTTGCTCAGTTGTTTTTCAAGGAGATCTATCGACTTCATGGATTGCCAGAATCTATTGTGTCAGATAGAGATACTCGATTTCTGAGTCACTTTTGGTTGAGTTTGTGGAAAATGGTGGGAACAAAGCTGAAGTTCAGTAGTGCTTATCATCCGCAAACTGATGGACAAACGGAGGTGGTTAATCGATCGTTGGGAAACTTGTTGAGGTGTCTTGTTCAAGATAATCTAAAGAGTTGGGATGTGAAGTTATGTCAGGCAGAATTTGCCCATAATCGTGCTGTGAATCGAAGTACTGGGTTCAGTCCATTCCAGATTGTTTATTCGAGCTTACCAAAGGGACCGTTGGATTTAACGGTAATACCACAATCAATGAAGACAGTTAAGAAAGCTGCTGATTTTGTTGAAGGGTTGACGGAGTGCCATAGAATCGTTCAGGAACGATTGGAAAAGACAAATGAGAAATACAAACAAATGGCGGATAAGAAACGAAGGAGTGTAGTCTTCAAAGAGGGTGATTTTGTTTACGCGGTATTGACAAAAGATCGTTTTCCAGTTGGGACTTACAACAAGTTGAAAGCTCGAAAGATTGGACCAGTAGAAATCTTGAAGAAAATCAATGACAATGCTTATCAGTTAAAGTTGCCAGATCACATTCACACTGCTGACGTTTTCAACGTTAAACATTTGATTCCGTACCATGGAGATGAGCTTGTTGAAAAAGAGAGAAGTACAAATTCGAGGTCGAATTTTTGTCAACAAGGGGAGGATGATGAAGCAGCATACCTAAGCTCCAATCCAATTGCCGACCTAACTCCCACTCCCATTGCCGACCTAACTCCCACTCCAAGTGACGACCTAACTCCCACTCCAGTTGCCGACCTAAGCTCCAACTCAATCGCCTCCGACCTAACTCCCACCTTCATGCCGACCTACGACCTAACTCCCACCTCAATCGCGACCGACCTAAACCTAAATCATTGCCAGAAATTCGCGAGCGACATTGATAAGTCGCGGCACCTGAATAAGTCGCGGTTCGTTGAGTCGTTGCCGAGATACCCCATAAGTCGAAGACGAGATACCATAAGTCGGCGACGAGATAACCATAAGTCGGAACCGAGATACTTCCCCCTGAGTCGGTTGCCGAGATAAGATCCATAGGTCGTTGCTGAGGTAACGGAAATCACTGCAATTTTAAGTCGCGATTTGTTGAAGACGTTGCCGAGTTATTTGAGTCGGAACCGAGTTAAATACTTGTATTTTTCTTTAATGTTTTGGTCTGTTTGTTAAAGTCGCTGAAGGTGTGTAAAGTTGTAAATGTTGAGTCGGAAGCCTTAGCTCGGAACCGACTTAATACTTGTAATTTTGTTGTTTTTTTTTGTGAGTTGTAAAATGCCTATAAATAGGCCGAGTCTCTCATTTGTAAAGGTTGTTGAATATTGAATAAAATTCTCTTTTGTTAGCTTGTTGCTTTCAATTTCAATTGGTAGTCGAGTGTATCTCCTATCTCCACTTACGTCATTCGAGTGCGCTCGGATCATCGTTTGTTGAAGCCGATTCACGGTATCTTGTGCGCAAGATCAACGTCGAAGAATCGTAGATCTCTTTCCCGGTATCTTCGGATCAACGAGTCAGAGATAGCTAGAGTTCGGTATCTTAGGATCAACGAATTCGGGCATTTCAGTATCCATCAATCCATGAATTGTTACTTTCACCGATTGAAGATCGTTTTGAATTATCCGCTGCGTCAATTTTTGATTGGTTCTGGATATTCTCTATCATGGCTACGACTATGCAAGGAGAATGACGGTTTCTGATCAAGAAACCAAATCTGAGTCCGCACTAGGAAGTCGGGTGGACGATACTAGTTCGGAAATGAAATTGTGTGATCGATTGAGCGATCAGATTGATATTGCGTACGGATGATATGTGTACATCGTACGAGTTTGAATGAAATTGATATTAAAAATTTTAATAAGGATTTTGAAATGGTTTTGAAATGAAAAGTATATTTGTAAAATATAATGGAATTGGATATTTCTTTGATTGAAATTTACTTTATGGGAGGTAAGTAAATGGTAAATAACTTTATAAAGAAATTAAACTTGAATATTTGATTTGACAATAAATAAAGTTATATTTTGTAATATGATAAATTTCCCTTATTTGACCTAGCCAGAATAAAAAGGGTTTTGAAATATTTGAAGTATAAAAGAGGTTTTATACAAGTTTGAAATGATCCAAAGATTTTCAAAGTTATATATATCTATATCTATATATATAAAGGATCTTATGAGAATGATTTTGGAAAAAGGTCTTGGGAACCTATGAATTTGGAAAAGGCTTTTGATTTTTGGGAAAATCAATTTTGGATTTTGGAAAGCCTAGTTTGAGAATTATCGATTTTGGTAATCGATTTTGTGTAAAGGAGATTTTGATAAATCATAAAGGGTATGATTTGAAGATACTATAAGTATATAGTATAAAGTATTTTGAAAATAGCTCTGGGGAAAAAGGCGCTTCCTTGAAATGAACTTCTCAGGAGTACCACAGGGTGGTACTGCCTTGAGCCCCAAGGGGGGTTTCTAAAGTTGATCCTGTGAGGAGTCCGGACAAACTAGTTCCTGAGGATTATTTGTGTAGCGAAAGTCGAGGGGCTGGTGCCCACAGAGGCATTTGGGTTATGCTGTGACGACAGTTTAACTCGATGTCTCTGCGATCTACTGCAGACCATAGCGAAAGTCATGTGTGCCGCTGAGAGCCAACTGTCTACGTTTGATTTTATATCGGTAGACTGTGACACTATGGTAACATAGCGAAAGTCGTGTGTGCCGCTGAGAGCCAACAGTCTACGTTTGATTTTATATCGGTAGACTGCGACCTATGTGGGAGAAGTTTCATTATTTGGCAGCGAAATTCGGTGGCGCTGATGCCTACAGTTATATGGGTTTGTGCTGTGATAGCAACGTAAGGCCCGGGTATAACTGCGATCTGTAGCGGGTTCCATGGCGTAATCGAGGAGCGCGGAGACCTACAGTTATCTGTGGATTTTGCCGGGACGGCAACGTAACCATCGGGTTAACTGCGACCATGGATGGGAGTGATGATTTCCAGAGCATTCTCACCAAAGATATTTCCTCGATTTCAAAAATGTTTTTGATATTTTCAATAAAAAAAAATTTCAAAGTATTTTCACTGGATGTTGAAAACGGGTCTGCCAGGCACTTATAGATTTTCAGTCCTACGTCTGATCAACGTATGACCGAATTTCTGTGAGAACAAGGATTGACTTGTTGAAACATCGAGTTATAAAAGTATTTTTATAAAAACTATTTTTGTAATATTATATAGATTTTAAAGTATTTAAAAAAAAATTTATAAAGGGAATTTATAATTTAAAATGTTCAAAGAGTAATTTAACTAATAATAAGCATAGAAATAAATTCCAGCTTCGTTTCTTTTCGAGGACGAAAAGTTTTAAAGGGGGGAGGAATGTGATAACCCGGATTTTGGAATACCTGTTAATTGATAATTAACTGGGTTAATTAATAGAAATACTGATAAATCAGGGAATAAATATTTATTTGCTAATCTATTGATATAATCATTTAATTGGAAAAAAAAATTATTATTTTCAAATAAATTGGATTTGAATTTGAATTAGAATATTGAAATACAAAAGATAGAGATATATCTTAAATATACTTGGATTTGAGAATATATTTTATTTAGAATATAGATTGTTTTATATTATTTTAAAAAAAAAAGAATTTATTTATACATGTATTTATTAATTAGGAAATTAATTATAAAAAGCTTTTTAAAAACATTTAAGAATATTTATGCATGTAAGTTACATGTGTTAAGATTTAAACCTCTCTAAATAACATGTGTAATTAGATTAACAAGCCTAAATGACAAATGTTTATTTTTCTTACAAGTGTCACTTATTATTTTATTTTCTTTTATATTTTTCATAAATCCTAATTTAGTCTATATATACATCTTTTCCTTTTTCTTAAATTCTTTTCATATTCTTCATTTTCATTACAAAGAAAACTCAAATCTGTAAACGTTCCTCAATTAGATCAAAAACTCAACCCTGTAAAACAAATCATAAATTCAAATCAAAACCTATAACACTAGAACCAGTAAACAAATCAAAGGAAGCAACCAACTATCAATCATCTTTACAGTTTGAAAACCTGAAGCAAATCAAATGATCAAAGCAGATTGAACTCAAAAATCAGATCAATTCAGGATCAAACATCAAGTAAATCGAACAAGCTTCAGATTTAGGCAAGACAGTCCAGATCAGAGTTCTTTTCCTCTGTTCCCTGTTCAAGCTAAAGGTGAGTAAACAACTTTTAAAATCTGTTACATCTTGATTAGCATGTGATAATCTTTGAAGTATGGTGTGAAATATGCTTTGCGTGATGGTGTAAATATGATTTCATGTATATATGAATGGTGATATGGGTGTGCATGTCTGGGAACAGATATATTTGCCTCTGTTCTTGATTACAGATTTCAAAACCTATTCAAAATCTAAAATTTCTTCCTCTAATCCTTTTTAGGCTTTAAGATAAACAAAATATGTTTGTAAAATCAAGATCTAAGTTTTAAAAATATTTTTGAGTAAAATTAGTTAGAGTTTTCGGGAAATTTGAGTTTATAGTAAAATTTCAAAGGCATGTCAAAAATTCGAACTCCATGATTTATTGTTTCATTTCCATAATCTAATTTGTTTCCGAAAACCATGATTTTTAAAAACAAAATCAAGAATTTAAGTTTAGTATTGATTGAGAATTCTTGGGTTGAACGGAATTCATGTTTGGAGTGAATTCTGGCGATTGGTGAGAAATGAGAGGTCATGATCATGGCTGGAGGTAGTGTGAAGATTTTCGATCGTGGGAAAAATAGTGGTAGAATTTCTCGATGGTCGTGGTGGCCGTACAATGGTGATCTAGGGTTTGTGGAGCTGCTTTGTATGTCGAGGTAGTCGAGGCTCGTACGATGTCAATTGATCATCGGAGGTGATCGGACTGGAGGGGAACGACGTATCGGGGTGCGGCAAAGCTTGGGTCGAAGTTGCGTAGTCATCGGTGATCGGTGGAGGTGATTCGAGGCGTTTTTCAGATGATCGTTTTGGGTTCCAGGCGCTCGAATTTGCTCGAGTTTGATTGGCCGCGTCGTTCATCGATCTGGGTGGATAGAATTGTCAGCGTAGTCGTCGTGGATGTGTGGGTGATGGCGAAGTTGGTCGGAAGTGGTTGGTCCAGGGGTGCACGTGCACCCGTGTATGTACGATATTTGAAGGTTTTGGGTAATCGGGGAAGATGAAGTTTACTCGGGTCAGACTCGTAGTCGTTGAGGGTTTGACTCGAAGAAGAAAAGGAAAGTGGTTGGCTCGAAGAGAACTCGGTGTTTCAGCTGTTTTGCTCGGGTTTTATTTTCAGGAACGTGAGTGCTTACTTGTTTCAGATTTAACTTAAAATCTTAAGTTAATAGATTAATGATAGTTAATTTCCAGAGTTTATTAAATAAGGTTTTAAATGATAATTCAGAATTTAATTGATTTATCTTTTAAATTAATAAATTGATGGATAATTATGGATTAATTAAATTAATTATTTAATGATTAAATAAATTAAGTAATTAAGGATTAATTTGACAAAGGTTAATTAATTTAATTTGTAATTAAAAGATTAATATAATTAGTTAAAAGAACAACTAATAAATGTAAGTAATTAAAGGATCATTAATTGATAAGAGTAATTAAGGGTGGATAAATGTGAAGGGATAAAGAATAAGTAATTTATGTAATTAATTGAAGGTTAATTACTTAATGTAATTAACGAATAATTAATCAGAGATGATTAATTAAGATGGATAATTAAGGGATGATTTATTAATTGGTTTGAAATTAATTAACGTTAAGTATGCAAGATTTAAAGGTAATTAAAGTAATTAATTTAATTCATGGGTGGTTAATTAAATTGATTAGAAATGGTGTGGATGATTAATCTTGCTTATGGATGATTAAATTGTATTGAATACCTTTGATTGTTATTGACTCTGGCATGTACTTTGTAATGTCTGTGATATGAAATGTTTTTGTTTGAACTATGATAAATATGAGTTATTTATCTGTAATGAAATTGTTGTGGGAATATGACATTCTGAAGTAAAATTGAATTGTTGAAATTTAAACTACTTGTCTTAGGAAGATGATATTTAATTCGAAGAGACCGGAATCGGATATCAGCAATATCCGGAACCACTTCGATTAGAAATCTATAGTTCTTTATAGATTTGACATAGGCCAGTTTGGGATAATATGGATCATTTAAACTAAGTTGGATACTTAGATATTGTCATTAAAAATAAGTGTTGACTATATAAGTTGATTACTTATAGTAAAGTACGAGTTACCCGGGTTTTAATAAGTTCTATGAATTGGAATTTCATGTTAGATGAGTTTACTCACGCTGGTTTCCAGCCTGACCCGGGTGTTACTTTGATGTAATGCTCGGGTCAGACCGAGTATTACAGATTTCCAGGTAAGGACGTTCTGGAGTTCAGGAGGCGAGCTGGATGGCAGGAATGTATGGAGTGTATGCCGCTGTGATATATTATAGTTGTCCGAGACATGTTAATTCTAACTGTCTAGTATATTTGTGAATGTTGTAACTCTGATGTATAAAAATGTAATTAACAAATATAGGTTTTCTTTGTATAAATGCTATTATTTGTTATTATATTTAATCCGCTGCGAATGTGAGATGTTGTGTTTTCTGTTCTTCTTTCTTCTTTCTGTTTCTTTCTTCTATCTCTTTTCTTTTTCTCCTAACTATCTGGAATTTTCGGGTTCGAAAATTCCGGGTCGTTACAAATTCCTAACATCTATTCATGTTCATTTGTTTTTGATTTGGATTGATTTGGTGAATTTTAAAAATTTTGGTTTTTGAAGTCCAATTTTGTGAAAATCCTTTTATGGGTGTTTGGACATGTTTACCGGGGTGTATCGAAGAGCCTATTAGGCTGGGTTGTCGCTTGGCATAAATCCCTAGTCGTCGTTGCTCGATCGATTAGTTCCAGTAGGATTTTGCCCCACTTGGGGCTAGGCTGATTTTGCTCTGGAAGCTGGTTCAGTAGACTGAACCAGTAGGTCAGTCGACTGAACCAGGGGCAGAAAACAATATGTCCCTGTATCAGTCGACTAACCACCTGGGTCAGTCGACTGACCTGGAAACCGAAAGTTTCCAGGCATTGTCAGCCGACTAACCAAATGGTTCAGTCGACTGACCTGCTTGTATCAGTCCATCTTGCCTATTTTTCATGGGTTTCCAATTTTGATCGATTCGTGTTGATCCGATTTGTCGTTATCATTTATTATCGACTTTGATGACTTCTTTTCGGGATTTTTGAGAATATCCATTTTGATGGATTCAGTATCGATTTCTATGGATTTGATTCACGTCTTCGAATGTGGATTTTGGTGATTGATTGTTTCTACAATCGTTTCTGTGATTTGTCACTTTAAAATATAAAGGTTTTCTATACTAGTAGTAAATATTCAAACTCTTTCACAAAGATGATTCCAACACTATTTTTAATACAAATCTCATTTATAAATCTGTTTTCCAATTTATTAGTATATACAAACCTTTACCTCATTCGTATGAGAAATCTAATTAAACGGCTTAGCAAAACAAGCGGTATGAAACGCTTGCGTTTACTTCGTCGGTTAATTCTTGGACTTGTTCGATTGAACTCTCGTGACAATTATCGAGTGGAAATCTACAATCTATTCGTAAATATTTAAGTTAAGCTAGTGGTTATGTTACATGAAGCTAAACTCTTATATTTACTAGCTTAGTGTAATTTACACTTATTCTCGAGTGGAGGTCTACAATTTGTTCGTAAATATTTAAGTTAAGCTACTGGTTATGGGATATGAAGCTAAACTCTTATATTTACTAGCTTAGTGTAATTTACACTTGTCGATCAATGATGATCATTTTGTGATTTAGCCTAGCGATGTGCGATGTCTCTTTGTTTGTGTAGGGACTAAAAACCCCGTTTGTGGAACTTCGGTTCAATTTGGTGGGGTAGCAACCCATGGTCTTCGGGCCGTATGTGGAGCTTCGACTCAAATTGGTGGGGTAGCGACCCATGGTCTTCGGACCGTTTGTGGAGTCTCAGCTCAAAATTGATGGTTAGCGACCATGGAATAGCGTTCCGTTTGTGACACACGTGTTGGAGAGTTTTCATGCTCCCGTTTGTGATAGGCCTTCTCCTTTTTGTGATTTCTCGATTTCTAGTTGATGATTTCTAGAATTTGTGTTTCACCGACTTTTCTGATTGGCATTGATATGTTTTGTCAATATTTGTGTTTTGGTGGATAATTTAAAGAATATGACATTCTTTTGGTGTTTGAGAATATTTGAGATATTGTATGATTTTTGTTGTTACCTTATGTATACTTGTTAAAGTATGGCACTTTTGTTATCATATGTTTTTGTCATATCTCTTATCCTATCTCATTTTATCTGATATTTATAGCTAGACTGATCCGTTTATTATTTTCTTCTTAAATAATACTCGGGTTAGACCGAGGTATTTCAGGTGCTTTTGCTTGACTTTTTATCAGGGTCCGTCACCTGACTTTTGGCTAACTACTTTAGCTTAGTAGTTTTTGTTGTTATACATTCGAGATAGAGACTCCTTGATGTATACTTATTCTTTTGTCTAGCACTTGTATCTATTCTTTTGTGAGGTAGTGGATCTAGTTTGACCACTACTTTATGTACACTTCTATGTGATATATTCATATCTGTTTCCGCCTTTGTGATATGAATATATGTGACTGATTTGTGTTATGTTTATTTCTATATTTGTTTCCGAAGTCCACTTAGCCACTATGTGGTAGCTTTGAGTTTGTATTCGATATGTCGGATTTCCTTTTGAAACGAAATGTAAGTTATATTATCTGACATATCGGTACTCACACAAAGCAATTTCACAGATGGTCGCTCCTCAACAGCCTTATTCTTCATGCTAGTCGACAGCATTACCCCGTAGTGTCCTTGGCTTGCGTGAGTATAGAGGTGGGGCGTCACAGCATGGTATCAGAGCCAAACTTTGGAACAATGTAGAATAATCTAGCGAGGATCATTGTCCTAAGTCTTTCTTAGGAATCATGCCATAGGATTTAATTCGAGTCTTCGTACCGTTCTTTCATTTTTCTTTTTATGATGCTTTGTTTTATCAATCAAGTTTGTTTGATATTCATTGTGAATAACCTTTTTCCTCTTCTTTCTTTCTTTCTTAAAGAAGAGAAATGGTTAGATTAGGCCGTCCCAGCGCCGGTCAATCCAGTGCTACTCCTCAGGATGGAGTATTTATGTCTACCCAACAACTTTTGGATCTTGTAAAGAATCAAAAGTTTATCTGTTCTTTGAGTGAGGAACCCAAAAAGGTTTTGCCTCTGAAACTAGAAGTTCCTTTCGATCAGCTTGTAGATATCACTCTTCGACTAGAAGAGGTCAATAAAGAAAGTGATGTTGAAGTTGTGGATGCCAAACAAAACTTCAACATCAACAAGAAGAGGCATATTAAGTTCAAAAGTCCTAATCCCAACAAGAAAGGGAAGCAGACAATTTCGATAGCAAAGACTCCTACCACTAGTCGTGGACGATGCTACAATTGTGGTTCTACAGACCACTATGCAAATAAGTGTCTGAAGCCTCTTTATTGTCGCTATTGCAAAAGTTTGAGTCATCATATATCTGTGTGTGCCATACTTCAAAGCAAGAAGGAGGGAAAGCTAAATGTTGTGCAGCCCCTAGTAACACTTCTCTTGGTCAAGGTAGTTTTTCATTCAGTCCGTGATGGCATTATTTTATTTCGTGATCTTCCTATTTGATTTCTTTTGATACGGGTGCGTCCCACTCTTTTATATCAAAAGAACTTGTTGATTCTTTTTCTTTAAATATTATGGGTTTGATGACTTCACTGGGAATTGTGAATCCGGTTGGTGGATCCACAACACTCAGTTTACATTATGAAAATGTCGAGATTATTTTATGTGATTATTCTTTTCGAGCCGATTTGCATGTTATGCGTTACTTAGGCTTCGAAATTGATTTTGGGAAAGGATTGACTTAATCATTATAAAGCCTATATCCTTTGTCCTTAGCGGACTATCCATCTTCGACATTCTCAATTTGTTAAGCAGATTTCTATTGTTCTTAATGATTTTGATTTCCAAATTCGGTGGGATCATTTTATTCTTTAAACCCACTTGATTAGGAAAGTGTTATTTCTCTTACTCAAGTAGTTTGTGAATTTTCCGGTATTTTTGAGCTTGTCTTAGGATTATCACCTAAGCAATCTATTGAGTGGTGCTAAGGTCTTTTCAGCTCGACCTTGCCACCGGTTTTCATCAGCTACGAGTTGCGGAGGGTAGCATTCCACACTCGTTATGGTTCTTGTGAGTGGTTCGTTATGTCATTCGGTTTGACGAACCTTCTACCTTATTTCATCCATCTTATGAATCGAGTATTCTGCGAATATCTCGATGAGACATCCTTGTATTTATTGATTATCGATGAAAACAACAATTTAAAATTTGCAAATCTTTTTAATAAGATATTTATAAGTATGATTGGATTTTGTTCTTAAAACGAGCAAAGAATATTCATAAAATTTTAAGTGACATGTTTATCATATAGAAGATGATTATGTGTTGTTTTGCCCATTGAGTGCTTTAAGAATTCTGGTCGATGCGCTTGATCAACGTTATCGATAGGAATCTCCTAAACGCTATGATGAGACAGACAGACACAGTAAATTGACTTGTAACGAGTAAATTTTTCTAAAAAGATTATTGTATAAAGTTAATTATAATTTTGAATGTCTTAGCTTTTCGGGAAAGAGGATCGATTAAAAGAACTCCTTTTCCAATGCTTTTATTCTTGCGATTCCCGAAGGGAACCAAGACTTTATTATTTGTAACCGATGCTAGTCGTATTGGTTTGGGTGTCAATCTCTTGCAAAGGGAATGTGTTATCACCTATGCTTCTTGACATTTAAAGCTTGTCGAGACTAGATATGTCATTCATGATCTAGTGCTCGCGGCCATTGTTTTCGCTCTTAGAATTTGGCAACATTATCTTTTGGGAGAGAAATTTGTTCTCTACACCGATCATAAATCTTTGAAGTATTTATTTTCTCAAAAGGAACTTAATTTGCATCAACAACATTGCTCGAGTTCCTTGCATCTTATGATCTTGATATTCTATATACTCCCAGAAAGGGAAATCTTGTTGCTGATGCCCTTAGTCGTAAGCAACAAGCGGTTGTTTCCATGATGATATCTGAATGTAATGATCTCGAGACTTTATCCACTTGTGAGATTCGAGACCGAGAATCCAATTCATGTTCATCTGTTGTATTATGTAGCCTTGAGGCTCATCCTTCTCTTTTAGACCGCATTTTTGAAGCTCAAAAGCTAGATCCCGAATTGGTTCTTCTTAGTCAAAGTTGTAGGGATAAAATTGATATTGAAGGTTTGAAAGACTTTGATATTGATGCTTGTGGCGGTATTTGAAAATTCGGTAGACTTATTGTGCCAAAAATTATTGATCTTCGTAAAAACATATTAGAAGATTCTCATCGTTCTAAATTTACCATTCATCCCGGTAGTGGTAAAATGTACGCGGATATGAAGCGACTTTATTATTGAGATGGAATGAAATATGATATTGCTAACTTTATGAAGCATTGCATGACTTGCCAACTCATAAAGGCCGAGCATCAAAGACCCGGTGGGTTAGTGCAACCTTTGGAAATTCTAATATGGAAGTGGGATCAAATTTCCATGGACTTTATTGACGGTCTTCCCCGTTCTCGTTCGGGTCATGATAGCCTATGGGTGATAGTAGATAGACTTACAAAATCCACCCATTTTCTTCCCGTTCGGTCCAATCAGACCGTACCTATTTTGGCTAAACTCTTTGTCAAGGAAATTTTTAGATTGCATGGAGTTCCTACTTCTATTATTAGCGATCGTGATCCATTATTTTACTAGTGGATTTTGGTAAGGTCTTCAAAAGCTTTGGGAACAAAGCTTAATTCTAGCACCGCTTATCGTCCTCAATCCGATGGACAAATAGAGCGTGTGAATCAAACTCTTGAAGATCTCCTTCGTGCATGTGATCTTAATTTTGGTGGAAGTTGGGAAGACCATATTTCTCTTGTTGAGTTTTCCTATAATAATGGCTTCCAATCTAGTGTTGGTATGGCACCTTTCGAGGCACTCTACGGAATGCCATGCCGATTTCCTTCGTGTTGGCTTAAAGCCGGTGAGAAGCTGGTTTTAGGTCTGTATTTTATTGGAGTTCATTTGTGTTAAACCTATGAGGGGTGTTGTGCGTTTCAGTCGATCGGGAAAGTTAGCACCTCGATATGTTGGTCCCTTTCCCATCACCGAACGTATTGGTTCCGTGGCTTATCGCCTTTTATTACCAGCTCAATTTTCTGTTATTCATGACGTATTCCACGTCTCTCAACTACGGAAATGCCTTTGTGATTCCGATTCTATTCTTGAGCCGGTGTAATTGAAGAAATTGAAGTTTCACCAAATTTGACTTATGAGCAACATTCTATTTGTATCATTACTTCGAAGGTTAAACGCCTTCGAAATAAAGATATTCTTCTTGTGAAAGTTCAATGGTCCTCAAATCCTAAGGATTGCTCTTGGGAATCCAGAGAATTTATCGAGCAAACACATCCGGACTTACTCTTTTGTGCTCTGTATGGTGAACTTATCATTTCAAAATTTCTTCTTTTTTGTTGATATGCTTTTATGGTTGTTACTCTTTATTTTTCTCTTAATTATTGCGAGGACGCAATTTCTTTAAGGAGGGGAGACTGTAACAACCTACATATTTTACGATTGTATATTTAAATGTTTTATTTAAATATAGCATCGTTAGTCGGAAGTAAGTCCGAAATTTCACTTTGCAAACAGTCGAATTGGGACTCGAGACCACTTCCATTAAGTCCAAAATGGCGTTTGCGACCTTTTTGAGTATAAACATCGATATGTTTGGAGTTGAGTAGAATTTTGACATTTTCACTTAGGGCTTTGGGCTTGGGTTTGGGTTTCAGCCCACTCACCCAACTCATCTTATATCCTAACTCCACCCCCTCTCCTCTTCATTCATTCTATATTTTTCTAGCACTTCAAGCTTTAGTAAAAATGGGGGAAGAGATTGGAAACTAAAATCCTAAGCCCTAGTTTCCTTTGCAAATTCAAGTTCTAACTCCAAAATCAAAGAGAAGCTTAGGTAAGCATCCTCTTCTTCTTCTCTATCTCAATCTCTCTCCAATTTCAGAAATTTTCTATGACCTAACTTAGGAAATATTCGTTGTAATCTTAGATTGGAGCTTCTAGAGTTGAAGTTGAAGTGTGGTTGATCTTTCTTTTGATTTCAAAGCTTCTCATTTGTTGTTTTGGGTTGAAAAGGTGAGTTTTTGAACTCACATCTACGTCTATATCTTTGATAGTTGTTAGGTATGAATTCCTAACATCTATTCATGTTCATTTGTTTTTTATTTGGATTGATTTGGTGAATTTTAAAATTTTTGGTTTTTGAAGTCCAATTTTGTGAAAATCCTTTTATGGGTGTTTGAACATGTTTACCGGGGTGTATCGAAGAGCCTATTAGGCTGGGTTATCGCTTGGCATAAATCCCTAGTCGTTGTTGCTCGATCGATCAGTTCTGGTAGGATTTTGCCCCACTTGGGGGCTAGGCTGATTCTGCTTTGGAAGCAGGCTCAATCGACTGAACCAGTAGGTCAGTCGACTGAACCAGGGGCAGAAAACATTTTGTCCCTGTACCGACTGACCTGGAAACTGAAAGTTTCCAGGCATTGTGTCAGCCGACTGACCATCTGGTTCAGTCGACTGACCTGCTTGTATCAGTCCATCTTGCCTATTTTTCGTAGGTTTCCAATTTTGATCGATTCGTGTTGATCCGATTAGTCGTTATCATTTATTATCGACTTTGATGACTTCTTTTTAGGATTTTTGAGAATATCCATTTTGATGGATTCGGTATCGATTTCTATGTATTAGATTCACGTCTTCGAATGTGGATTTTGGTGATTGATTGTTTCTACAATCATTTCCGTGATTTGTCACTTTAAAATATAAAGGTTTTCTATACTAGTAGTAAATATTCAAACTCTTTCACAAAGATGCATGATTCCAACACTATTTTTAATACATATCTCGTTTATAAATCCGTTTTCCAATCTATTAGTATATACAAACCTTTACCACATTCGTATGAGAAATCTAATTAAACGGCTTAGCAAAACAAGTGGTATGAAACGCTTGCGTTTACTTCGTCGGTTAATTCTTGGACTTGTTCGATTGAACTCTCGTGACAATTATCGAGTGGAAATCTACAATCCGTTTGTAAATATTTAAGTTAAGCTAGTGGTTATGGGACATGAAGCTAAACTCTTATATTTACTAGCTTAGTGTAATTTACACTTATTCTCGAGTGGAGGTCTACAATTTGTTCGTAAATATTTAAGTTAAGCTAGTGGTTTTGGGACATGAAACTAAACTCTTATATTTACTAGCTTAGTGTAATTTACACTTGTCGATCAATGATGATCATTTTGTGATTTAGACTAGCGATATGCGATGTCTCTTTGTTTGTGTAGGGACTAAAAACCTCGTTTGTAACATTCCCCCTTCTGACCGCCTCCAGTCGGTAATTAAACCAACTAGAAACGTTCAAAAAGACGAATTGTTATTTAGTTTATAAGGTTTAAACAGAATCAGCCACAGAAACACAGAATAATAACAATGAATTTAAACGAATGAATCTTTATTTCATTACTATAAATCTTTTTTTTGAATACATCAGAGTTTATACAATTTTAATACTGATACAGCGGAATATCTTAAAATACAATTTTCTTCTGAAAAACTAAAGTGATTCTTTTCTCTCTCTCTCTAACTTCGCTGCTCGAAAATCTTCAAGCTATAAAAATACCCGGTCTGACCCGAGTATTATATTCAAAAGAAAATAATACACAGGTCAGTCTAATTCAAACCAGTTTATTAGTGCATAGAGGCAATAATAATTTAAATAGACGACAGTCACAATAATTCCCGTCTATCCAATCCTTTTAACAAAGAAATCAGATAACGAAAATTTTAACACTAAACAGTGTTAAACAATAAATCAGCAGATTTAAATCATCAACAGAGATAAATAAAAAATTTATCAAATCGACTAAATCAATTTAAAACAATTGAAATTGTCACTTTAAAACCATCAAAAATTCAATTGGCTGCCGTACACGCACGCGTGTACGGCCTCGCCAATACAGCATAAAAGATCAATGCATCACGACACAAAAGAAATATCAATTCAAAACGGTCGATTCTGGGTGGCTGCAGTGCACGCACGCGTGCACTGCCTCGCCACCATCGAATATAAAGTCACCACAAGGAACAACGGTAAAACTGCAACGAAAATGCAGCCACCACATGAAGTGTCAAGTGCCATCATATAAGACAGCAACCAAAAGTGATATAGGCATATGTACCCAAACCAAGAAAATCAATATATCTCTTCAATAAAAACATGAAACATTTCCAGAGAAAAATTGCAATTCGAACATACATATATACATATGAATTAATGTATATACATACGTGACCGCATACATATATATATTTATGAAGACTAGAATGCAACTGGGTGCAAACAGTTTCCAAACATGAATGTACGAATTGTACATTTATATTTAATACTGTAACTGGACAGTATTAACTTCATATTCTAGAACAAGGCAAAATGCCAAAGTCGAAGCACATAGGTGAAGGCAACAATGGAGTATCAAAATGATGATTAACAACTTAAAGTCAATTAGGTTTAAAAAGTCAGACAAGGTTGCTAGCATATGAAGACTACAACAATGTGAACAAATGTGAATACAAATCATATGCACAGGCAAAGACTTAAGTATATCAATGCAAAGCTTCTACAAATCAGGACAAAACAAAGCCAAAGGCAAGCAATGTATACATTTCAGATAAATAAGCCAGAGCCACCAAAATGCAGAGCAACTACAAAGTGGCAGCAGTTCAGATGACAGAACAGAGACCAAAGATCAAAAATAGTTCAAGTTATACAAACCAAAAAAACCCCAAAAATCATCTCCTAAACCACGTCACAAAATCAATTTCTCAAGTTTAAATAGTTAGTTCGAACAAAGCCACCAAGACAATGTTGAACCACTGGCTCCAGTAAACGGCAAGCCAAAAATCAAACAAAACCACTACGTGTTCTTTCCATCTCAAAATCAAGTCGAAATCAACAAATACGAAAACAAACTCGACGCCTTGGCGGTCGAATTTCAAATGTCTGAGCCGGGAAACAAAGATTCATGACTAAAGCAAGTCGGTGGTCATTACAGAGACCAAATTCCAAAACACTATTTTAAAATCGAGAAGACAACATCAAGTGGCACAAGCAAGGCTACAAGAACCAGACTCTAGCAAGTCCCGACCACATATAGAAGTTTTGAACCAAGTTAATCATTTCTATAAAAAAAATTGCAATTCGAACATACATATATACATATCAATTTATGTATATACATACATCACTGCAAACATATGTATGAAGACCACTTGAAATCTGTCAAACAATTTGCAAAATAAACTCTGAATTGTGCACGTGAAGTATACCAATACCAATATGCAAACAAAATACATGAAACCCCAATGCAACTATGGATGCACCCTAGTAATGCAAAACTACACTTAAAACGAATCAGGGATGCTAGAACATCAACTAAGTTCAAAACTTCATACAAAAATAAAACTGCAGCATGTACATTCTCCAAACTGTCGAGCTACAAAAATGAACTACGGGAAATAAAATCTCAACGTAAGTGCTGGTTGCACATGTGTGAAGACTACATGTGGGAATGTATACTCGATTAACAACTTGAGTAAACAGGACAAGTACAGGTACAAGATAATGCAAACTACGATGTTATAGCAACAAGGTTCAGGTCATAATGGAGCAACTGTGATAAACAAAACAGTGAAGTGCAACAGAGGACATGCAACATGACAAAAGTGAAGAATATCTGGGGTGAATGCAGACAACTACAACAAATGACCAAAGCCAGACATATGAAGTCGAGCAAGTCGAACTACCACAAGTAATCGAGTGGGAACATGATCAGCAGACCAAAGTTCACGCAATAAAAACATTAAAAATGCAGACGACCAAATATGCAAACCAAATAGCGATGACTGGATAGGTGAAGTGTTATCAGGTTGAAGTCAAATTATGGTAACAATATGAACACAATCAATCTACAGCTTATACATGAATGCCATAACAATCAGAGGCAAATGTAACTTGCTCAAAAATAAGCACATATAGGCAACTCGACCAACAGACTGAACCAACTAGGCAAATGAATCAATGTGCAAGCAAAGAACAGAGGGCGAGACAGTGACAACTCAGATGAACAAATTTATCAAAATTTTATGGCAAATCAAACTACTGAATTCATGCTACAAGGATGAACGGAAATGGTCAAGCTAATTGGAGTCGAGCCAACAGAGAAAATCATCACAAAATCAAAGCCGCGTTTCTTTTTTTTCTTCTTTTAAAAACCAAGTCAAGGCAGTGGAAATCAAATACATCTCAGATTTCAAGCTGAAAATTCAAAACCATATCAAAGTCGAGAATATTATACTGTAATTACCAAGGCAACAAATTCGAAAATATACGCATATGAATAAGTCAGATAAATCTCAAATGTTCAAACATCATCAACCTCCAAACGAAAATCGAACAGCTAACAACAAATCTCAGAAAAACAAATACGACTGAAAATCATCAAATTCGAACACGAATAAACTTGAGCTGGAATTAGATGTGAGCGGTTATCCACTCACCTTTTCTCGAAGAGGTCGCGAGCGAGAACGAAGACGAAGGAATCTAATCGATCGAAGCCGGCGTCCTCGATTTGAACGAGCTCTAGTTTCTCGGGGCGAACGAGGAAGAACAAGCCCTATTTTTGATGAAGAGGGACGAACGAGAGAACCGCCATTTTTTTTCTCTTCGTCTGTTTTATTTTAGGGTTTGCGAATGAAAAATCAAAGAGGAACGATTGAATAAAATAAAAGGAGAAGACAACGTACGTGATGGCGAGAATACAGGGTAGGGTGGCTGATAGGTACGCGACTTCGGCTGAGATGATATAAAATATTGTGTACTAGAGATATGGTATAAGGTATGGTATATTTTTTTTTCTTTTTATTTTTAAATTTTGTTTTTAGGTTATTGTTATTATTATTATTATTTTTACTTTGTCTTGTTTAATTATGTTGTTAAAATCTAACTAATTTGTTTAACTTGTATATTCTATATTTTATTATGTTGTTTGAATTTTACTATGTGCATTTATTTATTTATTTTGTATTGATACAATTTATTTCAATTTTTCTAATCATTATCTATATTCTTTTCATTTGCATATATCATACCAATTCAAAAATGTAAAGTTTTTAATTTAATCGAATAAGATGAATTTGATTTTAAAATCCAAAGATTTTATACTTTAAAATTTCAAAGCAAATTGCCTTATTATTTATAAATCTCGATTCAAATTATTATCTCTCATTTTAAACTTGATCAATTCGAACACATTCACAATTTAAATCAAAATTTAAATTCATTTTCAATTTAAAATAGTTTAAAAATTCGGGATTGTTACAAACTTCCCTCCTTAAAAACTTTTCGTCCACGAAAAGGAAAGATTGTTAAAATTTCATTAATATTTATACTCTACTCAATTTTTCTAAGCTTGAAACTCAATACAAATAAATGAATATAGGATTCATTTCATTTGTTTAATCTCACTAGTTTTGTTTATCATCTCCTTTGTTCATTGATTTTCAAAAATCAAAACCCAAAAGTCTTTTACTAAATTTCGACTTACAACTCAGATTCAAACTTACAAATTCTTCACGTTAGAGATTTGCATCATATATCTCTTCCAAAGCTGTGGACTTTCAAAACATTTCAAAGATCCTCTTCCTTAGTTCATTAAGTCGGAATTTTGAAATTTTAATTTTAGATCATTGATTTGCTATTTAAAGTTTGAAAATACTGGCTAACTCGAAATTTAACAAGTCCATCTTCGTTCTCACAGACATTAGGCATACGCTGGCCAGGCGCAGGTCTAAAAATCTCCGAGTACTAAACATACTTGCTTCAATTTCCAGTGAAACTACTTTTTTAAAAAAAATTAAAAATGGATATGGAAAGCACGTTCCCCCATGGATTACATCTTACCCGGCGGTTACGCTACTATCCCAGTAGAGTCGCTCGTAATCTGTAGGTTTCTCACCTCTTAAATTTCGCCATGGTTGTCGCCATAGATTGCAGTACACACGGCGGTTACGCTACTATCCCAGTAGAATCGCTTGTGTCTATAGGCATCACGCCCCTCAAATTTCGCTTGGCATTAGATTGCAGTTTACCCGGCGGTTACGCCACTATCCCAGTGGAATCGCTTGTAACTGTGGGCATCTCGCCCCTCAAATTACGCTAATCAATCAATCCAATCTCATCACGATGATCCATCGCGAGGGATTTCCGATTCAAATAGTCACTCTGACTAAATGGAAATTCTACGTAGCTACGAATTTCAAATGGACACTCATCGAGAGTTCCAAAACCTTCTCAAATAATAAATGGAAGGTACTTTTCCATATCCTCAGTTTAGAAAACATAATGTCATATGTATGTAGTACTTTCATTTCACATTTCGTACATATAACATCTATGTAAGCTTACATAAGATTTCCATAACAATGACTTTCTAAACTAACGGTTTCAAATTTACCGCATTCATATATATAAGTTCTAAAAACTTACATATTCCATATTCATAACAAAATAGAGGATTTCAAAATTTTCCTCTAAGTCGATTTGGAAATTTAAGGTTATCTCAAACCTAATTCATATTCATAATTCCATTTATTATCGACTTTCACATTCGATTTGGATTTCACGCTACATCGTCAATTCTCAACACAGAATTGATGTCTATCGATATATAACCTCTAAGCTCATACGTCTCAGAGAAGGGTGTTAAGCTAAGAGAATAAATTCTCCGCCACCAACAGATATATATTTAATAGAGATCAATTGCTATGTCATCAATTCACAATGTTAGACATACAATCAAAATCATCATCTGAAATTCAAAGCTCAACTTATATTGTCTTTGATGTCAAAGTTAAACTCAATTTTCACTCAACGATTCAATCTTTTTGAAAAATTTCAAATTGAACTAATTGTTCAAATTTTCATTTAACTTTTCAACTTCGACTTCAAAAATGAATTTCAAATCATTTATTCCATACGGAATATATTCACAACATTTCATTTTTGGAAAAACATTTCCATACTTATTTAAAAATAAGTAATTCACAAATCCATTTATTTTCAACATTTGAAAATATTCAATATACTTAAATCAAAATTAATTATATATTTCATCTTTAAGGAATTCATTCTTTTTCACACATTTATTTGAGTTAAAACGAATGTTACGTAAAACATCGTTACGACAACTCAAAATCACTAGTATAGGGATTTGAAATTTAGATAGATGTATAAATCCCAATACTATACAAAACATTTCCTTTCGGAAATCATTTACTAACAACAGTGTTATAGTCCATCATTTCCTTTTATTTGAAAACGTCTATTTCAACAATGAATGTTGAAATCTATGGTTTCGATATTCAATGCCTTTGAAAACATCTTTAAAACAATTAACTTCGTTTTAAAATATCACTTTCCCAAACATGTCCATTTTATTCAATAATATATTCACGGTCCAAAATTGTGAATATACATCTTTTAACAAACTATAAAGAATTTACTTATTAAAATAAGTCAGTTTCGGATTTATAAACAACGTTTATAAATTCTATTCCTATTTATAAAGACTTCAATTTATAAAAAATCACTTTATTAACCCCAAAATTAAATTCCAAATTGATTTCTAATTTTATTTCGACACAAATCAGTTTTTTTCTCATTTAACATCAAATAATTTTCGTATCGATTTCTCAAACATTTAATTTCAAATACCAATCAATTACAAATTGATTTCTAAATATTTTTTTAAATTCTAAATAAATTCCTTTTATAATTCAGTTTTATATCAGAATTTAATTTATAAGTAAATTACTTATAAATTCTTTTATTTTTCAACATCGATTCATTTTATAACTTCACTATTTTAATTTTCTGTAAATTTTCATTCACTTATGAAATCCATTAATATTTCATTTTCAACACTTATACAAATTCATTTTATAATTCCAATATAATATCAACCTTTCAAATCTTCAATATAAACCGTTTATAATAATTCAAAAATTTCCAATTCAAACTATTATACAAATTTATCAACTTTCTATCTCCAAGATAATCACTAGTTCTTTAGTAAATCCTTCATTGAATTGATTTCCAATTTTAATCACATTTGATTCATTCGCATTGGATTTTTACTAACATTCATTCGTATTCAATTAGTTTACTTTCACTAATTTATATTCAAGTTAGTTTGCTTTCAATTCAAATCAAATTTGATTCTATTTAGATTTACTTATCTTTCAATTTGAATTCAATTGCTTAGCTTCCAATCTCTATTAATTCAATTTCATTAATACTTAATGAATTTCCATACGATCAACTAGCAACCAATGCACATTCAACTTAACCAAATTTATTTACTTTGCTTACATTCAATTTGGTTCAACACACTTAATTTCAATTGGTTTATATTCTAATTCTAATTGAATTCTTATACTCACCATATTCACTAATTCACTTTTACACTTAAAGTTGAATTTCCTTTATATAACTCAAATTCATATTCATTACTTCCCTTTATTACTTCATTTTGATATCAAATTCAACCTCATTTAACATTACTTAAGCTATGTTTCATTTTATCTCCACTTGCATTTATTTTAACCATACAACTTAAGTTTGCCTCAAATTTATTTGAAATTCTATTTCATTTAACTTTTACTAAAGTCAAATTCATATCACATTTCAAAATTCAGATTTTGTTTCACTTAACAAAACTGTTTTAACCATTTAACAATTGGTTTTACTTAAACTTTCTCATTTTATAAGTTATACAACTTATTAATTTAAACTTCCCAATTCATATTATATAATCACTTATCTTTTAAGTTTAAACTTCCATCTCAATAATTTATCTCATCCAGTTCGATTTATTTAACTTCCCTTTAGTTAAATTTCAAATCCATACTTATTAATACTAATTCAATTCAATTTAACTTTTCTTAAGTTAGAAATCTTTATTTCATATTCAATTTTATACTTCTTTGGATTTGAAAAACAATTTCTTTTTAAAGTGTTTCTAGTAACTATTCATATTAAACATCATAAACTAAGCTTTGTGTAAACCAAAGCTCTGATACCACTCTGTAACATTCCCCCTTCTGACCACCTCCAATCGGTAATTAAACCAACTAGAAACGTTCAAAAAGATGAATTGTTATTTAGTTTATAAGGTTTAAACAGAATCAGCCACAGAAACACAGAATAATAACAATGAATTTAAACGAATGAATCTTTATTTCATTACTATAAATCTTTTTTTTGAATACATCAGAGTTTATACAATTTTAATACTGATACAGCGGAATATCTTAAAATACAATTTTCTTCTGAAAAACTAAATTTATTTGTTTTCTCTCTCTCTCTAACTTCGCTGCTCGAAAATCTTCAAGCTGTAAAAATACACGGTCTGACCCGAGTATTATATTCAAAAGAAAATAATACACAGGTCAGTCTAATTCAAACCAGTTTATTAGTGCATAGAGGCAATAATAATTTAAATAGACGACAGTCACAATAATTCCCGTCTATCCAATCCTTTTAACAAAGAAATCGGATAACGAAAATTTTAACACTAAACAGTGTTAAACAATAAATCAGCAGATTTAAATCATCAACAGAGATAAATAAACAATTTATCAAATCGACTAAATCAATTTAAAACATTTGAAATTGTCACTTTAAAACCATCAAAAATTCAATTGGCTGCCGTACACGCACGCGTGTACGGCCTCGCCACAGCATAAAAGATCAATGCATCACGACACAAAAGAAATATAAATTCAAAACTGTCGATTCTGGGTGGCTGCAGTGCACGCACGCGTGCACTGCCTCGCCACCACCGATATAAAGTCACCACAAGGAACAAGGGTAAAACTGCAACGAAAATGCAGCCACCACTTGAAGTGTCAAGTGCCATCATATAAGACAGCAACTAAAAGTGATATAGGCATATGTACCCAAACCAAGAAAATCAATATATCTCTTCAAAAAAAACATGAAACATTTCCAGAGAAAAATTGCAATTCGAACATACATATATACATATGAATTAATGTATATACATACGTGACCGCATACATATATATATTTATGTAGACTAGAATGCAACTGGGTGCAAACAGTTTCCAAACATGAATGTACGAATTGTACATTTATATTTAATACTGTAACTGGACAGTATTAACTTCATATTCTAGAACAAGGCAAAATGCCAAAGTCGAAGCACATAGGTGAAGGCAACAATGGAGTATCAAAATGATGATTAACAACTTAAAGTCAATCAGGTTTAAAAAGTCAGACAAGGTTGCTAGCATATGAAGACTACAACAATGTGAACAAATGTGAATACAAATCATATGCATAGGCAAAGACTTAAGTATATCAATGCAAAGCTTGTACAAATCAGGACAAAACAAAGCCAAAGGCAAGCAATGTATACAGTTCAGATAAACAAGCCAGAGCCACCAAAATGCAAAGCAACTACAAAGTGGCAGTAGTTCAGATGACAGAACAGAGACCAAAGATCAAAAATAGTTCAAGTTATACAAACTAAAAAAAAAACCCAAAAATCATCTCCTAAACCACGTCACAAAATCAATTTCTCAAGTTTAAATAGTTAGTTCGAACAAAGCCACCAAGACAGTGTCGAACCACTGGCTCCAGTAAACGGCAAGCCAAAAATCAAACAAAACCACTACGTGTTCTTTCCATCTCAAAATCAAGTCGAAATCAACAACAACGAAAACAAACTCGACGCCTTGGCGGTCGAATTTCAAATGTCTGAGCCGGGAAACAAAGATTCATGACTAAAGCAAGTCGGTGGTCATTACAGAGACCAAATTCCAAAACACTATTTTAAAATCGAGAAGACAACATCAAGTGGCTCAAGCAAGGCTACAAGAACCAGACTCTAGCAAGTCCCGACCACATATAGAAGTTTTAAACCAAGTTAATCATTTCTATAAAAAAAATGCAATTCGAACATTCATATATACATATCAATTTATGTATATACATACATCACTGCATACATATGTATGAAGACCACTTGAAATCTGTCAAACAATTTGCAAAATAAACTCTGAATTGTGCACATGAAGTATACCAATAGCAATATGCAAACAAAATACATGAAACCCCAATGCAACTATGGATGCACCCTAGTAATGCAAAACTGCACTTAAAACGAATCAGAGATGCTAGAACATCAACTAAGTTCAAAACTTCATACAAAAATAAAACTGCAACATGTACATGCTCCAAACTGTCGAGCTACAGAAATGAACTATGGGAAATAAAATCTCAACGTAAGTGCTGGTTGCACATGTGTGAAGACTACATGTGGGAATGTATACTCGATTAACAACTTGAGTAAACAGGACAAGTACAGGTACAAGATAATGCAAACTACGATGTTATAGCAACAAGGTTCAGGTCATAATGGAGCAACTGTGATAAACAAAACAGTGAAGTGCAACAGAGGACATGCAACATGACAAAAGTGAAGAATATCTGGGGTGAATGCAGACAACTACAACAAATGACCAAAGCCAGACATATGAAGTCGAGCAAGTCGAACTACCACAAGTAATCGAGTGGGAACATGATCAGCAGACCAAAGTTCACGCAATAAAAACATTAAAAATGCAGACGACCAAATATGCAAACCAAATAGCGATGACTGGACAGGTGAAGTGTTATCAGGTTGAAGTCAAATTATGGTAACAATATGAACACAATCAATCTACAGCTTATACATGAATGCCATAACAATCAGAGGCAAATGTAACTTGCTCAAAAATAAGCACATATAGGCAACTCGACCAACAGACTGAACCAACTAGGCAAATGAATCAATGTGCAAGCAAAGAACAGAGGACGAGACAGTGACAACTCAGATGAACAAATTTATCACAATTTCATGGCAAATCAAATTACTGAATTCATGCTACAAGGATGAACGGAAATGGTCAAGCTAACTGGAGTCGAGCCAACAGAGAAAATCATCACAAAATCAAAGTCGCGTTTCTTTTTTTTTCTTCTTTTAAAAACCAAGTCAAGGCAGTGGAAATCAAATACATCTCAGATTTCAAGCTGAAAATTCAAAACCATTTCAAAGCCGAGAATATTATACTGTAATTACCAAGGCAACAAATTCGAAAATATACGCATATGAATAAGTCAGATAAATCTCAAATGTTCAAACATCATCAACCTCCAAACGAAAATTGAACAGCTAACAACAAATCTCAGAAAAACAAATACGATTGAAAATCATCAAATTCGAACACGAATAAACTTGAGCTGGAATTAGATGTGAGCGGTTATCCACTCACCTTTTCTCGAAGAGGTCGCGAGCGAGAACGAAGACGAAGGAATCTAATCGATCGAAGCCGGCGTCCTCGATTTGAACGAGCTCTAGTTTCTCGGGGCGAACGAGGAAGAACAAGCCCTAATTTTGACGAAGAGGGACGAACGAGAGAACTACCATTTTTTTTCTCTTCGTCTGTTTTATTTTAGGGTTTGCGAATGAAAAATCAAAGAGGAACGATTGAATAAAATAAAAGGAGAAGACAACGTACGTGATGGCGAGAATACAGGGTAGGGTGGCTGATAGGTACGCGACTTCGGCTGAGATGATATAAAATATTGTGTACTAGAGATATGGTATAAGGTATGGTATATTTTTTTTCTTTTTATTTTTAAATTTTGTTTTTAGGTTATTGTTATTATTATTATTATTTTTACTTTGTCTTGTTTAATTATGTTGTTAAAATCTAACTAATTTGTTTAACGTGTATATTCTATATTTTATTATGTTGTTTGAATTTTACTATATGCATTTATTTATTTATTTTGTATTGATACAATTTATTTCAAATTTTCTAATCATTATCTATATTCTTTTCATTTGCATATATCATACCAATTCAAAAATATAAAGTTTTTAATTTAATCGAATAAGATGAATTTGATTTTAAAATCCAAAGATTTTATACTTTAAAATTTCAAAGCAAATTGCCTTATTATTTATAAATCCCGATTCAAATTATTATCTCTCATTTTAAACTTGATCAATTCGAACACATTCACAATTTAAATCAAAATTTAAATTCATTTTCAATTTAACATAGTTTAAAAATTCGGGTTTGTTACATCGTTTGTGGAACTTCGGTTTAATTTGGTGGGGTAGCGACCCATGGTCTTCGGGCCGTTTGTGGAGCTTTGACTCAAATTGGTGGGGTAGCGACCTATGGTCTTCGGACCGTTTGTGGAGACTCAGCTCAAAATTGATGGTTAGCGACCATGGAATAGCGTTCCGTTTGTGACACAAGTGTTGGGGAGTTTTCATGCTCCCATTTGTGACATGCCTTCCCCTTTTTGTGATTTCTGGATTTCTAGTTGATGATTTCTAGAATTTGTGTTTCACCGACTTTTGTGATTGGCATTGATATGTTTTGTCAATATTTGTGTTTTGGTGAATAATTTAAAGAATATGACATTCTTTTAGTGTTTGAGAATATTTGAGATATTGTATGATTTATGTTGTTACCTTATGTATACTTATTATAGTATGGCACTTTTGTTATCATATGTTTTTGTCATATCTCTTATCCTATCTCATTTTAACTGATATTTATAGCTAGACTGATCCGTTTATTATTTTCTTCTTAAATAATACTCGGGTCAGACCGAGGTATTTCAAATGCTTCTGCTTGACTTCTTATCAGGGTCCGTCACCTGACTTTTGGCTAACTACTTTAGCTTAGTATTTTTTGTTGTTATACATTCGAGATAGAGACTCCTTGATGTATACTGTGACGCCCCACCTCTATGCTCATAATAACAAAGAGTATTAAAAGGAATACTGTCTATTATTACGAAGAATAAGGCTGGATAGGAGCGACCATCTGTAATTGGCCTTACACTAATATTGGTTATCTCGAGAGGAGTGGTATATACTTTTTATTTTTCATCTATTAATTATTTACTCCCATCGACATATCCAATTATCAGTATAAAACAAACTACGATAGTTCATAATAGTTTAGGACATTAGATATAACATAACACAGATAATATAAATGCGGAACACAGATAAAAACAAAAGTCTCAGATATATATAACTGATGTCAGTTAATACATAGTTGACACTATACATATGATACAACTACAACTGTCGACTCTAGAAGTTATATATACAAGTACATTATCGACTAATATACATGAATACATATCATTCTATACAATGACACGACTACTACAAAATGAATGACAACTTCAGAAGATGTGAAAAGTCTTCAATCTCGAACAGCAACTCAAAGAAAGAAATCTACAACCTGAAATACTCGGGTCTGACCCGAGTATTACATTCAAAAGAAAATAATACCCAGGTCAGTCTAATTCAAACCAGTTTATTAGTGCATATAGGCAGTAATAATTTAAATAGACGACAGTCACAATAATTCCCGTCCATCCGATTCTTTAAACAAAGAAACCGGATAACGGTCAATATAACACTTAACAGTGTTTAACAAAAATCAGCAGATTTAAATCATCAACAGAGATCAATAAACAATTTATCAAATCGACTAAATCAATTTAAAACTGTCAAATCTGATAGGGCTGCAGTACACGCACGCGTGTACTGCCTCGCCACTATCGTAGGAGATACACAAAAGCTCAGCGAAAGTCACAAATGATCACAAGGTCAAACCCTGAATCCGGGTTCAACACAAGTGCGATAACAACACAAATGACTAAATTGCAACTACGTGCAAACAGCCTCAAAACCCGAATGAACGAATTGCAACATACATATAGTACTGTAAACTGGACAGTATTAACATCATAATCATATCGCAGTAATAACCATCATGGCATCAACTCGAAACAATGAACCAACAAACCAAGCTCACCTAATTCGAGCAAATGGAAACTTCCAAAATGTCAGACTCGAAACGGAGACAAGTACAACCAGTGCCCAAATTTATATGCAAATAATAGTGCAGTTATGTACAATAGCATAGGACCAGAGCCATGCAAGAGAGACCATACAACTAAGACTTTACGGTGCACTAAGTAAGTGGCGATATCATGAAGCTCCAACCAAGTAATTATTGGATATGTACACAAGGATGTACAAAACCAACTGTACATGGCAAAATGAATCAAAGGTGAACAAAGAAATGGCACAGGCATGTGCAGGTTTGAAACTACAAGGACAATGATAGCACTTTCATGCAATACTAGTTAAATGTGAGCAATGTGCCCGGCAACACTTCAAGTGGACTAATGCAAAATGTATAATACATCAAGACCAAATGCAATTGCAATATGGACCTGTCAGTATACAAGTAATACTGTCCCAAGGTAAATAGGCAGTGCCACTAAAACAGGCATAACTACAAATTATAAAGTGACACAAGGATGAACAGTCGACAAGTGTAAACTGCACCTAAGACAGCAACTACGTGAAGACCCGACCACATATTTTAATTACCATGGTGTGTATGTCACTTAGGCCAAGATTTAAGTGTCAACCAAACTACAAATTCAAGTGCAAACTGTACCACATGAATCACAATTCTTACATAAGTATATTCTCAATTACACCAATCAGTAAAGAATACATTGATATCGGATGCATATCGAAGTAAACAAGAAATTCTCGATTCTAAAACTGACAGAAAACAATGTACGAACCGGTCGTAAATCATCAACAACAACCCAAGTCGAACGAAATTACTTCGTCAAATCAAGTAACGGCCAAGGCCAACTTTAGCACATTTTTAAGTGATCGAAATAGCAGGTAACACAAAATCATCTTATTTACAACTGGCCAACAGGGAATACAAAACTACGGTCAACGACCTAAGACGAGAAGAACGACCAAGCCCAACTAAAAAGAAACGACATTATCAAAATTCAAAGCCGAAGGCAGGAATAAACTCGAGAATTCGAAAATTACGAACTCCATTTACATCATCGACAAATTAATCCAAAACCACAGATCACAAGTTCGAAAATCGAACAAAACCAGAATCATCATAAAATCAGGGAAAGTAAAAGGGGCAACATGAATCGAAATCAAACATTCCCAGCACAAGACAAAAATCGAACTGCCTTAATCACTGTATATCGAATTAGATGTGAGGGAATTAACCACTCACCTTTGTCACGAATTGGAGTAGCCGCGTTCAAACTGAAGAAATTGACGCCGAGCGCTCTCAAGATCGAGCGAAGCAAGGGACGAGTCGAAGCCCTAATATTTGACGAAGAGGAGGGAACGGGTCAAAGAAGATGCCGCCATTCTTTCTCTTTTTTTTTCGTGGTTATGCCTTAGGGTTTTTTGAACTGGAGGGGTCGGGTTTTTTTTTCGAATCCAGAGAGGAATGGGTATCGGCTATAGATAATTATCACGGCATCTAAACATAAGTGGGATGAAATTCATTAAAGCCCAAACTACCCTTAACAAATTATAAAAGGGATTTCAATTCGAATAAAATCTGCATTAGCAATTAACAACGACTTAATCGTCATTTTGGCGATAAATAATTATTACAAAAATCTCAGGGTTGTTACAGACTCCCCCCCTTATAAAAATTGCGTCCCCGCAATTTTCATACTTAAGGTTGTCAATAACAATTATTTTTCTAACGTAAACTGGTTGAGTTAGAAAATAAAAGATCGAGGACACAAACTATAAAGAAATCTTTTAATTTCATAAAAGAGATTCACAATTTCTTAACAAAATCTAATTACCAAATGGATAATTAGGAAACAATCAAAACTGAATTCAAAACTGAATAAATACAATCATCAGCACTATTCAATTATCAATTAGACAATTAGAATTCAAAAATCACAAAACAGCAATATCTAATTATCGATACGATGATTAGAAAACAACAAAAGCTAATTATCAACAAAGATAGAGATAGGAAATAACAATTCAATACAATCAACGTAATCTAGAATCAATTAGAAGCTAGAAAGCTACATAATCAGCAAAATTAGCAAATATTTAATTATCAAAACGATAATCAAATTTCTTAAATCAACAAATATTCGATTATCAAAAACGATAATCGAATTTCAAACAATAAATATTCGATTATCAAAACGATAATCAAAATTTCAAATCAATAAATTATTTGATTATCTCAAGCGATAATCAAATTCCAATTCAATAAATTATTTGATTATCTCAAGCGATAATCAAATTCCAATTCAATAAATATTTGATTATCTCAAGCGATAATCAAATTCCAAATTCAACAATATTTAATTATCTAAAGCGGTAATTAAATCTCAAAGCAACAATTATTTAATTATCTAAAGCGATAATTAAATCTCAAATCAGCAAATATTTAATTATCAAAAGCGATAATTAAATCTCAAATCAACAAATATTTAATTATCTAAAGCGATAATTAAATTCGAAATCAGCAAATATTTAATTATCTAAAGCGATAATTAAATCTCAAATCAGCAAATATTTAATTATCTAAAGCGATAATTAAATCTCAAATCAGCAAATATTTAATTATCTAAAGCGATAATTAAATCTCAAATCAGCAAATATTTAATTATCAAAAGCGATAATTAAATCTCAAATCAGCAAATATTTAATTATCTAATGCGATAATTAAATCTCAAATCAGCAAATATTTAATTATCAAAACGATAATTAAATCTCAAATCAACAAATATTTAATTATCTAATGCGATAATTAAATCTCAAATCAGCAAATATTTAATTATCAAAACGATAATTAAATCACAAATCAACAAATATTTAATTATCTGAAGCGATAATTAAATTCGAAATCAGCAAATATTTAATTATCTAAAGCGATAATTAAATCTCAAATCAGCAAATATTTAATTATCTAAAGCTATAATTAAATCTCAAATCAGCAAATATTTAATTATCAAAAGCGATAATTAAATCTCAAATCAGCAAATATTTAATTATCTAAAGCGATAATTAAATCTCAAATCAGCAAATATTTAATTATCAAAAGCGATAATTAAATCTCAAATCAGCAAATATTTAATTATCTAAAGCGATAATTAAATCTCAAATCAACAAATATTTAATTATCAAAACGATAATTAAATCTCAAATCAACAAATATTTAATTATCTGAAGCGATAATTAAATTCGAAATCAGCAAATATTTAATTATCAAAAGTGATAATTAAATTCCAAATCAGCAAATATTTAATTATCTAAAGCGATAATTAAATCTCAAATCAGCAAATATTTAATTATCAAAAGCGATAATTAAATCTCAAATCAACAATTATTTAATTATCCAAGACGATAATTAAATCTCAAATCAACAAGTATTTAATTATCTAAAGCGATAATTAAATCTCAAATCAACGAATATTTAATTATCTAACAGCGATAATTAAATCTAAAATCAACAAATATTTAATTATCCAAAACGATAATTAAATCTCAAACCAACAAGTATTTAATTATCTAAAGCGATAATTTAATCTCAAATCAACGAATATTTAATTATCTAACAGCGATAATTAAATCTTAAAATCAACAAATATTTAATTATCCAAAACGATAATTAAATCTCAAATCAACAAGTATTTAATTATCTAAAGCGATAATTAAATCTCAAATCAACGAATATTTAATTATCTAACAGCGATAATTAAAAACAACAAATATCTGATTATCAAAAACGATAATCAGAACTCATATCAACAAATATCTAATTATCTCAAGCGATAATTAGAAACAACAAATATCCGATTATCAAAAACGATAATCAGAACTCATATCAACAAATATCCAATTATCACAAGCGATAATTAGAAACAACAAATATCCGATTATCAAAAACGATAATCAGAACTCATATCAACAAATATCCAATTACCTGCAGATAATTGGAAACAACAAATATCTAGAAATCAATTAAGAAGACTAGAAAATCAACATAAAAGCTTGGATCGATCCCATCAGATGGCGAGTTTTTAATTCGCCGCACGTGCAACAACATATGGCCGAAGCCTACCAAGTACTCAACATAATTTTGGCGCCCAACAAATGACCCGAAGGTCCAACAAATGACCCGAAGGTCTAGTACTGGTATTTGACCCGAAGGTCCACAAAGTGGCTCGAAAGCACACGAAAGCATCAAAATGTTTCAATTAACGAGTCCGGAATTAACCAAAATAGCAAACGCACATGTCCCATACCACGTGTTTTACTAAATCGTTTGATTCTCTTCATCGTTTCCTTGAAAGTGTGAAATCATCAAATTCATCAAAACAACATATATTCAATTAACGAGTCCGGAATTAACCGAAATAGTAAAAGTGTGGTTCCATACTCCGCACTTTTTCTAAATCGTTTAAATCTCTTCATCGTTTCCTTGAAAGTGCAAAATTGTGTATTTTATAAAAATACACTTTACATTCTCAAACGGACAAGTCCGGAATTAAGCGAATCAGTAAAAGAAAGGGGTCATAATCCTCGATTTTGCTGAAACGTTTAAATCGCTTCCTCATTCTTTTGAAAGCGTAAACTGTTAAATTTTAGAAAACAATTTTGTTTATTTTGTAAAAATAACAATTCACATTCTCAACTGGACAAGTCCGGAGTTAAGCGAAACAGTAAAAGAAAGGGGTCATAATCCTCGATTTTGCTGAATCGTTTAAGTCACTTTCTCATTCTTTTGAAAACGCAAACTGTTAAAAATTTATAAAACAATTTTCTAACCACGTGATTAAAACAGCAAATTAGTAACAATTTCGATAAGGAAATTGTACTTCTCAAAATACCGTAAAAACGGTCACAAATCAGTATTGCGGAATAACCGCTTGAAAACCCACTTTTAAAAATTTGGCGGTTACTGAAGCCAAAGCGACAGTAGTTTTAAAGCATCAAAATCTCATCAAAATAATTCACATCAAAATGTGACATCAGTGAATCTTTATTCATTAAAATTGTCAACAAAACATCGTGCTTCAAAATATAGCATTGGTGTAAAATCCCGTTATAAAATAACGGCAACAAAATACGTATCATAACCAAGCATCGGTTCAACGTAAAATAATTGCAATAACGTGCAATTCAAATTTTTCACGTATTATAAAATGAGCAAAGAAATCATTCGAATGTATCTTCAATGAAGATAATTCAAAACAGCAAAAATCTAATCAATATATGATTAGTACAAGAGAAGCCAGCGGAAATTTCAACAAAAATCACATAACTGTAATTTCTTCAAATCCTTAATTCGGATTCGAAATTCTCAAAGAAACAAAATAATTACAGCTATGTAAACAACAAATGAAATTTATTTCAATTTCTAAATCAAATAGATTATCAGTTGTATTCAGCGAAGACAGTTTCACTGTTTCCGCTGCGCACTCTGATAACCAGTACTCAAATCAATCAAATCATCAGAACACAAATTCACTTTTATTTTTAAATAAAGTTATTTAAAAATTTCATCCAAATTTCATCCAAATTTCATCCAAATTTCAAAACTTTAGTTTTGACTCAAATCACAATAAAACATCGACCAATAGTTGTAACATATGTTCCATCCAAGTTATGTTTTATATTATGTCCATAAACCCCAAGCTCTGATACCAACTGTGACGCCCCACCTCTATGCTCATAATAACCAAGAGTATTAAAAGGAATACTGTCTATTATTACGAAGAATAAGGCTGGATAGGAGCGACCATCTGTAATTGGCCTTACACTAATATTGGTTATCTCGAGAGGAGTGGTATATACTTTTTATTTTTCATCTATTAATTATTTACTCCCATCGACATATCCAATTATCAGTATAAAACAAACTACGATAGTTCATAATAGTTTAGGACATTAGATATAACATAACACAGATAATATAAATGCGGAACACAGATAAAAACAAAAGTCTCAGATATATATAACTGATGTCAGTTAATACATAGTTGACACTATACATACGATACAACTACAACTGTCGACTCTAGAAGTTATATATACAAGTACATTATCGACTAATATACATGAATACATATCATTCTATACAATGACACGACTACTACAAAATGACTGACAACTTCAGAAGATGTGAAAAGTCTTCAATCTCGAACAGCAACTCAAAGAAAGAAATCTACAACCTGAAATACTCGGGTCTGACCCGAGTATTACATTCAAAAGAAAATAATACCCAGGTCAGTCTAATTCAAACCAGTTTATTAGTGCATATAGGCAGTAATAATTTAAATAGACGACAGTCACAATAATTCCCGTCCATCCGATTCTTTAAACAAAGAAACCGGATAACGGTCAATATAACACTTAACAGTGTTTAACAAAAATCAGCAGATTTAAATCATCAACAGAGATCAATAAACAATTTATCAAATCGACTAAATCAATTTAAAACTGTCAAATCTGATAGGGCTGCAGTACACGCACGCGTGTACTGCCTCGCCACTATCGTAGGAGATACACAAAAGCTCAGCGAAAGTCACAAATGATCACAAGGTCAAACCCTGAATCCGGGTTCAACACAAGTGCGATAACAACACAAATGACTAAATTGCAACTACGTGCAAACAGCCTCAAAACCCGAATGAACGAATTGCAACATACATATAGTACTGTAAACTGGACAGTATTAACATCATAATCATATCGCAGTAATAACCATCATGGCATCAACTCGAAACAATGAACCAACAAACCAAGCTCACCTAATTCGAGCAAATGGAAACTTCCAAAATGTCAGACTCGAAACGGAGACAAGTACAACCAGTGCCCAAATTTATATGCAAATAATAGTGCAGTTATGTACAATAGCATAGGACCAGAGCCATGCAAGAGAGACCATACAACTAAGACTTTACGGTGCACTAAGTAAGTGGCGATATCATGAAGCTCCAACCAAGTAATTATTGGATATGTACACAAGGATGTACAAAACCAACTGTACATGGCAAAATGAATCAAAGGTGAACAAAGAAATGGCACAGGCATGTGCAGGTTTGAAACTACAAGGACAATGATAGCACTTTCATGCAATACTAGTTAAATGTGAGCAATGTGCCCGGCAACACTTCAAGTGGACTAATGCAAAATGTATAATACATCAAGACCAAATGCAATTGCAATATGGACCTGTCAGTATACAAGTAATACTGTCCCAAGGTAAATAGGCAGTGCCACTAAAACAGGCATAACTACAAATTATAAAGTGACACAAGGATGAATAGTCGACAAGTGTAAACTGCACCTAAGACAGCAACTACGTGAAGACCCGACCACATATTTTAATTACCGTGGTGTGTATGTCACTTAGGCCAAGATTTAAGTGTCAACCAAACTACAAATTCAAGTGCAAACTGTACCACATGAATCACAATTCTTAAATAAGTATATTCTCAATTACACCAATCAGTAAAGAATACATTGATATCGGATGCATATCGAAGTAAACAAGAAATTCTCGATTCTAAAACTGACAGAAAACAATGTACGAACCGGTCGTAAATCATCAACAACAACCCAAGTCGAACGAAATTACTTCGTCAAATCAAGTAACGGCCAAGGCCAACTTTAGCACATTTTTAAGTGATCGAAATAGCAGGTAACACAAAATCATCTTATTTACAACTGGCCAACAGGGAATACAAAACTACGGTCAACGACCTAAGACGAGAAGAACGACCAAGCCCAACTAAAAAGAAACGACATTATCAAAATTCAAAGCCGAAGGCAGGAATAAACTCGAGAATTCGAAAATTACGAACTCCATATACATCATCGACAAATTAATCCAAAACCACAGATCACAAGTTCGAAAATCGAACAAAACCAGAATCATCATAAAATCAGGGAAAGTAAAAGGGGCAACATGAATCGAAATCAAACATTCCCAGCACAAGACAAAAATCGAACTGCCTTAATCACTGTATATCGAATTAGATGTGAGGGAATTAACCACTCACCTTTGTCACGAATTGGAGTAGCCGCGTTCAAACTGAAGAAATTGACGCCGAGCGCTCTCGAGATCGAGCGAAGCAAGGGACGAGTCGAAGCCCTAATATTTGACGAAGAGGAGGGAATGGGTCAAAGAAGATGCCGCCATTCTTTCTCTTTTTTTTTTTCGTGGTTATGCCTTAGGGTTTTTTGAACTGGAGGGGTCGGGTTTTTTTTTCGAATCCAGAGAGGAATGGGTATCGGCTATAGATAATTATCACGGCATCTAAACATAAGTGGGCTGAAATTCATTAAAGCCCAAACTACCCTTAACAAATTATAAAAGGGATTTCAATTCGAATAAAATCTGCATTAGCAATTAACAACGACTTAATCGTCATTTTGGCGATAAATAATTATTACAAAAATCTCAGGGTTGTTACATATACTTATTCTTTTGTCTAGCACTTGTATCTATTCTTTTGTGATGTAGTGGATCTAGTTTGACCACTACTTTAATGTACAATTCTATGTGATATATTCATATCTGTTTTCGCTTTTGTGATATGAATATCTATGAATGATTTGTGTTATGTTTATTTCTATATTTTTTTTCCGAAGTCCACTTAGCCACTATGTGGTAGCTTTGAGTTTGTATTCGATATGTTGGATTACCTTTTGAAACGAAATGTAAGTTATATTATCTGACATATCGGTACTCGCACAAAGCAATTACACAGACGGTCGCTCCTCAACAGCCTTATTCTTCGTGCCAGTCGACGGCATTACCCCGTAGTGTCCTTGGCTTGCGTGAGTATAGAGGTGGAGCGTCACATATAAAAAAATGGAATTATGAAAATATGATTTGTAATAAGTTATAAATTGAAATTGAAATGAAATTCCTGAAGTATATTGTATAAATATGGTTTATAAAAAAAATGATTGTAAGGGTTTATGGTCGGAAATTTGAAAATTTAAATTCTATTAGTTTTGAAAATTGTTTTGAAAAGGGTTTTGGGAAAATAATAGAGATATTAATTGGAAAATATTTTTTAACTATTTTAAAGAGTTTTAAAGGAAATAAAAGCACTAAACTCACTTCGGTCGCTGCAAAATAATTTCGGTGATGAATGCAGCATCATCGACGTTCATTTTCAAGTTTCCAAGAGAGAAATTGCTACCATTGGAGTTGTTTGGTAAAACTGGTTTTGGTTTTGAAATTCAAAGGAATAATTGGATATACTATGGGATTGTGAATATATATGTATATATGATTTCATAAATGATTTGAAACACTTAGAACAAAGTGTTTAAACTCCGGGATTTGGATTTAAAATGTTTTATGGAATACGAGTAAGTTTGATAACTTATAAAATTTTAAAATTGCAAGTTAAAGCAATGTTTTAAAAATTTGAATAAAAGGAAAGTAAAAATTTGGAATTTTAACTATGGAATTAAACTTAACTCAAGTTAAGTATAACTGAATTATGGAAAGATGATTAGCCTAAGTTAGGTTAAATAAAATAAATGTTGGAAACGAATTAAGGAATAAATTAACTAAATAAATTAGTGAGTTGAATTTGATTGGAATATGGTTATATTTAAACAAATGAATTAAGTTAAATGGTATTGAAAATGAATTTGATTAGAAATAGCTATAAACTTAAGTTATAAAGTAGAAATAAACATGAGAAGAGTTAAATGAAATGTTCATAAACTTAAATTGAATTTTATAATTCATTAATGGATATAGTATAGTGTGAAAGATGTTAAACATGGAAATTGGATTTGAGTTTAAATGGATATATACTTGAGATGTGAAATGGTAATTAACCTAAGAACATTTGTATCAAATGTTTATAACAGATTTAAGAGAATTTGATGAGAAAATTCTTAAGAGATAATTGGTATTGAAAAATATACTAAGAAATTAAGCAACGTGAATAATGCAATGTAGATGATAATTGTGAATAATTGAATATAAATGGAATAAATGTGAATAAAAGGAAGATGGTGTGGATAAGAATTCAATTGGAAATAAATATGTAAGTTGTACATATATTATTTTATTCGCATAATGATTTGATCCAGATTCGAGCACAGAATTACAAGTTAATTTATATCGATCTGAGTTAGGATTTTTCACTCGATTTTCGACGGCGAACACTGGATATGGATTTTTTGTTGATTCTGGAATTCTCTATCATAGTATATGACTATGCAAGGAGAATGATGGTTTCTGATCAAGGAACCAAATCTGAGTCCACACTAGAGAGTCGTGTGAATAATACTAGTTCGGAAGTGAAATTGTGCGATCGAGTGAGCGATCAGATTTGATATTGCGTACGGATGGTATATGTACATCATACAGGCTTAAGTAAAGAAAATATTGGAAATTGAAATGCAGAATAATAAGGTTCTTAAATTATATGATTGGATATTATTGGTAAATATGATGCATGTATTTAAATTCAAGAAAATTTTGGATTGCCCGACAAAAAGGTACATGTTTATTTTGTCATTTGATTTGATGGTTTTATAATTGAGCCACTTGGCTTTTGTTTTCTTTTCTTGGTTTAGGCCCGCAGTGGTGATCTGTAGTTGTTTCGACCTAGCGCCCAAAGGAGACACTAAAAAAAATGAAAATTTAAGGAGTTAGAAAATTTAAAGAAAATTTTAATAAATTTTTTTTGATTTTTGAGTTATAACTTGAAATGATTGAATGGATAATATTATTTGGAATCTATGGATGAATTTGGAAATTAGTAAAAGTGATAATGTGGTTTCAACAAATTGATTTTGGGGAGTTGTTTCAACTGATTGGTTTTGGAAAAGTTAATGAGTTTTGGGCCATTCTTCTTACCTTGGCAATTTCGGGGTCGAAATTTCTTTAAGGGGAGAGGAATGTAACGACCCAGAATTTTGGTTATTTGAAATTAGAATATTTAATTGATTTTGAATATTTGAAAGTTAAGTTTATAAATTTAATAACTTGAATTTCAAATATAACGATTTATTGGATAATTTAATTATTGAATTTAATAATTGAAAATTGGTTAAAACATTGAATCTTAGATTTTAAGCTTGGTAAAAATGATTTGAAGGCTTATTAATATATATATATATATATATATATATAGTTTAGGTCCATATTTCTTAGCAATTTAATTTTGATATTGATTTTGATTACTACCTTTCATGAATATGTTATAGTTTTAATACCATTTATTACCTTTAAACTCTTACTTTACAACTCTTTCTGTCCCATTCATTAGTTTCCTTAACTTAGGTTTAGTAATTGGTGTGTTTTACCTTTCTTTGGTTGAAGTATAATAAATAGTTTGATATATGTATACATACATATATAGACACACACACACACACACACACACACACATATATATATATATATATATATATGCTTGCCAATTAGATATTATTTATCACTCATGTTTACCTTATAGTATGAATATCTCTTACCATAGTATATATATCATCATATCATTCTGCAAATTATTTTACTTCATTATCATTTTATTACATATCATTATGCATCATATTTCATATCACATTTCGTTTCATATTACATCATAAATTACAATGCATATCATAATCATTTGCATCACAAGTTGGACTTCATTTTGCATATTATCTCATGCTACATTGCATATGTTATACATTTCATACTACATTACAAACTACATATTGCATACATGTATACGCAACGAGTGTATTTTATTTAGGGGGAGTTTGTAGTATTGTCTTATAATATAGGATTATTAGTTTTTGATTTGTTTGGTATGTTTTGATTGACTTGTTTTACTTGTTTGAATTGATTGACTTGATTAACTTGTTTGACTTGTTTAAGTTGATTGATTTTTTTGGATTATCTGACATGATTGGTTTTGATGAGTGTGTTGAAATATACTTAATAAATAATTTATGTACTTATATTTGATTTTTAACTATTATAAGTATTATCATAGATTCTTAGTTAGGATAGTTAGTAATTTAGGATTAATTTTAGTTTTTAGAGTTAAGTGTTGATTATTTATGATAACACTATCATTATAATCACATGTCATATAGTATTAGATTAAGGGGGAGTCATATAGTTTGGAATTAGTTTTTGTTGATGACAAAGGGGGAGAAATATAAAATAGGATGGTTAGGCATAGATTAAGGGGGAGTTATTAGAAGTATTAGGATAGAAGTGATATTTTATAAACAAAGGTTGTCATCATCAAAAAGGGGGAGATTGTTAGTCCATGAGATGATGGTTTTGATGACAACAACCTTAGATTAGATTATAAAATATAAATACTAACATTACAAGTTTAGATATATATGTATATGCAGGATCTAACCATGCAGGTATCAAGAATGAAGACTGTACAGTATAGAGATTCAAGATATCGAAGATTGAAGACTCATGAGTATCAAGATTATAAAGAGTTTAAGATTTCAAGAATAAGTATTTTTATTAGGAATTTTGTTAAAACTCCTAGAAAAGCACTGGCATCTTAAAATCCAATTTATTCGTGGAATGGAATCCACTTCGAGCCCGTTAAAGGGATGGAACCCTTAGTAGGATGGAACCTACAAAAAATCTAGTGGAACATTGTTTTGTATCCGCTAATCTTTATTCAAATGATTTTAAAAAATTATCTTGTTTTCAAATTCATTTCAAAACTTTCCTTTAAAAAGATTCAAAAACCTCTATCCTGATTTTAAATAATTTTAGCCTCAAAATCATCTTTAATTTCAAAGTCAAATTACTCCTAATTTTAAACTATCTTTTAAAATAATATATTTAAAACTTTTAAATATTTATACTTAGATTTAAATATAAAAGTATAGTAAAATTTTATATATACAAAAATATGATTCTCTACATTTATTTATATATTTTAACTATATTTAAATATATTTATAAAAGTTTAAAATAGTTTTAATATAAAATAGAAGTTATTTTCAAAGAAAAACCAATCACCAAAATTTCCTTTGGGATGTTGACATTCCCAACTTACCCATGTCAACATAGTATAACAAATCACAAAAAATCCCTTTGGGATGTCGACATGCCAAAGTACCCCATGTCGACATGGTGTCAGTTAGTTTCAAAATTCAAATTTCAAAAGAAGTGTTTATTCGCCATAACTCTTCATGAATGGTCATGGCTGTTGTTCTTCTATAAATAGATGTCAGTTTCAACGAATTTTTAATCACTTTTTTCTGGTTTTCACTCCTCTTCTTCTTCCACATTTCTTATACAAATTTATACCATTACTCTGCCGAAATCAACATCGAATCATACTCGATTACTTCTAGTGTGATTCTCCATCACTATCTCTACAAGGTTCTCAGTGCTATTCAGAGTTATAGACTTCTTTGTAATATATTAGCGAGAAAAGGTGTGATTGTAGTCTTAGAAATCAATCAAAAGGAAAACGGTGTGATTGTAGCCCTGGAAATCAATTGGGTGAACTTGTTGCCCCGGAAATCAAGTATCTCTACCTAGAGGATTGTGATTCTGGAGGGTGTACCTCGTAGCCATGAAACCGAGGGTTGTATTTGTAAGAATTGTTTTTGAAAGGAAATCCGTACTTGTGTTGCGGGACTGGATGTAGGGTAACTCCGAACCAGTATAAAATCCGGTGTGTTCTTTCCTTTACTGCTTTTACTTTATATTTGCATCTGTGTTTGATTCTGTGTTCATATCTGTGTCTGATTAGTGTATACATTGTTAACAAATTAAGATAAACTCAAAAAGATTAACCAATTTCTTAAAACACTATTCACCCCCCTCTAGTGTTAATTCTAGTCTTAAGATCCTTAATCCGCATTCCACCCATTTGGTATCAGAGCAAGGTTTTCAAACTTTCATAATCTTAATTTTGAAAATTTTTAAAATGGCAATTTTTTTTATAAAATTATTTACACTGTTTTCATATGAATATGTCACAGAATCATCATGATATTGTTGTTTAAAATTATATTTAGTTATTTTGAAAAGTCACTTGATTCTTTAAAAAGTTATCTTGTTTTGCAGGAGAAGAGTTATGTCTAATGACTGTTGGTTAAAAGATACCAGATAAGCATTCATCTATCAAGAAGAACAAATGGATATATAATGGAAATCGACAAAGAAATGGGTACCAGATCAATTCAAAACTTTGGGTTCTCATCTACAACTTGATTTGATACTGTACTTCTCTACATCTGCTTCACAATGTCACTGGTTTCGTGTGAATCCGTCAAGAAATGACCAACTTATGGCCAAATGAAGTTTTGGTGAACAAAGAGAAATAGAAGGAAAAACTGTCAAAGGTATTCTTCAAAATGCATCCAGATATTTGAGTATTTTGTTCCCACTCCTTTTCAGATTGTTGTTCTTGTTCTCGCGGTCGTTTTGATGGGTGGATCATCAAATTCCGATCAAAATTGAGTGAGATATGATAGTTTGAAGTTGGCTATCCAAAACTGAAAAACTGTGTACGGGATCTTCTACATTTCTTCTACTGTTCGGCCTGTTGCATCACAATACCATCCAAATTCGACACCAAACTATTACTAGATCGTAGCCCTTGCCTTCCTCTTCGATTTGCCGCTGGTTTCATCCAATTCCGTTAAGAAACAAAGAAGATACGCCCTCTAGAAGTTTGATAGTATATAGAAAAATGGGAAGAAGAAGAAGAGGAATTTTTATGAAAAGTGGTGACAGTTGGGCCTATTTATAGTGGTTGAAGTTTCCATTCTTTCAAAATTCGAATTCAAAGTTTTGGCGCAAAGTTAGTCGATCTACTAAATCATCTGTATCTTTCTCATATGGTCTTCAAATTCAGCAAATGAATATACTACGTTGATCAGAAAAACGAGCCCGTCGCAATAGAACAGATTTCGTCATCAAATTCGAAAAGATATAAATGTGTGGATCACGAAAATGGAGGAACGACAAAGTTAGAAAGATGGAATGCAAAAATTTGTAACGACCCGTATTTTTAACACTTTAAAAATACGAATTAAAATGAAAATTTTGGATAAAAATCCGAAGGAAATAAAATTTTGTGTTGTTAAATGTGAATTACAAGTTAAAATACAAAACTGAATTCTGAAATAACTTATTTGTAAATTAAATATGGATGTTAACTTGTAGTGAATGTAAATAATGGATTGAATTTGATTGTAAACCAAATTGGTTATGATTGTGAACAAAGAATAAATAAAATGGTAGATTTAATAATGGAAGTTTATGTTATTGAAACTAATATAAATAAATGTAACTTAATATTACAGTTGATTGGAAGCAGATAATGACTGAAACGGTAATTCGATAAAGATGTTAACTTGTAATTGAACGTAAGTAAAGACTTAAATTTGAATGTAACAAGTAATTGAATTGAATTGAATTTGATTGTAAACAACGAAATAAATAAAATGTTACATTTAATATTGAGGTTATAATATGGAAATCAACGTAAATGAATGTAATTTAATATTACTGTGAATTTAAATAAGATGATAGCTGAAGAAAATGAAAGTAAATGAATTATAAACTATTGATAAAAATGTATAAGTAAATGGTTGATTCAATAATGAAAGTGTAAATCGAAATAAAAGAATTCAATTGGAATTAAATAACTTGAATTTGAATTACAATATAATTGAACGCTGAATCTAATGTAATCTTTTATACTGGATTTATAATGGAAAACTGCATTGTAAAGGATTGTTAATTACTGTGAAATTAAAAAAATGAAATTTGTGAACAATTGAAATTGGATTTAAAAGTTAATAATTTAAAATTGGGAATTTTATATTGAAATTAAACTGTAGAAATAGCCATTTTTACAACTGTCTCGGATTTCGACGAAACTAGTTTCATCGGATCCGTAACAGTAAATTATTGTAAGGTTTCAATTTTCGTAGCAATCGGACTTGTCGTTTGGTCGTGCGAACTTGAAACGCGTAGAAATTTAACGTCGTTAATTAAAATAATAGACTTCAAAAAGCTATCTTCCTCATACGATTGAATTAGGCCTTGGGACTAGTTCCATTGCGTCCGGAACGGGGGTAAAACCTTATAAACGCCTGGCGGCACGTCTCGATTGGAGTTCGGATGATTTTGGACCTACCTTTATAAATACGTACGCAACCGAGACAGTTTTATTTCATTTCAGAAACCCTAGCCGCCAGTATTTTAATGGCTGAAATTGCTCGAACTTCTTTTCTCTTTATCTCTCAATCCGTTCAACGAAATCGAAAAATTCCAAAAGCAAAAGTGTAGATCTCGACGAGCTCTTCAAATCCATACGGTTGATTCGTGCTAATTCGTCACGGATTGGTCCAGATCTGGCTTTGAAGTCGTGCGTATTTTCTTGGTTTGCGTGCAAACGGTGGCGAATGGGGTGGCGAAACTTGGCGCGGAGGTGGAGCAAGGCGAGGCGCACGTGATGATACCCCCTGATCGACGTCCGGTCGTCGTTTGCCGCGCGCGTGGATGAATGAACGACGTGCGTGATGGGTTAGGCGGTGTGCGTGAATTTGAGGAAGAAGGTATACGTTATTTTATTTATTTAAAATTTTAAATATTCGATCGCTCCAACGTATATAACTTTTGCATACGAGCTCGGATTTACGCGCGGTTTTCTCCGTTGCGTTCGTATCAAAATTTCGGACAATATGGAGCTAGTTGGTTGCATTCCGGGACTATTCAAATTTGGGCCTTTATTTGGATTTTAAATCGTCGATAAATCAAAGGTGAGTGTTTATACGCTCACAATTGACTAAAATAATTTATGGTAGTTAAATTTGATATTATGAAGTGATATGAATTTTATTCGTCGTTGTTGATAAAATTTAATTGTCATATAGATTGTCATTTGAATTCACCGTTGAAAATTAAATGGACAGTCAAATTTAAATTAAAATTGAATTGCGATTAAATTACCTGACATTGATAACTATGAAATTGCCGTGAATTGTATTGACTATTGGATGATTTATTTCGATGGATGCTATTGGTTGATATTTAAATGTTTGGATGTTTATTTGCTTATATATATCCTGTTATACATGCATATGACACTGTGATTGGTTTAAGTAATATATATTCATCCCTGACATGTAATTGGAAAAAAAAATCACTTGGCCATAGGATAGAAAATTATATACGGACACCGGATTGGTTAAATTAATGATTTTAAAAGTTGTTTTGAAATTATTTAAATGAATTGATTTTAAGAATAGAATCCAATTTATGGAAATTGAATTATTTTGAATTGAAGCTCGAGATGTTGGAATCTAAAATTGGTAAATGAAATTGTTTAATTATTCGAAGTTTAGATTTTAAAAAAATTTGAAATACGGCGTAAATTTTCGAAAGTTGATTTGTTTTAAAAGATTGGACTTTTAATCGAACTCTGAATATTTCTAAGAAAATTTATATGAAATGATATTTCAAGTTGAGTTTGGAATTGAAAATTGATTTGAAATTGAGATTTAATTAATTTGGAATTTAATTGAAATTCAAAGAAATTGTGAATTGGACTAAACTGAAACTATTGAATTAAAATTTGAAGAAAAAAAAATTGATTTGAATAGGATTTGAACTGAAATTGATTTGGAATGTAATACTTAAATGAATTCTTGAAATCCGAATGTTAATATAAGTTTATTGAATTGGAATTGTTCCAGAAATTAAGTAAACTACTTAATACGGATGTTTAATTTGAAGTATATTCTAATTTGAATACGAAATGGTTTTAAAGCGAATCTTATATTTTTATATAAATATATGAGCTGTTTTGAAATGTGAAATATTTAAAGTTTCGAAATATATTGGAAGTGAAATTGTTTATTTTGTGGTTCAAATATGTATTTGAAATTGATAATTTGAAATGGTTTATTGAGAAGCTGAATCGAGTTAAAATTGATGATTTGAAATTGGATTAAATTTTAAATTTTGGAATCCGAGTTTATGTGAATTGTTTTGTGAAAAGTAAGACGAAAATGATTTTGAAATCGAAATGAGATATTGAGGCGAAAGATGATTTTGAAATCGAAATGAGATATTGAGACGAAAAGTGATTTTGAAATCGAAATGAGATTTTGAGGCGAAACATGATTTTGAAATCGAAATGAGATTTTGAGGCGAAAAGTGATTTTGAAACGGAATCTTACATCTTGAATAGATTTGATGATATTTGAAATGGATTTGATTTTGAAGCGAATATGATATTTTGATATCAATTATGAATCGATTTGAAAATGTAAAAGAGCCACCGGTGTAATAATACGTAGTTATTAAAGAGACCGGGATCGGATATGGACATACTCTCTGTCGATACCGAAAACCACTTTAATAACTAGTATACGCGGAGTGTTGATCCAGAACGAAGTGGATGGTTTGGTGAACACGTTGACTGAAGAAAGAGAACGATATTGGTTGACCCCTGACATGACTAAAACAGGAGCCGCGCCGGGCCATTGAGGATCGCCATCTCTAGCGTACACACTCCTTCGTTACCATGTCTATTACTTTTGTGATTCGATTGGGTGCACCCCGCGATTTGGGAGTGTTGTTTCGCGGTGTTGGGGTAGTAGCTGCTATGCCCAACATCAGTCCGGATCTGGCAACTACTAGTATCCTAGTTGGTATCGCCTCATGTACCTTGTCATACTGATTATCCTATTCGCGACCACTACGTTTTGGTTTGTACCTTGAGTATATGGATTGCCCTCTGGTGACTTCCGGTTTTGGGGAAACTACGGTCTTGTATATGCTTTTGGGAATATAAACTGTGTTAAGGGTGGAATGGGCCATGGCTTAACGCTATTTTAATACTTTTACTTTAATGTAGACATATTATAATAGCGTATTGTACTACATAGTAGATAGTTTAACGGATCCTTGAGAGATGGAAAATCCCGTAACATCTCTTAAGTTATTGCACTCACATTGACACTGGATAGGAGGTGTCTAAAACCCATAAACATCTCCGACGCCGTCGCACTCATATTTACTTATTCGATTTAACCTACATGAGATATTTTAGTCCTGAGTCGAGTGTTTTGTCTTTTCATTACGCTCGGGTCAGCCTGAGCATTTCAGATTAGGTTGAAGGTATATTCTGGAGGACGAAGACGGAGTTTGGTATTACATCATTTGTATTCTACTATTGTATTATTTTTCCGCTGCATTGTTGTTTTATCTCTGATATGTATGTAACTCTGATTTATGATGTATAATAATAATCAAAAAAAATAATATTTAACAGCTTCATGAACTGTTATTTTATTAATATATCTTGTTCCTTCCGCTGCAAGATTCTAAGTTTGCTTCTGTTCTTTCTTTCCTTTTCTTATTTAACCCCAATAACCATCCGCCCTTTTGAATGGTTTAGAATCGGCATGTGTGTCTGATTTGTCGATTTAAACTGTTCAAAATGGCGGGTCGTTACACTTGGTATCAGAGCTTTGGTTTAGATTACCTGAGCTCTAGTGGGGAATAACTCGTTGAAATAGGGTTGAAACCTATGAATGAGTTTGAGTGTATATGAGAGAGCGTACTTGTTATTTGCTATAAAATGGTTTTATATTGTGTTGATTTGTTCCGTTGAGTATTTATAAATTCTGGTCGGTACATGGGATGCCATGGCATCGATAGGGATTTCTAAACACTCGAATATGACAAACTGACATAATATCGTTTTGAATTATATTTTATATAAATATTATTATGAATATATAAATTTTGATTGTATTGGTTGGTACGAGATGATAATATTAGATTATCGTCGTCAATTGGTTGACTTGTCAATATTTCTAAATTATTGACAAATGAGAAAAAAAAATGAATTTGGGAAATATAATTGAAAATGGAATTAAATGAATATGATTTTGGATTTGAGAATATAAATTCCAATGTTTAAAATTTGTTGCAAATGGTTTGAAAATAATATACATATTATATGAAAGAAACTCGAATAGGAAAGATTTTAAATGACTTTGAAATGAAATAAGTGATGTATGCCCCACTTGACGTTTGGAAAATAAGTTTCGGTAATGTGTGCACGCATTATCAACGTTTATTTTTCAAGAGTCCGAGTGGAGGAGACCACTAAATGTTTTCTGTACTCTTCGAATAAACTAGAAATTGAAATTTTTCTAAAATATGAAATAGAATTTAAAGGTTAAAATGAAAATTTAAATTGTAATAGTAAACCTTAATGTGATAAATAATAAATTGAAGATTTGTTAAATAAGCTCAACACTAGAATTTAATGAAAATAAGTTGTATATTATCAACTGCACTAAATTTGCATAACCATAGCTTACCTAATATTTAAAAGTTTAAAATGCATATTTTGATAAGTAAGTAAATAATATACAAATATGATAGTGTAAATAAAATGTGAAGATCAAATTGATAGTTGCAAATATAAAAGAAATTCAAATTGAAAAATGAATAATATATACTTAGTTGATGGTATGAAATTTAATTTGAACAAGCAAAATTATTGAATTAAATCAATGAGGAAAACAAGTAAAGTGAATTATGGAATTTGATATAATTCAAACAAAGTAAATGAATTGGGTAAACTTGATTTGTTTGGAAATGAATAAACCAATTGAGACAAATAAAAGAAATTGATTGACTTGGTGGTAAATTTGGTATGGACGTTAATGTTGTTGTGCTTTGGTTGTAGATGGATGTTAGGTGAGTAAATATGATTCATAATGTAATGGAATTGAATAAATGGAATAAAAATTTAAGTAATTAAATTCAATTTGTAGTAAGGTGATGTTGAATATAATTGAATTCAATTTAATGTGAAGCAAAATTGTCTTGAGTTAAAATGTGGAGGTAATAAAGTGAATAAACCGGAAAATGAATTTAATATAAACTTATTTCATAAAAATATAAAAAAAAAATTAACAACTTTGGGTTATTGCTTGATTTTCCGGAAACTTTAAGTTGGATAGTTTGTATTTGTAATAACTAACAAATGTAGAAATCTAAAATTGTCCGGTATGTGCTGAAACTAAAAGTACCATAACTTTTAAATGAATAATCTGAATTTGATGATCTTGGACTTTTTGGAAAGCTTAGAATCTGTAGCACGACTTTTCTTTAGAGTATTTCAGAAAATTCATTCGTTTACTAGGTTAAAAATGTAAATGTCTATCGCTGTCCTGTGTAAGAATAAGCAAAACCAATAGCATTTGACCTTAGTATTTATGACATAACTTTTTACTGGTGTATCGGATTTTGATGATCTTGCACTTTCTGAAAAGCTTAGAACTTAAGCTAAAACTTTTGTTTTAAGAATTTGGTGTTTTAATGTCGTTTAGATGGTCAAAAATGTGACCAAATGTCGCTGACCTGCGCAATTCATTGCCAGGCTGCGGCGTTCCTATTTAGTAAAACGGTCGTAACTTTTGAACGGATGGTCCGAATTTTATGATTTTGGACATTCCGGAAAGCCTGAAACAAATGCAACAACTTTTATTTAGATTCCATTTTAAAATTTTATCGTTTAGGTGACCAAAAAATGGGATTTGTTCGCTGTCCTGTATTTAAAAATTTCAGTTTTGAAGTTAAATATGTATATGTATGTTGTTTATGCTAAGTATATCGATCCATCTTTATATGCATGGTTCTAACTTGGTTATTGAGCATTTTAGTAGGTAGCAAAGGGGTTGCGCTTCGCTTGTGGAGCTCGCTTCTGCGCTAAATGCAAAATGTAAGTTAAAATGCTAATAAACGCTTAATAAAAGGTACGTTCTCGGATTACAGTTTATGTTGTGGTATATTATTGTGTTCCCCATGTTTTGGGATGTCTCATTCTTGTAATGAGATGTATATCATGCAATTATTACCATGTGAAATTTTTCGGTCCTAGCTGCGCAAAGGATGTGCTGCCAAAATTTTTCAAAAATCCGGGAGTTAGAAAATTTTGAGAAAAAAATCCTATAACTAAATTTTGCAAATAAGTCGAATATTTTGAATGAATTATATCTAAATGATGGTTTCCCCTTCTCTGTTCCTTTTCGAGGACGAAAAGTTTTAAGTGGGGGAGAATGTAACGACCCGTATTTTTAACACTTTAAAAATACGAATTAAAATGAAAATTTTGGATAAAAATCCGAAGGAAATAAAATTTTGTGTTGTTAAATGTGAATTACAAGTTAAAATACAAAAATGAATTCTGAAATAACTTATTTGTAAATTAAATATGGATGTTAACTTGTAGTGAATGTAAATAATGGATTGAATTTGATTGTAAACCAAATTGGTTATGATTGTAAACAAAGAATAAATAAAACGGTAGATTTAATAATGGAAGTTTATGTTATTGAAACTAATATAAATAAATGTAACTTAATATTACAGTTGATTGGAAGCAGATAATGACTGAAACGGTAATTCGATAAAGATGTTAACTTGTAATTGAACGTAAGTAAAGACTTAAATTTGAATGTAACAAGTAATTGAATTGAATTGAATTTGATTGTAAACAACGAAATAAATAAAATGTTACATTTAATATTGAGGTTATAATATGGAAATCAACGTAAATGAATGTAATTTAATATTACTGTGAATTTAAATAAGATGATAGCTGAAGAAAATGAAAGTAAATGAATTATAAACTATTGATAAAAATGTATAAGTAAATGGTTGATTCAATAATGAAAGTGTAAATCGAAATAAAAGAATTCAATTGGAATTAAATAACTTGAATTTGAATTACAATATAATTGAACGCTGAATCTAATGTAATCTTTTATACTGGATTTATAATGGAAAACTGCATTGTAAAGGATTGTTAATTACTGTGAAATTAAAAAAATGAAATTTGTGGACAATTGAAATTGGATTTAAAAGTTAATAATTTAAAATTGGGAATTTTATATTGAAATTAAACTGTAGAAATAGCCATTTTTACAACTGTCTCGGATTTCGACGAAACTAGTTTCATCGGATCCGTAACAGTAAATTATTGTAAGGTTTTAATTTTCGTAGCAATCGGACTTGTCGTTTGGTCGTGCGAGCTTGAAACGCGTAGAAATTTAACATCGTTAATTAAAATAATAGACTTCAAAAAGCTATCTTCCTCATACGATTGAATTAGGCCTTGGGACTAGTTCCATTGCGTCCGGAACGGGGGTAAAACCTTATAAACGCATGGCGGCACGTCTCGATTGGAGTTCGGATGATTTTGGACCTACCTTTATAAATACGTACGCAACCGAGACAGTTTTATTTCATTTCAGAAACCCTAGCCGCCAGTATTTTAATGGCTGAAATTGCTCGAACTTCTTTTCTCTTTATCTCTCAATCCGTTCAACGAAATCGAAAAATTCCAAAAGCAAAAGTGTAGATCTCGACGAGCTCTTCAAATCCATACGGTTGATTCGTGCTAATTCGTCACGGATTGGTCCAGATCTGGCTTTGAAGTCGTGCGTATTTTCTTGGTTTGCGTGTAAACGGTGGCGAATGGGGTGGCGAAACTTGGCGCGGAGGTGGAGCAAGGCGAGGCGCACGTGATGATACCCCCTGATCGACGTCCGGTCGTCGTTTGTCGCACGCGTGAATGAATGAACGACGTGCGTGATGGGTTAGGCGGTGTGCGTGAATTTGAGGAAGAAGGTATACGTTATTTTATTTATTTAAAATTTTAAATATTCGATCGCTCTAACGTATATAACTTTTGCATACGAGCTCGGATTTACGCGCGGTTTTCTCCGTTGCGTTCGTATCAAAATTTCGGACAATATGGAGCTAGTTTGGTTGCATTCCGAGACTGTTCAAATTTGGGCCTTTATTTGGATTTTAAATCGTCGATAAATCAAAGGTGAGTGTTTATACGCTCACAATTGACTAAAATAATTTATGGTAGTTAAATTTGATATTATGAAGTGATATGAATTTTATTTGTCGTTGTTGATAAAATTTAATTGTCATATAGATTGTCATTTGAATTCACCGTTGAAAATTAAATTGACAGTCAAATTTAAATTAAAATTGAATTGCGATTAAATTACCTGACATTGATAACTATGAAATTGCCGTGAATTGTATTGACTATTGGATGATTTATTTCGATGGATGCTATTGGTTGATATTTAAATGTTTGGATGTTTATTTGCTTATATATATCCTGTTATACATGCATATGACACTGTGATTGGTTTAAGTAATATATATTCATCCCTGACATGTAATTGGAAAAAAAAATCACTTGGCCATAGGATAGAAAATTATATACGAACACCGGATTGGTTAAATTAATGATTTTAAAAGTTGTTTTGAAATTATTTAAATGAATTGATTTTAAGAATAGAATCCAATTTATGGAAATTGAATTATTTTGAATTGAAGCTCGAGATGTTGGAATCTAAAATTGGTAAATGAAATTGTTTAATTATTCGAAGTTTAGATTTTAAAAAAATTTGAAATACGGCGTAAATTTTCGAAAGTTGATTTGTTTTAAAAGATTGGACTTTTAATCGAACTCTGAATATTTCTAAGAAAATTTATATGAAATGATATTTCAAGTTGAGTTTGGAATTGAAAATTGATTTGAAATTGAGATTTAATTAATTTGGAATTTAATTGAAATTCAAAGAAATTGTGAATTGGACTAAATTGAAACTATTGAATTAAAATTTGAAGAAAAAAAAATTGATTTGAATAGGATTTGAACTGAAATTGATTTGGAATGTAATACTTAAATGAATTCTTGAAATCCGAATGTTAATATAAGTTTATTGAATTGGAATTGTTCCAGAAATTAAGTAAACTACTTAATACGGATGTTTAATTTGAAGTATATTCTAATTTGAATACGAAATGGTTTTAAAGCGAATCTTATATTTTTATATAAATATATGAGCTGTTTTGAAATGTGAAATATTTAAAGTTTCGAAATATATTGGAAGTGAAATTGTTTATTTTGTGGTTCAAATATGTATTTGAAATTGATAATTTGAAATGGTTTATTGAGAAGCTGAATCGAGTTGAAATTGATGATTTGAAATTGGATTAAATTTTAAATTTTGGAATCCGAGTTTATGTGAATTGTTTTGTGAAAAGTAAGACGAAAATGATTTTGAAATCGAAATGAGATATTGAGGCGAAAGATGATTTTGAAATCGAAATGAGATATTGAGGCGAAAAGTGATTTTGAAATCGAAATGAGATTTTGAGGCGAAAAATGATTTTGAAATCGAAATGAGATTTTGAGGCGAAAAGTGATTTTGAAACGGAATCTTACATCTTGAATAGATTTGATGATATTTGAAATGGATTTGATTTTGAAGCGAATATGATATTTTGATATCAATTATGAATCGATTTGAAAATGTAAAAGAGCCACCGGTGTAATAATACGTAGTTATTAAAGAGACCGGGATCGGATATGGACATACTCTCTGTCGATACCGAAAACCACTTTAATAACTAGTATACGCGGAGTGTTGATCCAGAACGAAGTGGATGGTTTGGTGAACACGTTGACTGAAGAAAGAGAACGATATTGGTTGACCCCTGACATGACTAAAACAGGAGCCGCGCCGGGCCATTGAGGATCGCCATCTCTAGCGGACACACTCCTTCGTTACCATGTCTATTACTTTTGTGATTCGATTGGGTGCACCCCACGATTTGGGAGTGTTGTTTCGCGGTGTTGGGGTAGTAGCTGCTATGCCCAACATCAGTCCGGATCAGGCAACTACTAGTATCCTAGATGGTATCGCCTCATGTACCTTGTCATACTGATTATCCTATTCGCGACCACTACGTTTTGGTTTGTACCTTGAGTATATGGATTGCCCTCTGGTGACTTCCGGTTTTGGGGAAACTACGGTCTTGTATATGCTCTTGGGAATATAAACTGTGTTAAGGGTGGAATGGGCCATGGCTTAACGCTATTTTAATACTTTTACTTTAATGTAGACATATTATAATAGCGTATTGTACTACATAGTAGATAGTTTAACGGATCCTTGAGAGATGGAAAATCCCGTAACATCTCTTAAGTTATTGCACTCACGTTGACACTGGATAGGAGGTGTCTAAAACCCGTAAACATCTCCGACGCCGTCGCACTCATATTTACTTATTCGATTTAACCTACATGAGATATTTTAGTCCTGACTCGAGTGTTTTGTCTTTTCATTATGTCACGTACCGAAGTTTTCGACTTTCGAAAATTCAACATCGATACTCACTTTATCGACTGTCGAGCAATCGAGTGCCGGAAACTCCAATAGTGAGGGTTTTAAGAAAGAGAAATAGACAAAAAGATAGAAGAAAAAGGTAGAAGAAGGAGAGAAGAACAACAGAACAACATCAGATACAGAAACAATATCAGAATCTCACATATCGCAGCGGAACAATATATAATAGATAACACTAGTCTTTTAAAACAAAGAACTATATCAGTTTTATACATACATCAACAGAGTCAATATACAACTCAATACAACAATGGACAGTTATATAACTTGTCCTCATACAGAATACACAGTGGAATAAATACTATCAAATACAAATACTACGTCTCGTCCTCCAGCTTATCTCCAAAGCTCCAGAATATCCAGAATATCCTGATAACATAACTCTAGGCTGCCCGTGTGGAAAAATTTGTGGGCACCCAAAGTTTAGAAGGGAACAATAAACTCCGAGTCAGTCATGGTGACTGGTGTGAGATCGTAAAACAGTTATTCTTTAAAATAAATAGCAGAGAATTTTAATGTCAATTCGCAATGCTTTTGGAAAATGAAACTACCATAAGACCTCCCACCACACACACAATGCAAACGCAGACTTGGAGGAGATTTCTTCTTATGATAGTCAAAGATGCTTACTACGCAAAAATCAAATTCTTTTTGATATTATTATTAGTGCATAGTGGAAAACATTTCGAAAGTAGAATATAAATCTTAGCCAGCATAGGTACCATTATATTATGCCTGCTATAGCTGCCTCCTGAGGAGACAGGTTATACAATTTAAATCGTAAAGGCTCGTATTGTTTCTTTGGATTTCCAACAAATGGTCAGGCTAAGGAACTTCCTTTTCCACGATGGGTACGTCCCTGGAATAGACGACCCGAGAACCTAACCGGATCTCTGCCAACACAAGGCCGGGTTACCTCTGCAAAAATAGGTAACTACTGACACGCGTATGCCATCCCCCGATCGTCACCGATCTTCCCGAGGATCCCCGATTCGCAACAAACCACAAAGAAATAAATTTTGCAGCAACCACAGAGGTTAAGTATCTGGGCTCCATACCATGATACCACCTTTATCCAGAAGGAATGACATACACTAAGGGGCGCTACTCCCTAGAACCTTGCCGCAACCTTCCTGTTTCGACCATTTCCGGGGTGTGAGGCTCGATGATGTCTCGTCCACAAAGCTACGCTTTCTACAAAAAGCCCTGCTTCGGGTCAAACAAAATGATCAACCTATGATCACAAAGATATAAGATCAAACAAATGATCATATCACAAATGATCAAACACTGATCATTTCACAGCAACACTCAGTATGCCACGTTACCAAATTGGGATATATCGCTGATAAATTTCAACTACATAACCTCTGAGCTCGTACGTCTCAGAGAAGGGTGTTAAGCTAAGAGAATAAATTCTCCGCCACCAACAGAAATGTATTTGAAAGAAATCAGCTTTATATCTCAAATTGTAACGTCAGACACACAATCCATACAAGTCTGTTCCGGGATCAAACAAAACCGAAGGCACTTCTCACGAAGCCCTTGCATATCCGGATAAATTTCTAATCACGTCCGGACTTCCCGTCACTAAGAGTGATAAAACCTCTAAGTCGGAGATCAGCCGATGTAGAGTAACTCGACGGTAATCCTTCCGTTTTCAAAAATATCCGGTCTTCAACACCGGTCTTCAAATGCAATTCATAACGACGTATCACATATTCGGAATGGGTTATACGACCCCATGCTCCTTTCCCGGTTAACCCGAATAGTGAGCGATTATTCAAAAATAAGTGTGGCATTCAAATTCATCCAATTCACAACAAATACCTATCTAAAGGTAATTATTGATAGTCGGTTATTTAACTATCAATAAAGATGCGCAACATCATCAGATTCCAAATAATTTTCCAAATTATTTCATCTTCCAAAAATATCTTTACTAGATATATAATTTCCACACTTTAAAAATAAATCAACGTTTATTTTTCTAAACAGTTTCCCTTTCCTTTATAAATTCCATAGTGAATTTATATTTTCAAAATATCTACAGATATTCGATTTTCAATCGTTTTCAAATATTCACTTTCGATTTATCTTTAAGAAGATAAATTCTCAAAAACACTTCATTTCATTTTGGAAAAGCATTTCCATACTTATTTAATAATAAGTAATTCCCAAATCATTTATTTTCAACATTTGAAAATATTCGATATACTTAAATCAATATTAAGTATATATTCATTCTTTAAGGAAATCATACATTTTAACATCTATTTGGGTCAAAACGAATGTTGCGTAAAACATCGTTACGACGACTCAAAATCACTAGTATAGGGATTCGAAATTTAGATAGATATATAAATCCCAATACTACATTAAAAACATTTCCTTTCGGAAATCATTTACTATAACAACAGTGTTATAGTCCACCATTTCCTTATTTCTCGAAAACGTCTATTTCAACAATAAATGTTGAAATCTATGATTTCGATAGTTCACACGTTTTAAAACATCTTTTAAAACAATTAACTTCCTTTATAATATCGCTTTCCCAAACATAACCATTTTTTCAATAATATATTCACTGTCCAAAATCGTGAATATACTTCAATAACCAAATTTCGATCTTTTCTACACATTTATTTCAAGAATTACCCACTGTCCAAAATCGTGGATAAAATCCCCTTTAACATTTTAATTTATCAAATCCAATTGATTTCGAATTTATAAAACAACGTTTATAAATTCTATTTCTATTTTCTAACGACTTCAATTTAATAAATCTTCTTTATTAATAATTCGATCAATATCCCATTTAAAGGCAACAATCCAAGTTACAAGTAAATTTCTTATCAGTCTTTATTCTACAACTTCATTCATTTTATAACTTCATACTTTATAAATCTATAAACTTCAATCTTTATAAATCTATAAACTTCAAATCTTCATAATCTATAATTCTATAAATCTCATGTCTTCACAATTTATAATTCTATAAATTTCTAACACTTATAGAAACTCGTTTTAAAATTCCAATACTTTTAATTGATAAATATCAATTCTGTACATCTTTTATATACATCATTTTTAAATAATTCAAAAGAAATCCAACTTAAACTATTTTATTAATCACTTGACTATTTATTTCAAAATCACCTTTCAGGTTTATTTCACAATTTAAAATTTTCATAACTTTAAATTTATAACATTTATTTATTTAAGATAAATAAATTCCAAAATTTAATAAATCGTATACTTTCCAAAAACCACTTCAAAATCCCTTTTAAAGTAAAAATCGTTTATTTTTAAACTTTAAAATTGAACCCGATGATGCAACGCACCAATTAGTCCACCACAACAACAACACCATATATCAACATATGATAACAGAATATACATCAATATCTGTAAATAAATAACTACTGGTGAGGAATCCAGTTGGATCCCTCCAACCTATTTCCCTGCATCCAAAGACGTTAGCACAATACCATTCCACTTCGAGGTGGAATATCGCGGTATATAGGTTTTATAAAAATCCGCTTACTAACGGCGCAATAGGGTCTCATCCGCTATACGAGGCGGGAAATCAATCAATCCAATATATACATATGCCAATATGTATATATTGCTATATATATAGATATATCCTATCATATCTAATAGCACATTCAAACAAATCAATCAATAACTGCAATTCAATTATAAATCTGAGTGAGAAGATCTCACCTTAGCTTTTATTTTTGCCATCCATTTTCCATTTTGACCATTTCTTCACGGTTTCAAACCTTGTATAAATAATTTATACAATTCTGTTAATATTCGAATAGATCGAATAATGAATTTCCATTTACTTATTTAATTAACTAAGCGTTTTGGTTTTAGCTAATAATTTGATTTTAAACAACTTTTCCTTTTTAATAAAATATCCTTTTAACAACTAACAAAACTATTTCCATAATATATTTTATTTTATTTTTAAAATCAAACAAGTAAATCAAAATGTATATACGTTCATAAATTTATTCTTTTCTCATTTTGAAACTCCTGTACTTAAAATTATTTATAGATTTCCAGTATATAAAATAGTCGAACAAGTAAATCATCGTAATATATTGTCATGATTTCAAACTTATATGCCTCTAAAAATTTAAAATAGAACTGCTTTATATATTTTTTTCCTATTTCCTAACAGTTAAACCTTAAACAAAATTTTCTCTTAAATAAAAATCATCTTTGCTGTTATGTTTTTATAAACTAAAAACTGCATATTATTATTTGAAATCACAAAAATTACCTTTAACAAAATCGCAGACAACAGTTTGCCCCAAGTCTTCGAGCTCGGGCCATCGTCGCAGTTTACCCAACAACTACCTACCCTTCGATCGACACCTCCCTCGACTTACGACCCCGCGACATCGCAAACGCGCGCTTGAATTATTCGCGAGCCCTTCGACACCCCAGACGAACCCCTAGTCGCCGCCTCGACTTCGCGACGACTTCCTCCCAGTCGAACGAGCGAATGACTTGGTTGCCAAAATGTTTTCCGCTTCCTCGATCTACTGCCATCATCGAGCACTCACGCCACTCGATCAAAATCCACAGATCGCCTATCGCGAACATCGTGATATTTCCCCCACCCTTAACTCGAAGCTCGACCATGACGAGCTGCCGCTCCCTCCTATCTCGACCACAATTCGAACGAGATTCCTGTTCGAACTCGGCGGGGGAGCCGCCATTTCCATCTGAGCGAATTTCGAATCAATTTCGTGAATTTTGGTTGAGCAAAAGAACAGAGACGTGTTTGGACTTCTGATTTCGATTGGAACTATATGCTCTGATGAGGGAGACTCGCGAGTCCAACCATCGTGATTTGAATTCAAGAAGAGCGCAACTATATATATATATGTTTCTTTTTAAATTCGAGAATTGGGGGAAACTCGATTTTGAACTTGTATCAGAGAAGTGAAATAATTGAGGACGAAATGGCTCGATTTCTTTCTACCATTGTTCTTTGATTTTGTACGAGAAACAGGGTACTCGGCTTTATCTTTAAACGAAGATGGTTGCGTGGTTTCTGGCTGAAAGAAAGGAGAGGGATGGGTTGCACGATAATTACGTGGTCTTCAGCGTGAACAACGGGGCGTGTTTTAAGGGGAGAAATGGGCTGACGTTGACTAGATTTTAAAATTTAAATTTGAGTTGAATTCGTTTAAAAATTTCAACGTGTTAATGTGTCGTGTGCTCACGTACCAGCACCGAAAAATACGAAAATTGAAATCCGACAATAATTCAATATTACGGACCCAATGGAACTGGTTTCGTCGAATTCCGAGACTGTGCCTCGGACGGCTATTTTTAAATTCGATTCGAACGATTTAATTCTCAAAACTGAACAAAACAGTTTTAAATTCGATTCTGAAGCTTCTGTTATCTTCAGTATTTTCAATACGAATTTTAAAAGCTTTCGAAATAATTTTCTTCAACTTAAAATTGAAGATATAAATTTTTATTCAACTCTCAATATATTAAATTTTATACTTTAATCGTCAAATTCAAATGTATATCGGGGATTCAAATTAAATCATCGTTCAAATATTTAAAATTAATTAAATATTCTCAATTTAATTTGTTCGAAATTCAGGGTCGTTACAGACTTCCCCCCTTAAAAGAATTTCGTCCTCGAAATTACAAGTTAGGAAAAATGGTCCTTAACTCGTCTACTATTTTTCACAATCTAAATAGTTTTATCAATTCATCAAAACAAATCTTTCTACTAAAGATTCGTTATCATTTCTACTAACTTTCCAATTCTAATTAAAGTTTCAAACAACATTGTTTAACTTCTAAATTCAAATTCGAGTTTACATTCAAATTTTAACTTCAAAATTTTCTCAAAAATTTTCTAACACTCGAAATTTTCGAAAAATTTCGCCAGCGTCTCCTTTGCGCGGCTAATACGACACTACTACAAAACGTCCCTACGGACTCTCAGATTTCAAAAAGAAAAAGAAAAAGCCAAGCGGCTAGAGAGAAATCATCAAAAACTCATATTAAAACTCAAATACGTACCTTTTTCGAGCAATTCAAATTTACCTGTGAAATAAATTTTCCAATCCCTTTATACACCTGTATATCCTACTAGCCATTATATCTAGTTACAGCATTCAAATCATTTTGCAAATTCGATTACAAATTTTCAATATATACTTCTTATATCATTTTTACTTCACCATTATAGTTACATATTCATTATCATTCAATTTTGCATTTCAATTTTCATTTGAGTTCAATTCAAAAGTTCAATTCAATTTGAATTCTATTTAACTTCTATTCTGAAATATTGAATTTTATCTTTCAATTATAGCTGATTCATATCACTATTTTTTTTTCACTTAGTTTCGCTTACTAATTTTCTTATTTCAATACTTCGCTTTGTTTATTACAAATCAAATTCAATTCAGTCTCATTTTCTTACAAATTCAAAATGAACTTTAACATTCAATTTCATTTTCTGGCACTTGCAATCGCAATTTATTCATTCATTCACTAATTTAGTCCTTTTCAATTTGAATCTTATTCCAATCAGATTTCAAATGTTTTATAAGTTATCAACTTATTTACATTTCATAAATATAGTATTCCAGAGTCTTTTCAACCTTTCAAAGCCATTTTGAAGACAATTCAAATCATCCTTTGAATTTTCAAAACAAAACCCAAATTTTCCAAACAACTTCCATTTAAAACAAATTGGCAGCAATCCCTCTTTTGGAAACCCGAAAATGAACACCGGTGATGCCGCGGTCATCATCGAAGTTATTTTCCAGCGACCGAAAAGAGTTTAGAGCTTTTATCCTTCCAAAATGCTTTTCAAAACCTTTGAAATTCATTTCCAAGCCAAAAAGAATTTAAACATTTCAAATCTCCAAAATTTTCAAATTCTTTTCAAACATTTCCAAAAACTTCTCTGGAATTCCGTTTTAAATTACAATTCACATTTATAATTTACATTCTTAAATTCCATTTGTGTGTGAATTTATTTCTTAACTTTGGAGTTACGATTTCAATTTCTTATTCAATTTCAGTGATGATAATTCACTATTATTACTTCCTAACATCCATGCAACCATATACTATAGTACTTTATAGAAAAACATTTATTTTCTATACAAAAATAGATTTGGGTAAAATTATTTCATTTACCCTATTTAAAACAATACTGTGCCGAACTGTTCTATTCAAGTGTTTAGAAACCCCTTCGATACAGTTTTGCAAGACTGTGCCGACGAAGGTTCATATACCACTCAATAAGCCAATCATCACAATACAAAACAATTTTATATTAACTAACAAATACGCGCTCATATCTATTATTACACTCAACTCATTCTAGAGTACTACTGACTCTATCTCTAATGAGTAACACCCAACAGAGCAGGGTTGTCGCTTAACCTTATGCTCTGATACCACTTGTCACGTACCGAAGTTTTCGACTTTCGAAAATTCAACATCGATACTCACTTTATCGACTGTCGAGCAATCGAGTGCCGGAAACTCCAATAGTGAGGGTTTTAAGAAAGAGAAATAGACGAAAAGATAGAAGAAAAAGGTAGAAGAAGGAGAGAAGAACAACAGAACAACATCAGATACAGAAACAATATCAGAATCTCACATATCGCAGCGGAACAATATATAATAGATAACACTAGTCTTTTAAAACAAAGAACTATATCAGTTTTATACATACATCAACAGAGTCAATATACAACTCAATACAACAATGGACAGTTATATAACTTGTCCTCATACAGAATACACAGCGGAATAAATACTATCAAATACAAATACTACGTCTCGTCCTCCAGCTTATCTCCAAAGCTCCAGAATATCCAGAATATCCTGATAACATAACTCTAGGCTGCCCGTGTGGAAAAATTTGTGGGCACCCAGAGTTTAGAAGGGAACAATAAACTCCGAGTCAGTCATGGTGACTGGTGTGAGATCGTAAAACAGTTATTCTTTAAAATAAATAGCAGAGAATTTTAATGTCAATTCGCAATGCTTTTGGAAAATGAAACTACCATAAGACCTCCCACCACACACACAATGCAAACGCAGACTTGGAGGAGATTTCTTCTTATGATAGTCAAAGATGCTTACTACGCAAAAATCAAATTCTTTTTGATATTATTATTAGTGCATAGTGGAAAACATTTCGAAAGTAGAATATAAATCTTAGCCAGCATAGGTACCATTATATTATGCCTGCTATAGCTGCCTCCTAAGGAGAAAGGTTATACAATTTAAATCGTAAAGGCTCGTATTATTTCTTTGGATTTCCAACAAATGGTCAGGCTAAGGAACTTCCTTTTCCACGATGGGTACGTCCCTGGAATAGACGACCCGAGAACCTAACCGGATCTCTGCCAACACAAGGCCGGGTTACCTCTGCAAAAATAGGTAACTACTGACACGCGTATGCCATCCCCCGATCGTCACCGATCTTCCCGAGGATCCCCGATTCGCAACAAACCACAAAGAAATAAATTTGCAGCAACCACAGAGGTTAAGTATCTGGGCTCCATACCATGATACCACCTTTATCCAGAAGGAATGACATACACTAAGGGGCGCTACTCCCTAGAACCTTGCCGCAACCTTCCTGTTTCGACCATTTCCGGGGTGTGAGGCTCGATGAAGTCTCGTCCACAAAGCTACGCTTTCTACAAAAAGCCCTGCTTCGGGTCAAACAAAATGATCAACCTATGATCACAAAGATATAAGATCAAACAAATGATCATATCACAAATGATCAAACACTGATCATTTCACAGCAACACTCAGTATGCCACGTTACCAAATTGGGATATATCGCTGATAAATTTCAACTACATAACCTCTGAGCTCGTACGTCTCAGAGAAGGGTGTTAAGCTAAGAGAATAAATTCTCCGCCACCAACAGAAATGTATTTGAAAGAAATCAGCTTTATATCTCAAATTGTAACGTCAAACACACAATCCATACAAGTCTGTTCCGGGATCGAACAGAACCGAAGGCACTTCTCACGAAGCCCTTGCATATCCGGATAAATTTCTAATCACATCCGGACTTCCCGTCACTAAGGGTGATAAAACCTCTAAATCGGAGATCAGCCGATGTAGAGTAACTCGACGGTAATCCTTCCGTTTTCAAAAATATCCGGTCTTCAACACCGGTCTTCAAATGCAATTCATAACGACGTATCACATATTCGGAATGGGTTATACGACCCCATGGTCCTTTCCCGGTTAACCCGAATAGTGAGCGATTATTCAAAAATAAGTGTGGCATTCAAATTCATCCAATTCACAACAAATACCTATCTAAAGGTAATTATTGATAGTCGGTTATTTAACTATCAATAAAGATGCGCGACATCATCAGATTCCAAATAATTTTCCAAATTATTTCATCTTCCAAAAATATCTTTACTAGATATATAATTTCCACACTTTAAAAATAAATCAACGTTTATTTTTCTAAACAGTTTCCCTTTCCTTTATAAATTCCATAGTGAATTTATATTTTCAAAATATCTACAGATATTCGATTTTCAATCGTTTTCAAATATTCACTTTCGATTTATCTTTAAGAAGATAAATTCTCAAAAACACTTCATTTCATTTTGGAAAAGCATTTCCATACTTATTTAATAATAAGTAATTCCCAAATCATTTATTTTCAACATTTGAAAATATTCGATATACTTAAATCAATATTAAGTATATATTCATTCTTTAAGGAAATCATACATTTTAACATCTATTTGGGTCAAAACGAATGTTGCGTAAAACATCGTTACGACGACTCAAAATCACTAGTATAGGGATTCGAAATTTAGATAGATATATAAATCCCAATACTACATTAAAAACATTTCCTTTCGGAAATCATTTACTATAACAACAGTGTTATAGTCCACCATTTCCTTATTTCTCGAAAACGTCTATTTCAACAATAAATGTTGAAATCTATGATTTCGATAGTTCACACGTTTTAAAACATCTTTTAAAACAATTAACTTCCTTTATAATATCGCTTTCCCAAACATAACCATTTTTTCAATAATATATTCACTGTCCAAAATCGTGAATATACTTCAATAACCAAATTTCGATCTTTTCTACACATTTATTTCAAGAATTACCCACTGTCCAAAATCGTGGATAAAATCCCCTTTAACATTTTAATTTATCAAATCCAATTGATTTCGAATTTATAAAACAACGTTTATAAATTCTATTTCTATTTTCTAACGACTTCAATTTAATAAATATTCTTTATTAATAATTCGATCAATATCCCATTTAAAGGCAACAATCCAAGTTACAAGTAAATTTCTTATCAGTCTTTATTCTACAACTTCATTCATTTTATAACTTCATACTTTATAAATCTATAAACTTCAATCTTTATAAATCTATAAACTTCAAATCTTCACAATCTATAATTCTATAAATCTCATGTCTTCACAATTTATAATTCTATAAATTTCTAACACTTATAGAAACTCGTTTTAAAATTCCAATACTTTTAATTGATAAATATCAATTCTGTACATCTTTTATATACATCATTTTTAAATAATTCAAAAGAAATCCAACTTAAACTATTTTATTAATCACTTGACTATTTATTTCAAAATCACCTTTCAGGTATATTTCACAATTTAAAATTTTCATAACTTTAAATTTATAACATTTATTTATTTAAGATAAATAAATTCCAAAATTTAATAAATCGTATACTTTCCAAAAACCACTTCAAAATCCCTTTTAAAGTAAAAATCGTTTATTTTTAAACTTTAAAATTGAACCCGATGATGCAACGCACCAATTAGTCCACCACAACAACAACATCATATATCAACATATGATAACAAAATATACATCAATATCTGTAAATAAATAACTACTGGTGAGGAATCCAGTTGGATCCCTCCAACCTGTTTCCCTGCATCCAAAGACGTTAGCACAATACCATTCCACTTCGAGGTGGAATATCGCGGTATATAGGTTTTATAAAAATCCGCTTACTAACGGCGCAATAGGGTCTCATCCGCTATACGAGGCGGGAAATCAATCAATCCAATATATACATATGCCAATATGTATATATTGCTATATATATAGATATATCCTATCATATCTAATAGCACATTCAAACAAATCTATCAATAACTACAATTCAATTATAAATCTGAGTGAGAAGATCTCACCTTAGCTTTTATTTTTGCCATCCATTTTCCATTTTGACCATTTCTTCACGGTTTCAAACCTTGTATAAATAATTTATACAATTCTGTTAATATTCGAATAGATCGAATAATGAATTTCCATTTACTTATTTAATTAACTAAGCGTTTTGGTTTTAGCTAATAATTTGATTTTAAACAACTTTTCCTTTTTAATAAAATATCCTTTTAACAACTAACAAAACTATTTCCATAATATATTTTATTTTATTTTTAAAATCAAACAAGTAAATCAAAATGTATATACGTTCATAAATTTATTCTTTTCTCATTTTGAAACTCCTGTACTTAAAATTATTTATAGATTTCCAGTATATAAAATAGTCGAACAAGTAAATCATCGTAATATATTGTCATGATTTCAAACTTATATGCCTCTAAAAATTTAAAATAGAACTGCTTTATATATTTTTTTCCTATTTCCTAACAGTTAAACCTTAAACAAAATTTTCTCTTAAATAAAAATCATCTTTGCTGTTATGTTTTTATAAACTAAAAACTGCATATTATTATTTGAAATCGCAAAAATTACCTTTAACAAAATCGCAGACAACAGTTTGCCCCAAGTCTTCGAGCTCGAGCCATCGTCGCAGTTTACCCAACAACTACCTACCCTTCGATCGACACCTCCCTCGACTTACGACCCCGCGACATCGCAGACGCGCGCCTGAATTATTCGCGAGCCCTTCGACACCCCAGACGAACCCCTAGTCGCCGCCTCGACTTCGCGACGACTTCCTCCTAGTCGAACGAGCGAATGACTTGGTTGCCAAAATGTTTTCCGCTTCCTCGATCTACTGCCATCATCGAGCACTCACGCCACTCGATCAAAATCCACAGATCGCCTATCGCGAACATCGTGATATTTCCCCCACCCTTAACTCGAAGCTCGACCATGACGAGCTGCCGCTCCCTCCTATCTCGACCACAATTCGAACGAGATTCCTGTTCGAACTCGGCGGGGGAGCCGCCATTTCCATCTGAGCGAATTTCGAATCAATTTCGTGAATTTTGGTTGAGCAAAAGAACAGAGACGTGTTTGGACTTCTGATTTCGATTGGAACTATATGCTCTGATGAGGGAGACTCGCGAGTCCAACCATCATGATTTGAATTCAAGAAGAGCGCAACTATATATATATGTTTCTTTTTAAATTCGAGAATTGGGGGAAACTCGATTTTGAACTTGTATAAGAGAAGTGAAATAATTGAGGACGAAATGGCTCGATTTCTTTCTGCCATTGTTCTTTGATTTTGTACGAGAAACAGGGTACTCGGCTTTATCTTTAAACGAAGATGGTTGCGTGGTTTCTGGCTGAAAGAAAGGAGAGGGATGGGTTGCACGATAATTACGTGGTCTTCAGCGTGAACAACGGGGCGTGTTTTAAGGGGAGAAATGGGCTGACGTTGACTAGATTTTAAAATTTAAATTTGAGTTGAATTCGTTTAAAAATTTCAACGTGTTAATGTGTCGTGTGCTCACGTACCAGCACCGAAAAATACGAAAATTGAAATCCGACAATAATTCAATATTACGGACCCAATGGAACTGGTTTCGTCGAATTCCGAGACTGTGCCTCGGACGGCTATTTTTATATTCGATTCGAACGATTTAATTCTCAAAACAGAACAAAACAGTTTTAAATTCGATTCTGAAGCTTCTGTTATCTTCAGTATTGTCAATACGAATTTTAAAAGCTTTCGAAATAATTTTCTTCAACTTAAAATTGAAGATATAAATTTTTATTCAACTCTCAATATATTAAATTTTATACTTTAATCGTCAAATTCAAATGTATATCGGGGATTCAAATTAAATCATCGTTCAAATATTTAAAATTAATTAAATATTCTCAATTTAATTTGTTCGAAATTCAGGGTCGTTACACATTACGCTCGGGTCAGCCTGAGCATTTCAGATTAGGTTGAAGGTATATTCTGGAGGACGAAGACGGAGTTTGGTATTACATCATTTGTATTCTACTATTGTATTATTTTTCCGCTGCATTGTTGTTTTATCTCTGATATGTATGTAACTCTGATTTATGATGTATAATAATAATCAAAAAAAAAATTATTTAACAGCTTCATGAACTGTTATTTTATTATTATATCTTGTTCCTTCCGCTGCAAGATTCTAAGTTTGCTTCTGTTCTTTCTTTCCTTTTCTTATTTAACCCCAATAACCATCTGCCTTTTTTTGAACGGCTTGAGTTGGACATGTGTGGATTATTGTCGACTTGAACGGTCAAAAATGGCGGGTCGTTACAAAATTGGTACGCTTTACTATTATTTCATCTTTATTGTTGCATTCAGAAATATATATCAATGCATTTAGTTAGGTATAGAAATTTATCACTTTTATAAGTTTTGATATTTTGGTCCATATATCGACACACCATAGTATAAATATCAATATACAAGTCTAATGTTTTAAAAGTCTTTTAAAATGTGTTTTCTTTCGAATAAAATATTACAACTAATTTATTACAACTATATTATGAAAGAAAGCATACCTTCATTCGTAGTTTTAACTTATCTAATGTTGTTTTTATTTTTTGTACTATATTTCTTTTAAGATACTAATTTTATATTTTTAAGAAATTAATAAAAGGAATTTAGAATGTTAGAATAAGGCTTTATTTATAGATTTCTTCAATTAATAAGATTGCATCACATCACATGATACTTATCATATAAGTAGATAGTGACATACATTTTAATAAAAGCATTTTTACATGCATAATGCCAAGTATCTTTACACATGTTTTCTCTCTTTTTTTGTACTTTAATTATATTAACTACTATAAAAATTGGGTCAAAAATCACCGTTTTTGCCCAGAACTTTAGATAGCATTTCTGAAATGCTGTCTTTGCTTTTGTTACGCTGCAAATACGTTTTTATAGCATTTCTGTGCTTTGAAACGCTGTAGTGTTTCTGAAACTTTTCACAGCATTTGGTAAATACTGCAGTTTCTGATTTATAATGCTTTGTATATATATTTTAATGCAAAAACTTTTTATAGCATTCTGTAAATGCTGTCTTTTCTACTTAAAATTTTAAATTATAAAATAACGATATTTAAACTAAGTATTTTTCTCTATTCTTTTTAGAAATTATTTTCTAACTTATATTAGAATATTTAAAATTAATGTTTAGATATTCTTTAGTAATTAATTAAAATTTAAATGAAAGAGGCCTTAATATAACACATGTTTATTTTAGTTTTTTAATCTTTGTTATTTTTAATATTTCATTACGATATTTTTAAAAAAAAGATGTTTAAACATGTTTCTAAATATTTTAGTTAATAAAAATTTAATATAAAGGTTTTAATTAGTAAGTTAAGTATTTTATAAACATGGAAGTTTGGATTCTTAAAAATAAAAATAAAATAAAAACAACGAAGTTAAAATAATTATTTAAGTAGGCTATTAATTTTTTATATTTGATCATATATATATATATATATATATATATATATGTATATATATAAATATATATGTATATATATAAATATATATATATATATATAGTTTAGGTCCATATTTCTTAGCAATTTAATTTTGATATTGATTTTGATTACTACCTTTCATGAATATGTTATAGTTTTAATACCATTTATTACCTTTAAACTCTTACTTTACAACTCTTCTGTCCCATTCATTAGTTTCCTTAACTTAGGTTTAGTAATTGGTGTGTTTTACCTTTGTTTGGTTGAAGTATAATAAATAGTTTGATATATGTATACATACATATATAGACACACACACACACACACACACACATATATATATATATATGCTTGCCAATTAGATATTATTTATCACTCATGTTTACCTTATAGTCTGAATATCTCTTACCATAGTATATATATATATCATCATATCATTCTGCAAATTATTTTACTTCATTATCATTTTATTACATATCATTATGCATCATATTTCATATCACATTTCGTTGCATATTACATCATAAATTACAATGCATATCATAATCATTTGCATCACAAGTTGGACTTCATTTTGCATATTATCTCATGCTACATTGCATATGTTATACATTTCATACTACATTACAAACTACATATTGCATACATGTATACGCAACGAGTGTATTTTATTTAGGGGGAGTTTGTAGTATTGTCTTATAATATAGGATTATTAGTTTTTGATTTGTTTGGTATGTTTTGATTGACTTGTTTTACTTCTTTGACTTGTTTGAATTGATTGACTTGATTAACTTGTTTGACTTGTTTAAGTTGATTGATTTTTTTGGATTATCTGACATGATTGGTTTTGATGTGTGTTGAAATATACTTAATAAATAATTTATGTACTTATATTTGATTTTTAACTATTATAAGTATTATCATAGATTCTTAGTTAGGATAGTTAGTAATTTAGGATTAAGTTTTAGTTTTTAGAGTTAAGTGTTGATTATTTATGATAACACTATCATTATAATCACATGTCATATAGTATTAGATTAAGGGGGAGTCATATAGTTTGGAATTAGTTTTTGTTGATGACAAAGGGGGAGAAATATAAAATAGGATAGTTAGGTATAGATTAAGGGGGAGTTATTAGAAGTATTAGGATAGAAGTGATATTTTATAAACAAAGGTTGTCATCATAAAAAAGGGGGAGATTGTTAGTCCATGAGATGATGGTTTTGATGACAACAACCTTAGAATAGATTATAAAATATAAATACTAACATTACAAGTTTAGATATATATGTATATGCAGGATCTAACCATGCAGGTATCAAGAATGAAGACTGTACAGTATAGAGATTCAAGATATCGAAGATTGAAGACTCATGAGTATCAAGATTATCAAGAGTTCAAGATTTCAAGAATAAATATTTTTATTAGGAATTTTGTTAAAACTCCTAAAAAAGCACTGGCATCTTAAAATCCAATTTATTCGTGGAATGGAATCCACTTCGAGCCCGTTAAAGGGATGGAACCCTTAGTAGGATGGAACCTGCGAAAAATCTAGTGGAACATTGTTTTGTATCCGCTAATCTTTATTCAAATGATTTTACAAAATTATCTTGTTTTCAAAATCATTTCAAAACTTTCCTTTAAAAAGATTCAAAAACCTCTATTCTGATTTTAAATAATTTTAGCCTCAAAATCCTCTTTAATTTCAAAGTCAAATTACTCCTAATTTTAAACTATCTTTTAAAATAATATATTCAAAACTTTTAAATATTTATACTTAGATTTAAATATAAAAGTATAGTAAAATTTTATATATACAAAAATATTATTCTCTACATTTATTTATATATTTTAACTATATTTAAATATATTTATAAAAGTTTAAAATAGTTTTAATATAAAATAGAAGTTATTTTCAAAGAAAAACAAATCACCAAAATTTCCTTCGGGATGTTGACATGCCCAACTTACCCATGTCAACATAGTATAACAAATCTCCAAAAATCCCTTTGGGATGTCGACATGCCCAAGTACACCATGTCGACATGGTGTCAGTTAGTTTCAAAATTCAAATTTCAAAAGAAGTGTCTATTCGCCATAACTCTTCATGAATGGTCATGGCTGTTGTTCTTCTATAAATAGGGGTTAGTTATAACGAATTTTTAATCACTTTTTTCTGGTTTTCACTCCTCTTCTTCTTCCACATTTCTTAATACAAATTTATACCATTACTCTGCCGAAATCAACATCGAATCATACTCGATTACTTCTAGTGTGATTCTCCATCACTATCTCTACAAGGTTCTCTGTGATATTCAGAGTTATAGACTTCTTTGTAATATATTAGCGAGAAAAGGTGTGATTGTAGCCTTGTAAATCAATCAAAAGGAAAACGGTGTGTTTGTAGCCCTGGAAATCAATTGGGTGAACTTGTTGCCCCGGAAATCAAGTATCTCTACCCAAAGGATTGTGATTCTGGAGGGTGTACCTCGTAGCCTTGAAACCGAGGGTTGTATTTGTAAGAATTGTTTTGGAAAGGAAATCCATACTTGTGTTGCGGGACTGGATGTAGGGTAACTCTGAACCAGTATAAAATCCAGTGTGTTCTTTCCTTTATTGCCTTTACTTTATATTTGCATCTGTGTTTGATTCTGTGTTCATAATTGTGTCCGATTAGTGTATATATTGTTAACAAATTAAGATAAACTCAAAAAAATTAACAAATTTCTTAAAACACTATTCACCCTCCTCTAGTGTTAATTCTAGCCTTAAGATCCTTAATCCGCATTCCTCACACCATTGCATTCGGAATAGGGGTATAACATTATGAACGCCTGGCGGCACGTCTCGATTGGGATCCAAAATTTCCAGCTTGATATTTTGAAATTTTAAATAATATATATATTCTTGATTTCGACCACAGCCTACATTCTTTCACTTCAGCCACTTTCTTTCTCCATCAGCTGACCTATCACCCACCCTATTCTCTGAAACGAGCAGGCCTATCTTCCCTCCTTTTCTATTTAAACGTCGCAGGTTAACAGAGCAGAAAAGAAAAAAAGATAGAAATCAAAAACTAAAAAGAAAATTTTATTTTGAAAAATTTACTAAATAGAAAAATCAGAAACAAGCTGTTAAATTCTCGATATGTTTAAAGCTTCATGTCGATTTGGTTTTCGAAGAGTTGCGCATATTTTTTTTGGATTCGACGGTGATGGTGGTGGGTCTTGGAGACTAGGGTTTAGGTTTATAGGATTTTGAAGCATCGATTCGACGAACAAAGCATATAATCGGATTCACGATGGAAAGGAGTACCTCAGGTCGATTTTTCTTGTAGTCCGATCACCTTTTGGGATTCGCATGTGAACACTATAGCGTTGATAAGGGAGCAGGTCGCGTTTTTATATGGAGGTCCGGGCATTGATTTTAGGGTATGGGTAGATCGAGAATGTCGAGGGGAGTTTGTCAACAAAATTGTTTCATGAAACGGAGCATTGGAGCTCCGTATCATCGATGGCAAGCACGCAGTGTGGGTCGCTCTGTATCGTGCACAGTGAAGATGGAATGGGGAAGATACAGGAAGGGTAAAAGTGTAATTTAAATAATAAGTGTTTGATCTAAAATTTAAATTATCAATATCTTATAAAATGTATATCTCTGTTGTACGAGGTCCAATCGAGACGAAACTTCTTGTGTTGCGATCGAGATGACGAGAGCTTCGCAACGAAACTAGTTTGGATAAATTAGGAGATTATCAAAATTTAGGCTAAAATCGGACGTTGTTCGGTTTTAGTTCCAAACTGGAACGTCTCAGCGACAACAGAAAATATAAGGTGAGTGTTTTTGATGCTCACGGCGTACTCTAAAATTTTTATGTTCGTTAAAATTGAATGGTGAAGTTATCTAATTTTATTGACTGTTACTTGAAAATGAAATTGACATATGAATTGACTATAGGTATTAAAATTGATAGTTAAATCTGAAATTGGAATTTAATTGCAAATAAATTACATGTGTCACGACCCACTTTTCCGTACAGTTTAAACTAACATTTTTGCACACTTAGCTAACCCAAATTGCACGGGAAGGTGGATAGTTAAGAAAAAGAAGGTAGAAAGAAGATAGAAAGAAAACCAAACAACATAGAATCTCAGAGCGAAAACGAATAATATATAATATAGAACAAATCTTTACACAAAACAAAACAGTAAGTTATACATATATACAAATCAATGTGAGTATACTAACCTATTCGGCACGGACAGTTATAACAACCTGTCCTCACGATTGCTGATAAACAACCATATATGCAACGGAAATATAATCATCTACGTGAATATGTCTCTGGCCTCCAGTTCCTCTCCTGAAGCTCCAAATATCCATCTAAACCTGGAAATATGCTCGGTCTGACCCGAGCATATAAGTAAAACCACGTCCGTGTCAGTCTGTTAAACCAGCGTGAGAATTTAAATCACAAGCAAATTTATTTGTCTTAACTTTTGAAAATCCTTTAAAATCAAAGGTATCCCGTAAGACCACGCCACACATAAACACGACGGGTTTTCCCCTTATGGTAACCAAAACCTTTTATAGATAATCCAATGATATTATAATAGTGTCTAAGTACAAATAATTATTCAAATAGCCGAAATTGTTACATTAATTAAATTCCAGCATACTAGTCTCTACTACCAAAATCGTAAAGGCATGTATTGGAGAATGGATTTCCATACAATGACTAGGCACTGGAGTACTAGCTATCACAGTACACATCTAGAAAAATGTACCGAGCACCTCGCCAGGATCCCCTAAAATACAAGACCGGCCTACTCCTAACCTGGATAGTACCGAATATGCTATCACCCCGGGTGTTCCCCCCCTTATCGAGGTCCTTCCCATGAACTGTATTTATAATATCCGAGGGTATCTAGAAAGGTGATAAACATACCATAATTGGGTGCAACCCACTTAGTCTTGCTGCATCTCCCCTGATTTTCAGTCATTCCTGGTTGATGAGGCTTGAGGCTACGATTACCTTTTTAGGAATTTATACTTAGAATGAGCATTGTCCTCCAATGACAATATGCTGATAGCATTCATCCATACAAGTCCGTTATGGCTCTGAACGAAACTGAAGGCACTATTCCTACTACATCCATTTTGGAATCGTCCTCAAGATTAGTAGAGATTAGCCCTTGCACTTCAATGCACCGTCTTTGATTCCATGCTCTTGTCTTCACTTTGAAAATGTATTCGTTGGATCGAAGTGGTTTTGTATAACAAATCCGATCCCGGTCTCTTCGAAACAATGTTCGATATTTCCGGTAAACTCAACCCCAGTTCTCTAGGAAATAAACATATGAAAATTAGATCGGAGATCATCTCCTAACCGTTAGTGGATGGATTTCCTTATAATCGTCTTAGAAGAATGAAACGAGTTTATATGTACAGTATAGCACCTACCGATGGTAACTGTACCATATTATTCCTGTGTTTCTCCTAGATATTTCCAATGTTACGTTTTGGTCCAGATTTGATAGTCGGTTATTTAACTATCAAATAAACAATCATTCAACCAAAGATTTCATTTCCCACTGAAATCACTAAGCCTTATTTAATTTAATTTCAATAAATTAAATCTCCTTTTTATCAGAAAAGTATATACTTATCTCACCGGAATAAGTATATTCTCAAATCATATGTTTCAAAAATACTTGAAAACTTTTAAGAAATATATAGATATAAGTATATTTGGAAAGTACCATTTGGTATCGATCATGGATTGCAGCTCGATGGTCGCGTTTCTATCCCAGAAAAATCAAACTTAACTTAGCCAATCCCTGCCTCTCGACTCCGCCATGAAATTATACCATTACTTCCCAAAATCTTTTATTTCAATAATTATCTCAAAATAAGGCTTATAAGGTTTCTATAATAGTTTCCAAGTTAATTTAGGCAGTAGTCTTTAAATAAAAGTTAATATATAAAACAATATTAATATTGAATAAATTTTATTTTGAAATAATAATATTGATTAATTCTTAAATAATAATTAACTTTAAATCAAATCATTATAAGGTAACTTTAATTAATAATTAAAATATACTTTTAAACATTTTAAATAATTAGATAACTTTGAAAACAATAATTAAATATTTTTAAATAACTTTTAAAAATCATAAAATAATTATTCTTAAACAACCCTGGATTAAAAAAAAATCAACTTCCAAATTTGAAAAGAGGCTTCTTAATTCCAATAGTACTTAATCAAGTTAACATTTGTTCCATAACAATCCAGAATAGCAGATTCAGATATTCACATCAATCCATTTGTAACAATCAATTCAACATCATATTGCCCAATATAATTATCAAGATAATAATTTGGTGTCTATACAAATGTCATAGCAGAACAGGGTTTATTTTTGCTAATCAATGGCCAATTTTAACTTACCAAATAAATGATAGCAAAATGGTGATTTACTATGCTCAATAGGGAATCAATTCAATACAATTAGTGGAACAATGTTTTATTCCGCTAAACAGATGTCTAATCTTCTTATTTACCCTAAAACAGTCAATTAATATTTTTCTATGGTAATTTACGTCGATGGATAGAACATATAAATTTTAAACGACCAAATTCGTTTAAATCACGTATTTTAAACTTGACCATTTTAAAATATCATAAATTATCGCTTTGTTAATTCTAACAAAGGGCTTCATGACATCGAAGAAATCATCGATTCAAACCCATCGCAAAAAGAATCGCAATAATCGGGTTTCGTATTAGCTAGTTAAAGCATTTCAAAGTTTCTAGTTATAAATATATATAATTTAAACAATTTAAATTCATTACCCTTTTCTTCTCATGGGCCGAAGCCCAAACCTATATACCCAAAACCCATGCCTTTCCTTCTTCCCCCTTTCTCCTCTCTAATTTTATTTGTAGTTTCTCAAATTCCTGAGCCTTCAATTCCAAGATACATTCCCACATCCAACACACTCGAACTCAAAACTCCACCCCACCTGGCTCAACCATTGCTCGGCCCTTCCTCACCGTCTCAACCGAACCCAAACCCTTTTCTTCTCCAATATCCCATTCCATGGCCACGCGTGCACGCTGTGCACGTGCACATCCCATCCAAGCACCTACAACACCACCGCGACACCCAAACCCACTCCACTCCGTTTCTCGATCTCCCTTTTCACTTCGTTGAAGCTCTAGCACCTACAAACCATGATCGAGCCTTCATCCAAACCCAACCGAGAAACCCACGCCAACAAATCTTCGAACTGCTGCACCTTACCCTACTAATCCACTAGCCGCTGCCGTCGTTCGAAGCCCTATTCCCATCACCACCTTCATACCAAATGCCACGACCTCCGGTCACACCACCATTCCCCAATTCCATCGTGTTCCAGAGGTAGGAAACTGAAACCCAAAACCCTAAAACTCCTCGCCACGCCCAAACCACACCACTAGAACGAAATTCCTACGGTCGAAATGTTGCCTAGGTTCCCACGATCACGTCGAAGCCAACGACCCCCCGCCTCGTTCATCCCCAATCTTGAATTTATTATATTAATGAAAAACGATCAAACTCAAAATTCTTCCAATCTAATACCTTCAAAAACATAATTTCACCAGTAAAAATTCATGTTTTGATCATGCCATCATGGTTGTAACCCTGATTCAATGTTTCGCATAAGTCGAAATTTGGCAATACTTGGGTCATTCACTGTAATTTTGCAATTACACACCCTATATAGAATGAACAGGCTTCAAACTATTTTTAAAGTCATCTATACTCAAAAACACATGTTTCCCTAGTTTACATTATTAGCAAATTTGAAATAGATTAGGAGATAATGATTTTTAAAGATTGGACATGTATGTATATTTCCACTGTAAAATATAACAAAGTAATACTAAACACTTTCAGGCAATTCCATTTTAAACTCTGACCTTGATCATTGCTGAAATCTTCCAAAACATCCACTTGAACTTTAGTCTTCGATCTAAAACTCGATAGGCTTGCCTTGCTTTGAATTTGAACAGGCAGGTTGTTTTTTTTCTATTCTTTTTACAGTGTTTTGTTTTTCAGGATAGTTTTGTTTTAAAGAGTTGAAGAACTGAAACGTAAACAATACATACCTCTAAATATACATGTTTAGGTAAGGCAAAATGATGCATATGTTCACTATTTTGGGGCTCAAGAAAAATTGCAGACCTGTACAAGGTTTTTGTACCATGATTTGTTGGATTGAAGTGATTTCTTGGTAGCTGCTGAGGTGAAATTTTTGATGGCTGAAGTGAAGTTGAAATGAAATCATATTTGATGGCTGAAGTGAAGTTGAAGTGAAGTTCTCGAATTTTTGAAATGAAATTTTTGATGGCTGAAGTGAAGTTGAAAACGATATTTCAAAATTGAGCTCGGAATTGAATTATATTTGAAATTTTGGATTTGAAATTGGGTATTAAAGGTAAATTTAATTTAAGTGTTTTGAATCGATATTTTGAAAATCGAACTTGGAATTGATATAAATTGAAATGGTTTAAATTTGGGAATTGGGTTGAAACTAATTTAGAATTGGAATTGGAATTAATTTGGAATTGAAATTGCAATTAATTTGGAATTGGAAGTGAAATTAATTTGGAATCGAAGTAAAATTCGACTTGAAATCGGAATTGAATCGATTAAATCGAAATGGAAATTTTTAATGATTTGAATTGGGTAATTTGGAATTGAATCGGTTTGACTTTGAAACTATTTTCAAGTAAATTATTAATAATCTATCTTTTTAAAAATATTCAAATTATTTTGATTTTCCAAGCTATTTTACTATATAAACCATTTTCAATACTCAAAACTATTTTCTATTAATTATTTTAACTATTTTAAAACTATTTAAACTATTTTCTAAAAAATTCAAACTGGTTACAAGGGTGGAATGTTTACGTTTAAATCTTGGATTTAAATACGAATTGGGTTAAAAGGGAGTTATAACCTAAATTGATATTCAAAACAATTTTGGAAGCGAAATCGGGATATTAAGGCGAAAATGATTTTGAAGTGAAAAAGTATATTTTGAATAAATATGATGATTTCGAAATGAATTTGATTTTGTAGCGAATATGATATTTTGTTATCAAATAAGAATTGTTTTCGAAATGTAAAAGTACCAACCGGTGTGTAAAATGACATTTAGTTGTTAAAGAGACCGGGGCCTCATATTGACATACTCTCTGTCAATATTGGAACCACTTTAACAACTGTGTATGCGGAGGAGACTCCAACATGAAGTGGTGGGATTTGGCGTCGTTTGCTGGATTTGAAGAAAGAGAACGATGATGGATTGGCCTGACACTTGTGTCAATTTGAAATGACTAAAACAGAAGCCGTACCGGTCAATGAGGCTAGCTACCTCTAGCGGACACACTTCTTCGTATTTCCATCATTTACATTGTGATTGATTGGTGTGCACCCTCTGATTTTGGGGGTGCTGGATATGGTGGGCCGTTAGGGGTTACCACCTGCTGGGAAGGGTAAACTGGTAGTATCCTACCTTGGGAATTGCCTCACGTGTCTTGTCATACTTTTATCCTTATACGAGACCCTTATGATTTTGGTTTAGTGTTGTCGTATCATGGCACATCCCTATCCACCGACGGTTTACTGGTGTTTTATATGCAAACTGTACGAAAATGCTTAAAAACGTGTTAAGGGGGATTAATGTAAAGCCTTAATGCTAAGAAAAATATTTATTTTATTGATTAGACATTATATATGTAGCGTATTCTACTACATATGAATATTTTGGCGGATCCTTAAGAGATGGAAAATCCCGTATCATCTCTTGAGTTATTGCACACAGGTTATACACTGGGTAGGATATGTGAAACCTCGTAAACGTCTCTGGCCACGACACTTATGTTATATGCGATATCGATTTGACTCACAAAAGAATATTTTAGTCCTGACTCGAGTGTTTTGTCTTTTCATTACGCTCGGGTCAGCCCTGAGTATTTTTGCGCACCGAAGATCATTTTTTTGGAGGACGAAGACGAAGATTTGGTATATTATTACTAGTATTATGTCCTACATCATGTTATCTGCTGCATTATTTTATTTATCCCTGTTGTATATGTAACTCTAATAAATGTTGTATAAACTATAATCAAATGTATAATATAAAGACCTTTATGAACTGCATATTTGATTATTATATTTTATCGTTCCACTGCTAAATTATGTGTTTGTTTTCTTTTTCTTTTCTTATTTTTCTTAATTAACCCCATTGATCATCTATATTTTGGATTGTTTAAGTTGGACATGTGTGGATTATTGTCGATTTAAACCTTTCGAAATGTGGTTCGTCACAAATATCTACTTGGTATTACTGACACGAAGCAAACACCATGTTTTGGTGTCGGGATGTTGTTTGTAGCTCATAGATAGTTAACCGCTTAAGAAAATATATCAAAGCCCAGCTAACACCAAAAATATGACGTCGGCTTGGCATCGGTTTGGCGTTACTCCTAAACATACATCGCCCAACCCAGACGCGTCACACCTCCATCATATAAACGGAAAATTCCACAATCGCCTCTCCTCCATCCTCTCTATATCATATTGCCGCTCCTCCTTTATGCCATTGCCACCCCTCTTATTGCAAACACACATATCCCGTTGCAGCTCCACCACGTTCAAGCCCTCGTCGCTCTCCACCACGTTCAAGCCACTACCCCTTTGATCCCCATTCGCTACAAGCACCGCCTCGCCCACCATTTATCACTACATGCCCTCTACAGTCTAGCCATGCTGCAATAAGCACCACCCTCCATGTCACACCAAGCCCTCCATCGGTATGATTTAATGCTCTGATTCGTTGTTTCATTCAATGCTCTGGTTTGATTAGATTCATATATGATTGTTGTATAGATTTGTTTGTACAAATTCATTAGTATATGACCGTTCATAAATATTCGTTGGTATAATCATGAATTTTTTGGACCAGTCAAAAGCGGGTTAAATGGGTAAATTTTATTTTTTTTTCCATTCTGGATATTTGTTGGGCCAACAAAGTTTAATCAATCTATTAGACCTAATCTAATTACTTTAATTATAATCTAATTATATTTAATTTTATGATTAGTCAATTAATGAATTTAATTATTTGGTGTTTTATATATTGTACGAGTGTCATCATATACTCATGTGTAATTGAGTGCATGTGAAACATACACTAAAGTGTGCATAGTTAATGTGTGTGTATATGTAACGACCTGGAATTTCACTGCTTTGATTGCGAATATTTAATAAATTTTAAATATTCAAATCGTAAGTTTTATAATTAAAATAAAACTCATTTACATGATGAATAATAATGGTGAAATAGTTTTCAAATTTTTTTATATAATTATATAGTTCGATGAAAAACAGAAAATCTGACCAGAAACCATTTTTTGAATTTTCGATTTTTCATCGGCTAAAAGTTATCAGAAATGTCATTGCCCTATTTTATACACACATACGTAAAATTACAAATATTTTGACATGGTGAATATATATATATATATAAACACTTGAGCGTAGTTATGGAATAAGATAAGATTTTATAAAATGTTAAATATATTTAAAATTAAAAGATGCTACTTTAGACAAAAGTACTACAAAAGTACATGCATGTTGGAGTACAAGTGATAGGGGGAGACAATGGGGGGCTGATTTAAAAAAGGTGGAAGGAGGTGGTGAGGTGGCAAGGAGAGAGGAGGGCAAAGAATGAGGGGTAGTCTGGTAATTTAACATGTTAACATAATATAAAAACTAATTTTCTTAATTTCTTTTTCATTTTTACCATGCTTTGTTCACTTTGAAAATTTCCTAAGCCCTTAGCATCTTCCATGGCTTCTAATTTAAAATCCTATTTTTTTTCAAAAAAAAGTCAAATTCTTACTTTAAAACTTTTAAAAAACTTAGTTTTAAATCACTTGTTTTCATCTCCACTTTCTCCATTTTTCCTTCCATTTCGTTCGGCCATAACTTCCTCCATACTACTCCAAATCAAGATTTTATTTTTTTCAAACCATATAGAATCCAGTGGATACAACTTTAATTTGAACGACGTTTTCAAATTTCAAATATTTTTGGGTGCAAATTGCATTTCTTTCTGACACATTTTCAGAACCATATTATCAAGGCCGAAAATATCACTCCTTCTTTTGACCATATCTTCTTCAAAACTAACCTAAATTGAGTGATTCTTTTCCTAATATTATAGAAAAAAGAGTTCCTAGTAACTTTTATTTTGACCACTGTTCAAAATTCTGAGAGTAACATAGCCAAAAATCAGGGAGAAAATGACCCATTTTGAGTGATTTTTGTGTGGTTTTTCAAGCTTTACAAGTTCTAAAGCATTTCAAGTTCTCCAAGATTTTAGGTGAGTAAACTTCTTGGTTTAAATTAAAGATTTAAACTTTATTTAAGTTAAAAATTTGTAGTATTATATTTGTTGTTAATCTTGTTAAATGTTTTGGTTAAACAAATGTTGTGGTGTTGTTATATATTTGGACACCTGGAAGATATATTAGATTTGAGTTTGAAGTTTGGATTTTGTTATTATATGTAAAGTTATGAATTTCCTTCATGTATATGGTGTGGTATGTGTGTTTGTAAATAGATAGGGTATGTGTTGTATACTAAATAAAAGTTAGCATCTTGGTTTGGGTTAGCGATAAAAAATCCTTATGTGAAAAACCATGAGTTTAGTTTAAATTCAAAATCATTTTCAAAAGTTTCAAACCTGGTTTTAGTTTTCAAACAATTACTTATGTTTTGAAAAGTTAATAAGAATTAAGGTGTTAATCTTTAAAAAGGAAAGCTAAGGACAAATCTTCTAGTAATGGCATCGATCGCGATAGTCGCTATGGATGAAGTTCGCTTAAAAATCCATTTTTTACAAAAATTGGTTTTCATATTAAAAAATGTTTTAAAATGTTTTCTAAACTTAATATAAATGTTTTAGAATGCTAATTAAGTTTTAAGTAATTAATTATTAATTAATTAAAATTTGTAATTAATAATTATTTAAGATTAAACAAGGTTTATTAATTTTAATTAAGTGAAGATTAGTGCTAATTAACTATCTGTCAAGGTTAAGATTAATTTTTATTAGTTATGAGTTAAGTATATAATTTATTTTAATTAATTAGTATTTAAATAAAGGGTTTAATTATTAATTAATTACTAATCAAGTTAAATTTAAATTAAGGATTTAATTAAAAACTTAATTAAGATTTAATTATTTTAAATAAAGGTTTAATTATTTAAGTTTTGATTTAAAGGTTATTTGATTAATTATTGAGATTTAATTATTAATGAATGTTTAAATTATTATTTAATAATTAATATAGGATTAATTAGGGTTCAGTTGTTTATTTAATAATTAATTATTGTTTAATTATTTATTTAAGGATTAATTATTTCTAAATTATTAATTAAATTAAGTTAAAGTTTAATTAAGTCCAATAATAGTTTAATAAAGGGTTTGACTTGTAATTAATTACATTAAAGGAAATTTTAAGTTTTAAAACCTTTGTTTTTCCAAGAATCAAACTGTTTTTAAAGGAGCTTGTTTTCAAAGATGGTTTTGAACACAAGGGATTCAAGTGTAGATACTATTAAGTAGTCGAACAACTATGAATGAATTATAATGTTGATTGGTTGAATTGTTTGGACATCTGATAGCTGAATAAATCACTTTTCTACTATAATGGAATGCTTTTTTGTGTGGATATATTTAGCAGAATAAATCCCTATTCTGCTATAAATTGATTGAATTGTGTTAGCCATTTATTTAGCAGGACAAATCACTATCATGCTATTATATTATTTAGACATATATATATATATATATATGCTAGTTGAGTTGTATCGATATGTTATTCCCTGATTTGGAAGTGAATTGCATTTACATATATGTTGACTTATGTAAATAAATGGTTAAGTGACTTGAAAGTGAAATTGATGTTAAAAGGTAACTTAAATTACTACCATTGGGATTACTAAGCCTCTATTTGAAATTATAAAGTATGTTTTTGAATTAATTTCAATTCTTTAATCAATTTGGGTTTAGGTTTATAAATGATTTTCATGTTTTATTATTATTTTATAAAGGTATTTATAAACAATACCTTGTTTATAAAAATGGGTTTTACTAAGGAAAAAGATTTATTTAAAGTGGTTTAAAAGAATGGGTTGCAAAAGATATTTTATGAAGGATTTTTTTAAAGAAGATTTATTAATGGAGTTTTAAATGGGGAAACGATTTTTAAATAATTTTAGAGGTTTGTAAAGAGCTTTTGTAAATTGACTTGTAGACTTATAAAAGTGTTTATAAATTGATTTTGGAAATTTAAAGATATTTAAATGTGAAGTGATTTTTTAAAAGGGAACTTTTTATAAAGAATAAGTGGTTCGGTTTATAGTAAGTAATGTTTTAAAAGAGATTTGAAAAGAAAGAAACTTTTGTAAAGTTTGGTAAATATACTTATACCGATGAGATCCCAAGTATAAAAGCGATGTAAGGGGTTTGGGAATAGTGGTTTGTAAAGATCTTTTGATCGAATGTTTATAAAGTGATTTTAATTAATTAAAGATTAATTAAATAACGCTTAGTGTATCCCATGTGAAATTAATCAATGTTTGAATGATTGTTTAATTGATAGTTAAATAACCGACTATCAAAATTTAGACCTAAACGTAACTTTGGAAATATCTAGGAGAAACACGTGAGTTATATATCATAGTCATCCCCAATGATGTTGTACTGTGCGTATAAATCTCGTTTCGTTCATCTAGGATAAATGATAAGAAAATCCGTCCACTAAGGTTAGGAGTTGATCTCCGCTCTTATCTTTGTCAGCTTATTTCCTAAATAACTTGGGTTGGGTTTATCGAAAGTTGTTTCGAAGAGATTGGGATCGGATATGTTATCCAAAAACCACTTAGATCCAACTCAAGCGTTTCGAACCGAAGACATCTTGAAGAGTATGGAATCGAGGACGAAGCCATTGAAGTTCAAGGGATGCATGCTATTAATCCTGAGGATTATTCCAAAATGGATGTAGTAGAAGTAGTGCCATCGGTTTCGTTCAGTCCCACAACAAACTTTTATGGATGAATGCTAGCATTGCATTGATGCATGGAGGGCAGTGTAGCATTCCAAGTGGGAAGTGCTAAATAAAGGTAAAACGTAGCCTCGAGCCTCATCAATCCAAAATGAAAAAAATAGGCATGCGGTAGGGCCAAGTGGGTCACTCCCATCAGGGTATGGTCATTCCAAATCTAGGTCGATTACTCTCTACTCATGTATGCTTCGGGGCCCAAAGTGTGGTGATCATATTCGAAACTGCTAGTCAAGTGGTAGGCCTATCCTGTGTGGTAGGGTACAAGATGTTCTTGTCAGACCCCGGTGCATTTTATCTAGAGATTTACCATCTGAAGGTAGTTCCTTATGTTGTCATAGTATGGATCCCATTCTCTAGTACGTGCCTTTAAGATTTTAGGTGTACCCAACTATGAAATGTGAGATGCAAGTATTTCAGCTATATTCATATTTTACTTGAATCGTTAGACATCATTATAATATCACTAGGTTTTCTATTAGTGTTTTGGTTATCGTAAAGGAAAAACCTATCCGTGTTTATGGGCAGCGTGGTCTTACGAGATACCTTTTATTTTAAAAGGGTTTTAAACATAATAATTCAGTTGCTTGAGTTTATTCACACCAGACCCATGTCTGACCCAAGTTTTATTTTCCTTCCCTAAAACTCTTGGATGCTCAAATTTTTATAGGCAGCAAAGTGGTTTAGGTTTCCTACAGATGAATTTTAGAGGATCTTGGAGCAGGAGGCTTCATCGATAGCTAGTTATTATCTTGTTTCTGTTGTATTGTATGATCTATTTATCAATTGGGTAGGGACAGACTGTTATAACTGTCCTATGATAGAATTTGTCTTAGTATGACTCTGATGTATCATTTTGAAAATGACTTTGGAAAGAATTGTGTTGATTAATATATGTTATTCCATTGCTTTGTGAGATTCTGTGATTGTTTTGTCTTCCATCTTCTATCTCCTTTCTTTCCCCTAACAATCTCTCTTTCTGTTACTTTGTTATTCGGCATGTGAATACCGTGGATGTATTAGTGTCAACTTCTGGGGTTCGAAAAGGCGGGTCATTACAACACGGTATTCGAGCGCAAGGTTAATCGAGAACCTTGGATTTGGTGGGGCAACTCATTAAGAGATAAGTTAATGAAATGCCTTCGAATGAGTTTGAGTGTGTATATACATAAGAGCGCGTATTTGTTAGTGATATAAAATGTTTTTTATTGTGTTGATTGATTAGTTGAGTGGCTTATGGATTCTAGTCGGTATGAGTAGCTAACGTTATTGATAGGGATCTCTAAACACTTGAATAAGGCCATCCGACATAGTATTGTTTTGGAATAAGGTAAATGAAATAATTTTACCTAGGATATATTTTATATATAAAGAATGATTTTCAGAATAGTATAGTATAGTATGTTATAGTTAGTTGAGGTGTTGTTTTTAGGAGATAATAATATCTATTATTATCGATTAGGATTTTGTTAGTCATGCTTGTCCAGTTGAGTATCGACTATTTCTAGTGTGTGTAGGTAGCTTCATATTTTAAGATTTGGGTAGGGTAAATACAAATGGGTAAAATGTTGAAGTGAACACCTTGAAAATTATATTTCACAGTTTGACTATAAGGCATTCGATGTAAATGTTGGGGTAAATTTGATTTAGTAAAAGATGTTTATTTAAAAGGTAGAATATTTTGAAATAAATATTTGAAAAATGACTTTATAAAAGTTGATTTATAAAATGAATTTATAAGAAGGTCTCTTTTAATTAAAAAGAATTTAAGTTGAAAACTTGAGAACATAAATCCCGTGGCTTTTGGAAAATGTTTCAAGGTTTTGAAAGATAATAATAGTATTATTTGAAAGAAATTTTGGTTCAAGAATAAAATTTTAGGGATGAAAATGTTAAGTAAGAAGTATTTTCTTTGGATTGGTCAGGAGAATGAGTCTTTATTGTTTTGTGATTATCTGAATAATCTTCTAAGTGACGATCAGATGTTTGCCTAGGCGAACGTTGTGGTGCATTTAGTAAATTTTCTCTTTATCATTGTACAATCGAAACAAGTTCATACCCGAACTAACCCAAAGCAAGTTGGTGATAAATGTTTAATTGGAATTATTTAAAGTATTATTTCAAAAATGGGATTTTGAAATAAAAGAAATACTTTTAAGTTAACTAATTCGAGTGGCTCGAACATAATTTAGAATTGGGGAGTGTATGATACTGTTTGGTAGTACCTAGTTCATTAGTATCATTTTGGAGTTACTCAGGCTTTATATATATATATATGTGTTTGTGTGTGTGTGTATTAGATTAAAATATAGAGTTTCATTTCAAAAAGGTTTTGAATAAAAATCGGGTATTTGGATCTTATGTTTTCATAGGAAAATAAATGCAAAATGGAATAGTTGATTCAAATAATTATATATACTCTTAGGATGTAGTGAAGTATTATACAAGTTGAATCTAAGTTTAGTTTTTTATGAAATATTTTCATAAATAGTTTAGTGGGAATAAAATTTGTATTAGGGAGAACCAATTAAATAAGTGCGTAAGTTGTATGTTGATCATTTCTCGTTTCATGTAGTTATGATCTATGATTCGAATACAAGGCTTTGAGGTGTTTCACACCATTTCAAATAAGGATCTATTACTCGATTTTTGACGGCGAGCACTTGATGAGGATTTTTGGTATGGGACAAATGCTTTCTATCATAGTTCTAGCTATGTAAGAAGAACAGAGGTTCCAATCCAGGAGCCTGATCAGAGTTCGCACTAGAAATCAGGTGGGCTAAACTAGTTTCGAAGTGAAGTTATGTATTCGAGTAGTGACGAATCATATTTTCGTATAAGAATGATCTATGTACATCATACAAACTGATATATAGTGTTAAGTGTTTTCTAGGATAAGTTGAGATGTAATTTCGGGGATGAAATTATTTCAAGGGGGAAGAATTTAATGACCCAGAATTTCACTGTTTTGTTTTGCGAATATTTAATTAATTTTAAATATTCAAATAATAAGTTTTATAATTAAAATAAAAGGATTTTAAATGATAAATAATGATGGTGAAATAGTTTTCAAAATTTGTTTACAAAAATATATAGTTCAATAAAAAACAGAAAATGTGATTGGAAACCGTTTCCCGAATTTTCGAATTTTCATTGGCTAAAAGTTATCGGAAATGTCATAGCACTATTTTATACACACATACATACAATTAGAAATATTTTGAAATAGTGAATATTTATGTGTATATATATATATATATAAACATAAGCATATTTATGGAATAAGATAAGATTTTATAAAAGGTTAAATATATTTTAAAATTAAAAGATGCTACTTTAGACAAAAGTACTAAGGAAGTACATGCATGTTGGAGTATGAAGTGAAGGGGGGACAAGGAGGGGGCGAAGTTGACTGAGATGGAAGGAGGGGGTGAGGTGGCATAAGGAGAGAGGAGGGCAAAGTACAAGGGGTAGTTTGGTAATTTAACATGTAAACATAATATAAATACTAATTTTCTTAATTTCTTTTTCATTTTTCTCATGCTTTATTCACTTTGAAAATTTCCTAAGCCCTTAGCATCTTCCATGGCTTCTAATTTAAAATCATAAGTTTTAAAAAAAAATCAAATTCTTACTTTAGATCTTTTATAAAACGTAGTTTTAAATCACTTGTTTTCATCTCCACTTTCTCCATTTTTCCTTCCACTTCATTCGACCATAACTTCCTCCATACTACACCAAACTAAAATTATATTTTTTCAAACCATATAGCATTCCAGTGGCTACAACTTTCATTTGAATGAATTTTTCAAATTTTGAATATTTTTAGGTCAAAGTTGCATTTTTTTCTAAGTCGTTTTTGGAACCATATTATCAAGGCCGAAAATAGCACTTCTTCTTTTGACCGTATCTTCTTCAAAATTAATCTAAATTGAGTGATTCTTTTTTAGATATTGTAGAGAAAAGAATTTCCAATAACCTTTTTTAACCACTTTTCAAAATTACAAGAGTAATATGGCCAAAAATCAAGAAGAAAATGATCATTTTTGAGTGATTATTGTGTGGTTTTCCAAGCTTTACAAGTTCTAAAGCATTTCAAGTGTTCAAAGAGTTTTGGTGAATAAACTTCTTGGTTTAAATTAAAGGTTTAAACTTTATTTAAGTTGAAAATTTGTAGTATTATATGTGTTTTTAATCTTATTAAATGTTTGGCTTAAACAAATGTTGTGGTGTTGTTATATTTTTGGATGCTTGGAAAATATATTAGATTTGAGTTTGAAGTTTGGATTTTGTTATTGTATATAAAGTTATGAATTTGCATCATGTATATGGTGTGGTATGTGTGTCTGTAAATGGATAGGGTATATGTTGTATACTATAGAAAAGTTAGCATCTTGGTTTGGGTTAGCGATAATAAAATCTTTATGTGAAAAACCATGGGTTTAGTTTAAATTCAAAATTATTTTCAAAAGTTTCAAACTTGGTTTTAGTTTTCAAACGCTTACTTATGTTTTGAAAAGTTAATAAGCATTAAGGTTTTAAGCTTTAAAATGGAAAGCTAAGGACAAATCTTCTAGTAATGGCATTGTAACAACCCTAGTATTGGTGATTACCCGTAATATTAAATTATAACGATAGTTATAATTTAATATCGAGAATAAAATAAATTGGAGAAGATGGATTTTGTTAAAATTGTTTATTTTAAATAAACAAAGTGTTTTGGGAATAAATATTGGATTTAATATTGATTGGATGAGAATTTTGTTAAATATATTGTAAATATTGGTATTTGGTCAATTTTGAGTTAATAAATTAATTAAGTGGCTTATTTCAACATAAATTTGTTAGAATAAATATAAATTGATGAAAATAAATTTTTAAAACTTTATTTTGTTAAGTTTGAAAGAAAATGATCATTTATTGGACTTTGTTTGAGTCAACGCAATAATATTGTAAATTATTACCAATATTAATCTTTTATTGATTTTTAAGGAAAAATTAGAAGTATTTATGAATTTTTATAAATATAAAAGTTGAAATATAGTTTAAAAATAATATTTTGATGTTTAAATAAAGTTAGGAAGGGTTTTTGTATTTTATTTGATGAGAAAACCATTTTTGTATAAATTGATATGCTAAAAATGGTGTTATGAGATAAAAAGGTGTAAATTGTGTTATTTTGATAAAATAAGGTTTTATTGATAAAAAATAAATTTTTATAGTTAAAATAAAGTTTATTTTGTTAAGAAAACAATTTTTTTTACATACACTTTTGTGTATAAATTTAACTTAGCTTCAAAGTAAGAGAATATGAGTTTATATTGTTAAATAGGTAAAGTGTGTGCATATACTTAGTAAATTTCACTAAATATTGTTGTTGGGCTTAATGGGTATATGGTTTAGAACCTAAACCCATTCTAGAAGCCTCAGGAAAGATGAAAAATAACATGTACGTTGTTTTTCCAATTTACTCATTCCTTTCTTCTTCTAAAAACAATTATAGTAAAAAGAAAACCATGGCCACTTCTGGTTAAATTCAACTTTCTCCAATTTTTGTAGAAAATTCAAGTGTTAATCAACCAAACAAAGATAAGAGAAGGTAATCACAACCAATACGCTAGATTATTTCATCAAATTAGTGATTTCAAATTGATACAGTCTGTAACTTTTTGTTTTTATTCTTCATGCTTCTTTTCTAGCTTTTACAGGGTCTTGAAGTTTCTCTTCTTCACTAAAGCATGCATCTTGCTATCGAATTCTTGCCAAATTGCTAAGGTGAGTAAAATACTCACAAATCCTAACTAAGATCTTGAGCTGCTGTAAGAAATTGCTAGGTAAAAGCTTTAGTTTACGTATATCTCTTTATCTCTTGTTTTATTGAAGTTACTTGTTTCTGGTTGCCACTTTAAGTAGCCATAACTCCTTGCTTTTAACTCGAATTGCTACCGGATAATTTCCGGATTGTAGTTTAGATGTTAAACTCCATGCATGTCAATTTTCGTTGCAAAACTTGATCGTTTGATACTCCAATTTGCTATTCAAAGTTTAGTACGAAGTAGAAAACACCCAGGGAAGAAAATGTTAACGTTAAAATATGACACGTCAACACTCGGTGTGTGTAGCAGAATCGTGAAAGCACCACCCGTGTGACGGGAACAGAAATTAAGCAGTAAAGTCGTGAAAAAGCAGTAAATGAACAACAGGTTTATAGTGGTTCGGCCCGTAATTGAGCCTACGTCCACTTTATAATCTTTTATTGCTGATCCGGTTACAATTTGATACAATATCCTCCAAAATACAATACAACTTGATCACGAAAGCACTCTTGACTACTAGCTCAATCTTTGATGAAGAAACTCGACAAATCCGTGTTGAAAGTAAGGAATTCTTCTCGAAGCTTGTTGTAGTGTCTCGAATGCTTGAAGATCTTTGATTGATGAATTAGTGGAGACTTCGACGGAGTAACGGCGCTTGAAGAAATGAATGGCCAAAAAAGTCCCCTCAATGTTGGAAGTGATGGGGTATTTATAGGAGCTGGTTTGGACTCTGGAAATTTTCCTAAGTCTTAAGTCGTTGCCGACTTAGTATAAGTCGTGACCGACTGATGATAGGTCGCAACCGGCTCATAGTCTTAAGTCGCAGGCGACTTATAGCATGCCATGAGTTGGTAAGTCCTTAACCCGTATACGACTTACTCCCAAGTCGCGTATCCCTTAAGTCGTAAGACCTTAAGTTGTAGAAGACTTAACTCGTAGAAAGCTCAACTCCTTGAGTCGTAAAGCCCTTAAGTCGTAGAAGACTTATCTTGTTGAGTCGTAAAATCCTTAAGTCGTAGAAGACTTATCCTGTTGAGTCGTAAAACCCTTAAGTCGTAGAAGACTTATCTCGTAGAAGGCTCAACTCCTTGAGTCGTAAGGCTCTTAAGTCGTAACATTGCTAGATCGCAATGTCCCTTTAGCAGTTAGGTCGCAAGGTTCTTTAAGGTAGTTAGGTCGCTAGGCAAGTTAAGTCGCTGAGTTTTAGGTCATAGACATCTTAGGTCGCAGACTTCTTAACTCGCAGGCATTTTAACTCGTGCATTGTTAGGTCGTGGACGACTTAAGCTAAATCCTGAGTCTCTTAAGTCGCGAGTTGTCTAACTCTTTAAGTCGTAGATCCCTTAAGTCGTAGCCTGTTAATTCGTAAACCACTGTAGGTTGCAGTTTTCTAAATCGTGAAGCTTTTAGGTCGTAGAGTAGGTTTGTCTTCAATGGTTAAGTCGTTAAGACCACTTAGGTCGTAAGTCATCTTTCGCCACTAGGTCGTAAGTCGTTCAAGCCATAGATCCTCTTTCAGCAGCTAAGTCGTAAGTCGTCAAGACCACTTAGGTCGTAGGCTTTTTAACTCGTTAGCTTCTTAAATCACGGCATAATTTGAGTCGTCCATTTCTTAACTCGTAGGTCGTTGCTAAGGAGGAGTTAACATTTGCCCCTCGAAGTATACGCCTATATCGTGGGTCGTGTGCTTCGATCTTCTCTCGCGCTTTATGTCGTGAACGACTTAGCAAGGAATTAGGTCGTGAGATGCCGGTTCACATTCCGTTGCCCTGGGTATAATTATATCTTAGGTCGTTACTTCCTTTATCTCATCTGACTTTGCATTCTGCCATTAACAAGATTTCGAGCTCTCATAGGCGAATCCAACTACTCGTTCATCGATCATCTTCAATTTCATATTGCGTAAGTGATCCCATTCTCTATTCAATCCTCAGCTATCACCGAACTATCAATTTCGATTACCTTATGCCTTGCTTCACGATTTTCGTTTCAATTGATCGCCAAGGAAATCGAAGTGGTTTAATTTGGCTTTCGGTGACTTGTGAGAAGAAAGGGAAGAGTTTCAGTGCATTAGGTTGGCTGATTTATGAGGAATGGGATTCTTAGTGGAGGAAGGAATTCGAAGAGAGGAACTGATGCCTTGGTTTGAGTAGAAGATAGCTCGAAATCCCCTGAGAACGACCTAACACTTTCTCAGCTTAAATTGCGCACGACTTAACTCTTCCGATTATAGCATTGGGTTTAGGTCGTTGCCGAGCTAGGAAAATGTTATTTTGATTTTTCTTTTGTGCGACTTACAACCTAAAAAGTTAACGACCTATCTCGTTGCAATTTCTCATGGACCGTTGGCGAGTTAGCACTTAATCCTCAACTTGCGAGCACATGTGAATGACTAGGTCGCGAACGAGATAGTCCTTAACTCGTAACTCACGAATTTATTTGAACGACTTAAGAACTTAAAACCTCCATTGCTCCGAATTCTTGGACTTGAACGATCTGACTTAAGAGAACATGTCTTGGACATTTGCAAAGCCTTGATTTCAAACTGCCAGAATGAATTGCTTGAACCTCTAACTGCTTGAACTTAAACTTTTTGGCTGTCAACCTGTCTTATATCTTTTAACCCGTGAACGAGCTAGAACTTGGGAAATTCTGGCCCATGCTAAGTCGTGAACGAGTTATAACTTGAACAAATCTTCCATTGCCTTGAATGTTGAGACTTGAGTTGTTTGAACTTTGTTGCATTCTTTTGTAGATTGTCAATAATTCCGACTACCTGTTATAACATTTACAAAAAACTGGGACGAATATACTGCCACCGACTGCCCACATCGAATGACAGATTAGTTGATAAAAATTAAATGAGAACTGCACGAACGAAATGTTATGCAATAACCAATTCAAGCAGTATTAAAGCAAACTTGTAATAATCGACTGAAACTAATTTGTTTGCATTAACACTGTACTTTGAGTATTAACAAGTCCTGAAATCTCATAATCGACCGATTATCGACTAATTTAATTCCAACTGTTTTTTACTTGTTTTCATTGGCTTTGCACCACACTTCACACTTTTTAGGAAATATGCACCTTAATATTTGACCGTCCAGTTCCTTGTGTAGAATGACATCTCAACAAGAAGACTTGGAACCAGCTGGAGAGGATTTTCCAATTGCTACTCCATTGAATAATCCTCTAGAAAGGACTCCTACCACTCTGAGCCATAAAGTTTTTCGCCAATTATGCGTTCAGTTTGGAATTGCTGAAGCTGACGCTTTGTTCCCTGGAGTAAATGACACCGCTGATAGGCCGCCCCATGGCTTCGTTGCAGTTAACCGTCAAATGTGCTCGAGTGGAGCTATCCCTCCATTTAACGACTGTCTTCGAGAACTTCTCCTCCGACTGTCTATCTCCCCTTTTCAACTACACCCCAATGGCTACGCCATTCTGCTGGGATTGTGTGTACTTTTTAGGAGAACGCTGGACCGCTTTCCCAGCTTTGGAGAAATTTGCTTCTTGTGTTCATTTGCAAAGAACAAAGACCATCCCTCTATCACACTTGTAAGGAGTGCCAGGAACCGTAAACTGATTATTGGTCTTTCCGAAAGCGTTCCTGGGTTCCTGAGCCAGTTTTTCTTTGTCCGTTGTCCCCCGGGATTCTACGCCATCTGGAGAGTGGGAAGTACGATCATCTATCTTTTCCCTGTGTTTTCTGGATTCTTCGAAGTCCAAATTGTCAAGTGTTAACTTATTTTTCCTACTTTTTCAGCGCTCCCTCCCCCTTCTAGGGAACCTCGTTACAAAACCACCTTCGAGAGGCTTATGGCCGTGCCGGTTGAGGAGAGGAGCGTTCAATTTCTATTGAAAGATGAGTTTCTCCATCAGTTTGGACTCTTACATCCCTCCCGCTCTACTCAGCCCCATGAAGTCCCTGATTCTCCAGCTGAGGAGCCAGATGCCCCTGTTCCAGCTAAAGAAACTTCACCGAAAGAACTTACCATTGAGACTTCATTGGTAAAGTGTTCTACTCCCATCGACATTGCGGAGGCGTCCAGTAAGTTAGTACTTGCCCCGGTTATTGAAGAGGAGGAAAATCTTCACATTCTTGAGAAGACGGCTGAAGCGGAAGTTGAAAAAGATAATTCTCCCGTGCATCGTGGCGACGATACTTTTGACAGTCTGAGCGATATCATGATAACCTCTCAAGAGCTCTTTAAGGATGATGTTTCTAAAGTAGTCCCTCCTATTATCGAAGCAACTTCTTCTTTGCAACAAACCACAACGCCTTCCACACAACTTATTGCCATTTCCACACCCAAAAGTGGTTTGTAGTCTGACGCGCGTAGTTTGCACATCACACACACTTAGGATTTTGGCACTTATATGCACTTAGCTTCTTCAATTTGAGGATTTCTAAGACTGGTCTTTTTCTTCAATTTTAGGTTCTTTGATGGGGCGAAGCGGCTCTTACTTCAACAAATTCCAGCGTCACGGAAGCCGTGACGCTTATGACTTTAGGAGTTATATCGGTGCCGAGAAGGAAACTGATGAAGAGAGGGCTGCCAGAAAGGCCCATGAGAGGCGAGCTCATGAAGAGCGTCGTCGGAGAGAAAATGAGGAATACTATGGGAGTAGGGACGAGCGACGTGACTCTTCCCGCAGAAGCGACGATCCTTACAAGAGGAAATCTTACGACGACAAGGGGAAGAGTCATACTTCCGATGATTCCAGCAAACGGATCAGACTTGGCGAGAAAGACATGTCTAATATCTCGGAAAAGACCACTGCTTCTATTCCTCCTAACACATCTTCCGATTCTCCTGCCCTTAAGGAGTCTGACATCCAGACAATCATTAATAGGCCTCATTACCAAGCTGGAGATGGCCCTCCCACACTCCAAAGCCGATTTCCGAATTGGTGTCTGAAAGGAGTGCGTTTTGATTTGGATTTGGTCCCCATTGATAAGCAGGCGATGCTGAGAAATGTCGATGCTGTAAAGCTTGACATCGAAAGAATGTCTGGATGGCAGAAGCTGGTTGATGAACTTCAAAGGGTCAACCATATGAACCTTGAGGCAATGATGACCATGGAGAATGATAAATCAGAATGGGACAAATGGCGTAAGCAGCATGACGCGGAGATGAAAAGCATTAGTGATGGTTATGGGAAGCTCGAACCTGAAGTTGAAAGACTTAAAAATGAGCTTGCTACTTCTTCCACTTCTTATTCTTAGAAAGAAGAAATGCTTCAAAAACAAGTTCGAGACGCCCATGCTGCTCAGAGAGATATTGAGGTGAAACTTGAAGCAGAACAGCAGATTACGAGAAAATACCGCGATGACGCTGTTCAACTTCAAGAGAAAGTCAGCTCTCAAGACTTAGAAATTATAAGACTGCAATCTCAGCTACTGAAGGCTGAAAGAGAACGTGATGAAGCTCTCTCTGGTAAAGCTGCAGCCGAAGAATCCCATAAGGCAACCATAGCCACCATTGACGCGACTCTATTCGACTTTTATATGCATTGTGTCTTGGGGCGTGGGAGCCTTTCATTTTTGGGGCCAGAGTATGAAGTCACCTTGGCGGAAGTATGGGAGGCAATTATTGACATGTTTGGCAACGCCGGTTATGCTGAAGCTGATCTTCAAGTTACCTACTTAGATGAGAGCGCCCGCGTTTCCCTTGCCAAAGGAAAGGAGCAGCTCGCCCGCGTACGGGCTGAGGCGACGGGAGAGAAGCTTCCTGAGAAAGAAATACTTCCTAATGCCCTCGTTCATATTTCGGCTTTGACTCATGCGGATATTACTGGCTCCAGTTCTCATTCCACGCCTCCTGCTAAGGTTGACAAAGAAACTGTGACCACTCCTACAGAGGAAGAGGCTATGAAGGACTTTCAGGCCCGGGAGTTTGAGACTGATTTCGCCAAACCGACTTCTCTAGGTAACTTTGACGATCCAAAGTCTTCTTTTTTCTCGGGGAATACTGACTTTGATTTCTTTCCTTTTGTAGCGGAAATTCCTAGCGCTGCGCACACTTCTTCCTCTTTGGCTGCTGTTCCTCCGCCTTCTCAAGTCACTCCTCTGTCCGCTTCTCAGCCTGGATCGCAAGAAGAAAAAGAAGCCCTCAAAGACTTAGACGATCCGGTTGTTTCGCAAGAGCAAAAGACTGGAGAGCTTGAAGAAGGTGAGAAGACTCCAGAGCCAACTTTTGATTACGATACAAAGCTTTCTGAATTCTTTGCTCCGGGAAGTGAGTCTTCTTCCAAGAGGAAGGGGAAACGCGTAATGAGGAAGAAGAAGAAGAGCGCTTTGGCTGATGAAGAAAACGTTGAAGAAGGTTCAGCTGCTCCTTTTTCTCCTTCTTCCCTGACTCATTCACCTCGGCTTCAGAAACTAATCATTAGGCCGGGAAAAAGCTCCAAAGGCGGGAAGAAGGAGAAATAAGCCTGATTTTGCCTTTTCTGTTTCTTGTTTGTATTGACCGGAAGTTGTGCGGATACCGGTCTCCGCTTTTTGAGATCTGCACATGTAAAGAATTTTTACAATTTTGAATGAAATAATCCTTTTTGTTTGTATAGATTCTTGTGTATGTGAGAATGCATTTATTTCCCATTGTAATGTAGAATAAATGATTCTTTATTAACTTTATATAATACTGTAGTGAGCTCGTGGTATGACGATTGAGTGTTGTTTCTATTAATATAGCTATATGCCCCCGTATCACGGCTCACTACTTGTATTCTTATTTTAGAGAATAATTCTTTCGATTTGAAGAAAGACTATTCTGCTTTTAATAGAATACGTTTCATATTGGAGAAATTGTTTGCTTTCTCTTTCTTCCTAAGAACACTTCAATTTTTGGGTATGATCACTTTCATTTATTAAGAAGTGGATTCTCCCATTCAGTGAAGTGAACTTTTCTAAAGAAATTTCTTTTTATTTGTTTAGTGCTTTTGAAGAAGGCTTTGTTTTTTGTGCCTCCAAAGAGGGCTTTTGGTCTCCGAAGAGAAGCAATTTTGGTCTCCGAAGAGAAGCGATTTTGGTCTTCGAAGAGAAGCAATTTTGGTCTCCGAAGAGAAGCAATTTTGGTCTCCGAAGAGAAGCAATTTTGGTATTTCAACTCTGGTGAAGTGGGTCTCCAAAGAGAAGCATTTTGCACTTCTACCCTGGTGAAATGTGCCTCCGAAGAGGGCTTTTTATTTTGTGCTTCAAGCATGGTGAAGCGTGCCTCCAAAGATGGCTTGTGCCTCCGAAGAGGGCTTGCGCCTCCGAAGAGGGCTTGTGCCTTCGAAAAGGGCTTTTGATTTTGTGCTTCAATCATGGTGAAGCGTGCCTCCGAAGATGACTTGTGCCTCCGAAGAGGGCTTGTGGGTTGCCTGGAAGTTGCTTTCTCATGGTCGGAGGAACTCACGGGGCGGACGCAAATTGTTCAATTGGATGTTTGTTTGCACAAACGATCGCAATTAACTAACAAGGTGCCCCTTTGGTAGTCCCACCGATCTTTTTGATTGAGGAAAGCACTCCCATTTATTGGCGTTCCTCGTTAGAGGGCTTTGGTTGGTTGGAGTGCTAGGTAGGTTGCGTCTCAGGGGCGAGTCGATCCACGAGACGGACGTAAGCTACATGATCGGATGCATCACGACCGGTTAGCGAGGGTCCTGTTCCTTCCGCTTGGGAAGGTGTCCCTTTAGCGGATCTTCCGGCCTTCCTGTTGAGAGGCATACCTCCCTTTGTCTGTTTCTATGTTCACCGGCCCATCCGTGATCCTTTATCATTGTTTCCAAGCGCGTCTTCTTTCCTTTTACAAGTAAATTGCTTTATCCGAAGAAGTGGACTTCACTGTTGAATAACCTCATGGGACAAACGCGAGTTACCTAGCTGGATATCTGTTCATATTGATAATCACAACTGGTTAACGAAGGCTTGCCCCAGTGAAGTTGCCAACTTTTTATGTGAGGTTCTTCTTGTATAGGATTTGAATATGGAATTTTCTGTTGCTTGGTATTTGCTTTAACAAATGATTCGTAAGGCTCGCTTAGCTTTGCGATGGGTGAGCTTTGCTTTAATGACCTGCAATATTAGATCGACATTTTAGCAACACATTTAGAGTATTTACACATCGAAATATAACAGGCATTTTGTAATAAAGGACATAGAATTGACAGTTTTTCATTATTGAATCACACTGATTTCTCAGTGGTTTACAATGCAAAAGTTATACATCCATCATGATTTTACAAATTTAAGGAATGCCCCAGCTGCAGTTTTGTGGGTAATCAATAGTCGTTCCAACTTCTGCTTGCTGGGTATGGACCTCCTGTAACAGCATTAATAATAAGCTGCTCGGATTCTTGCCCTGCTGTGCCATTGCGAGAACCGGATTGATGGATAAGATGTTGTTGCTCCCGAGTAGATAAGGTTGGATCAACTCCGCCTTTTTTCACATACTGTTGAAGTTTACCTTCTTTCAGCAATTTTTCAATCACACCTTTTAACTAGCGACATTGATCAGTGTCATGGCCTGGTTGATTGTGAAATTGGCAGAATTTTCCATTACGCTTTGCACCTCTCGTCATCTCAGGTGGCTTAGGATACCTGACAACGTCCTTTGTTGCAAAAAAGATATTTCTTGGTGTATCAGTTAGAGGAGTATAATCCGAAGGATTAAAGCGGCGAGGTTTCTTTTCATTTCCCTGGCTCTTTCCTCCTTCATTCTCCCTTTTCTGACTTTCAGATTCTCTTTCATTAGATGGGACATTGTTATTATTAGTTTGGGTAGCAACCACTTTCGATGTCGTAGAAAGGCTTTCAAGGCGAATGAACTCGTCGGCCTTTTTATAAAAATTTTCAAGTGAGTTCGGTTCCTTCATCTTTAGCCATATCCCAAATTTGCTCGATTTATCAATGGCTCGCATCAAATAAGTCAGGATCATGCATGGTTCCGCATTTTCTACTTCGGCTAAAGCTATATTGAAACGGCTCAAGAAAGATTTGATTGGTTCTCCGGGCGCTTGTTCAAGGTTAGACAGTGACATTATATCCTTAGCTTTTGAAGCATACAATCTGAACTGTTCTTTGAACTTTTGCGTTAAGTCGGAGAACTTATCTACAGACCGAACTGGAAGCTTTGTGAACCAAAGTAAAGCCACACCTTCCAGGTATACTAGAAAGTATCGACACTTGATCTCGTCTGATGCTCTTGCACCGGTCATATGCCAATCGTATTTGTACAGGAAATGATTAGGGTCACTCGTACCCCTATAGGCTTGGATAGTAGGAGGCGCAAATTTCCTTGGAAATTCCGCTTTCAGGATCTTTTCCGTAAACGGAGTTCTGCTTGGTGCAAATCCCCAGTCATTCTCATTCTCTTCCCTTTGCAGGCTCTCTTTCATGATGCGGCCAACCATTTCGGACAGGTACTCTTTATTGTTCAAAGACATCACCGAGCAGGCATCAGTCCTTTCCTCGGAAGTTTGCCTGGGCACATGTTCACGTTCAGTTGGATGCGGCATAGAACCCTCAGCTTGGAAAGGTGGCATTTGAGGAAAGACTGTCTGATGGTTTTCTGGTTGACGATTTGCCCCGAGCAGAGCATTTAATCTATCCATTACCAAAGCATTTTGAGTTTCAATTCGATGATATAATCCAGAAACTGCCTCATCTAATTCAGCCCTTGTGACCCCAATGATAGGAGTCGTTTGATTTGCTGTTGGGGAAGCGGAAGTTCCTTCATGGGCATTTCTGGATCTGCTAGGTCTACCTCTTCTTCCAAGAGCCATTCTTTCAAATCAGCTTCTGGTTCTTAAGAGAGGTTCTTTTTATGAATTTTTGCGAAGCAACGGTGAAAATCTCCCTGAGTTCAACTCTCAATGAAAGCACCAAAATGTTAACATTAAAATATGACACGTCAACACTCGGTGTGTGTAGCAGAATCGTGAAAGCACCACCCGTGTGACGATAACAGAAATTAAGCAGTAAAGTCGTGAAAAAGCAGTAAATGAACAACAGGTTTATAGTGGTTCGGCCCGTAATTGAGCCTACGTCCACTTTATAATCTTTTATTGCCGATCCGGTTACAATTTGATACAATATCCTCCAAAATACAATACAACTTGATCACGAAAGCACTCTTGACTACTAGCTCAATCTTTGATGAAGAAACTCGACAAATCCGTGTTGAAAGTAAGGAATTCTTCTCGAAGCTTGTTGTAGTGTCTCGAATGCTTGAAGATCTTTGATTGATGAATTAGTGGAGACTTCGACGGAGTAACGGCGCTTGAAGAAATGAATGGCCAAAAAAGTCCCCTCAATGTTGGAAGTGATGGGGTATTTATAGGAGCTGGTTTGGACTCTGGAAATTTTCCTAAGTCTTAAGTCGTTGCCGACTTAGTATAAGTCGTGACCGACTTATGATAGGTCGCAACCGGCTCATAGTCTTAAGTCGCAGGCGACTTATAGCATGCCATGAGTTGGTAAGTCCTTAACCCGTATACGACTTACTCCCAAGTCGCGTATCCCTTAAGTCGTAAGACCTTAAGTTCTAGAAGACTTAACTCGTAGAAAGCTCAACTCCTTGAGTCGTAAAGCCCTTAAGTCGTAAAGCCCTTAAGTCGTAGAAGACTTATCTTGTTGAGTCGTAAAATCCTTAAGTCGTAGAAGACTTATCTTGTTGAGTCGTAAACCCTTAAGTCGTAGAAGACTTATCTCGTAGAAGGCTCAACTCCTTGAGTCGTAAGGCTCTTAAGTCGTAACATTGCTAGATCGCAATGTCCCTTTAGCAGTTAGGTCGCAAGGTTCTTTAAGGTAGTTAGGTCGCTAGGCAAGTTAAGTCGCTGAGTTTTAGGTCATAGACATCTTAGGTCGCAGACTTCTTAACTCGCAGGCATTTTAACTCGTGCATTGTTAGGTCGTGGACGACTTAAGCTAAATCCTGAGTCTCTTAAGTCGCGAGTTGTCTAACTCTTTAAGTCGTAGATCCCTTAAGTCGTAGCCTGTTAATTCGTAAACCACTGTAGGTTGCAGTCTGCTAACTCGTGAAGCTTTTAGGTCGTAGAGTAGGTTTGTCTTCAATGGTTAAGTCGTTAAGACCACTTAGGTCGTAAGTCATCTTTCGCCACTAGGTCGTAAGTCGTTCAAGCCATAGATCCTCTTTCAGCAGCTAAGTCGTAAGTCGTCAAGACCACTTAGGTCGTAGGCTTTTTAACTCGTTAGCTTCTTAAATCACGACATAATCTGAGTCGTCCATTTCTTAACTCGTAGGTCGTTGCTAAGGAGGAGTTAACAGAAAATCCATACCCTGGGTCGACAGGCAGGTCGACCTGGCGGTCGACTTGGTGGTTGACCTGGCCACTGCTCTAGGTCGACCCCTGTCGGCCCAGGTACGTAACTGTTCTGCTTTTGATCTAAACCATTTTGCCTTGTTTGCTTACCTATTTCTATAGTTTTTGTGGCCAATTTTTATGCAAATTTCGAGATGTTATTTATGATGATTATGGGCTATAGTATCCATCAATGGATTAGCCGAGTTTTGGAGGAATTTGAAATTTAGAAATTTGGATTTAAATTCGATTTGAATTTGAATTTAAATTCGATTTGAATTTGAATATCGATTGGGTGTATTTTCAAAGTTTTTCTCGATTTTTCAAGCACTATTTCTTCCAAATAAATTTTGAGAAAATTTATAAATACTTTGGTTTTTGAAATCATTATTTTTAAATATTTTCAATTCATTTATAAATTATTTCGAAGTACTATATATATATTTATTTCGTATAATAAGGAGAAATTTCAATAAAAATTCTTTAAAATGATTTCAGAAAATTATTTAAAAATCCTATTTTCTCATGTACAATATTTTATATATAATATATATTATTTTTACAATTTTCGGACATATGAGAAAGAGAATTAAACGAATTAGTAAAACATGTGGTATGGGACACATGAGTTTATTTTATCGGTTAATTATGGACTTGTATCGATCGAAACCGCTCGAGTATATTGATTTGAGATGATTTATGGGATTTGCCATATTATGGCGTATTTTGAGGATTTTAATTCCTATAGTTAGGAATCTTCCGAGATGGCCAATAGTTGGCGAACTTTATTGTTTGAGATCTCCTATTTAGGAGTATAATCGATGAGAACCATCATGTTGTATTTTATTGGCCGATGAAATGAGGCAAGTTTTAAGATGGAGATTTCCTTTTTGAGAAGTATGGTTTATATAAAACCATCACGATGTCTTATACTTGTCGATGAGATGAGACAAGTATGATGCTTTTTACTGCTCACCAATGAGATAAGGCGAGATATGACTTTTCTGAGTATTTTGATTTAATGATGTTTTCTAGTGTGGCATCGACAAGCAGTTAGTAAACCGCTAAGTGCGAACGTGTGGTATGGGACGCACGTTAACACTTTTCGGGTTCCTATCTGAGAGTTTTTGACACATTCACGATGTTTACCAGGACTATAGACCTTCAGGTCATCACGATGTTCTACGACTTCGGTCATCATGATATTTTGCGACTTTGGTCATCACGATGTTCTACGACTTCGGTCATCACGATGTATTACGACTTTGGTCGTCACGATGTATTACGACTATGGTCGTCTGAGCTGGGTACCTATAATATATATAGTACTAGTCTGAGTTTGGCACGTGCAGCATTGCTTCGGCATGCAATCGGGGATTTGGCCAATTCGGGGATTTTTATAAATTTTGATTTGCTTCAATTTCACCATTTTGAGATGATGATTTTTATTGTAGCCTTGAGTTAGAGATAGGCTTATATATATATATATATGCATTTTTATGCTGATTTCGATAATGAGTTTTTGAACTCGTATTAGAGTTCCATGATATTTAATTTTGAGGATTTTGATGCTTCTTCTATGGCTCATGAGTTTGCTAGATTCACTTATTTTGAATTCTATTGAACATGAACCATTTATGACATGTTAAACCTGTATGAGTTAACTATGGGCTCTATGAAGCTTCCACCTATGTAAGTATAACTAGACATTACTTATACTATTCCTTTAGAATTTAAGGAATATTTCCCTTATGCAGTCATATCACTTTATCTTATGCTAATATCAAGTTCTAGTTAGCCTGACCCGTGTGTTCATTACTCGGGTCAGACCGAGTTGCAAGTTAGGATGTTGGAAAACTTTGCGAGCTATGTCTTTAGGATTTCTCCTTCGCCTTTGGATAGATGGCTTTGTTTTGTGTTGTAATCTTTGTGTTGCGAACTTGTGATGTATATATTCTTTTATGGGGTTGTATGTATATATTGTGGTTGAATACCACTTGTGATGGGTTGTATTACATTTTATGTATGTGTATGAATATTATCTGTGTTGCTGTTCTTTGACTTATGATTGATGTTGTTATTGTGTTTTGTTTCTGAATTGATCCAGTAGCCACCATAGTAATGTATTAGATAGGAATTGAGTATGTCGAATACTTAAGCCAAAAGGGAAAGAAAAAAGGAGTACCAAATCGACATACTTAGCTCTTATTTAATGCAAGACTATGATGGTCGCACTTAACCAGCCCTATTCTCCGCATTAGCAGAAATAATTACTCAGTAATTCTCTTTGTTAATGTGGGTCTCGGGGCGAGGCGTCACAATTTGGTATCAAAGTAGGGTTTCAAAATAATATGTAATAAACTCAGAACGGTATACACGATCATCATACATCAAGTATAATACACTGGTAAACATCATCCCCAATCATATTCAATCCCGACCTTGTCCTTAACCGTTTGAGTCCTTTGGGGGTAGATAGAAAGAAATATGTCTAAGAATGTTAATTTTAATTCTGTGGTATTCCTTATTTATTTTGAATTGCTAATATCTACCCCTGTGAATAATCCTATCTTATTTTAACTTTCAGCAATGGCTGGAAGAGGAAGAGGTCGCACTTCGGTGGCGGGACCGTCCAGTGGTTCTTGTCCCGAAGGAGTCTATATGTCGACCGATCAGATTCTTGAGCTACTTAGGAGCGCTCAGCCTCCAGCTCCAGCCCGTTCTTCCCCTCCGTGCAAATCTGTATTTGCGCGCATGAGTAGCGATTATACTCATCTTGGAGGCAAACCATTCAAAGGCACAAAGTCAGTCTTAAAGGTCCAGGCATGACTCCGTACATGCGAGCACATATTTACTCGCATGGAGATTTCTAGCCACCATCGCATTCTTGTCGCATCTACTATGTTGCAAGAACATGCAATATCTTGGTATGAATTACTCATTGCGGAGATTGATAGGTCTACCTTAGAGTGGGAGCATTTCAGAGAGAGATTCGAGCTTAAGTTTATTCTAGAATCTGAGAAGGCTATCTTAGCTCGATGTTTCTTTGATCTTAAGCAAGGGAAGTCGACAGTTTCAGATTATGTGGCTTCGTTCGAGGCTTTGTCCAAATATGGTCTTGAGCATATTAGCACTCCTTACAAGAAGAATCTTAAGTTCGTTTTTGGACTTAAGAAATATATGAAGAAATCCCTTATGCTCCAACTCAAATTGTCTTTTCAGAAACTTGTTGATGCGGCTCTTCACCTTGAAGCGGTCGAGAAGGAGAAAGATAGTGATGGTGATGCAGAGGTTTGGAGAAATCCGAACAAGAAGAGGTTTCCTCTCGGCAAATCCAAGCCGTTCCAGCCTAGTAAGAAGAAGAAGCAAGGTGGTTCTACTTCTTATTCTCATGCTATGCCTCCTTTAGCCAAGGTTGTGGCATGTTATAATTGTGGTTCTTGCAATCATCTTGTGAGGGAATGTCCTAATCCTAAGAGGTGCTTATATTGTAAGAAGGAAGGGCATTTGATTTCTGCTTGTCCTAAGAAGGAGGGAGGTCCTAGTTTGGGGAATCTCAATGTTGCAAAGGCTTCTGGTAGTGCCTCTCAGTCTAAAGTTATATCTCCTACTATTTTAGAAGGTTCCATTCTTTTCCATGATCGATATATTAGACTTCTATTCGATACGGGTGCGTCGCATTCATTCGTATCAAAGGAACTCGTTGTTGCTTTGCTATTGGATGTTTCTTGCTTGATTACTTCTTTGAGGATTGCAAATCCTATCGGGGGATCCGCAACCCCTATTTTGCTTTGTGATGATGTTGAGATTCTTATTTGTGGCTTTTCATTCCGTGCGAATCTACACGTAATTCCTTGTCTTGGATTCGATATGATATTGGGTTTGGACTGGCTAGTTCGATACAATGATAGGATTCTATGTTTAGAGAGATTCCTATATCTTCGACATACCAACTCTCCTGCTCAGCTGTCTCTTATTCTTTGGGATATCGAGTGTGATTTTGAAGCTTTGCTATTCTCTCTTGAATCTCGAGACGATGATGATGATGTGTCTCAGATTCCTGTTGTCTGTGACTTTCCAGATTTATTTGAGCCTGTTTCGGGATTACAACCCAAGCAGGCTATTGAGTTCCACATCGACCTTATCCCAGGCGCACAGCCAATTGGTCATCCTCCTACGAGGATGTCTACAAAAGAGAATGAGGAACTCAAGAAGCAACTCCTAGAGCTTGAAGCCAAGCATTTCATTCGATCTAGTTCTTCACCGTAGGGAGCCACAGTGGTGAGGAAGTCCGATGGGACTCTTAGGCTATGCCTGGATTATCGCAAGCTTAATGAGTTAACCATCAAGAATTGTTATCCCCTACCTAGGATTGATGATATGTTCGATCAGTTCAGTGGCGCTAAGGTTTTCTCACAACTTGACCTCGCCACCAGTTTGGTTTGATATATATATATATATATATATATGCATTTTTATGGTGATTTCGATAATGTGGTTTTGAACTCGTATTAGAGTTCCGTGATATTTAATTTTGAGGATTTTGATGCTTCTTCTATGGTTCATGAGTTTGCTAGATTCACTTATTTTGATAAAGCTTCCACCCGTGTCTGTATAACTAGACATTACTTATACTATTCCTTTAGAATTAAAGGAATACTTCCCTTATGCTGTTATATCACTTTATCTTATGCTAAAATCAAGTTCTAGTTAGCCTGACCCGTGTATTCATTACTTGGGTCAAACCGAGTTGCAGGTTAGGATGTTGGACCCCTTTTGCTAGTTGTCTTTTGGATTTCTCCTTCGCCTTGGGATAGATGGCTTTGTTTTGTGTTGTAGTCTTTTTGTTGGGAACTTGTGATGCATATATTCTTTTATGGGGATGTATGTATATATTGTGGTTGAATACCACTTGTGATGGTTTGTATTACATTTGATGTATGTGTATGAATATTATCTGTGTTGTTGTTCTGTGACTTGTGATTGATGTTGTTATTGTGTTTTGTTTCTGAATTGATTCTATAGCCACCATAGTAATGTATTAGATAGGAATTAAGTATGTCGAATACTTAAGCCAAAAGGGAAAGAAAAAGAAAAAAATGAGTACCAAATCGACATACTTAGCTCTTATTTAATGCAAGACTTTAATTGTCGCCCTTAACCAGCCCTATTCTCCGCATTAGCAGACAGAATTACTCAGTAATTCTCTTTATTAATGTGGGTCTCGGGGTGGGGTGTCACAAGCATCAATCGCGATAGTTGCTATGGATGTATTTCGCTTAAAAATCCGCTTTTACAAAATAGGTTTTCATAATTAATTTTTTTTAAAGTGTTTTATAAACTTAATAAAAATGTTCTAGAAAGCTAATTAAGTTTTAATTAATTAATTATTAATTGATTAAGTATAGTAATTAATAATTAATTAAGATTAAAGAAGGTTTATTAAATTTAATTAAGTGAAGATTAGTACTAATTAGTTATGTTTTAAGGTTAAGATTAATTTTAATTAATTATCAAGTTAACTAAATTTTTTAATTAAATTATAAGTTAACTACATAATTTATTTTAATTAATTATTAATTAAATAAAGGGTTTAATTATTAATTAATTACTAGTCAAGTTAAATTTAAATTAATGATTTAATTAAAAACTTAATTAAGATTTAATTATTTTAATAAACATTTAATTTATTATTTAAGTTTTTAAATAAATCTTAATTAATTAATTAATTAAGATTTATTAAGATTTAATTATTAATGAATGTTTAAATTATTATTTAATAATTAAAATAGTATTAGTTAGGGTTGAATTATTTATTTAATAATTAATTATTATTTAATCATTTATTTAAGGTTTAATTATTTCTAAATTCTTAATTAAATTAAGTTAAAATTTAACTAAGCCCAATTATGGTTTAATAAAAGGTTCGTGTAATGACCTAACCGCTTTGCCCAATTTAGCAAAGAACATTACAAGTAATGTCGTCTGCTAGTCCAGAGAATATGGCTGGTTAAAGGCCATCGAATGTGAAAATATCTTTATACTAACACTGACACGTCTTATTTACCTTTTTGACGGTCTGAACTGAAAATTAGATGTGTGCAGTATTAATACAAAGTAATAAACACACCGATTAAAAATATTCAAAACAGTATATAACATAGATAAATCAGAATCAGAGTCACAGATTCCAGCGGACCAATTTATGACATATTTCATAATAAGATGTAAGTCTACAAAATGTCAATACTGGACTCTCTAATATACATCGTATCTCATACACTATATCAGGTATAAAATGTCTATAGAATAATATACATGACCTAACTACTAAATGCCAATATACATAATGATGAAGTAAACTAAAACTGTCAAAATAGTCTACTTCAAAGCTAACTCAAAATCCAAGAGTAAATGAGTCCCTATACCTGTAAAATCTCGGCCTGACCTGAGTATTAAAATAATAAACAGGTAAGACTGTATCTAAATAAAAGGTGAGATACTAATATCATAACTTTATGACTTAAAATAACAAGCCATATAAAATATGTCGAACAAACAATCATAATAAGGCATATTAATTAAATTCACTTATTTTATAAATCCATAAATGACTTAACTCTAAAATAAGTCATCTCAAAATATGCCTAAAACCAAAAAATTCATAAAAGGCATATAAAACCAATAAATACAGATCTCAAAATTTTGAATTAACAATACCCAAATAAGTCATAATTAAAATATGCCCAAAACAAATACTCAAATAAGGCATATCTAACAAATCACCATTTCATAATACATATCAAGTCTCAATAGACTATCATCTCAAAATATGTTGATAACCAATTCAAAATTCCTCAGAGCCATAAAGGATACAGAATATCCATACAAAAAATCTATAAAGAAATAATCATCAATAATGAAATAATAATGGTAGTCATCTATCAGTTTAATACAGTGACACGAAATCTACTGAAAGAGACCCGCTACATAGAAAGGAAGCCTTCCAAAAGAGACTGCAAAGTAGGAACACCGCTCAAAGTAAAGAGCAGCTTTGTACCTAATCTGTGCTATGCAAATTTACCTTCCGAAAGAGGTAAACATAGTCTAACTGTATAAAACAAAAATAAACCGATAGGTTGTAGTATCTGTAGACTACGATGTATGTAAAAATCTGCCTTTTGAAAGAGACAGCCGTATTTACACCATAACAGATCTTTCGAAAGAGATCTGCCTACCCAAATCTAAAAATGTATCGATTCTCAGATCGATGAAAAATGAGTTATCTTCTCTCGGGGATCTATCGGTCTGAAATCTGAACAACCTAAGATAATACAACTCTATGTATTAATTACTGTCACTCCAATAATTACAAGAATTTAGCTAACTGTCCCATACTAGAAGGTAAATTCAAGTATTTACTAAAAGTTAATAATTTTTACTCAAACTCTATTTAACAAATTATAGTAATAAGCGAAATAATTGTACAAAGTGTCCCATACTACCCGACAATTCAATCGTTTATTAAAATTCTTTGTTTCATAAAAAATCACGAAATTCAATAGAAATCCAATTCAAGCTTGGATAAAAATAGCCAAAAGCTAAATAAAATAATTGTCAATAATAGTTTATAGTTTAGAAGAAAATATTATCAATTTATCGTATAGGAAATGGGTTATAAAATTTTCTTTCTTTATAAATTACTTTCAAACTCCATAAATTCATGAAATAAAATAAAAAAAGAGCTATAAAATTTTAAACTTAAAAATAGAATTTCTTTAAAAATTAGAAATGAACCTAATATTTTCCATAATTAGTAACTTTCTTTATTATAAAAATCTATATATATATATATATATAATTATTTTTCATAAAATCTAAACAACTTTTAAAACCTTTTTGTCCATTTCTTTTTAAAATAAAACCTTTTATATATATGTAGAATATATAAAATATATATATATATAATATATATATATATATATTAATTCTATTTTCAATCACTTTAAACAAAACTCATTATATAATAGTGTATTATATATTTTTTCTTTAAAATAAATCATCAAAATGGAATTGAAATTGTAACAATCAATCGTTACTTGAAATCAGAAGGCATCATAGTACAAACAAGCTCAAATTTAGTAAAGCAAAACAATTTAATCAAAAATAAATTGCAATTAGAAACTGAGCAAAACTACCCAGAAATTAAGTCCATCGATCGATTCCGCTGAGTTGCAAAATATAAAAAAGACCATATCAGGTCCTATTAACCATATAATTACAACATATACTCATTTATGTGCATATAGTGTGTTTGTGCTCAAACTATAAAATCAGCAATAAACATTTTTTTGAAATTTTGTTTATATACCTTCATTCATTCGGCAATCAGCCCAAGGCATCAATTCAATGTAGAGGCATCAATACATATAGTTATAGATTGTGTGAGTACCATAACTCACTAGACCCAAGTCAACTTCAGCCTCCTCACGCATAAACTGCAACAGTGCTTGTCCCACAGTCATCTCGCTCGCAACCTTCAACTGTACGCATGCCCAAGCTCAGCACCCAACACGAAGCTTCTCTAGGTGACTCCACGACCTCCAGCTCCAAAACTTAGTTCGCGTCCGCCCCTGACGCCTTCGACCACATGGCTCCTCCAATTGCCATGCTCGTGTATCCATGGTCGCGCTTTCGCCTTTGTTCATCGTCGACGCCTAGCTCTCCCAAGACCAAGATTGTGTGCGTCCTTAAAGGTTTTTATTTCAATTTTGATTTTAATAAATTTGGGGATAAATTGAATGAACGGTTATTTGATAAAGGAGAGATGAATATGGATTTGGGGATAAGTTGTTATATTAGGTTTGAATGGGTTTGGGCCTTGTATAAGGAATGTTGTTTTTCATTTCTATTTGTTCTCTATTAGTTTGTTTAAATTATACTTCAACTTAATTTGAAACTGATTACTCTTCATTTTATGAAGTATAATTATATAACTACATAATTCAATTCAATATCGCTTCACTCTATTTAATTATCCTTTGAACAAATATAATTAAATTTATTCATCTTCGCCAACTTACCAATTTTTGTGAATATCGAATAGAACTTCTGTTCATCTATTTCAATTATATAAAATTATTTGTACTTTTAAAATATTTAATATTTATTTACACATTTATTTAAATTTTTATTATATTGTGTAAAATGAAATTTGTTAGGTAAAGCAAATTTTATTATAACTAAATCCATTAAATAGAATTACGAATAATAATTTGATTCTAAAAATAATAATTGTCACAAATTGAATTCTAACATTATTATTTAAATAAATTAGTTTAATATTACAGCTTCAAAACAGGGTTGTTACAGGACTCACCCTTATGAAAATTGCGTCCTCACAATTTCTTATATGGAGACGTCGCACTAAACTCTAACATCAACTCTTTTCAAATTTAATTATTGAGTTGAAACTCAATCAAAATTTAAGCAGTTAACATTAGAATCGAACTTACCATATGTTATAATTTTAAATAGGTTCATTTATTAATTTTCGTTTCTTCACATACTAAAATTTGTTGAAAATTTTCTAAATGTTAAAAGTTTTGGAAAATTTCGGCATAGTTCCTTTGTACGGAGAGCCGTTTGTAATTTCACAAATATAATATATACGATATACATCGACCACACGGTCGGAAACACAATATATATTAGTATTTTAACACTTTCATATTTAATCCGAAAACGTACCTTTATTTTGCAATTTTAAGCAAAGCTACTAACTTATTTGCGCGCAAAAGCGAGCCAAAGTCGCCCATTGACCCAACCATGCTCCAATGGTACCTATTCTCAATTCCATTCAAACATCAGTCGCATATAGAAGATTTAATAAGCGATGCATAACATTAATATATGTATGTATGTATGTATGTATATAGATATATATGTATGTATGTATGTATATATGTATGTATGTATGTATGTATATATATGCGCAACAAGCCTTCCAATTAGGCCATTCTCGACAAAGTACTTATGAACTAAAATCACAAAATTAAACATGGGTTTCAGAAGTAAAAGTGTTACTCAATGTCTAGGCTTTTTTAATTGACTTCAGGATTGCAAAATTGTCAATCACACTTCGAGTTACGCAAGTTTTTCTAAGGAAGATAAAAATAGAATTTAAAGTAAAAGTGCAGGTCCTCTTTATACACATTGTGACGCCCCACTTCTATTCTCACACTAGCCAAGGACACTACGGGGTAATGTCGTCGACTATCACGAAGAATAAGGCTATTGAGGAGCGACCATCTGTGTAATTGCTTTGTGCGAGTACCGATATGTCAGATAATATAACTTACATTTCATTTCAAGAGGAAATCCGACATATCAAATACAAACTCAAAGCTACCACACAGTGGCTATGTGGACTTCGGAAACAAATATAGAAATAAGCATAATGTAACAACCTGCATTTTTGACCATTCAAGTCGACAAAACATACACACATGCTGACTCAAACAATCCGAAATACGGATAGTTATTGGGGTAAATAAGAAACGAAAAGAAAAGAAAGAATAGAAACAAACTCAGAATCTCGCAGCGGAAGGAACAAGATATAATAATAAAATAACAGTTCATGAAGCTGTTAAATAAATAAATTTGATTATTATTATACATCATAAATCAGAGTTACATACATATCAGAGATAATACAATAATGCAGCGGAAAATAATATGGTAGTAGAATATAAATAATGTAATACCAAACTCCATCTTCGTCCTCCAAAATAGATCTTCAACCTTATCCGAAATGCTCAAGCTGACCCGAGCGTAATGAAAAGACAAAACACTCGAGTCAGGACTAAAATATCTCATGTAAGTCAAATCGAATAAGAAATATGAGTGTGACGGCGTTAGAGATGTTTACGGGGTTTGACATCTCCTATCCAGTGTCAACGTGAGTGCAATAACTTAAGAGATGTTACGGGATTTTCCATCTCTCAAGGATCCGTTAAACTATCTACTATGTAGTACAATACGCTATTATAATATGTCTACATTAAAGTAAAAGTATTAAAATAGCGTTAAGCCATGGCCCATTCCACCCTTAACACAGTTTATATTCCCAAGAGCATATACAAGACCGTAGTTTCCCCAAAACCGGAAGTCACCAGAGGGCAATCCATATACTAAAGGTACAAAACAAAACGTAGTGGTCGCAAATAGGATAATCAGTATGACAAGGTACATGAGGCGATACCAACTAGGATACTAGTAGTTGCCTGATCCGGACTGATGTTGGGCATAGCAGCTACTACCCCAACACCGCGAAACAACACTCCCATAATCGAGGGGTGCACCCAAATCGAATCACATAAGTAATAGATAAGGTATCGAAGAAGTGTGTCCGCTAGAGATGGCGATCCTCAATGGCCCGGTGCGGCTCCTATTTTAGTCATGTCAGGGGTCATCCAATATCGTTCTCTTTCTTCAGTCAACGCGTTCACCGAACCATCCACTTCATTCTGGATCAACACTCCGCGTATAATAGTTATTAAAGTGGTTTTCGGTATCGACAGAGAGTATGTCCATATCTGATCCCGGTCTCTTTAATAACTACGTATTATTACACCGATGGCTCTTTTACATTTTCAAAATCAATTCGTAATTGATTATCAAAAATATCATATCCGTTTCAAAAATCAAAGCCATTTCAAAATCATTATATCTACTCAAAATATACGATTTCATTTCAAAATCATTTTTCGCCTCAATATCTCATTTCAATTTCAAAATCGATTCAGCTTCTCAAAACCATTTCAAATTATCAAGTTCAAATACATATCTGAACCACAAAATAAACAATTTCACTTTCAATATATTACAAAACTTTAAATATTTCACATTTCAAAACAGCTCATATATTTATATAAGAATATAAGATTCGCTTTAAAACCATTTCGTATTCAAATTAGAATATACTTCAAATTAAACATCCGTATTAAGTAGTTTACTTAATTTCTGGAACAATTCCAATTCAATAAACTTAGATTAACATTCGGATTTCAAGAATTCATTTAAGTATTAACTTCCAAATCAATTTCAGTCCAAATCCTATTCAAATCAATTTTATCTTCAAATTTAATTCAATAGTTTCAATTTAGTCCAATTCACAAATTTCTTTGAATTTCAATTACATTCCAAATTAATTAAATCTCAATTTTATATAAATTTTCAATTCCAAACTCAAACTTGAAATATCCTTTCATAAAAAATTTCTTAGAAATATTCAGAGTTCGATTAAAAGTCCAATCTTTTAAAACAAATCAACTTTCAAAAATTTATGCCGTATTTCAAAATTTCTTTTTTTTTTAAATCTAAACTTCGAATAATTAAACAATTTCATTTACCAAGTTTAAATTCCAACATCTCGAGCTTCAATTCAAAATAATTCAATTTCCATAAATTGGATTTTTATTCTTAAAATCAATTCATTTAAATAATTTCAAAACAACTTTAAAATCATTTAATTTAACCAACCCGGTGTCCGTATATAATTCTCTAACCTATGGCCAAGTGGTTAGTTATTTCAATTAAATGTCAGGGATGAATATATATTACTTAAACCAATCACAGTGTCATGTGCATGTATAACAGGATATATATAAGCAAATAAACATCCAAACATTTAAATATCAACCAATAGCATCCATCGAAATAAATCATCCAATAGTCAATACAATTCACGGCAATTTCATAGTTATCAATACCGGAAATTTGATTTCAATTAAATCCTAATTTCAATTTACTGTCAATTTAAATTTTCAACGGTGAATTCACACGACAATCTATATGACAATTAAATTTTTACCAAACAATGACAAATAAATTCATATCACTTCATAATGTCAAATTTAACTACCATAAAAATATTCAGTACATTGTGAGCGTTATAAAGCACTCACCTTTTGAATTTAAATTGAATTTAAACCCAAAAATTTGACAGTCTCCAAATCCATCCAAACCAGTGTCAAAGTGTCCGGAATTTCGATACGATCCTAACAAAAGAAACCTCGTCCAAATCCGAGTCCGTATGCAAAAGTTATGAAAATTTGAAGATTGGAAAATTCTAGTCCTGAGTCGACTTCGAGTTCAACCCGGTCCGCCGCCTCAAATACCCGATGCTTGCTTGGGGTTTTTGCGAAAACGACCCGATGACCCGAGTAGTTTTCTTCCCGACTCGAAGTAGCTCCAGGGTTTTTCCCCTTGAAACCCCAAGCGCGACCCGAAGCGCGTAAATCTCGAAAAAAAAAAATTTGATTAGATTTTGGAATTTGGGAATTAGGTTTTGTCTGCCATTGGAATGAGGAGCTAAGAAGAAGATGAATTGTACGTATAAACAAATGAAGATTAGGGATGCTAGGGTTTATAACAGGATATATATAGGCAGGGTTGACATTTGAATGGATGAATAAGATAGATTTACGCGCTAACGCCAAAGTGGTCCAAAAAGCCCGTTCTGTCTCCGTAACGGAATTGGGTAAACCCATATATCAAAATAGGTGTTTTAAAATATTTTAAACGCAATGGAAAAGGTTTCAAGTCCAAATTCCATCGTATGAAGAAGTTATGCTAAAATCAAAAATTTCAAATTGATTTCAATTGATTATAATTGCATTTATTTCAAGGCGTTTCGAGTCCGTACGATCAAATGACAAATCCGATTGTTACGAAACTTGAAACACTATTATAATTCACCGTTACGGATCTGATGAAACTTATTTCATCGAAATCCGAGTCAGTGGCCAAAATGACTATTTTTCCATCAATTAAATAAATTTAAAAATAAATTAATAAAATCCAACTTTTAATTTAAATCTTATAATTTACCAATTTTAGCCTTTTATATGGCTCAGTAAATTACAATGTTTTAACCAAATTAAAAGTAAATTTAAAAATTAATAAATTTATCAATTTCCGTGTTTATCTCAATTTTATTGAATTTAGAAATTGTAAATTAAATTTTCAAAATTTCATTTAATTACCTTTCATTCTATTATTCAGTCTAATATTATCAAAAAGATGCAATTTACATTGGCTCACTATTGTTTACATTTATTTTCTTAGATTTCCTCTATACTTCCTTCAACGTTAACATTGAACTGTTATATTTCACTTATTCACAATAATTTCAAAGAAAGTAATTAAATTTTCCAATTAAATAAATAAATATAGCTTCCTATTCTGTAGATTAGCCAACTGTCATAATCTAAATAGGGTTAGTATAAATTTCATCTTATAAAATTTACTAATTAATTTGTAATTCTTTAAACAAATTCCCGTCTCAGTTTAAAGTAGCTTAATTCTCTCATTAAAGAATTTATTTCGATTTCTTAAAATAAACCCTCATTATAAATTGAATCCCATTTTATCCTAATAAGTTTCAAATTAAATGGATAAGTTCCAAATTCAACCTTTAACTTACACTTAAGTTTAGGTAAAATCAATTTATAACGTATTTCCCTTTTAGTTATTACTTTACATGCTTCTAGTATTAATTTCTCAATTAATCCACATTATTAAAGTAACGCTTTTAATAAGTATGACCATATGATTACTCAACATTTAATGAACGTTATTCCATTTCCCATTAGTGTAACCTTCATTTATTTTATTATCACTTATTACAAATTCTAATTCCATTAACAAATAAGCAGGTAATTTAAAATATATGTTACAAATTTTGAATTAGTCACTATTCATTATTATTGACTTTAATTTAGCATCACTTACCTTGCATTAACGTTGTTACTTAACAATCCCTACCCAATTGCAATTTTATATTCAAATGAATACATTTACTCTTTCCGTTATGGAATTAATTATCAATAAGGCACATCTAATTATCATTATTGATTTTATACAATTTCCATTAGCTGTACATTCAATTACTATTCAATGTATATTTATTCATTAATCAATTCGAAATATACGTTTGTTTCCTTCTATTTGATTTATAACCTAGTGTACACGTTTACCTAAATTCTATTTCAATTACATTCATTAATGGGTGTTGCATTGAAATCTAATTTATTAGCTTATATCACATTATTACCATTAATTACAATTGGCTTACCAATTTTTATTCAATACCAAAAATAAATAACATATTATTCAATACTTACTCTTGTTTCTCATATTCTATTTAAAAATCAAATCATAACATTTATATTATTTTATTGAATTGGAATTTCATTTTAAATATATTTTTTTTAGTTAACTTTTAATTATAATTGCTACATCTAATTCCTAACATTCGTTTTACTGTAAATTATGGAAATTATGACAAACTTAGTTAACGAAATTCACGGGTCGTTACACTCTCCCCCACTCAAAGCTTTTAGTCCCCGAAAAGGAAAAAGAAGGGAGAAGGAAGAATTAGATAAACAATACATCTTATTCAAAATATTAACTTATAAACACTAATTTACAAAATTTATTACTTTATATAAAATATACCCATTTTAATCATTATATCTTTTTATACTTAAATGAATAAAGTTTTTGGAAAAACAATTCAAAATAATTTTCTAAGTCCAAAAATTTCGAAAAATTTCGGCAGAGTCTCCCTTGTACGGAGAGGCTCGGGAGAAAATATAATATTAAATATAACAAAATATCACTTATAATATCCAAAATTTAATATCCCAACACGGGAAAACAATATAATAGCACTATAAACCGTAATCCGAAAACGTACCTATTTGTCGGGCAATTAACGCTTATTTATGGAACCAAAAGCAGTAGCAATTTGCTTCCATAACCTACATTTCACTTATAAAATCTAAAAGGGTTAATAATTATATAAAATGAAATATTTGGAGTTGCTTAAATCAATAACAACAATCAACATAGCAACCATCACTTGCAACGAGCAAACAACCATCACATAAGTCAACACACATCAATCATTCATTCATATCAAACACAATAAATAGTTGTTCGGGTTCAAAACTTCAAATTGTATGGAAATGAAAATAAACTACTAAGTGTACCCTTTTACTCAACAGTCTTAGGCGAACTGAATAGATTATTTATTCATCCAAACAATTATAAAGTATCCTTGCCCAAACAACCATAAATTAAACAAACAACAAATTCAAACAATAGATCAAGTTCATTATCATCAATTTCATTCCATATATTGTTGCTTGATTTCCTCTTCATTCAATTTATACTCATCTTTATTTAATTTATTCACATCATGTCAATTCTCTTCTTATTGCATTATATTTATTCATTCATGACTTGATTTCATTCAATTATTAATAATATTCATGTTAAGTTCAGTTACTTGGCATTACAATTATAACCTTAATTCTTATTAATAAGAGTAATTTACAGAACATTTCCATTACATAAGTTTACTTGTACAATTTACTATACATTTTCCTATTAAACATTTTCAACTTTTTATAAATTTTTGGTAAGTTATATTTATGCTTTTAAAGAATAAAATTGAAATTTATACAAGTTTTCTCATTTCTTTTAATTAATTTAATGCTCAATAAACATATCTTAGGTTACATATTTCGGCTTTTCTTTTAATTTTATTTATAACCTAGCATTAAATCCTTATTTTAAATTAGAGGTTCCACTTATTAATTAGTTCCATTCCATTCACTACACTAATTGAAACTATTAATTAACGGAAACTTAAGAACTAAATACCGGTTTAAATTTTAAATCATTTAAAATAATAGATAAATGTATATACTTACCGTTTATATATCCAATTATATTTAAAACAATTTAAAATATTTATTTGTTTATCAAAAATAAATCTGTAGAAAAACTACTACAGTGGTCTTCCCACTTCGAAACTCGAAAATGAACGTCGATGATGCGTGCACTCATCACCGAAATTATTTTCCAGCGACAGAGAGGGGAGTACAGAACTTATCTCTTTCCAAAATTTTCTTTAAAACAATTCTTTCAAATTATGTTGAAATATTTATATCAGAAAATACTTCTAACAATATTATTATTATATTCCAAAATCAATTGAAAGAAATCTTCAAAAACCCCGGAACTTAAGCTCTAAATTTCCAGTTTTCATTTATTTTATTTTCAACTTAGTTTCAACTATTATTTATTTTTCATTACCTAACACCCAATCCATAGCAACGAAATATATATCTTTATAAAATATTTTTATATATAGAAAATATAATAGGCAACGTTATTTCATTCACCTATATTAAAACAAATATTATGTCGGTCTGTCCTATTAAGTGTTTAGAAATCCCTATTGATGTCATAGCGTCCCATGCACCAACCAGAATTTATAAATACAAAACGGAACAGATTAACACAATATTAAAACATTTTTATAACACTAACAAATACGCTCTCTCATATATATACGCTCAACGACTCCCATAGGGTATTACTACCCTATTAATAAAGAGTCAGACCCCACAAAGCTAAGGTTTATCGCTAAACCAAAGCTCTGATACAAACTGTAACAACCTGCATTTTTGACCGTTCAAGTCGACAAAACATACACACATGCCGACTCAAACAATCCGAAATACGGATAGTTATTGGGGTATATAAGAAACGAAAAGAAAAGAAAGAACAGAAACAAACTCAGAATCTCGCAGCGGAAGGAACAAGATATAATAATAAAATAACAGTTCATGAAGCTGTTAAATAAATAAATTTGATTATTATTATACATCATAAATCAGAGTTACATACATATCAGAGATAATACAATAATGCAGCGGAAAATAATATGGTAGTAGAATACAAATAATGTAATACCAAACTCCGTCTTCGTCCTCCAAAATAGATCTTCAACCTTATCTGAAATGCTCAAGCTGACCCGAGCGTAATGAAAAGACAAAACACTCGAGTCAGGACTAAAATATCTCATGTAAGTCAAATCGAATAAGAAATATGAGTGTGACGGCGTCAGAGATGTTTACGGGGTTTGACCTCTCCTATCCAGTGTCAACGTGAGTGCAATAACTTAAGAGATGTTACGGGATTTTCCATCTCTCAAGGATCCGTTAAACTATCTACTATGTAGTACAATACGCTATTATAATATGTCTACATTAAAGTAAAAGTATTAAAATAGCGTTAAGCCATGGCCCATTCCACCTGTAACGACCCTGAAATTTAAATTTTATTTAAATTAATAATTAAATGAATTTTTGAATTAATTGGGGTAATTAAATAAATTTTGGATAAAAAATTTGTAAATTTAATTGATAAATTGGAGCGAGTTTCCCCGGGATCCAAATTAAAATCAGTTAAATCGTTTAATTTTAAATATTACATATATAGGGGATTTGAATCTTAGATAGATGTTTTAAAATATAAATAATAATAATAATATAATTTAGAATTTATTATAGATGGTTTAATAAATATTTAAACTAGGAATAGAAAATAAATTTGACAAATTCAAATAGATATATAATAAGATAAATTATTAAATATAAAGTAGTATATAGTTAAATTCAAACAACATAATTTAAAATAGGAATTTATTTACTATACAAAGTTAAAAACAAACAAGAAATAGGAATATAAACAAATACAAATAAAGCAAGTGTAAACATAGATAATGATAATAATAATAAGCATTAGCTTACAATACAAGACAACAACAACATTTAATTCATTTATATTGCAAAGAAGAGATAACAAATAAAAACAAAGTAATTAAGCAATGTACATAAACAACAAGTATGGAACAAAAGAAATACAAAACATATGTGAAGCCTATAATAGATATGCAGGCAAGAAAAAAAAATATAAAAGACATTCAAAAACAAATACTAATACAAGTATACAAAGCAAAGACAAAATAAAAATATCTATACCCACTAACACAAATCATCTTTCAGCCGAGCAAAACAAAGAGTATACAAAGTAAATAAACAAGATTTAAATCAAGCAAGTGTGAAATCAAACACAAATTGGTCTTCTCAGCCGAAAATAAAGGGAAAGCATCTAGGCTGTAAACAAAAGCAAAGCAAATATATACCTCTAGCATACAAGGGGAGGTATCAGCCACCATACCCTATCACATCTTAGCCTTGCCTTTTGTACAAACAAGATAAAATATATTCACCTGCAACACTTCCTCTCCTATAAACAATTACAAACCAATAAGATATACACCCAGTACTAAGAAAAATAAACACACTGTAAATTTCATTCCTTTCCATCAACTCAATTTCGACCATTTAAAACTAAACATCATTGATTTGGAAAATATGGGTCTGAGAAACTTAGAAGAGATGAACAAAACGTTATATATCAAATTGATTTGGAAAATCATTAACTTAGAAGGCAGCTGGGCGGTATTCATGCATGGCAAATACATAGGGCTTAAAAGTTTCTGGGATACTAACCAGCGTTTGGATGATTCTGGGGTGTGGAAGTGTATTCTAAAAAATAGACACGAAGCCTTGAACTGCCTTTCCCTTAACATTGTAGATGGTAAATCTACTTCGTTATGGTATGATCCTTGGTTAAATGGGAGTTCTATTATGGAACGCATTGGTAGAGATACTGCTTTTAGAACTGGTACAGATAATATAATGCTTAGCAGGATTTTAAGAAATGGTGAATGGAAGTGGGACTTGTATAGCTTTTTATTTCAAATACAGAGTGAAATTGAAGATGTAAAGATTCACAATGACAAAGAGAGGGATTTCTGGTCTTGGAAGTGCACTTCGGATGGGCAATATCAGTTTAAAAAAGTTTGGAACTCGGTTCGAACTAGGTTTGATACTAAATTTTGGGCGACTATGGTATGGAGCAAAATTCATGTTCCTAAAATGGCAGTTTGCCTCTTCAAGGCCATAAATGATTTTCTCTTGACAAAAGAAAGATTAATTCAGAAGCAGATAGTGGTTGATCAGAATTGTGTGTTTTGTAATAGTCACATTGAAAATATAGACCATCTATTTTTTCAATGTGACTTTACAGAAAAGATCTGGTTTTGGAGTTGTAAATTTTTTTTCGTTAAACCGAAAAGTACATTTTCTTTTATCCTGAAGGAGGATTTAACGAAAATTGTTTCTATATCCAACGCTCGAAATTTCAAGTCTGATTTGTTCCAACTTTCACTCTCTGTTTGCGTCTGGCACATTTGGAAAGAAAGAAATGAAAGGATTTTTCAAAATCGTTTTACAGAAGGGTCGAAAGTTTGTTTAAAAATTTTCCAAACTATGAACATCAGAATGGCAAAATCAAAATATTTTCAGAACAGCACTGGCATGAACTCGGAAATAGCTTTGAAATGGGGCCATACCTCCCAACGCTGAATTGGGGACATTATCATAATTCCTATTTCTTTTTGCCACTTTATTGTTCCTATGTCTTCTGGCTCCAGATCTCGAGTAACTGTTTTATCTTACAATGATTCTCTCCCTCTCTAAATTATATTATAACTGTTTTTCATCTCTAACTAAACAGTAGTTTTTAAGTTTATTGATCTGCAGGTGGAGCAATTTGTCTGTGGATCCCTGGACAACAAGACGCTGATTTATTATGGATATTTTAGAAGCTTCTAAGGAAGCAGCTGTACTGAGGAAAACAGAAGCTATATCTAAAACTTATCTTGTTTAGAGTCGTCTTGAGAAACAGATGATGTTTCCTATGGTTTAGCAAGTCTTTCAGATCTGAGATGAATCTAAGATCTAAACTGTTAAATTCTTGTTTGAAGGTTATCTAAGAGTTTTTGCATCATCCATGACCTGGAATCATCAAAATCCTTGTTAGTTTGAAGACTTTAAGGAACGAAGAAGTAGACTTAGATAGTATACTTACTCAAGATTTTCTGGAGGGATGGCGTTCCGAGTCCCTACTGTTTTCATTTGGAGTTCGCTGTAGTCTTTGTCGTCTCAGAAGTTAAAGGTGGAGTTCTTAGATCTGGAAGTTGAAGACAAGGATTAGAGCAATTGCTGCTTAGCGTTCTCGTATTCACGCCCTGGTCACGAAAGTAGTTTAGTATGAAGCTTAGAGTATTTTTCCTAGATGGTTTTGTCAGATCTAATACCTGATTTGTTCCATGGTGGTTGGATTGAAGTCCTTGTTAGCTGATGTCCTTCGAGTTGTTGCTGCTGTTCATCTCTTAGGTCTCAAAGGAAGAAGCTACGATCTGGAAGTAGCATTTCGTTACTTCCTTGCTCGTCGCCATTGTTGTTTTTGTTTTTAATCTTTTTTTTTTCTTTCGAGATGAGAAATGAAGTAACGAAGTAGTAGAAGTGTCGGTTTGCCTTATTTGCTCTGAGATGTGTCTCGAAGCTTCTGGCATCTGCTTCTTGTTTAGTGGGCTTTGGGCTGAAAGCTTTGTTTAGCACGGGCCTGTTTTGTATGGTTAAGAGCTTGTCTAGCTTTGTATTGGTTTTGTATTATGACTTTTGTTTTTATTTTGTTATAGTAATAGAAAGCTTGAACCCGTTTTCAAAAAAAAAAAAAACTAAACATCATTTTGAAGAAAAACCCAAAGCAAGATCATCATCAGTCAAACAACATCCAGATAAAACAACTAAAAAGCCTGAGATTAAAGAAGTGATTCTCAGATTTCAAAGCATGTTCCAAAACAAGGCACCTCTGTTCTTTCTCTGTTCATTGTTCTTGTTCTCTGTCTTCATTCCAGGAAACCAAGGTGAGCAACCCTTTTTAATCTGATATGTTTCTTGTTGTTTGATCTTGTATTGAAGGTATGATTATGCTTGAATGATATAGCTGCCTAGGTGTGTATATATATATACATAGGGATTAACAGATGTATGTACAGGCACATATATATATCCCTGTTTTAATGTTTACAGGCTAAACAAAAAAAAAGAAAAAAAAAGAAAATACAAATCTCTTAAACCAATCAATACCACATACAAATCTCAAAATGAAAAGTGATTAAAATGTTGTGATATCAATTTTAAAAATAATTATAGGTATGGTTATGGGATGAATGTTTTGGGAATAGAATATACAGTGAAAAATTCAAGGATTACCCAAATTTCGAATTTCGTAAATTCTAGATTGGATTGCACCACCTAAAACTATTTTAAAAATGATGATTTTTAAAACAAAAATTTGAATTTTTAGTTGCGTATTAGGGTGGCATTTGCGACGTGAATAGATAATGGGTTCTATCGATTTTCCAATGATTGGCTAAATTTCAAAAGTCGAATTTTGGCAGGGAGATACTAGGGTAATCATAGATTGTTGGAAAAATACAAGAAGATTTTTTAATTCACCATCGTTTGAGATTTGAACTAAACTAGGGTTTAAGCTATGTTTTAGTTAACGTCAGAAAAGTGATCGTCACGTCACCAGGACGTTATCGGACCTCATCGCGCGTGGGGGGATCGAAAGGTAGGGATGTGACGTGTCTCTGGGAGGAGTAGCTGGGGTTTTTACGATCGAGATCACTGGCGAAGGAGGGTTTTCCGATGGTGAAGGCTACAGGTCTGGGTTGCAGCTGAAAGCTCGATTTGTTTTGATGATTCGATCGAAGGTGCCGAGTAGCTTGATGGTGGGAGGACGTCGTTGTCGACTTGCTGGGCGTCAAGATGGTGGCCGGAGGTGATGGGGCTTCGTGTGCACGTGCACGCGTGAAAACGTGTATCTGGGCTGTTGAGTTTGGGAAGATGAAGTACAGGAGCTCGAGTTTTTAATAGGGAGAAGTCTCGGGGAAAAAGCGTGGTAGCTCGAGTTGGAGCTCGCGTATTTTCAAGTAGCATCGGGTAAGCACTTAAACAAAACTTTAAGTTGAAAAAAAAGGGGGCTCACGGGTTGGTTTTGGAGGAAACTCGAAGCAGTTTCGAGTAAAAGCTCGGGTAGGACCTGAAGTGGGATCTAAACCCTAAAAGCACAGTTTTGAAATTTGAAATAAAATTTAAAAGTAAATTGTCTTGAATGTTTTGATAATGATAATTTTAAATTTTAATAAGAGTAAAGTTTTACCTTAAAAAATTTATTAGAATTGATGGTTTGTAATTCATTTAATTAATAGTATAATTTAAAATTGGGATAGTTATTTAATTTAATAAATTAATGATATAGATGATTAAATTTGTAATTATGAATTTATTAATGTGATTAATCTTGATAATTAATGTGATAAAATTTATTTATGAATTGTTCTAAGTATAATTACTTAATGGTAAGGAATTAAAGGAAATTAGTTAATGTAATTAATTAAGTTAATTTGATTTGTTAAGATAAATTAATTAAGTTTAATTTATCCAGGAATAATCACCTGATAATTTTGGAAAGATAATTACTTAGAGAAGTAATAAATAGATAATTACTGAAAGTAATTAATCAAATGATGATTTGAAATTTTAGTAAATTATTTGTTAAATTTAAAAACTTAATTAATGATGGCAATAAATTTAAGATGATTTAATAATTAGAAATTAATTGGTTCATTTATTTAAAATGATCAATTAATAATTAAGGGTTAACAAATAAATTTGAAGGAAGACTTATTTCAAATAAATTAAAACCCAATTATGACAATCAAACCAGATTAATAATGATACATCTGATTTAAATTAATCAGTTGACTTATAAATTCACTTGTGAATGATGGGATTCTATTGAATGTTGAATTATTTGACATCTCAAAACTGTAATGCTTTCTGATATATTCTGTTTTGTGTGATCTGTACCGTAGTTATTTATCGGGGATGGGTGTAAATTATTATCTGTGATTTATATATCTGTGATCTGTGATCTGTATGTGAAAGATAAGCGTTATAGTTTATATCGCTTATCAACTATATTCTGTATTTTGATATGTGATGACTGATGTTGCACCATTGTGTGTAAAACCCCTGGACTACACTGTTACACACACAAATATGGATTCACGAGGAAATTGGTTAAGTCACAGATAATTTAAATTTGATGTTTTGAAATTGAAATTTTAAATTTCAATTGATTTTGAAATTAGAAATTTCGGTTTAAATGTGAAAAGCTTTTGAAATGGAATTTCAAAGATGAAACTTATTTTCGAATAACCTGAGTAAGTTTTGAAGTTTAAAATAATTTGATTTAAACTTAAATTCAAGATTTGAAATTGAACTCTATGATTTGAAAATAGGGATTAGAGATTTCATACCTGTTATATATGAGTTAAACCATTTTAAAAAAAAGTATTGATTTTTGGAATGTGAATAAAATTAAAGGGTTTTAACTCGTGTAAATATAATTGGATTTTTCTTGAACGAAAACTATTTGTTTTCAAATAATAACAGCTTTCATATAAGAAGTGAACTTCCAATTTGTGTTGAAAGGTTTCAAATTAAAAATGAAATTGAAATGTTTTAAAAGGCTATGAATGAATTCTTTTTTGAAAGCTATGAATTGAATCTGTTATTTTTAACAGATTTAAAATGATGGTTTATTTAAACCATTCAAAATGAAATTGTTTTGAAAGCTATAAGTTAAATCTTTGATTTAAAGATTCAACGAGTTAATCAAATTGAAATGAGAATTGATTTGGAAAAATCGGTAAATGAATCTTTTTGTTTAAAAGATTTGAAATGGTAATTGGTTTAAACCATTTGAAAGAAAGTTTGGAATTGTTAAGTTGTGACTTAATTGAAATCCCAATATCCATATGCTTTTTAATTGCGCTCACTATTCAAGTTAGCCGGGAAAGGACCTTTGGGTCGTATAACCCATTCCGAATAGTGATACGTCGTATATGGATGGCATTTGAAGACCGGTGATGAAGACCGGATATTTTCGAAAATGAAAGGACAACCTGTCAAATGTCTCTGCACTGAGTTGCTCCGGTATAGAGATTTATATCACTCTTTTTGTGACGGGAAGTCCGGACGTGATTGGAAATTATCCGGATTTGCAAGGGCTTCGTGAGAAGTGCCTTCGGTTCTGTTCGAACCCGGAACAGACTTGTATGGTTACATGTCTGACATTACACTTTGAGATATAAAGCCGATTTCTTTCAAATACATATCTGTTGGTGGCGGAGAATTTATTCTCTTAGCTTAACACCCTTCTCTGAGACGTACGAGCTCAGAGGTTATGTAGTTGAAATTTATCAGCGATATATCCCAATTTGGTAATGTGGCATGCTGAGTGTTGCTGTGTGATGATCAGTGTTTGATCATTTGTGATATGATCATTTGTTTGATCATTTATCTTTGTGATCATAGGTTGATCATCTGTTGACCCAAAGCGTGGCTTTTTGAAAAAGCGTAGCTTTGTGGACGAGACTTCGTCGAGCCTCACAACCCGGTAATGGTCGAAACAGGAATCGTGCGGCAAGGTTTTCAGGGGTAGCTCCCCTAGGGTATGACCATTCCTTCTGGAAAAGGGTACTATCATGGTATGGAGCCCAGATACTTACTCATGTGGACACACTTTATTTATGACGTGTGATGTTGGATTAGAGGTACCTCTGTTAAAGGTCCCAAAGGACCGGGGGTGGCATATCTGAGGTTTCTTTTATCCCTTGGGAAAAGGGGTTGCCGGCCTTGTTTGGCAGAGAACGGTGTGGTTCTCGGAACGTCCCGCCAGAGGCGTTTCTTTCGTGGAATAGGAAGTTCCTTAGCCTGACCATTTGTTGGAAATCCATCTTCCAAATACGAACTTTGTACGGTTTTAGTTGTATTACCTGCCATGGAATGTGGTGGTAACCTGCTATTGAACATGGTAGCTATAGTAGGCATAAGTGCGAAATGTCTATGCTGGCTAAGATTTATATTCTACTTTCGAAATTGTTTTCTGCACTATGCACTAGTAATAATATCAAATGATTTGATTTTTGCGTAGTAAACATCTTTGACTATCATAAGGAGAAATCTCCTCCAATTCTGCGTTTGCATTGTGTGTGTGGTGGGAGGTCTTATGGTAGTTTCATTTTCCAAAAAGCATTGCGAATTGACTTTAAAATTCTCTGCTATTTGTTTTAAAGATAAACTGTTTTTGTTGCTCACACCAGTCCCATGACTGATCCGGAGTTTATTGTTCCTTTCCTAAACTCTGGGTGCTCATAATTTCCTACACGAGCAGTCTAGAGTTGGGGTTTTCAGATATTCAGGTTTAGTAGATTTTCTGGAGTTAGTTCAGTCTTTGGATCAGACTGCACTTGCTTATCTTTGTGCCTCGTATTGGGAGTTCGAGCTAATTCTGGATCGTGCTTTGGAGATGAAGATTATCCCCTGCTGATGTTATCTATTTTTCATTCCGCTGCTATTTATTGTATCATATCTCTGATGTATATAGATATTCATTGTATCATCATTGTATCTGGATATTGTATCAGATGTTGTATATCTATATTCTTTTTATTCCGCTGTGATATTTACTTAACTGTGTTATAAGCTCCGGCGACTCGGATTTGAACGGTCGAATCTACGACATTCGAGTACGATGTAAAGTATGGATGTCGATTTTCGAGCGCGAAAATCCGGGACGTTACATTTGGTATCAGAGCTAAGGTTGAACTTTAGCTCAGGAGTATAACACGTTAAGTAGCTCATTAGAGATAGAGTGAAGTAAACTCTAGAATGAGTAATCCTTAAGATATCTGTTTAAACGTCTCAATAAATTCTCTTACTATCCACTGATGGTGAGTATGAGTACAAGAAGAGGACGAGATAAGGGACAGGTGTTTGCACCAAAAATGGTCACAAACCCCAAGTGTTGCGAAAGCACCAGCGTATGAATACAAATCAGCAATATTCAGACACAAATATCAGATCTAAGCAAGCAGCAAACAACAATCCAGAAATAATGAACAGTGACACGCAATTTATAGTGGTTCGGCTATCTCCGGCCTACGTCCACTTCAAGGATTTTTATCTTTTATTGATGTTCTTCACTGATTACAGATGACTACAGCAAATACAATGAATGAATCTGAATATGACAGCAATGGAAAGGAGTAGAGTTGAATCCGGCAGAGTCTGGACGTTGAATTGCTCCAAGATCCTCTTTTCTGTAGGCTTCAGGGGGCTATTTATAGGCGTAGGAGGCCCAGATCTCGCCCAAACTTCAGGAGACTTTTTCTGGCACGTGAGGGGGCCCACGCGACCGGTCCCACCAAGTTTCAACTCAATCTGTGATCGATTCGAGTCAATTTCGTATCGATCAGGAAATGCTCCAATCGAGCTAAAACTTGGCAGGATTGCTCTTTACCTTGTGTGGAAGCTACTGTGAAAATTTCATTACATTTGGCCTTGTGGCTTGGGAGATATGATCGATTCAAGGTCATGTTTTTCGTAGTCTGCCGCTTTCGAATCCATACTTTCGCATCCATTTGTTCGACTCGATCGAGGCACATGCGCGGGAGGTGACGTGGAGAGATATGGAACGAGTTTCCTGGGTCGATCCGATTTAAGTGGCGTATTGATCGATTCGTATCCACGAACTTCGCCCTGTTTGTATCGAGTACTGGTATCCCGTTTGAATCAATCAGCTCCGTTCATTTCGTATCAGTTGTCAACGTCTAGTTCAAATCAAGGTACGCAGCTTAGCTCATATCGATGGAGACGCGATGGATATGAACTAAAGCTTCCTGATGGTCAAATGAACACCTCGTCCATCGATTCGAACTAATCATTGGTCAACCGATACGAAGTTCATGGATACGAACCAAGGTGTGGTGATGGATACGAAAGGATGGATTCGAGCTTCATGACCACGGACCGATTCGTGCCTGATCGATTCGAAGCCACCAAGCCCTGATGGATTCGAACTCGACGATGTCTCCCTGATGGATACGAATCTGATCGATTCGAACAGGTCGTTATTTCTGATGGATACGAACAACACCTTGTATCCAACTTGTATCGATCATATCTCATTCATACGAACTCCGATTATCCTGAAATCTGAAACGTTGGCTCCCATAGCTTTGCTTGTCATGTCTTGTCAATTGCGGTCCGATCCGGACTTGGGCAAAATTCATCGATATCATGATCATCCTGCAATGCATATTTACTATTCATGGTTGGTTAATATTGATTTCAGTTAATTCTTGGGTATCTCAGCTTTGCCAAAAAGCGGGATAACACTTTGCCCCCCAAAACATGCCTTTTGGCAAAAGGTGTGTTTTGATTAGCCTCAATTCGAGTGTAGTAAGCTCAGGTTTCGTTCGAATCTTATGATATTTTCAATCAAGTTCATGGCTGTTCGAAGCCGAAGCATTATCAATTTCTGCCAGTGGAAGTTAAGAATGAAATTCTACAGTCTCTCCGGACTGTTGTCGGTCGCTCCGGACCCTTGCGAAGCCCATTCCAGACTTAGCGGTCGAATAGAAAGATCCTATTGCACTCCGGCATTGCTTTCTATGCCTTGCACTCTGGCCCCAGTTAGGGCGTGAAGCGATGTCTTGGCCGTTCTGGGCCGATCATAGCCTCTCCGGGCTCCTGCTGGATCCCATCCTGTCACTTTCCGGTGAAGGGGAAACAACGTTAAGTGGGTCGATCCTGTCGCTCTCCGGCGAAGCGATCCACTTCTTGCACTCCGGTTCAGTGTATCTGAACATTAAGCGATGTCTTGACCTGAATCGTCGGCCGATCATAGCCTATCCGGGCTCTTATCGAATCCCAATCAAATCACTCTTCGGTGAATAAGAAACGATGCTTAAATGAGTCGATCCTGTCACTTTCTGACGAAGCAACTCACTTCCTGCACTCCGGACCCTGCCTCTCTGGGCAGGATCATAAAGCGATCATTTTTATATTGATATTCAATGTTTATCCTTTAACTCTCCGGTCAAAGGTTTATTTCAAGAAATTCAAATTTATTTACCATATTCAGGTCCTAGATGTTCAATCTCAAACACCAGGAAAACTAGACATTGCCTCTCCGGACAGATCGGTCTATCTCTATCTCAGAGCATGCCTAGGGATCTCTCCGGTTCCCGTACATGAGTAAGTGGGATAGCCGTTTATTCTAAAAGAAAATCTAATGAAATCATTTGGCCGAAGTCCAAATCTTGAACTTGGCCCTCGCCATCGCAATTAGTTGATGACGAATCGTGATCCCGCTCCAGGATCATTTCTGTTAGTTGGAGGCGGTAGTTGTTCAGGCCTTACTGCTGCTGCCCGTTCTCTGACATATTGTGGCAGTTTACCACTCCTGGCATGTTCTTCCACCTCATCCCTTAGGTGGCGGCATTCATCGGTAGTGTGTCCATCCAGCTCATGGAATAGGCAGTATTTTCCAGTCCTGCGTTCCCGCTCCGTGGGATCTCTCCTGGGTGGTTTTCGATAGGGGAGTTGCCCCCGAGTTTCAGTGTAAATCCTTTCCAGGCTTGCCGTCAAATCTGTGAATTGCCTGAATCTGGGTTCCCGAAATTTCTTCCGTTTATCAGGACCGTCCTGTGCATCGTCCTGCTTTCTCTTGCCTTTGTCTACTCCAGATTGTCCTCCTGCGGTTCCTTCGCTTCGTGTAGTGTTTATTTCCTGCCTCTCGGCTCGTGATTCCTCTAGTCGAATGAATTTTTCAGCTTCATGATAGAACTCTCCTAGATCTTGCGGTGGGTCTCTGGTCAGAGAATCTTTGAACTCGGTGCCTTCTGCAATTCCTGCTACTGCCGCCATCAAAATCATTGATGGATCCGGGCGATCTACAGAAGCCACCGTTGCATTGAATCGCAATAGAAAATCTTTTATGGACTCTCCGGTCCTTTTCTTTATCGAGGCTAAAGTCATCACACTCTTGGGTCGCGTCACATGGACCCTAAACTGTCTCATGAAGCATTCCACTAGCTCACCCCATGTCCTGATTGATCCAGTCTCTAGTTGTCTGAACCAAAGCGCAGCCAAATCTGATAGAAATAAAGGGAAGCATCGTGCCATCACTTCCTCGGATGCCCCCAGCACTTCCATATGCCTGATGTATCTGGTAACGTGCATGGTCGGGTCTGACTTTCCGTCATACGGGTTCAGCGTCGGCAGTTTGAACTTTGGAGGGTTCCTTGCATTCCTGATATTTGGAGTGAACGGACTCCGACTGACTTCCTCCAATCCTCCGATAGACAATCCTCCTCTCATGAGTCGTCGCACTAATCCAGCCATCTTTTCATCTCCATCTTGGGGTTGCCCTCTTGGTCTTGAAGGGTATTCTGGTATGTACTCTTCGTGTGGCCCGTTAGCATCAGCATTGGCCCTAGCTTGTTGAGCTCCGTCTGTCGGCCTTCCAGTATCGGATCCCGTGGGTCTGCCCCCGAGTCCTTGTCGATTGTCCATTGGATCTGCATTCTGTCCCTCATCAAGTTCCGCAGTCCTAGCTCCCTGTTCCACATTCATAGCCGCTGTAGCTGGTCCTAGGCTCTGCGTCCCTGCAGCTCTCATCTGTTCAAAGAAATTCTGCAGCATCTCTTGTTGACTTTTCATCATTCTTTCGTGCATCAGATTGGTCATGGTCTCCATTTCGTCTCTAGTGATGTAGATCGAAGCCGGCTCCTCTCCAGCACCAGAGGATGCCTCTTGACTTCCTCCTTGATGGCTTCTCTCCGCTCTTTGTCTTCTACTTGATTGTCGAGTCATTGTCTTCAAATCTTCGAGTTTTCAAATCTGAACTTCGAATCTGGTGTAGCGGGTGCTAGTTCCTCTCGATGAAAGCACCAAAGTGTTTGCACCAAAAATGGTCACAAACCCCAAGTGTTGCGAAAGCACCAGCGTATGAATACAAATCAGCAATATTCAGACACAAATATCAGATCTAAGCAAGCAGCAAACAACAATCCAGAAATAATGAACAGTGACACGCAATTTATAGTGGTTCGGCTATCTCCGGCCTACGTCCACTTCAAGGATTTTTATCTTTTATTGATGTTCTTCACTGATTACAGATGACTACAGCAAATACAATGAATGAATCTGAATATGACAGCAATGGAAAGGAGTAGAGTTGAATCCGGCAGAGTCTGGACGTTGAATTGCTCCAAGATCCTCTTTTCTGTAGGCTTCAGGGGGCTATTTATAGGCGTAGGAGGCCCAGATCTCGCCCAAACTTCAGGAGACTTTTTCTGGCACGTGAGGGGGCCCACGCGACCGGTCCCACCAAGTTTCAACTCAATCTGTGATCGATTCGAGTCAATTTCGTATCGATCAGGAAATGCTCCAATCGAGCTGAAACTTGGCAGGATTGCTCTTTACCTTGTGTGGAAGCTACTGTGAAAATTTCATTACATTTGGCCTTGTGGCTTGGGAGATATGATCGATTCAAGGTCATGTTTTTCGTAGTCTGCCGCTTTCGAATCCATACTTTCGCATCCATCTGTTCGACTCGATCGAGGCACATGCGCGGGAGGTGACGTGGAGAGATATGGAACGAGTTTCCTGGGTCGATCCGATTTAAGTGGCGTATTGATCGATTCGTATCCACGAACTTCGCCCTGTTTGTATCGAGTACTGGTATCCCGTTTGAATCAATCAGCTCCGTTCATTTCGTATCAGTTGTCAACGTCTAGTTCAAATCAAGGTACGCAGCTTAGCTCATATCGATGGAGACGCGATGGATACGAACTAAAGCTTCCTGATGGTCAAATGAACACCTCGTCCATCGATTCGAACTAATCATCAGTCAACCGATACGAAGTTCATGGATACGAACCAAGGTGTGGTGATGGATACGAAAGGATGGATTCGAGCTTCATGACCACGGACCGATTCGTGCCTGATCGATTCGAAGCCACCAAGCCTTGATGGATTCGAACTCGACGATGTCTCCCTGATGGATACGAATCTGATCGATTCGAACAGGTCGCTATTTCTGATGGATACGAACAACACCTTGTATCCAACTTGTATCGATCATATCTCATTCATACGAACTCCGATTATCCTGAAATCTGAAACGTTGGCTCCCATAGCTTTGCTTGTCATGTCTTGTCAATTGCGGTCCGATCCGGACTTGGGCAAAATTCATCGATATCATGATCATCCTGCAATGCATATTTACTATTCATGGTTGGTTAATATTGATTTCAGTTAATTCTTGGGTATCTCAGCTTTGCCAAAAAGCGGGATAACACTTTGCCCCCCAAAACATGCCTTTTGGCAAAAGGTGTGTTTTGATTAGCCTCAATTCGAGTGTAGTAAGCTCAGGTTTCGTTCGAATCTTATGATATTTTCAATCAAGTTCATGGCTGTTCGAAGCCGAAGCATTATCTATTTCTGCCAGTGGAAGTTAAGAATGAAATTCTACAGTCTCTCCGGACTGTTGTCGGTCGCTCCGGACCCTTGCGAAGCCCATTCCAGACTTAGCGGTCGAATAGAAAGATCCTATTGCACTCCGGCGTTGCTTTCTATGCCTTGCACTCTGGCCCCAGTTAGGGCGTGAAGCGATGTCTTGGCCGTTCTGGGCCGATCATAGCCTCTCCGGGCTCCTGCTGGATCCCATCCTGTCACTTTCCGGTGAAGGGAAAACAACGTTAAGTGGGTCGATCCTGTCGCTCTCCGGCGAAGCGATCCACTTCTTGCACTCCGGTTCAGTGTATCTGAACATTAAGCGATGTCTTGACCTGAATCGTCGGCCGATCATAGCCTATCCGGGCTCTTATCGAATCCCAATCAAATCACTCTTCGGTGAATAAGAAACGATGCTTAAGTGAGTCGATCCTATCGCTTTCTGACGAAGCAACTCACTTCCTGCACTCCGGAACCTGCCTCTCTGGGCAGGATCATAAAGCGATCATTTTTATATTGATATTCAATGTTTATCCTTTAACTCTCCGGTCAAAGGTTTATTTCAAGAAATTCAAATTTATTTACCATATTTAGGTCCTAGATGTTCAATCTCAAACACCAGGAAAACTAGACATTGCCTCTCCGGACAGATCGGTCTATCTCTATCTCAGAGCATGCCTAGGGATCTCTCCGGTTCCCGTACATGAGTAAGTGGGATAGCCGTTTATTCTAAAAGAAAATCTAATGAAATCATTTAGCCGAAGTCCAAATCTTGAACTTGGCCCTCGCCATCGCAATCAGTTGATGACGAATCGTGATCCCGCTCCAGGATCATTTCTGTTAGTTGGAGGCGGTAGTTGTTCAGGCCTTACTGCTGCTGCCCGTTCTCTGACATATTGTGGCAGTTTACCACTCCTGGCATGTTCTTCCACCTCATCCCTTAGGTGGCAGCATTCATCGGTAGTGTGTCCATCCAGCTCATGGAATAGGCAGTATTTTCCAGTCCTGCGTTCCCGCTCCGTGGGATCTCTCCTGGGTGGTTTTCGATAGGGGAGTTGCCCCCGAGTTTCAGTGTAAATCCTTTCCAGGCTTGCCGTCAAATCTGTGAATTGCCTGAATCTGGGTTCCCGAAATTTCTTCCGTTTATCAGGACCGTCCTGTGCATCGTCCTGCTTTCTCTTGCCTTTGTCTACTCCAGATTGTCCTCCTGCGGTTCCTTCGCTTCGTGTAGTGTTTATTTCCTGCCTCTCGGCTCGTGATTCCTCTAGTCAAATGAATTTTTCAGCTTCATGATAGAACTCTCCTAGATCTTGCGGTGGGTCTCTGGTCAGAGAATCTTTGAACTCGGTGCCTTCTGCAATTCCTGCTACTGCCGCCATCAAAATCATTGATGGATCCGGGCGATCTACAGAAGCCACCGTTGCATTGAATCGCAATAGAAAATCTTTTATGGACTCTCCGGTCCTTTGCTTTATCGAGGCTAAAGTCATCACACTCTTGGGTCGCGTCACATGGACCCTAATCTGTCTCATGAAGCATTCCACTAGCTCACCCCATGTCCTGATTGATCCAGTCTCTAGTTGTCTGAACCAAAGCGCAGCCAAATCTGATAGAAATAAAGGGAAGCATCGTGCCATCACTTCCTCGGATGCCCCCAGCACTTCCATATGCCTGATGTATCTGGTAACGTGCATGGTCGGGTCTGACTTTCCGTCATACGGGTTCAGCGTCGGCAGTTTGAACTTTGGAGGGTTCCTTGCATTCCTGATATTTGGAGTGAACGGACTCCGACTGACTTCCTCCAATCCTCCGATAGACAATCCTCCTCTCATGAGTCGTCGCACTAATCCAGCCATCTTTTCATCTCCATCTTGGGGTTGCCCTCTTGGTCTTGAAGGGTATTCTGGTATGTACTCTTCGTGTGGCCCGTTAGCATCAGCATTGGCCCTAGCTTGTTGAGCTCCGTCTGTCGGCCTTCCAGTATCGGATCCCGTGGGTCTGCCCCCGAGTCCTTGTCGATTGTCCATTGGATCTGCATTCTGTCCCTCATCAAGTTCCGCAGTCCTAGCTCCCTGTTCCACATTCATAGCCGCTGTAGCTGGTCCTAGGCTCTGCGTCCCTGCAGCTCTCATCTGTTCAAAGAAATTCTGCAGCATCTCTTGTTGACTTTTCATCATTCTTTCGTGCATCAGATTGGTCATGGTCTCCATTTCGTCTCTAGTGATGTAGATCGAAGCCGGCTCCTCTCCAGCACCAGAGGATGCCTCTTGACTTCCTCCTTGATGGCTTCTCTCTGCTCTTTGTCTTCTACTTGATTGTCGAGTCATTGTCTTAAAATCTTCGAGTTTTCAAATCTGAACTTCGAATCTGGTGTAGCGGGTGCTAGTTCCTCTCGGTGAAAGCACCAAAGTGTTTGCACCAAAAATGGTCACAAACCCCAAGTGTTGCGAAAGCACCAGCGTATGAATACAAATCAGCAATATTCAGACACAAATATCAGATCTAAGCAAGCAGCAAACAACAATCCAGAAATAATGAACAGTGACACGCAATTTATAGTGGTTCGGCTATCTCCGGCCTACGTCCACTTCAAGGATTTTTATCTTTTATTGATGTTCTTCACTGATTACAGATGACTACAGCAAATACAATGAATGAATCTGAATATGACAGCAATGGAAAGGAGTAGAGTTGAATCCGGCAGAGTCTGGACGTTGAATTGCTCCAAGATCCTCTTTTCTGTAGGCTTCAGGGGGCTATTTATAGGCGTAGGAGGCCCAGATCTCGCCCAAACTTCAGGAGACTTTTTCTGGCACGTGAGGGGGCCCACGCGACCGGTCCCACCAAGTTTCAACTCAATCTGTGATCGATTCGAGTCAATTTCGTATCGATCAGGAAATGCTCCAATCGAGCTGAAACTTGGCAGGATTGCTCTTTACCTTGTGTGGAAGCTACTGTGAAAATTTCATTACATTTGGCCTTGTGGCTTGGGAGATATGATCGATTCAAGGTCATGTTTTTCGTAGTCTGCCGCTTTCGAATCCATACTTTCGCATCCATCTGTTCGACTCGATCGAGGCACATGCGCGGGAGGTGACGTGGAGAGATATGGAACGAGTTTCCTGGGTCGATCCGATTTAAGTGGCGTATTGATCGATTCGTATCCATGAACTTCGCCCTGTTTGTATCGAGTACTGGTATCCCGTTTGAATCAATCAGCTCCGTTCATTTCGTATCAGTTGTCAACGTCTAGTTCAAATCAAGGTACGCAGCTTAGCTCATATCGATGGAGACGCGATGGATACGAACTAAAGCTTCCTGATGGTCAAATGAACACCTCGTCCATCGATTCGAACTAATCATCGGTCAACCGATACGAAGTTCATGGATACGAACCAAGGTGTGGTGATGGATACGAAAGGATGGATTCGAGCTTCATGACCACGGACCGATTCGTGCCTGATCGATTCGAAGCCACCAAGCCCTGATGGATTCGAACTCGACGATGTCTCCCTGATGGATACGAATCTGATCGATTCGAACAGGTCGCTATTTCTGATGGATACGAACAACACCTTGTATCCAACTTGTATCGATCATATCTCATTCATACGAACTCCGATTATCCTGAAATCTGAAACGTTGGCTCCCATAGCTTTGCTTGTCATGTCTTGTCAATTGCGGTCCGATCCGGACTTGGGCAAAATTCATCGATATCATGATCATCCTGCAATGCATATTTACTATTCATGGTTGGTTAATATTGATTTCAGTTAATTCTTGGGTATCTCAGCTTTGCCAAAAAGCGGGATAACAACAGGGAAATACGACTATAAATGGTCAATACCCTGCAACAGTGGAAACAATCTTTCTCTATCAATTTTCTTTGATTCGTTTCCAAATCCTTTTCATTGCTTCGTATCAGCTACAGAAAGAAGTTTCGGTACGGTGATGGCTCTACGAATCGTTGTAGAAATCCTTACTTCGTATCTCCATCAGTTTCTTATCTATTTCTGATTTAAACTTTAATGAATAAATTGAAAATTTTAAATTGAGTTAAATTGATTAATAGAATATGAAGTATAATTTGAATTGAATCGATAAAATGATTTCATTTAAAACTAAATTTGAAATTCTATTGTAATTTTTTTGAATACCAAAGTCCGAAGATGGACAAATTGGTATGTATTTTGTGATATTCCGACTTGAATTTGGAATCCATATCCTGTGTTCGAGAAGTTATAGGGGATCACATTTGTCTATCTCTGTGCTGTTTTCGTGCCTGCAAATTTCGAGGACGAAATTCTTTTAAGGGGGGAAGTTTGTAACGACCCTGAAATTTAAATTTTATTTAAATTAATAATTAAATGAATTTTTGAATTAAATGGGGTAATTAAATAAATTTTGGATAAAAAATTTGTAAATTTAATTGATAAATTGGAGCGAGTTTCCCCGGGATCCAAATTAAAATTAGTTAAATCGTTTAATTTTAAATATTACATATATAGGGGATTTGAATCTTAGATAGATGTTTTAAAATATAAATAATAATAATAATAATATAATTTAGAATTTATTATAGATGGTTTAATAAATATTTAAACTAGGAATAGAAAATAAATTTGACAAATTCAAATAGATATATAATAAGATAAATTATTAAATATAAAGTAGTATATAGTTAAATTCAAACAACATAATTTAAAATAGGAATTTATTTACTATACAAAGTTAAAAACAAACAAGAAATAGGAATACAAACAAATACAAATAAAGCAAGTGTAATCATAGATAATGATAATAATAATAAGCATTAGCTTACAATACAAGACAACAACAACATTTAATTCATTTATATTGCAAAGAAGAGATAACAAATAAAAACAAAGTAATTAAGCAATGTACATAAACAACAAGTATGGAACAAAAGAAATACAAAACATATGTGAAGCCTATAATAGATATGCAGGCAAGAAAAAAAAATAAGAAAGACATTCAAAAACAAATACTAATACAAGTATACAAAGCAAAGACAAAATAAAAATATCTATACCCACTAACACAAATCATCTTTCAGCCGAGCAAAACAAAGAGTATACAAAGTAAATAAACAAGATTTAAATCAAGCAAGTGTGAAATCAAACACAAATTGGTCTTCTCAGCCGAAAATAAAGGGAAAGCATCTAGGCTGTAAACAAAAGCAAAGCAAATATATACCTCTAGCATACAAGGGGAGGTATCAGCCACCATACCCTATCACATCTTAGCCTTGCCTTTTGTACAAACAAGATAAAATATATTCACCTGCAACACTTCCTCTCCTATAAACAATTACAAACCAATAAGATATACACCCAGTACTAAGAAAAATAAACACACTGTAAATTTCATTCCTTTCCATCAACTCCATTTCGACCATTTAAAACTAAACATCATTTTGAAGAAAAACCCAAAGCAAGATCATCATCAGTCAAACAACATCCAGATAAAACAACTAAAAAGCCTGAGATTAAAGAAGTGATTCTCAGAATTCAAAGCCTGTTCCAAAACAAGGCACCTCTGTTCTTTCTCTATTCATTGTTCTTGTTCTCTGTCTTCATTCCAGGAAACCAAGGTGAGCAACCCTTTTTAATCTGATATGTTTCTTGTTGTTTGATCTTGTATTGAAGGTATGATTATGCTTGAATGATATAGCTGCCTAGGTGTGTATATATATATACATAGGGATTAACAGATGTATGTACAGGCACATATATATATCCATGTTTTAATGTTTACAGGCTAAACAAAAAAAAGAAAAAAGAAAAAGAAAATACAAATCTCTTAAACCAATCAATACCACATACAAATCTCAAAATGAAAAGTGATTAAAATGTTGTGATATCAATTTTAAAAATAATTATAGGTATGGTTATGGGATGAATGTTTTGGGAATAGAATATACAGTGAAAAATTCAAGGATTACCCAAATTTCGAATTTCGTAAATTCTAGATTGGATTGCACCACCTAAAACTATTTTAAAAATGATGATTTTTAAAACAAAAATTTGAATTTTTAGTTGCGTATTAGGGTGGCATTTGCGACGTGAATAGATAATGGGTTCTATCGATTTTCCAATGATTGGCTAAATTTCAAAAGTCGAATTTTGGCAGGGAGATACTAGGGTAATCATAGATTGTTGGAAAAATACAAGAAGATTTTTTAATTCACCATCGTTTGAGATTTGAACTAAACTAGGGTTTAAGCTATGTTTTAGTTAACGTCAGAAAAGTGATCGTCACGTCACCAGGACGTTATCGGACCTCATCGCGCGTGGGGGGATCGAAAGGTAGGGATGTGACGTGTCTCTGGGAGGAGTAGCTGGGGTTTTTACGATCGAGATCACTGGCGAAGGAGGGTTTTCCGATGGTGAAGGCTACAGGTCTTGGTTGCAGCTGAAAGCTCGATTTGTTTTGATGATTCGATCGAAGGTGCTGAGTAGCTTGATGGTGGGAGGACGTCGTTGTCGACTTGCTGGGCGTCAAGATGGTGGCCGGAGGTGATGGGGCTTCGTGTGCACGTGCACGCGTGAAAACGTGTATCTGGGCTGTTGAGTTTGGGAAGATGAAGTACAGGAGCTCGAGTTTTTAATAGGGAGAAGTCTCGGGGAAAAAGCGTGGTAGCTCGAGTTGGAGCTCGCGTATTTTCAAGTGGCATCGGGTAAGCACTTAAACAAAATTTTAAGTTGAAAAAAAAAGGGGGCTCACGGGTTGGTTTTGGAGGAAACTCGAAGCAGTTTCGAGTAAAAGCTCGGGTAGGACCCGAAGTGGGATCTAAACCCTAAAAGCACAGTTTTGAAATTTGAAATAAAATTTAAAAGTAAATTGTCTTGAATGTTTTGATAATGATAATTTTAAATTTTAATAAGAGTAAAGTTTTACCTTAAAAAATTTATTAGAATTGATGGTTTGTAATTCATTTAATTAATAGTATAATTTAAAATTGGGATAGTTATTTAATTTAATAAATTAATGATATAGATGATTAAATTTGTAATTATGAATTTATTAATGTGATTAATCTTGATAATTAATGTGATAAAATTTATTTATGAATTGTTCTAAGTATAATTACTTAATGGTAAGGAATTAAAGGAAATTAGTTAATGTAATTAATTAAGTTAATTTGATTTGTTAAGATAAATTAATTAAGTTTAATTTATCCAGGAATAATCACCTGATAATTTTGGAAAGATAATTACTTAGAGAAGTAATAAATAGATAATTACTGAAAGTAATTAATCAAATGATGATTTGAAATTTTAGTAAATTATTTGTTAAATTTAAAAACTTAATTAATGATGGCAATAAATTTAAGATGATTTAATAATTAGAAATTAATTGGTTCATTTATTTAAAATGATCAATTAATAATTAAGGGTTAACAAATAAATTTGAAGGAAGACTTATTTCAAATAAATTAAAACCCAATTATGACAATCAAACCAGATTAATAATGATACATCTGATTTAAATTAATCAGTTGACTTATAAATTCACTTGTGAATGATGGGATTCTATTGAATGTTGAATTATTTGACATCTCTAAACTGTAATGCTTTCTGATATATTCTATTTTGTGTGATTTGTACCGTAGTTATTTATCGGGGATGGGTGTAAATTATTATCTGTGATTTATATATCTATGATCTGTGATCTGTATGTGAAAGATAAGCGTTATAGTTTATATCGCTTATCAACTATATTCTGTATTTTGATATGTGATGACTGATGTTGCACCATTGTGTGTAAAACCCCTGGACTACACTGTTACACACACAAATATGGATTCACGAGGAAATTGGTTAAGTCACAGATAATTTAAATTTGATGTTTTGAAATTGAAATTTTAAATTTCAATTGATTTTGAAATTAGAAATTTTGGTTTAAATGTGAAAAGCTTTTGAAATGGAATTTCAAAGATGAAACTTATTTTCGAATAACCTGAGTAAGTTTTGAAGTTTAAAATAATTTGATTTAAACTTAAATTCAAGATTTGAAATTGAACTCTATGATTTGAAAATAGGGATTAGAGATTTCATACCTGTTATATATGAGTTAAACCATTTTAAAAAAAAGTATTGATTTTTGGAATGTGAATAAAATTAAAGGGTTTTAACTCGTGTAAATATAATTGGATTTTTCTTAAACGAAAACTATTTGTTTTCAAATAATAACAGCTTTCATATAAGAAGTGAACTTCCAATTTGTGTTGAAAGGTTTCAAATTAAAAATGAAATTGAAATGTTTTAAAAGGCTATGAATGAATTCTTTTTTGAAAGCTATGAATTGAATCTGTTATTTTTAACAGATTTAAAATGATGGTTTATTTAAACCATTCAAAATGAAATTATTTTGAAAGCTATAAGTTAAATCTTTGATTTAAAGATTCAACGAGTTAATCAAATTGAAATGAGAATTGATTTGGAAAAATCGGTAAATGAATCTTTTTGTTTAAAAGATTTGAAATGGTAATTGGTTTAAACCATTTGAAAGAAAGTTTGGAATTGTTAAGTTGTGACTTAATTGAAATCCCAATATCCATATGCTTTTTAATTGCGCTCACTATTCGGGTTAGCCGGGAAAGGACCTTTGGGTCGTATAACCCATTCCGAATAGTGATACGTCGTATATGGATGGCATTTGAAGACCGGTGATGAAGACCGGATATTTTCGAAAATGAAAGGACAACCTGTCGAATGTCTCTGCACTGAGTTGCTCCGGTATAGAGATTTATATCACTCTTTTTGTGACGGGAAGTCCGGACGTGATTGGAAATTATCCGGATTTTCAAGGGCTTCGTGAGAAGTGCCTTCGGTTCTGTTCGAACCCGGAACAGACTTGTATGGTTACATGTCTGACATTACACTTTGAGATATAAAGCCGATTTCTTTCAAATACATATCTGTTGGTGGCGGAGAATTTATTCTCTTAGCTTAACACCCTTCTCTGAGACGTACGAGCTCAGAGGTTATGTAGTTGAAATTTATCAGCGATATATCCCAATTTGGTAATGTGGCATGCTGAGTGTTGCTGTGTGATGATCAGTGTTTGATCATTTGTGATATGATCATTTGTTTGATCATTTATCTTTGTGATCATAGGTTGATCATCTGTTGACCCAAAGCGTGGCTTTTTGAAAAAGCGTAGCTTTGTGGACGAGACTTCGTCGAGCCTCACAACCCGGTAATGGTCGAAACAGGAATCGTGCGGCAAGGTTTTCAGGGGTAGCTCCCCTAGGGTATGACCATTCCTTCTGGAAAAGGGTACTATCATGGTATGGAGCCCAGATACTTACTCATGTGGACACACTTTATTTATGACGTGTGATGTTGGATTAGAGGTACCTCGGTTAAAGGTCCCAAAGGACCGGGGGTGGCATATCTGAGGTTTCTTTTATCCCTTGGGAAAAGGGGTTGCCGGCCTTGTTTGGCAGAGAACGGTGTGGTTCTCGGAACGTCCCGCCAGAGGCGTTTCTTTCGTGGAATAGGAAGCTCCTTAGCCTGACCATTTGTTGGAAATTCATCTTCCAAATACGAACTTTGTACGGTTTTAGTTGTATTACCTGCCATGGAATGTGGTGGTAACCTGCTATTGAACATGGTAGCTATAGTAGGCATAAGTGCGAAATGTCTATGCTGGCTAAGATTTATATTCTACTTTCGAAATTGTTTTCTGCACTATGCACTAGTAATAATATCAAATGATTTGATTTTTGCGTAGTAAACATCTTTGACTATCATAAGGAGAAATCTCCTCCAATTCTGCGTTTGCATTGTGTGTGTGGTGGGAGGTCTTATGGTAGTTTCATTTTCCAAAAAGCATTGCGAATTGACTTTAAAATTCTCTGCTATTTGTTTTAAAGATAAACTGTTTTTGTTGCTCACACCAGTCCCATGACTGATCCGGAGTTTATTGTTCCTTTCCTAAACTCTGGGTGCTCATAATTTCCTACACGAGCAGTCTAGAGTTGGGGTTTTCAGATATTCAGGTTTAGTAGATTTTCTGGAGTTAGTTCAGTCTTTGGATCAGACTGCACTTGCTTATCTTTGTGCCTCGTATTGGGAGTTCGAGCTAATTCTGGATCGTGCTTTGGAGATGAAGATTATCCCCTGCTGATGTTATCTATTTTTCTTTCCGCTGCTATTTATTGTATCATATCTCTGATGTATATAGATATTCATTGTATCATCATTGTACCTGGATATTGTATCAGATGTTGTATATCTATATTCTTTTTATTCCGCTGTGATATTTACTTAACTGTGTTATAAGCTCCGGCGACTCGGATTTGAACGGTCGAATCTACGACATTCGAGTACGATGTAAAGTATGGATGTCGATTTTCGAGCGCGAAAATCCAGGACGTTACATTTGGTATCAGATCTAAGGTTGAACTTTAGCTCAGGAGTATAACACGTTAAGTAGCTCATTAGAGATAGAGTGAAGTAAACTCTAGAATGAGTAATCCTTAAGATATCCGTTTAAACGTCTCAGTAAATTCTCTTACTATCCACTGATGGTGAGTATGAGTACAAGAAGAGGACGAGATAAGGGACGGAAATACGACTATAAATGGTCAATACCCTGCAACAGTGGAAACAATCTTTCTCTATCAATTTTCTTTGATTCGTTTCCAAATCCTTTTCATTGCTTCATATCAGCTACAGAAAGAAGTTTCGGTACGGTGATGGCTCTACGAATCGTTGTAGAAATCCTTACTTCGTATCTCCATCAGTTTCTTATCTATTTCTGATTTAAACTTTAATGAATAAATTGAAAATTTTAAATTGAGTTAAATTGATTAATAGAATATGAAGTATAATTTGAATTGAATCGATAAAATGATTTCATTTAAAACTAAATTTGAAATTCTATTGTAATTTCTTTTGAATACCAAAGTCCGAAGATGGACAAATTGGTATGTATTTTGTGATATTCCGACTTGAATTTGGAATCCATATCCTGTGTTCGAGAAGTTATAGGGGATCGCATTTGTCTATCTCTGTGCTGTTTTCGTGCCTGCAAATTTCAAGGACGAAATTCTTTTAAGGGGGGAAGTTTGTAACGACCCTGAAATTTAAATTTTATTTAAATTAATAATTAAATGAATTTTTGAATTAAATGGGGTAATTAAATAAATTTTGGATAAAAAATTTGTAAATTTAATTGATAAATTGGAGCGAGTTTCCCCGGGATCCAAATTAAAATTAGTTAAATCGTTTAATTTTAAATATTACATATATAGGGGATTTGAATCTTAGATAGATGTTTTAAAATATAAATAATAATAATAATAATATAATTTAGAATTTATTATAGATGGTTTAATAAATATTTAAACTAGGAATAGAAAATAAATTTGACAAATTCAAATAGATATATAATAAGATAAATTATTAAATATAAAGTAGTATATAGTTAAATTCAAACAACATAATTTAAAATAGGAATTTATTTACTATACAAAGTTAAAAACAAACAAGAAATAGGAATACAAACAAATACAAATAAAGCAAGTGTAAACATAGATAATGATAATAATAATAAGCATTAGCTTACAATACAAGACAACAACAACATTTAATTCATTTATATTGCAAAGAAGAGATAACAAATAAAAACAAAGTAATTAAGCAATGTACATAAACAACAAGTATGGAACACAAGAAATACAAAACATATGTGAAGCCTATAATAGATATGCAGGCAAGAAAAAAAAATAAGAAAGACATTCAAAAACAAATACTAATACAAGTATACAAAGCAAAGACAAAATAAAAATATCTATACCCACTAACACAAATCATCTTTCAGCCGAGCAAAACAAAGAGTATACAAAGTAAATAAACAAGATTTAAATCAAGCAAGTGTGAAATCAAACACAAATTGGTCTTCTCAGCCGAAAATAAAGGGAAAGCATCTAGGCTGTAAACAAAAGCAAAGCAAATATATACCTCTAGCATACAAGGGGAGGTATCAGCCACCATACCCTATCACATCTTAGCCTTGCCTTTTGTACAAACAAGATAAAATATATTCACCTGCAACACTTCCTCTCCTATAAACAATTACAAACCAATAAGATATACACCCAGTACTAAGAAAAATAAACACACTGTAAATTTCATTCCTTTCCATCAACTCCATTTCGACCATTTAAAACTAAACATCATTTTGAAGAAAAACCCAAAGCAAGATCATCATCAGTCAAACAACATCCAGATAAAACAACTAAAAAGCCTGAGATTAAAGAAGTGATTCTCAGAATTCAAAGCCTGTTCCAAAACAAGGCACCTCTGTTCTTTCTCTGTTCATTGTTCTTGTTCTCTGTCTTCATTCCAGGAAACCAAGGTGAGCAACCCTTTTTAATCTGATATGTTTCTTGTTGTTTGATCTTGTATTGAAGGTATGATTATGCTTGAATGATATAGCTGCCTAGGTGTGTGTATATATATACATAGTGTAATATCCCGGAAATTTGAGCAATATCAATTTAATAATTTGTTAAATAATTAAATTGATATTGATGATCTTTGATAATAAAATTTGAGTTTAATTTAATAATCTAATTAAATAAGTATTAATTGGTGATTTTATCTTTTAAAAATTTATAAGATATTTTCTATTTGAATATATATATATTTATTTGTATATATTGTAAATAGAAAGCTTTGATAAATTGGAAATTTATATTTAATTTAATCTGGACTTTTCAAAGATATTTAAATAAATAACTTTATAGTTTTAAATATACTTTAGATAAATGTTTTAATTGTTTAAGATATTTTTACTTAAGCTTAAAAATAAATAAGATTTAACAAAAAGGTTTGTTTTATTTCTTTTTAAAATATTACTAGATAATATAATCTCTTAGATGAATTATTTAAATTATCAAATATGTTATTTTCAAATAATAAGTATAATGTATTATTTTTATAAATATGAATGGATTTTAAAGACTATGGAATGGTTATTTTAAATTGATAAGTAGTTATATAAGTGTATATATATATAACTTGACTTTTTAAATTGAATCTTAGGATTTAATTTAATTTGAATTTGAATTTAAAGTTTTGAAATTCAAAAGAATAATTATTTAAATTATTTTGGATTTTAAAATATTTGTATAAGCTTTTATTTATAAATATAATTAGTTTTTGTTTCCCTTTAAAAAGTAATTTATATATAGATAAGTACTTATTAACTAATTAATTAAGTATAAGCTTATATTAAACTTTAAAAATAAAATACAAATTAACTTAAAAAGACAAGTGTTAATTTCCTAAGACCTCATTTAAACAAGTGTTAAATAATGAGTAAGGGCTAATGACAAGTGTCATTTAATCTTGTTTTTCTTTTATTTTTATTTTTAGATAATTTCAGTTTATATAAACATATACTTCATTCTCTTCATATTTTTTTTTCCTATTCTCTTCAAAGTTAAGAAAACCTCAGTTCAAAACAAATAAAGTAAGAAACTCTTCAAAACAGAAATGTAAAATCAAAAGCCTGCAAAATTCTTCAATCTGCAATTTACATCCTCCTCAAACAAATATCTATTCAAAATTCAATAGCCTGTAATTTATTGCAAAATCAAATCAAAACATTAGCCTGCATCTTCTTCAAGCCTGGAATCGAGTAATCTCTGTTTCAAGCATATCTGTAACCTGCATTTTCAAACCAAGTATAAAGTTTAACTCAGCAAAAGCAATTTTGGTTGCTAAGGCATTCCAGTTTACAAATTTTAAAGACATTTCCAGCAATTCAAGTTCTAAAGGCTGTTTCAAAAATCTGGAGGCTCTGTCTTCTTTAATCTGTGAGTAACTTTAAAATTTTAAAATATAATTGGTTGCATGCTAGTATGGATGAATTTAAATGTGTATTACATGTATATATAAGTGAATGTCTGATGTGTATATTCATTTGTGTGCATGCTGTTTATAAGTGCTCTGTTCATCCTTTTGTTTTATGTGAGTAACTTAGATTTTAAAAATAGATAGATTTGATTTGTGTGGTAAAATATCTGAAGTAAAATTGTGGTGCATGTTTGAAATTATGTATGCATGTTTGTTTTAGATCTAGATACATGTATATATGAATGAAGATACTATGTGTATGTTTGATTTTACCAGTGATCATCTCTGTTTAAAGTTCTCAGTTAAAATTTAGATCTAAATTCCAATTCTCCCAAACTAATCTCTATTAGAATTAGGATTTCAAACAGAAGTTGTTTGTGAAATCATGAAGTAAAGTTTAAAATGTTAATCAAGTTAGAATAACTTGAATGTCTTTGAAAACTTAAGAAGAACAGAGTTAACTTAGAATAAGGAAAAATTCAAACATCTTAATTTATTAAGTCAGGTATATAATCTGAAATCTTAATCGAAGACTTGATTTTTAAAACTAAAATCACGATTTTTAGAAATAGATTGAGGGAGCAGTTTGAGATTGAACAGATTTTGTATTTTGAGTGATTTTAGATGATCTAAAGGGGACGGAATGGTCGTGGTTGTTCCTGGAAGTAGGGAAGTGATAGGAGAGTCAAGAAAAATTGCCAGAAAGGCGAATTCATCATCATGGTAGTTGTGGTGGAAGATTGAAATCTGTAGCCCTAGTTTGGGTAGATTTGGTATATTTGATCGTCACGGTTCCTATGTTGAATCGAGTTCTACAGGACTTAGGGAGATGAAAGCGTGGACGTTGGCGAAGGTGCTGTTCGATTTTCAGGTGATCTGATGATCAGAATCTCGAGAGCGATGTTGGATTCCAGGCTTTGGGTGGTTCGAGACTTTTGTTCCAGGCGAGTTGAATAGCTCAATTTCGAATTCAAGCATGATCGTGGCTCTGGGTGGTCGCAATCCAGTGAGAAGATCGTAGTCGACTTATAGGCGTCAACAGCGATGGTCGGAGCATCGTAGATGAACTGTGCACGTGCACGTATATGTCTAGGTATCTGTTGTGGTGATTGGGAAAGAAGGAGTGGGAAACTCGGGTTGTTCTCGTGGAATTGGATTGGGGACTCGAAGGAACTCTCGAGTAAATGAAGGCATGGCTCGGGTTGAATGGTATTACAGGTTTCAACAGAAACCTGTTTGCCCAGTTTTTAAATTTTAAAATAGAATTTAAAAACTGAAGTTTTAAATATAAAAGTAAAGTTTTAAATAAGTTTAAATCTAGTTGTTATCTGAAGTTTAAGTTAAAATCTCAGTTTTTAAATAAGATAAAGTTTTTAAAAATTTGAATTGATTTAACTATTTTTAAGGGTTTAAGTTGATAAATTAAGGTTTAATTAAATTAATTAAAGGTTAATTAATTTGAAGTTAAGAATCATTAATTTGGAATTATTAATTAATGGTTAGAAATAAATTAATCAAGTAATTAAGGTTTAATTAAGTTATTGTTAAGTACTTAATTAATTAAGGAATTAGAGATTAATTTATTGATAATTAGAATTAATTAAGTTATAATTAATAATGGTTAATCAATGTTTAATTAATTAAGAAAAATAATTAAAGAATAGTTAATAGTTAATGTAGATCGTTAACTTGGGTTTAATAATTAATTAATGAGATTAATTTTGATAAATAAATAGATTAATTAATTAAGGTTAATCAATGTGAAATTGTTTATTTAAATATAATTACTTAATGGAAGTAATTAAGAAATTAATTACTCATTGTAATTAATTGAGTTTATTTTAATTGGTTAAGTTAATTAATTAAATTTAATTAATTTAAAATAATCAATTAATGATGTGTGAAGTATAATTACTTAATGTAATGAAGTAAAATTATTTAGGAAAGTAATTAATGGATAATTATCGATGTAATTAATAGAGTAATTAAGGGTAGTTAATTACTTAATGGAATTAATCAAGGGATTAATTAAGAAATTAATTAAGGAGAATTAATTTAGTAAATGAAAGTAATTAAGGGTAGTTAATTACTGATTGAAGATTAATCAAGTTGATTAATAAATGTTGTTTAATTTAAAGTTAATTACTTAATGTAATTAATTTAATTAAAGTAATTAATAATTAAGTTGTAATTAAGGATCATTAATTAATATAATTAATGATGTAATTAAGATTGATTAATTAAGTATAATTAATAAATGAAGTGATTAATTAATATAATTAATTAAGAATTAATGTAATTAATTATAGTTGATTAACTTAATTAATTATAGTTAATTAATTAATGAAGTAATTAAAGGTTAATTACTATGAATGGTTAAGAATAAATAATTTGAGTAATTAATTAAAGGATAAATTACCTGAATGCAATTAAAGGGTAATTAGAAGATAATTAATTGATTGTAATTAATTAATGGTTAAGTAAGCAGGATTTATAGAATGAAGTAATTAATTTAATTCACTTTAAATTAATTAGAGATAATTTAAATCATTACTTATGGATGGATGATAATACTGAATGCTTTGCATTGATTGATATCTCTGATGAGATATATGCTGTGTGATATGGATGTTTAATTGTGATGATAATATGGATTATCTGATAATGTTGATTATCTATTGTGAATTATCCTTCTATGTGTATAAAGATAATTGAATTGAATTGTTTTAACTTTAAAACAACTTGGCCTTAAAAGATACGCTTTGGATTTCGATGAGACCGGGATCGGGTTTTCGTATACCGGATTTCCAGGTCTGGAGACCCGAATACCACATCGATCCAAATTAACGATAGGTCGTGAATCAAGTGAAGATGAAGATTCAGAGTGCAAGGGTTATTGTCGTTAACTCTAAGGGTGATTCCAAAACGAGTGTAACGAGATAATGCCTTCGGTTTCGTTCGAACCCGGAACGAACTTGTATGGATTGAATGCTTTCAGAACATCGTCAGGTGGACGATGAGCATTCTAAGTGATGTGTTCTTTTCTAAGGTAATCGTGACCTCAAGCCTCACAAACCGGGAATGGCTAAAACAGGGGAGGTGCAGCAAGGTTAGTGGGTAGCACCCAAGTAGGACAAGGTTACCTCTGTCTAGATGTCCCTTTCTATTTTCGACTTAGTGGTGCGGTTGCTGATCCCAACCGTGAGGTATCTTGTGCGGGAATTATCCAGTAAGGGATGTTCCGACCTTGTGTTGCAGGGGATTGGGAGTGATCCTCGGTACGGTGATCTAGGCCACGTACTGTGACGGGTGGTACCCCAGTAGCCCTGCCATTGTATGGAATCCAAACTCCAATAAGTGCCGTACGTATTAGTTGTGCCCAACTATGTTGGAATGTGAGATGTAAGCATTTCAGCTATTTCTGTATTTTACTTGAAAACCCTAGACCCTATTATAATACAATCGAATTTCCTATCAAATGTTTTGGTTAGCGTAAGGTAAAAACTTACCCATGTTTATTTGTGGGGAGTCTTACGTGATACCTTTTCTTTCAAAAGGTTTTGAAGTTAAACAAGTTTAACCTGTTACTCACACCAGACCCATGTCTGACCCAAGTTGTTTATTTCTGTTTTATAAACTCTTGGGTACTCAAATTTTTACGAGTAGCCAAGGGATTCAGGTTAGCCTTGACGAATTGTGGAGGAGCAATGGAGCAGGAGGCTTCAGCGTTGTAGATATAGATAGTAGTTTCCGCTGTGTTGATCTTGTTTAGATCTTTGTTTTGTATTGAGATGTAATAACTAGACAGATGTTTATAACTGTCTAGTATATGATGTGTAATCTGTGTAACTCTGATAAGTGTTGTATATGATACTATGTAATATTTATGTGATATAATATATTTTGTTCGTTTCCGCTGTGAGTATTTGTGTTTGTTTCTTTTCTCTTCTTCTCTTTTCTACTTTTCACCCCTTTCTTTCTTATTAGCGATACGACTTTCTATGGAGAGAAAGTCGTTGGTCATTACAGTGGTATCAGAGCATAGGTTGAGCGAATGCCTAAGCTTTTAGTTAAATGAATATCAGAGCAGTAGGTTGAGTGAATACCTAGGCTCTGAAGTGGTGTCTATCTTGAGAGCGCGTATTTGTTAGTTATATAAAATGGTTTTATATTGTGTTAATTGATCGGTTGAGTGGTATATGGATTCTGGTCAATACGAGTAGCTAACGTTATTGATAGGGATCTCTAAACACTTGGACCAGGCCAACAGACACAATATTGTTTTAAAAAGGTAGATGAAATAATTTTACCCAAATATAATTTCTATATAAAAAAGTATCATTTTAAATGTATATGGTATTTGTAATGATTGGTTGAGATGATAATAATTTATCATCTAGGATTAGGAGTCTGAGTGTTGAGGTTGGAAGTATATATCGAGACTGTAAACCCAATACCGTCTCGAGTAAGCTTTGCTGTGGTGAAGGATTTCATCGGTCTCCGAAGGAAACTGTAATGTTTCGGAGTTTATCTCTGAAGTTTGGATGAGTAGAGTTGGATCTGTCGATGAGGCAGAAGCGAGTGATGGTACCTTGATACCTCAGGTAATAGTAGCTGTATGATGAGATACAGTGACGATGGATGTTCCTGAAGATGTTTTCTTTGGAACAAGATTAAGGAAGTGTGAATGTTTCGGTATTGTGGCTGAGTTCAGCATGGTGTTTCTGTTTGGTTTGGAGTTCGAGTTTCTCGAAGATCTTTGGAATAGGAAGTCCTTGACATCAGTGTCAGCAGTGCAGCTCGGAGTATTCTGTGATGGCAGGAAGTTTTCTGGATAAGCAGTTTTTCTGGAAGTGAAGTTCAGAAGCAGCAGACTGGATCCATTTCTTAGATGGATTGGATAGTTAAGTTGAGCTGTTCTGATTTTTAATTTTTAAAAGAGGAACAGTTTTCTTTGGAATTAGGATGGGTTGATCGCAAAAGTGACTTGCGATTGTCTGAGTGTTCTCTTGGGTTATCAGAGTTTTCTGGATGTCTTCAGGGAAGTCAGATGTTTGTCAGCATTAGAGATTGAGTTTTCTTATCGACTAGGATTCCAGGAGTAGTACCGGTGGTTCAGTCTAGTGGAAGGATGTTTCCTAGAGATGGAGTTGGTGAAGCAGCTCAAGTTTTGCTGGAGTATCTGAGTTTTCTTTATGGATCAGTGAACCTTATTTCTGGAATGAGTTGTCCAGTCTGTGCTTGTGTCCTACCTCATATCAGAGTTGAGCAGCGAAAGCAGTTTGGAGTGTATCTCTGGATGGGAGAAGTAAGTTTGGAATCTACTGATGTTGTGAAGTAGAGTTATGTTTGGATCTCGTCTGTGTTCTGATTTGGATAAGTATTTGGACTTCTGAATTGAATTGTCAGTTTGGATAACTGGAATTCATTGAGTTTTACGTATCTCTGAGGGAGTACGTATTTGATCTATCTCTGGTTTTAGAATCTGCAGTTTGGGAAGTTTGGTAGTTGAGTCAGACTCGTCTGTAGTCTGATATTCTGTTTAGTTCTAAATCTAGATAAGTAGGAGATCTATAGCTTAGTAGTTTAGATTGTTTGTAGAGCGAGTATCCCGGTATATATATATACTTGGGGAAACTCGAGGAATTTTATCTAGAATTTAGTCTAGATAGTTAGAATTGTTTGATTGGATGATTTGGTTGCTATGGTTGCTAGCATATAGATGATAGTATATGCTTGTGAATTAAAATTAAAATCTTAAATAGATTATTAAATTACCTTTGTTTAAATTTCGGGGACGAAATTATTTTAAGGGGGGAGGAATGTAATATCCCGGAAATTTGAGCAATATCAATTTAATAATTTGTTAAATAATTAAATTGATATTGATGATCTTTGATAATAAAATTTGAGTTTAATTTAATAATCTAATTAAATAAGTATTAATTGGTGATTTTATCTTTTAAAAATTTATAAGATATTTTCTATTTGAATATATATATTTATTTGTATATATTGTAAATAGAAAGCTTTGATAAATTGGAAATTTATATTTAATTTAATCTGGACTTTTCAAAGATATTTAAATAAATAACTTTATAGTTTTAAATATACTTTAGATAAATGTTTTAATTGTTTAAGATATTTTTACTTAAGCTTAAAAATAAATAAGATTTAACAAAAAGGTTTGTTTTATTTCTTTTTAAAATATTACTAGATAATATAATCTCTTAGATGAATTATTTAAATTATCAAATATGTTATTTTCAAATAATAAGTATAATGTATTATTTTTATAAATATGAATGGATTTTAAAGACTATGGAATGGTTATTTTAAATTGATAAGTAGTTATATAAGTGTATATATATATATATAACTTGACTTTTTAAATTGAATCTTAGGATTTAATTTAATTTGAATTTGAATTTAAAGTTTTGAAATTCAAAAGAATAATTATTTAAATTATTTTGGATTTTAAAATATTTGTATAAGCTTTTATTTATAAATATAATTAGTTTTTGTTTCCCTTTAAAAAGTAATTTATATATAGATAAGTACTTATTAACTAATTAATTAAGTATAAGCTTATATTAAACTTTAAAAATAAAATACAAATTAACTTAAAAAGACAAGTGTTAATTTCCTAAGACCTCATTTAAACAAGTGTTAAATAATGAGTAAGGGCTAATGACAAGTGTCATTTAATCTTGTTTTTCTTTTATTTTTATTTTTAGATAATTTCAGTTTATATAAACATATACTTCATTCTCTTCATATTTTTTTTCCTATTCTCTTCAAAGTTAAGAAAACCTCAGTTCAAAACAAATAAAGTAAGAAACTCTTCAAAACAGAAATGTAAAATCAAAAGCCTGCAAAATTCTTCAATCTGTAATTTACATCCTCCTCAAACAAATATCTATTCAAAATTCAATAGCCTGTAATTTATTGCAAAATCAAATCAAAACATTAGCCTGCATCTTCTTCAAGCCTGGAATCGAGTAATCTCTGTTTCAAGCATATCTGTAACCTGCATTTTCAAACCAAGTATAAAGTTTAACTCAGCAAAAGCAATTTTGGTTGCTAAGGCATTCCAGTTTACAAATTTTAAAGACATTTCCAGCAATTCAAGTTCTAAAGGCTGTTTCAAAAATCTGGAGGCTCTGTCTTCTTTAATCTGTGAGTAACTTTAAAATTTTAAAATATAATTGGTTGCATGCTAGTATGGATGAATTTAAATGTGTATTACATGTATATATAAGTGAATGTCTGATGTGTATATTCATTTGTGTGCATGCTGTTTATAAGTGCTCTGTTCATCCTTTTGTTTTATGTGAGTAACTTAGATTTTAAAAATAGATAGATTTGATTTGTGTGGTAAAATATCTGAAGTAAAATTGTGGTGCATGTTTGAAATTATGTATGCATGTTTGTTTTAGATCTAGATACATGTATATATGAATGAAGATACTATGTGTATGTTTGATTTTACCAGTGATCATCTCTGTTTAAAGTTCTCAGTTAAAATTTAGATCTAAATTCCAATTCTCCCAAACTAATCTCTATTAGAATTAGGATTTCAAACAAAAGTTGTTTGTGAAATCATGAAGTAAAGTTTAAAATGTTAATCAAGTTAGAATAACTTGAATGTCTCTGAAAACTTAAGAAGAACAGAGTTAACTTAGAATAAGGAAAAATTCAAACATCTTAATTTATTAAGTCAGGTATATAGTCTGAAATCTTAATCGAAGACTTGATTTTTAAAACTAAAATCACGATTTTTAGAAATAGATTGAGGGAGCAGTTTGAGATTGAACAGATTTTGTATTTTGAGTGATTTTAGATGATCTAAAGGGGACGGAATGGTCGTGGTTGTTCCTGGAAGTAGGGAAGTGATAGGAGAGTCAAGAAAAATTGCCAGAAAGGCGAATTCATCATCATGGTAGTTGTGGTGGAAGATTGAAATCTGTAGCCCTAGTTTGGGTAGATTTGGTATATTTGATCGTCACGGTTCCTATGTTGAATCGAGTTCTACAGGACTTAGGGAGATGAAAGCGTGGACGTTGGCGAAGGAGCTGTTCGATTTTCAGGTGATCTGATGATCGGAATCTCGAGAGCGATGTTGGATTCCAGGCTTTGGGTGGTTCGAGACTTTTGTTCCAGGCGAGTTGAATAGCTCGATTTCGAATTCAAGCATGATCGTGGCTCTGGGTGGTCGCAATCCAGTGAGAAGATCGTAGTCGACTTATAGGCGTCAGCAGCGATGGTCGGAGCATCGTAGATGAACTGTGCACGTGCACGTATATGTCTGGGTATCTGTTGTGGTGATTGGGAAAGAAGGAGTGGGAAACTCGGGTTGTTCTCGTGGAATTGGATTGGGGACTCGAAGGAACTCTCGAGTAAATGAAGGCATGGCTCAGGTTGAATGGTATTACAGGTTTCAACAGAAACCTGTTTGCCCAGTTTTTAAATTTTAAAATAGAATTTAAAAACTGAAGTTTTAAATATAAAAGTAAAGTTTTAAATAAGTTTAAATCTAGTTGTTATCTGAAGTTTAAGTTAAAATCTCAGTTTTTAAATAAGATAAAGTTTTTAAAAATTTGAATTGATTTAACTATTTTTAAGGGTTTAAGTTGATAAATTAAGGTTTAATTAAATTAATTAAAGGTTAATTAATTTGAAGTTAAGAATCATTAATTTGGAATTATTAATTAATGGTTAGAAATAAATTAATCAAGTAATTAAGGTTTAATTAAGTTATTGTTAAGTACTTAATTAATTAAGGAATTAGAGATTAATTTATTGATAATTAGAATTAATTAAGTTATAATTAATAATGGTTAATCAATGTTTAATTAATTAAGAAAAATAATTAAAGAATAGTTAATAGTTAATGTAGATCGTTAACTTGGGTTTAATAATTAATTAATGAGATTAATTTTGATAAATAAATAGATTAATTAATTAAGGTTAATCAATGTGAAATTGTTTATTTAAATATAATTACTTAATGGAAGTAATTAAGAAATTAATTACTCATTGTAATTAATTGAGTTTATTTTAATTGGTTAAGTTAATTAATTAAATTTAATTAATTTAAAATAATCAATTAATGATGTGTGAAGTATAATTACTTAATGTAATGAAGTAAAATTATTTAGGAAAGTAATTAATGGATAATTATCGATGTAATTAATAGAGTAATTAAGGGTAGTTAATTACTTAATGGAATTAATCAAGGGATTAATTAAGAAATTAATTAAGGAGAATTAATTTAGTAAATGAAAGTAATTAAGGGTAGTTAATTACTGATTGAAGATTAATCAAGTTGATTAATAAATGTTGTTTAATTTAAAGTTAATTACTTAATGTAATTAATTTAATTAAAGTAATTAATAATTAAGTTGTAATTAAGGATCATTAATTAATATAATTAATGATGTAATTAAGATTGATTAATTAAGTATAATTAATAAATGAAGTGATTAATTAATATAATTAATTAAGAATTAATGTAATTAATTATAGTTGATTAATTTAATTAATTATAGTTAATTAATTAATGAAGTAATTAAAGGTTAATTACTATGAATGGTTAAGAATAAATAATTTGAGTAATTAATTAAAGGATAAATTACCTGAATGCAATTAAAGGGTAATTAGAAGATAATTAATTGATTGTAATTAATTAATGGTTAAGTAAGCAGGATTTATACAATGAAGTAATTAATTTAATTCACTTTAAATTAATTAGAGATAATTTAAATCATTACTTATGGATGGATGATAATACTGAATGCTTTGCATTGATTGATATCTCTGATGAGATATATGCTGTGTGATATGGATGTTTAATTGTGATGATAATATGGATTATCTGATAATGTTGATTATCTATTGTGAATTATCCTTCTATGTGTATAAAGATAATTGAATTGAATTGTTTTAACTTTAAAACAACTTGGCCTTAAAAGATACGCTTTGGATTTCGATGAGACCGGGATCGGGTTTCCGTATACCGGATTTCCAGGTCTGGAGACCCGAATACCACATCGATCCAAATTAACGATAGGTCGTGAATCAAGTGAAGATGAAGATTCAGAGTGCAAGCGTTATTGTCGTTAACTCTGAGGGTGATTCCAAAACGAGTGTAACGAGATAATGCCTTCGGTTTCGTTCGAACCCGGAACGAACTTGTATGGATTGAATGCTTTCAGAACATCGTCAGGTGGACGATGAGCATTCTAAGTGATGTTTTCTTTTCTAAGGTAATCGTGACCTCAAGCCTCACAAACCGGGAATGGCTAAAACAGGGGAGGTGCAGCAAGGTTAGTGGGTAGCACCCAAGTAGGACAAGGTTACCTCTGTCTAGATGTCCCTTTCTATTTTCGACTTAGTGGTGCGGTTGCTGATCCCAACCGTGAGGTATCTTGTGCGGGAATTATCCAGTAAGGGATGTTCCGACCTTGTGTTGCAGGGGATTGGGAGTGATCCTCGGTACGGTGATCTAGGCCACGTACTGTGACGGGCGGTACCCCAGTAGCCCTGCCATTGTATGGAATCCAAACTCCAATAAGTGCCGTACGTATTAGTTGTGCCCAACTATGTTGGAATGTGAGATGTAAGCATTTCAGCTATTTCTGTATTTTACTTGAAAACCCTAGACCCTATTATAATACAATCGAATTTCCTATCAAATGTTTTGGTTAGCGTAAGGTAAAAACTTACCCATGTTTATTTGTGGGGAGTCTTACGTGATACCTTTTCTTTCAAAAGGTTTTGAAGTTAAACAAGTTTAACCTGTTACTCACACCAGACCCATGTCTGACCCAAGTTGTTTATTTCTGTTTTATAAACTCTTGGGTACTCAAATTTTTACGAGTAGCCAAGGGATTCAGGTTAGCCTTGACGAATTGTGGAGGAGCAATGGAGCAGGAGGCTTCAGCGTTGTAGATATAGATAGTAGTTTCCGCTGTGTTGATCTTGTTTAGATCTTTGTTTTGTATTGAGATGTAATAACTAGACAGATGTTTATAACTGTCTAGTATATGATGTGTAATCTGTGTAACTCTGATAAGTGTTGTATATGATACTATGTAATATTTATGTGATATAATATATTTTGTTCGTTTCCGCTGTGAGTATTTGTGTTTGTTTCTTTTCTCTTCTTCTCTTTTCTACTTTTCACCCCTTTCTTTCTTATTAGCGATATGACTTTCTATGGAGAGAAAGTCGTTGGTCATTACAGTGGTATCAGAGCATAGGTTGAGCGAATGCCTAAGCTTTTGGTTAATTGAATATCAGAGCAGTAGGTTGAGTGAATACCTAGGCTCTGAAGTGGTGTCTATCTTGAGAGCGCGTATTTGTTAGTTATATAAAATGGTTTTATATTGTGTTAATTGATCGGTTGAGTGGTATATGGATTCTGGTCAATACGAGTAGCTAACGTTATTGATAGGGATCTCTAAACACTTGGACCAGGCCAACAGACACAATATTGTTTTAAAAAGGTAGATGAAATAATTTTACCCAAATATAATTTCTATATAAAAAAGTATCATTTTAAATGTATATGGTATTTGTAATGATTGGTTGAGATGATAATAATTTATCATCTAGGATTAGGAGTCTGAGTGTTGAGGTTGGAAGTATATATCGAGACTGTAAACCCAATACCGTCTCGAGTAAGCTTTGCTGTGGTGAAGGATTTCATCGGTCTCCGAAGGAAACTGTAATGGTTCGGAGTTTATCTCTGAAGTTTGGATGAGTAGAGTTGGATCTGTCGATGAGGCAGAAGCGAGTGATGGTACCTTGATACCTCAGGTAATAGTAGCTGTATGATGAGATACAGTGACGATGGATGTTCCTGAAGATGTTTTCTTTGGAACAAGATTAAGGAAGTGTGAATGTTTCGGTATTGTGGCTGAGTTCAGCATGGTGTTTCTGTTTGGTTTGGAGTTCGAGTTTCTCGAAGATCTTTGGAATAGGAAGTCCTTGACATCAGTGTCAGCAGTGCAGCTCGGAGTATTCTGTGATGGCAGGAAGTTTTCTGGATAAGCAGTTTTTCTGGAAGTGAAGTTCAGAAGCAGCAGAGTGGATCCATTTCTTAGATGGATTGGATAGTTAAGTTGAGCTGTTCTGATTTTTAATTTTTAAAAGAGGAACAGTTTTCTTTGGAATTAGGATGGGTTGATCGCAAAAGTGACTTGCGATTGTCTGAGTGTTCTCTTGGGTTATCAGAGTTTTCTGGATGTCTTCAGGGAAGTCAGATGTTTGTCAGCATTAGAGATTGAGTTTTCTTATCGACTAGGATTCCAGGAGTAGTACCGGTGGTTCAGTCTAGTAGAAGGATGTTTCCTAGAGATGGAGTTGGTGAAGCAGCTCAAGTTTTGCTGGAGTATCTGAGTTTTCTTTATGGATCAGTGAACCTTATTTCTGGAATGAGTTGTCCAGTCTGTGCTTGTGTCCTACCTCATATCAGAGTTGAGCAGCGAAAGCAGTTTGGAGTGTATCTCTGGATGGGAGAAGTAAGTTTGGAATCTACTGATGTTGTGAAGTAGAGTTATGTTTGGATCTCGTCTGTGTTCTGATTTGGATAAGTATTTGGACTTCTGAATTGAATTGTCAGTTTGGATAACTGGAATTCATTGAGTTTTACGTATCTCTGAGGGAGTACGTATTTGATCTATCTCTGGTTTTAGAATCTGCAGTTTGGGAAGTTTGGTAGTTGAGTCAGACTCGTCTGTAGTCTGATATTCTGTTTAGTTCTAAATCTAGATAAGTAGGAGATCTATAGCTTAGTAGTTTAGATTGTTTGTAGAGCGAGTATCCCGGTATATATATATATACTTGGGGAAACTCGAGGAATTTTATCTAGAATTTAGTCTAGATAGTTAGAATTGTTTGATTGGATGATTTGGTTGCTATGGTTGCTAGCATATAGATGATAGTATATGCTTGTGAATTAAAATTAAAATCTTAAATAGATTATTAAATTACCTTTGTTTAAATTTCGGGGACGAAATTATTTTAAGGGGGGAGGAATGTAATATCCCGGAAATTTGAGCAATATCAATTTAATAATTTGTTAAATAATTAAATTGATATTGATGGTCTTTGATAATAAAATTTGAGTTTAATTTAATAATCTAATTAAATAAGTATTAATTGGTGATTTTATCTTTTAAAAATTTATAAGATATTTTCTATTTGAATATATATATTTATTTGTATATATTGTAAATAGAAAGCTTTGATAAATTGGAAATTTATATTTAATTTAATCTGGACTTTTCAAAGATATTTAAATAAATAACTTTATAGTTTTAAATATACTTTAGATAAATGTTTTAATTGTTTAAGATATTTTTACTTAAGCTTAAAAATAAATAAGATTTAACAAAAAGGTTTGTTTTATTTCTTTTTAAAATATTACTAGATAATATAATCTCTTAGATGAATTATTTAAATTATCAAATATGTTATTTTCAAATAATAAGTATAATGTATTATTTTTATAAATATGAATGGATTTTAAAGACTATGGAATGGTTATTTTAAATTGATAAGTAGTTATATAAGTGTATATATATATATATATAACTTGACTTTTTAAATTGAATCTTAGGATTTAATTTAATTTGAATTTGAATTTAAAGTTTTGAAATTCAAAAGAATAATTATTTAAATTATTTTGGATTTTAAAATATTTGTATAAGCTTTTATTTATAAATATAATTAGTTTTTGTTTCCCTTTAAAAAGTAATTTATATATAGATAAGTACTTATTAACTAATTAATTAAGTATAAGCTTATATTAAACTTTAAAAATAAAATACAAATTAACTTAAAAAGACAAGTGTTAATTTCCTAAGACCTCATTTAAACAAGTGTTAAATAATGAGTAAGGGCTAATGACAAGTGTCATTTAATCTTGTTTTTCTTTTATTTTTATTTTTAGATAATTTCAGTTTATATAAACATATACTTCATTCTCTTCATATTTTTTTTCCTATTCTCTTCAAAGTTAAGAAAACCTCAGTTCAAAACAAATAAAGTAAGAAACTCTTCAAAACAGAAATGTAAAATCAAAAGCCTGCAAAATTGTTCAATCTGTAATTTACATCCTCCTCAAACAAATATCTATTCAAAATTCAATAGCCTGTAATTTATTGCAAAATCAAATCAAAACATTAGCCTGCATCTTCTTCAAGCCTGGAATCGAGTAATCTCTGTTTCAAGCATATCTGTAACCTGCATTTTCAAACCAAGTATAAAGTTTAACTCAGCAAAAGCAATTTTGGTTGCTAAGGCATTCCAGTTTACAAATTTTAAAGACATTTCCAGCAATTCAAGTTCTAAAGGCTGTTTCAAAAATCTGGAGGCTCTGTCTTCTTTAATCTGTGAGTAACTTTAAAATTTTAAAATATAATTGGTTGCATGCTAGTATGGATGAATTTAAATGTGTATTACATGTATATATAAGTGAATGTCTGATATGTATATTCATTTGTGTGCATGCTGTTTATAAGTGCTCTGTTCATCCTTTTGTTTTATGTGAGTAACTTAGATTTTAAAAATAGATAGATTTGATTTGTGTGGTAAAATATCTGAAGTAAAATTGTGGTGCATGTTTGAAATTATGTATGCATGTTTGTTTTAGATCTAGATACATGTATATATGAATGAAGATACTATGTGTATGTTTGATTTTACCAGTGATCATCTCTGTTTAAAGTTCTCAGTTAAAATTTAGATCTAAATTCCAATTCTCCCAAACTAATCTCTATTAGAATTAGGATTTCAAACAAAAGTTGTTTGTGAAATCATGAAGTAAAGTTTAAAATGTTAATCAAGTTAGAATAACTTGAATGTCTCTGAAAACTTAAGAAGAACAGAGTTAACTTAGAATAAGGAAAAATTCAAACATCTTAATTTATTAAGTCAGGTATATAGTCTGAAATCTTAATCGAAGACTTGATTTTTAAAACTAAAATCACGATTTTTAGAAATAGATTGAGGGAGCAGTTTGAGATTGAACAGATTTTGTATTTTGAGTGATTTTAGATGATCTAAAGGGGACGGAATGGTCGTGGTTGTTCCTGGAAGTAGGGAAGTGATAGGAGAGTCAAGAAAAATTGCCAGAAAGGCGAATTCATCATCATGGTAGTTGTGGTGGAAGATTGAAATCTGTAGCCCTAGTTTGGGTAGATTTGGTATATTTGATCGTCACGGTTCCTATGTTGAATCGAGTTCTACAGGACTTAGGGAGATGAAAGCGTGGACGTTGGCGAAGGAGCTGTTCGATTTTCAGGTGATCTGATGATCGGAATCTCGAGAGCGATGTTGGATTCCAGGCTTTGGGTGGTTCGAGACTTTTGTTCCAGGCGAGTTGAATAGCTCGATTTCGAATTCAAGCATGATCGTGGCTCTGGGTGGTCGCAATCCAGTGAGAAGATCGTAGTCGACTTATAGGCGTCAGCAGCGATGGTCGGAGCATCGTAGATGAACTGTGCACGTGCACGTATATGTCTGGGTATCTGTTGTGGTGATTGGGAAAGAAGGAGTGGGAAACTCGGGTTGTTCTCGTGGAATTGGATTGGGGACTCGAAGGAACTCTCGAGTAAATGAAGGCATGGCTCAGGTTGAATGGTATTACAGGTTTCAACAGAAACCTGTTTGCCCAGTTTTTAAATTTTAAAATAGAATTTAAAAACTGAAGTTTTAAATATAAAAGTAAAGTTTTAAATAAGTTTAAATCTAGTTGTTATCTGAAGTTTAAGTTAAAATCTCAGTTTTTAAATAAGATAAAGTTTTTAAAAATTTGAATTGATTTAACTATTTTTAAGGGTTTAAGTTGATAAATTAAGGTTTAATTAAATTAATTAAAGGTTAATTAATTTGAAGTTAAGAATCATTAATTTGGAATTATTAATTAATGGTTAGAAATAAATTAATCAAGTAATTAAGGTTTAATTAAGTTATTGTTAAGTACTTAATTAATTAAGGAATTAGAGATTAATTTATTGATAATTAGAATTAATTAAGTTATAATTAATAATGGTTAATCAATGTTTAATTAATTAAGAAAAATAATTAAAGAATAGTTAATAGTTAATGTAGATCGTTAACTTGGGTTTAATAATTAATTAATGAGATTAATTTTGATAAATAAATAGATTAATTAATTAAGGTTAATCAATGTGAAATTGTTTATTTAAATATAATTACTTAATGGAAGTAATTAAGAAATTAATTACTCATTGTAATTAATTGAGTTTATTTTAATTGGTTAAGTTAATTAATTAAATTTAATTAATTTAAAATAATCAATTAATGATGTGTGAAGTATAATTACTTAATGTAATGAAGTAAAATTATTTAGGAAAGTAATTAATGGATAATTATCGATGTAATTAATAGAGTAATTAAGGGTAGTTAATTACTTAATGGAATTAATCAAGGGATTAATTAAGAAATTAATTAAGGAGAATTAATTTAGTAAATGAAAGTAATTAAGGGTAGTTAATTACTGATTGAAGATTAATCAAGTTGATTAATAAATGTTGTTTAATTTAAAGTTAATTACTTAATGTAATTAATTTAATTAAAGTAATTAATAATTAAGTTGTAATTAAGGATCATTAATTAATATAATTAATGATGTAATTAAGATTGATTAATTAAGTATAATTAATAAATGAAGTGATTAATTAATATAATTAATTAAGAATTAATGTAATTAATTATAGTTGATTAATTTAATTAATTATAGTTAATTAATTAATGAAGTAATTAAAGGTTAATTACTATGAATGGTTAAGAATAAATAATTTGAGTAATTAATTAAAGGATAAATTACCTGAATGCAATTAAAGGGTAATTAGAAGATAATTAATTGATTGTAATTAATTAATGGTTAAGTAAGCAGGATTTATAGAATGAAGTAATTAATTTAATTCACTTTAAATTAATTAGAGATAATTTAAATCATTACTTATGGATGGATGATAATACTGAATGCTTTGCATTGATTGATATCTCTGATGAGATATATGCTGTGTGATATGGATGTTTAATTGTGATGATAATATGGATTATCTGATAATGTTGATTATCTATTGTGAATTATCCTTCTATGTGTATAAAGATAATTGAATTGAATTGTTTTAACTTTAAAACAACTTGGCCTTAAAAGATACGCTTTGGATTTCGATGAGACCGGGATCGGGTTTCCGTATACCGGATTTCCAGGTCTGGAGACCCGAATACCACATCGATCCAAATTAACGATAGGTCGTGAATCAAGTGAAGATGAAGATTCAGAGTGCAAGCGTTATTGTCGTTAACTCTGAGGGTGATTCCAAAACGAGTGTAACGAGATAATGCCTTCGGTTTCGTTCGAACCCGGAACGAACTTGTATGGATTGAATGCTTTCAGAACATCGTCAGGTGGACGATGAGCATTCTAAGTGATGTGTTCTTTTCTAAGGTAATCGTGACCTCAAGCCTCACAAACCGGGAATGGCTAAAACAGGGGAGGTGCAGCAAGGTTAGTGGGTAGCACCCAAGTAGGACAAGGTTACCTCTGTCTAGATGTCCCTTTCTATTTTCGACTTAGTGGTGCGGTTGCTGATCCCAACCGTGAGGTATCTTGTGCGGGAATTATCCAGTAAGGGATGTTCCGACCTTGTGTTGCAGGGGATTGGGAGTGATCCTCGGTACGGTGATCTAGGCCACGTACTGTGACGGGCGGTACCCCAGTAGCCCTGCCATTGTATGGAATCCAAACTCCAATAAGTGCCGTACGTATTAGTTGTGCCCAACTATGTTGGAATGTGAGATGTAAGCATTTCAGCTATTTCTGTATTTTACTTGAAAACCCTAGACCCTATTATAATACAATCGAATTTCCTATCAAATGTTTTGGTTAGCGTAAGGTAAAAACTTACCCATGTTTATTTGTGGGGAGTCTTACGTGATACCTTTTCTTTCAAAAGGTTTTGAAGTTAAACAAGTTTAACCTGTTACTCACACCAGACCCATGTCTGACCCAAGTTGTTTATTTCTGTTTTATAAACTCTTGGGTACTCAAATTTTTACGAGTAGCCAAGGGATTCAGGTTAGCCTTGACGAATTGTGGAGGAGCAATGGAGCAGGAGGCTTCAGCGTTGTAGATATAGATAGTAGTTTCCGCTGTGTTGATCTTGTTTAGATCTTTGTTTTGTATTGAGATGTAATAACTAGACAGATGTTTATAACTGTCTAGTATATGATGTGTAATCTGTGTAACTCTGATAAGTGTTGTATATGATACTATGTAATATTTATGTGATATAATATATTTTGTTCGTTTCCGCTGTGAGTATTTGTGTTTGTTTCTTTTCTCTTCTTCTCTTTTCTACTTTTCACCCCTTTCTTTCTTATTAGCGATACGACTTTCTATGGAGAGAAAGTCGTTGGTCGTTACACATAGGGATTACCAGATGTATGTACAGGCACATATATATATATATCCCTGTTTTAATGTTTACAGGCTAAACAAAAAAAGAAAAGAAAAAAAGAAAATACAAATCTCTTAAACCAATCAATACCACATACAAATCTCAAAATGAAAAGTGATTAAAATGTTGTGATATCAATTTTAAAAATAATTATAGGTATGGTTATGGGATGAATGTTTTGGGAATAGAATATACAGTGAAAAATTCAAGGATTACCCAAATTTCGAATTTCGTAAATTCTAGATTGGATTGCACCACCTAAAACTATTTTAAAAATGATGATTTTTAAAACAAAAATTTGAATTTTTAGTTGCGTATTAGGGTGTCATTTGCGACGTGAATAGATAATGGGTTCTATCGATTTTCCAATGATTGGCTAAATTTCAAAAGTCGAATTTTGGCAGGGAGATACTAGGGTAATCATAGATTGTTGGAAAAATACAAGAAGATTTTTTAATTCACCATCGTTTGAAATTTGAACTAAACTAGGGTTTAAGCTATGTTTTAGTTAACGTCAGAAAAGTGATCGTCACGTCACCAGGACGTTATTGGACCTCATCGCGCGTGGGGGGATCGAAAGGTAGGGATGTGACGTGTCTCTGGGAGGAGTAGCTGGGGTTTTTACGATCGAGATCACTGGCGAAGGAGGGTTTTCCGATGGTGAAGGCTACAGGTCTGGGTTGCAGCTGAAAGCTCGATTTGGTTTGATGATTCGATCGAAGGTGCCGAGTAGCTTGATGGTGGGAGGACGTCGTTGTCGACTTGCTGGGCGTCAAGATGGTGGCCGGAGGTGATGGGGCTTCGTGTGCACGTGCACGCGTGAAAACGTGTATCTGGGCTGTTGAGTTTGGGAAGATGAAGTACAGGAGCTCGAGTTTTTAATAGGGAGAAGTCTCGGGGAAAAAGCGTGGTAGCTCGAGTTGGAGCTCGCGTATTTTCAAGTGGCATCGGGTAAGCACTTAAACAAAATTTTAAGTTGAAAAAAAAGGGGGCTCACGGGTTGGTTTTGAAGGAAACTCGAAGCAGTTTCGAGTAAAAGCTCGGGTAGGACCCGAAGTGGGATCTAAACCCTAAAAGCACAGTTTTGAAATTTGAAATAAAATTTAAAAGTAAATTGTCTTGAATGTTTTGATAATGATAATTTTAAATTTTAATAAGAGTAAAGTTTTACCTTAAAAAATTTATTAGAATTGATGGTTTGTAATTCATTTAATTAATAGTATAATTTAAAATTGGGATAGTTATTTAATTTAATAAATTAATGATATAGATGATTAAATTTGTAATTATGAATTTATTAATGTGATTAATCTTGATAATTAATGTGATAAAATTTATTTATGAATTGTTCTAAGTATAATTACTTAATGGTAAGGAATTAAAGGAAATTAGTTAATGTAATTAATTAAGTTAATTTTATTTGTTAAGATAAATTAATTAAGTTTAATTTATCCAGGAATAATCACCTGATAATTTTGGAAAGATAATTACTTAGAGAAGTAATAAATAGATAATTACTGAAAGTAATTAATCAAATGATGATTTGAAATTTTAGTAAATTATTTGTTAAATTTAAAAACTTAATTAATGATGGCAATAAATTTAAGATGATTTAATAATTAGAAATTAATTGGTTCATTTATTTAAAATGATCAATTTATAATTAAGGGTTAACAAATAAATTTGAAGGAAGACTTATTTCAAATAAATTAAAACCCAATTATGACAATCAAACCAGATTAATAATGATACATCTGATTTAAATTAATCAGTTGACTTATAAATTCACTTGTGAATGATGGGATTCTATTGAATGTTGAATTATTTGACATCTCTAAACTGTAATGCTTTCTGATATATTCTGTTTTGTGTGATCTGTACCGTAGTTATTTATCGGGGATGGGTGTAAATTATTATCTGTGATTTATATGTCTGTGATCTGTGATCTGTATGTGAAAGATAAGCGTTATAGTTTATATCGCTTATCAACTATATTCTGTATTTTGATATGTGATGACTGATGTTGCACCATTGTGTGTAAAACCCCTGGACTACACTGTTACACACACAAATATGGATTCACGAGGAAATTGGTTAAGTCACAGATAATTTAAATTTGATGTTTTGAAATTGAAATTTTAAATTTCAATTGATTTTGAAATTAGAAATTTCGGTTTAAATGTGAAAAGCTTTTGAAATGGAATTTCAAACATGAAACTTATTTTCGAATAACCTGAGTAAGTTTTGAAGTTTAAAATAATTTGATTTAAACTTAAATTCAAGATTTGAAATTGAACTCTATGATTTGAAAATAGGGATTAGAGATTTCATACCTGTTATATATGAGTTAAACCATTTTAAAAAAAAGTATTGATTTTTGGAATGTGAATAAAATTAAAGGGTTTTAACTCGTGTAAATATAATTGGATTTTTCTTAAACGAAAACTATTTGTTTTCAAATAATAACAGCTTTCATATAAGAAGTGAACTTCCAATTTGTGTTGAAAGGTTTCAAATTAAAAATGAAATTGAAATGTTTTAAAAGGCTATGAATGAATTCTTTTTTGAAAGCTATGAATTGAATCTGTTATTTTTAACAGATTTAAAATGATGGTTTATTTAAACCATTCAAAATGAAATTGTTTTGAAAGCTATAAGTTAAATCTTTGATTTAAAGATTCAACGAGTTAATCAAATTGAAATGAGAATTGATTTGGAAAAATCGGTAAATGAATCTTTTTGTTTAAAAGATTTGAAATGGTAATTGGTTTAAACCATTTGAAAGAAAGTTTGGAATTGTTAAGTTGTGACTTAATTGAAATCCCAATATCCATATGCTTTTTAATTGCGCTCACTATTCGGGTTAGCCGGGAAAGGAACTTTGGGTCGTATAACCCATTCCGAATAGTGATACGTCGTATATGGATGGCATTTGAAGACCGGTGATGAAGACCGGATATTTTCGAAAATGAAAGGACAACCTGTCGAATGTCTCTGCACTGAGTTGCTCCGGTATAGAGATTTATATCACTCTTTTTGTGACGGGAAGTCCGGACGTGATTGGAAATTATCCGGATTTGCAAGGGCTTCGTGAGAAGTGCCTTCGGTTCTGTTCGAACCCGGAACAGACTTGTATGGTTACATGTCTGACATTACACTTTGAGATATAAAGCCGATTTCTTTCAAATACATATCTGTTGGTGGCGGAGAATTTATTCTCTTAGCTTAACACCCTTCTCTGAGACGTACGAGCTTAGAGGTTATGTAGTTGAAATTTGTCAGCGATATATCCCAATTTGGTAATGTGGCATGCTGAGTGTTGCTGTGTGATGATCAGTGTTTGATCATTTGTGATATGATCATTTGTTTGATCATTTATCTTTGTGATCATAGGTTGATCATCTGTTGACCCAAAGCGTGGCTTTTTGAAAAAGCGTAGCTTTGTGGACGAGACTTCGTCGAGCCTCACAACCCGGTAATGGTCGAAACAGGAATCGTGCGGCAAGGTTTTCAGGGGTAGCTCCCCTAGGGTATGACCATTCCTTCTGGAAAAGGGTAGTATCATGGTATGGAGCCCAGATACTTACTCATGTGGACACACTTTATTTATGACGTGTGATGTTGGATTAGAGGTACCTCGGTTAAAGGTCCCAAAGGACCGGGGGTGGCATATCTGAGTTTTCTTTTATCCCTTGGGAAAAGGGGTTGCCGGCCTTGTTTGGCAGAGAACGGTGTGGTTCTCGGAACGTCCCGCCAGAGGCGTTTCTTTCGTGGAATAGGAAGCTCCTTAGCCTGACCATTTGTTGGAAATCCATCTTCCAAATACGAACTTTGTACGGTTTTAGTTGTATTACCTGCCATGGAATGTGGTGGTAACCTGCTATTGAACATGGTAGCTATAGTAGGCATAAGTGCGAAATGTCTATGCTGGCTAAGATTTATATTCTACTTTCGAAATTGTTTTCTGCACTATGCACTAGTAATAATATCAAATGATTTGATTTTTGCGTAGTAAACATCTTTGACTATCATAAGGAGAAATCTCCTCCAATTCTGCGTTTGCATTGTGTGTGTGGTGGGAGGTCTTATGGTAGTTTCATTTTTCAAAAAGCATTGCGAATTGACTTTAAAATTCTCTGCTATTTGTTTTAAAGATAAACTGTTTTTGTTGCTCACACCAGTCCCATGACTGATCCGGAGTTTATTGTTCCTTTCCTAAACTCTGGGTGCTCATAATTTCCTACACGAGCAGTCTAGAGTTGGTGTTTTCAGATATTCAGGTTTAGTAGATTTTCTGGAGTTAGTTCAGTCTTTGGATCAGACTGCACTTGCTTATCTTTGTGCCTCGTATTGGGAGTTCGATCTAATTCTGGATCGTGCTTTGGAGATGAAGATTATCCCCTGCTGATGTTATCTATTTTTCTTTCCGCTGCTATTTATTGTATCATATCTCTGATGTATATAGATATTCATTGTATCATCATTGTATCTGGATATTGTATCAGATGTTGTATATCTATATTCTTTTTATTCCGCTGTGATATTTACTTAACTGTGTTATAAGCTCCGGCGACTCGGATTTGAACGGTCGAATCTACGACATTCGAGTACGATGTAAAGTATGGATGTCGATTTTCGAGCGCGAAAATCCGGGACGTTACACCACCCTTAACACAGTTTATATTCCCAAGAGCATATACAAGACCGTAGTTTCCCCAAAACCGGAAGTCACCAAAGGGCAATCCATATACTAAAGGTATAAAACAAAACGTAGTGGTCGCAAATAGGATAATCAGTATGACAAGGTACATGAGGCGATACCAACTAGGATACTAGTAGTTGCCTGATCCGGACTGATGTTGGGCATAGCAGCTACTACCCCAACACCGCGAAACAACACTCCCATAATCGAGGGGTGCACCCAAATCGAATCACATAAGTAATAGATAAGGTATCGAAGAAGTGTGTCCGCTAGAGATGGAGATTCTCAATGGCCCGGCGCGGCTCCTGTTTTAGTCATGTCAGGGGTCATCCAATATCGTTCTCTTTCTTCAGTCAACGCGTTCACCGAACCATCCACTTCATTCTGGATCAACACTCTGCGTATAATAGTTATTAAAGTGGTTTTCGGTATCGACAGAGAGTATGTCCATATCCGATCCCGGTCTCTTTAATAACTACGTATTATTACACTGATGGCTTTTTTACATTTTCAAAATCAATTCGTAATTGATTATCAAAAATATCATATCCGTTTCAAAAATCAAAGCCATTTCAAAATCATCATATCTACTCAAAATATACGATTTCATTTCAAAATCATTTTTCGCCTCAATATCTCATTTCAATTTCAAAATCGATTCAGCTTCTCAAAACCATTTCAAATTATCAAGTTCAAATACATATCTGAACCACAAAATAAACAATTTCACTTTCAATATATTACAAAACTTTAAATATTTCACATTTCAAAACAGCTCATATATTTATATAAGAATATAAGATTCGCTTTAAAACCATTTCGTATTCAAATTAGAATATACTTCAAATTAAACATCCGTATTAAGTAGTTTACTTAATTTCTGGAACAATTCCAATTCAATAAACTTAGATTAACATTCGGATTTCAAGAATTCATTTAAGTATTAACTTCCAAATCAATTTCAGTCCAAATCCTATTCAAATCAATTTTATCTTCAAATTTAATTCAATAGTTTCAATTTAGTCCAATTCAAAATTTTCTTTGAATTTCAATTACATTCCAAATTAATTAAATCTCAATTTTAAATAAATTTTCAATTCCAAACTCAAACTTGAAATATCATTTCATAAAAATTTTCTTAGAAATATTCAGAGTTCGATTAAAAGTCCAATCTTTTAAAACAAATCAACTTTCGAAAATTTACGCCGTATTTCAAAATTTCTTTTTTTAAAAATCTAAACTTCGAATAATTAAACAATTTCATTTACCAAGTTTAAATTCCAACATCTCGAGCTTCAATTCAAAATAATTCAATTTCCATAAATTGGATTTTTATTCTTAAAATCAATTCATTTAAATAATTTCAAAACAACTTTAAAATCATTTAATTTAACCAACCCGGTGTCCGTATATAATTCTCTAACCTATGGCCAAGTGGTTAGTTATTTCAATTAAATGTCAGGGATGAATATATATTACTTAAACCAATCACAGTGTCATGTGCATGTATAACAGGATATATATAAGCAAATAAACATCCAAACATTTAAATATCAACCAATAGCATCCATCGAAATAAATCATCCAATAGTCAATACAATTCACGGCAATTTCATAGTTATCAATATCGGGAAATTTGATTTCAATTAAATCCTAATTTCAATTTACTTTCAATTTAAATTTTCAACGGTGAATTCACACGACAATCTATATGACAATTAAATTTTTATCAAACAATGACAAATAAATTCATATCACTTCATAATGTCAAATTTAACTACCATAAAAATATTCAATACATTGTGAGCGTTATAAAACACTCACATTTTGAATTTAAATTTAATTTAAACCCAAAAATTTGACAGTCTCCAAATCCATCCAAACCAGCGTCAAACTGTCCGGAATTTAGATACGATCCTAACAAAAGAAACCTCGTCCAAATCCGAGTCTGTATGCAAAAGTTATGAAAATTTGAAGATTGGAAAATTCTAGTGCTGAGTCGACTTCGAGTTCAACCCAGTCCGCCGCCTCAAATACCCGATGCTTGCTTGGAGTTTTTGCGAAAACGACTCGATGACCCAAGTAGTTTTCTTCCCGACTCGAAGTAGCTCCAGGGTTTTTCACCTTGAAACCCCAAGCGCGACCCAAAGCGCGTAAATCTCGAATTTTTTTTTTAAATTAGATTTTGGAATTTGGGAATTAGGTTTTGTCTGCCATTGGAATGAGGAGCTAAGAAGAAGATGAATTGTACGTATAGACAAATGAAGATTAGGGAGGCTAGGGTTTATAACAGGATATATATAAGCAGGGTTGACATTTGAATGGATGGATAAGATAGATTACGCGCTAACGCCAAAGTGGTCCAAAAAGCCAGTTCTGTCTCCGGAACGGAATTGGGTAAACCCATATATCAAAATAGGTGTTTTAAAATATTTTAAACGCAATGGAAAAGGTTTCAAGTCCAAATTCCATCGTATGAAGAAGTTATGCTAAAATCAAAAATTTCAAATTGATTTCAATTGATTATAATTGCATTTATTTCAAGGCGTTTCGAGTCCGTACGATCAAATGACAAATCCGATTGTTACGAAACTTTAAACACTATTATAATTCACCGTTACAGATCTGATGAAACTTATTTCATCGAAATCCGAGTCAGTGGCCAAAATGACTATTTTTCCATCAATTAAATAAATTTAAAAATAAATTAATAAAATCCAACTTTTAATTTAAATCTTATAATTTACCAATTTTAACCTTTTATATTGCTCAGTAAATTACAATGTTTTAACCAAATTAAAAGTAAATTTAAAAATTGATAAATTTATCAATTTCCGTGTTTATCTCAATTTTATTGAATTTAGAAATTGTAAATTAAATTTTCAAAATTTCATTTAATTACCTTTCATTCTATTATTCAGTCTAATAATATAAAAAAGATGCAATTTACATTGGCTCACTATTGTTTACATTTATTTTCTTAGATTTCCTCTATACTTCCTTCAACGTTAACATTTAACTGTTATATTTCACTTATTCACAATAATTTCAAAGAAAGTAATTAAATTTTCCAATTAAATAAATTAATATAGCTTCCTATTCTATACATTAGCCAACTGTCATAATCTAAATAGGGTTAATATAAATTTCATCTTATAAAATTTACTAATTAATTTGTAATTCTTTAAACAAATTCCCATCTCAGTTTAAAGTAGCTTAATTCTCTCATTAAAGAATTTATTTTGATTTCTTAAAATAAACCCTCATTATAAATTGAATCCCATTTTATCCTAATAAGTTTCAAATTAAATGGATAAGTTCCAAATTCAACCTTTAACTTACACTTAAGTTTAGGTAAAATCAATTTATAACGTATTTCCCTTTTAGTTATTACTTTACATGCTTCTAGTAATAATTTCTCAATTAATCCACATTATTAAAGTAACGCTTTTAATAAGTATGACCCTATGATTACTCAACATTTAATGAACGTTATTTCATTTCCCATTAGTGTAACCTTCATTTATTTTATTATCACTTATTACAAATTCTAATTCCATTTACAAATAAGTAGGTAATTTAAAATATATGTTACAAATTTTGAATTAGTCACTATTCATTATTATTGACTTTAATTTAGCATCACTTACCTTGCATTAACGTTGTTACTTAACAATCCCTACCCAATTGCAATTTTATATTCAAATGAATACATTTACTCTTTCCGTTATGGAATTAATTATCAATAAGGCACATCTAATTATCATTATTGATTTTATACAATTTCCATTAGCTGTACATTCAATTACTATTCATTGTATATTTATTCATTAATCAATTCGAAATATACGTTTGTTTCCTTCTATTTGATTTATAACCTAGTGTACACGTTTACCTAAATTCTATTTCAATTACATTCATTAATGGGTGTTGCATTGAAATCTAATTTATTAGCTTATATCACATTATTACCATTAATTACAATTGGCTTACCAATTTTTATTCAATACCATAAATAAATAACATATTATTCAATACTTACTCTTGTTTCTCATATTCTATTTAAAAATCAAATCATAACATTTATATTATTTTATTGAATTGGAATTTCATTTTAAATATATTTTTTTAGTTAACTTTTAATTACAATTGCTACATCTAATTCCTAACATTCGTTTTACTGTAAATTATGGAAATTATGACAAACTTAGTTAACGAAATTCACGGGTCGTTACACATAACATAAACCAATCACAGATATTCATATCACAAAGGCGGAAACAGATATGAATATAACACATAGAAGTGTACATCAAAGTAGTGGTCATACAAGATCCACTATATCACAAAAGAATAGGTACAAGTGCTAGACAAAAGAAAATGTATACATCAAGGAGTCTCTATCTCGTATGTATAACAACAAAAACTACTAAGCTAAAGTAGTTAGCCAAAAGTCAGGTGAGGGACCCTGATACGAAGTCAAGCAGAAGCACCTGAAATACCTCGGTCTGACTCAAGTATTATTTAAGAAGAAAATAATAAACGGATCAGTCTAGCTATAAATATCATATAAAATGAGATAGGATAAGAGATATGACAAAAACGTATGATAACAAAAATGCCATACTGTGACAAGTATACATAAGGTAACAACAAAATCATACAATATCTCAAATATTCTCAAATACCAAAAAGAATGTCATATTCTTTAAATTATTCACCAAAACACAAATATTGACAAAACATATCAATACCAATTGCAAAAATCGGTGAAACAAAAATTCTAGATATCAACAACCAGTAGTCCAGAAATCACAAAGGGGGAAGGCCTATCACAAACGGGAGCATGAAAACTCACAAACACGTGTATCACAAATGAGACGCTATCCCATGAACCGAACATCGACGCACTTTAAAAGATACGCCCAATGCACAGTCGAACATCGACGCACCTAAAAAGATATGCCACATGCAAAGTCTAACATCGACGCACCTAAAAAGATACGCCCCATGCAAAGTCTAACATCGACACACCTCAAAAGATACGCCCCATGCAAAGTTTAACATCGACGCACCTAAAAAGATACGCCGCATGCATAGACGAACATCGACGCACCTAAAAAGATATGCCATATGCTCCGACTTATCGAGCCGATTGCTCCACGAACGGTCCAAAGACCATGGGTCGCTAGCCCATAAAAATGAGACGAAGCTCAATAGAACGGGGTACAGTCCCCCACGTGGACAAAGAGACATCGCACATCGCTAGTCTAAACCAAAAAATGATCATCATCGATCATCAAGAAGTGTCAATTACACTAAGCTAGTAAATAAATGAGTTTAGCTTCATGCCCTATAACCACTGGCTTAACTTAAATATTTACGAACAAATTGTAGATTTCCACTCGAAGATTGTAACGAGAGTTCAATCGAACAAGTCCAAGAATTAACCGACGAAGTAAACGCAAGCGTTTCATAACACTTGTTTTGCTAAGCAGTTTAATTAGATTTGTTATACGAATGAGGTAAATGTTTGTGTGTACTAATAGATTAGAAAACGGTTTTAAAAACAAGCTTTGTATTAAAAGTAACGTTGAAATCATTTTGATGAAAGAGTTTGAGTATTACTACTAGTATAGAAACCTTTGCATTTTAAAGTGACAAACCATAGAAATGAATGTAGAAACAATCAATCGCCAAAAATTCACATTTGAAGACGTGAATCAAATCCATAGAAATCGATACCAAATCCATCAAAATGGATATTCCTAAAAATCTAAAGAAAGGAGTCATCAAAGTCGATAATAAGTGATAACAACTAACCGAATCAACAAAAATCGATTAAAATTGGAAATCCACTCAAAAACAGCCAAAATAGGCAAATTAAACAGTTTTAGACGTCTGGTAGGTGTTTCCAGACGTCTGGCCCTGGGTTCTGGAAGTATATGAGTGTTTCTCCTTTCTTTTTAATTCCAGATCCATTTTAGACGTCTGAAATTTTCAACCAGACGTCTGAATTTGGTTTCAGACGTCTGGATTTTGTTCCAGACGTTTGGATTTTGTCTCTGCCCTTTTTTTCTATTTCAAGAACCATTTCAGACGTCTGAAATTTTAAACCAGACGTCTGAATTTGGTTTCAGATATCTGAATTTTGTTTCAAACGTCTGAATTTTTCTGCTAGGCAAAAAAACAGCCAAGCCCAAAGAGGGCAAGTCCAAACCGAAATGCGATCGAACGAGCGATGGATGCTAGGGATTTATGCCAATCGACAACCAAGCACTATATGCTCTTTGATACACCACCAAAAACATGTTCAAACATCCAAGATAGAATCTTTAAAGATTTTGACTTCAAAACACCAAAATTGGAATATTCACCAAATCAATTCAAATCAAAAGCAAATGAACATGAATAAAGGTTAGGAATTCCTACCTAAGAACAATGAAAGTTATAGACGTAGATGTGAGTTCAAAAACTCACCTTTAAAACTCAAAGACACGAATGAAAAGCTTTAAAACAAGGAAAGACCAATTCCTCTTCAATATACCTCTAGAATCTTCAATCTATTATCAAAGGTGAAGTTTTTCCTAAGTTAGGTTATAGGAATTTCTGTAATTGAAGAGAGATAGAGATGGAGAAAATGAAGAGGATGCTTACCTAAGCTTCTCCTTGATTTTGGACTAGAATTTGAGTTTCCTAATCAAAACTAGGGTTTAGGAATTTCTATTTCCCATTCTTTCGCCCATTTTTACTTTAGCTTGAGTGTTAGGAAATAGAATGAGTGAATGGATGAAGAGTAGAGGAGTTAGGGTATTATGTTGGGTTAGTGGGCTGAAACCCAAACCCAAAGCCCAAAATAGAAAAATAGCAAAATTCTACTCAACTCCAAACATATCGATGTTTATACTCAAAAAAGTTGTAAATGCCATTTTGGACTCGATGGAAGTGGTCTCGAGTCCCAATTCGACTGTTTAGAAAAAGTAACATTTCGGACTTTAATCCGATTAACGATGCTATATTTAAATAAAACATTTAAATATACATTCGTGATATATGCGGGTTGTTACAGACTCCCCTCCTTAAAGAAATTGCGTCCTCGCAATAATTAAGAGGAAAATAAAAAGTAACAACCATACTAAGGAATAACAACACAAAATAATAAATTTTGAAATAAGAAGTTCACCATAAAGAGCACGAAAGAGTAAGTACGGATGTGTTTGCTCGATGAATTCTCAAAATTCTCAAGGGCAATCCTTAGGATTTGAGGACCATTGAACTTTCACAAGAAGAACATCTTTATTTCGAAGGCGTTTAACCTCCGAAGTAATGATACGAATAGAATGTTGCTCATAAGTCAAATTTGGTTAAACGTCAATTTCTTCAATTACACCGGGCTCAAGAATAGAATCGGAATCCCTATGGTATTTCCATAGTTGAGAGACGTGGAAAACGTCATGAATAGTAGAAAATTGAGCCGGTAACAAAAGGCGATAAGCCACGGAACCAATGCGTTCGGTGATGGGAAATGGACCAATATATCAAGGTGCTAATTTTCTCGATCGACTGAAACGCACAACACCCTTCATAGGTGAAACACGAATGAACACCAAATCTTATACAGAAAATTCTAATTTCCTTCTTCGATTATCGACATAGGATTTTTGTCTACTTTGAGCTTCTTTCATCCTATGACGAATAAGGTCAATCTTTTCTGTGGAATCACGAATAAAATTAGGACCTAAAACCAGCTTCTTACCGGCTTCAAGCCAACACGAAGGAGATCGGCATGGCCTTCCGTAGAGTGCCTCTGTGATAACCCGGATTTTGGAACATCTGTTAATTGATAATTAACTGGGTTAATTAATAGAAATACTGATTTTATTTGGATTAATAAATGAAATTTTGATAATTAGAATATATCTGGATATGTATATAGATGAATTTGAACTATAAAAAATACTGACTTATAAATATCTAGATAAATATTCATTTGATAATATTTGTTTAATGATCTTCTTTTATAAATATTTATTTGGTAAAATTTATTTTTTCAAAACTAATATAGTATATATATATATAATATTAGTTTTATTTTTCAAAAGCTAATCAAAAATATATTCTATATATATATATATATTGATATATCTTATAAATAGGAAGTTTTTAATATAATAAAAGCTTAATATTCAAATTGTAATATATATGAATATATATATTATGATTTGGTTTGTATTTTAAAATTCAACACAGTTCTAATTTAATGTTAAAATGTTTTCCTATTTGAAATGTGTATATATATTTGTATATATATTTGAAATAGGAAAAATATTGATTTGAATTTAACAAGAGTTTTCAAACTTTAATATATATATATATAATTTGTAATTTGAAAGGTTAATTTGATTTAATGCTTTTGAAATGATATTTGAAATTTAAATTTTAATAACAAAGTTAATTTATTATTATTATAAACATATAGTTTAACTTGAGTTTTAGATAAGGATTTATAAATTAGGTATAAAAGCTTATATTTACATTTAAAATAAATAAAAATAAGTATTAATTACTTAAGGACAAGTGTTAATACATGAAGACACCTTAATAACAAGTGTTAATTTATAAACTAAATGTAAATGACAAATGGTGAGTTTTTAACAAGTGTCATTTATTATTTTGTATTTTTCTTTTATTTTTATTAAATCACATTTTTGCCTATTTAAGCACATACTTTCCTTCTCCTTATTTTTTTTTCTATTCTCTTCTCAAAGCTAAGAAAAACAATACCCTGTACAAACACTCAAAAACAAAATCTGAAAATCAATACTCCTTAAACCAGAAAAACTAATCCAATTCAACAGCCTGTATTTCATTTTCAATATAAAAACCTAAGCCTGCAATTTTTATTCAAACCTGAGATGAAAAATCCAAAAGCCGGCAAGCATATTCATCTTTGTTTCAAAGCAAGCGAACCTGAAGAATAATCAAAAGCAAAATCAAAGCATTTTCAGTTTTTATAAGGATCACATCAATTCCAGTTTTTAAATCAGAAGCATTTTATTTCAAGCAACTAAATAAAAGTTCAAAAGCTGTTTCAAAATTAAGAGCTCTATTCATCTTCTTTAAAATAGGTGAGTAAACCTCTTCTTTAAAAACAACTTTTTACCTATGTTTATATTAATGCATGTGATAAATTTGTATGGAAAATGTTGTAGTTGGGTTTGCATGGTTGTTCTTTATCTGGAATCTATTATGTAATGCTCTGTTTATATGAGAACTTGACTGTGTATATATATCTTGGTCCCTGTTTGAAGACAACCTCAAAGTAAAATAAAAATCATATCTTTCAATTGAAATCATGTTAGACTTTGATTCTGAAGAGCAAACATTTGAATCAAGGAAACATCTTTTAAAAGAAAATATATATATATATATATATAAATATCAAGTATATTAGGTGGATATTTAACTCAAAAAATTTATAAATTTCAGTGGAAATTAAAACCTGGGTTAAAATCGATCAAGCCAATTTAAATCTTTGATTATATATCCTGATACGTTGAGCTAATTGATGAATTATGATGTGAATATCATGATTTTTTTAGATGGGAATTGTTGAGGTATTTGGTATTAATCGGATTTGGGAATTTCGTCGAACTCCGACGATCTGTGGGGTGGTTGTCGTCGAGGATAGAGCGGAAGGTAGCGTGTAGCTTGATGGTTACGGGAAAATTGAAAGGAAGATTTTTAGGTGAACGAGATGGCCGTACGTCGATGATTTAGGATTCGAAGATCTATTAGGGACGACGACGTATTTAGGGTTCGTGCGTCGTCGTGGGATCACCAGAGATGATCGCTAGTGTGGGAATCGTTGCGTGGAGCGGTGAAGATGCTCTGGTCGTAGAGACGTAGGTTCCGATCGTCGAGATCGTCGTGGCGAACCAATTTTGTCGAAATGGTTTTGGGTTCCTGTGATGATCTTAATGCTCGATTTTGTTTTACGATGTTATTTTTGGATCTGGGTGGTCGGAAGCCTTGCGTGGATCATCGGCGATGGGTCGAGGCTGGTGTAGTTGATCGGAGCGACTGGGATGGCTGGTGCACGTGCACATGTTCGTGTGTGTGTGTCAGTTTTGTTTTGGTTTCAAGGAAGGATGAGAGAAGCTCGGGTTAGACTTGAAATGATGGCGTGTAGGTCTCGAAGTAGCTGGGTATTGAGGAAAACTCGGTGCTTTTGTTTGGAAATCTTCGGGTTCTTGTAAAGTTTGCTCGGGTTCGTTCTCTTTGAGTTTTGTACAGGTTTCAATCTTTTAAAAGAAATCATGTTCAAGTTGAAATGTAGGTTGATTTGATAATTACTTTAATGAAGTAATTAAGGATTAATTACTTATGTAATTAATTAAAGGATTAATTAATGCAAATAAACTCAAGGGTTAGTTAAGTAATTAAAGAATAATTAATTACTAGATGTGATTAATTAAGGTTAACTAATGAATATGATTAATTAAAGATTACTTGTTAAAGTAATTAAATAAAGAGCAGTTAATTAATGAAAGTAATTACAGAATTAATTAATGAAAGTAATTAGAGATTAATTAATGAAAGTGATTAATAAATATAAGTAATTTAATTAATTATTGTATAATTAATTAATGAGAGTAATTAAAGGTTAATTAATGTGGATGGTTAAAGAATAATTAATTTATGTAATTAATTAAAGGCTAATTACTTAATGTAATTAAGAAATAATTAATTAAGGATAAGTAATTTAGATGAATGATTAAAGGATGATTAATTAATTGGTTTGTAATTAATTAATGTTAAGTAAGCAGAATTTAAAAGTAATTAAAGTAATTAATTTAATTTATTTGGAGATTAAGTTAAATTAATTAGGAATTGTACATCTAATTAATCTTTCTTATGGATGATTGAAAAATATTGAATGTCTTGGATTATTTGATATATCTGATATATGATTGTGATGCTCTGTGATATGAGATGCTTTAGATAAATTGTGATAATGTGAGTTATCTATCTATGATAGAATTGCTTTGTGAATATGATATCCTGAATTTAAATTAAATTGTTTAACTTAAACATCTTGGCTTAAAAAGGATGACATTTGAATTCGAAGAGACCAGGCTCGGATATCAGCGATATCCGAAACCACTTCGATTTGTAATCTATAATTCTTTATAGATTTGATTGGTAAATTGAATAGGCTGGAATGAAATAAATTGAGTAATCTACACCATTGGAACTAAGTAACGGTACTTAGATATTATTTTGTGAAATAATGGTTTGACTAATAAGAACTCGTAGAAGATACGAGTTACCCTAGTTTTAAATTAGTCTTATAACTTAGTATTTCAAATTTTATGGCTTTACTCACGCTGGTTTCCAGCCTGACCCGGGTGTTACTTTGATGTAATGCTCGGGTCAGACCGAGTATTACAGATTTTCAGGTAAGGACGTTCTGGAGCTCAGGAGACGAGCTGGATGGCAGGAACGTATGGAGTGTTTCTACCGTGTTATATTATTGTATATCCGAGACTTGATAATTGTGTATATCTAGTGTCTGTATAAATATGTAACTCTGATGTATTAAAATATAATCGACAGATATAATATTGTTTTGTAAAACTGTTATCATTTATTATTAATATATTTTATCCGCTGTGAATGTGAGATGTTGATGTTTCTGATCTTCTTCTTCTTCTGTTTCTTTCTTCTATCTCTTTTCCTTTTCTTCTAACTATCTGGAAATTTCGGGTTCGAAATTTTCGGGTCGTTACAGCCTCGAAAGGAGCCATACCAATTGTGACGCCCCACCTCTATACCCACGCTAACCAAGAACACTACGATGTAGTGCTGTCAATTAGCACGGAGAATAAGGCTGTTGAGGAGCGACCATCCGTGTAACTTCTTTGTGCGAGCACCGATATGTCAGATAGAATAGAATGCATATCTTTTAAAGAGGAAATCCAACATACCGATACAAACACAAAGCTATCACACGGTGGCTATATATAATCTTCGGAAACAAATATAGAAATAAACATAACACAAATCAGTCTCAGACAATTCATATCACAAAGGCGGAAGAAGATATGAATAAATATACAACACATGAAAGTGTACATCAGAGTAGTGGTCAAGTAAGATCCACGATAATACAAAAGAATAGCAACATGTGCTATACAAAAGAATAAGTACACAATATAGAGTCTATATCTCAAATGCGTACAACCAAAAACTACTAATCTAAGTAGTGCCAAAAGTCAGAGATATCCTGAAGAGAAGTCAAGCAGAAGCACCTGTAACATCTCGGTCTGACCCGAGTATTATTTATAAGAAAATAATAAACGGATCAGTCTAACTATAAATATCAGATGATATGGTATGAAGTAAAAGGCATGACATGAACATGAAATAACCATAAAGACATACTACTATAAGTATGTAAATGATAATCAACAAAAGATTAATCAATATCACAAGAATCTTCTCAAAGATAAGGTAGGGTATCATACCCTAAACTTGTATTCATAACAAATCAATAACACATGAATTCACCAATGCACAAAAACTGATATCATATCAATGAAAATCATGAAAATTGGTGAAGCACAAAATTCCAGAAATCATCACCAGAAATCCAGAAAACACATAAAAGGGGGGAAGGCCTATGAGCCGAATGCTCCACGAATGGTCCGGAGACCTATGAGCCGAATGCTCCACGAATGGTCCGAAGACCGATGAGCCGAATGCTCCACGAATGGTCCGAAGACCGATGAGCCGAATGCTCCACGAATGGTCCGAAGACCGATGAGCCGAATGCTCCACGAATGGTCCGAAGACCGATGAGCCGAATGCTCCACGAATGGTCCGAAGACCGATGAGCCGAATGCTCCACGAATGGTCCGAAGACCGATGAGCCGAATGCTCCACGAATGGTCCGAAGACCGATGAGCCGAATGCTCCACGAATGGTCCGAAGACCGATGAGGTTTCCACACAGAAATGGCCCGAAGACCATGGGAGACATCGCTCAATCGCTAGTCTAAATCATAAAAATGATCGTCATGATCATAAGGAAGTGTCAATCACACCAAGCTAGTAAATATATGAGTTTAGCTTCATGTCCCATAACCACTTGCTTAACTTAAATATTTACGAACAAGCTGTAAATCTTCACTAGGAAATTGTCACAAAAAGGGTTCAATCGAACAAGTCCAAGAGCTAACCGACGAAGTGAACGCAAGCGTTTCATACCACCCGTTTTACTAAGTCGTTTAAGTCGATTTCTCATTCGAGTGAAGTAAAGGCTTGTATATACTAGTAGATTGAAAATCGGTTTGAGAAAACGAACTTTTGATATTTAAAATAGTGTTGAAATCGCTTTGATGAAAGAGTTTTGATATTTACTATTAGTATTGAAACCTTTATATTTTTAAAGTGACAAGTCATAAAACGTATCACAAAAATTCACATACGGAGACGTGAATAAAATCCAAGGAAATCAGCTCAAAATGCATCAAAATGGAAGTTCTGATGAATGCTTTTCATATAAGATTGCCTACGCAGAGTAATACGGGGTTCGACCTGCCCGGTCAGGTCGCGGGGGTCCAGGGGGCAGCGCCCACGGCGGGGTGCGGGGCAGCGCCCCGTCAAAACGGTACGACTTAGTGAAGACAAGCGACCTAAGTTTAAAAAGGCGGGCGACTTAACAAAGTGGCCGATAATAAATGATAACAACAAAAAGGGAATCAACCCGATTTGATTAGAGTTGGATATTCAAGCTAAAAAACAACTAGGCAAAACACAGCAGATTCAGACGTCTGAGATCAAGAATTCAGACGTCTGAATCTGGAAAATAAACTATTTTCCAGAACAGAATTCAAACGTCTGAATCCTAGATTTCAGACGTCTGAAATAGGCACTTTTTAGCCTATTCCTTTTCTGGTCCAAAACGAACCAATTCAGGCGTCTGAAATTTTGATTCAGACGTCTGAATGCTGGGAGAAGAAAATTTCCAGTATTCCATTCAGACGTTTGAACCATACGTTCAGACGGCTGAAACTGTTATTTAGGGCATTCCCTGAACCTAGGCCAAAAATGGCCAAACGACATCGATAACGATCGATCGAGCCACAACGACTCAGGAATTGCACAAGGATAAGTGTTAGGAATTCATACCTAACAATCGAAGATAATTATTGACTTAGATGTGAGATAAAAATCTCACCTTTGAACCCAAACAAATGAAGAAGAAGCTTTGAAGCGATGGCAAGGGCAATCACTCTTCAATTCCAACTTAACAAGCTTGAATCTAAGCTAAAAGAGAAACATTTCCCGAATTTAGGTTTAGGGAATTTCTGAGATTGAAAGGAGAATGTGTTAGAGAAGAAGGAGATGAAGCTTACCAATGGGTTCTCTTTGAATTTGGAGCTAGAAAAAGAGTTTGCAAATGGAACTAGGGTTTTGTAATTTCTAATTCCTCCTCCTCTACACCATTTTCAGTTTGCTTGAGGAAATGAAATGAAATGGGAGTGAATGGATGAAGAGTTAGAGAGGTAGGAGGTTAAGTGGGGTTATTGGGCTGAAACCCAACCCAAAGCCCTAAGTGAAAAGTGGCAAAATTCTCCTAACTCCAAACATATCGAAGCTTACACTCAAAAAGATCGCAAACGACATTTTGGACTCAATGGGGGTGGTCTCGAGTCCCAATTCGACTGTTTGCAAAAAGTAGCTTTTCGGACTAAAATCCGACGAACGATGTTATATTTAAATAAAATATTTAAATATAAAATCGACAAATATGCGGGTTGTTACACCAATACTAGCTATTATTATAGGAAAACTCAACAAGAGAAATATGATCTTCCCAACTTCCACCAAAATGAAGAACACATCCACGGAGAAGATCTTCAAGAGTTTGATTCACACGCTCCGTTTGTCCATCGGACTGAGGATGATAAGTGGTGCTAAAATTAAGCTTTGTTCCCAAAGCTTTTTGAAGACCATTCCAAAATCCACTAAAAAAATGGATGACGATCGCTAACGATAGAAGTAGGAACTCCATGCAATTTAACAATTTCTTTAACATAGAGTTTAGCCAAAAGAGGCACGGTCCGATTGGACCGAACGAGAATAAAATGGGCGGATTTTGTAAGTCTATCGACAGTCACCCATAAACTGTCATGACCCCAATGTGAACGGGGAAGCCCGTCAATAAAGTCCATTGAAATTTGATCCCACTTCCAAACTGGAATGTCCAAAGGTTGCAATAACCCACCGGGCCTTTGATGTTCGGCCTTTACGAGTAGGCAAGTCATGCAACGCTTAATAAAGTTAGTAATATCAGATTTCATTCCATCCCAATAATAAAGTCGCTTCATATCCACGTACATTTTACTACTACCAGGATGAATGGTAAATTTAGAATGATGAAAATCTTCTAAAATGTCTTTACGAAGATCACAAATGTTTGGCCCAATGAGTCTACCAAACTTTCGAATGCCACCACGAGCATCGATTTCAAAATCTTTCAAACCATCGACCTTATTTTGATCCCTACAACTTTGGCTAAGAAAAGCCAATTCGGTCTTGCTTTTGAGCTTCAAGGATAAGGTTTAAAAGAGAAGGACGAGCCTCAAGGCTACACAAAACAATAGATGAACATAAATTGGATTCACGATCTCGAATCTCACAAGTGGATAAAGTCTTGAGATTATTCCATTCGGATATCATCATTGAAACAACCGCTTGTTGCTTACGACTAAAGGCATCGGCAACTCGATTACCCCTTTCCTGGAGTATAGAGAATATCAAGATCATAAGATGCAAGGAACTCGAGCCAATGTTGTTGAAGCAATTTAAGTTCCTTTTGAGAAAATAAATACTTCAAAGATTTATGATCGATGTAGAGAACAAATTTCTCTCCCAAAAGATAAAGACGCCAAATTCCAAGAGCGAAAACAATGGCCACGAGCACCAGATCATGAATGGTATATCTAGTCTCAACAGCCTTTAATTGTCAAGAAGCATATGTGATAACACATTCCCTTTTGCAAGAGAATGGCACCCAAACCAATACGACTAGCATCGGTACAAATAGTGAAGTTTTGGTTCCCTTCGGGAATCACAAGAATAGGAGTATCTGAAATAAGTTCTTTTAAATGATCCTCTTTCCTGAAAAGCTAAGACTTTCAAAATTATAATTAACTTTGTGTAATCATCTTTTTAGAAAAAATTACTTTTTAGAAATCAATTTATTGTGTCTGACTGTCTCATCATAGCATTTAGGAGATTCCTATCGATAACGTTGATCAAGCGCACCGACCAGAATTATTAAAGCACTCAATGAGAAAAATAACACAAAATCATCTTCTATATGATAAACATGCCTCTTAAAAATTTTACAAATATTCTTTGCTCGTTTTAAGAACAAAATCCAATTATACTTATAAATATCTTATTAAAAATATTTGCAAATTTTAAATTGTTGTTTTCATCCATAATCAATGAATACAAGAATAAACTCATCAAGATATCCGTAGAATACTCGATTCATAAGATGGATGAAATAAGTTAGAAGGTTCGTCAAACCGAATGACATAACAAACCACTCACAAGAATCATAACGAATGCGGAATGCGGTAAGTGCAATGCTACCCTCCACAACTTGTAGCTGATGAAAACCGATGGCAAGGTCGAGCTGAAAAGACCTCAGCGCCACACAATAGATTGCTTAGGTGATAACCCTAAGACAAGCTCAAATATACCGGAAAATTCACAAACTACTTGAATGAGAGAAATAACATTCTCCTCATCATGTAGGTTTAAAGAATAAAACGATACAACCGAATTTGGAAATCAAAATCATTAAGAACAATAGAAATTTGCTTAACAGATTGAGGATGTCGAAGATGGATAGTCCTCACTGGACATAGGATATGGGCTTTTGAACTTAATATGCCTCTTCTTATTGATGTTGAAGTTTTGTTTGGCATCCACAACTTCAACATCACTTTCTTTATCGGCCTCTTCTAGTCGAAGAGTGATATCTACAAACTGGTCGAAAGGCACTTCTAATTTCAAAGGTAAAACCTTTTTAGGGTTCTTACTCAAAGCACAAATAAACCTTTGATTCTTTACAAGATCCAAAAGTTGTTGGGCAGACATGAATACGCCATCCAGAGAACGTCTAATGGATTGACCAGCGCTAAGACTGCCAGATCTAACCATTTCTCTTCTTTAAGAAAAAAAGAAGAGGAAAAAGGTTATTCTCAAAATGAATATCAAACAAACTTGATTGATAAAACAAGGCATCATAAAAGAAAATAAGATAGAACGGTACGAAGACTCGAATTAAATCCTATGGCACGATTCCTAAGAAAGACTTAGGACATGATCCTTGCTAGATAATTCTACATTGTTCCGAATTTTGGCTCTGATACCAAGCTGTGACGCCCCACCTCTATACCCACGCTAACCAAAAACACTACGGTGTAGTGCTGTCAATTAGCATGGAGAATAAGGCTGTTGAGGAGCGACCATCCGTGTAACTTCTTTGTGCGAGCACCGATATGTCAGATAGAATAGAATGTGTATCTTTTAAGGAGGAAATCCGACATACCGATACAAACACAAAGCTATCACATAGTGGCTATATATAATCTTCGGAAATAAATATAGAAATAAACGTAACACAAATCAGTCACAGACAATTCATATCACAAAGGCGGAAATAGATATGAATATAACACATGAAAGTGTACATCAGAGTAGTGGTCAAATAAGATCCACAATAACACAAATGAATAGATACAAGTGCAAGACAATAGAATATGTATACATCAAGGAGTCTAATCTCAAATGTATACAACAAACACTACTAAACTAGAGTAGTTAGCCAAAAGTCAGATGATGGTTCTAGATAGGAAGTCATGAGGAAGCACCTGTAAAAATCTCAGTCTGACCCGAGTATTATTTAAGAAGAAAATAATAAACGGATCAGTCTAGCTATAATTATCAGATAAAATGATATAGAACAAGAGATATGGCATAAACATATAATAACTATAAAAGCATACTACTACAAGTATGAAAATGATAATCAACAAGAGATTAATCAATATCACAAGAATCTTCTCAAAGATTAAAAGAATGTCATATTCTTAATTTAATTAACCAAACCACAGTAAATGACACACATATCAATGCCAACTGAAAAAGGTGGTGAAACATAAATCCCAGAAATCAACACACGAAATCTAGAAATCACAAAAAGGGGGAAGTCCGAACACACGGACGAGAATTTTCCGAACACACGGATGAAGAGACATTGCACATTGCTAGTCTAAATCACAAGAATGATCGTCATGATCATAAGGAAGTGTCAATCACACTAAGCTAGTAAATATATGAGTTTAGCTTCATGTCCCATAACCACTTGCTTAACTTAAATATTTACAAACAAGCTGTAAATCTCCACTAGGAAATTGTCACAAGAGTTTCAATATGTGTGCATCGAAATCACACCAATGAGGTATAGACTAACCTTGAAGATAAAGAGATATGTGTGAATAGAAATCACACAAATGGTGTCTAGTCTAACCTCGCAAACAAAGAGACATCGCTCAATCGCTAGTCTAAATCATAAAATGATCATCATCGATCATGAGGAAGTGTCAATTACACTAAGCTAGTAAATATAAGAGTTTAGCTTCATGTCCCATAACCACTTGCTTAACTCAAATATTTACGAACAAACTGTAGATCTCCACTAGAAAATTGTCACAAGAGGTTCAATCGAACAAGTCCAAAAATTAACCGACGAAGTAAACGCAAGCGTTTCATACCACTTGTTTTGCTAAGCCGTTTAATTATATTTTCTCATACGAATGAGGTAAAGGTTTGTATATACTAATAGATTGGAAAACGGTTTTAAGAAACGAGCTTTGATATTGAAAATAGAGTTGAAATCGTTTTAATGAAAGGGTTTTGATATTTACTACTAGTATAGAAAACCTTTATATTTCAAAGTGACAAATCATAGAAATGATTGTAAAAACAATCAATCATAAAAGTTCACATTCGAAGACGTGAATAAAATCCAAAGAAATCAATTCCCAAAACCATCAAAGTAAGAAGTTCTGATGAATGTTTTACGGATAAGATCGCCTACGCAGAGGTGTACGGGGTTCGACCTAACGAGGTACCATCCCGAAAGAGGAGTCATCAAAGTCTTAAGAAATGATAACAACACATAGGAGAGAACACGAATCGATTAAAGTTGGAAATTCAAACAAATAGACAATATAGGCAAAATTGGCAAAATAGGAGCAGGTCGGTCAACCGGAATCCCTGAGTCGGTTGACTGAACCAGAGATAGAAGTGCTCGGGTAGCAGGTCGGTCGACCGGAATCTGTAGTCGGTCGACCGGACCTAAAAACAGCGAAGTGCTTTGCACTTTGGAAGCAGGTCGGTCGACCGGCTACAGAGCTCGGTCGGCCGGACCTGTAACCTGCACTTCCAAACAGAGGCAGGGAAGTGCCTGGGAAGCAGGTCGGTCGACCGGACCCTGAGTTCGGTCGACTGGAGCCTGTTGCCAGCACTCCCATGCCTATTTTATGAATGCCAATCCCTTCCAACTTTCAATCGGTCGAGCAACGGCACTAAGGGTTTACGCCAATCGACTACCCGGCCATATACGCTCTTCGATTCATCACCAAAAACGTGATCAAAATATCAAAGTTAGGATTTTCGAAGAATTGAACTCAGAACACTAAAAATTGGAATAATCACCAAATCAATCCAAACCAAAAGAAATTGCACAAGAATAAGTTTTAGGAATTCATACCTAACAATCGAAGATTATTATAGACTAAGATGTGAGATAAAAATCTCACCTTTGAACCCAAACGAATGAAGAAGATGCTATGGAGCAATGGCAAGAGCAACTACTCTACAATTCCAACTCAACAAGCTTGAATTCAAAGCTTAAAAAGAAAAACATTCCCAAAGTTAGGTTTAGGAATTTCTGAAATTGGAAGGAGAAAGAGTTGGAGAAGGAGAAGGAGGTGCTTACCAATGGGTTCTCTTTGATTTTGGAGCTAGAAGTTGGATTTGCAAGAGGAACTAGGGCTTGGGAATTCTAATTTCCCATCTCTCCCACCATTTTTGCTTTAGAACTGAGCAAGAGGAGGAAGTGAGAGTGAATGGGGAGGGATGGTTCAGTTTGGGGTTTAAGTTGGCAAAGGGGTTGAACCCAAAACCAAACCCAAAGTGCAAATGGTCAAATTTTTGACTAGCTCCAAACCTATCGAAGCTTACACTCAAAAAGATCGCAAACGACATTTTGAACTCAATGGAGGTGGTCTCGAGTCCTAATTCGACTGTTTGCAAAAAGTAGCTTTTCGGACCAAAATCCGACGAACGATGAAATATTTAAATAAAATATTTAAATATAAAATCGACAAATATGCGGGTTGTTACAGATGTGACGCCCCACCTCTATACTCACACTAGCCAAGGACACTACGGGGTAATGCCGTCGACTAGCACGAAGACTAAGGCTGTTGAGGAGCGACCATCTATGTAATTGCTTTATGCAAGTACCGATATGTCAGATAATATAACTTACATTTCATTTCAAGAGGAAATCCGACATATCAAATACAAACTCAAAGCTACCACACAGTGGATATGTGGACTTTGGAAACAAATATAGAAAAAAGCATAACACAAATCAGTCATAGATATTCATATCACAAAGGCGGAAACAGATATGAATATAACACATAGAAGTGTACATCAAAGTAGTGGTCATACAAGATCCACTACATCACAAAAGAATAGGTACAAGTGCTAGACAAAAGAAAATGTATACATCAAGGAGTCTCTATCTCGAATGTATAACAAAAAAAACTACTAAGCTAAAGTAGTTAGCCAAAAGTTAGGTGACGAACCCTGATACGAAGTCAAGCAGAAGCACCTGAAATACCTCGGTCTGACCCGAGTATTATTTAAGAAGAAAATAATAAACAGATCAGTCTAGCTATAAATATCATATAAAATGAGATAGGATAAGAGATATGACAAAAACGTATGATAACAAAAATGCCATACTGTGACAAGTATACATAAGGTAACAACAAAATCATACAATATCTCAAATATTCTCAAACACCAAAAAGAATGTCATATTCTTTAAATTATTCACCAAAACACAAATATTGACAAAACATATCAATGCCAATCGCAAAAATCGGTAAAGCACAAATTCTAGAAATCAACAACCAGAAATCCAGAAATCACAAAGGGGGAAGGCCTATCACGAATGGGAGCATGAAAACTCATCAACACCTGTATAACAAATGAGACGCTATCCCATGAACCGAACATCGACGCACCTTAAATGATACACCCCATGCACAGTCGAACATCGACGCACCTAAAAAGATACGCCCCATGCAAAGTCGAACAAAGACGCACCTAAAAAGATACGCCCCATGCATAGACGAACATCGATGCACCTAAAAAGATACGTCCCATGCTCCAACTTATCGAGCCGATTGCTCCACGAACGGTCCAAAGACCATGGGTCGCTAGCCCATAAAAATGAGACGAAGCTCAATAGAACGGGGTACAGTCCCCCACATGGACAAAGAGACATCGCACATCGCTAGTCTAAACAAAAAAATGATCATCATCGATCATCAAGAAGTGTCAATTACACTAAGCTAGTAAATAAATGAGTTTAGCTTCATGTCCCATAACCACTGGATTAACTTAAATATTTACGAACAAATTGTAGATTTCCACTCGAAGATTGTAACGAGAGTTCAATCGAACAAGTCCAAGAATTAACCGATGAAGTAAACGCAAGCGTTTTATACCACTTGTTTTGCTAAGCAGTTTAATTAGATTTGTTATACGAATGAGGTAAATGTTTGTGTGTACTAATAGATTAGAAAACGGTTTTAAAAACAAGCTTTGTATTAAAAGTAACATTGAAATCATTTTGATGAAAGAGTTTGAGTATTACTACTTGTTAACGTTAAAATATGAACGATAACACCCGGTGTGTGTAATAAGATCGTGAAAGCACCACCCGTGTGACGGGAACAGAAATTAAGCAGGAAAATAGCAGAAATGCAGTAAATGAACAACAGATTTATAGTGGTTCGGCCCGTAATTGAGCCTACGTCCACTTTATAGTCTCTTATTGCTGATTTGGTTACAATTTGATACAAGTCTCTTCAAGAAACAGTACAATTCGATCACAAGAAACAATCTAGACTACTAGCTCAATCTTCGACGATGAAACTCGATGAATCCATCTCGGATGTAAGGAATTTCTCTCGAAGCTTGTTGTAGTGTCGTGAATGCTTGAAGGATCCTTGATTACTGAATGAATGAAGAGTTCGACGGAGTAACAGCGCTGTAGGAATGATTTGCCAAAAGTCCTTTTCATGTTGGAAGTGGTGGGGTATTTATAGGAGCTGATTTGGACTCTGGAAATTTTCCTAAGTCCTAAGTCATCGCCGACCTAGTATAAGTCGCTGCCGACTTATGATAGGTCATAGCCGGTTTATCAGTTCCAACACTTCCCTAGTAGTTCACCTCCTCTTCTGGTTTTACGCTTAAGTCCTAAGTCGCTGAAGACTTAAGGTAAGTCGGTGACGAGGTAAAGGTGTATAAGGTATCTCAGTTTTGTTAGGTCGGAGCAGAGTTAACGTGCAATCTTAAATCGGTAGTTTGTTAACTCGGCAAGCCTTGCTAACTCGCACTTTGTTAAATTGGTTGGCTTCCTTAAGTCGGTAGTTATTTTAGGTCGGCAGCTCCTCTTAGTGGTGGATTACCTTAAGTCGTCTCTTGTTAGGTCGTACGCTTCCTTATGTTGTGACTTGTTGAATCGGTATACTCTTCAACTTGGTAGGTCGCAAGTTCCCATAGGTCGGCAATCTGTTAAGTCGGAAGCTCTTGTTAACTCACAATTTGCTAGGTTGGTAGGCTTCTTTAAGTCGTTATGCCGTTAACTTTCTTAAGTCGGCAAGCACCTTAAGTCGGCCAGCATCCTAAGTCAACATACTTCTTAGGTCGGCAAACATCTTAACTCGGCTCCTGCTAGGTCGTGAGTCGAAAAGGGGGTTAACATTTGCCCCTCGAAGTATATGCCTAAACTATAGGTCGTATGCTTCGATTCTCTTAACTCTTTGGTTAGGTCGGAAACGACTTAACATATGCCTTAGGTCGTACACCGTGCAAGTCGACTCGCCTTCCAGCATATAAATAGTTGAATCCTTCTTCCTCTTCCTCATCTGTTCTTCTTCTCGAATCAGCCATTGACGCAATTTAGAGCTTTCAGAGATAAACTCCAACCATCCAATCGCTGATCATCTTCCTGTTATACTTCGTAAGTCGATCTGGTCATCGTTCACCCATGCTCACTGTCGAATCGATAACTCCCCAATTTTTGACTCCCATTTGTGTTTAGATGCTGCGATTCATTATGCATAACTCTTTGATTGTTTTGCAATCGCCATCGACCATGTTGTAGTTGTGATAGGGCAGTAATACATCGGATTCGCAGCAAATTTGATTTGATTTGAATTGGCTCCTTGGGTGGTCCAATGGTGTGATGGAATGAGGATCGTTATTGACTGTGAGGCTATTGGGTTAACGGGTTAAGAGTTAGGGAGGAAAATTGGTTGAGGTATTGGCTCGGTCACGACTTAGGGATTTCACGCGATCCAGTGATTTTCATGATTTAAGTCGGAACCGACTTAGCAGTTTCATGTGACCTAGGTTTTGAGTCGCTTCCGAGTTAGGACTTAGAGGACTGCTGACTTTGACCCATAGGGAATCTTCCTTAGGTCGTCACCGAGTTAGTACTTAAGCTTTCGGCCACTCAACAGATGATTTTTGAACTGTGCCTGGACTTCGAACTGTTGAACTATGAACCGTGTTGCATGCCTTTTTTTTACATATCGCTTCAATTTTTCAAACTAACAATCCTGCTTAATACAACATTCACAGAATACTGGGACAAATATACTATCACCGACTGCCCACATCGAATGACAGATTAGTTGGTAACGAGAAAGTTAAATTAAATGAATATGAACGAGATGCTGTACAATAACCAATTCAAGTGAAGTATTAAAACAAAATCATAATGGTCAAATGAAACTGACTTGTCTGTATTAACACTGCACTTGATCATTGACAAGTTCTGAAATTCTGTAATCGATTGATTGTCAACTAATTTAATTCCAGTTATGCTTGTCTTTTATTTTCATTAGTTTTTGCACAACACCTCACACTTTTAGGGAACGTGCACCTTCACATTTGAACATTCAGCTGATTGTGTAGAATGTCTTCTCCACAAGAAGGAACAGAGCAAACTGAAGATGCATTTCCAGTTGCTATCCCGCTAAACGATCCTCCAGAGAGGACTCCTACTACTTTAAGCCACAAAGCCTTTCGTCAACTATGCATCCAGTTTGGCATTGCGGAAGCTGATGCTTTGCTTCCCGAAATAAATGATACTGCTGACAGGCCGCCCCGTGGCTTTGTCGCAGTTAACCGCCAAATGTGCTCGAGCGGAGCTATCCCCCCATTCAATGAATGCATTCGAGAACTTCTTCTCCAACTATCTATTTCCCCTTTTCAGTTACATCCTAATGGCTACGCCATCTTGCTGGGACTATGCGTGCTTTTTAGGAGAACGCTGGGCCGCTTTCCTACCTTCGGAGAAATTCGCTATCTTTGTACTTTTGCCAAAAATAAAGATCATCCCTCCATCATAGTTGTAAGGAGTGCGAGAAATCGTAAGTTGATCACCGGTCTCCCTGAAAGTGTTCATAGTTTCCTGAGCCCGTTCTTCTATGTTCGCTGTCCTCCTGGGTTTTATGCTATTTGGAGAATAGGGAGTAAGATCACTTGCATTTGTTTCTTATGTTCTTTCAAACTTACCGAAGTTCGGGTTATCAAGTGCTAACTTCGCTCTTTTTTTCTTTTCAGCACTTCCTCCTCCTTCTAAAAATCTCAGTCACAAAGTGACTTTGGAGAGGCTTATGGCGGTGCCTGTAGAGGAGAGGAGTATCCAGTTTCTATTAGATGATGAGCTTTTGCACCAATTTGGGCTTCTACACCCTTCCAGGTCGACTCGAATTCATGGAATTCCTAGTTCCGATGCAGAAATGTCGGCTGCTTCGGGCTCTCAAGCAGAGGCGTCGAATGCCCCAGTTTCTGCGGAAGAAGCTGCATCAGAAACACCTGTCATGGATGCTGCTTTGATAAAGTGTTCCGGATCCACTGATGTTGTAGGGTTAGCTGGCAAGTCGGCAGTTCCCCCAATTATTGAGGAAGAAGAGAATCCTCGAGTTTTTGAAAAATCAACTGATGTGGAAGTTGAGAAGGAGAAATCTGTTGAACACTTGGGCGATGACACCTTTGATGGCTTGAGTGATATCATGATAACTTCTCAAGAGCTTTTCGGGGATAGCAATCAAAAAGCGACTTCTCCCGTTGTCGAGGCGACTTCTACCCTTAAACAAACCCAGATGCCAACTACGCCAATCGTCTCTGTTTCCACACTAAAGCGTGGTCTGTAATTTGACGCATGTAGTTTGCACGCCACACACACTTAGGATTTTTCGGCACTTATAAGCATTTATCTTCTTTTTCCTGGAAATTTCTAAACTTTACCCCTCTTCTGCTTTCAGGTTCTCCAATGGGACGTACAGGTTCATATTATGACTCATTCAAGTACCGTGGAGGCCGCGGCACCTATGACTTTAGGAAGTACCTTGATACCCCAAAAGAAACAGATGAAGAGAGGGCTCGAAGGAAGGCCCAGGAGAAGCGGGATTACGATCAGTGGCAAAGAAGGAAAGATGCCGAGCGATATGACTCTTCGCATAGAAGTGACTACTCTCATAAGCGGAAGTCTTACGATGATAAGGGAAAAACTCAGATTGCCGATGAACCGAGCAAACGATCTAAACCGATTGACGCGTCTGAAATTTCTGAAAAGACTGACGCTCCCATTCCTTCCGATATTCTAGCTAGCTCTCCTCCTCTGAAGAAATCTGACATTCAGACTATCATTAACAGACCGCAATATCAAGTCAAGGACGGCCCCCCAACACTTCAGAGCCGTTTTCCGAATTGGTGCCTAAAAGGGGTACGCTTTGACTTGGACATAGTTCTGATTGATAAATCAGACATGCTTAGCAGTCTTGACGCAGTCAGGCTTAATATCGAGAGGATGTCGCAGTGGCAGAAGCTTGTCGATGAACTCCAAAGGGTTAATCGTGCAAACCTTGAGGCAATGCTGACTATGGAAAACGACAAGGCGGAGTGGGACAAAATTTGCAAACAGCATAATCTTGAGATGACAAATATTGCTGATGGTTATGCAAAACTTGGGTCCGAGGTTAAAAAACTTAAGGAAGATCTTGCCTCTTCTTCTGCATCTCATATTCAAAAAGAAGAAGTCTTTCAAAAACAAATGCGGGATGCCCATGCTGCACAGAGAGATGTTGAAATGAAGCTTGCCGCTGAACAGCATATTACTGAGAAATACCGCACAGAAAACATCGATTTGCGGGAAAAGGTCACCTCTCAGAACGCATAGATTGAGTTACTAAAGTCTCGACTTGCTAAAGTTGAGGCAGAGCGTGATGAGGCTACCGCTGGCCGGGTTGCTGCCGTTGCCGAAAAGGAAGCGGCTGAGCAATCACATGAGGCAACGAAAGCAGACATCAGCTCTACCTTATTCGACTTTTATTTACACAGCGTTCTGGGTCGTGGGAGCCTCTCTTTTCTTGGACCTGATTATGAAATTACATTGGCTGAAGTGTGGGAAGTCGCGATGGATATGCTTGGCGGGGCCGGCTATAATGAGCTGGAACTTGAGGAGCGCTATCTCAATGATGAGGATCGTGCCGCTCTTGTTAAGGGGAAGGAGCTACTTGCCAAAGTACGAGCTGAAACAACGGGAGAAGAGCCTCCAAAAGAAGAAGCTCCTTTAACTGCCCCCGTTCAAACTTCCACTTCAGCCGACGTTAATATTATAGATTCCAGCTCTCATTCTTTACATCTAGCTAAAGTTGCCCAGGAGACTGCAACTACTCCTACTGAAGATGAGGCACTGGATGATACTGAAGCCGAGAAGTTTGAGGTGGATCTTGCAAAGCCAACTCCTCCAGGTACTCTTGGTGTCGTCTCGGGTCTAATGAACCAGTCATTTGACTTAGCCGAATTCGATGACCTTCTTACTTGTTACTTAAACTTTGATGAACCAATGCCTTCTTTATTTTCGGAGGATGCTGATTTTAACTTCTTTTCTTCTACAGCGGAAGCACCAAGCACCATACAAGCTTTCACTCCTTCGATTGCCGTCCCTCCGTCTTCCCAAATTACTCCTCCTTCTGCTTCCCAACCGGGATCACAGGCAGAGAAAATCGAAGCTCTTCAAGGCTTGGATGATCCGGCTGCTTCTCAGGAACAGAAGGCGGAGGATTTGGAAGACATTGAGAAGACCCCGGAGCGGTCTCTTGATGACGACACGAAGCTTTCAACACTGCTTGCTACTCCAGGGAGCGAGTCTTCTTCAAAGAGGAAGGGGAAGCGTGCTGTAAGGAAGAAGAAGAAGACTTCCACTGAAGATGAAGCAGTAGTTGATCTGGCCGCACCGCTTTCTCCTTCTGACCCTGCCCGTTCACAACGACTTCAAAAGCTAGTCATTAGGCCGCGAAAGGGATCCAAAGGTGGTGAGAAGAAGGAATAATCAAGCTGGACGTTCTACTTGTTATTTTTGCCCTTTGCATGTATTGACCGGGGATTGTGCGGGTACCGGTCCCCGCTTTTGCTTTTTGAGATATCTGCACATGTAAAGAATTTTCATAGTACTAAATAAAACAATTATTTTACTTGTACAAACTCTTGTGTATGTGAGAATGATCTATCTTTTATTTTTAGTGTAGAACAAACGATTCTTCTTACTTGTGCAAACTTTTTGTCTGCGTTTGAGAATGCATTTATTCCACAGCTTTTTCGCGTGATATTGTTATGTGCTTGTGGTATGTTGCTTGAATACTGCTTTTTATTGTTGTAGCCGTATCATATGATATTGCCCCTATACCACAAGTGCTTTACAATATCTTTCGCTTTTAGCGAGACCTGTACTCTTATTTTCCATAGAATAACTATTCCATCTTTGAGGGAATGATTATTCTACTTAAACGGAGCGTGTCTCATTTTCGGATAAGTTTTCACGCTTCAACCTTCGGAGATGTTTACTTCATGTTTTTGAGAAGTGAATTCTCCTACGCGGTAAGGCGAATCTCAGAAGAAGATATTACTTAGCACTTCGATTTATGGGGAAGAGTTTTTTTTTTTTTTTAAGACGAACAAGTAGGTCTTCCTTAAGAACCGAAGTGTGCCTCTAAGGAGGGCTTTATTTTGGTATTTTTGAGGAGTAGCATGTGGACTCCGAAGAGTAGCATTATGCTTTGTGGGGTATTGGTGTGCCTCCGAAGAGGTCTTGTGCTTCCAAAGAAGTCTTGATTTTGGTCTCCGAAGAGAAGCAATTTTTGTATTTCTACTCGGGTGAAGTGGGTCTCCGAAGAGAAGCATTTTGCACTTTTACCCTGGTGAAATGTGCCTCCGAAAAGGGCTTTTACCTCCGAAGATGGCTTGTGCTTCCGAAGAGGGCTTGTGCCTCCGAAAAGGGCTTTTGCCTCCGAAGATGGCTTGTGCCTCCGAAGAGGGCTTGTGCTTGTGATTGCCTGGAAGTTACTTTCTCATGGTCAGAGGTCTACGGGGCGAACGCAAGTTGCTTGATTGGATGTTTGCTTGCACAAACGATCGCAATTAACTAACAAGATGCCCCTTTGGTAGTCCCACCGATCTTTTTGATTGAGTAAAGCACTCCCATTTATTGGCGTGCCTCGTTAGAGGGCTTTGGTTTGTTGGTGTGCCTGGTAGGTTGCGTCTCAGGGGCGAGTGGATCCACGGGGCGGACATACGCTATCTGGTCGGATGCATCACGACCAGTTAGCGAGGGTCTTGTTCCTTCCGATTGGGAAGGCGTCCCTTTAGTGGATCTCTCGGCCTTCCTGTTGAGAAGCATACCTCCCTTTGTCTGCTTCTTTGTTTGCTTGGCAATTTTCTCTCATCATTTGCCCATTAGTGATCTCTTATCATCATTTCCAAGCACATCTTTTTTCCTTTTGCGAGTAAATTGCTTCATCCGAAGGAGTGTTCTTCACCGTTGAATGACTTCACGAGACAAACGCGAGTTATCTAGTTGGATGCCCGTTCATAACGACAATCTCAACTAGTGAACAAAGGTTTGTCCCAGTAAAGTCGCCAACTCTTTATGTGAAGTTTTCCTTGCGTAGGATTTGAGTTTGGAATTTTTGTTGTTTGGTTTTTGTGCATTAGCTGATTTATAGAGGTCGCTTAGCTTTGTGATGAGCAAGACTTGTTATAATGTCCTGCAATTTTGAATCGATATTTTAGCGATACATTTAAAGTATTTACATATCGAAATAAAACAGGCATTATGAAATAGTAAAGAACACAAGATTTATAGTGGTTCGGCCAAGAATCGGGCCTACGTCCACTTTATAGCTTTCATTCATTTACACTGATTTACAATGTTTCACAATACAACTGATACATTCATCATCATTTTACAATTTTGAGCAGAGCTCCTTTCAAGTAAAATAAGGGCGCAAATGATTGCTGTTCTAGGCCCTGGGAATTGGATCTCCTTCAACAGTTATGAGTTTGAAAGTGCCATCAAGAAGTTTAGTGCCTATAACATATGGCCCTTCCCAGTTTGGCCCAAACACACCAGTTGCTGTCATGATCCTTTTCAAAACCAAGTCTCCGATTTCAAAGCTGCGTTGGCGAACTTTGGAATTGAAATGCCTGGCTATTCTCTGCTGATGAGCTGAAACTCTGAGCCTAGCTTCCTCTCTTTTCTCATCAAGAAAATCAAGCGCTTCAAGTTGCAGTTTTTCATTTTCGGTTTCATTGAAATGAACTCTTCTATGCGAAGGAACCTCTACTTCTACTGGAATCATTGCCTCAGATCCGTATTCCAGTGAAAATGGAGTGTGCCCAGTCGCAGTTTTGTGAGTAGTTCTGTACGCCCATAGTGCTAATGGAAGCTTATCAACCCAACCACCTTTTGCTTTTTCAAGTTGCTTTTTGATAGTTGACTTGATGATCTTGTTAACTGCTTCCACTTGCCCATTTGCCTGCGGATGAGCCACTGCTGAGAAGCTTTTTCGAATTCTGAATCGTTTGCAAAAATCCTGGAATTCTTCACTTTCAAATTGAGTGCCATTGTCGGTGATTATCTTCTGTGGCACCCCATATCTGCAAATGATATTCTTCGTTACAAAATTTATCATCTTTTTAGAAGTGATGGTGGCCAAAGGTTCAGCTTCAGCCCACTTAGTGAAATAATCAACGGCAACAATAGCATATTTAATCCCTGATTTGGCGATCGGTAATGGTCCAATTAGGTCTATCCCCCAGATGGCAAATGGCCATGGACTGACCATTTGTGTGAGTTCAGTGGAGGGTGCTCTTGGGATTTTTGCAAATCGTTGGCATTTGTCACATTTCCTGGAAAAAGTTGCAGCATCTCGATTGATATCCGGCCAGAAGTATCCATAACGGAGAATTTTCTTTGCAAGTGTTTGACCACCTGAATGGTCTCCACATTCTCCTCCGTGCACCTCTGTTAAGATTGTCTTGGCTTCTTCCTTAGTTACATATCGGAGTAGTGGGGTTGAAAATCCCCGCCTGTATAATCGGCCATCTTGAATTATATACCTCGATGCTTTTCTTAATAATTTTCGACGTTCCTTAGAACTCTCTGGCAGGGAACCACTGAGTAAGTATTCTTTGATTGGAGTCATCCATGATTCATGCTCTTGAGACGTAGTCATAATCCAATCAATATCCATTTCATCAATGCTTGGAGCTGACAGAACTTCTACAGGAACTAATCCCAGCAATTGAGCTTCTCCAGAACTTGAGTACTTTGCTAAAGAATCCGCCTTCATATTTTCCTCTCGGGGTATGTGGCTTATTGAGTAGTGATCTAAATCATTGAGGAGTTCGGAAGTTTTTTTCAAATATGCAGGCAAATTCCCTCCTTTGGCTTGGAATTCCTTCTTCACCTGGCAGACAATAAGCTGAGAATCACTGAAAATCTGTATCACTTTGATATTCAATTCCTTGGCGATTTTCAATCCGGCAATAAGGGCTTCATATTCTGCTTCATTGTTTGTCGAAGGAAATTCCAGTCTCAATGCATAACATAATGATCGTCCTTCGGGAGTTTCGAGCACAACTCCTGCCCCAGAACAATAGTCATTTCTCGAGCCATCAACATACAACTTCCACTGTATCGGAATGCAGTCAGTTGTTTCTTCCTTACTGTCACCTTTGTCAGTGGATTCTGCAATGAAATCTGCTAAAGCTTGTCCGTTAATTGCTCTTCAGGGATGGTAAGTGATGTCATATTGGCTGAGCTCTATGTTCCACTTCAAGAGACGACCCGAAGTTTCAGGACGATACAGGACTTGCTTCAAAGGTTGATCAGTCAGGACCTTGATAGGATGAGATTGAAAATAAGGTCTCAACTTCCTGGAAGCGATTAGCAGACAATAAGCAAGTTTTTCTATCTTTGAATAATTCATTTCAGCTCCAGCGAACCGTTTGCTGATGTAGTAAACTGGACGTTGTATTTTCGTATCTTCTCGTACAAGTGCTGCACTTAAAGCATGGGATGAAATTGCTAAATAGATGAAGAGGTCTTCACCATCACTAGGCTTGGAGAGGACCGGAGGAGTTCTCATATGATGAATCAGTTGATCGAAAGCATTCTGACATTCAGGAGTCCATTCGAAATTTTTCTTTCCTTTCTTTAGAGCATCAAAGAAGGGAATGCATTTGTCTGTGGCCTTGGAAATGAAGCGACTAAGAGCGGCAACCTTCCCATTGAGACTTTGCAGTTCTTTCTTTGTTCTAGGGGCTTTAACTTCTCTTAGAGCTGTGATTTGAGCAGGATTGGCCTCGATGCCCCTAGCGCTCACAATGAAACCCAGGAATTTCCCAGACTCTACTCCGAATGAACATTTCAATGGATTGAGCTTCATTCCGTACTTCCGAAGAATTGAGAACATCTCTGCCAAGTGATCCATGTGGTCTACTGCTTTCTTTGACTTTACTAACATATCATCAACATAGACTTCCATTGTTTTGCCGATCTGTGGCTTGAACATAGCGTTGACAAGTCTTTGGTATGTTGCCCCTGCATTCTTCAACCCGAATGGCATGACTTTGTAACAGTAGAGTCCCACATCTGTAATAAAGCTTGTGTCCTCCTGATCTGGTTCATTCATCATAATCTGATTGTATCCGGAATAGGCATCCATAAAAGATAACAACTCATGTCCAGCCGTCCCATCTACTAGTTGATCGATTCTAGGCAACGGGAAGCAGTCTTTGGGGCAAGCTTTGTTCAGATCTGAGAAATCAATGCATACTCTCCACTTTCCATTTGCCTTCTTAACCAGTACTGGATTCGAAACCCAATTTGGATAAGTGGATTCTTTGATGAAATTATTCTCTAAGAGGCGATCTACTTCTTCCTTTAAAGCTGCTGATCTTTCTGGACCTTGAGTTCTTCTTTTCTGTTTTACCGGTGCGAATTTCGGATCAACATTCAGAGTATGAACAGCAATTGTTGGAGAGATTCCGCACATATCAGCATGACACCAAGCGAACACGTCCAGATTTGCTTTTAGAAATGATATCAGTGTATTTTGAACTGTTGTACTTAGTTGCGAACCCACATTAAGCACTTTATTTGGGTCTTTGGAGTCGACAGGTATTGGTACCGTAACTTCCACAGGCACCACTCTATTTTCCTCTGCACTAGATTTTCTGGGGTCCATTTCCCGCCTTGCACCACTATGCTCTCCAGTGCAGGGGCCACCCTGTATTTGCTATAAGGTTGGGTTTTTGATGTGGAGGGGAGCTGCCGCATCTTTACCCATCTCTCTCTTTCTGGCTTCTCGAAGCTCTATAAGATAACATTCACGTCCAGCATTTTGATCTCCCTTGATGACACCAACACCATTTTCTGTAGGAAACTTCATAGTTAAGCACCACGGGGCCAAAATGGCCTTGAATGCAGCTAGAGCTGGCCTGCCTAGGAAAGCATTGTAGGCAGAAAATCCATCGACAATCACAAAGGTTTGTTTTCGAGCTACCCTTTTCTGCCCTTCACCAAGTTCCACGAACAAATCGACAGTTCCGATTGGTTGCTGTGGTTCCCCAGTGAAACCAACGATCTTTTGTGATGAAGCTTGAACGTCGGTCATTGGGATCTTCATCTGGTCAAATGTTTTCTTGAAAAGTATATTGCAGGAAGCACCGCAATCAATGAGTACTCGTCTTACTATTGCTGGCCCAATTCCTGCAGAAATAACTAAGGGGTCTATGGTCGGAGCTTCAATACCAATAGAATCCCTAGCCTTGAACAAAATATCATTATCTGAAATCTTTTGCTGTTTTAGGGGTACTGTGTTTTCTACAGCAAAAACATCTTCTTCTGCCGGGATATACTTCAAAGCGTGAGCATATCGTTCCATCTCACCCCAGCTTTTGCCTGCTGGGTGTGGGCCCCCTGAAATGACGTTGATAACGGGCCTCTCAGATTCTTGTGCCGCAGCACCTTTACTTGAGTCTGACGGCTGATTAGAGGGTTGTTGTCTCTGAGTAGACGAAGATGGATCACTTCTGTTTTTCTTGACATATTGTTGCAGCTTGTTTTCTCTCAATAATTCTTCAATTAAGCTCTTTAAGTGACGACAGTCATTGGTATCATGACCAGGTTGGTTGTGAAAACGACAGAACTTTCCATTTCTCATAGCGCCCTTTCCTGGTTTTATCTCAGCCGGTTTGGGATAATCCACAGCATCTTTGGTGGCGAAGAAGATATTTTCCAAAGTGTCGGTCAATGGAGTGAAATCTGAGGGTTTGAAGAAGCGAGGTTTCTTTATATCCTTTTGTTTCTTCCCCTCGTGATTTTCCCTTTTCTGACCTCCGAAATCTTTCTTTTCCGAAGCGGCAGTATTATTTTCCACCTTTGTTGCCACCACCTTCATTGATGCTGGAAGATTTTCCAAGCGTATGAATTCATCGGCTTTCTTGTAGAATTTCTCGAGAGAATTTGGCTCTTTCATCTTCAGCCATTTTCCAAATTCGCTCGATTTGTCGATAGCACGCATCAAATAGGTCAAGATCATCCGTGGCTCTGCGTTATCAACTTCCGCCAGAGCTATATTGAAACGGTTCAGGAATGATTTAATATGTTCTCCTGGATTCTGTTCAAGACTGGATAATGACATTATGTCCTTTGCCTTTGAAGCGTATAGCCTGAATTGCTCTTTAAACTTTCTAGTCAGATCGGAAAACTGATCTACTGATCGGACAGGAAGTTTGGTGAACCAGAGAAGTGCCACTCCTTCCAAATATACTGGGAAATACCGGCACTTGATTTCATCAGTTGCTCTCGCACCGGTCATGTGCCAATCATACTTATACAAGAATTGGTTTGGATCACTTGTTCCCCGATAAGCAGGAATGGTAGGGGGAAAAAATTTTCTAGGAAATTCAGCCTTTAGAATCTTCTCGGTAAATGGAGTCTTGCTTGGCACGAATCCCCATTCACTCTCATCTTCACCTCTCTGCATGCTCTCTTTCATTATTTGCTTGATCATGCCAGAAAGATATTCCTCATTGTTCAAAGATTTTGCGGAGTAGACTTCTGCCATTTTCTCAGATGTTTGCCCGGGCAGATTTTCGTGGAAAATTGGCGATGGTCTAGATCCTTCAGCTCGGAGGGGTGCCCCTTCAGCAGCACCTGATCCTCCTTGAGGAATATTCCTCCCTTCGGAGTTGCGAAGGGCATCAGCGGTGTTTTCTTCATTACCCACTGGTCTTTGGTTGGCACCAAGCAGAGCGTTCAGTTTTTCCATCATCAGATTGTTTTGAGTCTCAATCTGCTGGTATAGTCCGGATACAGCAGCGTCTAGCTCCTCTCGCGTCACCCCAACGCTTGGAGCTGCTTGACTTGGTGAAGCAGAGGTGGCGGTATCATCATGAACATTTTCAGATCTGACAACCTTTCGTTTCCTTCCAGGAGCCATTATGTCTGATAGACTTCTAGTTCTGTAGGAAATCTTTTCAACAAACTTGTGTGAAGCAATGATGGATGGTAGCCTGAGTTGGGTTCTCGGTGAAAGCACCAAAATGTTAACGTTAAAATATGAACGATAACACCCGGTGTGTGTAATAAGATCGTGAAAGCACCACCCGTGTGACGGGAACAGAAATTAAGCAGGAAAATAGCAGAAATGCAGTAAATGAACAACAGATTTATAGTGGTTCGGCCCGTAATTGAGCCTACGTCCACTTTATAGTCTCTTATTGCTGATTTGGTTACAATTTGATACAAGTCTCTTCAAGAAACAGTACAATTCGATCACAAGAAACAATCTAGACTACTAGCTCAATCTTCGACGATGAAACTCGATGAATCCATCTCGGATGTAAGGAATTTCTCTCGAAGCTTGTTGTAGTGTCGTGAATGCTTGAAGGATCCTTGATTACTGAATGAATGAAGAGTTCGACGGAGTAACAGCGCTGTAGGAATGATTTGCCAAAAGTCCTTTTCATGTTGGAAGTGGTGGGGTATTTATAGGAGCTGATTTGGACTCTGGAAATTTTCCTAAGTCCTAAGTCATCGCCGACCTAGTATAAGTCGCTGCCGACTTATGATAGGTCATAGCCGGTTTATCAGTTCCAACACTTCCCTAGTAGTTCACCTCCTCTTCTGGTTTTACGCTTAAGTCCTAAGTCGCTGAAGACTTAAGGTAAGTCGGTGACGAGGTAAAGGTGTATAAGGTATCTCAGTGTTGTTAGGTCGGAGCAGAGTTAACGTGCAATCTTAAATCGGTAGTTTGTTAACTCGGCAAGCCTTGCTAACTCGCACTTTGTTAAATTGGTTGGCTTCCTTAAGTCGGTAGTTATTTTAGGTCGGCAGCTCCTCTTAGTGGTGGATTACCTTAAGTCGTCTCTTGTTAGGTCGTACGCTTCCTTATGTTGTGACTTGTTGAATCGGTATACTCTTCAACTTGGTAGGTCGCAAGTTCCCATAGGTCGGCAATCTGTTAAGTCGGAAGCTCTTGTTAACTCACAATTTGCTAGGTCGGTAGGCTTCTTTAAGTCGTTATGCCGTTAACTTTCTTAAGTCGGCAAGCACCTTAAGTCGGCCAGCATCCTAAGTCAACATACTTCTTAGGTCGGCAAACATCTTAACTCGGCTCCTGCTAGGTCGTGAGTCGAAAAGGGGGTTAACACTACTAGTATAGAAACCTTAGCATTTTAAAGTGACAAACCATAGAAATGAATGTAGAAACAATCAATCGCCAAAAATTCACATTTGAAGACGTGAATCAAATCCATAGAAATCGATACCAAATCCATCAAAATGTATATTCCCAAAAATCCAAAGAAAGAAGTCATCAAAGTCGATAATAAGTGATAACAACTAACCGGATCAACAAAATTCGATTAAAATTGGAAATCCACTCTAAACAGCCAAAATAGGCAAATTAAACAGTTCCAGACGTCTGGTAGGTGTTTCCAGATGTCTGGCCCTGGGTTCTGGAAGTATATGAGTTTTTCTCCTTTCTCTTTTTAATTCCAGATCCATTTCAGACGTCTTAAATTTTCAACCAGACGTCTGAATTTGGTTTCAAACGTTTGGATTTTGTTCTAGACGTCTGGACTTTGTCTCTGCCATTTTTTTCTATTTCCAGAACCATTTCAGATGTCTGAAATTTTAAACCAGACGTCTGAATTTGGTTCCAGTTGTCTGAATTTTTCTGCTAGGCAAAAAAACAGCCTAGCCCAAAGAGGGTGAATCCAAATCAAAATGCGATCGAACGAGTGATGGATGTTAGGGATTTATGCCAATCGACAACCCAGCACTATAGGCTCTTCGATACATCACCAAAAACATGTTCAAGCATCCAAGATAGAATCTTTAAAGATTTCGACTTCAAAACACCAAAATTGGAAAATTGACCAAATCAATTCAAATAAAAAACAAATGAACATGAATAAAGGTTAGGAATTCATACCTAACAACAATAAAAGTTATAGACGTAGACGTGAGTTCAAAAACTCACCTTTAAAACTCAAAGACACGAATGAGAAGCTTTAAAACAAGGCAAGACCAATTCCTCTTCAATATACCTCTAGAATCTTCAATCTATTATCAAAGGTGAAGTTTTTCCTAAGTTAGATTATAGGAGTTTCTATAAATTGAAGAGAGATAGAGATGGAGAAGATGAAAAGGATTCTTACCTAACCTTCTCCTTGATTTTGGACTAGAATTTGAGTTTCCTAATCAAAACTAGGGTTTAGGAATTTCTATTTCCCATTCTTTCCCCAATTTTTACTTTAGCTTGAGTGTTAGGAAATAGAATGAGTGAATGGATGAAGGGTAGAGGAGTTAGGGTATTATGTTGCGTTAGTGGGCTGAAACCCAAACCCATAGCCCAAAATAGAAAAATAGCAAAATTCTACTCAACTCCAAACATATCGATGTTTATACTCAAAAAAGTTGTAAATGCCATTTTGGACTCGATGGAAGTGGTCTCGAGTCCCAATTCGAATGTTTACAAAAAGTAACATTTCGGACATATATCCGATTAACGATGCTATAGTTAAATAAAACATTTAAATATACAATCGTGAAATATGCGGGTTGTTACACACATGTAATTTAAGCCTTGTACACGTCAAAATTTTGCATAACATCTACAACAAAAGTTGTAGCTTATGTTATTTGCTTTTCGGAATGGGCAATTTCATTGAATTTAGATAAAGCATTTGAAAGTTATGGACCAATGAGCTTAGCTTAGTTTTTTTTCATTTCATTTCGGAACGGCAAGCACTACTCATCGAAAGATATATTTTTGCCTCATTTAAATTCAAAATTTTGGAAAATGATAAACATTTAAGTTGTTTCTTATGTAATTATCTAGCTGATGAAAGAAGAATCATCAAATCAGATCATTCCTTCATAAGTTGAGGATATACTATTATTCATGCATAATAATAAAGCTTATGTATTATTCCCAATCCATATTGTATAATTCATTTAAATCAAGAAACAGTGTTGCTTAAAACATGAAAACATGCCACTGCTTATGATTCAAGGTAGGAAAATCATGTTAACATGCTGCTTAAAACATGTCCAGGCAGTTATTTTGGTAAGCAAACAAGTTACCACTATATTCGAACTTTCAATTTCTAACGCAAGTACTTTATTATATTTCTGCTTCAGGCTTGTATGTAAATAAAGTGAGCAACTGTACATGGAATTATATATATAGTAAGCATGCTTTGACATTATATTTTACTTTCAGATTGGGGTAATGGTCTCAAAAGATCAGTTCAAGTTTAACATATATGAAGCCGGAAAATATGCTAGAAGATATGCTTAAATACACATCACAGCATGCTATTTATTTTAGAGTCCATATACACAAATGAAAGTGTATTTCGGTAACTAACTTTGCAACTAATAAGATGTCAAATTTTTTTTCCAGCTAAATCAAATGTGCAGGCAACTGACATTATGAACAAAAGGTAGCAAACTTCCTAAATACAAGCGCATGCAACTTCATGTCTCAGGTAGATGCAAACTTCATTTCTTAAGTAAATGCAATTTCATACTTTAGGGTCTAAAATTAAACATAGCAACAAACTCTGATTTTAAACCAACATAGCAGAGAATTATTACTGGTTCCAACAGTAAATATGTTTCATTTTATTAGTTCCTCAACTTCATCTGCAAAATATTTCACAAATTCTATATATATAAGTAATCTTCATTTATTTATTTTATTTTATTTACCTCAAATTTTAACACATGTAAATGAAATTGCACTTCTTTTAATTTTCTGAAACCAAATGTCTCTCTAAACAAAATACACATGAATTTCAAAAAAAATCTTATATTAAAATCAAGCTTCTTTAGATTTCATTTCTGAGATACTAAAGTGTGCTTGAGGTATGTGATTCAAATTTCAAATCATTATAGTGATGTAAAACAAGCATAGTCAGAAATAAGAAACAAACAAAGAAGGCTAGTCTAGAATATATACAAGATGCCTTCAAACCAAAAATTATTCTACCTTTAAATCCTCACTTAAATATTCAGAACCAAGATTTAAACAAGAAAGAGAACATGAAATTAAAGATGCAAGCATTGGAATGAATCTGGTTTTAACTAGAGTCATCTATATGTATATACTTAAACTACTTCACTTTATAATGAAAAAAAATCCAGAGAGGTTAATGTGTATACTAACATTGCTATATTGATGAATATGGAGATAGAGGTAACTTATATCAACACTTGAAGCTTTAAAGAAAGAAAGCACTCACTAAAAATATATTAAAGTGATGTATACTCATTTTTCGGGAAATTTTATAAAATTTTGTCAATTTATTTCCATCTAATCAAAGTATTCAGCTTTCGATAACTTATTACATTTATAAATGAATTGTAATTTCATTTCGAACTTCACTTGAAAAGTGAATTATTTGTGAATTTTAAAATTTATTCACTGATCTACATATAACCTCAACATATTATTTTATCATAGATATTAGTCGAAGTGGACGCTTTAACTTTAGTTGTATAATATAACTTATTTCCTTGAATAAACTAAATTTTAGTAATATTTATTCTTGGAGTTACCATAAATTCTCATATATGTGTATGTCTATATGTGTGTGTGTGTGTGTGTCTACTTATATAAAATGAGTATCAATTTTTTGAATACTTATTATCTCAAAAATTATTTTTCTCTTCAAAATATTCCTATGTATATAATCCTAACATTCACTACAACCTTAATATAATAGGTACCATCATTTAAAAGTATCCCATAAAATTTATTTAACATGCATCTCTTATAAATGAATATATAACATTTTACAAATGCAAAATTTATTTAAAATATAAATCCAACTCTCATTTTACATACTTTATTTTATATATCAAAATATCCTAAAGCATCTCCTTCAAAAATATAATTTATACACTTTTATAAAATATTATTTTATCTTCAAAGCAATCTTTCCAAACTGTTTACCTTATTATGTATAATATTTAGCTTATTTCAAAATTATAATTTTTTACAAAATTATTATATACTAAATATTATTACTGAAAACATTTTATTGTCCAAAACACTGTGTTTGAATGTCTCATCCTAGTGTTTAGGAAATTTCTATCGATAACGTTGATCAGGCGCACCAACTAGAATTCTTAAAGCACTCAATTGACAGTTTAACACAAAATTATTTTCTACAAGATATACATATTTCTTTTATAACTTTAGGCTTTTCCACATATTTGCTTGTTTATAATAATATAACCATATTCCATATATATGTGTTTCCAATATCAAAAAGATTTTAATTTAAACAGATGCTTGCTTTTAATAAAGTCCTTTCAAACAATCTTAATATCTACATATAAGAATAATTCATTGTGAAGACCCAAATTATTGAGATAAGAATAATTTTAATAAAATCAGTGAAAGGAGAATTTTCAAGGAAAAATATAGTTTGAAAATAAATATTGAGAATGAGTTAAATATATAATGAAGGGTATAGTTGTTTTCAGTAAAATAATAATGAGAAGAAAATAACTAAGTATGAGTAAGTCTTATATTCATATGTATGTATATATTGAATATAAATAGTCAGAAAGGAATAAAATGATAAAAGTAGACTTTTATAGTAATTAAAAATAAATAATAAGAAGGAAATGGTATTTCAAAGAGAAGGAATGAGGAAATGTGACTGAGTGTATATATGGATTATACATTATCATATGTTATATTTTTACAACCAGGAAAAATATAAAGTAATAAGGAAAACACTAGGGTAATTAAATATATGAATACATTTTATATATCAAGAGAAAAACAAATAGCTTGAAACATTAACAAGGAATTAATTGATAAAAGGATATACATGTATACATTACAGATTAGTGTTAAGAAATAATTAATGTAAGAAAGCCACATGAAAATAAGGTGTGTGTATGAAACATGCAAATAACATGCAAACCAGAAAAAAAAGGTAAAGCAACTGAAAATACCCAAAATGGAAATCAAAAAGAAAATGGCATTTCTAGCCATAACATCATATGCAGAATTCTCTCATTTGTGTGGGGATAAGATGGGTTTTTCACTCTACTAAAACCCTAAACAATGTTTTAAAAATTAAAGGGGGTAGCAGCAGTCTCATTTCAGAAAACAGAAAATATTAAGAAAAGAGGAAGGAAGGTGAGTGATTAATCAATCTTATGAGGTTTAAGGCATTAAGACCCAAGTTAAGGGCAGCCCTATTATTTTATAAAAACCATATCATGTTTGTGCTTGATCTATTTTTCTGAATAAATGAATGCTGAGAATGGTTGGTGTTTTAATAAATCTTTGGTTGATGCTTTGATTTGTTTTGATTGATTGTTTGATAAGAAAAATACCCTGATCACTGATATGGATCTAGTACCTTAAAACATTAGTTTATAAATATGTTTAGTAAGAAAAATACATTTTATTGAGAAGTAGGGTATTATTGGGAAATAAACTAGGCAGTGTGAATAAAGGAGATTCATGCTTATGTCTAGATTGTTTTAAAAATGAGATGAACAATGCAATAAATTATTTATGTGTTGATTTGTTTAGATCTTAATCTAAAATGTTTTATGGGTTTTTCTCAAAAACCTTACCCTATGTTCACAGTAGAATTGTGTGATATCCCGGGATTTATGGACAATATTAATTTAATAATCTGTTTAAATAATTAAATAGATTTGATGATTTTTGATAATAAATATTTGAATTGGTTTAATAATCTAATTAAATGAATATTTAATTAGTGAAATTATCCTTTAAAAATTAATAAGATGATTTCTATTTATAATGTATATACAATTGTATATATATTGTAAATAGATAAGCTTGTGTTTGAAATTTAAATAATAAATGAAATCTTGTTTAAAAATTTCTAATATATATATATTGATAGTTTGGAGATTTGGATTTATTTAAACAAAATAACTATATGGTTTAAAATGAGATTAATAATAAGGATTATTTTATTTCTTTTTGAATATTGCTTAATAAATATGATTTAAGAAGTATATATATATAAGTTTAGAATACAATTTACATATGATATGTTAATTCAATTGGTAATAGTAGTAAATTAATAATCTCTTTTAATATTGATAAAATGTTATTTTCAAACAATAATTATAATATATTGTTTTATATACAAATATAAATAGACTTTAATAAAATAAGATTGTTATTTTCAAATTGAAAGTGTAGTTATATATGTATGTATATAACATGATTTTAAATTGGATTTTAAATTTAATTTGAATTTGAATTTAGAATTTAAATTGAGGTAAGATTTTAAATAGTTTTGGATTTTATAAATATATGTATAAGCTTTTATATATATATATATAATTGGTTTATTTCTTTAAAAGTTATATATATATATATAAATAAGTAATAAGTGTTTTATAAATAAAGAAAAGTCTTTTATTTACATTTAAAATAAATATAAACTAATTAAAAGGACATGTGTAAATTCCTAAAGCTATATGGTAACAAGTGTTAATTTATTAACCACTAAGTGACAAATGTCAAGTTTTGTATTTTTGTTTTTCTTTTTATTTGAATAAATTATTTTCACTTATATATGCATCTACTTCTTATCTACATTTTCTTTTATTCTTTTTCAAAACTAAGAAAACATTCAGCTGTAAACAAAATATAGCTGAAGATAAATTCTCCTCTCAAAAGAAAATCTGAAATCAATATACTCCTCAAACCAAAATTCTCAAAAACAAATATGTAATTAAATTCTTCAAACCAGTAAAACATCTTCTGCAAAACCATAATCATCTATCTCAAATAACCTGAAATTCATATTTCACTTCTTAAAGTAATCAGAAAATCTGAAACAAGATTTCTCTCAACATTTCTCAAAAACAAATTCTCAAGAACAAACCTGAAATCATTTCCTCTCAAAAACTAAATCCCTGTAATTCATTTCTTCAAAAATCTGTAACCATTCTTCAATTCTCTCTAACCCATTTTCAAATCAAAGTCAAGCCTGCATTTTTCAAAGTCTGGAATAAAGCCTGCAATATGAAAGCAAGCAACCTGGAATCTAAGCAACACACATCACAAAGCAAGATTTTAGCAACATGCAAGTTTCCAGTTTTAAAGACAATGCAAGTTTTAAATCAAAACAAAGTAGCATTCTAGATTTCAAGTATCTGTTTCAAACTCTGTTCTTCATTTGAAATCTGGTGAGTAACTTACATTTTTTTTAAAAAAAAAACTTAAGTATATGATATCTGGTTGCATGCTATAAATCCTTGAATCTACGATGTAATATGCCTGCATGTTGTTTAATATGTTTGATATGTATGTATATCTTTATATATGGATGTAAATTGGTGTGCATGTATGTTATTTATATGTATCTCTGTTCCTAGTTTCAAGTTCAAAGTTTAATTTAAATCTTGTATCTTTTGACTTTGTCACTATTATGGTTTAAGTTAAAACCAATAATTGTTTGTTTAATCATGGATTTGTGTTTAAAATTTTATTTAAGTTAAAATAAAAAGGAAATTGCTCTGGAAAACATAGTGGAACAGGAAACTTTAGTTTTTGTTAAAATTTAAATATCTTAATTCAAAGGTACAGGCATATAATCTGAAATCATATCCTAAAACAAGAATTATAAAAGTAAAATCACAATTTTTACAGGGGTGTGGTACGAGCAGTTTGGGTTTGACCAGAATTTGAATTCTGGTTGATCTCTGATGATCTAGCTGGTTGTCGAAGGCGTGATTCTCCCTGGAGATAGCTAATTGATGGGTGAGGTTGGGAAAAATGCCAGGAAGGTATTCAAATCACCGGAGTGGTGGCTGGTGATTGATTTAGGCTGTAGCCCTAGATTTTGGCATGGTCGAGAAATTGGTGGTCAAGGAAGCTCTGGTGGATCGAGTTCCACCAGACCCTGGGAAATTGAAGTGGGGACGTAGTCAAAGTCGCGGCCAAACGTTCAGACGTTCTGATGGTCGGATAGGTGAATTCGAGATGCTTCCAGGTTGAAGTGTTGTTCCAGGATTTTTGTTCCAGGTGGGATGTGAAGCTCGATTTTGAATTCGAGTACTTGCCGAAACTCTGATGATCGGATTTTAGTGTGAAGGTGATCGTCGACTTGAGGAAGTGGTCGTAGGTGATCGGAGAGGCTGGGTTGATCTGTGCACGTGCACAAGTGTATCGGAAATGATTGGTTTCGTATTTGAGTTAGAGGAAGAAGAAGGTCTCGAGTATTTCTCGAGTGATAGCGTGAATAACTCGAAGCAGCTAGGGTTTTTACTCGAAGCAAATTGTGATGATCTCGGGTCTTTTAGAGTTGCAGTTTTTAAACCAGACAGAGGTATTTAAATTTTTTAAAATAAGTTTAAATGAAAAACAGAATTTAAAACCAAGTTTTAAATCAAAATTTAAGTCTGGATTCAAATCTAAAATTGTATTCTAGATTTAAGATTAATAAGTTTATAAAAATTTATAATGTTTTAACAAATTTAAGATTTAAAGTATAGTTTTAAAAAGAGTTGAATTTAAAAGAATTGATTTAAAAATCTTATAAACTTCTTTTATAAATGTTAAGTGTTCCTTAACATTTGGTTTTTAAAAAGATTTTATAAATTTGATTTAAAATTGGTTAAAAGTTAAATTTGTAATTATTTAAATCTTTAATTTTGAAATGAATTAAAGAAAGATTTTAAAGTAAATGTTTGAAGTCTTTTGTTAAAATAGTTAAAGGTTAATACTTTAATTTAGAAAGTAATTAAGGTTTAAATGATTTATAATAAATTAAATTAGTAAGGTAATAAAAGAGTAATTTAATTAATTAATGGTTTAGTGTTAATTAATTAAATAATTAGGATTATAAGTTAATTAATTAAGTGTTAATTAATTTGAGATTTAGAATCATTTGTTAAATAAGTATGAGTTATTAATAAATGATTAGAAATTAATTAATCAAGTGATTAGAAACTAATTTAAGAAATTAATTTAGTAATTAGAAATTAATTAAATGGTGATTAAAAATTTATTAATTAGTAATTAATAAATAGTTGATTAAAGATTAATTACTTAAAGAAAGTAATTAAAATTGTAAATAATTAATGAGGGATCATTGATTAGGGATTATTAAATAATTAATAAATAGGATTAATTTTGATAATCAAATAGATTAATTAATTAATAATAATCATTTTATGAAATTGGTTAAGTATAATTGCTTAATGGAAGTAATTTAAGAAATTAATTACTTAAGGTAATTAATTAAATAAATTTGATAAGTTTAAATTAATTTGTTTAATTAATTTAAGATAATCACTTGGTGATTTGATAATTACTTAAATGTAATTAGTGAAAGTATAAATTACTTAGGAAAGTAATTAAAGTTAATTAGTAAATGTAATTAACTAAAGATGGTTTAATAAAAGTAATTTGAGTTTAGTCACTTTGAATAATTAATCAAGGGATTAATTAATAGTTAATTAATTAATGAGTAATTAATTTATGAAGTGTAGTAATTAAGAGTAGTTAATTACTAAATGAGATTAATCAAAGGTGATTAATAAATGTGACTAATTAATTATTAATTTAAATAAGATAATTAATTAAGAATAATTAAGGATCATTAATTAATATAATTAATGATGTAAATAAGAATTGATTAATTAAGATTAATTAATAAATAATAAGTGATTAAAGTAATGAATTAATTAAGGATTAATGTAATTAAATATAGTTAATTAATTAATGAAGTAATTAAAGATTAATTACTAAAATGGTTTAAGATAATTAATTTGTGAAATTAATTAAGTATTAATTACTTAAAGTAATTAAAGGGTAATTAATCAGGAATGATTAATTAAGATGGATACTTAGGGTAAGATTAATTAATTGGTTTAATTAATAATTAAGTAAGCAGGATTTATAAAATGAAGTAATTAATTTAATTCACTTTAAATTAATTAGAGATAATATAAATCATTACTTAAGGATGGATGAATGATATTGAATGCTTTGCATTGTTGATATCTCTGATAAGAGATGTGCTGATCTATGATATAGATGTTTGGTTGGATTGAAATGATAATATGAATTATCTGTTTGGATGATAATATGGATTATCTATTGTAAATTATCTATCTATGTGTAGTATAGATAAGAATTGAATTGTTTTAACCTTAAAACAACTTGGCCCTTAAAAGATACGTTTTGGATTTCGATGAGACCGGGATCGGGTTTCCGTATACCGGGATTTTAGGTTTGGAGACCCGAATACCACATCGATCCAAATTAACGATAGGTCGTGAATCTCAAGTGAAGATGAAGATTCAGAGTGCAAGGGTTATTGTCGTTAACTCTGAGGGTGATTCCAACACGAGTGTAACGAGATAATGCCTTCGGTTTCGTTCGAACCCAGAACGAACTTGTATGGATTGAATGCTTTCAGAACATCGTCAGGTGGACGATGAGCATTCTAAGTGATGTGTTCTGATTTAAAGGTAAATCGTAACCTCAAGCCTCATCAACCGGGAATGGCTAAAACAGGGGAGGTGCAGCAAGGCTTCGTGGGTAGCACCCACTGAGAGTAAGGTCATCCCTGTCTAGAGAAGTTCCTTTTATTTCGACTTAGTGGTGCGGTTGGCGACGGCCATCTGTGGGGTGATTTTATTCGAGATTATCCAGTAAGGGATGGTTCCGGCTTTGTGTTGCAGGGGATTGGGAGTGATCCTCGGTACGGTGATCTAGGCCCCGTACTGTTATGAGCGGTACCCCGGTAGCTCTGCCATTGTATGGAAATCCAAATTCCAATAAGTGATAATGGACTTGATTGTATACTTATGTATGCTGGAATTTAATAATGTAACAATTTCGGCTATTTCATATTTATTTGAAAACCCTAGACCTATCATAATATAACTGGATTTCCTATCAATGTTTTGGTTAGCGTAAGGTAAAAAACTTTTCCATGTTTATTTGTGGGAAGTCTTACGTGATACCTTTTCTTTCAAAGGTTTTGAAGTTAAGCAAGTTTAACCTGTTACTCACACCAGACCCATGTCTGACCCAAGTGTTTATTTCTGTTTTATAAACTCTTGGGTACTCAAATTTTTACAAGTAGCCAAGGGATTTAGGTTTAGCTTTGACGAATTGTGGAGGAGCAATGGAGCAGAAGGCTTCAGCGTTGTAGATATATATAGTACTTCCGCTGTGTCTGTATCTCTGTAGTGTATTGAGTTGTAATGTCTAGACAGATGTTTATAACTGTCTAGTAAGTGATGTATATGTCGTGTAACTCTGTAAATTGTTGTATACTATGTAATAGTTTATGTTATTAATATAATTTATTCGTTCCGCTGTGAGATCGTTGCTGTTTTTTCTTTCTTTCTTCTCTTGTTTTCTATTTTCTACCCCTTTCTTTCTTATTGATGATGCGATTTCCTGGGCGTAGGAAGTCGGGTCGTCACAGTTGGTATCAGAGCTTAGGTTGAGCGAATGCCTAAGCTTTTGGTTAAGTGAATACCAGAGCACTAGGTTGAGTGAATACCTAGGTTCGGGTGGGTTGTTCATTAGAGACAGGATCTGTAGCATCCTGTTTGAGTCTGAGTATATATATATACGAGAGCGCGTATTTGTTAGTTATATAAAATGGTTTTATATTGTGTTAATTGATCGGTTGGTTGGTATATGGATTCTGGTCAATACGAGTAGCTAACGTTATTGATAGGGATCTCTAAACACTTAGACCAGGCCAACGGACACAATATTGTTTTAAAAGGGAAGGTGAAATAATTTTACCCAGATATATTTTCTATATATAAAAAGTATCATTTTAAATGTATATGGTATTTGTAATGATTGGTTGAGATGATAATAATTTATCATCTAGGATTAGGAGTCTGAGTGTTGAGGTTGGAAGTGTATCTGCCGAGACGGTGTTGGGTCTACAGTCTTTCTCGAGTGAACTTTGCAGTTGTGTAAGGATTTCATTGATCTCTGAAGGAAACCTATTATGGTTCGGAGTTTATCTTTGAAGTTGGGTGAGTAGAGTTGGATCTGTCGGTTAGGCAGAAGCGAGGGATGGTATTTCAGGAAATTGTAGCTGCGTGAGGAGATGCAGTGACTATGGATGTTCCTGAAGATGTTTTCTTTGGAACAAGTTAATGAAGTATGTCTGTTTCGGTGTTGTGGTTGAGTTCAGCAAGGTGTTTCTGTTTGGTTTGAGGTCCGAGTTTCTCGAAGAACTTTGGATTGAGAAGTCTTTAGCATCTATGTCAGCAGTGCAGCTCGGAGTATTCTGTGTGTTGGCAGGAAGTTTTCTGGCTAAGCAGTTTCTGAAGGTGAGTTCAGAAGCAGCAGAGAGGATCCATTTCTTCGATGGATTGGTTAGTCAAGTATGAGCTGTTCTGATTAGTAAAGAGAGAACAGTTTTCTTTGGAATTAGGATGGGTTGATCGCAAAAGTGACTTGCGATAGTCTGAGTGTTCTCTTAAGTTATCTGAGATTTTCTGGGATGTATTGTCCAGTTTGTGCTTGTGTTCTTCATCAGCATTTTCATTCTGTTCCAGATCAGAGTGGTGCAGCGGAAGCAGTTTGGCGAGTGCTCCTGTTTGTCTTTTCCAGATAGGAGAAGTTAGTTCAGTCTTCTGATGTTTGTGAAGAAGAGTTTTGTTTTGGATTGGGTTGATTTTGAGGAGATCATTGTGTGGAGTTATTCTTAGTCTAGTTTGTTTCTAGAAGCATCGACGAAGGTTGAGTTGATCAGGATGGATGTAGTCAGCCCAGGATCGTCTGAAGGATTTTGTGGATAAGAGACGGAGGAATTTTGAATTCGAAGTTGGAGACTTCGTTGTTGTTGAAGTTTTCTCTGGTAAAAGGGAGCTATAAGATTGGGTAAGTCTGGGAAGTTAGCTCCGAGTTATTTTGGATCTTTTCTGTGATCTAATTTGGATAAGTACTTTGATCTACAAGGTTGAATTGTCAGTTTGGATAACTGGAATTCAATGTATTTTACGTATCTCTGAGGGAGTACGTATTTGATCTATCTCTGGTTTTAAAACCAGCAGTTCTGGAGGTTTTGGTTGTTGAGTCAGACTCGTCTGTAGTCTGATATTCTGTTTAGTTCTGTAGATCTAGATGAGTAGAAGCTCTGTAGCTTAGTAGTATTGATTATTTGGATTTTGTAGAGCGAGTATCCCGGTATATATATACTTGGGGAAACTCGAGGAAATTGTATCCAGAATTTTGTTTGGATAATTAGAATTGTTTGATTGGGTGAATTTGTTGCTTTGGTTGTTAGCATTTGGATGATAATATATGCTTGTGATTTAAATAGATTATTAAATTACCTTTGTTTTAAATTTCGGGGACGAAATTATTTTAAGGGGGGAGGAATGTGATATCCTGGGATTTATGGACAATATCAATTTAATAATCTGTTTAAATAATTAAATAGATTTGATGATTTTTGATAATAAATATTTGAATTGGTTTAATAATCTAATTAAATGAATATTTAATTAGTGAAATTATCCTTTAAAAATTAATAAGATGATTTCTATTTATAATGTATATACAATTGTATATATTGTAAATAGATAAGCTTGTGTTTGAAATTTAAATAATAAATGAAATCTTGTTTAAAAATTTCTAATATATATATATATATATTGATAGTTTGGAGATTTGGATTTATTTAAACAAAATAACTATATGGTTTAAAATGAGATTAATAATAAGGATTATTTTATTTCTTTTTGAATATTGCTTAATAAATATGATTTAAGAAGTATATATATAAGTTTAGAATACAATTTACATATGATATGTTAATTCAATTGGTAATAGTAGTAAATTAATAATCTCTTTTATAAATTATTTTAATATTGATAAAATGTTATTTTCAAACAATAATTATAATATATTGTTTTATATACAAATATAAATAGACTTTAATAAAATAAGATTGTTATTTTCAAATTGAAAGTGTAGTTATATATGTATGTATATAACATGATTTTAAATTGGATTTTAAATTTAATTTGAATTTGAATTTAGAATTCAAAAGAGGTAAGATTTTAAATAGTTTTGGATTTTATAAATATATGTATAAGCTTTTATATATATAATTGGTCTATTTCTTTAAAAGTTATCTATATATATATATAAATAAGTAATAAGTGTTTTATAAATAAAGAAAAGTCTTTTATTTACATTTAAAATAAATATAAACTAATTAAAAGGACATGTGTAAATTCCTAAAGCTATATGGTAACAAGTGTTAATTTATTAACCACTCTAAGTGACAAATGTCAAGTTTTGTATTTTTGTTTTTCTTTTTATTTGAATAAATTATTTTCACTTATATATGCATCTACTTCTTATCTACATTTTCTTTTATTCTTTTTCAAAAATAAGAAAACATTCAGCTGTAAACAAAATATAGCTGAAGATAAATTCTCCTCTCAAAAGAAAATCTGAAATCAATATACTCCTCAAACCAAAATTCTCAAAAACAAATATGTAACTAAATTCTTCAAACCAGTAAAACATCTTCTGCAAAACCATAATCATCTATCTCAAATAACCTGAAATTCATATTTCACTTCTTAAAGCAATAAGAAAATCTAAAACAAGATTTCTCTCAACATTTCTCAAAAACAAATTCTCAAGAACAAACCTGAAATCATTTCCTCTCAAAAACTAAATCCCTGTAATTCATTTCTTCAAAAATCTGTAACCATTCTTCATTTCTCTCTAACCCATTTTCAAATCAAAGTCAAGCCTGCATTTTTCAAAGTCTGGAATAAAGCCTGCAATATGAAAGCAAGCAACCTGGAATCTAAGCAACACACATCACAAAGCAAGATTTTAGCAACATGCAAGTTTCCAGTTTTAAAGACAATGCAAGTTTTAAATCAAAACAAAGTAGCATTCCAGATTTCAAGTATCTGTTTCAAACTCTGTTCTTCATTTGAAATCTGGTGAGTAACTTACATTTTTTAAAAAAAAAAACTTAAGTATATGATATCTGGTTGCATGCTATAAATCCTTGAATCTACGATGTAATATGCCTGCATGTTGTTTAATATGTTTGATATGTATGTATATCTTTATATATGGATGTAAATTGGTGTGCATGTATGTTATTTATATGTATCTCTGTTCCTAGTTTCAAGTTCAAAGTTTAATTTAAATCTTGTATCTTTTGACTTTGTCACTATTATGGTTTAAGTTAAAACCAATAATTGTTTGTTTAATCTTGGATTTGTGTTTAAAATTTTATTTAAGTTAAAATAAAAAGGAAATTGCTCTGGAAAACATAGTGGAACAGGAAACTTTAGTTTTTGTTAAAATTTAAATATCTTAATTCAAAGGTACATGCATATAATCTGAAATCATATCCTAAAACATGAATTATAAAAGTAAAATCACAATTTTTAGAGGGGTGTGGTACGAGCAGTTTGGGTTTGACCAGAATTTGAATTCTGGTTGATCTCTGATGATCTAGCTGGTTGTCGAAGGCGTGATTCTCCCTGGAGATAGCTAATTGATGGGTGAGGTTGGGAAAAATGCCAGGAAGTTATTCAATTCACCGGAGTGGTGGCTGGTGATTGATTTAGGCTGTAGCCCTAGATTTTGGCATGGTCGAGAAATTGGTGGTCAAGGAAGCTCTGGTGGATCGAGTTCCACCAGACCCTGGGAAATTGAAGTGGGGACGTAGTCGAAGTCGCGGCCAAACGTTCAGACGTTCTGATGGTCGGATAGGTGAATTCGAGATGCTTCCAGGTTGAAGTGTTGTTCCAGGATTTTTGTTCCAGGTGGGATGTGAAGCTCGATTTTGAATTCGAGTACTTACCGAAACTCTGATGATCGGATTTTAGTGTGAAGGTGATCGTCGACTTGAGGAAGTGGTCGTAGGTGATCGGAGAGGCTGGGTTGATCTGTGCACGTGCACAAGTGTATCGGAAATGATTGGTTTCGTATTTGAGTTAGAGGAAGAAGAAGGTCTCGAGTATTTCTCGAGTGATAGCGTGAATAACTCGAAGCAGCTAGGGTTTTTACTCGAAGCAAATTGTGATGATCTCGGGTCTTTTAGAGTTGCAGTTTTTAAACCAGACAGAGGTATTTAAAAATTTTAAAATAAGTTTAAATGAAAAACAGAATTTAAAACCAAGTTTTAAATCAAAATTTAAGTCTGGATTCAAATCTAAAATTGTATTCTAGATTTAAGATTAATAAGTTTATAAAAATTTATAATGTTTTAACAAATTTAAGATTTAAAGTATAGTTTTAAAAAGAGTTGAATTTAAAAGAATTGATTTAAAAATCTTATAAACTTCTTTTATAAATGTTAAGTGTTCCTTAACATTTGGTTTTTAAAAAGATTTTATAAATTTGATTTAAAATTGGTTAAAAGTTAAATTTGTAATTATTAAAATCTTTAATTTTGAAATGAATTAAAGAAAGATTTTAAAGTAAATGTTTGAAGTCTTTTGTTAAAATAGTTAAAGGTTAATACTTTAATTTAGAAAGTAATTAAGGTTTAAATGATTTATAATAAATTAAATTAGTAAGGTAATAAAAGAGTAATTTAATTAATTAGTGGTTTAGTGTTAATTAATTAAATAATTAGGATTATAAGTTAATTAATTAAGTGTTAATTAATTTGAGATTTAGAATCATTTGTTAAATAAGTATGAGTTATTAATAAATGATTAGAAATTAATTAATCAAGTGATTAGAAACTAATTTAAGAAATTAATTTAGTAATTAGAAATTAATTAAATGGTGATTAAGAATTTATTAATTTGTAATTAATAAATAGTTGATTAAAGATTAATTACTTAAAGAAAGTAATTAAAATTGTAAATAATTAATGAGGGATCATTAATTAGGGATTATTAAATAATTAATAAATAGGATTAATTTTGATAATCAAATAGATTAATTAATTAATAATAATCATTTTATGAAATTGGTTAAGTATAATTGCTTAATGGAAGTAATTTAAGAAATTAATTACTTAAGGTAATTAATTAAATAAATTTGATAAGTTTAAATTAATTTGTTTAATTAATTTAAGATAATCACTTGGTGATTTGATAATTACTTAAATGTAATTAGTGAAAGTATAAATTACTTAGGAAAGTAATTAAAGTTAATTAGTAAATGTAATTAACTAAAGATGGTTTAATAAAAGTAATTTGAGTTTAGTCACTTTGAATAATTAATCAAGGGATTAATTAATAGTTAATTAATTAATGAGTAATTAATTTATGAAGTGTAGTAATTAAGAGTAGTTAATTACTAAATGAGATTAATCAAAGGTGATTAATAAATGTGACTAATTAATTATTAATTTAAATAAGATAATTAATTAAGAATAATTAAGGATCATTAATTAATATAATTAATGATGTAATTAAGAATTGATTAATTAAGATTAATTAATAAATAATAAGTGATTAAAGTAATTAATTAATTAATTAATTAAGGACTAATGTAATTAAATATAGTTAATTAATTAATGAAGTAATTAAAGATTAATTACTAAAATGGTTTAAGATAATTAATTTGTGAAATTAATTAAGTATTAATTACTTAAAGTAATTAAAGGGTAATTATTCAGGAATGATTATTTAAGATGGATACTTAGAGTATGATTAATTAATTGGTTTAATTAATAATTAAGTAAGCAGGATTTATAAAATGAAGTAATAAATTTAATTCACTTTAAATTAATTAGAGATAATATAAATCATTACTTAAGGATGGATGAATGATATTGAATGCTTTGCATTGTTGATATCTCTGATAAGAGATGTGCTGATCTATGATATAGATGTTTGGTTGGATTGAAATGATAATATGAATTATCTGTTTGGATGATAATATGGATTATCTATTGTAAATTATCTATCTGTGTGTAGTATAGATAAGAATTGAATTGTTTTAACCTTAAAACAACTTGGCCCTTAAAAGATACGTTTTGGATTTCGATGAGACCGGGATCGGGTTTCCGTATACCGGGATTCCAGGTTTGGAGACCCGAATACCACATCGATCCAAATTAACGATAGGTCGTGAATCTCAAGTGAAGATGAAGATTCAGAGTGCAAGGGTTATTGTCGTTAACTCTGAGGGTGATTCCAACACGAGTGTAACGAGATAATGCCTTCGGTTTCGTTCGAACCCGGAACGAACTTCTATGGATTGAATGCTTTCAGAACATCGTCAGGTGGACGATGAGCATTCTAAGTGATGTGTTCTGATTTAAAGGTAAATCGTAACCTCAAGCCTCATCAACTGGGAATGGCTAAAACAGGGGAGGTGCAGCAAGGCTTCGTGGGTAGCACCCACTGAGAGTAAGGTCATCCCTGTCTAGAGAAGTTCCTTTTATTTCGACTTAGTGGTGCAGTTGGCGACGGCCATCTGTGGGGTGATTTTATTCGGGATTATCCAGTAAGGGATGGTTTCGGCTTTGTGTTGCAGGGGATTGGGAGTGATCCTCGGTACGGTGATCTAGACCCCGTACTGTTATGAGCGGTACCCCGGTAGCTCTGCCATTGTATGGAAATCCAAATTCCAATAAGTGATAACGGACTTGATTGTATACTTATGTATGCTGGAATTTAATAATGTAACAATTTCGGCTATTTCATATTTATTTGAAAACCCTAGACCTATCATAATATAACTGGATTTCCTATCAATGTTTTGGTTAGCGTAAGGTAAAAAACTTTTCCATGTTTATTTGTGGGAAGTCTTACGTGATACCTTTTCTTTCAAAGGTTTTGAAGTTAAGCAAGTTTAACCTGTTACTCACACCAGACCCATGTCTGACCCAAGTGTTTATTTCTGTTTTATAAATTCTTGGGTACTCAAATTTTTACGAGTAGCCAAGGGATTCAGGTTTAGCTTTGACGAATTGTGGAGGAGCAATGGAGCAGAAGGCTTCAGCGTTGTAGATATATATAGTAGTTCCGCTGTGTTTATATCTCTGTAGTGTATTGAGTTGTAATGTCTAGAAAGATGTTTATAACTGTCTAGTAAGTGATGTATATGCTGTGTAACTCTGTAAATTGTTGTATACTATGTAATAGTTTATGTTATTAATATAATTTATTTGTTCCGCTGTGAGATCGTTGCTGTTGTTTCTTTCTTCTCTTCTTTTCTATTTTCTACCCCTTTCTTTCTTATTGATGATGCGATTTCCTGGGCGTAGGAAGTCGGGTCGTCACAAATTGAGTATAAGGATTTTATATGATTTCACTAGATTTGTTTAAGTGATCATGATATTCCTAAATATAGGAGACATGCAAGTGTTAAAACATATTTTGAATAAAATAACTGGAAAATGAGATATGGTATTCTTTTCATGAATGTTTAGTATGGTTGGCTGAAATCCCTGAGTGAGTTTAACTCTCTTTGATTTATGAAAAATAAGAAAAGAATATAAAGCATTTCAAGAGTTAATAAATTTTTCTGAAAGAAAATGAAAATGGTCACTAGATTATAAAGCTAATCTAGGAGTAGAGCCTTGATCTATTCATCATAAGGGGGATGATGGGTATGTGCATGACTTGTTTAAGTCATGTAGGCCTCTGCGCAGGGGTTAACAGAATTGAGTCCCTTGCAATGCACACATGGTGTTCAATGGCAAAGAGTTAAGACCAAATTAAATTGATAAATTGAGATTGAGAGTTGAGCTATGGTATTAAAATGAGTTAATCCATAGGAGTATGTATACATGTGTACTGAATTGAATGGATGAATGGATGCTTGTGTGCATGAGTGTTAGTAGGGGCTTATATATATATATATATATATATATATATATATACCCAGTTTATATTATAAATCCAAATAAGCATCAAGTATATGAATTCTCTGCACAATAATTAGAAAATGACAAGTTATTATATTTTGATTTCACTCATACTAGAATTTATTTTTGACCCTATTTGTTGCCTTTGCAAACTATGGGGTGTCTCATTATCATTGAGGCGGTTCCAGGTATTGCTGCAGGGAAAGAGGCATAGTAGCTCTGCTTGCATGGGTGTTTGAAGAGCTTGCTGTTTTAAAATACTTTAGAGAAGTAGAAGTTTTTATTTGTAATAAATAATCTGGGCAAAAACTTTCTTAAGGATTATGTGTCTCCAGAATTCTTAGTGCTTTGTTTCCTTGTAATGAATATGTAAGACTTATGCATTTATATGTGCTTGTGAGTGGTTGATCAAAGTAATATGCTCTGGAATTAAATCCAGTAAGCTATGATGAATGAGAAGTATGCAATATAATCTGATATATGGACATATTCTCCTTGCTATTATTGATTAAGTTCCAGATAGGATTATGGGTTGTTTTTGAATGAATGTTAGTCAAAGTAATGAGTTGATGGGTTTAAATTTGGTCTTGGCTAGCCAGCAACATTTTTACATGTCTTGTAACTAATACAAGTTCATGTGTAAGCTTGAAATCACTGAAGAAAACAAGACCATAGTACAAGTTAATTTGAATTGCAACTAAACCTTGTATTAGTAGTTAATTTTTGTTAAAAGAGAATGTACAAGAGTTACAATAGATGAGTTTGAGCTTGACCATGGCTAACCAGAAGGGCCTATACATGGCTTGTAATTGGTACAAGTGCATGCATATGTCTGAAGCCATATGCTTCAACTTTCTGAAGCAAATAAATCCATAGTGTAATGCTAATTTGAAAAGAAATCAAGTCATAAGTTGAATCCAGAATAAGACTAAGAATATGATGTTATAGAACCTGTAAATCATAGGTAGCTATGGTTTTAGGATTTGAATTTTGATAAAATCTAGAAATGACATCAAACCTATGATTGAAGTAGCAAGTTTAGTAAAAGAAGCAGATCAAAAGATTCAATGCATCAAGTAAGAAAATAGAGTAATTTGGTTAAGTATTTAGAAATCTTGAACATTACTTTTGCTCAATTATCATTCAGAATATGCAAAGATCTTTCAAAACCAAGTTCAATATGTTTTCCAGTTTTATTAGCAAAGTTTGTATGATTTCTAAATCAGCACACAACCCTATCACTTACATGATCATTACATGTTTTATAAACCTGAATATATGCATTTTGATTGAACTGAATTACTTGTGCATGTTGTGTGCATGTTTGGTGCATGTTTGTGTATAAACCATGAATCTAGGCTAGATAAACCCTTGAATCATTAATCAAATTATGTTTTGACATCTTCTTTCATTTCTAAATAACAGGTATGAATTACTGAAACCCCAGAATCAAACCCATGGGATATTAGACCACAAATCAAATAATTTGGTTTAATGAAAACTCTGGAAAACAATACAAATGAAAATATGAGGAACTAATACTTTATTTTTGTATTAGTCAATCTTGAGTCATTATAAAAGAAGATAAAATCTGAATTATGCATTGGTCAATCTTGAGTCTCATTAAGGTGATAATATTTGTATTTAGTATTAGTCAATCTTGAGTCAGTGAAGAGATATAAGTGTAGAAACAAGCTATGTGACAAAAGACATTTCAACTATGAAAAATATTGTGTGAATTAAAATTCTTTGCTACTTTAAACACTCTGATTTGCAAAGAAACATTTATATACCCTCATATATATAAATGATAGGAATTGATTTAAATACTGATATATTTATATTAGTAAAATTCAGGATCTTGGGTAATTAATTAAAAGAAATAAAAGGAGCAAGAAGAGAGGTGATCCCTTAGTAAAAAAAATTCCTAACTAAAATTCACTAAAAATTATAGGTGAAGAAAAGTGGGTCACTTCAGTTGGTATCAGAGCTATGTTATTAAACATAGCAGAAATAAAGATCAAATTCTCTTATAGGAATAAAATCTTATGAGACCAAATACATAACAATATTTTCAGTGTAAATAAAACCACCGAAACAATTAAATTACAAATTAAACTAACTATTTATGTAAATTGTATAGCAAATCATGATAGGAAGACCACCGAATCATGGAGCAGGACCCTCTAATGCAACACCATTAGTCAATTTGCAAGATTTGGTGAGGGCATTTAGGGAAGGAGCAGTGCAAAGGGAAGAGAATCCTCATGAGGAGTTGTCTAAGCTACTGAAAACATTCTCAAACTTAGGGGCAAGGATTTTGAAGGTACTGAAGGAGTTATGGCTATGCAAACATGGCTAAGAACTTTGGATAGGATATTTGCAGACATGCAAATAAATGATCAAAGGAAAAGGCAAATTGCTTCCAGAAGACTCAAAGGAGCAGCACTTGATTGGTGGGAGGTTATTATCACAGGAAGGCCAGAAAATGAGATAACATGGGATCAATTTAAGGACATGCTTGAGGCCAGATTTGTCCCAGCAACAGCTAAGGCATCATTGCTTGAGGAGTTCATAAGATTGAGGAAAGGATCAATGAGTGTGACTGAATACACTCAAAATTTTTATAGTTTATCTAAGTATGGAACCATGCTCATAGGGAATGAAGAATCAAAGAATTCCATATTTATTCAAGGACTTAATGCTAATTTAAGTAGAGCAATGCTACCATACAAAGACAAAACATTTGATCAAGTCATAGACCTCACTCTCTCTTTTGAACAACATGATAATGCCAGAGAAAAATTCAGGAGCATGAGGGCTAACAACAATAATAAGAAGGGGAAAAAAAGAGCTCACCCTTATGACAAGAAGAATTCAAATCAGAAGGTTCAAGGAGCAACCAGTGGAGAAGTCAAGAAGAAGATCATTTGCTACAATTGTGGCAAGGAAGGACAAATGAGTAATAGGTGTCAAGCAGCTAAGAAAACCTCATTCAGTTGCTACAACTGTGGGAAAGAAGGTCATATTAAAAAGAATTGCCCAGAATTCAAAAAAGGAGCAAAGGTAGGAGCACTTGAGGGCAAAGCAAAAGCAAATGAAGTGGGTAATTCTGGACAATTGGAAGGTATAGTTATAATTAAAGATCACCCCATCTCAGTTATATATGACACTGGAGCAACACATTCACTAATATCCCAAGACATAGTGAATAAATTGACTCTCACATGCTATTTAGTTGATAATCCCTTGTTTATTCAAAGCCCACTAGGTAGTTCTTGCATGTTAGGGATTAAATGTTTGGGAGTAGAGTTAAACATAGGTGGAAATATGTTTAATTCTGATTTGTTTGTGCTAAAATATCCTGGAATAGGAATTATTCTAGGAGTAGATTGGCTAAGAAAATACAAAGCAATTTTAAATTTAGAAAATTTTACTATTTCTCTGAAAACAGAAAATGGTAAAAATATTATAGTCACGAGTGAAATTGCTAAAATCAATTACCTTAACCAAATATGTAGCATGACTGAGAAAGAACTAACACTGAAAGACATAAAAATTATAAATGAATACCCAGATGTCTTTTGTGAAGTCATAGGTGTTCCAGAAAATAGGCAAGTAGAATTTCAAATAAGGCTAATCCCAGGAGCAAGCCCAATCATCAAGACTAGAATGGGTCCTAAAGAATTAGTGGAATTGAAACATCAGTTGGAAGAATTGGAGCAGAAAGGCTTCATAAGGCCTAGTAGTTCAAACTGGGATTCTCCAGTTGTATTTATGAAGAAGCATGATGGTACTTTGAGAATGTGCATTGATTATAGAGAATTAAACAAAGTCACCATTAAAAATAAATATCCACTTCCCAGAATTGATGATTTGTTTGATCAATTAAATGGAGCAAGAATTTTCTCAAGGCTAGACTTAGCCTCTGGATTTCACCAAATGAAGGTTGAACAGGAGAGTATTAAATACACAACATTCAACACAAGGTATGGGTTATATGAATATTTATTAATGCCTTTTGGGTTGACAAATGTACCATCTTATTTTGTAGATCTAATGAATATGACATTCAGAGATTATTTAGACAAATTTGTAGTAGTTTTCATTGATGACATATTAGTGTATTCAAAATCAGAGGAAGAACATACAAAACATTTACATCTGGTTTTGTCTAGACTAAGAGCATATGATTTAAAGGCCAAATTTTCTAAATGCACATTTTGGCAGAATGAAGTAAAAATTTTGGGACACATTATATCACAACAAGGAGTTAGTGTAGACCCAACTAAGGTGATGGCAGTGCAATCTTGTAGTAGGCCAAAATCAGTGACTAAAGTAAGATCATTTCTAGGGATGGCGGGTAACTATAGAAGGTTCATAAAGGACTTTGCAAGAATAGCTATTCCACTAACCAAGTTAACCAGAAAAAAGCAACCTTATGTGTGGACAGAGAAGTGTGAGCAAGCTTTTGAATCATTGAAGAAAGCATTGACGGAAGCTCCAATCTTGAAAGTGCCAGAAGGAAATGAAGGCTTAGTGGTGTACACTGATGCTAGTGGGACTTGTTTAGGGGTAGTACTCATGCAACATGGGAGGGTTATAGCCTATGCATCAAGGCAACTCAAGCCAAATGAAACCAGATATGCCACACATGATTTAGAGTTAGCTTCCATAGTTTATGCATTGAAGCTATGGAGACACTACTTATTGGGTACTAAATTTGAATTGTTTACAGACCATAAATCACTCAAGTATTTGTTTAGCCAAAAAGACTTGAATATGAGACAACATAGGTGGGTGGAATTTTTAGCTGCCTATGATTTAGATATAATGTATTCTCTTGGAAAGGCTAATAGAGTGGCAGATGCATTGAGTAGACATCAAGCAAGATTAGCAAGCTTAATGATGACCGAGTTTAAAGATTTAACAATCCTTAGTGAAGTGGAGATGAAGGAAGAAATTAGTGCACCAGACAATATGCATAATGATATGATTGAATATGGAAGATTGAGTCTTTTCTCCTTAAGGTCAACACTGGTTGATAAAATAGGAAATATGCAAGATCAAGACTCAAATTTAAAGGAGAAGAATGACATGATTTCACAAGGAATATCAGTGGAAAATTATGAAGTAGATGATAGAGGCTACCTAAGGAAGAAAGGGAGACTCTGTGTACCCAGTGTAGAAGAACTGAAGCAAGAAGTTATGGATGAACATCATAAGACAAAATACACTATACATCCAGGTGGTACTAAAATGTATCAAGATCTCAAAAGAAGCTATTAGTGGCCAGGAATGAAAGTGGCAGTGGCAAGATATGTGGAAAAGTGTTTAACATGCCATCAAGTCAAGGCAGATTATCAAAGACCTTCAGGCCTACTACAACCTTTGGAAGTTCCTACCTGGAAATGGGAAAGCATTTCAATGGATTTTGTGGATGGTTTGCCAAGAACAAGAAGAGGCAATGATAGTATTTGGGTAGTAGTTGATAGACTCACAAAGTCATCCCACTTTATTCCAGTGAACTCAAACAGAAATGCTCACAAATTAGCACAATTATTTGTGAAGGAGATAGTAAAATTACATGGAATCCCCAAGACTATCATTAGTGATAGAGATACCTTGTTTACCTCAAGGTTCTGGGGAAGCTTTCAAGAGGCAATGGGGACAAAATTGTGTCTAAGCACAACATACCACCCCCAAACAGATGGTCAAACAGAGATTGTTAACAAGATTTTGGAGGATTTTCTTAGAGCATGTATACTTGATTTTGGTGGCAACTGGGAAGATCATCTTCATTTAGCTGAGTTTGCTTACAACAATAGCTACCAACCACTATAAGTATGGCTCCATATGAGGCTTTATATTGAAGGCCTTGTTTGTCTCCTGCATGTTGGATGGAGGCAGGTGAAAGAGTGTTGCTAGGACCAGATCACATCAAAGAAACCTCTGCAAGAATTGAACTGGTGAGGCAGAGAATGAAGGCAGCACAAGAAAGGAAAAAGGCATATGCAGACAGAGGAAGGAGGCCAGTGGAGTATGAAGTGGGAAATTATGTATTTCTCAAAGTTTCACCAATGAGAAAAATATTAAGGTTTGGCAAGGCAGGAAAATTGTCTCCAAGATTTATAGGGCCATATGAGATAATTCAAAGAGTAGGAAATTTGGCTTATAAGCTGAAGTTGCTAGAAGAATTGAGTAATATCCATAATGTATTTCATGTATCTCAATTGAGAAAATGGGTACATGATAAGGAAGCAATTCTGGAATCACCTACACAAGTTGAAATTCAAGAAAATCTGGTTTATAGGAAGGAACTAGTGGGTATTGTGGCTAGAGAAGAAAAGAAATTAAGGAATAAAATAATTAAATTGGTAAAAATTCAGTGGAGTCTGGATGAGAATGATTGTACATGGGAGGCTGAAGATAGGATGAAGGATAAATATCCTAATCTATTTTCTGCTTAAAGGTATGTTTAAAATTATGATGAAACCTTAATATTATTTATGTGTGTTTGATTGATTTTGAATGAATGAGTTTCTGAAATTTATTCAATTGAAATTATGCTTTGTATACATTTTGTAACAACCCTGTATTTTTCAAATATTTTTAAATTGATTTTTCCAGATTCAAAAGCTTTATTTATGAAAAAGAATAAATTTTGTTATTTTAAGTATAAACTTTGATTTTGATGTGGATTAGAATTCCAAATATGTCTAAATTTAATATTTCCAGAAATTGTGAATTTTGGTCAAATAGTCAAACTTTGACTTTTAAATTAAATTTTAAATATTTGAAATTATAAATTTTATCTTTTATTATGACAATAGATTTAATAACTTGAATACTGCTTTTCGTTTCGTTGGAAACGAAGTTAAAATGTAAAAGTTATGTACATTTCAATTTTTAGTATAATTTGTTTTATTGTGCAATTTTGCCTATTTTAAATTTTATATATCATATTTTTCTTTCTTATATTTTATTTAATATGTTTCAATATGTTAATTTATGTATATTTTCATCTCTAAATATTTCAAAAATAATAATAGAATATTTCCAATGTTTACTGTGTTGATTTCCTATTTTTAAAGGCTGTTTTCTTATTTTCTACTATTTTCTTCATTAAAATTATATTTAAATTAAATTTTATATATTTATTTTGTGAATATATTTTTATTTTATGTTATTTTTTATGTTTAGAAATATATTACAAGCTCATATGAATTTTTCTAAAATTTATTCTATTCAATTTCAAATTTTCTAGACTATTTTAGCTATTTTCTTAATTTAACTTTATATGATTGATAAATATTTATATAAACTATTATATTTTGATAAAATTTCGAAATTTTATCTGGGATTTTTTTTTTCCATAAATATAAAGTTATAAAAATAAAATAAAGTAATATGAAAGGCCCTAAACCTTCTATCTTCCTATGGGCTTTTATAGTCCACTTTTTTACGTTTTAACCTAACCTTTCACCAATTAACCCTAACTATTCCTCATTCCTTTTTTTCCAGCCGTCTTCCTCCTGTTATTCAGGAATTAAAAAGCTCCAAAACCCTAAAAAAAATCATGGCCTCCATCTTGAAAAAAATTAGGTAAATCCCTCTTTTCTTTCTACTTTTTTTTCTTACTTTTTCTATGCAATTTTGCCTTGTTTTCTCCCTTGTTTAGATCGGCCTCTCCCCCTTGTTCCACGGCCACCACCTCCTTCCATCTCTTCCAGACCACCACCACCATCTACCCCACCAGATCTGACCAAGGCCGAACCCCCTTGATGGCCAAACCCCTCAAACTACAACCTAGATGCCTAGATCCATGCTTATTTCACCTCTACATGCTCATCCACTTCAACCACCACCCAAACCACCACCATAGCCGCCACCACTCCCCTAACTTGACCTCGACACACCCCTCCCCACCTTTGTCCATTCATAACACACCACAGGCTGAGCCCAATCCCCATGGCCGAGCCCTTGTTTTGACCAAAAACCACCTAGTTGCCTTCAAAACCACATCACCTCCTCATGTACAAACTCCACCTTGTCTTGCCTTGAACCCGAGCTATGTTAGCCCAAACCTGACCCAAAACTTGACCACATCTGAACCACATCAGACCCCAAAGCCATACCAAACAATAGAGAAGGCAAAGCAAAAGACTGCGTAGTCGTATCTCCTTTTATTTCAATGATATTGCATTTTAAAGTCGTATTGAATTTTGCTGTTTTGATTGTTTGTTTTGGGTTGTACACAAGAGTTGTAGATTGGATTCGCTCTCCACTCAAGTCCTTAGTCTTGTCATCGTGCTTTTGTTTCCATTGTGTCATTGGTTTTGATATCTCCAACACAAACAGGTGAGTTATTTTCACCAAATAATATGTACCTATATAACTAGTAAATTGACACCCTGTGAATCTGTAGAAATATATTATCATGTTATACTTGACTATGTTATGATCATATGATGTTTATACACCTGTTATATCATATGTTACTATTATTTAATGTTATTCTGTTATTTATATCAGTTATCACCATTGCAAGTTCCCTGTAGACTAGAATCACTATGGGTTGAAATGATACATACCCGAACGGACTTTAGAATAGGGAAAAATCGTTATGGGCTGAAATGATAGGCCTGAATGGTTTTTATTTAATTTATTTTAACTTGGGATTGCGGGTTTGAAATGAAAGAACCCGGATTTTTCTTTTTAAAACTACGGATTGAAATGATACATATCTGTATCACTTGACCTAGGCTAGAAAACTATATACAGGCCCGTGGTTATTTTATAAAGTGTTTTGAATATTTTTAAGTATTTTAAAAATATAAATTTATGAAATTTGATTTAAACAGATTTTGAAATATTTTGAATTAAAGAAATTATGATTTTTCTGTGTGTTAAAAATGTAATTAATGAATGGTTTAACTGGATTTTTGAAATATAACTTAAGTTGGAAATTTGGAATTTTGGTTAAAAATGATATTTAAGTTATATAAATAAAATGAAAATTTAATTATATTTGGAAAATGGTAAATATGATAATTTGATTAAATTTGAATTTAAGCGATTTATTAAAGTATTATTGATTTTTCTATGAGTTTAAGTGGTTAAATAAATGAATGTTTAAAAGTGATCTTTTAAAATATAACTTGACTAGGAAATGTGAAATTTGGTTTTAATTAAAGGTTTAAGTTAATTAAATAAAATTGGAAATTTAGTTAAATTGTGAAATGGTAATTTAAATTTGAAGTGTTAAGTTTATTTTTTTGAAATGTGAAGAACTGGACACTTTTACACTAAAATTTATTAAGTAAATTGTTGAAAATTGGATTTGGTTATAAGAAATTTATTAGGAAAAGATATATGTTAAATGATATGTAAATGAACATTTTAAATGTTAAAATATGATTTTAAAAATGTTTATGTGTTTTAAATTAAAGTTATTGAATCTATTACTTAAAAAGGAAAGGAGAAACCAGGGCATTCATATGTGGCCACGTGTCCTTTTCATACGATTCCCTTTCACTCTCAAATTTTATCCCCCAACTGTTCTTCCCCCTTCTACTCTATTTGCTGCCCGGCTATTCTAATTTTCAACCCACCCAACCGCCTACCCTTTTCCTCCACCCCCGACCTCTTCTCTCTCCACCATCCGCACCCGCCTTCCCATCAACGATCCGTAAATCGACACTGTCCGACCTCTTCAATTCCGTTGGTAAGGGCCGCCTGTTCACAACCACCCAGCCTCGGTTCTCCTACTCCTTGCGCCTTCCTCCCTACCTGCCTGCTTTCCTGCCCGCCACGTTAACCCGGCTAGGATTGCCTGGTGCGTCGTACTGCGAGGCGGCCTAACCCTTCGCTCCAAAATAGGTAAGTAATTTTGTTCAATTATTTTCTCCACTCTGGGGGTTGCTTTAAATCCGACGTCGACCAAACTTAGATATACCCTTTTTTCCCTCCGACCATCACTGTCAGTCAAAGATAGATAATCAAATCGATTATGTCGAAAATATTTTGTGTGGGAAAGTGATGTCCCGTATCATCCCGATATTTATGCACCACTGTCACTGCACTGTCTTTTACTGCACTTTCTATTACTACATTATCTATGCCAGCTTGGAAATGTCAGTAAGGCATTTACAGTTTTCTTGCACCACAACATTTTTCCTATATTTGAAAATTATGTATGTTGCAAGTTTATTAAGCATATATGTAATAGTTAGTTATCATGATCTCAGTTCAGTACAATTAAAAAAAATGCTGTCCGACATCTTTGGGTGGGACTTATTTTTCCCTCTTTGTTGACCTATAATCTCTAGTTTGTTTATTATCACAACTCAACTATATGATTTCAACATGCAAAAAGGTCAAAAAGTTATTAAATCATTTCCACCATCCTGTACGTCTACGGTGTAGATAGTACCGTTAACAAATGTTTGTCAACTAATATACATAACACTGGGGACATGATGCCTTTCACTCCTGGTCACGTTTCAACTTTGCACGTCTATATTTCGTCCACTTATATGTGTCATTACAGTTAACTAAAATATGGTATATACTAACATATATTTTCCAACGCAGCACATATAGCCCGGTAACTTGCGCGAACACTGTCTTTTTTTGGAATTCAAATGGGATGATACCGTCTGTTGAGTAGCGAAGACGTATGACTCCTGGAAAGGTATTTATCTGCTGACACATTCCCTCTGATTCTATTCGTACTAATTTCTGCCCTGTAATTAATCTTCAACATGGTTTTTCCTCAGAATTTCGTTTGAATGGGTTTTAGTACGTTCAAAACAACAATTTCCTGTTGAAGAGGCACTACTGGTCCAAAGTGCATTATTTAAGGGGGAAGACGTATGTTCAGGTATACGTAACGTTCTGAGATACAGCGGTTGTTCTTCTTTAACCGTACCTTATAAATTTTTAACCATTGTGTAGTTCACTTTTATTCCACGCATCCTCTCATTGGTTCTCTGACTGTGTCAGGTAAACCTGAACGTATGGACAATGGTGTACCTAACATAGTTAGTTCACTGCATTTGAAAGCATAACATGTGTCAAGTAAATTATTTTAATAATCTTATAACTACAGTGGTGACTACCCTCGATTCACTGATTGTTCATCTCTATTGGTTTTTGCAAGTGTGTTTTACATGGTTCCTATGTTGGATTGCCTTATTCGTGCACTTGATGTTAATTTGTTTTCAGTTACGTGCAATAATATTTAATTAAAAAGCACGCTTTGAATAATGTTACAAGTGAAGTAATTTATGAATTGTTGTTTTTCTCCAAATTATATTTATGTTGATTAATTTTTGCATTTAAGAGACTGGATTCAGTTAGAGATCTAATTTTCCAAACTATGCTTTCTGTGCTATAAGAGAAGGGTGCTTTGAAATTCTGAGAAGTTTAACTAGAAATATTGAGATCATAATGAGGCTAATGCATTCTACTGTTAAAACTAATCAATCTCACAACACGATCTTTGGTTTTTTTTCATATACTTAATGCAATAGATCGTATTATGGTTGTAATTTTAGTTATTCTCCATATATTTATTGAATCTAAATAGGGGATTTAAATAAAGTACCATAATATAATAAGCTACATATACAAATCACACTATTGTTCTCCATAAACCAAAATTTCAAGTCATTTGATTTCCTATTGCGTAATATAGTATATGACGGACTGACCTCACTTCATAAAAAGGTATATACATATTGATACTCCCCATCGATCTTTAAACATTGATATGTCTGAATTTTCTGCACAAGTAAGATATTAGTTTTTTCTTTTCATGTAGTTATATTAAAACAGTTGACTTGAATGGTATACTACTGGTGATAAATCAGTTGATATAATCATCTCAGTTCATTTCTAAACTAATTTTCATTTGATTATCGTAGTCACTCTTACTTTCATTATGTTAGTCTGACTATAAACTAGAATCAATTTGGTTGGTGCTATGTTTTTGTATATGTAATTATTGGAACTTTAGTGGAAGACTGTAAAAGATAAGCAGTTTATGCTGTTTCTCTTCTATTCAAGACCGTAGGGTAGTTCAAAATTGGACCATTTATTCAACTTATTGATAACCCTATATGGATTATCGAAAAATATAGTTGATTCCATGCATCCTCTCTTTGGTTTCAAGCAAGTTTCCACTACATACTTATACAGTGTAAGGTCAAATTGTCTGTTTCTAATTGATTTCTTTTAGTTACCATGTGTCATAATTATTGCCTTTTTATAGACAAAGGTAGTGATTAGTTATCGATTGTTTATGGTTATTTAATAGCATGTGCATGTACAACATTTGTTGTAATTTCGTAGTGAACTATAAGTTTCAACATATCGAAATATCTATGCGTTTGAAAGGAAAAGTCGCTTATTCTTAGGTGCTTGGTTGTTACCTTAACATCAAGAATAAACATAATTCCATATCTAATTTGATAGGCTGATAGCATCCTAGAAATAGAGAATATACTTGATAACACCATGTCTCATTAATAAGTGATTTAAGTGGTATGCTTTGAACAGTAAATAGTCATCATATTAGGCCAAAATACAAGTATTTAGGTGGTCTTAGCATTTGGAAGATGTACAAATGTTTTGATGGTCTGTCATAATTTGCACAAGGAAGAAATACAAATTACTTTATTGATATCTTTTATATTTGAAAATTAAATAACTAAATTTTGTACCTTTAGGACTGGTAAGTCCTTTGAGTATGCAAAGGATTGAGCTTAGTCACATCAAATCATTAGTTCAACTTTGTTATTTGTGGTCATTCATTTTGGTAGTGCGTGTCATATTGGAATATAAGCCAAACAACATTTCAATACCTGTAATAGACTATTACAGATGGTCATTACCTATTTACTTTACCATGCTTAATAGTTTGCTGCCTGCCAAAGAATTTCTTTTTAAAACAAGGAGGAAAAAATTTACCATTTGAAAATTATGTATGTTGCAAGTTTATTAAGCATATATGTAATAGTTTGTTATCATGAGCTCAGTTCAGTACAGTTTAAAAAAATGCTCTCCGACATCTTTGGGTGGGACTTATTTTCCCCTCTTTGTTGACCTATAATCTCCAATTTGTTTATTATCACAACTCAATTATATGATTTCAACATGTAAAAAGGTCAAAAAGTTATTAGATCATTTCCAACATCCTGTACGTTTATGGTATAGATAGTACCGTTAACAAATGTTTGTCAACTAATATACATAACACTGGGGACATGATGCCTTTCACTCCTGCTCACGTTTCACCTTTGTACGTCTATATTTCGTCCACTTATATGTGTCATTACAGTTAACTAAATTATGGTATATACTAACGTATATTTTCCAACGCAGCACATACAGCCCGGTAACTTGTGCTCCACTGTCTTTTTTAGGAATTCAAATGGGATGATACCGTCTGTTGAGTAGCGAAGACGTATGACTCCTGGAAAGGTATTTATCTGCTGACCCATTCCCTCTGATTCGATTCGTACTAATTTCTGCCCTGTAATTAATCTTCCACATGGTTTTTCCTCAGAAATTCGTTTGACTGGGTTTTATTGCGTTCAAAACAACAATTGCCTGTTGAAGAGGAACTGCTGGTCCAAAGTGAAGTATTTAAGTGGACAGACGGACGTTCAGGTATACGTAACATTCTGAGATACAACGGTTGTTCTTCTTTACCCGTACCTTATAAATTTTTAACCATTGTGTAGTTCACTTTGATTCCATGCATCCTCTCATTGGTTCACTGACTGTGTCAAGTAAACCTGAACGTATGGACAATGGTGTACCTAACATAATTAGTTCACTGCATTTGAAAGCATAACATGTGTCAAGTAAATATTTTTAATAATCTTATAACTACAGTGGTGACTACACTTGATTCACTGATTGTTCATCTCTATTGGTTTTTGCATGTGTGTTTTACATGGTTCCTATGCTGGACTGCCTTATTCGTGCACTTGATGTTAATTTGTTTTTAGTTATGTGCAGTAATATTTAATTAAAAAGTACGCTTTAAATAATGTTACAAGTGAAGTAATTTATGAATTGTTGTCTGTATCGAAATTATATTTATGTTGATTAAGTTTTGCATTTAAGAGACGGGATTCAGTTAGAGATCTATTTTTCCAAACTAGGCTTTCTATGCCATAAGAGAAGGGTGCTTTGAAATTCTGAGAAGTTTAACTAGAAATGTTGAGATCATAAGGAGGCTAATGCATTCTACTGTTAAAACTAACCAATCTCTCAACACGATCTTTGATTTTTCTTCCATATACTTAATGTAATAGATCGTATTATGGCTGTAATTTTAGTTATTCTCCATATATTTATTGAATCTAAATAGGGGATTTAAATAAAGTACCGTAATATAATAAGCTACATATACAAATCACACTATTGTTCTCCATAAACCAAAATTTCAAGTCATTTGATTTCCTATTGCATAATACAGTATATGACGGACTGACCTCACTTCATAAAAAAGTATATACATATTGATACTCCCCATCGATCTGTAAACATTGATATGTCTGAATTTTCTGCACAAGTAAGATATCAGTTTTTTCTTTTCATGTAGTTATATTAAAACAATTGACTTGAATGGTATACTACTGGTGGTAAATCAGTTGATATAATCATCTCAGTTCATTTCTAAACTAATTTTCATTTGATTATTGTACTCACTCTTCCTTTCATTATGTTAGTCTGACTGTAAACTAGAATCAATTTGGTTGGTGCTATGTTTTAGTATACGTAATTATTGGAACTTTAGTGGAAGACTGTAAAAGATAAGTAGTTTATGCTGATTCTCTTCTATTCAAGACCGTAGGGCAGTTCAAAATTGGACCATTTATTCAACTTATTGATAACCCTATATGGATTCTTGAAAAATATAGTTGATTCCATGCATCCTCTCTTTGGTTTCAAGCAAGTTTCCACTACATCCTTATACATTGTAAGGTCAAATTGTATGTTTCTAATTGATTTCTTTTAGTTACCATGTGTCATAATTATTGCCTTTTTACAGACAAAGGTAGTGATTAGTTATCGATTGTTTATGGTTATATAATAGCATGTGCATGTACAACATTTGTTGTAATTTCATAGTAAACTATAAGTTTCAATATATCAATATATCTATTCTGTTGAAAGGAAAAGTCGCTTATTCTCAGGTGCTTGGCTGTTACCTTAACATCAAGAATAAACATAGTTCCATATCTAATTTGATAGGCTGATAGCATCCTAGAAATAGAGAATATACTTGATAACACCATGTCTCATTAATAAGTGATTTAAGTGGTATGCTTTGAACAGTAAATAGTCATCATATTAGGCCAAAATACAAGTATTTAGGTGGTCTTAGCATTTGGAAGATCTACAAATGTTTTGCTGGTCTGTCATAATTTGCACAAGGAAGAAATACAAATTATTTTATTGATATCTTTTATATTTGAAACTTAAATAACTAAATTTGGTACTTTTAGGACTGGTAAGTCCTTTGACTATGCATAGGATTGAGCTTAGTCACATCAAATCGGTAGTTCAACTTTCTTATTTGTGGTCATTCATGTTGGTAGTGCGTGTCAAACTGGAATATAAGCCAAACAACATTTCAATACCTACAATAGACTATTACACATGGTCATTACCTATTTACTTTACCATACTTAATAGTTTGCTGCCAGCCGAAGAAATTCTTTTTAAAACATGTAGGAAATAATTTCAGGTTTCACTTTTAAGTATAATTTTTCCTATGCATAAGATGAATGTCCATGCTTCACAAAAAAACCATTACTGTCATTGCGCAAAAGTTACTAAAATGGTTCTTAGATTTGGATTCTTTGAATTCAAGCAGGATATATGCATGTTAGCCCAAAGTTGTGTAGTGACAGAAATAAATGTTGTATATATACCTCTTTTCTAATGCATGTTAGTTCAAATTTCCACTTATCCTTTTAGATTTACTAACACGGTTGGTATATATCTATCAACAAAAACCTTCCTACGCTAATAATCTATATATTTATAGTGAGTTACTATAAATAATTAAGCTGTAATGCTCATAAATCCTTATAGGTTTTCCTAACATGTTTCGTATCGATTGAAAAAAAAAATTCCTATCATTTGTTTTATCCGCATGTTAATGATGAGTTACTGTATAGAATGAACATGCTTATATCTTCGGCAATTTTACTTAACCTGTTTGGTATATCCATGAAATAAAACTTTTCCAGCTTGTGTTTGATATTCACATTTATTGTAAATTGTTATGAGGTTCAAATCATTAACTGTTCAACAATATAAATAGCTTTGTATACTAAATAGTTGGTTTAAGTATAAATATTTTTAACTGGAAACCAAGAAAAAGTAGTATTGAATTTGTATGTTTTAATGTCCTCAAATAACTGAAACCCTCAACTATTTCAGTAATTTGTTTACATAAGGGGTTGGATTTTACAACGGTAATGGTCACTGCAGTTAAATACTCACTTCACAACTTACTATTATAGCATAGAGCAGGTTAGAATTTACCGACCACTGTTATTTACTACTTCTATTTTCTAACTACATAAATACTTTGTTATCTTTGGATAAAATAAAAATTATCCATAGGATGATGTTGTCCTGAGAGGAGTAGAACGGTAGTTGGAGGTTGAAACATGGTAGTTTGCTAATTTGATCACAGATGTGGGAAGTACTCATGTTTAATAACAATAAGTTTAGGAATATGAATACACAGACCTAGAATATAATTTGCTCTTTTCTGCTCAGCCTGCACAGTTTGCATCTAAATTGACTACTGAAGTAACATCAATACCACTGTCGTCGGACTGCAGTCAGGTTTTGATGCTGTGTGGTTAGTTAGATGTTTAAATTCCTTTTGACAGAAGATTCCCGTATCAGCTACTCCTATTTTCTTACCGGATGCTAGATTGACATCTGAATGTTCCATAAATCAAATGGTATCTGTACTTTTCAATTTTTATTTCATCACTTTGTGACTTCACTGCTTCGTTCAAACCATATAAATGGGTTGTTTTCCGTCTGATGTACCCTGTCGAAAATATTGGTTGTATTCTAAAACCATCTACTTTTATACTTGTGCACGTCATTATTGCGTAATATTCCTCCGACTACATTTTGTTTTTAAATTTACATGTCCTCCTGATCATATTTGCCTACATAAGCCTGTCGGCTACACTGGATTTTATTGTACTGTATGACTGACTGGTCGACTACACAATCTGTATGTAAATAAGCATGTCGAATTCTATCCCTCACTGCTGTCACAGGTTAAAAATTTTGCACTGAAGTAGTACCATACGTATTTGTAATCAGTAGGTAATGCTACTTATGCAGGCTGAACATACTACAGACTGTGCGCCTGATTATTGTGACCCCTTGCAGGTCTTTTACTTAATCATAGATTATGGATACCACAGCTGTGACTAGAAATGCTAGAGCTAAAAGAAGAGGTGCTATTAATGGGAGAAAAAGAAAAAGGTCTACAGTTTTACAGCAGAAGGGGACAACGATGGAAGATACAAGGCAACCCCATGGAGATGTGTCATATAGGCCAAAGTTAACTTTAGGACGGAGTGGCCGTAATGGTAGGATCTGTCGGTGTACATACAGTTATTTCATTCACGTACACACATACTATAACTACTGCGTTCCACTGTAACAAAAACAGGGAGGAAAAAAATGGACACCAAGCCTCACCGAGTTCACGCATCAGTGTGTTTGCCAAACAATGCACAGGTAATGGTGTACTCTTATTCTACCTGTTTTTTACGAACTGTAATATAACTTGGAATAACCCATTTACCTGTTGCATTTTCAACATATTTAAGTTTGCTGATGTCCACATGAGGTATTATATGGTTTACGCAGTAAAGTTCACTTTGCTGTTAATCAAAATTACAACGGTTCCTCCACCACTTTGTTTACTCTCGGTACGTTTACAGTACGCATTCGTGTGAAGAATACTGTCTCATTAACTTTTAAAACAGGAGCTGTGGTGCAGCCATGGAATTTTGGTGGACCTACCTACATTTGCTCAAGTTGTAATGCAACAGTTTGGTACGAAGAAAGGAACAGGAAATCAAGAAGGCCTATGAATCCAAAGTTTACTATCTGCTGTAAGGGCGGTAAAATTAAGTTACCACGAACCTGCTTGATTACAATGGTGGCCGTGACAGTTCTAATTTCAGAGAGAACATACGGGTATATAATGGGATGTTTGCATTTACATCTATGGGTGGGCGTATTGATAATTCAGTGAACACAGGTCGGGGACCTTATGTATTTAGAATTAGCGGGCAGAATTATCATAAAATAGGCTCTATGCTACCCACCGAGGGGCAAGCTAAATTTGCACAACTGTATATATATGACACAGCCAATGAGGTTACAAACAGAGTTAATGCGCCTGGATTGTCCGCTAGCCAGTCTACAAACCCTCATATTATTAAAAATTTAATATCTATGTTCAATGCCTGTAACGAGCTGGCTAAGGTGTTCCGGATGGCTAGAGACAGGTATGAAAGTAGTAGTTTGACCAATGTTTCACTCCATTTATTGGAAAGGAGGGATAGAGATGGTAGACAGTACAATATACCAACTGCTTCTGAGATTGCGGCGTTGGTTACAGGGACTGGTAGCCGAAGTGAAGGTTATAGGGACATCATAATTGAGGAGAAAAGTGGAATGCTTAAGAGAATTAACGAGAAACATCCCAGTTTTATGGCCATGCAATATCCCCTTTTATTTCCCTATGCAGAGGATGGTTACAGACTGAACATACCTTATCAGTCTGTCGAACCATCTGATATCCATAAGGACGACATGGTAACCATGCGTGAATATTATGCTTACATACTGCAATACAGAGAGGAAGATAGTAATACCTTGCTTTACGGTGGGAGATTGTTCCAGCAGCTAATAGTTGATGCATACTGTTGCATTGAGGAGGACAGATTGAATTGGATTAGAAATAACCAACATAACATCAGGTCTGAACTGTACAAAGGGCTGAAGGATGCGGTAGCAGCGGGTGACACATCGGCTTTGTCTATTGGTAGGAGAATGGTTTTGCCTTCTTCTTTCACTGGTGGGCCTAGGTATATGATTCAAAACTACCAAGATGCAATGGCAATTTGTCGATGGGCTGGTTCTCCAGATTACTTTATCACATTTACATGCAACACTCAATGGCCAAAGATTAAGGAGTGCTTATCCACAATTCCAGGTCAAAGGGCAGAAGATAGACCGGATATAATTTCACGTGTTTTTCACATCAAGTTGCAGCAATTAATGCATGACATAAAGGAAAAAGAACATTTTGGAAAAATAAATGTAGGTCCGTCACCTCATGCATTCAAATTTTGTTCGACATAGTTACATACACTGAAAATATTGATTAATTTTGGTAAACATTTTTACAGCTTTGTACGCTATTGAATTTCAAAAGCGTGGCTTGCCTCATGCACATATCTTACTGTTTGTACGGGGGGAGGACAGACCAAAAACGACAGCTGAGGTGGATAAGGTGGTCAGTGCAGAATTACCAGACCGTGAGGCAGATCCTGTTGCATACATATCAGTCAGTCAGTTTATGGTACATGGACCGTGCGACATTCTTAATCCAAACTGCCCATGTATGATAAAGGGTAAATGTTCAAAACATTACCCAAAACGGATTAACGATGAAACGACGTATGACAAAAATGGTTTTCCAAATTAAAGAAGACGCAACAATGGTAACTTTGTCACCACATTATCTGGAGTTAATCTAAATAATTGTTGGGTAATACCGCATAATGTCTGTTTAGTTGTGAAGTATCAAGCACACATTAATGTTGAGATATGCAATCGTGCGAAGTCGGTTAAATATTTGTTCAAATACATTCACAAATGCCATGATAGGGCTGCTGTTTTAATTGAGGAAAACAATGTTACAAACCACAATTTTGTTCGAGCGGTGGATGAAATAAAGACTTATATAGATTGTCGTTACATATCAGCTTCAGAAGCAAGTTGGTGAATTTTCAAATTTGATATTCACTATCAAAAACCTGCGGTCGAACGATTACACTTTCATTTACCTGAAGAGCAAAACGTTGTTTTTCACGATGACGATAATTTGGCTGAGATAGTATGTCAACCTGCTGCTAACAACACTATTTTCACTGAATGGATGGAAACTAATAAAATTAGTGGGGACTCACGAAAGTTGACATATGTAGATTTTCCTACGAAATGGGTATGGAACAAAAAAATTGGCAAGTGGACAGCATGGAAAAAAGGGGACACAATAGGTAGAGTTTATTTTGCTCATCCAACATGCGGCGAACGATTTTATTTACGTCTGCTGTTAAACATTGTCAAAGGACCAACCAGCTATGAAGAGATAAGAACCGTTAATTCCGTTGTTTACGACTCTTTTAAAAGTGCTTTTGTTGCACGCGGATTACTTGAAGACGATAATGAATGGAACATAGCTTTAACCGAGGCATCACATTGGGCAACTACAGCGTCTCTACATGAACTTTTTGTTATGCTGCTGCTTTTCTGCGAAGTAGCCAACCCAACACAAATGTGGAATTCAAATTGGAGAATGTTGGCGGAGGATATTGAATGGCGTCAAATTCGTACGTACGAACAACAAACTGATTGTTCTGATGACAGTCAACTTAAGTTGGAGACCGTACGTGAATTAGAAAATATAATGAGTAAAAGTGGTAGATCTGTATCAGAATTTAACTTCATCCCTTCATCGGACCTTACTTCAATTTTCACAGGCCAGTGTAGCTTACTCACAACTGAGAATGATTATGATATGGAAATGTTGAAAGCTGAGTCACAACCTCTTTTGTTGTCTTTAAATTTTGAACAACAGAAGGTATTTACCACTGTACGTGATTCTGTTGAGCGTAACGAAGGCGGTTTCTTCTTTGTTTACGGAAGTGGGGGTACAGGTAAAACTTTCCTATGGAAAACCATTATCACTAACTTCATAGCAGAAGGGAAGATTGTTTTAGCTGTTGCTTCTTCTGGTATAGCGTCCTTACTTTTACCTGGCGGTAGAACCGCCCATTCATAATTCAAAATTCCACTCATTGTGGATGATAATTCAACATGCAATATATCAAAACAATCTCCTTTAGGGCAGTTGCTAAAATCTACTGATTTAATTATTTGGGATGAAGCACCTATGATGCATCGTTATGCCCTTGAGGCATTTGAGAAAAGTTTACAAGATATAATGCATGTTGCTACTGATGACGGTCCTTCCAGGATTTTCGGAGGAAAGACAGTTTTATTGGGAGGTGATTTTCGTCAAACTTTGCCAGTAATTCATAAAGGTACCAGAGATATGGTGGTATCTGCTTCCATCAGCAATTCGTATCTCTGGGAAAAGTGTAAGATTTTCACCCTCACAAGAAACATGAGACTACAACGTTCAACATTCAACTCCCATGAAATGGAGAAAGTTGAGAAGTTTGCACAATGGGTGCTTGACATTGGAGATGGAAACGTGGATGCAGTTTCGCTACACGGTGACGATGATCCTTCTTGGATTACTATACCTTCTGAATATCTTATCGACGTTGGAGACTGTGGTCTTAAAAATATGGTTGACATGATATATCCTGATTTGCATAATAGGTTACCAGACAAAGAGTATTTACGCACACGGTGCGTGCTCGCTACAACTAACGAATTTGTTGAGGAAATTAACTCCCACATCCTTTCTCAAATTAAAGGTGAATTAAGATCCTATTTCAGTGCTGATTCCATTAGTCCTTCATCTGAACAAGTATCTGGATTACCTAATCACATTCTGCAGTTGAAGATAGGAGTTCCAATTATGTTGTTACGAAATTTGAATAAGAGGTTAGGCCTTTGCAACGGAACACGGTTAATTGTAACTCAACTTGCTGAAAGGGTTATTGAAGCAGAAATAATTACTAGTACTAATATCGGTACAAAGGTACTCATTCCTCGCATCATCCTTACGTCTGCTGATACAAAATGGCCATTTGTGTTACGTAGGCGACAATTCCCCGTGAAGGTTTGCTTCTCAATGACGATAAATAAAAGCCAAGGACAAACATTAGAGAATATAGGCATATATTTGCCCATCCCTGTTTTTAGCCATGGTCAGTTGTATGTTGCCGTATCAAGAACATCTTCGTACCAGGGTATTAAGTTCTTAATTGGTCAGTTGGAGGGTGGACGTCGTGGGCTAACCAAAAATATTGTTTATAAAGAAGTTTTCAACGGTTTATCAGGTATTCACACCTACCATTGTTTACTACATGCATTTTACTTCTGCCCTTTACAATCAATTATGTTAACTTTCTTCCTGCTTTCAGGCTGAGTTTACGGAGGGAAAAAATGCATTTACATGACCGCTTTCTGTTGTTTCTATTTTTCTGACCTACAGTCTATTCCTCTACACACTGCAATTCATTTCTCACTATTTCCTGCACTCTCTACCCTCACTACTACTATCTGAATTTGTACTTTAACTTTTTTTTCCCCCTGTACTTGGATATTTGTAACAAACTGGTTTGATATATTCATTCTTACCATAGCTCAGTACCTGTTTTGGCTGTTTTCTCTTCCACAACTAAATTTTCATACGGTCTCCGTTTGCTGCTCATATATAACTATTATTACTAACCGGATGGATGACGGTAGGTCTGCACAGTCTGTCATACGTTAGAACCTTATTTCTTTCCGCCGTATTGGAAACTGTAGTGAGTCAGTTACATCCAATATTCACACATTTACTTCTCACTAACGTTGTGTTAAATTTAAATAATATGCTAAGAGTCTGTCTCCACTGTATTGTTAACTGCACATTATGTTTCAAACTAACAACACTAACCTCACGTTCTACACTTATGGCCTGACCATGTCATCTTTAACTGCTATTGCATACAGTATCATGGCAACAATACAGATCTGTCCATTGACCTCTACTATTCCAATATGGCAGTTTTTGCACATTACTTAAATATTTATAATTACTGGTTGAAATTATGGACAAAATAATTGGTGACAAGGGAATTGAGCTCATCAGGATTACCATTTGCTACATTAATTTTGATATTATTCAGTTGTTTCACTTACTGTTTGTACAGTTTTATCGAACTGAAAAAAAAAATTCAACACTAACTTTAAAACATTTAAATTTCATGTAATCAGCACAAGCATTACTTAGTGCTTATTTATCCACTAGGACCCATACCACCACTCAAGTTAGTTCAAAATCCAGATTGATTATTCATTATTATTCAAACTGTACAGTCTACTGTTATGCACATTTCAATACTATGAATTTAAGTTTACGATCCATTCCAGTATTTGACTGCTTATTTGAAGCAATTTACTTCAACGTGTTTGTCTGCTACATTATTGAATACCATTACATGTTTAGTTTTTACTGCTATACAGTCAGTATTAATTCATCTTCCATAGTTCAAAATACTGAACGATTCTCTAGTGGTGCTCCTCACCTCTTATGCTTACTTAATTTGGATGTCTGTTAATATTCACATCGTACATAAAAACATTCAGGGAAACTTTTTTTGGGTATATGACACTGTCCCCAATTATAAACACTTACAGAGCACTACTAATTAGGCAATGCATTTTAAATATTTACGCTATGAAATAAATTAGTCATGTAGCATTCATTTACTTACAACCCTGTGGCTTAAAAGAATGAACAATTTATTACTGTCAAAGTTTGTAGTAATTAACATCGGCTATAATTTTTTTTTCACATACTGTTTATTTCATACATGCTTCGTTTTTTATTTCATCAAAATTTGATGTTGCCCAACACTAACAAATGCTCAAAAACCAGCTACAAACAATTTATTAATCTCAATGTTCATTCAATTGTCGTCCACTACATGATGTGTTAAAAATAGTTGGTAAAAATAACTTTTTTTCAACCTTCACATTATATTTTAAATTATAGGACTTGACAGTAGACCGAACAGTGACAACGCAGGAAGATAGAATCGTTGTTTATTCTTACTTCTGATGTTTCCATTATTTCATAGATAAATTTTCTCCGTTACAATTTTATTTCTCATTACATTCGTTCTTTGAACACCATTTTTTAACTCCTTCATTCTCACCTATTATCCATATATATATAAACAACATTTATTATATGTTCATAAATTATGGCTACATTTGCAAATGCTATAAAATATGTGTACATCCATGCAACAACCATACACAATTTGTGGGCAAATCTGTATATCGATTCTTTGGGCATGAATGAGAAGCATATTGTCCGGTGGGGGTGGAAAATGAAATATTCATTTTATCCTCAATGTATAACAGTAAATTACATTAACTAACGATCAAATGTGTAACATTAATATAAAGCAAGGAAAATTCTGTTGGAAGAGATGGCGATTATCGACAGTCTTCTGTGGAAGACAATTTCCTGCTCTTATATAAATAGGTAATGAATTTTGTTTTCAGAAAATATTTTTCTTATCATTTACCAATTGATTTCATTAACAGGTTCATATTGGTTGATGTTGACATGAGTATCAGACGCTTTCTTGCAATTTGCTCAAGTTGATTATATCTTTTTTATCAGTTCAACTATATCATACATCCACTGACAGTAACATTCTGATCAATGTTCCAGAGATGGCACAGTTTCATAGTATAGGACAATTTGTGCCCATTTTCAACTTAAGCTTAACGAAATTTTGGTGCACTGTACAGGTTTATTGAATTGCTAGGAAGAGAGAGTGATAAGGATAGGGATAGGGCAATGATTTCTTGAGAGAAGATCATGCTCCTTGTGCGCTTAATGCTCACCAGGTATTTTATTCTATACGTCTTTATTTTTATAGGAATTTTGGGGCTGTTTGTTAACTCAGCTGTTTTACTGTCTTCTCGACTGCAGATTGATATGAAATAGTGCAATGAATGTATAACAATACAGTTATGAATGGTTCTACATGCAACCTAATACGTACCCATTTTAGTGAAAAAAATATCAAAATTTAATCCAATTCATCCAACTGATCAGAAATACATTACCGAACCTATCAGCAATACATTGCTAAACAGAATAAAAATCAACTCGGTTGGTATAATAGTGGGTATCTACCACATTGGATTACCACTACAATGTCAACTAACCATTTTTTTAATGACATCAACTCTATAATAGTTATTTTTAATACTGTCCTTTACAAAGTACAGAGCGGCCAGTAAACTAAGAATTGCATATAATAGAACTGGTACTAGGTGCACTTAGCACAACTTGAACTTAACTGCAGTCGACTGTTGTATTCACGAAATTGGGAACAGTAGTTGATCATGTAAAAACTTTACAATTTTTTGTTTCTTACAAATTTTTGTTTATTACTTAGTAATACACTATAAGGTTACGATTGCATATCCATATCCATTTCTGAATCAATTATATTTCAGAATATAAATATCTGATAAACAGAATAGATTTAAATTATGAAGATTTTAACGACTTTAGTTAGGAGAAAATAATTCATATCTTACAGAACATATATTTTTTTAGTCCCAAATGCACAACCAGCCACTGGCACCCCATGTCTGATTTCATTTTAAAATCACGGCATATCTTATTTACAATAATTTGTTTAATTATCGAGTAATTAAATTGCCGTTTTGGATTTTTTAGGGATTGCATGCTTGAAGGTTTGGAACAAAGAAAATGTAAGCAACAGGGAGTTCAAGAAACATAGGCCAAACGGAGAAGCTTATTGATTCTCCACACTGTAACTATTTTCACTTTATTTTAAAATCAATTTGTTTAGGAAATTTTTCATAAACCAATAATTTTAGTTTTAATATTCATGTTCTGACTTCGATTATCATGATTAAATTTTTTAATTCAACTGTTATGTTTTATGATGAGTACTGTAGACGGAGTCCTACTTTGTCTTGGAGTAGGTTTTCATATGTTTTAGATGTGGTAACATGAACATTGGATATTTTTTATCTAATCATCCATATATTATGTAAACTAAACTGTAATATTTCAATTTAGCATAAATTGGAGATTCCCTAACCTAGTGTTTTCAAAAATTAATTTAGTTTAAATTATTCTTATTTTTTGCTTGCACTAATTTTAGGTTGTGTCATTGAACACGTTTTATTCAATGTAAGCATGTGGAAAACATGTAGTTATTTACAGTAGCTTGAGAGTTACAAAGAGTTCAAGCTGTAGGCACCCATTATGGTAAGTGTTAGTTCAATCGTTAATACTTTATTTAGTTTAACACAGTGTTTTTAAATATTAATTTAGTTTAAATTATTCTTATTTTTTGCTTGCACTAATTTTAGGTTGTGTCATTGAACATGTTTTATTCAAAATAAGCATGTGGAAAACAGGGAGTTATTTACAGTAGCTTGAGAGTTACAAAGTGGTCAAGCTGTAGGCACCCATTATGGTAAGTGTCAGTTCAATCGTTAATACTTTATTCAGTATTTAATCTGGTTAAAATCATGGAATCGGTTCATAATCTTTAACACGCCAAGCAATTTTGCAGATATGGTAACCAAGCTGAGGAGCAGAGAGAAGGCCTCAAATATCAAGCCAAACCCTGATATCGATGTATTCACGAAGGCAATTTCCCTAACACAGTGTTTTTAAATATTAATTTAGTTTAAATTATTCTTATTTTTAGCTTGCACTAATTTTAGGTTGTGTCATTGAACACGTTTTATTCAAAATAAGCATGTGGAAAACAGGGAGTTATTTACAGTAGCTTGAGAGTTACAAAGAGTTCAAGCTGTAGGCACCCATTATGGTAAGTGTCAGTTCAATCGTTAATACTTTATTCAGTATTTAATCTGGTTAAAATCATGGAATCGGTTCATAATATTTAACACGCCAAGCATTTTTTGCAGATATGGTACCCAAGCTAATGAGCAGAGAGAAGGCCTCAAATATCAAGCCAAACCCTGATATCGATGTTTTCACGAAGGCAATTTGCTCTATTAGCAGTTCGTAGACTCCTGTTTCGTACGACAATAATTTCTGATGAGAATTTAACATTTTTTTCGTTTTGCTTCTACAGGCAATTTCCGTTGGTGGTAAAGAAACTAAACTGATTAAATACTTAAGGTACATAATGCTACAACATACAATATTTTGTATTTTCTGAAAATTAGCACCTTTTATTTTCTCACACGCAAGGAAAAGAAAGACGATGATACAGAATTTTAAAGGAAAGGAGAAACCGGAGCAGTCATTTGATGCCAGCTGTCTTCTTTTACGACTCTCTTTTACTGTCAACTTCTCATTCTTAACGGTTCTACTCCTCATGTTCTAACTCCCGATCGTCTATTCTCAACCCACCCAATCGCTTAACCTTTTCATCAGCTTTCACTCTCCTCCCTCCTCTATGTCACCACTCCTCTTCACATCCACTGTTCGTAAGTCGTGAGTGAGTGTGGTCTTCAGTTTGGGAATTTAGCGGCCCCTTTTTCCCACAACCCCCCTATGGTTCTCCTTCTCTTCCCGCTGTCCTCCCAACCTGCCTGCTTACCTGCCCTCCTCTTCAACCCCGGCTACGATTACCTGCTGCGTAGTATTGGGGGGCGGCCTAACCATTTACTCCAAAATAGGTCAGTAATTTTTTTTAATTCATTTCTGATTTTTGGTGCTTTTTATAAATCCGTCAACGTCAGACCCGATATTGATTGTACGCATAGTACAATGTCTCTACTTTTTCCAATATAGTGAAATCTCCACTTTTCTGAAAGAAAATGTCAATTATGCTGTCATGCATGGCTCTCTACCATAACTTCGGCAATAAACATAGTTCTACCTCCACATTGATAGGGTGACTGTGTTTTAGAAATATATAATATGCTTGATAACCCCATGTCTCGGATTTCAGTGGTATGCTGTCAGCATTAGACAATCATCATATTAGCTAAAATACAAGTATTTAGGTGGTGTTAACATTTGGAAGAAATATAAATGGTTAGCTGTCGTGTTTCAAAATTTGTGTCCGTAAGAAATACACATTATTAACAGTGGTATCTTTTATGCTTGATATGTAAATGAATGAATTTAGTACCCTCAGGACTTATCATCAGTTCTTTGACTACGTGTACGAATGAGCATAGTCAGATCAAATAGATAGTACATGCGGCAGTGATGTGCATCCTCTGTCTACAAACTGTAGAGCACAAAAAAGAGCATCTACCTACCCGCTGAAACTGAAACTGGCTGATCCCATAGTCTTGAACGATAGCTGCACGAAACGTACGAGGTCGGTGTACTGACCTTACCACAATACCAGCTCATAACATATGGCCAAATGTACTAACATATTACTGCTGTATTCAGGCTGAGTGAAGACATAGTAAAGGTACGCCAACTAACTGTGGAAGCAGTTCGGTCAGTAACAGAAAGAAGAAGGCATGCAGACGGTGGACACACCTCAAATGTTTCGTCAACGTCTTTAGTCCTCGGTATGTCTATCTACGTATTTTCTGTGATTTATACATTCAATAGGTGTTGTATGATAAGCTTTATTTAAATATAACTGTGCACGCATATTAGTTTACGCCTTCTTATTATTTTCCTATATTTTACATGATCATGCACATACTACCTTATTTTTATCCTCACTAGCCATCAACTTCATTACCGATTTTCCCTATGTCCATGCACTACCGCAATGCTGTTTCCCACCATCAACTTGATTCATTTTACTGCTGAAAAATGGTTAAGGAGGTAACAAAGTGATTACTGAAAATTATATTCGATTTTACCTAAATTTTGGGATATTGATTATATTTTACCACACCAACGCCAACTTATGTTGAAATGCTGATGAGCTGGCGTGCCTTTTAGTAATAGATTTTATATAATTCACGTTGCATCATATTTAGCATACAATTCTATTTATGGTACTATATTGTTCCTCCAGTCTGCTTCTTTGAAGTTTTTTATACCTCTACCTAGGCTGTTACTATTTAATCTTACAGTTTTGGTACGAACTAAAAAATATAACTGACTTCAAATATGGTGTACAGGCAGTACAGCTGTAATCCATCCATGAACTCCAAATATTTCACATACCCACAACTGCTATCAACAACTACTACACTGTTCGAATGCATGTAATTTATTCCCTGTTGCAACTGTCCTTTTGATACAGTTATTTCCCCACGGTCAACCGATCAAACCCATTTCCTTCGGTAAGTACATCCACTACGAACAGGTACATACCAACTGTTGACACGTGTTTAAAATATGGCTTTTCACAACTGTGCATCAGTTACACTGTTCACTTTCCAACTATAAATAATCCAGCCTCTTCATTTGTTATCCACCCTACGCCTCATCAAACTGTACTTTCCCACTGTACACTGCTCCCCCGGTACTTCCCTCTCTGTAAACAAAATAAAATTCCTTCCGCCGCTAAACCTTCATCGCCACATACTCCACTACAGATATCAAATTTCTATCTGCTATACTACTACTCTCTTTGCCACTGTTGTTAACCTTTCTTATATTTCTTCCAACAGATATCAGAATGGAAAACCAATCTCAACTACTGTCTGAGTTACAAGTCGGTCCAAACTGAGATCGCATACACGTCCGACTGTCTAGGATGTGGAATTCAATCTCCAAAGCCGCAAAAGAGATTTACTCGATAAATCTTCATCTTCTTGACGTAAAGGTAAGTCGTTAACCCACTTAATATCTTGACATTTTATTTATCACTTACTACTATTCCGCAACTGGATCATACTTTACTGTACCTCAGGGCAATCAAAAGCATGCTGTCGTGCCAAAGAGTTTGGTGGACAAATACTCACAGACGTTTGAAGAGCAATGTTTATATGAGATTGACAAATTCAACGTCTACCCGGCGCAGAATACGTACCGCCCTATAGATGAGGAGTTGATGATCATCCTTCGTACTGACACCAAAGTCAAACAACTGCCAACAACAATGTATGATATTCCTAGATACAAATTTGGTTTTGTCGATAATGAAACTCTTGCTCAACGCATAGATAAGGTGGCTCAACTTACAGGTGCACTCACTTATCCTACTACTACACGCCGTACACTATCACTCAACCGTCTCCACTAACACTTCTAATCAGATTTCTTTGACGTTCCTCTTTTTTTATTCTTCCTACCAGATGTTGGTGGGGTACTGCAAGGCATTTCAGATGTTGTCCAACTGACAACAAGAACCGGATGTCAAACATCTAAAAGAGAGATCATTGTTCACAGTGGAAGGTTTAACATTTATCACTGTCACATTTACGTCTGCATATTTGATCGCTAACACTCTCCATTCCAACTTTTACACAGTTTAAAAAATACATCTATTACTTTGTGGGCTGACAAAACTAACCTAATAGATGTAACTGCTACTGAATCGGAAAAACAACCACCGTCGGTAATATTCACCTCTATGGTAGTCAAACTATTTAAAGGTAAACTGTCTTTACTCCTTTATATTTTGTTGTCAAGTATCAACCTTATCTCTACACTAATAATTATAGGAGAGTTTACATTTTCATCCACCAATGCTACACAAATATACTTGAGCACTGACTATCCAGAGGTAGCAAAACTACTTCCCGGGTATACCTCCATTTAATTTCTAACTACTATTGCTAATGCATACACTTCGTCTTCATCCTCATTGCTACTATATTACATTTCAGTGTCACTGACAGTGAAGGCAGTACCGTTACATCGATCGACCGTCAACGGCCTACATCTTCAACTACTTACGACCAAGAAATTAGAAGTTCCATAGCTAATATGTTAGACGACATACGATCCAATGACTGCCATGTAACTCAATATCTTTTAATTCTACAATTATGTTATCTTTACTTTTTGACTAACTTTTTCCAACTTCTCCATCCTTTGCAGTCAAAGAAGTATGTCGTAAACGCAACTTTGATGAGAATTAACACATCATCAGGCTGGAATTATCTTTCATGTCCCAGTTGTAGAAAGACGGTGACAAAGGAAACAACTGGTTTTAGCTGCTCTAAATGCAATACCAATATTACCCTTCCACTGAACAGGTCTGCATAAATTAGTTTCCCATTCAATTTCAACTCCCTTACATTATGTTATACCCTCACAGGTATAGGATATCTATGGAAGTTTTTGACCATACCGGCACTGCGACTGTGACTACTTTTGACAAAGATGCTGCCTACCTCCTCAAACGCAGCGTCGTCGAGATGATGGATATATCCAAAACGGTACACTTCTTACACCTACACAATTCTATCAATTTATAGTACTAACTTCAAACTGTCTAACCATAGCACGAAACTGATGTGCCACTACTTCCTCCACTACCTCAACCTACCTAACACTACTGCTTCTTCTTTTTTTAGACCAATGGTGACAAACTGATTGATAAACTGTTCACTGGACTGATGGGTACGGAAGCTCGGTTTGAATTCAGACCGTCAAAGTACGACATAATGAATAATGGAAAATCACTCACTGTTAGTAGAGTTTCACATATTCACCACCCTTACAACCCCCTACCTGATCGGCCTTACACCATGGAACCAAAGGATACAAAAGAAGGTGATGGTACACAGCTAACTACTGAATCCAGCTCTGTCGCAACAATTGGTACGACTATTTCTCAAAACCAAGTCCATTCTTCTTACATTATCTTACATACATTTTACCTACAGAAACTTCTCTATTCTTACTCAGGTGTGACGAACAGAGAGAAGATAAAAGTTAAACAGGTATGTATTCCAACCGACAATCCACCCTTATTTCCACATGACACAAAAGCTGACAACCATATATTCTCCACATAACTGTAGGAGACTGAGGAATGTTTACCGGATGGCAGCATAACCGAACACACCGTCGGACGGGAGAATGAACCTGACCGCCACATGCTGCCTGATGGTAGGCACAAAAAATGTGGACGACTGGCTGGTAGTAAGAGGAAGAAGTAGGCAGCCATGTGGGCTACTGCATGACAAACCATCATACGTTCACAACACCATCCTACCTCTGTCTTCCCTAGTCCTACATTCTGTGTTAAGTTTGCAACTGTCCATTTTAATTCTTACTGTACTTATTTCGACCTTCAACTATGCACAACAAATGCGACTCTGTTTTCTTACTTTATCTGTTTATGTTAGTTTAAAGATGTGCTCTACTGTTTGTACTACTGTATTTTCATCCAGTGTAATAAATGACACACTTTTACACTGTCCAATTATGTAACATGTATATACACTTCACTTTACTCTTAAGCACGGTTAATATAAGCATTCTACAGTACTACAAACACTTTTCCCCATCCGTACCTGCCAGAGGTCTTTCCAGCATTTTTAATATGGTATAGATATTTATTTTCCACTATTTTGCGTCTTATTTCTACACTAAAATTCCACGAATCCGGTCAGTACTCGCACCGTACATAACATAATCACTCACTATGCTGTAAAGAATGTAGATGCTGACAAGGTCCACTACATATGTGCACTTCCTACAACTCCGTACTATTAATTTTCAAATAAGGGTTCTCCCTATAATAAACAAATCAATTTGGCAGTGACCTGTCGTTTCAACCGTTCTTACTGAATCAACATGCAGTATGAGCTATCAATTTTGACCCCCATTTTCATATGAGTCACTTGCTATATCCCTGTAACATTTTAGTTGGTTTATATCACCAATATACATTCAGCGACGTGTACTTCAATTGCAAACGGCTGTATTTTTTTACCTCATATCTTTGTAACTTTACTTATTCAACTACTCTGACCGTAGTTATAGCAAATATGTATTTTTAATAAGCCGTAGGTTTTCTTACTACATAAATTTTTTTTACACCAACTATAACTGCCTTCCTATTATACAAAAAAAGGCAGTACGAAATTAGTTTAGCATTTTACTAATACATGAAGAAATCTTCTATTTTGATAGTTTGGCAATTTACTAATCCATGCCAAGAGAAACTAAAAACAAGAATGACGATGGAAAAATTGTTTGAAGTATCGCAACAAATTGCTTTTGCCGTTAATGCTTATTTGGATAAATCACCTGTTTTGTTGGATTCTCTAAGAGTTCATAATGATGTTACTGATTCGAGATTCTAGGATTCTTTTGTTTATCCCTTTGTGGCTAAAGCTGCAGTGGCATGGATACAGAAATAAATACCAAGTTTAGTCGGTGTATTATTCTGTCATTGTTTATTTGTGATTTACAATGTATAAGATTTATTGTACTTATTTTATAGACTGCAAAAACTGTAACTATTCATTACTGTACACAAATGTTTGGTTATAATTATAAAATATGTCGTCAAATTTGGTGATTGTACCTTTTTCTCTCTATGTACAATATATGAAAACTCCTATACTGACTACTTAAAGCTTTACTTGAAAAGCAAGAACAAAGCATTAAGTTGATCACTGCTTTTGTAAATTCTTTATAACAAAACTACATACTACGTATCACATTTGAGAGAAGTAAAGGAAAAATGTAAAACCAGGCCACACATAAGGAGAAAGGGCATGAAATACTGTTATGAGATGAAATATTGTACCATCAATCTGAGCGGAATGACTTGATTTATTATGGAGCAGAAATACATCATTAAGTGGTGAAAAATGAGAACAGGGACTTATATATATTTTTAGTTTAAACAACTCTTTTCCAACAGTCTGGGAGATCTATGTAGTACAACCTATTTTGCAGTTTTATTTTGGTTTTATATGTTATTATTTTAGTCCTATTTTTAATTTATTCATTGATCAGAAAAGATTGAAGGATCATAAAAGATTGAATATAGCATGCTCATTTTCTTACACTAAAAAACAAAAGGAATAAATATAGTTAATCATCCTAATTTTCAAGATATCCCATTAACATTTTACAATAAAAGCAAGACAAAGTTACAGTACAAAAAAAAATACAATTGCTCACAATGTATAATTAACAAAAAGAAGAAAGAAAGGGATGAAAGATAGAATTTTGCATAAAACAATGACTACTATTTTAAATTAGGCAACTACCCGTGTGCGTAGCACGGGTCACTCACTAGGCTTTGGACCAATTATATGTTCTATGACATTGGTGAAAATTGATCAAATTTGGGTGCTCACTACCAATACCAAAGAGATCAGAAAAACTTAAACATTCATTAAATGACTGATTACTGTATTATTTTTCTATCATCGATTTTTGTTGCGAAAGGCTACTACCATTTCATATGTGTAGCAATGCGCATGGATATATTTCCTTCCATACATTATTTTTGATAACCTCTAATTGTTTCTTACCTTACACAATTTAACTGCACACCCCAGTTTGATGTATTCACTATCTACATTACGCACCCTTCTGTAGATTTCCTCTAAGATATTAGACAGCCATACTATGCATAACGAAAGAATAGGAGTTCCATCCTGTTTTGTTCGCATGCAATTTCTACGGGCCTCATTTTAAATTTTCAATACTACAACCATATGCAATTACGAGCTAGGATTGACGTGCTACAGATATACAACTGATTCATATAACTCATTTCAACTCTAGATTCAGTACTAGCTAATACAAATATATTAAAACTAAAACTAGCTACACGCCTAATTTCTCATTCTTTAACTCATTTCAAAATGGCAAGACTTTGACAATCCAGCTGTTTTTGGATATAAAAATATTAGTCCAAAATTTACTGGTTTGTGTATTTTCATTCTACGGCGTTCTATCTCTATTTATCTGTACTTTAAACAAGGGTGTTACATGGAGAATGAAAGACGTCATCTTTTACTACAAACTTACTATATTACTGAACTAACCCACACACTCTATACACTTGCACACAAAGTCAACATATAATATACCTTTAACTTCTACCTACAATTCCTTTATTTTACACACCGTGTATTCTCAATAACTTTGAACACTACTTTAATAACCAACAATGCCCGTGTGCATAGCACGGGCCACGCACTAGTTGCTGGAAATACACTAACACCTGAAATTAACTTTTAATAGCATTCAGAAATGCTATAGATTCTGTTTTGAACTAAAATTGTGTAAAAAGGAGCTATTACACCATTTCTGGAATGCTGTAGTTGCTGTAGTTGAACATATAGGCTAATATTGAACTCAGGCCTATTATACAATTCTCTGGAAATGCTATAATGGTCTACAGTCTATGTTGAAATCAAATTTAACCCTTGTTTTGAAATCTGAACTACTGCGGCACTTCTGAAATGCTGTCTTTTCTGTTTTGAACTATAACTCAACTAAAACTGAGTTTTAACAGCAGTTTTAAGTGCTGTCTTTGCTGAATTAAAAATGTTTTCAAATATAACTTATAGCTGTTGTTTTTAAATTCTGTGAAATGCTAAAATTTTAATAATTAGGGTTTTTGACTTAGTAAACGAACTCAGAATGGTTTGAAACTTTGGAAATTGAATACTTGATTTGAAAATATAATAATTACACTTTTAAAAGGTTTAAATGAATTATTTTGATTGGAATATAAACTATTTAAAGGTGATTTGAAATGATAGTAAATGAACGATATCTTTGAATTTAAAAGGTATTTAAAGTTGAATATTTGGATTTGAACTAATAGGATATTTTATTTTATTAAAATGATTTGAAATGAAGTTTTGTAAGGATATGATATTTTATTTTATTAAAATGATTTGAAATGAAGTTTTGTAAGGATATGATATTTTATTTTATTAAAATGATTTGGAATGAAGTTTTGTAAGGATATGATATTTTATTATATTAAAATGATTTGAAATGAAGTTTTGAAATGATATGAAAATTTAAATATATGGAAATGGTTTGGAATTGATTTAATCTTTATTTTGATAAAGATATGGTTTGAAATGATATTTTATTTTGAAGTAAAGTATTGTTTTTAAAAGTTATAACCACGGGTTATAATAACGATTGGTTGGCAAAGAGACCGGGATCGGATATGGACATACACTCTGTCGATACCGAAAACCACTTTGACAACCGTGTAAGCGGTGGAGATTCCAGAATGAAGTAGGATGGTGGCGACGTTCTTAAGGTATGTTACGTGGACCCAACTCCCGTGAGTTGGAATAAGGTGGCTAAAACAGGAGCGATCTCGGACCAGTGAGGTAGCACCTCTTCTCGGACACATTTCTTTGATATTATACTCTTACTTGTGATTGATTAGATGGCCATCCTCCGATTTGGGAGTGTTATTCGAGGTGGACGGTAGTGGCTGCTATGCGCTCCATCAATCCGTGTGCGTAATTGGTATATCTACCATGGCATTGCCTAGTTGTGCCTTGTCACCTACCATATCGAGATTTACTACGATTATGATTTTAAGATCCGACCGCGTTAAGGTTCTCCATCCCCTTAACGCTATTTTCTATATGATTATACTTTACTGATTAGACACTACTGTATATAGCGTATATTACTATATAGTAAATAGTTTAATGGATCCTTAGAGGATGGGTGGTCCTAAGCATCTTCTAAGTTACTTGTACCCTTATTACAGTTCGCTTGAGTTGGTTTACATTATATAAGTATATATTGTCCTGACTCGAGTGTTTTGTGTTTTGCTTTACGCTCGGGTCAGCCTGAGTTATTCACAGATTTGGATTTCCACTCTCTTGGAGATTTGAATCGCTGGAGATTATTTGCTTGTCATGTCCTATCTATTTCAATTCCGTTGTTCTACTCAGCTTGTACTTGGTTATTATATTGAGACTTTTGTTGTATTCTATTTCTTCTGTTATATCTTATGTAACTCTGATATATTTATATAGTAGCTTCATGAACTACTATTTCTTTTACTTCCGCTGCATTATTTTACTCTGTGTCTGTGATCTGTGATTATATTTATTTACTGTATATTCTGAGTTTTGCCAAATTTTATTTACAACGCGGTATTTTGAGCAATTCAACTCCGGCATGAGTGTCTGCCTATACACTTATAATGGATGCGAATGGTTGAAAATATCGGGTCGTTACAGTTGGTATCAGAGCTTTGGCTTTGTGGCAAAACTTAGAATGTATGGTAAATTTATTTACAGAATCACTTTCGTTCGAGTTTGAATCTCTTCCTTTTGATTTGATTTCCTTTGAATTTTGGAACGTTCCCTGCGGTTCCAAAATCCATTATTGTTCCTCACTATTCATCTTCTTTTGATTCTGGAGTATCTCATAACTCCACTTCGAATGATCTTTGTAGTGAATTGGCGGTCTCGCCAATATTCTAATTTTCTTGTAAAGGGGTGAAACTCCTTTACAATAGCATCATTTCACCAAAGATTTTATATCCTCAGTTTAGATGCTAGTATCGCTTACTATCCCAAACTCTATCTCTTGAGGTCGAATGTAGATTTACCTTAGAAATCCTCATCGATCTTATTCTTTAAGTCACGGTTGACCCGGTTAAGGTTGCCCATGATTTATATAAGCTTATCCATCTTCCTATTCTGTTATTTAATCATCTCATCCTTGTTCCAACTTATTTTCAAATCAGAATTTCATTTGATTTGAGTTAACCAAATTTGAATCTCTATCCTTCTTTGAAAATCAATTCCTGTATAGTGTATTTGTAAACTAATATTTAAAATTAAAATGTTTAAATATTGTGTTGTTTGAGTTGTTGATGTTGAATTGGGTTTCCGATCGATTCGTCTGATCAACGCTATCGATAGGATTTCTAAAACACTTTGACAGAACAAACTGACACAATATTATTTTAAAATTTGGTGAATGAAATAAATTTTGAGATATAAGTAAATTTATGGAACTTATCATTTATAGTTCTATAAATGAATTTATAAATAGTTGTTTATAAATTTATTTGGGAACTGAAATGAATTTAAAACAAGAAATTTAAGAATTTAATTTCCGATGGATTTCAAACCTTGTGTTTAAAGTTGTAAAAGGATATATTATTTAAAGTATTTCTAAGTAGAAATATGTTTCTAAAGGATTTTAAAGTTTAAAAATTTAGTGCTCTTCTCTTTGTTGCTGGAAAATAATTTCGGTGATGACTGCAGCATCATCGACATTCATTTTCGAGTTTTGAACTGAAGAGACCGTTCTATAGTCTTACTACAGCTTTATTTTGAAAGATTTAATTTATTTGAATTTCTAAATATGATTTGATTTATAATATATATAGATATATGATTTAAATTGATTTGACATATTATGTACATATATTTATTTATCTCTAACTGGTTTAAAGGAAATCGGAAATTAATTCTTACATATTTTTTTCTTCTTAAAGAATAATTTCAATTATAAAAAGAAAAATAAAAAATTTGGATAAATGATTCAAACTTGAGATAATTGAATTGGAAAGTTTTACTTGTATAACACACAATTTCATTCCAATATAACTTACCAAAATTACACAGAAGTTGAATATGAAATTGGATAATATACAATATAGAAAGGATTTTTATAAATAAAATTTGAGTGGTTATAATAAATGTTATACACTTAAATTTTAGTTATAAAAGATTAACAGAGATAAATAGTGAAAAAGGGATTTAAAGAGATTTTATTTAAATAACTTAATAATCAAATTTGATTTAATATGGAACCTTAAGTCTAACCTAGGAATTTAATAAAAGTTATTTCCTGAAATGAATCTGTTGTATAATAAATAATGTATCTTTGAATAGATAAAATAAAAAAATACATTTGAATTGGACATTTTGTAATAAAGTTTATTTAACTTGAATTCATAGTTTAATTGATGTCTAAATGAATAAATGTGTAAAGAAATTTGATTGTTATATTTGCTATGATAAATATTTAATTTATGAAATTGATATGTCTTGAAAAATGAATAATTATGATTTAAATAGTTAAAATGTATTTTAACATCACTAAAACTTGATAATTGAGAATTTGGTTTTCAAATGGAAATTTTAAGTGTAACTTATTAAAGGAATATCTATTTGTGAAATGGGTATTTTAAAATAAAGTGTTAGGTCATGTGTTAAATTAAGAGTTAAGTAAAAATAGTGAACTTTTGACTTAATAAACGAAGTATAGTTTAAATTGGATATTCCATTCATAAAGGTTTGTTTTAATAAGTCATAAGTTAAATGATATCCAAATAAATATTTCTGAAATTAAATTGATTTGAAATACTAATATATCTACTGTAGCATTTTATAAGTGCTGCTATTTTGAAAATACAATGTTTTGGAAATTTTATAATTGAATGAACTTAGAAATGTTACAACTTTAAAATGAATATTATTTAAAGAGACAAACTAAAGATTATTTAAAAAAAAAAGATGTTATGATTTTCTAAGTATTATGTTTTTTTTTTGAATAACATTTCCTAAGTGTTATGATTTTAGTAGTATGATTTCCAAATGATAAACATCCCTAAATTGTTATGATTTCAAAGCATTATGCTCTCAAATTTATTATCTTATTTTGTTTTTTTTTCAAACTATCTTTTGGTTGTCCTTACTTCTCTTATCTTGTTACAGAATGGGAAGGCTATTGCTTATACCAGTTCATTTAGAAATCTTTCTATAATCTTTGATAATCTTCGTTACTCATCTGGATCTGAACACTGTTTTTCCATTCATAGACCGTCGGTCAAGGGAAAAGGGTGATTCAGACTCTAGAGGATCTTTTTCGTGCTTATATTCTTGATTTGATCACCTCCATCTTGTTAAACTTACCTATAACAATAGTTATCAGGTGTAATTCCAATCTTCTTATCATCTTATTTTAATCTTATTTCATTCTATCTTTTTCTGTGCTTTTCCGTACCTCGTTCCTTTTCGGGGACGAAAAGTTTTGAGTGGGGAAGAGTGTAATAACACTGTATTTTTCAAATATTTTTAAATTGATTTTTCCAGATTCAAAAGCTTTATTTATGAAAAAGAATCAATTTTGTTATTTTAAGTATAAACTTTGATTTTGATGTGGATTAGAATTCCAAATATGTCTAAATTTAATATTTCCAGAAATTGTGAATTTTTGTCAAATAGTCAAACTTTGACTTTTAAATTTAAATTTTAAATATTTGAAATTATAAATTTTATCTTTTATTATGAAAATAGATTTAATAACTTGAATACTGCTTTTCGTTTCGTTGGAAACGAAGTTAAAATGTAAAAGTTATGTACATTTCAATTTTTAGTATAATTTGTTTTATTGTGCAATTTTGCCTATTTTAAATTTTATAAATCATATTTTTCTTTCTTATATTTTATTTAATATGTGTCAATATGTTAATTTATGTATATTTTCATCTCTAAATATTTCAAAAATAATAATAGAATTTTTCCAATGTTTACTGTGTTGATTTCCTATTTTTAAAGGCTGTTTTCTTATTTTCTGCTATTTTCTTCATTAAAATTATATTTAAATTAAATTTTATATATTTATTTTGTGAATATATTTTTATTTTATGTTATTATTTATGTTTAGAAATATATTACAAGCTCATATGAATTTTTCTAAAATTTATTCTATTCAATTTCAAATTTTCTAGACTAGTTTACTATTTTAGCTATTTTCTTAATTTAACTTTATATGATTGATAAATATTTATATAAACTATTATATTTTGATAAAATTTCGAAATTTTATCTGGGATTATTATTTTTTCCCAGAAATATAAAGTTATAAAAATAAAATAAAGTAATATGAAAGGCCCTAAACCTTCTATCTTCCTATTGGCTTTTATAGTCCACTTTTTTACGTTTTAACCTAACCTTTCACCAATTAACCCTAACTATTCCTCATTCCTTTTTTCCAGCCGTCTTCCTCCTGTTATTCACGAATTTTCAAGCTCCAAAACCCTAAAAAAAGTCATGACCTCCATCTTGAAAAAAATTAGGTAAATCCCTCTTTTCTTTCTACTTTTTTTCTTACTTTTTCTATGCAATTTTGCCTTGTTTTCTTCCTTGTTTAGATCGGCCTCTCCCCCTTGTTCCACGGCCACCACCTCCTTCCATCTCTTCCAGACCACCACCACCATCTACCCCACCAGATCTGACCAAGGCGGAACCCCCTTGATGGCCAAACCCCTCAAACTACAACCTAGATGCCTAGATCCATGCTTATTTCACCTCTACATGCTCATCCACTTCAACCACCACCCAAACTACCACCGTAGCCGCCACCACTCCCCTGACCTGACCTCGACACACCCTTCCCCACCTCTGTTCAGTCATAACACACCACAGGCCGAGCCCAATCCCCATGGCCGAGCCCTTGTTTTGACCAAAAACCACCTAGTTGCCTTCAAAACCACATCACCTCCTCATGTACAAACTCCACCTTGTCTTGCCTTGAACCCGAGCTATGTTAGCCCAAACCTGACCCAAAACTTGACCACATCTGAACCACATCAGACCCCAAAGGCATACCAAACAATAGAGAAGGCAAAGCAAAAGACTGCGTAGTCGTATCTCCTTTTATTTCAATGATATTGCATTTTAAAGTCGTATTGAATTTTGCTGTTTTGATTGTTTGTTTTGGGTTGTACACAAGAGTTATAGATTGGATTCGCTCTCCACTCAAGTCCTTAGTCTTGTCATTGTGCTTTTGTTTCCATTGTGTCATTGATTTTGATATCTCCAGCACAAACAGGTGAGTTATTCTCACCAGACAATATGTTCCTATATAACTAGTAAATTGACACCCTGTGAATCTGTAGAAATATATTATCATGTTATACTTGACTATGTTATGATCATATGATGTTTATACACTTGTTATATCGTATGTTACTGTTATTTAATGTTATTCTGTTATTTATATCAGTTATCACCATTGCAAGTTCCCTGTAGACTAGAATCACTATGGGTTGAAATGATACATACCCGAACGGACTTTAGAATAGGGAAAAATCGTTATGGGCTGAAATGATAGGCCTGAATGGTTTTTATTTAATTTATGTTAACTTGGGATTGCGGGTTTGAAATGATAGAACCCGGATTTTTCTTTTTAAAACTACGGATTGAAATGATACATATCCGTATCACTTGACCTAGGCTAGAAAACTATATACAGGCCCGTAGTTATTTTATAAAGTGTTTTGAATATTTTTAAGTATTTTAAAAATATAAATTTATGAAATTTGATTTAAACAGATTTTGATATATTTTGAATTAAAGAAATTATGATTTTTCTATGTGTTAAAAATGTAATTAATGAATGGTTTAACTGGATTTTTGAAATATAACTTAAGTTGGAAATTTGAAATTTTGGTTAAAAATGATATTTAAGTTATATAAATAAAATGAAAATTTAATTATATTTGGAAAATGGTAAATATGATAATTTGATTAAATTTGAATTTAAGCGATTTATTAAAGTATTATTGATTTTGCTATGAGTTTAAGTGGTCAAATAAATGAATGTTTAAAAGTGATCTTTTAAAATATAACTTGACTAGGAAATGTGAAATTTGGTTTTAATTAAAGGTTTAAGTTCATTAAATAAAATTGGAAATTTAGTTAAATTGTGAAATGGTAATTTAAATTTGAAGTGTTAAGTTTATTTTTTGAAATGTGAAGAACTGGACACTTTTACACTAAAATTTATTAAGTAAATTGTTGAAAATTGGATTTGATTATAAGAAATTTATTATGGAAAGATATATGTTAAATGATATGTAAATGAACATTTTAAATGTTAAAATATGATTTTAAAAATGTTTATGTGTTTTAAATTAAAGTTATTGAATTGCTGGAAATACACTAACACCTGAAATTAACTTTTAATAGCATTCAGAAATGTTATAGATTCTGTTTTGAACTAAAATTGTGTAAAGGAGTTATTACAGCATTTCTGGAATGCTGTAGTTGCTGTGGTTGAACTTATAGGCTAATATTGAACTCAGGCCTATTATAGCATTCTCTGGAAATGCTATAATGGTCTGCAGTCTATGTTGAAATCAAATTTAACCCTTGTTTTGAAATCTGAACTACCGCAGCACTTCTGAAATGCTGTCTTTTCTATTTTGAACTATAATTCAACTAAAACTGAGTTTTAACAGCAGTTTTAAGTGCTATCTTTGCTGAATTAAAAATGTTTTCAAATATAACTTATAGCAATTGTTTTTAAATTCTGTGAAATGCTGAAATTTTAATAATTAGGGTTTTTGACTTAGTAAACGAACTCAGAATGGTTTGAAACTTAGGAAATTGAATACTTGATTTGAAAATATAATAATTACACTTTTAAAAGGTTTAAATGAATTATTTTGATTGGAATATAAACTATTTAAAGGTGATTTGAAATGATAGTAAATGAACGATATCTTTGAATTTAAAAGGTATTTAAAGTTGAATATTTGGATTTGAACTGATAGGATATTTTATTTTATTAAAATGATTTGAAATGAAGTTTTGTAAGGATATGATATTTTATTTTATTAAAATGATTTGAAATGAAGTTTTGTAAGGATATGATATTTTATTTTATTAAAATGATTTGGAATGAAGTTTTGTAAGGATATGATATTTTATTATATTAAAATGATTTGAAATGAAGTTTTGAAATGATATGAAAATTTAAATATATGGAAATGGTTTGGAATTGATTTAATCTTTATTTTGATAAAGATATGGTTTGAAATGATATTTTATTTTGAAGTAAAGTATTGTTTTTAAAAGTTATAACCACGGGTTATAATAACGATTGGTTGGCAAAGAGACCGGGATCGGATATGGACATACTCTCTGTCGATACCGAAAACCACTTTGACAACCGTGTACGCGGTGGAGATTCCAGAATGAAGTAGGATGGTGGCGACGTTCTTAAGGTATGTTACGTGGACCCAACTCCCGTGAGTTGGCATAAGGTGGCTAAAACAGGAGCGATCTCGGACCAGTGAGGTAGCACCTCTTCTCGGACACATTTCTTCGATATTATACTCTTACTTGTGATTGATTAGATGACCATCCTCCAATTTGGGAGTGTTGTTTGAGGTGGACGGTAGTGGCTGCTATGCGCTCCATCAGTCCGTGTGCGTAATTGGTATATCTACCCTAGCATTGCCTAGTTGTGACGTGTCACCTACCATATCGAGATTTACTACGATTATGATTTTAAGATCCGACCGCGTTAAGGTTCTCCATCCCCTTAACGCTATTTTCTATATGATTATACTTTACTGATTAGACACTACTGTATATAGCGTATATTACTATATAGTAAATAGTTTAACGGATCCTTAGAGGATGGGCGGTCCTAAGCATCTTCTAAGTTACTTGTACCCTTATTACAGTTCGCTTGAGTTGGTTTACATTATATAAGTATATATTGTCCTGACTTGAGTGTTTTGTGTTTTGCTTTACGCTCGGGTCAGCCTGAGTTATTCACAGATTTGGATTTCCACTCTCTTAGAGATTTGAATCGTTGGAGATTATCTGCTTGTCATGTCCTATCTATTTCAATTTCGTTGTTCTACTCAGCTTGTACTTGGTTATTATATTGAGACTTTTGTTGTATTCTATTTCTTCTGTTATATCTCATGTAACTCTGATATATTTATATAGTAGCTTCATGAACTACTATTTCTTTTACTTCCGCTGCATTATTTTACTCTGTGCCTGTGATCTGTGATTATATTTATTTACTGTGTATTCTGAGATTTGCCAAATTTTATTTACAACGCGGTATTTTGAGCAATTCAACTCCGGCATGAGTGTCTGCCTATACACTTATAATGGATGCGAATGGTTGATGGAAATGTATGGGAGAATAATTATGGGACACAATTCCTTTTAGGAGGAGAGTATGTGAAGACCCAAATTATTGAGATAAGAATAATTTTAACAAAATCAGTGAAAGGAGAATTTTCAAGGAAAAATATAGTTTGAAAATAAATACTCTTTCTTTTTAAAAGATTTTATCCCCAAGGCTGATATATGACACTCATTTATTATTGAGTTTTTCTCACGCTGGTTTATCAAGCCTTATCCAGGTATTTTCAATACTCAGGTCATATCCGAATAGTTTCAGGTTTAGTTGAAGACGGTTGGAGTTTCCAAAGGAGAGCCGGAGATATCCATCTACGTATGGATGTTTTCTATTATCCGTTGTTGTTTGTTGTTGTTTGATGTTTGTCAGCATTTGTAAGGACAGATGTTTATAACTGTCCAAGCTGAATTAGGTTAAACTCTGATATATATTTTAAATGTTTCCGCTGTAAAGATATTGTTCAATATTATATGTTATTCCATTCGTATGATATTATGTTATGTCTATTTTCTTTCTTACCCTTGATTATCCATTCTTCCATGCATTTTGGGTTAGACATGTGTGGTTTATTATCGGCTTAAAGGGTACGGAATTGTGGGTCATCACATTTGGTATCAGAACCTTTGGTTGAGCGAACACCGAAGCCTGATAGGGGTAATTCTTATCTGAGATAGGATTAATAATATCCTAGGATGAATAACTCATTAGAGATAGGGTTAGTAACACCCTAAAATGAGTTTTGAGAGTATTATATATAAGCGCGTATTTGTTAATCCTATAAAAATTATTTTGTTTTAAATTTTTTTTTGGTAAATGAAATAATTTTACATTGGGTTTATATTTTAAATATTAAAGGGGATATTATTTCCAACGACCCGGATTTTTCGACGTTGAATTTGAAATATTTAAACGGTTTTAAATATTTAATTTGAGTTATAAATTGATTTCTAGATATGAAAGAGTTAGTTTTTATTTATAAAATAGATTCAGGATTCAGATATAGTGATTTATTGAACAATTCAACTTTTGAATTTAATGATTGGGATTTGGGTAAATTGTTGGATCTTGAGTTTTAAGCCCGAAAAAAATAATTTGAAGGCTTGTAAAATTTATGTTGATAACAATGAAGATAATACAAGTTTTTAAATTGAATTTAGAGGTGATTTGTTCAGTTTAAAAATATATCATTTAAATCGATATTTAAAAATAGCCTTCCGAGGCACAGTCTCGGAATTTGACGAAACCAGTTTCATTGGATTCCTAATATTGTTTTATTATTGGATTTCAAATTTTGTAGATTTCGGAGTTATCATGTGGCCGTACGAGATGTAAACGCGCTGAAATCTATAGCGAAATTTAATATAATAAACTGGGTTCAAAAAGCTGTCTTCTCCATACGATCGAGTTAGGACTCGAAACCTTTTCCATTACGTTCGGAATAGGGGTTCGAACTCAAGGGGGTTGTACAGTTTGGGGTTCGTGATGTAGTGTTCGAAGTTGAGGATGATGGTAGTGAGGGTTGTGCGCGTACGATGGCTGTAGTTGTTCGATCTTGGCAGTGAGGTATTTTTTAAAATTTATATCTGTATATATATATACAGAAGAGAAAAAAATATATTACTATGAGTATAAAACCATTTCTGTTTTTAATTTAATGTATATATGTATATAAGTTAGAAAGAGATTTTATTTTCATTAGAATTTAATAAATATATGTATATACAAAAAAACAGAATAATAATATATATATATATACACAAGATTTAGAAATAGAAAATTTAAATGGTAATACAGATTATTTTTATAGGTATATATGTATATAGATTTTGGAATCTATATAGACTATTTTCATAAGTATATATGCTTTCAAAAATAAATATATATATATATACACACATTTTAGATTTACTAGTTTATTTTAAAAATAATGGATGTGGTAATTAATTTGTTCAATTAACTTATTTAATTTATTTTAATTAATAATAGATTTTTAAAAGGAAAAATTATATTAAGTTTTTCCAAAATAAAAGAGAATGACTATTTCTCAAAAGTTAAGCAATTTAAGTATAAAAAGATTAATCTCCAAAATGAATAAATTACAATTTGGATTGCATAGAGATAACCTTCTTATACTTGGTATTAAATTCCAAAGAGGGAACTCGTCCTATTCGTGGAATTTAAAAGGTGATCTCACCGTTATTCCGCCTATAGCACGTGTTGAATACGGAAATTGATATTGAGTAAAATTAGAATGGTTTCTTTGATCCTATGTACTCAATAATGTTTGTTAAGATTGATTTTTGGGTTTACAATAAACGATGTCTTAAATAACATTGTTTTTGACCCAATTAAAAGTTAAGAAATTCTGGATCGATGATAAGTATGGAAATAGGAAAAAATTTCCCAATTAAAGAATGAATTAACTTAGAATTACTCTAAGACAAAAAGAAGAGATTTTGTAATCATCCAAAAAGAATTAAAGTGAAAAGAGACTTAATAAATCCTATATACTCATATTCACTTTTTATTGATGATTGGATTTTGAAGGAACCGGGGTCCTATCCGAAAACCACTTCGACCCAATTTACGTGTTCGAAAAGATTAATACCTGATAAAGAGAATGAAGAATGAAGATCAGGGATTTTAGCGATAAAAGGACTGCTTGTTTATAATTCTGGTTAGCTCCTAAATACTATGTAGTAGTGGTCCTTTCGTTTTTGAAATTATTTGGGTTGCAAGGAGTTCTAGCTACTAATCCTAGGGTTAAGGCTCGACATGATGTGGTAGGAGAGTACCTTTGGTTTCGTTTAGTCCCAGAATGAACTTGTACGAATGAATGTTTGACAGCGCATTTTATGAGATTACGTACATTGGTTTTTACAAACATACATCCACGTTGGTGGAGAAGGCAAATTCTCTTAGCTAACACCCTCCTTGAGATGTACAAGCTCAAGGGTTGTATTTTTATGGAAAGCAATTAGTAGTCAACCAAAATGGCAATGTGGCATTCAGAGATGTGATATGTGCAATGTGAAAAGGTAATCATTGCCTCAAGCCTCATCAACTGGAAATGACCGAAATAGGGTTAGATGCGGCAAGGCTAAGTGGGTCATTCCCAATTAAGGTATGATTATCCCCTTCTAGATATATTTCTTCCCGCTATGACGTTCGGGATGTAAATTAATGTGGTGTATGGAAATCGAGCGCTCGGATAAAGGTCGGTAACGACCGGGGGATGACATATTCGGTACTATCTACTTATAGAGGTTGGCCGGTCTTGTGTTGGTAGATGACCTTTGTGATGGTTCCTTGGGACATCCACCTAGAGTTGTACCCATCGGAAGGTAGATCCTTCACCTGGTCATTTGTATGGAAATTCATTCTCGAATAAGAACTTGCGGTTTTATTTGTCCAGCGTAATGAATAGCCCCGAAATGCTATATGGGTAACCATTTTGGCTAAAATTAATAAGTTTATCTGCAAATGTTTTCAAAGATTGTCATTAAAAATAATATCAAATGTTTTGATATAAAAGTGTTTTAGTTATCATAAGTAAAAAACCAGATCGTGTTTATGCGTGGGCGTGGTCTTATGAGATACTCTTTCTTTTCAAATGATTTTATCCCCAAGGCTGATATATGACACTCATTTATTATTGAGTTTTTCTCACGCTGGTTTATCAAGCCTTATCCAGGTATTTTCAATACTCAGGTCATATCCGAATAGTTTCAGGTTTAGTTGAAGACAGTTGGAGTTTCCAAAGGAGAGCCGGAGATATCCATCTACGTATGGATGTTTTCTATTATCCGTTGTTGTTTGTTGTTGTTTGCTGTTTGTCAGCATTTGTAAGGACAGATGTTTATAACAGTCCAAGATGAATTAGGTTAAACTCTGATATATATTTTAAATGTTTCCGCTGTAAAGATATTGTTCAATATTATATGTTATTCCATTCGTGTGATATTCTGTTCTGTCTATTTTCTTTCTTACCCTTGATTATTCATTCTTCCATGCATTTTGGGTCAGACATGTGTGGTTTATTATCAGCTTAAAGGGTACGGAATTGTGGGTCATCACATTTGGTATCAGAACCTTTGGTTGAGCGAACACCGAAGCCTGATAGGGGTAATTCTTATCTGAGATAGGATTAATAATATCCTAGGATGAATAACTCATTAGAGATAGGGTTAGTAACACCCTAAAATGAGTTTTGAGAGTATTATATATGAGCGCGTATTTGTTAATCCTATAAAAATTATTTTGTTTTAAATTTTTTTTTGGTAAATGAAATAATTTTCCATTGGGTTTATATTTTAAATATTAAAGGGGATATTATTTCTAACGACCCGGATTTTTCGACGTTGAATTTGAAATATTTAAACGGTTTTAAATATTTAATTTGAGTTATAAATTGATTTCTAGATATGAAAGAGTTGGTTTTTATTTATAAAATAGATTCAGGATTCAGATATAGTGATTTATTGAACAATTCAACTTTTGAATTTAATGATTGGGATTTGGGTAAATTGTTCGAATTTGAGTTTAAGCCTAATAAAAATAATTTGAAGGCTTATAAAATTTATGTTGATAACAATGAAGATAATACAAGTTTTTAAATTGAATTTAAAGGTGATTTGTTCAGTTTTAAAATATATCATTTAAATCGATATTTAAAAATAGCCTTCCGAGGCACAGTCTCGGAATTCAACGAAACTAGTTTCATTGGATCCGTAATATTGTTTTATTATCAGATTTCAAATTTTTTAGCTTTCGGAGTTATCATGTGGCCGTACGAGATGTAAACGCGCTGAAATCTATAATGAAATTTAATATAATAAACCGGGTCCAAAAAGCTATCTTCCCTATACGATCGAGTTAGGACTCGAAACCTTTTCCATTACGTTCGGAATAGGGGTTCGAACTCAAGGGGGTTGTACAGTTTGGGGTTCGTGATCTAGTGTTCGAAGTTGAGGATGATGGTAGTGAGGGTTGTGCGCGTACGATGGCTGTAGTTGTTCGATCTTGGCAGTGAGGTATTTTTTAAATTTATATCTGTATATATATATATATACATAAGAGAAAAAATATATATTACATTGAGTATAAAACCATTTCTGTTTTTAATTTAATGTATATATGTATATAGGTTAGAAAGAGATTTTATTTTCATTAGAATTTAATAAATATATGTATATACAAAAAAACAGAATAATAAAATATATATACACAAGATTTAGAAATAGAAAATTTAAATGGTAATACAGATTATTTTTATAGGTATATATGTATATAGATTTTGGAATCTATACAGTGTGACGACTCGGGTTTTGCCCGCTCGAAAATCAACATCCGTACTTCACATTGTACTAGAATGCCGCAGATTCGACCGTTCAAATCCGATTCGCCGGAGCTATAACAACATTAAGTAAATAACACAGCGGAAGAAAAGAATAATACATTGATATATAATATCTGATACAACAGAGTGATACAATGAATATCAATATACATCAGAGATGATACAACAAATATCAGAGATACAAGGAATAGCAGCGGAAAATAACAGCAAATGGAAGAGATCTCCAAATGATCTACAAAAGAGAATGAATCCACAACTCCAAGATAAGCAACTCCGATGAATGAACTAGCTCCAGATAATCTACTAAACCTGAATATCTGAAAAGAAACCCAACTCTAGACTGCCCGTGTGGAAAATAGTGGGCACCCAGAGTTTTGGAAGGGAACAATAAACTCCGAGTCAGTCGTGGGACTGGTGTGAGCAACAAAAACAGTTTATCTTTAAACAAACACAAAAGAATTTAAACATTGAAATCCGCAATGCTTTTAGAAAATGAAACTACCATAAGACCTCCCGCCACACACACAATGCAAACGCAGAATTGGAGGAGATTTCTTCTTATGATAGTCAAACATGCTTACTACGCAAAATCATTGGATTATTATTACTAGTGCATAGTGGAAAACATTTCGAAAGTATAATATTAATCTTAGCCAGCATAGACATTTCGAACTATGCCTACTATAGCTACCATCTATACAGTGGGGCGCCACCATAAGTAGATGGCAGGTTCTACAACTAAAACCGTACTGGTTCGTATTGTTTCTTTGGATTTTCCAACAAATGGTCAGGCTAAGGAACTTCCTTCCGCCGCATGGGATCGCCTCTGGCTGGACGCCCCGAGAGACAAACTGCTCTCTGCTAACAAGGCCGGGTTACCCCTGTAACAGGTAACTCACGAATATGTCATCACCCGGTCCTTTGGGACCTTTATCCGAGCGCTCGATATCCAACATCACACATAATAAATAAGTGTATCCACATGAGTAAGTATCTGGGCTCCATACCATGATACCACCCCTTTCCAGAAGGAAATGACATACCCTAAAGGGCGCGACCCTCATAACCTTGCCGCAACGATCCTGTTTCGACCATTTCCGGGTAGTGAGGCCCTGACGAAGTCTCGTCCACAAAGCTACGCTTTTTCAAAAAGCCATGCTTTGGGTCAACAGATGATCAACCTATGATCACAAAGATAAATGATCAAACAAATGATCATATCACAAATGATCAAACACTGATCATCACACAGCAACACTCAGCATGTCACATTACCAAATTGGGATATATCGCTGATAACCTTCAATTACATAACCTCTGAGCTCGTACGTCTCAGAGAAGGGTGTTAAGCTAAGAGAATAAATTCTCCGCCACCAACAGAAATGTATTTGAAAGAAATCGGCTTTATATCTCAAAGTGTAATGTCAGACATACAATCCATACAAGTCTGTTCCGGGATCGAACAGAACCGAAGGCACTTCTCACGAAGCCCTTGCAAATCCGGATAATTTCCAATCACGTCCGGACTTCCCATCACTAAGGGTGATAAAACCTCTATATCGAGGATCAGCCGATGCAGAGTAACTCGACGGTAATCCTTCCGTTTTCAAAAATATCCGGTCTTCAACACCGGTCTTCAAATGCTATCCATATCGTCGTATCACATATTCGGAATGGGTTATACGACCCAAAGGTCCTCTCCCGGCTAAACCGAATAGTGAGCGAAATATTTAAAAACATATGGATATGAGATTTCAATTAAGTCACAACTTATTACCCAAAACTTTCTTTTCAAACGGTTTAACAAATTACCATTTTCAATCTTTAAACAAAAAGATTCAATCTTTACGGTTTAAACAGTTTCCACACTTTAATCCTTTAAACAAAAGATTCATTCATAGATTTTCCAAATTAATTTCCCTTTTAATTTGATTAACTCGTTAAACCTTTAAATCAAGATTTAACTTATAGCTTTCAAAACAATCCCATTTCAAATGATTTAAACCAATCATTATTTTAAATCTGTTAAAGATAACAGATTCAAATCATAGCTTTTCAAAAAAATTCATTCATAACTTGGAAAACCATTTTTCAATTCAGTCTTGAAATTCCTTTAACTAAATTGGAATTTCATTTCTGATATGAAAGCTTTTATCATTTAAAAACAAATAGTTTCATTTCAGAAAATCTGATTTATTCATACTAGTTGAAATCCTTGGGTTAAATCCAAATTCTCAAAATTATACTTTTAAATGGTTTAAATTCAGATAAACACATTTATAACATTTCCAATCCCTAGTTTCAAATCATAGGATTCAACTTCCAACTTGAATTCAAATTTAAATGAAATTATTTAAATTTTCAAAACTCGATTAATTATTCAAAATAGCTTTTATATTTGAAATTCCATTTCAAAAGTTCTTTCACTTTAAACCCAAATTTCTAATTTCAAAATCAATTGAAATTAAAATTTCAATTTCAAAAACATCAAATTTAAATTATCTGTGACTTAACCGATTTCCACGTGAAATCCATATTTGTGTGTGTAAAGGTGTAGTCCAGGGGTTTCACACAATAGTGCAACACAATGAATCATCACATATCAGGATACAGAAATATAATTCGATAAGCGGTATAAGAACAACGCTTATCGTTCATTCACAGATCACAGATAATATACAGATGAGTAAACTACAGATCACAACATAAATCAGGATATATCACAAAGCATCATATATCAGGGATATCAAACAATCAAATAATCCAATAGAATCCAAATATCCATAGTTAAGATCAATAAATTATCTGATTAATTTTAATCAGATTAACTTCTTATGAATTACAAATCCTGGTTAATTAACATTAATAATTTACATTTGATTAATTTTTCTTCAATCATTTGTTAATTAACCATCAATAATAAATTACTTAACCTTTAATTATAATTCATCAACCTTTAATTATAATTAAATCAAACTTTAATCATTAAATAATTTACTTTCAATTATTCAATTATTCTTTAATTAATTATCTTTAATTAATTACATTAATTAATTAACCCCTAATTAATTATCAAAAAAAAAAATTAATTAACCTTAATTTATTTCAATAAGTGATTATTCTAATCACATATATAAATAAAATACGAATTTATTACTTTGAGTAATTATACTTTGACAAATCAATTTAAGTTTTTGATTAATTACTTTAAGTTAAGTAATTTCCTTTAAGTATTAGTTAACCCCTTTTTTTTATATTCCAAAAACTGCTGTTACAAACACCCGAGCAACTCATGCCTTAGCTCGATTGACACTTCGAGCTACCCACCTAAATCACTCGAGCAACACAGGAAAACTTCGTCTTCCCCAAATTCCCAAACCCAGATCGAAATGTACACGTGCACATGCACAAGTACTCCGGCCACCCACGATCCTATCTCCGACCTTCTACACGTCGGCGACGACCTACCCAAGTATCACGTTCGCCCAGAAAACTGCATTGACATCGAACTGGAAATCGAGCCATCAGATCCAACTGCCCAAAAACGTTCATCACGGAAACGCTACGTTCATCCACCTCTGACTATTATAAGTCACGCGATCGTACCCAGAGCTACACTATGCTCTGATGATCCATTTCCCAGAGTTTCGCAAAGCTCGATCACGTGTAGAAATCGCACTCGTTTCATTTACAGACATGCCCAGAATCTTGCACAAAACCCTACTTCAATCTCGTTCTTCTAATCCACGCAATGAATAATTTTTTTTACATTTTTCCCTAAATCACGAAAGATTAAACTTGCTTCAACTCAAGTTTCAAAGATTAAATTTTATCCAATCATCATAAATTTGTAAAAATATAGTTTTCTTCCCATTACGAACTGCACACAAAATACCCATAAAAAAAATCTTCATTTTAGGTTTAAAAATCATGAATTTCAGTGAGGATTCAAACTATGAAGTAGAATTAACCCTTTATGACAATTGAATTTATCAAAGAATTGTTGATTGCCTGTAACCAAGTTCCAGTGGCATATTTCACTAGCCTGTTTTAAAACAGCTCTGAAAATAATCCTGTTTAAAGTTGAACATCTTGTTCGATTTAAAACTGAAAGTTTTTAAATGATTTGATTAGAAAAAATTTGAACTTTGAACAAAAAGGTGCAACCTGTAACTGTTTAAAGAGAATTACAGAGCAATCATAGAATTATTTATACCAGATCAAGGCATATACCACCATATCATAAACAATCTCCTGAACTTTCATTCTTATTTAAACTTGAAATTTTTCAAAATTCTTGTTTACTCACAGGAAGATAAAGAATTTGTTTAGAAGTTTGCCCACTGATCTAAAGAAGGAGATACCGGGTTAAGTTACTCACACATATACTAGTTTCAGAGATGAACAAGCAACATAAAGATATACTTAAGCTATTTAAATTTTATGTTACTCACAGGTAAGTATTCAGCAGATTCAAACTTTTAAGTTTTAAAACCAAAAGTTGCTCACCTTGAAAATGGCAGAGAAGAAGAACAGAGGATGTTGTTTTGATTGGGTCCGAGCTTTGATTTTTCCAGATTCAAAACTTGATCAGGTTGAAGTTGCTATTTAAATTGAACTTTTGTTTAAGTTAAAAGGTGATGTTTTACTCACATTTTTCTCAGCCTAAAATAAATGAACTGATATGAGAAGAATTGATATGTATAAAAGAAATATCACAAAGATATGTCTTTGTACAGGTAAAAATCTTGTTGTACAGGTTATTAATATTTGTTTGTACAAATACCAGACTTTTTCTTTTGCTTGGAGGCTGAAACAAACACTTGGTGGCTGAAGTGAGATGGCATTTAATGCCTTGCCTTGCTTTGTACGTGAATATACTTTACTGTCTTGTTCCATACTTATCCAAGCAGCTTTTATACTTTGTTTGTTTGACTATGCAAACTTCGGCTGAGATGTATTATATTGTTTTGTACCATATCAAAGATATTTTCTTGGCATAAGGAGGCTTGCATTTGTTGTTTGCTGGTTTCACATTTGGGCATATTTATATTTTATTTGTTTGTACATAATTATTGTGTACATTGCTTAATTACTTAGGGATATATACTTTGTTTCTTGCTTTCATATGTACACACTTGTTTCATTTTATTCATCTTTATACTTATAGTTTTATTTATTTTGGCCTTGTTTATCTATACTTTAGATATTTGCTGTCATATTCTTTTATTTTTAAAACTTAAACTATCAAATATAAAATTTACTAATGTATTCACTTTCTATTTTATAAAACTAAAAAGAAAATTTATCTTACATATTTTGATTCTATTTATAACTTAATATTTATTTTACTTAAATATTATTATTATCATTTTATTATTATTAAACCATTTATTTACAATTTAAACACAAATCAATTATATATTATATTATTTCAAATTTAGTCAGATATGTTCAAATACAGATATATATTCTCATATATACAATAATTTAAATTTTTAAACGATTTATACAAATATACTTGGATATCGGTGAAACTCGCTCCATTTTATCGATTTATTCCACAAATATAAATTCAAAATTAATAAATTATCATTTTAAATTTATATAAAATCCGGGGTCGTTACAGACTTCCCCCCTTAAAAGAATTTCGTCCTCGAAATTACCAAGGAGACAAAAAGATAGATGACGAATATTTCATCAACTCAAACTGAATATCTATTCTGCATTTGGCTTACCAAATCAGAATATCAATAACAGATACAAGATCGAATCTATTTAACACTTCACAAGATACTCGGGTTATCCAGATCTACGAAATATGCAATGGTATTGGTTAGTTCAAAGTGATAACTAACCATTCGTAGAATATGCTGGGACCTAAAGAATAGACAGATATGTTGATACAATTTCAAAAACTTTCAGTTTAGAAGCTAAAGTATATACCTATCAACCATAGCAATCAAAGCAACCAATTCATCCATACAAACAATTTGGCCTATCTGGAGTTTATGTCCCATTTTAATATATATCGAATCTCCTTTCTGGATCTACCAGAAACTACCGAAGAATTGAGAAAAGATGTTGAACAAAAGAGATTGATAGAGAAAAGATTGCTTCCTTGTTGTTACAGAGTATTGACCAATTATAGTCGTATTCCCTCTGTCCCCTATCTCATCCTCTTCTTGCACTCATACTTACTATCAGTGGATATGTAACAACCCGGGTTTTTCATACAAGAAAAACCGGACCATTTTAGTTAAGAAGAAGAGGTAGAAGAAGAAAAATAGAAAACAACAGCAGAATCTCACATACGCAGCGGAATAAAATAAAATATATATCAACAGATCTTTACACAAATCAAACTGTATCTGTATATATATATATACATCCAAATACATCATCATAGTACATCACATCAATATCATACAACTGAATACACAGCGGAAAAATAATAGCAAGTACGAGAGTACGTATCGTCATCCAGCTCGTCTCCTGAGCTCCACAGCATCATATCCTGAAACCTATAATACTCGGTCTGACCCGAGCATCATATAAAACAATACCCGAGTCAGTCTGGAAAACCAGCGTGAGAAAATTTCACTCAATTGATTATTAAAGTTTCAAAAATCCTTTGAAATCAAAAGCATCTCGTAAGACCGCGACACAAATAAACATGTCGGGTTTTTACCTTACGATAGCTAAAACACTTTATATCAAAATCCTCTGATATTATAATAGTGTCTACAGAAAGTAAACTAGAATCTAGCTGAAATGCTTGCATCTCACATTTCAACAATAGTTGGGCACAATCAAAACCGTACAGGCACGTAGGGAGAATGGATTTCCAACGAATGACTAGGCACTGGGGTACCACCTATCACAGTACGTGGCCTAGATCACCGTACCGAGGAGTACGCCCGCTCCTCTGCAACACAAGGCCGGAACCATCCCTTACTGGATGATCCCGAATAAAATCACCCCACGGTTGGGATCAGCAACCGCATCACTAAGCCGAAATAAAAAGGGACATCTAGACAGGGATGACCTTACCCTCCAGTGGAAGCTACCCACGAAGCCTTGCTGCATAACCCCTGATTTTCAGTCATTCCCGGTTGATGAGGTTTGAGGCTAAACGATACCTTTTAGAGAAGATATCCCTTAGAATGCCCATCGTCCGCTGACGATGTTTCGCAAGCATTCGTCCATACCAGTCCGTCCCGGGTTCGAACGGAACCGAAGGCACTATTCCTACTACATCCATTTTGGAAATATCCTCAGGATTAGTAGCGACTAGTCCTTGCACTTCACAGCTCCAATCTTCGACTCCGAACACGTTACACGAAACGTACAAACCGGATCGAAATGGTATTCGAGTCTCCAGACCTAGAATCCCGGTATACGGAAACTCGATCCCGGTCTCTTCGAAACGATCAGCGCATTGGCCAATATTGATAGTCGGTTATTTAACTATCAATTAACATCCACAAGCAACCATCACACAATAAATAATTTCCCACATTATTTATTTGCCCAAATATCTTTCCAAGATATATTTCCAAATTTCCAAATTCCTTTTGAAAACAATTTCAAACAGTTTCCGCTTACGGAATACATTTCCAAATATTTATTTCTCTGAAACACCAAGTACAAAACACTTAGATTTTAAAATAATTTAAAAACACTTTATTTTAAATATATCTTATAACATTGAAATTAAACTACTTTAGTACTTTATTAAAAATATATACTTTAAAATAAACCACTTTATAAATATAAACTAAATTTCTCCTTTTAAAACATAATAGCAAATCACTTTTATATAATTACTACAATAATATAATTTTTAAAATACTTACTTTAAAAAGTTAACATTTAAAAATAATAAATTTTCTAAAACATGCTTTTTAAAACATGTTAAAACTTTTAACTTATAATAAAAAACTACCTTGAAAACGTACTTGGCTATCCAGAGAAATACACTTCTCATTTCCATCCTTTAAAAATAAATCAACATTTATTTTAAACCAATTCATATCCCTTTATAAATTCCCACCTTGAATTTATATTTTCTAATATCCACTGATATTTTATTTTACTTTATAAACCCAGTTTATAAATTCCAAAATCTCATTTCTCTTCTAAAATTCCAATTTTAAACAACTAAATCAATTTCCAACTGATTTTCCAATTTACTTTACTTTACTTTGAAATAAATTTCCTTTACTACTTCATTTATTACAAAATACATTATCTTTTAGATTTATTCCTTTATTCGAGTTAAAACCCTTTTTAACCGAAAATACCAATTTTAAACTTCCAAAATTCCTTCTTTAGCCTTTAATTAAATTTAATTCTTACATTCAAAATAAATCCTTTATTCTTTAAATTTAATATCACTTTAGTTTAAAGTTAATATTTCCTTTGTTATTTCGAAATTCCCTTATTCCAATTCACTTGAATTATTTACTTAAAATTTACTCTTTTATTTCTTTCAAAATCCAATTCAATATATTTTTATAACTCTTTTTATTGAAATATTCAATCCAACCATATCATCCAATATTTCAATCATCAATAAAATCATCACAGGATATCAATATTCATAGAACAGAATATCAAATAATCTAAATAATTTTGAGGAATCCAGTTGGATCCCTCCAACCTGTTTCCCTGCATCCACAAACGTTAGCACAATACCAATTCCATTTCAAAGTGGAATATCGCGGTATATGGGTTTTATAAAATATCATCCGCTATTATGCGGCGCATAGGGTCTCATCCGCTATATAAATGCGGGAATATCAACAACTCCAATATATACATATGCCAATATATATATATTGGTATATACTACTATATATAGTATAGCACATCAATCAATGCAATCATCCAATCAATTATTTAAATTTAACCATTTAAATTTAAATTCAACTGAGTGAGATTAACTCACCTTTGATGTTTGAAATTCCAATCCAGATCTCGACTTGTTTCTTCATAGTTTTGACCTTGTATAAATATTTATACGGTTACTTAATAATTGGACTAATCAAACAAATCCTATTATCCATTTTACAATTTTAGTCGGCTGCTAAATTAATTTAAACTAAAAATTAGGTTTAAATTAAAAATATATTTATTTAAACAGATTTATTACCTTAATACTTTGCCTTGAAATAAGTTAATAACTTTTAAAGTGTATGCTGGTAAATTTATCTTCTTTTGAATCTACAAATAAGTTACCATTTCATAAATTGAATTAACCAATAATTTGCTTTAGACTAATCATTGGGTTTTCAAGAAATAATTTAATCTTCAACCATAAATGTTTAAATCTGTAAAAGAATAGTTATTCTCCTGATTCCAGTAAATATGTATAAATAGATGAATAAATATACCTTACAGCCTCGATACCTCGCCAAGCCCAACATCACGCGACGTCTTCTAAGTCGCGACGATCCAAATCGATCGAACCATGAGTTCGACGTCACTGCAGTGCTTCCTCACGCGAGTGGTCCCATCCTCCTCGTTGTGCGCACGAACTCCACCTCGACTCAAGAACGATGAACCCAGCTTCATCGAGACGACTCACGCCCACTACCGACGAACTACCCACTAATCCTTCTTCGAACTTCAGCTACACAATTCCTCAACCCTCCAGGCGCGCAACACCCTACCACTAAGCTCGCGTACAAGCCTGCAACCTCCCCTCGAACTCGCCAAGCTTGACGCGATTAGTCGCGACCATCGCGATTTCCGCCATCGAACAATACCTCGTCGTCGCTCGCGAGACTCCTCAACCCAAACCTAACTCGAACGGAACGAAGTAACTCGCCATTCGAACAGAGGAAGGAGAACAAAAGGGATTTGATTTTGAATTAGAAATGAGGGAATAGAAGGGGTATACGGTTGCTCTTGAATAATACTGTAAAGAGAATCCCCCCTTTTTTTTTAGTTTCTTTAATTAATCTTTTCCCGGTTGATGATGCACGTGTCTCAGAGAGAGACAAACGTAAAAGAAAGCAGGCTACGTGTCGAACAAATAGAGATTTTGTTTTGACTGGTCAAAATATCAAAATCAAATTAAATTTGAAGTTAAACGTCTCGAAATCGAGCCAAATCTCAATCTCCAATCGAGGCATGCCGCTAGGCATTTAAAATGTTATACTCCTATTCCGAACACACTGGAAAAGGTTTCGACTACAAATTCGATCGAATGGAGAAGATAGCTTTTTGGACCAGTTATAATATTAAATTTTCGATTTAATTTCAGCGCGTTTACATTCCGTACGATCACACGACAACTCCAAACGCTCCGAAATTTAAAATCCGATAAAAATACAATATTACGGATCCAATGGAACTGGTTTCGCTGAATTCCGAGACTGTGCCTCGGACGGCTATTTTTAAATTCAATTTCAACGATATATTTTTAAAACTGAACAAAATTCTTTAAAATTCCATTTTAAAAGTTCTATCATCTTCAGTATTAACAATATAAATTTTCTGAACCTTTGAACTATTTTTAACAGACTTAAAATCAAGATTCAATATTTTACCCAATCCCGATAATTAAATTTAATAATTAATTATCCAAAGAAATACTGTATATTTGAAATTAAAGTTAAAATTTAACCTTCGGATATTTAAAATAAATTAAATATTCACATTTCAAATATACAAAAATTCCGGGTCGTCACATTCCTCCCCCCTTAAAAGAATTTCGTCCCCGAAATTACTAGTTAGGAAGAATGTCCCATATCCCGTTAGCTATTTCCCAAATTCAAACAGTTTTAACAATACCCAAACAATCTTTTATTAATGATGCACTAATCATCTTTTAACTTCCCAAACTTATTCATAAGCCTCAAACCATATCACCTACTTATCAAATTCAAATTTTAAATTTGAATTCAAATTTTAACTTATCAAAATTTCTCAAAATTTTTCTAACTCCCTAAATTTCCGAAAAATTTCGCCAGCGTCTCCTTTGCGCGGCTAGCTCGGTACTACTACAAAATGGCTCTACGGCCTCCCAATCTCAAAAAGAAAACAAAAAGCCAAGTGGCTGGATCAAAAACCCAATCAAATTTCATATAGAAATTCAAATACATACCTTTTTGTTTTTATCTTCTAAAATCAAAAATCCCAATTATCCATTGCTTTTATACACCTGTATATCCTATTAAGCAATAATATTCAATCACAATTTCAAAACCATTCTATACTTTCCTTTACAAATTTTCAATATTCGCTTTACTTAAGCTCGTACGATGCACATATATCATCCGTACGCAATATCACATTCGATCGCTCAGTCGATCACACAATTTCACTTCCGAACTAGTATCGTCCACCCGACTTCCTAGTGCGGACTCAGATCTGGTTTCTTGATCAGAAACCGTCATTCTCCTTGCATAGCCACCAACTATGATAGAGAATATCCAGAATCAATCAACAATCCATATCCAGGTTCGCCGTTGAAAATCGAGTGAAAAATCCTGATTCGGATCGATATATCTATCCCGAAATTCTGTGTTCGAATCCGGATCAAATAGCTATGCGAATAAATAATATACGTACACCTTACGTATTAATTTCAATTGATTATCAGTTATATCAATTCTCTTTTATTCACATTCCTTTTTGATTGTTATCCCCTTATTCACAACTATCCCATTTCACAACTTCAGTTTTAGTCTTCATTCAACTATTCACTTAGTATATATATATATTTCTATTCCAAAAATTACTAAGTATATCTCCAATACAAATTTTCTTAAGAATTTCATTCTTCAATTCTTAAGTTCATATAAATTTTCTTATATTTATTTACTACTTCACCACTGAAGTGTATATTCAAATTGAACTCCCATTTCATATGAATTTCAACTTACTTCAATTTACTACTTCATTTCCAATTTAAATACTTATTCCACATTTCATTCAGATTTTCATTTCTAATAATTTTCTTAAATTCAATTCATCTCCAACTTCCAAAAATTGAATTTTATTTAGCTCGACAACAATCCAAGTTAATTTATTAAATAACTATTTCTCAACTTATTTAAACCACTCCTCTGTTGAGTTCAGTTTCCATTCAACATTTACTTAAGTCAATAACTTAAGTTTATTTTCCATTTAACCAACCCTTTTAAGTTTTATTTCCATCTTTCATTTGATTCTTATTTAATCAAATTCCATCCATTTATTTATTTTCACTTATTCGGATTCCATTCGAAATCCAAACCATTACTATTTTAATTCCAATTTCATTAATTCCCAATTCAATTTCATTAACTAATTTATTATCTCATTAGTTCCTCCACTGGTTAAGATTAAATACTTTCTTTTTAATTCCTAATATCACTTCACTTAATTATCTTAAGTTCAATTTATTTTATAATTCAAGTTTGGATTTATTAAGATTGCTCATCTTAGTCGTTTCCATTTGATAATTACAATTTCATTTCTATTAATAAGTTTTAACTTACTTACTTAAGATCTAGGACTATTCATTTAAGTCCATTTCCATCTTCATATCAAATTTCAAATTATTACACTTAAGAACTTAAGAATATGAATTTCTTTACACAATTATAAGCATTTTACATTACCTTTATATCGAATTCAATTCGACTTCAACTTACTTACATTTAATTCAATTCCAATTCTCAATTTTATTTAACTTATCTTAAGTTAAATTCAAATATATTTTATTCACCTTCATATACCCGAATTAAATTTTAATTCCAGGATACCATTTTATACAAGTTTTACAATTCATTCACCTTCAAGTTCTCTAACTCTTTTATCTACCAGCTTATATTACTCATTGAGTTAATTTCATCTCATAATTATAATCCCAGAATTTAACTTTCATTCCTTTCCTATTTCAATCAACTTCATTCTATACTTTATTTTGTTGATTCATTTAAATTTCTACATTTATATTTAAAATAGAATTCCCAGAATTCAATTACTCGGTTTTTATTTCAAAAACCATTTTGAATCCATAAATAACTCATACACACCTGGTATATCACATCAAATCCCAATTTCCAAAATAATCTGCTTTTACCAAACAATTTTCCCTTTGAATTTCAAAACCAACCCAGTTCACAATCATTTTCAATTTAAAACAGTTTGGTAGCAATTTCTCTTTGGAAACTCGAAAATAGACATCGATGATGCTGCAGTCATCACCGAAATTATTTTCCAGCGACCGAAAGAGAATTTAATGCTTTTATCTCTTTAAAACCTTTCAAATATTTTAAATCCCAAATCTCTCTAGATCTCAAATTCGATTCAAAAATATTTCTCAAATAATTCCACTATTATTTCTCCAACACCTTTGAAAACCATTTTAAATCCAAAGGAATTTTAAATCCTTCCAAATTCTCAACTCATCCCATTCATGTTTAAACATTACCTTGAAATTCTATTTCAAATTACAAATTTCATTTGTTTATGAACTTATCTCATTGATTATAAATCACATTTGTAATTCACATTTGTATATAAAGTTTATCTCAATTTATAAATTGCATTTAGTCTATATTTCAAATTCCATTTGTTATATAAATTTATTCTTCAACTTAGGTTATAAGTTTCAATTTCTACTCAATAATGAGACTAACTTATTATTGTCATTTTCTAACAACCAAGCATCCAAATATATATCTATAATAATTTGAAATAATTATTTCTTTTATATACAAAATAATTTGGGCAAAATTATTTCATTCACCCTATTTAAAACAATATTGTGTCGAACTGTTCTATTCAAGTGTTTAGAAACCCCTTCGATACAGGTGTACAGACTGTGCCGACGAAGGTTCATATGCCACTCAATAAATCAACCAACACAATATAAAATCATTTTATATTCACTAACAAATACGCGCTCATATCTATTAGTACTCTCAAAATTCCCACCAGAGCCAAGGTTATCGCTAGCCTAAGCTCTGATACCAAGTGTAACAACCCGGGTTTTTCATACAAGAAAAACCGGACCATTTTAGTTAAGAAGAAGAGGTAGAAGAAGAAAAATAGAAAACAACAGCAGAATCTCACATACGCAGCGGAATAAAATAAAATATATATCAACAGATCTTTACACAAATCAAACTGTATCTGTATATATATATATACATCCAAATACATCATCAGAGTACATCACATCAATATCATACAACTGAATACACAGCGGAAAAATAATAGCAAGTACGAGAGTACGTATCGTCATCCAGCTCGTCTCCTGAGCTCCACAGCATCATATCCTGAAACCTATAATACTCGGTCTGACCCGAGCATCATATAAAACAATACCCGAGTCAGTCTGGAAAACCAGCGTGAGAAAATTTCACTCAATTGATTATTAAAGTTTCAAAAATCCTTTGAAATCAAAAGCATCTCGTAAGACCGCGACACAAATAAACATGTCGGGTTTTTACCTTACGATAGCTAAAACACTTTATATCAAAATCCTCTGATATTATAATAGTGTCTACAGAAAGTAAACTAGAATCTAGCTGAAATGCTTGCATCTCACATTTCAACAATAGTTGGGCACAATCAAAACCGTACAGGCACGTAGGGAGAATGGATTTCCAACGAATGACTAGGCACTGGGGTACCACCTATCACAGTACGTGGCCTAGATCACCGTACCGAGGAGTACGCCCGCTCCTCTGCAACACAAGGCCGGAACCATCCCTTACTGGATGATCCCGAATAAAATCACCCCACGGTTGGGATCAGCAACCGCATCACTAAGCCGAAATAAAAAGGGACATCTAGACAGGGATGACCTTACCCTCCAGTGGAAGCTACCCACGAAGCCTTGCTGCATAACCCCTGATTTTCAGTCATTCCCGGTTGATGAGGTTTGAGGCTAAACGATACCTTTTAGAGAAGATATCCCTTAGAATGCCCATCGTCCGCTGACGATGTTTCGCAAGCATTCGTCCATACCAGTCCGTCCCGGGTTCGAACGGAACCGAAGGCACTATTCCTACTACATCCATTTTGGAAATATCCTCAGGATTAGTAGCGACTAGTCCTTGCACTTCACAGCTCCAATCTTCGACTCCGAACACGTTACACGAAACGTACAAACCGGATCGAAATGGTATTCGAGTCTCCAGACCTAGAATCCCGGTATACGGAAACTCGATCCCGGTCTCTTCGAAACGATCAGCGCATTGGCCAATATTGATAGTCGGTTATTTAACTATCAATTAACATCCACAAGCAACCATCACACAATAAATAATTTCCCACATTATTTATTTGCCCAAATATCTTTCCAAGATATATTTCCAAATTTCCAAATTCCTTTTGAAAACAATTTCAAACAGTTTCCGCTTACGGAATACATTTCCAAATATTTATTTCTCTGAAACACCAAGTACAAAACACTTAGATTTTAAAATAATTTAAAAACACTTTATTTTAAATATATCTTATAACATTGAAATTAAACTACTTTAGTACTTTATTAAAAATATATACTTTAAAATAAACCACTTTATAAATATAAACTAAATTTCTCCTTTTAAAACATAATAGCAAATCACTTTTATATAATTACTACAATAATATAATTTTTAAAATACTTACTTTAAAAAGTTAACATTTAAAAATAATAAATTTTCTAAAACATGCTTTTTAAAACATGTTAAAACTTTTAACTTATAATAAAAAACTACCTTGAAAACGTACTTGGCTATCCAGAGAAATACACTTCTCATTTCCATCCTTTAAAAATAAATCAACATTTATTTTAAACCAATTCATATCCCTTTATAAATTCCCACCTTGAATTTATATTTTCTAATATCCACTGATATTTTATTTTACTTTATAAACCCAGTTTATAAATTCCAAAATCTCATTTCTCTTCTAAAATTCCAATTTTAAACAACTAAATCAATTTCCAACTGATTTTCCAATTTACTTTACTTTACTTTGAAATAAATTTCCTTTACTACTTCATTTATTACAAAATACATTATCTTTTAGATTTATTCCTTTATTCGAGTTAAAACCCTTTTTAACCGAAAATACCAATTTTAAACTTCCAAAATTCCTTCTTTAGCCTTTAATTAAATTTAATTCTTACATTCAAAATAAATCCTTTATTCTTTAAATTTAATATCACTTTAGTTTAAAGTTAATATTTCCTTTGTTATTTCGAAATTCCCTTATTCCAATTCACTTGAATTATTTACTTAAAATTTACTCTTTTATTTCTTTCAAAATCCAATTCAATATATTTTTATAACTCTTTTTATTGAAATATTCAATCCAACCATATCATCCAATATTTCAATCATCAATAAAATCATCACAGGATATCAATATTCATAGAACAGAATATCAAATAATCTAAATAATTTTGAGGAATCCAGTTGGATCCCTCCAACCTGTTTCCCTGCATCCACAAACGTTAGCACAATACCAATTCCATTTCAAAGTGGAATATCGCGGTATATGGGTTTTATAAAATATCATCCGCTATTATGCGGCGCATAGGGTCTCATCCGCTATATAAATGCGGGAATATCAACAACTCCAATATATACATATGCCAATATATATATATTGGTATATACTACTATATATAGTATAGCACATCAATCAATGCAATCATCCAATCAATTATTTAAATTTAACCATTTAAATTTAAATTCAACTGAGTGAGATTAACTCACCTTTGATGTTTGAAATTCCAATCCAGATCTCGACTTGTTTCTTCATAGTTTTGACCTTGTATAAATATTTATACGGTTACTTAATAATTGGACTAATCAAACAAATCCTATTATCCATTTTACAATTTTAGTCGGCTGCTAAATTAATTTAAACTAAAAATTAGGTTTAAATTAAAAATATATTTATTTAAACAGATTTATTACCTTAATACTTTGCCTTGAAATAAGTTAATAACTTTTAAAGTGTATGCTGGTAAATTTATCTTCTTTTGAATCTACAAATAAGTTACCATTTCATAAATTGAATTAACCAATAATTTGCTTTAGACTAATCATTGGGTTTTCAAGAAATAATTTAATCTTCAACCATAAATGTTTAAATCTGTAAAAGAATAGTTATTCTCCTGATTCCAGTAAATATGTATAAATAGATGAATAAATATACCTTACAGCCTCGATACCTCGCCAAGCCCAACATCACGCGACGTCTTCTAAGTCGCGACGATCCAAATCGATCGAACCATGAGTTCGACGTCACTGCAGTGCTTCCTCACGCGAGTGGTCCCATCCTCCTCGTTGTGCGCACGAACTCCACCTCGACTCAAGAACGATGAACCCAGCTTCATCGAGACGACTCACGCCCACTACCGACGAACTACCCACTAATCCTTCTTCGAACTTCAGCTACACAATTCCTCAACCCTCCAGGCGCGCAACACCCTACCACTAAGCTCGCGTACAAGCCTGCAACCTCCCCTCGAACTCGCCAAGCTTGACGCGATTAGTCGCGACCATCGCGATTTCCGCCATCGAACAATACCTCGTCGTCGCTCGCGAGACTCCTCAACCCAAACCTAACTCGAACGGAACGAAGTAACTCGCCATTCGAACAGAGGAAGGAGAACAAAAGGGATTTGATTTTGAATTAGAAATGAGGGAATAGAAGGGGTATACGGTTGCTCTTGAATAATACTGTAAAGAGAATCCCCCCTTTTTTTTTAGTTTCTTTAATTAATCTTTTCCCGGTTGATGATGCACGTGTCTCAGAGAGAGACAAACGTAAAAGAAAGCAGGCTACGTGTCGAACAAATAGAGATTTTGTTTTGACTGGTCAAAATATCAAAATCAAATTAAATTTGAAGTTAAACGTCTCGAAATCGAGCCAAATCTCAATCTCCAATCGAGGCATGCCGCTAGGCATTTAAAATGTTATACTCCTATTCCGAACACACTGGAAAAGGTTTCGACTACAAATTCGATCGAATGGAGAAGATAGCTTTTTGGACCAGTTATAATATTAAATTTTCGATTTAATTTCAGCGCGTTTACATTCCGTACGATCACACGACAACTCCAAACGCTCCGAAATTTAAAATCCGATAAAAATACAATATTACGGATCCAATGGAACTGGTTTCGCTGAATTCCGAGACTGTGCCTCGGACGGCTATTTTTAAATTCAATTTCAACGATATATTTTTAAAACTGAACAAAATTCTTTAAAATTCCATTTTAAAAGTTCTATCATCTTCAGTATTAACAATATAAATTTTCTGAACCTTTGAACTATTTTTAACAGACTTAAAATCAAGATTCAATATTTTACCCAATCCCGATAATTAAATTTAATAATTAATTATCCAAAGAAATACTGTATATTTGAAATTAAAGTTAAAATTTAACCTTCGGATATTTAAAATAAATTAAATATTCACATTTCAAATATACAAAAATTCCGGGTCGTCACAGGATAGCAAGAGAATTTACTGAGGCATTCGGACGGATATCTGAGAATTACTCATTCTAGAGTTTACTTCACTCTATCTCTAATGAGCTACTTAAAGTGTTACACTCCTGAGCTAAAATTCAACCTTAGCTCTGATACCACATGTAACGTCACGGACATTTCCGACAGCAGCGACCGGTAGGCTTTGCAACCATCCCAGCCCCACCGTGGCTTACACTGGCACCTCGCAGTTGCTTTTACGGCCAGCCTCTCGACTGTCACAACCAACCCATCCCACTCAGGGACATGTAGGGGTAAGAGTCTCCCGTTCGCCACCAAACCGCGAAGCGAGAACCCCCTATCATGCTGTAATATAGAAAATGCGATCCATAACGTCGTATCACATATTCAGAATGGGTTATACGACCCAAAGGTCCTCTCCCGGCTAAACCGAATAGTGAGCGAAATATTTAAAAACATATGGATATGAGATTTCAATTAAGTCACAACTTATTACCCAAAACTTTCTTTTCAAATGGTTTAACAAATTACCATTTTCAATCTTTAAACAAAAAGATTCAATCTTTACGGTTTAAACAGTTTCCACACTTTAATCCTTTAAACAAAAGATTCATTCACAGATTTTCCAAATTAATTTCCCTTTTAATTTGATTAACTCGTTAAACCTTTAAATCAAGATTTAACTTATAGCTTTCAAAACAATCCCATTTCAAATGATTTAAACCAATCATTATTTTAAATCTGTTAAAGATAACAGATTCAAATCATAGCTTTTCAAAAAAATTCATTCATAACTTGGAAAACCATTTTTCAATTCAGTCTTGAAATTCCTTTAACTAAATTGGAATTTCATTTCTGATATGAAAGCTTTTATCATTTAAAAACAAATAGTTTCATTTCAGAAAATCTGATTTATTCATACTAGTTGAAATCCTTGGGTTAAATCCAAATTCTCAAAATTATACTTTTAAATGGTTTAAATTCAGATAAACACATTTATAACATTTCCAATCCCTAGTTTCAAATCATAGGATTCAACTTCCAACTTGAATTCAAATTTAAATCAAATTATTTAAATTTTCAAAACTCGATTAATTATTCAAAATAGCTTTTATATTTGAAATTCCATTTCAAAAGTTCTTTCACTTTAAACCCAAATTTCTAATTTCAAAATAAATTGAAATTAAAATTTCAATTTCAAAAACATCAAATTTAAATTATCTGTGACTTAACCGATTTCCACGTGAAATCCATATTTGTGTGTGTAAAGGTGTAGTCCAGGGGTTTCACACAATAGTGCAACACAATGAATCATCACATATCAGGATACAGAAATATAATTCGATAAGCGGTATAAGAACAACGCTTATCGTTCATTCACAGATCACAGATAATATACAGATGAGTAAACTACAGATCACAACATAAATCAGGATATATCACAAAGCATCATATATCAGGGATATCAAACAATCAAATAATCCAATAGAATCCAAATATCCATAGTTAAGATCAATAAATTATCTGATTAATTTTAATCAGATTAACTTCTTATGAATTACAAATCCTGGTTAATTAACATTAATAATTTACATTTGATTAATTTTTCTTCAATCATTTGTTAATTAACCATCAATAATAAATTACTTAACCTTTAATTATAATTCATCAACCTTTAATTATAATTAAATCAAACTTTAATCATTAAATAATTTACTTTCAATTATTCAATTATTCTTTAATTAATTATCTTTAATTAATTACATTAATTAATTAACCCCTAATTAATTATCAAAAAAAAAATTAATTAACCTTAATTTATTTCAATAAGTGATTATTCTAATCACATATATAAATAAAATACGAATTTATTACTTTGAGTAATTATACTTTGACAAATCAATTTAAGTTTTTGATTAATTACTTTAAGTTAAGTAATTTCCTTTAAGTATTAGTTAACCCTTTTTTTTTATATTCCAAAAACTGCTGTTACAAACACCCGAGCAACTCATGCCTTAGCTCGATTGACACTTCGAGCTACCCACCTAAATCACTCGAGCAACACAGGAAAACTTCGTCTTCCCCAAATTCCCAAACCCAGATCGAAATGTACACGTGCACGTGCACAAGTACTCCGGACACCCAGGATCCTATCTCCGACCTTCTACACGTCGGCGACGACCTACCCAAGCATCACGTTCGCCCAGAAAACTGCATTGACATCGAACTGGAAATCGAGCCATCAGATCCAATTGCCCAAAAACGTTCATCACGGAAACGCTACGTTCATCCACCTCTGACTATTATAAGTCACGCGATCGTACCCAGAGCTACACTATGCTCTGATGATCCATTTCCCAGAGTTTCGCAAAGCTCGATCACGTGTAGAAATCGCACTCGTTTCATTTACAGACATGCCCAGAATCTTGCACAAAACCCTACTTCAATCTCGTTCTTCTAATCCACGCAATGAATATTTTTTTTTACATTTTTCCCTAAATCACGAAAGATTAAACTTGCTTCAACTCAAGTTTCAAAGATTAAATTTTATCCAATCATCATAAATTTGTAAAAATATAGTTTTCTTCCCATTACGAACTGCACACAAAATACCCATAAAAAAAATCTTCATTTTAGGTTTAAAAATCATGATTTTCAGTGAGGATTCAAACTATGAAGTAGAATTAACCCTTTATGACAATTGAATTTATCAAAGAATTGTTGATTGCCTGTAACCAAGTTCCAGTGGCATATTTCACTAGCCTGTTTTAAAACAGCTCTGAAAATAATCCTGTTTAAAGTTGAACATCTTGTTCGATTTAAAACCGAAAGTTTTTAAATGATTTGATTAGAAAAAATTTGAACTTTGAACAAAAAGGTGCAACCTGTAACTGTTTACAGAGAATTACAGAGCAATCATAGAATTATTTATACCAGATCAAGGCATATACCACCATATCATAAACAATCTCCTGAACTTTCATTCTTATTTAAACTTGAAATTTTTCAAAATTCTTGTTTACTCACAGGAAGATAAAGATTTTGTTTAGAAGTTTGCCCACTGATCTAAAGAAGGAGATACCGGGTTAAGTTACTCACACATATACTAGTTTCAGAGATGAACAAGCAACATAAAGATATACTTAAGCTATTTAAATTTTATGTTACTCACAGGTAAGTATTCAGCAGATTCAAACTTTTAAGTTTTAAAACCAAAAGTTGCTCACCTTGAAAATGGCAGAGAAGAAGAACAGAGGATGTTGTTTTGATTGGGTCCGAGCTTTGATTTTTCCAGATTCAAAACTTGATCAGGTTGAAGTTGCTATTTAAATTGAACTTTTGTTTAAGTTAAAAGGTGATGTTTTACTCACATTTTTCTCAGCCTAAAATAAACGAACTGATATGAGAAGAATTGATATGTATAAAAGAAATATCACAAAGATATGTATTTGTACAGGTAAAAATCTTGTTGTACAGGTTATTAATATTTGTTTGTACAAATACCAGACTTTTTCTTTTGCTTGGAGGCTGAAACAAACACTTGGTGGCTGAAGTGAGATGGCATTTAATGCCTTGCCTTGCTTTGTACGTGAATATACTTTACTGTCTTGTTCCATACTTATCCAAGCAGCTTTTATACTTTGTTTGTTTGACTATGCAAACTTCGGCTGAGATGTATTATATTGTTTTGTACCATATCAAAGATATTTTCTTGGCATAAGGAGGCTTGCATTTGTTGTTTGCTGGTTTCACATTTGGGCATATTTATATTTTATTTGTTTGTACATAATTATTGTGTACATTGCTTAATTACTTAGGGATATATACTTTGTTTCTTGCTTTCATATGTACACACTTGTTTCATTTTATTCATCTTTATACTTATAGTTTTATTTATTTTGGCCTTGTTTATCTATACTTTAGATATTTGCTGTCATATTCTTTTATTTTTAAAACTTAAACTATCAAATATAAAATTTACTAATGTATTCACTTTCTATTTTATAAAACTAAAAAGAAAATTTATCTTACATATTTTGATTCTATTTATAACTTAATATTTATTTTACTTAAATATTATTATTATCATTTTATTATTATTAAACCATTTATTTACAATTTAAACACAAATCAATTATATATTATATTATTTCAAATTTAGTCAGATATGTTCAAATACAGATATATATTCTCATATATACAATAATTTAAATTTTTAAACGATTTATACAAATATACTTGGATATCGGTGAAACTCGCTCCATTTTATCGATTTATTCCACAAATATAAATTCAAAATTAATAAATTATCATTTTAAATTTATATAAAATCCGAGGTCGTTACATACAGAATATTTTCATAAGGATATATACTTTCAAAAATATATATATATATATATATATATATATTTACATATTTTAGATTTACTGGTTTGTTTTAAAAATAATGGATGTGGTAATTAATTTGTTCAATTAACTTATTTAATTTATTTTAGTTACTAAAAGATTTTTAAAAGGAAAAATTATTAGTTTAGAACTAAATCACTAGTTAATTAAATTATTGGATAAGTTAAATTATTAAATGGTAATTGATTTGTTCGATTATTCCAAACGTTAATAAAGCCTATAATGTTATACAAGTTCTTAAATCATGGAGAAACAAGTCGAGATGGATCGGATTACAAATTAAAAAGCAAAGGTGAGATTTTTTCACTCATTCGGATAACCTTATTTAAATTTAAATGTTAAATTTAAATTATTGGATGTCTGGCTTGATTGATAAACATATAATTTATCTGTTGGATGTTATATATATATAGTAGTATATATATTAGTATTGGAGTGATTGATATTCCCGCATTATATAGCGGATGAGACCCTATGCGCCTGCATCATAGCGGATGACCCTATATACTGCGATATCCCCCTCGAAGTGGGATTGATATTTTATTTGTTGACTAACATCTGTGGATGCAGGGAAAACAGGTTGGAGGGATCCAACAGGATTCTTAAAAAATATTTATTGTTCATATATATATATATATATATTGATATATGTTATGAAGGATAAATTGATATGGGTGGTGGTGAACTGAATTATTAAAGGTTAAATAGCAAGGAAATAAAAAGGGCATTTCGAATACCAGAAATAATTAAATAGAAGGGGTTTAAAAAAGGAATTTGAAAAGTAAGTATTTATATTGTAAATTGGATTTATTCAAAAGGGAATTAAGTAGAATAAAAATATATTAACTAACTTGAGTTATACTTAACTATTTGAAAATTGGTTTAAGTGGGGATTTGAAATTTAATTGTATTAAAGTCTTGATGAGATATTGATAAATAGAATTTGAAATAAAATGGAATTTATTAAAGGGTAAAATTTTAAAATGTAATTATAAATAGAATTGGTTTTTATAAAAAAGTGGAAAACTCAGGGGAGTTTATAAATTTATAAACGTGGTTTATAAATAAGATAAAATGATATTTAGTGGGTATGTGGAAAATATAAGTTAATGATGAAAACTTATATAGAGTTATGGAAAATCGTTTTGAAAGAAATAGTGGAGTATATTTCGAATGTGAGAAATGGTGATATGGTCAATGTGATACGAATCAAGAGGAATTTATGAATTGAATCAGTGAATATTGGATTTTCTAAAAATAGACTTTTGTTGAGTAAACTGAAATTGTTTTAAACGGGATTTTAAATTACCATACTATATAACTTTTAAAATTATTATCTGGATTTGGAATATCCCGAAGTTATTTATGTTAATACATATTTTTAATAGTAAACCATTTTTCTTATTTCATATATAAATTTTAAACGTCTTAAAATTCAATTGTGAATCCTCTCGAGATGGGAAGCGAAGTTAATTAAAATTGAATAAGATTTTAGGGAAAAGATCATATAATGGTATTATGGAAATATAAATAAATTTCTAAAGTGTAAGATAAGCGAACTTTGAAAGATGAAATAAAAATTCACAAGGGAAATAGAAGTGAAACTGGAATTTTAAATAAGCATAAATGGCTTTGGAAATATTAAAGGAAATTGACTAAGGAATTTTGGGATTTATAGAATCCCTGTGAAACAAGTTTGAAAATTACAAATAAAGTTGTAAATGATTTTTGAGAAAAGAATTAGGGGATAAAATGAATATTCTCCAAGTGGTGAGTATCTAATAAAGTGGGAAAAATATTCTAAGTATTGGGCAAGGGTTGAAATTATTCCGTAGGAACAAAAGGGATTTGAAAACTTTTTTTAAAGTATGGAAATAATATCTTGAGTAGATATTTTGAAAATAAATAATTTGGAAAATTATTTAAGGCCTAATGGTTGCTTGTGGATGTTATATGATAGTTAAATAATCGACTATCAATATTGGCCAATGCGTTGATCGTTTCGAAGAGACCGGGATAGGATTTAATTATCCAAAACCACTTCGATTTGGTTTAAACGTTTGCGAATTAATACCGTGAAGATGATGAAGACGGTGATTCGGTTTATCCAGACCCAGGACAACTTGTATGGACGAATGCTATCAGACCATCGTCATTGGAGGATGATGAGCATTCTAAGTGAAGGTGCTCTTTAAAAGGTAACGCTAAACCTCAAGCCTTATCAACAGGGAATGGCTAAAAAAGGGGAGGTGCAACAAAGCTAACTGGGTAGCACCCAAATAGGGTAAGGTCATCTCTGTCTAGAGTCCCTTTATTTTTGACTGTGTGGCGGTTGTTTGCTCCAACCGCTAGGTGGTCTTATTCGGACTATCCAGTAAGGGGTAGCTCCGGTCTTGTGTTGCAGAGGATTGGGAGTGGTCCCCAGTACGTTGACCTAGGCCAGGTACTGTGACGGGCGGTACCCCAGTAGCCCTACCATTGTATGGAATCCAATCTCCAATAATGTGACACCCCACCTCTATACTCACACTAACCAAGGACACTACTGGGTAATGCCGTCAATTAGTACGAAGAATAAGGCTGTTGAGGAGCGACCATCTGTGTAATTGCTTTGTGCGAGTACCGATATGTCAGACAGTATGAATGCATTTCGTTTCAAGAGGAAATCTGACATATCAAATACAAACTCAAAGGTACTACATAGTGGCTATGTGTTCTTCGGAAACAAATATAGAAATAACATAACACAAATCAGTCACAGATATTCATATCACTAAGGCGGAAACAGATATGAATATATCACAAAAAAGTGTACTTCAAAGTAGTGGTCATACAAGATCCACTACATCACAAAAGAATAGGTACAAGTGCTAGAAAAAAGAATAAGTATACATCAAGGAGTTTCTATCTCGAATGTATAAAAGCAAAAACTACTAATCTAAAGTAGTTAGCTAAAAACTAGATGATGGTCGCTTATAAGAAGTCAAGTAGAAGCACCTGAAATACCTAGGTCTGACCCGAGTATTATTTAAGAAGAAAAATAATAAATGGATCAGTCTAGCTATAAATATCATATAAAATGAGATAGGATAAGAGATATCACAAAAAAACGTATGATAACAATAATGTCATACTTTGACAAGTATACATCAGATAACAACAAAATTCATACAATACTCAAATATTCCCAAACACTAAAAAGAATGTCGTATTCTTTAAATTATTCACCAAAACACAAATATTGATAGAGCTTACAAATTCTAGAAATCAACAACCAGAAATCCAGAAAACACAAAGGGGGAGGCCAATCACAAACGGGAGCATGAAAAATCACCAACACGTGTGTCACAAACGGAACGCTATTCCATGGTTGCTAACCATCAAGTTTGAGCCGAAGCTCCACAAACGGCCCAAAGACTATGGGTCGCTACCCCACCAATTTGAATCGAAGCTCCACAAACGGGGTTTTTAGTCCCCCACACAGACAAAGAGACATCGCACATCGCTAGTCTAAATCACAAAATGATCATCATAGATCAATAAAAGTGTAAATTACACCAAGCTAGTAAATAGACGAGTTTAGCTTCATGTCCCATAACCACTGGCTTAACTTAAATATTTACGAACAAATTGTAGATTTCCACTCGAAAATTGTCCCAAAATTTCAATCGAACAAGTCCAAGAATTAACTGACGAAGTAAACGCAAGCGTTTCATACCACTTGTTTTGCTAAGCCTTTTATTTAGATTTCTCATACGAATGAGGTAAAGGTTTGTATATACTAATAGATTAGAAAACGGTTTAAAAAGCGAGCTTTATATTTAAAATAGTGTTGAAATCATTTTAATGAAAGAGTTTTAGTATTTACTACTTTTATAGAAACCTTTGTATTTTAAAGTGACAAATCACAAAAATGATTGTAAAAACAATCAATCACCAAAAATTAGCATTCGACAATGTGAATTAAATCCATAAAAATCGATATCAAATCCATCAAATGGATATTCCCAAAAATCCAAAGAAAGAAGTCATCAAAGTCGATAATAAGTGATAACAACTAACCGGATCAACAAAAATCGATTAAAATTGGAAATCCACTCAAAAACAGCCAAAATAGGGAAAATTGGCAGTTCCAGACGTTTGGGGGTTCATCTAGGCGTCTGGATTTAGATTCTGGAAATTTTCAGAAACCTACCAGACGTCTGAACTCTAACCAAACGGCTGACAAGTTGTATCAGACGTCTAACAGTGTGCACCAGACATTTGAAAAGTTGTATCAGACGTCGGATTCTGTTCTCTGCATTTTTTTATCTCCTGCCCTAACCAGACGTCTAGACCTTCCAACCAAACGTCTGGTTGCCTTTTCTGGGCAACAATTTGCCTAGGCCAATGATGGCCAAAATGATTCGTAAGCGATCGGACGAGCGACTGAGGCTAGGGATTTATGCCAAGCGACAACCCAGTCCTATAGGCTCTTCGATACACCCCAAATAACATGTCCAAACACCCATAGTAGGATTTTCATAAAATTGGACTTCAAAACCAAAAATTGGAAAATTCACCAAATCAATGCAAAATCAAAAGCAAATGAACATGAATAGATGTTAGGAATTCATACCTAACAATAATGAAAGTTATAGACGTAGATGTGAGTTCAAAAACTCACCTTTAAACCTAAAACAACGAATGAGAAGCTCAAAAACAAAGGAAAGATCAACTACTCTTCAACTTCAACTCTATAAGCTCCTATCTAAGATCATAAGCAAATATTTCCTAAGTTAGGTTATAGGAAATTTCTGAAATGGAGAGAGGTTGAGAAGGAGAAGAAGAAGAGGATGCTTACCTAAGCTTCTCCTTGATTTTAGAGCAGGAACTTGAATTTCCTAAGAGAACTAGGGCTTAGGAATTTTAATTTCTCTTTCTTTCCCCTATTTTTCTTTTAGGGCTTGAGTATTAGGAAATTGGAAATGAATGAAGAGTAGAGGGGTGGAGTGGGAGTTATTATGTAGAGGAGTTGGGTTCTCTTAGTGGGCTGAAACCCAAACCCAAAGCCCAAAATAGAAAAATAGCAAAATTATACTCAACTCCAAAAATATCGATGTTTATACTCAAAAAAGCTATAAACGTCATTTTGGACTTAATGGAAGTTGTCTCGAGTCCCAATTCGATCGTTTACAAAAAGTAACATTTCGGACTTTAATCCGATTAACGATGCTATATTTAAATAAAACATTTAAATATATAATCGTGAAATATGCGGGTTGTTACAAATAAGCGCCCGTACGATTTTAATTGTGCCTAACTACGCTGAAACGTGAGATGTAAGCATTTCAGCTAGATTCTATTTACTTTCTATAGACACTATTATAATATCAGACGAATTTGATAAAATTGTTTTGGTTATCGTAAGGTAAAAACCCGACATATTTATGGCGTGGTCTTACAAGATACCTTTGTTTCAAAGTGTTTTCAAAACAAAATATAATAATCCAATTGAATGTGATTTTCTCACGCTGGTTTTCCAGACTGACTCGGGTGTTGTTTTATTATGATGCTCGGGTCAGACCGAGTTGAACAGATCCAGGATAATGTGCTATGGAGCTCAGAAGACAAGCTGGATGACAAAGACGTATCTCCGTACTTGAATTATTATTTCCGCTATGTAAGGACAGATAATAAGCTATCCAAAGTGATAGATGATTGTTGTACTCTGATAATGGTATGTATATATAACAGTACAGATTTCCTTTTATTTAAAAGCTGTTATTATATACTGTATTTTGTTCCGCTGCGATTGTGAGATTTTGATGTTGATAATTTCTCCTTCTTCTTCTACCTCTTTCTTCTTTAACCCTGAAGACTCGTATTTCCATCCACTTTGAGTTGAATTAATGTGGAATATTGTCAGCTCAAAGGGGTACGGATTTGCGGGCCATCTCACTTGGTATCAGAGCAGAAGGTTAAGCGAGAACCTTGGCTCTGGTAGAGATTACTCATTAGAGATAGAATTAGTAGTACTCTAGAATGAGTTTTAGTGTATTAATAGATATGAGCGCGTATTTGTTAGTGAATATAAATTGTTTTAAATATTGTGTTGACTTATTGGTTGAGTGGAATATGAATTTTGATCGAGTAAGTGGGCTGCTAATTCGAAAAGAATTTATAAACACTTGAACTCGATAAACTGACACGGTATTGTTTTAAAAGCGGGTAAATGAAATAATTTTACCCAAAATATATTTTGATATAAAAAAGAAATAATGTTCTGAAATAATTATATATAATTGAAGTGTTTGGATGATAATATTATAGTCAAACAAGATTACAAAATCTGAAATAGCTCATATAACTAATATAGGAGAATTTGTATAATTATAAACTGTACAAATGGATTATAATTGAAATTGGACTTAAATCGGAAGCTGGAAGTTTGAGTTCCGGGGTGTTTGAAAAATTTAAAAATGAAATTTAACTTGGATTAAGTTGGAAAAAAATTAAATGTTTGAAATTAAATTAATGGTGATTTGGAAGAAATAAATTAGCAAAGTAGAATAGTTAAATGGATTAAATTTTAGTTAAATGGATTAAATTTTGGATGTGATTGAATTGGAAAATAAAATTTAAGTGGATTGAGAAATAAAATTTAATCAAATTGATTTTAACCTAAACTAAATGAAGTTGAGCTGAAATAGAATCAAATTGAAATAAAATTCAGTTGAGTTATGGATGATTTTGAATGAAATTAAATTCTTACTTAAATAAATAAAAGTAAGTTGAATAAGAATTGGATTGGAATAAATGAATTGAAATAGCTCATAAGAGATGGATTGAATAAAGATATGCTTGGGCTATAAATAAATGTATAGTTTTGAGTTAATAACGAAATGTGAGTGTGCTTGATTATAACCTGATGGAAATGTGAAAATAATAAGTTGTGACTTATAAAAAATGGAAAAGTGAAATAGAAAACCCAAAATAAAGGTTGTTTGATATTTTGGAAAATGAAATAAAAATCCAAACTTGAATTATAAAATAGATTGAACTCAAGTAAAATAGTTAAAGTGATTTTTGAAATAAAAATCAAATATTGATTTAAGAATTGGAAGTGAACTAATTAGATAACTAACTAGTTAATAAAATATGTAAATGGAACCTAATTTTGTTAAATAGAAGTTGAATTGTGAGTTAGTAATGGAGTTTGGAAATGAACTTGAGTTATAAATAAAATTCAACTTGGATTGTTAGTGAATTAAATATAATTGAAAATATTGTCAAATGAAATGGAATTGGATTAAAATAGAAATGGTTTGAATTGCAAATAAAATCCAAGTGAGTAGAAATAAATTAAAAATGGCCTTGGATATCATTTAATAAATTGAGTTCGGAATTAAAATTGAGTGGATTAAATGAATGAAACTAATTAATTATTAAGTGGAATACATAAATGAACTAATTGAATAAATTAGTAAAATGGATGGGATTTGATTAAATAAAAATCGAATCAAGGATTTAAATTGGAGGTTGGTTACCAGAAAAATAAACTTAAGTTATGAAGCAAATTAACTTGAAGTAAATAAATTAACTTAAGTAAATATTTGAATGTAAGAAATTGAGTTGGAAACCATTTAAATTGAATGAAAATAGTATATGAGTTGATTGAAACAATTGAATAAGCGTTGGAGTCATATGGGTTGCTTATAAATATTGTTTAATCTGCATTGTTTATAAAAATCCATGTGTTTAGCTATTGCAAATAAGTAGAATGTTATTAAGTTACATAATTTGGTACTTAGGTGTTTAAATTGAGTAAGTACAGGTATCGGGAGGCCATTTGGATGGATTTTGATCGTGCTAATCTATTACTTATATAGGAAAGGAGAAACCAGAGGCTTTAGGTTGCGACATCTATCCTTTATTCTTAACTACGCACTTTTTTTTAACTTAATTAAAATGGTATTGTCCACATACTTGCTTTCATCCGTCATTCTTCCCTTTTCCAGTTTTTAACTCCACTAAATCGGTATTCTCCAATTGCTTTCAACTGCCCTCCCACCCTTTTTGAAGAACTTCACCGTCCTCAAAAACCATCGTCACCACCCAATTGAAATTGAGTAATTTTCCACCGTTGCCTATCCTTCTATTCAACTCCACTTCACCAAAACTGTCTACAATGGATATCCTCTACGGTAGATTAAATTCCGTCGTCGACTAGGGGAGTTAACTGGAAATAGGTCAGTAATTTGTTCATATTCATTTCTCTGATTAGGAATTTCCTGTACAGCCAAAGGCAGTTGCTAGGATATGAGTTATAACTGTTTTTGAGTAGTTATATTTCATAAAAATTGCTTACCTGTTCGTCCAAACTTATTTACTACCACCGTATCAGTTTACGTACTGTAGTTCAGTTGGCGATGTGGTGTTATTTACATGTCCGAAGCATAGCTGTACCGACCGCCTTAATCTTTCTTACTGCAATATCGTTGCGTGTAGAAGGTGATATCTAGATTGTATGGTTTTTAATTTTCTTAAGTAATCAGAATTCGAAATTGATTGTCAAAATTCAGTTATTGGGGACTTCTCTGATTTATTATAGAAGTTAGATTCAAGCAGAATATTTTAATTTGTTTCACTTAAATAAAATTTACTAATTCTTACGATATGGAGTTGAGAAAATGGTAAATTGTTACGGTAACACCCGCAAAGGAACGTTGAAAAATGCGTTCTTCATTTCGTAATACGAAGGAAAACAATATCAATTGAACTGAGAAATAACCAGGGAAATGATTATATTATAATAGCTTGGGTAACAGTTCATGTGGATGTCAACAGAAATCCCAACCAAAAAAGGTAAGTTCTTCAACAAAATGTATGGGTTCTGTTTTATTTTCGACATTGGTTTAGTTGGGAATTAGACATTTCGAGAATAAAAATGTTAGGCAGATGTACAAAAATTAAGCCTCTTTGTTTTTTAGTTCTTTTATCTACATGTTTAGTCATATCGGTAATTGTGTACAAATATAATTCTACCAAAATAATATTTATTCCTCTGAAATGCATACTTTATTGATTTTCAATAAGTTACTACAGTCATTTCTCCAGTTTAACGATATTTGGTGGGTAAATAACCAAATTTTGACATTTCAAACTTAATTTTCCAACTTAAACTACAGATTTACATAAACAAACTTGAACTTCAAACCAAAAGGAGATGCTCTCGAGCCATTCTTTGTACGATCTGCTAGGGAAATGATGTAAATAGAATAACCCATTTTGGCACTTCTGCTGTTTTCGATTATTTGTTGATGTGTGTTACATTGTATGGCGAGCATCCCATAACCGTGGATGTAAAATTATTAGCTTATTATATGTAGAAATGTAACACGGTACAGAACAGTGGTTTTTATGTTAAACTTTCAATTTTAACTTAATTAGTATTCATATAATAGCGGGTCATAATTGGATAGTCCTTTATATTTGGATATATAAAATGCATAAACAGTGATTATTAAAATGTTAACTGACCTTGATCTATCTTCTAAATTTTAACTTTGTTTCAATAGTCGATCTGTTTTTGTATGATACATTAGTTTTCTAACATGAATAGGACATTTGTTTTCAATGGTGAATTGAAGCAGGTATTGGGACATTAGTTTTCTATGAATCTAACTTAGGTAATTCAGCATGTCCATGTGTGCACATTATATAATGCAGGAGTAGTTAAATAGTTTATATAACTTCATGCTCACATCTTTCGAAAATTGTTGTATAATTATTTGAAGTGTTGGTGATATTTTCAACGATATAACAATTTGGAAGGTAAACTAAGTTAGAAAAAATAAAAACTGATCGTGGTGCATTACAAATTTTATGCCAGGCCCAAATCAACTTCCAACGTGTTCCTAAATTTATCCTGCTATAAGTAATTTTGTTAATTTTAGTTGATTAATACTTTTATAATTCTACTTGACATCATTCACTTAGTTATTTCTTAGTTGTTTCCGACTGAACTGTGCATTACGATTGGCATAACCAACCAGTAGTATTTTATAATATCCACTGCCAAGAATGTTATGTGCATCCATTTTCCTTATATATTGCATTTTTCATGTTTTCTGTCTCCAAGTTACTATCCTATTGAAAATATAAAATGATTCCAAAAACCTGATTTTGACAATTAATATTTTGTGATTTTACTCATAATTCTTAAGATGAAATATGTTGCACTCTTTTTTTTAACATGCTTCTGGTTGGCTTTGTAGTTATAAAACTCATTTTGCCTTTTCTATTAATGTAATAGAGATTCAGTTGGGGTGTTGACTACATATTCGGATACACAATAGTACTTGAATACTGTATGTATTTTCACTCTTCTTTTCCCTTTGAATTACATATCTGTAACGTAGTCCTACTTTATATTCATTATTTATATAGGTGAAACAACTGTGATTTATTAGACTGTGTTATGGTAGAGTCTCATATTTAAATTGAGGAAAACGATGGCTCAGAGGGTTGCCGAACCAAATTATGGGTGCGAGCAAAGTTTGATCTGCAGAGGAATATTTACAATGAAATTCAGTGGCCTACTTTTCTTCATTTAATCCAGGTCTAAAAATTAGTTTCAATTTCAAATTTTTGTTATATGCTGTTTAGAAAATTGATTTTATGTTAATAAAGCACTAAAAAGTATTATAAATAAAAGAGTTTGGTGCAGTAGGGAATTAAGTAATGCAGTTAAAGTGAGGATCTTTAGTAAGGAATTATTATTTGCTCTTTTTGAAGTTTAAGGTAAGCCGCATCAATTTTCCTTTAAAGTCATGAGTAGTTTAATTTTATTGCAGTTTCCTTTCGCCAATGCATGAAAGTATATTATTTATTGTACTACTGCAACTTATTGAAAATAAATTGGTGATATAACATATTGTACATCATTTTCACTGCTATTGTCGAAGAATTTTATGTCGCGACATGGATAATATATTATCAGTGTTATTTAAAATTGCACATTGGAAATATCTATGTTTGCAAAAATCAATCAGCAGGAAATAGTCATGTTTGCAAAATAAATAAATTAAAAGTATTTTTCTTACTTACCAGATATAGGTAACATGAATATGCTTATAAGTGCAAAAGAAGTAAGAAAGAAACATGTTGCTTTCTCAGTACTTTACATGTACTAATTTTAGAAATAAATTTATAAATCACCTTACATATACTTAAGTCATGATATAACCTTGATTTAGTCTAATTTAGTTTGACTTACTGTCATGAACCTTACCACATCTCCATTTACTGTTTACAACTAAAGACGTTTTAAAAACTATATTGTTACTACTATTATCGTCGTCATCATTATTATTATCTAAAACATTTATACGAAGATTTAGTGATGTAGGGCACATATAGTTATCAAAGTTCTATCTTGATAAGATATTACAAGCTGAAGTTGGATAATGCGGTCAGTTCGTTATCTTTTTGTTGTGTATGGCTATTTGTAAAAATGCAAAAGTAAGTCATAAGGTTTCCCCATAATCCTTTTTGTTGTACTTTACAAATTAACAGCATTATTGGATGTTGACGGTGCATATGTTGTTGGAAATGTTAACTCAGCAGATTAGCTAATATAAGTTGAGTTTCATTTTTTTTTAAATTCCCAGTTGTCAGTTTTGGACTTCTTATACGCCATTTTTTTTGCTCCATAAAGTATAATAGAGTCGGGACATGCCATAGAAACCAATTGTACATATCAAACTTTTATTTTCTTATGCAATATGACTAATCCATTTCAAATTGTTTTCACTTTGTAATGAGTAAAGTGCTTGCCTAATTAAGTTGGATCCATATCATTATGTATAGATTGATAGAATAATCCTTTGTGAGGTAAATTTCGCAAATTGTTGAACTTTCTACGATTTCAACCAATATTGTTCTTATTATGTTAGGGTTACTACTGTTTGGCTCTTAGATCCACTAAGGTGGTTGTTATTAATTAAGATGCTAGGGGGATTTGAAACTTAGTTACATACACTTTAGGGAAGATACTTTATCATAATTTCTGATGTTGTTTGGTTAATGATCGTATTACTGTTAATGAGAAAAAGAAACTTTAGATTGTTTCTTTAACAAATAATAATATGATGATAACACAAGTAATATGTCTTCACTTTATCTTTGACGACCCGTAATTTGTCCAGTGGAACTGATACACAAAAGACTTCAGTTTTAACCTGTAAATTTTTTACATTTCCATCTCTTCTTTGAAGTACAAGGATTTGTTGAATACTTCTTCTTCCGTATGATAATATGTTCACCAGTAATCCATTTCGTACTGTTAACGAGAAAAAGAAACTTTAGATTGTTTCTTTAACAAATAATAATATGATGATAACACAAGTAATATATCTTCACTTTATCTTTGACGACCCGTAATTTGTCCACTGGAACTGATACACAAAAGACTTACAGTTTTAACCTGTAAATTTTTTACATTTCCGTCTCTTCTTTAAAGTACAAGGATATGATGAATACTTCTTCTTCTGTATGATAATATGTGCACCAGTAATCAATTTCGTTTATTACTTTGTACCAATGATTTTTTTAAACAAAATCATTGTTAAAACAAAATTTTATTTACCTAATTTGTGCTTACCTATGTTAATTTGGGATCAATTATTTTTATTATGTGACTAAGAAAAGATATTATATACATAGTTTAACTGCCTTTTTTAGAAATACTGAAAGTGGATATATGTATTGATTTGCATTTAATTTATTGTTACTGCTATTAATAATCCTTATGATTGTACTTGGATGTTGTTACTGTAGTGACAATGTGTCTCTGACTATACCTGCATGTTGCTACTGTAAATGTTTTTCTTTCCAAATTCGGCCCGTATTGTGTTGTTTGTATTAGTTTTAGATATCACCGTTATCCACGTCAACCTTCCTGACCTGTTTGTGGTAATTGACTACACTTTTTTCTTTGGTTGCTAGAAGGAAAAGAAACATGTTATATTGCTGACTGTAAGAAGGGTAGACATACAGAAAAAGAGAGTATCATTGTTAAGGCAGGATGGCAAAAGCGAAAGTTTTTTTTCACTGTTTTCCCCTTTGCATTTTATGGCTGTTTTGGTCTTCCAACTAACTAACCAACCACATTTTATTCCACCATTGCTTTAATTTACAACTAATACATTCAGCAACTGCTCTATGTAGAAGTTATGAACTATCCCACATACCGTAAACTGTACAGCAAATACAGGGTAATGGAAGGACAATGACATCTGGATAGTTAAAGGCATTCCATGTAGAACTTAGACAGAATATATATTCACTTAGGGACTGAGGCAAGCAACCATGGGCAGTCGAATTAGTATGGGCTGATGATGCAAATGTGGCAACAGCCGGCTGATCCTTCTTACAACTGCGAATATGCATTGGAGCTGTAAGCTGAAGTAAACTAGAAGTTTGATAAAAGTTAAGCAAGCAATGCGGGATTCGAGATTCAAGATGTGGAGTGAGCTGCTGGTCCGTATTTGAAAAGAGTAGTATCAAGTCAATAGCAGTTGCATGATTTTAGTACAACCAATAAAACAGATTTCTCTCATACCAAGTACTGGAATATTACATTAATTTTCAAATTAATTAGTCCCTTCAGTTTTCATATTGTTTTTGCTACATTTTTCTTTCGGTTATTACTTTACTGGGCTGACTCCAACAGAATGTTGATATAGTACTTACTACTCATTATTGTACTTCATTTTTGGTTTAAACTACTGTACATGTTACTAGACATTTTGTCGAATTATCTCATTAACTGGCACTCACTCTGTCATTCATGTTGGATTTCTATTTATACAAAATGTTTAGTCAACACCTACCTTTTCCACCCTCTGTTTACCAACTACAACGCACTAACTGTATTTGATATTATAGTCAACATGCTTTAAGCACATATTGCAATGGTGTACATGTTGTACAAACTTTGATGGCTGCACGATATCTATTTAAACCCATCACGAGGTGGACCATCCTCAAAAACAACCAAACCTGAAGCAATTCTAGAGAAAAAAAAAGCACAGAGCAAACTACTATAACCTACACTGTTTTAAAATGAAGTGCAATGACAAACAAAGTTAGGGACTGAAGTGACTTGAACTGTTTTCAACTGCTACGTAGTTGAGACAGATCCGGGTCCCACAAATAAGTGGTTTATTTGTTTCTATTTTGAAGTATCACAAGCTATCATTTTTGATAATTTCCACAACTACATGATTATAGCTATGGAGAATGTGTTTCATGCAGGTTCTAGGATCAAGTTACAGTAGTTTGTGCCATTTATTTCTATGCGTTATCTTCGTATTACTCAATATTTTACATGACATTAATGCATTTTCATATTGAAGGGCCGTAAAATACTTGGCTGTTTGCTTCATGCTTCATTCTTCTGGTTGCACTTTAGGCTACATACTGGAAATAAACAAAGATGGCAATACTGCATTTCTCACATTGAAGGGCCGTAACATACTTAGTTGTCCACTCAACGGTTAAGTAAACTTCATCTTCCACTTTAGGCAACGTAGTGGAATAAAATATCAAATTTCATACTTATCATCATTGCACAGTTCTTTGTCATTAATATAATAATCGTTCAAAATTATTTACACCTATACCTTTATTATCGGTTTACCTGTACAACTATTCATATTCTGACCATATACTATTATTAAAATTATTACAACTACCCTATTGTTCGTCATTTTACATTCGCTACATGCTGTTTTGTGTTTCATGCACAACAGAGTCCCCACATGTACCCGACGGCAACTAAATTGCTAGAGGCGGAGTCATCAATATATCCATACAGTACTTATTAAAAATTATATCATTGATTCCAGTTTTCATAATTTTTGGTAGGATTATATTTACATTGAATTTCTATCTTGATTATACTAATTTTGCTTAGGATCTGTAGTTATATGTTCGGTATATGTTTGTACAACAAATGTACACATAAAGAAAATGCAATGATTCCCAATGTATAATTAACATAAAGAACAAAGAATGGGAAAAAAATTGAACAACTTCACACCATACAAAGAAAGGACTCTCTCTCCACTCTTTCCATTAGTTAAACATAAACTAATGCCTGAAATTGACGTGCAATTTGGATGCATCCAAATTGGGGTGTCATCAAGCACTCATGCACAAACAGTTGTATGTATATACATACACACACTCACACACACACACACACATACACACACACGCACGCACGCACGCACACGTATATATATAAGTGGTAAGCGAGACGATATAAGTCTCATTTCACTTAATGTCACTTAACTACCGCTTATTCATCACCTAACTGCTGCTTAATTTCTTAGCATAGATTATCATATCAATATAATCGTATTTAAATAGAGTATATTAACTGCATCATCTTTGTCTTTACAAACTGATCACAAAGAAGTAATGTTTAACCTTTAAATTCATACATTGCAACAGCTAGATATCACTGTCATTATTCGTTACATTAAGTATGCTCGAGCTGAGTACAAACAAATCACATTTGTCTAACAATATACTTATATCTTAACACATAAAACTACTCACCATCCATCAACCCAAAAGATATGAAATGATTGTTAACAAATATAGCTTTTTTGCTATAAACCAATTTCTTCCTATTTTAAATAAAATATCTTTCCGCCCAACCATACTTATTCAAGGATTAAATTTAAGCCCCCTACATAAAAGCACCAATTATGCATGCTTAAGCGCTCATCGCTTAACTCTACTTCTTTTCCACAAAATTTAGCATTGTACAAGCCTTTAGCGCTTAAGCGCACTTTTCATTAGATATATACATACATGTCTGTATGCATGTATGTATATTACAATTACACATATACATCAAAATATCCTACAAATCTACATTCCTCTCCTATATATAATCCCTTTACGTTAACACGTTATATTCTAAAAAAAACTTTTACTACCAATTTGACTACCAACACTGCCCGTGTGCGTAGCACGGGCCATGCACTAGTTGCTAAATAAATAAGCCACTTGCTTAAAAATGCTAAATAAAGGTAAGCCTACGCAATAAAAAGAAGGAAAGATGATATATTGTTGTTTATTTTTGTTTTCCGACCATGTGGGTCGATGTATATATATTTATCTCTCTTGTCAAATTGCAAAAGCTCCCCTGTACAAGGGAGACTCTGCCAAAATTTTCCGAAAATTTTGGGAGTTAGAAAAATTTTGAAATTTTTTGGAAGACTTTTGTTAATGACGAATTGATTTCAAATTGGAATTGAAATAAAAGGATTTTGGAATTAGAATTGAAACTAATTGTTTAGTTGGAACTAAAGGATTAGAAAAGTGAATATGGGATTTTCACTAAATGAGTTTTAGTAAGTTAGTGGGTTTGGGGCATTCTTTCTGCCTTAGCAATTTCGTGGACGAAATTCTTTTAAAGGGGGAGGAATGTAACGACCCAGAATTTTCGACGTTGAATTTGAAATATTTAAATGGTTTTGAATATTTAATTTGAGTTATAAATTGATTTCTGGATATGAAAGAGTTGGTTTTTATTTATAAAATAGATTCAGGATTCAGATATAGTGATTTATTGGACAATTCAACTTTTGAATTTAATAATTGGGATTTGGGTAAATTGTTGGATCTTGAGTTTTAAGCCCGATAAAAATAATTTGAAGGCTTGTAAAATTTATGTTGATAACAATGAAGATAATACAAGTTTTTAAAATGAATTTAAAGGTGATTTGTTCGGTTTTAAACTATATTGTTTAAATCGATATTTAAAAATAGCCTTTCGAGGCACAGTCTCGGAATTCGACGAAACCAGTTTCATTGGATCCGCAATATTGTTTTATTATCGGATTTCAAATTTCGTAGCTTTCGGAGTTATCATGTGGCTGTACGAGATGTAAACGCGCTAAAATCTATAGCGAAATTTAATATAATATACTGGGTCCAAAAAGCTATGTTCTCCATACGATCGAGTTAGGACTCGAAATCTTTCCATTGGGTTCAGAATAGGGATTCGAACTCGAGGGGTTTGTACGGTTTGGGGTTCGTGATTTGGCGTTCGAAGTCGAGGATGATGGTAGTGAAGGTTGTGCGCGTACGATGGCTGTAGTTGTTCGATCTTGGCAGTGAGGTGTTTTTTAAAAAATTTATCTGTATATATATATATATATATATACAGAAGAGAAAAAATATATATATTACAGTGAGTATAAAACCATTTCTGTTTTTAATTTAATGTACATATGTATATAAGTTAGAAAGAGATTTTATTTTCATTAGAATTTAATAAATATATGTATATACAGAAAAACAGAATAATAATATATATATACATAAGATTGAGAAATAGAAAATTTAAATGGTAATACAGATTATTTTTATAGGTATATATGTATATAGATTTTGGAATCTATACAGACTATTTTCATAAGGATATGTGCTTTCAAAAAAAAATTATATATATACACATTTTAGATTTACTGGTTTATTTTAAAAATATTGGATGTGGTAATTAATTTGTTCAATTAACTTATTTAATTTATTTTAGTTACTAAAAGATTTTTAAAAGGAAAAATTATTAGTTTAGAACTAAATCACTAGTTAATTAAATTATTGGATAAGTTAAATTATTAAATGGTAATTGATTTGTCCGATTATTCCAAACGTTAATAAACCTTATAATGTTATACAAGGTCTTAAATCATGGAGAAACAAGTCGAGATGGATTGGATTGCAAATTATAAAGCAAAGGTGAGATTTTCTCACTCATTCAGATAACCTTATTTAAATTTAAATGTTAAATTTAAATTATTGGATGTCTGGCTTGATTGATAAACTAATAATTTATCTGTTGGATGTTATATATATAGTAGTATATATATTAGTATTGAAGTGATTGATATTCCCGCATTATATAGCGGATGAGACCCTAAGCGCCCGCATAATAGCGGGTAACCCTATATACCGCGATATCCCCCTCGAAGTGGGATTGATATTTTATTTGTTGACTAACATTTGTGGATGCAGGGAAAACAGGTTGGAGGGATCCAACAGGATTCCTCAAAAATATTTATTGTTCATATATATATATATATTGATATATGTTATGATGAATAAATTGATATGGGTTGTGGTGAATTGAATTATTAAAGGTTAAATAACATGGAAATTAAAATGGGCATTTCGAATACCAGAAATAATTAAATTGAAGGGGTTTAAAAAGGGAATTTGAATAGTAAGTATTTATATTGTAAATTGGATTTATTCTAAAGGGAATTAAGTAGAATAAAAATATATTAACTAACTTGAGTTATACTTAACTATTTGAAAATTGGTTTAAGTGGAGATTTGAAATTTAATTATATTAAAGGCTTGAAGAGGTATTGATAAATAGAATTCGAAATAAAATGGAATTTATTAAAGGGTAAAATTTTAAAATGGAATTATAAATAGAATTGGTTTTTATAAATAATTGGAAAACTCAAGGGAGTTTATAAATTTATAAACGGGGTTTATAAATAAGATAAAATGATATTTAGTGGGTATGTGGAAAATATGATGTGAACTTATATAGAGCTTTTGAAAATTGTTTTGAAAGAAATAGTGGAGTATATTTCGAATGTGAGAAATGGTGATATTGTGACGCCCCACCTCTCTACTCACACTAGCCAAGGACATTACGGGGTAATGTCGTTGACTAGCACGAAGAATAAGGCTGTTGAGGAGCGACCATCTGTGTAATTGCTTTGTGTGAGTACCGATATGTTAGATAATATGACTTGCATTTCATTTCAAGAGAAAATCCGACATATCTAATACAAACTCAAAGCTACTACACAGTGGTTATGTGGGCTTCGGAAACAAATATAGAAATAAGCATAACACAAATCAGTCACAGATATTCATATCACAAAAGCGGAAACAGATATGAATTTAACACATAAAAGTGTACATCAAAATAGTGGTCATACTAGATCTACTACATCACAAAAGAATAGGTACAACTGCTAGACAAAAGAATATGTATACATCAAGGAGTCTCTATCGCGAATGTATAAAAACAAAAACTACTAAGCTAAAGTAGTTAGCCAAAAGTCAGAAGCTAGCCCCTGCTAAGAAGTCAAGTGGAAGCTAATCCCAACAAGAAGGGAAAGAAAGCAACACCGGTAGCAAATACTCCTAACCCTCACCGCGGAGAATGCTACAATTGTGGTTCTAAGGACCACTATGAAAACAAGTGCCCGAAGTCTATTTCTTGCCGCTATTGCAAGAGTTTGGGTCACACTATATCTTTGTGTCCCAAACTTCAAGGAAAGAAGGAGGGCAAGCTAAATGTTGTAGAAGCCCCTGCTAACACTTCTCGCGGTCAAGGTATTTCTCATTCTATCCTTGATGTCATTATTATATTTCGTTAATTTCCTATTCGAGTTCTTTTTGATACGGGCGCTCTCACTCTTTTATATCAAAAGAACTTGTTGATGCTTTGTCTTTGGACGTTATTGGCTTGATGACTTCTTTGAGAATTGCGAATCCGGTTGGTGGATCCGCAATACTCAGTTTACTTTGTAAAGATGTCGAAATTATTTTATGTGATTACTCCTTCCGTGCCGATTTGCATGTCCTACATTACCTTGGTTTCGGAATGATTTTGGGAATGGATTGGCTTAACCGTTTTGAAGCCCATATTCTATGTCTTGAACGGACTTTATATCTTCGGCATCCTCAATCTGTTAAGGAGATTTCTCTTGTTTTGAAAGATCCAGATTCCAATTCGAAAGCATCCTTGTATTCTCTAAATCCTCATGATGACGATAATGATGATGAGGAAGATGTCATTTCTCTCATTCACATTGTTCGTGATTTCCCGACATATTTGAGCCCGTTCTAGGATTACCACCTAAGCGAGCGATTGAGTTCTGAATTAATCTAATCCCTGGAGCTCTACCTATTACTCGTCCTACTTATCGTATGTCCAATAAAGAAAATGAGGAGATGCGCAAACAATTATCCGAATTGGAAGCGAAACAATTTATTCAATCTAGTTCCTCACTATGGGGAGCTTCAGCTATTTTTGTGAAGAAATCTGATGGTACACTTAGGCTTTGCATTGACTACCGCAAGCTTAACGATCTCACCATCAAGAATAAATATCCATTGCCTCGGATTGATGATTTATTCGATTAGCTTAATGGTGCTAGAGTCTTTTCACAGTTAGACTTAGCAACTGGTTTTCATCAGCTTTGTATTACAGAGGATAGCATTCCTTTGACATCGTTCCGTACTCGTTATGGATCTTATGAATGGATTGTTATGCCATTTGGTTTGACGAATGCTCCAACTTATTTCATTGACCTTATGAATCAAGTTTTCAAAGACTTCCTCGATCGATTTGTTCTCATCTTTATAGATGATATTCTTATTTATTCTAAAACCGAGGAAGAACATGAAAAACATCTTCGGATTGTGTTGGAAACTCTTAGGAGTAACCAATTGAAAGTAAAATTTTCTAAATGCCACTTTTGGCAGTCTCGTGTGAAATTTTTGGGGCATATTATTTCTGAATCCGGAATTTTCGTGGATCCTTCAAAGATTGAAGCGATTCAAAATTGGAAGAGACCAGAGAGTGTGACGGAAATTCGTAGCTTTCTTGGATTGGCGGGCTATTACCGTCGGTTCATAAAAGTTTTTTCTAAGATTTCCGTACCTTTTACTAATTTGACAAAGAAGGGAGTTAAATACATTTGGTCAGACAAATGTGAAGCTTCATTTCAAAAATTAAAAGAACTCCTTTCCGACGCTCCTATTCTTGTGATTCCCGATGGGAACCAAGACTTTATTGTTTATACCAATGCTAGTCGTGTTGGTTTGGGTGTCGTTCTCATGCAGCGGGAACGTGTTATCGCTTATGCTTCTAGACAATTAAAGCCGGCCGAGACTAGATATGCCACTCATGATTTGGAGCTCGCGGCTATTGTTTTCGCCCTTAGAATTTGGCGTCATTATCTTTTGGGAGAGAAATTTATTCTCTACATCGATCATAAATCTTTGAAGTATTTATTTTCTCAAAAGGAACTTAATTTGCATCAACAACGTTGGCTCGAGTTCCTTGCATCTTATGATCTTAATATTCTTTATACTCCCGGAAAAGGAAATCCTGTTGTTGATGCCCTTAGTCGTAAGCAACAAGCGGTTGTTTCTATGATGATATCCGAGTGGAATGATCTCGAGACTTTGTCCACTTCTGAGATTCGAGAAGAAACCGATTTATGTTCATCTTTTGTTTTATGTAGCCTTGAGGCTCATCCTTCTCTTTTTGACCGCATTCTTGAAGCTCAAAAGCATGATCAAGAATTGGATCTTCTAGGCCAAAGTTGTAGGGATAAAATTGATATTGAAGGATTGAAAGACTTTGATATTGATGCTCGTGGCGGTATTCGGAAATTTGGTAGACTTATTGTGCCAAATATTATTGATCTTCGTAAAGATATATTAGAAGATTCTCATCAATCTAAATTTGCCATTCATCCCAGTAGCAGTAAAATGTACGCGGATATGAAGCGACTTTATTACTAGGAGGGAATGAAATCCGATATTGCTAACTTTGTTAAGCGTTGCATGACTTGCCAACTTGTTAAGGCCGAGCATCAATGGCCCAGTCGGTTATTGCAACCTCTGGAAATTCCAATATGGAAGTGGGATCAAATTTCCATGGATTTTATTGACGGTCTTCCCCGATCTCGTTTGGGCCATGATAGCCTTTGGGTGATAGTAGATAGACTTACAAAATCCGCCCATTTTATTCCCGTTCGGTCCAATCGGACCGTACCTATTTTGGCAAAACTCTTTGACAAGGAAATTGTTAAATTGCATGGAGTTCCAACTTCTATTGTTAGCGATCGTGATCCATTGTTTACTAGTTGATTTTGGAAAGGTCTTCAAAAATCTTTGGGAACAAAGCTTAATTTTAGCATCGCTTATCATCCTCAGTCCGATGGACAAACCGAGCGTGTGAATCAAACTCTTGAAGATCTTCTTCGTGTTTGTGTTCTTGATTTTGGTGGAAGTTGGGAAGATCATATTTCTCTTGCTGAATTTTCCTATAATAATAGCTTCCAATCTAGTATTGGTATGGCACCTTTCGAGGCACTTTACGGAAGGTCATGCCGATCTCCTTCGTGTTGGCTTGAAGCCGGTGAGAAACTGGTTTTAGGTCCAGATTTTATTCGTGATGCCACAGAAAAGATTGATCTTATTCGTCATAGGATGAAAGAAGCTTAAAGTAGACAAAAATCCTATGCCGATAATCGAAGAAGGAAATTAGAATTTTATGTCGGAGATTTTGTGTTTATCCGTGTTTCACCTATAAAGGGTGTTGTGCGTTTCAGTCAATCGGGAAAATTAGCACCTCGATATATTGGCCCATTTCCCATCACTGAACGCATTGGTTCCGTGGCTTATCACCTTTTATTACCGGCTCATTTTTCTGCTATTCATGACGTATTCCACGTCTCTCAACTCCGGAAATGCCTTTGAGATTCCGATTCTATTCTTGAGCCCGGTGTTATTGAAGAAATTAGAGTTTCGCGTAATTTGACTTATGAGCAACATCCTATTCGAATCATTGCTTCGAAGGTCAAATGCCTTCGAAATAAAGATGTTTATCTTGTGAAAGTTCAATGGTCCTCAAATCCTAAGGATTGCTCTTGGGAATCCAGAGAATTTATTGAGCGAACACATCCGGACTTGCTCTCTCGTGCTCTTTAAGGTGAAATTTTTATTTTCAAATTTCTTCTTTTTGTGTTGATATGCTTTTATTGTTGTTACATCTTATTTATTTCTTAAAGATTGCGAGGATGCAATTTCTTTAAGGAGGGGAGTCTGTAACAACCCGCATATTTTAAAGAATATTTAAATATTTTATTTAAATATAGAATCGTTAATCGGATTAAGGTCCGAAAAGCTACTTTTTGCAAACAGTTGAATTGGGACTCGAGACCACTTCCATTGGGTCCAAAATGGCGTTTGCGACTTTTTTAAGTATAAGCATCGATATATTTGGAGTAAGTTGAATTTTTCTATTTTCTATTGGGCTTTGGATTTAGGTTTCAACCCAACTAGCTCTATAACCTAGTTCAGCCCCCTCCTCTCCTCTTCACTTCATTTCTATTTTCTCAAACACTTAAGAAAACTGAAAATGGGGGAAGAGTATAGGAATTAGAAATTCCAATCCCTAGTTCTCATTTGCACCACCAAATTCTTGCTCCAAATTCAAAGAGAAGCTTTGGTAAGTATCTCCTTTCTCTTCTCCAACTCATTCTCTCTTTAATTTCTGAAATTTCCTAAACCTAACTTAGGAAATGTTCTTCTTTTGAGCTTAGATTCAAGCTTCTTGAGTTGAGGTTGAAGAGAAATTGATCTTCCTTTGCTTTCAAGCTTCTCCATCATCATTTTGGGTTTAAAGGTGAGTTCTTGAACTCACATCTTTTTCTATAGATATTGTAGTGGTTGGGTATGAATTCCTAACACTTATTCATGTACATTTGCTTTCGATTTGGATCGAATTGGTGAATTGTTCAATTTTTGGTTTTTGGAATCCATTTTTTGTAAAATCCCAATCTTTGATGTTCGAACACATTAGTGGAGCGTTTCGGAGGGGCCATACAAGGCTGGGTTGTCATTGGCATAAATCCTCAGTCGTAGTTGCTCGTTCGTCGCTCCCGTCCGTGTTATCGAACTTGCCCCAAAAGGGGCTAGACTGAAGGTGCTCCTGAAGCAGGTTCAGTCGACTGAACCAGAACATCGAAATTTCTCAAAAGCAGGTTTAGTCGACTGAACCAGTGGTTCGGTCGACTGAACCAGACCCAGGAAATTGCCTGGGTCTGTATCAGTCGACTGACCATCTGGGTCAGTCGACTGACCTTGGGGATACAAAAATCGTATCCCTGTGTCAGTCGACTGACCACGTGGTTCAGTCGACTGACCTGATTGCCTTTGCAAAATTGAGTATTTTGTTTTGATCTCCAAATTTTGTCGATTCGTGATTTCCGATTTGTCGTTTTCGTTTATTATCTTCTCTGATGACTTCTTATTCGGGATTTTTGTGGTTATCCATTTTGATGGATTCAGTATCGATTTAACTGGATACAATTCACGTCTTTGTATGTGAATTTTTGATAGTTGATTGTTTCTACAGCCATTTCTGTGATTTGTAACTTTAAATTACAAAGGTTTCTATACTAGTAGTAAATATCCAAACTCTTTTACTAAAATGATTTCAACTCTGTTTTTAATAAAAAGCTCGTTTATAAAACCGTTTTCTAATCTATTAGTATATACAAACCTTTACCTCATTCGTATGAGAAATCTAATTAAACGGCTTAGCAAAACAAGTGCAATGAAACGCTTGGGTTTACTTCGTCGGTTAATTTATGGACTTGTTCGATTGAAAATCCTGTGACAATTTTCGAGTGGAAATCTACAATTTGTTCGTAAATATTTAAGTTAAGCTAGTGGTTATGGGACATGAAGCTAAACTCTTATATTTACTGACTTAGTGTAATTCACACTTTTTATTGATCGATGATGATCATTTTGTGATTTAGACTAGCAATGAGCGATTTCTATTTGTCTGCGCGGGAGACTAAACCCCGTTTTGTGGAACTTCGGTTCAATTTGGCGGGGTAGCGACCCGTGGTCTTCGAACAGTTTGTGGAGCTTTGGCTCAAAATTTATGGTTTGCGACCATGGAATAGCGTTCCGTTTGCGATACATGTATTGGTGAGTTTTCATGCTCCCGTTTGTGATTTCTGGATTTCTAATTGATGATTTCTAGAATTTGTGTTTCACCACTTTATATGATTGGCAATGATTTGTTTGTCAATATTTGTAGTTTGGTGAATAAAATAAATAATATGATATTCTTTTTGGTGTTTTGAGGTTTTTGAGATATTGTATGATTTTTTTGTTGTTTTATATCATATTTGTTCTAGTATGACATTATTTTTATCATACATTCTTATTATATCTCTGCTTATATCTCATTCCTTTATCTGATATTTATAGCTAGACTGAACTGTTTATTATTTTCTTATTAAATAATACTAGTGTTAGACCGAGATGTTACAGGTGCTTCTGCTTGACTCCTTATCTGGTTCTTGGCTAGTGTGAGTATAGAGATGGGGCGTCACACCTGCTCTCTTCTCTTTCAATTTTCCAAAACCTGCTTGCTTTCTCTCCACTTTGCAACCCAACACCCACCACTGCTGCAGCCCCTAACCGCTCCGCCTATAGCACCGATCCACTGACCCGAAAGCAACAGCCAAGCCTCACAACAGCTCCACCCTCCGACACGCCACCTTGCTTGCTCCCATCGCCACATGACATCCGCTAGTCCCCAGCCTACTTCGACCCGAGCCACCACCTGAGCTTGACAACAACCTTACTTCCCTAGGTCGAGCAACCAAGCAGCCTTTAACCTTCTTCAACTTATGTTTAAAGAATTTATTTAAATTTATAATATGTTTAAAGTATTTCAATTTGAATGTTTAAAGTATTTATATATTATTTCAATTTCAATTTAGGTTTAGAGTATTTATATAATATGTTTAAAGTATTTATTTCAATTTATGTTAATATTTTAAACTAGACTTTTATAATAACTTTAAAATATATATATTATGTTTAAATATTTAATTGAAAATTTTGGAAAAAAATATGGGTTTTAATAAATATTGATTTTTAAAATATATATATATATATATATATAAGTTTACTTATATATTTTTTATTATTAAATTCAAGTTCTCGGTGCTTCGCTTTGCTTTGGTTTTGCTATGTAGGTTGCCTTCAAAAGCTTGGTCATTGATTCGTATTGCTGGAATTGGTTTTGCTTCAATCTGAGATTTGATTTGTTGTAGATCTCCGCGTTGCTCCATTGTTTTATCATAACCTTCGTAGCCATGAAAGGTGAGCGATCACTCACGATTAACATTCTTATGTTTGGTAAATTATATTCACATGAAATGACATTGAAATATGTTGTTAAATTTAATTGGTTAGAAATTTAATTGTTGAATATGATATGTTATTATTTAAAATTTGTTCACCTATGATTGACATATGAAACCATAACCTATTGAATATATATTATATTTAAATTGTTAATTATGATATATGCTTACCATTGACATGTTAGGCTATTTTATATTATTATCCTATTGTTCTCACACTGCAATTTCCCTGTTAGTTTAGGAATTCCCTATGGGTGGAAATGATACATACCCAAATAATCTTAAAGATAAGGGAAAATCGTTATGGGTTGAAATGATAAACCCAAGTGATTTTATTGATTTTGAAATTTTGGGATTGCGGGTTGAAATGATATATACCCGAAAATATTAATTATTACGGATTGAATGATAAATATCTGTATCAGTTGTCCATAGGATAGAAAACTATATACGGACATCGTTAGTCTATTTTTAAATGATTTCCACAAAAATTAAAGGGAGAAATATATGTGTACTGATTTTTGGAATATAATAATAAACGTATTTTAATTTTAATATACATGTAAAATTTAGATTTTTAAATTTATATGTTTGGAAATTTAAATTTATAAGTTAAGTTTCGAAAAATCTAAATTTTAATATTTTACTTGTAATTTTATTATTTTTAAATGTACAAAATATAGTTTAATATAAAGTAATATAGATTTAATAATACCTGATTTTATTTAATAATATTTAATATAATAATATTTAATTTAATTTAATTTAATTGGATAGGTATATATATTGTATTTAAAATATTTATTAATATTTGAAAATAGATTTTTGTAATAACTTTAATAAAATAAAGGTTAGGAAGATAAATTAAGTTAATTTGTAATTTAATTTGTTTGAGAATTGAATATAAATAAGAATTAATTTGTAATTTGAGATTTTATTCAAATGCTTTTAAAAAGTTGTAATGACCCGATATTTCGGGCCATTCGCATCCGCACATATCAGACTTGAATTGCTCAAAATATCAGATTGTTAATTTATATTTAGCAAACTCAGCATATACAGTAAATATATCAATCACAGAATCACAGACACAGAGTAATATAAAAATAAGCAGTGGAATAGATAAATAGTAGTTCATGAAGCTACCATATAAACATCAGAGTTTGAAATAAATATGATAGAATATCTCAAATACAATGTAATCTCGAATACAAACAGATGACAAGTCTGGACAAACAACTAGATAGCTGAGAGCTGGATAGATAGATCTTCAAACAAAGCTCCAATCTCCAAAGGTGAGTCTCAAATGATGTGACACTCAGTCCGACCCAAGCGTAAAACAAAACACAAAACACTCGAGTCAGGATTAACATTCTTATATTAATAAATCCAACTCAAGTGAAATAACAATTGAAATACAAGTAACTCAAAGGATGTTTAAGATAACCATCCTCTAAGGAACCGTGGAACTATCTACTATGTAGTAATGTACGTATTATAATATGTCTATAGTAAAGTAAAAGTATTAAAATAACGTTAAGGCGTTACCTATATCCCCCTTAACACATTTTATATATTCCCATAGTCTACACAGTAAAGTAATTTCTCCGTAAACAGGAGGGCTATCAGAGGGTACTCCATAGGTATGGTGTAGCGATCCTGACTTGGCCTTCGAAAATCGGCACCCGTACTTCACTTGTACTGGAAGTGCCGTAGATTCAAATGCCAAATCTGGCTCACCGGAGCTTATAGCATAGTAAGTATAACAACACAGCGGAAGAAAGAAATGAATAATATCATATACAACTCCAATGAACACAATATCCAGAATGATATACAACAATGATATCAATATGATACAAGAATATCAGAGATAAATAAAGATGCTACAGCGGAAAACAGAAGTGATAACTCCAAATGACCTGAAAAAGAGAATGAGTCCAACAACTCCAACATCAAGCTCGAACCACTGTCACGTTGCACCAAGATAAGCAACGTCAGTCGTGAACTTCCAAAAAATGAACTAGCTTCCGATAATCTACTAAACCTGACTATCTGAAAAACCCAATTCTAGACTGCCCGTATGGAAAATTGTGGGCACCCAGAGTTTAGGAAGGGAACAATAAACTCTGGATCAGTCATAGGACTGGTATGAGTAAACAAAAACAGTTTATCTTTAAACAAACAACAAAAGAATTTTCAACATTGAAACCCGCAATGCTTTTTGGAAAATGAAAATACCATAAGGCCTCCCGCCACACACACAATGCAAACGCAGAATTGGAGGAGATTTCCCCTTATGATAGTCAAACATGCTTACTATGCAAAATCATTTGATATTATTATTAGTGCGTAGTGCAGAAAACATTTTGAAAATATAATATTAATATTAGCCAGCATAGGTACCATTATATTATGCCTGTTATAGCTGCCACCTGAGGAGACAGGTTATACAACTGCAATCGTAAAGGGCTCGTATTGTTTCTTTGGATTTTCAAACAAATGGTCAGGCTAAGGAACTTCCTATGCCACATGGGAACGCCTCTGGAGGGACGTCCCGAGAACTAACTAGCTCTCTGCCAACACAAGGCCGGGTTACCTCTTACTAGGTAACTACTACACGAGTATGCCACCCCCTATCCTTTGGGACCTTTATCCGAGGTGCCTCGATCACAAAGCAACAACCACACAGTAAATGAGATTGATGCAACCACACAGGTAAAGCATCTGGGCTCCATACCATGATACCACCTTTTTCCAAAAGGAAATGACATACCCTAAAGGGTGCAACCCTCATAACCTTGCCGCATCTTCCTGTTTCGACCATTACCGGTTTGTGAGGCTTGATGAGGTCTCATCCACAAAGCTATGCTTTACACGAAAGCCATGCTTTGATCAACAAATGATCAACAACATACAACAACACTTAGCATGCCACATTACCAAATTGGGAATGTATCACTAGTAAGCATCAACTACATAACCTCTTAGCTCGTACGTCTCAGAGAAGGGTGTTAAGCTAAGAGAATAAATATCCGCCACCAAGCATAAATGTATTTGATAGAAACCAGCTTTACATCTCAAAGTGTAATGTCAGACATACAACCATACAAGTCTGTTCCGGGTTCGAACAGAACCGAAGGCACTTCCGAAGAAGCCCTTGCAATCCAGGTATTCACAATCCCGATCGAACTTCCCATCACTTAGGGAATCTCTATACCGGGCGCTACTTGGTGCAGAGACAATCGATAGGTCATCCTATCGTTCTCTCAAACACCCGGTCTTCAACACCGGTCTTCAAATGCTATCCATTCACGACGTATCAATATTCAGAATGGGTTATATGACACAAAGTCCTCTCCCGGCTAAACCGAATAGTGAGCGCAATATTTCAAAACATATGGATATGTGGATTTCAGTTAAGTCACAACTTATTACCCAAAACTTCTCTTTCAAATGGTTTAAACAAATTACCATTTTAATCTTTTACACAAAAGATTCGTCTCACAAAGTTCACCCAGTTTCACAAAGATCTATTCATAGATTTTCCAAATCAATTTCCATTCCAATTGGATTAACTCATTAAATCTTTAAATCAAAGATTTAACTTATAGCTTTCAAAACAATTCCATTTCGAATGGTTTAAAAAAATCACCATTTTAAATTTGTTAAAAATAAACAGATTCAATTCACAAAGTTCACCCAGTTTAACAAAGATCTATTCATAGCTTGGGAAACCATTTTCAATTCAAACTTGAAATTCCTTTAATTTAAATTGGAATTTCATTTCTTATATGAAAGCTTTTATCATTTGAAACAATTAGTTTCCATTTTGGAAAACTAATTACAATTTACATAAGTTAAAACCATTCATGTATAAACTTGGATTAAATTTCCTTAAATTTCTGAAACCATACTTTTAAATGGTTAAAAATCCATATAAAACACATTTATAACTGGTATGGTCTTTTTAGACCATAATTTCCAAATCATTGAATTCAATTCCAAATATTGAATTCAAATTTAAATCAAATCATTTAGATTTCAAATTTTTATTAAATCATTTGAACTCATTTTCAAAAGCTTTCAATTCCAATTCCAAAACTATTTTGGATTCAAGAATTCAATCTTTACAATTGTCAAAATTCTGTGACTTAACCGATTTCCTCGTGAAATCCATATTTGTGTGTGTATGGTGTAGACCAGGGGTTTCACACAGTAGTGCAACATCAATAAATCATCACAGATCAAAATACAGAAATATAGTTGATAAGCGGTATAACTATAACGCTTATCTTTTGTTCACAGATCACAGATATATAAATTACAGTCATCCCAAATAAATAAATTACATTACAGATCACAACACAAATCAAGATATATCACAAAGCATCATATATCAGGGATATCAAACAATCAAATCACCCAATAGAATCCAAATATTCATAAGTAAAATTAATTTAATTATCTGATTAATTTAAATAAGATTTATTTCTATGAATAAATTTACTAGTTATGGTAAATTAATAATCAATTAATTACGAACCATTTAATGAATTATTCTTTAATTAATCATAAATTAACCCTTAATTGACAATTAATCCTTAATTAATTATTCTTAATTAATTACCATTTGATTAATTATCCTTAATTAATTATAATAAGTAATTATCCCTAATTACTTAATTAATCAATTATTAATTCGTAATTGATTTCTTAAATAGTTAATCCTTAATCATGAATTAACTTTAAGATTAACTCATTCTTATAAATGATTTAAATATCATTTCTCAATATTTTTGAAAACTTTCATTTTCAAACTTATCTTTTAAATTTCATATTTTATCCAAGGTTTAAAATGAACCCTCATTTATAAAGTTTTAAAACCAATTTTAAAATCCTTTAAATTACTTGTTGAAGTAATATTTTTATTATAAAAGAAATTTAAGAAGAGTTTAAATTATATTCTTTTTAAATTCAAAATATTTAAAATAACACTTAAAACTTATTTAAAGCATTCAAATTATAAAACTTTAATTTATTTCAAATCTGGAATCCAAATTTTTTATTAAGTCCAGGTTTACAGAATTTGATTTAACTTTCTTTCGCTTAAATTCTTTCTTACAATTCAAATTTCGTTTTTAATTTCAATTCTTTTAAATACACATAAAAGCTTAAAACACTTTTCAGTTATTAATAATTTTGAATTTAAAAACTTATTTTCCCCAAACTAAGTTTTCAAACTGAACTGGAATTTATATTCAAACCTTGATTTTAAAACTCAGTTCAACCTTGCTTTAAAATTTTAAAAAAAATCAGTTTAAATTCATAGAAACAGAAACAGGTTTGGTTTAAACCTGTTCACAAACTTCCCGAGCCCAGACCAAAATTTCTTTGAGCCCAACACAAATTTACTCAAGTGAATACTCGAGACAAACATGCGAAATCCCGCTCCACCCAACTACACATCAATTCCCAGACTTCCTGAAATAAGCTTCGTGCATGTGCACGGAGCCGCCGCTCATCACCAGTCGACGTTCCCCCACACACCGACCCCCGATCGCCAGAACTTCGCTCTTACCTCGAGATCAAATTAGAGCTCAACATTGGAATCTAAAAACTTCATCACAGGAATCACCAAAACTTGGAAAAAATCCGCCTCCTCATCTCCGACCGCCAGAAGACCAGCGCTTCCGGCCACGACTCCGTCACACACCCCGCTATCACCTCCCAGAAGTTCGTACAGCTCGATGCACGAGAGAAGACACTTTGATCAATTTCCCGACCCCTCAAAAATTAGGGTAAAAAAAAATAAAATTTCTTCGCCGTCGTTGCCTCGATGCTCGAGAGCGTCTCCGACTGTTTTCCCAACATCGCAGATCACTCACCTAGCCTCAGCCCAAACCCTGACCACGATATAGCCTCCGACCATCTGAATTTGGTCGAAACCCATTTACAGTTCAACTCAAAGCTGCTCTTTACATATTTAGTGAAAAATCAAAATTCTTGTTTTGAAAATCATATTTTTTAAATGGTGATCCCAATCATATACTTGATTCAACAATCTATTACATTTGATTTTATCATGTAAAACCAATTCATCTATACTATGATGTTTCCGAGCTATCTTTAACTTATTTTACTGAAAATAAATTTTCAACTCAAATTTATAATCAAAAAACATAGTAAGTTTAAATCTTTCACCCTAACAATGATCAAAAGATTTGATTTGTGGGTTTTGATCGAGCCTTGATACTCTGAACCAAAGAAACAGAGGTGGTTTCAATATATACGGGCATATACACATACACATATTTATAACACAGAGAAAATCCAGATATATGCATAAACAAAGTAACCTAAGTCTCAGACTTCACAAGCAACAGATAAATATATATATATATATATACTTAGCTTTAATTTAAATTGTTTACTCACCTTGTTTCCAGAGATAAATAGAGCCAGCTGCTTGAATGAGGTTTGAACTTTGCTTGCTTTGAAATCATTTCTTCAATCTTCTAGTTGTATTGATTGTTTGATGTTTTAAGTTGAATTGTTGATCACTTCAGGTTTGCTTAGTTTTTTTTATATATGATCGAACTGAGGAAAAGAAGCTCCCAAGATGATATGTATAAAGTTGAGTTTACAAGTGTTTGTACAAGGTAATATTATTTTGTACCATCATCAGAGATATTTTTCCATTTTGGAGGCTGATGTATATATTTCTTGTGTGCTAGATATTGGCATTTATTGTTGTTGTCTTCTTTTGTTTCCATGTGTATATACTTATCTTACTTGTTGTTTGTACCAAAAATGGGCACAACACTCTTCGGAAGTGTTTGAAGAGATAAACGTGCAGAATGAAAATTAACACTGTGGATTATCTAACAAAAACTCCAAATAACAGAAATGTAAAGTGCAAAGACAAGCGATTTAGAGTGGTTCGGCTTTGTAGCCTACGTCCACAATGAAGTTTGATGATTTTATTGCTCGACACTCGAAGATTACAATTTCTTATAACGCAGTACCACTGGCTTTGCGAGCTAAGTCTGAATCTAAGACAACCGTGGTGATTTTGAGTAAATCTGGCAGAGTCTGGGCGCTCTTTAGCTCTTAGAATTGTCTGACCCCTTTTTTGAATGACCAGGGGCTCTATTTATACGTGTAGGAGGCTGATATTTCGCCTAAAATTCGGGGAGACCGGTTTTGGTACGTGAGGGGGCCCACATGGCTGAAATCTGTAGATCTGGGCCCACTTTGGGATCGATTCGACCCTTGGTTTGAATCGACCAAGAAATCATCCAATTGAGCTGAAATTTAGTGTGGACATTCTTCAACATGGGCTCAAGCTTCTGTGAAAATTTCATAGTATTTGGACTTGAAGATCTCAAGTTATGATCGATTCAATATTGCATTTCTGGTGGACACGAGTGCTTCGAATCAATCCCTTCGAATCAATAAGGTCGAATCAATGCTCGTGGTGATGTGGTGCGCGTGCTTCTCGAGTTGATCCTTCTTTTTCTCCGAGTTTTCTGGGTCGAATCCATGGTTTTAGCCGTTTTGACTTGGGGGTTTCGAGGTAACGGATTCGAAGGTATGCTTCCTTCGAATCGATCGAATGAATGTTCCCTTCGAATCGATCAAGGTAGGTTACAGTTGATCGATATGAAAGCTTCTCGGCTGAATGGATTCAAAGGTAGTCGTGGGATGGAGTCGAAGCTCTTTACCTTCATGGATCCGAAGTAGAGAATGACCCGATGGATTCGAACCATGGTTTGCCTAATGGATTCGAAGTAGGGCTATGCTTCGTGGATTCGAAGCACTTTCTCTCTATGGATTCGAAGGTCTTCTACTTTGTATGATTCGAAGTGAAGGCATGTTTGATGGAGTCGAGGCTAAAGTACTTCTCATGGACTCGAAGGAGTTTATTGCGATGGAGCCGAAGGACTCCGACCTGTAGCTTCATTGTTTCGAAGTGTTTCGTCTGGTCCTATCTGAGTGAATGTCTATTTGATGGAGGCGAACCATGTGGAGTCGAATCGATGGATTCGAACAGAGTACCCATCGATGGATACGAGGTAAATGGAGTCGAACGTGATGGAACCGATCCTAATGAAGTTGAACCTGATGGATTCGAGCTTAGTCGATTCGACCCTTATGGATGCGAACCCGAGGCTATGTCCTCCACTTTCGTCGATGATATCTTGAGCGTACGACCTCGGATTGACTTGATATTTGGAACGTTGCTTTTCCTTACCTTACTTGATGTGCCTTATCAATTGTAGCCCAATTCAGACTCGGGCAAAATTAATCGATATTTGTAGTTGTCCAACAATCATTCAATGTTAAGGATGTGTGATCCTGTTTTTCCAATCAGTTCCTTGGTATCTCGTCCTTGCCAAAAGGCGGTACAACATTTGCCCCCCAAAGTAAATCTTGTGTAAACATGACGTGCTTTGACAATCTGCGGTCTTTCATGCTGAATACATCCGTTCAGTTGATTGCTTGACAGTCGTCTTTTATTCATCTCGATGCAATCTTCCCTTAGATAAACTTCCAACCGGCGTGCTTTTCTTTGGTCCTGCCCCCAGTCTTGGGGATGAGTATGGAATTGATGTATGTTTATACTCCGTCTCGCACTTCGGGAGTACGGAGTTAAGGAATGTTTATACTCCGTCTCGCATTCCGGGAGTACGGAGTTAAGGAATGTTTATACTCCGTCTCGCACTCTGGGAGTACGGAGTTAAGGAATGTTTATATTCCGTCTCGCACTCTGGGAGTACGGAGTTAAGGAATGTTTATACTTCCTCTCACACTCTGGGAGTACGGAGTTAAGGAATGTTTATACTCCGTCTCGCACTCTGGGAGTACGGAGTTAAGGAATGTTTATACTCCGTCTCGCACTCTGGGAGTACGGAGTTAAGGAATGTTTATACTCCGTCTCGCACTCTGGGAGTACGGAGTTAAGGAATGTTTATACTCCGTCTCGCACTCTGGGAGTACGGAGTTACGGAATGTTTATACTCCGTCTCGCACTCTGGGAGTACGGAGTTAAGGAATGTTTATACTCCGTCTCGCACTCTGGGAGTACGGAGTTAAGGAATGTTTATACTCCGTCTCACACTCTGGGAGTACGGAGTTAAGGAATGTTTATACTCCGTCTCGCACTCTAGGAGTACGGAGTTAGGTGGAGGGTTGTCGTGTATCAACCCTTTTCCGGCCTGATGTGATGGCTTGCCCCCGGGCTCGGGTTTCACTTAGCGAGTGGCCGGTCGTATCACAACCACTCCTTTCTTGAATAAATCCCATTGCGTGATAGAATTTAGCTCTTTGTGCATCGTGATGTTGTACATTGTATTTAATGAATCACCGCTCTGGCTCGAAGAGATGGCATTTATTGCTGAGTAAGAAAATACAGCAAAGTTAGTTGCCTGATTACAAATTCTAATTTTGAAATGCAAAAGCAAACTGCTAAATGGAAAAAATATAACGAAATAAATAGAGCCTGTTATGTGTAATAGCGACGGAGACTCTCACTATTCCAGGCTCTTGGCAAATCAAGACCGTCAACGGTCGATAGTTTGAATGTGCCATCTCCGAGTCTTCGGGTAATCGCGTATGGTCCTTTCCAATTTGGTTTCATGTGTGAAGGAACCGGATAGATTCTCTTTAGAACGAGATCGCCGAGTTCAAAAGTTCGAGGTCGAACTTTGGCATTGTATAGTCGGGCGACTCGATCCCGATGTACGGCCGCTCTCAAATCGGCCTCTTCCCGCTTCTCATCTAGTAGATCCAAAGATTCAGCAAGTAATATAGCGTTTGTTTTCGGATCATAATAAGTCACGCGATGGGAAAGAACTTCTGTCTCGACTGGAATAACGGCTTCTGAGCCATAAGATAAAGAAAACGGGGTGTGTCCGGTTGCGGTCTTGTGAGTCGTTCGATAAGCCCATAATGCCATAGGGAGTTCATCAACCCATTTGCCCCCGGCCTTTTCCAATCGCTTTTTAGAATGGATTTTATAACTTTATTGACAGCTTCAACCTGTCTGTTTGCCTGAGGATGTGCAACTACCGAGAACTTTTTATGAATATGAAACCATTGACAGAAACTTTTGAACTCTGCACTTTCGAATTGGGTTCCATTATCGGTGATGATGGTATGCGGGAGTCCAAATCGACAGATGATATTGCGAACTACGAAATTTATTACTTTCTTTGTCGTAATCGTTGCGAGGGCTTCGGCTTCAGCCCATTTTGTAAAGTAGTCGACGGCGACGATGGCGTACTTCGCACCACCTCTCGCCAGAGGTAAAGTGCCGATAATATCGATGCCCCACATCGCGAATGGCCAGGGACTGACCATTTGAGTTATCTCGGTAGGTGGGGCTCTCGGAATTCGGGCGTGTTTCTGGCATCTATCGCACCTTCTAGCATAATTTGCTGCATCTCGGTTTACTGTCGGCCAGTAGTATCCATATCGGAGTATTTTCTTGGCGAGAGCTTGTCCACCGGTGTGATCGCCACACTCTCCTTCGTGCACGTCATGTAACACTCGTTTAATTTCATTGTGCGCGATACACTGGAGGAGAGGAACAGAATAACCCCTTCTATACATGACTCCGTTTTGAATGACGAACCGTGAAGCTTTTCGTAGAATTTGTCTCTTCTCGCTTCTGTGCTCAGGCAATGCCCCATTCTCGATGTAGTTTCGATATGGAGTCATCCACGATTCTCTGTCGGGAGCGGTTTCAAACACAAAAATCGTCTCCATTTGATCGATGCTCGGGAAGGATAAAGTTTCGACGGGGACAAATCCCTCTTGTTGTGTTTCACCTGTGCTGGCTAACTTTGCCAATGAATCGGCTTTTTGATTGCGTTCTCGAGGTATATAATAAATGGCATAATAATCAAACTGATCCAGTACTTTCTGAACTTGAGCCAAGTAAGCAGCTAGCCTTCGATCTCTTGCTTGATATTCTCCCCGTACTTGACATACCACTAACTGTGAATCACAATAAATTTCCACAGCGATAACGCTCAAATCTCTGGCAAGTTTCAGGCCGGTTAAGAGGGCTTCATATTCTGCTTCGTTATTAGTTGCGTGAAAATCGAATTTCAAAGCGTAACATATAGATTGGCCTTCGGGCGTCTCAAGTACAACATCAGCGTCCGAACACCGGTCGTTTGATGCACCGTCAGTATGTAACTTCCAGATGTATTCGGGGGATTTACTGGTTTCGGGCAAGTCCTCTGAAACGGTAAATTCAGCTATGAAATCTGCCAGGACTTGTCCTTGAATAGCTCTCCGTGGAGTATAAGTGATATCGAATTGGCTTAATTCGATGTTCCATTTGAGTAACCTACCAGACGTCTCAGGCCGCGTGAGGACCTGTCGTAACGGCTGATCGGTATACACAGTAAGAGGGTGAGCTTGGAAATAAGGTCGAAGCTTTCTTGAGGCAATGACCAAGTAGTAAGCTAGCTTCTCTAATCTTGGGTAATTTCTTTCAGCTCCTGTTAGCCGTTTACTAACATAGTAGACTGGTTTCTGTACTTTGTCTTCCTCCCGAACTAAAGCAGCACTGATCGCATGCTCTGATACTGCCAGGTAGAGGTACAATTGCTCGTGGTCAACTGGTTTTGACAAAATCGGTGGTGTGGAAAGATGTTGAACCAGTGATCGGAATGCGCCTTCACATTCCCTGGTCCATTCAAAGTTTCGCTTTCCCTTCCGGATTAGATCAAAGAAAGGGATGCATTTATCAGTTGACTTCGAAATGAACCTGCTTAGTGCTGCTACCTTCCCATTGAGACTCTGGACTTGTTTTATGGTTCTTGGAGTTTGTAAGTCCCTTATTGCCCAGATCTTTTCGGGATTTGCTTCTATCCCTCGAGCATTAATGATAAACCTGAGGAATTTTCCAGAGGCGACACTGAAATGACACTTTAATGGGTTGAGCTTCATTCCATATTTTCGAAGAATGCTGAACATTGAATTTAAATCTCTGACATGATCCGTGGAGAATCGAGACTATACTAGCATGTCATCCACGTAAACCTCCATGGTCTTCCCAATCTGATCGGCGAACATCCGGTTGACCAAGCGTTGGTATGTTGCTCCGGCGTTCTTTAGACCAAATGGCATGACTTTGTAACAGTAGAGTCCCAGATCAGTTACGAAGTTGGTATGTTCTTGGTCTGGCAAATGCATGGGTATTTGGTTGTAGCCAGAATAAGCATCCATAAAAGATAGTAATTCATGTCCGGTTGTCGAATCCACGAGCTGGTCAATTCGAGGAAGTGGGAAACTGTCTTTGGGACAAGCCTTGTTTAAGTCAGAATAGTCGATGCAAGTTCTCCACTTTCAATTTGGTTTTCGAACCAGTACGGGGTTTGACACCCATTCTGGATACAAAGCATCTCGGATGAATCCATTCGATTGCAGCTTATCAATTTCTTCTTTAAGGGCAGTAGATCTCTCTAGATCCATACCATGCCTTTTCTGCTTGACTGGAACATGTCGTGGATCAATATTCAGGGAGTGACTCGCGATGTCTGGTGAGATTCCGCACATGTCAGAGTGTGTCCAGGCGAAAACATCGAGATTTGCTCGGAGAAACTCAACCAATTCCTGTTGTGTCTGTTTTCCCAGTTGAGATCCAACTTTTAGTACTTTTGAATTGTCATCTTCACTGACTGGGACGTCCATAGTCAGTTCGGCTGGGGAAGCTTGATTTTCTTTAGATTCGTTTTTATCTTTGTTGTCTCTGGGGTCAAGGTCTTTAAGGAATCGGTCGTGGTGCCCGGGCCGGGGCCCAGGCACTAATTGTCAATCATCAGCAAAACGGACGCAGAGAGATTCCTCTATGCCTTTTCCTTTCTCTTTCCTCTGCGCCCCACGTAGTTCAGCAACATAACAAGCTCTTCATGTTGCCTGGTCTCCTTGAACGACTCCGATTCCATGATCAGTAGGGAACTTCAGAGTTAGACACCAAGGGGCAATGGCTGCCCTGAACTCAGCAAGGGCCGGACGGCCCAAAAACGCATTATATGGTGAATCAATATCTAAAACGACAAACTGCAACATTCGAACTCTCCGGCATTCTCCCACTACTAATTCCACCGGTAGTTCTGTTACTCCAATGGGTATCGTAGCGCTCCCGTTGAAACCGTGGATTCGGGATTGGCAGGGTTTTAAATCCTTTGCTTCCATCTTCATTAAATCATAAGGCCGTTTAAGCAAGATATTCACAGAGCTCCCACTGTCAACCAGGATCCTCTTCATCCAGACAGGATCCACCTGGGCAGATATGACTAGTGGGTCGATCGTAGGGGCTTCGACCTTATCAGCGTCTCGGCTCCTGAATACGATATCATCAGACATTATCTTTTGCTGTTTAGCCAGAGTTCCATCCTCACAATTACCGCAACATTCGAAGTCCGCATGCCTGATCGAGCTAGCATACGACTCCATTTCGCCCCAGCTTCTGTCTGTTGGGTGGGGACCACCACTTATCGTGTTGATAACTAGCCTTCCGCCCGCATGAGCGGGTTCCTTCTGTCCTTCTTGATTTTGTGCCTGATTCTGATTTGAAGGGCCCGCTCCACCAGACTGCGGTGCCCGTACAAACTGGTCTAGCTTTCTTTCCCTGATCAGCTTTTCAATGAGGTCCTGCAGATGTCGACACTCATTGGTGTTGTGGCCATAACTCTCGTGAAATCTACAGAACTTTCCTGTTTGAATTTGTCTCTCCGACGATTGCTTCGGAGCAGGTTTTTCATATCGCACAGTGTTGCAAGTTTGCAGATACACATTTTCCAGCGTGTATTCAGTGGCGTATAATTATCAAACATTGGGGTCCTACGCTGTAGGCCTCGATTCTGATCTCTTCTCCTGTCCTGAACATTGTTGCCCCTTGGCTGAGTTTGTTTGTTCTGTATGTTCAACTGAACCTTTCCGGAACTCTCACCGGATTGCTTAACTGCCACATTACTTTCTATTCCTCCAGTTCTGGGTACCGCATCGTCCTGTTTCCTAGACTATTTTGCGTCCTCTTGTCGCAAGAATTGAGCGGCTTTGGAGTAGAAGCGGTCCAACGACACGGGTGGTTTTCCGGCTAACCAGTTTCCAAACTCAGAATCAGGATCGATTCCTTTTGTTAATGCCATCAAGATTGAGTTATCGTTGGGATTACTAATCTCAACGCATGATGCGTGGAACCTTTCCAAATAACGCCTGAGCGTCTCCCCACGTGCTTGGGTAACACTAGACAGGGTGTTAACGTCTTTCGGTCTGGCGACATGCATGCGAAATTGTTCAACAAATTTCTTAGCCAGTTGATCGAACGATGAGATGGATCTTGGTGGCAACCTCGTGGACCACATTGTTGCAATTCCCCCTAGAGAGATGGGGAAACTCCGACACTTCACTGCATCGTCAGCTCTCGCAGCACTCATCGACCATGCATATTTCAAAATATGTTGATTCGGGTCACTATTCCCTTCGTACATTGGGAGAGTTGGCATCCTGAATCGTCGAGGGGGTTCAGCGCGTAATATTTCGTCTGTAAAAGGGGTATGACCAAGGGATATTCCCCAATCATCATTAGTGAGCCCTTGACTCTCGCGTATCTTCTGACGTATTATGGTCGAGATATCTGACACTGGCACATTCTGGGCATGCTGAGCTAAGGTGTGGTTGGGTTCCACAGCACGAGTTTGGACCGGGCGCTGTCGATGGTCCGTATTTCGCCTGCTTAGCTTGGCATCTTCTGGGACATATGGTTTAGGAGTATGTCCGCGCTGTTGATTGTTCGGCTCTGACAGATTCTGGGTATCAGCCCTCACTTCTACCGTGGCGGTTGCAGCGCGGTTGTCCACGGTATACTGTGGAGCAGTGCCTTCTTGTGTCGACGGTCCTGTTCGGAAGCTGGTCGACGGCCCCGTCCTTAATTGTCCAACGGTCAAAGTGGGTTGATATCCAGTAGTCTGTGCGTGACTCCCTTCTAACCGGGGATGGGTAGACCTATGGTGATAATCAGACGAAGCGGAACTTCCAGTAGATGCGCGGGAAACATCATCCCTCCTGGACTTTCTGTGGCTTTGGCGGTTTAGTTGGTTGGTTAGTTCAATGTTGACGCGCAACTGTTCAGCCAACTATTGCCGGCTTTGGGTCAGTTCCTGGAGTAATGCCTGGAACTCTTGTCTGGTTACTGGCCCAGACAGATCTGAGTGAGCAGTGTTGCCTTGGTTGGATGGAGGCAACTGTTCAGGATTCTGTCGATCTCGACATTCTTGGTCAGCAGTTGTAGAAGTGGTTCTTGTACTAACCATTTTGAGTTGTGAATTCCTTTCCTAGATTTTACACAAATCTGAATAGAGTGGAAGGATTCTGGAGTAGAGATATGGATCTTCCTCTTGGATTTATGCAATCCGGTATCGATGGTAGATCCAAGGAGTAGGAGAAAAAGCTAGTTTTTCTCAGCGAATGCACCAAAGTGTTTGTACCAAAAATGGGCACAACACTCTTCGGAAGTCTTTGAAGAGATAAACGTGTAGAATGAAAATTAACATTGTGGATTATCTAACAAAAACTCCAAATAACATAAATGTAAAGTGCAAAGACAAGCGATTTAGAGTGGTTCGGCTTTGTAGCCTACATCCACTATGAAGTTTGATGATTTTATTGCTCGACACTCGAAGATTACAATTTCTTATAACGCAGTACAACTGGCTTTGCGACCTAAGTCTGAATCTAAGACAACCGTTGTGATTTTGAGTAAATCTGGCAGAGTCTGGGCGCTCTTTAGCTCTTAGAATTGTCTGACCCCTTTTCTGAATGACCAGGGGCTCTATTTATAGGTGTAGGAGGCTGATATTTTGCCTAAAATTCGGGGAGACCAGTTTTGGTACGTGAGGGGGCCCACATGGCCGAAATCTGGAGATCTAGGCCCACTTTGGGATCGATTCGACCCTTGGTTCGAATCGACCAAGAAATCATCCAATCGAGCTGAAATTTGGTGTGGACATTCTTCAACATGGGCTCAAGCTTCTGTGAAAATTTCATAGTATTTGGACTTGTAGATCTCAAGTTATGATCGATTCAATATTGCATTTCTGGTGGACACGAGTGCTTCGAATCGATAGGGTCGAATCGATGCTCGTGGTGATGTGGCGTGCGTGCTTCTCGGGTTGATCCTTCTTTTTCTCCGAGTTTTCTGGGTCGAATCCATGGTTTTAGCCGTTTTGACTTGGTGGTTTCGAGGTAACGGATTCGAAGGTATGCTTCCTTCGAATCGATCGAATGAATGTTCCCTTCGAATCGATCAAGGTAGGTTACAATTGATCGATACGAAAGCTTCTCGGCTGAATGGATTCGAACGTAGTCGTGGGATGGAGTCGAAGCTCTTCACCTTCATGGATCCGATGTAGAGAATGACCCGGTGGATTCGAACCATGGTTTGCCTAATGGATTCGAAGTAGGGCTATGCTTCGTGGATTCGAAGCACTTTCTCTCTATGGATTCGAAGGTCTTCTACTTTGTATGATTCGAAGTGAAGGCATGTTTGATGGAGTCGAGGCTAAAGTACTTCTCATGGACTCGAAGGAGTCTATTGCGATGGAGCCGAAGGACTCCGACCTGTAGCTTCATTGTTTTGAAGTGTTTCGTCTGGTCCTATCTGAGTGAATGTCTATTTGATGGAGGCGAACCATGTGGAGTCGAATCGATGGATTCGAACAGAGTACACATCGATGGATACGAGGTAAATGGAGTCGAACGTGATGGAACCGATCCTGATGAAGTTGAACCTGATGGATTCGAGCTTAGTCGATTCGACCCTTATGGATGCGAACCCGAGGCTATGTCCTCCACTTTTGTCGATGATATCTTGAGCGTACGACCTCGGATTGACTTGATATTTGGAACGTTGCTTTTCCTTACCTTGCTTGACGTGCCTTATCAATTGTAGCCCGATTCGGACTCGGGCAAAATTCATCGATATTTGTAGTTGTCCAACAATCATTCAATGTTGAGGATGTGTGATCCTGTTTTTCCAGTCAGTTCCTCGGTATCTCGTCCTTGCCAAAAGGCGGGATAACTCTTGTCCTTGTTCAAACTTATTCAATTTTTTATGAATACTTGAGTGTACTTTACTATCTTCTTTTGCAGGCTTCAAATATATATATTTTTATTTGCTTTATAGTTGAATACCATTGGTTGTTTTTCCTTCGCAAGTTCAAAGATGTTTATATCTTTTGTTTTCTTTTCAGCTGAAATGATTTGTTTGTGTTAAGATGATTTCTTGTTTTGCACAGCAACATACTTGCTATTAATATATTTTTATGTTTATTTTGTATGATATCTTGTCTTATTATTTTCTTGCTCATACCTTTGTGCTTATCCAATTTGTTTTCCAAGTCCATTTATATATATTTATTTGTATTTTCTATAATTTATCTTTAAACCATTTAGCTAAAATTTAATTCAAACTCAATATATATATATACATATATATATTCAAATTATTAAACCATTTACTTGAAATTTAAATCCAAATCACATATATACAACAATTAAATTCGTATGGTTTAATATATAATTACTTGATATTGGGGAAACTCGGATCAATTTACCATTAGTTTAAAATTTTAATTCAAAAATTCAATTAATTATCAATTTAAATATATATAAAATCTGGGGTCGTTACAACCTTCCCCCTTAAGAAATTTCGTCCTCGAAATTTGCCAGGGAGACAAAAAGATAGATGAAGAATGTTTCATCAAATCAAACTGAGCATCTATTATGCATTTGGCTTACCAAATCAGAATATCAATGATCGATATAAGAACGAATCTTTTAATTTTTCCAGAAGATACTCAGGTTATCCAGATCTACGAAATGTGCGGTGGCATTGGTTAGTTCAAAGGGATAACTAACCATTCGTAGAATATATTGGGACCCAAAGAATAGATAGATATATGGATACAATTCCAAAACTTTTAGTTTAGAAACTAAAGTATACCTATCAACCATAGCAACAATGCAACCAATTCATCCAAACAACAATTTCTGACTTATTTGGAGTTTATGTCCCATGCAAATATATCAAATCTTCTTCCTGGATCTACCAGGAACTATCAAAGAATTGAAAAGAGATGCTGAACAAAAGAGATTGCTAGAGAAAAGATTGTTTCCTTGTTGTTACAGGGTATTGACCATTTATAGTAGTATTCCCCTGTCCCCTATCTCATCCTCTTCTTGCACTCATACTTACTATCAGTGGATAGTAAGAGAATTTACTGAGGCATACGAACAGATATCTTAGGAATCACTCATTCTAGGGTATACTTCACCTTATCTCTAATGAGTTACTTCTTGTATTATACTCCATAGCTAAAGTTTAACCTTCAGCTCTGATACCAAATGTAACGATCCTCACTTGGCCTTCGAAAATCGGCACCCGTACTTCACTTGTACTCGAAATGCCGCAGATTCAAACGCTAAATCTGGCTCACTGGAGCTTATAACACAGTAAGTATAACAACACAGTGGAAGAAAGAAATGAATAATATCATATACAACTCCAATGAACACAATATCCAGAATGATATACAACAATGATATCAATATGATACAAGAATATCAGAGATAAATAAAGATGCTACAGCGGAAAATAGAAGTGATAACTCCAAATGATCTGAAAAAGAGAATGAGTCCAACAACTCTAATATCAAGCTCGAACTACCATCACGTTGCACCAAGATAAGCAACGTCAGTCGTGAAATTACAAAAACTGAACTAGCTCCCGATAATCTACTAAACCTGACTATTTGAAAAACCCAACTCTAGACTGCCCGTGTGGAAAATTGTGTGCACCCAGAGTTTAGGAAGGGAACAATAAACTCCGGGTCAGTCATGGGACTGGTATGAGTAAACAAAAACAGTATATCTTTAAACAAACAACAAAAGAATTTTCAACATTGAAACCCGCAATGCTTTTTGGAAAATGAAACTACCATAAGGCCTCCTGCCACACAATGCAAACGCAGAATTGGAGGAGATTTCCCCTTATGATAGTCAAACATGCTTACTACGCAAAATCATTTGATATTATTATTAGTGCGTAGTGCAGAAAACATATCGAAAATATAATATTAATCTTAGCCAGCATAGGTACCATTATATTATGCCTACTATAGCTGCCGCTTGAGGAGACAGGTTATACAACTGCAATGGTAAAGGGCTCGTATTGTTTCTTCGGATTTTCCAACAAATGGTCAGGCTAAGGAACTTCCTATGCCACATGGGAACGCCTCTGGAGGGACGTCCTGAGAACTAACTAGCTCTCTGCCAACACAAGGTCGGGTTACCTCTTACTAGGTAACTACTACACGAGTATGCCACCCCCGGTCCTTTGGGACCATTATCCGAGGCGCTTCGATCACGAAGCAACAACCACACAGTAAATGAGATTGATGCAACCACACAGGTAAAGCATCTGGGCTCCATACCATGATACCACCTTTTTCCAAAAGGAAATGACATACCCTAAAGGCTGCGACCCTCATAACCTTGCCGCATCTTCCTGTTTCGACCATTACCGGTTTATGAGGCTCGATGACGTCTCGTCCACAAAGCTATGCTTCACACGAAAGCCTTGCTTTGATCAACAAATGATCAACAAATGATCAGCAACACACAGCAACACTTAGCATGCCACATTACCAAATTGGGAATGTATCACTAGTAACCATCAACTACATAACCTTTGAGCTCGTACGTCTCAGAGAAGGGTGTTAAGCTAAGAGAATAAATCTCCACCACCAAGCAGAAATGTATTTGATAGAAACCAGCTTTACACCTCAAAGTGTAATGTCAGACATACAACCATACAAGTCTGTTCCGGGTTCGAACAGAACCGAAGGCACTTCCGAAGAAGCCTTTGCAATCCGAGTATTCACAATCCCGATCGAACTTCCCATCACTTAGGGAATCTCTATACCGGGCGCTACTCGGTGCAGAGACAATCGATAGGTTATCCTATCGTTCTCGCAAACACCCGGTCTTCAACACCGGTCTTCAAATGCTATCCATTCACGACGTATCACTATTCGGAATGGGTTATATGACACAAAGTCCTCTCTCGGCTAAACCGAATAGTGAGCGCAATATTTCAAAACATATGGATATGGGGATTTCAATTAAGTCACAACTTATTACCTAAAACTTCTCTTTCAAACGGTTTAAACAAATTACCATTTTAATCTTTTACACAAAAGATTCGTCTCACAAAGTTCACCCAGTTTCACAAAGATCTATTCATAGATTTTCCAAATCAATTTCCATTCCAATTGGATTAACTCATTAAATCTTTAAATCAAAGATTTAACTTATAGCTTTCAAAACAATTCCATTTCGAATGGTTTAAACAAATCACCATTTTAAATTTGTTAAAAATAAACAGATTCAATTCACAAATTTCACCCAGTTTCACAAAGATCTATTCATAGCTTGGGAAACCATTTTCAATTCAAACTTGAAATTCCTTTAATTTAAATTGGAATTTCATTTCTTATATGAAAGCTTTTATCATTTGAAACAATTATTTTCCATTCTGGAAAACTAATTACAATTTACATAAGTTAAAACCATTCAAGTATAAACTTGGATTAAATTTCCTTAAATTTCGGAAACCATACTTCTAAATGGTTAAAAATCCATATAAAACACATTTATAACTGGTATGGTCTTTTTAGACCATAATTTTCAAATCATTGAATTCAATTCCAAATATTGAATTCAAATTTAAATCCAATCATTTAGATTTCAAATTTTTATTAAATCATTTGAACTCATTTTCAAAAGCTTTCAATTCCAATTCCAAAACTATTTTGGATTCAAGAATTCAATCTTTACAATTGTCAAAAATCTGTGACTTAACCGATTTCCTCGTGAAATCCATAGTTGTGTGTGTATGGTGTAGTCCAGGGGTTTCACACAGTAGTGCAACATCAATAAATCATCACAGATCAAAATACAAAAATATAGTTGATAAGCGGTATAACTATAACGCTTATCTTTTGTTCACAGATCACAGATATATAAATTACAGTCATCCCAGATAAATAAATTACATTACAGATCACAACACAAATCGGGATATATCACAAAGCATCATATATCAGGGATATCAAACAATCAAATCATCCAATAGAATCCAAATATTCATAAGTAAAATTAATTTAATTATCTGATTAATTTAAATCAGATTTATTTCTATGAATAAATTTACTAGTTATGGTAACTTAATAATCAATTAATTACGATCCATTTAATGAATTATTCTTTAATTAATCATAAATTAACCCTTAATTGATAATTAATCCTTAATTAATTATTCTTAATTAATTACCATTTGATTAATTATCCTTAATTAATTATAATAAGTAATTATCCCTAATTACTTAATTAATCAATTATTAATTCGTAATTGATTTCTTAAATAGTTAATCCTTAATCATGAATTAACTTTAAGATAAACTCATTCTTATAAATGATTTAAATATCATTTATCAATATTTTTGAAAACTTTCATTTTCAAACTTATCTTTTAAATTTCATTTTTTATCCAAGGTTTAAAATGAACCCTCATTTATAAAGTTTTAAAAATAATTTTAAAATCCTTTAAATTACTTGTTGAAGTAATATTTTTATTATAAAAGAAATTTAAGAAGAGTTTAAATTAAATTCTCTTTAAATTCAAAATATTTAAAATAACACTTAAAACTTATTTAAAGCATTCAAATTATAAAACTTTAATTTATTTCAAATCTGGAATCCAAATTTTTAATTAAGTCCAGGTTTACAGATTTTGATTTAATTTTCTTTCGCTTAAATTCTTTCTTAATTTCATTTTTAATTTCAATTCTTTTAAATACACATAAAAGCTTAAAACACTTTTCAGTTATTAATAATTTTGAATTTAAAAACTTATTTTCCCCAAACTAAGTTTTCAAACTGAACTGGAATTTATATTCAAACCTTGATTTTAAAACTCAGTTCAACCTTGCTTTAAAATTTAAAAAAAAAATCAGTTTAAATTCATAGAAATAGAAACAGGTTTGGTTTAAACCAGTTCACAAACTTCCCGAGCCCAGACCAAAATTTCTTCGAGCCCAACACAAATTTACTCAAGTGAATACTCCAGACAAACATGCGAAATCCCGCTCCACCCAGCTACACATCAATTCCCATACTTCCAGAAATAAGCTCTGTGCACGTGCACGGAGCCACCGCTCATCACCAGTCGACGTCTCAACGTCGAGCAAGTCGACGTTCCCCCACACACCGACCCCCGATCGCCAGAACTTCGCTCTTACCTCGAGATCAAATTAGAGCTCTACATTAGAACCTGAAAACTTCATCACAGGAATCACGAAAACCTGGAAACAACCCACCTCCTCATCTCAAACCACCAGAAGACTAGCGCTTCCGGCCACGACTCCGTCACACACCCCGCTATCACCTCCCAGAAGTTCGTACAGCTCGATGCACAAGAGAAGACACTTCGATCAATTTCCCGACCCCTCAAAAATTAGGGTAAAAAAAAACAAAATTTCTTCGCCACTGTCGCCTCGATGCTCGAGAGCGTCTTCGACTGTTTTTCCAACATCGCAGATCACTCACCTAGCCTCAGCCCAAACCCTGACCACGATATAGCCTCCGACCATCTGAATTTGGTCGAAACCCATTTACAGTTCAACTCAAAGCTACTCTTTACATATTTAGTGAAAAATCAAAATTCTTTTTTTAAAAATCATATTTTTTAAATGGTGATCCCAATCATATACTTGATTCAACAATCTATTACATTTGATTTTATCATGTATAAACCAATTCATCTGTACTATGATGTTTCCGAGCTATCTTTAACTTATTTTACTGAAAATAAATTTTCAACTCAAATTTATAATCACACAACATAGTAAGTTTAAATCTTTCAGCCTAACAATGATCAAAAGATTTGATTCACTACACCACAAAGCTGTTTTAGCCACACCCCTATCCGCCTTATTTGATACGGCTCAAAGCCGTATCAAATTTGATACGGCTAAAAACCGTATCTAAACGTTTAGATATGGCTCAAAGCCGTATCAAATTTGATACGGCTTTGAGCCGTATCAAATTCGTGCCTATTTTGGCTGGAAAATCATACACCCTGGGAAGCAAGGTCTCCCCCAGATTCATTTCTTCCCTCGTTTTTTTTCGTTCTCCCTCCAAAACATAAATGTCGATCTCTTGCCCGGATTATTATCTACTTCGTGCTTCTAGTTCTCCCAACTATTCAGATAGGATCAATAGAAAAAAACACGAGAAACCCTGGATCCAATTAGTGCGTTCAGCGTTCATCTTCGAAAATCCTAGATCTACTCAAGTGCTCATCTTCATTTGCTAATCGAAGTCCCTAAACCCAAGTAGTCGCGACGCATCACGTTAGTGCCAGCCTCCAGCTATTCTAGAAATCAATGGCATCAAGAACGAAGAGAATGTATGTGAGTACAATTACCTTGAATCAATTCTTGTAAATTACATGTGTGTAGTTTGGATGCATAAAAAACCAAACTTGAATCAATTCTTGTAAATTTCATTTTTTTTAAAACAAAAAAAAGTCGTTCTCTAAAAAAAATGGAAGTTTATTGTTGTGAGAAGATGATAAACAATAACATATCATGGGTTCAGTACAAAAAAAGTAGTTTGATGATAAGCCCAGTTAATTTCATTATAACTTCTGCACAATTATAGAGCAGGCACTTGATTGTTTATTCTAGTAGGAGGATGCCATGTATGTTTGTTTTTTTTGTTTTGTTTTTTTTTTGCATTTTATAGTTTTTTCCCCTCTCTCCCCACTTGCTCTAATGATTAATGGGAAAGTATACATGGAATTAACTGTTTTCCTATTACAAATTCATATAAGGAAATATATTCCAGAAAGGAGAAATAATAAAAATGTAATCTTTAAACAATTTGAACCATAACTTCTTAATGTGAAACAAAACAATGAAATATGAAGCTCGGCGAAATTACCAGTTACTAATTAGTGATAAGAACACAATCAAAATCAATTTTTTTTACTGGTAATGAATCATTGTTCTAACATAAATACAGGGAGAAAGACTTAAAGTGCAAAACATGAGCTCAGTGACAATGAAAACATTGACAATTCTGATCAAAGCTCGCCACGAGGAGTAATCTTTACTGGTAATGTTTTTGGAGGATTCTTATCTAGGGAAAATAAGTCGATGAGGCAGTCGATAAGACAGAGATTTTCGTACATATATTATATGTTCTAATATAGCAATCAAGGAAAAAGACTGCATGTAATCACTGCCTGAATTAAGTACATCCGAAGTATTTTTTCACTTTTCATTTTTCCTACTATAGAATGTTTACCTTCTATTTTCATTTTCATGTCGCACTATGATTTCACATGTTGTAATTATCTAAATAACTTCCATCATTTTTGAAAATGGAATCCGTTATAGTTAGACCAAGCAAAAAGCCAATTTTTTTTGGGTTAAAACATCGAGTTGCCAACGTTGTTATTTTCTAAAGTTTCTATGTAGAAATTTTTGATCATTCAGAAAATGGATAAGTTTTTATGTGAATATTCAATGTAACAAACTGAATATATAAGATCTAGTGTATATTTTATGAAAATGTAAATTAGGAATGCACCAGTTCATGTTTTAGTGAGTTGAATTCATCTAAGTAGTTCCCGGTTTAAATCAATTTTATTATTTTACATCACCAGTACATGCTAGCATGGTTTGTCTATGATGTTTTTAGTTGGCAAGACGATGACAGTATTAAAGTAATACATATATACCGAGTCAATAATTAATTGTTTTCATGTTTATTCTTCGATTTTGGACAATATATTTTGTTGTACTGTTAACTATCTCTATATATATGCATTCAAAACTTTGTGTTTGGACAAGCCACCTGGTATAAGTATGTGCATATATGTTTGTGTATAGGGTAGTTAACAATGGATGATTGCTAACACTACTCATTATATCACCTATACAGTTGCCTTTCTATTGCACTAATAACTGTATGTATGCATGTAATAAAAATCAGCATGTTGTATGCATACCTCCTAGTGCTGTTAATTCCAACTATAGATCAGGTTATAACTGTAAAAAAGGAACATGAAGTTTCAATGGCTTAACATACATTCATTATAATCTTTTAAAAATTATATTGCATTAACAATGCTTTGACCTATTTCACGTTAAAACCATATAAAATGAGTTTCAACCATCATTTTCATCATCAGGTTGGAGCTTGGAGTTTTCTTACTGGCTTTCTTGCTTGCTGAGTTGCTGGTTTAAGCTTGCTAGGTCGCTGGTTTTCTTGCTTACCGAATTGCTAGGTTGTTGGTCATGGTTCGACAACTTTGTAGTTTGATAAATTTTGTTTTTGGTAATGTATGTACTATGTAAGTGCTGAGTTGCTTGTTGGTTAACATGATGTAATTGCTGAATTTGTCTTTAAATTATGCTGGTTAATACTTATTGAATATGTAATGTAATAAATGTATGCATTGTAATATGATAGGTTGATAGCTGCTTGCTAGTTAGTATGTAATGTATGCATGCGTACCAGTTAAATCAAATTTCTTATGTGCTTATTCATATTAGTTCGTTATAATGTACTGTATAGTTGCTGTCTTGCTCAGTTACCACCTTATGTGCTTATTTTTAGTTTTATTAGTTTCGGCGGTTAATTAACCGATCGGTTCGGTTAACCGACCGTGCCCACCCCTAATACTGACCATATTTTGTATAATATTGCTTCTATTGTAATCCAACTATTGCCTTATCTATTACTGCTTTAAATACTGAAATATTAATGCATTATTTTTTTTACTTTAATACATTAATTTGATACGGCTCAAAGCCATATCAAATTCCTGAATTTGATACGGCCCAAAGCCGTATCAAATTCATGAATTAGGCAGTGCTTTGAGCCGTATCAAATTCATGAATTAGGCAGTGCTTTGAGCCGTATCAAATTCATCAATTTGATACGGCTTTGGGCCGTATCAAATTATTAACCACGCCAAAATTTGATACGGCCCAAAGCACTGCCTAATTCCATTTGATACGGCCAAAAGCACTGCCTAATTGGCATTTCTGGTGTAGTGATTTGTGGGTTTTGATTGAGCCTTGATACTCTGAACCAAAGAAATAGAGGTGGTTTCAATATATACATGAATATACACATACACATATTTATAACACAGAGAAAATCCAGATATATGCATAAACAAAGTAACCTAAGTCTCAGACTTCACAGGCAACAGATATATATATATATATATATATATATACTTAGCTTTAATTTAAATTTTTTACTCACCTTGTTTCCAGAGATAAACAGAGCCTGCTGCTTGAATGAGGTTTGAACTTTGCTTGCTTTGAAATCATTTCTTCAATCTTCTAGTTGTATTGATTGTTTGATGTTTTAAGTTGAATTGTTGATCACTTCAGGTTTGCTTAGTTTTTTTTATATGATCGAACTGAGGAAAAGAAGCTCCCAAGATGATATGTATAAATTTGAGTTTACAGGTATTTGTATAAGGTAATATTATTTTGTACCATCATCAGAGATATTTTTCCATTTTGGAGGTTGATGTATATTTCTTGTGTGCTAGATATTGGCATTTATTGTTGTTGTCTTCTTTTGTTTCCATGTGTATATACTTATCTTACTTGTCCTTGTTCATACTTATTCAATTTTGTATGAATACTTGAGTGTACTTTACTATCTTCTTTTGCAGGCGTCAAATATATATATTGTTATTTGCTTCATAGTTGAATACCATTGGCTGTTTTTCCTTTGCAAGTTCAAAGATATTTATCTTTTGTTTTCTTTTCGGCTGAAATGATTTGTTTGTGTTAAGATGATTTCTTGCTTTGCACAGCAACATACTTGCTATTAATATATTTTTATGTTTATTTTGTATGATATCTTGTCTTATTATTTTCTTGCTTCATACCTTTGTGCTTATCCAATTTGTTTTCCAAGTCTATTTATATATATTTATTTTTATTTTCTATAATTTATCTTTAAACCATTTAGTTAAAATTTAATTCAAACTCAATATATATATATATACATATATATATTCAAATTATTAAACCATTTACTTGAAATTTAAATCCAAATCACATATATACAACAATTAAATTCATATGATTTAATATATAATTACTTGATATTGGGGAAACTCAGATCAATTTACAATTAATTTTACAATTTTAATTCAAAAATTCAATTAATTATCAATTTAAATATATATAAAATCCGGGGTCGTTACATATTGTAAAAAACAAACTCGTAGAAGGTGCGCTAGGGCATGCGACAAGGCACTCGAGGCAATGCCATGGTAGATATATCGTTTGCAGATCCGGACTAGTGGTAATGCATAGCAGCTACTACCTCCTACCTCGTGACACACTCCTAAATCAAAAGGTGTACCCAATCAATCACAAAAGCAATAGAATGGAATCGAAGAAATGTGCCCGATAAGAGTAATGACCTCACTTGGCCCGGCGTAGCTCCTGTTTTAGCCGCATCAAGCTGACTCACGGGAGCCAGGGTCACGTAAATACCATATAGAATCATCACCAAACCATTCTACTTCATTCTGGAATCTCAACCACATACACAGTTGTTAAAGTGGTTTTCGGTATTGGCAAAGAGTATGACAATATCCGATCCCGGTCTCTTTAACAACCAAACGTTATTATAACACCACGGTCATTTCATTTCAAATCATATTTCAAAACCAAAATATCATATCTATTTCCAACCATATAAATACGATATCATTTTTCACTAAAAATAATATTCATTTCCAAAATCATAACGCTTTCCAAAATTATAACACTTCGGAAATTATAACATTTTTGGAACCATAACACTTTGGAAGTCATAACACTTGGAAATCATAACACTTTGAAATCATAATACTTTCCAAAATATAACACTTCCCACTCAAACAGTTTAGATATAGAAAATAGTATATGTAATAAAATTGTGATATCCCGGAAATTTGGGGCAATATCAATTTAATAATCTGTTTAAATAATTAAATTAATTTGATAATATTTGATAATTAATTTTGAATTGGTTTAATAATCTAATTAAATGAATATTTAATTAGTGAATTTATCTTTTAAAAATTAATAAAATAATCTTTATTTATAATGTATATATATGTATGTATATATTGTAAATAGATTGGCTTTGGTTTGAAATTTAATAAATAAATGAAATCTTGTTTTTATATTTCTAATATATATTTTGATAATTTGGAAATTATGATTTATTTAATATTAGCTTTTCAAAACTATTTAAACAAATAACTATATGGTTTTATATAAAGATTAATAGTAAGATTAATTTATTTTCTTTTTAAATATTACTTAATAAATATGATTTAAGAGTGTGTATATATATATATAAGTTGAAAATACAATTTACATCTGATATGATTAATTCATTTAATAACAGTAGTAATTTATAATCTCTTTTATAAATTATTTTAATATTGATAAATTTGTTATTTCAAATAATAAATTATAATATATTGTTTTATATATAGATAAAAATAAACTTTAATAAAATAAGATTGTTATATTCAATGTGTTGTTTTAAATTGACTTTAAATTGGATTTTAAAATATATGTATAAACTTTTTATTTCAAATATAATTAGTTTTGTTTCTTTAAAAATTATCTCTATGTATATATAGATAAGTAATAAGTGTTTAATAAATAAAGAAAAAGGTTTTTACATTTAAAACAAATATTAATAAATAAAAAGGGACATGTGTAAATTCCTAAGGCATCATTATAATATGTGTTCTAAGATTAAGATATGAGAAGGACAAGTGTCAAATTAAATTTAGTTTTTCTTTTATTTTTATTTTTAAAAGTATTTCAGCTTATATAAACATTTCCTTCTTCCCTTCCATTCTTTTCTTATTCTTTGTCTAAATCTAAGCTAAGTGCAAATCTGAGAACACTCCACAAACAATTCAGTAATCATCTTCAAAACCTATAGTTCATTTTCAAATCAAAATGAAAACCCTGTAAATCACTTCCCTGTAATCCATTTTCCAAAATCAAATGATAACCTGTAATTCATTTCTTCATATCTCTGTAACCCATCTTCAAATCAAAGTAAAGCCTGCATTTCTTTAGCCTGTAAATATTTCTTCAATCAAAACAAAGGCTGTTTTCTCTTCAAATCTGAAAGCAAGTAACATAGAATCAAAGCCTGTAAACACCTTTTTCAAATCTGGAAATTAGAGCATGCATGCAACCGCAATCTCTTCAAACTAAAGCTAGCAATTCAAGTTTTCAAAGCACATCAAATATTCAAGTTTAAAAGTTTTAAAGAGCAAAGGCATCTCAGTTTAAAAGCATTTAAAGGATTTTCAAAGCAGTTTCAAATTTAAGATCTGTTCTTCTTTAAATGGTGAGTAACTTTCATTTTGAAACTTAAGTATATATGCTTGCATGTGATGATATTGGCTTGTATTGGAGCTCTTAATTTGAATTTATATGATTTGGTACAAATATGTTTGTGAATGCATTTATAAGTATATCTCTGTATATTATATGGATGTATTGATGTGCATATGTGGTTGTGTGCTCTGTTCTTATTTTATTTTCCCAGGATCAAGGTTTCATTTTAAATCCCTTACCACTTGACCTAGTTTTTGTTAAGGCTTAGTTTACCAACAAAAGTTGTTTGTATTATCATAGACTGTTAATTAAAAATTTAATTGAGTCAAAAATTTAAACCTGAGTGTCTCTGAAGAACTAAAAACATCAGTGCATGTTAAAATAAAGTGAAACTCAAACTTTTTAATTTGCAAATTCAGGGTTATAAATTAAACACTTTACCTAAAACATGATTTTTAAAATAAGAATCATAGTTTTTAGTGTGAGAATGAGGGTACAGTTCTTGTATGAACTGGAAATGAAATATTGGGATTTTCTGATGATCTTGTTGACTGGAGAAGTCGTGATCTTCTCTGGTGATGGAGGAATAATAGGGGATTGTGGGAAAAATAGTAGAAGTGATGTTAGAGCACTATGGCGATGGGGGTTGTTTGGGGAAGGCCTGTAAACCTAATTTTGGGCATGGTCGAGATTTTGGCGATAAAAGCATCTCTGGTGGATCGAGTTCATCAGAACTCTGGTGATTGGCTACTCGATGGATGGCGAAGGCGCTGCTGGAAGCATAGGCTTTCCGATGATCGACATTGGGAGAATTCGAGAAGTTTTCCAGGCTGGGTTCTGTTCCAGGTTTGGTCGTAATGCTCGAATTCGACTGAGAAGTTTGTTCGTGGTTCTGGAGGTCGCGATCATAATGGGTGGTCGTAGACGATATGCAGGTGATGGTATCGATGGTCAGCGTCGAAGTTTTCACCTGTGCACGTGCACAAGATATCGGCTATGGTTTTGTTGAGTTTGAGGAAGAAGCAGTTGCACTCAAATGGATGTTGGGGTTAACTCGAAGTAAGGCTCGAGGAAATAGGGTTCTGGTTCGAGTTCGTTCTCGGGGAAACTTGCGTGGGTTTAAACAGTTTTTAAAAATTTAACATAACAAAGTATAAAAAAAAGGGAAGAAAACTCGAAGTCGTGCTCGGGAAAATTGGGGTTTGTCTCGGGTATTTTGATGTTTGGGCTCGGGTAGATTGATGATAGCAGTTTTAAGACCAGATAGGATTTTTAAATTTTAAATTGAGTTTAAAATGTTAAGCAGGTTTTAAAACAAAGTTTTAAATCAGATTTTTAAAGTATGTATTCAATTTAAACTTGAATCCCAGTTGTAAAAATAAATAAGTTTTATTATAATATTTAAACATCTTTAAATGTTTAAAGTATAATTTAAAAAGGGTTTGAATTTAAAATAAATTGATTTAAAAATCTTTTAAATATTAAGTGTTCTTAACATTTGGATTTAAAAAGATTTTGTAAATTTGATTTAAGTCTTGGTTAAAGTTAAATGTGTAATTTGTTTTAAATCTTAAATTTAAAATGAATTAAAAGGAAGATTTAAAAATAAAAGTTTTCAAAGCCTTTTGTAAATAATAAATTAAAGTAGTTAAAGGTTAATGCTTTAATTTAGAAAGTAATTAAGGTTTAATGATATAGGAGTCATTAAATTAATAAGTAATTAAAGAATAATTTAATTAATTAATGGTTTAATGTTAATTAATTAAATAATTAAGAACTATAAGATAATTAATTAAGGTTAATTAAATTGGGATTAAGAATCATTTAATTTGATAAGTATAGATTTTTAATAATTGATTAGAAATTAATTAATCAAGTGATAAAAGGTTTATTTAGAAATTAATTAAGTAATAGAGATTAATTAATTGGTAATTAAGAATCTATTTATTTGTAATTAATAATAGTTGGTTAAGCTTAATTACTTAAAGAAAGTAATTAAAGGATTGTTAATAATTTACGAGAGATCATTAATTAGGGATTATTAAATAATTAATTAATATGATTAATTTTGATAATCAATTAGATTAATTAACTAATGATAATCATTTGTGAATTGGTTAAGTATAGTTACTTAATGGAAATAATTAAATGAATTAATTACTTAAGGTAATTAATTAAATAAATTTGATAAGTTTAAATTAATTTGTTTAATTAATTTAAGATAATCACTTGGTGATTTGATAATTACTTAAATGTAATTAGTGAAAGTATAAATTACTTAGGAAAGTAATTAAAGTTAATTAGTGAATATAATTAACTAAAGATGGTTTAATAAAAGTAATTTGAGTTTAATTACTTTGAATAATTAATCAAGGGATTAATTAAAGATAATTAATTAATGAGTAATTAATTTATGGAAGAGTAATTAAGGGTAGTTAATTACTAAATGTGATTAATCAAAGGTGATTAATAAATGTGGTTTACTTAAGAATTAATTTTTAAATATAATTAATTTAAATGATGTAATTAAGGATTGGTTAAATAAAATTAATTAATCAATAATAAAGGATTAAAGTAATTAATTAATTGTAATTAATTAATTGTAATTAATTAAGGATTAATGTAATTAAGTATAATTAATTAATTAATGAAGTAATTTAGTATTAATTACTAAAATGGTTTAAGATAATTAATTTGTGAAATTAATTAAGGATTAATTACTTAAAGTAATTAAAGGTTAATTAATCAGGAATGATTAAATACTTAGAATATGATTAATTAATTGGTTTAATTAATAATTAAGTAAGCAGGATTTATAAAATGAAGTAATTAATTTAATTCACTTTAAATTGATTAGAGATGATATAAATCATTACTTATGATGGATGAGTAGTATTAAATGCTTTGCATTGTTTGATATCTCTAATGAGATATATACTGATCTATGATATGGATGTTGGTTGAATTGAAATGATAATATGAATTATCTGTTTGTGATGATAATGTAGATTATCTATTGAAATTATCTATCTGTGTAGTATAGATAACTAAATTGAATTGTTTTAACTTTAAAACAACTTGGCCTTAAAAGATACGTTTTGGATTTCGATGAGACCGGGATCGGGTTTCCAGATTTGGATATCCGAATACCACATCGATCCAAATTAACGATAGGTCGTGAATCTCAAGTGAAGATGAAGATTCAGAGTGCAAGGGTTATTGTCGTTAACTCTGAGGGTGATTCCAAAACGAGTGTAACGAGATAATGCCTTCGGTTTCGTTCGAACCCGGAACGAACTTGTACGGATTGAATGCTTTCAGAACATCGTTAGGAGGACGATGAGCATTCTAAGTGATGTGATCTGATTAAAGGTAATCGTAACCTCAAGCCTCATCAACCGGGAATGGCTGAAACAGGGGAGGTGCAGCAAGGCTTCGTGGGTAGCACCCACTGAGAGTAAGGTCATCCCTGTCTAGAGAGTTCCTTTATTTCGGCTTAGTGGTGCAGTTGGCGACGGCCATCTGTGGGGTGATTTTATTCGGAATTATCCAGTAAGGGATGGTTCCGGCTTTGTGTTGCAGGGGATTGGGCGTAATCCTCGGTACGGTGATCTAGGCCCCGTACTGTGATGAGCGGTACCCCGGTAGCTCTGCCATTGTATGGAAATCCAAATTCCAATAAGTGATAACGAACTTGATTGTATACTTATGTATGCTGGAATTTAATGAATGTAACAATTTCGGCTATTTCATATTTATTTGAAAACCCTAGACCCTATTATAATACAATCGAATTTCCTATCAAATGTTTTGGTTAGCGTAAGGCAAAAACTTAACCATGTTTATTTGTGGGAAGTCTTACGTGATACCTTTTCTTTCAAAAGGTTTTGAAGTTAAGCAAGTTTAACCTGTTACTCACACCAGACCAATGTCTGACCCAAGTGTTTATTTCTGTTTTATAAACTCTTGGGTACTCAAATTTTTACGAGTAGCCAAGGGATTCAGGTTTAGCTTTGACGAATTGTGGAGGAGCAATGGAGCAGGAGGCTTCGGCGTTCGTAGATATAGTATTCCGCTGTGTTGATATCTGTGATAGTGTTTGTATTGTATTGAGTTTGTAATGTCTAGACAGATGTTTATAACTGTCTAGTATGTTTTGTAATCTGTGTAAACTCTGATAAGTGTTGTATATTATGTAATACTTTTGTTATTAATATAATTTATTCGTTCCGCTGTGTGAGATTCTGATGTTGTTTCTTTTCTCTTCTCTTCTTTTCTCTTTTCTCACCCCTTTCTTTCTTATAAACGATGCAACTTTCTAGGCTATGGAAGTCGGGTCGTTTCATTTGGTATCAGAGCATTTGGTTGAGTGAATACCTTAGCTCTGGAGTGGTGTCTATCTTGACAGAGCGTATTTGTAATTTTTATATAACTATATATATATATTTATTCTACCTATTAGTTGGGTTACCTGTTCGGGTTTTCCAATATGAGTCTAAGGTAGATGTGGTGGTGGTGTGTGAAACACGACTACCAATGGTTGAAGTTTGAATGTTTGGAGTTGGAAGTGTATCTGTCGAGATTGTAGACCTAATACCGTCTCGAGTGAGCTTTGCAGTTGTGTAAGGATTTCATAAATCTCTGAAGGAAACCTGTTAAGGTTCGGAGTTCATCTTTGAAGTTTGGATGGGTAGACTTGGATCTGTCGGTTGAACAGAAGCGAGTGATGGTATGTTGGTAACTTCAGGAAGAAGTAGCTGCGTGATGAGATGCAGTGACTATGGATGTTCCCGAAGATGTTTTCTTTGGAAACGAGTTTGAGGAAGTGTGTCTGTTTCGGTGTTGTGACTGAGTCCAGCATGGTGTTTCTGTTTTCTTTGGGTTCGAGTTTCTCGAAGAGCTTTGGATTAGGAAGTCTTTGGCATCTGTGGCAGTAGTGCAGCTCGGAGTGTTCTTTGCGTTGGCAGGAAGTTTTCTGGCTGAGCAGTTTTTTCTGAAGTGGAGTTCAGAAGCAGCAGAGTGAATCCATTTCTTCGATGGATTGGATAGTTAAGTATGATCTGTTCTGATCGGTAAAGATAGAATAGTTTTATTTGGATTTGGCTGGGTTGATCGCAAAAGTGACTTGCGATAGTTTGAATATTCTTTTGGGTTATCTGAGATTTTCTGGGATGAGTGTCCAGTATGTGCTTGTGTTCTTCATCAACATTTTCATTCTTTTCCAGATTAGAGTGGTGTAGCGGAAGCAGTTTGGGAGTGAATCTCTGGATAGGAGAAGTAAGTTTGGAATCTACTGATGTTTGTGAAGTAGAGTTGTGTTTTGGTTTGGGTAGATCTTGAGAGGATCATTTTGTTGAATTATTTCTGGTCCAGTTTGTTTCGAGAAGCATCAGCGAAGGTTGAGCTGATCAGGAAGGATTTGTATGAAGCCAGGATCGTCTGAATGATTTTGTGAATAAGAGACGGAGGAATTTGGAATTCGAAGTTGGAGACTTCGTTGTTGTTGAGTTTTCTCTGGTTAAGGGAGCTATAAGTTTGGGTAAGTCTGGGAAGTCAGCTCCGAGTTGTTTTGGATCTTTTCTGTGTTTTGATTTGGATAAGTGCTTTGATCTATTGGATTGAATTGTCAATCTGGATAACTGGAATTCAGTGTATTTTACGTATCTCTGAGGAAGTACGTGTATGATCTATTTCTGGTTTTGGAACTAGCAGTTCTGGAGGATTTGGTTGTTGAGTCAGGCTCGTTTGTAGTCTGATATCATGTTTAGTTCTGTAGATCTAGATAAGTAGAAGCTCTATAGCTTAGTAGTATTGATTGTTTGGATTTTGTAGAGCGAGTATCCCGGTATATATATATACTTGGGAAAACTCGAGGAAATTCTATCCAGAATTTTGTCTGGATAATTAGAATTGTTTGATTGAGTGAATTGGTTGATATGGTTGTTAGCATATGGATGATAATATATGCTTGTGATTTAAATAGATTATTAAATTACCTTTGTTTTAAATTTCGGGGACGAAATTATTTTAAGGGGGGAGGAATGTGATATCCCGTAAATTAGGGGCAATATCAATTTAATAATCTGTTTAAATAATTAAATTGATTTGATAATATTTGATAATTAAATTTGAATTGGTTTAATAATCTAATTAAATGAATATTTAAATAGTGAATTTATCTTTTAAAAATTAATAAAATAATCTTTATTTATAATGTATATATATATGTGTGTATATATTGTAAATAGATTGGCTTTGGTTTGAAATTTAATAAATAAATGAAATCTTGTTTTTATATTTCTAATATATATTTTGATAATTTGGAAATTATGATTTATTTAATATTAGCTTTTCAAAACTATTTAAACAAATAACTATATGGTTTTATATAAAGATTAATAGTAAGATTAATTTATTTTCTTTTTAAATATTACTTAATAAATATGATTTAAGAGTATATATATATATATATAAGTTGAAAATACAATTTACATATGATATGATTAATTCATTTAATAACAGTAGTAATTTATAATCTCTTTTATAAATTATTTTAATATTGATAAATTTGTTATTTCAAATAATAAATTATAATATATTGTTTTATATATAGATAAAAATAAACTTTAATAAAATAAGATTGTTATGTTCAATGTGTTGTTTTAAATTGACTTACTTAGCTTAACACCCTTCTCTGAGACGTACGAGCTCAGAGGTTATGTAGTTGAAATTTATCAGCGATATATCCCAATTTGGTAACGTGGCATACTGAGTGTTGCTGTGAAATGATCAGTGTTTGATCATTTGTGATATGATCATTTATTTGATCTTATATCTTTGTGATCATAGGTTGATCATTTTGTTTGACCCGAAGCAGGGCTTTTTATAGAAAGCGTAGCTTTGTGGACGAGACTTCGTCGAGCCTCACACCCCGGAAATGGTCGAAACAGGACGAATGCAGCAAGGTTCTAGGGAGTAGCGCCCCTTAGTGTATGTCATTCCTTCTGGATAAAGGTGGTATCATGGTATGGAGCCCAGATACTTAACCTCTGTGGTTACTGCATTATTATTATCTATGTGGTTTGTTGCGAATCGGGGATCCTCGGGAAGATCGGTGACGATCGGGGGATGGCATACGCGTGTCAGTAGTTACCTATTTTTGCAGAGGTAACCCGGCCTTGTGTTGGCAGAGATCCGGTTAGGTTCTCGGGTCGTCTATTCCAGGGACGTACCCATCGTGGATAGGAAGTTCCTTAGCCTGACCATTTGTTGGAAATCCAAAGAAACAATACGTGACTTGTACGGTTTTAGTTGTAGAACCTGCCATTTAATATGGTAGCTATAGCAAGCATACTATAATGGTACCTATGCTGGCTAAGATTTATATTCTACTTTCGAAATGTTTTCTACACTATGCACTAATAATAATATCAAAAATGATTTGATTTTGCGTAGTAAGCATCTTTGACTATCATAAGAAGAAATCTCCTCCAAGTCTGCGTTTGCATTGTGTGTGTGGCGGGAGGTCTTATGGTAGTTTCATTTTCCAAAAGCATTGCGAATTGACATTAAAGTTTTTCTGTTGTTTATTTTAAAGATAAATAACTGTTTTACGATCTCACACCAGTCACCATGACTGACTCGGAGTTTATTGTTCCCTTTCTAAACTCTGGGTGCCCACCAATTTCCACACGGGCAGCCTAGAGTTATATTATCAGGATATTCTGGATATTCTGGAGCTTGGAGATAAGCTGGATGACGAGACGTAGTATTTGTATCTGATAGTATTTATTCCGCTGTGTATTCTGTATGAGGACAAGTTATATAACTGTCCATTGTTGTATATTGACTCTGATGATTGATGTATGTATAAAATGATATAGTTCTTTGTTTTAAAGATTACTGATTTATCTATTATATATTGTTCCGCTGCGATGTGTAAGATTCTGATATTGTTCTGTTTCTGTTGCTGTTCTCTTGTTCTGTTGTTGTTCTTCTTTCTTTTTCTTCTATCTTCTTCTTCTACCTTTTTCTTCCTTCTTAAAACCATAACTTTTCGGGTTTCCGGCATTCGATGGCTCAGCAGTCGATAAAGTGAGTATCGATGTTGAATTTTCGAAAGTCGAAAATTTTTGGGACGTTACATTTGGTATCAGAGCATATGGTTAAGCGACAACCCTGCTCTGTTGGGTGTTACTCATTAGAGATAGAGTCAGTAGTACTCTAGAATGAGTTTGAGTGTAATAATAGATACGAGTGCGTATTTGTTAGTGAATATAAAAATTGTTTTATATTGTGATGATTGGTTTGTTGAGTGGTATATGGATTCTGGTCGGTATTGTCCGTACAACTCTATCGATAGGGATCTCTAAACACTTATATAGAACAATTCGGCACAATATTGTTTTAAGTAGGGTAAATGAGATAATTTTGCCCAAAACTATTTTTGTATAGAAAAGAAATGTTTTTCTATAAAGTACTATAGTATATGGTTGCATGGATGTTAGGAAGTAATAATAGTGAATTATCATCACTGAATTGAATAAGAAATTGAAATCGTAACTCCAAAGATGAGAAATAAAATTCACATACGAATGGAATTTGAGAATGTAAACTGTAAATGTGAATTGTAATTTAAACGGAATTCCAGAGAAGTTTTTGGAAATGTTTTGAAAAGAATTTGAAAATTTTGGAGATTTGAAAAGTTTAAATCATTTTTGATTTGAAAATGGATTTCAAAGGTTTTGAAAAGTATTTTAGAGAGATGAAAAGCTCTAAACTCTTTTCGGTCGCTGGAAAATAATTCCGATGATGATCGCGACATCATTGGTGTTCATTTTCGGGTTTCCAAAAGAGAAATTGCTGCCGATTATTTTAAAATGGAAGTTGTTTTGAAAATTGGGTTTTGTTTAGAAAATTCAAAGGATAATTTGAATTGTTTTCAAAAATGGTTTTGAAAAGGTTGAAAAAAAACTCTGGAATGCTATATGAAAATGTTTATGAAATATTAATAAGTTGATAACTTATACAAATTTAATATTGATAGGATTGAAATTTGAATTTTGGATTTATAAGTGGAAATGTAAGTTAAGTTAAACAAACGATGTTTAAGGGGATATAACTTAAGTGTTGATTGGAATTGATTTTGGTGTCGAAGTAAATAATCAAAATGAATTAAATGAATATGAACTTGAGTTATATAAATAAACTTCAACATGAAATGTGAAATGGATTAGCTATTGAACTAATGAATCAATTGAATGTAAATGTTAATTCATTGAAGAAACTGAATAAATTGAATGTAAGTCAATTGAAATTAAAGGTGTTGAACTAAATTGAATGGAAATCAAATAATAATGGTTATGTTGAATATGCATTGATTGTTTGATGATTGTTAGTTGATTGTATATAAATTCATTAAGTGTTAATGAAGTTGAATTGATAAAATTTGAAGAAAAGTAAAATGAATTCGAATTGGAAATCCAGTTTAAATGACAGTAGATTTAACCAAAGGGTAAATTGAAATCAAATTTTGGAAATGAACAAAAGTGAATGAAACTGGAATTGAAATTGAATGTTGGAAGCAAATCTGAATTTGTTAGTAGATTAGAATTTGAAATGAATTAGTAATTAAAACTAATTTAAAAATGATATAAGCAGTTATATTGAAAATTTTGTAATTGAATGTACGAAATGGTTTGAATATATGCAACTAGATATTATGGCTAGTAGGATATACAGGTATAAAGGGATTGGAAAATTTATTTCACAGATAATTTGAATTGCTCGACAAAAGGTACGTATTTGAATTATAATATGAGTTTTTGATGATTTCTTGTCTAGCCGCTTGGCTTTTTCTTTTCTTTTTGAAATCTGAGAGTCCGTAGGGACGTTTTGTAGTCGTGCCGTATTAGCCGCGCAAAGGAGACGCTGGCGAAATTTTTCGGAAATTGAGGGCGTTAGAAAATTTTTGAGAAATTTTGAAAGTTTAAAATTTGAATATAAACTCGATATTGAATTCAGAAGTTAATAATGTTGTTTGGAACTTATAATTGAAGTTGGAAAACGAGTGGATTAATAACGAATCTTTAGTAGAAAGATTTGTTTTGAAAAGTGATAAAACTATTTGAATGTGGAAAGATAGTAGACGAGTTAAAGACCTTTTTCTCTAACTTGTAATTTCGAGGACGAAATTCTTTTAAGGGGGAAGTCTGTAACGACCCTGAATTTTCAACAATTTAAAACGAAGATATTTAATTAATTTTAAGTATTTGGATGATGATTTGAATTTAATTTCAAATTTTCAGAATAATTTGGCGATTTAAACTTTAAAATTTAATCTATTGAATGCTGAATAAAATTTAAATCTTCAATTTAAAGTTGAAGAAAATTATTTCGGAAGCTTTTAAAATTCTTATTGATAACACTGAAGATGATAGAAGCTTCAGAATTGAAGTTGAAATTGATTTGTTCAGTTTAGAAATTAAGTCGTTCGAATCGATATTTAAAAATAGCCGTCCGGGGCACAGTCTCGGAATTCGACGAAACCAGTTTCATTGGGTCCGGGATATTGAATTATTGTCGGGTTTCAATTTTCGTATTTTTCAAAGCTAATACGTAACCGTACGACACATAAACGCGTTGGGAATTTTCAAATTGAATTTAATTTAAAATTGGTAATTATATCAGTTAACGGCACCACGATCATTTCCCTTAACTCACGCCTAGATTCAAGCCGAGAATCAAGAAATTTAATCGTGTACACCATGCCTCCTCTGATTTTAAACATTCCTCTCCCCCATTCCTCAGTTCGAATTCATTCAAATCAAAGGAAACGAAAATAAAATCGCCTCTCTCTCGTTCAAGACAAATAGATAGCCGAAGCCTCGTTTAGATAACGAAACCAATTCGTTCACGGCAGATTTCCTTCTTCGACTTCAAATCAAGCGCGCGGTGGGGCGGAGCTTTGGCGCTCGCTCACTCGTACACGCGAGGGAAGGTGATGGCGACTAGGAAAGCGAATCGCGAGGGCGAGGCAGCTCTCGATTCGAGTTCGAGCCCAGCAGGGAGGCGGCAATCGTGGTCGCAAGTCAGAGGGGGGCGGCGTGAGGTTCGCGAGGTGTCGTTCGAGCTCGGTAGTGGCTCGAGGCAATGGAAGCTTCGATCGACGTCAGGGTGATAGGGTTTAGCGCTGTGATAGCGATCGGCGACTCGCGAGATACGGCGGCAGTGGCAATCTGGAAGTCGCGTGCGATGGTGCTCGCATCTGATTCGAACAGTGGAGGTTGGGTGAGAATTTTTGTTTATTTGAATTAGTATAGTTCAATTTAAATTGGTCATATTTGAGATTGAAGAAAAATGAAAATGAAATCTGCAGTCGAGGGTTACTGTAATAATTTTTATACAAACAGAAAGTTTATTTTAAGTTAAAAACTTTTAGTTTAATTCGTTATCGACAAAAATAAATATTACAGAACGGGTTAAACCTATATTAGTTATTAATTATATATTTATATATATATCTATATAGTTTGGGAAAAAATATACAAAACCACCATAAGATATATCTGTACAGTTTACATATTTTATTTTAATATGGAAAAATATATAAAGTATATATATATATAGAAATGAAGTTATATAAAATTTGATTTTTGGTTTACTTTAAAAACGATTTATTAGGGTGGTTTATGTAGCCAATAAAAATTTATTTAATTTGTCATTTAAAGAAAATTTATATAAAGGGGATTTAGTTTGAAATTAAAAGGAGAAATTTGTTTATAATATAATTCTTTGTTTACAATAAAAACACGTGTTAATAAAATTTATTAAACGGAAATTTAATTTTTCAGTTGATTCGAATATTAATAAATGGTATAAAATGTTTATACTAGGTCAAAATCTGTAAAGAACGAGCTGGAATAAAAATGGATTGCAAATTAAAGCAAAGGTGAGATCTTCTCACTCAGATTTATAATTGAATTGCAGTTATTGATTGATTTGTTTGAATGTGCTATTAGATATGATAGGATATATCTATATATATAGCAGTATATACATATTGGCATATGTATATATTGGATTGATTGATTTCCCGCCTCGTATAGCGGATGAGACCCTATTGCGCCGTTAGTAAGCGGATTTATAAAAACCTATATACCGCGATAATTCCGTACTGGAGCGGAATTGGTATTGTGCTAACGTCTTTGGATGCAGGGAAACAGGTTGGAGGGATCCAACTGGACCCCTCACATTGATTGATTTTTTTTATATACTGTGGTATGAATCTGTGAATGATTATTGATGTTATTAATCATATTGATGTCTGGAAATTGTTTGAAAGCTAAAATTTAGCTGAATAGATGTTTGGTATCATTGGATTCCAAAAAAATAAACGAAATTGAATTTTTGGAAATCAAAATAGAAATTTCTAAGTGAATTTGATTTTAGAAATTTAATAAATTCGACGAAAGGAATTTTAAAGTATAAAAAGTTAATTTTTATAATCTTATCGAATTTATTTCCAGAATAAAGTGAAAATGTTGAATAAATGAATTTCGTATAATAGTGATTTTAAATTGAGGAAATTAATTTAAAAATCTGGATTTCTAAATAGATTGAAAGAAACGATTGAAATTTATTTTCTTAAAAAGGAATTTATTAAAAGAAGATAAGTTGGAAATCCGACTAGAAATTTACTTGGTAAATTGAAATGATTTGAGAAGTCAATGTAAAATGACTTCAATTTAAAGAATCCATTTAAAAACAGGATATTGAAAATTTGAAGGAAAATAAGAATTTATTTTAGTAGGGATAAATAAAATTAGAAATCAAATCTGTAATTGATTTAATATTTGGAAATGGATTTTTGAGAAATCAGTATGGAAATTTTATTTTAAAGTTGAAAATAAATTTAGAAATCAATATTGAAATTGATTTAGTATTGAAGTTTTTATGAATGGAATTGGAATTTATAAAAATTGGTTATAGATCCGAAATCACTTATCTTGATAAGTAAAGTATAGAAGTTAATAAAAAGAAATGTATAAGTAGAAGTTGTTATAAAATGGAAATAGAATTTATAATCGTTGTTTTATAAATTCGAAATCAATTGAATTTGATAAATCAAAGATAGAAGGTTATTAAAGAAGAGATATTCGCGAATTTGGATAGCGAATTAGTTTTGAAATAAATGTGTAGAAGAGATTGAAATTTGGTTAAGTGAAGTATATTCACGATTTTGGACAGTGAATATATTATCGAATAAAATGGATTCATTTTTGAAGAAGTGATATTAAAAATGAAGTTAAACATTTTAAAGATGTTTTAAATTGCATTGTGAAACGAAACCATAGATTTCAACATTCATTGTTGAAATAGACGTTTTCGAGAAATAAGGAAATGATGGACTATAACACTGTTGTTATAGTAAATGATTTCCGAAAGGAAATGTTTTGATGTAGTATTGGGATTTATATATCTATCTTAAAATTCGAATCCCTATACTAGTGATTTTGAGTCGTTCGTAACGATGTTTTACGTAACATTCGTTTTGACTCAAATAAATGTGTTGAAAGAATATTTTCCTTAAAGAATGAATATATACTTAATATTGATTTAAGTATATTGAATATTTTCCAAGTGTTGAAAATAAATGATTTGTGAAATACTTATTATTAAATAAGTATGGAATGTTTTCCAATATGAAATGAACGTTTTGAGATTTATCTTCTTAAAGATAAATCGAAATCGAATATTGAAAACGATTTGAAAATCGTATATCAATAGACATTTTTGAAACATAAATTCACTATGGAATTTATAAAAAGAAAAGGGAAACTGTTTAGAAAAATAAACGTTGTTTTATTTTTGAAGTGTGGAAATTTTATATCTAGTAAAAGATATTTTTGAAGATAAATAATTTGGGAAATTATTTGGAATCTGATGATGTTGCGCATCTTTATTGATAGTTAAATAACCGACTATCAATAATTACCTTGAGTAGGTATTTGTTGTGAATTGGATGAATTTGAATGCCACACTTATTTTTGAATAATCGCTCACTATTCGGGTTAGCCGGGAAAGGACCATGGGGTCGTATAACCCATTCCGAATATGTGATACGTCGTTATGAATCGCATTTGAAGACCGGTGTTGAAGACCGGATATTTTTGAAAACGGAAGGATTACCGTCGAGTTACTCTACATCGACTGATCTTCGATTTAGAGGTTTTATCACCCTTAGTGACGGGAAGTCCGGACGTGATTAGAAAATTATCCGGAAATGCAAGGGCTTCGTGAGAAGTGCCTTCGGTTCTGTTCGATCCCGGAACAGACTTGTATGGATTGTGTGTCTGACGTTACAATTTGAGATATAAAGCTGATTTCTTTCAAATACATTTCTGTTGGTGGCGGAGAATTTATTCTCTTAGCTTAACACCCTTCTCTGAGACGTACGAGCTCAGAGGTTATGTAGTTGAAATTTATCAGCGATATATCCCAATTTGGTAACGTGGCATACTGAGTGTTGCTGTGAAATGATCAGTGTTTGATCATTTGTGATATGATCATTTATTTGATCTTATATCTTTGTGATCATAGGTTGATCATTTTGTTTGACCCGAAGCAGGGCTTTTTATAGAAAGCGTAGCTTTGTGGACGAGACTTCGTCGAGCCTCACACCCCGGAAATGGTCGAAACAGGACGAATGCAGCAAGGTTCTAGGGAGTAGCGCCCCTTAGTGTATGTCATTCCTTCTGGATAAAGGTGGTATCATGGTATGGAGCCCAGATACTTAACCTCTGTGGTTACTGCATTATTATTATCTATGTGGTTTGTTGCGAATCGGGGATCCTCGGGAAGATCGGTGACGATCGGGGGATGGCATACGCGTGTCAGTAGTTACCTATTTTTGCAGAGGTAACCCGGCCTTGTGTTGGCAGAGATCCGGTTAGGTTCTCGGGTCGTCTATTCCAGGGACGTACCCATCGTGGATAGGAAGTTCCTTAGCCTGACCATTTGTTGGAAATCCAAAGAAACAATACGTGACTTGTACGGTTTTAGTTGTAGAACCTGCCATTTAATATGGTAGCTATAGCAAGCATACTATAATGGTACCTATGCTGGCTAAGATTTATATTCTACTTTCGAAATGTTTTCTACACTATGCACTAATAATAATATCAAAAATGATTTGATTTTGCGTAGTAAGCATCTTTGACTATCATAAGAAGAAATCTCCTCCAAGTCTGCGTTTGCATTGTGTGTGTGGCGGGAGGTCTTATGGTAGTTTCATTTTCCAAAAGCATTGCGAATTGACATTAAAGTTTTTCTGTTGTTTATTTTAAAGATAAATAACTGTTTTACGATCTCACACCAGTCACCATGACTGACTCGGAGTTTATTGTTCCCTTTCTAAACTCTGGGTGCCCACCAATTTCCACACGGGCAGCCTAGAGTTATATTATCAGGATATTCTGGATATTCTGGAGCTTGGAGATAAGCTGGATGACGAGACGTAGTATTTGTATCTGATAGTATTTATTCCGCTGTGTATTCTGTATGAGGACAAGTTATATAACTGTCCATTGTTGTATATTGACTCTGATGATTGATGTATGTATAAAATGATATAGTTCTTTGTTTTAAAGATTACTGATTTATCTATTATATATTGTTCCGCTGCGATGTGTAAGATTCTGATATTGTTCTGTTTCTGTTGCTGTTCTCTTGTTCTGTTGTTGTTCTTCTTTCTTTTTCTTCTATCTTCTTCTTCTACCTTTTTCTTCCTTCTTAAAACCATAACTTTTCGGGTTTCCGGCATTCGATGGCTCAGCAGTCGATAAAGTGAGTATCGATGTTGAATTTTCGAAAGTCGAAAATTTTCGGGACGTTACAATATATAGATAAGTAATAAGTGTTTAATAAATAAAGAAAAAGGTTTTTACATTTAAAACAAATATTAATAAATAAAAAGGGACATGTGTAAATTCCTAAGGCATCATTATAATATATGTTCTAAGATTAAGATATGAGAAGGACAAGTGTCAAATTAAATTTAGTTTTTCTTTTATTTTTATTTTTACAAGTATTTTAGCTTATATAAACATTTCCTTCTTCCCTTCCATTCTTTTCTTATTCTTTTTCTAAATCTAAGCTAAGTGCAAATCTGAGAACACTCCACAAACAATTCAGTAATCATCTTCAAAACCAATAGTTCATTTTCAAATCAAAATGAAAACCCTGTAAATCACTTCCCTGTAATCCATTTTCCAAAATCAAATGATAACCTGTAATTCATTTCTTCATATCTCTGTAACCCATCTTCAAATCAAAGTAAAGCATTCATTTCTTTAGCCTGTAAATATTTCTTCAATCAAAACAAAGGCTGTTTTCTCTTCAAATCTGAAAGCAAGTAACCTGGAATCAAAGCCTGTAAACATCTTTTTCAAATCTGGAAATTAGAGCATGCATGCAACTGCAATCTCTTCAAACTAAAGCTAGCAATTCAAGTTTTCAAAGCACATCAAATATTCAATTTTAAAAGTTTTAAAGAGCAAAGGCATCTCAGTTTAAAAGCATTTAAAGGATTTTCAAAGCAGTTTCAAATTTAAGATCTGTTCTTCTTTAAATGGTGAGTAACTTTCATTTTTAAACTTAAGTATATATGCTTGCATGTGATGATATTGGCTTGTATTGGAGCTCTTAATTTTAATTTATATGATTTGGTACAAATATGTTTGTGAATGCATTTATAAGTATATCTCTGTATATTATATGGATGTATTGATGTGCATATGTGATTGTGTGCTCTGTTCTTATTTTATTTTCCCAGGATCAAGGTTTCATTTTAAATCCCTTACCACTTGACCTAATTTTTGTTAAGGCTTAGTTTATAAACAAAAGTTGTTTGTATTATCATAGACTGTTAACTAAAAATTTAATTGAGTCAAAAATTTAAACCTGAGTGTCTCGGAAGAAGTAAAAACATCAGTGCATGTTAAAATAAAGTGAAACTCAAACTTTTTAATTTGCAAATTCAGGGTTATAAATTAAACACTTTACCTAAAACATGATTATTAAAATAAGAATCATAGTTTTTAGTGTGAGAATGAGGGTACAGTTCTTGTATGAACTGGAAATGAAATATTAGGATTTTCTGATGATCTTGTTGACTGGAGAAGTCGTGATCTTCTCTAGTGATGGAGGAATAATAGGGGATTGTGGGAAAAATAGTAGAAGTGATGTTAGAGCACTGTGGCGATGGGGGTTGTTTGGGGAAGGCCTGTAAACCTAATTTTGGGCATGGTCGAGATTTTGGCGATAAAAGCATCTCTGGTGGATCGAGTTCATCAGAACTCTGGTGATTGGCAACTCGATGGATGGCGAAGGCGTTGCTGGAAGCATAGGCTTTCCGATAATCGACATTGGGAGAATTCGAGAAGTTTTCCAGGTTGGGTTCTGTTCCAGGTTTGGTCGTAATGCTCGAATTCGACTGAGAAGTTTGTTCGTGGTTCTGGAGGTCGCGATCGTAATGGGTGGTCGTAGACGATATGCAGGTGATGGTATCGATGGTCGGCGTCGAAGTTTTCACCTGTGCACGTGCACAAGATATCGGCTATGGTTTTGTTGAGTTTGAGGAAGAAGCAGTTGCACTCGAGTGGATGTTGGGGTTAACTCGAAGTAAGGCTCGAGGAAATAGGGTTCTGGTTCGAGTTCGTTCTCGGGGAAACTTGCGTGGGTTTAAACAGTTTTTAAAAATTTAACATAACAAAGTATAAAAAAAAGGGAAGAAAACTCGAAGTCGTGCGAAAATTGGGGTTTGTCTCGGGTATTTTGATGTTTGGGATCGGGTAGATTGATGGTAGTAGTTTTAAGACCAGACAGGGTTTTTAAATTTTAAATTGAGTTTAAAATGTTAAGCAGGTTTTAAAACAAAGTTTTAAATCAGATTTTTAAAGTATGTATTCAATTTAAACTTGAATCCCAGTTGTGAAAATAAATAAGTTTTATTATAATATTTAAACATCTTTAAATGTTTAAAGTATAATTTAAAAAGGGTTTGAATTTAAAATAAATTGATTTAAAAATCTTTTAAATGTTAAGTGTTCTTAACATTTGGATTTAAAAAGATTTTGTAAATTTGATTTAAGTCTTGGTTAAAGTTAGATGTGTAATTTGTTTTAAATCTTAAATTTAAAATGAATTAAAAGGAAGATTTAAAAATAAAAGTTTTCAAAGCCTTTTGTAAATAATAAATTAAAGTAGTTAAAGGTTAATGCTTTAATTTAGAAAGTAATTAAGGTTTAATGATATAGGAGTCATTAAATTAATAAGTAATTAAAGAATAATTTTATTAATTAATGGTTTAATGTTAATTAATTAAATAATTAAGAACTATAAGATAATTAATTAAGGTTAATTAAATTGGGATTAAGAATCATTTAATTTGATAAGTATAGATTTTTAATAAATGATTAGAAATTAATTAATCAAGTGATAAAAGGTTTATTTAGAAATTAATTAAGTAATAGAGATTAATTAATTGGTAATTAAGAATCTATTTATTTGTAATTAATAATAGTTGGTTAAGCTTAATTACTTAAAGAAAGTAATTAAAGGATTGTAAATAATTTATGAGAGATCATTAATTAGGGATTATTAAATAATTAATTAATATGATTAATTTTGATAATCAATTAGATTAATTAACTAATGATAATCATTTGTGAATTGGTTAAGTATAGTTACTTAATGGAAATAATTAAATGAATTAATTACTTAAGGTAATTAATTAAATAAATTTGATAAGTTTAAATTAATTTGTTTAATTAATTTAAGATAATCACTTGGTGATTTGATAATTACTTAAATGTAATTAGTGAAAGTATAAATTACTTAGGAAAGTAATTAAAGTTAATTAGTGAATGTAATTAACTAAAGATGGTTTAATAAAAGTAATTTGAGTTTAATTACTTTGAATAATTAATCAAGGGATTAATTAAAGATAATTAATTAATGAGTAATTAACTTATGGAAGAGTAATTAAGGGTAGTTAATTACTAAATGTGATTAATCAAAGGTGATTAATAAATGTGGTTTAATTAAGAATTAATTTTTAAATATAATTAATTTAAATGATGTAATTAAGGATTGGTTAAATAAAATTAATTAATCAATAATAAAGGATTAAAGTAATTAATTAATTGTAATTAATTAATTGTAATTAATTAAGGATTAATGTAATTAAGTATAATTAATTAATTAATGAAGTAATTTAGGATTAATTACTAAAATGGTTTAAGATAATTAATTTGTGAAATTAATTAAGGATTAATTACTTAAAGTAATTAAAGGTTTATTAATCAGGAATGATTAAATACTTAGAATATGATTAATTAATTGGTTTAATTAATAATTAAGTAAGTAGGATTTATAAAATGAAGTAATTAATTTAATTCACTTTAAATTGATTAGAGATGATATAAATCATTACTTATGATGGATGAGTAGTATTAAATGCTTTGCATTGTTTGATATCTCTGATGAGATATATACTGATCTATGATATGGATGTTGGTTGAATTGAAATGATAATATGAATTATCTGTTTGTGATGATAATGTAGATTATCTATTGAAATTATCTATCTGTGTAGTATAGATAACTAAATTGAATTGTTTTAACTTTAAAACAACTTGGCCTTAAAAGATACGTTTTGGATTTCGATGAGACCGGGATCGGGTTTCCAGATTTGGATATCCGAATACCACATCGATCCAAATTAACGATAGGTCGTGAATCTCAAGTGAAGATGAAGATTCAGAGTGCAAGGGTTATTGTCGTTAACTCTGAGGGTGATTCCAAAACGAGTGTAACCTCAAGCCTCATCAACCGGGAATGGAACAGGGGAGGTGCAGCAAGGCTTCGTGGGTAGCACCCACTGAGAGTAAGGTCATCCCTGTCTAGAGAGTTCCTTTATTTCGGCTTAGTGGTGCAGTTGGCGACGGCCATCTGTGGGGTGATTTTATTAGGAATTATCCAGTAAGGGATGGTTCCAGCTTTGTGTTGCAGGGGATTAGGCGTAATCCTCGGTACGGTGATCTAGGCCCCATACTGTGATGAGCGGTACCCCGGTAGCTCTGCCATTGTATGGAAATCCAAATTCCAATAAGTGATAACGGACTTGATTGTATACTTATGTATGCTGGAATTTAATGAATGTAACAATTTCGGCTATTTCATATTTATTTGAAAACCCTAGACCCTATTATAATACAATCGAATTTCCTATCAAATGTTTTGGTTAGCGTAAGGTAAAAACTTACCCATGTTTATTTGTGGAGAGTCTTACGTGATACTGTAATGACCCAAGATTTTAGGAATTTATTCTGAAAAATATAAATAAATTCAAAATAATTTTTAAATAAATTTTGAAAGGGAATTGATATAGCTTGATAGTATATCAGTATGTGTGTACATGTGTGTGCACAGGAAATGCACATGAACTAAAGCTAAAATCCCTGAACTCTAAGAATAAATACATATTGATATGTATGGGAATATATATATATATATATATATATATATATATATAGATTAAATCCTTAAAAGCTGTATGCATAAGTAAATATACATATATGGATGCTACTGAATATTTTTGAGTGTACATGTGCATGTGTGTGTGTCAATACAAAATGATGTATAAATATATATAAGGGTGTACTAATTATTTCAGTAAGATTTATATATATATATATGTTAATAAAATACTAGAGTTCAAATTAGTAAAATAAAATATACAGACATATTTTAGTATATAGGCAGAAAGAAAAAAAATGAGTATATAAAAAGGAGTAGTCCTCTTGTAAATAAATAAAGGAAGTACATACCATTTACATGAAAGCTAAGAATAGGAAAAATAAGACAAAACAGGGAAATGCTTGCTATAGGCAGAATTAGAAAGAGTATTTGATAAATAACAAATCAAGTCACACTTTTAGCATGATTGTAGACAAAGGAAAAAGTATTTTCTGAAAAGCAAATTTCTGAAATTAACCAAAAAGAATATAACCACTTTTCTCTTCACCTAAATTAAGCCGGGAAGGGTAGAATTTTGGGTTCAAATAAAATGCAGATAACATAATTTTTCTGGTGGGCAAAAATGGCTTTAGCCAATACCCAAAACCCTAAGGAGGACCCTGTATATATATATATGTATATGCAGCAGCCTCCTCTCCTTCTCAGAAAAGAACTTTGAAAAAAAAAAGAAACAACACCATAGAAATCATAAGGCAAGGGAAGGAAAAGAGCTTGAGGCTAAAGGCAGAAGTTCATCAATTAATTAAGGAAGCAAAGAAGAGAGCTAGGTGAGAAAACTCACTCAACCACTTAAGGCACTAAGTCCTAATGAAGGCAGCCAGTTATAAATTAATTTTTCTTAAAAATATATGTGATTGTTTTTCAGAAGTTAAGGATGCTTTAATGCTAAATGGTTGTTCTGGTTGTTTTATTTTGTGAATATTCTAAATATGATCTGCATGTATGCATAAGTATTTTTAAAACCCAGATCTCTTTTTAATATGATACTGGTTAGAAATAAGTAAATACCCAGAAAAAAATAAAATGTTGGATAAGCAAGTAGTGTTGGTTTTGGCTCAACCCAGAAGAATTGATAAGCATATGGGCTGCAATATACATATGTATATGTGCTGAGGCTTAATATAAAAAGGAATTAGGAGTGTAATAGGCTTGCCTATGTGCTGATACTCTTGATTCAAAGAAAATATACAGTAACCACTTAGCAGATAAATTTTGTGATTTAGGAAGCTTAGTCAATCTGAGTTTAACTAAAGCACAGATGTTTGCAACAAAATATTCCCAACAGAGCCATAAACCAATGTTAGTTGTCTATACCTCTCCTAAATTGCAAGAACATGTTTTAACAAGTACCAATTCTTAAAATTGCTTGATTGCCTCTGTTTGTTTATATGAATGATGAGGAATGCTATGAGATGAGTGCTTATTTTAGTAAAATGACTCACTGACAAGGTTGCCTTGAAAATTAAAGGATAAAATACCTGAGAAACTTGATTAGGAAAATGGGGTCAAGATTACTGCAGGAATGACTTGTGTTCTTGAGTAATGCAAGTTGACACATGGCTTGTTTAAGTCCTGAGATCTTTGTGTAATGGAGCGAATTGGTCCATTACAGTGTGTCCATTGATTCATACAAATTGCAGATGAGACCAGGATAGATAAATATACAAAGGGAAAAATATTTGATTTGATGAGGAACTAGAGTTTTTCCCAGAAATGAAATATGGGGATGGAATGAATGATTTAACTCATATTGATTATTTTTCTGTTTGGTCTGAATGATTATTTGACTATGACTGAATTGTATGCCTGAATGTATGTGCCATGTTTATATATGTAGTCTCTGGAAAGAAAGATTAAAAGTGTGCACATGCACAATGACACAGAGCATGCACACAAGTATTACCTATTTTCCAAAGGGCAGAACTTTATGTATATGTACTTAATTTAATTTTAACCTAATTAATTAATTGCTTTTGTGAATTTTCTCATACCAGACATGTGTCTGACCCTAGTGTGCTAATGGCATCTGGGGTGTCTCATTTAAAATGAGGCAGCTTCAAATGCTTTTTCAGGAACAGCAGCCTCTAGATAGGAGTAGAAGCAAAGCATTGAGAAGAAGATTATAGCATGCTAGAATTAGATAGATAAGAGCTTAAAAGATGAAATTTGCATGTATAATATTTTTAATTTCCATTGTACTAAGTACAGAGTGTTGTTGGATATTTGGTTAAGTATTTTGAGAATTTGACTGGTAACTGGAATTTAAAATATCTGAGTTTTATTATCTGGAATGTTGAAAAGTCTTAGCTATAATTTTGTAAGTTAGATCACCAGTAGGGATTTTATAAGATAGTGATGTTAGATCCATATTATTGAATTATTTACATGTTCAGATATGATTTGCTCAGACACTATCACACCAGTACCTTAGTAATTTTAACATAAAATGTGAATCCCTCTTTACTAAAGCTTTGGGCAAAATGCATTTTAAGACCTTCTGAAATATGTCTGAGTAGAGAGTCTGTTTAATCCATATTTTATTTTGCTAAGTATCCATGTGTGAGGAAACTCACCCTGGACTGCATTTCATTTAGTTTAGAACCTTGGTATTAAGGAATCAAGCTTCTGGAATATGATGATTCACTTAAGAATATCCTAGACATGAGTTTGCATATAAGGTAGATATTATAAGAAAGCAAACATAGGAAATGATATAAGTTTATATCATTTTCAAAGCACAGACACTATACAATTGATTTTATAGATAATCATAACATAATTATCTGGGTTCTATGAATCATATTTTCATGGAGAATCCAGCAAGCTATCAAAGAATGAAAACCATACTATTACCTATATGAATAAGATTTTCATTACTTAAATAATAAAATGAAATTAAGCTATGTGGGGATTGATTAAATTTAATCAATCACTGTAACCTCTTGTTTGCCATGACCTGATTAAACCAGAGGGGCACGTGCATCTTCATATGTGTGTGCATATTTTTGTGGTTGTACTGATATATCTATATTGGTAAAATTTTTGATCCTGGATAAAGTTTGTTTATTGGAAAAAATAAATGACCTTGGAAAAATGTATTTGTTAATAAATGATATATACATATATCATCTCTAAAAAAAATATCCTTGGAAAATGAAGATGGAAATAAGAGGGTCATTTCATTTGGTATTAGAGCTATGTTATTCGACATAGTAGAAGTAAAGATCAAGTTCTTAGATAGAAATAAAATTTAAAGGAACTAAATATATATCAATGTTTTCGGTGTGAATAAAAACCACTGAAATAATAAAATTACCAATCAAACTAACCAGCTATGTAAATTATTATTAGCAAACTATGGTAGGGAGACCACCAAATCAGGGAGCAGGATCTTCCCATGCACCACCAATGGTCAATCTGCAAGACTTGGTGAGAGCATTTAGGGATGGGGCAGGACAAAGGCAAGAAAATCCCTATGAAGAACTCTCAAAATTACTTAAGACATATACTCAATTAGGAGGCAAAAGCTTTGAAGGGACAGAGGGTATTATGGAAATTCAAACATGGTTGAGAACATTGGAAAGAATTTTCAATGACATGCAACTTGATGATCAAAGAAAGAGGCAAGTGGCTTCAAGACACCTAAAAGGAGTAGCTTTAGGCTGGTGGGAAGTAATCATTGCAGGAAGAAATGAGAATGAAATTACTTGGAATCAATTCAAAGAGATGTTAGAAGCAAGGTTTGTACCAGCATCAGCCAAGACTACCTTGCTAGAAGAATTTATTAGACTTAGACAAAGAACCATGACTGTCACAGAATACACTCAAAAGTTTGAGGGGCTTTCCACATATGGAGCAATACTTGTGGCAGATGAGGCATCCAAAAATGATAGGTACATAAAAGGTTTGAACCCAGGACTTAGCAGAGCCATGTTACCCTATGCTGACAGGACTTTTGACCATGTGATAGACTTAGCTTTGAGGTTGGAGCAGCATGACAAGGAAAGGGAGAAGTTCAGAAATTTTAAGAACAATAACACCAAGAAGGGTAAGGGGAGGTATCACCCTTATGATAAGAAGAAGGAAGAGGCCAGTAACAAAGGCACTGGAGATGTCAAAGCTAAGGAAACCAAGAAGATTGTGTGCCATCAGTGTGGAAAAGAAGGACATATCAAACCTAGATGTCCAGAATTGAAAGGAGGAGCTTTCAAGTGTTATCTATGTGGGAAAGAAGGGCACATGAAAAGAAATTGTCCTGAGAATAAGCAGTAGGGAAAATTAGCAAACTTGGAAGAAAAAGGCAAAACAGTGGAGATCAATGCCGAGAAGCACAGTCAAGTGGAAGGTACACTATTTATTTGTAATGTACCCATAGCCATAGTGTATGATACTGTAGCAACTCATTCTTTAATTTCCTATGAATTAGTTAAAATGCTGAAATTAAGTTGCATATTGGTTGAAACCCCTTTACATATACAAAGTCCACTGGGAAGTTCTAGAGTTTTAAACATGATCTGTGTGGATGTGGGATTAAACATAAGAGGAGATACTTTTATTTCCAATTTATATGTTTAAATTACCCAAACATAGGTGTCATTTTGGGAGTAGACTGGTTAAAGCAATTCAAGGCTATAATTAACTTAGACTCATCCACCATATCATTGCAAAACCATGGAAGCCAGAGGATCACAATTTTGTGTGAAGTGTCCAAGGGAAGAAAATTGTGTCATTTGATTGATTTGGGTAAAGATTCCAGTAAACATATTATTGAGGAAATTCCCATGGTCAATGAATACTTGGATGTTTTTGAGGAGGTTAATGGAGTTCCAAACCATAGGCCAGTGGAATTCCAAATTCATTTAGTCCCAGGAGCAAGCCCAGTGATTAAAAAGCCAACAAGAATGGGGCCAAATGAACTAAAAGAATTAAAGAAACAATTAGAGGAATTAGAAAATAAGGGTTTTATAAGACCCAGTAATTCTTGCTGGGGAGCACCAGTGGTGTTTGTTAAGAAACATGATGGAACTTTGAGACTCTGCATAGATTATAGGGAATTAAACAAAGTAACCATTAAAAATAAATACCCACTGCCAAGAATAGATGATCTTTTTGATCAATTAGCAGGGGCAAAAGTATTTTCTAGACTAGATTTAGCATCTGGTTTTCATCAAATGAAGGTGGAAGAATCAAGCATCAAGTACACTGCCTTTAACACTAGATATGGGTTGTATGAATTTTTGGTTATGCCATTTGGCTTGACCAATGCACCATCATACTTTGTAGATTTAATGAACAGAACCTTTAGAGATTATTTAGACAAGTTTGTGCTTATTTTTATAGATGACATTTTAATTTATTCCAAAACAATGGAAGAGCATGAAAGTCATCCGCACAAGGTTTTGTCTAGACTAAGGGAAAAAGACTTAAAGGTAAAATACTCAAAATGTGAATTTTGGAAAGAAGAAGTGCATTTTCTAGGCCATGTTATATCTGCCCAAGGAATTTCTGTGAACCCCAATAAAGTAGTGGCTATTCAAGCATGGAAGAGGCCAAGCACTGTGAGTGAAGTGAGGTCATTTATGGGGATGGCAGGGTATTATAGGAGATTTATAAAAGATTTTTCAAAAATTTCTACACCACTCACTAACCTAACCAGGAAGAACCAAGCTTTTGTTTGGTCAGAAAAATGTGAAAAGTCTTTTGAGCAGTTGAAGGAGGCATTGGTGAATGCTCCAATTTTAAAGGTACCTCATGGTAATGAAGAATTAGTTGTATACACTGATGCTAGTGGATTTGGCTTGGGTGCAGTGTTGATGCAACAAGGCCAAGTCATTGCATATGCATCCAGACAACTTAAACCCCATGAGGTAAGGTATGCCACACATGATCTTGAATTAGCAGCTGTGATCTATGCTTTGAAACTTTGGAGACATTATTTGTTAGGCACTAAGTTTGAACTTTACACTGACCACAAGTCTCTAAAATATTTATTTTCACAAAAAGATTTGAACATGAGGCAACATAGATGGGTGGAGTTCTTAGCTGCCTATGACTTTGACATACTTTATACACCAGGCAAAGCAAACAAAGTTGCAGATGCTCTAAGTAGACAGCATGCTAAATTGGCTATGATGATGATAGAAGAATTTAAAGACTTATGTTTGCTAATTGAGTTAGAGATTAGGGAGAATGGTTGTGTGCACATAGATGAGCAGGTGCATGGTGCACAAGAAAGTAAAGGGAAGTTAAGCTTATTGGCACTTCAACCAGACTTAATTCTGAAGGTAGGAAAAATGCAAGAACAGGATACAAACTTATTGGAGAAGAAAATACTTCTCTTAAAAGGGGAAGAAGTGATGAATTACCATATTGATAAAAATGGTTATCTGAGATACCAAAATAGGATGTGTGTGCCAGAGGACACAAAATTGAAGAAAGAGATATTGAATGAATATCACAGAAGTAAATACATACACCCAGGCAACACAAAGATGTACCAAAATTTGAAAAGAGATTTCTGGTGGAAGGGGATGAAATCTGATGTAGCTAAATACATTGCCAAATGTATGACTTGCCAACAAGTCAAGGCTGAAACCCAAAGGCCATCAGGGTTGATGCAGCCTCTTAGTGTACCACAGTGGAAGTGGGAAGATATATCTATGGACTTCATAGATGGGCTGCCTAGATCTAAGAGAGGAAATACAAGTATATGGGTAATAGTTGATAGGCTAACCAAAGTAGCACACTTCATCCCAGTCAAGTCAGAAAGGACAGCACTAAAATTAGCTCAAATTTTTATGAAAGAAGTGGTAAAATTGCATGGCATTCCCAAAACCATTTTGAGTGATAGGGATACCATCTTCACTTCAAAATTCTGGAGAAGTTTTCAAGAAGCAATGGGAAGTGAACTATGTTTAAGTACTACCTACCATCCTCAATCAGATGGGCAGACTGAGGTAGTAAACAAGGTTTTGGAGGACATGTTGAGAGCATGTGTACTGGATTTTGGGGGCAACTGGGAAGATTATCTTCATCTAGTTGAATTTACATACAACAACAACTATCAAAGTACCATAGGAATGGCTCCATTTGAAGCCTTATATGGTAAACCCTGTTTGTCACCTGTTTGTTGGGTAGAAGCAGGAGAAAGTTCTATTTTAGGACCTGAGTATATACAAGAAACTAAGGAGAAAATTAAGTTGATAAGAAGAAGAATGGCAGCAACACAAGATAGGCAAAAGAAATTTGCAGACATGAAAAGGAGGCAGGTAGAATATGAAGTGGGAAATTTTGTTTTCATCAAAATCTCACCTATGAAAAATGTGCTGAGGTTTGGGAAACAAGGCAAGTTAACCCCAAGATATATTGGACCATACAAAATTCTGGAAAGAATTGGTTCCTTGGCATATAAGTTGGAATTGCCAGAAAACATGCAAGGCATACATGATGTTTTTCATGTATCACAATTGAGAAGATGGGTCCATGACAAGGCAGAAATTCTTAAGACCCCAACCCAAGTGCAGATAAATTCTAATTTGATTTATGAAAAGGATCCAGTGGGAATTTTGGCAAAAGATGTGAAGAAATTGAGGAATAAATCTCTGAAACTTGTGAAGGTACAGTGGAGTCTTAATCCTAGTGATTGCACATGGGAATTAGAAGACAAAGTTAGGATAAATTATCCTAAGCTATTTTCAGATTAAAGGTAATTCTGATTTTTGATTGTTTTAGATGCATATATTTTTAGTTATTATAGAACTAAAAATATATTTGGTTGAGAATGTACTTGTTCTCTGAACTAAGTTTAAAATTCATTTTAAGCTTAGGAAAATTGTAGGACACAATTTCTAAAAGGAGGGGTGTATGTAATGACCCAAGATTTTAGGAATTTATTCTGAAAAATATAAATAAATTCAAAATAATTTTTAAATAAATTTTGAAAGGGAATTGATATAGCTTGATAGTATATCAGTATGTGTGTACATGTGTGTGCACAGGAAATGCACATGAACTAAAGCTAAAATCCCTGAACTCTAAGAATAAATACATATTGATATGTATGGGAATATATATATATATAGATTAAATCCTTAAAAGCTGTATGCATAAGTAAATATACATATATGGATGCTACTGAATATTTTTGAGTGTACATGTGCATGTGTGTGTGTCAATACAGAATGGTGTATAAATATATATAAGGGTGTACTAATTATTTCAGTAAGACTTATATATATATATATATATATGTTAATAAAATACTAGAGTTCAAATTAGTAAAATAAAATATACAGACATATTTTAGTATATAGGCAGAAAGAAAAAAAATTGAGGATATAAAAAGGAGTAGTCCTCTTGTAAATAAATAAAGGAAGTACATACCATTTACATGAAAGCTAAGAATAGGAAAAATAAGACAAAACAGGGAAATGCTTGCTATAGGCAGAATTAGAAAGAGTATTTGATAAATAACAAATCAAGTCACACTTTTAGCATGATTGTAGACAAAGGAAAAAGTATTTTCTGAAAAGCAAATTTCTGAAATTAACCAAAAAGAATATAACCACTTTTCTCTTCACCTAAATTAAGCCGGGAAGGGTAGAATTTTGGGTTCAAATAAAATGCAGATAACATAATTTTTCTGGTGGGCAAAAATGGCTTTAGCCAATACCCAAAACCCTAAGGAGGACCCTGTATATATATATGTATATGCAGCAGCCTCCTCTCCTTCTCAGAAAAGAACTTTGAAAAAAAAAGAAACAACACCACAGAAATCATAAGGCAAGGGAAGGAAAAGAGCTTGAGGCTAAAGGCAGAAGTTCATCAATTAATTAAGGAAGCAAAGAAGAGAGCTAGGTGAGAAAACTCACTCAACCACTTAAGGCACTAAGTCCTAATGAAGGCAGCCAGTTATAAATTAATTTTTCTTAAAAATATATGTGATTGTTTTTCAGAAGTTAAGGATGCTTTAATGCTAAATGGTTGTTCTGGTTGTTTTATTTTGTGAATATTCTAAATATGATCTGCATGTATGCATAAGTATTTTTAAAACCCAGATCTCTTTTTAATATGATACTGGTTAGAAATAAGTAAATACCCAGAAAAAAATAAAATGTTGGATAAGCAAGTAGTGTTGGTTTTGGCTCAACCCAGAAGAATTGATAAGCATATGGGCTGCAATATACATATGTATATGTGCTGAGGCTTAATATAAAAAGGAATTAGGAGTGTAATAGGCTTGCCTATGTGCTGATACTCTTGATTCAAAGAAAATATACAGTAACCACTTAGTAGATAAATTTTGTGATTTAGGAAGCTTGGTCAATCTGAGTTTAACTAAAGCACAGATGTTTGCAACAAAATATTCCCAACAGAGCCATAAACCAATGTTAGTTGTCTATACCTCTCCTAAATTGCAAGAACATGTTTTAACAAGTACCAATTCTTAAAATTGCTTGATTTCCTCTGTTTGTTTATATGAATGATGAGCAATGCTATGAGATGAGTGCTTATTTTAGTAAAATGACTCACTGACAAGGTTGCCTTGAAAATTAAAGGATAAAATACCTGAGAAACTTGATTAGGAAAATAGGGTCAAGATTACTGCAGGAATGACTTGTGTTCTTGAGTAATGCAAGTTGACACATGGCTTGTTTAAGTCCTGAGATCTTTGTGTAATGGAGCGAATTGGTCAATTACAGTGTGTCCATTGATTCATACAAATTGCAGATGAGACCAGGATAGATAAATATACCAAGGGAAAAATATTTGATTTGATGAGGAACTAGAGTTTTTCCCAGAAATGAAATATGAGGATGGAATGAATGATTTAACTCATATTGATTATTTTTCTGTTTGGTGTGAATGATTATTTGACTATGACTGAATTGTATGCCTGAATGTATGTGCCATGTTTATATATGTAGTCTCTGGAAAGAAAGATTAAAAGTGTGCACATGCACAATGACACAGAGCATGCACACAAGTATTACCTGTTTTCCAAAGGGCAGAACTTTATGTATATGTACTTAATTTAATTTTAACCTAATTAATTAATTGCTTTTGTGAATTTTCTCATACCAGACATGTGTCTGACCCTAGTGTGCTAATGGCATCTGGGGTGTCTCATTTAAAATGAGGCAGCTTCAAATGCTTTTTCAGGAACAGCAGCCTCTAGATAGGAGTAGAAGCAAAGCATTGAGAAGAAGATTATAGCATGCTAGAATTAGATAGATAAGAACTTAAAAGATGAAATTTGCATGTATAATATTTTTAATTTCCATTGTACTAAGTACAGAGTGTTGTTGGATATTTGGTTAAGTATTTTGAGAATTTGACTGGTAACTGGAATTTAAAATATCTGAGTTTTATTATCTGGAATGTTGAAAAGTCTTAGCTATAATTTTGTAAGTTAGATCACCAGTAGGGATTTTATAAGATAGTGATGTTAGATCCATATTAGTGAATTATTTACATGTTCAGATATGATTTGCTCAGACACTGTCACACCAGTACCTTAGTAATTTTAACATACTAAAGCTTTGGGCAAAATGCATTTTAAGACCTTCTGAAATATGTCTGAGTAGAGAGTCTGTTTAATCCATATTTTATTTTGCTAAGTATCCATGTGTGAGGAAACTCACCCCGAACTGCATTTCATTTAGTTTAGAACCTTGGTATCAAGGAATCAAGCTTCTGGAATATGATGATTCACTTAAGAATATCCCAGACATGAGTTTGCATATAAGGTAGATATTATAAGAAAGCAAACATAGGAAATGATATAAGCTTATATGATTTTCAAAGCACAGACACTATACAATTGATTTTTCAGACAATCATAACATAATTATCTGGGTTCTATGAATCATATTTTCATGGAGAATCCAGCAAGCTATCAAAGAATGAAAACCATACTATTACCTATATGAATAAGATTTTCATTACTTAAATAATAAAATGAAATTAAGCTATGTGGGGATTGATTAAATTTAATCAATCACTGTAACCTCTTGTTTGCCATGACCTGATTAAACCAGAAGGGCACATGCATCTTCATATGTGTGTGCATATTTTTGTGGTTGTACTGATATATCTATATTGGTAAAATTTTTGATCCTGGATAAAGTTTGTTTATTGGAAAAAATAAATGACCCTGGAAAAATGTATTTGTTAATAAATGATATATACATATATCATCTCTAAAAAAAAATCCTTGGAAAATGAAGATGGAAATAAGAGGGTCATTTCAGATACCTTTTCTTTCAAAAGGTTTTGAAGTTAAGCAAGTTTAACCTGTTACTCACACCAGACCCATGTCTGACCCAAGTGTTTATTTCTGTTTTATAAACTCTTGGGTACTCAAATTTTTACGAGTAGCCAAGGGATTCAGGTTTAGCTTTGACGAATTGTGGAGGAGCAATGGAGCAGGAGGCTTCGGCGTTTGTAGATATAGTATTCCGCTGTGTTGATATCTGTGATATTGTTTGTATTGTATTGAGTTTGTAATGTCTAGATAGATGTTTATAACTGTCTAGTATGTGTTGTAATCTGTGTAAACTCTGATAAGTGTTGTATATTATGTAATACTTTTGTTATTAATATAATTTATTCGTTCTGCTGTGTGATATTCTGATGTTGTTTCTTTTCTCTTCTCTTCGTTTCTCTTTTCTCACCCCTTTCTTTCTTATAAACGATGTGACTTTCTGGGCTATGGAAGTCGGGTCGTTTCATTTGGTATCAGAGCATTTGGTTGAGTGAATACCTTAGCTCTGGAATGGTGTCTATCTTGAGAGAGCGTATTTGTAATTTTTATATAACTATATATATATTTATTCTACCTATTAGTTGGGTTACCTGTTCGGGTTTTCCAATATGAGTCTAAGGTAGATATGGTGGTGGTGTGTGAAACACGACTACCAATGGTTGAAGTTTGAATGTTTGGAGTAGGAAGTGTATCTGTCGAGACTATAGACCTAATACCGTCTCGAGTGTGCTTTGCAGTTGTGTAAGGATTTCATAAATCTCTGAAGGAAACCTGTTAAGGTTCGGAGTTCATCTTTGAAGTTTGGATGGGTAGAGTTGGATCTGTCGGTTGAACAGAAGCGAGTGATGGTATGTTGGTAACTTCAGGAAGAAGTAGCTGCGTGATGAGATGCAGTGACTATGGATGTTCCCGAAGATGTTTTCTTTGGAAACGAGTTTGAGGAAGTGTGTCTGTTTCGGTGTTGTGACTGAGTCCAGCATGGTGTTTTTGTTTTGTTTGGGTTCGAGTTTCTCGAAGAGCTTTGGATTAGGAAGTCTTTAGCATCTGTGGCAGCAGTGCAGCTCGGAGTGTTCTTTGCATTGGCAGGAAGTTTTCTGGCTGAGAAGTTTTTCTGAAGTGGAGTTCAGAAGCAGCAGAGTGAATCCATTTCTTCGATGGATTGGATAGTTAAGTATGAGCTGTTCTGATTGGTAAAGATAGAACAGTTTTATTTGGATTTGGCTGGGTTGATCGCAAAAGTGACTTGCGATAGTTTGAGTATTCTTTTGGGTTATCTGAGATTTTCTGGGATGAGTGTCCAGTCTGTGCTTGTGTTCTTCATCAGCATTTTCATTCTTTTCCAGATTAGAGTGGTGTAGCGGAAGCAGTTTGGGAGTGAATCTCTGGATAGGAGAAGTAAGTTTGGAATCTACTGATGTTTGTGAAGTAGAGTTGTGTTTTGGTTTGGGTAGATCTTGAGAGGATCATTTTGTTGAATTGTTTCTAGTCCAGTTTGTTTTGAGAAGCATCAGCGAAGGTTGAGCTGATCAGGAAGGATTTGTATGAAGCCAGGATCGTCTGAATGATTTTGTGAATAAGAGACGGAGGAATTTGGAATTCGAAGTTGGAGACTTCGTTGTTGTTGAGTTTTCTCTGGTTAAGGGAGCTATAAGTTTGGGTAAGTCTGGGAAGTCAGCTCCGAGTTGTTTTGGATCTTTTCTGTGTTTTGATTTGGATAAGTGCTTTGATCTATTGGATTGAATTGTCAGTCTGGATAACTGGATTTCAGTGTATTTTACGTATCTCTGAGGAAGTACGTGTATGATCTATTTCTTGTTTTGGAACCAGCAGTTCTGGAGGATTTGGTTGTTGAGTCAGACTCGTTTGTAGTCTGATATCATGTTTAGTTCTGTAGATCTAGATAAGTAGAAGCTATATAGCTTAGTAGTATTGATTGTTTGGATTTTGTAGAGCGAGTACCCCAGTATATATATATATACTTGGGAAAACTCGAGGAAATTCTATCCAGAATTTTGTCTGGATAATTAGAATTGTTTGATTGAGTGAATTGGTTGATATGGTTGTTAACATATGGATGATAATATATGCTTGTGATTTAAATAGATTATTAAATTACCTTTGTTTTAAATTTCGGGGACGAAATTATTTTAAGGGGGGAGGAATGTGATATCCCGGAAATTTGGGGCAATATCAATTTAATAATCTGTTTAAATAATTAAATTGATTTGATAATATTTGATAATTAAATTTGAATTGGTTTAGTAATCTAATTAAATGAATATTTAATTAGTGAATTTATCTTTTAAAAATTAATAAAATAATCTTTATTTATAATGTATATATATATGTGTGTATATATTGTAAATAGATTGGCTTTGGTTTGAAATTTAATAAATAAATGAAATCTTGTTTTTATATTTCTAATATATATTTTGATAATTTGGAAATTATGATTTATTTAATATTAGCTTTTCAAAACTATTTAAACAAATAACTATATGGTTTTATATAAAGATTAATAGTAAGATTAATTTATTTTCTTTTTAAATATTACTTAATAAATATGATTTAAGAGTATATATATATATATATAAGTTGAAAATACAATTTACATATGATATGATTAATTCATTTAATAACAGTAGTAATTTATAATCTCTTTTATAAATTATTTTAATATTGATAAATTTGTTATTTCAAATAATAAATTATAATATATTGTTTTATATATAGATAAAAATAAACTTTAATAAAATAAGATTGTTATATTCAATGTGTTGTTTTAAATTGACTTTAAATTGGATTTTAAAATATATGTATAAACTTTTAATTTCAAATATAATTAGTTTTGTTTCTTTAAAAATTATCTCTATATATATATAGATAAGTAATAAGTGTTTAATAAATAAAGAAAAAGGTTTTTACATTTAAAACAAATATTAATAAATAAAAAGGGACATGTGTAAATTCCTAAGGCATCATTATAATATGTGTTCTAAGATTAAGATATGAGAAGGACAAGTGTCAAATTAAATTTAGTTTTACTTTTATTTTTATTTTTAAAAGTATTTCAGCTTATATAAACATTTCCTTCTTCCCTTCCATTCTTTTCTTATTCTTTTTCTAAATCTAAGCTAAGTGCAAATCTGAGAACACTCCACAAACAATTCAGTAATCATCTTCAAAACCAATAGTTCATTTTCAAATCAAAATGAAAACCCTGTAAATCACTTCCCTGTAATCCATTTTCCAAAATCAAATGATAACATGTAATTCATTTCTTCATATCTCTGTAACCCATCTTCAAATCAAAGTAAAGCCTGCATTTCTTTAGCCTGTAAATATTTCTTCAATCAAAACAAAGGTTGTTTTCTCTTCAAATCTGAAAGCAAGTAACCTGGAATCAAAGCCTGTAAACATCTTTTTCAAATCTGGAAATTAGAGCATGCATGCAACTGCAATCTCTTCAAACTAAAGCTAGCAATTCAAGTTTTCAAAGCACATCAAATATTCAAGTTTAAAAGTTTTAAAGAGCAAAGGCATCTCAGTTTAAAAGCATTAAAAGGATTTTCAAAGCAGTTTCAAATTTAAGATCTGTTCTTCTTTAAATGGTGAGTAACATTCACTTTTAAACTTAAGTATATATGCTTGCATGTGATGATATTGGCTTGTATTGGAGCTCTTAATTTGAATTTATATGATTTGGTACAAATATGTTTGTGAATGCATTTATAAGTATATCTCTGTATATTATATGGATGTATTGATGTGGATATGTGATTGTGTGCTCTATTCTTATTTTATTTTCCCAGGATCAAGGTTTCATTTTAAATCCCTTACCACTTGACCTAGTTTCTGTTAAGGCTTAGTTTACAAACAAAAGTTGTTTGTATTATCATAGACTGTTAATTAAAAATTTAATTGAGTCAAAAATTTAAACCTGAGTGTCTCTGAAGAATTAAAAACATCAGTGCATGTTAAAATAAAGTGAAACTCAAACTTTTTAATTTGCAAATTCAGGGTTATAAATTAAACACTTACCTAAAACATGATTTTTAAAATAAGAATCATAGTTTTTAGTGTGAGAATGAGGGTATAGTTCTTGTATGAACTGGAAATGAAATATTGGGATTTTCTGATGATCTTGTTGACTGGAGAAGTCGTGATCTTCTCTGGTGATGGAGGAATAATAGGGGATTGTGGGAAAATAGTAGAAGTGATGTTAGAGCACTGTGGCGATGAGGGTTGTTTGGGGAAGGCCTGTAAACCTAATTTTGGGCATGGTCGAGATTTTGGCGATAAAAGCATCTCTGGTGGATCGAGTTCATCAGAACTCTGGTGATTGGCAACTCGATGGATGGCGAAGGCGCTGCTGGAAGCATAGGCTTTCCGATGATCGACATTGGGAGAATTCGAGAAGTTTTCCAGGTTGGGTTCTGTTCCAGGTTTGGTCGTAATGCTCGAATTCGACTGAGAAGTTTGTTCGTGGTTCTGGAGGTCGCGATCGTAATGGGTGGTCGTAGACAATATGCAGGTGATGGTATCGATGGTCGGCGTCGAAGTTTTCACCTGTGCACGTGCACAAGATATCGGCTATGGTTTTGTTGAGTTTGAGGAAGAAGCAGTTGCACTCGAGTGGATGTTGGGGTTAACTCGAAGTAAGGCTCGAGGAAATAGGGTTCTGGTTCGAGTTCGTTCTCGGGGAAACTTGCGTGGGTTTAAACAGTTTTTAAAAATTTAACATAACAAAGTATAAAAAAAGGGAAGAAAACTCGAAGTCGTGCTCGGGAAAATTGGGGTTTGTCTCGGGTATTTTGATGTTTGGGCTCGGGTAGATTGATGATGGCAGTTTTAAGACCAGACAGGGTTTTTAAATTTTAAATTGAGTTTAAAATGTTAAGCAGGTTTTAAAACAAAGTTTTAAATCAGATATTTAAAGTATGTATTCAATTTAAACTTGAATCCCAGTTGTGAATATAAATAAGTTTTATTATAATATTTAAACTTCTTTAAATGTTTAAAGTATAATTTAAAAAGGGTTTGAATTTAAAATAAATTGATTTAAAAATCTTTTAAATGTTAAGTGTTCTTAACATTTGGATTTAAAAAGATTTTGTAAATTTGATTTAAGTCTTGGTTAAAGTTAAATGTGTAATTTGTTTTAAATCTTAAATTTAAAATGAATTAAAAGGAAGATTTAAAAATAAAAGTTTTCAAAGCCTTTTGTAAATAATAAATTAAAGTAGTTAAAGGTTAATGCTTTAATTTAGAAAGTAATTAAGGTTTAATGATATAGGAGTCATTAAATTAATAAGTAATTAAAGAATAATTTAATTAATTAATGGTTTAATGTTAATTAATTAAATAATTAAGAACTATAAGATAATTAATTAAGGTTAATTAAATTGGGATTAAGAATCATTTAATTGGATAAGTATAGATTTTTAATAAATGATTAGAAATTAATTAATCAAGTGATAAAAGGTTTATTTAGAAATTAATTAAGTAATAGAGATTAATTAATTGGTAATTAAGAATCTATTTATTTGTAATTAATAATAGTTGGTTAAGCTTAATTACTTAAAGAAAGTAATTAAAGGATTGTTAATAATTTATGAGAGATCATTAATTAGGGATTATTAAATAATTAATTAATATGATTAATTTTGATAATCAATTAGATTAATTAACTAATGATAATCATTTGTGAATTGGTTAAGTATAGTTACTTAATGGAAATAATTAAATGAATTAATTACTTAAGGTAATTAAATAAATAAATTTGATAAGTTTAAATTAATTTGTTTAATTAATTTAAGATAATCACTTGGTGATTTGATAATTACTTAAATGTAATTAGTGAAAGTATAAATTACTTAGGAAAGTAATTAAAGTTAATTAGTGAATGTAATTAACTAAAGATGGTTTAATAAAAGTAATTTGAGTTTAATTACTTTGAATAATTAATCAAGGGATTAATTAAAGATAATTAATTAATGAGTAATTAATTTATGGAAGAGTAATTAAGGGTAGTTAATTACTAAATGTGATTAATCAAAGGTGATTAATAAATGTGGTTTAATTAAGAATTAATTTTTAAATATAATTAATTTAAATGATGTAATTAAGGATTGGTTAAATAAAATTAATTAATCAATAATAAAGGATTAAAGTAATTAATTAATTGTAATTAATTAATTGTAATTAATTAAGGATTAATGTAATTAAGTATAATTAATTAATTAATGAAGTAATTTAGGATTAATTACTAAAATGGTTTAAGATAATTAATTTGTGAAATTAATTAAGGATTAATTACTTAAAGTAATTAAAGGTTAATTAATCAGGAATGATTAAATACTTAGAATATGATTAATTAATTGGTTTAATTAATAATTAAGTAAGCAGGATTTATAAAATGAAGTAATTAATTTAATTCACTTTAAATTGATTAGAGATGATATAAATCATTACTTATGATGGATGAGTAGTATTAAATGCTTTGCATTGTTTGATATCTCTGATGAGATATATACTGATCTATGATATGGATGTTGGTTGAATTGAAATGATAATATGAATTATCTGTTTGTGATGATAATGTAAATTATCTATTGAAATTATCTATCTGTGTAGTATAGATAACTAAATTGAATTGTTTTAACTTTAAAACAACTTGGCCTTAAAAGATACGTTTTGGATTTCGATGAGACCGGGATCGGGTTTCCAGATTTGGATATCCGAATACCACATCGATCCAAATTAACGATAGGTCGTGAATCTCAAGTGAAGATGAAGATTCAGAGTGCAAGGGTTATTGTCGTTAACTCTGAGGGTGATTCCAAAACGAGTGTAACGAGATAATGCCTTCAGTTTCGTTCGAACCCGGAATGAACTTGTATGGATTGAATGCTTTCAGAACATCGTCAGGAGGACGATGAGCATTCTAAGTGATGTGATCTGATTAAAGGTAATCGTAACCTCAAGCCTCATCAACCGGGAATGGCTAAAATAGGGGAGGTGCAGCAAGGCTTCGTGGGTAGCACCCACTGAGAGTAAGGTCATCCCTGTCTAGAGAGTTCCTTTATTTCGGCTTAGTGGTGCAGTTGGCGACGACCATCTGTGGGGTGATTTTATTAGGAATTATCCAGTAAGGGATGGTTCCGGCTTTGTGTTGCAGGGGATTGGGCGTAATCCTCGGTACGGTGATCTAGGCCCCGTACTGTGATGAGCGGTACCCCGGTAGCTCTGCCATTGTATGGAAATCCAAATTCCAATAAGTGATAACGGACTTGATTGTATACTTATGTATGCTGGAATTTAATGAATGTAACAATTTCGGCTATTTCATATTTATTTGAAAACCCTAGACCCTTTTATAATACAATCGAATTTCCTATCAAATGTTCTGGTTAGCGTAAGGTAAAAACTTACCCATGTTTATTTGTGGGGAGTCTTACGTGATACCTTTTCTTTCAAAAGGTTTTGAAGTTAAGCAAGTTTAACTTGTTACTCACACCAGACCCATGTCTGACCCAAGTGTTTATTTCTGTTTTATAAACTCTTGGGTACTCAAATTTTTACGAGTAGCCAAGGGATTCAGGTTTAGCTTTGACGAATTGTGGAGGAGCAATGGAGCAGGAGGCTTCGGCGTTCGTAGATATAGTATTCCGCTGTGTTGATATCTGTGATAGTGTTTGTATTGTATTGAGTTTGTAATGTCTAGACATATGTTTATAACTGTCTAGTATGTGTTGTAATCTGTGTAAACTCTGATAAGTGTTGTATATTATGTAATACTTTTGTTATTAATATAATTTATTCGTTCCGCTGTGTGAGATTCTGATGTTGTTTCTTTTCTCTTCTCTTCTTTTCTCTTTTCTCACCCCTTTCTTTCTTATAAACGATGCGACTTTCTGGGCTATTGAAGTCGGGTCGTTTCATTTGGTATTAGAGCATTTGGTTGAGTGAATACCTTAGCTCTGGAGTGGTGTCTATCTTGAGAGAGCGTATTTGTAATTTTTATATAACTATATATATATATTTATTCTACCTATTAGTTGGGTTACCTGTTCGGGTTTTCCAATATGAGTCTAAGGTTGATATGGTGGTGGTGTGTGAAACACGACTACCATTGGTTGAAGTTTAAATGTTTGGAGTTGGAAGTGTATCTGTCGAGACTGTAGACCTAATACCGTCTCGAGTGAGCTTTGCATTTGTGTAAGGATTTCATAAATCTCTGAAGGAAACCTGTTAAGGTTCGGAGTTCATCTTTGAAGTTTGGATGGGTAGAGTTGGATCTGTCGGTTGAACAGAAGCGAGTGATGGTATGTTGGTAACTTCAGGAAGAAGTAGCTGCGTGATGAGATGCAGTGACTATGGATGTTCCCGAAGATGTTTTCTTTGGAAACGAGTTTGAGGAAGTGTGTCTGTTTCGGTGTTGTGACTGAGTCCAGCATGGTGTTTCTGTTTTGTTTGGGTTCGAGTTTCTCGAAGAGCTTTGGATTAGGAAGTCTTTGGCATCTGTGGCAGCAGTGCAGCTCGGAGTGTTCTTTGCCTTGGCAGGAAGTTTTCTGGCTGAGCAGTTTTTCTGAAGTGGAGTTCAAAAGCAGCAGAGTGAATCCATTTCTTCGATGGATTGGATAGTTAAGTATGAGCTGTTCTGATTGGTAAAGATAGAACAGTTTTATTTGGATTTGGCTGGGTTGATCGCAAAAGTGACTTGCGATAGTTTGAGTATTCTTTTGGGTTATCTGAGATTTTCTGGGATGAGTGTCCAGTCTGTGCTTGTGTTCTTCATCAGCATTTTCATTCTTTTCCAGATTAGAGTGGTGTAGCGGAAGCAGTTTGGGAGTGAATCTCTGGATAGGAGAAGTAAGTTTGGAATCTACTGATGTTTGTGAAGTAGAGTTGTGTTTTGGTTTGGGTAGATCTTGAGAGGATCATTTTGTTGAATTGTTTCTGGTCCAGTTTGTTTCGAGAAGCATCAGCGAAGGTTGAGCTGATCAGGAAGGATTTGTATGAAGCCAGGATCGTCTGAATGATTTTGTGAATAAGAGACGGAGGAATTTGGAATTCGAAGTTGGAGACTTCGTTGTTGTTGAGTTTTCTCTGGTTAAGGGAGCTATAAGTTTGGGTAAGTCTGGGAAGTCAGCTCCGAGTTGTTTTGGATCTTTTCTGTGTTTTGATTTGGATAAGTGCTTTGATCTATTGGATTGAATTGTCAGTCTGGATAACTGGAATTCAGTGTATTTTACGTATCTCTGAGGAAGTACGTGTATGATCTATTTCTGGTTTTGGAACCAGCAGTTCTGGAGGATTTGGTTGTTGAGTCAGACTCGTTTGTAGTCTGATATCCTATTTAGTTCTGTAGATCTAGATAAGTAGAAGCTCTATAGCTTAGTAGTATTGATTGTTTGGATTTTGTAGAGCGAGTATCCCGGTATATATATATATACTTGGGAAAACTCGAGGAAATTCTATCCAGAATTTTGTCTGGATAATTAGAATTGTTTGATTGAGTGAATTGGTTGATATGGTTGTTAGCATATGGATGATAATATATGCTTGTGATTTAAATAGATTATTAAATTACCTTTGTTTTAAATTTCGGGGACGAAATTATTTTAAGGGGGGAGGAATGTGATATCCCGGAAATTTGGGGCAATATCAATTTAATAATCTGTTTAAATAATTAAATTGATTTGATAATATTTGATAATTAAATTTGAATTGGTTTAATAATCTAATTAAATGAATATTTAATTAGTGAATTTATCTTTTAAAAATTAATAAAATAATCTTTATTTATAATGTATATATATATGTGTGTATATATTGTAAATAGATTGGCTTTGGATTGAAATTTAATAAATAAATGAAATCTTGTTTTTATATTTCTAATATATATTTTGATAATTTGGAAATTATGATTTATTTAATATTAGCTTTTCAAAACTATTTAAACAAATAACTATATGGTTTTATATAAAGATTAATAGTAAGATTAATTTATTTTCTTTTTAAATATTACTTAATAAATATGATTTAAGAGTATATATATATATATATAAGTTGAAAATACAATTTACATATGATATGATTAATTCATTTAATAACAGTAGTAATTTATAATCTCTTTTATAAATTATTTTAATATTGATAAATTTGTTATTTCAAATAATAAATTATAATATATTGTTTTATATATAGATAAAAATAAACTTTAATAAAATAAGATTGTTATATTCAATGTGTTGTTTTAAATTGACTTTAAATTGGATTTTAAAATATATGTATAAACTTTTAATTTCAAATATAATTAGTTTTGTTTCTTTAAAAATTATCTCTATATATATATAGATAAGTAATAAGTGTTTAATAAATAAAGAAAAAGGTTTTTACATTTAAAAAAAATATTAATAAATAAAAAGGGACATGTGTAAATTCCTAAGGCATCATTATAATATGTGTTCTAAGATTAAGATATGAGAAGGACAAGTGTCAAATTAAATTTAGTTTTTCTTTTATTTTTATTTTTAAAAGTATTTCAGCTTATATAAACATTTCCTTCTTCCCTTCCATTCTTTTCTTATTCTTTTTCTAAATCTAAGCTAAGTGCAAATCTGAGAACACTCCACAAACAATTCAGTAATCATCTTCAAAACCAATAGTTCATTTTCAAATCAAAATGAAAACCCTGTAAATCACTTCCTTGTAATCCATTTTCCAAAATCAAATGATAACCCGTAATTCATTTCTTCATATCTATGTAACCCATCTTCAAATCAAAGTAAAGCCTGCATTTCTTTAGCCTGTAAATATTTCTTCAATCAAAACAAAGGATGTTTTCTCTTCAAATCTGAAAGCAAGTAACCTGGAATCAAAGCCTGTAAACATCTTTTTCAAATCTGGAAATTAGAGCATGCATGCAACTGCAATCTCTTCAAACTAAAGCTAGCAATTCAAGTTTTCAAAGCACATCAAATATTCAAGTTTTAAAGTTTTAAAGAGCAAAGGAATCTCAGTTTAAAAGCATTTAAAGGATTTTCAAAGCAGTTTCAAATTTAAGATTTGTTCTTCTTTAAATGGTGAGTAACTTTCATTTTTAAACTTAAGTATATATGCTTGCATGTGATGATATTGGCTTGTATTGGAGCTCTTAATTTGAATTTATATGATTTGGTACAACTATATGTTTGTGAATGCATTTATAAGTATATCTCTGTATATTATATGGATGTATTGATGTGCATATGTGATTGTGTGCTCTGTTCTTATTTTATTTTCCCAGGATCAAGGTTTCATTTTAAATCCCTTACCACTTGACCTAGTTTTGTTAAGGCTTAGTTTACAAACAAAAGTTGTTTGTATTATCATAGACTGTTAATTAAAAATTTAATTGAGTAAAAAATTTAAACCTGAGTGTCTCTAAAGAATTAAAAACATCAGTGCATGTTAAAATAAAGTGAAACTCAAACTTTTTAATTTGCAAATTCAGGGTTATAAATTAAACACTTTACCTAAAACATGATTTTTAAAATAAGAATCATAGTTTTTAGTGTGAGAATTAGGGTACAGTTCTTGTATGAACTGGAAATGAAATATTGGGATTTTCTGATGATCTTGTTGACTGGAGAAGTCGTGATCTTCTCTAGTGATGGAGGAATAATAGGGGATTGTGGCAAAAATAGTAGAAGTGATGTTAGAGCACTGTGGCGATGGGGGTTGTTTGGGGAAGGCCTGTAAACCTAATTTTGGGCATGGTCGAGATTTTGGCGATAAAAGCATCTCTGGTGGATCGAGTTCATCAGAACTCTGGTGATTGGCAACTCGATGGATGGTGAAGGCGCTGCTGGAAGAATAGGCTTTCCGATGATCGACATTGGGAGAATTAGAGAAGTTTTCGAGGTTGGGTTCTGTTCCAGGTTTGGTCGTAATGCTCGAATTCGACTGAGAAGTTTGTTCGTGGTTCTGGAGGTCGCGATCGTAATGGGTGGTCGTAGACGATATGCAGGTGATGGTATCGATGGTCGGCGTCGAAGTTTTCACCTGTGCACGTGCACAAGATATCGGCTATGGTTTTGTTGAGTTTGAGGAAGAAGCAGTAGCACTCGAGTGGATGTTGGGGTTAACTCAAAGTAAGGCTCGAGGAAATAGGGTTCTGGTTCGAGTTCGTTCTCGGGGAAACTTGCGTGGGTTTAAACAGTTTTTAAAAATTTAACATAACAAAGTATGAAAAAAAAGGGAAGAAAACTCGAAGTCGTGCTCGGGAAAATTGGGGTTTGTCTCGGGTATTTTGATGTTTGGGCTCGGGTAGATTGATGATAGCAGTTTTAAGACCAGACAGGGTTTTTAAATTTTAAATTGAGTTTAAAATGTTAAGCAGGTTTTAAAACAAAGTTTTAAATCAGATTTTTAAAGTATGTATTCAATTTAAACTTGAATCCCAGTTGTGAAAATAAATAAGTTTTATTATAATATTTAAACATCTTTAAATGTTTAAAGTATAATTTAAAAAGGGTTTGAATTTAAAATAAATTGATTTAAAAATCTTTTAAATGTTAAGTGTTCTTAACATTTGGATTTAAAAAGATTTTGTAAATTTGATTTAAGTCTTGGTTAAAGTTAAATGTGTAATTTGTTTTAAATCTTAAATTTTAATGAATTAAAAGGAAGATTTAAAAATAAAAGTTTTCAAAGCCTTTTGTAAATAATAAATTAAAGTAGTTAAAGGTTAATGCTTTAATTTAGAAAGTAATTAAGGTTTAATGATATAGGAGTCATTAAATTAATAAGTAATTAAAGAATAATTTAATTAATTAATGGTTTAATGTTAATTAATTAAATAATTAAGAACTATAAGATAATTAATTAAGGTTAATTAAATTGGGATTAAGAATCATTTAATTGGATAAGTATAGATTTTTAATAAATGATTAGAAATTAATTAATCAAGTGATAAAAGGTTTATTTAGAAATTAATTAAGTAATAGAGATTAATTAATTGGTAATTAAGAATCTATTTATTTGTAATTAATAATAGTTGGTTAAGCTTAATTACTTAAAGAAAGTAATTAAAGGATTGTTAATAATTTATGAGAGATCATTAATTAGGGATTATTAAATAATTAATTAATATGATTAATTTTGATAATCAATTAGATTAATTAACTAATGATAATCATTTGTGAATTGGTTAAGTATAGTTACTTAATGGAAATAATTAAATGAATTAATTACTTAAGGTAATTAATTAAATAAATTTGATAAGTTTAAATTAATTTGTTTAATTAATTTAAGATAATCACTTGGTGATTTGATAATTACTTAAATGTAATTAGTGATAGTATAAATTACTTAGGAAAGTAATTAAAGTTAATTAGTGAATGTAATTAACTAAAGATGGTTTAATAAAAGTAATTTGAGTTTAATTACTTTGAATAATTAATCAAGGGATTAATTAAAGATAATTAATTAATGAGTAATTAATTTATGGAAGAGTAATTAAGGGTAGTTAATTACTAAATGTGATTAATCAAAGGTGATTAATAAATGTGGTTTAATTAAGAATTAATTTTTAAATATAATTAATTTAAATGATGTAATTAAGGATTGGTTATATAAAATTAATTAATCAATAATAAAGGATTAAAGTAATTAATTAATTGTAATTAATTAATTGTAATTAATTAAGGATTAATGTAATTAAGTATAATTAATTAATTAATGAAGTAATTTAGGATTAATTACTAAAATGGTTTAAGATAATTAATTTGTGAAATTAATTAAGGATTAATTACTTAAAGTAATTAAAGGTTAATTAATCAAGAATGATTAAGTACTTAGAATATGATTAATTAATTGGTTTAATTAATAATTAAGTAAGCAGGATTTATAAAATGAAGTAATTAATTTAATTCACTTTAAATTGATTAGAGATGATATAAATCATTACTTATGATGGATGAGTAGTATTAAATGCTTTGCATTGTTTGATATCACTGATGAGATATATACTGATCTATGATATGGATGTTGGTTGAATTGAAATGATAATATGAATTATCTGTTTGTGATGATAATGTAGATTATCTATTGAAATTATCTATCTGTGTAGTATAGATAACTAAATTGAATTGTTTTAACTTTAAAACAACTTGGCCTTAAAAGATACATTTGGATTTCGATGAGACCGGGATCGGGTTTCCAGATTTGGATATCCGAATACCACATCGATCCAAATTAACGATAGGTCGTGAATCTCAAGTGAAGATGAAGATTCAGAGTGCAAGGGTTATTGTCGTTAACTCTGAGGGTGATTCCAAAACGAGTGTAACGAGATAATGCCTTCGGTTTCGTTCGAACCCGGAACGAACTTGTATGGATTGAATGCTTTCAGAACATCGTCAGGAGGACGATGAGCATTCTAAGTGATGTGATCTGATTAAAGGTAATCGTAACCTCAAGCCTCATCAACCGTGAATGGCTAAAACAGGGGAGGTGCAACAAGGCTTCGTGGGTAGCACCCACTGAGAGTAAGGTCATCCCTGTCTAGAGAGTTCCTTTATTTCGGCTTAGTGGTGCAGTTGGACCATCTTCTTCCTAACTTGTAATTTCGAGGACGAAATTCTTTTAAGGGGGGAAGTCTGTAACGACCCAGAATTTTTGATAATTAAAATTCGAATATTTAATTAATTTTAAATATTAATAAATGAATTTAAGAAGTCGAATAATTTATTATTCGAATATTGGATTTAATTTGGTCAATTTAATCGATAATTTAATAAGTGAAATTCCAGAGATAATTGAAAATTGAGTTTAATATGATTGAAATTGATTTGGAAAATTTTATTTAATCATACTGGAGTTATAGAGATGTTACAGGACTTTTAAAACTGAATTTAAAGTTAATCTGTGAAAATTGAATATTTTAATATTTAATTATCGACTGTAAAAATAGCCAATTTTCGAACAGTCTCAGAATTGAACGAAACCAGTTCCATTGGATCCGTAATAGTTAGTTATTATCGGATTTCAATTTTCGTATCAATCGGAGTTGTCGTTTGACCGTGGCAGCTTGAAACGCATCGAATTGTTTTTAATTTTAAATCGTCGAGTTAAAATAGTCATTTTTCAAACGGTCTCGGATTTCGACGAAACCAATTTCATCGGATCCGTAATGTGATATTATTGTAAGATTTCAAATTTCGTAATTTTTGGATTTACCGTTTGTCCGGTACAAATTAAAACGTCTCGAAATCGATTTAAATCGGTTTAATTTAAATTGATCGTTTAAATCCATATCTCACACAGACGATCGAATTAGCTTCCGAAACCTGTTCCATTGCGTTCGGAACGCGGGATAAACCCCAGAAACGCTAGTCACCGCGCGTAAATCGGAGATTTGAAAATCCCGGATGAATAGTGTTTGATAAAACTCTATAAATATACCCATTTTTCTCACAAAAAAATAAAAGAAAAAAAGAATTAGGGTTTGTGAACGTAGCCTCCACTCCCATGCTGAACGGCCAGCAAGTTCCCTCGTTCTTCCTCGAATTCCTCCAAATCCACTCATCAATTCGACGAATGTTCAACATCAAAGTTGAAGAGCACGCAATGAGCTTCGAATCTATACGGATAGGATCGGTTTTAATGGCTTAGATCATCGGCAAATCCACCGTGAAGTCACGCGTTTAATCGCGTTTATCGAGGAAATGGCAGAGCCACGCGTGACCGGTCATGGGGTGAGAGTGGAGCTCGACGTCAGCTTCGAGATAAGGGTCTCCGATCATGATATAGGCGAGTGTAGTGGCCTCGAGCGTTAGGGTTTTGGGGCGGCAATCGTTGGGTTCTCGCGTTCGAGTACGAGCCTGGGAGAAGAAGCTTCAGGGGACGGCCTGATTTGGTCAATGCAGAAATCAACGGTCTGGAAATATGTGGGGTTTTAAATAAATTTAATAAGTTGTAAATAATTATATTTATAATTGTACAAACTTTAAACTGCGATATCTCTTTCGTACGAGGTCCTTTTCAGACGAGATTTTTTGCGTCGGGATCGTAGTGATGAATACTACGCAATACAACTGATTCGGAGTCGTTTGGAGCTAGCGGAAATTTCGGGTAAAATTAAACGCCGTTTAATTTTATTCGAAATAAACGTTGAAATCAGATTTAAAATCACGGTGAGATCTTCTCACTCAAATTGAATGTGGAATTTTTACAGTTATTTATTGATTGACTGTTTGGATGTGATATTAGATATTATAGGATATATCTATATATATAGCAATATATACATATTGGCATATGTATATATTGGATTGATTGATTCCCGCCTCGTATAGCGGATGAGACCCTATTGCGCCGTTAGTAAGCGGATTTATAAAAACCCATATTGTAACGACCCAGAATTTTGAACGAATTAAATTAAGAATATTTAATTAATTTTAAATATTTGAACGATGATTTAATTTGAATTCCCGATATAAGTTTAAAATTTGTGATTAAATTTATAAAATGTAATCTATTAAATGTTGAATAAAAATTTGAATCTTCAATTTAAAGCCGAAGAAAAATATTTCGAAAGCTTTCAAAATTTATATTGATGATACTGAAGATAATAGAAACTTAAGAATTTAATTTCGAACTGTTTCGTTCAGTTTGAAAATTTTATCGTTCAGCCGATATTTAAAAATAGTCATTTTTTCAAACAGTCTCGGAATTCGACGAAACCAGTTCCATTGGGTCCGGAATGTTGTATTATTGCCGGATTTCAATTTTCATAGTTTTCTGAGTTGATACGTGAGCACACGATATGTAAACGCGTTAAAGCTTTAACGATATTCAATTTAAATTTGAAATTTAAATTTAAGTCAAATGTCTGCACGTTCTCTTCCCTTAGCTTCAGCCTGAAATCACGCGGAGATCACGAAAATAAATCGTGCGACCCATCTCCTTTCGTTTCAAATACGTCCTCATTCCTCTCGTTCCATCCCCAAATCTCTACCGCAAACAAAAGAAAAGGTCACGTTCAAATTTACAGATAGCCAAGCTTTATTCTTCAAACCAATTCGTTCTCCCCCATTCCAAATACCTAGAGTGTCGCGATCGATAGAGGATTACCAGCCCTAGGGCACGACCACGATGGAGGCGCGCGAGCAGATTTCGCGTGGGAGGAGAGCACGGCGAGGTTGGGTTCAGACGATCGTTTGGGGAGCTCGAAATCGCGACCGCGTGATGGTTTCGCGCAGGCAGGAGGAATCACGAGGTGGTGATCGAAGCAGCGACCGATGGTGTCGATTTCATCGCGGCGATGGAGGGTGGCATCGCGAGTGATTTTGGGGCGACGTTTTGTGCTATTTCGAAGTCGAAGCAATCAAGGGCTGCTGTGGATTCGATCGATGTCGAAATCGATTGAGGGAGGGGCTCAATATCGAGCGAGCAGTGAAGGCGACTGCGAGGCAGGGAAGGACAGCGAATCGAGTTTATCTGGTCGAATTCGATGCCATGTACGTGAGGTCGACGGCAGTGAGATATTTTATTTTGAATTTTTTTTTTGGGTAAATTGTATATATGCATATATACTACAGAGAAAAGTATATTTAAATCTGTATTCACTGGGAAATAAACAGGATTAAAACAGGAAGATTTTTATATGGAAAAGATTTTTTGGATATGTATATATGTATATAGGAATGTTAAAATGTTTAAAGCTTTATATATATGTACACAGTTCCAGTTTTTATATGTATGCAAATTTGAAAAGAAATTTGGAATTTTAAAGTGTTTAAAAGTTAAAAACAGAAAAATATTATACAGTTTCAAATTTTTATACTGGCAGTAAAAGAAATGAAATGAAAATTTAATTTTTCGATTTTATATAAGTATAGATAGGCAGATAAAAGAAAATATATATAAGGTTATATAAAGATCGGATTTTTATAAAGTGTAGTTTTATATATATATATATATATAAACTTTGAAAGTATAGAAGATTTAAAACAGTTTAGAGAATAAATAGTTTTATACAGTAAAAGAAAATTTGTTTACAAATTCAAATTTTTAGTTCAAAATGAAACACTTGGTTAATTTAAATTAATTTTAAAAAGGGAAAATTAGTAAAAGGAAAATTTGTTAAATAAAATGATTTATTAAAGGAAACTAATTTGTAAGTAAAAGAATTAGTTAAAATAAATTTATTTAAGGAAAGATTGGTTTAAATGAAATTATTAATTAATTAAACAATCCAGAATGAAAATTATTATTCGATTTATTCGAATATTAATAAATGTATAAATTGTTTATACAAGGTTCAAAAATCTTGAAGAAATGACTGGAATGAAAATTGGATGGCAAATTAAAAGCTAAGGTGAGATTTTCTCACTCGATTTAAAAGTGGAATTTTTGCAGTTATTGATTGATTTGTTTGAATGTGCTATTAGATATGATAGGATATATCTATATATATAGCAGTATATACATATTGGCATATGTATATATTGGATTGATGATTTCCCGCCTCGTATAGCGGATGAGACCCTATTGCGCCGTTAGTAAGCGGATTTATAAAAACCTATATACCGCGATAATTCCGTACTGGAGCGGAATTGGTATTGTGCTAACATCTTTGGATGCAGGGAAACAGGTTGGAGGGATCCAACTGGACCCCTCACATTTATTTAATTCATTTCTATTGTGATATGAATCTGTGAATGATTATAGTGATGCTATTAATCATATTGATATCTGGAAATTGTTTGAAAGCTAAAATTTAGCTGAATGGATGTTTTGACATCATTGGATTCCAAAGATAAACGAAATTGAATCTTTGAAATTCAAGCAGAAAATTTCTAAGTGAATCAATTTGTAACGACCCAGAATTTTGAACGAATTAAATTAAGGATATTTAATTAATTTTAAATATTTGAACGATGATTTAATTTGAATCCCCGATATAACTTTGAAATTTGCGATTAAACTTTGAAATTTAATCGATTGAATGCTGAATAAAAATGTGAATCTTCAATTTTAAGCCGAAGAAAAATATTTCAAAAGCTTTTAATAATTCGTATTGGTAATACTGAAGATGATAGAAGCTTCAGAATTAAATTTCGAACTGTTTTGTTCAGTTTTGAAAATAATCACTCGAACCGATATTTATAAAATAGTCAATTTTCAAACATTCTCGGAATTCGACGAAACCAGTTCCATTGGGTCCGTAATTTTGAATAATTGTCGGATTTCAATTTTCGTATTTTACGGAGTCAATACGTGATCGTACGGCGTGTAAACGCATTTAAAATCTTTATCGAATTTAAATTTGAATTTAAATTTAAAATGGTCAACATCACCACACGTTCATCTCCTTCAATCACGCAGAGAATCATGAACAAAAATCGTGTTACCCATACCCTTTCGTTTAAAATACTACTCTCCTCCGTTCAGTTCAAACATGATAAAGCGAAATCGAACGAAGAAAATGGCCGAGCCTTTCCTTGCCTTCGAAAACAAAATCGCAATCTCTCTTTCACTTTTCAGTTCGTCCCCAAAAGAAAGAAAAATTAAAATCAATCGCTCGTTCGATTTTCGAAAACAAAACGAGATTCTCGGCGAACTCGGCAAAGGAATTCGCGATGGCGTCTAGGTCGACGCTGCAGGCACGCGAGTAGATCGAGGTGGGATGTTCGATGGTCGCGATTCGAGTCAACCGGCTGGAGGGGGATTCGCGAAACAGTTTATCGCGAGTTCGTCTATCGCGAGTTAGAGGGCGTGACGTGGGGGTATTGGCGATGCTCTGGGCGATGTTGGTGGCAGCTGCTCGCGGTGGCGCGCGCATTGAAGGGGAAGCACGAGGTCGAAGGTGTTCGTATTGATGGTGTGGTCAACATCGACTTCGAGGACCTGGAAGTGGGAAGTTAGCGATCGCTTAAGGGGTCGGCGACGATGAGGGCGGAGGAGACGCGTAGCTAGGGTTTTCCTGCAGTAAGGTAAATTTTGTCTTAGATTTAATTTAATTGTAAATAAATAGTTAGTTAATTAAATTAGCGAATGGAAAAAAATTTAAATTGATTTTTTTGCCTGAACCAAGAAAAGGAAAAAGAAATATTAGTTACAGAGAAAATATAATATTGTCACTATGTTGTGAAACAGGAGAAAATGTGGAAAGTTATACAAATTTGATTAGGTTATTTTCTGGAAAGGAAAAAATATACGTATATTTGTTATACAGTTGTTTAAAAAATGAAAATGAAAATGAAAATGTTTTGTTAAAAGAAATTTGTTAAAAGTCAGATTTTAAAATTTAAAATCATTTGATAATTAAAATTACTAAAAACGATAATTGGATGGTTCGATTTATATTCGAATATTAATAAAATCATATAATTGATTATGCAAGGTCAAAACCGGTGAAATCAAGATGAAATGGAAAACGGATTGCAAAATAATAGCTAAGGTGAGATCTTCTCACTCACATTGAAAAGTGGAAATTTTCAGTTATTAATTTGATTTGACTGTTTGATTGCTATTGGATGTGGTATTAGATATGATAGGATATATCTATATATATAGCAGTATATACATATTGGCATATGTATATATTGGATTGATGATTTCCCGCCTCGTATAGCGGATGAGACCCTATTGCGCCGTTAGTAAGCGGATTTATAAAAACCTTTATACCGCGATAATTCCGTACTGGAGCGGAATTGGTATTGTGCTGACATCTTTGGATGCAGGGAAACAGGTTGGAGGGATCCAACTGGACCCCTCAATATTGTTGTGAATTTATTTTATTGTGATATGATAATTCTGCGAATGATTATATTGATACGATCGATGATATTGATGATTGGGAATTGTTTGAAAATAAAAATTGGCCGAATGGATGTTTGATATCATTGGATTCCAAAATATACGAAATTGGATTTTTGAAATCAAAAATAGGAATTTCTAAATGAATCAATTTTAGAAATTTAAAAATTTTGAAGAAAGGAATTTTTAAAGTATAAAAAGTTAATTTTTATAATCTTATCGAATAAATTCCAGAATAAAGTGAAAATGCTAAATAAATGGATTTCATAAAACAGTGATTTTAAATTGAAAAAAAAAATTAATTTAAATTTGGATTTTTAAATAGATTGAAAGAGACAAAGAAATAAGTGGGAAGTCCAATTAGAAATTTATTTGGCTAATTGAAGCGAATTTGGAGAAATCGATATGAAATTTATAGATGTATAAATTATAAAGTTAAATCGATATGAAATTTATAGATGTATAAATTTTAAAGTTAAATCGATATGAAATTTATAGATGTATAAATTGTAAGTAAAAAGAATGAAATTAATAGATATAAATTGTGAAGTTATAAAATGGATGAAACTGTAGAATAAAAGATTTATAAGAGATTAACTTATAAATTGGATTTTTACCTTTAGATGGAATATTTATCGAATTATTAATAAAGGAGATTTATTAAATTGAAGGCGTTAGAAAATAGAAATAGAAATAGAATTTATAAACGTTGTTTTATAAATTCGAAATCGATAGAATTTGATAAATTAAATGCAGAAGATTTTTAAAGGAGATATATTCGCGAGTTTGGATAGCGAATTATTATTGAAATAAAATGTGTAGAAATGATTGAAATTGGGTTAAGTGAATTATATTCACGATTTTGGACAGTGAATATATTATTAAATAAATGCATATATTTTTGAAGAAGTGATATTAAAAATGAAGTTAAACATTTTAAAGATGTTTTAAAATGTGTTATGAATCGAAAGCATAGATTTCCACATTTATTGTTGAAATAGGCGTTTTCGAGAAATAAGGAAATGGTGGACTATAACACTGTTGTTATAGTAAATGATTTCCGAAAGGAAATGTTTTATCTAGTATTGGGATTTACATACCTATATTAATTTCGAATCCCTATACTAGTGATTTTTTGAGTCGTCGTAACGATGTTTTACGTAACATTCGTTTTTGACTCAAATTGATGTTGTTATAGAAAATAGATTTCTTTAAAGAATGAATGTATACTTAATTTGATTTTAAGTATATCGAATATTTTCAAATGTTGAAAATAAATGGATCTGTGAATTACTGACTTATTTTTAAACAAGTATGGGAATGTTTTCCAAAACGAAATGAAATATTTTTGAGAATTTATCTTCTTGAAGATAAATCAAAATTTAATATTGAAATCGATTTGAAAAATCAAATATCGGTAGATATTCGATAAGTATAAATTCACTATGGAATTTATAAAAAGAAATGGGGATTCATTTTAAAAAAATAAATATTGATTTATTTTGAAGTGTGGAAATTTTATATCTAGTAAAGATATTTTTGAAGATTAAATAATTTGGGAAAATTATTTGGAATCTGATGATGTTACGCATCTTTATTGATAGTTAAATAACCGACTATCAATAATTACCTTTAGATAGGTATTTGTTGTGAATTGGATGAATTTGAATGCCACACATATTTTTGAATTAACGCTCACTATTCGGGTTAACCGGGAAAGGACCATGGGGTCGTATAACCCATTCCGAATATGTGATACGTCGTTATGAATCGCATTTGAAGACCGGTGTTGAAGACCGGATATTTTTGAAAACGGAAGGATTACCGTCGAGTTACTCTACATCGACTGATCTTCGATTTAGAGGTTTTATCACCCTTAATGACGGGAAGTCCTGACGTGATTGAAAATTATCCGGAAGTGCAAGGGCTTCGTGAGAAGTGCCTTCGGTTCTGTTCGATCCCGGAACAGACTTATATGGATTGTGTGTCTGACGTTACACTTTGAGATATAAAGCTGATTTCTTTCAAATACATTTCTGTTGGTGGCGGAGAATTTATTCTCTTAGCTTAACACCCTTCTCTGAGACGTACGAGCTCAGAGGTTATGTAGTTGAAATTTATCAGCGATATATCCCAATTTGGTAACGTGGCATACTGAGTGTTGCTGTGAAATGATCAGTGTTTGATCATTTGTGATATGATCATTTGTTTGATCTTATATCTTTCTGATCATAGGTTGATCATTTTGTTTGACCCGAAGCAGGGCTTTTTGAGAAAGCGTAGCTTTGTGGACGAGACTTCGTCGAGCCTCACACCCCGGAAATGGTCGAAACAGGACAAATGCAGCAAGGTTCTAGGGAGTAGCGCCCCTTAGTGTATGTCATTCCTTCTGGATAAAGGTGGTATCATGGTATGGAGCCCAGATACTTAACCTCTGTGGTTACTGCATTATTATTATCTATGTGGTTTGTTGCGAATCGGGGATCCTCGGGAAGATCGGTGACGATCGGGGGATGGCATACGCGTGTCAGTAGTTACCTATTTTTGCAGAGGTAACCCGGCCTTGTGTTGGCAGAGATCCGGTTAGGTTCTCGGGTCGTCTATTCCAGGGACGTACCCATCGTGGAAAAGGAAGTTCCTTAGCTTGACCATTTGTTGGAAATCCAAAGAAACAATACGATCTTGTACGGTTTTAGTTGTAGAACCTATCATTCACTTATGGTGGTCACCACTGTTTGGATGGTAGCTATAGTAGGCATAAGTGCGGAATGCCTATGCTGGCTAAGATTAATATTATACTTTCGAAATGTTTTCTACACTATGCACTAATAAAAATATCAAAATGATTTGATTTTGCGTAGTAAGCATCTTTGACTATCATAAGAAGAAATCTCCTCCAATTCTGCGTTTGCATTGTGTGTGTGGTGGGAGGTCTTATGGTAGTTTCATTTTCCAAAAGCATTGCGAATTGACTTTAAAAGTTTTCCTGTTGTTTATTTTTAAAGAATAACTGTTTTACGATCTCACACCAGTCACCATGACTGACTCGGAGTTTATTGTTCCCTTCTAAACTCTGGGTGCCCACCAATTTCCACACGGGCAGCCTAGAGTTATATTACCAGGTTATTCTGGATATTCTGGAGTTTGGAGATATTCTGGATGACGAGACGTAGTATTTGTATCTGATAGTATTTATTCCGCTGTGTATTCTGTATGAGGACAAGTTTATATAACTGTCCATTGTTGTACTGAGTTGTATAGTGACTCTGATGATTGATGTATGTTATAAAATGATATAGTTCTTTGTTTAAAGATTATTCATTTATCTATTATATATTGTTCCGCTGCGATGTGTAAGATTCTGATATTGTCTCTGTTCTGTATCTGTTGTTGTTTCTTTCTTCTCTTTTTCTTCTATCTTCTTCTTCTTCTTCTACCTTTTCTTTTTCTTAAAACCATAACTTTCCGGGTTTCCGGCATTTGATGGCTCAGCAGTCGATAAAGTGAGTATCGATGTTGAATTTTCGAAAGTCGAAAATTTACGGGATGTTACATTTGGTATCAGAGCATATGGTTAAGCGATAACCCTGCTCTGTTGGGTGTTACTCATTAGAGATAGAGTCAGTAGTACTCTAGAATGAGTTGAGTGTAATAATAGATATGAGCGCGTATTTGTTATTTGAATATAAAGGTTGTTTTGTATTGTGATGATTGGTTTATTGAGTGGTATATGAACCTTCGTCGGCACAGTCTTGCAAAACTGTATCGAAGGGGTTTCTAAACACTTGAATAGAACAGTTCGGCACAATATTGTTTTAAATAGGGTGAATGAAATAATTTTACCCAAAACTATTTTTGTATAGAAAAGAAATAATTTTCTATAAATTATTACAGTATATGGATGCTTGATTGTTAGAAGTGATAATATTAATCTATTATCATTGAAACTGAATAAGAAACTGAAATCGTAACTCCAAAGTTAAGAAATGAATCCATATACAAGTGAAATTAAAGAATGTAAATTATAAATGTGAATTGTAATTTGAAACGGAATTCCAGAGAAGTATTTGGAAATGTTTTGAAAGGAGTTTGAAAATTTTGGTGATTTGGAAAGTTAAATCTTTTTGATTTGAAAATGAATTTCAATGGTTTTGAAAAGTATTTGGAGAGTTGAAAGCTCTAAACTCTTTTAGGTCGCTGGAAAATAATCCTGATGATGGTGGCCACATCATTAGAATTCATTTTCGGGTTTCCAAAAGAGGAATTGCTGCCAAATTGTTTTAAATGGAAGTTGTTTGGAAAATTTGGATTTTTGTTTTGGAGATTCGAAGGAAAATTTGAATTGTTTTCAAATGATTTTGAAATGTTGGTAAGATTCTGGAATACCATATGAAAGTAAAATTGAAAGTTGAGATTCATTGCGAATCTGTAAGCGATAAAATTGAAATTGAAAATGAAATGAGACTTGAATCCGAATAAGCTACTTTGATAATTTATTAATTCACGAAATACAGAAATGGAAGTTGAATTAGTTAAATTGAAACTTGAATTGTGAACTAAATAAAAGAATGGTTCGGAATTGCAAATAAATTCAAGTAAGAAGAAATAAATTTCAAATGAATGGAATTTACAATTGTAAGTGAATAAAATTGAAACTGAATGTTGAAACAAATTTGAATTGTGTGAAATAAAATGAAGCTTTAAGATTAGTTTGAAGTGAACTAAAGATAATTGATGAAATTCAATATTCAGAAGCGAACTGAATCTAAATTAGATTGAAAGTGTAGATTAAATTCAAATGAATGTGAAATGTGAAATTGAATGATAATGGATATAACTTCTATAGTAAACTAGAAATGGTATAAGAAGTTGATATTAGAAGTTTGTAATAAAATTCGCAAAATAGTTGGATGTTATAACTAGATATTATGGCTAGTAGATATACAGGTATAAAGGGAATTGAATTTGATTTCACAGATAATTTGAATTGCTCGACAAAAGGTACGTATTTGAATTATAATATGAGTTTTTGATGATTTCTGGTCTAGCCGCTTGGCTTTTTCTTTTTCTTTTTGAAATCTAAGAGTCCGTAGGGACGTTTTGTAGTCGTACCGTATTAGCCGCGCAAAGGAGACGCTGGCGAAATTTTTCGAATATTTGGGGCGTTAGAAAATTTTTGAGAAAATTTTGAAAGTTTAAAATTTGAATTTAAACTTAAATTTGAATTTTGAAGTAAACGATATTGTTTGAACTTAGAGTTGAAATTGAAATTTAGTTGATTGATAACAAATCTTTAGTAGAGAGATTTGTTTTGATGAATTGATAAAACTATTTGGATTGTGAAAAATAGTAGACGAGTTAAGGACCATTTTTCCTAACTTGTAATTTCGGGACGAAATTCTTTTAAGGGGGGAAGTTTGTAACGACCCAGAATTTTGAACGAATTAAATTAAGGATATTTAATTAATTTTAAATATTTGAACGATGATTTAATTTGAATCCCCGATATAACTTTGAAATTTGCGATTAAACTTTGAAATTTAATCGATTGAATGCTGAATAAAAATGTGAATCTTCAATTTTAAGCCAAAGAAAAATATTTCAAAAGCTTTTAATAATTCGTATTGGTAATACTGAAGATGATAGAAGCTTCAGAATTAAATTTCGAACTGTTTTGTTCAGTTTTGAAAATAATCACTCGAACCGATATTTATAAAATAGTCAATTTTCAAACAGTCTCGGAATTCGACGAAACCAGTTCCATTGGGTCCGTAATTTTGAATAATTGTCGGATTTCAATTTTCGTATTTTACGGAGTCAATACGTGATCGTACGGCGTGTAAACGCATTTAAAATCTTTATCGAATTTAAATTTGAATTTAAATTTAAAATGGTCAACATCACCACACGTTCATCTCCTTCAATCACGCAGAGAATCACGAACAAAAATCGTGTTACCCATACCCTTTCGTTTAAAATACTACTCTCCTCCGTTCAGTTCAAACATGATAAAGCGAAATCAAACGAAGAAAATGGCCGAGCCTTTCCTTGCCTTCGAAAACAAAATCGCAATCTCTCTTTCACTTTTCAGTTCGTCCCCAAAAGAAAGAAAAATTAAAATCAATCGCTCGTTCGATTTTCGAAAACAAAACGAGATTCTCGGCGAACTCGGCAAAGGAATTCGCGATGGCGTCTAGGTCGACGCTGCAGGCACGCGAGTAGATCGAGGTGGGATGTTCGATGGTCGCGATTCGAGTCAACCGGCTGGAGGGGGATTCGCGAAACAGTTTATCGCGAGTTCGTCTATCGCGAGTTAGAGGGCGTGACGTGGGGGTATTGGTGATGCTCTGGGCGATGTTGGTGGCAGCTGCTCGCGGTGGCGCGCGCATTGAAGGGGAAGCACGAGGTCGAAGGTGTTCGTATTGATGGTGTGGTCAACATCGACTTCGAGGACCTGGAAGTGGGAAGTTAGCGATCGCTTAAGGGGTCGGCGACGATGAGGGCGGAGGAGACGCGTAGCTAGGGTTTTCCTGCAGTAAGGTAAATTTTGTCTTAGATTTAATTTAATTGTAAATAAATAGTTAGTTAATTAAATTAGCGAATGGAAAAAAATTTAAATTGATTTTTTTGCCTGAACCAAGAAAAGGAAAAAGAAATATTAGTTACAGAGAAAATATAATATTGTCACTATGTTGTGAAACAGGAGAAAATGTGGAAAGTTATACAAATTTGATTAGGTTATTTTCTGGAAAGGAAAAAATATACGTATATTTGTTATACAGTTGTTTAAAAAATGAAAATGAAAATGAAAATGTTTTGTTAAAAGAAATTTGTTAAAAGTCAGATTTTAAAATTTAAAATCATTTGATAATTAAAATTACTAAAAACGATAATTGGATGGTTCGATTTATATTCGAATATTAATAAAATCATATAATTGATTATGCAAGGTCAAAACCGGTGAAATCAAGATGAAATGGAAAACGGATTGCAAAATAATAGCTAAGGTGAGATCTTCTCACTCACATTGAAAAGTGGAAATTTTCAGTTATTAATTTGATTTGACTGTTTGATTGCTATTGGATGTGGTATTAGATATGATAGGATATATCTATATATATAGCAGTATATACATATTGGCATATGTATATATTGGATTGATGATTTCCCGCCTCGTATAGCGGATGAGACCCTATTGCGCCGTTAGTAAGCGGATTTATAAAAACCTTTATACCGCGATAATTCCGTACTGGAGCGGAATTGGTATTGTGCTGACATCTTTGGATGCAGGGAAACAGGTTGGAGGGATCCAACTGGACCCCTCAATATTGTTGTGAATTTATTTTATTGTGATATGATAATTCTGCGAATGATTATATTGATACGATCGATGATATTGATGATTGGGAATTGTTTGAAAATAAAAATTGGCCGAATGGATGTTTGATATCATTGGATTCCAAAATATACGAAATTGGATTTTTGAAATCAAAAATAGGAATTTCTAAATGAATCAATTTTAGAAATTTAAAAATTTTGAAGAAAGGAATTTTTAAAGTATAAAAAGTTAATTTTTATAATCTTATCGAATAAATTCCAGAATAAAGTGAAAATGCTAAATAAATGGATTTCATAAAACAGTGATTTTAAATTGAAAAAAAAAAATTAATTTAAATTTGGATTTTTAAATAGATTGAAAGAGACAAAGAAATAAGTGGGAAGTCCAATTAGAAATTTATTTGGCTAATTGAAGCGAATTTGGAGAAATCGATATGAAATTTATAGATGTATAAATTATAAAGTTAAATCGATATGAAATTTATAGATGTATAAATTTTAAAGTTAAATCGATATGAAATTTATAGATGTATAAATTGTAAGTAAAAAGAATGAAATTAATAGATATAAATTGTGAAGTTATAAAATGGATGAAACTGTAGAATAAAAGATTTATAAGAGATTAACTTATAAATTGGATTTTTACCTTTAGATGGAATATTTATCGAATTATTAATAAAGGAGATTTATTAAATTGAAGGCGTTAGAAAATAGAAATAGAAATAGAATTTATAAACGTTGTTTTATAAATTCGAAATCGATATAATTTGATAAATTAAATGCAGAAGATTTTTAAAGGAGATATATTCGCGAGTTTGGATAGCGAATTATTATTGAAATAAAATGTGTAGAAATGATTGAAATTGGGTTAAGTGAATTATATTCACGATTTTGGACAGTGAATATATTATTAAATAAATGCATATATTTTTGAAGAAGTGATATTAAAAATGAAGTTAAACATTTTAAAGATGTTTTAAAATGTGTTATGAATCGAAAGCATAGATTTCCACATTTATTGTTGAAATAGGCGTTTTCGAGAAATAAGGAAATGGTGGACTATAACACTGTTGTTATAGTAAATGATTTCCGAAAGGAAATGTTTTATCTAGTATTGGGATTTACATACCTATATTAATTTCGAATCCCTATACTAGTGATTTTTTGAGTCGTCGTAACGATGTTTTACGTAACATTCGTTTTTGACTCAAATTGATGTCGTTATAGAAAATAGATTTCTTTAAAGAATGAATGTATACTTAATTTGATTTTAAGTATATCGAATATTTTCAAATGTTGAAAATAAATGGATCTGTGAATTACTGACTTATTTTTAAATAAGTATGGGAATGTTTTCCAAAACGAAATGAAATATTTTTGAGAATTTATCTTCTTGAAGATAAATCAAAATTTAATATTGAAATCGATTTGAAAAATCAAATATCGGTAGATATTCGATAAGTATAAATTCACTATGGAATTTATAAAAAGAAATGGGGATTCATTTTAAAAAAATAAATATTGATTTATTTTGAAGTGTGGAAATTTTATATCTAGTAAAGATATTTTTGAAGATTAAATAATTTGGGAAAATTATTTGGAATCTGATGATGTTACGCATCTTTATTGATAGTTAAATAACCGACTATCAATAATTACCTTTAGATAGGTATTTGTTGTGAATTGGATGAATTTGAATGCCACACATATTTTTGAATTAACGCTCACTATTCGGGTTAACCGGGAAAGGACCATGGGGTCGTATAACCCATTCCGAATATGTGATACGTCGTTATGAATCGCATTTGAAGACCGGTGTTGAAGACCGGATATTTTTGAAAACGGAAGGATTACCGTCGAGTTACTCTACATCGACTGATCTTCGATTTAGAGGTTTTATCACCCTTAGTGACGGGAAGTCCTGACGTGATTGAAAATTATCCGGAAGTGCAAGGGCTTCGTGAGAAGTGCCTTCGGTTCTGTTCGATCCCGGAACAGACTTATATGGATTGTGTGTCTGACGTTACACTTTGAGATATAAAGCTGATTTCTTTCAAATACATTTCTGTTGGTGGCGGAGAATTTATTCTCTTAGCTTAACACCCTTCTCTGAGACGTACGAGCTCAGAGGTTATGTAGTTGAAATTTATCAGCGATATATCCCAATTTGGTAACGTGGCATACTGAGTGTTGCTGTGAAATGATCAGTGTTTGATCATTTGTGATATGATCATTTGTTTGATCTTATATCTTTCTGATCATAGGTTGATCATTTTGTTTGACCCGAAGCAGGGCTTTTTGAGAAAGCGTAGCTTTGTGGACGAGACTTCGTCGAGCCTCACACCCCGGAAATGGTCGAAACAGGACAAATGCAGCAAGGTTCTAGGGAGTAGCGCCCCTTAGTGTATGTCATTCCTTCTGGATAAAGGTGGTATCATGGTATGGAGCCCAGATACTTAACCTCTGTGGTTACTGCATTATTATTATCTATGTGGTTTGTTGCGAATCGGGGATCCTCGGGAAGATCGGTGACGATCGGGGGATGGCATACGCGTGTCAGTAGTTACCTATTTTTGCATAGGTAACCCGGCCTTGTGTTGGCAGAGATCCGGTTAGGTTCTCGGGTCGTCTATTCCAGGGACGTACCCATCGTGGAAAAGGAAGTTCCTTAGCCTGACCATTTGTTGGAAATCCAAAGAAACAATACGATCTTGTACGGTTTTAGTTGTAGAACCTATCATTCACTTATGGTGGTCACCACTGTTTGGATGGTAGCTATAGTAGGCATAAGTGCGGAATGCCTATGCTGGCTAAGATTAATATTATACTTTCGAAATGTTTTCTACACTATGCACTAATAAAAATATCAAAATGATTTGATTTTGCGTAGTAAGCATCTTTGACTATCATAAGAAGAAATCTCCTCCAATTCTGCGTTTGCATTGTGTGTGTGGTGGGAGGTCTTATGGTAGTTTCATTTTCCAAAAGCATTGCGAATTGACTTTAAAAGTTTTCCTGTTGTTTATTTTTAAAGAATAACTGTTTTACGATCTCACACCAGTCACCATGACTGACTCGGAGTTTATTGTTCCCTTCTAAACTCTGGGTGCCCACCAATTTCCACACGGGCAGCCTAGAGTTATATTACCAGGTTATTCTGGATATTCTGGAGTTTGGAGATATTCTGGATGACGAGACGTAGTATTTGTATCTGATAGTATTTATTCCGCTGTGTATTCTGTATGAGGACAAGTTTATATAACTGTCCATTGTTGTACTGAGTTGTATAGTGACTCTGATGATTGATGTATGTTATAAAATGATATAGTTCTTTGTTTAAAGATTATTCATTTATCTATTATATATTGTTCCGCTGCGATGTGTAAGATTCTGATATTGTCTCTGTTCTGTATCTGTTGTTGTTTCTTTCTTCTCTTTTTCTTCTATCTTCTTCTTCTTCTACCTTTTCTTTTTCTTAAAACCATAACTTTCCGGGTTTCCGGCATTTGATGGCTCAGCAGTCGATAAAGTGAGTATCGATGTTGAATTTTCGAAAGTCGAAAATTTACGGGATGTTACACAATTTGTGAAATTTAAGAAATTTTTAAGAAAGGAATTTTAAAGTATAAAAAGTGAATTTTTATAATCGTATTGAATTAATTCCAGAATCAAGTGAAAATGTTAAATAAATGGATTTCGTAAAGTAGTGATTATAAATTGAAGAATTTAATTTAAAATTTGGATTTTTAAAATAGATTGAAAGAAAACGATTGAAATTTATTTTCTTAAAAAGGAATTTATTTAAAAGAAGATAAGTTGGAAATTCAGTTTGAAATTTAATTGGTAAATTGAAATAAGTTGTGAAATCAATGTAAAATGATTTCAATTTGAAGAATCCATTTTAAAACAGAATATTGAATAATTTGAGAAAAATAAGGAATTTATTTAGTAGTGATAAATAAAATTAGAAATCAATCTGTAATTGATTTAATATTGGAAATGAATTTTTGAGAAATTAGTACGGGATCTTTTATTTAACGTTGAAAATAAATTCAGAAATCAATATTGAAATTAAATTGATATTGAAGTTTTTATAAATAGAATTGAAATTTATAAAAGTTATTATAAACCCAAAGTCACTTATTTTAATAAGTTAAAGATAGAAGTTGATAAAAGAAGGTTTATAAGCCGAAGTTGTTATTAAAAAGAGAAATAGAATTTATAAACGTGCTTATAAATTCGAAATAGATTGAATGTGATAAATCTAATATAGAAGATTATTTAAGAAGATATATTCACGATTTTGAATAGCGAATTTTTATTGAAATAAAAATGTGTAGAAATGATTGAAATGGGGTTAAGTAAATTTTATTCACAATTTTGGACAGTGAATATATTGTTAAGTAAAATGGATTCATTTTTGAAGAAGTAATATTTTAAAAATGAAGTTAAACATTTTAAAGGTGTTTTAAAATGTGTTATGAATCGAAAGCATAGATTTCAACACTTGTTGTTGAAAAAGACGTTTTCGAGAAATATAAGGAAATGATGGACTATAACACTGTTGTTATAGTAAATGATTTTCGAAAAGAAAATGTTTTATGTAGTATTGGGATTTATATATCTATCTTAAATTCGAATCCCTATACTAGTGATTTCGAGTCGTCGTAACGATGTTTTACGCAACATTCGTTTTGACTCAAATAAATGTGATTTAAGAATGATTTCCTTAAAGAATGAGATATATACTTAATTTTGATTTTAAGTATATCGAATATTTTCTAAGTGTTGAAAACAAATGGATTGTGAATTGCTGACTTATTTTTAAATAAGTATGGAAATGTTTTCCAAAATGAAATGAAATGTTTTGAGAATTTATCTTCTTAAAGATAAATTGAAATTGAATATTGAAAACGATTTGAAAAATCGAATATCAGTAGATATTCGAAAGTATAAATTCAATACGAAATTTATAAAAGAAAGCGAAGTTGTTTAAAAATAAATATTGATTTATTTTTGAAGTGTGGAAATTTGATTTGAAATTGTTTTCAAATGGTTAAGTGTGGGAATTTTATATCTAGTAAATATATTTTTGAAGATGAAATAATTTGGAAAATTATTTGGAATCTGATGATGTTGCGCATCTTTATTGATAGTTAAATAACCGACTATCAATAATTACCTTGAGTAGGTATTTGTTGTGAATTGGATGAATTTGAATGCCACACTTATTTTTGAATAATCGCTCACTATTCGGGTTAGCCGGGAAAGGACCATGGGGTCGTATAACCCATTCCGAATATGTGATACGTCGTTATGAATTGCATTCGAAGACCGGTGTTGAAGACCGGATATTTTCGAAAACGGAAGGATTACCGTCGAGTTACTCTACACCGACTGATCTTCGGTTTAGAGGTTTTATCACCCTTAGTGACGGGAAGTCCTGACGTGATTGAAAATTATCCGGATATGCAAGGGCTTCGTGAGAAGTGCCTTCGGTTCTGTTCGATCCCGGAACAGACTTGTATGGATTGTGTGTCTGACGTTACAATTTGAGATATAAAGCTGATTTCTTTCAAATACATTTCTGTTGGTGGCGGAGAATTTATTCTCTTAGCTTAACACCCTTCTCTGAGACGTACGAGCTCAGAGGTTATGTAGTTGAAATTCATCAGCGATATATCCCAATTTGGTAACGTGGCATACTGAGTGTTGCTGTGAAATGATCAGTGTTTGATCATTTGTGATATGATCATTTGTTTGATCTTATATCTTTGTGATCATAGGTTGATCATTTTTTTTGACCCGAAGCATGGCTTTGTAGAAAGCATAGCTTTGTGGACGAGACTTCATCGAGCCTCACACCCCGGAAATGGTCGAAACAGGACGAATGCAGCAAGGTTCTAGGGAGTAGCGCCCCTTAGTGTATGTCATTCCTTCTGGATAAAGGTGGTATCATGGTATGGAGCCCAGATACTTAACCTCTGTGGTTGCTGCACAGTTATTATTACTTTGTGGTTTGTTGGAAATCGGGGATCCTCGGGAAGATCGGTGACGATCGGGGGATGGCATACGCGTGTCAGTAGTTACCTACTTTTGCAGAGGTAACCCGGCCTTGTGTTGGCAGAGATCTAACCGTAATGTTAGGTTATTTCTCGGGTCGTCTATTCCAGGGACGTACCCATCGTGGATAGGAAGTTCCTTAGCCTGACCATTTGTTGGAAATCCAAAGAAACAATACGATCTTGTACGGTTTTAGTTGTAGAACCTATCATTCACTTATGGTGGTCACCACTGTTTGGATGGTAGCTATAGTAGGCATAAGTGCGGAATGCCTATGCTGGCTAAGATTTATATTATACTTTCGAAATGTTTTCTACACTATGCACTAATAAAAATATCAAAAATGATTTGATTTTGCGTAGAAAGCATCTTTGACTATCATAAGAAGAAATCTCCTCCAATTCTGCGTTTGCATTGTGTGTGTGGTGGGAGGTCTTATGGTAGTCTCATTTTCCAAAAAGCATTGCGAATTTGACTTTAAAATTTTTCTGTTGTTTATTTTAAAGATAAATAACTGTTTTACGATCTCACACCAGTCACCATGACTGACTCGGAGTTTATTGTTTCCCTTCTAAACTCTGGGTGCCCACCAATTTCCACACGGGCAGCCTAGAGTTATATTATCAGGATATTCCGGATATTCTGGAGTTTGGAGATAAGCTGGATGACGAGACGTAGTATTTGTATCTGATATACTTATTCCGCTGTGTATTCTGTATGAGGACAGGTTATATAACTGTCCATTGTTGTATATTGACTCTGATGATTGATGTATGTATAAACTGATATAGTTCTTTGTTTTAAAAGACTAGTGTTTATCTATTATATATTGTTCCGCTGCGATATGTGAGATTCTGATATTGTTTTCTGTTTCTGTATCTGATGTTATTCTGTTGTTGTTCTTTCTTCTCTTTTTCTTCTTTCTTATTCTTCTGCCTTTTTCTTCTTTCTAAAACCCTCACTATTGGAGTTTCCGGCACTCGATTGCTCGACAGTCGATAAAGTGAGTATCGATGTCGAATTTTCGAAAGTCGAAAATTTCAGGATGTGACAAAGTGGTATCAGAGCATATGGTTAAGCGACAACCCTGCTCTGTTGGGTGTTACTCATTAGAGATAGAGTCAGCAGTACTCTAGAATGAGTTGAGTGTAATAATAGATACGAGCGCGTATTTGTTAGTTAATATAAAATTGCTTTATATTGTGATGATTGGTTTATTGAGTGGCATATGAACCTTCGTCGGCACAGTCTTGCAAAACCGTATCGAAGGGGTTCCTAAACACTTGAATAGAACAATTCGGCACAGTATTGTTTTGAATAGGGTAAATGAAATAATTTTACCCAAATCTATTTTTGTATAGAAAAGAAATGATTTTCTGTAAATTATAATAGTATATGGTTGCATGGTTGTTAGAGGTGATAATATTAATCTATTATCATTAAAATTGAATAAGAAATTGAAATTGTAACTCCAAAGTTAAGAAATAAAATCCATATACAAATGAAATTTGAGAATGTAAATTTTAAATGTGATTTGTAATTTGAAACAGAGTTCCAGAGAAGTTTTTGGAAATGTTTTGAAAGGAATTTGAAAATTTTTGGAGATTTGGGAAGTTTAAATCTTTTTGGAGTTGAAAATGAATTTCGAAGGTTTTTAAAAGTATTTTGGAGAAATGAAAAGCTCTAAACTCTTTTCGGTCGCTGGAAAATAATTCCGATGATGATCGCGACATCACCGGTGTTCATTTTCGGGTTTCCAAAAGAGAAATTGCTGCCAAATTGTTTTAAAAGGAAGTTGTTTGAAAAATTTGAGTTTTGTTTTGGAAATTCAAAGGATAATTTGAATTGTTTTCAAAAATGATTTTGAAATGTTGGTAGACTCTGGAATGCTATATTAAAGATATTTATGAAATGATACTAAGTTGATAACTTATACAATTTGAATTTTGATAGAATAAATTTAACTTAAAGAATGAAGTTAAAATTTAAGCAAGTATAGGTGAATCAATTAAATGAAAATGGAATTCCAGATAGATATTGGAAAATTTAAAATTCATTAATGAAATGAATTTGTAATATGAATATATAAGTGATTATATAAATCGAAATGAAAATAAGTTGATAACTTATAGAATATTTGAAATCTGAGTGGAATGAAATTCAAATTGAAGACGAATGGATTAGTAACTGAAACTAATTTAAAATGGTGCAGTATGAATGAAAGCTAATCAATAAAATTCAATATTCGGAAGTTGAATTGAATCCAAAATAGATTTGAATTGCGAATTGAATTCAAATGGAATCTTGAAATGCAAAATTGAACGAAATTGAATATATAACTTCAATAGTGAATTAGAGATGATATAAGCAGTGATATTGAAAATTTTGTAATTGAATGTACGAAATGGTTTGAATATATGCAACTAGATATTATGGCTAGTAGGATATACAGGTATAAAGGAATTGGAATTTGATTTCAAAGATGAATTTGAATTTGCTCGAAAAGGTACGTATTTGAATTATAATATGAGTTTTTGATGATTTCTTGTCTAGCCGCTTGGCTTTTTCTTTTCTTTTTTGAAATCTGAGAGTCCGTAGGGACGTTTTGTAGTCGTACCGTATTAGCCGCGCAAAGGAGACGCTGGCAAAATTTTTCGGAAATTTAGGGCGTTAGAAAATTTTTGAAAAATTTTGAAAGTTAAAATTTGAAATTAAACTCGAATTTGAATTGAGAAGTAAACAATGTTGTTTGAACTTAAAATTGAAGTTAGAAATTTAGTTGAATGATAGCGAATCTTTAGTAGAAAGATTTGTTTTGATAAATTTGATAAAACTATTTGGATGTTGAAAAATAGTAGACGAGTTAAGGACCTTTTTTCCTAACTTGTAATTTCGAGGACGAAATTCTTTTAAGGAGGGAAGTTTGTAACGACCCAGAATTTTGAACGAATTAAATTAAGAATATTTAATTAATTTTAAATATTTGAATGATGATTTAATTTGAATTCCCGATATAAGTTTAAAATTTGTGATTAAATTTATAAAATGTAATCTATTAAATGTTGAATAAAAATTTGAATCTTCAATTTAAAGCCGAAGAAAAATATTTCGAAAGCTTTCAAAATTTATATTGATGATACTGAAGATAATAGAAACTTAAGAATTTAATTTCGAACTGTTTCGTTCAGTTTGAAAATTTTATCGTTCAGCCGATATTTAAAAATAGTCATTTTTTCAAACAGTCTCGGAATTCGACGAAACCAGTTCCATTGGGTCCGGAATGTTGTATTATTGCCGGATTTCAATTTTCATAGTTTTCTGAGTTGATACGTGAGCACACGATATGTAAACGCGTTAAAGCTTTAACGATATTCAATTTAAATTTGAAATTTAAATTTAAGTCAAATGTCTACACGTTCTCTTCCCTTAGCTTCAGCCTGAAATCACGCGGAGATCACGAAAATAAATCGTGCGACCCATCTCCTTTCGTTTCAAATACGTCCTCATTCCTCTCGTTCCATCCCCAAATCTCTACCGCAAACAAAAGAAAAGGTCACGTTCAAATTTACAGATAGCCAAGCTTTATTCTTCAAACCAATTCGTTCTCCCCCATTCCAAATACCTAGAGTGTCGCGATCGATAGAGGATTACCAGCCCTAGGGCACGACCACGATGGAGGCGCGCGAGCAGATTTCGCGTGGGAGGAGAGCACGGCGAGGTTGGGTTCAGACGATCGTTTGGGGAGCTCGAAATCGCGACCACGTGATGGTTTCGCGCAGGCAGGAGGAATCGCGAGGTGGTGATCGAAGCAGCGACCGATGGTGTCGATTTCATCGCGGCGATGGAGGGTGGCGTCGCGAGTGATTTTGGGGCGACGTTTTGTGCTATTTCGAAGTCGAAGCAATCAAGGGCTGCTGTGGATTCGATCGATGTCGAAATCGATTGAGGGAGGGGCTCAATATCGAGCGAGCAGTGAAGGCGACTGCGAGGCAGGGAAGGACAGCGAATCGAGTTTATCTGGTCGAATTCGATGCCATGTACGTGAGGTCGACGGCAGTGAGGTATTTTATTTTGAATTTTTTTTGGGTAAATTGTATATATGCATATATACTACAGAGAAAAGTATATTTAAATCTGTATTCACTGGGAAATAAACAGGATTAAAACAGGAAGATTTTTATATGGAAAAGATTTTTTGGATATGTATATATGTATATAGGAATGTTAAAATGTTTAAAGCTTTATATATATGTACACAGTTCCAGTTTTTATATGTATGCAAATTTGAAAAGAAATTTGGAATTTTAAAGTGTTTAAAAGTTAAAAACAGAAAAATATTATACAGTTTCAAATTTTTATACTGGCAGTAAAAGAAATGAAATGAAAATTTAATTTTTCGATTTTATATAAGTATAGATAGGCAGATAAAAGAAAATATATATAAGGTTATATAAAGATCGGATTTTTATAAAGTGTAGTTTTATATATATATATAAACTTTGAAAGTATAGAAGATTTAAAACAGTTTAGAGAATAAATAGTTTTATACAGTAAAAGAAAATTTGTTTACAAATTCAAATTTTTAGTTCAAAATGAAACCCTTGGTTAATTTAAATTAATTTTAAAAAGGGAAAATTAGTAAAAGGAAAATTTGTTAAATAAAATGATTTATTAAAGGAAACTAATTTGTAAGTAAAAGAATTAGTTAAAATAAATTTATTTAAGGAAAGATTGGTTTAAAAGAAATTATTAATTAATTAAACAATCCAGAATGAAAATTATTATTCGATTTATTCGAATATTAATAAATGTATAAATTGTTTATACAAGGTTCAAAAATCTTGAAGAAATGACTGGAATGAAAATTGGATGGCAAATTAAAAGCTAAGGTGAGATTTTCTCACTCGATTTAAAAGTGGAATTTTTGCAGTTATTGATTGATTTGTTTGAATGTGCTATTAGATATGATAGGATATATCTATATATATAGCAGTATATACATATTGGCATATGTATATATTGGATTGATGATTTCCCGCCTCGTATAGCGGATGAGACCCTATTGCGCCGTTAGTAAGCGGATTTATAAAAACCTATATACCGCGATAATTCCGTACTGGAGCGGAATTGGTATTGTGCTAACATCTTTGGATGCAGGGAAACAGGTTGGAGGGATCCAACTGGACCCCTCACATTTATTTAATTCATTTCTATTGTGATATGAATCTGTGAATGATTATAGTGATGCTATTAATCATATTGATATCTGGAAATTGTTTGAAAGCTAAAATTTAGCTGAATGGATGTTTTGACATCATTGGATTCCAAAGATAAACGAAATTGAATCTTTGAAATTCAAGCAGAAAATTTCTAAGTGAATCAATTTGTGAAATTTAAGAAATTTTTAAGAAAGGAATTTTAAAGTATAAAAAGTGAATTTTTATAATCGTATTGAATTAATTCCAGAATCAAGTGAAAATGTTAAATAAATGGATTTCGTAAAGTAGTGATTATAAATTGAAGAATTTAATTTAAAATTTGGATTTTTAAAATAGATTGAAAGAAAACGATTGAAATTTATTTTCTTAAAAAGGAATTTATTTAAAAGAAGATAAGTTGGAAATTCAGTTTGAAATTTAATTGGTAAATTGAAATAAGTTGTGAAATCAATGTAAAATGATTTCAATTTGAAGAATCCATTTTAAAACAGAATATTGAATAATTTGAGAAAAATAAGGAATTTATTTAGTAGTGATAAATAAAATTAGAAATCAATCTGTAATTGATTTAATATTGGAAATGAATTTTTGAGAAATTAGTACGGGATCTTTTATTTAACGTTGAAAATAAATTCAGAAATCAATATTGAAATTAAATTGATATTGAAGTTTTTATAAATAGAATTGAAATTTATAAAAGTTATTATAAACCCAAAGTCACTTATTTTAATAAGTTAAAGATAGAAGTTGATAAAAGAAGGTTTATAAGCCGAAGTTGTTATTAAAAAGAGAAATAGAATTTATAAACGTGCTTATAAATTCGAAATAGATTGAATGTGATAAATCTAATATAGAAGATTATTTAAGAAGATATATTCACGATTTTGAATAGCGAATTTTTATTGAAATAAAAATGTGTAGAAATGATTGAAATGGGGTTAAGTAAATTTTATTCACGATTTTGGACAGTGAATATATTGTTAAGTAAAATGGATTCATTTTTGAAGAAGTAATATTTTAAAAATGAAGTTAAACATTTTAAAGGTGTTTTAAAATGTGTTATGAATCGAAAGCATAGATTTCAACACTTGTTGTTGAAAAAGACGTTTTCGAGAAATATAAGGAAATGATGGACTATAACACTGTTGTTATAGTAAATGATTTTCGAAAAGAAAATGTTTTATGTAGTATTGGGATTTATATATCTATCTTAAATTCGAATCCCTATACTATTGATTTCGAGTCGTCGTAACGATGTTTTACGCAACATTCGTTTTGACTCAAATAAATGTGATTTAAGAATGATTTCCTTAAAGAATGAGATATATACTTAATTTTGATTTTAAGTATATCGAATATTTTCTAAGTGTTGAAAACAAATGGATTGTGAATTGCTGACTTATTTTTAAATAAGTATGGAAATGTTTTCCAAAATGAAATGAAATGTTTTGAGAATTTATCTTCTTAAAGATAAATTGAAATTGAATATTGAAAACGATTTGAAAAATCGAATATCAGTAGATATTCGAAAGTATAAATTCAATACGGAATTTATAAAAGAAAGCGAAGTTGTTTAAAAATAAATATTGATTTATTTTTGAAGTGTGGAAATTTGATTTGAAATTGTTTTCAAATGGTTAAGTGTGGGAATTTTATATCTAGTAAATATATTTTTGAAGATGAAATAATTTGGAAAATTATTTGGAATCTGATGATGTTGCGCATCTTTATTGATAGTTAAATAACCGACTATCAATAATTACCTTGAGTAGGTATTTGTTGTGAATTGGATGAATTTGAATGCCACACTTATTTTTGAATAATCGCTCACTATTCGGGTTAGCCGGGAAAGGACCATGGGGTCGTATAACCTATTCCGAATATGTGATACGTCGTTATGAATTGCATTCGAAGACCGGTGTTGAAGACCGGATATTTTCGAAAACGGAAGGATTACCGTCGAGTTACTCTACACCGACTGATCTTCGGTTTAGAGGTTTTATCACCCTTAGTGACGGGAAGTCCTGACGTGATTGAAAATTATCCGGATATGCAAGGGCTTCGTGAGAAGTGCCTTCGGTTCTGTTCGATCCCGGAACAGACTTGTATGGATTGTGTGTCTGACGTTACAATTTGAGATATAAAGCTGATTTCTTTCAAATACATTTCTGTTGGTAGCGGAGAATTTATTCTCTTAGCTTAACACCCTTCTCTGAGACGTACGAGCTCAGAGGTTATGTAGTTGAAATTCATCAGCGATATATCCCAATTTGGTAACGTGGCATACTGAGTGTTGCTGTGAAATGATCAGTGTTTGATCATTTGTGATATGATCATTTGTTTGATCTTATATCTTTGTGATCATAGGTTGATCATTTTGTTTGACCCGAAGCATGGCTTTGTAGAAAGCGTAGCTTTGTGGACGAGACTTCATCGAGCCTCACACCCCGGAAATGGTCGAAACAGGACGAATGCAGCAAGGTTCTAGGGAGTAGAGCCCCTTAGTGTATGTCATTCCTTCTGGATAAAGGTGGTATCATGGTATGGAGCCCAGATACTTAACCTCTGTGGTTGCTGCACAGTTATTATTACTTTGTGGTTTGTTGGAAATCGGGGATCCTCGGGAAGATCGGTGACGATCGGGGGATGGCATACGCGTGTCAGTAGTTACCTACTTTTGCAGAGGTAACCCGGCCTTGTGTTGGCAGAGATCTAACCGTAATGTTAGGTTATTTCTCGGGTCGTCTATTCCAGGGACGTACCCATCGTGGATAGGAAGTTCCTTAGCCTGACCATTTGTTGGAAATCCAAAGAAACAATACGATCTTGTACGGTTTTAGTTGTAGAACCTATCATTCACTTATGGTGGTCACCACTGTTTGGATGGTAGCTATAGTAGGCATAAGTGCGGAATGCCTATGCTGGCTAAGATCTATATTATACTTTCGAAATGTTTTCTACACTATGCACTAATAAAAATATCAAAAATGATTTGATTTTGCGTAGAAAGCATCTTTGACTATCATAAGAAGAAATCTCCTCCAATTCTGCGTTTGCATTGTGTGTGTGGTGGGAGGTCTTATGGTAGTCTCATTTTCCAAAAAGCATTGCGAATTTGACTTTAAAATTTTTCTGTTGTTTATTTTAAAGATAAATAACTGTTTTACGATCTCACACCAGTCACCATGACTGACTCGGAGTTTATTGTTTCCCTTCTAAACTCTGGGTGCCCACCAATTTCCACACGGGCAGCCTAGAGTTATATTATCAGGATATTCCGGATATTCTGGAGTTTGGAGATAAGCTGGATGACGAGACGTAGTATTTGTATCTGATATACTTATTCCGCTGTGTATTCTGTATGAGGACAGGTTATATAACTGTCCATTGTTGTATATTGACTCTGATGATTGATGTATGTATAAACTGATATAGTTCTTTGTTTTAAAAGACTAGTGTTTATCTATTATATATTGTTCCGCTGCGATATGTGAGATTCTGATATTGTTTTCTGTTTCTGTATCTGATGTTATTCTGTTGTTGTTCTTTCTTCTCTTTTTCTTCTTTCTTCTTCTTCTGCCTTTTTCTTCTTTCTAAAACCCTCACTATTGGAGTTTCCGGCACTCGATTGCTCGACAGTCGATAAAGTGAGTATCGATGTCGAATTTTCGAAAGTCGAAAATTTCAGGATGTGACACATATACCGCGATAATTCCGTACTGGAGCGGAATTGGTATTGTGCTAACATCTTTGGATGCAGGGAAACAGGTTGGAGGGATCCAACTGGATTCCTCACCGTATTGATTATTTACAGATATTTTGATATATTCTGTTATCATATTGATATATGATATTGACTGTTGTGATGGACTAATTGATGCTGTTGCATCATCGGATTCAGTTTTGAAAAGTAAAAATAACGACTTTTACTTTAAAAAGGATTTTTAAAGTGATCTTTGAGATTATATGTTCTATTGAATTGTTGAATTGATTTATTTTAAATAAATAAACGTTTAAAATTTTGAAGTTATAAAAGTTAAGATTTTTGTGAATTATGACCGTAAGGTGATTTTTGAAATAAAAGTCGATTTATTTATAAAATGGTTTAAGCTGGGATTTTTTAATAACTATAAACGATTTGTATAGGAAGATTTATAAAATGGATATTTTATTAATAAAAATATTGGACTTATAAAACGAATTTTTATAAGTGTTAAAAAGAAGTATAAAAGGATTTCATAAGTGAATGAAATTAATAGATTTATAACGTGAAGTTATAAAGTGAATAGATGTTGTAGAATAAACGATTTATAAGTAATTTACTTATAAATTAGATTTTTGCACTTAATTGGGATATAAATAGAAATTGCTAAATGAAATGATTTCATAAGTTGAAATTGTTATGAAGTATAAATGTGATTTATAAACGTTGTTTATAAATCTGGAATCACTTATTTTGATAAGTAATTTTAGAAGTCAATAAAAGGAGCATTTTATAAATCGAAGTTGTTAGAAGATATAAAGGTGAATTTATAAACGTTGTTTTATGAATTTGAAATCAATCAAATTTGATGAATGTAATATAGAAGTTATTAAGGGAATTTTATCCACGATTTTGGATAGTGGATAATCCTTGGAATAAAACGTGTAGAAAAGATTGAAATGTAATTATTGAAGTATATTCACGATTTTGGACATTGAATATATTATTGAAGAAAAAAAATGGTTATGTTTGGAAAAGTGACATTTAAAATGAAGTTAATAGTTTTAAAGGATGTTTTAAAACGTGATAAGTATCGAATTCATAGATTTCAACATTTTTATTGTTGAAATAGACGTTTTTGAAAAATAAGGAAATGGTGGACTATAACACTGTTGTTATAGTAAATGATTTCCGAAAGGAAATGTTTTTATGTAGTATTGGGATTTATATATCTATCTTAATTTTCGAATCCCTATACTAGTGATTTTGAGTCGTCGTAACGATGTTTTACGTAACATTCGTTTTGACTCGAATAAATGTGTTTAAAGAGAATGATTTCCTTAATGAATGAATATATACTTAATTTGATTTAAGTATATTGAATATTTTCAAATGTTGAAAATAAATAGATTTGTGAAATAATTATTATTTAATAAGTATGGAAATGCTTTTCCAATATGAAATGAACTGTTTTGAGATTTTATCTTCTTAAAGATAAATCGAAAATGAATATTTGAAAACGATTAAAAATCGTATATCAGTATATATTTGAAAATATAAATTCACTATGGAATTTATAAAAGGAAAGGGAAACTGTTTAGAAAAATAAACGTTGATTTATTTTTGAAGTGTGGAAATAATATATCTAGTAAAGATATTTTTGAAGATGAAATAATTTGGAAAATTATTTGGAATCTGATGATGTTGCGCATCTTTATTGATAGTTAAATAACCGACTATCAATAATTACCTTGAGTAGGTATTTGTTGTGAATTGGATGAATTTGAATGCCACACTTATTTTTAAATAAGCGCTCACTATTCGGGTTAGCCGGGAAAGGACCATGGGGTCGTATAACCCATTCCGAATATGTGATACGTCGTTATGAATTGCATTCGAAGACCGGTGTTGAAGACCGGATATTTTTGAAAACGGAAGGATTACCGTCGAGTTACTCTACATCGGCTGATCTCCGATTTAGAGGTTTTATCACCCTTAGTGACGGGAAGTCCTGACGTGATTGAAAATTATCCGGATATGCAAGGGCTTCGTGAGAAGTGCCTTCGGTTCTGTTCGATCCCGGAACAGACTTGTATGGATTGTGTGTCTGACGTTACAATTTGAGATATAAAGCTGATTTCTTTCAAATACATTTCTGTTGGTGGCGGAGAATTTATTCTCTTAGCTTAACACCCTTCTCTTAGACGTACGAGCTCAGAGGTTATGTAGTTGAAATTTATCAGCAATATATCCTAATTTGGTAACGTGGCATACTGAGTGTTGCTGTGAAATGATCAGTGTTTGATCATTTGTGATATGATCATTTGTTTGATCTTATATCTTTGTGATCATAGGTTGATCATTTTGTTTGACCCGAAGCAGGGCTTTTTGAGAAAGCGTAGCTTTATGGACGAGACTTCGTCGAACCTCACACCCCGGAAATGGTCGAAACAGGAAGGATGCAGCAAGGTTCTAGGGAGTAGCGCCCCTTAGTGTATGTCATTCCTTCTGGATAAAGGTGGTATCATGGTATGGAGCCCAGATACTTAACCTCTGTGGTTACTGCATTATTATTTCTATGTGGTTTGTTGGAAATCAGGGATCCTCGGGAAGATCGGTGACGATCGGGGGATGGCATACGCGTGTCAGTAGTTACCTATTTTTGCAGAGGTAACCCGGCCTTGTGTTGGCAGAGATCCGGTTAGGTTCTCGGGTCGTCTATTCCAGGGACGTACCCATCGTGGATAGGAAGTTCCTTAGCCTGACCATTTGTTGGAAATCCAAAGAAACAATACGACACTTGTACGGTTTTAGTTGTATTACCTGCTATGGAATGTGGCGGTAACCTGCTATTGAACATAGTAGCTATAGTAGGCATAAGTGCGGAATGCCTATGCTGGCTAAGATTAATATTATACTTTCGAAATGTTTTCTACACTATGCACTAATAATAATATCCAAAATGATTTGATTTTGCGTAGTAAGCATATTTGACTATCATAAGAAGAAATCTCCTCCAATTCTGCGTTTGCATTGTGTGTGTGGTGGGAGGTCTTATGGTAGTTTCATTTTCCAAAAGCATTTCGAATTGACTTTAAAATTATCTGTTGTTTATTTTAAAGATAAACTGTTTTACGATCTCACACCAGTCACCATGACTGACTCGGAGTTTATTGTTCCCTTCTAAACTCTGGGTGCCCACAAATTTTCCACACGGGCAGCCTAGAGTTATATTATCAGGATATTCTGGATATTCTGGAGCTTGGAGATAAGCTGGATGACGAGACGTAGTATTTGTATCTGATATATTTATTCCGCTGTGTATTCTGTATGAGGACAAGTTTATATAACTGTCCATTGTTGTATATTGACTCTGATTGATGTATGTATAAAATGATATAGTTCTTTGTTTTAGAGATTATTCATTTATCTATTATATGTTGTTCCGCTGCGATATGTGAGATTCTAATATTGTTTCTGTTTCTGATGTTGTTCTGTTGTTTCTTCTTCTTCTTTCTTTCTTCTCTTTTTCTTCTATCTTCTTCTTCTTCTATTTTTTTCTTCTTTCTTAAAACCATAACTTTTCGGGTTTCCGGCATTCGATGGCTCAGCAGTCGATAAAGTGAGCATCGATGTTGAATTTTCGAAAGTCGAAAATTTTCGGGATGTTACAAGTTGGTATCAGAGCATATGGTTAAGCGACAACCCTGCTCTGTTGGGTGTTACTCATTAGAGATAGAGTCAGTAGTACTCTAGAATGAGTGGAGAGTAATAATATATACGAGCGCGTATTTGTTAGTGAATATGAAATTGTTTTATATTGTGTTTGCTTATCCGTTGAGATGTTTATGAGTTTTGGTCGGTATGTGGGACGCCATATTATCGATAGAGATTTCTAAACACTTAAACGAGGCAAGACGACATAGTACTGTTTTGAATAGGGTGAATGAAATAATTTTACCCAAAACTATTTTTGTATAAAAAAGAAATGATTTTCTATGAATTACTATAGTATATGGTTGCATGGATGTTAGGAAGTAATAATAGTAAATTATCATCACTGAAATTGAATAAGAAATTGGAATCGTAATTCCAAAGTTAAGAAATAAATTCACATACGAATGAAATTTAAGAATATAAATTATAAATGTGAATTGTAATTTAAAACGGAATTCCAGAGAAGTTTTTGGAAATGTTTTGAAAAGAATTTGAAAATTTTGGAGATTTGGAAAGTTTAAATTCCTTTTTGATTTGAAAATGAATTTCGAAGGTTTTGGAAAGTATTTTGGAGAAATGAAAGCTCTAAACTCTTGTCGGTCGCTGGAAAATAATCCTGATGATGATGGCCACATCATTAGAATTCATTTTCGGGTTTCCAAAAGAGGAATTGCTGCCAAATTGTTTTAAATGAAAGTTGTTTGGAAAATTGAGTTTTGTTTTGAAAATTCAAAAGATAAATTTGAATTGTTTTCAAAATGGTTTTGAAAGGTTGAAAGGACTCTGGAATACTGTATAAGAATATTTATGGAATACGATTGAATTTATAACTTATACAAATAGAAATTGTTAATGTAAATTATGTAATTGTGATTGGAATTAAAGTTCATTAACAAATGAAATATATAAATGTGAATTGAAAGTATAAGGAAATAAATTCATATATGAACGAAAACTATGAATACGAATTGTAAATATGATTCATAAATGAAAATAGAATTCCAAAAAAGATAATTGAAAATAAAATTCCTTAATAAAATGGAATTATGAAGGTGAATGTATAAATGATTGTATAAATCAAGATGTAAATAAGTTATTAACTTATAGAATATTTGAAATCTGATTGGAGTGGAATTCAAATTGAAGACGAATGAATTAGTAATTGGAACTAATTTAAGATAGTGCAGTTGTAAATGACAGATAATTGATAAAATTCAATATTTCAGAATTGAAAGTAAATTGAATCCAAATTAGATTGGAATTGTGAATTGAACTCAAATGGGAAGTTGAAATGTGAAATTGAATTCAAATAAAATTTGAGATGTAAAATTGAAGATAATGGATATAACTTCAATAGTGAACCAAAGATGATATAAGTAGTTTATATTGAAAATTTGTAATTGAATTTGCAAAATGATTTGAATGCTGTAACTAGATATAATGGCTAGTAGGATATACAGGTGTATAAAGGGATTGGAAAATTTATTTCACAGAGAATTTGAATTGCTCGAAAAAGGTACGTATTTGAATTATAATATGAGTTTTTGATGATTTCTCTCTAGCCGCTTGGCTTTTTCTTTTTCTTTTTGAAATCTGAGAGTCCGTAGGGACGTTTTGTAGTCGTACCGTATTAGCCGCGCAAAGGAGACGCTGGCGAAATTTTTCGAAAATTTCGAGTGTTAGAAAATTTTGAGAAATTTTGGAAGTTTAAAAAAATTGAATTTAAACTCGAATTTGAATTTAGAAGTTAAACAATGTTGTTTGAAACTTAAAATTTAAGTTGGAAAATTAGTTGAGATGATAACGAATCTTTAGTAGGAAGATCCGTTTGAAAAGTGATAAAACAATTAGATTGTGGAAAATAGTAGATGAGTTAAGGACCATCTTCTTCCTAACTTGTAATTTCGAGGACGAAATTCTTTTAAGGGGGGAAGTCTGTAACGACCCAAAATTTTTGATAATTAAAATTCGAATATTTAATTAATTTTAAATATTAATAAATGAATTTAAGAAGTCGAATAATTTATTATTCGAATATTGGATTTAATTTGGTCAATTTAATCGATAATTTAATAAGTGAAATTCCAGAGATAATTGAAAATTGAGTTTAATATGATTGAAATTGATTTGGAAAATTTTATTTAATCATACTGGAGTTATAGAGATGTTACAGGACTTTTAAAACTGAATTTAAAGTTAATCTGTGAAAATTGAATATTTTAATATTTAATTATCGACTGTAAAAATAGCCAATTTTCGAACAGTCTCAGAATTGAACGAAACCAGTTCCATTGGATCCGTAATAGTTAGTTATTATCGGATTTCAATTTTCGTATCAATCGGAGTTGTCGTTTGACCATGGCAGCTTGAAACGCATCGAATTGTTTTTAATTTTAAATCGTCGAGTTAAAATAGTCATTTTTCAAACGGTCTCGGATTTCGACGAAACCAATTTCATCGGATCCGTAATGTGATATTATTGTAAGATTTCAAATTTCGTAATTTTTGGATTTACCGTTTGTCCGGTACAAATTAAAACGTCTCGAAATCGATTTAAATCGGTTTAATTTAAATTGATCGTTTAAATCCATATCTCACACAGACGATCGAATTAGCTTCCGAAACCTGTTCCATTGCGTTCGGAACGCGGGATAAACCCCAGAAACGCTAGTCACCGCGCGTAAATCGGAGATTTGAAAATCCCGGATGAATAGTGTTTGATAAAACTCTATAAATATACCCATTTTTCTCACAAAAAAATAAAAGAAAAAAAGAATTAGGGTTTGTGAACGTAGCCGCCACTCCCATGCTGAACGGCCAGCAAGTTCCCTCGTTCTTCCTCGAATTCCTACAAATCCACTCATCAATTAGACGAATGTTCAACATCAAAGTTGAAGAGCACGCAATGAGCTTCGAATCTATACGGATAGGATCGGTTTTAATGGCTTAGATCATCGGCAAATCCACCGTGAAGTCACGCGTTTAATCGCGTTTATCGAGGAAATGGCAGAGCCGCGCATGACCGGTCATGGGGTGAGAGTGGAGCTCGACGTCAGCTTCGAGATAAGGGTCTCCGATCATGATATAGGCGAGTGTAGTGGCCTCGAGCGTTAGGGTTTTGGGGCGGCAATCGTTGGGTTCTCGCGTTCGAGTACGAGCCTGGGAGAAGAAGCTTCAGGGGACGGCCTGATTTGGTCAATGCAGAAATCAACGGTCTGGAAATATGTTGGGTTTTAAATAAATTTAATAAGTTGTAAATAATTATATTTATAATTGTACAAACTTTAAACTGCGATATCTCTTTCGTACGAGGTCCTTTTCAGACGAGATTTTTTGCGTCGGGATCGTAGTGATGAATACTACGCAATGCAACTGATTCGGAGTCGTTTGGAGCTAGCGGAAATTTCGGGTAAAATTAAACGCCGTTTAATTTTATTCGAAATAAACGCTGAAATCAGATTTAAAATCACGGTGAGATCTTCTCACTCAAATTGAATGTGGAATTTTTACAGTTATTTATTGATTGACTGTTTGGATGTGATATTAGATATTATAGGATATATCTATATATATAGCAATATATACATATTGGCATATGTATATATTGGATTGATTGATTCCCGCCTCGTATAGCGGATGAGACCCTATTGCGCCGTTAGTAAGCGGATTTAAAAAAACCCATATACCGCGATAATTCCGTACTGGAGCGGAATTGGTATTGTGCTAACATCTTTGGATGCAGGGAAACAGGTTGGAGGGATCCAACTGGATTCCTCACCGTATTGATTATTTACAGATATTTTGATATATTCTGTTATCATATTGATATATGATATTGACTGTTGTGATGGACTAATTGATGCTGTTGCATCATCGGATTCAGTTTTGAAAAGTAAAAATAACGACTTTTACTTTAAAAAGGATTTTTAAAGTGATCTTTGAGATTATATGTTCTATTGAATTGTTGAATTGATTTATTTTAAATAAATAAACGTTTAAAATTTTGAAGTTATAAAAGTTAAGATTTTTGTGAATTATGACCGTAAGGTGATTTTTGAAATAAAAGTCGATTTATTTATAAAATGGTTTAAGCTGGGATTTTTGAATAACTATAAACGATTTGTATAGGAAGATTTATAAAATGGATATTTTATTAATAAAAATATTGGACTTATAAAACGAATTTTTATAAGTGTTAAAAAGAAGTATAAAAGGATTTCATAAGTGAATGAAATTAATAGATTTATAACGTGAAGTTATAAAGTGAATAGATGTTGTAGAATAAACGATTTATAAGTAATTTACTTATAAATTAGATTTTTGCACTTAATTGGGATATAAATAGAAATTGCTAAATGAAATGATTTCATAAGTTGAAATTGTTATGAAGTATAAATGTGATTTATAAACGTTGTTTATAAATCTGGAATCACTTATTTTGATAAGTAATTTTAGAAGTCAATAAAAGGAGCATTTTATAAATCGAAGTTGTTAGAAGATATAAAGGTGAATTTATAAACGTTGTTTTATGAATTTGAAATCAATCAAATTTGATGAATGTAATATAGAATTTATTAAGGGAATTTTATCCACGATTTTGGATAGTGGATAATCCTTGGAATAAAACGTGTAGAAAAGATTGAAATGTAATTATTGAAGTATATTCACGATTTTGGACAGTGAATATATTATTGAAGGAAAAAAATGGTTATGTTTGGAAAAGTGACATTTAAAATGAAGTTAATAGTTTTAAAGGATGTTTTAAAACGTGATAAGTATCGAATTCATAGATTTCAACATTTTTATTGTTGAAATAGACGTTTTCGAAAAATAAGGAAATGGTGGACTATAACACTGTTGTTATAGTAAATGATTTCCGAAAGGAAATGTTTTTATGTAGTATTGGGATTTATATATCTATCTTAATTTTCGAATCCCTATACTAGTGATTTTGAGTCGTCGTAACAATGTTTTACGTAACATTCGTTTTGACTCGAATAAATGTGTTTAAAGAGAATGATTTCCTTAATGAATGAATATATACTTAATTTGATTTAAGTATATTGAATATTTTCAAATGTTGAAAATAAATAGATTTGTGAAATACTTATTATTTAATAAGTATGGAAATGCTTTTCCAATATGAAATGAACTGTTTTGAGATTTTATCTTCTTAAAGATAAATCGAAAATGAATATTTGAAAACGATTAAAAATCGTATATCAGTATATATTTGAAAATATAAATTCACTATGGAATTTATAAAAGGATAGGGAAACTGTTTAGAAAAATAAACGTTGATTTATTTTTGAAGTGTGGAAATAATATATCTAGTAAAGATATTTTTGAAGATGAAATAATTTGGAAAATTATTTGGAATCTGATGATGTTGCGCATCTTTATTGATAGTTAAATAACCGACTATCAATAATTACCTTGAGTAGGTATTTGTTGTGAATTGGATGAATTTGAATGCCACACTTATTTTTAAATAAGCGCTCACTAGTCGGGTTAGCCGGGAAAGGACCATGGGGTCGTATAACCCATTCCGAATATGTGATACGTCGTTATGAATTACATTCGAAGACCGGTGTTGAAGACCGGATATTTTTGAAAACGGAAGGATTACCGTCGAGTTACTCTACATCGGCTGATCTCCGATTTAGAGGTTTTATCACCCTTAGTGACGGGAAGTCCTGACGTGATTGAAAATTATCCGGATATGCAAGGGCTTCGTGAGAAGTGCCTTCGGTTCTGTTCGATCCCGGAACAGACTTGTATGGATTGTGTGTCTGACGTTACAATTTGAGATATAAAGCTGATTTCTTTCAAATACATTTCTGTTGGTGGCGGAGAATTTATTCTCTTAGCTTAACACCCTTCTCTGAGACGTACGAGCTCAGAGGTTATGTAGTTGAAATTTATCAGCAATATATCCCAATTTGGTAACGTGGCATACTGAGTGTTGCTGTGAAATGATCAGTGTTTGATCATTTGTGATATGATCATTTGTTTGATCTTATATCTTTGTGATCATAGGTTGATCATTTTGTTTGACCCGAAGCAGGGCTTTTTGAGAAAGCGTAGCTTTGTGGACGAGACTTCGTCGAACCTCACACCCCAGAAATGGTCGAAACAGGAAGGATGCAGCAAGGTTCTAGGGAGTAGCGCCCCTTAGTGTATGTCATTCCTTCTGGATAAAGGTGGTATCATGGTATGGAGCCCAGATACTTAACCTCTGTGGTTACTGCATTATTATTTCTATGTGGTTTGTTGGAAATCGGGGATCCTCGGGAAGATCGGTGACGATCGGGGGATGGCATACGCGTGTCAGTAGTTACCTATTTTTGCAGAGGTAACCCGGCCTTGTGTTGGCAGAGATCCGGTTAGGTTCTCGGGTCGTCTATTCCAGGGACGTACCCATCGTGGATAGGAAGTTCCTTAGCCTGACCATTTGTTGGAAATCCAAAGAAACAATACGACACTTGTACGGTTTTAGTTGTATTACCTGCTATGGAATGTGGCGGTAACCTGCTATTGAACATAGTAGCTATAGTAGGCATAAGTGCGGAATGCCTATGCTGGCTAAGATTAATATTATACTTTCGAAATGTTTTCTACACTATGCACTAATAATAATATCCAAAATGATTTGATTTTGCGTAGTAAGCATCTTTGACTATCATAAGAAGAAATCTCCTCCAATTCTGCGTTTGCATTGTGTGTGTGGTGGGAGGTCTTATGGTAGTTTCATTTTCCAAAAGCATTTCGAATTGACTTTAAAATTATCTGTTGTTTATTTTAAAGATAAACTGTTTTACGATCTCACACCAGTCACCATGACTGACTCGGAGTTTATTGTTCCCTTCTAAACTCTGGGTGCCCACAAATTTTCCACACGGGCAGCCTAGAGTTATATTATCAGGATATTCTGGATATTCTGGAGCTTGGAGATAAGCTGGATGACGAGACGTAGTATTTGTATCTGATATATTTATTCCGCTGTGTATTCTGTATGAGGACAAGTTTATATAACTGTCCATTGTTGTATATTGACTCTGATTGATGTATGTATAAAATGATATAGTTCTTTGTTTTAGAGATTATTCATTTATCTATTATATGTTGTTCCGCTGCGATATGTGAGATTCTAATATTGTTTCTGTTTCTGATGTTGTTCTATTGTTTCTTCTTCTTTCTTTCTTCTCTTTTTCTTCTATCTTCTTCTTCTTCTATTTTTTTCTTCTTTCTTAAAACCATAACTTTTCGGGTTTCCGGCATTCGATGGCTCAGTAGTCGATAAAGTGAGTATCGATGTTGAATTTTCGAAAGTCGAAAATTTTCGGGATGTTACAATAGTATTCCGCTGTGTTGATATCTGTGATAGTGTTTGTATTGTATTGAGTTTGTAATGTCTAGATAGATGTTTATAACTGTCTAGTATGTATTGTAATCTGTGTAAACTCTGATAAGTGTTGTATATTATGTAATACTTTTGTTATTAATATAATTTATTCGTTCCACTGTGTGAGATTCTGATGTTGTTTCTTTTCTCTTCTCTTCTTTTCTCTTTTCTCACCCCTTTCTTTCTTATAAACGATGCGACTTTCTGGGCTATGGAAGTCGGGTCGTTTCAAAAATAGATTATAAAAAATATAAAAAGAGTTTATATAATAAAATAGTTTATATAATAAAATAGTTGTATATTAAAATAGTTATAAATTAAAAATAGTTTATATTAAAATAATTAGTATATTAAAACAGTTTTATATTAAAAATAGTTTATACTAAAAATAATTCATAAAGTAAAATATTTTATATATTAAAATACTTAAAAAAATAAAAAAAATAGTTTCCACAAATTTCACAAATCGATTCAGATCAACTCGAATTCCAAAATTCAATTTAATTTAATCTCAATTCACCAATTTCAATTCAGTTCAAAACCATTTAAAATTTATATCGATATTAAATACATATATAAACTACAATTTAAACCATTTCAATTTCAATAGATTTCAAAGCTTAAATTCATTTATATTTCAAATTCAACCTTACCATTATTTAATATTGAAAAATTCACTTAGTCGATCCAATATCATTTAAATAAAACCTTAAGTTACAATTTATGTAAACTAAATATTCCCTTCAATTTATTTACTTGAAATATTCATTTAACCACTTTAAATCAAAATCAAGTTATAAATCATATCTTTAAAATCTCAAATTTAAGTTTCAAATCGGTTTTTTATTTAAGAAAAATTCAAATAAATTTTAAATTAATTTCTATTTCTCTTTCCAACTTAATTTATTAAAATTATTATAAAATCTATATAAAAAATATAATATCTTAAAATCAATATTTATTAAAACCACGTATATTTCCTTCTAAAACCTTGGAAATCATTTCAGAATATATATATATATATATATATATATATATAGACCAACGGTGTCTGTATATAATTTTCTATCATATGGTCAAGTGATATAGATATTTATCATTTCAATCTGCAATTTAAATATCTACGGGTATATATCTTTTCAACCCGCAATCCCAATTCAATGTCAACGAAAATCGCTTGGTTTATCATTTCAACCCATAACGATTTTCTCCTATTCTACAAGATCGTTCGGGTATGTATCATTTCAACCCATCGGGAATTCTATACTAACAGAGAACTTGCAGAGTGAGAACAATGATGAAAATAATATAACATATCACTAACAGGCATTTATATCATCAATAACAAATTATAAATAACAGATAATGGTGTTAGATGTCACAGGTGATCAGTTACAGATAATGACATATATATAGCAATTAAATAACTAACAGCAGCATATTTCAATTGTTGTTTCAATTGGAATCAAATCTAATAAATATAAGAACGTTAATCGTGAGTGATTTCTCACCTTTCGAGGCTAGAGATAAATGAGAATGAGATGAATTACGAATCCAAGCACGAACTCCAAAGCAAAGCACAATGGACACGAGTTTGACGGACAAGCTGATAGATAAGGAACTGATGAAATAAATCAAAATCTGTTTGATATAGACTGAAACGAAATATATAATATATTAGTTTATTATTAGTTTATTAAAATCAATATTTTTATTTTACGCTAAATATTAAAATAATATATATATATATTATATTTAAAAATCAATACTTACATATATATATATACACACTTTAAAACTGGGGTCCAAGTATATATTTTTTATTTATTTAAAATAGATATATATGTGTACTTACATCTAAATACACAACTTGCATACATTATAACGTATACATATTATACATCAAACTTGAGATGTACTGACAAATAAAATGAGTATATATATTTATCAAAAATCATTGTCTCTTAAAACACATCTTATATAATCAAAATATCTATATGTATATAAAAAAACTAGTGCGAACCCGTGCTTCGCACACGGGTGGCAAAATTATTTTTATTGTAGTTGAAAAATTAAATTACTTTAAAAAATAATCAAAATATACTATTTACAGTAAACTTTATTAGAGTATGAAATATAAGTTTAAAATTAGTACACAATCCTTGTTGAGTCAATGTAGTAATTTGCACATGGATTTGACTATATTGTTAGTTTATATATAATCTATAAATTTATTCTCACTTTTTAAAAAAGAATTTTTAAAACTAAATATTGAGAATGTTAATGCACGGTAGGTCTAATAATTTTTCTTATTACAAACAGTATAAGCCTTTATTTATTAAAACCTATCACTTGTAGCATCATAAGCCCATGTTCATGATGGAAGAAAGTTTTACGATGCATACAAATTGCCTACATGTTTTGCACCATCCATTGTTAGGAATAATACAACATTCCACACATTGGTAGAAATTTGACGTGTCCTAACTGTAGGGAAAACTTTGGATTTGTTAAAGGATATACTAATATGTATGACACCAGTTACGGCTTAACATGAAAGTTAACAAAATGATTACATTCATTGAATATGTTTGAACTTTATGATGCATAAGAAATGCCAATCAAAAGAAGTAAGAATGGGTCAATATTTGATTAAAAATTTGGTCAGATTTCATTCACCAATTTTCTTATTTTAATTTTATAGTCGCCAACAAATATTTGGTCAAACGTCATGCCAATCAAAAGAGGTGTTTATATTTGCAAATGTTGTAGGAAAGAAAACTTTTTCAAATTTTGAAATATTACCAAATTATAAAATCTCTCAAAAGTGGTATAACATCTTGAATATAGATACAAATCATGGTTGAATCAAGGTAACCTTTGGCAGTAAAAGAAATCAGTGTTGTGATAAAATAAATAAAAGGCAAAATTAACAAATATTAAAAGCTAGTCAGTGCCAAAATTCAATATACGCAAAAAAAAGTAACTACATAGCTTAGAGCACTGAATGCTTACAATTCCAGCGATGAGAATGAACCACATCATTACTCAAAGTTTATAGTAATTATATGCCATGGTAGAAATAATACCAGGAAAATGAAATATATGCATAAGAGCAACAATAGAATTCAATATTTGTTTATTTAAAATAAAAGCACTGCAAAAATAAGAACTTAAAGGTACAATGTTATTTTTCCAATTTGTCCAAACTGTAGCTTCTTGAAATACAAAACAACTATCTATATGAAACAAACAATAGAAATGTGCCATCATCCCTACCATAAAATATCAAGACACGGGTTTCACTATTAATTGCTAAGTCTCATCTTTGCTTATTCCTTTATTCCATGATCTTGATATCCATAATATATCAAAATCAGTATGCTTCAATTGTGAAAGGATGCTTCAAGTATAGTTCTTAACTGGTGTATTGAGAATATCTGAACACCATCATGTTCTTGTTTGTTATGGTAATATTCACACTAAATTGGATTCCACTTTCATAGCTGCAGTTTGCCCAAGCTAGATTGTGTGTTGATTGAGAGAGTAACGTGCATAATTAAAGACTATGTGGTAGTCTATGGCTGCCTCAGACAATGCACAAACATTATCAGTTAGTTATTGTTACTTGAATCAACATTTAGTACTACATCATTGTCAAAAGTAAGCCTAATAATCATAATCCCCATTTAGTGTCGCACATCTAAATTCTTCTGCTCTATTAAGTTAATTTGATTCGATAAATTTCTATAAACAATATGAAGAAAAAAGTGGAGGAACGAAAGATTTCTATATGCCAAATGAGAAAATGAACATTACAGGTAATCCTGAACATGCACAAATTCATGCATCCCGTTTTCATAGATGTAATCTTATTCTTTATATACGGAAAATAAACTAGGCACGGAAGCTCTCTTAAATTAAATACAGCCTTTTGTTGTGTTAATCACATAGTTTCTCACTAAACATTTCATAACATGCACGTGGGAAGCACAAATAACACGCTCAATGTTTAATGACAGAAGTTAGTGAAACGATAAACATAATCACATCACAGATAATGCAACCTTCCTAAATGAAAATCGATGGTAATGTATTAAAATAAAAAAGAGTTAAAACACTACAACTTACAACACTGGAGCTAGCAAGTGGATAGAAATGACATATTTCTTTATTTTCTAAGTTCAAAGAAGATTTATTCATTACATGATTGGATTCATTTTCCTTCGTGATGACATCCTTCATGGAGAGCAACAATATTAAATATTATTAGGTCGGATAGAACGTAGTGTGTGTATGGTTGTTTTAAATAGGAAAAATCATATAGAAAATGATTATTGTTTCCTTTTCATTTAATTTCCAAAATTATTCTTTATCACTTTAATTATTCATAATCATATAAAAATAATTTAATCAATTTTTCTAAGAAGAATAATTCATTCAAAATTAGAAGTGTCATGCTTATTCAATAATTTAACATTAATCGGCCAAGGTAAATAATTCAAATTGTGCTGTTATATCAAAGTTTATAATGAGGCAACAATACTAAAAAACTTTGTTCCTACAGCACACACTGACTCAAGTGAAAATATATAATTCACCTGTTCCGGTGATGAACTGGTTGAATTTATTCAAACAATTGCGCTATTTTGTAATTTTTTGAATATATTTGACCAACTCAAATGGCTATATATGCTTTCACTATTCTGTTGATGAATGTCAACTTACAAAATTGAATATTCAAATGACCATATACACCAATAGTTTTGCCATTTTATAAAGGCAAAATAAAAAGAACATAAAAATAGGCCAAAATGGATAAGAGATGAGAGACGTAATTTTTTATGGTGTTAAACATAAATTACGAATATATGTGAAAATAATTTGAATATCTTCAGCCATGGAATCAGTCAGATTAGAGGAATGTGGACAGTTAATTATGTATTCAGTTACATAAAAAATCAATTATACCAAATTATCAAAATATTATACTGAAACTATCAAAGATAACTTCGCTTATGTTAAAAAATCAATGTTACATTAAGTTTTAAAAAATAAAATAACATAGCCAAATTAATACGTACTTGTGTCAATAGGAAAATAATCTACCCTCAAAAATACCAGCCACTGTCTTTGAACAACCATGTGCAAGCAAATAAATTTTTCGTAGAACATAGCTATGAGACATGTTAGTGGCAAGCAATTCATGTCCAATATGATGAAAGAATATAATAAGTTATCAAATGAAATACCATTTACTTAGCAGTTTCAGTTTGACTAAAAAAGGTATCGAGTACCGTGGGAAATATAGAGCATAAATAGTTTTAAAAAATAATCTTTGTAAGCTCTGTCATCCATGTAATAATAGTGGTAAGCTTAGTAAATTCTCACGGCATTTGGCATATTGTGACTTAGATATATATTTTGGACATAAGCAGTTAACGTGACATATATTTGGTTGTGTTAACCTCGTTTTTTAAATGCTTTAATGATGCAGCCCAGAAGGATGCCCAGAATGATGAAGAGTTAGGTCGCGCACGACCTAACGAATCCTTTAAGTCATTACTGATTGATGAAGCACAAATTGGTAAAGTGTTAGGTCGCGAACGACCTAACAAGGCCTTTAGGTCGCACCAACGACCTAGTGAAGATCGGCAACGACCTACTGAAGACTTAGGTCGTGAACGACCTAACAGGGACTTAGGTCGTGGACGACCTAACGGGTTTGAGAATGGCAAGCTAAAGCAAAGAGATAGGTCGCTGGAACGACCTAACATGTTTTTAGGTCGTGTACGAACTAACGAGTTAAGAAATAGGTCGTTGGAACGAGCTAACAGATTACTACGACTTAATAAGTCACGACCTATGCTAGGTCGCAGGAAACTGTCACGACCTATGATAGGTCGCAGGAAACAGGAACGACTTAAGATAGGTCGCTGGGTGATCTGGAGAGATAAGTCGCACACTATAAGTCGCGAGGACATAGGTCGCAAGACTTAGGTCGCGCAGTTTTATAAAGCGCTCTTTTAAGTCGCTGATGAAGCCTGATGCCGTTGATTCTTAGGCCGCTTTAATCCAGGCCATTGATTTTGCAAGCCGCTTGAGATAGATCGCTAATGAAGTATAAGTCGTTTGTTTTCGGTCGCGTACGACCTAATTTGAGTCGTGAGAAGTTGTTAGGTCGGCAACGACCTAAGTGATGTATTTTCTGTTTGTAATTTCTGTTTGTTGATAGGTCGTAAGTCGTGTACTGGGTATGTCGTGGGTCGGAGGCTATAGGTCGGAAACGACTTAAGTGTTGTAATTTTTGTTTTTTTTCATGTGTTGTAACTTCTATAAATAGGCCGGTGGTGCCATTTGTAATAGTTTAGTTGATTGGAAATAAAACTCTTGTTTTGTTAGCTTTGTGCTTTCACCAAATTGGTAGTCGAGTGTTGTGATATCCCGGAATTTCAGGAGTTTAAAATATGATAATCTCTTAATTTAAATAATTTAAAATTTGAAAAAAATTGTTATTCTCAAATATAAATAACCAAATAAAATTAAATGTGATGTTTTAATTATGGTTATAGATTTATAATTATTTAAATTGTATTATTTTATAAATTTGATTTTAAATAGACTTATCATTTCAAATTTAATAAGTATTGTTTAAATATATATATATGTATACCTTGAGTTGTTTTTGAATGAAATAATTAATTTCAAACTTAACAATGTGTTTATTTAAAATATGAATGTTGAGTTGATTTTCAAATTAGATTTTAAAAGTAAAATTTGAATTTGAATCTGGATTTAAAATTTGAATCCTTAGGAGATAATTATTTTAATATATTTTGATAAGAAATGTATGAATAAAGTTTTTATTAAAATAAGATTGTTAATAATTAATGAGAGGTCATTAATTAGGGATTATTAAATAATCAATTAATGTGAAAATTTTAGCGTGAGCAACTCGAAGCATGAGGGTTTTATCTTGGGTGATTTTGAGATGGGCTCGTGTAGGCTTTTGGTTTCAGTTTAAAAGCTGACAGGTTTTAAAATTTGGTTTTAAAACTCTTATGATTTCTTTATAAATAAAACATGTTCTTTAACATTTGTTTTAAAAAGGTTTTTAATTTTGTTAAAGTTAAGTTGTTAATTCAAATTTAAATCTTTAATTTGAAATGAATTAAAGAAAGATTTTAAGGTAAAAATGTTTCAAGCTTTGTTAATAATAATTGAGTTGTTAAATGTTAATACTTTAATTTAGAAAGTAATTAAGGTTTAATGATATAGGAGTCATTAAATTAATAAGGTAATTAAAGAGTAATTTAATAATTTAATTAATTAATAATCTAGTGTTAATTAATTAAATAGTTAGGATGATAAGTTAATTAATTGAGTGTTAATTAATTTGGGACTTAGGATCATTTGTTTAAATAAGTATAGATTTTTAATAAATGATTAGAAATTAATTAATCTTTAATCACTTGATTAATAATTTCTTTAAAGGGTAATCATTAAAGTTTATGTGTAATTTTTTTTTCTACTAATTATATTACTCATTTAGTTATTTTCATCTCATAATTATAATCCCAGAATTAAACTTTCATTCCCTTCTTAAATGAATCAACAATATAAAGTATAATTAAAGGGTAATCATTAAAGGGTTTAACCATTAAAATTCAAACTGCATCCATTCTAATAAGTTTTAACCACTTCTCTAATTTTTCTAAGCATCTCCTATACCTTCTTCATCACTCAGAAGAATCCCAAGACTTCTCAATTCATGAATCAACATAATTTACTAAAAATCCCTTTTTAGTTCAATTCTAAATGGCAATTTTAACTAACACCTAAAAATACAGATTCTTAATTTAAAAATCTAGTTTTTATTATTAATTTTGTTTTATGATACCGAATCACAAGTTTAACATATTTGAGTTTTTCACTTTTATGTATATGCACAGATATATTTTGGTTACAGAGAAACTTAACTTTATTTTTTTGACTTAATTTAAATTTTTAAACATTAGTATATAATAAATCAAACAATTCTTGTTTGTAAATTAAGTCCTAAACAAAACTAGATCAAGTGATAAGGAATTTCGAACAGAATTTTAAGCCTGGCAACCAAAACAAGAATAGAGCAACCAATACATCATATTGTCACAGCAGATTCCACTATACATACATGCAATACATATTTGTCACAAAGATTTAACATGCAACTTATTTATAATTTAAACTTTAGAAATAGTGATGTTACTCACCATTTAAAATAGAGACAGAGCCTGAAACAGGATCTTGAAGACTGGAATTGATAAAATGCTTGAGTTTGTACATTTTAATACTTTTGATCTGGAAGTCCTTTGAAAGCTGAAGTTTGAAGAATTTCGAAATCCAAAGCTTTGATTCAAAATTGCATGCTTGCTTCCAGTTTTGAGAAGAATGCAGGTAGGCTTGAGATGATTCCAGATTGAAAAATGAAGGCAGGCAGACTTTTGAATATGATGCAGATTCAAAGAGTATTTGCAAGGCCTTTTGATTTGGGAACTTGATTACAGATTGTTTTTGTTGAGATTTTGTTACAGGCTGAAAACTATTTACCTAAAGTATTTTAAAACTATAAAGTTATTTATTTAAATATCTTTGAAAAGTTCATATTAAATTAAATCTAAATTTAATATATAGATTCAAGTTTGTTTTTAAAACTTAGATTGGAAATAAATGTTTTAAATGTTAGTTATATTTAAATGTTTGAAATTAAAAAAAAAGAATTTGATTTAAACTCTTTGTAAAATTCTTTTATAAATATAATTCTTCAACATGTAAAAGTTTTTAAATTGGTATTTAAACTTTGTTTAAACAAATTAGTATTCATTTTAAATCTAGAATTTAAAATGAAATTTAAAAGTTAAATTTGAAATGGATGTTTTCAAATGTATTTAAGAATGATAATTTAACCTTTGATAAGAAAATGTTTATCTTAAAGTAATTAAAGATTTGTATTCATTAAATTTATAAGGAAATTAATGGATAATTAATTTATTTGATTAATTAATCATTTAGATTAATTAAATAGGTAATTAAAGGTTTAAACTAATTAATTAATGATTAAGATTAATTAATTAGGAATAATAATTTTATAATTAAGGATTATAAATTAGAGTATTAATTAATGGTTAAGAATTAATTAATAAAGTAATTAAATATTAATTAAGTAGGGTTAACACTTAATTAATTAAATAATTAGAGATTAATTAATTGGTTATTAAGATTTATTAATTTGGAATTAATAATAATTAATCTAAGTTAATTACTTAAGAAAAGTAATTAAAGAGTTATTAATAGTTAATGAAGTCATTAACCATGGATTATTAAATAATTAATTAATGTGGTTAATTTTAATAAATTAATTAGATTAATTAATTTAAAGATAATTAATTGTAGAAATTATTTAAATACTTATTGGAAGTAATTAAGAATCAATTACTTATTGTAATTAATTAAGTTAATTTGATTTAGTTAACTTAATTAATTAAGTTTAATTAATTTATAATAATCAAGAGATGATTTGATAATAATTACTTAATGTAATTATTAAAGTATGATTATTTAGGGAAGTAAATAATAAGATAATTACTGGAAGTAATTAATTGATTGGTTATGTATTAAGGAAAGTAATTTAAGTTTAATTACTTGTGAATTAATCAAGAGATTAATTAAGGAATTAATTAAGGAAGTAATTAATTTAGTTAATGAAAGTAATTAAGGGTAGTTAATTACTGATTGAAGATTAATCAAGGTGATTAATAAATGTGTTTTAATTAAAGGTTAATTACTTAATGTAATTAATTTAATTAAGTAATTAATAATTAATTTGTAATTAAGGATCATTAATTAATATAATTAATGATGTAACTAAGATTGATTAATTAAGAAGTAATTAATAAATGAAGTGATTAATTAATGTAATTAATTAAGGATTAATGTAATTAATTATAGTTGATTAATTTAATTAATTATAGTTAATTAATTAATGAAGTAATTAAAGGTTAATTACTATAAGTGGTTAAGGATAATTACTTGAATACAATTAAAAGGTAATTAAGGGATGATTAATTGATTTGAAATTAATAAATGGTTAAGTAAGCGGATTTATAGAATGAAGTAATTAATTTAATTTACTTTAAATTAATTAGAGATGATATAAATCATTACTTATGGATGAATGATAACATGGAATGCTTTGCATTGATTGATATCTCTGATGAGATATATGCTGTGTGATATGGATGTTAGTTGAATTGTGATGATAATATGGATTATCTGTTATATTGATAATGTTGATTATCTATTATGAATTATCTTTCTATGTGTATAAAGATAATGAATTGAATTGTTTTAACCTTTAAAACAACTTGGCCTTAAAAGATACGTTTTGGATTTCGATGAGACCGAGATCGGGTTTCCGTATACCGGATTTCCAGGTCTGGAGACCCGAATACCACATCGATCCAAATTAACGATAGGTCGTGAATCAAGTGAAGATGAAGATTCAGAGTGCAAGGGTTATGGTCGTTAACTCTGAGGGTGATTCCAAAATGAGTGTAACGAGATAATGCCTTCGGTTTCGTTCGAACCCGGAACGAACTTGTATGGATTGAATGCTTTCAGAACATCGTCAGGTGGACGATGAGCATTCTAAGATAGATGTGTTCTATTTAAAGGTAATCGTAACCTCAAGCCTCACAAACCGGGAATGGCTAAAACAGGGGAGGTGCAGCAAGGTTAGTGGGTAGCACCCAAGTAGGACAAGATTACCTCTGTCTAGATGTCCCTTTATATTTTCGAATTAGTGGTGCGGTTGGTCATGACAACCGTGGGGTATCTTGTGCGGGAATTATCCAGTAAGGGATGTTCCGGCCTTGTGTTGCAGGGGATTGGGCGTGATCCTTGGTACGTTGACCTAGGCCACGTACTGTGACGGGCGGTACCCCGGTAGCCCTGCCATTGTATGGAATCCAAAATCCAATAAGTGATAATGGACTTGATTGTATACCTATGTATGCTGGAATTTAATAATGTAACAATTTCGGCTATTTCATATTTATTTGAAAACCCTAGACCTATTATAATACAATCGAATTTCCTATCAAATGTTTTGGTTAGCGTAAGGTAAAAACTTACCCATGTTTATTTGTGGGGAGTCTTACGTGATACTTTTTCTTTCAAAAGGTTTTGAAGTTAAGCAAGTTTAACCTGTTACTCACACCAGACCCATGTCTGACCCAAGTTGTTTTTTTCTTTTTATAAACTCTTGGGTACTCGAATTTTTAGGAGTAGCCAAGGGATTCAGGTTAGCTTTGATGAGTAATCTGGAGGAGCAATGGAGTAGGAGGCTTCAGCGTTATAGATATAGATAGTTCCGCTGTGTTGATCATGTATAGATCTTTATTTGTATTGAGTTGTAGTAACTAGACAGATGTTTATAACTATCTAGTATGTGATGAGTAATCTGTGTAACTCTGATGTATATGATACTATGTAATATTTTATGTGATATATTATATTTCATTCGTTTCCGCTGTGAGTATCTGTTGTTGTTCTTTCTGTTTCTTCTTTCTTTCTCTTCTTTTCTATTTCTCACCCCTTTCTTTCTTACTGTCGATGCGACTTTCTGGTGAAAGAAGGTCGGGTCGTCACATGAATTAACTATATACATTAATTAATCATAATTACTATTGCTTAAGAAATTATCCTTCAATAATTACCCACTAATTATTTATTAATTAATTACATCCATTTATTTATCACATTAATTAATTAATTAATTAAACTCTAATTATTGAAGGATAATTTCTTAAGTAATAGTAATTATGATTAATTAATGTATATAGTTAATTAAATACTTTAATTAATCATCTCTTAATGATCTTCCTTAATTAATCTTCCTTGATTAATTATACTTGAATTATATATAACTACCATTTAAATTTGGATTTAAAATATGAAATTGGATTTATAATAGAAATTAAAAGATAAACATTTGTGGAAATTGTTTTAAATAAATGAAGACAAGTTTAACTTTAACAAAGTTTTAAAAACATCCTTTTAAATCACATGTTAAAGAAACACTTAATTAAAAAAATAAAGTTTAAATCTAAAAATTTAAATCAGAATTTAAGTTAGTTTGAAATTCTAGTTTTGAAATAAATAAAGTTTGAAATAAAATGTTTTAAACAATTTGAATGTTTAAAATGTATTTTAAATTGATTTGAATTTGGTTTTAAATTTCTTTAATTAAGTGTTTCTTTAACATGTGATTTAAAAGGATGTTTTTAAAACTTTGTTAAAGTTAAACATGTCTTCATACTGTAACGACCCGCCCTTCTATCCACTGAAGGACGTATCGACAATAAGAAAGAAAGGGGTAGAAAATAGAAAAGAAGAGAAGAAAGAAAGAAACAACAACAATGACCTCACAGCGGAACGAATAAATTATATTAATAACATAAACTATTACATAGTATACAACAATTTACAGAGTTACACAGCATATACATCACTTACTAGACAGTTATAAACATCTGTCTAGACATTACAACTCAATACACTACAGAGATACAGACACAGCGGAACTACTATATATATCTACAACGCTGAAGCCTCCTGCTCCATTGCTCCTCTAGAAAATTCGTCAAAGCTAAACCTGAATCCCTTGGCTACTCGTAAATATTTGAGTACCCAAGAGTTTATAAAACAGAAATAAACAACTTGGGTCAGACATGGGTCTGGTGTGAGTAACAGGTTAAACTTGTTTAACTTCAAAACCTTTTGAAAGAAAAGGTATCACGTAAGACTCCCCACAAATAAACATGGGTAAGTTTTTACCTTACGCTAACCAAAACATTTGATAGGAAATTCGATTGTATTATAATAAGGTCTAGGGTTTTCAAATAAATATGAAATAGCCGAAATTGTTACATTATTAAATTCCAGCATACATAAGTATACAATCAAGTCCGTTATCACTTATTGGAATTTGGATTTCCATACAATGGCAGAGCTACCGGGGTACCGCTCATCACAGTACGGGGCCTAGATCACCATACCGAGGATCACTCCCAATCCCCTGCAACACAAAGCCGGAACCATCCCTTACTGGATAATCCCGAATAAAATCACCCCACAGATGGCCGTCGCCAACTGCACCACTAAGCCGAAATAAAACGAGGAACTCTGTAGATAGGGATGACCTTACTCTCAGTGGGTGCTACCCACGAAGCCTTGCTGCACCTCCCCTGTTTTAGCCATTCCCGGTTGATGAGGCTTGAGGTCACGATTACCTTATTAATTTAATTACTCCTATATAATTAAATCTTAATTACCTTCTGAACTAAAGTATTAACCTTTAACTACTTTAGTTATTATTAACAAAAGTCTTTAAAACATTTTATTTTAAAATCTTTCTTTTAATTCATTTTAAATTAAAAGATTTAAAATAGATTACAATTTAACTTTAACCAATATTTAAATCAAATATAAAAAACCCTTTTTAAAATCAAATGTTAAAAACACTTAACATTTATAAAAGAAATTTACAAGATTTTTAAAACCAATTTATTTAAAATCAAACCTTTAAAAAAATATACTTTAACATTTTAAATTTGTTTAAAACATTTAAATTGTTATAAACTTATTTATTTCAAACTAGTGATACAAATTAAATTTGAATCCTTACTTTACAATTTGATTTAAACTTTGTTTTAAATCCTATGGTTTAATTAATAATTAAGCAAGGCAATACCGGTTTTAAAATTCAAAAGCAGTTCAAGGATAGGCTCTGATACCAACTGTAACGACCCGCCCTTCTATCCACTGAAGGACGCATCGACAATAAGAAAGAAAGGGGTAGAAAATAGAAAAGAAGAGAAGAAAGAAAGAAACAACAACAATGACCTCACAGCGGAACGAATAAATTATATTAATAACATAAACTATTACATAGTATACAACAATTTACAGAGTTACACAGCATATACATCACTTACTAGACAGTTATAAACATCTGTCTAGACATTACAACTCAATACACTACAGAGATACAGACACAGCGGAACTACTATATATATCTACAACGCTGAAGCCTCCTGCTCCATTGCTCCTCCAGAAAATTCGTCAAAGCTAAACCTGAATCCCTTGGCTACTCGTAAAAATTTGAGTACCCAAGAGTTTATAAAACAGAAATAAACAACTTGGGTCAGACATGGGTCTGGTGTGAGTAACAGGTTAAACTTGTTTAACTTCAAAACCTTTTGAAAGAAAAGGTATCACGTAAGACTCCCCACAAATAAACATGGGTAAGTTTTTACCTTACACTAACCAAAACATTTGATAGGAAATTCGATTGTATTATAATAAGGTCTAGGGTTTTCAAATAAATATGAAATAGCCGAAATTGTTACATTATTAAATTCCAGCATACATAAGTATACAATCAAGTCCGTTATCACTTATTGGAATTTGGATTTCCATACAATGGCAGAGCTACCGGGGTACCGCTCATCACAGTACGGGGCCTAGATCACCGTACCGAGGATCACTCCCAATCCCCTGCAACACAAAGCCGGAACCATCCCTTACTGGATAATCCCGAATAAAATCACCCCACAGATGGCCGTCGCCAACTGCACCACTAAGCCGAAAGAAAAGGAGGAACTCTCTAGATAGGGATGACCTTACTCTTAGTGGGTGCTACCCACGAAGCCTTGCTACACCTCCCCTGTTTTAGCCATTCCCGGTTGATGAGGCTTGAGGTCACGATTACCTTATTAATTTAATTACTCCTATATAATTAAATCTTAATTACCTTCTGAACTAAAGTATTAACCTTTAACTACTTTAGTTATTATTAACAAAAGTCTGTAAAACATTTTATTTTAAAATCTTTCTTTTAATTCATTTTAAATTAAAAGATTTAAAATAGATTACAATTTAACTTTAACCAATCCTATTAAGGTTTTGGTTAGCGTAAGGTAAAAACTTTTCCATGTTTATGTGTGGGAAGTCTTACGTGATACCTTTGTTTTCAAAAGGTTTTGAAGTTAAGCAAATTTAACCCGTTTACTCACACCAGACCCATGTCTGACCCAAGTGTTTATTTCTGTTTTCCTAAACTCTTGGGTACTCAAATTTTTACGAGTAGCCAAGGGAGTCAGGTTTGCTTTGACGAATTCTGGAGGAGCAATGGAGCAGGAGGCTTCAGCGTTTGTAGATAAATAAGTGGTTCCGCTGTGTTGATCTCTGAGTCTTTTGTTTGAGTTGTATCTTGAATTGTAATAACTAGACAGGCGTTTATAACTGTCTAGTATGTGTTGTATATGTTGTGTAACTCTGATAGTTGTTGTATATATATACTATGTAATATCTTTTGTGATATAATATATTTATTCGTTCCGCTGTTGAGATTTTGATGTTGTTCTTCTTTCCTCTCTATCTTTTCTCTTTTCTATCCCTTTCTTTCTTATTAACGATGCGACTTTCTGGTCAATGAAAGTCGGGTCGTTTCAAGTGTAATCTCCTATCTCCTCTTTCGGATAATCGAGTGCGCTCGATTCAACGACTGCAGAAGCCGATTCACGGAATCTAGTGCACTAGATCAACGTGCGAAGAATCGCAGATCTTTGAACCCGGTATCGTGCACGATCAACGTGTTTGGGATAGCTAGAATTCGGCATCTTCGGATCAACGAATTTGGGCATTTCAGTATTCATCAACTCACCGATCGCTACTTTCATCGATCTACATTGTTTTGTATAATCCGCTGCGTCAGTTTGGTATCGGAGCTTGTTTTAGCGAATCATAGCTAAAATCGAGTCTTGGAGCCAATTCTTTGAAGAATTTTGAAGTTGAAGTGATAGCCGAGCTTGAAGTGAGAAGCCGAGCTAAGTAGAAGTGCTGGAGATCAAATTTGCCTCATTTGGAGAAGTTGTGTTCATCGTGTTCATCGCGAAGTTGCAACAAAGTGGGAGTTTTCGATCCATTTCATTTTGAATCTAAGTTCGAATTGTGTTTGAATTTTGAAGTGTTTGTGAAATTTTCAAGTATGCCGCCGAGAAGAGCTAATCGTCACCAAAACGTAGAAGCTTTGTATCAAAGAGAAGAAGCTGATGAGATGGAGCAAAGAATCAATGAATACTTTAGTGAAAAGCTTAACGAAGGAATTGGTCGGTTAGAGAAGATGATGTTAGAAATGAATCAAAATCGGAGAAGGGTTTCACCTGAATCTAACCATGGGGGAAGTAGAGTCTCGCCACATTCCAATCGAGACAGAAGTGTTGATGATGATCAAAGGCGGGAGGAACGTGAATAATCGTGAACGGAGGAATGCAGATAGAAGGGATGTTGGTGGAAGAAGTGATGGTAGTAGAGATGTGGGTGGACGAGATAGACAACGATATACATCTGATTTTGAAGAGGAGTATGATGGTGGTAGTGTTCATGGACAAGGATGAGGACAAGGCAGAAATCAGTCGGAATATGATCACAAGTGGGAATCTGGGATGAAGACTGAAATTCCAAAGTTCAAAGGAGGTATGCAAGCTGAAGAGTTTTTGGATTGGGTAGCTAATGTTGAAGAAATTTTTGATTTCAAAGAAGTTCTAGAACATCGTAGAGTGAAGTTGGTTGCTACAAGGTTGAGGGGTAGAGCTTTGGCATGGTGGCAGCAAACCAAACTTACACGTGAACGGATGGGATAGTCAAAGGTTGAATCATGGGAAAAGATGAGGAAAATGATGAAAGCCACATTCTTACCTTATAACTATCAGTCGCTTATGTATCAGAGGTTGCAAAACTTGAGACAAGGGACGAAATCTGTGAATGACTATGCTGACGAATTTTATCAACTGATTGCAAGGAATGATATCATGGAAACAGAGGAACAATTGACAGCTAGATTCATTGGGGGATTGAGGATGCAGATCCAGGATATGGTGAATATGTTCGATCCAAGATATGTAGCAGAAGCACATCAAAAGGCGTTGGCTTGGGAGAAACAGGGACGACGAGGAGGTGGTATGTTTACAAATTCCAACAATCCAGTGAAGGGTGTTAGTGGAAGTTCTAATGTTTCAAAAGTTGTTGCAAAACCAGTTGTGAATGAGGTTGGGAAGGCGAAGATCAATAATGGTTTCAAGTGTTATAATTGCCAAGAAATGGGCCACAAAAGTAGCGAATGTCCAAAGCCGAAGAAGAGAGCTATGATAGCGGAGGTTGAGGATGAGGATGAAGAAGCTGAATGTTCCAAGTCACCACCTGATGAGGAGGAAGAAGAAGTGTCGGGAGATGAAGGTTATAATCTAATGATGAAGAGGTCTTGTTTAACACCAAAGCAAGAGGAGGATTGTAGTTGGTTGAGGAGCAATATTTTTCAGTCAACATGTACCATTCTGGGAAAAGTTTGCAAATTTGTTATTGATGCTGGAAGCTGTGATAATATAATTTCTTCAGAGGCTGTGAGGAAATTGGCATTGAAGACTGAGAAACATCCAAAACCGTACAAGCTGGCTTGGTTGAGGAAAGGCGGGGAGGTGAAGGTTGGACGAAGGGCTTGTGTGAAGTTTTCAATTGGGAAGAAATATAAAGACGAAATCTGGTGCGATGTGGTAGATATGGATGTCTGTCATTTGTTGCTGGGGAGACCGTGGCAGTATGATAGAGCGGTGCAACATGATGGGTGTACCAACAGTTACAGTTTCATGTTTGAAGGCACAAAGATTACTCTAGTTCCAAAGAAGCGACAATAGGAGGAAAACAAGTTGGAGGAGATTAAAGAGCTTAAAACTTTGTTATCTTTGAAGGAGTTTGTGAAGGAAGTAGAGGAGGAGCCTGAAGTATTTTTATTGATCGGACGGGAGAGTCAGGAAGTGGTGGAAATACCAGAAGAAGTAAAACCAGTGCTGGAAGAGTTTGATGATGTATTTCCAGAGGAGTTGCCAACGGAGTTACCACCGTTGAGGGACATTCAACATCAAATTGATCTTGTTCCGGGAGCTGTGTTACCTCACAGACCACACTATCGAATGAGTCTGAAGGAACATAAAGAGTTGCGAAGGCAAGTGGAAGAATTGCTTGAACAGGGGCGTGTGCAGGAGAGTTTAAGTCCTTGTGCTGTACCAGCTTTATTGGTACCCAAAAAGGATGGAACGTGGAGGATGTGCACAGATAGTAGAGCATTGAATAAGATCACAGTCAGATACAGATTTCCGATACCGAGGCTTGACGATCTATTAGATCAAATTAGTGGGTCTGTAATATTTTCTAAGATTGACTTGAAAAGCGGTTATCATCAGATTCGCATTAGACCAGGGGACGAATGGAAGACAGCATTCAAGACGAGGGAAGCATTGTATGAGTGGCTGGTAATGCCGTTTGGTCTATCAAATGCACCGAGTACATTCATGAGGGTGATGAATCAAATTTTCAGGCCATACATTGGGAAATTTGTGGTGGTTTACTTTGATGATATTCTGATCTACAGTGCTAGTATAGAAGAGCATGTTCAACATTTGAAGAAAGTGTCAATTATTCTTCATGAAGAACAATTCTATGCTGCTACAAAGAAGAGTGTTTTTATGGCGAGGAGTGTTTTATTTCTGGGGTATGCTGTGTCGGAAGGAATACAGGTTGACCAAAGTAAAGTCGAAGCTATCAGAGCTTGGCCGCAACCCAAGACGATAACGGAAGTTCGTAGTTTTCACGGGTTGGCTTCATTTTATCGAAGGTTTATTCCTCACTTTAGTAGCGTGATGGCGCCAGTGACTGATTGTATGAAGGGTAAACAGTTTGCATGGACGGAGGAAGCAGGGGTTGCTTTTGGGCAAATCAAAGAACTCTTGACGTCAGCACCAATTCTAGTGCTACCAGATTTTCAGCTAGTGTTTGAACTACATACTGATGCATCCAAGGTTGGGATTGGAGGAGTGTTGAGTCAGAGGTGACGTCCTATTGCATATTTTAGTGAGAAGTTATCAGGAGCGAAGATGAGATATAGTACATACGATGTGGAATTCTATGCTATTGTGCAAGCTATTAAACACTGGAGACACTATCTATTTCAGAAAGAGTTTGTTCTTTACACTGACCATGAGGCATTGAAGCATTTACAAGGGCAAGACAAGATTTCAACGAGACATGCATCGTGGATTGCATATTTGCAACAGTTTACTTTTGTTGTTAAACACAAGTCAGGAGTGACGAATCGTGTGGCTGATGCTTTGAGTAGAAGGAATCATTGTTAACAACAATGAAGGTTGAAGTGACGGGGTTTGATATGTTGCCAGAATTATTTGACGATGATCCTTACTTTGCAAAGTTTGTTGATAAAGTCAAGGAGGGAGAGACGGATGAGTTTTTGATGGTAGATGGTTTTCTGTTCAAGGGAAATCGATTGTGCATACCTGATTGTAGTTTGAGAATGAAGATTGTAAAAGAGCTACATGAAGAAGGACATGTTGGGAGAGACCGTACATTATAGTTGATTTCACAGTCTTACTTTTGGCCATCGATGAGAAAAGAGGTTGAGCGATTTGTGGAGAGATGTCATATTTGTCAGGTTTCGAAAGGAACTGCGACCAACGCTGGATTATATATGTCGTTACCTGTACCAACTAAGCCTTGGGTTGATGTGAGTATGGACTTTGTGTTTGGGTTGCCAAGAACACAGCGTGGAAATGATTCCATTTATGTGGTGGTTGACCGGTTTTCGAAAATGGCACATTTTATTGCTTGTAAGAAGATGGCGGATGCTGTTCATGTTGCTCAATTATTTTTCAAAGAAATCTATCGACTGCATGGATTGCCAGAATCTATTGTGTCGGATAGAGATACTCGTTTTCTGAGTCATTTTTGGCTAAGTTTGTGGAAGATGGTCGGAACGAAGCTGAAATTTAGTAGCGCTTACCATCCACAAACTGATGGGCAAACGGAGGTGGTTAACAGATCGTTGGGAAATTTGTTGAGGTGTCTTGTGCAAGATAATCTGAAGAGTTGGGATGTAAAGTTAAGCCAGGCAGAGTTTGCTCATAATCATGCAGTGAATCGTAGTACGGGTTTCAGTCCATTTCAGTTAGTATATTCAAGCTTACCGAAGGGACCGTTGGATTTAACGGTCATACCACAACCAAAGATGACAGTCAAGCGAGCTGCTGATTTTTTTGAAGGATTGACAGAGTGTCATAGGATCGTTCAAGAACGATTGGAGAAAGCGAATGAGAAGTACAAACGATCAACAGATCAGAAACGAAGGAGTGTTGAATTTAATGATGGTGATTGGGTTTATGCAGTGTTAACAAAGGATCGTTTTCCAGTAGGAGCATACAATAAGCTTAAAGCTCGAAAAATTGGTCCGGTGACAATTGTGAAACGGATTAATGAAAATTCTTATAAATTGAAGCTGCCGGAGGGTGTGTACACGTCTGACGTATTCAATATTAAACATCTTGTACCATACCATGGGAGTGAGTTTGTTGGGGAAGAAGAGGGTGCAAATTCGAGGACGAATTTTTCTCAACCTGGGGAGGATGATGCAGCCCAGAAGGATGCCCAAATGATGAAGAGTTAGGTCACGTACGACCTAACGAATCCTTTAAGTCGTTACTGATTGATGAAGCACAAATTGGTAAAGTGTTAGGTCGCGAACGACCTAACAAGGCCTTTAGGTCGCACCAACGACCTAGTGAAGATCGACAACGACCTACTGAAGACTTAGGTCGTGAACGACCTAACAGGGACTTAGGTCGTGGACGACCTAACGGGTTTGAGAATGGCAAGCTAAAGCAAAGAGATAGGTCACTGGAACGACCTAACATGTTTTTAGGTCGTGTACGACCTAACGAGTTAAGAAATAGGTCGCTGGAACGAGCTAACAGATTACTACGACTTAACAAGTCATGACCTATGCTAGGTCGCAGGAAACTATCACGACCTATGATAGGTCGCAGGAAACAGGAACGACTTAAGATAGGTCGCTAGGTGATCTGGAGAGATAAGTCGCACACTATAAGTCGCGAGGACTTAAGTCGCGAGGACTTAGGTCGCAAGACTTAGGTCGCGCAGTTTTATGAAGCGCTCTTTTAAGTCGCTGATGAAGCCTGATGCCGTTGATTCTTAGGCCGCTTTAATCCAGGCCATTGATTCTGCAAGCCGTTTGAGATAGATCGCTAATGGAGTATAAGTTGTTTGTTTTAGGTCGCGTACGACCTAAGTTGAGTCGTGAGAAGTTGTTAGGTCGGCAATGACCTAAGTGATGTATTTTCTGTTTGTAATTTCTGTTTGTTGATAGGTCGTAAGTTGTGTACTGGGTAAGTCGTGGGTCGGAGGCTATAGGTCGGAAACGACTTAAGTGTTGTAATTTTTGTTTTTTTCATGTGTTGTAACTTCTATAAATAGGCTGGTGGTGCCATTTGTAATAGTTTAGTTGATTGGAAATAAAACTCTTGTTTTGTTAGCTTTGTGCTTTCACCAAATTGGTAGTCGAGTGTAATCTCCTATCTCCTCTTTTGGATAATCGAGTGCGCTCGATTCAACGACTGTAGAAGCCGATTCACGGAATCTAGTGCGCTAGATCAACGTGCGAAGAATCGCAGATCTTTGAACCCGGTATCGTGCGCGATCAACGTGTTCGGGATAGCTAGAATTCGGCATCTTCGGATCAACGAATTTGGGCATTTCATTATTCATCAACTCACCGATCGCTACTTTCATCGATCTACATTGTTTTGTATAATCCGCTGCGTCATTTCATAACATAGACATGGACAATCAGTATATGATACTCTCGATATATATAATACATGATAAGTATTGACAAAGAACTGGGTTTCAAGTTGTTTGCCATGAGATCTTACGAAATTAACTCATACATTATTATCAGATTCATATTTTCTATTATGGTTAGTTTCAGGTCATTTGCATGCAAATTAAATCAACCAAAATACCCTAAAAGTAACCATAAAATGATAAACATGAAGTAGAGGTGACCCAAAATGAAATTATGGTAATCAATGTTATTTATATGTTGTTTACAAGTATGTCAATATCCCAAATCAGCAAACAGAAGATTATATTTAGTTTCGATGGACTGCATTTTAGTATAGAGGAATAAGCTTAAAAAATAAAGAATAAATGAAGAAAAGAAGCCATACCATGAAATCAAAAATCAAACATGAGTTCATCGCTTGAATGCAAGAAATAAATTTGATTCTCAACTTGTTGCACTCAATATCTACTCCTGAATTATTTATTAAAAAACTATAAGTGCATCACTTATCATGTTCTGAAGGCAAAATTAACTTCAAAATCCACCGAAACCCATAATGAACAAACAAACAATCTTATAATCCACTTAGCAAGCATTATAATCGTTTGAACAGATTTAATTGGCTAAGCAACTGCAAAAGAATACCTTGATAAATTCAGCCTAATGAAGAAAATGCTTCCAAATTTTTATAGCAAACAAAAATTGTTTGTTGATTTTAACAATGCAAGGGTACCTCTGATAGGAAACTGGATATGTTAAGCTTTACTATTTTATGAAAAAGCAAGGAAAAAATAGCATGAGAAACTTACCATATTAGCTGCTTAGAACATGTTCATAATCGGCCTGGTAGCATAGACCAAGCGTGAAGCATAGATGGAACGACGGTTTTGGAGATGAAATCATTAAAGGATTCAAATAAGCAAGATGGTCAGCCAAATCAGCAGGATCGGTTTGTGTTTTTCAAGAAAAACTTACTTTTCTTTCAGTTGAAATACCACATATTGGATAGCTATGAAGTTAATTATCCATTAATCCCTTGCAATGCAGCAATAAAGCAAATTTATCACATTGGATTATAGTATAGACAATGTAAGCTTGTGAATTGAATTCAATGAAAAGGAAAAACGTGGGCAATGAATTTAAAAGATCCTAAACTTTTATATCAAAAAACAGGTGGGCTAGATATAGGAAATAACATATTCTATCTTAGACATTAGCAGCAGCATGTCTCAAAAACCAACAATGCTAAATATCGAATCAAAGAGTAACATAATATGCACATATAATTTCAGCCTAATAGAGGCCAAACCTGAGGAAATTAGTAGGTATCTTGCATAACATATAGTGTTAATTGCTTCGTTCTAAATAAATATCCAGTTTCTTTGTATCTAGCAGTACAACATTTTTATAGAAAACCGATAGGTACAGCAGAGGGTTAAGACTTAATGAAACCTAAAGTTAGATTTACCATTAGACAAATGAAAATTTATAAGTTGGAAACTAAAAATGTTACCACGATGTCTAACGATAGTTTTAGATTACTTACGCAGATTAGTTTCACCCTTGAAATGCTGAAACATCTCAAATCCGCGATGATGGTGATAGGTTGCGATGAGACGATCTGAAGGCAAACGTTTAAGAAACAAATGCGATGATTTAAGGGGTAATGGGAAGCTGACAACCTTGGACAATGGCATGAAGCTAGGATGGGCAACGGTGGGTTGGACAACGCAGCAGAGATAGATCGACGATGTGGAATGGTTTAATATACGAAGTCGGGCAGTAAATATTCTGGGGGTGAAGAAGTGAAAGGACACATGAAACCATGGGCAATTATAGAAGAAAAATAAAATGAATGTGTGAGGCCAAAACGTCTCAATTTTTGAATTCACCTTGCAGTAAATGAATGATTGCTATTGAGAAATGGAAGGGAACATTCTAGGGTTTGGGGGAGGAGGAAGGAAGTAGAGAGCTGTACGAATAAAAAGAAAGCGGAAAGGAAAAAAGAGACTGTTCATTTCCAAAAATGGGTGGAGGCTTCTATGAGCTTGAAACTGAACTCGCTAATAATATAATAGTATAGATTTAAAACGACTGCACCAGACAATTATGACTGTAATACTTATGTATGAGATCTTATTATTATATATATATATATCATATAAAAAAATCAAAACTTGCCAAACCTTATAGCCTTTATAAATAGATCAAAATAGAAATCAAAGTCTTCATATATCATATTTAAATAATGCTGAGATCCATGCATAAATATACCACCTGAAATACATATTATATGTGTACACTACCTGAAGTCATTTTTTTAAAAAACCAATATAATATGTGTATAGTAATATTTATGTGTTGTTAAATGCATGTTAATGCTACATTAAATCAATACACATTTAAACTCACCATCATAATATATATGCAGCCTTACAAGTATATATATATAATATTCTTTTATATAAATTTATGTTATAACATAATCTGTTAAAATAAAAGGATAAATAAGCCTTTAACGTATATATATATACGTATGCCTTTACAAATAAAAGATTGTTATAAAATGCTTGTTTAGGAGCAAAACCTCAAAGCAATTTGCGTGAAAGAACACATATAAAATCCTTTAGCGGCAAAATTTCATTCTTCACGCATGCATTCAGTTATAAAGTATAGAGATGAAAAATAGTAAACATTTAACAGCCATCTGTGATACTTACAAAACTCACTTACCAACAAAGAGAGATGACACCAAATTGTGCTCATATGAAAGTGGGAAGAGCAGGCTATAGGGTTGGCAACATATGATTTTCACTTCTCTTTTTTTTAGGATGAGGCTGCATGTTAGGGCCACAGGGAGCACGGGGTAGTCTTGCATATGGTGAAGTGGTGGCTTACCGCGGGTTCAAGGAGGTAGTAAGAAGAGTTTGGCGAAGCTACCGTTTGAAGCTCTAGTGGGTGGCGGAAATCGACAGAGGGAGGTTGAAAAGGCAGTTGAGGCATGCGCAGGTCCAAACGACTTATATAAAACTCCATATATAAAACTTTATAACTTAGTTTATATGTTTCTCCAATCATAGAACAAAAGGTAAAAGAAGGAGGTGGGTGGAAAAAAGGGGACAAGTGAGGTAGGTAAAGAAAGAGGAAGACGTACAACTTCACAAATATATGCAGCCGTAGTAGTAATATATTTTCTTTATATAAAGAATGTACAGGAAAATAAATGAAGGGACCAAAAAAAATGAATGAACCACGTATAAAAACGGGGATAGGGAACATATAAAGTCACAGCTTGAATTTGGGAATTGTAAAAGGTAGCAACCATTGGTTTTAACGATGGACAATTAAAAGGTCACAGGAAACCAAAGGATAAAAATTTAGGTACCGATAGGACAAATCGTTTCGTGGTTTCGCCGTGTACCAGACACCCGAAACACACATATGAATATACCGCAGAGATCAGCATGACAAAACGATCAAAATGGTATACAAATATCGATGGTACGATTATCCAATCAAAAGTCGATAATCGATACCAAAAAATGATGTCAATTTGTTGAAAATAAGATAGACGGAGCAAAAGCTGCCCAAATTTGATGAAACGAAATATGACGTCCCACTCAGAAGATGATTTACAAATTTTCTATATAAAAATATTCAGGTTTGAAAACTATTTTATTATCATCAAATATTAACTGATTTAAATTTAAATAAAATTACACAACAGAATTAGCTTCCATATTATTTGATGAAAATTTACAATTTGCTATGTTTAAGTAAACGTATTCCAAATATTAAATTTTCATTCCAAAATTTAATTATTTAAAATTTCACAAAAATCCAGTTAATTACTTATTAAAACCTTTAAAATTTACGGGTCGTTACAATCTCCCTCACTCAAAACTTTTCGTCCCCGAAAAGGAACGAGGTAGTAGAATAGAAACAGCCAGATAGAAGATAGATTGAAATATCAAATACAACCATTAATTTAAAACAGATAAACTATATTTATTTTAAAATTGGTCTAATGTTCAATTAGTTAATTCCAATTCATTTTATTTAATCAATCAAATATATTGTGTACACATTTGATTGGTTTCATTTCCATATATTTGTATTCAATTGATTTGTTCCCATTTATTAACATTTATTACAAAAAATTTCACAACAACATTTGTTTTATTTTACTCATCTATTGAATCTATTGATCAACCATAGTTAATTCCATCTCAACATTCAACTTCAACTATTCAAAACCATTTTGATTTCAATTTTTAAATAAATTACTATTCAACCATTTGGTTTAATCCATTTTATTCAACTAATAAATAGTCATTCCATTTTAAATTTATTTTCTTTCATTTTATCAACATTTCTTTCAAACAAATTCATTTTTTAAATTAACTCATTGATTTTATCCATTTGTTTTCCGCTAAGTGGATTTCTATTAAAATTCAAGTTCACTATTCTTAAGTTCATATTTATTTTTTTAAATAGCATTCTTCTTTTATCATTTACTTTATTTCACTTAATATATATTTGCAACATATATTATGAGTATAAACATTTTATTATAACCCTATATTACTCAACAAATAAAATTTTCTTTTTATTATTCAATCTATTATTCAATTTATTATTTATAAAACCCCTTAACCAAATATCATTTTTGATATCCTATTATTCATATCATGGTGTATATTATCCAATTGCATCCTAATTACATTTAAACTTTCCAGGTAAGTTATATTAATGTTTCTGAGAGCAATTAAACACTATACAAATTTTCTTTTATTTACAACATTTATATTAAGCAAGATTTTGGTTTGAACAATTTATTACTTAAGTTTTCTTCTTGTACAACCCTTAGTTTTATATTCACTCCAACATTTTAACTTTTTGAATATTTAGGTAAGTTATAAATATTAGAATGAAATTTGATTATTATACAAATAAATTTTATTCAAATTCAACTATTTCAAGTTGGTTAAATTTCATTTATCATTTTAGATATTCCACTTATTCAAAATTTCACTTTATTTCAATAATTGAAACCATTCTTAATATAAAACTTAAGATTCAAATTTCCGGTTTCACTTCAAACTATTTTGAAATAATTACATAACTATACATTTTATAAATCAATTTATACACAAGAAATTCAAACAAAACTCATTGTCCAAAACAAAGTGTAGCAAAGTTGCTACATGCTCTCCACTTCGAGACTCGAAAATGAATGTCGATGATGCTGCAGTCATCACCGAAATTATTTTCCAGTGACAATAAAGAAGAGTACTGATTTAATTCATTTAAAATTATTTTTTGAAACGAATTTCTATTCGAAAATACTTTAAATAATATACACAAAATTTAAAACCAAAATTTCAAAATAACGAAAATTAAATTCTCAAATTCTTAATTTAAAGTTATTTTAATTCCAAATCAATTATAAACCATGTTTAAAATTTTATTCCCTTATTTATATCATGTGACAATAGTCAATGATTTCAAAGCAATAAATGAGAAGAAAATATTATCATTTCTAACAACCAATTATAACTTTTTAATTTCAAAATTGTTTTCCTCTACATATAATATAATCATACAAAATTTTATTTCATTTACCAAATTTAAAAACCATATTGTGTCAGTTTGCTCTGTTCAAGTGTTTTGGAATTCATATCGATAGCATTAATCAGACGAATCGATCGAAACCCAAAATTCAAACTTAACAACTCAAACAACACACTATAAAACATTATAATATTAATTATAAATACACTCCCTCACTCGATGATTCCATAATGGATTTCAAAACAAGGTTAGAGATTTAAATTAGAGACCCTAATCAAAAGAATTCTAACTACTCGAAAGTGAGATAATATAGATAGATTACAAAAGAGAAAAGATGGATAGACTTATATAAATCGCGGGCGACCTTTATCGGTCAACCGAGATTCTAGGAATAAAATCATGCGGAATTCAATTTCCTGTATAGGAGAAAGAGAAAGTGACTTCACCCAATATTTGGATAATCTCTTAATATCAGGGAGGAGTCAAGAATACTAGGTTGATCATTAAGCGGAAGGTAGAACTACTTGCATAACTGAAGGCATTCGACATTCAATAAAAAGAGAATTACCCCGGGTTGTCCACCAAGAGACAATTCGGGCTTTGCAATAAAAAGAGAATTACCCCGGGTTGTCCACCAAGAGACGATTCGGGCTTTGCATAACCAAGGTGAATCAATGCTCGTTATAAAGAAGTTTCACCCCTTTACAAATCATATAGTGGAGCTATGGGATGCTCCAGAATAGAAAAACACGAATGGGAAGAGACAAGAATGGATTTCAGGACAAGGAATGTTCTAAAATTCAAAGGACACCCGAATCAAAGAGGAAGAGATTCAAGCTCGAACGAAAGTGATTCTGTAATTAAATTTACTCTATATGCTAAGTTTTGCCTAAACCAGAGTTCTGATACCAACTGTAATGACCCGATATTTCGGGTCATTCGCATCCGCACATGCCAGACTTGAATTGCTCAAAATATCATATTGTTAATTTATATTTGGCAAACTCAGCATCTACAGTAAATAAATCAATCACAAAATCATAAACACAGAGTAATATAAAAATAAGCAGTGGAATAGATAAATAGTAGTTCATGAAGCTACCATATAAACATCAGAGTTTGAAATAAATACAATAGAATATCTCAAATACAATGTAATCTCGAATACAAACAGATGACAAGTCTGGACAAACAACTGGATAGATAGATCTTCAAACAAAGCTCCAATCTCCAAAGATGAGTCTCAAATGCGGTGACACTCAGTCTAACCCTAGAGTAAAGAAAAACACAAAACACTCGAGTCAGGATTAACATTCTTAGATTAATAAATCCAACTCAAGTGAAATAACAACTGAAATACAAGTAACTCAAAGGATGTTTGGGATAACCATCCTCTAAGGATCCGTGGAACTATCTACTATGTAGTAATGTACGCTATTATAATATGTCTATAGTAAAGTAAAAGTATTAAAATAGCGTTAAGGCATTACCCATATCCCCCTTGACACATTTTATATATTCCCATATTCTATACAGTACCGTAATTCCTCTGTAAACTAGAGGGCTATCAGAGGGCACTCCATAGGTATGGTACAAAACAAACTCGTAGAAGGCACGCTAGGGCATGCGATAAGGCACTCAAGGCAATGCCAAGGTAGATATACCGTTTGCAGATCCGGACTGGTGGTAACGCATAGCAGCTACTACCGCCCACCTTGTGACACACTCCCAAATCAAAGGGTGCACCCAATCAATCACAAAAGCAATAGAATGGAATCAAAGAAATGTGCCCGATAGGAGGAATGACCTCACTTGGCCCGGCATAGCTCCTGTTTTAGCCGCATCAAGCTAACTCACGGGAGTCAGGGTCATGTAAATATCATATAGAATCGTCACTAAACCATCCTACTTCATTCTAGAATCTCCACCACGTACATAGTTGTTAAAGTGGTTTTTGGTATTGGCAGAGAGTATGACAATATCCGATCCCGGTTTCTTTAACAACCAAACGTTATTATAATACCGCGGTCATTTCATTTCTAATCATATTTCAAAACCAAAATATCATATCTATTTCCAACCATATAAATACAATATCATTTTTCACTTAAAATAATATTCATTTCCTAAATCATAACGCTTTCCAAAATTATAACACTTCTGAAATTATAACATTTTTGAAACCATAACACTTAGGAAATCATAACACTTTGAAATCATAATACTTTCCAAAATTATAACACTTCCCACTCAAAGAGTTTAGATATAGAAAATTGTATATGTAATAAAATAGATTATAAAAAAATAAAAAGAGTTTATATAATAAAATAGTTTATATAATAAAATAGTTGTATATTAAAATAGTTATAAATTAAAAATTGTTTATATTAAAATAATTAGTATATTAAAATAGTTTTATATTAAAAATAGTTTATATTAAAAATAATTCAATAAGTAAAATATTTTATATATTAAAATACTTTAAAAAAATAAAAAAATAGTTTCCTCAAATTTCACAAATCGATTCAGATCAACTCGAATTCCAAAATTCAATTTAATTTATTCTCAATTCACCAATTTCAATTCAGTTCAAAACCATTTAAAATTTATATCAATTTCAAATACATATATAAACTACAATTTAAACCATTTCAATTTCAATAGATTTCAAAGCTTAAATTCTTTTATATTTCAAATTCAACCTTACCATTATTTAATATTGAAATATTTACTTAGTGAATCCAATATCATTTAAATAAAATCTTAAGTTACAATTTATGTAAACTAAATATTCCTTTCAATTTATTTACTTGGAAAACTCATTTAACACTTTAAATCAAAATCACTACAAAAGAATTCTGAATTCCCTACACCAATTTGGCGTAGGAATGGCATAGGGAATCAAATTTCCCTATGCCACCCCTACGCCAAAAAAGAAGTCGGAAAATAGTGCGTCGCAAAAAATTCCCTACGGCTTCCCTACGCCGTTTCCCTACGCATTACCTACGCCGCATTCTATACGCATTTCCTACGCCTGATTCCACATGCATTACCTACGCCATAATCCATACGCCTTCCATACGCCACTGTACAACAAAATTTAATATGATCCTCACATTCATTTACCTCACATATCATAATAAAATCTAATAAAACCAAACATTAACAACAGAAAACATTAAATATAGTATATAACCACATGCAAAAATCATAACTATATATCTCATTCAATGTATCTCATTAAAAACATTAATGTAGAATGCATATCATGGTCAAATTACCATAAACTTGTTAATGTGTTTAAAACACATCATGTTCAACAAACTATAAAATAAAGTTGCTACATAACTCCAACATAGTTGTTTTATCTAATTCAAACATCATACAATGTACATTACAAAAATAGAACATCAAACCCACACCCAAAATAGGAATAACTTATGAAGTTGGTCATATCTCTGGTCCTTGCTCCCGCCTCAACCCCCATACTCCTGCACATAACTCGTCTCCTCCTACATGGAACATAAATCCCCTTGTAGTTTGTTACCTAATAAAGCCCACGAGTGTTTCATTTTATCACTGTTAATAAACTTGGTTTGAATTGCTTCTGCGTCGTCATTTGAAAATAGTTCTCTTTTCAGTAAGTTAGACGGAGAGGACTGGATTCCACCTACACGAGTTTGGGACTGCACAGATACTGTAAAAAGACTAAATAAGTATAGAAATGTAATAACCCGAATTTTTGGGCATCTGTTAATTGGAAATTAACAGATTTAAATTTATTAAAATATTTATTTGTAAATTGAACAAATGAAATTCTGAGATATATCTGGAAATATATATATGAATCTGAATTATAATAATGCTGAATTATAAATATGTGAATAAATATCTATTTGATAATCTCCTAATATAATTATTCAATTGGCAAGATTATTATTTTCAAGGTACATTTAAAAATTTTAGACACTAAAATAGTACCTATGCATATACTTATGAATTTAAAAAGTATTCTAGTTTAAAGTAAAATTTGGTAAAGGTACATGTATTTCTTTAAAAGGTTATATTTGAAATAAATGTAGTTTGTAAATATATAAAGATTGAAAACACACATGTATAAATATATTGCATAGAATTAAGTAATAAATAAATACATAAGGCATTAACAAAAAAAAATATATATTGAAATTTAATATATATATATAAACATTTTCTCATGAAAATGTACAAATGAAAAATAAGTAATTCATACACAAAGACAAATGTTAATTAATAAGTAAGCCTATTGACAAGTGTTAGGATTTTAAGATAGGAGATGAACAAATGTCATTTATTCCATTTTTATTTCTAAAATAATAGATAAAAAGAAAATGAAAATATAAAATATCTCTACCCTCCTTTTCTCATCTCTTTCATTCACAAAATAAATAAATAAAAAGAGAGAACCAAACCTATACACTAAATCAGAAAAGAAGTAGAACCTGTAAACAAAAACAAAGGTGAAAATCAAGTTCAATTCATCTCAACAATCAAGATTTCAAATCAGATCAATTAAAATTCAAAACAGCAAGCAACCAACTATCAATCATCTTTACAGTTTGAAAACCTGAAGCAAATCAAATGATCAAAGCAGATTGAACTCAAAAATCAGATCAATTCAGGATCAAACATCAAGTAAATCGAACAAGCTTCAGATTTAGGCAAGACAGTCCAGATCAGAGTTCTTTTCCTCTGTTCCCTGTTCAAGCTAAAGGTGAGTAAACAACTTTTAAAATCTGTTACATCTTGATTAGCATGTGATAATCTTTGAAGTATGATGTGAAATATGCTTTGCATGATGGTGTAAATATGATTTCATGTATATATGAATGGTGATATGGGTGTGCATGTTTGGGAACAGATATATTTGCCTCTGATCTTGATTACAGATTTCAAAACCTATTCAAAATCTAAAATCTCTTCCTCTAATCCTTTTTAGGCTTTAAGATATAAACAAAATATGTTTGTAAAATCAAGATCTAAGTTTTATAAATATTTTTGAGTAAAATTAGTTAGAGTTTTCGGGAAATTTGGGTTTACAGTAAAAATTTCAAAGGCATGTCAAAATTTGAACTCCATGATTTATTGTTTCAATTACATAATCTAATTTGTTTCCGAAAACCATGATTTTTAAAAACAAAATCAAGAATTTAAGTTTAGTATTGATTGAGAATTCTTGGGTTGAACGGAATTCATGTTTGGAGTGAATTCTGGCGATCGGTGAGAAATGAGAGGTCGTGATCATGGCTGGAGGTAGTGTGAAGATTGTAGATCCTGGGAAAAATAGTGGTAGAATTTCTCGATGGTCGTGGTGGCCATAAAATGGTGATCTAGGTTTGTGGAGATGCTTTGTATGTCGAGGTAGTCGAGGCTCGTACGATGTCAATTGATCATCGGAGGTGATCGGACTGGAGGGGAACGACGTATCGGGGTGCGGCAAAGCTTGGGTCGAAGTTGCGTAGTCATCGGTGATCGGTGGAGGTGATTCGAGGCGTTTTTTAGATGATCGTTTTGGGTTCCAGGCGCTCGAATTTGCTCGAGTTTGATTGGCTGCATCGTTCATCGATCTGGGTGGATAGAATTGTCAGCGTAGTCGTCGTGGAATGTGTGGGTGATGGCGAGGTTGGTCGGAAGTGGTTGGTCCAGGGGTGCACATGCACGCGTGTATGTACGATATTTGAAGGTTTTGGGTAATCGGGGAAGATGAAGTTTACTCGGGTCAGACTCGTAGTCGTTGAGGGTTTGACTCGAAGAAAGAAGGAAAGTGGTTGGCTCGAAGAGAACTCGGGTTTTCAGCTGTTTTGCTCGGGTTTTATTTTCAGGAACGTGAGTGCTTACTTGTTTCAGATTTAAATTAAAATCTTAAGTTAATAAATTAATTATAGTTAATTTCCAGAGTTTATTAAATAAGGTTTTAAATGATAATTCAGAAGTTAATTGATTTATCTTTTAAATTAATTAATTGATGGATAATTATGGATTAATTTAAATTAATTATTTAATGATTAAATAAATTAAGTAATTAAGGGCTATAAATTAATTAGAGATTAATTAATTATTAAGGATTAATTAATGTAAGAAATTAGAGATTAAACTCAAATGAAAATTTCTTAATGTAAGTAATTAAGGATTAATTTGACAAAGGTTAATTAATTTAATTTGTAATTAAAAGATTTATATAATTAGTTAAAAGAACAACTAATAAATGTAAGTAATTAAAGGATCATTAATTGATAAGAGTAATTAAGGGTGGATAAATGTGAAGGGATAAAGAATAAGTAATTTATGTAATTAATTGAAGGTTAATTACTTAATGTAATTAACGAATAATTAATCAGAGATGATTAATTAAGATGGATAATTAAGGGATGATTTATTAATTGGTTTGAAATTAATTAACGTTAAGTATGCAAGATTTAAAGGTAATTAAAGTAATTAATTTAATTCATGGGTGGTTAATTAAATTGATTAGAAATGGTGTGGATGATTAATCTTGCTTATGGATGATTAAATTGTATTGAATACCTTTGATTGTTATTGACTCTGGCATGTACTTTGTAATGTCTGTGATATGAAATGTTTTTGTTTGAACTATGATAAATATGAGTTATTTATCTGTAATGAAATTGTTGTGGGAATATGACAGTCTGAAGTAAAATTTAATTGTTGAAATTTAACAACTTGTCTTAGGAAGATGATATTTAATTCGAAGAGACCAGAATCGGATATCAGCAATATCCGAAACCACTTCGATTAGAAATCTATAGTTCTTTATAGATTCGACATAGGCCAGTTTGGGATAATATGGACTATTTAAACTAAGTTGGATACTTAGATATTGTCATTAAAAATAAGTGTTGACTATATAAGTTGATTACTTATAGTAAAGTACGAGTTACCCGGGTTTTAAATAAGTTCTTTGGATTGAAACTTTATGTTAGATAAGTTTACTCACGCTGGTTTCCAGCCTGACCCGGGTGTTACTTTGATGTAATGCTCGGGTCAGACCGAGTATTACAGATTTCCAGGTAAGGAGGTTCTGGAGCTCAGGAGGCGAGCTGAATGGCAGGAACGTATGGAGTTTACCGCTGTGTATTTGAGAGCTTATTGATAGTAGTCTGGGACAGGTTGATAACTGTCTAGTCTATTTGTGTATATGTTGTAACTCTGATGTATTGAATGTAAAGTAACAATTACAACTTTTCTTTGTATAAATGCTATTATTTGTTATTATATTTAATCCGCTGCGAATGTGAGATGTTGAGTTTTCTTTCTTCTTTCCATTTTTCTTCTATCTCTTTCTTCTTTTCCTTAACAATTCGGAATTTTCGGAGTCGAAAATATCCGGGTTGTTACATTTGGTATCAGAGGGAGGTTAAGCAAGAACCTTGGCTCTGTTGGGATTACTCGTTAAGAATAGGGTCAATGGTACCCTAGAACGAGTTGAGTGTATATATATATATATGAGAGCGTAATTGTTATTTTCTTATATAAGGATTTTAAATGATTTTATATAAGAATATATTTTGATATATAAAATGATATTTCTTTCTAATAAATGTATTAAGGTAATTGGTTGTTAAATTATTGAATTAAATATAAATAATAATGGTAATACAACCAAATTGAAATTAAATAAAGATAAGTTTGAAATGGATCCAAACTGAAATTAAAATCTTGAATATATAGAAGTATTATTAGAATAAAGATAAAAATGAATTGGTTTCCAGGTATGATAATCTTGGTTATTATCATAAATGGTTGTTGTGTTTAATAATTGAATGTTTTAGGGAAGTAAAACATTTAGGCAAGTAAGACTTGTAAATTATAGTGGGTTTTAAATTGTGAAGTTTTAAATCCAGAAAACTTGAAATTATTTTTGAATTAAAACCAGAGATGGGTTAAAAATTTATGGTATAACTTGGTGTGTAAAGAAAATGTATATATAAGGATATACATAATATTAAAGATAATTTGAAATAACTCTTAGTGTTGAGTTTTAAATTGGAATGTGATATGAAAACCCAAAGTGATAAGTTTTTGAATTTAAGTGGGAAAGTTTATTAATATAAAGTTTAAATTTGAAATGGGAATTCAAATTGGATAAAGTTGACTGGATTAAATTGAATTTAACTTAAGGAAAGTTAAATAAGTTTAGAATGAACAACTTGAATTGGAAATTTCAAGATGAAATTTAAATTTAACTTGGGTAGTTAAATGGTTATTTTAAATGGGAGTTATGAGTGATCTCAAAATGGGTTTGAGATCTGGAAATTGAAAATGGATAATAAATTAGAATCTAAAGATTAAATTGTTTTTGAATTCTTATTTGAACTTTGTAATAAGTTAAGTAAAGATAATTTTAAAATAGAATTTTGAAATTTGAATTCAGAATTAAATGGTTTAAAGATTTAAGTTGTTAAATTAAAAATAAAGGTTGATTTGATTTAAAAATAAGGGTTAATTTGACTTAAAGGATTAAATGAACATTTAAAATATTTAACTCGAATTTATATAATTCGAGATAGTTTTAAATTGAGATTTGAATAGAATTAGTTCAAATTGAATTTGATTTGAATTAATTAGAATTGTGATTGAAGATGTATAAGTTTAAAATATTCAAATGGTAAATTAGAATTGAAATGATTTGAATTTGGAAATTGAAGCTGGTTCAATTTGAAATAAATCCAAATTGATTTGAAATAATTTGGAATTGTGATTAAAGTTGAATAAGTTTAAAATCAAATGGAATTTGATTTAAATTTGGAAAGGAATTAAGGTTAATTCAACTTGAATTGGGATTAAATCAATTTCAATGGAAATTGAAGTATTGAGTCAATTTAAATGGAAGTGGAATTTAAATTGAATTAATGGGAAATTAATTTGGAAATTAAACAGTTTGGCTCTGGATTATTTTCAAAATAAATTGTTTTAATACAAATCTATTTTTCAAACTATTTACTATACAATCTTTCTTCTTAAACCCCAAACTATCTTATACTTATTTTACAATTATTTTGAAACTATCTTATAAACTAATTACTATTTTTCAGTTATTTATATCTAATCACTATTTAAAAACTATTTTGCAATTATTTAACTATTTTATACCTACTTTACAGCTGTTTTATAAACTAATAACTATTTTTCAACTACTTATCTATTTTAAACCCTTTCAAGCTATTTTTAAATTTAAATTGGTCAGAGTTCAAACTGTTTGTAATTGAAGTAATAACTCAATTGGAAATGGAAGCAATTGAGAATAAGTAAATGGAATTAAAGGAAATGTGAATAGAAAAAAAATTTGATTTAGCTAATAATCAATAAAGATAAATACGTAGGATATACGTATATTATTCTATTCACATAGTGATTTGATCTATATTTGAACACAGAATTTCGAGATAGTATTATCGATCCGAGTTGGGATTTTTCGCTCGATTTTCGACGGAGAACCTGGATATGGGTTGTTGATTGGTTCTGGATATTCTCTATCATAGTTGTGACTATGCAAGGAGAATGACGGTTTCTGATCAGGAAACCAGATCTGAGTCCGCACTAGGAAGCCGGGTGGACGATACTAGTTCGGAAGTGAAATTGTGTGATCGATTGAGCGATCAGATTGATATAGCGTACGGATGATATATGTACATCGTATGGGTTTGAATGGAATTAGCATTTAAAATTTGAGAATAAAAAATTTGAAATGGTTTTCGAAAATGAAAGGTATATTATGTGAAATATAATGGAATTGGATATTTCTTTGGTTGAAATTTACTTTATGGAGGTAAGTAATATGGTAAATAACTTTATAAAGAAATCAAACTTGAATATTTGATTTGGCAATAAATAAAGTTATATTTTGTAATATGATAAACTTCCCTTATTGAATCTAGCCAGAATAAAAAGGGATTTTGGAAGTATTTGAAGTATAAAAGAGGTTTTATACAAGTTGAAGTGATCCAAAGATTTTTTTTAAAAAAATCATATATATCTATATATATATAAAGGATATTATGAGAATGATTTTGGAAAAGGTTTTGGGAACCTATATAATTTGGAAAAGGCTTTTGATTTTTGGGAAAATCAATTTTGGGAATTTGGAAAGCCTAGTTTGAGAATTATCGATTTTGGATATCGATTTGTGTAAAGGAGATTTTGATATAAATCATAAAGGGTCTGATTTGAAGATACTATAAATGTATAGTATAAAATGTTTTGAGTATAGCTCTGGGGAAAAAGGCGCTTCCTTGAAATGAACTTCTCAGGAGTGCCACTGGGTGGTACTGCCTTGAACCCCAAGGGGGGATTCTAAAGTTGATCCTGTGAGGAGTCCGGAATAAACTAGTTCCTGAGGATTATTTATGTAGCGAAAGTCGAGGGGCTGGTGCCCACAGAGGCATTTGGGTTATGCTGTGACTACAGTTTAACTCGATGTCACTGCGATCTACTGCAGACCATAGCGAAAGTCATGTGTGCCGCTGAGAACCAACTGTCTACGTTTGATTTTATATCGGTAGACTGTGACACTATGGTAACATAGCGAAAGTCGTTTGTGCCGCTGAGAGCCAACTGTCTACGTTTGATTTTATATCGGTAGACTGCGACCTATGTGGAGAAGTTTCATTTTGACAGCGAAATCGTGTGTGCCGCTGAGAGCCAACTGTTACATGGACTTTTGCTGCGATGGCAACGTAACCCTGGAATGTAACTGCGATATGTTGTGGGTTCCATGCTGTTATCAGTTACATGGACTTTTGCTGCGATGGCAACGTAACCCGTGATGTAACTGTGACCATGGATGGGGGTGATGATTTTCAGAGCATTCTCACAAAAGATATTTCCTTGATTTCAAAAATGTTTTCCATATTTTCAATAAAATTATTTTCCAAGTATTTGCACTAGGTGTTGAAAACGGGTTTACCAAGTACTGACAGATTTTCAGTCTTACGCCTGATCAACGTATGACCGAATTTCTGTGAGAACAAGGATGGACTTGTTAAGACATTGAGTTATAAAAGTATTTTTATAAAAACTATTTTTGTAATATTATACAGATTTTAAAGTATTTTAAAAATTTAAGATAAAGGGAGTTTATAGTTTAAAATGTTCAACAAGTAATTTATATGATAATAAGTAAATAATAAATTTTGATTTCGTTCCTTTTCGAGGATGAAAAGATTTAAAGGGGGAAGGAATGTAATAACCCGAATTTTTGGGCATCTGTTAATTGGAAATTAACAGATTTAAATTTATTAAAATATTTATTTGTAAATTGAACAAATGAAATTATGAGATATATCTGGAAATATATATATGAATCTGAATTATAATAATGCTGAATTATAAATATGTGAATAAATATCTATTTGATAATCTCCTAATATAATTATTCGATTGGCAAGATTATTATTTTCAAGGTACATTTAAAAATTTTAGACACTAAAATAGTACCTATGCATATACTTATGAATTTAAAAAGTATTCTAGTTTAAAGTAAAATTTGGTAAAGGTACATGTATTTCTTTAAAAGGTTATACTTGAAATAAATGTAGTTTGTAAATATATAAAGATTGAAAACACACATGTATAAATATATTGCATAGATTTAAGTAATAAATAAATACATAAGGCATTAACAAAAATAATATATATATTGAAATTTAATATATATATAAACATTTTCTCATGAAAATGTACAAATGAAAAATAAGTAATTCGTATACAAAGACAAATGTTAACTAATAAGTAAGCCTATTGACAAGTGTTAGGATTTTAAGACAGGAGATGAACAAATGTCATTTATTCCATTTTTATTTCTAAAATAATAGATAAAAAGAAAATGAAAATATAAAATATCTCTACCCTCCTTTTCTCATCTCTTTCATTCACAAAATAAATAAATAAAAAGAGAGAACCAAACCTGTACACAAAATCAGAAAAGAAGTAGAACCTGTAAACAAAAACAAAGGTGAAAATCAAGTTCAATTCATCTCAACAATCAAGATTTCAAATCAGATCAATTAAAATTCAAAATAGCAAGCAACCAACTATCAATCATCTTTACAGTTTGAAAACCTGAAGCAAATCAAATGATCAAAGCAGATTGAACTCAAAAATCAGATCAATTCAGGATCAAACATCAAGTAAATCGAACAAGCTTCAGATTTAGGCAAGACAGTCCAGATCAGAGTTATTTTCCTCTGTTCCCTGTTCAAGCTAAAGGTGAGTAAACAACTTTTAAAATCTATTACATCTTGATTAGCATGTGATAATCTTTGAAGTATGATGTGAAATATGCTTTGCATGATGGTGTAAATATGATTTCATGTATATATGAATGGTGATATGGGTGTGCATGTCTGGGAACAGATATATTTGCCTCTGATCTTGATTACAGATTTCAAAACCTATTCAAAATCTAAAATCTCTTCCTCTAATCCTTTTTAGGCTTTAAGATATAAACAAAATATGTTTGTAAAATCAAGATCTAAGTTTTAAAAATATTTTTGAGTAAAATTAGTTAGAGTTTTCGAGAAATTTGGGTTTACAGTAAAATTTTCAAAAGCATGTCAAAATTTGAACTCCATGATTTATTGTTTCAATTCCATAATCTAATTTGTTTCCAAAAACCATGATTTTTAAAAACAAAATCAAGAATTTAAGTTTAGTATTGATTGAAAATTCTTGGGTTGAACGGAATTCATGTTTGGAGTGAATTCTGGTGATTGGTGAGAAATGAGAGGTCGTGATCATGGCTGGAGGTAGTGTGAAGATTGTTGATCATGGGAAAAATAGTGGTAGAATTTCTCGATGGTCGTGGTGGCCGTAAAATGGTGATCTAGAGTTTATGGAGCTGCTTTGTATGTCGAGGTAGTCGAGGCTCGTACGATGTCAATTGATCATCGGAGGTGATCGGACTAGAGGGGAACGACGTATCGGGGTGCGGCAAAGCTTGGGTCGAAGTTGCATAGTCATCGGTGATCGGTGGAGGTGATTCGAGGCGTTTTTCAGATGATCGTTTTGGGTTCCAGGCGCTCGAATTTGCTCGAGTTTGATTGGCTGCATCGTTCATCGATCTGGGTGGATAGAATTATCAGCGTAGTCGTCGTGGATGTGTGGGTTATGGCGAGGTTGGTCGGAAGTGGTTGGTCCAGGGGTGCACGTGCACGCATGTATGTACGATATTTGAAGGTTTTGGGTAATCGGGGAAGATGAAGTTTACTCGGGTTAGACTCGTAGTCGTTGAGGGTTTGACTCGAAGAAAGAAGGAAAGTGGTTGGCTCGAAGAGAACTCGGGTTTTCAGCTGTTTTGCTCGGGTTTTATTTTCAGGAACGTGAGTGCTTACTTGTTTCAGATTTAACTTAAAATCTTAAGTTAATAAATTAATGATAGTTAATTTCCAGAGTTTATTAAATAAGGTTTTAAATGATAATTCAGAAGTTAATTGATTTATCTTTTAAATTAATTAATTGATGGATAATTATGGATTAATTTAAATTAATTATTTAATGATTAAATAAATTAAGTAATTAAGGGCTATAAATTAATTAGAGATTAATTAATTATTAAGGATTAATTAATGTAAGAAATTAGAGATTAAACTCAAATGAAAATTTCTTAATGTAAGTAATTTAGGATTAATTTGACAAAGGTTAATTAATTTAATTTGTAATTAAAAGATTTATATAATTAGTTAAAAGAACAACTAATAAATGTAAGTAATTAAAGGATCATTAATTGATAAGAGTAATTAAGGGTGGATAAATGTGAAGGGATAAAGAATAAGTAATTTATGTAATTAATTGAAGGTTAATTACTTAATGTAATTAACGAATAATTAATCAGAGATGATTAATTAAGATGGATAATTAAGGGATGATTTATTAATTGGTTTGAAATTAATTAACGTTAAGTATGAAAGATTTAAAGGTAATTAAAGTAATTAATTTAATTCATGTGTGGTTAATTAAATTGATTAGAAATGGTGTGGATGATTAATCTTGCTTATGGATGATTAAATTGTATTGAATACCTTTGATTGTTATTGACTCTGGCATGTACTTTGTAATGTCTGTGATATGAAATGTTTTTGTTTGAACTATGATAAATATGAGTTATTTATCTGTAATGAAATTGTTGTGGGAATATGACAGTCTGAAGTAAAATTTAATTGTTGAAATTTAACAACTTGTCTTAGGAAGATGATATTTAATTCGAAGAGACCGGAATCGGATATCAGCAATATCCGGAACCACTTCGATTAGAAATCTATAGTTCTTTATAGATTCGACATAGGCCAGTTTGGGATAATATGGACCATTTAAACTAAGTTGGATACTTAGATATTGTCATGAAAAATAAGTGTTGACTATATAAGTTGATTACTTATAGTAAAGTACGAGTTACCCGGGTTTTAAATAAGTTCTTTGGATTGAAACTTTATGTTAGATAAGTTTACTCACGCTGGTTTCCAGCCTGACCCGGGTGTTACTTTGATGTAATGCTCGGGTCAGACCGAGTATTACAGATTTCCAGGTAAGGACGTTCTGGAGCTCAGGAGGCGAGCTGAATGGCAGGAACGTATGGAGTTTACCGTTGTGTATTTGAGAGCTTATTGATAGTAGTCTGGGACAGGTTGATAACTGTCTAGTCTATTTGTGTATATGTTGTAACTCTGATGTATTGAATGTAAAGTAACAATTACAACTTTTCTTTGTATAAATGCTATTATTTGTTATTATATTTAATCCGCTATGAATGTGAGATGTTGAGTTTTCTTTCTTCTTTCTATTTTTCTTCTATCTCTTTCTTCTTTTCCTTAACAATTCAGAATTTTCGGAGTTGAAAATTTCCGGGTTGTTATAAGAAACATTAACAATAATGTAAGAGAAAGACTTATTTTTGGGCTCCTTTCCATTTCTTTACGATGCTAAGCAATAGTGATGTGACTATGAATTGGAAGGAGAATGTTTATCTTTATTTATAGTGCTTACTGGACGGCAAATTATATCACAAACAAGGACATAATGTTATACGTCTCGTATGGAAGCAAATTCACATGATCGGAACTTCATATTAAACTGAAATTCTATTAAGCTCTGATATAGACTCTTTGGTCATACGTAATAAATAGATTGAAGCTGAAAAATAATATATATAAAAACTGATTTAATAAACTATATCTGTGTTCTTATTTCTTTAGCCATACTGATGCAGTAGCGGATAACAAAAATGATGATACGGTGAAAGTAGCGATCGATGGAATATAAGATACCGAATGGCCCAAATCCGTTGATCCAAAGATGCCAGATTCTAGCTATCCCAAACACGTTGATCGTGCACGATACCGTGTTTAAAGATCTACGATTCTTCGTATGTTGATCTAGCGCACTAGATACCGTGAATCGGCTTCAGCAGTCGTTGAATCGAGCGCACTCGATTACCGAAAGTGGAGATAGGAGATCACACACAACTACCAATTTAATGAAAGCACAAAGCTAACAAACAAAAGTTTTATTCAAAATTGTTAACGTCAAAATGTGAACGCCAACACCCGGTGTGTGTAGTAAGATTGTGAAAGCACCACCCGTGTAACGGGAACAGAAATCAAGCAGGAAAATAGCAGAAATACAGTAAAAGACAGCAGTTTATAGTGGTTCGGCTTAAGATTCAGCCTACGTCCACTTTGAATCTCTTTATTATTGAATCTGGTTACAAATTGATACAAATCTCCTGTGAAAACAGTACAACTCGATCACAAGAAGCAATCTTGACTACTAGCTCAATCTTCGGCGATGAAACTCGATGAATCCATGTCGGATCTTAAGAATTTCTCTCGAAGTTTGTTGTAGTGTCTTGAATGCTTGAAGGGTCCTTGTTTGCTGAATGATTGGAGAGTTCGACAGAGTAACGGTGCCTTAGAAATGAATTGCCCAAAAGTCCTCTCCATGTTGGAAGTGGCGGGGTATTTATAGGAGCTGATCTGGACTCAGGAATTTTCTCTAAGTATTTAAGTCGTAGCCGACTTATGGTAGATCGGTGGCGAGTTAAGGAATAGGGTTAGGTCGGTGGCGAGTTAAGGAATAGGGTTAGGTCGGAACCTTCTTAAGTCGGAGCCTTTCATAACTCGGAATCTTCCTTAGGTCGTAGCCCTTGAGTCACAGACTACCTTAAGTCGGCAGGCTCCTAACTCGGCACACCTCTTAAGTCGGCAGCTCTTCTCAGTAGTTAGATCGGCAACTGTTGGGTCAGATCTCTCCTTAGGTCGTAGCCTGCTAAGTCGGAGGTCTTGTTAACTTGGAGCTTTCCTTAAGTCGGTTACGCCTTCAAATTGTTAGGTCGTCTTCTTTCTTAGGTCGGCAAGTACCTTAACTCGGCATACTTTCTTAGGTCGGCAAGCACCTTAACTCGGCATACTTTCTTAGGTCGTCAGTCGAAAAAGGGGATTAACATTTGCCCCTCGAAGTATATGCCTAAGCCATAGGTCGTATGCTTCGATTCTCTTAATTCTTTGGTTAGGTCGGTACCGACTTAACAAATGCCTTAGGTCGTACACCGTGCAAGTCGACTCGCCTTCCAGCATATAAATAGTTGCATCCTCCTACCTCTTCCTCATCTGTTCCTTTTCTCGAATCTGCCATTGAAGCACTTTTAGAGCTCTCAGAGACAAACTCCAACCATCCAATCGCCGATCATCTTCTTATTATACTTCGTAAGTCGATCTGGTCATCGTTCACCCATGCTCGCTGTCGAACCGATAACTCCCCAGTTTTTGACTTCCATTTGTGTTTAGATGTTGCGATTCATTGTGCATAACTTTTTGATTGTTCGTCAATCGCCATCGACCGTGTTGTAATTGTAATAGGGCAGTAATACATTGGATTCGCAGCAAATTTGATTCGACTTGAATTGGCTCCTTGGGTGGTCCAATGGTGTGATGGAATGAGGATCGTTGTTGACTGTGAGGCTATTGGGTTAACGGGTTAAGAGTTAGGGAAGAAAATTAGTCGAGGTATTGGATCGGTCACGACCTAGGGATTTCACGCGATCCAGTTACTTTCATGACTTAAGTCGGAGCCGACTTAGCAGTTTCATGCGACCTAGGTTTTTTTTTTTGAGCCGCTCCCGAGTTAGGACTTAGAGGATTTCTGGCTTTAACCCATAGGGAACCTTCCTTAAGTCATCACCGAGTTAGGACTTAGAGGATTTCTGGCTTTGACCCAGAATCTTCCTTAGGTCGTCACCGAGTTAGGACTTAGACTTTCGGCCACCCAACAGATGATTTTTGAACTGTGCCCGAACTTCGAACTGTTGAACTATGAACTGTTGAACTATGAACTGTGTTGCATGCTTCTTACATATTGCTTCAATTTTGCAAACTAACAATCCTGCTTAATACAACATTCACAGAATACTGGGACGAATATACTATCACCGACTGCCCACATCAAGTGACGGATTAGTTGATAACGAGAAAGTTAAATTAAATGAATATGAACGAGATGCTGTACAATAACTAATTCAAGTGAAGTATTAAAACAAAATCGTAATAGTCAAGTGAAACTGACTTGTCTGTATTAACACTGCACTTGATCGTTGACAAGTTCTGAAATTTTGTAATCGATTGATTGTCAACTAATTTAATTCCAGTTATGCTTGTCATTTATTTTCATTAGTTTTTTGCACAACACTTCACACCTTTAGGGAACGTGCACCTTCACATTTGAACATTCAGCTGATTGTGTAGAATGTCTTCTCCACAAGAAGGAACAGAGCAAGCTGAAGATGTATTTCCAGTTGCTATCCCGCTGAACGATCCTCCAGAGAGGACTCCTACTACTTTGAGCCATAAAGCCTTTCGTCAACTATGCATCCAGTTTGGCATTGCTGAGGCTGATGCTCTGCTTCCCGAAATGAATGATACTGCTGACAGACCGCCCCGTGGCTTTGTCACAGTTAACCGCCAAATGTGCTTGAGCGGAGCTATTCCCCCATTCAATGACTGCATTCGAGAACTTGTTCTCCAATTATCTATTTCCCCCTTTCAGCTACATCCCAACGGCTACGCCATCTTGCTGGGACTATGCGTGCTTTTTAGGAGAACACTGGGCCGCTTCCCTACCTTCGGAGAAATTCGCTATCTTTGCACTTTTGCCAAAAATAAAGATCATCCCTCCATCATAGTTGTAAGGAGTGCGAGAAATCGTAAGTTGATCACTGGTCTCCCTGAAAGTGTTCACAGTTTCCTGAGCCCGTTCTTCTACGTTCGCTGCCCTCCTGGGTTTTATGCTATTTGGAGAATAGGGAGTAAGATCACTTGCATTTGTTTCTTACATTCTTTCAAATTTACCGAAGTTCGGATTATCAAGTGCTAACTTCGCTCTTTTTTCCTTTTCAGCACTTCCTCCTCCTTCCAAAAATCTCAGTCACAAGGTGACTTTCGAGAGGCTTATGGCGGTGCCTGTAGAGGAGAGGAGCATCCAATTTCTATTAGATGATGAGCTTCTGCACCAATTTGGGCTTCTGCACCCCTCCAGGTCGACTCGAGTTCATGAAATTCCTAGCTCTGATGCAGAAACATCGGCTGCTTTGGATTCTCGAGCAGAGGCGTCAAATGCCCTGGTTTCTACGGAAGAAGCTGCTTCAAAAACACCTGCCATGGATACTGCTTTGATAAAGTGTTCCGGATCCACTGATGTTGTAGGGTTGGCTGGCAAGTCGGCACTTCCCCCAATTATTGAGGAAGAAGAGAATCCTCGAGCTTCTGAAAAATCAATTGATGTGGAACTTGAGAAGGAGAAATCTGCTGAACACTTGGGTGACGACACCTTTGATGGCTTGAGTGACATTATGATAACCTCCCAAGAGCTTTTCGGGGATAGTAGTCAAAAAGCGACTTCTCCCGTTGTCGAGGCAACTTCTACCCTTAAACAAACCCAAATGCCTACTACGCCAATCGTCCCTGTTTCCACACCGAAGCGTGGTCTGTAATTTGACGCATGTAGTTTGCACGCCACACACACTTAGGGCTTTTCAGCACTTATAAGCTTTTATCCTCTTTTTCCTGGAAATTTCTAAATTCTACCCTTCTTCTGCTTTCAGGTTCTCCAATGGGACGTACAGGTTCATATTATGACTCATTCAAGTACCGTGGAGGCCGCGGCACCTATGACTTCAGGAAGTACCTTGATACTCCAAAGGAAACAGATGAAGAGAGGGCTCGAAGGAAAGCCCAGGAGAAGCGGGATTACGATCAGTGGCAAAGAAGGAAAGATGCTGAGCGATACGACTCTTCGCACAGGAGTGACTATTCTCATAAGCGGAAGTCTTATGATGATAAGGGAAAAACTCAGATTGTCGATGAACCGAGCAAACGATCTAAACCGATTGATACGTCTGAGATTTCTGAAAAAACTAACGCTCCCATTCCTTCTGATGTCCTAGCTAGCTCTCCTCCTCTGAAGAAATCTGACATTCAGACTATCATTAACAGACCGCAATATCAAGTCAAGGACGGTCCCCCAACACTCCAGAGCCGCTTCCCGAATTGGTGCCTAAAAGGGGTACGCTTTGACTTGGACATTGTTCCGATTGATAAATCAGACATGCTTAGCAGTCTTGATGCGGTCAGACTTAATATCGAGAGGATGTCACAGTGGCAGAAGCTGGTCGATGAACTCCAAAGGGTCAACCATCTTAACCTTGAGGCGATGATGACGATGGAGAATGATAAGGCAGAATGGGACAAATGGCGCAAGCAGCATGACGCGGAAATGACGAGTATTGCAGATGACAATGCAAAGCTTGCGTCTGAAGTTAAGCAGCTTAAGGAAAATCTCGCTTCTTCTTCTGCATCATTTACTCAAAAAGAAGAAGTCTTCCAGAAGCAAGTGCGGGACGCACATGCTGCACAAAGAGATGTAGAAATGAAGCTTGCCGCCGAACAGCACGTTAAAGAGAAGTACCGCACAGAAAACGCCGAACTGCGGGAAAAGGTCACCTCCCAGAACATGGAGATTGAGTTACTAAAGTCTCGACTTGCTAAAGTTGAGGCAGAGCGTGATGAGGCTACCGCCGGCCGGATCGCTGCCGTTGCTGAAAAGGAAGCGGCTGAGCAATCACATGAGGCGACGAAAGCAGACGTCAGCTCTACCTTATTTGACTTTTATTTACACAGCGTTCTGGGTCGTGGGAGCCTCTCTTTTCTTGGTTCCGATTATGAAATTACATTGGCTGAAGTGTGGGAAGTCGCGATGGATATGCTTGGCGGGGCTGGCTATAATGAGCTGGAACTTGAGGAGCGCTATCTCAATGATGAGGATCGCGCCGCTCTTGTTAAGGGGAAAGAGCTACTTGCCAAAGCACGAGCTGAAACAGTGGGAGAAGAGCCTCCAAAAGAAGAAGCTCCTTTGACTGCCCCCGTCCAAACTTCCACTTCAGCTGACGTTAATATTATAGATTCCAGCCCTCATTCTCTACATTTAGCCAAAGTTGCCCAGGAGACTGCAACTACTCCTACTGAAGATGAGGCGCTGGATGATATTGAAGCCGAGAAGTTCGAGGTGGATCTTGTAAAGCCAACTCCTCCAGGTACTCTTGGTGTCATCTCGGGTCTAATGAACCAGTCATTTGACTTAGCCGAATTCGATGATCTTCTTACATGTTACTTAAACTTTGATGAATCGATGCCTTCTTTATTTTCGGGGGATGCTGATTTTAACTTCTTTTCTTCTACAGCGGAGGCACCAAGCACAACACAAGCTTCCACTCCTTCGATTGTCGTTCCTCCGTCTTCCCAAATTACTCCTCCCTCTGCTTCCCAACCTGGATCACAAGCAGAGAAAATCGAAGCTCTTCAAGGCTTGGATGATCCGGCTGCTTCTCAGGAACAGAAGGCGGAGGATTTTGAAGACATCGAGAAGACCCCGGAGCGGTCTCTTGACGACGATACGAAGCTTTCAACATTGCTGACTACTCCGGGGAGCGAGTCTTCTTCAAAAAGGAAGGGGAAACGTGCTGTAAGGAAAAAGAAGAAGACTTCCACTGAAGAGGAAGCAGTAGTTGATCCGGCTGTACCACTTTCTCCTTCTGTCCCTGCCTGCTCTCAACGGCTTCAAAAGCTAATCATTAGGCCGGGAAAGAGCTCCAAGGGTGGTGAGAAGAAGGAATAATCAAGCTGAATTTTCTACTTATTATTTTTGCTCTTTGCATGTATTGACCGGGGATTGTGCGGGTACCGGTCCCCGCTTTTGCTTTTTGAGACATCTGCGTATGTAAAGAATTTTTATAGTACTAAATAAAACAATTATTTTACTTGTACAAACTCTTGTGTATGTGAGAATGATCTATCTTTTATTTTAAGTGTAGAACAAACGATTCTTCTTACTTGTGCAAACTTTTTGTCTGCGTTTGAGAATGCATTTATTCCACATCTGTTTCGTGTGATATTGTTATGTGCCTGTGGTATGTTGCTTGAATACTGCTTTTTATTGTTGCAACCGTATCATATGATATTGCCCCTATACCACAAGTGCATAACAATATCCTTCGCTTTTAGCGAGACCTGTACTCTTATTTTCCATAGAATAGCTATTCCGTTCTTGAGGGAATAATTGTTCTATTTAAACGGAGTGTGTCTCATTTTCGGATAAACTTTTACGCTTCAACCTTCGGAAATGTTCATTTCATACTTTTGAGAAGTGAATTCTCCTATGCGGTGAAGCGAAAGAATCGAAGTGTGCCTCTAAGGAGGGCTTTGTCTCGGTATTTTCTGAGGAGTAGCATTATGCTTTGTGGATTATTGTTGTGCCCCCGGAGAGGTCTTGTGCTTCCAAAGAAGTCTTGATTTTGGTCTCCGAAGAGAAGCAATTTTTGTATTTCTACTCGGGTGAAGTGGGTCTCCGAAGAGAAGCATTTTGCACTTTTACCCTGGTGAAATGTGCCTCCGAAAAGGGCTTTTACCTCCGAAGATGGCTTGTGCCTCCGAAGAGGGCTTGTGCCTCCGAAGAGGGCCTGTGCCTCCGAAGAGGGCTTGTGCCTCCGAAGATGGCTTGTGTCTCCGAAGAGGGCTTGTGCCTCCGAAGAGGGCTTGTGCCTCCGAAAAGGGCTTATGATTGCCTGGAAGTTACTTTCTCATGGTCAGAGGTCTACGGGTGAGCACAAGTTGCTTGATTGGATGTTTGTTTGCACAAACGATCGCAATTAACTAACAAGGTGCCCCATTGGTAGTCCCACCGATCTTTTTGATTGAGTAAAGCACTCCCATTTATTGGCGTGCCTCGTTAGAGGGCTTTGGTTGGTTGGTGTGCCAGGTAGGTTGCGTCTCAGGGGCGAGTGGATCCACGGGGCGGACCTACGCTATCTGGTCGGATGCATCACGACCAGTTAGCGAGGGTCTTGTTCCTTCCGGTTGGGAAGGCGTCCCTTTAGTGGATCTCTCGGCCTTCCTGTTGAGAGGCATACTTCCCTTTATCTGCTTCTTTGTTTGCCCGCTCATGTTGTATCATCATCCGCCAATCTGCGATCCTTTATCATTGTTTCCAAGCGCGTGTTCCTTTCTTTTGCAAGTACATTGCTTTATCTGAAAAAGTAAACTTCACTGTTGAATGACTTTACGAGACAAACGCGAGTTATCTAGTTGGATGCCCGTTCATAACGATAATCTCAACTAGTGAACAAAGGTTTGTCCCAGTGAAGTTGCCAATTCTTTATGTGAAGTTTTCTTTGTGTAGGATTTGAGTTTGGAATTTTTTGTGCAATAGCCGATTTATAAAGGTCGCTTATTTTTGTGATGAGCAGGCCTTGTTATCATGTCCTGCAATTTTGAATCGATATTTTAGTGATACATTTAAAGTATTTATATATCGAAATAAATCAGGCATTATGAAATAGTAAAGAACACAAGATTTATAGTGGTTCGGCCAAGAATCGGGCCTACGTCCACTTTATAGCTTTTCATTCATTTATACTGATTTACAATGCTTCACAATACAACTGATACATTCATCATCATTTTACAATTTTGAGCATAGCTCTTTTTTCAAGTAAAGTAAGGACGCAAATGGTTGCTGTTCCAGGCCCTTGGAATTGGATCTCCTTCAACAGTTATGAGTTTGAAAGTGCCATCAAGAAGTTTAGTGCCTATGACATATGGTCCTTCCCAGCTTGGCCCAAACACACCAGTTGCTGTCATGATCCTTTTCAAAACCAAGTCTCCGATTTCAAAGCTGCGTTGGCGAACTTTGGAATTGAAATGCCTGGCTATTCTCTGCTGATGAGCTGAAACTCTGAGCCTAGCTTCCTCTCTTTTCTCATCAAGAAAATCAAGCGCTTCAAGTTGCAGTTTTTCATTTTCAGTCTCATTGAAATGAACTCTTCTATGTGAAGGAACTTCTACTTCTACCGGAATCATTGCCTCAGATCCGTATGCCAGTGAAAATGGAGTGTGCCCAGTCGCAGTTTTGTGAGTAGTTCTGTACGCCCATAGTGCTAATGGAAGCTTATCAACCCAACCACCTTTTGCTTTTTCAAGTTGCTTTTTGATAGTTGACTTGATGATCTTGTTAACTGCTTCCACTTTCCCATTTGCCTACGGATGAGCCACTGCTGAGAAGCTTTTTCGAATTCTGAATCGTTTGCAAAAATCCTGGAATTCTTCACTTTCAAATTGAGTGCCATTGTCAGTGATTATCTTCTGTGGCACACCATATCTGCAAATGATATTCTTTGTTACGAAATTTATCATCTTTTTAGAAGTGATGGTGGCCAAAGGTTCAGCTTCAGCCCATTTGGTGAAATAGTCAACGGCGACAATAGCATATTTAATCCCTGATTTGGCGATAGGTAATGGTCCAATTAGGTCTATCCCCCAGATGGCAAATGGCCATGGACTGACCATTTGTGTGAGTTTGGTGGAAGGTGCTCTTGGGATTTTCGCAAATCTTTGGCATTTGTCACACTTCCTGGAGTAAGCTGCAGCATCTCGATTAATATCCGGCCAGAAATACCCATATCGGAGAATTTTCTTTGCAAGTGTTTGACCGCCTGAATGGTCTCCACATTCTCCTCCATGCACCTCTGCTAAGATTGTCTTGGCTTCTTCTTTAGTTACACATCGGAGTAATGGGATTGAAAATCCTCGCCTGTATAATCGGCCATCTTGAATTACAAATCTTGACGCTTTTCTCAATAATTTTCGACGTTCCTTAGAATCTTCTGGCAGAGAACCACTGAGTAAGTATTCTTTGATTGGACTCATCCACGATTCATGCTCTTGGGACGTATTCATGATCCAATCAATATCCATTTCATCAATGCTTGGAGCTGACAGAACTTCTACGGGAACCAATCCCAGCAATTGAGCTTCTCCGGAGCTTGAGTACTTTGCTAAAGAATCCGCCTTCATATTTTCCTCTCGGGGTATGTGGCTTATTGAGTAGTGATCTAAATCATTGAGGAGTTCGGTAGTTTTGGTCAAATATGCAGGCAAATTCCCTCCTTTGGCTTGGAATTCCTTCTTCACCTGGCAGACAATAAGCTGAGAATCACTGAAAATCTGTATCACTTTGATATTCAATTCCTTGGCAATTTTCAATCCAGCAATAAGGGCTTCATATTCTGCTTCATTGTTTGTTGAAGGAAATTCCAGTCTCAATGCATAACATAGTGATCGTCCTTCGGGAGTTTCGAGCACAACTCCTGCCCCAGAACAATAGTCATTTCTCGAGCCATCAACATACAACTTCCACTGTATCGGAATGCAATCAGTTGTCTCTTCCTTATTGTCACCTTTGTCAGTGGATTCTGCAATGAATTCTGCTAAAGCTTGTCCGTTAATCGATCTTCGGGGATGATAAGTGATGTCATATTGGCTGAGCTCTATGTTCCACTTCAAGAGACGACCCGAAGTTTCAGGACGATACAGGACTTGCTTTAAAGGTTGATCAGTCAGGACCTTGATAGGATGAGATTGAAAGTAAGGTCTCAACTTCCTGGAAGCGATTAGCAGACAATAAGCAAGTTTTTCTATCTTTGAATAATTCATTTCAGCTCCAGCGAACCGTTTGCTGATGTAGTAAACTGGACGTTGTATTTTCATATCTTCTCGTACAAGTGCTGCACTTAAAGCATGGGACGAAATTGCTAAGTAGATGAAGAGGTCTTCACCATTACTAGGCTTGGAGAGGACTGGAGGAGTTCTCATATGATGAATTAATTGATCGAAAGCATTCTGACAGTCAGGAGTCCATTCGAAATTTTTCTTTCCTTTCTTTAGAGCATCAAAGAATGGAATGCATTTGTCTGTGGCCTTGGAAATGAAGCGACTAAGAGCGGCAACCTTTCCATTGAGACTTTGCAGTTCTTTCTTTGTTCTAGGGGCTTTAACTTCTCTTAGAGCTGTGATTTGAGCAGGATTGGCCTCGATGCCCCTAGCGCTCACAATGAAACCCAGGAATTTCCCAGACTCTACTCCGAATGAACATTTCAATGGATTGAGCTTCATTCCGTACTTCCGAAGAATTGAGAACATCTCTGCCAAGTGATCCATGTGGTCTACTGCTTTCTTTGACTTTACTAACATATCATCAACGTAGACCTCCATTGTTCTGCCGATCTGTGGCTTGAACATAGCGTTGACAAGTCTTTGGTATGTTGCCCCTGCATTCTTTAACCCGAATGGCATGACTTTGTAACAGTAGAGTCCTACATCTGTAATAAAGCTTGTGTCCTCCTGATCGGGTTCGTTCATCATAATCTGATTGTATCCGGAATAGGCATCCATAAAAGATAGCAACTCATGCCCAGCCGTCCCATCTACTAGTTGATCGATTCTGGGCAACGGGAAGCAGTCTTTGGGGCAAGCTTTGTTCAGATCTGAGAAATCAATGCATACTCTCCACTTTCCATTTGCCTTCTTAACCAGTACTGGATTCGAAACCCAATTTGGATAAGTGGATTCTTTGATGAAATTATTCTCTAAGAGGCGGTCTACTTCTTCCTTTAAAGCTGCTGATCTTTCTGGACCTTGAGTTCTTCTTTTCTGTTTTATCGGTGTGAATTTCGGATCGACATTCAGAGTATGAACAGCAATTGTTGGAGAGATTCCGCACATATCAGCATGACACCAAGCGAACACGTCCAGATTTGCTTTTAGAAATGCTATCAGTGTATTTTGAACTGTTGTACTTAGTTGCGAACCCACATTAAGTACTTTGTTTGGGTCTTTGGAGCCGACAGGTATTGGTACTGTAACTTCCACAGGCACCACTCTATTTTCCTCTGCACTGAATTTTCTAGGGTCCATTTCCCGCCTTGCACCACTATGCTCACCAGTGCAGGGGCCACCCTGTATTTGCTATAAGGTTGGGGTCTTGATGCGGAGGGGAGCTGCCGCATCTTTACCCATCTCTCTCTTTCTGGCTTCTCGAAGCTCTATAAGATAACATTCACGTCCAGCATTTTGATCTCCCTTGATGACACCAACACCATTTTCCGTAGGAAACTTCATAGTTAGGCACCATGGGGCCAAAATGGCCTTGAATGCAGCTAGAGCTGGCCTGCCTAGGAAAGCATTGTAGGCAGAAAATCCATCAACGATCACAAAGGTTTGTTTTCGAGTTACCCTTTTCTGCCCTTCACCAAGTTCCACGAACAAGTCGACAGTTCCGATTGGTTGCTGTGGTTCCCCAGTGAAACCAACGATCTTTTGAGATGAAGCCTGAACGTCGGTCATTGGGATTTTCATCTGGTCAAACGTTTTCTTGAAAAGTATATTGCAGGAAGCACCGCAATCGATGAGTACTCGTCTTACTATTGCTGGTCCAATCCCTGCAGATATAACCAAGGGGTCTATGGTTGGGGCTTCAATACCAATAGAATCCCTAGCCTTGAACAAAATATCATTATCTGAGATCTTTTGCTGTTTTAGGGGTACTGTGTTTTCTACAGCAAAAACATCTTCTTCTGCCGGGACATACTTCAAAGCGCGAGCATATCGTTCCATCTCACCCCAGCTTTTGCCTGCTGGGTGTGGGCCCCCTGAAATGACGTTGATAACGGGCCTCTCAGATTCTTGTGCCACAGCACCTTTGCCTGAGCCTGACGGCTGATTAGAGGGTTGTTGTTTCTGAGTAGATAAAGATGGATCACTTCTGTTTTTCTTGACATATTGTTGCAGCTTGTTTTCTCTCAATAATTCTTCAATTAAGCTCTTTAAGTGACGACAGTCATTGGTATCATGACCAGGCTGGTTGTGAAAACGACAGAACTTTCCATTTCTCATAGCGCCCTTTCCTGGTTTTATCTCTGCCGGTTTGGGATAATCCACATCATCTTTGGTGGCGAAGAAGATATTTTCTAAAGTGTCGGTCAATGGAGTGAAATCTGAGGGTTTGAAGAAGCGAGGTTTCTTTAAATCCTTTTGTTTCTTCCCCTCGTGATTTTCCCTTTTCTGACCTCCAGAATCTTTCTTTTCCAAAGCGGCAGTATTATTTTCCACCTTTGTTGATGCTGGAAGATTTTCCAAGCGTATGAATTCATCGGCTTTCTTGTAGAATTTTTCGAGAGAATTTGGCTCTTTCATCTTCAGCCATTTTCCAAATTCGCTCGATTTGTCGATAGCACGCATCAAATAGGTCAAGATCATCCGTGGCTCTGCGTTATCAACTTCCGCCAGAGCTATATTGAAACGGTTCAGGAATGATTTAATAGGTTCTCCCGGATTCTGTTCAAGACTGGATAATGACATTATGTCCTTTGCCTTTGAAGCATATAGCCTGAATTGCTCTTTAAACTTTCTAGTCAGATCGGAAAACTGATCTACTGATCGGACAGGGAGTTTAGTGAACCAGAGAAGTGCCACTCCTTCCAAATATACTGGGAAATACCGGCATTTGATTTCATCAGTTGCTCTCGCACCGGTCATGTGCCAATCATACTTATACAAGAATTGGTTTGGATCACTTGTTCCCCGATAAGCAGGAATGGTGGGGGGAACAAATTTTCTAGGAAATTCAGCCTTTAGGATCTTCTCGGTAAATGGAGTCTTGCTTGGCGCGAATCCCCATTCGCTTTCATCTTCACCTCTCTGCATGCTCTCTTTCATTATTTGCTTGATCATGCCAGAAAGATATTCCTCATTGTTCAAAGATTTTGCGGAGTAGACTTCTGCCATTTTCTCAGATGTTTGCCCGGGCAGATTTTCGTGGAAAATTGGCGATGGTCTAGATCCTTCAGCTCGGAGGGGTGCCCCTTCAGCAGCACCTGATCCCCCCTGAGGAATATTCCTCCCTCCGGAGTTGCGAAGAGCATCAGTGGTGTTTTCTTCATTACCCACTGGTCTCTGGTTGGCACCAAGCAGAGCGTTCAGTTTTTCCATCATCAGATTGTTTTGAGTCTCAATCTGCTGGTATAGTCCGGATACAGCAGCGTCTAGCTCCTCTCGCGTCACCCCGACGCTTGGAGCTGCTTGACTTGGTGAAGCAGAGGTGGCGGTATCATCATGAACATTTTCAGATCTGACAACCTTTCGTTTCCTTCCAGGCGCCATTATGTCTGATAGACTTCTAGTTTTGTAGGAAATCTTTTCAACAAACTTGTGTGAAGCAATGATGGAATGGTAACCTGAGTTGGATTTCTCAGTGAAAGCACCAAAATGTTAACGTCAAAATGTGAACGCCAACACCCGGTGTGTGTAGTAAGATTGTGAAAGCACCACCCGTGTAACGGGAACAGAAATCAAGCAGGAAAATAGCAGAAATACAGTAAAAGACAGCAGTTTATAGTGGTTCGGCTTAAGATTCAGCCTACGTCCACTTTGAATCTCTTTATTATTGAATCTGGTTACAAATTGATACAAATCTCCTGTGAAAACAGTACAACTCGATCACAAGAAGCAATCTTGACTACTAGCTCAATCTTCGGCGATGAAACTCGATGAATCCATGTCGGATCTTAAGAATTTCTCTCGAAGTTTGTTGTAGTGTCTTGAATGCTTGAAGGGTCCTTGTTTGCTGAATGATTGGAGAGTTCGACAGAGTAACGATGCCTTAGAAATGAATTGCCCAAAAGTCCTCTCCATGTTGGAAGTGGCGGGGTATTTATAGGAGCTGATCTGGACTCAGGAATTTTCTCTAAGTATTTAAGTCGTAGCCGACTTATGTAGATCGGTGGCGAGTTAAGGAATAGGGTTAGGTCGGTGGCGAGTTAAGGAATAGGGTTAGGTCGGAACCTTCTTAAGTCGGAGCCTTTCATAACTCGGAATCTTCCTTAGGTCGTAGCCCTTGAGTCACAGACTACCTTAAGTCGGCAGGCTCCTAACTCGGCACACCTCTTAAGTCGGCAGCTCTTCTCAGTAGTTAGATCGGCAACTGTTGGGTCAGATCTCTCCTTAGGTCGTAGCCTGCTAAGTCGGAGGTCTTGTTAACTCGGAGCTTTCCTTAAGTCGGTTACGCCTTCAAATTGTTAGGTCGTCTTCTTTCTTAGGTCGGCAAGTACCTTAACTCGGCATACTTTCTTAGGTCGGCAAGCACCTTAACTCGGCATACTTTCTTAGGTCGTCAGTCGAAAAAGGGGATTAACAAAAATCAACTAACTTTTACAAATGATACAACCCACCTATTTATAGGCTTACAACTCACACGGTTCAACATCGACAACACTTAGGTCGTGAACGACCTACGACCTAAAATAATGCGACCTAAAAAACCAGCGACTTACAACACAACGACATAAGAACAACACACGACTTACAATATTTACATCTCAACACATTACCAACCATCACGACTTACGACCTAACATATGAGCGACCTAAAAATGTAAGGCAGCGACTTAACTTCTCAGCGCATAAGGTCGAGCGACCTAAGGTGGATGCGGCTTAACCTTCAGCGACTTAAGAAATCAGTTTCTGGGATTCTTCACGCGACCTAAATCTCCCCGCGACCTAACTTAGGTCGTAACTCGTACGCGCGACCTATCGTAGGTCGTAGCTCGCCTGAAAAAGAAAGCGGCATGTGAGAGTTAGGTCGCTCACGACCAAAACTTGACTTGTTTCCATTGCTATGTCGTAGCTCGCTTGAATGACCTATCACGTTATCTCGCGCGAGTGTCTTTCTGCTTAGCCCGTTAACTCGCCAACGACCTTCGTTATGTCGCGAGTCTCCACTAGGTCGCATCCGACCTAAAACATGTTGCTTGTTAGCTCGCAAACAATCTTCGCTAGGTCGTAATTCCTTATCATGCGACTCATTAGGTTGCTCTTGACTCAAGAACTAGTTAGGTCGCTCGCGACCTAACACTTCATCAATCTGGGTCTCATTCTGGGCTGCATCATCCTCCATTGGTTGGGAAAAATTCGTCCTCGAATTTGCGCCCTCCTCTTCCACACAAGCTCATCCCCATGATATGGTATAAGATTTTTAACATTAAACACGTCAGAAGTGTACACATCCTCCGGCAGCTTCAACTATTAAGCGTTTTCATTGATTCGTTTCACAATCGTTACAGGACCAATCTTTCGAGCTTTTAGTTTATTGTATGTACCTACTGGAAAACGATCTTTCTTTAGTATAGCATATACTAAATCTCCTTCATTAAATTCAACACTTCTTCGTTTCAAATCCGCAGATCGTTTATACTTTTCATTTGCTTTCTCCAATCGTTCCTGAACGATTTTATGACATTCTGCCAATCCATCAACAAAATCAACAGCCCGTTTAACTGTTCCCTTTGGTTGTGGTACTATCGTCAAATCCAACGGCCCCTTTGGTAAGCTTGAATATACAATCTGAAATGGACTGAAACCCGTACTACGGTTTATGGCATGATTATGAGCAAACTCTGCTTGACATAACTTCATATCCCAACTCTTCAGATTATCCTTCACCAAACACCGCAACAAATTTCCCAAAGATCTGTTAACAACTTCAGTCTGACCATCGGACTGCGGATGGTAAGCACTACTGAAATTTAGCTTTGTTCCCACCATCGTCCACAAACTCAGCCAAAAATGACTTAGAAATCTAGTATCCCGATAAGAAACAATGGATTCTGGTAAACCGTGTAAGCGATACACCTCTTTAAAGAATAACTCGGCAACAAGGACGGCATCAGCTGTCTTCTTACAAGCGATAAAATGTGCCATCTTCGAAAACCTGTCCACTACAACATATATCGAATCATTTCCCCTCTAAGTTCTCGGTAATCCCAAAACAAAATCCATACTGATATCAACCCATGGTCTAATCGGCACGGGTAACGGCATATACAATCCCGCATTCGTCGCTGTTCCCTTGGAAACTTGGCAAATATGACATCTCTCCACAAACTTTCCAACTTCTCGCTTCATCGAGGGCCAATAGTAAGACTGAGAAATCAATTGTAAAGTTCGATCTCTGCCCACATGTCCTTCCTCATGTAATTCCTTTACAATCTTCATACGTAAGCTGCATTCCGGTATGCACAATCGATTCCCTTTAAAAAGAAATCCATCCACCAACACATAATCATCAGTCTTTCCTTCATTGACTTCATCCATGATTTTAGCAAAGTAAGGATCATCAACAAACAAATCTGGCAACACGTCAAACCCTGTCACCTCTACCATCATTATAGTCAACACATGATTCCTTCGACTTAATGCATCTGCCACTCGATTCGTAATTCCCGACTTATGCTTCACCACAAATGTGAATTGTTGTAAGTATGCAATCCACGAAGCATGCCTAGCTGCAATCTTGTCTTGTCCCTGCATATGCTTCAACGCCTCATGATTAGTATATAAAACAAATTCTTTATGAAACAAGTAATGTCTCTAATGTTTCACAGCTTGCACGATAGCATAAAATTCCACATCGTAAGTATTATATCTCATCTTTGCTCCTGATAACTTCTCACTGAAATATGCAATAGGGCGTCCCTTCTGACTTAACACCCCTCCAATTCCAACCTTTGATGCATCGGTATGTAATTCAAACAACAACTGAAAATCCGACAACACTAGAATCGCTGTTGTCGTCAATAGTTCCTTGATTCTCTCAAAGGCAAATCCTGCTTCCTCCGACCATGAAAATTGCTTCCCTTTCATACAATCAGTAACTGGTGCCATCACGCTACTGAAGTGTGGAATGAACCTTCGGTAGAATGACGCCAAACCATGAAAGCTTCTAACTTCTGTACTCGTCCTGGGTTGTGGCCAATTTCTGATTGCTTCAACTTTATTCTGATCCACCTGTATACCTCCATCCGAAATAACATATCCCAAAAATAAAACACTATGCGTCATGAACACGCATTTCTTCGTTGCAGCATAAAATTGTTCCTGTCGCAGTATCATCAATACTTCTCTCAGATGTTGCAAGTGTTCTTCTGAGCTTCTACTATATATTAATATATCATCAAAATACACCACACGAACTTCCCAATGAATGGTCTAAAGACTTGATTCATCACCCGCATAAATGTACTTGGTGCATTTGAAAGACCAAACGGCATGACCAGCCATTCATATAATCCTTCTCTCGTCTTGAATGTTGTCTTCCACTCATCCCCTGGTCTTATACGAATTTGATGATAACCACTTTTCAAATCAATCTTCGAAAATATAGTAGCCCCGCTCAACTGATCCAACAAATCATCAAGTCTCGGCATTGGAAATCTGTATCTCACAGTAATCTTATTCAGTGCTCGACTATCAGTGCACATCCTCCACGTTCCATCCTTCTTTGGTACTAACAAAGCTGGCACCGCACAAGGACTTAAACTTTCCTGCACACGCCCCTGCTCAAGCAACTCTTCCACTTTCCTTCTCAACTCCTCGTGTTCCTTTGGACTCATTCTGTAATGTGGTCTATGAGGTAACACAACTCCTGGAACAAGATCAATTTGATGTTGAATGTCTCTCAACGGCGGTAACTCCGTTGGTAGCTCTTCAGGGAATACATCGTCAAACTCTCCCAGCACTGGTTTCACTTCTTCAGGAATCTCAACCACTTCATGGCTCTCACGTCCAATCAACAAGAATACTTCAGGCTCCTCTTCTACTTCCTTAACAAACTCCTTCAAAGATAACAAAGTTTTCAACTCTTCAATCTCCTCCAACTTGCTTTCTTCGTGTTGTCGTTTCTTAGGAATTAAAGTAATTTTTGTACCCTCAAACATGAAACTGTAACTGTTAGCACGTCCATCATGTTGCACAACCATATCATACTTCCATGGTCTCCCCAACAACAGATGGCATACATCCATGTCTACAACATCACACCAAATTTCATCTTTGTATTTCTTCCCAATTGAAAAATTAACACAAGCTCTACGTCCAACCTTCACCTCCCCACCTTTCCTTAACCAAGCTAACTTGTAAGGTTTCGGATGCTTCCCAGTCTTCAATGCTAACTTCTTCACAGCCTCTGTAGAGATAATGTTATCGCAGCTTCCCGCATCAATGAAAAATTTACAAACCCTTCCCAAGATAGTGCATGTTGACTGAAAGATGTTACTTCTCAACCAACTAGTCTCTTCCTCTTGCTTTGGTGTTAAACAAGATCTCTTCATCGTCAATGAATACCCTTCATCTCCAGACACATTTTTTTCCTCCTCATCATGCAGTGAATTAGAACAATCAGCTTCTACCTCATCTTCCTCTGCCTCAGCAATCATCGTTCGCTTCTTTGGCTTCGTACATTCATTGCTTTTGTGACCAATCTCCAGAAAATTGAAACATTTGATACCACTATTGATTCTGGTCTTAGCAACTTCATTAATGACCGGTTTTGCAACAGCCTTCGAAACATTCACATTGCTTGTGACGCCCACCTCTATACCCATGCTAACCAAGAACACTACGATGTAGTGCTGTCAACTAGCACGGAGAATAAGGCTGTTGAGGAGCGACCATCCATGTAATTTCTTATCACACGGTGGCTATAAAATAATCTTCGGAAACAAACATAGAAATAAACATAACATAAATCAGTCATAGACATCCATATCACAAAGGCGGAAGAAGATATGAATATATAACTAACACATGAAAGTGTACATCAGAGTAGTGGTGAAAAAGATCCACAATAATACAAAAGAATAGCAACACGTGCTATACCAAAAGAATACAACTATGAGTCCATATCTCAAGTGTACACAACAAAAACTGCTAAACTAAATAGTTAGCCAAAAGTCAGAGTAGCAAATCCCGGGAGGAAGTTAAGCAGAAGCACATGTAACATCTCGGTCTGACCCGAGTATTATTTAAGTAAATAATAAACGGATCAGTCTAACTATAAATATCAGATGACATGATATAAAATAAAAGATATGGCATAAACATAAAATATCCATACTGACATACTACTATAAGTATGAAAATGAAGATCAACAGGAGATCAACCGATGAGAAATGATCAATATCACAAGAATCTTCTCAAAGATCCAAAGAGGGCATCATACCCTAAACTTGTACTCATAACAAGTCAATGACATAAAAATCCAGAAATCAAAACAAGAAATCCAGAAATCATAAAAAGAGAAAGAGGCCTATCACATGATGGTCCGAAGACCATGGGGAGCTACCCCATATGTGTGAGTCGAAATCACACAGATTGAGGTCTAGGCTAACCAAAAAGCAAAAAGGTATGTGTGAGTGGAATCACACAAGTGGTGTCTAGCCTAACCTCGCAAACAAAAAGGTATGTGTGGGTGGAATCACAAAAATGGTGTCTAGACTAACCTTGCGGACAAAGAGATATGTGTGAGTCAGAATCACACCAATGCGGTCTAGTCTAACCTTGCAAACAAAGAGACATCGCACAATTGCTAGTCAAAATCATAAAATGATCGTCATGATCAACGAGAAGTGTCAATTACACTAAGCTAGTAAATATAAAAGTTTAGCTTCATGTCCCATAACCACTTGCTTAACTTAAATATTTACGAACAAACTGTAAATCTACACTAGCAAATTGTCAAAAGAGGTTCAATCGAACAAGTCCAAGAATTAACCGACGAAGTGAACGCAAGCGTTTCATACCACTCATTTTACTAAGTCGTTTAAGTCGATTTCTCATCCGAGTGAAGTAAAGGCTTGTATATACTAGTAGATTGGAAATCGGTTTGATAAAACGAACTTTTGATATTTAAAATAGTGTTGAAATCGCTTTGATGAAAGAGTTTTTGATATTTATTACTAATATTGAAACCTTCATATCTTTAAAGTGACAAGTCAAAAAACGATTGTTGAAACAAATCGAATCACATAAATTCACGTTCGAAGACGTGAGTAAAGTCCAAAGAAATCAATCCCAAAACCATCAAAGTAGGAATTTCTGTTGAATGTTTTTCAGATAAGATCCCCTACGAAGAGGGGTACGGCGAGCGACTTAAGGTCCAACGACCTATGACTTAACAGAGTCGAGCGACCTAACTGCACACGACCTAAAGACACGCGACCTAAAACTCGCGACCTAAAGACACGCGACCTAAAACTCGCGACCTAAAGAAGGGTGCGCGACCTACCTGGATCACCACCTAAGGAGGGTGCGCGACCTAACTGGTTCGCGACCTAAGGATGGTGCGCGACCTAACTGGTATGCGACCTAAGGAGGGTGCGTGACCTAACTGGTTCGCGACGTAAGGATTTACATGCGAGCGACCTAAAGTGTCGAGCGACCTACGACTTAAGGCCAGCGCGACCTAAAGTTTTAACTCGCGAGCGACCTAAAATTATAAAGGCCAAACGACCTAAGGCTTAACTCGCGAACGACCTACGGCTTAAGGCTTAACTCGCAAATGACCTAACACTGCGTGACTTTTCAACGCGAACGAGCTACAGTTAGGAATCATTCCCAACAGTCCAATGACAATTATAGGCAAGATGTGAGATCAAAAATCTCACCTTTTCCACGAAATTGATGAAGATGGAGATTGAAAGTAAGGAGAAACAATCCAAAGCTTGAATCCACTATCTTCTACTTGAATTTGGAGTTGAATCTCGGATTTGAAATAGAATTTGAGTTTGGAGTTTTAATTTCTCTTTCCCATCACCATTTTTGACAAAGCTTGAAGTGTTTGATAAAGTGAGGAAGAGGGTTGGGCTGAATTAAGAAGATGCAGTCCAAACCAAAGTCAAAGGCGGGAAAAAGTGACGAAATTTCCACTTACTCCAAACATGTCGAAGTGTATACTCAAAAAGATCGCAAACGTCATTTTGAACTCAATGGGAGTGATCTCGAGTCCTAATTTGACCTAAAGAGCTTTCTGATGTGCTTCAGCGATAGATCTTGGATCAAACATATTCACCATATGTTAACGCTAAAAAGTGAACGCTAACACCCGGTGTGTGTAGTAGAATTGTGAAAGCACCACCCGTGTGACGGGAATAAGAAGTAAGCAGTAAAATAGCGGAAAGCAGTAAAAGACAGCAGTTTATAGTGGTTCGGCTTGAGATCGAGCCTACGTCCACTTTGAATCTCTTTATTACTGAATCTGGTTACAAGACGATACAATACTGTTATGAAAACAATACATTTTGATCACAAAGACAATCTCGACTACTAGCTCAAACTTTGATGATGAAATTTGATGAATCCGTGTTGGATGTAGGAAATTCCTCTCGAAGCTTGTTGTAGTGTCTCGAATGTTTGAAGATCTTCAATTGTTGAATGAGTTGAGAGTTCGGCAGAGTAACGACGCTTCAAGAAATGATCGGCCAAAAGTCCCTTCCTTGTTGGATTTTGGGGGGTATTTAAAGGACTAGTTCTGAGCGGAATTGAGCCTCCAAGTCTTAGGTCGCGTACGACCTTAGTTAGGTCGTAGGTCGTGAGCGACCTAAGATAGGTCATGGTCCATTTGGGACTTAGGAAGTGTAGCTTGAAAGAGTTGCATTCAGTCTTATCTGAACAAGTGGTAGGTCGTGAACGACCTAAGGTAGGTCATGAACGACCTATGGTAAGTCACGCTCCTTTCTTTGCCTTTAGCTCGTCAGGTTGTTAAGTCGCTGGATCACTTCAGGCGTTAGGTCGTAAACATCTCTAGGTTGTTAGCTCGCGAAACCTTTAGCAGTTAGGTCGCGAAGTCTCTTAGGTCGCAAGCTTTCTTATGTCGCAACATTCTTTAGGTCGCAAGCTCTCTTAGGTCGCAAGCTCTCTTAGGTCGCAAGCTCTCTTAGGTCGCAAGCTTTCTTAGGTCGCAACATTCTTTAGGTCGCAAGCTTTCTTAGGTCGCAACATTCTTTAGGTCGCAAGCTCTCTTATGTCGCAACATTCTTTAGGTCGCAAGCTCTCTTAGGTCGCAAGCTCTCTTAGGTCGCAAGCTTTCTTAGGCCGCAACATTCTTTAGGTCGCAAGCTTTCTTAGGTCGCAACATTCTTTAGGTCGCAAGCTCTCTTAGGTCGCAGAGTCTCTTAGGTCGTAGAGTCTTGAGTTGCAAAGCTTTAGGTCGCTACGAAATTATGAGTTAACATTTGCCCCTCGAAGCATATGCCTATGCTATAGGTCGTGTGCTTCGACTTAACCTCGCTAGGTCGTGAACGACCTAAAGCTTGTGCTAACCCGTACGCATGTTCGCCTTCTTCCCTCAGCCTCATATAAATAAGTTAGGTCGCTCCTTCCTCCCCACCTTACTGCTCTGAAATTCCATTGCCATTGGTGAATTTTTGATTTTTCGAAGGAGAATTCAATCCAACTAACCATCGATTCATTCCTATCAACATATCACGTAAGTGGATCAATCTCTACTCACCCATAATCACTGCTCGATCATGAATCCTCGTTTCCCGACCTAAGTTTTATTTCATGCGCCATGCTTTATTCTCTGAATGGTGGTTTCGATCGATTTTTGTTTGTTGTTTGACACGTTGTGGTGATTCATGATCATATGGAAATTTTCACTATGGATCGGCGGGATTTGCAATCGATTTGCTGGTTGATTTGGTGGTATGTTGAGATGGAATGAAGGGGATGACGAATTCTTTTGCAATGGCGGTATTGGGCTATTGGATCCAGTAAGGTGTTGCTTGGAGAGGAAGCTAGCGACCTACCAGATCTGGACCTAAGCCTTGCGATCTAAGAATATCCGCGACTTAAACAATACCGAACAACCTTTTCCACGACCTAGAGAGTTTACGACCTATGCCAAGTTGTGAGCGACCTAGGACTTAGAGAAGATTGCACTGCCTTGATCCACTTAGTTGCATTGCGACCTAAAGACGCCTTGACCTATGATAGGTCGCTGAACGACCTAGCACTTGAAACGACCTAGCACTCGAAACGATTTTGCACAGTCCTGGACACTTTTAATTTGAACAGCACGACCTAAAATGCTGCGACTTATGTTAGGTCATGAGCGACCTAACACTTGGAAATTTGAGCAGAATTTGACTGAATCTTTGAATTTGAACTGTGTTGTATTTCTTTTCAAATTGTCTTGACTTTAATGCTAACAACCTGTTTAAAAACAACATTTGCAGAAAACCGGGACAAATATACTACCATTGACTGCCCACATCGCATGACAGATTAGTTGATAATGAATAATTAACTTAAATGAGTTCTGTAAGTGAAATGCTGTGAAGTGACAAATTGTATTGAAACAAAACTGAAATAATCAACCTAAGCTGACTTGTCTGCATCAACACAACATTGTATTTGATCTTGAAATAACAAGCCTCAAAATTTTATAATCGACAAGTGTCAACTATATCCATTTCAATTATACTTGCTTGTTATCATTTTAGTTCTGCACAACACTTCACACTTTTTAGGAAACGTGCACCTTCATTTTTAAATATCCAGTTGATTGTGTAGAATGACATTTCAACAAGAAGATTCAGGACCAGTCGGAGAAGCTTTCCCGATAGCCAACCCACTGATCGATCCTCCGGAGAGAACTCCGACTACTCTGAGCCACAAAGTTTTTAGACAACTATGCACTCAATTCGGTATTGCCGAATCGGACGCTATACTTCCTGGAGCAAGCGACACAGCTAACAGGACACCTCTTGGTTTTGTCGCAGTGAACCGCTAGATGTGTTTAAGCGGAGCTATTCCACCTTTCAACGAATTTCTTCGCGATCTCTTTCTTCGATTAGCTATCTCGCCCTTCCAGCTACACCCCAACGGTTACGCTGTTCTGATGGGGTTATGTGTTCTGTTTAGGAGGACGCTTGACCGTCTCCCGAGCTTTGATGAAATTTGCTACTTATGCACTTTTTCAAAGAATAAAGACCATCCTTCAATCGTGCTCGTAAGAGGTGCAAGAAACCGAAAATTGATTTTGGATTTGCCCGAAAGTGCTCACGGGTTTCTGAGCCAATTTTTCTTTGTCCGATGTCCTCCAAGATTCTACGCTGTTTGGAGAATCGGAAGTAAGATTGTCTTTTGCCGTTCATCTCATGAGTTTTTCGAAACCCAAATTACTAAATGCTTAACTTCATTCTTTTTCTTCTTCCAGCACTTCCTCCTCCACTCAGAAACCCCAGCCTTAAGTCAGTCCTTGAAACCTTAAATGCTATGGCGGCGGAAGAAAGAAGCGCCAAAATTTTACTGAAAGACGAATTTTTGCATCAGTATGGACTCTTACACTCTTCCCGATCTACCCAGCCTTGTGAAGTCCCCAATTCTCCAGCAAAAACATCAGATGCCCTAGTCCATGCTGAAGGACTTTCACCGAAAGGACCTACCATTGAGACTTCATTGGTAAAGTGTTCTACTCCTACCGACATTGTGGGATCATCCAGCAAATTAGCACTTTCTCCCATTATTGAAGAAGAAGAAACTTCTCAACATTTCGAGCAAGTTGATGATAAAGGATTTGAGAAACAAAGCCCCACAAAACACGATGGTGACGATACCTTTGATGGGTTGAGTGATCTGATGATCACTTCACAGGAACTTTTCAAAGATGATATAACTAAAGCTACATCTCCTATGACTGAAGCGACATCTACTTTGCAGAAAACTTCGTCGGCTCAAAAATCAACTCCCACTTCTCAATCTGTTATTACTCCCCAACCAAAGAGTGGTTTGTAGTTTGACGCGCGTAGTTCGCACATCACACACACTTAGGATGCTTAGCACGTATACGCACTTTGCTTTTTCCAATTTGGAGATTTCTAAGACTTGTCTTTTCTCTTCAATTTCAGGTTCTACAATGGGGCAAAGTGGTTCATATTTCGACAACTTTCGGCGCTACGGAGGGCGTGATTCTTACGATTACGGACGATATCTCCCCACTCGCAAAGAATCTGACGAAGAGCGAGGAATTAGAAAAACTCAAGAGAGCGAGCTTATGAGGAGCAGCAGAGAAGAAGGGACGGTGACTTCCATAAAAGAAAATATCCTGATGATAAAGGGAAAAGCCATGCTGCTGGAGACCCGAGTAAACGAGTTAGACTTGATGAAACGGACGCGTCTGCAATTTCTAGAAAAACTGATGCTCATATCTCTTCTAATACCCCGACCGGCTCTCCTCGTTTAAAGAAATCCGACATCCAAGCGATCATCAACATGCCCCAGTATCAAGTTAAAGATGGCCCTCCAACACTTCAAAGCCGATTTCCGAATTGGTGCTTAAAAGGAGTGCGCTTTGATTTAAATCTAGTTCCGATCGATAAGCAAGCCATGCTCAGAAATCATGATGCAGTTAGGCTTGATATTGAGAGGATATCGCAATGGCAAAAGCTTGTTGATGAACTCCAAAGAGTCAACCATATGAATCTCGAGAACATGCTGACTCTGGAGAATGATAAGGCTGAATGGGATAAATGGTGCAAGCAGCATGACGCAGAGATGACGAGCATCGCGGATGACAACGCAAGGCTTGAATCTGAAGTCAAGTGACTTAAAGAAGATCTCGCCTCTTCTTCTGCATCGCATACTCAAAAAGAAGAAGTCTTCCAAAAGCAAGTGCGAGATGCACATGCTGCGCAAAGGGATGCCGAGATGAAGCTTGCAGCCGAGCAGCACATTACTGAGAAATACCGTAAAGAAAATGCTGAGCTGTGGGGTACAACTATTTCCCAAAACGCGGAGATTGAGATGTTAAAAGCTCGACTTCTTAAAGTTGAGAAAGAGCGCGACGATGCAGTTGCTGGACAGGTTGCAGCTGAAGAATCCCATAAAGCAACTAAAGCCATTGTTGACTCTACTCTATTCGAATTTTACATCCACAGTGTTTTAGGGCGTGGTAGTCTCTCATTCTTGGGACCAAAATATGAGACTACCTTAGCCGAAGTGTGGGAAGCAATAATGGACATGTTCGGAGGTGCTGTATATTCCGAGGCGGATCTTGAAGCGACTTATCTGGATGATGAGGCGCGCGCCGCCCTTGCCAGGGGAAAAGAGCAGCTTGCTAGGGAGCGAGCCGAAGCAGCAGGAGGAGAATGTTTAGAAAAAGTGATTGTAACTGACTCTGCTCATCCTTCGGCTTCGGTCGATCCCGAAAACATTGGCTCTAGTTCCCATTCTCCACCTCCCGCAAATGCCGAACTTAAAACCACAGCTATTGAGCCTTCCACTGCTCAGGACGAGGAAAAGACTCGAGATGACATTGAAGCTGAGCAATTTGAAATTAACCTGATCAAACCAGCTTCTCCAAGTAACTTTGATGTTGATCCAAGTCTAGCAGACTACTTATTTGCTTCAACCGAGTTTGATGAATTTCTCAATTGTTACTTAAGTGTCAATGAATCAACATCTTTACTTTTTCCGGAGAGTACTGATTTTGACTTCTTTTCTCTATAGCGGAAGCACCAAACACTGCACAAACTTCCACTCCTCTAGTTGCCGTTCCTCCACCTTCCCAAGTTACCCCTCCTTCTACTTCTCAGCCGGGATCACAGGCAGAGAAAATTGAAGCTCTTCAAGGCCTGGATGATCCGGTCGCTTCGCAAGAGCAGAAGGCGGAGAATCTTGATGACACTGAGAAGACCCCAGAGCAGTCTCTTGATGATGACACAAAGCTTTCTACACTGCTCGCTACTCCGGGGAGCGAATCTTCTTCAAAGCGGAAGGGGAAGCGTGTCATGAAGAAGAAGACAAAAAGTATTTCCACTGAAGAAGATAAAGCAGAGGAAGATCCGGCTCCCCTTTCTCCTCCTCCCTCTCCGACCCGTCCATGCCGGATTTTGAAACTAATTATCAAACCAGGCTATGGTACTAAGGGCAGCAAAAAGAAGGAGTGACAAGCTAGGCTCTTCTTTTCTTATTTCGCCTTTTGCATGTATCGACCGGAGATTGTGCGGGTATCGGTCCCCGCTTCTTTTTGTAATCTGCATAAAAAAGTTTTCATAGTATTGAATAAAATAGCTATTTTACTTGCACAAATTCTTGTGTATGTGAGAATGCATCTGTTTCTCATTTTTAGTGTAGAATAAACGATTCTTTTTACTTGCACAAACTTTTTGTCTGTCTTTGAGAATGCATGTATTCCACATCTACTTTTCATGATATTGTAATGAACTTGCGGTATGTTGCTTGCATATTACTTTTATTAATGTAACCGAATTGTATAGTGTTGCCCCCATACCACAAGTGCATTGCAACATTTCTAATTTTTAAAAGACTGATACTCTTATTTCAGAGAATAACTATTCCACTTTTAAGGGAAGAATCATTCTGCTTTTAATAGATCATATGTCATTTTTCGGAGAAATTTTTACTTTCTCTTTCTTTCTTGAAGAGCACTTCAACTTTCAGAGATGATCACTTTTATTTGTTAAAAAGTGGATTTTCCTACACAGTGAAATGAGCTTCTGAAGAAGGTTTTGATTTTGTGCCCTAGTAAAGGGCTTATTTTTGGTACTTTGAGCATAGTGAAGTATGCCTCCGAAGAGGTCTTTTTGTAGCATTTCAACTTTTTAGGAAGAACCTTTTTGAGATGAATGAGTTAACCTTCCTTTGAGAGTTGGAATGTGCTTCCGGAGAAGGCTTTTTTGTTTGAGCACTCTATTTTGGGACATGCCTCCGGAGAGGGCTCCTCTTAAAGAGTTGTGCCTCCGAAGAGGGCTTGTGCCTCCAAAGAGGGCTTGTGCCTCCGGAGAGGGCTTGCGGTGCCTCGGGAGAGGGATTTTGCCTCCGAAGAGGGCATGTGCCTCCGAAGAGGGCTTGTGGTGCCTCGGGAGAGGGCTTTTGCCTCCGAAGAGGGCATGTGCCACCGAAGAGGGCTTGTGGTGCCTCGGGAGAGGGCTTTTGCCTCCGAAGAGGGCATGTGCCTCCGAAGAGGGCTTGTGGTGCCTCGGGAGAGGGCTTTTGCCTCCGAAGAGGGCATGTGCCTCTGAAGAGGGCTTGTGACTCCGAAGATGGCTTGTGCCTCCGAAGAGGGCTTTTTGATTTCCTGGAAGTTACTTTCTCATGGTTGGATGGATCCACGGGGCGGACGCAAGTTGTTTGATTGAATGTTCGTTTGCACAAACGATTGCAATCAATTAACAAGGGCCCTGTTCCTTCAGCTTGGGAAGGTGCCCCTCCAGTGGTTCCACCAATCTTTTTTGATTGAGAGAAGCACTTTCATTTTTTGGCGTGCCTCGTTAGAGGGCTTTGTTGACCTTTGGGAAGGAGCATTGGTTGGTTGGTGTGCCAGGAAAGTTGCGTCTCAGGGGCGAGTAGATCCACGGGACGGACGCAAGCTGCCTGATCGGATGCATCACGATCAGTTAGCAAGGGCCCTGTTCCTTCTGCTTGGGAAGGTGTCCCTTTGGTGCTCTACCGGCCCTTTTATTGAGAGGAATACCTCCTTTTGGCTGCTTCTTTGTTTGCTTGGCCATGTTCTCTCATCATCTGCTCATTAGCGATCTTTTATTATCATTTCCAAGCGCATCTTCTTTCCTTTTGCAAGTAAATTGCCTTATCCGAAGAAGTAGACTTCACTGTTGAACGACTTCACGGGACAAACGCGAGTTACCTAGTTGGATGTCTGTTCACATCGACAATCACAACCAGTTAACGAAGGCTTGCCACAGTGGAGTCGCCAACTTTTTATGTGAAGTTCTTCTTGTATAGGATTTGAATTTGGAATTTTTGTCGCTTGGTATTTGCTTAATAGGTGATTTATAGAGGTCGCTTGGCTTTGTGACGAGCAAGCCTTATTTTAATGTCCTGCAATTTTGAATCGACATTTTAGCAATACATTTAAAGTATTTATATATCGAAATGAAACAGGCATTATGAAATAGTAAAGAACACAAGATTTATAGTGGTTCGGCCAAGAATCGGGCCTACATCCACTTTATAGCTTTAATTCATTTACACTGATTTATAATATCTTTCAATACAATTGATACATTCATCACTATTTTACAATTTTGAGCAAAGCTTTTTTCAAGTAAAATAAGGACGTAAGTGGTTACTGTTCCAGGCTCTTGGAATTGGATCTCCCTCAACAGTTATGAGTTTGAAAGTGCCATCAAGAAGTTTACTGCCTATGGCATATGGTCCTTCCCAGTTTGGCCCAAACACACCAGTTGCTGTCATGATCCTTTTCAAAACTAAGTCTCCGACCTCAAAGCTACGTTGGCGAACTTTAGAGTTGAAGTGCCTGGCTATCCTTTGCTGATAAGCTGAAACTCTGAGCCTAGCTTCTTCTCTTTTTTCATTAAGAAAATCAAGTGCTTCAAGTTACAGCTTTTCGTTTTCAGCTTTATTGAAATGAATTCTCCTGTGTGAAGGAGCTTCTACTTCCACTGGAATCATTGCTTCTAATCCATATGCCAGTGAAAATGGAGTGTGCCCTGTCGCAGTTTTGTGAGTAGTTCTGTATGCCCATAGTGCTAATGGAAGCTTATCGACCCAACCACCTTTTGCTTTTTCAAGTTGCTTTTTGATGGTTGACTTGATAATTTTGTTCACTGCTTCCACTTGCCCGTTTTCCTGCGGATGAGCCACTGCTGAGAAGCTTTTCCGAATTCTGAACTGTTTGCAAAAATCCTGGAATTCTTCACTTTGAAACTGAGTGTCGTTGTCTGTGATTATCTTCTGCGGCACACCATACCTACAAATGATATTTTAGTTATGAAATTTATCATCTTTTTAGAGGTAATGGTGGCCAAAGGTTCTACTTCAGCCCACTTAGTGAAATAATCAACAGCAACAATAGCATATTTGATTCCAGATTTAGCGATCGGTAACGGTCCAATCAAGTCTATTCCCCAAATGGCGAACGACCATGGGCTGACCATTTGTGTGAGTTCGGTGGAAGGCGCTTTCGGGATTTTTGCAAATCTTTGCCATTTGTCGCACTTTCGGGAGTAAATGGCAGCATCTCGATTAATGTCAGGCCAGAAATACCCATATCGGAGAACTTTCTTGGCTAGAGTCTGACCAGCTGAATGATCTCCACATTCTCCTCCGTGTACCTCAGCTAGAATTGTCTTGGCTTCTTCCTTAGTTACACATCAGAGCAATGGCATTGAAAATCCCCGTCTGTATAATCGGCCATCTTGAATTATATATCTCGATGCTTTCCTCAATAGTTTTCGGCGTTCTTTAGAACTTTCTGGCAGGGAACCATTGAGTAGGTATTCTTTGATTGGAGTCATCCATGATTCATGCTCTTGAGACGCAGCCATAATCCAATCAACATCCATTTCATCAATGCTTGGATCTGACAGAACTTCTACAGGAACTAATCCCAGTAATTGAGCTTCTCCAGAACTTGAGTATTTTGCTAGAGAATCCGCTTTCATGTTTTCTACCCGAGGAATATGACTTATCGTATAATGAACGAAATCTTCGAGAAGTTCACATGCCTTTGACAAGTATGCGGGTAGATTTCCACCTTTAGCCTGAAACTCTTTCTTTACCTGGCAAACAATAAGTTGAGAATCGCTGAAGATCTGTAACACTTTGATGTTTAGTTCCTTGGCAATTTTCAAACCAGCAATAAGAGCCTCATACTCCGCTTCATTGTTCGTTGAAGGAAATTCCAGTCTCAATGCATAACACAACGATCGTCCTTTGGGGGTTTCGAGCACTACCCCTGCCCCAGAACAGTAATCATTTCTCGATCCATCAACATACAACTTCCACTGGATTGGAATGCCATCAGTTATTTCATTCTCACTATCACCTTTGTCAGTAGATTCTGCGATGAAATCTTCTAAAGCTTATCCGTTGATTGCTCTCCGGGGATGGTAAGTGATGTCATACTGGCTGAGTTCAATGTTCCATTTGAAAAGACGACCCGAAGTTTCCGGACGAAACATGACTTGCTTTAGAAGTTGATCAGTAAGAACCTTGATAGGATGAGCTTGAAAGTATGGTCTCAATTTCCTGGAAGCAATTAGCAAACAATAGGCGAGCTTTTCTATCTTCGAATAATTCATCTCTGCCCCAGTGAACCGTTTGCTGATATAATAAACTGGACGTTGTATTTTCATATTTTCTCGTACAAGTGCTGCACTGAGAGCATGAGATGAAATTTCTAGATAGATGAAAAGGTCTTCACCATCACTAGGCTTGGACAGAACTGGAGGCGTTTCCATATGACGAATTAGTTCATCGAAAGCATTCTGGCATTCGGGAGTCCATTCGAAATTTTTCTTTCCTTTTTTTAGAGCGTCAAAGAAGGGAATGCATTTGTCTGTGGCCTTGGAAATGAAGCGACTCAGAGCAGCGACTTTTCCATTAAGACATTGCATTTCTTTCTTTGTTTTAGGGGCTTTGACCTCTCTTAAAGCTGTGATTTGAGTAGGATGGCCTCGATGCCCCTAGCGCTCACAATGAAACCCAAGAATTTCCCGGACTCTACTCCGAACGAACATTTCAATGGATTGAGCTTCATTCCGTACTTTCGAAGAATTGCAAACAGTTCCTCCAAGTGACCCATGTGATCTACAGCTTTCTTTGACTTTACCAACATATCGTCAACATAAACTTCCATGGTTCTGCCAATCTGAGGTTTGAACATCGCATTGACGAGCCTTTGGTAGGTTGCCCCAGCATTTTTCAATCCGAAAGGCATAACTTTGTAGCAGTAGAGACCCACATCTGTGATAAAGCTTGTGTCTTCCTGATCCGGTTCATGCATCATAATCTGATTGTATCCGGAGTAAGCGTCCATAAATGATAAAAACTCATGCCCAGCTGTTCCATCCACCAATTGATCGATTCTGGGCAGTGGGAAGCAATCTTTGGGGCAAGCTTTGTTTAGATCCGAAAAATCGATGCATACTCTCCACTTTCCATTTGCCTTCTTAACCAGTACTGGATTTGAAACCCAATTTGAATAAGTGGAGTTTCTGATGAAGCCGTTTTCCATGAGTCGATCGACTTCTTCCTTTAGTGCTGTCGACCTTTCTGGGCCTTGGGTTCTTCTTTTCTGTTTCACTGGTGTGAATTTTGGATCGATATTCAGAGTATGTACAGCAATTTCTGGGGAGATCCCACACATATCAGCATGACACCAAGTGAACACATCCAGATTGGCTTTTAAGAATGATATCAGCGTGTTTTGAACTGCTATGCTCAGTTGTGAACCCACATTGAGTACTTTGTTTGGGTCTTTCGAGTCAACCGATATTGGTACCGTTACTTCCACGGGTACCACTCTATTCTCCCCTGTACTGGCTTTCCTGGGGTCCATTTCTTTCCTTGCATTGTTGTGTTCGCCAATACAGGGGCCACTCCGTAGTTGCTACAAGGTTGATTCTTTGATGCAGAGCGGAGCTGCCGCATCTTTTCCCATTTCTCTTTTCCTGGCCTCTCGGAGCTCTACAAGATAACATTCTCGCCCAGCGTTCTGATCTTCCTTAATGACAGCAACCCCGTTATCAGTGGGAAATTTCATTGTTAAGCACCACGGAGCGAGGACGGCCCTGAAAGCAGCAAGAGTAGGCCGACCCAAGAAAGCATTATAGGCGGAGAATCCATCGACAATTACAAAAGTTTGCTTTCGAACCAACTTTTTATGTCCTTCGCCCATTTCAACAAACAACTCCACCGTTCCAATTGGCTGTTTCAGCTCTCCTGTAAATCCGGCGATCTTGTGTGAAGAAGCTTGTACATCTGTCATTGGAATTTTCATTTGGTCAAATGTCTTTTTAAACAGTATGTTGCACGAGGCGCCACTATCAACCAGCACTCTTCTGACAATAGCCGGCCCAATACCGACAGAGACAACTAAAGGGTCCTCAGTAGGAGCTTCCACATATATAGAATCCCTGGTTCTGAACATAATATCATCATGAAAAGTCTTCTGCTGCTTCAGAGGTGCAGCATCTTCCAGGATTAAGACACTTTCTTCAGCTGGGGCATACTTCAAGGCTCTAGCATACCTTTCCATCTCGCCCCAACTCCTGCCAACCGGATGAGGTCCTCCTGTGATCACATTGATAACAGGTCTTTCCTTTTCAGCAGGCCTCTCTCCCGAACCAGATGAATGAGCTGGAGGTAGTTGCCCTTGGTTAGATGAAGACGGGTCTTTTCTATTCCTTTTAACGTACTGCTGCAACTTATTCTCTCTTAACAATTCTTCAATCAGGCTTTTCAAGTGGCGGCACTCGTTGGTATCATGGCCCGTTTGGTTATGAAATTTGCAAAATCTTCCGCTTTGAGCAGCACTTTTCCCAACTTTTACTGCCGGTGGTTTTGGAAATTCAACAGCATCCTTAGTGGCGATGAAAATATTCTCTAGTGTATCAGTCAGGGGGGTAAAATCCGAAGGCTTGAGGAAGCGAGGCTTTTTGAGATCTTTCTGCTTCTTTCCACCATTACTCTCCCTCTTCTGATTTGCAGATTCTTTCTTGTTCTGAACTGTAGCATTATTTTCCACCACTGTTGTCACAACTTTAGCTGACACAGAGAGATTTTCTAGGCGCATGAACTCATCAGCCTTTTTGTAGAACTTTTCGAGCGAATTTGGTTCCTTCATTTTCAACCATTTTCCAAACTCGCTTGACTTGTCAACAGCCCGCATTAAGTAGGTCAAGATCATTCGCGGTTCCGCGTTATCAACTTCTGCTAGGGCTAAATTAAAGCGATTCAGAAAGGATTTGATGGGCTCTCCAGGATTCTGTTCAAGACTTGAGAGAGACATTATATCCTTTGCTCTTGAAATGTACAATCTGAATTGTTCCTTGAATTTTCGGGTTAGATCAGAAAATTGGTCAATAGATCGCACAGGAAGCTTGGTAAACCAAAGTAATGCCACTCCTTCTAAGTATACCGGGAAATATCGGCATTTGATCTCATCAGTCGCTCTGGCGCCAGTCATGTGCCAATCATATTTGTATAGGAATTGATTTGGATCACTCGTTCCTCGATAAGGAGGAATGGTAGGAGGAACGAATTTTCTGGGAAACTCAGCCTTTAGGATCCTTTCAGTAAATGGAGTTTTACTCGGAGCGAATCCCCAATCATTCTCATCTTTGTTTCTCTGCATGCTTTCTTTCATTATCTGCCGGATCATGCCGGAGAGATACTCCTCATTGTTCAGTGACTTTGCAGAATAGGCTTCGTCCATTTTCTCATAAGTTTGTCCGGGCAAATGTTCAGGGAGAGCTGGCGATGGCCTGGATCCTTCAGCTTGGGGAGGTGCCCCTTCAGTGGCACCAGATCTGTTCTGAGGAATATTTCTCCCTTCGGAGTTTGGAGCAGCATCAGCAAAGTTTTCTTCATTATTCGTTGGTCTTTGATTAGCCCCGAGCAGAGCATTCAATTTTTCCATCATCAGATTATTCTGAGTTTCAATCTGCTGGTACAGTCGGATACAGCAGCATCCAACTCTTCTCGCGTCACCCCGACGCTTGGAGCTGCCTGATTTGGAGAGAGAGAAGTGGCAGTATTGTCGTGGTCATCATTAGTTCTGACAGGCTTACGTTTCCTTCCAGGAGCCATTATGTCTGATAGACTTCTGGTTTTGTAGGAAATTCTTTCAACAAACTTCCGTGAAGCAATGGTGAATGATCGCTTGAGTTGGGTTCTCAGTGAAAGCACCAAAATGTTAACGCTAAAAAGTGAACGCTAACATCCGGTGTGTGTAGTAGAATTATGAAAGCACCACCCGTGTGACGGGAATAAAAAGTAAGCAGTAAAATAGCGGAAAAGCAGTAAAAGACAGCAGTTTATAGTGGTTCGGCTTGAGATCGAGCCTACGTCCACTTTGAATCTCTTTATTACTAAATCTGGTTACAAGACGATACAATACTCTTATGAAAACAATACAGTTTGATCACAAAGACAATCTCGACTACTAGCTCAAACTTTGATGATGAAATTTGATGAATCCGTGTTGGATGTAGGAAATTCCTCTCGAAGCTTGTTGTAGTGTCTCGAATGTCTGAAGATCTTCAATTGTTGAATGAGTTGAGAGTTCGGCAGAGTAACGACGCATCAAGAAATGATCGCCAAAAGTCCCTTCCTTGTTGGATTTTGGAGGGTATTTATAGGACTAGTTCTGAGCGGAATTGAGCCTCCAAGTCTTAGGTCGCGTACGACCTTAGTTAGGTCGTAGGTCGCGAGCGACCTAAGATAGGTCGTGGTCCATTTGGGACTTAGGAAGTGTAGCTTGAAAGAGTTGCATTCAGTCTTATCTGAACAAGTGGTAGGTCGTGAACGACCTAGGGTAGGTCATGAACGACCTATGGCAAGTCGCGCTCCTTTCTTTGCCTTTAGCTCGTCAGGTTGTTAAGTCGCTGGATCACTTCAGGCGTTAGGTCGTAAACATCTCTAGGTTGTTAGCTCGTGAAACCTTTAGCAGTTAGGTCGCGAAGTCTCTTAGGTCGCAAGCTTTCTTATGTCGCAACATTCTTTAGGTCGCAAGCTCTCTTAGGTCGCAAGCTTTCTTAGGTTGCAACATTCTTTAGGTCGCAAGCTTTCTTAGGTCGCAACATTCTTTAGGTCGCAAGCTCTCTTATGTCGCAACATTCTTTAGGTCGCAAGCTCTCTTAGGTCGTCACAACATTCTTTAGGTCGCAAGCTTTCTTAGGTCGCAACATTCTTTAGGTCGCAAGCTCTCTTAGGTCGCAGAGTGTCTTAGGTCGTAGAGTCTTGAGTTGCAAAGCTTTAGGTCGCTACGAAATCATGAGTTAACACCATACCTTGTATCTGCATTCTCAACCCTCCAACAAATCTAGCTGTTAACTATTCCTCCGTCTCCATGATGTCGTTCCTCGCAATCAATTGATAGAATTCATCAGCATAATCATTAACAGTCTTTGTTCCTTGTCTCAAGTTCTGCAAACGTTGGTACATAAGAGATTGATAATTGTAAGGTAAGAATGTAGCTTTCATCAATTTATTCATCTTCTCCCAAGATTCAATCTTTGACTTTCCCATTCTCTCCCGTGTCAGTTTAGTTTGTTGCCACCATGCCATAGCTCTCCCTTTCAAACGAGTAGCAACTAACTTCACTCTTCGATGCTCAGGAACCTCCTTAAAGTCAAAAATCTCTTCAGCATTAGACAACCAATCAAGGAATTCTTCGGCTTGCATACTGCCTTTGAATTCTGGAATTTCAGTTTTCATCCCTGATTCCCATCGACGATCATCCTCAACATCCCGATATGCATTTCGTCCTTGGTCTCGATCCCGATAATGATTATTGCTTCTATCAATCTCTTCATCATATTCACGTGTATTTCGATATCGATCTCGACCATCAACATCCCTTCGATCACGCATGTCTCTTCTACTGTGTCTTTCATCATCTCGATATGGCTCATACTCAAACTCTCGATGAGTTCTTCTTTCTTCATCTCTATACTCATTGTAAAGATCTGCAAATCCGTCTTCCGAAAACCCGACACTGCTACGTCCACTGTAGCAATTGCCGAACAATCGTATGGCGAAAACGCGAAACTTTAATATTTAAAAGAAGAGGAGGAAGAGAAGATAGAAGAAAAAGAGAAGAAGAACAACAAAACAACAACAGATACAGAACAGAGACAATATCAGAATCTCACATATCGCAGCGGAACAATATATAATAGATAAATGAATAATCTCTAAAACAAAGAACTATATCATTTTATACATACATCAATCATCAGAGTTAATATACAACAATGGACAGTTATATAACTTGTCCTCATACAGAGTATACAGCGGAATAAATACTATCAGATACAAATACTACGTCTCGTCATCCAGCTTACCTCCCAAGCTCCAGAATATCCAGATAACCTAATAATCTAACTCTAGACTGCCCGTGTGGAAATTTGTGGGCACCCAGAGTTTAGAAGGGAAACAATAAACTCCGAGTCAGTCATGGTGACTGGTGTGAGATCGTAAAACAGTTTAACTTTTAAAAATAAACAGCAGAGAATTTTAAAGTCAATTCGCAATGCTTTTGGAAAATGAAACTACCATAAGACCTCCCACCACACACACAATGCAAACGCAGACTTGGAGGAGATTTCTTCTTATGATAGTCAAAGATGCTTACTACGCAAAATCAAATCATTTTTGATATTATTATTAGTGCATGGTGTAGAAAACATTTCGAAAGTAGAATATAAATCTTAGCCAGCATAGGTACCATTATAGTATGCTTGCTATAGCTACCATATTAAATGGCAGGTTCTACAACTAAAACCGTACAAGTCACGTATTGTTTCTTTGGATTTCCAACAAATGGTCAGGCTAAGGAACTTCCTATCCACGATGGGTACGTCCCTGGAATAGACGACCCGAGAATCTAACGTTACGGTTAGATCTCTGCCAACACAAGGCCGGGTTACCTCTGCAAAAGTAGGTAACTACTGACACGCGTATGCCATCCCCCGATCGTCACCGATCTTCCCGAGGATCCCCGATTTCCAACAAACCACAAAGTAATAATAACTGTGCAGCAACCACAGAGGTTAAGTATCTGGGCTCCATACCATGATACCACCTTTATCCAGAAGGAATGACATACACTAAGGGGCGCTACTCCCTAGAACCTTGCTGCATTCGTCCTGTTTCGACCATTTCCGGGGTGTGAGGCTCGACGAAGTCTCGTCCACAAAGCTACGCTTTCTCAAAAAGCCCTGCTTCGGGTCAAACAAAATGATCAACCTATGATCACAAAGATATAAGATCAAACAAATGATCATATCACAAATGATCAAACACTGATCATTTCACAGCAACACTCAGTATGCCACGTTACCAAATTGGGATATATCGCTGATAAATTTCAACTACATAACCTCTGAGCTCGTACGTCTCAGAGAAGGGTGTTAAGCTAAGAGAATAAATTCTCCGCCACCAACAGAAATGTATTTGAAAGAAATCAGCTTTATATCTCAAATTGTAACGTCAGACACACAATCCATACAAGTCTGTTCCGGGATCGAACAGAACCGAAGGCACTTCTCACGAAGCCCTTGCATTTCCGGATAATTTTCTAATCACGTCGGGACTTCCCATCACTAAGGGTGATAAAACCTCTAAATCGGAGATCAGCCGATGTAGAGTAACTCGACGGTAATCCTTCCGTTTTCAAAAATATCCGGTCTTCAACATCGGTCTTCAAATGCGATTCATAACGACGTATCACATATTCGGAATGGGTTATACGACCCCATGGTCCTTTCCCGGTTAACCCGAATAGTGAGCGATTATTCAAAAAATAAGTGTGGCATTCAAATTCATCCAATTCACAACAAATACCTACTCAAGGCAATTATTGATAGTCGGTTATTTAACTATCAATAAAGATGCGCAACATCATCAGATTCCAAATAATTTTCCCAAATTATTTTATCTTTCCAAATATCTTTTACTAGATATATAATTTTCACACTTAACCATTTGAAAACAATTTCAAATATTCACTTTTCAATTTATCTTTAAAAGATAGAAACTCAAACAGTTCATTTCATTTTGGAAAAGCATTTCCATACTTATTTAAAAATAAGTATTTCACAAATCATTTATTTTCAACACTTAGAAAATATTCGATATACTTAAATCAAAATAAGTATATATTTCATTCTTTAAGGAAATCATTCTTTTTTTTAAACACATTTATTTGAGTCAAAACGAATGTTACGTAAAACATCGTTACGACGACTCAAAATCACTAGTATAGGGATTCGAATTTAGATAGATATATAAATCCCAATACTACATTAAAACATTTCCTTTCGAAAATCATTTACTATAACAACAGTGTTATAGTCCACCATTTCCTTAAATTTCTCGAAAACGTCTATTTCAACAAGAAATGTTGAAATCTATGTATTCGATACTTATCACGTTTTAAAACATCTTTTAAAACAATTAACTTCATTTCAAACATCACTTTCCAAAACTATCCATTTTACTTAACGATATATTCACTATCCATTTTATTTCAATAATAATTTAATATACTTTACTATTTACATTTCACTATTTTCTATACGTTTTATTTTGATAATAATTCGCTATCCAAAATCGCGAATATATCTCCTTTGATAATCTTCTATATTTAATTTATCAAATTCAATCGATTTGTTTCCGAATTTATAAAACAACGTTTATAAATTCCATTTTCTATTTTCTATAACAACTCCGGTTAATAAATCTCATTTTATTAACTTCAAAAATTCACTTATAAGAATAAGTGATTCCGGATTCATAAACAACGTTTATAAATCGCATTTATACTTTATAACAATTTCCACTTATAAAATCATTTCATTTAGCAATTTCTATTCATATCTCATCTAAGTGTAAAAGTCAAATTTATAAGTAAATTTCTTATAAATCGTTTATTCTACAGTATCTACTCACTTTATAACTTCACGTTATAAATCTATTTATTTCATTCACTTATACTTCTTTTTAACACTTATAAAAATTCGTTTTATAAGTCCAATATTTCGATTAATAAAATATCAATTTTATAAATCTTTTTATACAAATCGTTTTTAGTTATTCAAAAATCCCAACTTAAACCATTTTATAAATAAATTGACTTTTATTTCAAAAACGACACATCGGTTATATTTCACTAAAAATTATAACTTTTATAACTTTAAAATTTTACGTTTATAAATCGATTCAAAAATTCCATAAAACGTATATTTTCAAAAATCCCTTTTAAAACCTTTTAAAGTAAAAGTCGTTATTTTTACATTTCAAAACTGAATCCGATGATGCCACAACACCAATCAGTCCATCACAACAGTCAAATATCATATATCATCATATGATAACAGAATATATCAAAATATCTGAAAATAAATAACTACTGGTGAGGAATCCAGTTGGATCCCTCCAACCTGTTTCCCTGCATCCAAAGACGTTAGCACAATACCAATTCCGCTCCAGTACGGAATTATCGCGGTATATGGGTTTTTATAAATCCGCTTACTAACGGCGCAATAGGGTCTCATCCGCTATACGAGGCGGGAAATCATCAATCCAATATATACATATGCCAATATGTATATATTGCTATATATATAGATATATCCTATCATATCTAATACCACATCCAATAGTCAATCAATAAATAACTGTAAATTCCACTTTAAATTTTGAGTGAGAAGATCTCACCTTAGCTTTTTATTGTGCAATCCATTTTCCATTTCCGACTTGATGTCACAGTTTTGACCTTGTATAAGCAATTATACAATTTATTAATATTCGAACAGATCGAATAATAAATTTTCATTTGACTACTTTGATTTAATTTTCTTTAGATAAATTTCATATCTTCACGATTTATAATTATTTCATTTTTAAATTCCTGTTTCAACCCTATATAGTTTCTAGTAAATAAATTTTCTGGTCTTAATTTACGCATTAAATTCAAATAGAAAAATTCTTTTAACCAAATTTCTTTTAATAAATTTATTTAACAAGAAATTAAATTTTAAAACAAATTTCTCCATTAACAAAATATTTTCCAGGATTTTAAACCACCAGGTTAATAAAATTATAAACTTTACTTTATTGTAATTTGCAAACAATCCCCTTTTTATAATTCCACTTTAACAAAAATGAAATTTAAAATTTAAATTTCCTTAAATACAATATCTTAAAAATTACAGCTTAACTGTTATTATTATTTACCTAACCTATATGCATTTTTTTCTCTACCTGTTTATATATGTATAAATGTATATTTTCTTTTGAAACCATATTTATATATACACTTATAAAAGACTAAGAAATCAAATCTTTTATAATTCCTTTTATTAATTTTCTGTTTACTATCTCAATTTATAATATGTATGTGGATGTATATATATCCATTAAAACAGAATCATTTTCGCCTTACACTCATTTTTTTTTCTTTTTTTTTTCTTCTGTATATACACATACAAATTGAAAATCTGCATATAACCCCTTTTTAAAATGAAAATGAATTGTTTCTCATACAAGACTGTAAATTCAACCTCTTGAAAAAAAAAAAAAATTTACCTCGACTGCCTAGTTGGCCACGACCATCGCGAATCGCCTCGCGAACGAAACCCAGCTGCCCCACCTGATGACGAACTCGATTTCGAGTATACAGGCTTTCGATCCCACTGCCTCGCTATCGTCCAGCCATCGCGATTTCGACTTGACCTGACACAGTTCGACGACGTCGTCACCTTGGCCTCGTCAATGCCCACACGTCACCGTCTTCCAACTCAACGCGCGCGCCACCACCGGGTGGAATCCTCGACCAAATCGAGCTGCTCGAATCGAACGAGTTGCCTCGCCTCTGCCTGATGCCACCGCCCTTGAATCGAGAATACTCTCTGACGTCGCGATCCCCTTATCATTGGCTGCTCCTCCCCTGTCGCGCCTCTGAATCGAGCGCGATTCCTTTATCTTTTTTTTTATTTTAACGAGGCTGCGTCCATTTTTAATTGTGAAGCTGAAGAGAGGAAACTCGATATTTTCTAGGGTTGAAGAAGGCTTGGCCGATTTGAATTTTGACGATAATAGAGGAATGCGACCATTACTCCTCTTTGAATGGAGACGAAGTATTTTCGTTTGATAAAATTTGAAAGAGGGAGAGCCGAGATATTTACAGTTGACGAGGTATGGTTTGCACGATAAATTTCGTGATTGCAGGCGTGAATTTAGGCATGAGATAAGGGGATACGTGGTGATGTTAAATAATATAAATTTTAAATTTTTAAATTGAATTTGATTTGATTTCAATGCGTTTGCTTGCCGTACGATCACGTATTGACTCCAAAAAAATACGAAATTTGAAATCCAACAATAATTCAATATTACGGACTCAATGGAACTGGTTTCGTCGAATTCCGAGACTGTCTCCCGGAACGCTATTTTTAAATATCAATTCGAACGATAAAATTCAAATCTGAACAAAACAGTTTTAAATTCGATTCTGAAGCTTCTGTTATCTTCAGTGTTATCAATATAAATTTTACAAGCGTTTGAAATATTTTTCTTCAACTTAAAATTGAAGATATATATTTTTATTCGACTGTCAATAGATTAAATTTTATAATTTAACCGTCAAATTCAAAGTTATATCGGGAATTCAAATTAAATCGTCGTTCAAATATTTAAAATTAATTAAATATTCTCAATTTAATTTGTTCAAAATTCTGGGTCGTTACAGACTTCCCCCCTTAAAAGAATTTCGTCCTCGAAATTACAAGTTAGGGAAAAAGGTCCTTAACTCGTCTACTATTTTTCAAAATCCAAATAGTTTTATCAACTTATCAAAACAAATCTTCCTACTAAAGATTCGTTATCATTCAACTAAAATTTTTCCAACTTCAATTCTAAGTTTCAAAACAACATCGTTTTACTTAACAAATTCAAATTTAAATTTCAAATTCAAATTTAAACTTTCAAATTTTTATCAAAAATTTTCTAACGCCCTAAATTTTCGAAAAATTTCGCCAGCGTCTCCTTTGCGCGGCTAATACGGCACTACTACAAAACGTCCCTACGGACTCTCAGATTTCAAAAAGAAAAAGAAAAAGCCAAGCGGCTAGAGAGAAATCATCAAAAACTCATATTAAAACTCAAATACATACCTTTTGTCGAGCAATTCAAATTATCTTTGAAATCAAAATCCCAATTTATCACCTGTATATCCTACTAGCCATGATATCTAGTTACAACATTCAACTATTTTTCACATTCAATTACAAAATTTTCAATATAACTGCTTATATCATTTTTACTTCACTGTTGAAGTTATATATCTATTTCATCCAATTTTACATTTCAGATTTTACTTGAATTCAATTTCACATTTCAATTCCTCATTCGAATACAATTCACAATTCCAATCTAATTTGGATTTAGTTTACTTCTGAATATTGAATTTTATCAATTATCTTTAGTTCACTTAAATCTAATCTAAAAATTTCATTTAATTTCACACAATTCAACTTCATTTCAATATTCAGTTTTAATTCCAGTTCTATTCCTTTGCTCATTTCCAAAATTTATTTTCAGTTTGCTATTTTGGTTTATAACCACTCACATTTAACTGGATTTCCAATTCGAATTCAATTTATCTTTCTTTTACAATTATTGAATTTAATTCGTTCCAAACCTTATTCATTTGGTTAATATTCAATTAGCTTCACTTACTAATTTTAGTTTAATGGTTCACTTCGTTTTCCACCAATCAAATTCAATTCCAGTTCTATTTACTTTCAAATTCAAAATGAATTTTATCATTCAATTTCATTTTCTGGCACTTGCAATCGCAATTCATTCATTCATTCACTAATTCATTCGTTTTTCAATTTACATTTCATTCTAATCAAATTTCAATATTATATAAGTTATCAACTTATTAATATTTCGTAAGTATTTTAAATAGGATTCCAGAGTCGTTTCAACTTTTTCAAAACCATTTGAAAACAATTCAAATTACCCTTTTAATTTCCAAAACAAAATCCAAATTTTCCAACACTTCCATTTAAAACAATTTGGCAGCAATTCCTCTTTTGGAAACCCGAAAATGAACACCAATGATGCCGCGGTCATCATCGAAGTTATTTTCCAGCGACCGAAAAGAGTTTAGAGCTTTTCATCTCTCTAAAATACTTTTCAAACCTTTGAAATTCATTTTCAAATCAAAAATGATTTAAACTTCCAAATTTCTCAAATTTTCAAATTCTTTTCAAAACATTTCCAAAACTTCTCTGGAATTCCGTTTAAATTATAAGTCACAATTATAATTTATATCCTTAAATTTCATTTGTATATGAATTTTATTTCTCAAATCTGGAGTTATGATTTCAATTTCTTATTCAATTTCAGTGATGATAATTCACTATTATTACTTCCTAACATCCATGCAACCATATACTATAGTACTTTATAGAAAAAACATTTCTTTTCTATACAAAAATAGTTTTGGGTAAAATTATTTCATTTACCCTATTTAAAACAATACTATGTCGGCTTGCCTCGTTTAAGTGTTTAGAAATCCCTATCGATAATATGGCGTCCCACATACCGACCGAAATTCACAAACATCTCAACGGATAAGCAAACACAATATAAAACATTTTTATATTCACTAACAAATACGCGCTCGTATCTATTATTACTCTCAACTCATTCTAGAGTACTACTGACTCTATCTCTAATGAGTAACACCCAACAGAGCAGGGTTGTCGGTTAACCATATGCTCTGATACCAACTGTAAAGATCCGCAAATCCGTCTTCCGAAAACCCGACACTGCTACGTCCACTGTAGCAATTGCCGAACAATCGGATGGCGAAAACGCGAAACTTTAATATTTAAAAGAAGAGGAGGAAGAGAAGATAGAAGAAAAAGAGAAGAAGAACAACAAAACAACAACAGATACAGAACAGAGACAATATCAGAATCTCACATATCGCAGCGGAACAATATATAATAGATAAATGAATAATCTCTAAAACAAAGAACTATATCGTTTTATACATACATCAATCATCAGAGTTAATATACAACAATGGACAGTTATATAACTTGTCCTCATACAGAGTATACAGCGGAATAAATACTATCAGATACAAATACTACGTCTCGTCATCCAGCTTACCTCCCAAGCTCCAGAATATCCAGATAACCTAATAATCTAACTCTAGACTGCCCGTGTGGAAATTTGTGGGCACCCAGAGTTTAGAAGGGAAACAATAAACTCCGAGTCAGTCATGGTGACTGGTGTGAGATCGTAAAACAGTTTAACTTTTAAAAATAAACAGCAGAGAATTTTAAAGTCAATTCGCAATGCTTTTGGAAAATGAAACTACCATAAGACCTCCCACCACACACACAATGCAAACGCAGACTTGGAGGAGATTTCTTCTTATGATAGTCAAAGATGCTTACTACGCAAAATCAAATCATTTTTGATATTATTATTAGTGCATGGTGTAGAAAACATTTCGAAAGTAGAATATAAATCTTAGCCAGCATAGGTACCATTATAGTATGCTTGCTATAGCTACCATATTAAATGGCAGGTTCTACAACTAAAACCGTACAAGTCACGTATTGTTTCTTTGGATTTCCAACAAATGGTCAGGCTAAGGAACTTCCTATCCACGATGGGTACGTCCCTGGAATAGACGACCCGAGAATCTAACGTTACGGTTAGATCTCTGCCAACACAAGGCCGGGTTACCTCTGCAAAAGTAGGTAACTACTGACACGCGTATGCCATCCCCCGATCGTCACCGATCTTCCCGAGGATCCCCGATTTCCAACAAACCACAAAGTAATAATAACTGTGCAACAACCACAGAGGTTAAGTATCTGGGCTCCATACCATGATACCACCTTTATCCAGAAGGAATGACATACACTAAGGGGCGCTACTCCCTAGAACCTTGCTGCATTCGTCCTGTTTCGACCATTTCCGGGGTGTGAGGCTCGACGAAGTCTCGTCCACAAAGCTACGCTTTCTCAAAAAGCCCTGCTTCGGGTCAAACAAAATGATCAACCTATGATCACAAAGATATAAGATCAAACAAATGATCATATCACAAATGATCAAACACTGATCATTTCACAGCAACACTCAGTATGCCACGTTACCAAATTGGGATATATCGCTGATAAATTTCAACTACATAACCTCTGAGCTCGTACGTCTCAGAGAAGGGTGTTAAGCTAAGAGAATAAATTCTCCGCCACCAACAGAAATGTATTTGAAAGAAATCAGCTTTATATCTCAAATTGTAACGTCAGACACACAATCCATACAAGTCTGTTCCGGGATCGAACAGAACCTAAGGCACTTCTCACGAAGCCCTTGCATTTCCGGATAATTTTCTAATCACGTCGGGACTTCCCGTCACTAAGGGTGATAAAACCTCTAAATCGGAGATCAGCCGATGTAGAGTAACTCGACGGTAATCCTTCCGTTTTCAAAAATATCCGGTCTTCAACATCGGTCTTCAAATGCGATTCATAACGACGTATCACATATTCGGAATGGGTTATACGACCCCATGGTCCTTTCTCGGTTAACCCGAATAGTGAGCGATTATTCAAAAAATAAGTGTGGCATTCAAATTCATCCAATTCACAACAAATACCTACTCAAGGCAATTATTGATAGTCGGTTATTTAACTATCAATAAAGATGCGCAACATCATCAGATTCCAAATAATTTTCCCAAATTATTTTATCTTTCCAAATATCTTTTACTAGATATATAATTTTCACACTTAACCATTTGAAAACAATTTCAAATATTCACTTTTCAATTTATCTTTAAAAGATAGAAACTCAAACAGTTCATTTCATTTTGGAAAAGCATTTCCATACTTATTTAAAAATAAGTATTTCACAAATCATTTATTTTCAACACTTAGAAAATATTCGATATACTTAAATCAAAATAAGTATATATTTCATTCTTTAAGGAAATCATTCTTTTTTTTAAACACATTTATTTGAGTCAAAACGAATGTTACGTAAAACATCGTTACGACGACTCAAAATCACTAGTATAGGGATTCGAATTTAGATAGATATATAAATCCCAATACTACATTAAAACATTTCCTTTCGGAAATCATTTACTATAACAACAGTGTTATAGTCCACCATTTCCTTAAATTTCTCGAAAACGTCTATTTCAACAAGAAATGTTGAAATCTATGTATTCGATACTTATCACGTTTTAAAACATCTTTTAAAACAATTAACTTCATTTCAAACATCACTTTCCAAAACTATCCATTTTACTTAACGATATATTCACTATCCATTTTATTTCAATAATAATTTAATATACTTTACTATTTACATTTCACTATTTTCTATACGTTTTATTTTGATAATAATTCGCTATCCAAAATCACGAATATATCTCCTTTGATAATCTTCTATATTTAATTTATCAAATTCAATCGATTTGTTTCCGAATTTATAAAACAACGTTTATAAATTCCATTTTCTATTTTCTATAACAACTCCGGTTAATAAATCTCATTTTATTAACTTCAAAAATTCACTTATAAGAATAAGTGATTCCGGATTCATAAACAACGTTTATAAATCGCATTTATACTTTATAACAATTTCCACTTATAAAATCATTTCATTTAGCAATTTCTATTCATATCTCATCCAAGTGTAAAAGTCAAATTTATAAGTAAATTTCTTATAAATCCTTTATTCTACAGTATCTACTCACTTTATAACTTCACGTTATAAATCTATTTATTTCATTCACTTATACTTCTTTTTAACACTTATAAAAATTCGTTTTATAAGTCCAATATTTCGATTAATAAAATATCAATTTTATAAATCTTTTTATACAAATCGTTTTTAGTTATTCAAAAATCCCAACTTAAACCATTTTATAAATAAATTGACTTTTATTTCAAAAACGACACATCGGTTATATTTCACTAAAAATTATAACTTTTATAACTTTAAAATTTTACGTTTATAAATCGATTCAAAAATTCCATAAAACGTATATTTTCAAAAATCCCTTTTAAAACCTTTTAAAGTAAAAGTCGTTATTTTTACATTTCAAAACTGAATCCGATGATGCCACAACACCAATCAGTCCATCACAACAGTCAAATATCATATATCATCATATGATAACAGAATATATCAAAATATCTGAAAATAAATAACTACTGGTGAGGAATCTAGTTGGATCCCTCCAACCTGTTTCCCTGCATCCAAAGACGTTAGCACAATACCAATTCCGCTCCAGTACGGAATTATCGCGGTATATGGGTTTTTATAAATCCGCTTACTAACGGCGCAATAGGGTCTCATCCGCTATACGAGGCGGGAAATCATCAATCCAATATATACATATGCCAATATGTATATATTGCTATATATATAGATATATCCTATCATATCTAATACCACATCCAATAGTCAATCAATAAATAACTGTAAATTCCACTTTAAATTTTGAGTGAGAAGATCTCACCTTAGCTTTTTATTGTGCAATCCATTTTCCATTTCCGACTTGATGTCACAGTTTTGACCTTGTATAAGCAATTATACAATTTATTAATATTCGAACAGATCGAATAATAAATTTTCATTTGACTACTTTGATTTAATTTTCTTTAGATAAATTTCATATCTTCACGATTTATAATTATTTCATTTTTAAATTCCTGTTTCAACCCTATATAGTTTCTAGTAAATAAATTTTCTGGTCTTAATTTACGCATTAAATTCAAATAGAAAAATTCTTTTAACCAAATTTCTTTTAATAAATTTATTTAACAAGAAATTAAATTTTAAAACAAATTTCTCCATTAACAAAATATTTTCCAGGATTTTAAACCACCAGGTTAATAAAATTATAAACTTTACTTTATTGTAATTTGCAAACAATCCCCTTTTTATAATTCCACTTTAACAAAAATGAAATTTAAAATTTAAATTTCCTTAAATACAATATCTTAAAAATTACAGCTTAACTGTTATTATTATTTACCTAACCTATATGCATTTTTTTCTCTACCTGTTTATATATGTATAAATGTATATTTTCTTTTGAAACCATATTTATATATACACTTATAAAAGACTAAGAAATCAAATCTTTTATAATTCCTTTTATTAATTTTCTGTTTACTATCTCAATTTATAATATGTATGTGGATGTATATATATCCATTAAAACAGAATCATTTTCGCCTTACACTCATTTTTTTTTTTTTTTTCTTCTGTATATACACATACAAATTGAAAATCTGCATATAACCCCTTTTTAAAATGAAAATGAATTGTTTCTCATACAAGACTGTAAATTCAACCTCTTGAAAAAAAAAAAAAAATTTACCTCGACTGCCTAGTTGGCCACGACCATCGCGAATCGCCTCGCGAACGAAACCCAGCTGCCCCACCTGATGACGAACTCGATTTCGAGTATACAGGCTTTCGATCCCACTGCCTCGCTATCGTCCAGCCATCGCGATTTCGACTTGACCTGACACAGTTCGACGACGTCGTCACCTTGGCCTCGTCAATGCCCACACGTCACCGTCTTCCAACTCAACGCGCGCGCCACCACCGGGTGGAATCCTCGACCAAATCGAGCTGCTCGAATCGAACGAGTTGCCTCGCCTCTGCCTGATGCCACCGCCCTTGAATCGAGAATACTCTCTGACGTCGCGATCCCCTTATCATTGGCTGCTCCTCCCCTGTCGCGCCTCTGAATCGAGCGCGATTCCTTTATCTTTTTTTTTATTTTAACGAGGCTGCGTCCATTTTTAATTGTGAAGCTGAAGAGAGGAAACTCGATATTTTCTAGGGTTGAAGAAGGCTTGGCCGATTTGAATTTTGACGATAATAGAGGAATGCGACCATTACTCCTCTTTGAATGGAGACGAAGTATTTTCGTTTGATAAAATTTGAAAGAGGGAGAGCCGAGATATTTACAGTTGACGAGGTATGGTTTGCACGATAAATTTCGTGATTGCAGGCGTGAATTTAGGCATGAGATAAGGGGATACGTGGTGATGTTAAATAATATAAATTTTAAATTTTTAAATTGAATTTGATTTGATTTCAATGCGTTTGCTTGCCGTACGATCACGTATTGACTCCAAAAAAATACGAAATTTGAAATCCAACAATAATTCAATATTACGGACTCAATGGAACTGGTTTCGTCGAATTCCGAGACTGTCTCCCGGAACGCTATTTTTAAATATCAATTCGAACGATAAAATTCAAATCTGAACAAAACAGTTTTAAATTCGATTCTGAAGCTTCTGTTATCTTCAGTGTTATCAATATAAATTTTACAAGCGTTTGAAATATTTTTCTTCAACTTAAAATTGAAGATATATATTTTTATTCGACTGTCAATAGATTAAATTTTATAATTTAACCGTCAAATTCAAAGTTATATCGGGAATTCAAATTAAATCGTCGTTCAAATATTTAAAATTAATTAAATATTCTCAATTTAATTTGTTCAAAATTCTGGGTCGTTACACTCATGGTGATCTCTTCTCACCGAAACTGATGATTCTCTTCGACCTCGATCAGATTGTGGCGATACCCTTCTCGCTTCCGTAACCGATGGTGAAACTCTGTTTCCTCCATGGTTCGAGATTGGCGACCTTCTCCTTTGACCTTGGTTCATGTCCATCATCAACTTCTCTAATCTTCCAATACCTTCATCTAACTTCTCATTGAATTTGTTACTTATGCGTTGTTCCATTTGCTCGGCATCTTCCCTCTTGTACAAATCTTCAATATTTTGATGTCGATTAGCTCTCCTCGGCGGCATTGTTAAATGAAACAAACTTCAACTCTCGGTGACAAATATGATGCACGACCTTCACTTGCTCTCGGCTCTAACCCCAAATACTTCACTTAGCTCGGCTTTGCTTGATGTAGCTCGGCTTCACTAACTCCTCAAACTTCTTCAATAAGAATTGGCTCCAAGACTCGGCTTAGCTATGATTGGCTAAGTTTAGCTCTGATACCAAATGATGCAGCAGCGGATAACGAAAATGATGATACGGTGAAAGTAGCGATCGATGGAATAGAAGATACCGAATGGCCCAAATCCGTTGATCCAAAGTTGCCGGATTCTAGCTATCCCAAACACGTTGATCGCGCACGATACCGTGTTTAAAGATTTACGATTCTTTGTACGTTGATCTAGCGCACTAGATACCGTGAATCGGCTTCAGTAGTCGTTGAATCGAGCGCACTCGATTAACGAAAGTGGAGATAGAAGATCACACTCAACTACCAATTTAATGAAAGCACAAAGCTAACAAACAAAAGTTTTATTCAAAATCAACTAACTTTTACAAATGATACAACCCACCTATTTATAGGCTTACAACTCACACGGTTCAACATTGACAACACTTAGGTTGTGAACGACCTACGACCTAAAATAACGTGACCTAAAAAACCAGCGACTTACAACACAATGACATAAGAACAACACACGAATTACAATATTTACATCTCAACCCATTACCAACCATCACGACTTACGACCTAACATATGAGCGACCTAAAAATGTAAGGCAGCGACTTAACTTCTCAGCGCATAAGGTCGAGCGACCTAAGGTGGATGCGGCTTAACCTTCAGCGACTTAAGAAATCAGTTTCTAGGATTCTTCACGCGACCTAAATCTCCCCGCGACCTAACTTAGGTCGTAACTCGTACGCGCGACCTATCGTAGGTTGTAGCTCGCCTGAAAAAGAAAGCGGCATGTGAGAGTTAGGTCGCTCGCGACCTAAACTTGACTTGTTTCCATTGCTATGTTGTAGCTCGCTTGAACGACCTATCACGTTATCTCGCGCGAGTGTCTTTCTGCTTAGCCCGTTAACTCGCCAGCGACCTTCGTTATGTCGCGAGTCTCCACTAGGTCGCATCCGTCCTAAAAGACGGTGCTTGTTAGCTCGCAAACAATCTTCGCTAGGTCGTAATTCCTTATCATGCGACTCGTTAGGTCTCTCTTGACTCAAGAACTTGTTAGGTCGCTCGCGACCTAACACTTCATCAATCTGGGTCTCATTCTGGGCTGCATCACATACTGTGTAAACTTGCATGATATTATTTTTCTTTTTAGTACATGGTTAGTTTGTGCTAATAGATTATCAGTTTACCCGTACTGTGGATTGTTGGAAACTTACATAATACTTTTATGATTAGACAAAATGTTGCAAGTAAACAGAACGCATCAATTCCTACAAACTTTTGGCTATTTCCGCACAAGCTTGTGTGCAATATTTTTAAAGCTAAAACGATAAACTTCTAGCTATTTTCCTTGCTATATTAACATCAAAAATTAAAAAATAAATATAGTTTATAGAGATTAAAAAAATTGATTTACTCAAGCATTAAGCAGGCATTGTATGTTACTTATAGGAATTTCGTAAGTAGATAGGAATCTATCCAAGTAATTTACAGATGGATAAGCAGTCAATGGTCCAAACTTGTAATGCTCATGAACCTGATTAATACAATGTCACAATTAAAATACATGGAATAATTAAGACCCAAAAAAATACCCAATTCATAATCACCAAAATTAATAGAAACTCACTCGATTGAAGACACTGATCGAAGGCACGGAAGAGGCGGCGTGGAGGCGGGTAGTTGTAGCACGGAGGCGGGTATTGGCAGCGCGGAGGCGGGTATTGACGGCGCGGAGGCGGACATGAGCGACGAGAGATCTAGTTTTTTTTATTTGCTAAAATGAATTGGGGATAAACGTATTGAGATTGAAGGGTAAGATTCAAATCTAGGTTTTTAAACAAGGCAGCCATGATGCGTAGGGAATGCGTAGGGAACTGCCAACGCCTTCCCTATGCCTTTTCCACATTTTCACAATTTCCCTACACCGCACCTACGCGGCGTAGGGAATTTCGGGTTGGAAAATGTCCATTTCTTTTGTAGTGAATCAAGTTATAAATCATATCTTTAAAATCTCAAATTTAATAAGTTTCAAATCGGTTTTATTTAACGAAAATTCAAATAAATTTTAAATTAATTTCTATTTCTATTTCCAACTTAATTTATTAAAATTATTATAGAATCTATATTAAAAATATAATATCATAAAATCAATATTTATTAAAACCACATATATTTCCTTCCAAAACCTTGGAAATCATTTAAATATATATATATATAAACCAACGGTGTCTGTATATAATTTTCTATCCTATGGTCAAGTGATACGGATATTTATCATTTCAATTCGCAATTTAAATATCTACGGGTATATATCTTTTCAACCCGCAATCCCAATTCAATGTCAATGAAAATCGCTTGGGTTTATCATTTCAACCCATAACGATTTTCTCCTATTCTACAAGATCGCTCGGGTATGTATCATTTCAACCCATAGGGTATTCTATACTAACAGGGAACTTGCAGAGTGAGAATAGTGATGAAAATAATATAACGTATCAATAACAGGCATTTATATCAACAATAACAAATTATAAATAACATATAATGGTGTTAGATGTCACAGGTGATCAGTTACAGATAATGACATATATATAGCAATTAAATAACTAATAGCAGCATATTTCAATTGTCGTTTCAATTGGAATCAAATCTAATAAATATAAGAACGTTAATCGTGAGTGATTGCTCACCTTTCGAAGCTAGAGATGAATGAGAATGAGATGAGTTACGAATCCAAGCCCGAATTCCAAAGCAAAGCACGTGGCCACGAGTTCGACGGACAAGCTGACAGATAAGGAATTGATGAAGTAAATCGGAATATGCTTGATATAGATAGAAACGAAATATATAATATATTATATTATTATTAGTTTATTAAAATAAATATTTTTTATTTACGCTAAATATTAAAATAATATATATATATATATTATATTTAAAAATCAATACTTAAATATATATATATATACACTTTAAAAGTGGGGTCCAAGTATATATTTTTATTTATTTAAAATAGATATATATGTGTACTTACATCTAAATACATAACTTGCATACATTATAACGTATACATATTATACATCAAACTTGAGATGTACTGACTAATAAAACGAGTATATATATTTATTAAAAATCATTGTCTCTTAAAACACATCTAATATAATCAAAATATCTATATGTATATAAAATTTTCTTTTAAAACGACTACAACAGACAACTATGACTGTAATACTTATGTATGAGACCTTATTATATATATATATATATATATATATATCATATAAAAATAATCAAAATGTAACGACCTGTAAATTTTAACTGTTTTTAATAACGTAATTAGTTGAAATTTTGTGAAATTTTAAACGATAAAATTTTGAAATAAAAATTTGATATTTGGAATGCGTCTAATTAATCATAGCAACAGGTAAATTTTCATCAGATAATTTGGAAGTTTATTTTCTAGTGTAATTTTATTCCAATTTATATCAGTTAAAATTGATGATAATAAAATGTTTTCCAACCCTGAATATTTTTACATAGAAAAATTCTAATCCATCTTTTGATTAAGACGTCATTTTTCATTTTTCCAAATTCGGACTTCTTTAGCTCCGTCGATCTTATTTTTCTGCGTTTTTGCTGCATTTTCCGCTAGTAGAAAATTCGAATTTTTATAATTCAATCATACCACTGATATCTGTATGCCGTTTTGATCGTCTCGTCGTGCCAATCTCTATGGTATACTCATTTGTGTATTTCGGAGTTTGGTGTGCGGTGCAATCTGCGAAACGCCTAGTGTAACGGTTCCGCAACCGAGTCTTTTGGTTTCCTACCCTTCCATATCCCACCGTTTATTACCCAATAGTCTCTAGCCTCTTTATTTCCAGAATTTATGTCTAACCATTGCTATTCCTACCAGTTTCCCATTCATTTCTCGAATTCTCTTTGCTCGGTCATTTTGGAAATATACATGTTAATATATATTTACCATACGGTGCCTGTTCATTTCCTTTTCTTTGAGAGCCTGCTTGTAAACTTGCTTCCACCAAATCTTTTCTTCTTGTGGCCTCCTCTCCTTTGATATAGCTTGCTTCATCGTCCAACTTTCTTCAATTTCCAGATCTTGCAAACCTCATTTTTCCCATATCTTCACGCGACCAGCAAATCATCAACCCGTGCCTCACCTCTTTTTGGCCACTGCTCAGCCTCGGCATCCCATCTCGAGCACACCCCAACCACAGCCAGCGGTCATGCAGCCATGGACGAGCCTTGCCGCACGTCTCGGACCTCATATCAACATCCTTCCTCTCATCTTGAACCGTAAGCTTTAGACATCTTCCAGACTTATAAGTATATATATAACTGTTTTATTTATATTTTAAGTATATATATATATATATATATTCAGCAATGTATTTATTTATATAAAACATGTTTCGTTAACATTTTGGTATGTCTATATTTATAAAGTATGTTGGTGGTTGTATGGCTGTACTATTTAGTGTTTGTTGGTGTTTTTATATATTGGGGTATGATGTTAGTATATGAATTTGGTTGTACAAGGTTATATAAACTATGGAATGGTTACGATGTAAGTATAAATATATATATTTTTATCTAGTCTTCGGCTGTTGAAGTTTATATATTTTATAAAGTATATAAGTTATAAAAGTTTATATAAATCATTATTTGATTTCAAAGCACATATATACTTGTTTTGCATATGACTATTTATAGACTTTCAAGTTTTACAGTGTGTTTGTATATAATATATATATGTTATGTATATATTAGTAAAGATATATTCTGTAAAGTTTCGAAGGCGGCATGTATATAGGGGAAATAGGTCATACAACATATAGAGATGATTTTGTTTGGCTGAATGTAAAATGGTAGAATGTTGTTATCTGTAAGCATATTTATATATATCTTATAAACGCTGTTTTTTAAAGTAATATGTATGTATGTGTTCTGAGTTGCATAAGTTTGATTGTTTGTTTATATATATAAAGTTGTCAGATTATATATATAAAGTTCTTTGTGTAGTGATGGGATATACTTTATAACAATATTATATTACCTTGTTTAATGAATATAAGTTTTGCTTTTTTTAAAATGTGTTTAAGTATATATATATTGTTAGTATGGTATAAAATGTGTATAGTAGGTAAGCTTTAACCGTATGTGTATATATGTTGAACGTGGGCAGAGCAACATCTATATTTGTTATTAACATTGATTTAAATGATGATAGTTTATGTAAGTATGACTATATATGTTTACTTAAGTGTATATTTTTAATTTGGAAGCGTCAAATATGTTTTGCCGCACATATATATATGGTTACAGTGCTATATATATAGTTTTAGTTTATATGTTGGTTTTGGGTGTCAGCATATATATAGGTATAATTTATATAAAGTAGGTTATTTGTATAGGTATACATATATATGATCTAATTTAATTATATGTATATGTATGTGAATTTATTTAAAAGTATATAACCTTAAATATTGATTGATTAAAATATTGATTTAATAAAATAATATTATAATATATATATATATATAATTTCTATTTTTATCGAGTCGATTCTAATTATCTCATCGATTCCTATCTTTCAGCTTATTGTGCTTTGAGCTCGTTTGGATTGTTCGATGGTTTAGATCGTGATCCAATTCGTATCTTGTCGAGTCGTCAAAATTCTTCTAGCCTCGAAAGGTGAGCAATCACTCACGATTAATGTTCTTATATTTATTTAATTTGATTTCAATTGAAACGACAATTGAAATATGCTGCTGTTAGTTATTTACATTGTTATATATATATGCCATTATCTGTATCTGTTCACCTGTGACATCTGACACCATTATCTGTTATTTATATTGATGATATATGCCTGTTACTGTTGTTATTTTATTATCATATCTATTATCACTCTGCAAGTTCCCTGTTAGTATAGAATTCACTATAGGTTGAAATGATACATACCCGAACGATCTGTAGAATAGGAGAAAATCGTTATGGGTTGAAATGATAAACCCAAGCGATTTTCATTGAATTGAATTTGGGATTGCGGGTTGAAAAGATATATACTCGTATATATATTTCAATTGCGGATTGAAATGTTAAATATTCGTACCACTTGACCATAGGGTAGGAAATTATGTACAGACACCGTTGGTCTATATATACAAATATTTGAAAATGATTTCTATGGTTTTGAAAAGAAATATATGGTTTTGATAAATATTGATTTTAAAGATTAATTAAAGCTGATTTAATAAAGTTGATAAATAATATGTTTAAGTATTTATTTAATATCTATATTTTTAAATATAGAGTTTATAATGATTTGAAATTGATTTGAAATTATATCTATTTAAGAATTATACTTAAATAGCTTGATTTGAAATGTATTGAATTTGAAATTTTAAAGAAATGTTTTACAACTTGAAATTTGATTAAAGGCGACTTAAGTGGATATTTCAAGTTTATATATATATATATATATATATATATATGGGATATTTTGTTTATTTAAATTTGTAAATTGAAGTTGTATTTAGATGTTATTGACATGATTAAGTAAATGTTTCAAAACTAAATAATAGTTAAATGAATTTGATATATATATATATAAGTATCGAATTTAGTTTTGAAATGTTGAAAATTTAAAGCTTTGAAATATATTTAAATTGAAATGGCTTATTTTATGGTTCAGATATGTATTTGAAATCGATAATTTGAAATGGTTTATTTAGAAACTGAATCGAGTTGAAATTGATGATTTGAGATTTAATTAAATTTAAATTTTGGAATTCGAGTTGATTTGAATCGATTTGTGAAATTTGAGGAAACTATTTTATTTTATAAAGTAATTTTAAATTATATTTAAAACTATTGATATTTTACTTTATAAATTATTTTAATATAAACTATTTTAATATAAATCATTTTTAATATAAATTATTTTATTTCAAACTATTTTAACTTATAACTATTTATATAAACTATTTTATTATATATACTAATTTTAATATCTAAACTGTTTAAAAAGGAAAGTGTTATGATTTCCAAAATGCTATAATTTCAAAGTGTTATGATTTCCAAAATGCTATGATTTCAAAGCTGTGATTTCCAAATTGTTTTGAATTTTTTTTTAAAAGACTATGATTTCGAAAGCGTTATAACTTTGGAAAGTGATATGATTTTGAAAATGGATATATTTGAAATGAAAATGATATTTTGGTTTTGAAGTACAAACCATTTTGAAGTGACCACGGTGTTATAATAACGATTGATTGTTAAAAAGACCGGGATCAGATATGGACATACTCTCTGTCGATGCCGAAAACCACTTTGACAACTGTGTACGTGGTGGAGTTTCCAGAATGAAGTAGGATGGTGGCGACGATCCTAAGGTATATACGTGGACCCAACTCCCGTGAGTTGGCATAAGGTGGCTAAAACAGGAGCGATCTCGGACCAGTGAGGTAACACCTCTTATCGGACGCACTTCTTCGATACCATTTTATTACTTTGTGATTTTTGGTGGCCACCCTTGATTTGGGAGTGTTGTTCGAGGTGGAGCGGTAGTGGCTGCATTGCGTTTCCATCAGCCCGTGTGTGTAATTGGTATATATACCCTGGCATTGCCTTGTGTGCCGTGTCACCTACCATATCGAGCTTTACTACGAGTTTCTATTTGTGTCGTACCCTATGGAGTATCTTCTTGTAGCCTCTCGGGGTATGCAGGTACTGTATAGACTATTGGCACTATTATGTGTTAAGGGCTATATGGGTAACCCCTTAACGCTATTTAAAAGTATGTTTATTTTATATTAGACATTCTTATAATAGCGCAATATTACTACATAGTAGATAGTTTAACGGATCCTTAGAGGATGGTTATCCCAAACATCCTTTGAGTTACTTGTATTTCAATTGATATTTCACTTGAGTTGGATTTATTGATATAAGAATGTTAATCCTGACTCGAGTGTTTTGTGTTTTGCTTTACGCTCGGGTTAGACTGAGTGATACAGCATTTGAGACTCACCTATGGAGTTGAAGCTTCGCTTGGAGACCCAGCTATTTATCTATCCTGCTTTCAGTTGTTCAGTCGATTCCAGTGATGCATTCAGATCTTGTATTTGATTATTGTATTGAGACATCTATGTACTCGTGACTTTTGTTGTATCTTGTTTAACTCTGTTATATATATATATATATATATATATATATATATATATATGTAGTAGCTTCATGAACTACTATTCTTTTGTTTCCGCTGCATTATTGCTATATTACTCTGTGTCTGTGATCTGTGATTATTTTATTTACTATATATGCTGAGTTTTGCCAAATTTTATTTACAATCCATTATTTTTAATTATTCAAGTCCGGCATGTGTGGATTTATTGTCGATTTGAATGGTCCAAAATATTGGGTCGTTACATGTGGTATCAGAGCTTTGGTTTTAGGCAAAACTCAGCATATAAAGTAAAATTCAATTACAGAATCGCTTCGTTCGAACCTGAATTCTTTCTTCTTTGATTCGGTTTCCTTTGGATTTTGGAACGTTCCTTTCGGTTCCACAATCCATTCGTATCTCTCCCTATTCATATTCCCTAAATTCCAGAGTATCCCATAGCTCCACTGAATGATTGTAAGGGGTGAAACTCCTTTACAATAAGCATCGACTCACCAAAGATTTCTGTATCCTCGGTTTAGATGCTGCTATCTTTTGTTTTACCCGAATTCAATCTTTGGCAATCGAATGTCAATTTGTTCCAGAATTCTACCTCAATCTTATTTTGAATTCATGGTTGACCCGGTTAAGGTTGCCCGCGATTTATACAAGTCTATCCATTCGTGTCTCACATTGAAATCTATTTATCTTCCTATCGAGCCTATCTTCTAATTGAATTCACTTTGATTTGGGTCCCTCTAATCTGAATCTCTATTCTTGTTTGAAATCCATTCTTGTATTGTCGAGTGAGGAGTGTTTGTAATTTATATTAAAATATTTTATATATTGTGTTGTTTGAGTTGTTGATGATGATTTGGATTTCGATCGATTCATCTGATCAACGCTATCGATAGATTTCCAAAATACTTGAACAGAGCAAACTAACGCAATATTATTTTCAAATTGGTAAATGAAATAAATTTGTATGATTATATTATATATATAAGTAAAATGTTATGGAATTTAATAGTTAATTAAATTGGTTGTTTGAATGATAATATTTGATTATCATTTATTGTTCAAAATGAATTTATAAACATGGTTTATAAATTGATTTGGAATTGAAATAAATTTTAAAAATCAGGAATTTGAGAATTTAATTTCCAGTGATTTCAAGCTTTGGTTTTTAAATTTTTAAATGTATATTATTGAAGGTATTTTCGAATAGAAACCGTTTTCAAAGAATTTAAAAATGTTGAAATTAGTGCTCTTCTCTTTGTCGCTGGAAAATAATTTTGGTGATGGCGGCCGCATCATCGACATTCATTTTCGAGTTTCAAAGTGAAGAGACCATTCTGTAGCTTTACCACGGTTTTGTTTTGGAAAAATATTTTGATTAGAATTTCTTATGTATGACTTGATTTATATATATATATATGGGTAGATTATTTTAAATTTAATTTGATTTAATATATATAGTATATACATAATTATTTCTAAAGGATTTGGAATTAAACGGAAATTTAATTCTTAAAAATCATGTTAAAGGATGTTTTCAATTATAAATAAAGCTAAATTTTGAATAAGTATTTAAACTTGAAATAATTGAATTTGAAAATTTTATTTGTATAGTACTAAATTGCATTTCAATATAATTTACCTAAATTATTCAGAAGTTAAAATGTAATTGGATAATATACAATATAAAATGATTTTATAAATAAAATTTGAGTGTTTATAATAAATGTTATAAACTTAGATTTTAATTATAAAAAAATGCTAATAAAGATGATAGAATAATAAGTTAATTAAATGAGATGAATATAATAAATTTTGTTCTGAAAGAATTAACAAATTGAAATTAGATCAACTTATGGAAATACCTTAAATTTAAACCAATTATTGAATACAAATTAATTTAAATTGAAATTTATATGGTTTAAATTAATTTATATGGTTTAAATATATGTAATAAGATATATTAAGTGGAATAAACTTAATAATAATTTAGAATAAAAGAATTAAATTTGTTGAATAAAATATGAGTACAATAAATGATTATACAAACTGATGATTTAGAAATTGTTAATTGAGGATGACTAGATAATAAGATAATGAATTTAGAAATAGATAGATTGATTTAACTTAAGTGAACTCAAAGGGATTTAACCAAATTGTTAAATATTAATTAATTTAAATTGGAATTTATATGGTTTAAATTAATTGTTTTACTTGTATTCCAATCTATTTTCTTTCTGGTTGTTTCTATTCTCCTACCTCCTTCGTTTTCGGGGACGAAAAGATTTGAGTGGGGGAGAGTGTAACGACCCGTAAATTTTAACTGTTTTAATAACGTAATTAGTTGAAATTTTGTGAAATTTTAAACGATAAAATTTTGAAATAAAAATTTGATATTTGGAATGCGTCTAATTAATCATAGCAACAGGTAAATTTTCATCAGATAATTTGGAAGTTTATTTTCTAGTGTAATTTTATTCCAATTTATATCAGTTAAAATTGATGATAATAAAATGTTTTCCAACCCTGAATATTTTTACATAGAAAAATTCTAATCCATCTTCTAATTAAGACGCCATTTTTCGTTTTTCCAAATTCGGACTTCTTTAGCCCCGTCGATCTTATTTTTTGCGTTTTTGCTGCATTTTCCGCTAGTAGAAAATTCAAATTTTTATAATTCAATCATACAACTGATATCTATATGCCGTTTTGATCGTCTCGTCGTGCCAATCTATATGGTATACTCATTTGTGTATTTCGGAGTTCGGTGTGCGGTGCAATCTGCGAAACACCTAGCGTAACGGTTCCGCTACCGAGTCTTTTGGTTTCCTACCCTTCCATATCCCACCGTTTATTACCCAATAGTCTCTAGCATCTTTATTTCCAGAATTTATGTCTAACCATTGCTATTCCTACCAGTTCCCCATTCATTTCTCGAATTCTCTTTGCTCGATCATTTTGGAAATATACATGTTAATATATATTTACCATACGGTGCCTGTTCATTTCCTTTTCTTTGAGAGCCTGTGTTAACGCTGAAAATTGAACGCTAACATCCCGGTGTGTGTAGTAATGTTGTGAAAGCACCACCCGTGATACGAGAACAAGAAATAAGCAGTAAAATAGCAGAAAGCAGTAAAAGACAGCGATTTTATAGTGGTTCGGCTTAAGATCAGGCCTACGTCCACTTTGAATTCCTTTATTGCTGACTTTGGTTACAAATTGATACAATGCACTTCAAAATACGATACACTTTGATCACAAAAACACTCTCGACTAATAGTTCAAACTTCGATGATGAAACTTGTTGAATCCGTGTCGGATGTGCAAAATTTCTCTCGAAGCTTGTTGTAGTGTCTTGAATGTTTGGAGTTCTTCAAGTGTTGGACGAGTTAAGAATTCTGCAGAGTAATGGCGCTTCAGGGAATGATCGGCCAAAAGTCCTCTCTAAGTTCGAACTCATGCTGTATTTATAATGAAATTCCAGGCTGGGTCGTAGGTCGTGACCGACCTAAGATAGGTCGTGGGTCGTGGCCGACTCATTAGGCTTGATACGCCGCTTCCAAGGGATGCGCCTATTTGTTTGGGAATATGTTACAAGTACCAGGTCGTAGACGAGTCAACCAGATGTGGCATAAGTGTCATGGTATTGAATTTTAACTCTGTAGCTTTAGGTCGTTAGGTCGGCAGCGACCTAGGAGGTGCGGCATGGAACATAACTTCACTTTGCTTTAGCTCGTTAAGTCGTACATCCACTTAGGTCGTTAGCTCCTTAGGTCGGTAGGTCGTAACCTGTTAAGTCGTTAGGTCGTAAGTCCTTTCCGTAGTTAGGTGGTTACTTTCTTAAGCCGTTAGGTCGTAACCTGTTAAGTCGTTAGGTCGTAAGTCCTTTCCGTAGTTAGGTTTCTTAAATCGTTGATTTCTCTTAGGTCGCCAAACATCTTAGTTCATTGACAAAACGGGGTTAACATTTGCCCCTCGAAGTACACGCCTAAGTCGTAGGTCGTGTGCTTTGATTTCTCTAACTCGTGCTTTGAAGAGTTGTTAGATCGCGGACGACCTATGAGAAAATAATGTCGTGTGTGCCGATTCGAGTTCCACTGTCCTGGTGTATAAAAGGCTTAGGTCGTTTCTTCTTCTCCTCATCTGTTCTTCTGTTTGAATCCGCCATTAACGAATTCTCAAGCTTCCCAAAGATGATTTAAACCAGCCGGTTGCCGACCATCCTCATTTTCTTATCACGTAAGTGGATTCGCTTGTCATCCATTCCTCGATTATCATTGATTCACGAACTCCATTTCCCCATTTCTGTCCGACCTCCTTACGCCATGTTTCATCTCGGATCTCGTTTACATCGATTGTTGACGGACTTGAGATGGTTCGATGTAGCTTTAGACGATTTGAGAGAAGGCGATGGGTTACAGTGCTTCAGGTTAACTGATTCGTGGTTTGTGATGGAATGGCAGTGCATTGGATTTGTGGTGATTTCGGGGTGATTCAATGGCATGGGAAGATGAGGGCTTTTGTTGATGGAGAGGCTAACGGATTAACGGGTTAGAAGTTAGGAGTTAGGTGAATTGATGCATCGGGGAAAAACGAACGACCTAAGGCCTTGGCAATTTGAACAAGAACCACGAGACTTAACTCTCAACGACATAGGTGCTAAGTCGTGAACGACCTAAAGTAGGTCGTAGGTCGGCAGCGACCTAGGACTTGGCCGGTTGTATCATTCTGACTTGAGACCTTTTCTCCTTACTATGCCTCACGACTTAAGGAATCAATGACTTAACTTAACTTGCAGCATATTCTTTAGGTTGTGGACGAGCTAGCACATTGAACTGCCTAAATTTTGAATTGTTTGAACTTTTCTACAGATCACATTAACTTGTAAGCTAACAGCCTGTTAAACGTAACATTTGCAGTAAACGGGGACGAATATACTGCCATTGACTGCCCACATCAAATGACATATTAGTCGATAAAGAAAAATCAACTTAAATGAACTGCGTGAACCAAATGCTGTAAACTAACCAATTCAAGTGAAGTATTAAAGCAAAACTATAATAGTTAACTGAAGCTGATTTGTTTGCGTTAACACTGCACTTGAATTTTAGATTAACAAGTCCTGAAATCTAGCAATCGACCAATTGTCAACTAGTTTAATTCCAGTTATGTGTGCTTTCTATTTTAATTAGTTCTGCACAACACTTCACACTTTTTAGGAAACGTGCACCTTCACATTTGAATATCCAGTTGATTGTGTAGAATGTCTTCTCAACAAGAAGAAGTAACAGTTCAAGCTGGAGAGGCGGTTCCTATTCCTGCTCCATTAACTAATCCTCCAGAGAGAATTTCGACCACATTATCATATAAAGCTTTCTGCCAACTGTGTACTCAGTTCGGGATTGCTGAAGCTGATGCCATACTACCTGAGAAAAACGACACTGCTGACATACCACCCCAAGGTTTTGTTGTCGTTAATCGCCAAATGTGCATGAACGGAGCCATTCCTCCTTTTAACGATTTCCTTCAGCAGCTTCTTCTTCGACTGTCTATTTCTCCCTTTCAGTTGCATCCCAATGGCTACGCCATCTTGATGGGACTATGTGTGCTATTTAGGAGGACACTCGACCGTTTTCCAAGCTTCGATGAGATTTGTTACTTATGCTCTTTCGCCAGAAATAAAGATCATCCTTCCATCACTGTCGTGCGAAGCGCTAGAAACCGCAAACTGATCTGCCTTTCGGATAGTGTTCACGGGTTTCTAAGTCAATTCTTCTACGTTCGCTGTCCTCCGGGATTTTACGCTATCTGAAGAGTAGGAAGTAAGATCATTTATCTTTGTTTCTTATGTTTCTGAAGTTTTCGAAACCCGAGTTGCCAAGCGTTAACTTCGTTTTTTTATCTTTCTAGCACTTCCTCCTCCTTCTAGGGATCCCGGTCACAAACCAACTCTTGAGAGGCTCATGGCCGTGCCAGTTGAGGAGAGGAGTATCCAATTTCTATTGACAGACGAGTTCTTACATCAATTCGGACTTCTACACTCTTCCCGTTCTACTCAGCCTCATGAAGTTCCTGATTCCCAAGCAGAGATATCGGATGCCCCGGTTTCAGCAAAGGAGATTGCTCCGAAGGAACCTACTGTGGAGGCCTCTTTGATAAAATGCTCCACATCTACTGACGTTGCGGGGTCGTCAAGAAAACTAACACTTTCCCCATTCATCGAAGAAGAGGAGCCTTCTCAGCATTCCGGAAAGGCGGCCGATGTGGGAATCGAAAGGGAAGGTTTCGCTGGGCACAATGGCGATGATATCTTTGAGGGGCTGAGTGATTTGATGATAACCTCGTAGGAGCTATTCAAGGATGACACTCCAAAAGCTATCTCTTCTGCTGTCGAGGCGACTTCCTCTCTACAACAAATTACGATGCCTGCTACACAAGTCGTCACCATTCCCACACCAAAGAGTGGTTTGTAGTCTGACGCGCGTAGCTTGCACATCACACAAACTTAGGATTTTTCGGCACTTATATGCACTTAAGTTCCTTTTCTTGGTTATCTCTAAGACTTGTCTTTTTTCATTTTCAGATTCTTCGATGGGGCGAAGTGGCTCATATTATGACAAATTCCGGCGCCATGGAAGCCGTGAGAATTATGATTTTAGGAGCTATCTCACTGCCCCGAGGGAAACAGATGAAGAAAGAGCTGCTAGAAAAGCCCATGAAAGGCGAACTTATGAGGAGCAGCAAAGAAGAAGGGATGATCGACACGACTCTTCTCACAAAAGCAATGATTCTCATAAGAGGAAATCCCATGATGATAAGGGGAAGGGCCACATTGTTGACGATTCAAGCAAACGAACCAAGCTTAGCGAAAAGGACGGGTCTGCAATTTCTGAAAAGACCAATGCTCCTATCTCTGTAGAAATTCCATCTGATTCTCCTGCTCTCAAGAAAGCTGATATTCAGACAATCATTAGCAGGCCTCGATATCAGGTTGAACAAGGCCCTGCAACTCTCCAAAGCCGGTTTTCGCACTGGTGTTTAAAGGGAGTTCGTTTTGATCTCGATTTGGTTCCCATTGATAAACAAGCTATGTTACGGAATCTTGATGCCGTTAAACTTGATATCGAGAGAATATCGGGATGGCAAAAGCTTGTTGATGAACTTCGAAGAGTAAACCGTGCCAACATCGAAGCTATGCTGACTATGGAAAACGACAAGTCTGAATGGCAAAAAATTCTTGAACAGCACGACACTGAAATGAAGAGCATTGCCGATGACTACGGGAGACTTGAGTCTGAAGTTGAGAATCTAAAGAATAAGCTTGCCACTTCTTCTACTTCCTATACACAAAAGGAAGAGATGCTCCAAAAGCAGGTTCGAGATGCTCATGCTGCTCAGCGAGATGCTGAAGCTAAACTTGAAGAGGAACAGCATGTCACTGAAAAATACCGCCACGACGCCGTCCAGCTTCGGGAGAAAATCAGCTCCCAAGATTTGGAAATCACAAGGTTGCAGTCTCAATTGTTAAAGGCTGAAAGAGAGCGCGATGAAGCTATCGCTGGGAAAGTTGCAGCCGAAGAATCTCATGTGGCTACTAAAGCCAATATCAGCTCTACTTTGTTCGACTTTTATATCCATAGCTTCTTGGGGCGCGGAAGTCTCTCGTTTTTGGGGCCGGAATATGAAGTCACCTTGGCTGAAGTATGGGAGGCGATAATCGATATGCTTGGTGGTGCTGGTTATGCCGAAACAGATCTTGAAGCAACTTATTTAGATGAAAATGCCCGTGCTGCACTTGTTAAGGGAATGCCCAAGCGCGAGCCGAAGCGACGGGAGAGAAGTGTTCCGAAAAAGAAGTACTTCCTACTGCCCCTGTTCGTACTTCGGTTTCAGCTGATGTCGATATTATTGGCTCCAGTTCACACTCTTCGCCTCCTGCTAAAGTCGACAAAGAAATTGTGACCACTCCTACCGGGGAAGAGGCCATGGAAGATATTGAGGCTCAGAAATTCGAGATTGATCTTGCAAAGCCGACTTCTCCAGGTAACTTTGATATCGACCCAAGTCAAATAGGTTGCTCATTCGATTTGTTCAGTCCAACTGAGCTCGATGAATTTATCGCTTATTACTTAAGTCCTGATGATCCGACATCTTCTCTTTTTTCGGAGAATACTGATTTTAACTTCTTTTCTTCTGTAGCGGAGGCACCGAGCGCTGTTCACACTTCTCCTCTTCCAGCTGTTCCTCCTCCAACTATTCAAGTCACTCCTGCTTCTCAGCCGGGTTCACAGGAAGAGCAAATAGAAGCCCTTCAAGGCTTGGAGGATCCGCCTGCTTCACAAGAGCAGAAGGCGGAAGATCTTGAGGACAGTGAGAAGACTCCAGAGCAGTCTCTTGATGATGATACAAAACTTTCTGCGCTGCTTACTCCGGGAAGTGAGTCTTCTTCGAAGAGGAAAGGGAAGCGCTGTAACGACCCGTAAATTTTAACTGTTTTAATAACGTTATTAATTGAAATTTTGCGAAATTTTAAACGATAAAATTTTGGAAAATATATTTTATATTTGGAATGCGTCTAGTTAAACATAGCAACTGGTAAATTTTCGTTCGAAAATATGAAAGTTTATTTCGCGCGTAAATTTACTTCAATTTAATCAGTTAAAAGCGATGAAAATAAAATGTTTTCGAAACCTAAATATTTTTACATAGAAAAATTCTAAACCATCTTCTGAGCAAACGTCATTTTTCATTTTTCCAAATTCGGACTTCTTTGGCTCCGTCGATCTTATTTTTCTACGTTTTTCTTGCATTTTCCGCCAGTAGGAAAATTCGAATTTTTATAATTAAATCGTACCACTGATAGTTGTATACTGTTTTGATCGTCTCGTCGTACTGATCTCTACATTATATTCTTTTCTGTGTTTTGGGGTTCGGTACACAGCAGAATCCGTGAAAAGTGTAGCCATATCGGTATCTGTTTTAACATTTAATTGTTCTGTCTATTTTAATGTTTCCAACGGTAAAAAAATTAAACAGCCACCAGCTTTTATTAGCTTTTATTTGCTGCAGAATTTAAGGGCCAGCTGTTACCATTTTCATCATTTCCATTTATTATTGACTGTTCCTTTTCTCTTCCATGCTATCACCATTCGAAATACATACAGATCTAAGTTATAAAAATAAACCTTCTCTCCTCCATTCCCATCTGTTCCAGTTCTGTTCTACAAGAAAAGTAAAAAAGAAAAATGGTTTGCTACAGATCTGCTTCTTCATTTTACATTGAACATGCTCGTTCTTGCCAAACACCCCTCTCCCTCACACGCAACTCATCTCCTTCCCGTCCCTCCTTGCCGCCTGCGCTGAGTCACCAGCCCCGAACCAATGCACAGTTTTTCCCATCGACCACATATTCCATCTCTCCATGCAACTGACAGCACGAGCCCCACGCAACACCCACCGCCCTGATCCACCCAATACGGCACCGACCTCTCCTCTCAGCTGCCGCCACCACTCCCTAACCCCACAACCTCGCGCCGCCCTGAATGCCAAGCTCGCCTATGCCTCCGGCCATCCAGACTCACGCTTGCAACCTCTAGCTCTCGACCTTCGTTTCTGTCAACCACCGTTCGCGTCTCCTCACCATCTCCACTGCTGTGCCGAACACTACCCACTGCCGAAGCACACACGCCAGAAACCAACCCGCGTGTGCAGCCTCACTTCTTTCCGTTGGCATGCATCTTCCTTGGATATATTGGTATATACATTATTTTGCTTAATTGTTTTAAATATGGTTCATATATATGTACATATATGTTGCTGTATGAAGTAATTATAATATGTATACGGAGATTTTCTTTAAGTTTCAGTCACTGTATAGTTATATAATCGTTTGTTGTTTAAGGATATTTAATTTCGAAATGTTTACTATGTATTGCTGTCTCAAATATACGACAGTCTACGTATAGGTATATTTGAAGTTTTGAAGTATATATATATGTGATAGTCATTTTATAACTTTATGATATTTTGTTTTATGAATGGGTTCTTAGATCTTCACAATATTTGATAAATAATGCGATTGCAGCATTGTTTTACTATTTGTTGTTAACGTTATATATATATATATAAATATTTATTTAACAGTCTCGTTTATACTTTAGTTATGATATATTTTTGTTTTATAACTGTTGTTATTATTTTCGTTTTATACTTTGTTTTAGTTTTGTTTCGTAATAACTTACATATATTGTATTGGTTATGTGTTTTGTTATAGAGATATATATATATCAGTGTTGTAAAGTATCTGTTATATACCTGCTGTATATATATTATCTATTACATGTTTTAAATATATGCCGTCACTGTGATTTAAATATACATTTGATATATGTTCTGGCTTTCATATATGGGTGCTGCATTATATTCTATTAAAGGTTAGTATATCCTATTATAAGTATTTATATCAAATATATTATATGCTTTCTCCTTCACTGTTTTATATTTGGGTTCTGCTTATTTATGTGGGTATAAACTATTGTTTATAGTTTAGTTATTTGTTTACAAGTTTACAATCAGTGTACGTATATATTATATCAAATATATGTTATTATATGTGTATTGGTTAGTTGTATATAATACATTATTGTGAATAATTTTTTAGTGTTTGTGTATACATATATGTATGTGTATATTCATTATGTAAATATGTTTGTTTTATGTGTTTTATTTAAAACAATGATTTTGAATTACATATATATTTAAATTTAAAATGTGTTTGAATTGAGAATATGATTTCATTTAATAGTTATATATGTACATATAGGTATAAGTTCACTGATATCAATTATCGTCATCGATCTGGTTTTGATTTGATTTCGTCATTTCCTATTTATCAGTTGTCCATCGAATTCATGCCAATTTGAATTTATTTTGGAATTCGTGCTTGGATTCGTAACTCATCTCAGTCTCGTCCATCTCTAGCCTCGAAAGGTGAGCAATCACTCACGATTAATGTTCTTTTATTTATTAAATCTGATTTCAATTGAAACGAAAATTGAAATGCTGCTGTTAGTTAATTACACTGTTATATATGCTATTACCTGTATCAGTTCACCTGTGACATCTGACCCCACTATCTGTTATTTATACAATGATAATTCAGTTTGGTTGATAATGATTGATTGTTTAATTGTTGTTTTATTTGGATGTTAAATTATAATGATAAAGTGATAAATATTATGAAATTTAATTTGACGTAGCATAGTTAAAAATTTGAATTGACATATGTGTTGAATTTGGTTAGTTAAATTTGTTTAATATGACCCCTTAAATGTTTAATTATTTAACATGTAGAAAAATGGTTAATTACCCTTGAACCATTTGAATTTATTAAGTATGAAATAGAATAATTGATGCCAAGTGTAGAACCACATAAATTAATAGTGTAATAATCTTTAATCTACATGAAATGATAGTGTAGATTCTAGAAATAATTTTATTAATTTGCACAAATAACAATGTGAATTAATACGATTATTTCGGGATTATTTGAATTGATTATTGGATTGATATTGCTTGTTGTTATTGCTTGTTTATTTACTTTGACACCATCCCAGTTATCACACTGCAAGTTCCCTTTACTATGCTTTGATTTTGAATTGAATTGGAATCGGGTTGAAATGATAAATACCCAAATGAACTTGACTTAGGATAGAGAATTAAATAAAACCCGATTGGTCAATAATTTGATTTAAAAATAAAATAAAGATTTTATTGGAATAAATAATATGGTTTTGAAATGAAGTTGAAATTTGAATTTTAATCAAAGGAAAATGTTAATATTTAATAATCTGAAACAAAATATTAACATAGTAGTTTATGAAAGAACATTTTTTTGAATTTAATTAATAATTAAATATGGAATTATTTAATAATTGAGTTTTGGAATTATTAATAATTATGTTTTGAAATTAGTTAATAATTAAGTTTTGAAATTATTTAATGATTGAATTAAGTTTGAAATTATTTAATAATTAAATAAAATTGAATGCTTTAATAAGTGCAATTGAACTTCTTGAATAAGTGAAATTAAGTTTCTTTATTAATTGAGTTTTGAAATTGTAACTAAGTAAATTAATAAATGAAATTGAATTTCTCTAATAAGAAATAAATGTGTTTTATTGAAATTTATGTAAGACTTGAAATTTAAAGAATTTGATTTGATGAATTTAATTTAATTCAATTTGTAAGTTTGATATAATGAACTTGAATTTAAATAATGGATTTAATGAATTGGAAATTTAATAGAAATTGTTTTGAATGACAAATTTACTTGACGAATGTTGAATGGAATCGATAAAGGAATTTAAATTGATTTGAATGTTAAATTAAATTAATTTAAATGTTTTCGGAATGAAACTTATATACGAATTTAAATCAATATTTGAATTGTTTTAAAAAGAAATTGAAATTGAATTATAAGATTTTGAAATTATGAATTTGAAGGTTTTGAAACGTAAATTATGGAAATTGATTTCGAAAGAGAAATGAAATGTTGGTTTACAAATTCTAATTGAAATTGAAATTTATTTGGTTTTTGAAATATATAAACGACCAATCGGTGTAATAATTACGAAAGTTATTAAAGAGACTGGAATCGGTTAGGGACATACTCACTGTCTAAACCGAAAACCACTTTAATAACTATACGCGGAGTGTGATCCAGAATGAAGTGGTTGGAATGATGTACGTGATGACTGAAGAAAGAGAACGATAATGGATAGCCTTGACAGTTGTGTCAAATTGGAAATGAATTAAACAGGAGCCGTGCCGGGCCAAATAGGGGCTAGCTACCTCGAGCGAACACACTTCTTCGAAAACTACTCATTACTTGTTATCGATTGGTGCATCCTTGATTTTGGGAGTGTTGTTTCACTGTGTTGCGATCGCTGCGGTGATGCGTTCTCACCAGTTCGGATCAGGCAAATGGTAGTTTCACTACCTTGGGTATTGCCTCATGTGCCTTGTCATACTTGTATCCCTATATACGCGACCACTACGATTTGTTTTGTGTTATACCTATGGAGTACTCCCTGATAGCCCACTAGTTTACGGTGGAGTTTACAGTGCTGTATAGACTATAACGCTTATATAAAATGTGTTAAGGGGGATAATGGTAATGCCTTAACACTATTTTGATATCTTATATTACTGATAGGCATTATCTACTTATCGTACACTACTACATAGTAGATAGTTTAACGGATCCTTAAAGGATGGTTATTCGAAACATCCTTTGAGTTACTTGTATTTGAGTTGCTATTTCACTTGAGTTGGATTTATTGATATAAGAATGTTAATCCTGATTCGAGTGTTTTGTGTTTTGCTTTATGCTCGGGTCAGACTGAGTGTACCAGTATTCGAGAATCACCTTTGGAGTTGGAGCTTTGCTTGAAGATCCAGCCATCTATTTTGCTTTCAGTATTCGATGATTCCAGTTATGTATTCTGATTTGTATCTGATGTAACGTGTTACTCTTCCGTTGTATCTGGTTTAACTCTGATGTAACTTGTATATTTATATAGTAGCTTCATGAACTACTATCTCTTTTATTTCCGCTGCAATTATTACTCTGTGTCTGTGATCTGTGATTATTTATTTACTGTATATGTTCAGTTTTGCCAAATTTAAATTAACAATTCGGTATTTTGAATTATTCAAGTCCGACATGTGCGGATGCGAATGGTGCAAAATATCGGGTCGTTACAATTGGTATCAGAGCTTTGGTAGCTCTAGGCAAAACTCAACATATAGGGTAAATGTATTTACAGAAGCACTCTCATTCGAGTTTCAATCTCTTCCTTTGACTCAATTCCTTTAAATTTTTGGAACGTTCTCCTCGGTTCCGAAATTCATTCGTGTCCTCCAGTATTCGTCTTCTTTCAATTCTGGAGCACCCCATAACTCCATTTTGAATGATATCTATAACAGATCGGCGGTCTCGCCAATCTTCGAATGATTCATAAAGGAGAAACTCCTTTAAAATAGACATCGATTTACCGGAGATTTCTGTATCCTCGGTTTACGATGCTATCTATCTCCGACAATGTCTGAATTCTACCTCTTGAGATCAATGTCGATTTGCCTTGATGTAACGACCCGACTTTCATCGACCAGAAAGTCGCATCGTTAATAAGAAAGAAAGGGATAGAAAAGAGAAACGAAGAGAAGAGAGAAAGAAACACAACAGAATCTAAATAGCGGAACGAATAAATTATATTAATAACATAAACTATTACATAGTATCATATACAACAGCTATCAGAGTTACACAGCTTATACAACACATACTAGACAGTTATAAACACCTGTCTAGTTATTACAATTCAAGATACAACTCAGATAAACAAATAACAAACGGCTCAGAGATCAACACAGCGGAACTACTATATCTCTACAAACGCTGAAGCCTCCTGCTCCATTGCTCCTCCAGAGAACTCGTCAAAGCAAACCTGACTCCCTTGGCTACTCGTAAAAATTTGAGTACCCAAGAGTTTATATAAAACAGAAATAAACACTTGGGTCAGACATGGGTCTGGTGTGAGTAAATGGTTTAAATTGCTTAACTTCAAAACCTTTTGAAAACAAAGGTATCACGTAAGACTTCCCACACATAAACATGGAAAAGTTTTTACCTTACGCTAACCAAAACTTTGATAGGAAATCTGATTGTATTATAATAGGTCTAGGGTTTTCAAATAAATATGAAATAGCCGAAATTGTTACATTCATTAAATTCCAGCATACATAGGTATACAATCAAGACCGTTATCACTTATTGGAATTTGGATTTCCATACAATGGCAGGGCTACTGGGGTACCGCCCGTCACAGTACGTGGCCTAGATCACCGTACCGAGGAGTACGCCCGCTCCCCTACAACACAAAGCCGGAACCATCCCTTACTGGATAATTCCGAATAAAATCACCCCACGGTTGTGATCATTCAACCGCACCACTAAGCCGAAATAAAATGGGGCATCTAGACAGGGATGCCCTTACTCTCAGTGGGAGCTACCCACGAAGCCTTGCTGCACCTCCCCTGTTTTAGCCATTCCCGGTTGATGAGGCTTGAGGCTACAATTACCTTTAATCAGAACACATCACCTAGAATGCTCATCGTCCACCTGACGATGTGTTGAAAGCATTCAATCCATACAAGTTCGTTCCTGGTTCGAACGAAACCGAAGGCATTATCTCGTTACACTCGTTTTGGAATCACCCTCAGAGTTAACGACAATAACCCATGCACTCTGAATCTTCATCTTCACTTGAGATTCACGACCTATCGTTAATTTGGATCGATGTGGTATTTGGATATCCAAATCTGGAAACCCGATCCCGGTCTCATCGAAATCCAAAACGTATCTTTAAGGCCAAGTTGTTTAAAGGTTTAAACAATTCAATTTAATACTTGAATTCACAGAGCATTAACATAGATAAATATCACACATTTATCACAGATATATCCAATATCATATCACAAAATATCATAGCATATCATCAAATAGATATCAAGCAAATCAGACATTCTACTCAAACAATCATCCATAAGCAACCATTTATTAATCTCTATTATAATCAATTTAATCAACTTAAATTAAATTAATTATTTAAGAATTAATTCCTATCCTTGCTTAATCAACCATTAATTAATTACAACCTTTTTAATTAATTAATCATTAAATATTAATCACTCTTGATTAATTATTAATTACATAAAGTAATTATCCTTTAATTAATTTCACAAATTAATTATTCTTAACCATTTAACAGTAATTAACCTTTAATTACTCTCATTAATTACATTAATTAATTATTCTTAATTAATTACTTTCATTAATTAATTAACTATAATTAATTACATTATTCCTTAATTAATTACATTAATTAATCACATATTAATTAATTACTTTCATTTATCAACCTTACATTATCATCAACAGTAATTAACTATTCTTAATTACTTCTTAATTATTTATCATTTACTTTCATAAATCCTTTTTGATTAATTACACCAATTACATTCAGTAATTCATTTATCAATTACTTACACTAAGTAATTACACTTAATCAATCTTATTAAGTAATTATACTTAATTACCAAGTGATTATCTTTAATTAATTAACAAATTAATTAACTTAAATAAATCACATTCATTTCATAAATCATAACTGGGTAACTCATCCTTAATTACCTTTTTAAATAAATTAATTAATCCTTGATTAATTCTCTTTAACTATTAATTAATAAACCTTAATTATTAATCAATATCCTTTAATACAAAGTAATCAATCCTTAATTACTTTTATAATGAATTAATTAAACTTAATTAACTAATTAATTACCTCTTAATTAAAACTTAATTATTAATTAACAACCTTAATTACCAATTTAATTTAATCCATAATTATCAATTAATCAATCTTTAATGATAATTAATTAACCTTAATAATAGTTAATTAATCCTTAATTAACTTTAATTATAAATTAATTATCTCTTAATTATAAATTAAGAAAACTTAATTATTACTTAATAAACTTATTAAGTACTTCTTAATTACTATTTTAATTAACTCTTAATTATTTAATTAATCCTTATCAATAATTAATTAAATAAATTAATTAATTTTAATTTCTTAATTAAATTAATTAATTTCAACTCATTTAAAAATCTTAATAAATCTTAAGATAAAACATTTTTATTAAAAACATTTGATCTTAGTAATTAACTTTACTTAATTAAATCATTAATTAAGTAATTTAAATAAATAATCATTAATTAAGTTTAAAATAAATAAATCATTAATTACTTATCTCTAATTATTTATTAACAATCCTTAATTTACAAGTTAATAAATCTTGAAAACTTAAATTGTTAATTTACCATCCTTAACCATTAACTAATTTAGTTTAATAAATCACTCTTTATTTATTCCATTATTATCAAACTTAAATTAAGTTTTAAGATAAAACATTTCTTTATTACTTATCTTATTTTCAAATTAAATTTGAAAATAACTTAAAATTTAACTTAATATATTTAAGTTAAATAAATCACACAACTTTAATTTAGTCAAAACATTCATTTCAAACAAATGAAATTTCAAGAAAATAAACTTAACTTTATTATTTAAATTTAAAACTTACTTTTATTTTAAATATTAAAAACTGGTTTAATATTATCTTTGGTTTTAACTCATATACTTGAACAAACAAATACATCTTCCCTTTTTCTTCATTTTAAAATAGAGGTTAGTTTTAATTTTAAAAACTGTTTGAACTATAACAGTTTACTTAAAAAAAAATCTCGCGTACAATCCCGGAAACTAACCCGAGCCAAACTCTTATTTTCACGAGACCTCCTCGAGTAAAATTAAAAAAAAACCGTTTTGTTTAAAATTTGAAACTGTTAAAAATTTAACAGTTACTCAACCACTCACGTACGTCCCTACCATATACCCGAGCCAAAGACCTTTCTTCCCCGATATCCCTTCGAGAAATCCCATGAAACCCAAAAACTAATAACACTGACATTCCCATTGCCCTGTGCACCTTGCACCACCATCGGTGAACTTCCGATCACCGCCAGTCCTTCCCACATACCCACTATTGCTCCAGTAACCCATCGCCATCATCAAAACACCATCATATGCCAAGATTCAAAATCGAGCTTCTCAGCATGAACACAAACTTGAAACTTCACCAGAAAATGCTTCGAACCTCTCGTCTCCGATCACTGGAGTCACGTCGATCCCGGCTACATCTTCCCTAGCATTCCAAGCCACTATCTTCAAGATATAACATTACTCGATCAACTCGAGATACAACAATGTCTAAATTTTTCCAGAATTCGACCATACTTTGGGTTCATCGACCAGAAAGTCGCATCGTTAATAAGAAAGAAAGGGATAGAAAAGAGAAAAGAAGAGAAGAGAGAAAGAAACACAACAGAATCTAAACAGCGGAACGAATAAATTATATTAATAACATAAACTATTACATAGTATCATATACAACAGCTATCAGAGTTACACAGCTTATACAGCACATACTAGACAGTTATAAACACCTGTCTAGTTATTACAATTCAAGATACAACTCAGATAAACTAATAACAAACGGCTTAGAGATCAACACATCGGAACTACTATATCTCTACAAACGCTGAAGCCTCCTACTCCATTGCTCCTCCAGAGAACTCGTCAAAGCAAACCTGACTCCCTTGGCTACTCATAAAAATTTTAGTACCCAAGAGTTTATATAAAACAGAAATAAACACTTGGGTCAGACATGGGTCTGGTGTGAGTAAACGGTTTAAATTGCTGTAACGACCCAGAATTTTGAACAAATTAAATTGGAAATATTTAATTAATTTTAAATATTTGAATGATGATTTAATTTGAATCCCCGATATAATTTTGAAATTTGCGATTAAATTATAAAATTTAATCTATTGAAACTGGATAAAAATTTAAATCTTCAATTTAAAGTTGAAGAAAAATATTTCAAGAGCTTTTAAAATTCGTATTGATATCACTGAAGATAACAGAAGCTTCAGAATCTAATTTCGAATTGATTTGTTCAGTTTAAAATTTTATCGTTCGAATCGTTATTTAAAAATAGCCGTCTGAGGCGCAGTCTCGGAATTCAACGAAACCAGTTCCATTGGATCCGGAATATTGTATTATTGTCGGATTTCAATTTTCGTATTTTTCAGAGTTAATATGTGACCGCACGGTAGGTAAACGCTTTGAAATTTAATCGAGTTCAATTTGAATTTAAATTTGAAATTTGTCAACGTCAACACTTTTCTTCCCGTAAGACACGCAGAGAATCACGCCCGTTGTTCACGCCGAGAATCACGAACAAAATCATCGCGTTCCTTTTCCAATTTTAAATCACTCCCTCTCCTTCAATTAACAAATCAGTTTCCCCTTTCTTCCCACTTCAAAATGAATATCCAGCCCTTTCGTTTTCGATTCAAAATCATGCCTTCCCTCTTATTCATTCACGCGTATTTGCCTCAGCAAACAAACGAGTTCGCGGCGACTTCAAAGCGAGCATCGCGAGACTTGGATATCGCGATGGAAAGTGGGTGGCGTCACGGAGTTGGCTCGAGTTCGAGCAGCATGTTGAAACTGGAAGGAGGGTTCGACGTTCTTCTCCAGTCGCTCGCGAGGCTAGGGCTAGGTGGAGCATCACGCGCGAGTAGGGGGGGCGATCTGGTGATGGCGCGCGTGGGTTCTGGAGGCGATTGGTTGACGTGGTCGCGGTGGCCAGAACTAGGGCTTCGCGGCCTTTAGTCTGATGATATCGCGATGAGATTAGGGGATGACAGGCGTGGTCGAACGTGAGTGGAGCTTTGGGAGGAAGCGAGCACGAGGCAGTATTGTCTCGAGTTCTAGAAATTGGTGGTGGGATTGTCTTCGCGTGGTTCGGCTGGGGGTTGCGTTAGTTGAGCAAGAGGCGTGCGTCGATCGAGCTCGGCAGTGGCTTGAGGCAATGGAGGCAAAGGCGAGTTGGGGATGGTTCGTTTACAGTAAGGTATTTGTAAATTGTTTCCATTTAATTTAGATTTGAAATTTACAATAGGGTGAAAACAATTTTGTTTGATTTAAGAAAAATATATACATATATAGGAAATCAGAAAAAAATAATAATAATAAGTATGTATGTATCTATATAAATATGCTTACAGATAAATTAAATTTAATAAATTATATAAATAATAATAAAGTATATATGTAGGTTTTCAATTTGTATAAGTATAGATAGGCAAATAGTAATAATAAATATACTAGCTTATTTTTAAATAATGGATTTGATAAATAAAGTGTTAAGTCAACTTATTAAATCTTACGTTAGTCACTAAGACCAATTTGGGAAAAAGTAATTAGTTTAAAATTAAATTTCTTTGATCAAAATTTAATCACTAGTCTAAAATAAAATCATTGTATAATTGAAAGTCAGAAATTGATTTGTTCGACTTAAAATTCGAATATTAATGAATTGTATAAATTTATTTATACAAGGTTAAATCAAGAAAACAATTGGATGGAAATGGACTGCAGAATAAAAGCTAAGGTGAGATTTTTCTCACTCAAAATTGAAAGTGGATTTTACAGTTATTGTTTGTTGACTGTTTGGATGTGATATTAGATATTTTAGGATATATCTATATATATATAGCAATATATACATATTGGCATATGTATATATTGGATTGATGATTTCCCGCATCGTATAGCGGATGAGACCCTATTGCGCCGTTAGTAAGCGGATTTATAAAAACCTATATACCGCGATAATTCCGTACTGGAGCGGAATTGGTATTGTGCTAACATCTTTGGATGCAGGGAAACAGGTTGGAGGGATCCAACTGGACCCCTCACATTGATTGAATTTATTTCTATTGTGATATGAATCTGTGAATGATTATAGTGATGCTATTAATCATATTAATATCTGGAAATTGTTTGAAAGCTAAAATTTAGCTGAATGGATGTTTTGACATCATTGGATTCCAAAGATAAACGAAATTGAATTTTTGAAATTCAAGTAGAAAATTTCTAAGTGAATCAATTTTTGAAATTGAAGAAATTTTGAAGAAAGGAATTTTTAAAGTATAAAAAGTAAATTTTTATAATCGTATTGAATAAATTCCAGAATAAAGTGAAAATGCTAAATAAATGGATTTCATAAAACAGTGATTATAAATTGAAGAATTTAATTTAATAATATTGAATAATTTGAGAAAAAATGAGGAATTTACTTAGTAGTGATAAATAAATTTTTAAATCAATATCGACATTGATTTGGGATTGAAGTTTTTATAAATAGAATTGGAATTTATAAAAGTTGTTTATAAATCCGAAATCACTTATTTTGATAAGTAAAAATATAGAAGTTGATAAAAAGAAGATTTATAAGTCGAGGTTGTTATTAAAATAGAAATAGAATTTATAACCGTGTTTATAAATTCGAAATCGATTGAATTTGATAAGTGAATTATAGAAGGTTATTAAAGAAGATATATTCGCGATTTTTGGATAGCGAATTTTTATTGAAATAAAAATGTGTAGAAATGATTGAAATTGGGTTAAGTGAATTATATTCACGATTTTGGACAGTGAATATATTGTTAAGTAAAATAGATATGGTTTTGGGAAAAATGATATTAAGAACGAAGTTAAACATTTTAAAGATGTTTTAAAATGTATTATGAATCGAAAGCATAGATTTCAACATTTATTGTTGAAATAGACGTTTTCGAGAAATATAAGGAGATGGTGGACTATAACGCTGTTGTTATAGTAAATGGTTTCCGAAAGGAAATGTTTTTAATGTAGTATTGGGATTTATATATCTATCTAAATCCGAATCCCTATACTATTGATTTCGAGTCGTCGTAACGATGTTTTACGCAACATTCGTTTTGACTCAAATAGATGTTAAAAGAATGTTTTCCTTAAAGAATGAATATATACTTAATTTGATTTAAGTATATCGAGTATTTTCAAATGTGAAAATAAATAGATTTGTGAAATACTTATTATTTAATAAGTAAGGAAATACTTTTCCAATATGAAATGAACGTTTTGAGAATTTATCTTCTTAAAGATAAATTGAAATTGAATATTGAAAACGATTTGAAAATCGAATATCAGTAGATATTCGAAAGTATAAATTCAATACGGGATTTATAAAAGAAAGCGAAGTTGTTTAAAAATAAATATTGATTTACTTTTGTAATGTGGAAATTGATTTGAAATCATTTTTCAAATGGTTAAGTGTGGAAATTTTATATCTCGTAAAGATATTTTTGAAGATGAAATAATTTGGAAAATTATTTGGAATCTGATGATGTTGCGCATCTTTATTGATAGTTAAATAACCGACTATCAATATTTACCTTTAGATAGGTATTTGTTGTGAATTGGATGAATTTGAATGCCACACTTATTTTTAAATAAGCGCTCACTATTCGGGTTAGCCGGGAAAGGACCATGGGGTCGTATAACCCATTCCGAATATGTGATACGTCGTTATGAATCGCATTTGAAGACCGGTGTTGAAGACCGGATATTTTTGAAAACGGAAGGATTACCGTCGAGTTACTCTACATCGACTGATCTTCGATTTAGAGGTTTTATCACCCTTAGTGACGGGAAGTCCTGACGTGATTGAAAATTATCCGGAATTGCAAGGGCTTCGTGAGAAGTGCCTTCGGTTCTGTTCGATCCCGGAACAGACTTGTATGGATTGTGTGTCTGACGTTACAATTTGAGATATAAAGCTGATTTCTTTCAAATACATTTCTGTTGGTGGCGGAGAATTTATTCTCTTAGCTTAACACCCTTCTCTGAGACGTACGAGCTCAGAGGTTATGTAGTTGAAATTTATCAGCGATATATCCCAATTTGGTAACGTGGCATACTGAGTGTTGCTGTGAAATGATCAGTGTTTGGTCATTTGTGATATGATCATTTGTTTGATCTTATATCTTTGTGATCATAGGTTGATCATTTTGTTTGACCCGAAGCAGGGCTTTTTGAGAAAGCGTAGCTTTGTGGACGAGACTTCATCGAGCCTCACACCCCGGAAATGGTCGAAACAGGAAGGATGCAGCAAGGTTCTAGGGAGTAGCGCCCCTTAGTGTATGTCATTCCTTCTGGATAAAGGTGGTATCATGGTATGGAGCCCAGATACTTAACCTCTGTGGTTACTGCATTATTTTTCTATGTGGTTTGTTGCGAATCGGGGATCCTCGGGAAGATCGGTGACGATCGGGGGATGGCATACGCGTGTCAGTAGTTACCTATTTTTGCAGAGGTAACCCGGCCTTGTGTTGGCAGAGATCCGGTTAGGTTCTCGGGTCGTCTATTCCAAGGACGTACCCATCGTGGATAGGAAGTTCCTTAGCCTGGCCATTTGTTGGAAATCCAAAGAAACAATACGATCTTGTACGGTTTTAGTTGTAGAACCTATCATTCACTTATGGTGGTCACCACTGTTTGGATGGTAGCTATAGTAGGCATAAGTGCGGAATGCCTATGCTGGCTAAGATTAATATTATACTTTCGAAATGTTTTCTACACTATGCACTAATAATAATATCAAAATGATTTGATTTTGCGTAGTAAGCATCTTTGACTATCATAAGAAGAAATCTCCTCCAATTCTGCGTTTGCATTGTGTGTGTGGTGGGAGGTCTTATGGTAGTTTCATTTTCCAAAAGCATTTCGAATTGACTTTAAAAATTATTTTGTTGTTTATTTTAAAGAATAACTGTTTTACGATCTCACACCAGTCACCATGACTGACTCGGAGTTTATTGTTTCCCTTCTAAACTCTGGGTGCCCACCAATTTCCACACGGGCAGCCTAGAGTTATATTATCAGGATATTCTGGATATTCTGGAGCTTTGGAAGCAAGCTGGATGACGAGACGTAGTATTTGTATTTGATAGTATTTATTCCGCTGTGTATTCTGTATGAGGACAAGTTATATAACTGTCCATTGTTGTATATTGACTCTGATGATTGATGTATGTATAAACTGATAAAATTCTTTGTTTTAAAGATTATTCATTTATCTATTATATATTGTTCCGCTGCGATATGTGAGATTCTGATATTGTCTCTGTTCTGTATCTGTTGTTGTTTTGTTATTCTTCTTCTCTTTTTCTTCTATCTTCTCTTCCTCCTCTTCTTTTAAATATTAAAGTTTCGCGTTTTCGCCATCCGATTGTTCGGCAATTGCTACAGTGGACGTAGCAGTGTCGGGTTTTCGGAAGACGGATTTGCGGGTCTTTACAGTTGGTATCAGAGCATATGGTTAAGCGACAACCCTGCTCTGTTGGGTATTACTCATTAGAGATAGAGTCAGCAGTACTCTAGAATGAGTTGAGTGTAATAATAGATATGAGCGCGTATTTGTTATTGAATATAAAATTGTTTTGTATTGTGATGATTGATTTATTGAGTGGTATATGAACCTTCGTCGGCACAGTCTTGCATAACTGTATCGAAGGGGTTTCTAAACGCTCGAATAGAACAGTTCGGCACAATATTGTTTTTAAATAGGGTAAATGAAATAATTTTACCCAAAGCTATTTTTGTATAGAAAAGAAACGATTTTCTATGAATTACTATAGTATATGGTTGCATGGTTGCTAGAAATGATAACATTAAATTATTATCATTGAAATTGAACGAGAAACTGAAATCGTAACTCCAAAGTTAAGAAATAAATTCACATACGAATGAAATTAAAGAATATAAATTATAAATGCGATTTGTAATTTGAAACGGAATTCCAGAGAAGTATTTGGAAATGTTTTGAGAAGAATTTGAAATTTTTGAGATTTGGAAAGTTTAAATTCTTTTTGGAGTTGAAAATGAATTTCAAAGGATTTTGAAAAAGTATTTTTGGAGAGATAAAGCTCTAAACTCTTTTCGGTCGCTGGAAAATAACTTCGGTAATGACTGCAGCATCACTGATGTTCATTTTCGGGTTTCCAAAAGAGGAATTGCTGCCAAATTATTTTAAATGGAAAGTTGTTTGAAATTTGGGTTTTATTTGGAAATTCAAAAGGATAATTTGAAAAGACTCTGGAATTGAGTACTGAATTATGAAAATTGTGAATGAACGAATAAATTTGCAAGTGAATCAATTAAATAAAATGAGATTGAAAATTGAAATTCGTTTCAAATTTGTAAGAAATGAATTGAATTGAATAATTGTAAATGAAAGATGAATAAAAGATAAAATTCATAATGGAATGTAAATAAGTTAATAACTTATAGAATATTTGGTAATTTGATAGAAATTAGATTTAAATTGAAAATGAATGAATTAGTGGATGAATGAATAATTTGCAATTGTAAATGAAATTGAAGACAAATTTGAAATTGTAAGTGAACTGGAAGTTGTAATGAGTTAGTAATTGAAACTAAGCTAAAAGAGCAATTATGAATGAAGGTTGTTTGGTTTATAGAATAAATCGAATGGAAATATGAAATGCAAATTAAATTGAATGGAATCAATTGCAAATGAAGTAGAATTAAAATAAATTGAATTTGTATCAATTTAAATTGGTTATAAACTAGAATGGATATGAATTCATTTTGTTTAAAAACGAATGTAACTTCAACCGTAAATATATAAGCATATATCGAAAATTTTGTAATAGAATTTGCAAAACGATTTGAATGTGTAACTAGATATTATGGCTAGTAGGATATACAGGTATAAAGGAATTGGAATTTTGGATTTCAAAGATAATTTGAATTGCTCGAAAAGGTACGTATTTGAATTATAATATGAGTTTTTGATGATTTCTTGTCTAGCCGCTTGGCTTTTTCTTTTTCTTTTTGAAATTTGAGAGTCCGTAGGGACGTTTTGTAGTCGTGCCGTATTAGCCGCGCAAAGGAGACGCTGGCAAAATTTTTTGAAAATTTAGGGTGTTAGAAAATTTTTGAGAAAATTTTGAAAGTTTAAAATTTGAATTTAAACTCGAATTTGAATTGAGAAGTTAAACAATGTTGGTTGAAACTTATAATTGAAGTTGGAAAACGAGTTGAATGATAACGAATCTTTAGTAGAAAGATTTGTTTTGATAAATTGATAAAACTATTGAATGTTGAAAAATAATAGACGAGTTAAGGACCCCTTTTCCTAACTTGTAATTTCGAGGACGAAATTCTTTTAAGGAGGGAAGTTTGTAACGACCCAGAATTTTGAACAAATTAAATTGGAAATATTTAATTAATTTTAAATATTTGAATGATGATTTAATTTGAATCCCCGATATAATTTTGAAATTTGCGATTAAATTATAAAATTTAATCTATTGAAACTGGATAAAAATTTAAATCTTCAATTTAAAGTTGAAGAAAAATATTTCAAGAGCTTTTAAAATTCGTATTGATATCACTGAAGATAACAGAAGCTTCAGAATCTAATTTCGAATTGATTTGTTCAGTTTAAAATTTTATCGTTCGAATCGTTATTTAAAAATAGCCGTCTGAGGCGCTGTCTCGGAATTCAACGAAACCAGTTCCATTGGATCCGGAATATTGTATTATTGTCGGATTTCAATTTTCGTATTTTTCAGAGTTAATATGTGACCGCACGGTAGGTAAACGCTTTGAAATTTAATCGAGTTCAATTTGAATTTAAATTTGAAATTTGTCAACGTCAACACTTTTCTTCCCGTAAGACACGCAGAGAATCACGCCCGTTGTTCACGCCGAGAATCACGAACAAAATCATCGCGTTCCTTTTCCAATTTTAAATCACTCCCTCTCCTTCAATTAACAAATCAGTTTCCCCTTTCTTCCCACTTCAAAATGAATATCCAGCCCTTTCGTTTTCGATTCAAAATCATGCCTTCCCTCTTATTCATTCACGCGTATTTGCCTCAGCAAACAAACGAGTTCGCGGCGACTTCAAAGCGAGCATCGCGAGACTTGGATATCGCGATGGAAAGTGGGTGGCGTCACGGAGTTGGCTCGAGTTCGAGCAGCATGTTGAAACTGGAAGGAGGGTTCGACGTTCTTCTCCAGTCGCTCGCGAGGCTAGGGCTAGGTGGAGCATCACGCGCGAGTAGGGGGGGCGATCTGGTGATGGCGCGCGTGGGTTCTGGAGGCGATTGGTTGACGTGGTCGCGGTGGCCAGAACTAGGGCTTCGCGGCCTTTAGTCTGATGATATCGCGATGAGATTAGGGGATGACAGGCGTGGTCGAACGTGAGTGGAGCTTTGGGAGGAAGCGAGCACGAGGCAGTATTGTCTCGAGTTCTGGAAATTGGTGGTGGGATTGTCTTCGCGTGGTTCGGCTGGGGGTTGCGTTAGTTGAGCAAGAGGCGTGCGTCGATCGAGCTCGGCAGTGGCTTGAGGCAATGGAGGCAAAGGCGAGTTGGGGATGGTTCGTTTACAGTAAGGTATTTGTAAATTGTTTCCATTTAATTTAGATTTGAAATTTACAATAGGGTGAAAACAATTTTGTTTGATTTAAGAAAAATATATACATATATAGGAAATCAGAAAAAAATAATAATAATAAGTATGTATGTATCTATATAAATATGCTTACAGATAAATTAAATTTAATAAATTATATAAATAATAATAAAGTATATATGTAGGTTTTCAATTTGTATAAGTATAGATAGGCAAATAGTAATAATAAATATACTAGCTTATTTTTAAATAATGGATTTGATAAATAAAGTGTTAAGTCAACTTATTAAATCTTACGTTAGTCACTAAGACCAATTTGGGAAAAAGTAATTAGTTTAAAATTAAATTTCTTTGATCAAAATTTAATCACTAGTCTAAAATAAAATCATTGTATAATTGAAAGTCAGAAATTGATTTGTTCGACTTAAAATTCGAATATTAATGAATTGTATAAATTTATTTATACAAGGTTAAATCAAGAAAACAATTGGATGGAAATGGACTGCAGAATAAAAGCTAAGGTGAGATTTTTCTCACTCAAAATTGAAAGTGGATTTTACAGTTATTGTTTGTTGACTGTTTGGATGTGATATTAGATATTTTAGGATATATCTATATATATATAGCAATATATACATATTGGCATATGTATATATTGGATTGATGATTTCCCGCCTCGTATAGCGGATGAGACCCTATTGCGCCGTTAGTAAGCGGATTTATAAAAACCTATATACCGCGATAATTCCGTACTGGAGCGGAATTGGTATTGTGCTAACATCTTTGGATGCAGGGAAACAGGTTGGAGGGATCCAACTGGACCCCTCACATTGATTGAATTTATTTCTATTGTGATATGAATCTGTGAATGATTATAGTGATGCTATTAATCATATTAATATCTGGAAATTGTTTGAAAGCTAAAATTTAGCTGAATGGATGTTTTGACATCATTGGATTCCAAAGATAAACGAAATTGAATTTTTGAAATTCAAGTAGAAAATTTCTAAGTGAATCAATTTTTGAAATTGAAGAAATTTTGAAGAAAGGAATTTTTAAAGTATAAAAAGTAAATTTTTATAATCGTATTGAATAAATTCCAGAATAAAGTGAAAATGCTAAATAAATGGATTTCATAAAACAGTGATTATAAATTGAAGAATTTAATTTAATAATATTGAATAATTTGAGAAAAAATGAGGAATTTACTTAGTAGTGATAAATAAATTTTTAAATCAATATCGACATTGATTTGGGATTGAAGTTTTTATAAATAGAATTGGAATTTATAAAAGTTGTTTATAAATCCGAAATCACTTATTTTGATAAGTAAAAATATAGAAGTTGATAAAAAGAAGATTTATAAGTCGAGGTTGTTATTAAAATAGAAATAGAATTTATAACCGTGTTTATAAATTCGAAATCGATTGAATTTGATAAGTGAATTATAGAAGGTTATTAAAGAAGATATATTCGCGATTTTTGGATAGCGAATTTTTATTGAAATAAAAATGTGTAGAAATGATTGAAATTGGGTTAAGTGAATTATATTCACGATTTTGGACAGTGAATATATTGTTAAGTAAAATAGATATGGTTTTGGGAAAAATGATATTAAGAACGAAGTTAAACATTTTAAAGATGTTTTAAAATGTATTATGAATCGAAAGCATAGATTTCAACATTTATTGTTGAAATAGACGTTTTCGAGAAATATAAGGAGATGGTGGACTATAACGCTGTTGTTATAGTAAATGGTTTCCGAAAGGAAATGTTTTTAATGTAGTATTGGGATTTATATATCTATCTAAATCCGAATCCCTATACTATTGATTTCGAGTCGTCGTAACGATGTTTTACGCAACATTCGTTTTGACTCAAATAGATGTTAAAAGAATGTTTTCCTTAAAGAATGAATATATACTTAATTTGATTTAAGTATATCGAGTATTTTCAAATGTGAAAATAAATAGATTTGTGAAATACTTATTATTTAATAAGTAAGGAAATACTTTTCCAATATGAAATGAACGTTTTGAGAATTTATCTTCTTAAAGATAAATTGAAATTGAATATTGAAAACGATTTGAAAATCGAATATCAGTAGATATTCGAAAGTATAAATTCAATACGGGATTTATAAAAGAAAGCGAAGTTGTTTAAAAATAAATATTGATTTACTTTTGTAATGTGGAAATTGATTTGAAATCATTTTTCAAATGGTTAAGTGTGGAAATTTTATATCTCGTAAAGATATTTTTGAAGATGAAATAATTTGGAAAATTATTTGGAATCTGATGATGTTGCGCATCTTTATTGATAGTTAAATAACCGACTATCAATATTTACCTTTAGATAGGTATTTGTTGTGAATTGGATGAATTTGAATGCCACACTTATTTTTAAATAAGCGCTCACTATTCGGGTTAGCCGGGAAAGGACCATGGGGTCGTATAACCCATTCCGAATATGTGATACGTCGTTATGAATCGCATTTGAAGACCGGTGTTGAAGACCGGATATTTTTTAAAACGGAAGGATTACCGTCGAGTTACTCTACATCGACTGATCTTCGATTTAGAGGTTTTATCACCCTTAGTGACGGGAAGTCCTGACGTGATTGAAAATTATCCGGAATTGCAAGGGCTTCGTGAGAAGTGCCTTCGGTTCTGTTCGATCCCGGAACAGACTTGTATGGATTGTGTGTCTGACGTTACAATTTGAGATATAAAGCTGATTTCTTTCAAATACATTTCTGTTGGTGGCGGAGAATTTATTCTCTTAGCTTAACACCCTTCTCTGAGACGTACGAGCTCAGAGGTTATGTAGTTGAAATTTATCAGCGATATATCCCAATTTGGTAACGTGGCATACTGAGTGTTGCTGTGAAATGATCAGTGTTTGGTCATTTGTGATATGATCATTTGTTTGATCTTATATCTTTGTGATCATAGGTTGATCATTTTGTTTGACCCGAAGCAGGGCTTTTTGAGAAAGCGTAGCTTTGTGGACGAGACTTCATCGAGCCTCACACCCCGGAAATGGTCGAAACAGGAAGGATGCAGCAAGGTTCTAGGGAGTAGCGCCCCTTAGTGTATGTCATTCCTTCTGGATAAAGGTGGTATCATGGTATGGAGCCCAGATACTTAACCTCTGTGGTTACTGCATTATTTTTCTATGTGGTTTGTTGCGAATCGGGGATCCTCGGGAAGATCGGTGACGATCGGGGGATGGCATACGCGTGTCAGTAGTTACCTATTTTTGCAGAGGTAACCCGGCCTTGTGTTGGCAGAGATCCGGTTAGGTTCTCGGGTCGTCTATTCCAGGGACGTACCCATCGTGGATAGGAAGTTCCTTAGCCTGGCCATTTGTTGGAAATCCAAAGAAACAATACGATCTTGTACGGTTTTAGTTGTAGAACCTATCATTCACTTATGGTGGTCACCACTGTTTGGATGGTAGCTATAGTAGGCATAAGTGCGGAATGCCTATGCTGGCTAAGATTAATATTATACTTTCAAAATGTTTTCTACACTATGCACTAATAATAATATCAAAATGATTTGATTTTGCGTAGTAAGCATCTTTGACTATCATAAGAAGAAATCTCCTCCAATTCTGCGTTTGCATTGTGTGTGTGGTGGGAGGTCTTATGGTAGTTTCATTTTCCAAAAGCATTTCGAATTGACTTTAAAAATTATTTTGTTGTTTATTTTAAAGAATAACTGTTTTACGATCTCACACCAGTCACCATGACTGACTCGGAGTTTATTGTTTCCCTTCTAAACTCTGGGTGCCCACCAATTTCCACACGGGCAGCCTAGAGTTATATTATCAGGATATTCTGGATATTCTGGAGCTTTGGAAGCAAGCTGGATGACGAGACGTAGTATTTGTATTTGATAGTATTTATTCCGCTGTGTATTCTGTATGAGGACAAGTTATATAACTGTCCATTGTTGTATATTGACTCTGATGACTGATGTATGTATAAACTGATAAAATTCTTTGTTTTAAAGATTATTCATTTATCTATTATATATTGTTCCGCTGCGATATGTGAGATTCTGATATTGTCTCTGTTCTGTATCTGTTGTTGTTTTGTTGTTCTTCTTCTCTTTTTCTTCTATCTTCTCTTCCTCCTCTTCTTTTAAATATTAAAGTTTCGCGTTTTCGCCATCCGATTGTTCGGCAATTGCTACAGTGGACGTAGCAGTGTCGGGTTTTCGGAAGACGGATTTGCGGGTCTTTACAATTGCTTAACTTCAAAACCTTTTGAAAACAAAGGTATCACGTAAGACTTCCCACACTTAAACATGGAAAAGTTTTTACCTTACGCTAACCAAAACTTTGATAGGAAATCTGATTGTATTATAATACGTCTAGGGTTTTCAAATAAATATGAAATAGCCGAAATTGTTACATTCATTAAATTCCAGCATACATAGGTATACAATCAAGACCGTTATCACTTATTGGAATTTGGATTTCCATACAATGGCAGGGCTACTGGGGTACCGCCCGTCACAGTACGTGGCCTAGATCACCGTACCGAGGAGTACGCCCGCTCCCCTGCAACACAAAGCCGGAACCATCCCTTACTGGATAATTCCGAATAAAATCACCCCACGGTTGTGATCATTCAACCGCACCACTAAGCCGAAATAAAACGGGGCATCTAGACAGGGATGCCCTTACTCTCAGTGGGAGCTACCCACGAAGCCTTGCTGCACCTCCCCTGTTTTAGCCATTCTCGGTTGATGAGGCTTGAGGCTACGATTACCTTTAATCAGAACACATCACTTAGAATGCTCATCGTCCACCTGACGATGTGTTGAAAGCATTCAATCCATACAAGTTCGTTCCGGGTTCGAACGAAACCGAAGGCATTATCTCGTTACACTCGTTTTGGAATCACCCTCAGAGTTAACGACAATAACCCTTGCACTCTGAATCTTCATCTTCACTTGAGATTCACGACCTATCGTTAATTTGGATCGATGTGGTATTTGGATATCCAAATCTGGAAACCCGATCCCGGTCTCATCGAAATCCAAAACGTATCTTTAAGGCCAAGTTGTTTAAAGGTTTAAACAATTCAATTTAATACTTGAATTCACAGAGCATTAACATAGATAAATATCACACATTTATCACAGATATATCCAATATCATATCACAGAATATCATAGCATATCATCAAATAGATATCAACCAAATCAGACATTCTACTCAAACAATCATCCATAAGCAACCATTTATTAATCTCTATTATAATCAACTTAAATTAAATTAATTATTTAAGAATTAATTCCTATCCTTGCTTAATCAACCATTAATTAATTACAACCTTTTTAATTAATTAATCATTAAATATTAATCACTCTTGATTAATTATTAATTACATAAAGTAATTATCCTTTAATTAATTTCACAAATTAATTATTCTTAACCATTTAACAGTAATTAACCTTTAATTACTCTCATTAATTACATTAATTAATGATTCTTAATTAATTACTTTCATTAATTAATTAACTATAATTAATTACATTATTCCTTAATTAATTACATTAATTAATCACATATTAATTAATTACTTTTATTTATCAACCTTACATAATCATCAACAGTAATTAACTATTCTTAATTACTTCTTAATTATTTGTCATTTACTTTCATAAATCCTTTTTGATTAATTACACCAATTACATTCAGTAATTCATTTATCAATTACTTACACTAAGTAATTACACTTAACCAATCTTATTAAGTAATTATACTTAATTACCAAGTGATTATCTTTAATTAATTAACAAATTAATTAACTTAAATAAATCACATTCATTTCATAAATCATAACTGAGTAACTCATCCTTAATTACCTTTTTAAATAAATTAATTAATCCTTGATTAATTCTTCTTTAACTATTAATTAATAAACCTTAATTATTAATCAATATCCTTTAATACAAAGTAATCAATCCTTAATTACTTTTATAATTAATTAATTAAACTTAATTAACTAATTAATTACCTCTTAATTAAAACTTAATTATTAATTAACAACCTTAATTACCAATTTAATTTAATCCATAATTATCAATTAATCAATCTTTAATGATAATTAATTAACCTTAATAATAGTTAATTAATCCTTAATTAACTTTAATTATAAATTAATTATCTCTTAATTATAAATTAAGAAAACTTAATTATTACTTAATAAACTTATTAAGTACTTCTTAATTACTATTTTAATTAACTCTTAATTATTTAATTAATCCTTATCAATAATTAATTAAATAAATTAATTAATCTTAATTTCTTAATTAAATTAATTAATTTCAACTCATTTAAAAATCTTAATAAATCTTAAGATAAAACATTTTTATTAAAAACATTTGATCTTAGTAATTAACTTTACTTAATTAAATCATTAATTAAGTAATTTAAATAAATAATCATTAATTAAGTTTAAAATAAATAAATCATTAATTACTTATCTCTAATTATTTATTAACAATCCTTAATTTACAAGTTAATAAATCTTGAAAACTTAAATTGTTAATTTACCATCCTTAACCATTAACTAATTTAGTTTAATAAATCACTCTTTATTTATTCCATTATTATCAAACTTAAATTAAGTTTTAAGATAAAACATTTCTTTATTACTTATCTTATTTTCAAATTAAATTTGAAAATAACTTAAAATTTAACTTAATATATTTAAGTTAAATAAATCAGACAACTTTAATTTAGTCAAACATTCATTTCAAAGAAATGAAATTTCAAGAAAATAAACTTAACTTGATTATTTAAATTTAAAACTTACTTTTATTTTAAATATTAAAAACTGGTTTAATATTATCTTTGGTTTTAACTCATATACTTGAACAAACAAACACATCCTCCCTTTTTCTTCATTTTAAAACAGAGGTTGGTTTTAATTTTAAAAACTGTTTGAACTATAACAGTTTACTTAAAAAAAATCTCGCGTACAATCCCGAAAACTAACCCGAGCCAAACTCTTATTTTCACGAGACCTCCTTGAGTAAAATTTAAAAAATAACTGTTTTGTTTAAAATTTGAAACTGTTAAAAATTTAACAGTTACTCAACCACTCACGTACGTCCCTACCATATACCCGAGCCAAAGACCTTTCTTCCCCGATATCCCTTCGAGAAATCCCACGAAACCCAAAAACTAATAACACTGACATTCCCATTGCCCTGTGCACCTTGCACCACCATCGGTGAACTTCCGATCACCGCCAGTCCTTCCCACATACCCACTATTGCTCCAGTAACCCATCGCCATCATCAAAACACCATCATATGCCAAGATTCAAAATCGAGCTTCTCAGCATGAACATAAACTTGAAACTTCACCAGAAAATGCTTCGAACCTCTCGTCTCCGATCACTGGAGTCACGTCGATCCCGGATACATCTTCCCTAGCATTCCAAGCCACTATCTTCAAGATATAACATCACTCGATCAACTCGAGATACAACAATGTCTAAATTTTTCCAAAATTCAACCATACTTTGGGTTTAACCCTACTCTGACGATCTGCTGCCGCCACGGTGAAGATTAAAGCTACTCACCATTTTTTCCTTGACCAATGACCTCACAGCCAACTCCAGTAGCAATCTCGACCAACCAAACTCCACCGATCATCAGAAAGACCCAAAATTCATTTTCTAAACAAAAACCGATATCTCATTTGATAGAAATTTAAAAATTATGATTCCTATTTTAAAAATCATGATTTGAGACAGTGATTCACATTATCCAAACGAATCAAAGAAAACTGATATTTGAATTTAACATGTTTGGAATTTTTCACTGGTATCTTTGATTTCCAGATAATGTGTACCAACATATTGAGATTTTCTTTTTATTTTAAAAATTTTAGTTTCTATTTCAAACAACTTAAATGTTTGAAAACTAAGCTAACAGAAAATTGGAGAAGAGATTTTTGGAATTTTATCAACATCAAAACTCTATAATTATGGACAGAGGTTTTACTCAGACAATTTACACATGCCTACATAGTTTCAACATTTATATATACATATATTCAGATCTAAAACAACATGCATATGTATTTCAGACATACAAATTCAAAATTTATTTCCAACATAGATTATTTGCATCAATCTAAAGGAGGTTTTATGTTCACATTTTATAGGCAGAGTATTGAACTAACAAATAGATGTTTAAAATTAACAGATATTCACATTTTTAAAAATATACAAGAGCAAACAGAATTTCAGACATGCAAAGCAATTATCAACACATTGATTCACATGCAATTTGATACTTATATTTTAATTCAAAGGTTTACTCACCTATTATGTTGAACAGAGAAACTGGAAGCTTTTTGAAACAGAATTGCTTCATTTCTTTTAAAAACTGAAGAGCTTGCTTTTAAAAACTGAAACTTGCTTTGGAAACTTTGCTTTGATTCCTTTAAAGATTTGAAAAGCTCTTGAAAACTTCATGTGACGACCCAAAAGTTGGCCTTCGAAAATCGGCACCCGTACTCCACTTGTACTCAAAATGCCGTAGATTCAAATGCCAAATCTGGTTCTCCGGAGCTTATAACAACATTAAGTAAATAACACAGCGGAATAAAAAGAATAATACATTGATATACAATATCTGATACAACAGAGTGATACAATGAATATCAATATACATCAGAGATATGATACAACAAATAGCAGCGGAAAAGAAAAATAGATAACTAATATCAGTAGCGGAACAAATAACTCTAAGATAGTCTTCAAGAGAGAACTCCAGCAGTAGCTCGAACTCCCAATAACGATACACCAAGATAAGCAAGTGCAGTCTGATCCAAAGACTGAACCAACTCCAGCAAATCTACTAAACCTGAATATCTGAAAACCCCAACTCTAGACTGCTCGTGTAGGAAATTATGAGCACCCAGAGTTTAGGAAATGAACAATAAACTCCGAGTCAGTCGTGGGACTGGTGTGAGCAACAAAAACAGTTTATCTTTAACAAACAACAAAGGAATTTTAAACATTGAAATCCGCAATGCTTTTGGAACATGAAACTACCATAAGACCTCCCACCACACACACAATGCAAACGCAGACTTGGAGGAGATTTCTTCTTATGATAGTCAAAGATGCTTACTACGCAAAATCAAATCATTTTGATATTATTATTAGTGCATAGTGGAAAACATTTCGAAAATAGAATATAAATCTTAGCCAGCATAGGTACCATTATATTATGCCTGCTATAGCTGCCTCCTGAGGAGACAGGTTCTACAATTTGCAATCGTAAAGGCTCGTATTGTTTCTTTGGATTTCCAACAAATGGTCAGGCTAAGGAACTTCCTATCCACGATGGGTACGTCCCTGGAATAGACGACCCGAGAAATAACCTAACATTACGGTTAGATCTCTGCCAACACAAGGCCGGGTTACCTCTGCAAAAATAGGTAACTACTGACACGCGTATGCCATCCCCCGATCGTCACCGATCTTTCCGAGGATCCCCGATTTCCAACAAACCACATAGATAATAATAATGCAGTAACCACAGAGGTTAAGTATCTGGGCTCCATACCATGATACCACCTTTATCCAGAAGGAATGACATACACTAAGGGGCGCTACTCCCTAGAACCTTGCTGCATTCGTCCTGTTTCGACCATTTCCGGGGTGTGAGGCTCGACGAAGTCTCGTCCACAAAGCTACGCTTTCTCAAAAAGCCCTGCTTCGGGTCAAACAAAATGATCAACCTATGATCACAAAGATATAAGATCAAACAAATGATCATATCACAAATGATCAAACACTGATCATCACACAGCAACACTCAGCATGCCACATTACCAAATTGGGATATATCGCTGATAAATTTCAACTACATAACCTCTGAGCTCGTACGTCTCAGAGAAGGGTGTTAAGCTAAGAGAATAAATTCTCCGCCACCAACAGATATGTATTTGAAAGAAATCGGCTTTATATCTCAAAGTGTAATGTCAGACATGTATCCATACAAGTCTGTTCCGGGTTCGAACAGAACCGAAGGCACTTCTTACGAAGCCCTTGCATTTCCGGGTATTCACAATCCCGTCCGGACTTCCCATCACAAAGGGTGATAAAATCTCTATACCGGGGACCAGTCGGTGCAGAGACATTCGACGAGTTGTCCTTTCGTTTTCGTAAATATCCGGTCTTCAACACCGGTCTTCAAATGCTATCCATATACGACGTGTCATTATTCGGAATGGGTTATATGACACAAATGTCTTTTCCCGGCTAACCCGAATAACGAGCGCAATCTTTAAAAACATATGGATATTGGGATTTCAATTAAGTCACAACTTATTAATTCAACTTCTTTCTTCAAATGGTTTAACAAATTACCATTTCAAATCTTTTAAACCAAAAGATTTATTTACAGATTTTTCCAAATCAATTCTCATTTCAATTTGATTAACTCGTTAAATCTTTAAAACAAAGATTCAACTTATAGCTTTCAAAACAATTTTATTCCGAATGGATTAAACAAAATCATCATTTTAAATCTGTTAAAAATAAACAGATTCAATTCATAGCTTCCAAAAAGAATTCATTTATAACTTGGAAAACCATCTTTCAATTTATACTTGAAATTCCTTTAAATTGGAATTTCATTTCTTATATATACGAAAGCTTTTATCATTTGAAAACAAACAGTTTTCATTTAAGAAAATCTGATTTATTCATACGAGTTGAAATCCTTGGGTTAAATTCAAATTCCCAAAATTATACTTTTAAAATAGTTTAATTTCATACAACACATTTATCTCATCTTTAATCCCTAGTTTCAAATTATAGAATTCAATTTCAAACCTTGAATTTAAGTTTAAATCAAATTATTTAAACTTCCAAAACTTTATCAAGTTATTCAAAAATAAATTTCATCTTTGAAATTCCATTTCAAAAGCTTTTTACTTTTAAACCGAAATTTCCAATTTCAAAAACATCAGATTTAAATTATCTGTGACTTAACCGATTTCCACGTGAAATCCATATTTGTGTGTGTATAAGTGTGGTCCAGGGGTTTAACACACAATAGTGCAACATCAATCAACACAGGTATATCGATAAGCGGTATAATTGATAACGCTTATCTTCATTCACAAATCACAGATATAATAAACTTATCGGTCATAAAGATTCACAATTATAATTCGATGTGGGTTTCGGATAACCAATTGGAATCCGACTCCCTGTCGCATCGAAATTCAAGTGCCGTTTTACGGCAAAGGGTTTCATATTCACATAACAATATATACATCACAGATAAGTAAATTACAGATCATAACATAATCAGGATATATCACAAAGTATCACAATCAGGGGTATCAAATAATCAAATCAATAGAATCCAAATATTCATAAGTAAGGTCAGTTAATATCTGATTAATTCAAATCAGATTAATTTCTTATGAATAAATTTCTAATCCTGGTTAATTAACTTCAATAATTTACAAATCATCTTGGTAAATTACTCTTTAATCATTTATTTATTAACCGTTAACAATAAATTAATTAACCTTTAATTATAGTTCATCAATCTTTAATTATTTAAATAATTAATTTTTAATTATAAATTTCACCATTTAATTGATTGTCTTCAATTAATAAATTAACCTTTAATTAATTACCATTTAATTAATTATCCTTAATTATAAATTAATCAGCTTTAAGTTAATAATTATCCTTAATTATTACAATAAGTGATTATCTTTAATTACTTATCACATTTTAATTGCATCGAGTAATTATACATAAACCCCTTGATTTATTATCTTTAATTTATTAATCATTCATTAAGAAATTAAGCTTTAAGTAATCACTTTACTTTTTATAATGTTGTCGTTCTGAAAACTAACCCGAGTGCTTCCCATGACTTACTCGAGTAAATACCCGAGTTACTCACCAACTTTTCCGAGATCGTCCTATTTAAATCTTTAAATACTTTACAATTTAAATACCCAAATTTGAATTTCATTTTGAAATCAGATTTTAAATTGGTTTTAAAAAAAATCTATGTTTTAGCTTGCTTTAACTTTGAATTTTATTTTAAGTTCAAGAACTTAAACATTGTCAGGTAAAAAAAAAACAATTTACCCGAGCCAAATGCTTTAATACTCGAGACCTGCTTCGGGTATTCGCGTTGCCACATACTTCGAGACCAACACCCATTTTCTCGAGCGCGTCCCCGAGTGATCTCTTCTTCCTCACAATCCACACCATCCACAGGCACGAGTGATATCTCGTATACGTGCACACGCCACCGCCGACGATTTGGCCACTGACGAACCCTCCAGCACATCACAAATCAACTACGCAACTCAATCCATCACCCAGCACCCATCGTTTCATCCCAAATCGAAATCGAGGCAACTCGATCAAATTGAATCGAGATACTCCGATCGAAAATCCCCTCGACTCGACGCTTCCCATCACCAGCGACCACGAAACTTTGGCCACACCTTCATCGATCTCCCCTCTACCTTCACCCCCATCCATGAGCAGCTCGAACCACTCACGAGGCCACCTCGATCCAATTCTTACCACTGCTCAAAACTAGGTTTACAAAATTAAAGCGATCTCCGCCGCCACCACAATTCACGAGAGCCTCCTCGGTCATTTTTCCCAGACCCTCCGTAGGCTCGTCCACCTTCTCGTCCGACCCTGCTACCCCTAGGTCCCTCGATCGCCTGAATTCGCCAAGAACCCACTTCCAGTTCATCTACGAATTCCTATTTGCATACTCAATGAAAAATTACCATATTTGATTTAAAAATCCTATCTTCTGATAACGATTCAAGCTATATAATTAAATTCAAGTTTCAAGACATTCGAATATATCATAAAGTTAAGTTTTTCCCTGTAATATGAATTTTCCAGTTGCTACCGAACATTGTTCTACTAGAAAATATTTTTAGATCTTAAATCACGTATAACTAACTTGTTTTTTTTTTAAACTTCAATGTCTAATAATGATTAAATAGGTAGAGATTGAATTTCTTGCTGAATTCTACCCTGAACCCAAATACAGAGAGACAAAGGAATGCCCAGATAAATTCATAGGTATATACAGAGTTAAATCTGAAGGAAATACTCAAACAAACATTATATAAATCCTGATACACACATATTTAGTTCAACTTAAATTCTTAAAATAGGTTGTTTACTCATATTGATTACAGGAAAAGAACAGAGCCTATTTGAAACAGGTTTTGAAATAAAATGTTACTCACTGGTGAAAACAAAGAAGGTTTGCTCACCTGTGTTTCCAGAGAATGAAACAGAGCACTTTATATTTGAAAAGCTTTGAACTTTAAAACTGAGAAGTTGTTTGCTTTAATCTTCCTTTATATCATCTTGCTTGACTCTCTGGTTTTGATGAATTCATATTGTTTTGAAAAGATGTTGGCATTAGAAAATCTCAGGTTGAAGAAGAAGCTTTGCAGGCTTGTTTTGAAACTTGAAAATGGTTGAACGAATATGAAAATGAAGTTTATAGAGTAATATGTTGTACAGGGTGTTATAACATTGGTTTGTACATTTTTAGCAGAGATATTTTTAATCTTTGTTGGCTGAAAATGAAGTGTTGGTGGCTAAAGAGATATGGCATTTATTGCCTTGTACAATTTGTATATATATATATATTTTCTTCGGCTGTACAAAGATTTAAATTGGTGGTGGCTGCAGATCTCGTATATAACTTGTACACTAATATCTTTGTTTTATATTTTCTTTTTTTTTTCTTTGTTGACTAAACCCATGCTTTGCTTTGCACATTTATTTCGGCTGAGATGTATTATATTGTTTTGTACAGCTTATACTTTGTTCTTTATTTTCCATTTGCAAGCTACACTTTTATATCAATTCTTTTTGCTTTGCCTGGTTTCATTTGTTTGTACTTGAAAGTATGGGCTGGTATGAAGTTGTGATGATAGATATGTTTGCATTTATTAGCTTGGTCTTGTTTATGCAAGTTTATTCCTCTATATTGGTGGCTGATACCTTTGCTTTGATCTGCTATTGTACTTCATTGTTTTAGTTAAATATATATTTACTGTCTTCTTATTACTTCCAGCTTAGCCTAGCTTACTTCCTTTGTTATGTTATTTTATACAAAACATTGACTTCTTTTTCTTTAGTCTTTGTAATACTACTCTATAATATAAACAATTTCTATTTTATTCTATATGTTGTTTGAATTATTCTAGTGTAATCACTTTAGATTTCTAATTTATCTCGTATATACTTATTCCTATCTCAAATTTAAATACTTTATTTTTATTATTTATTATCATCATCATTATTATTATTATTATTATTAAACCATTTATTTACAATTCAAATTAAATGATTTCTACAATATATATTTGGATATCGGGGAAACTCGCATCACTGCCTTGATTATTTTCACAAATTTAATTCAAAAATAAATTAAATTATCAATTTAAATAAAATTAAAATTCGGGGTCGTTACAAACTTCCCCCCTTAAAAGAATTTCGTCCTCGAAATTCGCAGGCACGAAAACAACACAGAGATAGGCAGATTCGATCTCCTATAATTTCTCAAACTTATGATACGGATTCCGAATTCAAGTCGGAATATCTCAAAATACATACCAATTTGTCCCTCTTCGGACCTTGGTATTCACAAGAAATTAGAATAGAATTTCAAAATTGGGTTTCAAACGATATCGTTTATTGATTTAATTCAATTTTAACTTCATATTTTATTAATCAATTTAATTCAAATTAAAAATTCTCAATTCATATTGTAATAACCCGCTTTTCCGTACCCCTTGAATAGACACTAATCTACATCTATTTACTCAAGGTGAACGAAAAACCGAACCATTAGGGTTTTAAAAGAAGAGGTAGAAGAAAAGATAGAAGAAAAGAAAAAGAAGAAACAAAAGAACAACATCAGAACAGAAACAATATCAGAATCTCACATGTCGCAGCGGAACAATATACAATAGATAATTACTAGTCTTTTAAAACAAAGAACTATATCAGTTTATACATACATCAATCATCAGAGTCAATATACAACAATGGACAGTTATATAACTTGTCCTCATACAGAATACACAGCGGAATAAATATATCAGATACAAATACTACGTCTCGCCATCCAGCTCATCTCCAAAGCTCCAGAATATCCAGAATATCCTGATAACCTAACTCTAGGCTGCCCGTGTGGAAATTGGTGGGCACCCAGAGTTTAGAAGGGAACAATAAACTCCGAGTCAGTCATGGTGACTGGTGTGAGATCGTAAAACAGTTATTTTTCACAAAGAAAATAAACAACAGGACAACTTTAAAGTAATTTCGCAATGCTTTTGGAAAATGAAACTACCATAAGACCTCCCGCCACACACACAATGCAAACGCAGAATTGGAGGAGATTTCTTCTTATGATAGTCAAAGATGCTTACTACGCCAATCATTGAATTATTATTATTAGTGCATAGTGGAAAACAATTCGAAAGTATAATATTAATCTTAGCCAGCATAGACATTTCGAACTATGCCTACTATAGCTACCATCCAAACAGTGGGGCGCCACCATAAGTGAATGATAGGTTCTACAACTAAAACCGTACAAGTTCCGTATTTGGAAGATGGATTTCCAACAAATGGTCAGGCTAAGGAACTTCCTTTCCTTCTGCCGAATAGGATCGCCTCTGGCTGGACGTCCCGAGAGACAAACTGCTCTCTGCCAAACAAGGCCGGGTTACCCCTGTAACAGGTAACTCACGAATATGTCATCACCCGGTCCTTTGGGACCTTTATCCGAGCGCTCGATATCCAACATCACACATCATAAAGAAAGTGTATCCACATGAGTAAGTATCTGGGCTCCATACCATGATACCACCCCTTTCCAGAAGGAAATGACATACCCTAAAGGGCGCGACCCTCATAACCTTGCCGCAACATTCCTGTTTCGACCATTTCCGAGGTGTGAGGCTCGACGAAGTCTCGTCCACAAAGCTACGCTTTCTCAAAAAAACCCTGCTTCGGGTCAAACAAAATGATCAACCTATGATCACAAAGATATAAGATCAAATAAATGATCATATCGCAAATGATCAAACACTGATCATTTCACAGCAACACTCAGTATGCCACGTTACCAAATTGGGATATATTGCTGATAAATTTCAACTACATAACCTCTGAGCTCGTACGTCTCAGAGAAGGGTGTTAAGCTAAGAGAATAAATTCTCCGCCACCAACAGATATGTATTTGAAAGAAATCAGCTTTATATCTCAAAGTGTAATGTCAGACATACAATCCATACAAGTCTGTTCCGGGATCGAACAGAACCGAAGGCACTTCTCACGAAGCCCTTGCATTTCCGGATAATTTCCAATCACGTCAGGACTTCCCGTCACTAAGGGTAATAAAACCTCTAAACCGGAGATCAGCCGATGTAGAGTAACTCGACGGTAATCCTTCCGTTTTCAAAAATATCCGGTCTTCAACACCGGTCTTCGAATGTAATTCATAACGACGTATCACATATTCGGAATGGGTTATACGACCCCATGGTCCTTTCCCGGTTAACCCGAATAGTGAGCGCTTATTCAAAAATAAGTGTGGCATTCAATTTCATCCAATTCACAACAAATACCTATCTAAAGGTAATTATTGATAGTCGGTTATTTAACTATCAATAAAGATGCGCAACATCATCAGATTCCAAATAATTTTCCAAATTATTTATTTTCAAAAATATCTTTACTAGATATAAAATTTCCACACTTAACCATTTGAAAACAATTTCAAATCAATTTCCACATTTCATTTTATCTTTGAAGATAAAATCTCAAAACAGTTCATTTCATATTGGAAAAGCATTTCCATACTTATTTAAAAATAAGTATTTCACAAATCATTTATTTTCAACATTTGAAAATATTCGATATACTTAAATCAATATTAAGTATATATTCATCTTTTAAGGAAATCATAAATTTTACATCTATTTGAGTCAAAACGAATGTTACGTAAAACATCGTTACGACGACTCAAAATCACTAGTATAGGGATTCGGAATTTAGATAGATATATGAATCCCAATACAACATCAAAACATTTCCTTTCGGAAATCATTTACTATAACAACAGTGTTATAGTCCATCATTTCCTTATTTCCCGAAACGTCTATTTCAACAATAAATGTTGAAATCTATGTATTCGATACTTATCACGTTTTAAAACATCTTTTAAAACAATTACTTCATTTCATGATATCGCTTTCCCAAACATAACCATTTTACTTAACAATATATTCACTGTCCAAAATCGTGAATATACTTCACTAGCCACATTCCAATATTTTCTACACATTTATTCCAAGAATTATCCACTGTCCAAAATCGTGGATAAAATTCCCTTAATAATCTCTATATTTAAAATCAATCAAATTTAATTGATTTTCGAATTTATAAAACAACGTTTATAAATTCGATTTCCATTTTCTAACAACTTCGATTTATACATCTTCTTTATTAACAAATTCGAATTATACTTGATATAAATATCACAAGTTCATATTATAAGTTAATAACTTATCATTCATTTTTAACTTCACAATTTATAAATCTATAAATTTCATTCACTTACGGATTCCATAATATTTCATTTTTATCACTTATAAAAACTCATTTTATAATTCCAACATTCTTAATTTTGTAGATATCAATTTCATAAATCTTTTATATGAACCGTTACAGAAATTCAAAAATCTCAATTTAAACCATTTCATAAATCTGTCAACTATTTATCCAAAAATCACTTTTCGGTTATATTTCACAAATCTATAAATTTTTGTAACTTTAAAATCTGAACGTTTATTTATTTAAAATAAATCACTTCAGAAATTTAATAAACGTATAATTTCAAAGATCACTTTAAAAACCCTTTTAAAGTAAAAGTCGTTATTATTTTTTTTTTTTTTTTAAAACTTCAAAACTGAATCCGATGATGCAACAACACCAATCAGTCCATCACAACAGTCAAATATCATATATCATCGTATGATAACAGAATATATCAAAATATCTGTAAATAATCAATACGGTGAGGAATCCAGTCGGATCCCTCCAACCTGTTTCCCTGCATCCACAGATGTTAGCACAATACCAATTCCGCTCCAGTACGGAATTATCGCGGTATATAGGTTTTATAAAAATCCGCTTACTAACGGCGCAATAGGGTCTCATCCGCTATACGAGGCGGGAAATCAATCAATCCAATATATACATATGCCAATATGTATATATTGCTATATATATAGATATATCCTACTATATCTAATATCACATTCAATAGCAATCATATCAATAACTGAAAATTCCACATTCAAATTTGAGTGAGAAGATCTCACCTTGATTTTAATTCTGATTCCAGCGTTTATTTCGAATAAAATTAAACGCGCGTTTAATTTTACCCGAAATTTTCAACTAGCTCCAATAAATTCCAATCCTGCTCCATAGCGTAGTATTCAACGATACGAACGCAACGCAACTGGTTTCGTCGAATTTTGACCTCGTATCAATAAGATATTGCATTTCAAAGTTTATACAATTTAAATCATAATTAATTTACAATTAAAATTAAATTTCAACCCTCACACTACCATAGCCGTTCGTTCCATCACAGCAGATCTGGACCGTTGCACGCATCTCCTCCCCTCACGCAAAACACTCCAGTACTTCACGTTCAAACCTACCCATCAGCCGCCTCCTAACCCTAATGCACGCGACCACGTTGATGACTTCCACTTCGATCAGATGAGGCCACTTCGTAGCCCTACTCGCCTAGCACGCCCGCCCCAATCCACGTGCAGCTCGAACCCCCCTACACCTCGAGAAACGTGCACGAACTGTTGGAGAACGCGGCCATCTTTTGGCCTCCACGGTGCTCTGATGATCATCATCACCGTTGGATCGGTTCGTCTCGTCGTCATCTCCATTTTCCTAGTTGGAAGGTTAAGCTATTGGTTGACGGATTTGGAGATAATTGGGGAAGAACGTGGGAGCATTCTGGCCATAGAAAACAATGGTGGCGGCCTGAACGTTTAAACTAGGGTTTTGATTTTTCTTTTGCAAATGAAAATACCTAGGTGCTTTTATAGAAAATCCCTCAATTTACTATTCATCCGAAATTTTTCGAACTCCGAATCGAGTGTGCCGGCTGACGTTCGTAAGGTTTACCCCGCGTTCCGAACGCAATGGAACAGTTTTCGGAAGCTAATTCGATCGTATGTGTGAGATATGGCAATAAACGATCAATTTAAATTAAACCGATTTAAATCGATTTCGAGGCGTTTTAATTTGTACCGGACAAACGGTAACTCCAAAAATTACGAAATTTGAAATCTTACAATAATATCACATTACGGATCCGATGAAACTGGTTTCGTCGAAATCCGAGACTTTTTGAAAAATGACTATTTTAACTCGACGATTTAAAATTAAAACGATATCGATGCGTTTCGATCTGCCACGGTCAAACGACAACTCCGATTGCTACGAAAATTGGAATCCGGTAATAACTAACTATTACGGATCCAATGGAACCGGTCTCGTTCAATTCTGAGACTGTTCAAAAATTGGCTATTTTTACAGTCGATAATTAAATATTTAAAATATTCAATTTTCACAAATTAACTCCAAATTCAATTTTTTAAAAGTTCTATAACCTTTCTATAACTCCAGTATGATTAAATAAAATCTTACAAATCATTTTCAATCATATTAAACTTGATTTTTTTATTTATCTCTGGAATTTCACTATTTAATTTATCGATTTAATTATCCAATTAAATCCAATATTCGAGAAATAAATCATTCGACTTCTTAATTCCACTTATTAATATTTTAAAATCAACTAAATATTCGAATTTTAATTATCAAAAATTCTGGGTCGTTACAGACTTCCCCCCTTAAAAGAATTTCGTCCTCGAAATTACAAGTTAGGAAGAAAGGTCCTTAACTCGTCTACTATTTTTCACAATTCAATAGTTCTCTCAAATTTTCAAAACAAATCTTTCTAATAAAGATTCGTTATCATTCAACTAGCTTTCTAACTTCAATTGTGAGTTTCAAACAACATTGTTTAACTTCTCAATTCAAATTCGAGTTTAAATTCAAATTTTAAACTTTCAAAATTTCTCAAAAATTTACTAACGCCCTAAATTTTCAGAAAATTTCGCCAGCGTCTCCTTTGCGCGGCTAATACGGTACTACTACAAAACGTCCCTACGGACTCTCAGATTTCAAAAAGAAAAGAAAAATGCCAAGCGGCTAGAGAGAAATCATCAAAAACTCATATTATAATTCAAAATACATACCTTTAGTCGAGCAATTCAAATTTATCTTGTGAAATAAATTTTCCAATCCCTTTATACACCTGTATATCCTACTAGCCATTATATCTAGTTACACATTCAAATCATTTTGCAAATTCTGTTACAAAATTTTCAATATAAACTGCTTATACATTTTTACTTCACTATTGAAGTTACATATTCATTATCATTCAATTTTACATTTCAAATTTCTATTTGAATTCAATTCACAATTCCAATCTAATTTGGATTCTATTTAACTTCTGAATATTGAATTTTATCAATTATCTTTCATTCACAACTGCATCATTTCAAATTAGTTTCTGTGACTAATTCATTACAAATTTTAATCCACTTATTCAAATTTGTTTTCAACATTCAGTTTCAATTCCAGTTTTATTCTTCCGTTCATTCCCAAAATTTATTTTCAATTCACTATTTTGGTTTATAATCACTCATATTAAACTGGATTTCAAATTCCATATGAATTTAATTCATTCCAAACCATATTAATTTGTCATTTCTTCAATTAGTTTCAGTTACTAATTTTATTTCAATACTTTACTCTACAAATTCGAAATGAATTTTTTTTTCAACATTCAATTTACTTTCATTAAGTTGATTCACTTGTACTTATTTTAACTTAACTTCATCCTTTAAGTTAAATTTATTCTATCAAAATTTAATCTGTATAAGTTATCAACTTATTCATTATTCTCATAAATATTTTTATATAGCATTTCAGAGTCTTAATAACATTTTCAAAGCCATTTTTGAAAACAATTCAAATTATCTTTTGAATTTCAAAACAAAACCCAATTTTCAAAACAACTTCCATTTTAAAATAATCGGCAGCAATTTCTCTTTTGGAAACCCGAAAATGAACACCAATGATGTCGCGATCATCATCGGAATTATTTTCCAGCGACCGAAAAGAGTTTAGAGCTTTTCATCTCTCTAAAATACTTTTCAAAACCTTTGAAATCCATTTTCAAATCAAAAATGATTTAAACTTTTCAAATCTCCAAAATTTTCAAATTCTTTTCAAAACATTTCCAAAAACTTCTCTGGAATTCCGTTTAAATTACAATTCACATGTACAGTTTACATTCTCAAATTCCATTCGTATGTGAATTTTATTTCTCATCTTTGGAGTTACGATTTCAATTTCTTATTCAATTCAGTGATGATAATTCACTATTATTACTTCCTAACATCCATGCAACCATATACTATAGTACTTTTATAGAAAAACATTTATTTTCTATACAGAAATAGTTTTGGGTAAAATTATTTCATTTACCCTATTTAAAATCAATACTGTGCCGAATTGTTCTATATAAGTGTTTAGAGATCCCTATCGATAGAGTTGTATGGACAATACCGACCAGAATCCATATACCACTCAACAAACCAATCATCACAATATAAAACAATTTTATATTCACTAACAAATACGCGCTCATATCTATTATTACACTCAACTCATTCTAGAGTACTACTGACTCTATCTCTAATGAGTAACACCCAACAGAGCAGGGTTGTCGCTTAACCATATGCTCTGATACCAAATGTAATAACCCGCTTTTCCGTACCCCTTGAATAGACACTAATCTACATCTATTTACTCAAGGTGAACGAAAAACCGAACCATTAGGGTTTTAAAAGAAGAGGTAGAAGAAAAGATAGAAGAAAAGAAAAAGAAGAAACAAAAGAACAACATCAGAACAGAAACAATATCAGAATCTCACATGTCGCAGCGGAACAATATACAATAGATAATTACTAGTCTTTTAAAACAAAGAACTATATCAGTTTATACATACATCAATCATCAGAGTCAATATACAACAATGGACAGTTATATAACTTGTCCTCATACAGAATACACAGCGGAATAAATATATCAGATACAAATACTACGTCTCGCCATCCAGCTCATCTCCAAAGCTCCAGAATATCCAGAATATCCTGATAACCTAACTCTAGGCTGCCCGTGTGGAAATTGGTGGGCACCCAGAGTTTAGAAGGGAACAATAAACTCCGAGTCAGTCATGGTGACTGGTGTGAGATCGTAAAACAGTTATTTTTCACAAAGAAAATAAACAACAGGACAACTTTAAAGTAATTTCGCAATGCTTTTGGAAAATGAAACTACCATAAGACCTCCCGCCACACACACAATGCAAACGCAGAATTGGAGGAGATTTCTTCTTATGATAGTCAAAGATGCTTACTACGCCAATCATTGAATTATTATTATTAGTGCATAGTGGAAAACAATTCGAAAGTATAATATTAATCTTAGCCAGCATAGACATTTCGAACTATGCCTACTATAGCTACCATCCAAACAGTGGGGCGCCACCATAAGTGAATGATAGGTTCTACAACTAAAACCGTACAAGTTCCGTATTTGGAAGATGGATTTCCAACAAATGGTCAGGCTAAGGAACTTCCTTTCCTTCTGCCGAATAGGATCGCCTCTGGCTGGACGTCCCGAGAGACAAACTGCTCTCTGCCAAACAAGGCCGGGTTACCCCTGTAACAGGTAACTCACGAATATGTCATCACCCGGTCCTTTGGGACCTTTATCCGAGCGCTCGATATCCAACATCACACATCATAAAGAAAGTGTATCCACATGAGTAAGTATCTGGGCTCCATACCATGATACCACCCCTTTCCAGAAGGAAATGACATACCCTAAAGGGCGCGACCCTCATAACCTTGCCGCAACATTCCTGTTTCGACCATTTCCGAGGTGTGAGGCTCGACGAAGTCTCGTCCACAAAGCTACGCTTTCTCAAAAAAACCCTGCTTCGGGTCAAACAAAATGATCAACCTATGATCACAAAGATATAAGATCAAATAAATGATCATATCGCAAATGATCAAACACTGATCATTTCACAGCAACACTCAGTATGCCACGTTACCAAATTGGGATATATTGCTGATAAATTTCAACTACATAACCTCTGAGCTCGTACGTCTCAGAGAAGGGTGTTAAGCTAAGAGAATAAATTCTCCGCCACCAACAGATATGTATTTGAAAGAAATCAGCTTTATATCTCAAAGTGTAATGTCAGACATACAATCCATACAAGTCTGTTCCGGGATCGAACAGAACCGAAGGCACTTCTCACGAAGCCCTTGCATTTCCGGATAATTTCCAATCACGTCAGGACTTCCCGTCACTAAGGGTAATAAAACCTCTAAACCGGAGATCAGCCGATGTAGAGTAACTCGACGGTAATCCTTCCGTTTTCAAAAATATCCGGTCTTCAACACCGGTCTTCGAATGTAATTCATAACGACGTATCACATATTCGGAATGGGTTATACGACCCCATGGTCCTTTCCCGGTTAACCCGAATAGTGAGCGCTTATTCAAAAATAAGTGTGGCATTCAATTTCATCCAATTCACAACAAATACCTATCTAAAGGTAATTATTGATAGTCGGTTATTTAACTATCAATAAAGATGCGCAACATCATCAGATTCCAAATAATTTTCCAAATTATTTATTTTCAAAAATATCTTTACTAGATATAAAATTTCCACACTTAACCATTTGAAAACAATTTCAAATCAATTTCCACATTTCATTTTATCTTTGAAGATAAAATCTCAAAACAGTTCATTTCATATTGGAAAAGCATTTCCATACTTATTTAAAAATAAGTATTTCACAAATCATTTATTTTCAACATTTGAAAATATTCGATATACTTAAATCAATATTAAGTATATATTCATCTTTTAAGGAAATCATAAATTTTACATCTATTTGAGTCAAAACGAATGTTACGTAAAACATCGTTACGACGACTCAAAATCACTAGTATAGGGATTCGGAATTTAGATAGATATATGAATCCCAATACAACATCAAAACATTTCCTTTCGGAAATCATTTACTATAACAACAGTGTTATAGTCCATCATTTCCTTATTTCCCGAAACGTCTATTTCAACAATAAATGTTGAAATCTATGTATTCGATACTTATCACGTTTTAAAACATCTTTTAAAACAATTACTTCATTTCATGATATCGCTTTCCCAAACATAACCATTTTACTTAACAATATATTCACTGTCCAAAATCGTGAATATACTTCACTAGCCACATTCCAATATTTTCTACACATTTATTCCAAGAATTATCCACTGTCCAAAATCGTGGATAAAATTCCCTTAATAATCTCTATATTTAAAATCAATCAAATTTAATTGATTTTCGAATTTATAAAACAACGTTTATAAATTCGATTTCCATTTTCTAACAACTTCGATTTATACATCTTCTTTATTAACAAATTCGAATTATACTTGATATAAATATCACAAGTTCATATTATAAGTTAATAACTTATCATTCATTTTCAACTTCACAATTTATAAATCTATAAATTTCATTCACTTACGGATTCCATAATATTTCATTTTTATCACTTATAAAAACTCATTTTATAATTCCAACATTCTTAATTTTGTAGATATCAATTTCATAAATCTTTTATATGAACCGTTACAGAAATTCAAAAATCTCAATTTAAACCATTTCATAAATCTGTCAACTATTTATCCAAAAATCACTTTTCGGTTATATTTCACAAATCTATAAATTTTTGTAACTTTAAAATCTGAACGTTTATTTATTTAAAATAAATCACTTCAGAAATTTAATAAACGTATAATTTCAAAGATCACTTTAAAAACCCTTTTAAAGTAAAAGTCGTTATTATTATTTTTTTTTTTTTTAAAACTTCAAAACTGAATCCGATGATGCAACAACACCAATCAGTCCATCACAACAGTCAAATATCATATATCATCGTATGATAACAGAATATATCAAAATATCTGTAAATAATCAATACGGTGAGGAATCCAGTCGGATCCCTCCAACCTGTTTCCCTGCATCCACAGATGTTAGCACAATACCAATTCCGCTCCAGTACGGAATTATCGCGGTATATAGGTTTTATAAAAATCCGCTTACTAACGGCGCAATAGGGTCTCATCCGCTATACGAGGCGGGAAATCAATCAATCCAATATATACATATGCCAATATGTATATATTGCTATATATATAGATATATCCTACTATATCTAATATCACATTCAATAGCAATCATATCAATAACTGAAAATTCCACATTCAAATTTGAGTGAGAAGATCTCACCTTGATTTTAATTCTGATTCCAGCGTTTATTTCGAATAAAATTAAACGCGCGTTTAATTTTACCCGAAATTTTCAAATAGCTCCAATAAATTCCAATCCTGCTCCATAGCGTAGTATTCAACGATACGAACGCAACGCAACTGGTTTCGTCGAATTTTGACCTCGTATCAATAAGATATTGCATTTCAAAGTTTATACAATTTAAATCATAATTAATTTACAATTAAAATTAAATTTCAACCCTCACACTACCATAGCCGTTCGTTCCATCACAGCAGATCTGGACCGTTGCACGCATCTCCTCCCCTCACGCAAAACACTCCAGTACTTCACGTTCAAACCTACCCATCAGCCGCCTCCTAACCCTAATGCACGCGACCACGTTGATGACTTCCACTTCGATCAGATGAGGCCACTTCGTAGCCCTACTCGCCTAGCACGCCCGCCCCAATCCACGTGCAGCTCGAACCCCCCTACACCTCGAGAAACGTGCACGAACTGTTGGAGAACGCGGCCATCTTTTGGCCTCCACGGTGCTCTGATGATCATCATCACCGTTGGATCGGTTCGTCTCGTCGTCATCTCCATTTTCCTAGTTGGAAGGTTAAGCTATTGGTTGACGGATTTGGAGATAATTGGGGAAGAACGTGGGAGCATTCTGGCCATAGAAAACAATGGTGGCGGCCTGAACGTTTAAACTAGGGTTTTGATTTTTCTTTTGCAAATGAAAATACCTAGGTGCTTTTATAGAAAATCCCTCAATTTACTATTCATCCGAAATTTTTCGAACTCCGAATCGAGCGTGCCGGCTGACGTTCGTAAGGTTTACCCCGCGTTCCGAACGCAATGGAACAGTTTTCGGAAGCTAATTCGATCGTATGTGTGAGATATGGTAATAAACGATCAATTTAAATTAAACCGATTTAAATCGATTTCGAGGCGTTTTAATTTGTACCGGACAAACGGTAACTCCAAAAATTACGAAATTTGAAATCTTACAATAATATCACATTACGGATCCGATGAAACTGGTTTCGTCGAAATCCGAGACTTTTTGAAAAATGACTATTTTAACTCGACGATTTAAAATTAAAACGATATCGATGCGTTTCGATCTGCCACGGTCAAACGACAACTCCGATTGCTACGAAAATTGGAATCCGGTAATAACTAACTATTACGGATCCAATGGAACCGGTCTCGTTCAATTCTGAGACTGTTCAAAAATTGGCTATTTTTACAGTCGATAATTAAATATTTAAAATATTCAATTTTCACAAATTAACTCCAAATTCAATTTTTTAAAAGTTCTATAACCTTTCTATAACTCCAGTATGATTAAATAAAATCTTACAAATCATTTTCAATCATATTAAACTTGATTTTTTTATTTATCTCTGGAATTTCACTATTTAATTTATCGATTTAATTATCCAATTAAATCCAATATTCGAGAAATAAATCATTCGACTTCTTAATTCCACTTATTAATATTTTAAAATCAACTAAATATTCGAATTTTAATTATCAAAAATTCTGGGTCGTTACACATATTCATTAAGGTTTAAATCAAAAAGCTGATAAGAACTGATGAAGATACAAAGTAAAGATCCTCGACAATGATCCGTAGAGCCATCATCACACCGAAACTTCTTTCTTATAGTTGATACGAAGCAATTTGGAAACGAATCAAAGAATATTGATAAGAAGATTATTTCCACTGTTACAGGGTATGGACCTTTTATAGTCGTATTCCCTTGTCCCCTATCTCGTCTTCTTCTTGCACTCATACTCACTATCAGTGGATAGCAAGAGAATTTACTGAGACGTTCAGACGGATATCTTAAGGATACTCATTCTAGAGTTTACTTCACTCTATCTCTAATGAGCTACTTAACGTGTTACACTCCTGAGCTAAAGTTCAACCTTAGCTCTGATACCAAATGTGACGACCCAAAAGTTGGCCTTCGAAAATCGGCACCCGTACTCCACTTGTACTCAAAATGCCGTAGATTCAAATGCCAAATCTGGTTCTCCGGAGCTTATAACAACATTAAGTAAATAACACAGCGGAATAAAAAGAATAATACATTGATATACAATATCTGATACAACAGAGTGATACAATGAATATCAATATACATCAGAGATATGATACAACAAATAGTCATTATTCGGAATGGGTTATATGACACAAATGTCTTTTCCCGGCTAACCCGAATAACGAGCGCAATCTTTAAAAACATATGGATATTGGGATTTCAATTAAGTCACAACTTATTAATTCAACTTCTTTCTTCAAATGGTTTAACAAATTACCATTTCAAATCTTTTAAACCAAAAGATTTATTTACAGATTTTTCCAAATCAATTCTCATTTCAATTTGATTAACTCGTTAAATCTTTAAAACAAAGATTCAACTTATAGCTTTCAAAACAATTTTATTCCGAATGGATTAAACAAAATCATCATTTTAAATCTGTTAAAAATAAACAGATTCAATTCATAGCTTCCAAAAAGAATTCATTTATAACTTGGAAAACCATCTTTCAATTTATACTTGAAATTCCTTTAAATTGGAATTTCATTTCTTATATATACGAAAGCTTTTATCATTTGAAAACAAACAGTTTTCATTTAAGAAAATCTGATTTATTCATACGAGTTGAAATCCTTGGGTTAAATTCAAATTCCCAAAATTATACTTTTAAAATAGTTTAATTTCATACAACACATTTATCTCATCTTTAATCCCTAGTTTCAAATTATAGAATTCAATTTCAAACCTTGAATTTAAGTTTAAATCAAATTATTTAAACTTCCAAAACTTTATCAAGTTATTCAAAAATAAATTTCATCTTTGAAATTCCATTTCAAAAGCTTTTTACTTTTAAACCGAAATTTCCAATTTCAAAAACATCAGATTTAAATTATCTGTGACTTAACCGATTTCCACGTGAAATCCATATTTGTGTGTGTATAAGTGTGGTCCAGGGGTTTAACACACAATAGTGCAACATCAATCAACACAGGTATATCGATAAGCGGTATAATTGATAACGCTTATCTTCATTCACAAATCACAGATATAATAAACTTATCGGTCATAAAGATTCACAATTATAATTCGATGTGGGTTTCGGATAACCAATTGGAATCCGACTCCCTGTCGCATCGAAATTCAAGTGCCGTTTTACGGCAAAGGGTTTCATATTCACATAACAATATATACATCACAGATAAGTAAATTACAGATCATAACATAATCAGGATATATCACAAAGTATCACAATCAGGGGTATCAAACAATCAAATCAATAGAATCCAAATATTCATAAGTAAGGTCAGTTAATATCTGATTAATTCAAATCAGATTAATTTCTTATGAATAAATTTCTAATCCTGGTTAATTAACTTCAATAATTTACAAATCATCTTGGTAAATTACTCTTTAATCATTTATTTATTAACCGTTAACAATAAATTAATTAACCTTTAATTATAGTTCATCAATCTTTAATTATTTAAATAATTAATTTTTAATTATAAATTTCACCATTTAATTGATTGTCTTCAATTAATAAATTAACCTTTAATTAATTACCATTTAATTAATTATCCTTAATTATAAATTAATCAGCTTTAAGTTAATAATTATCCTTAATTATTACAATAAGTGATTATCTTTAATTACTTATCACATTTTAATTGCATCGAGTAATTATACATAAACCCCTTGATTTATTATCTTTAATTTATTAATCATTCATTAAGAAATTAAGCTTTAAGTAATCACTTTACTTTTTATAATGTTGTCGTTCTGAAAACTAACCCGAGTGCTTCCCATGACTTACTCGAGTAAATACCCGAGTTACTCACCAACTTTTCCGAGATCGTCCTATTTAAATCTTTAAATACTTTACAATTTAAATACCCAAATTTGAATTTCATTTTGAAATCAGATTTTAAATTGGTTTTAAAAAAAATCTATGTTTTAGCTTGCTTTAACTTTGAATTTTATTTTAAGTTCAAGAACTTAAACATTGTCAGGTAAAAAAAAAACAATTTACCCGAGCCAAATGCTTTAATACTCGAGACCTGCTTCGGGTATTCGCGTTGCCACATACTTCGAGACCAACACCCATTTTCTCGAGCGCGTCCCCGAGTGATCTCTTCTTCCTCACAATCCACACCATCCACAGGCACGAGTGATATCTCGTATACGTGCACACGCCACCGCCGACGATTTGGCCACTGACGAACCCTCCAGCACATCACAAATCAACTACGCAACTCAATCCATCACCCAGCACCCATCGTTTCATCCCAAATCGAAATCGAGGCAACTCGATCAAATTGAATCGAGATACTCCGATCGAAAATCCCCTCGACTCGACGCTTCCCATCACCAGCGACCACGAAACTTTGGCCACACCTTCATCGATCTCCCCTCTACCTTCACCCCCATCCATGAGCAGCTCGAACCACTCACGAGGCCACCTCGATCCAATTCTTACCACTGCTCAAAACTAGGTTTACAAAATTAAAGCGATCTCCGCCGCCACCACAATTCACGAGAGCCTCCTCGGTCATTTTTCCCAGACCCTCCGTAGGCTCGTCCACCTTCTCGTCCGACCCTGCTACCCCTAGGTCCCTCGATCGCCTGAATTCGCCAAGAACCCACTTCCAGTTCATCTACGAATTCCTATTTGCATACTCAATGAAAAATTACCATATTTGATTTAAAAATCCTATCTTCTGATAACGATTCAAGCTATATAATTAAATTCAAGTTTCAAGACATTCGAATATATCATAAAGTTAAGTTTTTCCCTGTAATATGAATTTTCCAGTTGCTACCGAACATTGTTCTACTAGAAAATATTTTTAGATCTTAAATCACGTATAACTAACTTGTTTTTTTTTTTTTAAACTTCAATGTCTAATAATGATTAAATAGGTAGAGATTGAATTTCTTGCTGAATTCTACCCTGAACCCAAATACAGAGAGACAAAGGAATGCCCAGATAAATTCATAGGTATATACAGAGTTAAATCTGAAGGAAATACTCAAACAAACATTATATAAATCCTGATACACACATATTTAGTTCAACTTAAATTCTTAAAATAGGTTGTTTACTCATATTGATTACAGGAAAAGAACAGAGCCTATTTGAAACAGGTTTTGAAATAAAATGTTACTCACTGGTGAAAACAAAGAAGGTTTGCTCACCTGTGTTTCCAGAGAATGAAACAGAGCACTTTATATTTGAAAAGCTTTGAACTTTAAAACTGAGAAGTTGTTTGCTTTAATCTTCCTTTATATCATCTTGCTTGACTCTCTGGTTTTGATGAATTCATATTGTTTTGAAAAGATGTTGGCATTAGAAAATCTCAGGTTGAAGAAGAAGCTTTGCAGGCTTGTTTTGAAACTTGAAAATGGTTGAACGAATATGAAAATGAAGTTTATAGAGTAATATGTTGTACAGGGTGTTATAACATTGGTTTGTACATTTTTAGCAGAGATATTTTTAATCTTTGTTGGCTGAAAATGAAGTGTTGGTGGCTAAAGAGATATGGCATTTATTGCCTTGTACAATTTGTATATATATATATATTTTCTTCGGCTGTACAAAGATTTAAATTGGTGGTGGTTGCAGATCTCGTATATAACTTGTACACTAATATCTTTGTTTTATATTTTCTTTTTTTTTCTTTGTTGACTAAACCCATGCTTTGCTTTGCACATTTATTTCGGCTGAGATGTATTATATTGTTTTGTACAGCTTATACTTTGTTCTTTATTTTCCATTTGCAAGCTACACTTTTATATCAATTCTTTTTGCTTTGCCTGGTTTCATTTGTTTGTACTTGAAAGTATGGGCTGGTATGAAGTTGTGATGATAGATATGTTTGCATTTATTAGCTTGGTCTTGTTTATGCAAGTTTATTCCTCTATATTGGTGGCTGATACCTTTGCTTTGATCTGCTATTGTACTTCATTGTTTTAGTTAAATATATATTTACTGTCTTCTTATTACTTCCAGCTTAGCCTAGCTTACTTCCTTTGTTATGTTATTTTATACAAAACATTGACTTCTTTTTCTTTAGTCTTTGTAATACTACTCTATAATATAAACAATTTCTATTTTATTCTATATGTTGTTTGAATTATTCTAGTGTAATCACTTTAGATTTCTAATTTATCTCGTATATACTTATTCCTATCTCAAATTTAAATACTTTATTTTTATTATTTATTATCATCATCATTATTATTATTATTATTATTAAACCATTTATTTACAATTCAAATTAAATGATTTCTACAATATATATTTGGATATCGGGGAAACTCGCATCACTGCCTTGATTATTTTCACAAATTTAATTCAAAAATAAATTAAATTATCAATTTAAATAAAATTAAAATTCGGGGTCGTTACACTTCAGATTATATTGCATGCATCCTTGGAATGGTTACAAACTTGAAGAACATGGTTACAGGTCTTTTGAGAAGTGTTGATTATAAACTTTGTTTACAGGCTTGAAGGAATATATGGTTTCAGGCATTTGAGAAGGGTTACAGGTTTAAAAGAATACATGTTTACAGGTTTGTTTTTGAGGAAGGCTACAGGGTTTTTGAACTGGAAATGATTTTTGATCAGATCAATGTCAACAAGTTTGCAAGAACAAAGGGTTAAAGGTCTTAAAAACATTGCAGATTTGAATTGTTAGAGGAGATGTTTTCAGGTTGTATATTTGCTTTGATTTTTGGTTTTGAGAAAATGATTTCGGTTGGAATATTTCTGGTTTTAGTTTTTGTCTTGAACTGAAATTAGGGAAAGAAAATGAAAAGGGAAAGATAGAAATTTATATAGTTAATTTAGATTAAATAAAAATTTAAAGAAAATAAAACAAATGGTTGACACTTGTCTTATACCTTAGCTAATTATCCCACACATGTATTTAATATGTCTAAAATTTTAACACTTGTAATTATTTATTTTATATTATTTTTAAAAAGAGTTTTAAAAGCTTTTATATTTATTTCCTAAATAGATAAATACATATTTTATTTAATAAATGCTTTCCTATATTATAAATAAATGAAATCTTTAAAAGAAAATAAAATAAAACTCATTTATATCCTAATAAAATCATATACAATGTATTTCATTCATTTTTAAGTGTAAACATATCTTTTGTATTTATTTACTATTAAATAAATACTTTCTAAATTTATATACAAAATCTCTTTAAGGAAAACAAAATAAAACAAAAGTCTTATTTTAAATAAAAGTCTTGTTCATATATTTTATACCCAAATATATTAAAATATTTATCTTTTAAAGATTCAAATTTAAATCCAGATTCAAATTCAAATTTTACTTTTAAAATCCAATTTGAAATCAACTCAACTTTTATATTTTTAAATAAACACATTATTAAGTTTGAATTAGATATATTCATTTAAAAACAACTCAAGACCAATATATATATATATATATATATATATATATATATATTTTAAACAACACTTATTTAATTTGAAAATGATAAATCTATTTAAAATCAAATTTATGAAATAACACAATTTAAATAATTATTTAAAAATCAATCTATACCATAATTAAAACATCATATCATTATTATTATTTGGTTATTTTTATTTAAAATAACAATTTTATCTATTTAAAATAATTTAAATTTAGAGATTCGCATTTTAAACTTCTCGAAATCCCGGGATATCACACTCGGAATTCTACATTGATCTTACTCTTGAAGTCACGGTCGACCCGGTTAAGGTTGCCCGCGATTTATATAGACTTATCCATCTCTTGATTTTGTTGTTTAAATCATCTTATCTCTGTTTCGAACTTGTATTCGAAAAAAAAAATCTTCGATTCGAGTCCATCAAATTTGAATCTCTATATTCTTTCCTTGGAATCCATTCTTGTATCGTCGAGCGAGGAAATGTATTTGTAAATTAATATTTAAATGTTTTAAAATATATTGTGTTGTTTGAGTTGTTGATGTTGATTTGGGTTTTCGATCGATTCGTCTGATCAACGCTATCGATAGAATTTCTAAAACACTTTAACAGAACAAACTGACACAATATTGTTTTCAAATTTAGTAAATAAAATAAATTTCATATGATTATATTATATATAAGTATAATTTTTTTTTCTTCCTGAAATTAAATTGTTAATGAATTTGTTGTCTGAAATAATAATATTTGATTTTCATTTATGGTTTTGTAAACCATTGACTATTGCATAATATAAATAAATGAATTTATAAACTTGGTTATAAATTGATTGGAATTTGAAATGAATTTAATTCAGACCTTTGAGAATTTATTAGTTTCCGGAGATTTCGAACTTTGGTTTTTAAAATTTTAAAGTATATATTATTGAAAGTATTTTCGAATAGAAATCTTTTCAAAGAAATTTTAGATGTTGAAATCAGTGCTCTTCTCTTTGTCGCTGGAAAATAATTTCGGTGATGGCGGCCGCATCATCGACATTCATTTTCAAGTTTCGAAGTGGAGAAACCATTCTGTAGCTTTGCTACGGTTTTGTTTTGGAAAAATATTTTTGATTTGAATTTCTTAAGTATGACTTGATTTATATATATATATATATATGGGTATATTATTTTAAATTTAATTTGATTTAATATATATAATATATACATAATTACTTCTAAAGGGTTTGAAATTAAACGAAAATTAAATTCTTAAAAATCATGTTAAAGGATGTTTTCAATTATAAATAAAGCTAAATTTTGGATAAATATTTAAACTTGAAATAGTTGGATTTGAAAATATTATTGTATAGTACTAAATTGCATTTCAATATAACTTACCTAAATTATTTAGAAGTTAAAATGTAATTGGATAATATACAATATAAAATGATTTTATAAATAAAATTTGAGTGTTTATAATAAATGTTTTACACTTAGATTTAAAAAAAAATGCTAATAAGTTAATTGAATAATAGATGAGACAAATAAATTGTTTTGAAGGAATTAATAAAATTGAAATTTGATTAACTTATGGAAATACCTTGAATTTAAACCAATTATTGGATATAAATTAATTTAAATTGAAATTTATATAGTTTAAATTAATTTATATGGTTAAATATATGTAATAAGATATATTAAGTGAAATAAACTTAATAATAATTTGGAATAAAGAAGAATTAAATTTGTTGAATAAATATGATTTTATTAAATGACTATTCTAAATTATGATTTTAGAAATTTGTTAATTAAACATAATTGGATAATAAGATAATAAATTTAGAAATAATTAAGATTGATTTCACTTAAGTGAAATCAAATGGATTAAATCAAATTATTGAATATTAATTAATTTGAATTGAAATTTATATGGTTTAAATAAATTGTTTATTTTGTAATTCAAGACTATTTTCTTCGGGTTGTTTCTATTCTCCTACCTCCTTCCTTTTCGGGGACGAAAAGTTTTGAGTGGGGGAGAATGTAACGACCCGTAAATTTTAACTGTTTTAATAACGTTATTAATTGAAATTTTGTGAAATTTTAAAGGATAAAATTTTGAAAAATATATTTTATATTTGGAATGCGTCTAGTTAAACATAGCAACTGGTAAATTTTCGTCCGAAAATATGAAAGTTTATTTCGCGCGTAAATTTACTTCAATTTAATCAGTTAAAAAGCGATGAAAATAAAGTGTTTTCGAAACCTAAATATTTTCACATAGAAAAATTCTAAACCATCTTCTAAGCAAACATCATTTTTTGTTTTTCCAAATTGGGACTTCTTTGGCTCAGTCGATCTTATTTTTCTACGTTTTTCTTGCAGTTTCCGCCAGTAGGAAAATTCGAATTTTTATAATTAAATCGTACCACTGATAGCTGTATACCGTTTTGATCGTCTCGTCGTACTGATCTCTACGTTATATTCTTTTCTGTGTTTTGGAGTCCGGTACACAACAGAATCCGTGAAAAGTGTAGCCATATCGGTATCTGTTTTAACATTTAATTGCTCTGTCTATTTTAATGTTTCCAACGGTAAAAAAATTAAACAGCCACCAGCTTTTATTAGCTTTTATTTGCTGCAGAATTCAAGGGCCAGCTGTTACCATTTTCATCATTTCCATTTATTATTGACTGTTCCTTTTCTCTTCCATGCTATCACTATTCGAAATACATACAGATCTAAGTTATAAAAATAAACCTTCTCTCCTCCATTCCCATCTGTTCCAGTTCTGTTCTACAAGAAAAGGAAAAAAGAAAAATGGTTTGCTACAGATCTGCTTCTTCATTTTACATTGAACATGCTCGTTCTTGCCAAACACCCCTCTCCCTCACACGCAACTCATCTCCTTCCCGTCCCTCCTTGCCGCCTGCGCTGAGTCACCAGCCCCGAACCAATGCACAGTTTTTCCCATCGACCACATATTCCATCTCTCCATGCAACTGACACCACGAGCCCCACGCAACACCCACCGCCCTGATCCACCCAATACGGCACCGACCTCTCCTCTCAGCTGCCGCCACCACTCCCTAGCCCCACAACCTCATGCCGCCTGAACGCCAAGCTCGCCTATGCCTCCGGCCATCCAGACTCACGCTTGCAACCTCTAGCTCTTGACCTTCGTTTCTGTCAACCACCGTTCGCGTCTCCTCATCATCTCCACTGCTGTGCCGAGCACTACCCACTGCCGAAGCACACACGCCCGAAACCAACCCGCGTGTGCAGCCTCACTTCTTTCCGTTGGCATGCATCTTCCTTGGATATATTGGTATATACATTATTTTGCTTAATTGTTTTAAATATGGTTCATATATATGTACATATATGTTGTTGTATGAAGTAATTATAATATGTATACAGAGATTTTCTTTAAGTTTCAGTCACTGTATAGTTATATAATCGTTTGTTGTTTAAGGATATTTAATTTCGAAATGTTTACTATGTATTGCTGTCTCATATATACGACAGTCTACGTATAGATATATTTGAAGTTTTGAAGTATATATATATATATGATAGTCATTTTATAACTTGTTGATATTTTGTTTTATGAATGGGTTCTTAGATCTTCACAATATTTGATAAATAATGCGATTGCAGCATTGTTTTACTATTGGTTGTTAACATTATATATATATATATATAAATAGTTATTTAACAGTCTCGTTTATACTTTAGTTATGATATATTTTTGTTTTATAACTGTTGTTATTATTTTCGTTTTATACTTTGTTTTAGTTTTGTTTCGTAATAACTTACATATATTGTATTGGTTATGTGTTTTGTTATAGAGATATATATACCAGTGTTGTAAAGTATCTGTTATATACCTGCTGTATATATATTATCTATTACATGTTTTAAATATATGTCGTCACTGTGATTTAAATATACATTTGATATATGTTCTGGCTTTCATTTATGGGTGTTGCATTATATTCTATTAAAGGTTAGTATATCCTATTATAAGAATTTATATCAAATATATTATATGCTTTCTCCTTCATTGTTTTATATTTGGGTTCTGCTTATTTATGTGGGTATAAACTATTGTTTATAGTTTAGTTATTGGTTTACAAGTTTACAATCAGTGTACGTATATATTATATCAAATATATGTTATTATATGTGTATTGGTTAGTTGTATATAATACATTATTGTGAATAATTTTGTAGTGTTTGTATATACATATATGTATGTGTATATTCATTATGTAAATATGTTCGTTTTATGTGTTTTATTTAAAACAATGATTTTGAATTACCTATATATTTAAATTTAAAATGTGTTTGAATTGAGAATATGATTTCATTTAATAGTTATATATGTACATATAGGTATAAGTTCACTGATATCAATTATCTTCATCGATCTGGTTCTGATTTGATTTCGTCATTTCCTATTTATCAGTTGTCCATCGAATTCATGCCAATTTGACTTTGTTTTGGAATTCGTGCTTGGATTCGTAACTCATCTCAGTCTCGTCCATCTCTAGCCTCGAAAGGTGAGCAATCACTCACGATTAATGTCCTTTTATTTATTAAATCTGATTTCAATTGAAACGACAATTGAAATGATGCTGTTAGTTAATTACACTGTTATATATGCTATTACCTGTATCAGTTCACCTGTGACATCTGACCCCACTATCTGCTATTTATACAATGATAATTCAGTTTGGTTGATAATGATTGATTGTTTAATTGTTGTTTTATTTGGATGTTAAATTGTAATGATAAAGTGATAAATAATATGAAATTGAATTTGACGTAGGATAGTTAAAAATTTGAATCGACATATGTGTTGAATTTGGTTAGTTAAATTTGTTTAATATGACCCCGTAAATGTTTAATTATTTAACACGTAGAAAAATGGTTAATTACCCTTGAACCATTTGAATTTATTAAGTATGAAATTGAATAATTGATGCCAAGTGTAGAACCACATAAATTAATAGTGTAATAATCTTTAATCTACACGAAATGATAGTATAGATTCTAGAAATAATTTTATTAATTTGCACAAATAATAATGTGAATTAATACGATTATTTCGAGATTATTTGAATTGATTATTGGATTGATATTGCTTGTTGTTATTGCTTGTTTATTTACTTTGACACCATCCCAGTTATCACACTACAAGTTCCCTTTGCTATGCTTTGATTTTGAATTGAATTGGAATCGGGTTGAAATGATAAATAACCAAATGAACTTGACTTAGGATAGAGAATTAAATAAAACCCGATTGGTCAATAATTTGATTTAAAAATAAAATAAAGATTTTATTGGAATAAATAATATGGTTTTGAAATGAAGTTGAAATTTGAATTTTAATCAAAGGAAAATGTTAATATTTAATAATCTGAAACAAAATATTAACATAGTAGTTGATGAAAGAACATTGTTTTGAATTTAATTAATAATTAAATATGGAATTATTTAATAATTGAGTTTTGGAATTATTAATAATTATGTTTTGAAATTAGTTAATAATTAAGTTTTGAAATTATTTAATGATTGAATTAAGTTTGAAATTATTTAATAATTAAATAAAATTGAATGCTTTAATAAGTGCAATTGAACTTCTTGAATAAGTGAAATTAAGTTTCTTTATTAATTGTGTTTTGAAATTGTAACTAAGTAAATTAATAAATTAACATTGAATTTCTCTAATAAGAAATAAATGTGTTTTATTGAAATTTATGTAAGACTAGAAATTTAAAGAATTTGATTTGATGAATTTAATTTGATTCAATTTGTAAGTTTGATATAATGAAGTTGAATTTAAATAATGGATTTAATGAATTGGAAATTTAATAGAAATTGTTTTGAATGACAAATTTACTTGACGAATGTTCAATGGAATCGATAAAGGAATTTAAATTGATTTGAATGTTAAATTAAATTAATTTAAATGTTTTCGGAATGAAACTTATATACGAATTTAAATCAATATTTGAATTGTTTTAAAAAGAAATTGAAATTGAATTATAAGATTTTGAAATTATGAATTTGAAGGTTTTGAAACGTAAATTATGGAAATTGATTTCGAAAGAGAAATGAAATGTTGGTTTACAAATTCTAATTGAAATTGAAATTGATTTGGTTTTTGAAATATATAAACGACCAATCGGTGTAATAATTACGAAAGTTATTAAAGAGACTGGAATCGGTTAGGGACATACTCACTGTCTAAACTGAAAACCACTTTAATAACTATATGCAGAGTGTGATCCAGAATGAAGTGGTTGGAATGATGTACGTGATGACTGAAGAAAGAGAACGATAATGGATAGCCTTGAAACTTGTGTCAAATTGGAAATGACTTAAACAGGAGCCGTGACGGGCCAAATGGGGGCTAGCTACCTCGAGCGAACACACTTCTTCGAAAACTACTCATTACTTGTTGTCGATTTTTGCACCCTTGATTTTGGGAGTGTTGTTTCGCGGTGTTGCGATCGCTGCGGCGATGCGGTCTCACTAGTCCGGATCAGGCAAACGGTAGTTTCACTACCTTGGGTATTGCCTCATGTGCCTTGTCATACTTGTATCCCTATATTTGCGACCACTACGATTTGTTTTGTGTTATACCTATGGAGTACTCCCTGATAGCCCACTAGTTTACGGTGGAGTTTACAGTGCTGTATAGACTATAACGCTTATATAAAATGTGTTAAGGGGGATAATGGTAACGCCTTAACACTATTTTGATATCTTATATTACTGATAGGCATTATCTACTTATCGTACACTACTACATAGTAGATAGTTTAACGGATCCTTAAAGGATGGTTATTCCAAACATCCTTTGAGTTACTTGTATTTGAGTTGCTATTTCACTTGAGTTGGATTTATTGATATAAGAATGTTAATCCTGACTCGAGTGTTTTGTGTTTTGCTTTACGCTCGGGTCAGACTAAGTGTACCAGTATTCGAGACTCACCTTTGGAGTTGGAGCTTTGCTTGAAGATCCAGCCATCTATTTTTCTTTCAGTATTCGATGATTCCAGTGATGTATTCTGATTTGTATCTGATGTATCGTGTTACTCTTCCGTTGTATCTGGTTTAACTCTGATGTAACTTGTATATTTATATAGTAGCTTCATGAACTACTATCTCTTTTATTTCCGCTGTAATTATTACTCTGTGTCTGTGATCTGTGATTATTTTATTTACTATATATGTTCAGTTTTGCCAAATTTAAATTAATAATTCGGTATTTTGAATTATTCAAGTCCGACATGTGCGGATGCGAATGGTGCAAAATATCGGGTCGTTACAGTTGGTATCAGAGCTTTGGTAGCTCTTGGCAAAACTCAACATATAGGGTAAATGTATTTACAGAATCACTCTCATTCGAGTTTCAATCTCTTCCTTTGACTCAATTCCTTTGAATTTTTGGAACGTTCTCCTCGTTTCCGAAATTCATTCGTGTCCTCCACTATTCGTCTTCTTTCAATTCTGGAGCACCCAATAACTCCATTTTTAATGATATCTATAACAGATCGGCGGTCTCGCCAATCTTCGAATGATTCATAAAGGAGAAACTCCTTTAAAATAAACATCGATTTACCGGAGATTTCTGTATCCTCGGTTTACGATGCTATCTGTCTCCGACAATGTCTGAATTCTACCTCTTGAGATCAATGTCGATTTGCCTCGGAATTCTACATTGATCTTACTCTTGAAGTCACGGTCGACCCGGTTAAGGTTGCTCGCGATTTATATAAACTTATCCATCTCTTGATTTTGTTGTTTAAATCATCTTATCTCTGTTTCGAACTTGTATTCGAAAAAAAAAATTCTTCGATTCGAGTCCATCAAATTTGAATCTCTATATTCTTTCCTTGGAATCCATTCTTGTATCGTCAAGCGAGGAAGTGTATTTGTAAATTAATATTTAAATGTTTTAAAATATATTATGTTGTTTGAGTTGTTGATGTTGATTTGGGTTTTCGATCGATTCGTCTGATCAACGCTATCAATAGAATTTCTAAAACACTTTAACAGAGCAAACTGACACAATATAGTTTTCAAATTTAGTAAATAAAATAAATTTCGTATGATTATATTATATATAAGTATAATTTTTTTTCCTAAAATTAAATTGTTAATGAATTTGTTGTCTGAAATAATAATATTTGATTTTCATTTATTGTTTTGTAAACCATTGACTATTGCATAATATAAATAAATGAATTTATAAACTTGGTTATAAATTGATTGGAATTTGAAATGAATTTAATTCAGAAATTTGAGAATTTCTTAGTTTCCGGAGATTTCGAACTTTGGTTTTTAAAATTTTAAAGTATATATTATTGAACGTATTTTCGAATAGAAATCTTTTCAAAGAAATTTTAGATGTTGAAATCAGTGCTCTTCTCTTTGTCGCTGGAAAATAATTTCGGTGATGGCGGCCGCATCATCGACATTCATTTTCGAGTTTCGAAGTGGAGAAACCATTCTGTAGCTTTGCTACGGTTTTGTTTTGGAAAAATATTTTTGATTTGAATTTCTTAAGTATGACTTGATTTATATATATATATATATGGGTATATTATTTTAAATTTAATTTGATTTAATATATATAATATATACATAATTACTTCTAAAGGGTTTGAAATTAAACGAAAATTAAATTCTTAAAAATCATGTCAAAGGATGTTTTCAATTATAAATAAAGCTAAATTTTGGATAAATATTTAAACTTGAAATAATTGGATTTGAAAATATTATTTGTATAGTACTAAATTGCATTTCAATATAACTTACCTAAATTATTTAGAAGTTAAAATGTAATTGGATAATATACAATATAAAATGATTTTATAAATAAAATTTGAGTGTTTATAATAAATGTTTTACACTTAGGTTTAAAAAAATGCTAATAAGTTAATTGAATAATAGATGAGACAAATAAATTGTTTTGAAGGAATTAATAAAATTGAAATTTGATTAACTTATGGAAATACCTTGAATTTAAACCAATTATTGGATATAAATTAATTTAAATTGAAATGTATATAGTTTAAATTAATTTATATGGTTAAATATATGTAATAAGATATATTAAGTGAAATAAACTTAATAATAATTTGGAATAAAGAAGAATTAAATTTGTTAAATAAATATGATTTTATTAAATGATTATTCTAAATTATGATTTTAGAAATTTGTTAATTAAACATAATTGGATAATAAGATAATAAATTTAGAAATAATTAAGATTGATTTCACTTAAGTGAAATCAAATGGATTAAATCAAATTATTGAATATTAATTAATTTAAATTGAAATTTATATGGTTTAAATAAATTGTTTATTTTGTAATTCAAGACTATTTTCTTCGGGTTGTTTCTATTCTCCTATCTCCTTCCTTTTCGGGGATGAAAAGTTTTGAGTGGGGGAGAATGTAACGACCCGTAAATTTTAACTGTTTTAATAACGTTATTAATTGAAATTTTGCGAAATTTTAAATAATAAAATTTTGAAAAATATATTTTATATTTGGAATGCGTCTAGTTAAACATAGCAACTGGTAAATTTTCGTCCGAAAATATGAAAGTTTATTTCGCGCGTAAATTTACTTCAATTTAATCAGTTAAAAAGCGATGAAAATAAAATGTTTTCGAAACCTAAATATTTTTACATAGAAAAATTCTAAACCATCTTCTGAGCAAACGTCATTTTTCGTTTTTCCAAATTCGGACTTCTTTGGCTCCGTCGATCTTATTTTTCTATGTTTTTATTGCATTTTCCGCCAGTAGGAAAATTCGAATTTTTATAATTAAATCGTACCGCTGATAGCTGTATACCATTTTGATTGTCTCGTCATACTGATCTCTACGTTATATTCTTTTCTGTGTTTTGGAGTCCGGTACACAGCAGAATCCGTGAAAAGTGTAGCCATATCGGTATCTATTTTAACATTTAATTGCTCTGTCTATTTTAATGTTTCCAACGGTAAAAAAATTAAACCGCCACCAGCTTTTATTAGCTTTTATTTGCTGCAGAATTCAAGGGCCAGCCGTTACCATTTTCATCATTTCCATTTATTATTGACTGTTCCTTTTCTCTTCCATGCTATCACCATTCGAAATACATACAGATCTAAGTTATAAAAATAAACCTTCTCTCCTCCATTCCCATCTGTTCCAGTTCTGTTCTACAAGAAAAGGAAAAAAGAAAAATGGTTTGCTACAGATCTGCTTCTTCATTTTACATTGGACATGCTCGTTCTTGCCAAACACCCCTCTCCCTCACACACAACTCATCTCCTTCCCGTCCCTCCTTGCCGCCTGCGCTGAGTCACCAGCCCCGAACCAATGCACAGTTTTTCCCATCGACCACATATTCCATCTCTCCAAGCAACTGACAGCACGAGCCCCACGCAACACCCACCGCCCTGATCCACCCAATACGGCACCGACTTCTCCTCTCAGCTGCCGCCACCACTCCCTAGCCCCACAACCTCGCACCGCCCTGAACGCCAAGCTCGCCTATGCCTCCGGCCATCCAGACTCACGCTTGCAACCTCTAGCTCTCGACCTTCGTTTCTATCAACCACCGTTCACGTCTCCTCACCATCTCCACTGCTGTGCCGAACACTACCCACTGCCGAAGCACACAGGCCCGAAACCAACCCGCGTGTGCAGCCTCACACTACACCAGAAATGCAATTTCGCCACGGTTTTAGGCCGTGGCTAATTAACTTTGCCACGGTTTTGGGTCGTGGCAAAATAAGGAGTGGCAGAAAATTTGCCATGGTCTTGAGCCGTGGCAAAATATTAATTAGCCACGGCTCGGAGCCATGGCAAAATATTAATTAGCCACGGCTTTGAACCGTGGCAAATTTATATTTTGTCATGGCTCAAGACTGTGGCAAATTTCTGCTAAAAAAATTGCACAAATTACTAGCCACGGCTATGAACCATAGCTGATTTATAATTAGCTACGACTCTAAGCCGTCGCTAAATAATACTATAAGACAGCCTGTAAATAGCTCTAGTTTTAACTGTAATGTTCAAACTCAATTCAAATTACAGACCAATACTGAGCACAAGTATAACAACAATACAATTAAGTGGCAAACTACATATTATACAATACATGCTCGGAATTAAGTAGCAAACTACATATTATATAATACAATATTGTATATAACAATACATGCTCAGAATTCAGCTAGAATTAATCAGTTTACAATACAGACCACTTCAACGTTGTTTCACATCAACGTTCAATTTCCCGACAACAAATATTCTTACTTCATTGCCTGGTTTGCACACTCTATTACAATAAAGAAGTTTTCTGGATGTATTTACTAACAATAAATATTCTTACTTCCATGCTAGCATAAAGCAGACCAATCAGTTTTCTTCCTTTCCTGCAGTTTATCAAGTAAAAGTGATTAGAATCTTGAACAACTTTATACCGTAGAACCAAAGCTTGTTTACCTAATGTAGATGTTTACCTAATGCACAACCAAGGCTTGTTTGGAATAATCATAGCAATGAAATTGCTGAAATAATGTTCATAACAAAATCATAAAAGTTAGATTTTTTTTTCGCTGCTGGATGTTGCAGCAGCTGCTCGCTGTTGAAATTGTCGATGCAGCAATCTGCTGCTGCCTTTTAGGCAGCACTACTTCATTCATTTTTTTTCCTCGTCCCTTATTGATAGCTTTTATTTCCTAATAATATAACTTGTATTTCTTAAATTTGAAAATTTTCATCTATTTAACACGCTAAACTGCCATGCGGAGATTAAAATTACATATCAAACTACAATACAGCTTATGGTAATCCAGTTTAAATATGGATAAACAAATATTAGTTTTTTGGAAATCAGAAAGACAACAGAAGAAAATAATTTGAACTTACATTGGTGAAAGAGTTTAATATTAGTCATTAGACTTGTAGAAGTATGATTATAGTATGTATTTCTTTAACAATATTTGGATCCAACAGATTCGAAAAACATTTTAAAAAAATTGAGTAAAAGAACAATGGTTCGCATGTTCACCATATTCAACCAATATAAGTAACCGTGTAATATATTGTTTGTTGTCAGTACATTTAGTTGATTTCATAAGAAACGAAAGCAGTCACGTGTGTAATTAAACTCATTTTTGAACCCATATTGAAATAAATATGGGTATTATTTCCTTTACTGGTGGCTTGCCAAGGATGAAAATTAACAAATTAGCTGACTGAAACTAAACAAATTTGCAAGTAGTATGACAGTACATGCATAATGTATGTTTTGGCTCTGTATTAGTATGCATCCATGTTAAACCCAGTTCGGAAATGCACTGATATTAATGATGGCAGTATGTTGATATCCCTCATTTATTCGTTTTTAGCAGAATAGGTTGATCACAGTGAATTGAAAATATGACAGTCTAACCTGCATTTCATTTCGCCAGCAATAATAAGGAAGAATATTCCTTTTGCCACAAGTTGTGAAGTTCCCCAAAGTACTGTTGTGACATGAATAAACTACCGGACCAAAAAGGAGAAAATCAACATCTTCATTTAAAGATTATGAAGAAAATACCTAGAAAACAGATAGATGAAAATAGTTATAAAAATGATGAGAGGAACGAACACACAAATAGCACTAGTGATTCTGATGACCCTCCTAACCAACATTCCAGTTATAATGGAGTAAAGTCAGAATTACATAGATCCTTTCATGCAAAATTTAATAAGATTTTTCTTTAAAGCTCAATAAATTGGATAAGTTGTTAGTGAAACTATTTTCATAATAAACAATAATACTTTTTTGATAGCTGTAAACAATCCAATAAGAACTCATATGATAAGATTAACATGTTGTATAACATAATTTTCCATTATTCTGCCGTAGTCTGGTCATAACAATGTATCAGCAAGCCAAACGAGATTAGATAAAATATCTGATAAACCTTTAATCAGCAAGCCAAATAAGGATTAGATAAGATACAAATTAAGTCAATCTTGCTATTACAAGCCATTAGCCTATCCCAGTCACTAAACGTCATCCTTAATCAATAACTGCGCCTAATTATATTACAAAACAATTTATAAACGGTTCACTATACATAAATTTTGCTCGCATTACATATGCACTATTACTTTAAAAAAAATGTCGAAATATCATCCGACGGAAACTTTGCTAATCATTGTTAAATTAAGTTGAGATATACAAGTTACATCGTAAACTAGTACCATGTATGTAGGTTTGTTGCTGCATCAACGCATGATAAGAATTGAATCTGCGTCTTTTTATCAGAATCCAAGTCTCATTTTCACTGTGCCCTAAAACAATTGGTTTTATCTCAATAATTAACATGTGAAAATTTTTAAAGCATTTTTTTAATATTTGTTAGAAAATGTTCTTTTGCAGTTTTAACAACTGGGAAGGTAAATACAAAATACTACTCTTTAACAGATAGAAGATAAATAAACACTTTTGAGGTTCTGAAAACCATACCTTGAGTTGTCGGTAGAAATAAATTATATTGAATGGTGAAAAACTGTCAAAAACTAGTTTTTTTTTTCTTTTTCTTTTTTTACAAACACATACACGCATATGTTCACTGTTTTTGTTTACGTTATTCCTTTTTTCTTTGGTAATCCAGGTGGGCGAAATCATCAAATTAGTTTCAATACATAAGCTCCAAATACATAACAAAGCACTAAATCCAGGTATTATTTCTGTTTTTTTGCCATGATCCATATATATTTGATATGCTAAGCAAGGACCATATATATCAAGTGTTTTTTCAACGTAATGGTAAAATCCATTCAGCCTTAATTGATTAAACCAGTAATAATTCATGGTTTATCATATCTATCAAAAGTTCAGTTATTCCTTAAATAAATCGTATGTTGAAGATGCATCATGTCTGTTTTTAATTCAAAGAGCAAAAGCACCAGCTTAATCTCAACCTGATTTGAGATATGCAATTGTATGATGCGACCCTTTTGTTGTTAGTCAAATTATTAGGCCATTTTTTCCATTTCACCCAACCTTACACCAATTGATCCAACATACTATCATGTAGAAATAAAATTGATATCACTAATTATCAATAATATTGATATTCATTAGAACTAATTATCAAATGTTGAAGATTGAAAATATCTCGGTGCGATCAATGTCGAAACACGAAAATAAAGAATATAATTGCAACTTAATTATTTATTTTTGAAAAAAAAAATCCAAACAATCCATTTCGTCTAAATGGACGATGAGTCAATTTATAAAGGCAATTTACATTCTAATTTAAACTCCTAGCACTTGTATTGTTCTCTAAAGCACCTTATCCGGTAGGAGCTTGAATGTGTGTTAAGCCTGGTATCACCATCGTTCAATATTTATTAAATACATCAAATACCTTATTTCAATTCATTTTTAATTACCAAAATAGTGTATAAAACTAAATATTGTATATTGAAATTCACACTTTAATAAAATAATAACCAATGTTGCTTTAAATAATTTATGAGATGAAAATTACTCTATTCATTAATCAATCATTAGTTTATGTCCTTAAATATGTGTGTGTGTTTGTTATACTTTAAAAAAGTTTGCATTTATATGGAAATGCACGCAAACAAAGAATTCTGCTCAGTTAAAATGCACCCAGGAAGAAAAATGCAAGCCTAGGATGTAACTAAAATCTGTTCTAAAAGATGAGGTATAAGACAAAGCTAAACAAAACAACAATCTGACAACCTACTCAACTCACTCTTACGTACACGCTAAAATATAAACACACTGCTTTAAATGACATGATCGGGTCCATTTGGAAATTCAAAGGCAGGTAGGTGATGAATTATATACTTAAGCAAGTAATTAAACCTGGAGGTTTAACTAAAATCAGTTCTTGAACGGATACACAATACAAAACATGCACTAATATACTTAGTCCTAAAACCAGAGTAAAGAAAAGAAAAATGAGGAAGAACTTGAAATGTGAAGAAAGGCAAACCACAGTGCAACGCCAAACTGTAAATCACATATAAATTTAATACACACACTTACATAAAAGTGAAGACATTAATGCAAAAATAGGCATACAGACATGAACACATTATCACAGAGCATGGCACTTGAAGTAATACATGCGCACAACGAGAAACAAACAGGCACACTCGTGTCCAAATCTATTTGAATCTAGGATCCAGGGATATCAATTTGTAAATAAAAATAACATTCAATTCACCAATAAAACAACAAACCAGATCACAATTTTGTGTCCCAATCTGCCGCCTTGCAAAGCACCGATCTCGAGAACACCGACTTGAGTGAGAATGGATTCAGGCGATGTGATGAGAAGAACGAGGGCGATTCAAGGAGTGAGGCGAAAATCGATTAGAAGAATGATCGAGGAGGGCGACTCAAATTAGGGCATGGGTTAGATTTTAAAAGGGGTCATTTTTTGAGAGGGGAGAGCGTTACGGGCGTTCGAACTTTTAGATGGGTCCACGTACGTATAACACGGCAAGGGGGTTGATAACTTAGAACGGTCTTGAGCCGTGGTAATATTGCCACGTCCAATAACCATGGTAAATCATTTTAGAACGGTCCAAAACCATGGTAAAATTACCACGGCTCTAGACCGCGGTAAAATTGCCGCATCGGGGTGTGGCAAAATCGACAGTTTGGTGTAGTGTCACTTCTTTCCGTTGGCATGCATCTTCCTTGGATATATTGGTATATACATTATTTTGCTTAATTGTTTTAAATATGGTTCATATATATGTACATATATGTTGTTGTATGAAGTAATTATAATATGTATACGGAGATTTTCTTTAAGTTTCAGTCACTGTATAGTTATATAATCGTTTGTTGTTTAAGGATATTTAATTTCGAAATGTTTACTATGTATTGTTGTCTCATATATACGACAGTCTACGTATAGATATATTTGAAGTTTTGAAGTATATATATATATATGATAGTCATTTTATAACTTTTTTATATTTTTTTTATGAATGGGTTCTTAGATCTTCACAATATTTGATAAATAATGCGATTGCAGCATTGTTTTACTATAAATTGTTTTGAATGACAAATTTACTTGACGAATGTTGAATGGAATCGATAAAGGAATTTAAATTGATTTGAATGTTAAATTAAATTAATTTAAATGTTTTCGGAATGAAACTTATATACAAATTTAAATCAATATTTGAATTGTTTTAAAAAGAAATTGAAATTGAATTATAAGATTTTGAAATTATGAATTTGAAGGTTTTGAAACGTAAATTATGGAAATTGATTTCGAAAGAGAAATGAAATGTTGGTTTACAAATTCTAATTGAAATTGAAATTGATTTGGTTTTTGAAATATATAAACGACTAATCGGTGTAATAATTACGAAAGTTATTAAAGACACCGTAATCGGTTAGGGACATACTCACTGTCTAAACCGAAAACCACTTTAATAACTATACGCGGAGTATGATCCAGAATGAAGTGGTTGGAATGATGTACGTGATGACTGAAGAAAGAGAACGATAATTGATAGCCTTGACACTTGTGTCAAATTGGAAATGACTTAAACAGGAGCCGTGCCGGGCCAAATGGGGGCTATCTACCTCGAGCGAACGCGCTTCTTCGAAAACTACTCATTACTTGTTGTCGATTGGTGCACCCTTGATTTTGGGAGTGTTGTTTCGCGGTGTTGCGATCGCTTCGACGATCCGTTCTCACCAGTCCAGATCAGGCAAACGGTAGTTTCACTACCTTGGGTATTGCCTCATGTGCCTTGTCATACTTGTATCCCTATATACGCGACCACTATGATTTATTTTGTGTTATACCTATGGAGTACTCCCTGATAGCCCACTAGTTTACGGTGGAGTTTACAGTGCTGTATAGACTATAACGCTTATATAAAATGTGTTAAGGGGGATAATGGTAACGCCTTAACACTATTTTGATATCTTATATTACTGATAGGCATTATCTATTTATCGTACACTACTACATAGTAGATAGTTTAACGGATCCTTAAAGGATGGTTATTCCAAACATCCTTTGAGTTACTTGTATTTGAGTTGCTATTTCACTTGAGTTGGATTTATTGATATAAGAATGTTAATCCTGACTCGAGTGTTTTGTGTTTTGCTTTACGCTCGGGTCAGACTGAGTGTACCCGTATTCAAGACTCACCTTTGGAGTTGGAGCTTTGCTTAAAGATCCAGCCATCTATTCTGCTTTTAGTATTCGATGATTCCAGTGATGTATTCTGATTTGTATCTGATGTATCGTGTTACTCTTTCGTTGTATCTGGTTTAACTCTGATGTAACTTGTATATTTATATAGTAGCTTCATGAACTACTATCTCTTTTATTTCCACTGCAATTATTACTCTGTGTCTGTGATCTGTGATTATTTTATTTAGTGTATATGTTCAGTTTTGCCAAATTTAAATTAACAATTCGGTATTTTGAATTATTCAAGTCCGACATGTGCGGATGCGAATGGTGCAAAATATCTTGTCGTTACAAGCGCGCCATGAGGAAGAAGAAGAAAAGCATTTCAGCTGGAGAAGATAAAGCAGAAGAAGATCCAGCTGCACCTTCCTCTCCTTCTTCTCCGACCCGCCCACACCGGATTCCGAAACTAGTTATCAAGCCGGGCAAGAGTTCTAAAGGCGGCAGGAAGAAGGAGTGATGTGCTGGACTCTACTTTTCTCATTTTGCTTTTTGCATGTATCGACCGGAGATTGGGCGGATACCAGCTTCCGCTTATTGAAACCTGCATATGCACAAAAATTTCATAGTATGGAATAAAATTGTTCTTTTTGCTTATACAATTTCTTGTTAGTATATGTGTGAATGCATTTATTCATTGTTTTTGCACAAGTTTCTTTATTTACTTTATATAATATTGCAGTGAGCTCGTGGTATGATGTTTGAGCGTTATTTTTATTAATATAGCTATGTGCCCCCATACCACGGCTCATTACTATATTCTGAAAAGAATCGTACTCTTATTTTAGAAAATAATTTTTCCGTTTTTGAGGAAATATTATTTTTCTTTCAATAGAGTATGCCTTGTATCGGAGAAGTTTTCTCTTCCCTTTTTTTAGAACATTTCAACTTTCGAGGATGATCACTTTCATTTGTTTGAAAAGTGGATTCTCCTACGCGGTGAAGTGAGCTTCTAAAGAATGTTTTGGCATTTCAACTCTGGTGAAGTGGGTCTCCGAAGAGAGATTTTTGCACTTCAACTTTGGCTAAATGTGCCCTTCGAAGAGGTCTTTTTTGGCATTTCTGAGGAGTAGCATTTGGACTCCGAAGAGTGGCATTATGCTTAGTGGAGTAGCGTTGTGCCCATGGAGAGGTCTTGTGCTTCCAGAGAAGTCTTGTTTTTGTGCTTCCGGAGAAGTCTTGTGCCTCTGGAGAGGTCTTGTGCCTTCGGAGAGGTCTTGTGTGCCTTGGGGAAGGTCTTCTGCCTCCGAAGAGGGCAGTGTGTGCCTTTGGTGAAGGCCTGTGCCTACGAAGAGGGCTTGTGGTGCCTCGGGAGAGGTCTTATGCCTCCGGAGAGGTCTTGTGCCTCCGAAGAGGTCTTTATTTGATTGCCTGGAAGTTACTTTCTCACAGTTAAATGGACCCATGGGGCAGACGCAAGTTACTTAATTGGATGTTCGTTCGCACAAACGATCGCAACTAGTTAACAAAGGTCCTACGCCTTCTGGTTCCACCAACCTCTCTGTTGAGAAGAGAATTTCCATTTTTTGGCGTGCCTCCGAAGAGGTCTTTATCCTCCGAAGAGTTGCACCTCCGAAGAGGTCTTGTGCCTCCGGAGAGGGCTTTTGTTGACTAACTTGCCCATGTCTCTTCGTCGTTTGCTCATTAGCGGTCCCCTGTTATCGTCTCCGAGCCCATGTTCCCTTCTTTTTGCGAGTAGTTTGCTTCATCCGAAGAAGTGAGCTTCACTGTTAAGTGATTCCACGGGGCAGACGCGAGTTATCAAATCAGATGTCTGTTTGTACAGACGATCGTAATTAGTTAACAAGCGTCTAGTTCCTTTTCTTTTGAAAAGTGCTCCTTTGGTGGGATTATCAACCTTTTGTGTGAAGTTCATCTTATGTTGGATTTAAATTTGGAACTTTTTTGTGGCTTGAAATTCATTTATCGAGTGATTTACAGGGCTCACTTGGCCTTGTGATGGGTAAGCTTTGTTTTAATGACCTGCAATATTAAATCGATACTTTAGCAATACATTTAGAGTATTTACACATCAAAATGAAACAGGCATTTTTTAATAATAAAGAACACAGAATTTATAGTGGTTCGGCCAAGAATTGGGCCTACATCCACTTTATAGCTCTTTTATTGATCATCACTGATTTTACAATGGTTTACAATACAATTGATACATCCATAACCATTTTACAATTTCAAGCAAAGCTTTTTAAGTAAAATATGGACGCAAATGATTGCTATTCTAGGCTCTTGGGATTGGATTTCCTTCGACAGTTGTGAGTTTGAATGTGCCATCAAGAAGTTTATTGCCTATGACATACGACCCATCCCAATTTGGTCCAAATACTCCGACTGTTGTCATGATCCTCTTCAAGCCTAAGTCCCCGACTTCAAAGCTTCGTTGATGGACTTTAGAATTGAAGTGCCTTGCAATTCTTTGCTGATGGGCCGCAACTCTTAGTCTAGCTTCTTCCCTTCTTTCATCAAGAAAGTCAAGTGCTTCGAGTTGCAATTTTTCATTTTCGGCCTGGTTGAAATGAACTCTTCTGTGTGAAGGGACTTCTAGCTCTACTGGAATCATCGCTTCTGATCCGTATGCCAATGAGAATGGAGTGTGCCCAGTCGCAGTTTTATGGGTCGTTCTGTATGCCCATAGTGCTAGTGGTAGCTTATCAACCCATCCACCTTTTGCTTTTTCAAGCTGCTTTTTGATGGTTGACTTGATAATTTTGTTTACTGCTTCCACTTGCCCATTTGCCTGCGGATGAGCCACTGCTGAGAAACTTTTTTGGATTTTGAATCGCTTGCAGAAGTCCTGGAACTCTTCACTTTCGAATTGAGTACCGTTGTATGTGATTATTTTCTGCGGCACACCATACCTGCAAATGATATTTTTAGTCACAAAATTTATCATCTTTTTAGAGGTAATAGTAGCCAAAGGTTCTGCTTTAGCCCATTTAGTGAAATAATCAACGCCAACAATAGCATATTTGATTCCCGACTTGGCAATTGGTAAAGGTCCGATTAGATCTATCCCCCAAATGGCGAATGGCTATGGAATGACCATCTGTGTTAGTTCGGTGGAAGGTGCTCTTGGGATTTTTGTAAATCTCTGGCATTTGTCACATTTTTGAGAGTAGATAGCAGCATCTCGATTAATATCTAGCCAAAAATACCCATACCGGAGAACTTTCTTAGCAAGAGTTTGGCCACCTGAATGGTCCCCACATTCTCCTCCGTGTACCTCTGCTAAAATTGTCTTAGCTTCTTCCTTGGTTACACATCGGAGTAATGGCATTGAGAATCCCCGCCTGTATAATCGGCCGTCTTGAATTACATATCTCGATGCTTTTCTTAACAGCTTTCGGCGTTCTTTAGAATTTTCCGGTATGGAGCCTTTGAGCAGATATTCTTTGATCGGGGTCATCCATGACTCTTGTTCTTGAGATACAACCATGATCCAGTCGATATCCATCTCATCAGTGCTTGGAGTTGACAAAACCTCTACAGGAACTAATCCCAATAATTGAGCTTCTCCGGAGCTTGAATACTTTGCAAGAGAATCTGCTTTCATATTTTCCTCTCGAGGTATTTGGCTTATTGAATAGTGATAGAAATCATCGAGAAGTTCAGAAGCCTTGGACAAATAAGCAGGCAGATTTCCTCCTTTAGCTTGAAATTCCTTCTTGACTTGACATACAATAAGCTGAGAATCACTGAAGATTTGCAATGCTTTGATGTCCAATTCCTTTGCAATCTTTAATCCAGCAATTAGAGCTTCATATTCTGCTTCATTATTCGTAGAAGGAAATTCCAATCTTAATTCGTAACATAACGATCGTCCTTCGGGGGTTTCAAGCACAACCCCAGCTCCGGAACAGTAATCATTTCTTGAACCATCGACATATAACTTCCATTTTGTCGGGATGTCAACTGTAACCTCTTCTTCAATATCACCCTTGTCTGTGTACTCTGCAATGAAATCTGCTAAAGCTTGCCTGTTGATTGCTCTTCGGGGATGATAAGTGATGTCATATTGGCTAAGTTCAATATTCCACTTCAGAAGACGGCCCGAAGTTTCAGGGCAAAATAGGACTTGCTTTAGGGGCTGGTCAGTCAGAACTTTGATAGGGTGAGCTTGAAAATATGGCCTCAACTTTCTGGAAGCAATCAGTAGGCAATAGGCGAGCTTTTCTAGCTTTGAATAATTCATTTCTGCCCCAGTGAGTCTTTTGCTGATATAGTAGACCGGGCGCTGAACTTTCGCATCTTCCCGTACTAATGTTGCACTCAGGGCATGAGATGAAACTGCCAAGTATATGAAAAGGTCTTCGCCATTGTTGGGCTTGGAAAGTATTGGAGGCGCTTCCATGTGACGGATTAGTTCATCGAAAGCTTTCTGCCATTCAGGAGTCCACTCGAAATTTTTCTTTCCTTTCTTTAAATCGTCAAAGAAGGGGATGCATTTATCAGTGGCTTTGGAAATGAACCGACTTAAAGCAGCAACTTTCCCATTTAGGCTCTGCAGTTCCTTCTTTGTCCTAGGGGCTTTGACTTCTCTCTAAGCAGTAATTTGGGCAGGATTAGCTTCAATGCCCCTAGCGCTTACGATAAATCCCAAGAATTTCCCGGACTCTACTCCGAATTAACATTTCAAAGGGTTGAGCTTCATTCCGTATCTTCGGAGGATTGTGAACATTTCTGCTAAGTGATCCATATGGTCAACTGCTTTCTTTGATTTCACCAACATATCATCGACATAGACTTCCATAGTTTTCCCAAGCTGTGATTTGAACATTGCATTAACAAACCTTTGATATGTTGCCCCTGCATTCTTCAATCCGAAGGGCATGACTTTGTAGCAGTAAAGACCAACATCTGTGATGAAGCTCGTATCTTCCTGATCCGACCCATGCATCATAATCTGGTTATACCCGGAGTAAGCATCCATAAAAGATAATAATTCGTGCCCGGCTGTTCCATCTACCAGCTGATCAATCCTTGGCAACCAGAAGTAGTCTTTGGGACAAGCTTTGTTTAAATCTGAGAAATTGATGCATACTCTCCACTTTCCATTTGCTTTTTTAACCAGTACTGGATTTGAAACCCAATTTGGATAAGTGGACTCTTTGATGAAACCATTCTCCATGAGCCGATCTACTTCTTCCTTTAGCGCTGCTGACCTTTCTGGACCTTGGGTTCTCCTTTTCTGTTTCACAGGTGTGAACTTCGGATCAATATTCAGAGTATGTACAGCAATCTCTGGAAATATCCCACACATATCAGCGTGACTCCAAGCGAATATGTCCAGATTTGCTTTCAAAAATGATATTAGCATATTTTGGACTGCCACACTGAGTTGCGAACCCACATTTAGCACTTTGTTTGGGTCTTTAAGATCAACAGGTACTGGTACCGTTACTTCCATCGGCACCACTCTATTTTCCCCTACACTGGCTTTTCTAGGGTCCATTTCTCTCCTTGCACCACTATGCTCGCCAGTGCAGGGGCCACCCTGTATTTGCTACAAGGTTGGGTTTTTGATGCGGAGGGGGGCTGCCACATCTTTTCCCATCTCTCTCTTCCTTGCTTCTCGAAGCTCTATAAGATAACACTCCCGCCCAGCATTTTGATCTCCTTTAATGACACCAACACCATTATCTGTGGGAAATTTCATAGTTAAGCAGTACGGGGCGAGAATGGCTTTGAATGCAGCTAAACTTGGCTGGCCCAGGAAGGCATTGTAGGCAGAAAATCCATCGACAATTACAAAAGTCTGTTTCCGAACTACCTTTTTCTGCCCCTCTCCAAGTTCCACAAACAAGTCGACAGTTCCAATTGGTTGCTGCGGTTCCCCAGTGAACCCAACAATCTTTTGTGATGAAGCCTGAACATCAGCCATTGGAATCTTCATTTGATCAAATGTCTTCTTGAAGAGTATATTGCAGGAAGCACCGCAATCAACAAGCACTCGTCTTACAATAGCTGGCCCAATTCCTACAGAAATAACCAAGGGATCCATGGTTGGAGCTTCAATACCCATAGAATCCCTGGCTTTGAACACAATATCATCATTAGAAGTTTTCTGCTGTTTCAGGGGTGCAGCGTCTTCTAAAACAAAAACATCTTCTTCTGCTGGGATATATTTCAAAGCACGAGCGTATCTTTCCATCTCACCCCAGCTTCTTCCTGCTGGGTGTGGGCCTCCTGTAATCACATTGATAACATGCCTTTCAGATTCATGTGCGGTAGTGTCCTTACTCGAGCTAGATGGATGAGTAGGAGGTTGCTGCCCCTGAGCAGACGAAGTTTGGTCATTTCGGTTCCTCTTAACATACTGTTGTAGCTTGTTTTCCCTTAACAATTCTTCAATTAAGCTCTTCAAATGACGACATTCGTTGGTATCATGACCGGGTTGGTTATGAAATCGACATAATTTTCAATTTCGCATAGCACTCTTTCCAGGCTTTATCTCAGCTGGTTTAGGATACTCCACAGCATCTATGGTGGCAAAGAAGATATTCTCCGGAGTGTCGGTTAAAGGAGTGAAATCTGAGGGTTTAAAGAAGCGAGGTTTCTTTATATCCTTTTGTTTCTTCCCATCATTATTCTCCCTTTTCTGACCTCCGGAATCTTTCTTAGCTGAAGCAGCAATGTTATTTTCTACTCTTGTCGCCACCACTTTTACTGGTGCTGGAAGATTTTCTAAGCGTATGAACTCATCAGCTTTCTTATAAAATTTCTCGAGTGAATTTGGCTGCTTCATTTTCATCCATTTCCCAAATTCGCTTGACTTATTGATAGCCCGCATTAGATAAGTCAAAACCATCTGTGGTTCCGCGTTGTCGGCTTCAGCCACAGCTATATTGAAGCGATTCAGGAATGACTTAATAGGCTCTCCCGGATTCTGCTCAAGACTAGACAATGACATTATGTCTTTCGCCTTTGAAGCGTACAGTCTGAATTGCTCTTTAAACTTCCGGGTTAAATTGGAAAACCGGTCTACAGGTCGAACGGGAAGCTTGGTAAACCAAAGAAGTGCCACTCCTTCCAAGTATACCGGGAAATACCGGCACTTAATCTCATCAGTTGCCCTTGCGCCGGTCATGTGCCAATCATATTTATACAAGAATTGATTTGGGTCACTTGTCCCCCGATAAGCAGGAATGGTGGGGGGAACAAATTTTCTGGGAAACTCAACTTTTAGAATCCTCTCAGTAAACGGAGTCTTACTCGGAGCAAATCCCCATTCGCTCTCATCTTCACTTCTTTGCATGCTTTCTTTCATTATTTGCCGAATCATGCCGGAGAGATATTCCTCATTGTTTAATGACTTTGCGGAGTAGACTTCGGCCATTTTCTCGGAAGTTTGTCCAGGCAAATGTTCACGGAAAACTGGCAATGGCCTGGATCCTTCAGCTTGGAGAGGTGCCCCTTCAGCGGCACCTGATCCCCCTTGAGGAATATTTCTTCCTTCGGAGTTGTGAAGAGCATCAGCGATGTTTTGTTCATTATTTACTGGCCTTTGACTAGTCCCGAGCAAAGCATTTAACTTCTCCATCATTAGAGTATTCTGAGTTTCAATTTGCTAATACAGTCCAGACACAGCAGCATCTAACTCTTCTCGCGTCACTCCAACACTTGGAGATGCCTGACTTGGAGAAGGAGAAGTGGCAGTATTATCGTGAACATCTTCAGATCTGATAGACTTGCGTTTTCTTCCAGGAGCCATTATATCCAACAGACTTCTGGTCTTGAAAGAAACTTTTTCCACGAACTTTTGTGAAGCAATGATGACAATATTCCTGAGTTGGGTTCTCAGTGAAAGCACCAAAATGTTAACGCTGAAAATTGAACGCTAACACCCCGGTGTGTGTAGTAATGTTGTGAAAGCACCACCCGTGATACGAGAACAAGAAATAAGCAGTAAAATAGCAAAAAGTAGTAAAAGACAGCGATTTTATAGTGGTTCGGCTTAAGATCAGGCCTACGTCCACTTTGAATTCCTTTATTGCTGATTTTGGTTACAAATTGATACAATGCACTTCAAAATACGATACACTTTGAGCACAAAAACACTCTCGACTAATAGCTCAAACTTCAATGATGAAACTAGTTGAATCCGTGTCGGATGTGCAAAATTTCTCTCGAAGCTTGTTGTAGTGTCTTGATTGTTTGGAGTTCTTCAAGTGCTGGACGAGTTAAGAATTCTGCAGAGTAATGGCGCTTCAGAGAATGATCGGCCAAAAGTCCTCTCTAAGTTCGAACTCATGCTGTATTTATAATGAAATTCCAGGCTGGGTCGTAGGTCGTGACCGACCTAAGATAGGTCGTGGGTCGTGGCCGACTCATTAGGCTTGATACGCTGCTTCCAAGGGATGCGCCTATTTGTTTGGGAATATGTTACAAGTCCCAGGTCGTAGACGAGTCAACCAGATGCGGCATAAGTGTCATGGTATTGAATTTTAACTCTATAGCTTTAGGTCGTTAGGTCGGCAGCGACCTATGAGGTGCAACATGGAACATAACTTCACTTTGCTTTAGCTCGTTAAGTCGTACATCCACTTAGGTCGTTAGCTCCTTAGGTCGGTAGGTCGTAACCTGTTAAGTCGTTAGGTCGTAAGTCCTTTCCGTAGTTAGGTGGTTACTTCCTTAAGTCGTTAGGTCGTAACCTGTTAAGTCGTTAGGTCGTAAGTCCTTTCCGTAGTTAGGTTTCTTAAATCGTTGATTTCTCTCAGGTCACCAAACATCTTAGGTCGTTGACAAAACGGGGTTAACAGCCTGCTTGTAAACTTGCTTCCACCAAATCTTTTCTTCTTGTGGCCTCCTCTCCTTTGATATAGCTTGCTTCATCGTCCAACTTTCTTCAATTTCAAGATCTTGCAAACCTCATTTTCCCCATATCTTTACGTGGCCAGCAAATCATCAACCCGTGCCTCACCTCTTCTCGGCCACTGCTCAGCCTCGGCATCCCATCTCGAGCACACCCCAACCACAGCCAGTGGTCGTGCTGCCATGGACGAGCCTTGCCGCACGTCTCGGACCTCATATCAACATCCTTCCTCTCATCTTGAACCGTAAGCTTTAGACATCTTCCAGACTTATAAGTATATATATAACTGTTTTATTTATATTTTAAGTGTATATATATATATATATTCAGCAATGTATTTATTTACATAAAACATGTTTCGTTAACATTTTGGTATGTCTATATTTATAAAGTATGTTGGTGGTTGTATGGCTGTACTATTTAGTGTCTGTTGGTGTTTTTATATATTGGGGTATGATGTCAGTATATGAATTTGGTTGTACAAGGTTATATAAACTATGGAATGGTTATGATGTAAGTATAAATATATATATTTTTATCTAGTCTTCAGCTGTTGAAGTTTATATATTTTATAAAGTATATAAGTTATAAAAGTTTATATAAATCCTTATTTGATTTCAAAGTACATATATACTTGTTTTGCATATGACTATTTATAGACTTTCAAGTTTTACAGTGTGTTTGTATATAATATATATATATGTTATGTATATATTAGTAAAGATATATTCTGTAAAGTTTTGAAGGCGACATGTATATAGGGGAAATAGGTCATACAACATATAGAGATGATTTTGTTTGGCTGAATGTAAAATGGTAGAATGTTGTTATCTGTAAGCATATTTATATATATCTTATAAACGCTGTTTTTTAAAGTAATATGTATGTATGTGTTCTAAGTTGCATAAGTTTGATTGTTTGTTTATATATATAAAGTTGTCAGATTATATATATAAAGTTCTTTGTGTAGTGATGGGATATACTTTATAACAGTATTATATTACGTTGTTTAATGAATATAAGTTTTTTTTTAAATGTGTTTAAGTATATATATATTGTTAGTATGGTATAAAATGTGTATAGTATGTAAGCTTTAACCGTATGTATATATATGTGGAACGTGGGCAGAGAAACATCTATATTTGTTATTAACATTGATTTAAATGATGATAGTTTATGTAAGTATGACTATATATGTTTACTTAAGTGTATATTTTTAATTTGGAAGCGTCAAATATGTTTTGCCGCACGTATATATATGGTTACAATGCTATATATATAGTTTTAGTTTTAGTTTATATGTTGGTTTTGGGTGTCAGCATATATATAGGTATAATTTATATAAAGTAGGTTATTTGTATAGGTATATATATATGATCTGATTTAATTATATGTATATGTATGTGAATTTATTTAAAAGTATATAACCTTAAATATTGATTGATTAAAATATTGATTTAATAAAATAATACTTATAATATATATATATATATATATAATTTCTATTTCTATCGAGTCGTTTCTAATTATCTCATCGATTCCTATCTTTCAGCTTATTGTGCTTTGAGCTCGTTTGGATTGTTCGATGGTTTAGATCGTGATCCAATTCGTATCTTGTCGAGTCGTCAAAATTCTTCTAGCCTCGAAAGGTAAGCAATCACTCACGATTAATGTTCTTATATTTATTAAATTTGATTTCAATTGAAACGACAATTGAAATATGTTGATGTTAGTTATTTACATTGTTACATATATATGCCATTATCTGTATCTGTTCACCTGTGACATCTGACACCATTATTTGTTATTTATATTGATGATATATGCCTGTTACTGTTGTTATTTTATTATCATATCTGTTTTCACTCTGCAAGTTCCCTGTTAGTATAGAATTCACTATGGGTTGAAATGATACATACCCGAACGATCTGTAGAATAGGAGAAAATCGTTATGGGTTGAAATGATAAACCCAAGCGATTTTCATTGAATTGAATTTGGGATTGCGGGTTGAAAAGATATATACCCGTATATATATTTAAATTGCGGATTGAAATGATAAATATTCGTACCACTTGACCATAGGGTAGGAAATTATGTACAGACACTGTTGGTCTATATATACAAATATTTGAAAATGATTTCTATGGTTTTGAAAAGAAATATATGGTTTTGATAAATATTGATTTTAAAGATTCTTTAAAGTTGATTTAATAAAGTTGATAAATAATATGTTTAAGTATTTATTTAATATCTATATTTGTAAATATAGAGTTTATAATGATTTGAAATTGAAATTATATTTATTTAAGAATTATACTTAAATAGTTTGATTTGAAATGTATTGAATTTGAAATTTTAAAGAAGTGTTTTACAACTTGAAATTTGATTAAAGGCGACTTAAGTGGATATTTCAAACTTATATATATATATGGGATATTTTGTTTATTTAAATTTGTAAATTGAAGTTGTATTTAGATGTTATTGACATGATTAAGTAAATGTTTCAAAACTAAATAATAGTTATGTGAATTTGATATATATATATATATAAGTATCGAATTTAGTTTTGAAATGTTGAATATTTAAAGCTTTGAAATATATTGAAATTGAAATGGCTTATTTTATGGTTCAGATATGTATTTGAAATCGATAATTTGAAATGGTTTATTTAGAAACTGAATCGAGTTGAAATTGATGATTTGAGATTTGATTAAATTAAAATTTTGGAATTCGAGTTGATTTGAATCGATTTGTGAAATTTGAGAAAACTATTTTATTTTATAAAGTAATTTTAAATTATATTTAAAACTATTGATATTTTACTTTATAAATTATTTTAATATAAACTATTTTAATATAAATCATTTTTAATATAAATTATTTTATTTTAAACTATTTTAACTTATGACTATTTATATAAACTATTTTATTATATATACTAATTTTAATATCTAAACTGTTTAAAAAGGAAAGTGTTATGAATTCCAAAATGCTATAATTTCAAAGTGTTATGATTTCCAAAATGCTATAATTTCAAAGTGTTATGATTTCCAAAAGGCTATGATTTCAATGCTGTGATTTCCAAAGTGTTTTGGTTTTTTTTTTAAAAGACTATGATTTCGAAAGTGTTATAACTTTGGAAAGTGATATGATTTTGAAAATGGATATATTTGAAATGAAAATGATATTTTGGTTTTGAAGTATAAACCATTTTGAAATGACCATGGTGTTATAATAAAGATTGGTTGTTAAAGAGATCGGGATCGGATATGGACATACTCTTTGTCGATACCGAAAACCACTTTGACAACTGTGTACGCGGTGGAGTTTCCAAAATGAAGTAGGATGGTGGCGACGATCCTAAGGTATATACGTGGACCCAACTCCCGTGAGTTGGCATAAGGTGGCTAAAACAGGAGCGATCTCAGACCAGTGAGGTAGCACCTCTTATCGAACGCACTTCTTCGATACCATTCTATTACTTTGTGATTTTTGGTGGCCACCCTTGATTTGGGAGTGTTGTTCGAGGTGGAGCAGTAGTGGCTGCTATGCATTTCCATCAGTCCGTGTGCGTAATTGGTATATCTACCCTGGCATTGCCTTGTGTGCCGTGTCACCTACCATATCGATCTTTACTACGAGTTTCTATTTGTGTCGTACCTATGGAGTATCTTCTCGTAGCCTCCCGGGGTATGAAGGTACTGTATAGACTATTGGCACTATTATGTGTTAAGGGCTATATGGGTAACCCCTTAACGCTATTTAAAAGTATGTTTATTTTATATTAGACATTATTATAATAGCGCAATATTACTACATAGTAGATAGTTTAACGGATCCTTAGAGGATGGTTATCCCAAACATCCTTTGAGTTACTTGTATTTCAGTTGATATTTCACTTGAGTTGGATTTATTGATATAAGAATGTTAATCCTGACTCGAGTGTTTTGTGTTTTGCTTTACGCTCGGGTCAGACTGAGTGATACAGCATTTGAGACTCACCTATGGAGTTGGAGCTTCGCTTGGAGACCCAGCTATTTATCTATCCTGCTTTCAGTTGTTCAGTCGATTCCAGTGATGCATTCAGATTTTGTATTTGATTATTGTATTGAGACATCTATGTACTCGTGACTTTTGTTGTATCTTGTTAACTCTGTTATATATATGTAGTAGCTTCATGAACTACTATTCTTTTGTTTCCGCTGCATTATTGTTATATTACTCCGTGTCTGTGATCTGTGATTATTTTATTTACTATATATGCTGAGTTTTGCCAAATTTTATTTACAATCGATTGTTTTGAATTATTCAAGTCCGGCATGTGTTGATTTATTATCGATTTGAATGGTCCAAAATACTGGGTCGTTACACAAAACTTGCCAAACCTTATAACCTTTATAAACAGATCAAAATAGAAATCAAAGTCTTCATATATCATACTTAAATAATCTTGAGATCCATGCATAAATATACCACCTGAAATACATAGTATATGTGTACACTACCTGAAGTCATTTTGTTAAAACCAATATAATATATGTATAGTAATATTTATGTGCTGTTATGTGACGCCTCACCTCTATACCCACGCTAACCAAGAACACTACGATGTAGTGCTGTCAATTAGCACGGAGAATAAGGCTGTGGAGGAGTGACCATCCATGTCACTTCTTTGTGCGAGCACCGATATGCCAGATAGAATAGAATGCATATCATTTAAGGAGGAAGTCCGACATACCGATACAAACTCAAAGCTATCACACGGTGGCTATATATAATCTTCGGAAACAAACATAGAAATAATCATAACATAAATCAGTCACAGACATCCATATCACAAAGGCGGAAGAAGATATGAATATATATATATAACACATAAAAGTGTACATCAGAGTAGTGGTCGGAAAGATCCACGATAATACAAAGGAATAGCAACACGTGCTATACAAAAGAATAAGTACCCAACATAGAGTCTATATCTCAAATGTGTACATCCAAAAACTACTAATCTATGTAGTTAGCCAAAAGTCGGAATAATCCTAAAGAGAAGTCAAGCAGAAACACCTGTAACATCTCGGTCTGACCCGAGTATTATTTATAAGAAAATAATAAACGGATCAGTCTAGCTATAAATATCAGATGATATGGTATAAAGTAAAAGACATGGCGTTAACATGTAATAACCATAATGGCATACTACTATAAGTATGTAATTGAAAATCAACAAGAGATTAATCAATATCACAAGAATCTTCTCAAAGATAAAATGGGGTATCATACCCTAAACTTTTATTCAAAACAAGTCAATAACACATGAATTCACCAATGCATAAAAACTGATATCATATCAATGAAAATATGAGAATTGGTGAAGCACAAATTCTAGAAATCAACACATGAAATCTAGAAAATACATAAAAAGGGGGAGGCCTAACACATGAACGGGAGCATGAAAACTCACCAACGCGTATAACACATGACGAGAAGCTATCTCATGGAAGCTATCCATTAAATTTTAACACATGAACGGCCCGAAGACCATGGGGTGCTACCCCATATATGTGAGTAGAAACATCACATAAGCGGGGTCTAGTCTCCCTCGCAGACAAAGAGACATCGCACAGTTGCTAGTCTAAATCACAAAAATGATCGTCATGATCATATAGAAGTGTCGATCACACCAAGCTAGTAAATATATGAGTTTAGCTTCATGTCCCATAACCACTTGCTTAACTTAAATATTTACGAACAAGCTGTAGGTCTTCACTAGAAAATTGTCACAAAAGGGTTCAATCGAACAAGTCCAAGAGCTAACCGACGAAGTGAACGCAAGCGTTTCATACCACTCGTTTTACTAAGTCGTTTAATTCGATTTCTCATCCGAGTGAAGTAAAGGCTTGTATATACTAGTAGATTTGGAAAACGGTTTGAGAAAAAGAGCTTTGTAGTAAAATAGTGTTGAAATCGTTTTGATGAAAGATTTTTGATATTCACTACTAGTATTGAAGCCTTCACATTTTTAAAGCGACAAGTCACAAAACGATTGTTGAAGCAAATCGCATCACAAAATTTCACATTCGAAGATGTGAGAAAAATCCAAGGAAATCAGTTCCAAAGCCATCATAGTAGAAATATACTTGCGACCAGACGTGGACGAATTAAAGTGCAACGACTTTAAGTCAAATAGGTCGAACGACCTAATGGATGCAACCTAGGGGTCTAAGGGGTCAAGCGACCTAGTGGTTGCGACCTAGAGGTGTTCACGACTTAGCATTAAACAAGGCCAAACGACCTAGTAGAAAACAAGGTCTAACGACCTAACACCAAAGTGCCGAGCGACCTAGCGGGACAATGCCAAGCGACCTAGCGACTTAAATACTCGCGACCTTGCGCGTGAATCGGCCGAGCGACCTAACGACTTAAATACTCGCAACCTAGCGCGTGAATCGGCCGAGCGACCTAAGGGTCTTAACACGCGAGCGACCTAAGGGTTTAAACACGCGAGCGACCTAAGGGGTTAACACGCGAGCGACCTAAGGGTTTAACAGGTCGAGCGACCTAAAGGAAGTGAAAGGGGTCAAGCGACCTAATAGTGGTGAGCGACCTAACTAGGCTGCACATGCCGAGCGATCGAACAGGGGGGAAAGCCGAGCGACCTAAGGCCAGCGACCCAGTGCAAACGACCTAAATGCAAATAGGTCAAACGACCTAAAAGAGGCGCGACCTAAGGCCAGTGACCTAAAGTTGAATCAACCTAAAGGTCTAGCGACCTAAGGAAATGTAGGCGGAGCCATTGCCGAGCGACCTAACGACCCTGTGGCGAACGACCTATATACGTAGAACGACCTAAGTGCAGTTTTTCACCAAAAGCACTAAAAATTAGAGTTTTTCTTGCCAATCCAATCCAAACCAAAAGCAAATGTTCATACAAATGCGATAGGGAATCATTCCCAACAGTCCAATGACAGTTATATGCAGGATGTGAGATTAAAAATCTCACCTTTTCACTAAAATGGATGAAGATGAAGCTTGAAAGCAAGGAGAAGCAATCCAAAGCTTGAATCCAATATCTTCTACTTAATTGAATTTGGAGTTGAATGTTGGATTAGCAACTGAATTTGAGTTTGGAGTTTTAATTTCCCATTCCCTCCTCCATTTTTGATGAAGCTTAGATGTTTTTGCAAAGAGTGAAGTTATGAAGGGAAGAGGGTTGGGCTGAGCTAAAGAAGGTGCACTCCAAACCAAAGTCACAAGCGGGAAAAAGTAGCGAGAATTCCACTAACTCCAAACATATCGAAGTTTACACTCAAAAAGATCGCAAACGTCTTTTTGGACTCAATGGAAGTGGTCTCGAGTCCTAATTTGACCGTATGCAAAAAGTAGCTTTTTGGACTAACATCCGACTAACGATAAAATATTTAAATAAAATATTTAAATATAAAATCGATAAATATGCGGGTTGTTACATGTTAAATCCATGTTAATGCTATATTAAATCAATACAAATTTAAACTCACCATCATAATATATTTGCAGCCTTACAAGTATATATTTATATAATATTCTTTTATATAAAATTTATGTTATAGCAAAATCTATTAAAATAAAAGGGTAAATAAGCCTTTAACGTATATATACGTATGCCTTTACATATAAAAGATTATTATAAAATGCTTGTTTAGGAGAAAAACCACCAAGCAGTTTGCATGAAAGAACACAAATATAAAATCCTTTAGCAGCAAAATTTCATTCTTCACGCATGCATTCAGTTATAAAGTATAGAGATGACAATTAGTAAACATTTAACAGCCTTTTGTGATACTTACAAAACTCACTTACCAACAAAGAGAGATGACACCAAATTGCTGCTCATATGAAAGTGGGAAGAGCAGGCTATAGGGTTTAGCAACATACGATTTTCACTTCTCTTTTTTTTAGGATGAGGCTGCATGTTAGGGCCAGAGGGAGCATGGGGTAGTCTTGCATATGGTGAAGTGGTGGCTTATCGCGGGTTCAAGGAGGAAGGAAGAAGAGTTAGGAGAAGCTGCCGTTTGAAGCTCTGGTGGGTGGCGAAAATCGACAGAGGGAGGTTGAAAAGGCAGCCGAGGCATGCGTAGGTCCAATCGGCATATATAAAACTCCATATATATAACTTTATAACTTGGTTTATATGTTTCTCCAATCACAGAACAAAAGGTAAAAGAAGGAGGTGGGTGGAAAAAAGGGGACAAGTGAGGTAGGTGAAGAAAGAGGAAGACGTACAACTTCACAATTATATGTAGTCGTAGTAGTAATATATATTTTTTATATGAAGAATGTACAGGCAAAGAAATGAAGGGACCAAAACAAAATGAATGAACCAACGTAAAAAAATGGGCATAGGGAATAGATAAAGTCACAGCTTGAATCTGGGAATTGTAAAAGGTAGCAACCATTGGTTTTAACGATGGACAATTAAAAGGTCACAGGAAACCAAAGGATAAAAATTTGGGTACTGATATGACAAATCATTTCGTGGTTTCGCCGCGTACCAGGCACCGAAACACACATATGAGTATACCGAAGAGATCGGCACTACAAAACGATCAAAACGGTATATAGATATCAGTGGTACGATCCTCCAATCAAAAGTTTATAATCGGTACCGAATAAAGCTGTCAATTTGTTGAAAATAAGATAAACGGAGCAAAAGCTGCCTAAATTTGGCGAAACGAAATATGACGTCCCGCTCAGAAGATGATTTACAAATTTTCTATATAAAAATATTCAGGTTTGAAAACTATTTTATTATCATCAAATATTAACTGATTTAAATTTAAATAAAATTACACAACAGAATTAGCTTACATATTATCTGATGAAAATTTACCATTTGCTATGTTTAAGTAGACGTATTCCAAATATTAAATTTCCATTCCAAAATTTAATTATTTAAAATTTCACAAAAATCCAGTTAATTACGTTATTAAAACCTTTAAAATTTACGGGTCGTTACAAAAGTGATTAGGGAATATTTTAGAATTAAATATAATTGAAGTTAGATATTTAATTATTGATTTTATTTAAATTTATAATTTGAAATTTTATTTAAATGTTATTAAAAATGATTAAGTGAATATTTTCAAATTTAAATAAAATTTAAAGTTGAATTTTGAAATATAAATGAAATTTATCAAATTGAGTTATTGTAAATTGTTTGAATATTTAAACTTTGAAATCTATTTAATTGGAAGTGGTTTATATTTGTAGTTCAAACCTGGATTTGAAATCGATATAAATAAAATTGGTTTTAATGAGAATTTGAATTCAACCTTTAATCTTTTTAATTGAAATTGTTGAACTGAGATTGATTTAAATTGAGTTTTGGAACTTAAGTTGATTTGAATTGATTTGTGGAATTGGAAGAAACAATTCTAATTTTAAACTGTTTTCAGTATTAACTCTTTTTAATATATATACTATTTTAATATATATTATTTTAAATTTATAAACAATTTTAAATATATATATTTAAATATTTAATCTATTTTTAATATATAAACTATTTTAATCTATAACCTATTTTCAAATATAAACTATTTTTAATGTATAATTATTCCAATATATATACTACTTTCAATATTCACACTACTTAAGTTGGAACTGTTATGATTTAGATTTAATGGAGTTAAATGCGGATACTTTCATATGCAGGTTTAACCTATTTTGTGATATGATTTCAAAAGTGAATATGATTTTGAAAGTGATATGATTTTGAAATGAATATGATATTTTGATACGTAGTATGAACTGTTTAAAATGATTATTAAAGTGATTTTATAAAATGACCACGGTGTGAAACAAGTGTTTGGTTGTTAAAGAGACCGGGATCAGATATTGTCATACTCTCTGCCAGTACCGAAAACCACTTTAAGAACTCTGTACGTGGTGGACAATCCAGAACGAAGAAGGATATATGGTTTGGCGACATCTATATTGTAACGACCCTGGATTTTGGCCCTATTATTTTAATGAATATTTAATCTAATTAATTAAAAAGTGAACTTATCATTTTAAAATGATTATGACTTTTGAAATAATGGCCATTTATTGGTATGGATTTGTATTTTGAAAGGAAAATTTGATTTGGAAATTTAAAATAAAACCTCTTAATAATATTTATAATAAAATTTATCTTATATAATTAAATTAATATGCTTACTTGTTAACATCTAATGTTTGAAATAAAATCAAAGTCTATCAATATAAAATATAATTATTAAATATAAGTCAAACATATGAATATAATTTAAATATTGATAGTTAAAATACAAGTATCTTCATTTACAAGCCATATGTCTACCTGCCAAATGTATATCTTCATACAAATATTTATCTACTGCAAACATGATGATAATTATGTAAACTGATTAAGAAACAAGGCATTTAATTGCCATCATCTCAGCCTAACATTTTGTCTATTCAAAGTATTTATAAAATCTTATCAAAGATGAAGCTGACCGGTTACCACCTTAACTTGTACATCCTGATATCTTATATTTATGTGTATACATCTTCTTTTTAGTTGGTTCAGAAAAAAAGGGGAAACTTAGTTAACCTGTAAAAAAAAAAAAGAGATAAAGTTACATATATATGAATGCACTCACGCAAATCAAGTTGTACATGGGAAACAAATAGATAGGTACTTCTGTAAAAATGCAAACAAATAAGTCTAAGCTTGCAAAACAAGATAAGCTTAATAAATGCAAGCCACCATAAATCATATCAGCCTCAAATTGGAACAAAAAAATCACTGGTCAAAAATTTATACAAAAATCTTCTCAGTACAATATTTCCTGTACAAACAACTCAAACCTGTCACACTTTCTTTTTATATATGTATCACCTTCTTGTTACATTCGTTGATCAAAAAAACTATGTATCATATAAAAATATAAAATAAATGGCAAATCTGAAACTAAACACAGCAACATCATCAACAAACAAGAAACTGGAAAACAAGATTAGGCTGATGTTGTTCAAAACCCAAAAGCTATTCTCTGCCCAAAGCTTATTTACAGGTGAGTAGTTCAATCCATTCCCTCTGTTATTTGAAATTCCTGTGAGTAACCTCCCAGTTAAAGCATAAGTATTAACTATTTGTTACTTATGGATTATTAGGAATAAATATGCTTTGAACTGGAATGAATCTTCTGTGTCTATATATATATATACATAAATGGTTAATGCTACATCTCTGCTTTGCCTGTCCATGTTTTAAAATTAAAATTTTGGTAAAATATCCTTTCCACTTGATCTGATCTTAATCAAGAATTAAAGTTTAAATGAAAGTTGTTTCGTATGAATGGGTTTATGTTTAAAAAATTTAGTTAAGATAAAGGGAAACCTGAATGTCTCTGTGAGCCATAAGAATAGTATTTGTTTTTTTTTAAAATAAGTAAAATCTCAAACAAACAAGCAAATCTGGAACAAAAATTTATTCTCTGTTCAAATTACTAAGGTGGGTAAACAACTAAATTTGTTTTAAACTATGGTTTGTGATGTGAAAATTTATGCCTGTGTGTGTGATTTTGGTTGGAAACTATAGGCAGGAAATGTTGTGTGAGCATAACTAAAACCATCTGCATAAACCTGTTTACAAAATGACAGGTTTTGAATTTGAGCATAAACCAAGTACTCTTGAAAATTTCACATATAGGCTGTGAAATGTAAACAAAATAAGTTTACTTTTACTTTGATTAAGTATTTACAATCTGATTAAACATAGGAAATGGGAAATTTATCTGTAACTTAGAAATACACTGGTTTTCAGAAGAAAAGAATATATATAAATATGTTGAAAGCCAAATACCTGAATTCGCTGAATCATGATTATGACTTGAATCTACATTTGAAACTAGGATCTTTAAAATGAAATTCACAATTTTTCAGTTGTATCGAGAGTGAATTTTCGAGATAACCAGGATATGATTTGTGAGGAAATTCGGGTAGCTGGGTAACCTATGGCGATCGGGACCTTGGCTAAAGATGGAGGAAGGACCAGGGTGTTCGACAAAAATGGCGAGGAGGGTATCCGACCATCGTGGCGTTGTGGACGAAGTGGTTTAGTTTCTAAACCTAGTTTTAGTCGAGGTTGCATTTGTGGTCGATACGGTGTCGTTGGATGATCGAGTGTTACCGGGGTTCGAGAGACGGTAGCGTGGAGGCTAGAGAAGGGGTGGACGGAATTTGGGAAGCTCAGGTGGTCAGCGGTGCTGGTTTGAAGGGGGGTTTCTGGTGATGTCTGTTTTTTTTTCTTTCTTTTTGTTTTGTTTTCGAGAACAACTTGAAGGATTTCTCGAGTAGGAAGAAGAGTATATCGGGCTGGAACCCGAGTTTGTGTGAGTGCAACTTCCTCTGCTTGATTTTACCTAACACTTACTAAAACAAAAAAAAATATGTAAGGAAAGATGAGGAAAGAAACTCGAGTCAATATTCAAGCCAGTAACGGGTTAAACCCAAAGCAAGGCCGGAAACGAAAAAAAAAAAGAGTTTTATGAAAGTTAGTTCGACAATTTAAATTAAAACTGGGTTCGAACTATTTTAAGAGTGATTATGGATTTATTAATTTGTATTGTGAAATATTGATCGATAATTAAGGTTATTAATCAATAGTTAATGGATAATTTATTAGGTGATTACAGCTAAATTAATTGGTTATACTTTAATTAAGTAGTTAAATAAGGATAAGTGTTAAAGTTAATTAACATTAAAAAAAAATTTACATTAGTAATAATTCGTTTCCAGTTAGCAATTGCGGGTATATGATAAAAGTAATTAATTTGTTTTAAATTAATTAGAGATAGTATGATTAATTAATCCTTGCTTATTTATGGATGATTGAATGATGTTTGAATTCCTTGGATTATTCCTGGTATGTGATCGTGATGCTATGTGATATGATTTTTTTGGGGTCAGTGAAAATGTGGATTATCTTTCGATCATGAATTGCTATCTTGTACTTAAAACTGAATTGCATTCACTTGAACAATTTGGGTTTAGATGACAATGAATTCGAAGAGACCGGAGTCGGGTATTTGTTAATACTCGAAACCACTTCGATTCTTTACAAATTGATATGTGGAATCAATAGGCTGGTATGGAATGATTTAAGTGAATTGGGCCATTTAATCTAAGTTTTGGGTACTTAGAAATTGATATGTGAAATAAGTGATGACTATAACAAATTGTGAATTTGTAAATTTATACGAGTTACCCCGGGTTTTATGTAGTTTATGCTGTGGTATTCCATGTTAGATGGGTTTACTCACGCTGGTTTCCAGCCTGACCCGGGTGTTACTTTGATGTAATGCTCGGGTCAGACCGAGTATTACAGATTTTCAGGTAAGGACGTTCTGGAGCTTAGGAGATGAGCTGGATGGCAGGACGTATGGAGTGTTTCCGCTGTGACTATTATTTCTGTTTATCTGAGATATATTTGATTTGTATATACTCAGTGTTGTGTATGAGAGTAACTCTGATGTATTATAATTGCAAATTGACAGATATAGTATTCTTTTGTAAACTGCTATTATTTGATATTATATTTTGATCCGCTGCGAATGTGAGATTCTGTGTTTTATTTTCTGTTTCTTCTTCTATCTCTTTCTTCTTTTCCTAACTATCTGGAATTTTCGGGATCGAAAATTCCGGGTCGTTACAGTTGGTATCAGAGCAAAGGTTAAGCGAGAACCTTGGCTCTGGTGGGTATACTCATATAGATAGGGTCAATAGTACCCTAAAATGAGTTGAGTGTATATATATATATATGAGAGCGTACTTGTTATTTTCATATATAAAGATTTCAAATGATTTTTATATAAGATTATATTTGATATATAAAGCAATATTCCTTTTAATAAATATTAAGGTAATTGGTTGTTAAATCCTTGGAATCAAATAGAATAATGAGAATTAAGAGTTAATAGTAATACAACCAAATTGTAATTGAATAAAGATAAATTTGAAATGGATTTAAACTGAAATTAAACCTTGAATTTGGGGAAAAGTTTTAGAGTAAGATAATATTGAATTGGTTTCCCAGATATGATAATCTTGGTTATTATCATAAGTGGTGGTTGTATTTAATAGTGGAATGTGTGTTAATGAGTAAGCAAAATAAAATGTGTTAAGGATATAAACTTAGAGGAGTATAACTTGTAAATTAGAACGGATTTAAATTGTGAAGTTTAAACCTAAGTTTAGAAACATTTGAATTATTTCAAAGTGTTAAAAAAAAAAAGAATGAATAATATTGTTCAGAATATACTTGAATGTGATCTTATTTTAAAATAAGAAGTTGTTTGAAAACTTAAAAAGAGATTTGCCTTAAAATTAAAACCAAAGGTGGTTTAAATTTTAAAGTATAGCCTGGTGGGCTAAGGAGTAAATATGTATATATGGATACAAAGATGGTTTGAAATAAACTCTAAATGTTGAGTTTTAAATTTGGGAAAATGAGGTGTGATATCCAAGGTAATAAGTTTTTGAACTTATAAGATTTATTAATGTGAAGTTTAAAATTTGAAGTGGGAATTCAAATTTGAGTAAGTTTGGCGAGATTAAATTGAATTTAACTTAAGGGAAGTTAAATAAGTTTGGAATAAACAACCTGAATTGGAAATTTCAAGATGAAATTTAGGTTTAACTTAGGAAAGTTAAATGGGTTGATTTGGTAGGGAACTATATGTGGTCTCAGATAGGATTGAGATTTGGAATGGGTAGTGGATGATGAATGTTGGGGTAATATCTATCCCAATATTGGAATTAAATGGAATTAAACTTTAATTTTAAATTACTTAAGTAATTTTGATTTTAAAGAAGAAAAAAAAAATTTAAAACTTGAGAAAATGAGGATCACTTTGAACATTAAGATTTGAATGTTTAAAATGAACATGTAAACTGAAATGATTAAGGATTGGTTCCAAGATTGAATTTGGGTAATAAATTGAAATTCAAATATTTAATTGTTTAAAGGGGTTTGAATTATTATTTGAACTTTGAAATAAGTTAGGTAAAGATAATTTTAAATGGAATTTTAGAAAATTTGAACTAAGAATTAAATTATTTAAAGAATTTAATTGTTGAGTTAAAAAAAAATAATATTATTATTTGATTTAAGAAGTTAAACCAACATTTGAAAATTTAACTCGAATTTATATAATTCGAGATGGTTTAAAATTTAGATTTAAATTAAATTAGTTCAAACTGAATTTGATTTGAATTAATGGGGATTGTGATTTATGATGGATAAGTATAAAATTCAAATGAGAAATTTGAATTGAAATAATTTGAAATAAAATTGAAGTTGAAGGAGTTCAAATTCAAATGGTAAATTAGATTTGAGATGATTTGGAATTGAAGCTGGTTCAATTTGAAATTAATCCAAATTGATTTGGAATAATTTGGAATTGTGATTAAATTTGAATAAGTTTAAAAATCAAATGGAATTTGATTTGACTTGTGGATAATTCCACTTGAATTGGGGCTGGATCAAATTTAATGGGAAATTGATTGAAATGGAGATGGGGTATTAAACAGTTGACTCTGGACTATTTTCAAAATAAATTGTTTTAATATAAATCTGTTTTCTCAACTATTTACTACAACTTTTCTTTTTAAACCTAAAGGTATCTTAAGCTTGTTTTACAATTACTTTTGGAACTATTTAACCATTTTACAACTGATTTATAAACTGATTACTGTTTTCAACTATTTTATAAATAATTACTATTTTTCAACTATCTTACAACTACTTAACTATTTTACTATCTATTTTTCAGTTAGTAATTATTTTTCAACTACTTATCTATTTTAAAAAAAAAATTTCAAGCTATATTTCTAAATTTAAGCTGGTCGGAGATCAAACTGTTATTGATTAAATACCCAACTGAGATAAGAATGGAAGTGATAATACGAATGGGGATTAAGGCAAATGTGAATAGAGAAAAATTGATTGGACTGATAACCAATGAAGATAAATACGTAGGATGTACGTATATTATTCTATTCGCATAGTGATTTGATCCAGATTCGAGCACAGAATTTTGAGATAGTATTATCGATCCGAGTTGGAATTTTCCGCTCGATTTTCGACGGCGAACCTGGATATGGATTTTTGATTTGGTTCTGGATATTCTCTATCATAGTTGTGACTATGCAAGGAGAATGACGGTTTCTGATCAAGAAATCAGATCTGAGTCCGCACTAGGAAGTCGGGTGGACGATACTAGTTCGGAAGTGAAATTGTGTGATCGAGTGAGCGATCAGATTGGTATTGCGTACGAATGATATGGGGACATCGTACGGGTTTGAATGAAATTGGCATTAAAAATTTGTGGATAAAAACTGAAAGGATTTTTGAAATTGAAAGTATATTTTGAGAAACTGACAATGAATAAAGGTGGAAATTTGATTTTGAAGTTGTAGATAAAAGGTTATAAGATGATTTTTGAAATGGAAAATATATTTGTGAATATATGTGGAACTACAATAAAATAAATTTAAAATTTATATTTCTATGGTAGAAATTAACTTTATAGAAGTAAAGTGGAAATTGGATATTTCTATGGTAAAAATTTACTTTATGAAAGAAAGTAATTTGGTAAGCGACTTTATAGAGTAACCAAATTAAAATATTTGATTTGGACTAAAAACGAAGTTATATATCTTTGTTATATATGATAAAACTCCCCTTGTTGAATCTATTGCCAGAAGAAAGGGTTTTAAAATATTTGAAAGCATTTGAAGTATGAAGGTGAAATTTATACAAATATGAATTGATTCAAAGGTTTCTCAAGATTATTTTATATATAGATATAAAAGATTTTATGAAAATGATTTTGAGAAGGGTTTTGAGAACCTATGGATTTGGAAAGGATTTTGATTTTTGGGTAAAATCAATATTGAGATTTGGAAAAGCCCACTTTGGAAATTATCGATTTTGGGAATCGATTTTGTGTAAAGGAGCCTTATATGAAATTCATACTAGATGTATGATTTTGGAAAAATACTATATGTGTATAGTATAAAGTGTTTTGAGATTGGCTCTGGGAAAAAAGGCGCTCCCTTGAAATGAGCTTCTCAGGAGTGCCACTGGGTGGTACTGCCTTGAGCCTCTAAGGGGGAGGTTCTAAATTTGATCCTGTGAGGAGTCCGGACAAAACTAGTTCCTGAGGATTATGAGTAGTGTACCATAGCGAAAGTCGTGTGTGCCGCTGAGAGCCAGCAGTCTGCGTTTGATTTTATATCGGTAGACTGTGACACTATGGTAACATAGCGAAAGTCGTGTGTGCCGCTGAGAGCCAACAGTCTATGTTTGATTTTACATCGGTAGACTGCGACCTATGTAGGAGTGGAGAAGTTTCATTTCGACAGCGTAATCGTGAGGCCGCTGAGAGCCTGCAGTTACATGGACTTTTGCTGCGACGGCAACGTAACCCTGGATGTAACTGCGATCTGTCGTGGGTTCTATGGTGTAATCAGTTACATGGACTTTTGCTGCGACGGCAACGTAACCCTGGATGTAACTGTGACCATAGATGGGTGTGATGATTTCCAGAGCATTCTCACCAAGGATGTTTTCTCTATTTTCAAAACTGTTTTCTATATTTTCTATAAAATTATTTTCCAAAGTATTTTCACTGGATGTTGAAATGAGTCTGCTGAGTACTTACAGATTTTCAGTCCTACGCCTGATCAACGTATGACCGAATTTCTATGAGAACGAGGGTGGACTTGTCAAAGCATCGAGTTATAAAAGTATTTTTATAAAACTGTTTTAGAAATATTATATAGATTTTTAAAGTAGATTAATAATGATCAAAGAAAATTTATCTAATTTTAAGCATTTTAATAAATCTGGCTTCATTTCTTTTCGAGGACGAAAAGATTCAAAGGGGGGAGGAATGTAACGACCCTGGATTTTGGCCCTATTATTTTAATGAATATTTAATCTAATTAATTAAAAAGTGAACTTATCATTTTAAAATGATTATGACTTTTGAAATAATGGCCATTTATTGGTATGGATTTGTATTTTGAAAGGAAAATTTGATTTGGAAATTTAAAATAAAACCTCTTAATAATATTTATAATAAAATTTATCTTATATAATTAAATTAATATGCTTACTTGTTAACATCTAATGTTTGAAATAAAATCAAAGTCTATCAATATAAAATATAATTATTAAATATAAGTCAAACATATGAATATAATTTAAATATTGATAGTTAAAATACAAGTATCTTCATTTACAAGCCATATGTCTACCTGCCAAATGTATATCTTCATACAAATATTTATCTACTGCAAACATGATGATAATTATGTAAACTGATTAAGAAACAAGGCATTTAATTGCCATCATCTCAGCCTAACATTTTGTCTATTCAAAGTATTTATAAAATCTTATCAAAGATGAAGCTGACCGGTTACCACCTTAACTTGTACATCTTGATATCTTATATTTATGTGTATACATCTTCTTTTTAGTTGGTTCAGAAAAAAAGGGGAAACTTAGTTAACCTGTAAAAAAAAAAAGAGAGATAAAGTTACATATATATGAATGCACTCACGCAAATCAAGTTGTACATGGGAAACAAATAGATAGGTACTTCTGTAAAAATGCAAACAAATAAGTCTAAGCTTGCAAAACAAGATAAGCTTAATAAATGCAAGCCACCATAAATCATATCAGCCTCAAATTGGAACAAAAAAATCACTGGTCAAAAATTTATACAAAAATCTTCTCAGTACAATATTTCCTGTACAAACAACTCAAACCTGTCACACTTTCTTTTTATATATGTATCACCTTCTTGTTACATTCGTTGATCAAAAAAACTATGTATCATATAAAAATATAAAATAAATGGCAAATCTGAAACTAAACACAGCAACATCATCAACAAACAAGAAAGTGGAAAACAAGATTAGGCTGATGTTGTTCAAAACCCAAAAGCTATTCTCTGCCCAAAGCTTATTTACAGGTGAGTAGTTCAATCCATTCCCTCTGTTATTTGAAATTCCTGTGAGTAACCTCCCAGTTAAAGCATAAGTATTAACTATTTGTTACTTATGGATTATTAGGAATAAATATGCTTTGAACTGGAATGAATCTTCTGTGTCTATATATATATATACATAAATGGTTAATGCTACATCTCTGCTTTGCCTGTCCATGTTTTAAAATTAAAATTTTGGTAAAATATCCTTTCCACTTGATCTGATCTTAATCAAGAATTAAAGTTTAAATGAAAGTTGTTTCGTATGAATGGGTTTATGTTTAAAAAATTTAGTTAAGATAAAGGGAAACCTGAATGTCTCTGTGAGCCATAAGAATAGTATTTGTTTTTTTTTAAAATAAGTAAAATCTCAAACAAACAAGCAAATCTGGAACAAAAATTTATTCTCTGTTCAAATTACTAAGGTGGGTAAACAACTAAATTTGTTTTAAACTATGGTTTGTGATGTGAAAATTTATGCCTGTGTGTGTGATTTTGGTTGGAAACTATAGGCAGGAAATGTTGTGTGAGCATAACTAAAACCATCTGCATAAACCTGTTTACAAAATGACAGGTTTTGAATTTGAGCATAAACCAAGTACTCTTGAAAATTTCACATATAGGCTGTGAAATGTAAACAAAATAAGTTTACTTTTACTTTGATTAAGTATTTACAATCTGATTAAACATAGGAAATGGGAAATTTATCTGTAACTTAGAAATACACTGGTTTTCAGAAGAAAAGAATATATATAAATATGTTGAAAGCCAAATACCTGAATTCGCTGAATCATGATTATGACTTGAATCTACATTTGAAACTAGGATCTTTAAAATGAAATTCACAATTTTTCAGTTGTATCGAGAGTGAATTTTCGAGATAACCAGGATATGATTTGTGAGGAAATTCGGGTAGCTGGGTAACCTATGGCGATCGGGACCTTGGCTAAAGATGGAGGAAGGACCAGGGTGTTCGACAAAAATGGCGAGGAGGGTATCCGACCATCGTGGCGTTGTGGACGAAGTGGTTTAGTTTCTAAACCTAGTTTTAGTCGAGGTTGCATTTGTGGTCGATACGGTGTCGTTGGATGATCGAGTGTTACCGGGGTTCGAGAGACGGTAGCGTGGAGGCTAGAGAAGGGGTGGACGGAATTTGGGAAGCTCAGGTGGTCAGCGGTGCTGGTTTGAAGGGGGGTTTCTGGTGATGTCTGTTTTTTTTTCTTTCTTTTTGTTTTGTTTTCGAGAACAACTTGAAGGATTTCTCGAGTAGGAAGAAGAGTATATCGGGCTGGAACCCGAGTTTGTGTGAGTGCAACTTCCTCTGCTTGATTTTACCTAACACTTACTAAAACAAAAAAAAATATGTAAGGAAAGATGAGGAAAGAAACTCGAGTCAATATTCAAGCCAGTAACGGGTTAAACCCAAAGCAAGGCCGGAAACGAAAAAAAAAAGAGTTTTATGAAAGTTAGTTCGACAATTTAAATTAAAACTGGGTTCGAACTATTTTAAGAGTGATTATGGATTTATTAATTTGTATTGTGAAATATTGATCGATAATTAAGGTTATTAATCAATAGTTAATGGATAATTTATTAGGTGATTACAGCTAAATTAATTGGTTATACTTTAATTAAGTAGTTAAATAAGGATAAGTGTTAAAGTTAATTAACATTAAAAAAAATTTTACATTAGTAATAATTCGTTTCCAGTTAGCAATTGCGGGTATATGATAAAAGTAATTAATTTGTTTTAAATTAATTAGAGATAGTATGATTAATTAATCCTTGCTTATTTATGGATGATTGAATGATGTTTGAATTCCTTGGATTATTCCTGGTATGTGATCGTGATGCTATGTGATATGATTTTTTTGGGGTCAGTGAAAATGTGGATTATCTTTCGATCATGAATTGCTATCTTGTACTTAAAACTGAATTGCATTCACTTGAACAATTTGGGTTTAGATGACAATGAATTCGAAGAGACCGGAGTCGGGTATTTGTTAATACTCGAAACCACTTCGATTCTTTACAAATTGATATGTGGAATCAATAGGCTGGTATGGAATGATTTAAGTGAATTGGGCCATTTAATCTAAGTTTTGGGTACTTAGAAATTGATATGTGAAATAAGTGATGACTATAACAAATTGTGAATTTGTAAATTTATACGAGTTACCCCGGGTTTTATGTAGTTTATGCTGTGGTATTCCATGTTAGATGGGTTTACTCACGCTGGTTTCCAGCCTGACCCGGGTGTTACTTTGATGTAATGCTCGGGTCAGACCGAGTATTACAGATTTTCAGGTAAGGACGTTCTGGAGCTTAGGAGATGAGCTGGATGGCAGGACGTATGGAGTGTTTCCGCTGTGACTATTATTTCTGTTTATCTGAGATATATTTGATTTGTATATACTCAGTGTTGTGTATGAGAGTAACTCTGATGTATTATAATTGCAAATTGACAGATATAGTATTCTTTTGTAAACTGCTATTATTTGATATTATATTTTGATCCGCTGCGAATGTGAGATTCTATGTTTTATTTTCTGTTTCTTCTTCTATCTCTTTCTTCTTTTCCTAACTATCTGGAATTTTCGGGATCGAAAATTCCGGGTCGTTACATATATGAGGTATGAACGCAACCCTAACTCCCACGAGTCAGCTTGATGTGACTAAAACAGGAGCCACGCCGGGCCAAGTGAGGTCGCACCTCCAATCGAGCATGCTTCTTCAATACCATTCTATTACTTTGTGATTTGATTTGGTGCACCTTTGATTAGGGGAGTGTGTCTCGAGGTGGGCGGTAGTAGCTCCTATGCATAACCACTAGTTTGGATCTGCAAAACGGTAATATCCAATCCTGGGCATTGTCTCGTGTGCCTTGTCATATGCCATATCGAGCACATTACGAGTTTGGTTTGTACCGTACCTATGGAGTGCCCTCTGATAGCCCTCCTGTAAAGACCTGGTATTTTCAATCATTCGCATCCGCACATGTCGGACTTGAATTGCTCAAAATATCAGATTGTTAATTTAAACTTGGCAAAAACTCAACATATACAGTGTTAACGCTGAAAAGTGAACGCTAACACCCGGTGTGTGTAGTAGTAATGTGAAAGCACCACCCGTTGGTACGGGAACAAAATATAAACTGAAAATAGCAGAAAAGTAAAGAGACAACAATTTTATAGTGGTTCGGCTCGTAATTAAGCCTACGTCCACTTTATATTCTTTTATTGCTGATTTGGTTACAAGTTGATACAATGCACTTCAAAACACGATACACTTTGATCACAAAAATACTCTAGACTAGTAGCTCAAACTTCGATGATGAAACTTGTTGAATCCGTCTCGGATGTGCAACAATTCTTTCGAAGCTTGTTGTAGTGTCTTGAATGTTTGGAGTTCTTCAAGTGTTGAACAAGTTAAGAATTCTACAGAGTAATGGCGCTTCAAAGAATGATCGGCCAAAAGTCCTTTTCTAATTGGAGTTCGGGCTGTATTTATAGGGGTGATTCTGGGTGTGATTTCATCTCTAAGTCTTAGGTCGTGGACGACCTAAGATAGGTCGTAGGTCGATAAGTCATAGGTTGTGGATGGGTTAAGGTTAAGGTAAGTTGTAAGTCGTTGGCGACTTAGTGGGCTGGTAGGTTGTGAGCGACCTAGAGAAATGCGGCATAGGGAGCAATGTTATAGGTCGTGAGCGACCTAAGGTATGTCGTAGGTCGCACTGCCTTTTGAACCAGTTAGGTCGTTGATCTTCTTAAGTTGTGAGTGTTTTAGGTCGTTGGAGAAGTTAGGTCGTAGATACCTTTAGGTCGTTAGGTATGTTAGGTCATGAAGCTCAGAAGTCTTTAGGTCGCGGACTTTTAGGTCATGGAGTTTTTAGGTCGTGATACTTCATAAGTCGTGAGTGTTTTAGGTCGTTGGAGAAATTAGGTCGTAGATACCTTTAGGTCGTTAGGTATGTTAGGTCATGAAGCTCAGAAGTCTTTAGGTCGCTGATCTTCTTAAGTTGTTAGGTCATGACATTCCACAGGTCGTTAGGTCGCTAAGCTTTTAGGTCGTTAGGTCACGAAGTGTTTAGGTCGTTAGGTTGCGAAGTGTTTAGGTCGCAGATTTTTAGGTCGTTAGGTCGCGAAGTGTTTAGGTCGCAGAGTTTTAGGTCGCTCAAAAACAAGGAGTTAACATTTGCCCCTCGAAGTATACGCCTAGGTCGTAGGTCGTGTGCTTCGATCTAACTTTGTTAGGTCGTGAGCGACCTAAAAACCTTGCTAACTCGCGTGCCTATTCACCTTCCTCTCTCAGCCCCCTATAAATTTGTTAGGTCACTGCTTCCTCTTCACTCACCTGCTTCGATTTTCCGCTTTGCTATTAACAGAATTTTGTGATTTCAAAGACGAATTCAAGTTAATCATTCAACGATTCATCCTCGCTATTAGATTACGTAAGCATCTTCGATTTTTATCCATTCCACGATCACCATCGAACCACGAATTCTAATCTCCGGACCAATTTTGTACGCCATGCTTCACTTTGAGTTGCGTTGTGATCGATTTCTGATCGTCATTTGTTATTGTTGTTGTTGTGATTCACGAGCGCACAGTAGTGGACTAGATTTATGATAGATCAGAGACATGTTGAATTGTTTTTGAATGATTTGGTGGAATGAAAAGATGATGAATTTTATGAAGAGGATGATGGATTTCGTTGTATTTGCGATAACGGGTTATCAGGTCTGGTGAGTTATTGCGTGGAGAGGAAGTTAGCGATGTAGTGAAGTTGAGCAACTTAAAATAATTCACGACCTAAGGAACTTTGCGACCTAAGGAAAGCTCCGACCTATGCTAGGTCGCTGAACGACCTAAGACTTGCACAACCTAAGACTTGTACAACCTAACTTCCTCGTGAGCTAACCTGCTTGAGACAGTTGAGCGACTTAACTTATCAACGACTTAATCTTTTTGCGGCAAAGCTTTAGGTCGCGGCCGAGTTAGGACTTTGAGAAATTTGCGTTGCCCAGAACCTCTTGACTTGCATAGTGCGACCTAAGAAGTTTCCGACCTATACTAGGTCGTGAGCGACCTAAAACTTGAACTGTTTGGACTTGATTGTTTTAACTTTAATGTTAATAACCTGTTAAACACCACATTTGCAGAAAAACGGGACAAATATACTGCCATTGACTGCCCACATCGAATGCCAGATTAGTCAATAAAAAATAATCAACTTTAAATGAACTTTGTGAATGAAATGCTGTGAAACAACAAATTCAAGTGAAGTATTAAAGCAAAGTTGAAATAATCAACAAAAGCTGATTTGTTTGCATTAACACAGCACTGTACTTGGACTTAAGATAACAAGTCTTGAAACTTTATAATCGACAAATGTCAACTAACTTGATTTCAGTTATAGTTGCTTGTTATTGTATTAGTTTTGCACAACACTTCACACTTTTAGGAAACGTGCACCTTCATATTTGAATATCCAGTTCCTTGTGTAGAATGGCATCTCAACAAGAAGATACAGGACCAGCTGGAGAAGCTTTTCCGATTGCTAATCCATTGATTGATCCTCCGGAAAGGACTTCTACCACCTTGAGCCATAAAGTTTTCAAACAATTATGTATCCAGTTCGGCATTGCCGAAACAGATGCTTTATTTCCTGGATCAAACGATACTGCTGACAGGCCACCTCTTGGTTTTGTAGCGGTTAATCGTCAGATGTGTTTAAGTGGAGCGATTCCTCCCTTTAATGATTTTCTCCGACAGATTCTTCTTCGATTGACTATCTCTCCCTTCCAGCTGCACCCCAACGGCTATGCCATAATAATGGGGTTGTGTGTGCTGTTCAGAAGAACGCTTAACCGTCTTCCAAGTTTTGAGGAGATTTGCTATTTGTGCACCTTTGCAAAGAACAAAGATCACCCTTCGATTATACTTGTAAGAGGCGCGAGAAACTGTAGATTGATTCTAGACTTGCCCGATAGTGGACATGGGTTTTTGAGTCAATTTTTCTTCGTCCGCTGTCCACCGGGATTCTATGCTGTTTGGAGAGTCGGAAGTAAGATTGCCTTTCTTCATTCACTTCATTTTCTGAACTTCTCAAAAACTCGAATTGTCAAATGTTTAACCTCGTTCTTTACTTTTTGTAGCACTTCCTCCTCCACTTCGAGATCCCAGCCATAAGTCAACCTTAGAAACTTTGAGTGATGTGGTTGTTGAAGGGAGAAGCGCCAAATTTTTGCTGAAGGACGAGTTTTTGCATCAGTTCGGACTTCTACCTTCTTCCCATTCTACTCAGCCTCATGAGGTCCCTGATTCTCCAGTAAAGACATCAGATGCCCGAGCTCCTGCTGGAGAACTTACACCGAAAGAACCTACCACTGAGACCTCACTGGTGAAGTGTTCTACTTTTACTGATATTGCGGGGTCGTCCGACAAATTTGCACTTGCCCCAGTTACAGAGGAAGAAGAAATTCCTCGTCGTTCTAAAAAGACGGCTGACGTAGAAGCTGAAAAAGAAAATTCTGCCGGGCATAACGGCGATGACACTTTTGATGGGTTGAGCGATCTGATGATAACTTCACAGGAGCTTTTTAAAGATGACATTTCAAAAGCTATTTCTTCTGTTGTCGAGGCGACTTCCTCTTTACATCAAATTACGATGCCTGTTACACAAGTCGCCACCATTCCCACACCAAAGAGTGGTTTGTAGTCTGACGCGCGTAGTTCACACGCCACACACACTTAGAATCTTTTTGGCACTTATACGCACTTAACTTCTTTATTCTCAAAAATTTTAAGACTTGTCTTTTTTTTTACTTTCAGATTCTTCGATGGGGCGAAGTGGCTCATATTATGACAAATTCAGGCACCATGGAAGCCGTGAGAATTATAATTTTAGGAGCTATCTTACTGGCCCGAGGGAAACAGATGAAGAAAGAGCTGCTAGAAAAGCTCATGAAAGGCGAACTTATGAGGAGTAGCAAAGAAGAAGAGATGATCGACACGACTCTTCTCACAGAAGCGATGATTCTCATAAGAGGAAATCCCATGATGATAAGGGGAAAGGCCACATTGCTCTGTAGAAAGTCCATCTGATTCTCCTGCTCTCCAGAAATCCGACATTCAAACGATTATCAACAGGCCTCAGTATTAAGTAAAGGATGCTCCTCCCACACTTCAGAACCAATTTCCAAATTGGTGTTTAAAAGGAGTTTGCTTTGATTTAGACTTGGTTCCTATTGACAAGCAGGCCATGCTGAAGAATCTCGATGCTGTTAAGCTTGACATTGAGAGAATGTCTGGATGGCAAAAACTGGTTGATGAGCTTCAAAGGGTTAATCACATGAACCTTGAAGCCATGCTGACCATGGAGAATGATAAGTCAGAATGGGATAAAATTTGTAAGCAGCACGATGCTGAAATGAAGAGCATCACTGATGACTATGGGAGACTTAAAGCCGAAGTTGAAAGACTAAAGAACGAGCTTACCACTTCTTCCACTTCTTATTCGAAAAAGGAAGAAATGCTCCAAAAGCAAGTTCGAGATGCCCATGCTGCTCAGCGAGATGCTGAAGCAAAACTTGAAGCGGAACAGCATGTTACTGAAAAATATCGCAACGATGTCGTCCAACTTAGGGAGAAAGTTAGCTCCCATGATTTGGAAATTACAAGGCTGCAGTCTCAACTGTTAAAGGCTGAAAGAGAGCGTGATGAAGCTATCGCTGGCAGAGTTGCAGCCGAAGAATCTCATGTGGCTACTAAAGCCAATACCAGCTCTACTTTGTTCGACTTTTACATGCACAGCGTCCTGGGGCGCGGAAGCCTCTCGTTTTTAGGGCCGGACTATGAAGTCACCTTGGCTGAAGTATGGGAGGCGATAATCGATATGCTTGGTGGTGCCGGTTATGCCGAAGCAGATCTTGAAGCAACTTATTTAGATGAAAATGCCCGTGCTGCACTTGTTAAGGGAAAGGAGCAGCTTGCCCAAGCGCGAGCCGAAGCGACGGGAGAGAAGCATTCCGAAAAAGAAATACTTCTTACTATCCCTGTTCGTACTTCGGTTTCAGCTGATGTTGATATTATTGGCTCCGGTTCACACTCTTCACCTCCTGCTAAAGTCGACAAAGAAATTGTGACCACTCCCACCGAGGAAGAGGCCCTGGAAGATATTGAGGCTCAGAAATTCGAGATTGATCTTGCAAAGCCAACCTCTCTAGGTAACTTTGATGTTGAACCAGGTCAAGCGGACTACTTGTTTGCTTCAACCGAGTTTGATGAATTTCTCGATTGTTACTTAAGTCTCGATGAACCAATATCTTCTCTTTTTTCGTAGAATACTGATTTTAACTTCTTTTCTTCTATAGCGGAAGCACCGAAAGCTGCGCAAACTTCTCCTTCTTCGGCTGCCGTTCCTCCTTCTTCTCAAGTTACTCCTTTTTCTGCTTCTCAACCAGGATCGCAAGAAGAGAAAATAGAAGCCCTCAAAGACTTGGACGATCCGGTTGTTTTGCAAGAGCAAAAGACTGGGGAACTTGAAGAAGGCGAGAAGACTCCAGAGCAAACTTATGATGACGACACAAAGCTTTCTGCGTTTTTTACCCCAGGCAGTGAGTCTTCTTCGAAGAGGAAAGGGAAGCACGCCATGAGGAAGAAAAAGAAAAGCATTTCAGTTGGAGAAGATAAAGCAGAAGAAGATCCAGCTGCACCTTCTTCTCCTTCTTCCCCGACCCGTCCACACCAGATTCTGAAACTTGTCATCAAACCGGGCAAGGGTACTAAAGGTAGCAGGAAAAAGGAGTGATAAGCTGGACTCTACTTTTCTCATTTTGTTTTTTGCGTGTATTGACCGGAGATTGTGCGGATACCGGCCTCCGCTTATTGAAACCTGCATATGCAAAAATTGCAAAAAATTTCATAGTATGGAATAAAATGGTTCTTTTTGCTTATACAATTTCTTGTTAGTATATGTGTGAATGCATTTATTCCTTGTTTTTGCACAAGTTTCTTTATTTACTTTATATGATACTGCAGTGAGCTCGTGGTATGATGTTTGAGCGTTGTTTTTATTAATATAGCTATGTGCCCCCATACCACGGTTTTACTGCAATATTCTGAAAAGACTTGTACTCTTATTTTAGAGAATAATTCTTCCGTTTTGAGGAAATATTATTCTGCTTTTAATAGAATACGCTTTGTATCGGAGAAGTTTTCTCTTTCTCTTTCTTTTAAAAGAACACTTCTACTTTCAAGGATGATCACTTTTATTTGTTAAAAAGTGGATTCCCCTACGCAGTGAAGCGAGCTTCTAAAGAACGTTTTGATATGTTTCTCAGAAAGTTATATTCTATCGTTGAATGGATCCACAGGACAGACGTCAGCTGTTTTATCGGATACTGGTTTGCACAAGTAATCATAAGTATTCAGCTGCGGCCTGGAATCTTCTTTTTGAGAAGATGCCCCTTTAGTTGTTCCATCAATGAAGTTTTTGGATGTGCCTTGTTAAAGGGCTTTGTTTAGCATTTCACTATTAAGAGTAAAAGTGTGTCTCCGAAGAGGGCTTGTTTGATATGCCTTTGGGAGAGGGCTCCTCCGAAGAGTTGTGCCTCCGAAGGGGGCTTGTGCCTCATTAGAGGGCTTTGGTTTGGACTCCGAAGAGTATCACGAGGACTCTGAGGAGTAGCATGGACTCCGAAGAGTAGCACGTGAACTCGGAGGAGTAGCATTTGGACTCCGAAAAGTAGTAGTTGGAATCCGAGGAGTAGCATGGGGACTCTAAGGAGTAGCATGGACTCCGAAGAGTAGAACGTGAACTCGGAGGAGTAGCATTTGGACTCCAAAGAGTAGCAGTTGGACTCCGAAGAGTAGCACGAGGAATCTGAGGAGTAGCATGGACCCCGAAGAGCAGCACGTGAACTCGGAGGAGTAGCATTTGGTCCGAAGAGTAGTAGTTGGACTCCGAAGAGTAGCATGGGGACTCTGAGGAGTAGCATGGACTCCGAAGAGTAGCACGTGAACTCGGAGGAGTAGCATTTGGACTCCGAAGAGTAGCAGTTGGACTCCGAAGAGTAGCACGAGGACTCTGAGGAGTAGCATGGACTTCGAAGAGTAGCACGTGAACTCGGAGGAGTAGCATTTGGACTCCGAAGAGTAGCAGTTGGACTCCGAAGAGTAGCACGAGGACTCTGAGGAGTAGCATGGACTCCGAAGAGTAGCACGTGAACTCGGAGGAGTAGCATTTGGACTCCGAAGAGTAGCACGAGGACTCTGAGGAGTAGCATGGATCCCGAAGAGTAGCACGTGTACTCGGAGGAGTAGAATTTTTGCTTGTGTCCTACCATCTTTTTCCTGGCGATTCCTCGTTATTACTTCAAGTGCATGTTCCATCGTTTCGCAAGTTGTTTGCTTTTTGCCAGAGAAGTGTACATTATCGTTGAGTGAATCCATGGGGCAGACACAAGCTACTTTACCGGGCGTTTGTTTGCACAAACGACCGCAATTGGTTAGCCAGGGTCTGGAATCTTCTTGTTGAGAAGATGCCCGCTTTGGTGGAATCACTAACTGTTTGAATAGCACTTCTTTTGAAGGAGTTGAATTTTGGAACTTTTGGGGCTTAGCATTCATTTGTTGAGTGATTTGTAGGAATCGCTTGGCTTCGTGATGATTTGAATAGGTAAGCTTTGCTTTGATAGCCTGCAATGTTAAATCGACATTTAGCAATATTTTAAAAATACTTGCATATCGAATTGATACAGGCATTTTATAGTATTAGAGAATACAAAGTTTATAGTTCTTTATTATTGATTCACACTGATTTCTCAGTGGTTTACAATACAAGAGTTATACATCCGACATCATTTTTACAAATTTAAGCAATGTTGTTAAGTAAAAATTGGATGCAGGTGATTGTTGTTCTAGAATCTCAGGATTGAATTTCCTTTTCCGCTGGAATCATTGTTTCTGATCCATATGCCACTCAGAATGGAGTGTGGTCAGACGCTTGGTGAGGACCCCCTGTGACCATATTAATGACAAGCCTCTCAGATTCCTGCGCTGCAGCTTTGTCTTCTGAGCCGGACTGATGAGTAGGAAGTCTTTGCCCCTGAGTGGATGAGGTTGGGTCGACTCTGTTTTTCTTCACATACTGTTGCAGCTTATTCTTTTTCAGCAACTCTTCAACCACGATCTTTAATTGGCGACATTGGTTAGTGTCATGGCCAGGTTGATTGTGAAATTGACAGAATCTCCCATTATGCATTTCCCCCCTCCCCATCTCAGGTGGTTTGGGATACTTGACAACATCCTTTGTTGCGAAGAAGATATTTTCCGATGTATCAGTTAAGGGAGTAAAATCTGAAGGATTAAAGCGGCGAGGTTTCTTCTCATTCCCTACTTCTTTCCTCCGTCATTTTCCCTTTTCTGGTTTCCAGATTCTCTTTTGTTATAAGCAAGATCATTGTCCTTGACCTCGACAACAACCACTTTCGCTGGTGCAGAGAGGCTCTCTAAGCGCATGAATTCGTCGGCTTTTATATAAAACTTCTCAAGTGAATTTGGTTCCTTCATTTTTAACCATCTTCCGAATTCACTTGATTTGTTGATGGCTCGCAGCTGGTAGGTCAGGATCATTCGAGGCTCAGCATTATCTACTTCGGCCAAAGATATGTTAAAGCGATTCAAGAAGGATTTGATAGATTCACCGGAAGCTTGTTCTAGGCTGGACAGTGACATTATATCCTTGGCCTTTGTAGCATACAACCTGAACTGTTCCTTGAATTTACGGGTCAAATCAGAGAATTGATCCACTGATCGGACCGGTAGCTTTGTAAACCAGAGTAGAGCCACTCCTTCCAAGTACACTGGAAAGTATCGGCATTTAATCTCATCTGATGCTCTTGCACCGGTCATGTGCCAGTTGTACTTATACAGGAAATGATTAGGGTCACTTGTCCCTCTATAAGCCGGGATAGTAGGAGGTACAAATTTTCTTGGAAACTCTACTTTCAGGATCCTTTCGGTAAACGGAGTTCTGCTTGGTGCAAATCCCCAATAACTCTCATTTTCTTCCCTCTGCATGCTATCTTTCATGATTCGGCGAACCATCCCTGATAGGTATTCCTCATTGTTTAGAGGCATCGCTGGGCAGACATCAGCCGTTCTTTCCGAAGTTTGCTCGCGAAAAGTCGGCTGCGGTCTTGGTCCTTCAGCTTGGAAAGGTGGCGCTTCGGCAGTGCCAGTTGCTCTTTGAGGAATATCTTTCTCTTGAGAATTATGAGCATTTTCAGCGAAGACTGTTTCATAATTTTCTGGTTGCCGATTTGCCCCAAGTAGAGCATTTAACCTGTCCATCATCAAAGCATTTTGGGTTTCCATTTGTTGGTATAATCCCGACACTACGTCGTCTAATTCAGCCCTTGTAACTCCGACGGTGGGAGTTGTTTGATATGCTATTGGGGAAGCGGAGGTTCCCTCATGAGCATTTCCGGATCTGGTAGATCTACCCTTTCTTCCAGGAGCCATGATCTCAGATAAACTTCTGGTCTTTAAGGAGATTCTTTCAACAAACTTTCGCGGAGCAATGGTGAGAATATTCCTGAGTTGGGTTCTCAGTGAAAGCACCAAAATGTTAACGCTGAAAAGTGAACGCTAACACCCGGTGTGTGTAGTAGTAATGTGAAAGCACCACCCATTGGTACGGGAACAGAATATAAACTGAAAATAGCAGAAAAGTAAAGAGACAACAGTTTTATAGTGGTTCGGCTCGTAATTAAGCCTACGTCCACATTATATTCTTTTATTGCTGATTTGGTTACAAGTTGATACAATGCACTTTAAAATACGATACACTTTGATCACAAAAACACTCTAGACTAGTAGCTCAAACTTCGATGATGAAACTTGTTGAATCCGTCTCGGATGTGCAACAGTTCTTTCGAAGCTTGTTGTAGTGTCTTGAATGTTTGGAGTTCTTCAAGTGTTGAACGAGTTAAGAATTCTGAAGAGTAATGGTGCTTCAAAGAATGATCGGCCAAAAGTCCTTTTCTAATTGGAGTTCGGGCTGTATTTATAGGGGTGATTCTGGGTGTGATTTCATCTCTAAGTCTTAGGTCGTGGACGACCTAAGATAGGTCGTAGGTCGATAAGTCATAGGTTGTGGATGGGTTAAGGTTAAGGTAAGTTGTAAGTCGTTGGCGACTTAGTGGGCTGGTAGGTTGTGGGCGACCTAGAGAAATGCGGCATAGGGAGCCATGTTATAGGTCGTGAGCGACCTAAGGTAGGTCGTAGGTCGCACTGCCTTTTGAACCAGTTAGGTCGCTGATCTTCTTAAGTTGTGAGTGTTTTAGGTCGTTGGAGAAGTTAGGTCGTAGATACCTTTAGGTCGTTAGGTATGTTAGGTCATGAAGCTCAGAAGTCTTTAGGTCACGGACTTTTAGGTCGTGGAGTTTTTAGGTCGTGATACTTCATAAGTCGTGAGTGTTTTAGGTCGTTGGAGAAGTTATGTCGTAGATACCTTTAGTTCGTTAGGTGTTAGGTCATGAAGCTCAGAAGTCTTTAGGTCGCCGATCTTCTTAAGTTGTTAGGTCGTGACATTCCATAGGTCGCTAGGTCGCTAGGTCGCTAAGCTTTTAGGTCGTTAGGTTGCGAAGTGTTTAGGTCGTTAGGTCGCGAAGTGTTTAGGTCGCAGAGTTTTAGGTCGCTCAAAAACAAGGAGTTAACATACAGTAAATAAATAAATCACAGAATCACAGACACAGAGTAATACAATAATACGTAGCGGAATAAATAAATAGTAGTTCATGAAGCTTCTATATGAACATCAGAGTTAGAAATAAAATACACAGAATGTCTCTAATGCAGTGAAGTGATGCAGCTCAGGCCAGAGAGGAAGGCTTAAGTCGTCCCCGACTTAAGGAAACAGGTATGAGTCGTTCACGACTCAACGAAGACGAGGAGGTAAGTCAACCACGATTTATGGAAGAGGATGACATAAGTCGTCCACGACTTAAAGACAGAGCCATAAGTCGTCTACGACTTATGAAGAAGGATCCAGGAAAAGCAACACAAGTTGAGAACAAACAAGGGATAAGTCGTCTACGACTTAAGAGAATGGATGAGTCGCTGCCGAGTTACGACTTAGTTAAGTCGCCTGAACTATCTACCGAGTTATGCAGAAAGAAAACAGAGCAAACTGTTGAAGTGTTAGGTCGCGAACGACCTAACGAGTCAAGCTATAAGTCGTTGAAGATAGGGGCCGTGGATCTTTCCTGCCGACTTAACCTGAACCGTTGACCCTTAAGTCGAATAAAGTTGGTTATCTTTAAGTCGCGAAGCACTGGATGTCGTTGATATGTCTGCCGAGTTAACCTCTGCCTTTGATTTCCTTTAAACGTTGGTCTGGGATGCCGCTTGTTCTTAAGTCGCGTGAAGCCTGGTGCGTTGATTCTGCTGCGAGATAATCTTTGCCGTTGTTTGTTAAGTCGTTAAGGTCTTATGTCGTAAGTCGTTCTGTACGTATGTTTTTAAGTCGTATGTTTTGAAGGTCGTATGTCGTCTTTGTCATGAGTCGTTCTGTTTGTTAAGTCGCTGAAGGCAAATGTTGTAACTGTGGTCTTAAGTCGCCACCGAGTCATGATAGGTCGTAGGTCGGAAGCTATAACTCGGATCCGACTTAGTACTTGTAATATTTTTGTTGTTTTGTGTGAATTGTAAAATGCCTATAAATAGGCCGAGAGTCTCATTTGTAAATGGTTGTTGATTTTTGAATAAAATTCACTTTTGATTGCTGTGTGCTTTCATCTAAATTGGTAGTTGAGTGTAATCTCCTATCTCCTCTTTCGGATAATCGAGTGCGCTTGATCAACACTTGAAGAATTGAAGATCTTTGAACCCGGTATCGTGCGCGATCAACGAGTTCGAGATAGCTAGAGTTCGGTATCTTCGGATCAACGAATTCGGGCATTTCAGTATCCATCAATCCATCGATTGTTACTTCCACCGATTGAAGTTTGTTTTGAATTATCCGCTGCGTCAGTTTTTGTTATCGGAGCCTGTTCTAGCCAATCATAGCTAGATCGAGACTTGGAGCCTAATCATTTTGAAGTTTGGCCGTGAGCAAGTGAAGTTGTCCGAGAATTTGAAGAAGTGGGTCGTGCATACTTTTGAAGTTTGAAGTTTAGATTTGTGATTTGAGAAGTCGTGTTCATCGTGTTCATCGAGATTTGCAACAAAGTGGAAGTTTTCGATCCGTTTCATTTTGGATCAAAGTTCAAAAGGTGTTTGAATTTGAGAATTTGTGAAGTATTCAATCATGCCACCAAGGAGAGCCAATTGACATCAAAACGTTGAAGCTTTGTATCGAAGAGAAGAAGCTGATGAGATGGAGCAAAGAATCAATGAAAATTTTAGTGAGAAGCTTAACGAAGGAATTGGTCGGTTAGAGAAGCTTATGACAGAAATGAATCAAAATCGGAGAAGGGTTTCACCTGAATCTAACCATGGGGGAAGTAGAGTCTCACCACATTCAAATCGAAACAGAAGTGTTGAAAATGATCAAGGGCATGGGAGGAACGTGAATGATCGTGAACGGAGGAATGTAGATAGAAGGGATGATGGTGGTAGACGTGAAGGTAGTAGAGATGTGGGTGGACGAGATAGACAACGATATACATCTGACTTTGAAGAGGAGTATGATGGTGGTAGTGTTCGAGGACAAGGACGTGGACAAGGAAGAAATTACTCTGAGTATGATCACAAGTGGGAGTCGGGGATGAAAACGGAAATTCCTGAATTCAAGGGTGGTATGCAAGCAGAGGAGTTTCTAGATTGGATGGCTAATGTAGAGGAGATTTTTGACTTCAAGGAAGTTCCAGAATATCGTAGAGTGAAGTTGGTCGCTACGAGGCTGAGGGGTAGAGCTTTGGCATGGTGGCAGCAAACTAAGCTTACACGTGAACGGATGGGGAAGTCAAAGGTTGAATCTTGGGAGAAGATGAAGAAATTAATGAAAGCGACATTCTTACCTTATAATTATCAATCGCTTATGTATCAGAGGTTGCAGAACTTGAGACAAGGAACAAAGTCTGTGAATGACTATGCTGATGAATTCTATCAACTGATTGCAAGAAACGATATTATGGAGACGGAAGAGCAACTGACATCTAGATTCATTGGAGGATTGAGAATGCAGATTCAGGATATGGTTAATATGTTTGATCCCAGATCTGTAGCGGAAGCACACCAAAAGGCATTGGCTTGGGAGAAGCAGGGTAGACGAGGAGGAGGTGTGTTTACAAATTCCAACAATCCGATGAAGGGAGTTAGTGGGAGTTCGAATGTTTCAAAAGCTGTTGCAAAACCAGTTGTGAATGAGGTTGGGAAGGCGAAAGTTAACAATGGTGTCAAGTGTTACAATTGCCAAGAGTTGGGCCACAAAAGTAATGAATGTCCAAAGCCGAAGAAGAGAGCGATGATAGCGGAGGTTGAAGATGAGGATGAAGAAGCTGAATGTTCCAATTCACCACCTGATGAGGAGGAAGAAGAAGTGTCGGGAGACGAAGGTTATAATCTCATGATGAAGAGGTCATGTTTAACACCAAAGCAAGAGGAGGATTGTAGTTGGTTGAGGAGCAATATTTTTCAGTCAACATGTACTATTCTGGGGAAAGTTTGCAAATTTGTTATTGATGCTGGAAGCTGTGATAATATAATTTCATCAGAGGCTGTGAAGAAGTTGGCGTTGAAGACTGAGAAACATTCGAAACCTTACAAGCTAGCTTGGTTGAGGAAAGGCGGGGAGGTGAAGGTTGGACGAAGGGCTCGTGTGAATTTTTCAATTGGAAAGAAATACAAAGATGAAATCTGGTGCGATGTGGTAGATATGGACGTTTGTCATTTGTTGCTGGGAAGACCATGGCAGTATGATAGAGCAGTACAACATGATGGGCGTACCATCAGTTACAGTTTCATGTTTGAAGGCACAAAGATTACTCTAGTTCCAAAGAAACGACAACAGGAGGAAAACAAGTTGGAGGAGATTGAAGAACTCAAAACTTTGTTAACTTTGAAGGAGTTTGTGAAGGAAGTAGAGGAGGAGCCGGAAGTGTTCTTGTTGATTGGACGAGAGAGTCAAGAAGTGGTGGAAGTACCAGAAGAAGTAAAGCCAGTACTGGAAGAATTTGACGATGTATTTCCAGAAGAGTTGCCAATGGAGTTACCGCCGTTGAGGGACATTCAACATCAAATCGATCTTGTTCCAGGAGCTGCGTTACCTCACAGACCACATTATCGAATGAGTCCAAAGGAACATGAAGAGTTGCGGAGGCAGGTAGAGGAATTGCTTGAACAGGGGCGTGTGCAGGAGAGTTTGAGTCCTTGTGCTGTACCAGCTTTATTGGTACCCAAGAAGGATGGGACACGGAGGATGTGTACGGACAGTAGAGCATTGAATAAGATCACAGTCAGATACAGATTTCCAATGCCGAGACTTGATGATTTATTGGATCAAATCAGTGGGTCCGTAATCTTTTCTAAGATTGACTTGAAGAGCGGTTATCATCAGATTCGCATTAGACCAGGGGATGAATGGAAGACAACATTCAAGACAAGGGAAGGATTGTATGAATGGCTGGTAATGCCGTTTGGTCTATCGAATGCACCAAGTACATTTATGAGGGTGATGAATCAAATTTTCCGACCATACATTGGGAAATTTGTTGTGGTTTACTTTGATGATATTTTGATCTACAGTGCTAGTACAGAAGAGCATATTCAGCATTTGAAGAAAGTGTTAATTATTCTTCGTGAAGAACAATTCTATGCTGCTACAAAGAAGTGTGTCTTTATGGCAAGGAGTGTTTTATTTTTGGGGTATGTTGTTTCAGAGAAAGGAATACAGGTTGACCAAAGTAAAGTTGAAGCTATCAGAGATTGGCCGCAGCCCAAGACGATAACGGAAGTTCGTAGTTTTCATGGGTTGGCTTCATTTTATCGAAGGTTTATTCCACACTTTAGTAGTGTGATGGCACCTATTACAGATTGCATGAAAGGTAAATAGTTTGCATGGACAGAGGAAGCAGGGAGTGCTTTTGAGAAGATCAAGGAGTTGTTGACGACAGCACCGATCCTAGCATTACCAGATTTTCAGTTGTTGTTTGAGTTACATACTGATGCGTCAAAGGTTGGAATTGGAGGAGTGTTGAGTCAAAGGGGTCGTCCTATTGCCTATTATAGTGAGAAGTTGTCAGGAGCAAAGAAGTGATACAGTACATATGATGTGGAGTTTTATGCTGTGGTGCAAGCTATCAAACACTGGAGACATTATCTATTTCAGAAAGAGTTTGTTCTGTATACTGATCATGAAGCTTTGAAGCATTTGCAAGGGCAAGATAAGATTTCCGCGAGACATGCATCGTGGATTGCATATTTACAACAGTTTACTTTTGTTGTCAAACACAAGTCGGGAGTGACGAATCGTGTAGCTGATGCTTTAAGTAGGAGGAGTCATTTGCTGACTACAATGAAAATTGAGGTGACTGGGTTTGAATTATTGCCGGAGCAGATTGCAGAAGATTCTTATTTTAAGAAGTTTGTTGAAAGGGACAATGACGGGAAGACTGATGAGTTTTTGATGGTTGATGGTTTTCTTTTTAAGGGAAATCGATTGTGCATACCGGAGGGTAGTCTGAGAATGAAGATTATCAAGGAGTTACACGAAGAAGGACATGTTGGGAGAGACCGTACTTTACAGTTGATTTCACAGTCTTACTTTTGGCCATCGATGAGGAAAGAGGTGGAGAAGTTTGTGGAGCGTTGTCATATTTGTCAGGTTTCGAAAGGAACTGCGACTAATGCTAGTTTATATATGTCGTTGCCTGTGCCTGTAAAACCATGGGTGGATATCAGTATGGATTTTGTTTTGGGTTTGCCTAGAACTCAAAGAGGGAATGATTCTATATTTGTTGTGGTGGACAGATTTTCGAAGATGGCACATTTTATTGCGTGTAAGAAGACGGCGGATGTTGTTCATGTTGCTCAGTTGTTTTTCAAGGAGATCTATCGACTTCATGGATTGCCAGAATCTATTGTGTCGGATAGAGATACTCGATTTCTGAGTCACTTTTGGTTGAGTTTGTGGAAAATGGTGGGAACGAAGCTGAAGTTTAGTAGTGCTTATCACCCGCAAACGGATGGACAGACCGAGGTTGTGAACAGATCATTGGGAAACTTATTGAGGTGTCTTGTTCAAGATAATCTGAAGAGTTGGGATATGAAGTTATGCCAGGCGGAGTTTGCCCATAATCATGCTGTGAATCGTAGTACTGGGTTTAGTCCATTCCAGATTGTTTATTCGAGCTTACCGAAGGGACCATTGGATTTAACGGTAGTGCCACAATCAAAGAAGACAGTTAAGAAAGCTGCTGATTTTGTTGAAGGGCTGATGGAATGTCATAAAATCGTTCAAGAACGATTAGAGAAAGCAAATGAGAAGTATAAACAATCTGCAGATTTGAAACGACGAAATGTTGAGTTTAATGAAGGAGATATGGTTTATGCAGTGTTAACAAAAGATCGTTTTCTGGTGGGAGCGTACAATAAATTGAAAGCACGAAAGATTGGTCCAGTGGAAATCTAAAAGAGAATCAATGAAAATGCTTATAAATTGAAACTGCCAGATGATGTGTATACGTCTGATGTGTTCAATGTTAAACACCTAGTACCATATCATGGGAGTGAGTTTGTTGGGAAGGAAGACGGTGCAAATTCGAGGACGAATTTCTCTCAAACTGGGGAGGATGATGCAGCTCAGGCCAGAGAGGAAGGCTTAAGTCGTCCCCGACTTAAGGAAACAGGTATGAGTCATTCACGACTCAACGAAGACGAGGAGGTAAGTCAACCACGATTTATGGAAGAGGATGACATAAGTCGTCCACGACTTAAAGATAGAGCCATAAGTCGTCTACGACTTATGAAGAAGGATCCAGGAAAAGCAACACAAGTTGAGAACAAACAAGGGATAAGTCATCTACGACTTAAGAGAATGAACGAGTCGCTGCCGAGTTACGACTTAGTTAAGTCGCCTGAACTATCTACCGAGTTATGTAGAAAGAAAACAGAGCAAACTGTTGAAGTGTTAGGTCGCGAACGACCTAACGAGTCAAGCTATAAGTCGTTGAAGATAGGGGCCGTGGATCTTTCCTGCCGACTTAACCTGAACCGTTGACCCTTAAGTCGAATAAAGTTGGTTATCTTTAAGTCGCGAAGCACTGGATGTCGTTGATATGTCTGCCGAGTTAACCTCTGCCTTTGATTTCCTTTAAACGTTGGTCTGGGATGCCGCTTGTTCTTAAGTCGCGTGAAGCCTGGTGCGTTGATTCTGCTGCGAGATAATCTCTGCCGTTGTTTGTTAAGTCGTTAAGGTCTTATGTCGTAAGTCGTTCTGTACGTATGTTTTTAAGTCGTATGTTTTGAAGGTCGTATGTCGTCTTTTTCATGAGTCGTTCTGTTTGTTAAGTCGCTGAAGGCAAATGTTGTAACTGTGGTCTTAAGTCGCCACCGAGTCATGATAGGTCGTAGGTCGGAAGCTATAACTCGGATCCGACTTAGTACTTGTAATATTTTTGTTGTTTTGTGTGAATTGTAAAATGCCTATAAATAGGCCGAGAGTCTCATTTGTAAATGGTTGTTGATTTTTGAATAAAATTCTCTTTTGATTGCTGTGTGCTTTCATCTAAATTGGTAGTTGAGTGTAATCTCCTATCTCCTCTTTCGGATAATCGAGTGCGCTCGATTCAACGATTGTAGAAGCCGATTCGCGGAATCAAGTGCGCTTGATCAACGCTTGAAGAATTGAAGATCTTTGAACCCGGTATCGTGCGCGATCAACGAGTTCGAGATAGCTAGAGTTTGGTATCTTCGGATCAACGAATTCGGGCATTTCAGTATCCATCAATCCATTGATTGTTACTTCCACCGATTGAAGTTTGTTTTGAATTATCCGCTGCGTCATGAAGTCTCCAGTACAATAGATGACCTCTCTGAACAAATCAACTAGAAAAGCTGGAAGCTGAGTCGATAGTTGGATCTCCAAACGAAGCTCCAAACTCCAAAGGTGAGTCTCAAATGCTGTATTACTCAGTCTGACCCTAGCATAAAGCAAAACACAAAACACTCGAGTCAGGATTAACATTCTTATATCAATAAATCCAACTCAAGTGAAATATCAACTGAAATACAATTAACTTAAAGGATGTTTGGGATAACCATTTTCTAAGGATCCGTGGAACTATCTACAATATAGAAATATACACTATAACACCGTGGTCATTTCGAATTAATTTATACTTCAAAACCAAAATATCATTTTCATTAAATATAAATATTTCCTCAATTTCAATAATTGATTCAAATCAACTCGATTTCCAATTCAAATTTAATTCAATCTTGATTTATCCATTTTAATTCAATCCAGTTTCTAAATAACAAATTTCAAATATATTGATTTCAAATACAGATCTGAATCACAAAATAAACCATTTAAATTCCAATATATTTCAAAGCTTTAATATCCAACAATTTCGAAGTTAAATTTAACTGTTTCATATAGCTCTTGATTTAACTTCATTTATTATTTAATCAGGGAATATTCACTTAATAAATTCAATATCATTTAACTAGCCTTAAGTTACATTTTTACTAAATATTTCCTTAAATTTATTTAAACAATAAATATTTATTAAGTTACTTAAATCAAACCCAAGTTATAAATAATATCTTAAATCTCAATTTCAATAAGTTTCAAATCGGTTTAATTAAATAAAATTATCTTCCCAACCTTAACTTGTTCAAATTATTACCGAAATCTATTTTGAAACATAAATTTAAATACTTAACCATATTATATGTATTAAATCAATCTTAATTAAATTAAATATTATTATTAAATCTATATATATATATATATCATTACCATTTATATATAATAATTTAAGAATCAACATTTATTAAAACCATATATTTCTTCCCAAACCCATAGGGTTTATTTTTAAAATATTTATATATATGGACCAACGGTGTCTGTATATATATCCATCATATGGTTAAGTGATATGGATATTTATCATTTCAATCCGTAATTTAAATATATACAGGTAGATATCATTTCAACCCGTAATCCCAATTTAATTCAAATGAAAATCGCTTGGGTTTATCATTTCAACCCATAACGATTTTCTACTATTAAAGTCCGTTCGGGTATGTATCATTTCAACCCATAGTGAATTATGTACTAACAGGGAACTTGCAGAGCTATAACAGATAATATAAAATACAACAACAGACATATTGATGCAGCGGAATATACGAAAAATGGATACAACGATGAAAGTAGCAATTGATGGAATGAAAAATATCGAATGGCCTAAATTCGTTTATCCGAAGATACCGAATTCTAGCTATCTTCATCACGTTGATCGCGCACGATGCCGTGAAAGAAGATCTACAATTCTTCAAGCGTTGATCAAGCGCACTTGATACCGCGAATTGGCTTCAACGATCGTTGATTCGAGTGCACTCGAATAACCGAAAGTGGAGATAGGAGATCACACTCAACTACCAATTTAATGAAAGCACAAAGCTAACAAACAAAGTTTATTTCAAAATCAACTAACTATTACAAATGACACCATCCGCCTATTTATAGGCTTACAACTCAACACTACTCCACTCGACAACACATAGGTCGGAGACGGCCTAAGAGGGTACACGACCTAACATTGGCCGCGACCTACGACATATGTACAGAACGACATATGAAAACACTTTACAACACATTACATCACTCAGGTCGGCAATGACCTAACACAGACAACACTTAGGTCGTGAGCGACCTAACACTTATTACAACACAGCGACTTAAACACATTACACACAACACAGTACAACATCACATAAGGTCGAGCGACCTAAATTAGACAGCATCACCACTCGGGAACGACTTAAGGTCAACGACCTAAGTCAATGCGGCATACGACTTACGACCTAAGGCGGTTGTGGCTTAAAATTGACCCGACTTAAGGAAATTGGCATATGAGAGTGCGGCATATCTTCATAGCGACCTATCTTCCATCGACCTATCTTCCAGCGACCTATCTTCCAGCGACCTATCTTCCAACGGTATAAGATCGAGCGACCTATCTTCCCATGATTTATGGTAGGTCGTTTGCGACCTAAAGAAACGGTATGCGAGTTAGGTCGTTTGCGACCTACTGAAGCGACATGTGAATTAGGTCGTTCGAACTTCTTAAACCACAACTCGTTACCTCTTAGCTCGTTAGCTCGTAAGTCGATAGGTCGTTCGCAACCTAAAGCATGCGACTTATTACAGCGTGTTGCAGTCTCCTCCTCTTGCCTCTAGTTAGGTCGTAATTCCTTATCTTGCGACTCGTTAGGTCGCTCTTGACTCAAGAGCTCGTTAGGTCGCTCACGACCTAACACTTCATCAATCTGGGCTGCATCATCCTCTCCCGGTTGAGAAAAATTCGTCCTCGAATTTAAAATTTCTTCGACTTTGACATTCTCGTCCTTGTGAAACAGTCCCAAGTGTTTGATATTGTCAATATTTGCAATAGGAAGTTGAGCCGGCAAACTCAACTTACAATCATTCTCACAAATTTCTTTCATAATTTCCAAACAACCCATTCCACCGGCATCCAGCTTGTTGTACATACCAATAAGAGATCGTCCAACCTTCAAGTAGATAGATTCGTTGCCACTTTGCGTCTTCATCAAACACAATACAGAGTCCATATTCACGTTCACCCATGATCTAGTATGTATAGGTAATGACATACATAATCTTGACTTCGTCGTTGTCTCTTTTGAAATTTGATAATTCTAACTCTCCTGAACAAGCCTTTCAACCCATTTCCTTATTGACGGCCCAAAACAAGTTGTTGCAATCAACCGCATGGTATGATCACAGTTCTCATGTCTTTCTGCATGTAAGTCTTTGATAACCCTTATTCGCCAAGTATAACCAGGAGTATACAATTGCCTTCCTTTAAACAGAAACCCATCAACCAATCTTCTCAACTCTACCTGCTCTGTCGGATACATATGATTACGTGGCCTATATGGTACAATAGCACTTGACACTTGATTAACATGATGTATGTTCCTCAGTGGCTGTAATTCTTCGGGCAACTCTGTAGGAGCTACAAGTTTCACATTCCTTCACCACTGGCTTAACCTCTTTGATAATTCCAACACTTCCACTTGTTTCATTTTCATTCAACAGGAATACTTCTGTGCTATCCTCCACTTCTTTAACAAGCTCTTTTGTAGATTGTAGACTAGTCGAATCAACCTCCTTCACCAACAAATTACCCTCTTCACCTTCTGACTTACTTTCTTCATCCTCATTCAACTTTGCTGGTTGTGACTTTTCAACCTTATGTTCGTCAAACTTCGTTGGTTGAAAATCATCAACTTCATCTTTATCAAACTTTGGTGGTTGAAAACAATCGACTTCATCTTCCACATCAACAAATTCCTTTAAAGACAACAAAGTCTTTAGCTCCTCAATTTCCTCCAGTTTGTTTTCACTCGGTTGATGCCTTTTAGGAACCAAAACGATTCGTGTATCCTCGAACATAAAACTGTAGCTGTTGGTGCGACCATCATGCTGCACAGCTCTATCGTATTGCCATGGTCTCCCCAACAACAGATGACAAACATCCATATCGACCACACCACACCAAATTTCGTCTTTGTATTTCTTCCCAATGGAAAATTTAACACAAGCTCTTCGATTAACCTTCACTTCCCCTCCTTTCCTCAACCAAGCTAATCTGTAGGGGTTTGGATGTTTCTCTGTTTTCAACGATAATTTCTTTACAGCTTCTGAAGAAATAATATTATCACAGCTTCCTCCGTCAATCAAAAATTTACAAACCTTCCCTAGAATAGTGCATGTTGACTAGAAAATATTGCTCCTCAACCAACTAGAATCATCTTCTTGCTTTGGTGTTAAACAAGATCTCCTCAACAACAAACTACAACCCTCATCTCCAGACAATAATTCTTCTTCTTCAATTGGTATAGAATTGACACACTCTACCTCTGCATTTTCATTCTCAATTTCCGCAATCATTGCTCGCTTCTTGGGCTTTGTACATTCATTGCTTTTATGGCCAAACTCTTGACAATTAAAACATTTGAGATTACTATTGGCCTTTGCTTTGCTGGCTTCATTCACAATCAGTTTACTGATGACTTTGGAAACATCCACACTGTTACTAACATCCTTGTTCTGGTTGTTGGAATTTGTAAACACACCACCTACTCTCCTTCCTTGCTTCTCCCAAGCAAGTGCTTTCTGATGTGCTTCGGCGATAGATCTTGGATCAAACATATTCACCATGTCTTGAATCTGTGTTCGCAACATGCCAACATACCTAGCTGTTAGCTGTTCCTCTGTTTCCATAATATCATTCCTCGCAATCAATTGGTAAAACTCATCTGCATACTCATTCACTGATCTCGCCCCTTGTCTTAGGTTCTGCAAACGTTGATACATAAGAGATTGATAATTGTGCGGCACGAAAGTAGCTTTCATTAACTTCTTCATCTTATCCCAGGTAACAACCTTTGACTTTCCCATTCTCTCCCGTGTAAGTTTAGTCTACTACCACCATGCCATAGCTCTCCCTTTTAATCTCGTAGCAACCAACTTTACTCTTCGATCCGCGGGAACTTCTTTGAAGTCAAAAATTTCCTCAACATTTGAAACCCAATCCAAAAATTCCTTCGTTACCATTCCTCCCTTGAATTCTGGAATTTTAGTTTTCATCCCCGACTCCCATCGGTGATCATCCTCTACAACCCGATATGCACTTCGTACTTGGTCTCGATCTCGCGAATGCATACTACATCTACCACCATCTTCATCAAAAACAGATGTACTTCGATAACGATCTCGACCACCCACATCTCTATGATCACGCATATCTCTTCGACTTTGTCTTTCATCATCATGGTATGGTTCATGTTCAAACTCACGTGTAGTTCTTCTCTCTTCATCTCTATACTCATGATGTTCTCTTCTCATTGAAACTGAAGATTCTCTTCTTCCTCGGAAAGATTGTGGCGATACCCTCCTCGCTTCCGTAACCGATGGCGAAACTCTGTTTCCTACATGGTTCGAGACTGGCGATCTCCTCCGTTGACTTTGATTCATGTCATTCATCAGTTTCTCTAACTTCCCAATGCCTTCATCAAACTTTTCATTGATGCGTTGTTCCATTTGCTCGGCTTCTTCTCTTCTATACAACGCTTCAACATTTTGATGGCGATTAGCTCTTCTTGGTGGCATGATTTAAAACTTCACAAACACTTCAATTCTCGGTTTGGACTTTCAAAATGATACCAAATGATGCACGGCCTTCAACTACAAACTCTCGGCCTTGAATAACAAAGTGATGTAGAGCTTGAACTCTTGAATAAGAATTGGCTCCAAGACTCGGCTTAGCTATGATTGGCAAAGTCTAGCTCTGATACCAAACCGATGCAGCGGAATATACGAAAAATGGATACAACGATGAAAGTAGCAATCGATGGAATGAAAAATACCGAATGGCCCAAATTCGTTGATCCGAAGATACCGAATTCTAGCTATCTTCGTCACGTTGATTGCGCACGATGCCCTGAAAGAAGATCTACAATTCTTCAAGCGTTGATCAAGCGCACTTGGTACCGCGAATTGGCTTCAACGATCGTTGATTCGAGCGCACTCGAATAACCGAAAGTGGAGATAGGAGATCACACTCAACTACCAATTTAATGAAAGCACAAAGCTAATAAACAAAGTTTATTTCAAAATCAACTAACTATTACAAATGACACCATCCGCCTATTTATAGACTTACAACTCAACACTACTCCACTCGACAACACATAGGTCGGAGACGGCCCAAGAGGGTACACGAACTAACATTGGCCGCGACCTACGACTTATGTACAGAACGACATACGAAAACACTTTACAACACATTACATCACTTAGGTCGGCAACGACCTAACACAGACAACACTTAGGTCATGAGCGACCTAACACTTATTACAACACAACGACTTAAAAACATTACACACAACACAGTACAACATCACATAAGGTCGAGCGACCTAAATTAGACAACAGCACCACTCGGGAACGACTTAAGGTCAGCGACCTAAGTCAATGCGGCATACGACTTACGACCTAAGGCGGTTGTGGCTTAAAATTGACGCGACTTAAGGAAATTGGCATATGAGAGTGCGGCATATCTTCATAGCGACCTATCTTCCATCGACCTGTCTTCCAACGACCTATCTTCCAACGACCTATCTTCCAGCGGTATAAGATCGAGCGACCTATCTTCCCACGATTTATGGTAGGTCGTTTGCAACCTAAAGAAACGGTATGCGAGTTAGGTCGTTCGCGACCTATTGAAGCGACATGTGAATTAGGTCGTTCGAACTTCTTAAACCACAACTCGTTACCTCTTAGCTCGTTAGCTCGTAAGTCGCTAGGTCGTTCGTGACCTAAAGCATGCGACTTATTACAGCGTGTTGCAGCCTCTTCCTCTTTCCTCTGGTTAGGTCGTAATTCCTTATCTTGCGACTCGTTAGGTCGCTCTTGACTCAAGAGCTCGTTAGGTCGCTCGCGACCTAACACTTCATCAATCTGGGCTGCATCACATATATCATCAATAATAATATAATATAAACAACAGGATATGGTGTCATATCCCACAGGTGAATAATTACAGATAATAGCATATATAACAATTTAAATAACTACAGCAGCATATTTCAGTTGTCGTTTCAATTGAAATTAGATTTAATAAATATAAGAATGTTAAATCGTGAATGATTACTCACCTTTCGCGGTTAGATAGATTTTGACAACAGAACAAGTTACAAATTCCAAAGCAAAGCAGGATTGGCACGAATTTGACGAGCAAAGCTGATAAATAGGAATCGATGAGAACAATCAATCAGTTGATAGAGACAGAAAATATATGCATTATTATTATTGCTATTATTATTATTTATAAAAATCAATATTAAATTTAAAACACTTATTTAATCTATGAAATTTTCTTTTAAACAATACTTAAAACCAATGTAAATTTTGAAAATCAATTATACATACATAAGTATTCAAAAGATAGTTCTGAAACAAACTATAGACCACACGTTATGTATAAATCAACATATATACATTATATACGTAAACTAGACTTTATTTAAATTATACTATATATGTACTTAGATTTATAAATCCATAATCATATATAACAATATACTTATAATATAATATACAGTAATAACCTATACCTCCTTTTTTTACATACTTTACAAAAAAAACTGACACAATATAATATATATATACAACTCAAAAACACGTACATATAAAGACCTCTAAATTTATACATTATACAAAACTTATACACCATTACACTATAACAGGTAAACAAAAATATTTGATAGATTAACATGTCACTGTACACATCAACAAGGCATATATAAATTAATATGTATATATAACAACTTTATAATAAAACATATAAATTTTCGTAGATAATATAACTATGACCTATAATTATATATATACAAGAACTAGTATAGTATAACCTTTAACAACCGGCTAGTATATATTTAATATACTTACAAAATATATAAACACACTTAATTATAAAACATATATTTCATATAGCAAACAAAATTTTATAAATAAATCGAGATAACAAAATATAGATAAATAAATATATATATATATATAGTTATAGTTATAAAATGCACGCACATCTATATATATAACATACGTTCCAAATCAAGCATGTACCAAGAACTAACTTTACAAACATTTTATATATGAACAACTATATATATATATCTACTCACGAAACTACTATAAAATAATATATATGTGGTGCTTGAAGTTTACATTAAAATTTAAACTATTATAAACTCTTGTATACCTTTTACTTTATAAAGCAGCATATACACTATGTATGAAATATAGATGATACTTATATAATACTTATATACTATTTCAATATACTTATATAATACTGACGTATATAAATAGATGGACATACCATACTACAAATATATATAACAAAACAGTATCTATGAAAATATAAATCTGGAAACATACGTACGGTTTCAGGCAAAGTTGCTACGATGAGGAGGCCAGGATTTGATGAGTTGTTTTGGCAACAGGATGGACGTGTAGGTAGGAGATGTGGAGACGAGGAGGAAGGACAAGTGAGGTCGCGGCTGTTGTGCCTTGCGTGTGAAAGAAAAACGGGCGAAGCGGGCTGTGGTGAGGAGAGAGAGTGGGAGGCAGTGATGGATTCGATGGGTAGAGAGGCCGGAGATGGTGGCGTGCCTGTCTCGGGTGGATGCGGAGGTGGTTTCGAACTAAATTTTTGTTATTTTTTTTCTTCTCTATAGTAGTTTAGATTTGCAGAAGAAAAGGATGGAGTGAGCAGAGGAGAACGAATGAGAATAATGCAACAGTGAACACTTGAGCAGACCGAAAGTCACGAATAAGTATAAAGTGAATTGAATAGCAACGGTCACCTCAGATTTAGCTGACTCCTTAAGGTAAATAAATGGTTTGATTGGACAGCACGTTTCAAAATTGAAACGTAAAGGAAAAATATAAGGTCACAATTTACGGTACCGTTACAACAAACAATTTATTGTCTCCGTCGTGTACTGATCTCAAAAATATAGAAATAAATATACCGTAGAGATCAGCACGATGTGACGATCAAAACGGTATACAGATATTGGTGGTACGATCATCCGGTCAAAAGTCGATAATCGGTACTGAAAATGCTGCTATTTTGCCAGAATATAAAATAAACGGAGCGAAAGAAGTCCAAATTTTGAAAAACGAAAGATGACGTCTTGCTGAGAAGATGATTTACAATTTTTCTATAGAAAAATATTCAGGTTTGGAAAACATTTTGCTATCATCAAATATTAACTGGTATAAATTGAAATAGAATTACACAATAAAATAAACTTCAATATTATCAGATGAAAATTTTCCAATTTCTATATTTAAATAGACGTACTCCAAATAATAAATTTAAATTTCAAAATTTCACAAAATCTCAATTAATTATCTCATTAAAACCATTAAAATTTTCGGGTCGGTACACTCTCCCCGACTCAAAACTTTTCTTCCCCGAAAAGGAAGGAGGTAGGAGAACAGAAACAACTAGAAAGAAAAATAGATTGAAAGACAAGGATAAACAATTAATTTAAAACTATATAAATTTTACTTGAAATATTCATTTGAAAACTTCATTTGCAAATCAATTATTTTTAATGCTTTAATACTTTTCAAAACCCATTTGTAAAATTTCTTACTTCCTTTATAAGTACCATTTGTTTAAATAACACCTATATATATATATATATATGAAAAATATTGGAAAACAATTATTTACCTCATTACTTATATTTACAAAGAAGCTATTTGAAAACATTAAATCCATAATTCATAAATTTATTAATTTTTTTTATCTCAAGATACTGTTCAAATATTATTAATAAATCAATAACCATTTACTTTAAATATGTTTTATTTAATTAATAACTTATAAAATATTTATAACACTAAATTTTTTTCTATTAAACCATATAGTATATAAATAAACAATATTTAAAAGGATATAGTCAACCAGGAAAAGAAGAAGGACTTGGAAAAACAAAATATAGGTGAATAAATAAAGCTGAGTAGATAAGGTAGATTCAAAAGAATAGTATCGGGCATGAATAATTAATTAGAACCATAAGAATTTCAATTTCAAATATTAATACAGAATTCTTTGTTGGAAATACTTTTATAATAAAATACCTTTATAACGAAACAAATTTCCTTTCGAAAATACTTTTATAACTCGATGTCTCAACAAGTTTATCCTCATTCCTTTAGACTCTGGCAGTGCGTTGATTAGGCGCAAAGCTAGAATTCTCCAGGTACTTAGTAGACTTGTTTCAACACCCAGTGAAAATACTGGAAAACTTAAAAAAACCACATATGGAAAGTACAATCCAAACAAAAACAAACAAAACCTTTGTCTAACCAAGGTTCGCAGATACACAATGGTTACGCCTGGATCCCCCAGGAAACAATCCATATCCGTAAGCTTTCTCAGCCCTGCGAGTTACGACATGATGACTAGTAGAATGCAGGATACACAATGGTTACGCCTGGATCCCCCAGGAAACAATCCGTATACCTAGGCCATCTTAGCCAGGCGGTTTCGCTACTAATGCGACCTACATAGATGTAGGATACACAATGGTTACGCCTGGATCCCCCAGGAAACAATCCGTACCCCTAGGCCATCTCAGCCAGGCAGTTGCGCTATGCATCCGCGTTCGTAAGACCATGGGTAACACCATGGAATTCGATGGAAACTTGAGTATCATATCCAAAAAACCAAAAATCAGAGAAATATCGATAGAATGAATCCACAATGTGGCCACAAAGCGGATATCAAGCAGAAGGCACTTTTCATATCTTTACTTTGAAAATATGTATCATATAGTACCTTTTCAAATCACTTTCAAATATCGTACTTATATAAAGTCCATTATATATAAGATTTAATTTTCAAATCAAATATCTTTCCAAAATCAAAAGTATATCAAATCACACTTATATAGACTTCAATTACATAAGATTTCACTTTTCAAATTGAGTACCTTTTCAAATCCATAGTTTTCGAATCAACATCATACTTATACAAACCAAATTTTTATATAAGTTTGACAACTCCCAAATCAGGTATTTAGCAAAAATAAGGTTCTTAAATTTCAATTTGTTTCAATATCAGTTTAGTTTCAAAATCATACACAATCCCACCAAATTATTTCTTCTCAATTTAAATATCTTTAGTTTCAAAGTTTCCAACATAATAAATTTAGAAAGTAATCCAAGTTTCTAAATCAATATCATTTAAGTCAAACAATTCATTTCCAAATTCAATGGTTTTCAAAATAATCTTATATTTACATAAGGTCCATCTTATATCATGGTCAAAAATTTTCAAAAATAAATTTCGCTGCATGAAGAGCCATATGGGATTGAACATCTTTGCTTTATAAAAGGTTTTGAATTTAGAATAGTTTTGTAAGTAAAATAGTTTTGTAAAATAGATTTGTATATAAAATAATTTTGTCAAATAGTTTTGTAAAATAGTTTCATATGTAAAATAGAATAAAACAATTTGTTTAAGAAAATAAAAGAAAAATGGTTTTGAAAAATGGTTTTAAATTGATAGAAGTTTTTCATAAAAGAAAATGCCAATTAAATTACAAAGATATCCAACCCAACAACTTCTAATTTCAGCGTCAAGTATCTCAATGATATTAGAATATAAGATGTACATATGTCATCATTTCGCAACATTACATTCGATCGCTCGCTCGATCACACAAGTTCGTTTTCGAACTAGTATTGTCCATTCGACTTCCCTAATGCGGATTTTGATATGGTTTCTTGACTAGAAACCATCAGTCTCCTTGCATAGCCATATACCATGATAGAGAATTCTAGAATCAAGCACAAAATCCATATCAAATATTCGCCATCAAGAATCGAATGAAAAATCCTAACACGAAATTGTGTAATTCACCTCGAACTTGTGTACTTAAACTTGGATCAAATTAATTATGCAAATAAAACAACATACGTACAACTTATATATCTATTCCAACTTGTTAAATATATAGTTTTATAAAGATGTTACCCAGTTAAAACATTTAAACTAAATTTTATTCAAAATATTTTGAAGAACAAATTCTTCTCAAAAAATTTCAAATTTAAATTTCATATTAGAAAAATTCAAAATAGCCCTATTCATTTACTTAACAAAACAATTTCAACTTATTTAAATCATATTACTACATACATTAAACATACAAAACTAAACTCATATACTTTATCAAATAATTTATACTTTTCGAAATTACTTAGCTTGAAAATTAAACCTTGATTTGGAAGTGTTCGAACATTCAAAATAGTTGGAGAAATCAAATTTCCAATTCAAGAGTTGGAAATCAACAACAAATCAGTAAATCAATTTCCAAAAGATAGGTTTATACCAAATCAAAATTCGAAACTCAAGAACTGAACACCGGCTCATTTCAAATCGTTTCAAATACATATACATATATCTTTCGAATATCAAATCATACTTCAAAAGTTGAAATCAAAATTGGTTTTGCAAAATCACTCGCGTAGCAATGCTACTAAAGTGGCCTATCCCCCACTCTGAAACTCGAAAATCAATGTCGATGATGCGTGCACTCATCACCGAAATTATTCTCCAACGACAAAAGTGAGTTCTAAACTTCTATTTTCTTGAAACTTATTTGAAATTTCTTCGAAATCATTGGAACTCCTTTGAAGTCATTTGAAACATTTCTTATTCGGAAAATACTTTCAAATCGTATTATCATATATTTTCAAAATCTTAGAACCAATTTCAAAATGCCGGGTTCAATCTCTCAAATTTCAAATTCAACTCTTCAGTTATAAATCATTTTTATATAAATCAATTTCTCATATAACTTTCAAAATTTCAAATCCTTTCGAAACATCAATTTCTCATTTTTAAAAGGTATATATATAATCCTTATCGTAAACATTTTCACTTATATATATATAAAATAAAAGCATACTTATCAAGATAATAATTTCGATATATAAACAATTTCAAAAATACAAACAAACCCGATTTTTCAAAGGACGATTTAAGAATATATTTCAAAAATGAAGACAGAGATTCAAATTAGAGGGGCTCTAATCAAATAAAATTCTGATTCAGAGATAAGCTCAAACGAAGATGAGATAACTAAATTACAAAATACAAGATAAATATATTTTCATAAATCGCGGATGACCCTAGGGTCAACCGTGACTTCGAAATAAGATTGGTGCAGAATTCTGAGGCAAATCGACATTCGATCGCTTGAGATAGAATTCGGCATAACAAGAGATTGTAGCATCTAAACCGAGGGATATATAAATCTCCGGTGAATCAATGCTAATTTTAAAAGAGTTTCACCCCTTCACAATTCATTCAAAGATTGGTGGGATCGCCTATTCTTATAGAGAACATTCGAAGTGGAGTTATGGGATACTCCAGAATCAAAAGAATACAAATAGTGAAGGACACGAATGGATTTCGGAACCGAGGGAACGTTCCAAAATTCAAAGGAAATTCAAATCAAAGAGGAAAGCTTTCAAGCTCGAATGAAAGTGATTCCGCATATAAATTTACTATATATGCTAAGTTTGCCTAGAGCCTAAGCTCTGATAACAACTGTAACGACCCATTATTTTCAACCATTCGCATCCACACATGTCGGACTTGAATTGCTCAAAATATCAGATTGTTGATTTAAACTTTGCAAAAACTTAGCATATACAGTAAATAAATAAATCACAGAATCACAAACACAGAGTAATACAATAATACGCAGCCGAATAAATAAATAGTAGTTCATGAAGCTACTATATGAACATCAGAGTTAGAAATAAAATACAACAGAATGTCTCAAATGCAGTGAAGTCTCCAGTACAACAGATGACCTCTCTGAACAAATCAATTAGAAAAGCTGGAAGCTGAGTCGATAGTTGGATCTCCAAACGAAACTCCAAACTCCAAAGGTGAGTCTCAAATGCTGTATTACTCAGTCTGACCCGAGCGTAAAGCAAAACACAAAACACTCGAGTCGGGATTAACATTCTTATATCAATAAATCTAACTCAAGTGAAATATCAACTGAAATACAATTAACTTAAAGGATGTTTGGGATAACCATCCTCTAAGGATCCATGGAACTATCTACAATGTAGAAATATACACTATAACACCGTGGTCATTTCGGACTAATTTATACTTCAAAACCAAAATATCATTTTCATTAAATATAAATATTTCCTCAATTTCACAAATTGATTCAAATCAACTCGATTTCCAATTCAAATTTAATTCAATCTAGATTTATCCATTTTAATTCACTCCAGTTTCTAAATAACAAATTCCAAATATATTGATTTCAAATATAGATTTGAATCACAAAATAAACCATTTAAATTCCAATATATTTCAAAGCTTTAATATTCAACAATTTCGAAGTTAAATTTAACAGTTTCATATAGCTCTTGATTTAACTTCATTTATTATTTAACCAGGGAATATTCACTTAATAAATTCAATATCATTTAACTTGACTTAAGTTACATTTTACTAAATATTTCATTAAATTTATTTAAACAAGAAATATTTATTAAGTTACTTAAATCAAACCCAAGTTATAAATCATATCTTAAATCTCAATTTCAATAAGTTTCAAATCGGTTTAATTAAATAAAATTATCTTCCCAACCTTAACTTGTTCAAATTATTACCGAAATCTATTTTGAAACATAAATTTAAATACTTAACAATATTATATGTATTAAATTAATCTTAATTAAATTAAATATTATTATTAAATCTATATATATATATATATATATATCATTACTATTTATATATAATAATTTAAGAATCAACATTTATTAAAACCATATATGTCTTCCCAAACCCATAGGATTTATTTTCAAAATATTTATATATATGGACCAACGTTGTCTGTATATATATCTATCATATGGTTAAGTGATATGGATATTTATCATTTCAATCCGTAATTTAAATATATACGGGTAGAAATCATTTCAACCCGTAATCCCAATTTAATTCAAATGAAAATCGCTTGGGTTTATCATTTCAACCCATAACGATTTTCTCCTATTCTAAAGTCCGTTCGGGTATGTATCATTTCAACCCATAGTGAATTCTATACTAACAGGGAACTTGAAGAGTGATAACAGATAATATAAAATACAACAATAGACATATATCATCAATAGTAATATAATATAAACAACAGGATATGGTGTCATATCCCACAGGTGAACAGTTATAGATAATAGCATATATAACAATTTAAATAACTACAGCAGCATATTTCAGTTGTCGTTTCAATTGAAATCAGATTTAATAAATATAAGAACGTTAAATCGTGAGTGATTACTCACCTTTCGCGGTTAGATAGATTTTGACAACAGAACAAGTTACAAATTCCAAAGCAAAGCAGGATTGGCACGAATTTGACGAGCAAAGCTGATAAATAGGAATCAATGAGAACAATCAATCAGTTGTTAGAGACATAAAATATATGCATTATTATTATTGCTATTATTATTTATAAAAATCAATATTAAATTTAAAACACTTATTTAATCTATGAAATTTTCTTTTAAACAATACTTAAAACCAATGTAAATTTTGAAACTCAATTATACAGACATAAGTATTCAAAAGATAGTTTTGAAACAAACTATAGACCACACGTTATGTATAAATCAACATATATACATTATATACGTAAACTAGACTTTATTTAAATTATACTATATATGTACTTACATTTATAAATCCATAATCATATATAACAATATACTTATAATATAATATACAGTAATAACCTATACCTCCTTTTTTTACATACTTTACAAAAAAAACTAACACAATATAAATATATATATACAACTCAAAAACACGTACATATAAAGACCTCTAAATTTATACATTATACAAAACTTATACACTATTACACTATAACAGGCAAACAAAAATATTTGACACATTAACATGTCACTGTACACATCAACAAGGCATATATAAATTAATATGTATATATAACAACTTTATAATAAAACATATTACTTTTCGTAGATAATATAACTATGACCTGTAATTATATATATACAACAACTAGTATAGTATAACCTTTACAACCAACTAGTATCTATTTAATATACTTACAAAATATGTAAACACACTTAATTATAAAACATATATTTCATATAGCAAACAAAATTTTATAAAATAAATCGAGATAACAAAATATAGATAAATATATATATATATATAGTTATAAAATGCACGCACATCTATATATATAACATACGTTCCAAATCAAGCATGTACCACGAACTAACTTTACAAACATTTTATATATGAACAAATATATATATATATCTACTCACGAAACTACTATAAAATAATATATATGTGGTGCCTGAAGTTTACATTAAAATTTAAACTATTATAAACTCTTGTATACCTTTTACTTTATAACAGCAACATATACACTATGTATGAAATATAGATGATACTTATATAATACTTATATACTATTTTAGTATACGTATATAATACTGAAGTATATAAATAGATGGACATACCATACTAACAAATATATATAACAAAACAGTATCTATGAAAATATAAATCTGGACACATACGTACGGTTTCAGGCGAAGTTGCTATGATGAGGAGGCCAGGATTTGATGAATTGTTTTGGCAACAGGATAGACATGTAGGCAGGAGATGTGGGGACGAGGAGGAAGGACAGGTGAGGTCGCGGCTGTTGTTCCTTGCGTGGGAAAGAAAAACAGGCGAAGCGGGCTGTGGTGAGGAGAGAGAGTGGGAGGCAGTGATGGATTCGATGGGTAGAGAGGCCGGAGATGGTGGGGTGCCTGTCTCGGGTGGATGCGGAGGTGGTTTCGAACTAAATTTTTGTTATTTTTTTCTTCTCTATAGTAGTTTAGATTTGTAGAAGAAAAGGATGGAGTGAGCAGAGGAGAACGAATGAGAATAATGCAACAGTGAACACTTGAGCAGACCGAAAGTCACGAATAAATATAAAGTGAATTGAATAGCAACGGTCACCTCAGATTTAGCTGACTCCTTAAGACGAATAAATGGTTTAATTGGACAGCACGTTTCAAAATTGAAACGTAAAGGAAAATATAAGGTCACAATTTACGGTACCATTACAACAAACAATTTATTGTCTCCGTCGTGTACTGATCTCAAAATTATACAGAAATAAATATACTGTAGAGATCAGCACGACGTGACGATCAAAATGGTATACAGATATTCGTGGTACAATCATCTGGTCAAAAGTCGATAATCGGTACCGAAAATGCTGCTATTTTGCCAGAATATAAGATAAACGGAGCAAAAGAATTCCAAATTTTGAAAAACGAAAGATGACGTCTTGCTCAGAAGATGATTTACAATTTTTCTATAGAAAAATATTCAGGTTTGGAAAACATTTTGTTATCATCAAATATTAACTGATATAAATTGAAATAGAATTTCATAATAAAATAAACTTCAATATTATCAGATGAAAATTTTCCAATTGCTATATTTAAATAGACGTACTCCAAATAATAAATTTAAATTTCAAAATTTTACAAAATCTCAATTAATTATCTCATTAAAACCATTAAAATTTTCGGGTCGTTACACCTCCAGTTTACGGAGGAATTACGGTACTGTATAGACTACGGGAATATATATAAAAATGTGTTAAGGGGGATATGGGTAACGCCTTAACGATATTTTAATATTTTACTTTACTGTAAACATTATCTATGTAGCATATTGTACTATGTATGTAGATAGTTTCACGGATCCTTAAGGGATGGAATCCCAAACATCCTTTAAGTTATATTGTAATTCACTTGGACATTTCACTTGAGTTTATTTACTAGCATAAGAATGTTAATCCTGACTCGAGTATTTTGTGTTTTGCTTTATGCTCGGTTCAGATTGAGTGTCATAGCATTTGAGACACACCTTTGGAGCTTGGAGCTCTACTTGAAGATCTCTCTTATATCTATTCAGCTTTGCAGTTATTTCCAGTTTTCTATGTTCAGACATGTCATTTGCTGTTGTATTGGTGACTTCTATGTACTTGGGATTTTCTATTGTATCTGTTTCAGACTCTGATGTTCTATAGTAGCTTCATGAACTACTATTTATCTATTCCGCTGCTTATTGTTATATTACCCTATGTCTTTGATTCCGTGATTGATTTATTTACTGTATATGCTAAGTTTTGCCAAATGTAAATTAACAATCTGTTGTTTTGAGCAATTCAAGTCTGACATGAGTGGATGATTATCGATTTGAATGGTTCAAGATAGCAGGTCGTTACAAGTGGTATCAGAGCTCTGGTTTAGGAAATATTTAGCATATGGTGTAAAAACTCATTAGACATAGGGTAGTAATACCCTAGAATGAGTAAATTTAATTACAAAATCATCTTCGTTCGAGCTTGAAATTCTTCGTTAGAATCCTCCTGGATTAGGATTTCTTTTTAATTTTGGAATTTTCCCATTATTCTAAAATCCATTCTTGTCTTTTCATATTCGTGTTCTTCTTGATACTGGAGCATCCCATAGCTCTATTTTTGTTGATTTTTGTAATAAATTTGAGCACATCTTGCAACCTCAATTGGCAATTTCACCACTATGTGTGGCTAATCCCATCAACGGTCCCGCAACCTTAGTATGATTTGTAAAGGGGTGAAACTCCTTTACAATAGGCATCGATTCAACGGAGATTTATATGTCCTCTATTTTGATGCTGTTATTTCTTGCGAAGCCCGAACCATTTCTCTAGTAGACGACCAAGGCAAATCTTTTGTGATCGAATGTAGATTGCCTCAGGATTATGCAAGCAGTTTATCCTTTCACTTGAAGCTCAGTCTAGTGATCTGGACTCCACCCCGATAATCATGGATTATCCTGATGTTTTGGTGAAGTCACTTCGCTTCCTCCCTAGCGGGAAATTGAATTCTGCATCGATCATATTCCCGGAGCTCGACTTTCTACCGGTTTCACCATTTTTATGTAGCTAGGAGAGCATCTCCAAGACAGCTTTTCGAATAGATAATGGTTTCTATGAATGGTTACTTATGTCCTTTGGATTAACCAATTCTCCTGCTTTCTTCGTCGATCTCATGAATCACGTTTTCCGCGATGTTCTCAACAAGTTTGTCCCCGTTTTTCGTTTACGATATTCTTGTCTTTTCTAATTCTGAGTAGGAGTATGAATCTCATTTGGGCTATGTGCTTGAAACTTTTAGGAGTCATTAGTTGAAAGCCAGATTTTCTAAATGCCATTTCTAGAGGGATGAAGTCCGATTCCTTGGGCACATTGTTTCTGTAAATGGAGTCACGGTTGACCCGATTATGGTCGCCGCGATTAAAATAAGTCTATCCATTATTCCTCTTTTGTAATTTAATTATCTTATCTTCCTTTCGAGCCTATCTTCTTAGTTAGAATTCTCTTTGATTAGGGTCCCTTTAAATTTGAATCTCTATACTTGTTCTAAAATCCATTCTTAAATCATCCTACGAGGGAGCATATTTGTAATTATAAAAGTGTTTTATATTGTGTTGTTTGAGTTGTTAAGTTTGAATTTTGGGTTTCGATCGATTCGTCTAGCTAACACTATCAATAGAAGTTCCAAAACACTTGAACAGAGCAAACCGACACAATATTGCTTTCGAAATTGATAAATGGAAAATAAATTATGTATGATTATATTTTATATATAAAAGTATAATTTTTTGGAATTAGATAGTTAAATGAATTGGTTGTTAGAAATACATTAGGTTTTCATTTATTGTTTTGTCAACTTTTCTAAACCATTAACTATCGTTGTATGTTATAAGGAGATAAAAATGTTAAAGAATGGTTTATAAATCTGTTTTGCAAATGAAATGAATTTAAATTAAGGATTTGAGAATTTAATTTTCGTTGCTTTTCAAAATTTGGTTTTCAAAGTTTTGAAATATATTATTTGAAAGTATTTTCAAATGGAAATTGTTTCCAAAGAATTTTAAAAGAATTAAGTCGGTACTCTCCTCTTTTGTCACTGGAAAATAATCTTGGTGATGACTGTAGCATCATCGACATTCATTTTCGAGTTTCAAAGTGCAGAGACCACTTAGTAGCTTTGCTACACTTTTGTTTTGGAAAATGGATTTGATTTGAATTTCTTGAGTGTGATTTGATGTATATAGTATATAATATATATGTATATATTTATTTATTTCAAAATGGTTTAAAGTGAAACCGGAAATTTAACTCTTAATTTTTATGTTAAGTGATGGTTTTCAATTATTAAAATGAAGCAAAAAATTTTGAATAATTTGAGTGTCTAAAATGAGAAATGAAATTGAAATAGTTCAAATAGGATAAAATTAGTTTGTATAATACTCAATTGCATTCTAAAACATATATAACTTACCTAAAATATTCAAAACGTTAAATGTTAATGTGAACTGTATATTTGCTCAATTACATTCGGAAACATTCATAAAACTTACCTAGGAAAAAGTTTGAATGAAATGAGAATATGTAATTGAATAGTATACAATATAAATGTAAGTAATAAGATGGCCAAAAAACGAAATTTATATAGTTTTAAATTAATTGTTATATCAAGTATTCGAATCTATCTGTCCTTTCTGTTGCTTCTATTAACCTATCTCGTTCCTTTTCGGGGACGAAAAGTTTTGAGTGGGGGAGAGTGTAATGACCCGATAATTTTAACGATTTTAATAACGTAATTAACTAAATTTTTCATGAAAATATATAATTAAATTTTAGAAATGAAAATTAGATATTTGGTATGCGTCTATTGAAGCATAGCAAGTGGCAGATTTTCATTTGAAAATTTGAAAGTTTATTTGGTTGTGAAATTTCAAATTTTAAATCGGTTAATTTGTTGGAAATAAAATATTTTTGAAATCTGAATATTTTTACATAAGAAACATTTAAATCATTTTGTGAGTGAGACGTTGTAATTTATTTCGCCAAATTTGGACTGCTCTAGCTCCGTTTATCTTATTTTCGGTGTTTTAGCAGTAGTTTTGGCAGCGAAAATCGAATTTTGATAAGATGGTCATATCTCTAATATATGTGTACCATTATGTTCGTCCTGTCGTACTGATCTCCGTGGTATATTCATTTGTTGATTTCGGCGTCCGGTACATGGCGAAATCTGCAAAACAGTTAGTCGTATCGGTAACTTTTTTGAGCATTTTGGTTTCTCATTGACCATTCAATTGTCCATCGGTTGAAAACCAATGGCCACTAGCCTTTTATTATTCCTAGAATTTATTATTTGGCTTTCAATATTCCTATGGTTCCATATATCTCTCTAGTTCTTCGGCTATTCCATTTTATGCTCTTCCCTTCCCTTCTATAGTTATGTTATTTCATTTGAAAAAATTTATAATAAGTTTGCTTGAAAATATAATATAAGTTAGATATATTAGTTGCATTGATCTGCTTGTCTCTCTCAACTTGCTTTAACCATTCATTCTTCCTTTTGCCTGATAACTTGTGCTCCACCCATCACCTACCCCCACACTCACGACCTCCCTCATGCAATCCACTCTGGCCTCACCACAACAACCACTCCGCAGTGCTTCCATCTCAGATCCGAACCTCTTTCCCCACCAAACCCAGAGTCAACAGCCCTAACCTTCTATCACCCTCCGCCCCTTTCAACTCTCACCATCCCCTTGCTCTGCCACCCGAAACCCAGAGAGCCTCCATCTACCGCCGAAGTAACCTCACATCCACCATTCCTTCTACGCTAGAACCATCCGCCTCCATGCACGCGAACAGCAGCCGCATCCTCTATTTGCAAAGCCTGCTCTCTTCTCTTTCATTTTGCCGAAACCCGCTTGCTTTCTCTCCACTTTGCAACCCAACACCCACCACCGCCGTAGCCCCTCACCGCTCTGCCCATAGCATTGATCCACTGACCCGAAAGCCACAGCCAGGCTTCACAGCAGCTCCACCCTCCGACACGCCACCTTGCTTCCTCCCATCGCCACATGACATCCGCCAGTCCCCAGCCTACTTCGACCCGAGCCACCACCTGAGCTTGACAGCCACCTTACTTCCCTAGGTCGAGCAACCGAGCAGCCTCTAACCTTCTTCAACTTATGTTTAAAGAATTTATTTCAATTTATAATATGTTTAAAGTATTTCAATTTGAATGTTTAAAGTATTTATATATTATTTCAATTTCAATTTAGGTTTAGAGTATTTATATAATATGTTTAAAGTATTTATTTAAATTTATGTTAATATTTTAAAGTAGATTTTTGTAATAGCTTCAAAATATATATATATATATATTATGTTTAAATATTTATTTGAAATTTTTTGAAAAGAAATATATGGGTTTTAATAAATATTGATTTTAAAAACATATATATATATATATATATAAGTTTACTTATATATTTTCGATTATCAAATTCATGTTCTCGGTGCTTCGTTTGCTTTGGTTTTGCTATGTAGTTTGCCTTCAAAAGCTTGGTTGTTGATTCGTGTTGTTGGAATTGGTTTTGCTTCGATCTCAGATTTGACTTGTTGTTGATCTCCACGTTGCTCCATTGTTTTATCATAACCTTCGTAGCCACAAAAGGTGAGTGGTCACTCATAGTTAACATTCTTTTTAATAAATTATATTAACATGAAATGACGATTAAACTATGTTGTTAAATTTAAATGGTTAGAAATTTAGTTGTTGAATATGATATGTTATTTTTTTAAATTTGTTCACCTATGATTGACATATGATGCCATAACCTGTTGAATATATATTATATTAAATATTATTAAATAAAATATGATTTTATTATATCTATATTATTTTAATTTTAAACTATATTTTATATATTTAAAAGTAATAAAATTGCGGGTTGAAATGATATATACCCGTAAATATTAATTATTGCGGAGTGAAATGATAAATATCTGCATCACTTGTCCATAGGGTAGAAAACAATATATGGACACCGTTAGTCTATTTTCAAATGATTTCTAAAAAAATTAAAATGAGAAATATATGTGTATTGATTTTTAGAATAAAATTATAAAGGTATTTTAATTTTAATATATGTGTAAAATTTAGATTTTTAAATTTATATGTTTGGAAATTTTAAATTTATAAGCTATGTTTTGAAAAATCTAATTCTTAAGATTTTACTTATAATTTTATTATTATTAAATATATAAAATATATTTTAATATAAAATAATATTGATTTAATACAATCGAATTTTATTTAATAATATTTAATATAATAAAATTTAACTTAATAGAATTTAATTAGATAGGTATATATATTGTATTTAAAATATTTATTTAAAATTTATATTAATATTTGAAAATAGATTTTTGTAATAACTTTAATAAAATATGTGTTGGGAAGATAAATTAAGTTAATTTGTAATTTAATTTGTTTGAGAATTGGATATAAATAAGAATTGATTGGAAGCTTATTGATTTTTGAAATTTTGAAAAGTATGATTTTATAACTTGATTTAATTATAGGTGATTAAATGAATATTTTCAAATTTTAAATAAAATTGAATATTTAATTTTGATTTAAATTTGTAATTTGAGATTTTGTTCAAATGCTTAGAAAAAGTGATTAGGGAATATTTTAGAATTAAATATAATTGAAGTTAGATATTAATTATTGATTTTATTTGAATTTGAAATTTTATTTAAATATTATTAAAAATGATTAAGTGAATATTTTCAAATTTAAATAAAATTTAAAGTCTAATTTTGAAATATAAATTAAATTTATCAAATTGAGTTATTGTATATTGTTTGAATATTTAAACTTTGAAACCTATTTAATGTGGTTTAAATTTGTAGTTCAAACCTGGATTTGAAGTCGATATAATTAAAAATGGTTTTAATGAGAATTTGATTTGAACCTTTAATTTTTTAATTGAAATTGTTGAACTGAGATTTATTTAAATTGAATTTTGGAACTGAAGTTGGTTTTAATTGAATTGTGGAATTGGAAGAAAAAATTCTAATTTGAAACTATTTTCGGTATAAACTCTTTTTAATATATATACTACTTTAATATATATTATTTTAAATTTACAAACAATTTTAAATATATATATTTTAATATATAAACTATTTTTAATGTATAAACTTTTATAATTTATAACCTATTTTTAAATATAAACTATTTTTAATGTATAACTAGTCCTATATATATACTACTTTCAATATTCAAACTATTTAAGTTGGAACAGTTATGATTTAGATTTAATGGATTTAAATGCGAATACTTTGATAAGATAGTTTAACCTATTTTGTGATATGATTTCGAAAGTGAATATGATTTTGTAAGTGATATGATTTTGAAATGAATATGATATTTTAATACGAAGTATGAACTGTTTGAAAATGATTATTAAAGTGATTTTATAAAATGAACACGGTGTGAAATAAGTGTTTGGTTGTTAAATAGACCGGGATCGGATATTGTCATACTCTCTGCCAATACCGAAAACCACTTTAACAACTGTGTACGTGGTGGAGAATCCAGAACGAAGTAGGATGGTTTGGCGACGTCTATATTAGGTATGAACGCAGCCTTGACTTCCGCGAGTCAGCTTGATGTGACTAAACCAGGAGCCACGCCGGGCCAAGTGAGGTCGCACCTCCAATCGAGCATGCTTCTTCGATACCATTCTATTACTTTGTGATTTGATTTGGTGCACCTTTGATTATGGGAGTGTGTCTCGAGGTGGGCAGTAGTAGCTGCTATGCGTTACTACCAGTCCGAATCCGCAAACGGTATCATACCCTGGGCATTGCCTCACGTGCCTTGTCACATGCCTTATCGAGTCCATTACGAGTTTGGTTTGTACCGTATCTATGGAGTGCCCTCTGATAGCCTTCCAGTTTACGGAGGAATTATGGTAGTGTATAGACTATGGGAATATATATAAAAATGTGTTAAGGGGGATATGGGTAACATCTTAACGTTATTTTAATATTTTACTTAATTGTAGACATTATCTATTTAGCGTATTGTACTATGTATGTAGATAGTTCCACGGATCCTTAAGGGATGGAATCCCAAACATCCTTTAAGTTATATTGCATTTCACTTAGACATTTCACTTGAGTTGATTTACTAGCATAAAAATGTTAATCATGACTCGAGTGTTTTGTGTTTTTCTTTATGCTCGGGTCAGACTGATTGTCACAGCATTTGAGACTCGCCTTTGGAGCTTGGAGCTTTGCTTGAAGATATGTCTTGTATCTATTTAGCTTTGTAGTTATTTCCAGTTGTCTATGTTCAGACATGTTAGTTTCTTTTGTATTAGTGACTTCTATGTACTTGGGATTTTCTGTTTTATTTGTTTCAGACTCTGATGCTCTGTAGTAGCTTCATGAACTACTATTTATCTATTCCGCCGCTTATTGTTATATTACTTTGTGTCTGTGATTCTGTGATTGATTTATTTACTATATATACTAAGTTTTGCCAAATGTAAATTAACAATCTGTTGTTTGAGCAATTCAAGTCTGACATGAGTGAATGATTGTCGATTTGAATGGTTCAACTAGTGGGCTGTTATAGCTTATCTTTACTTCATTTTCCCAACTTATTCAGACTTTACCAAAATGAGTTTTAATGTTTATAAACCATTTATAAATAATTTGAACTATTTTAAAAGGTTTAACAATGCCATATATAACATTTCATTTTATAAAGGAAAGTGATTCCTTGGTGTAAATTCGACGTGTATTATACCACGAACCATTTCCACATCAAACAAATATGTCATCAACATCCAAAACATGATGATCAAACATAGAAAAAATCCATATCAAACATGACGGATCATATAATTTATAAATTTAATAGTAGAGTTTCTCAACTTCATCGGTTTTTAAATTTTTCTAAATTTGACTATAGCTTTGCTACTATTTCATCGAAGCTTTGGATCCTAGGGCTAGCTCGGCCTAGGCTTGTAGGAGATAGAAACTTGGTTTTGAGATGGTGGTGAATCCTTATAGTGCACGGTCAAGAAGAAGAAAGAGAGATGGGAGTACAAACTTGTATCTCGACTTTAAAGCGGTATTTCTTCATATATGATAGTTTTTATTTTAGTATAGCTTCACTATGATGGAAGGGACTAGAGAAGCCATGAAAGAGGCCATTAGAAAGCATAGGAAGAAGGGAGAAGAAAATGGTTTTGGTATGATTTATGAGAAGAGGGGGAATGCATATATAGGAAAAAAATATGAAAATTTTCTTCCATCACATCTCCTTTCACCATGTGCCAACCCACTCCCTTCCCTTCCCATCACTCATGGCCTACTTCCCCCGTCTATTTTCCATCACTTCTTGTCCTTTGGCATGGAAGCTTTGATTTAAGTGAAGATTTGGTTGGATTATATATGTAAATACCTAAAATATTTATGTTTTATCTTATGTAAATTTCTATAGTAAAAGTATATATATATATATGTATATGTATATGTATATGTATATGTATATGTATATGTATATGTATATGTATATGTATATGTATATGTATATGTATATGTATATGTATATGTATATGTATATGTGTAGGTGTATGACATGTATATACATGTGTAATGATATGCACAAGACAACAAACAACGCTGCAATCACTTTGAACAACTTCCGTTCGTTAAACCGTTGAAGATTTAAAAACCGATTCACAATCACATTTTCACTTATTAATTAAATTACATATAAATGTAAAAAAATTAAAAGACAATTTTTTATCATTATTAATTAATTATAATGGTCAAATTTGAATTATAAAACCATATAAATCAATATTAAACAAGTGTTTACAAAAAGTGATGTTATATTGGTAAAGCGTTATGAATTTTCTTATATTTTCAAATTAAATATATATCTTTACAAAACTATTATAAATGATTTAATATTAGAATATTACTAATTAATATGAATTATTATCATTATAAACAAATATTTAATTATTTAAACTTAGTTTTAAAATTACAGAAAATATACAAAATTGATAACATCCCTGATGATGTCATAAATATATTTTATTTTCAAAAATAAAGTAAATAATTTTTATTTCATATTCTTGCTTAAATGTATAAATAAGTGTAAGTATCCAGTTCTATGCATGCTAATATTAAGAAAATCTCAATTTACGAAAACTGATTACCGTCATTTTTCTGATGAAAACCCCCAAATATCCATATTTATTAATATACCTTTAAAACAAGTTTACCATCATTATTTATGGTTCAAAACATTATAATTTGTGTTATAAAAACTTATATTTGAATATTTCAAATATAAATATAATTTATCAAAATGATAAATTTGCGGGTCGTTACAGATTTCCCTCTTTAAAAGAATTTTTTCCTCTAAATTACACCTAGATAAAAACCCGATAAAAACATTATTTTAAATTTCAAATAAAAACCCGTGTTATGCTTAAGGATTATCTGTATGCACTATCTTATTCGATCTACTATTTGAATCCACAACTTTACTTCCGAACTCGTATGGAATCTGATCAGGCTCCATGATAAAAAAAACCTTCGTTTTCCTTACATAGCTCTCAACTATGATAGAAAACGCAAGTACCCAATCATAAATAATCATCATTGTTCGTCATCATAAATCGAGTGATAAATCCTTTTTCGGACCGGTGTAAACACCTTAAAGTTCCGTACTCGAATCTTAGATCAAAATCGAGCAATGAAATGATCTACAAACCTCAAACGTACTTATTAACCTTCTTAAAAATTTTATTAAAACATTTCATAAACTTTTATCTTTTATTAAAACATTTTTATAAAGATGCTTCTTTATATATAATTTCCTTAAAAAAATTAATTCACCAAAAAATTTCAATCTTCTTTCCAAAGAAACCATTTCAATTTCAACACTTAGAAAATACTTCTATATATTTAAATCGGTAAAAATCTTTGAGAAAAGCTTCATATTTTCCAAAACACATTTTACCAGGTCAAAATGAATGTTGCGTAAAAACACTACTACGGCAACCCAAAATCACCAGTACAGGGAATTGATTAATTAATATTAACTTTCGATGTCGAACTTAAACTATTTGTTAGTTAATAATGAAGCCGACCAAGTTGGGATATCATTATCTCTCTGACCTTGAATGGACAACATTCTTAACTTAAAAATGGATATAAATTACTCACCTCGAATCTTAACAAAAAATATAAGATATGTATAAATCTCATATACTATACATAACATCTTCTTTTGGAAATCACTTACTATAACAACAGTATTATAGTCTATGTCTTCCTGACTTTCTCGAAAACATTTGTTACAACAAAAATGTTGAAATCCATGTCTTTCTATCACTTAACACATTTTAAATCACTTTTAAAACCATTAAACTCCATATGCAAATATCACTTTCAAAGCATTCCTTTAAGAGATTATTTTACTTTTAAAATGAAATGTATCTCTATAACACCCTTAATTTTAAATAGCATCATTCAGGAGATCTAATTAGATAAACTATATAGAATATTGTAGATATTAGAGTGATAAGGGAATTGAGATTTGAGAACTAATTAGGGTCACGCCTTAACTAAACGAATATATGTGTGATTTATAAACTAGATATTTAAGAAAATAAGGCAAGGGTAAAAAGGGAATAGCCATATATCATAACCCTTAAACCCTTACCTCATTCACATCCACATTTTCATAAACTAAAAACACAAAAATGAAGGATAAATAAGGCTGGCAATAACCCTAAGAGAAGAAGAGCTCAAAGTCAATTAGAGGCTAAGATTCAAACTAGGAAGATTAAAGTGAAGAACAAATCTCAAGTCCTTTATCCAAACAAGGTTAATAATGATGTAAAACAACTTATATATGTCTTCTTGAACGTTTAAATTCAATTGTAAAGTTTATAACCATTTGGATGGATATATGATGATATGCTTTGATTATATGTCATGTTATAATTTAAACAAGGACTTTCATGGGGTAATATAATTAGATTTTAAGGTTAAAATCATGCAAATTTATTTTCGAATGCCATGATGTTTGAGTATGTTATGACCATTATTTTGGAGGTGGTTTTAAATTCTCATAATATTCCAAGCTATGGATAATTTATTATGAATTTTGAATGGAAGAAATAGATAATTTTGGGTTTAAATTATTTAAGGCAACTGTACAACGACTTCGGGTCTGAAATTTATATATATTAGGAAACATATTAAAAGTGAATTATTGTGATTTTTAGGGGATTTTCCTAAGTATATCACTATGGTTATAAGATTTTTTAAGTTAAGGGAGCTAAGTGTTTCATATGTTTTATCAAGGGGAACGGCTTATTTGCTTAAAAATGTTTTGAATTATTAATTATGAATTCGGCAGCTTTTTAGAAAAAGGGTTTTTGATAAACATGGTAACCAATTACATTTTAACAAATTAGGCAAGTTAGGTGAAAAGAAATTAATTTGAAAGGCATAAAATCAGTTTTGTTATGAATTACAACTTTACCACTTCGTTTGCTTGCTTCCGTCTCCATGCCCAACAGGCTTTTCGAACCCATTCGAAACCAATGCACATGGTATCAAGCCATTGATACATAGTGTATTGGAGAAAGGCGGAAGGGATGCCGGTGTCGAAGGCATGCTTTCGAAGGGGTTGAAGTCATTCTTATAAGCTTACGAATACATTACTTGCCTTTGTTTTAAAAGATGCTTTCGAAAGGGCTAAAGCTACTTTTATTTAGCATTGGAATTAATTCAACTAGCCTTTATTTTTAAAGAAGCTTTCAAAAGAGTGGCCGCATTTTGAACCTATTCGACATCCTAGCTGATGCGTTCATACCTTTTGAATTAGTTAAGGCCACTTTTCTTTATAGCCTCAAAACAATGTATTTAAAAGTGGTGCTTTCACCTTTTCACCTTGAAGCCGCCTTGCCAATGCTTTCCAAAAGGTACATGTAGCCTCTTTTATTAATGGTTTTGAAAGGTTGGTTTTGAAGCTATCCTTTTCCCAGTTATTTTACTTGAAGTCAATGCTTTCGAAATGGATACTTTCTCTTTTGTTCTCCTTGACCTAGTAGTAAATATACATTGAGTTAACTTTTGTGTGTGTAGAATTGCATCTAGAAGGTTAGGTAGACCGGGATATAGGATGGCCAAAAATTGGTTAAAGGATTATTGTTTTAGACAGGTTCTTTGTAAGCCCATGAAAACTATGTATGGAGATTGTCATTGGTAGGGGCCAATAGGTTCCTAGTGATCCCACGAAAACTACGTCCGGAAAAAGTCATTGATAGAGTTCAATAGGTTCATAGTCAGCCCATGAAAACTATAACATGAGAGCTATTATTGGAGAATACAATAGGTTCATAGTAAGCCCATGAAAACTATGAATGGAGAAAGTTGTTGGTAGATACCAATAGGTTCTTAGTGATCCGATGAAAACTATGAAAGTGGATAGGAAATACTTAAAGAATTAATAGGTTATTAGTTAGCCCATGAGAACTAATAGGTTAATAGTGACCCTAGAAACTATAACATAAGACAAATAGTCAGGTAAATGGGGATGAGAAATCCAGAGTATGAAGCATGTTTGCATATCATTATAATACATTTTATTATGTTATGTCTTAACCATTGTGGATGTAGGTAGAGTATATGGTTATTGTAAATGTGGTTAAGATACTAGTATGGGGAAAGTCCGTTTTGCTAAGTGGCATGGTCTCACTAGATATCTATATGGTTCGAGATGGTAGGTTATTATTCACACTAGACTTAATGTCTGACTCAAAGTTTATGTTTTCCCCTTAAACTCTCGGATGCTCAATTGATTTTCAGTAGTTTGAGAGTTAAGATTTTCAAATTCTCCTTTAGACGAATAAGCTTCCAATGACGTGCTGGAGGCAAGCTAGCTAGTAGGAGTTCCTTCTATTTGATTCCGTCGTGTTTTGGGATGTAATGGCAAAGTTGTTTAATTGCCTATATTTAACTTTGATCAACCAAGAGGGCATCTTCATATGTCGCTCTTGGCGTATTTTGTAATAATTATATTTCTCCGAACATGATTTACGAATTAGGATTATGTAATGAATTTGAAATGTGATTTGAAGTGGAATGAGAAATTTGTTTTATGATTTTAAAAATTTTCACATTCATGTGTTTCTGTTATATCAATGTATCTAACATTACCGCATTTGGTCACCGAAAATTAATAATTATGGATGATTGTAGCATCCGTAGCAATTAGTATTGGGCCTTTAAATGGGGATGTTACAAGCTAGTGTCAGAGCATAGGTTTATGTAAATTTATAAGAAATTTGAACCTAAAACATTTTCAAAACATAATCCGAAGAATCAGATAATGAGATCGGGGTAAGGGTTAACGCTCTAATAATGCACTTGCATTTGTTATATGTATGTATATATGTATGTATTCCCCTCTCTCTTAGAACATTCATATGTATCCTATTAAGGCTTGTCTGTAGATTTACGAGAAAGGAGTTATGGTGGCAGGAAACAGAAGAGGAAATCTTGGTGGAGGAAGCACCACAACTAATGGAACTGCTCGACCCAACACCAGGAGAAATCTGGGTTGGCAGGCAAATGCTAATCCAAATGCAAATGCCAACTTAGGTGTTGTAACCCCGCAAGTAGATATGGGGATGATGTATTAGTTCTTTGCAATCTGATGCAAGCTAGAGCAGCTGCATGGTAGCTAAGGGAAATGTTGTGAATGTTGGAGGAGCTAATCCCATGGCCCTAGTTGGCAATAACTATGCTAAGTTGAGCAGGGATTACACCAGTCTTGGTGGGAAGCCGTTTTTGGGAACAGAGGATGTTGTCAAAGTAGAAAATGGTTATTGCACTATGAAATAATATTTGCTAACTTGGGATTAGATGATGAGTAGAAGAGGAGACTTGCTTCACGACAGTTGCAGGGAGCAGCACTTTATTGGTGGAATATTATTACTATGGGAATTCCGGAGGAAGAGTTGACTTAGGCGGAGTTTCGCACGAGATTCGAAGAGATGTTTTTGTCTGAAGTTGCCAAGTCAACATTGTTGAGAAAGTTCATGGACTTAATGCAAGGTGAGATGTTGGTAATTGAGTATGCTATGAAGTTTGATGAGTTATCCAGATATGAATCTGCTACCATTGACACCGTCGTTAAAAGAAACAAGAAGTTTATTCAAGGGTTAAGACCCGAGATTACCATGATGACTATGCCACATCCTCAGGATCCAAGTACAGTTATAGTGGAGATGGAAATCTGTAATGTAGAGATGATTTCTACTTATGGGAAGGAGAAGCATGTTGGAATCCAGGATCCCAATGCAAGAAGAGAAAATTCTTTAAAAAGAAAGGAGCTCAGAAAGGAAGAGCTACCAAGAAGGCAAAAGCTGATCTGTTTGTTTTAAGTGTGATAAGAAGGGATATTATGCTCATGAATGTCGAACTGGAAAAGGGAAAAATGTTTCAGATAAGAAAGCAGTGAAGTGCTTTATTTGTGACCAGATTGGACACTACAAGAATCAGTATCTCGAAATAGTCAGAGCGGATAAGGGAAAGGTTTTTGCTTTGGAACCATCTTCTTCTAGACCATCTGCTGCTGGGAAGGGAAAGATTATGATGGAAGATACACTTTTGATCCATAGTATACCAGTTAGGGTACTATTTGATACTGGTGCATCACATTCATTTATATCTCGGTGTTTAGTAGATAAGTTATGTTTAGAACTCTCAATCCTTGTTACTTCCTTAAGGGTTGCGAATCTGATAGGGTGGTATATAACTCTGGGGATGAGATGTGACCAGTTAGAACTTGAGTTGTTAGGTCATAAGCTTGCATGCATTTTGTATGTTTTTGATTTTGTAGGCTTCGGGATCATTTTGGGTATGGATTGGTTAGATAAATATGATGCTAGAATATTTTGCCAAGATAGGGAAATATCAGTAAGACACCATAATAGTCATAGCCGAATTATATACTCGGTAGAGAAGTTAGACCCAAGTGCTTGTGCTTTCCTAAATGAAATGGAAGTAGAAGAAGAGTTGAATCACTTTTTCGTAGCAAAAGAGTTAGTAGATGATTTTGAGCCAGTCACAGGACTACCACCGAAGCGGATCATTGTGTTTCGGATGGATCTTATCTCAAGAGCAGAACATGTAAGTGGACTACCTAGTAGGATGATACCTACCAAGATAAAGGAATTGAAGGTGCAGCTAGTGGATTTAGAAAGAAAGAATTTTACTAGACCAAGTAGTTCGCCTTGGGGAGCGGATGTGGTGTTCGTGAAGAAGATGGGTCGTTAAGGATGTGTATCGACTATCGTAAGTTGAACGAGAAGAGGATCAAGAATAAGTATCCTTTGCCGAGAATTTGATGATTTATTTGATCAGTTGAGTGGAGCCAGAGTATTTTCTCAATTGGATTTGATGACAGTTTCCATCATCTAAGAGTAGCAGAGGACAGTATTCCATTGACGGCGTTTCAGACAAGGTATGGTTCGTATGAGTGGTTAGTAATGCCATTCAAGTTAATGAATGCACCAACTGTCTTCGTGGATTTGATGAACCGAGTTTTTCAAGAGCACTTGGATAGGTTCATATTGGTATTCATAGATGACATTTTAATATACTTTAAGGATGAAAGAGAGCATGAAGTTCATCTTGGAGTAGTGCTTGAGACGTTGAGGCAGCATCAACTGAAAGCGAAGTTTTCAAACTGTCATTTCTAGAAGAAAGAAGTTTGGTTTCTTGGTCATGTGGTTTCAGAGAAGGATTTCTCAGTTGATCCAGATAAGATCGAGGCTGTTAACAACTGGAAGAGACCAGAGACAGTAATGAGATTAGAAGTTTTCTTGGACTCGCTGGCTATTACTGAAGATTCATTAAAGATTTCTAACGTATAGCAGCGTCTTTGACTAAGCTAACCAAGAAGGACGTGAAGTTTATTTGATCTGAAAAATGTGAGGAAGCATTCCTTAAGTTAAAGCATTTGTTGACCAACGCGCATGTATTAGTAGTTCCAGACGAGAATCAAGAATTAGTAGTGTATACCGATGCATGTGGAACCGGATTAGGGACTGTGTTGATGTAGAACGGTAAAGTTATTTCCTACACCTCATGACAGCTTAGACCTCATGAAGTGAGATATCCCACTCACGATCTAGAGTTGGCAGTGGTGATCTTTGCACTAAAAGTATGGAGACATTATCTCTTAGGGGAGAGATTTTAATTATACACAGATCATAAGTCCTTAAGATATTTATTCTCTCAGAAGGAGTTGAATATGAGACAGCAGCAGTGGTTGGAGTTTTTAGCAGCTTATGAATTAGGTATAGAGTATACACCTGGAAAAAGAAATAAAGTAGCAGATGCACTTAGCAGAAAACATCGGAATGTGGTGTTAACTATGTTAATAGAATGAAAGGACCTAAAGGCTTTGACTACTTGTAGTGTGCAGTTAAGACCGACTACTAGTTCTACTCAGAGCACTACCATGTTATCCTGCTTGGAAGTTCGACCATAACTCATCGAAACGATTGCTTATAAGCAAAAAGATGATCCACTGTTAGCTGAGAAGATTAAAAGGCTTGAGGATGGATTAGAGATTGATGATCTAAAAGATTTTAGTCTTGACCAGAGGGGATGGTTGAGAAAGAAGGGACGATTGTGTGTTTTGAATGTTCGGGACTTAAGGAGAAAAGTTCTTAGGGAATGTCTTCGATCAAAATTTACGAACCATCCTAGGAGAACCAAGATGTATCAAGAAATAAAGAGTTTCCACTGGGAAGGTATGTAGAAGGATGTTAGCTTGTGGGTAATGCAATGTGTGAATTGTCAACAAGTGAAAGTCGAACATCAGAAGCCGACTGGGTTGCTTCAACCTTTGGAGATACCAGTTTGGAAATGGGACTCAATATTCATGGATTTTATAGATGGGTTGCCAAGTTCGATTTGAGGAAATGAAAGTATATGGGTCATAATGAACAGTTTAACCAAGAGTGCCCATTTTATTCTAGTTAAATCGCCAGGACGACACCTGTTTTAGCTAAATTGTTTATGAAGAACATAGTTAGAATGCACGAAATTCCTAGTAGTATAGTAAGTGACAAAGATTCCTTATTTACTAGCGAGTTCTGGAAGGGTCTACAGGAGACTTTAGGTACCAAGCTCAAGGTGAGTACCGCTTACCATTCGTAGACAGACGAAAAAACATAGAGAATCAACTAGGTACTCGAGGATTTGTTGAGAGCTTATGTATTAGATTTTGGTGGATCATGGGAAGATCACCTACACTTTGTTGAGCTTTCCTATAATAACAATTATAAGATTAGTATAGGAATGGCACCTTTCGAAGCTTTGTATGGAAGGTCATGCATGTCACTAGCATGCTGGTTAGAAAATGGAGACAGGTTAGTCTTAGATCTAGATCTGGTAAGAGAGGCAACAGAGAAGATTGAGTTGATCTGAGGTAGGATGAAGGAAGCTCGGTCTAGGAAAAAGAGTTACACAGATAAGAGGCATAAGGATCTAGAGTTCTTAGTTGGAGATAAAGTTTTCATTAAAGTATCACCGATGAAGGGTGTGATACGATTCAGAAAGTTAAGGAAACTGACACCGAGATGTGTTGGACCGTTCCTCGTTATACAGAGGATCGGAACGCTCGCATACAAAGTAGAATTGCAGAGCATTTTGGCAGGTGTCCATAATGTGTTTCATGTGTCTCATCTTCGTAAGTATGTTCACGATCCAGAGACTATTGTTCCTCGGACTGCATTAGAAGACTTAATATTAAAAACGGATTCGACATTTGTTAGGAAAATAGTTCGGGTTGTAGCGAGAGAAGAGAAAAGGTTAAGAAACAAGATAGTCAAGTTAGTGAAAGTTCAGAGGAGCGACAATGAGAAGGATTGAACTTAGGAGATAGAAGACAGGATTAGAGATACTTATCCTGGTTTGCTTTAAGGGTATGTTCTATATTTACTCTATATGAACTATTTACTTGTCAAGTAGGTTAGTATGGTAATTACCAAATGTTACAAATGATTGCTATGCTTAGTATTTAATCCTTGCTGAATTTTGAGGACGAAATTCTTTAAGGAGGGGAGCCTGTAACACCCCTAATTTTAAATAGCATTATTCAAGAGATTTAATTATATAAATTAAATAGAATAATGCAAAGATTAGAGTGATAAGAGAATTGAGATTTGAGAACTAATTAGGGTCGTGCCTTAACTAAACGAATATATATGTGATTTATAAATTAAAGATTTAAGAGAATAAGGAAAAAGTAAAAAGGAAATAACTGTATACCATAACCCCTAAACCCTTACCTCATTCTCATTCACATTTTCATAAACCAAAAAAACAAAAAGAAAGGAGAAACAAGGCCGGCCATAACTTTAGGAGAAGAGGAGCTCAAAACAAATTTGAGTCTAAGATTCAAGCTAGGAAGAACAAATCTCAAGTTCCTTATCCAAACAAGGTGAATAATGATCTAAACCATCTAATATATGACTTCTTGAATGATTAAATTCAATTTTTAAGGTTTAAAACTGTTTAGATGGATAAATGATGATATGCTTTGGTTATATTCCATGTTATAATTTGAACAAGGATTTTTGTGGTATAATGTAATCGATTTTAAGGTTATCGTGCAAATTGATTTTCGAATTCCATGATGTTTGAATATGTTGTGTAGAACATTATTTTGGTGATGGGTTTAAATTCTCATAATATTCCAAGCTATGGATAATTTATTATGATTTTTGAATGGATGAAATGGATAATTTTGGTTTAAATTATTTAAGGCATTTATATATTGACTTCGGGCCAGAAATTTATATATGTTAGAAAACATATTAAAACTGAACTATTGTGATTTTTGGGGGATTTTCCTAAGTATATTACTACGGTGATAAAATTGTTTAAGTTAAGGGACCTAAATGTTTCAAATGTATTATCAAGGGGAAGTGGTTATTTGCATAAAAATGTTTTAAATTTTTAATCATGAATTCAGCGGCTTTTTAGAAAAAGGGTTTTTGATAAAGAAATGGCAACTAATTACATTTTGAAAAATTGGGCAAGTTAGGTGAAAAGAAATTACTTTGAAAGGCATAAAATCATTTTTGTTATAAATTACAACTTTACCACTTCCTTTGCTTACTTTCGTCTCCATGCCCAGTAGGCCTTTCGAACCAACCAATGCACATGGTATCAAGCCATTGATACATAGTGTATTGGAGAAAGGTGGAAGGGATAATGGTGTCGAAGGCATGGTTTCAAAGGAGTTGAAGTCATTCTTATAATCAAATAAATTACTTGCCTTTATTTTAAAATTTTCTTTCTAAGGGGCTGAAGCTACTTTTATTTAGCTTTCGAATCCATTCATCTTGCCATTGTTTTCAAGGATGCTTTCAAAAGAGTTGCCGCATTTTGAACCTATTCGACATCCTTGCTAGGGCATTCATACCTTTCGAATTAGTTAAGGCCGCTTTTCTTTATAGCCTTAAAATAATGTATTCGAAAGCCGCCTTCCCAATGCTTTCGAAAGGGTCCTTATAGCCGCTTTGATCAATGGTTTCAAAGGCCATGGTTTCGAAAGGTTGGTTCCAAAGCTATCTTTTTCCCTAATTATTTTACTTGAAATTAATGCTTTCGAAAGGGATACTTTCGCTTTTGTTCTCTTTGACTCAATAGTTAATATACACTGAGTTAGCTTTTGTGTGAGTAGAATTGCATCCGGGAGGTTAGGAAGACCTTAATATAGGATGTCCAAAGATTGATCGAAGGATTATTGGTTTAGATAGGTTCTTAGTAAGCCCATGAAATCTATGTATGGAGTTTGTCATTGGCGGAGGCCAATAGGTTCTTAGTGATCCCATGAAAACTATGTCTGGAACAAGTTATTGATAGAGTTCAATAGGTTCATAGTTAGCCCATGAAAACTATGACATGAGAGCTGTTATTGGAGAATCCAATAGGTCCATAGTAAGCCCATGAAAACTATAATTGGAGAAAGTTGTTGGTAGATACCAATAGGTTCTTAGTGAGCCTATGAAAACTATGAAAGTGGATAGGAAATCCATAAAGAATTAACAAGTTATTAGTCAGCCCATGAAAACCAATTGGTTAATAGTGACCCTAGAAACTATAACTTGAGACAGATAGTCAGGTAAATAGGGATGGGAAATCTAAAGTATGAAGCATGTTTTCATATCATCGTAATACATTTTATTATGTTAAGTCTTAACCATTGTGGATGCAGATACACTGTATATGATTATTGTAAATGGGGTTAAGATATTAGTGAGGGGAAAACCCATTCCGCTAAGGAGCGTGGTCTCACTAGATACTATATGGTTTGAGATGGTAGGTTATTATTCACACCAGACTTATTATCTGACTCAAAATTTATGTTTTTTCCTTAAACTCTCGGGTGCTCAATTGGTTTTGAGTAGTTTGAGATTTAAGGTTTTCAAGTTCTCCTTTAAACGAATAAGCTTACGGAGACATGCAGGAGGCATGCTTGCTAGTAGGAGTTCTTTTTGTTTGATTCTCCTGTGTTTTGGTGGAAAAGTTTTTTAATTGCCTATATTTAGACTCTGAACAACCATGGGGGCATCTTCATATGTCGTTCTTCGCGTATTTTGTAATAATTATATTTCTCTAAACGTGGTTTACATATTGGGATTATGTAGTGAAACTTAAATGTGATTTAAAGTGGAATGAGAAATTTGTTTTATGGTTTTAAATTTTTTAATATCCATGTGTTTCTGTTATATCAATGTACCTAACATTACTGCATTTGGTCGTCGAGAATTAATAACTATGGATGACTGCAGCATCCGTAGCAGTTAGTTTTGGCCTCCAAATGAGGGATGTTATGATCTCTGTTTATAAAAACCATCCTCTACTTATCAAGATAAACCCTTTTATATTTATAAAACCATGTTTTATAATATTCTTTCTTTTTATAAAACTTCTTTTTATAAAATCACTTTAGTTATAGAATTCCATTTATAAATCTATTTACAAAATATCAATTATAAATCCAGTTTTAATATTTATAAAACGCTATTTATAAATCTTTTACTTTATTTATAAAATATTACTTTATAAATTTTTTATATAACCATTTTGGAAATATTTCTTCAAACTATTTGTATCCTTTTAAAACTGTATTTCCTTTGTAATAAAAGATGGACTTACTCATTAAAATGCTCCTTTTCCAAAATAACTTTTATTTTGAATTAACTTTCCTAAGAATTCAATACCAATTTTATTATTTTAAAATATCACTTTCAAATCATAAAATATTTTAACTTTATAAAAACTCTTTCATATATATAAACTTTTCATTTTATAAACTCTAGTCCTAAAATTAAAACGTCTACCAAATCATTTTGAACTTTTTATAGCTTTTCCAAAATAGTAGGATTTAAATTCTCAGTAATTTCTTTATAAAATATGTTTTATAAATCCAATTTATAAAATCACTTATTAAATGCATTCACAAAATTTATTTATCTTAAATAAATTCCTTTAATCTTAAACCAAAATTATTATTTATCGAACACCACATAGTCAAATTGTGAAACTAAATTCACGAGGTATTCATATTTAAACTTTTAAATCAAACAACCAAACAATTAATGATATTAACGGAATATTATCATTTCCTTAACAACAAAACACTACATAAATAACTATATCATTTAAAAGACATTCTTTTATATTCAAAATATAATCCCAGGTAAAATTATTTCATTTACCAATTTTCCAAAACTAATCAATTTTATATAATATTAACAAATACGCACTCAAACATAATCTCACACACTCATTCTACGGTGTGACTTATCCTATCTCTAATGAGTTACTCATCTTAGGGTATTACTAACCCTTTCTTTGATGAGTCTTTACCCATATTAGACTTAGGTGTTCGCTTAACTTAAGCTCTGGTACCAAATGTGATGGTCGGGATTTTCAACCCTCAAAAAGTCGACAGTAATACGTACATTGTATCGTGTACCAAGCAATCAAGTACCGGGAAAACTGATCGTTAAGGGTAAAAAGAAAAATAAAGATAGAACATAATCTTACACGGATAAAATAACATATATTATTTCAATACATAATCTTTATAGTGGAAATTCTAAATATATACATCAGAGTCTATCCTTATCTTAGCTTAGACAGGTATAGATCTTTGTCCCAACTAGTGCTGAATACAAACAGTAAACAAATGAAGTGGAAATGGATAACCATCTACAGAGGAAACTCTAGCTACTGCTCCAAGCTCCTCAAATGTCCCAAGCTAAACCTGAACTACATGGTGGCCGAAAAAATAAGGCATCTAGAGTATAAGGGAAAAGAAATTTGACAAAAAAAGGTATTTCATAAGACCACGCCGCACATAAACACGGATGGGTTTTTTTACCTTAGGATAACCAAAAAGAATTCTGCGCAAAACCAAAGATATTATTTTTAATGACATTCTTTAAAAAATCTTTCAAATAAATATATATAATCTTAGCCGAAATTGTTACATTTATCAAATTCCAGCATAATATGTTTACAACAAAAACCTTATACGCTCATATTGGAGGATGGATTCAATGCAATGATAAGGTAAGGGATTACCTTCTAACAGTACAACCATGACGACCCATAATTTAGGACGTTTTAAATCGACAATAAACCACATATGTCTAACTCAAACCATTCAAAAGGGTAGATTATCAATGGGGTAAATAAGAAACTAGGAGAAAGGAAGGAGAAACAAAATACAGAATCTCGCAGCGGAATGAAAAAATATAATATCAAATAAATAGTTCATGAATCTGTTTTACAATATACATTTGATTTCATAAATTTTACAACATAATCAGAGTACAATCACAAATATACCAAATAATGGTGCAGCAGAAATTACTAATAATATAATATACCAAACTCCGTCTTCGTCCTCTAGAAATAAAGTCTTCAAACACTGAAAAGCTCAGGATGGCCCGAGCGTAAAGAAAAGACAAAACACTCTAGTTAGAACTAAAAGTTCTTATGCAAGTTAAATCAACAGTAGGTAAATATGAGTGTAATAGCTTTAGAGATGTTTACGGGGTTTTTACATCTCCTATCCAGTGTATAACATGCATGCAATAACTTAAGAGATGTTATGGGATTTTCCATCTCCTAAGGATCCGTTAAACTATCTATATGTAGTAAGATACACTATAAAGGTAGTATCTATTAGTAATGTAAATTATTAAAATAGCGTTAAGGCTTTACATTAATCCCCATTAACACATTTTTAAGCAGGTAGTCTATGCAGGTCCTGTAACACAACAAGTAACATCGGTAGCCAGTGAGTCCCCTATAGGTACCATACTAAAACAAAATTATAGTGGGCATGAATAAGGATAAAGAGTATGACAAGGCACGTGAGTCAATGCCCAAGGTAGGATACTACCAATTCGAGTCGCCTGACTGGTGGTAACCCCTAAGGGCCCACGTGTCCAACGCTCCCAAAATCCGAAGGTGTAACCAATCAAGTTTCAAAGTCAAGATGGTAATACGAAGAAGTGTGTCCGCTAGAGGTAGCTAGCCTCAATGGCCAGGACAAGTCGTCATGTTTTAGTCATTTCCAATTGACACAAGTGTCGTGGTCATCCATATTGTTCCCATTCTTCAAATCCAGCAAACGTTCACCAAACCCAACCGCTTTATTCTGGATCATCTAGCACGTACAGAGTTGTTAAAGTAGTTCCAATATTGACAGAGAATATGCCAAAAGGAGGCCCCGGTCTCCTTAACAACCAAATGTATTTTTTTACATCAGTTGGTTCTTTTACATTTCAAAGTCGGTTCATATTTGATATCAAAATATCATATTCAATTCAAATTATCCTTCATTTTAGAATCATCATATTTACCCAAAATATGTCATTTTCACTTGAAAATATCATTTCAAATTTCAATTTAGGTCATAACCTCATTTAACCACATTCGCATTTAAATCAACGATTTAAATATAAACATCTCAACCTTTGCACAGTTTGAAATTTTAGAAAATAGTTTAAATAGTTTGATATAAAAATTGTTTGAGTATTGAAAATAGTTTATACAGTAAAATAGTTTGAAAAATCTAAATAATTTGAATATTTAGATTTTAAACAATTTATATTAAAATAATTTATTTTTGAAAATAATATAAAATCAAACTGTTTCATTTCATTTCAACAAATCTAGAACCCATGTCCAAATTCCAAATCAGCAAAACTCAATTTCCAATCTTTCAATATAATTGACTCAATTTCAATTTAGTTTCAAATCAACTTGATTTCAATTTCAATTCGAAATAACTTTAATTTCCAAAAACATTCATTTTTAACTCCAAATTCAATTTCAGTTTCAATTTACTGATTTAAATCACTTAAATCAAATTAACCTCATTGTTCAATTTTTAAGACACAAATCTTTAAAATAATTCAATTTTCAAAATTAAAGCCATATATCGATTATAACTTCACATTTCCAATTCTATTCTTTAAAACAATTTCTTTTGACCCATTTCAATTTCAACGTTTCGAAGCTTGAATTAGAAATTAATTTAATTCACATAAATCCACAATTTATTACCTTTTAAAAACAATTTCATTTAACCAAAATCCAAATTTAATATTTTAAAACCATTTAATTTAACCAATCTGGTGTCTGTATATAATTTTCTACCCTACGTCCAATTGATCAGTTATTTCATATTTTAATTATAGGGATGGATATATATCATTTCAATCCAAATCAAGGTGTCATAGGTATATACCATTTCAACCTATTTCTTAATTTATTCGAAATGATTCAAATGAAAATTTATATGCTGTCAAATAATATACAGGATAATAACAAGGAAATATAAAAATAAATAAACATCAAGTTATCTAAAATGTCAACAAATAGACATCCATCACAGTCAACATCCAAATCAGCCAATAAATCACAACAATCAACTAGTTATCAATATCGGGTACTTAACTAGCAATTAAATACAATGTTAATTTAAATATCAATTTAATTCAATATTAATTCAAATATAATTTAAATGACAATTTAAATCACCAAACAGCAACCAATAAAATTCTTATCACTTCATAAATTTAATTCAACTAACATAAGAAGGTTCAGTACTGCGTGAGTGGGTAAAACCACTCACCTTTGATTTATAATCGATTAAAAATCTAATAAAAGGCCAAAATTTGAACAGTTTCCAAATTCAACCAAATCTATTCCCTGTTGTCTAGAACTTTGATACGATCCCAATGGAAGAAACCGCGTGTCAATCGGAGCTCGAATGAAAAAGTTATGAAATTTTAAACATCAATAATTAAAAATTTAATTAACATAATTAATAAAAATAAAAAACGTACCCTCTCTCTCACTATGATATAGCTCCCGCCGTAACCCATACGCACGCAACGATCATCCATCATGCCCGCAACTCGAGATGACCGGACCACCATCAGGAAGCACCCACGCACGCGCCTCCTTCCGATCTACCAACGCTCGTAGCCAATCCCTTTACGCCGTCTCTTTTCGTCCCCTAAAACCCGAAACACACGTGACCTTTTGCGCTTAATTCTGGCGATTCCATGACATTATAGCACGATTCAACCATTGGATATGTAGATCTCATCGAGATCTACGACTTTGTTTTTGGAATTTTTTGAATTCGATGAATGAATGAAGAGAAATCGAAGGAAGGTGGAAAATTTTCAGCCATTGAAAAAGAAGGAGATGGCAGACATAGATTTCTAGGGTTTTGGAATATTTTAATAATATTTTCTCTCGTTTTGCGTGCTGTATTTATATAGTTAGGACCAAAACAGCACGAACTCCAATTGGGACATGTTGCTTGGCGTTTTATATATTTTACCCCCATTTTGAACACAATGGAACTAGTCTCGAGGCCTAATTCGATTGTATTCAGAAGATAGCATTTCAAAATCAAATTATTTTAATTAAATTTCTTAAATTAATTTCTACGTGTTTCGATCTCGCACGATCAAACGATAAGTCCAATCGCTACGAAACTTAAAATCTATAATAATTCACTATTACGGATCCGATGAAACTAGTTTCGTCGAAATCCGAGACAGTGCCCAAATAGACTAATTTTACACGTTAATTAAATAAAAATTTATTTTAAAATCAATTTGGACACTTTTAAATTCTAAATTAAAAGTTTACAATTCATCATTCTTGATTACACAGAAATTAATAATCTTTCGAAATTCAATTTTCAATGTTAAAACCAAGGTTTAAATATTACATTAATTTCAGCATTCAATTACAACTGTAATAAATCCCAGTTAATTGCATTTTCAATTCCAATAAATTATTTTATTTTGATTTACACTCTTATTATTAAATCAACCTATACTTTATGAATATATTTAACATAATTTTTCATCTTATTATTCTCATTTTTTACAATTGACATCTTTTACCGTATTAACTGCAATATTTAATTACATTCAATTCCATTAATTACCAATTTAATTTCAACGAATTAAATAATAAGGTGAGAATAAAACAACTGTTATACACTAGTAATTCAAAACATTTCTAATTTATTGATTACAACAAAATCTAATAAATTTTACGTACTAGTTAATTGATTTCATATTCCATATTAAAACCGATTAAATTTAATAACACATAATTTCACTATTAAATACAACATTGATTTTATTCCTTATTTACAATTATAACCAAATTAACTTTACAATAATTTAATTGATTGAAATTACACTAAAATAGTTTTTTATAACATTCAAACAACAATATTAAATTATATTTTAATAATTTTTCCCATCAATAAATCATAAATTTTAATTTCTTACAATATTAAATTCCAAAAATCTTATTTAATTGAATATTTTTAATTATCAAAAATATGGGTCGTTGCAACATCTCTAAAGAAATGTACCGAGGCTCCAACATCTACCAATACAGAATTGGCCTACCTTTACCATAGTTAGTACCGAATACACCATCACCCCGGTCATTCCCGACCTATCCGTGGCCACAGCATACACAACAAACCTGAAATATAGAGGGTAATCTAGAAAGGTGATGACTATATCCTAATAGGAGTGACCCACTTAGCCTTGCTGCATCTACCTTGTTTCTGCCATCGCCAATGTGTGGGGCTTGAGGTAAAGTTTTACCTTTCACACGACAAATCACACTTTGAATGCCACATTGCCCTTTCCAACAACACATTAACCGATATCCATAAACATACAACCCCCAAGTTCATATGCCTAGGGGAAGGGTGTTAAGTATGAGAGTGGCTACCTCCTGCACCACCTAACAGATGAACGTTTGTAAAAACCAATGTACATGGTTTTATAAATTCATTGTCAGACACTCGTCCATACAAGTTGTCTAGGAACAGCACAGCCCAAGGCACTCCTCCTACCACATCCTGTTTTGAAATCGCCACTAGGATTAGTAGCGAGTAGTCCTTACAAATCGAAGATTTCAAATTGAAGGAACCACCGCCACCATATATTTGATAAGGGAATTACCTTAGAGGTTAGTGGTAAACAACTGTAACGACTCAAGATTTTCGACTTCCGAAAATCGACATTAATACGTCCACTGTATCAACTGCCAAGCAATCGAGTGTCGGAAAACCGAATTGTTATGGTTAAAAAGAAGAGGTAGAAGAAGACAGAAAGAAAGAAAGAAAGAAGAAACAACAGAAACAATATCAGAATCTCACATATCGCAGCGGAACAACATATAATAGATAAATGAATAATCTTTAAATCAAGAACTATATCAGTTTATACATTACATCATCAGAGTCAATATACACACAATACATCAATGGACAGTTATATAAACCTGTCCTCATACAGAATACACAACGGAATAATAATATCATATACAAGTGATATGCCTCGCCATCCAGCTCGCCACTGAGCTCCACAGCATCTCCTGAATCCAGAATGACCTGATAACCTGACTCTAGGCTGCCCGTGTGGAAAATTATGGGCACCCAGAGTTTAGGAAAGGAACAATAAACTCCAGGTCAGTCATGGGACTGGTGTGAGAACTAAAACAGTTATTATCTTTAAAACAACAATAGAAGTAAAAGACATCCGCAATGCTTTTTGGAAAATGAAACTACCATAAGGCCTCCCGCCACAAACACAATGCAAACGCAGAATTGTAGGAGATTTCTTTTTATGATAGTCAAACATGCTTACTACGCAAAATCATTTGATTTGATATTATTATTAGTGCATAGTGCAGAAAAAACATTTCAAAAGTATAATATTAATCTTAGCCAGCATAGGCATTTCGCACTTATGCCTACTATAGCTACTATGTTCAATAGCAGGTTACCGCCACATTCCATAGTAGGTTATACAACTAAAATCGTACAAGGTTCGTATTGTTTCTTTAGATTTCCAACAAATGGTCAGGCTAAGGAACTTCCTACTGCCAATGGGATCGCCTCTGGCGGGACGTCCCAAGAACTGACTAGCTCTCTGCCAACACAAGGCCGGGTTACCTCTTACACTAGGTAACTACTACACGAATATGCCAACCCCCGGTCCTTTGGGACCTTTATCCGACGCGCCTCAATCACACAGCAATCACACAGTAAATGAGATTGGAGTATCCACATAGGTTTAATACCAGGGCTCCATACCCGATACCACCCTTTTCCAAAAGGAAATTACATACCCTAAAGGGAGCGACCCTTATAAACTTGCCGCATCATTCCTGTTTTGACCATTTCCGGGTTGTGAGGTCCGAAGAGGTCTCGTCCACAAAGCTACGCTTTTTCACAAAGCCATGCTTTGATCAACAAATGATCAGTAAATAATCATCACACAGCAACACTCAGCATGCCACATTACCAAATTTGGAGTATATCACTGATAACCTTCAACTACATAACTTCCGAGCTCGTACGTCTCAGAGAAGGGTGTTAAGCTAAGAGAATAAATTCTCCGCCACCAATAGAAATGTATTTGAAAGAAATCAGCTTTATATCTCAAAATGTAATGTCAGACATGTAACCATACAAGTCTGTTCCGGGTTCGAACAGAACCAAAGGCACTTCCAAAGAAGCCCTTGCAATCCGGGTATTCACAATCCCGATCGAACTTCCCATCACAAAGGAAATCTGTATACCGTAGCTAACGGTGCAGAGACAATCGATAGGTCATCCTATCGTTTCCACAAATACCCGGTCTTCACCACCGGTCTTCAATACGATCCATATCGTCGTATCACTAATTCGGAATGAGTTATATGACACAAAGGTCTTTTCCCGGCTAACCCGAATAGTGAGCACAATATTTAAAACATATGGATATAGGGATTTCAATTAAGTCACAACTTATTACCCAAATCCTTTCCTTTAAATGGTTTAAACAAATTACCATTTTAAATCTTTAAACAAAAAGATTTACTGCACAAAGTTCACCCAATTTCACAAAGATTCATTCACAGATTTCCAAATCAATTTCCATTTCAATTGGATTAACCCATTAAATCTTTAAATCAAGATTTAATTTGTATCTTTCAAAACTATTCACAATTCAAGTCTTTTATAATATAAAAGATACACCTTTTAAAATCTTCTTTGATTTCAAAATAAAGCTTAATCATCTTCACAAAGGTTAATTCATAGTTTTTCCAAACAATTTACAATTTCATTTCAACTTGAAATATTTCGATACACATTAGAAATCTTTTCACTTTATGAAAGTTATTATTATTTGAAAACAGATAGTTTTCGTTCTGGGAAAAACTGGTTACAATTACACTGGTTAAGGCCATCCAAGTACGAATCTTGGATTTAAATTTAAATTTCCAAAACCATATTTTAAATGGTTAAAAACCCATACAAACACCTTTTATAACTTGTACAATCTTTTAAACCCAAAATTCCTAAATTATTGAATTCAATTTCAAGTATTGAATTCAAAATTTAAATCAAATGATTTAAATTCCAATTTTAATTAAGTTATTTAAAATAACTTTTATTTTTGAAACTCATTTTCAAAAACTTTCAATTCCAATTCCAAAACTAATTTGGATTCAAAAATTCAATTTTCAAAATTGATAAAAATCAATGACTTAACCGACTTCCACGTGAAATCCACATTTGTGTGTGTATTGTGTAATCCAGGGGTTTAACACAATAGTGCAACACATTCAACCATCACAGATCAAAACACAGAAATATAGTTGATAAGCAGTATAACTATATCGCTTATCTTTAATTCACAGATCATAGATATTTATATCATAGATAAATAGATCACGAATCACAACACAAATCAGGATATATCACAAAGCATCACATATCAGAGATATCAAACAATTCAACATACAATAATCCAAACATCCATAAGTAGGATTAATTTAATTATCTGATTTATTTAAATTGGATAATTCCTATACACCAAATCAAATTTCCAATTAATTTCCAAATTATTCCCCTTTTAAAAATAAATTTCTTTATCTCCTCAAATCTATTCAAAACCAATTATAAATAAATCCTTTAACTTATAAATAATATTACTCGAAATCCATTTATTAAGGCTCTTTCCCAAAATTTGGAATTTAAATCAATATGGTTCAAAAATAAAACTTTATCTTTTTAAAACTCCTTTTAAATTTATCTAATTCTCAAAAATAAATTTTTTGATAAATTTTCAACTTGCATTTTAAAAATCCAATTTTTATCTATTTCTGGTATCCAACGATGCCAAAAATATATTCGGCTAAATTATAGCCTTCAACGATTTCAATCACAATATAATCACACACAGATTATAAATAAATCAACATATAACGTTGAAACAAATTCAAATGTTTGAGGAATCAAGTTGGATCCCTCCAACCTGTTTCCCTACATCCACAGATGTTAGCACAATACCAATTCCACTTCGAGGTGGAATATCATGGTATATGTTTTTAATATAGTAACCTCCGCTTAATATGCGGCGTATAGGGTCTATTTCAGCACAATAGATAACAACCATCATTCAATTCACACAATCAAGAAATTAAGCAATTTTAAATCTAACTATTTTAAATTTAAATTGAAACATAATTCGATTGAGTGAGGAGTTCTCACCTTGAGTTTCTGATAACAGTTGCAGAATTTTATTTCAAATAAAATTAAACGCACGTTTAACTTTACTCAAAATTATCGCTAGCTCCAATAAATCCCAATCTAGATTCATTATGCAGTGCTCGACAAAACAAACCTGACGCAATTCGTTTCGTCAGTTTTCGACCTCGTATGAAGAAGTTATAGCATTTAGAAGTTTATACAAATTACAATATAATTTATTTTCAATTTCCATTTTAATTTTTAAACCTTTGCTTTCATCAGAGCCGTTCATTTCTTGTAACAACCATGTATTTTACAATTATTTTTAAATTTATTTCCAGATTTAAAAGCTTTATTTATGAAAAGAATAAATTTTGTTATTGGAAAAATAAAATCTTTGATTTTGTATGTGGATTAGAATTCCAAATATGACTAAATTTAATATTTCCAGAAAATGTGAATTTTGGTTAAAATAGTCAAACTTTGACTTTTAAACTTAAAAATTTAAACGTTTGAAATTATAAATTTTATCTTTTATTATAAAAATAGATGTAATAACTTGAACACTACTTTTCGTGTCGTTGAAAACGGAGTTAAAATGTAAAAGTTAAGTACATTTCAATTTTTAGTATAATTTGTTTTATTGTGCAATTTTGCCTATTTTAAATTTTATAAATCATATTTTCTTTCTTATATTTTATTTTAATATGTGTCAATATGTTTATTTATGTATATTTTCATCTCTAAATATTTTTAAATTGATAATAGAATTTTTCCAAAATGTACTATGATGACTTCCTATTTTTAAAGGTTGTTTCCCTATTTTCTGCTATTTTCTTCGTTAAAAATTATATGTAAATTTAATTTTAAATATTTATTTTGTGAATATATTTTTATTTTATGTTATTATTTATATTTAGAAATATATTACAAGCTCATATGAATTTTCTAAAATTTATTCTATTCAATTTCAAATTTTCTAGACTAGTTTACTATTTTTAGCTATTTTCTTAATTTAACTTTATATGATTGATAAATATTTATATAAATTATTATATTTTGATAAAATTTCGAAATTTTATCTGGGATTATTATTATTTCCAGAAATATAAAGTTATATAATTAAAATAAAGTAATATGAAAGGCCCTAAACCTTCTATCTTCCTAAGGCCCTTTTATATTACACCCTTTTACCTTTTAACCTAATTTTTCAAGCAAGTGGCCCCATCTCCTCATTTGTTTCAGCCACCACTTCCATTTGTTTCTCACGTCAAAAGTGTTCCCTCAAACCCTAGAAAAAGTCACGGCTATTTCATTTGAAAGAGGAAAAAAAATGAGCAATGGCTTCCTTTATCTCTTCTTCTCTTCAATATTCAATGAATTTAGCCTTCCTCTCCTACCTTGCATGCTCGGCCACTAGCCTCTCCACCCTTCAGCTCCACTCACCACCACATCTACAGCAGCTCTTCCTCCTTCTCCTCTGACCTTGACCTGGCCATGCCATCCAATGGAAGCCATCACCCAAAATTTGCATAAAACTCTTCCAAAAATGCCTAGACAAGCCACTATACTCCACCTGCCTCTTCCTATGCACTTTGGCCACCCCTTAGCCGCCACCACCAGCCACTCCACCACCATTAGCTGCTGCTCCAGACATGTCCAGACCTGTACAAGCATGATCCAAGCCATATGTGACCAAGCCGAGCCAAGTGGTGCATCCAAACCCTTCCTATCTTGCCTTGCCTTTGACCTTTCTCTTATTTTGCCTTTGCCTTCCACTTTCATGCCCTTAGCCTTGCATTTAGGTCTAGGCCGAGCCATGTTGACACCTAGGCCGAACCTAGTGTGGTGTGGTCAAGCCCAAATTGATCATGTAGCAAACCATGTTGTCATGGTCAAGCAAAGTTTGAGGAAAGCTAGGTGATGTTCTTTGTTAATTCAAAATTCAAATTGTTTCAATGTATTTTGTATTGTATGCATATGTTTATATGGTCTTGTTTATTTGTTGTATACAAGATCATTATCAAGGCTCTCCATTCATTCAATTCAAATCGTGCCTTCTGGAATCGTTTTGTGTGTCGTTGTGGTCTTCAGCTTGAAATGGTGAGTTATTCTCACTAGACAGTATGTACCTATATAACTAGTAAATTGACACCCTGCGAATCTGTAGAAATATATTATCATGTTATATATGCTTATATTATTATCATATGATGTTCACACCTGTTATTACACTTGTTATATCATATGTTACTGTTATTTAATGTTATTCTGTTATTTATATCAGTTATCACCATTGCAAGTTTCCTGTAGACTAGAATCACTATGGGTTGAAATGATACATACCCGAACGGACTTTAGAATAGGGAAAAATTGTTATGGGCTGAAATGATAGGCCTGAACGATTTTTATTTAATTTATTTTAACTTGGGATTGCGGGTTTGAAATGATAGAACCCGGATTTTTCTTTTTTTAACTGCGGATTGAAATGATACATATCCGTATCACTTGACCTAGGTTAGAAAATTATATACAGGCCCGTGGTTATTTTATAAAGTGTTTTGGATATTTTTAAGTATTTTAAAAAATTATAAATTTATGAAATTTGATTTAAATAGATTTTGAAATGTTTTAAAATAAAGAAATTATGATTTTTTTCCATGTGTTAAAAATGTAATTAATGAATGGTTTAACTGGATTTTTGAAATATAACTTAAGTTGGAAATTTGGAATTTTGGTTAAAAATGATATTTAAGTTATATAAATAAAATGGATATTAAATTTTATTTGGAAATGGTAAATATGATAATTTGATTAAATTTGAATTTAAGTGATTTATTAAAGTATTATTGATTTTTCTATGAATTTAAGTGGTTAAATAAGTGAATGTTTAAAAGTGATCTTTTAAAATATAACTTGACTAGGAAATGTGAAATTTGGTTTTAATTAAAGGGTTAAGTTAATTAAATAAAATTGGAAATTTAGTTAAATTTATGAAATGGTAATTTAAATTTGAAGTGTTAAGTTATTTGTTGAAATGTGAAGAATTGGAAACTTTTACACTTAAATTTATTAAGTAAATTGTTGAAAATTGGATTTTATTATAAGAAATTTATTATGAAAAGATATATGTTAAACGATATGTAAATGAACATTTTAAATGTTAAAATATGATTTTTAAAATGTTTATGTGTTTTAAATTAAAGTTATTTAATTGCTGGAAATACACTAACACCTGAAATTAACTTTTAATAGCATTCAGAAATGCTATAGATTCTGTTTTGAACTAAAATTGTGTAAAAAGAGCTATTACAGCATTTCTGAAATGCTGTAGTTGCTGTAATTGAACTTATAGGCTAATATTGAACTCAGGTCTATTATAGCATTCTCTGGAAATGCTATAATGGTCTGCAGTCTTTGCTGAAACCAAATTTAACCCTTGTTTTGAAATCTGAACTACCGCAGCACTTCTGATATGCTGTCTTTTCTGTTTTGAACTATAATTCAACTAAAACTGAGTTTTAACAGCAGTTTTAAGTGCTGTCTTTGCTGAATTAAAAATGTTTTCAAATATAACCTACAGCAGTTGTTTTTAAATGCTGTGAAATGCTGAAATTTTAATAATTAGGGTTTTTGACTTAGTAAACGAACTCAGAATGGTTTGAAACTTTAGAAATCGAATACTTGATTTCAAAATATAATAATTACACTTTTAAAAGGTTTAAATGAATTATTTGATTGGAATATAAACTATTTAAAAGGTGACTTGAAATGATAATAAATGAAGTATACCTTTAAATTTAAAAGGTATTTAAAGTTGAATATTTAGATTTGAACTCAAATGATATTTGGAATATTAAAATGATTTGAAATGAAGTTTTGAAATGATATGATATTTTAAAAATATGGAAATGGTTTGGAATTGATTTAATCTTTATTTTGATAAAGATTTGGATTTGAAATGATATTCTATTTTGAAGTATAAACTGTTTTTAAACTTATAACCACGGGTTATAATAACGTTGGGTTGTTAAAGAGACCGGGATCGGATATGGACATACTCTCTGTCTTACCGAAAACCACTTTGGCAACTGTGTACGCGGTGGAGATTCCAGAATGAAGGAGGATGGTGGCGACGTTCTTAAGGTATGTAATGTGGACCCAACTCCCGTGAGTTGGCATAAGGTGGCTAAAACAGGAGCGATCTCGGACCAGTGAGGTAGCACCTCTTCTCGGACACATTTCTTCGATATTATACTCTTACTTGTGATTGATTAGATGGCCATCCTCCGATTCGGGAGTGTTGTTCGAGGTGGAACGGTAGTGGCTGCTATGCGTATCCATCAGTCCGTGTGCGTAATTGGTATATCTACCCTGGCATTGCCTAGTTGTGCCGTGTCACCTACCATATCGAGCTTTACTACGATTATGATTTTAAGATCCGACCGCGTTAAGGTTCTCCATCCCCTTAACGCTATTTTCTATATGATTATACTTTACTTATTTAGAAACTATTATAATATTGAATATTACTACATAGTAGATAGTTTAACGGATCCTTAGAGGATGGGCGGTCCCAAGCATCTTCTAAGTTACTTGTACCTTTATTGCAGTTCACTTGAGTTGGTTTACATTATATAAGTATATATTGTCCTGACTCGAGTGTTTTATGTTTTGCTTTACGCTCGGGTCAGCCTGAGTATTCACAGATTTGGATTTCCACCTTCTTTAGATTTGAATCGCTGGAGATTATCTGTTAGTCTTGTTCTATCAACTTCGGTTTCGTTGTTCTATTCAGCCTATACATGGTTATTGTATTGAGACTTCTGCTGTACTTTATTTCTTATGTTGTATCTTATGTAAATCTGATATATTTACATAGTAGCTTCATGAACTACTATTTCTTTTACTTCCGCTGCATTATTTTACTCTGTGTCTGTGATCTGTGATTATATTTATTTACTGTATATTCTGAGATTTGCCAAATTTTAATGACAACGCGGTATTTTGAGCAATTCAACTCCGGCATGAGTGTCACCTAAACACTTATAATGGATGCGAATGGTTGAAAATAGCGGGTCGTTACATTTCTTCCAGTTCAGATCTGGCCGTGATTTTTATCATCTTCCCCAACCTGTTCATACATGCGTACAGGCTACACGAACGCAACCTAACCCATAGTCGCCTTCAACTTCGAATTGCCGCTCCACCATACGACGTCGAGAAGATGATCAGAGGCCGTCATATCGAAGCGCTACTCGAGCACCACCATCGGCCTGAGTCTGGTGAAGCTCGGCTGCATCTCAGCCTCGAGAAACATGTGCAAATGGCGTGACTTTACATGCGATTTGTCGTTGATCCGTTGCTCTAATCGCGATCTTGACCGTTGAAATCGAAGCTCTCGACGAGCTCTACAAAGTTGTAGTTGGAAGTTTGTTGAAATATTTCACGGATTGGAAGAAATCGAGGAGGGAAGACGACGATTTTCTGGCCATTGAAATGTTAGGGCCGGCGGCTACAACCTAGTTACGGTTTTGTGATAAAATGTGAATGATGAGGTCCTTTTATACAAAATTCCCAAAACACTATTCATCGAAAATTTTCCGAACTCGAAACGAGGCGTGCCGGTTGATGTTTCTAAGGTTTAACCTGCGTTCCGGACACAACAGAACGTGTTTCGGGAGCTAATTTGATCATATGTGCGAGTTACGGAAATAAACGATCAAATTTAAATTAAATCGATTAAAACGATTTCTATGCGTTTTGGCTTGCCCCGGACAAACCGTACGTCCGATTGACACGAAATTTGAAACCTTACAATAATTTCACATTACGGATCCGATGAAACTGGTTTCGTCGAAATCCGAGACTATTTGAAAAATGACCATTTTCACTCGTCAATTAAATATTAAAATAATCAATTTTCACAAATTAACTTTTAATTCAAATTTTAAAAGTTTACAAACATCATTCTAACTCCAATATGATTTATTATAACTTTAAAAATCATTTTTATTCACATTTAAACCTAATTTACAATGATTTCTGTAATTTCAAATATTAAATTATCGATTTAATTAAACAATTAAATCACTATATTCGAAATAAAATGTATTCGACTTACAAATCTTACTTGTTAATATTTAAAATCAATTAAATATCTGAATTTCAAATGACAGAAATTCTGGGTCGTTACAATCTTCCCCCCTTAAAAGAATTTCATCCTCGAAATTGCAAAGTAAGAAAAATGCCTCAAATTCATTAACTTTTCAAACAATTCGTTCAAATTTGATTTCAAAATCACTTAAGTGTACAACTTCTCCAAAATCCAATAGTTAAACTCTTTCAAAAACTTTACTAAGTTTTTCAAATCTATACTTAGTTATACTTTTCAAAACAAATTATATCGTTTAACTTTTAACTCCAAATCCAAAATTTAGTTTTCACAAATTTTTCAAAATTTCCCGAAAATTTTCTAACGCCTTAAATTTTCAGAAAAATTCGCCATAGCCTCCTCTGCGCGGTTCAATCGTAGTAGGATCACAATAGACATAAATATATATACATCGACCCACACGGTCGGAAAAACAGAAAAACAGTTCATATTTCCTATTTTTATTACGTAGGCGTACCTTTTTAGCATTTTTAAGCAAAGCAGTTATTTATTTAGCATTTTAGCGCAACCAAATCCAATCAAACGGTAGCCACGGCACCTGTACTTACTCAATTTAAACACGTAAGTGACATATATATAAAGTTATTAACAATTTACTCTTTTAAACAACTACAACACATGCATATTAAAAGAAATGCATACTAAACAAGGTTTTTAAGCAACTTATATAATTTCGACATCACTTGTAATTGTTTACAACCAATTCATATACAACGACATTCAATTATTCATTTTCAATTAGTTTACATTCTCTAATTTAAATTCAAGTTGGTTCACTTTCAATTTGGATTCAATTTCATAGCTTTCATACGTTAGCTTTCTATTTGATTAATTCAATTACATATGAATTTCTATACAATCAACTAACAATCATCAAACAATCAAATCATAATCAACATAATCAAATTCATTCAATTTACTTTACTTACATTAAATTTGGTTTAACACTTTTAATTTCAATTGGTTTAATATTAAATTGACTTCCATTCAATTTATTCAAATTCCAATTCATTAGCTTTTAATGAATTAACACTTATATCCATTATTCCATATCAATTCATTAATTCAATTGCTAATTCATTTTACAAATAAAGTTGAATCTCCTTTATATAACTCAAGTTCACATTCATATATTTACTATGCTAACTCAAATTCTTTAACTTTACCAAAGCTAAAATCTTTATTTCATATTATAAGTCTAAAACTCGTTACACTTATATTCATCAATTTCAATTTGGATTTTAATTTAAATTCTGTTTATCACAACAAAACTTCAATTTTTTCAATTTATTATGGTAGCAATTCCATCACACGGAAACTCGAAAATGATACTGATGATGCTACAGTCATCACCCTTATTATTTCCTAGTAACAGTAGTGAATTCAGTGCTTTAAATTCTTTCAAAAATTTCCCTTTATTTATAAATCACATTTATAAAAAAAAATTCTCATATAATTTCACTATTTTACTTTACTTATACAAGATTATTTCACAATTGTAAATCATTTTAATTATAATTCCATACTTAATAATTCATTTTCTTATATACTTCATTCTTTTACAATTGTTGTTTGTATTTAGATTATTCAAACAACTTTTATTAACTTATATATATATTTACATTTTCAACAACCAAACAATTAATTTTATATACACTTTAATAATTCTGAAAAATTATTTCTTTATATACAAAATATAATCAAGGTAAAATTATTTCATTTATCCAATTTAAAATGATACTATGTCGGTTTATCTCGTTTAAGAGTTTAGAAACCCCTATCGATACAGTTAGCTAGATTGCACCGACCAGAATCCATAAACAATCAACCGAGAAGTCAACACAATACAAAACAATTTCGTATTCACTAACAAATACGCGCTCATATCTATTATTACACTCACACTAATTCTAGAGTACTACTGACTCTATCTCTAATGAGTAACACCCAACAGAACCAAGGTTATCGCTTAACCATATGCTTTGATACCACATGTAACGACTCGAGATTTTCGACTTCCGAAAATCGACATTAATACGTCCACTGTATCAACTGCCGAGCAATCGAGTGCCGAAAAACCGAATTGTTATGGTTAAAAAGAAGAGGTAGAAGAAGACAGAAAGAAAGAAAGAAGAAACAACAGAAACAATATTAGAATCTCACATATCGCAGCGGAACAACATATAATAGATAGATGAATAATCTTTAAATCAAGAACTATATCAGTTTATACATTACATCATCAGAGTCAATATACACACAATACATCAATGGACAGTTATACAAACTTGTCCTCATACAGAATACACAGCGGAATAATAATATCATATACAAGTGATACGCCTCGCCATCCAGCTCGCCACTGAGCTCCACAGCATCTCCTGAATCTAGAATGACCTGATAACCCGACTCTAGGCTTCCCGTGTGGAAAGTTATGGGCACCCATAGTTTAGGAAAGGAACAATAAACTCCAGGTCAGTCATGGGACTGGTGTGAGAACTAAAACAATTATTATCTTTAAAACAACAATAGAAGTAAAAGACATCTGCAATGCTTTTTGGAAAATGAAACTACCATAAGGCCTCCCGCCACACACATAATGCAAACGCAGAATTGGAGGAGATTTCTCCTTATGATAGTCAAACATGCTTACTACGCAAAATCATTTGATTTGATATTATTATTAGTGCATAGTGCAGAAAAAACATTTCGAAAGTATAATATTAATCTTAGCCAGCATAGGCATTTCGCACTTATGCCTACTATAGCTACTATGTTCAATAGCAGGTTACCACAACATTCCACAGTAGGTTATACAACTAAAACCGTACAAGGTTCGTATTGTTTCTTTGGATTTCCAACAAATGGTCAGGCTAAGGAACTTCCTACTGCCAATGGGATCGCCTCTGGTGGGACGTCCCGAGAACTAACTAGCTCTCTACCAACACAAGGCCGGGTTACCTCTTACACTAGGTAACTACTACACGAATATGCCACCCCCCGGTCCTTTGGGACCTTTATCCAAGGCGCCTCGATCACACAGCAATCGCACAGTAAATGAAATTGGAGTATCCACATAGGTTAAATACCAGGGCTCCTTACCAGATACCACCCTTTTCCAGAAGGAAATGACATACCCTAAAGGGAGCGACCCTCATAACCTTGCCGCATCATTCCTGTTTCGACCATTTCCGGGTTGTGAGGTCCGAAGAGGTCTCGTCCACAAAGCTACGCTTTTTCACAAAGCCATGCTTTGATCAACAAATGATCAGTAAATAATCATCACATAGCAACACTCAGCATGCCACATTACCAAATTGGGAGTATATCACTGATAACCTTCAACTACATAACCTTTGAGCTCGTACGTCTCAGAGAAGGGTGTTAAGCTAAGAGAATAAATTCTCCGCCACCAACAGAAATGTATTTGAAAGAATTTAGCTTTATATCACAAAATGTAATGTCAGACATGTAACCATACAAGTCTATTCCGGGTTCAAACAGAACCGAAGGCACTTCCAAAGAAGCCCTTGCAATCCAGGTATTCACAATCCCGATCGAACTTCCCATTACAAAGGAAATCTGTATACCGTAGCTAACGGTGCAGAGACAATCGATAGGTCATCCTATCGTTTTCACAAATACCCGGTCTTTACCACCGGTCTTCAATACGATCCATATCGTCGTATCACTAATTCGGAATGGGTTATATGACACAAAGGTATTTTCCCGGCTAACCCGAATAGTGAGCACAATATTTAAAACATATGGATATAGGGATTTCAATTAAGTCACAACTTATTACCCAAATCCTTTCCTTTAAATGGTTTAAACAAATTACCATTTTAAATCTTTAAACAAAAAGATTTACTTCACAATGTTCACCCAATTTCACAAAGATTCATTCACAGATTTCCAAATCAATTTCCATTTCAATTGGATTAACCCATTAAATCTTTAAATCAAGATTTAATTTATAGCTTTCAAAACTATTCATAATTCAAGTCTTTTATAATATAAAAGATATACCTTTTAAAATATTCTTTGATTTCAAAATAAAGCTTAATCATCTTCACAAAGGTTAATTCATAGTTTTTCCAAACTATTTACAATTTCATTTCAACTTGAAATATTTCAATACACATTGGAAATCTTTTCACTTTATGAAAGTTATTATTATTTGAAAACAGATAGTTTTCGTTTTGGGAAAAACTGGTTACAATTACACAGGTTAAGGCCATCCAAGTACAAATCTTGGATTTAAATTTAAATTTCGAAAGCCATATTTTAAATGGTTAAAAACCCATACAAACATTTTTTATAACTTGTACAATCTTTTAAACCCAAAATTCTCAAATTATTGAATTCAATTCCAAGTATTGAATTCAAAATTTAAATCAAATGATTTAAATTCCAATTTTAATTAAGTTATTTAAAATAACTTTTATTTTTGAAACTCATTTTCAAAAACTTTCACTTCCAATTCCAAAACTAATTTGGATTCAAAAATTCAATTTTCAAAATTGATAAAAATCTGTGACTTAACCGATTTCCACGTGATATCCACATTTGTGTGTGTATTGTGTAGGTCCAGCGGTTTAACACAATAGTGCAACACATTCAACCATCACAGATCAAAACACAGAAATATAGTTGATAAGCGGTATAACTATATCGCTTATCTTTAATTCACAAATCATAGATATTCATATCATAGATAAATAGATCACAAATCGCAACACAAATCAGGATATATCACAAAGCATCACATATCAAAGATATCAAACAATTCAACATCTAATAATCCAAACATCCATAAGTAGGATTAATTTAATTATCTGATTTATTTAAATCGGATAAATTCCTATACACCAAATCAAATTTCCAATTAATTTCCCAATTATTCCCCTTTTAAAAATAAATTTCTTTATCTCCTCAAATCTATTCAAAACCAATTTTAAATAAATCCTTTAACTTTTAAATAATATTACCCGAAATCCATTTATTAAGGCTTTTTCCCAAAATTTGGAATTTAACTCAATATGGTTCAAAAATAAAACTTTATCTTTTTAAAACTCCTTTTAAATTTATCCAATTCTCAAAAATAAATTTTTCGATAAATTTTCAACTTGCATTTTAAAAATCCAATTTTTATCTATTTCTGGTATCCAACGATACCAAAAATATATTCGGCTAAATTATAGCCTTCAACGATTTCAATCACAATATAATCACACACCGATTATAAATAAATCAACACACAACATTGAAACAAATTCAAATGTTTGAGGAATCCAGTTGGATCCCTCCAACCTATTGCCCTACATCCACAGATGTTAGCACAATACCAATTCCACTTCGAGGTGGAATATTCGTGGTATATGTTTTTAATATAATAACCTCCGCTTAATATGCGGCGTATAGGGTCTATTTCAGCACAATAGATAACAACCATCATTCGATTCATATAATCAAGCAATTAAGCAATTTTAAATCTAACTATTTAAAATTTAAATCAAAACACAATTTGATTGAGTGAGGAGTTCTCACCTCGAGTTTCCGATAACAGTTGAAGAATTTTATTTCAAATAAAATTAAACGCACGTTTTATTTTACTCAAAATTATTGCTAGCTCCAATAAATCCCAATCCAGCTTCATAATGTAGTGCTCGAAAAACGAACCTGACGCAATTCGTTTCGTCAGTTTTCGACCTCGTATGAAGAAGTTATAGCATTTAGAAGTTTATACAAATTACAATATAATTTATTTTCAATTTCCATTTTAATTTTTAAACCTTTGCTTTCATCAGAGCCGTTCATTTCTTCCACTTCAGATCTGGCCGTGATTTTTATCTTCTTCCCCAACCTATTCATACGCGCGTACAGGCTACACGAACGCAACCTAACCCATAGTCGCCTTCAACTTCGAATTTCCGCTCCACCATATGACGTCGAGAAGATGATCAGAGGCTGCCATATCGAAGCGCTACTCGAGCACCACCATCGGCCCGAGTCTGGTGAAGCTCGGCTGCATCTCAGCCTCGAGACACGTGTGCGAATAGCATGACTTTACATGCGATTTGTCGTTGATCCGTTGCTCTAATCGCGATCATGATCGTTGAAATCGAAGCTCTCGACGAGCTCTACAAAGTTGTAGTTGGAAGTTTGTTGAAATATTTCACGGATTGGAAGAAATCGAGGAGGGAAGACGACAATTTTCTGGCCATTGAAATGTTAGGGCCGGTGGCTACAACCTAGTTAGGGTTTTGTGATAAAATGTGAATGATGAGGTCCTTTTATACAAAATTCTCAAAACACTATTCATCGAAAATTTTCCGAACTCGAAACGAAGCGTGTCGGCTGACGTTTCTAAGGTTTAACCCACGTTCCAGACAATATGGAATGAGTTTCGGGACCTAATTTGATAAAATGTGCGAGTTACGGAAATAAACGATCAAATTTAAATTAAATCGATTAAAACGATTATTATGCGTTTTGGCTTGCCCCGGACAAACCGTACGTCCGATTGACGCGAAATTTGAAACCTTACAATAATTTCACATTATGGATCCGATGAACCTAGTTTCATCGAAATCCGAGACTGTTTGAAAAATGACCATTTTCACTCGTCAATTAAATATTAAAATAATCAATTTTCACAAATTAACTTTTAATTCAAATTTTAAAAGTTTACAAACATCATTCTAACTCCAATATGATTTATTATAACTTTACAAATCATTTTTATTCACATTTAAACCCTATTTACAATGATTTCTATAATTTCAAATATTAAATTATTGATTTAATTAAACAATTAAATCACTATATTCGAAATAAAATTTATTCGACTTACAAATCTTACTTGTTAATATTTAAAACCAATTAAATATCTGAATTTCAAATGACAGAAATTCTGTGTCATTACAACAACCTTATATTATGAAGATCTCCATCTTCAAAATCACTGTCTTCAACATATTTTCACTTCCAAACGTATATCGGTTCGAAGTGGTTTTTGGATAGGAATTACCGAAATCCGACCCCAGTTTCTTTGAACCAATTATCGATAAAAGATGTCAAGTATATAGGTGATTATTATTCAATTAATCAATATCATTTATCGAAGTAAAATATCTCTTTAGAGATATACGTCTTCAAATCATATTTTGTTTCTGTATATACGAGTAATTAAACCTCATTTACCAAATATTTTGATTAATTAAAACCCTTTCTTATCTTTGGAAATACCAAAACATTTCATCTTAATTACTCAGGAAACGTATAATTCAAATCTTAATGAAGATTTCACATTTCCAAAACTTATTTTATTGGGTCAAAAAGAATGTCATTTAAGACATTATTTACTGTGAACCCAAACAAGTTAGTATTGAATAAAGGGAATCCATAAATTTTTGACTGGTTATACCATGTACTAATTTCCATATTCAACATGAACAATTCATCGAATAACAGTGAAATCACCTTTTCAATTCATACGGATAGTACGATTCCCTCCTTGGAATTTAATAAGGAGTTTAACTGGAATGTTTAACAACCAAAATCCAATTTTAAATCTTGTTTAACTTTTGGAAAGCTCCAAATTGTTTTTTATCTTAGGAAGACGTGGTCCGAGTAAATCAAATTAATCATAGATAGTACCGAATACGCCATCACCCTGGTCTTTCCCGACCTATCCGTGACCACATCATACACAACAAACCCGAAATATAAAGGGTAATCTTGAATGGTGAAGACTACATCCTAATGACAGCGACCCACTTAGCCCTGCTGCATCTTCCCTATTATTGCCATTACCAATGTGTAAGGCTTGAGGTAACGTTTTACCTTTCACATGAAAAATCCAACTTTGAATGCCACATTACCATTTCCAACAACACACTAATTGATTTCCACAATAATACAGCCCACAAGTTCATACGCCTTAGGGAAGGGTGTTAAGTATAAGAGGACTTACCTCCTACACCACTAAACATATGTAATTTTGTAAAAACCAATGTACATTGTCTTAGAAATGCAATGTCATACACTCATCCATACAAATTATCCTGGAACAGGACAAATCGAAGGCACTCCTTCTACTACATCCTCTTTGGGAATCGCCTCTAGGATTAGTAGCGAGTAGTCCTTGCAAATCGAAGATTTCAAATTGAAGGAACTACTACCACCATATATATGATAAGGTAATTACCCTAGAGGTTAGTGGCAAGCAACCTTATACTATGAAGACCTCTATCTTCAAAATCATTGTCTTCAACATATTTTCACTTTCGAACGTATATTGGTTCGAAGTGATTTTCGGATAGGAATTACTCAAATCTGGCCAAGGTTTCTCCGAATCAATTATCGATAAAAGATGTTAAGCATATAGGTGATTATTATTCAATTAATTAAAATCTTTTATCCAAGTAAAGTATCTCTTTAGAGATATACATCTTTAAATCATATTATGTTTCAGTATATACGGGATAATTAAACCTCTTTTATCAAATCTTTTGGTTAATTAAAACCCTTCTTATCTTTGGAAATACCAAAACATTTCATCTTTGACTACTCAGGAAAAGTATAATTCAAATCTAAATGAAAATTGCACTTTTCGAAAACTTTTTTTTAATAGGTCCAAAACAATGTTATTTAAGACATCATTTACTATAAACCCAAAACAGTTAGTATTGAATAAAAGGCATCCATAAATTTTAGACTGGTTATACCCAGTACTGATTTCTGTATTCAATATGTACTATTCGTCAAATAATGGTGAAATCATCCTTTAAATTCATAAGGATAGTACGAGTTCACTCCCCAGAATTTAATATATAGTTTAGCTAAAATATTTAACAACCAAAATCCTATTTTAAATCTTGTTTAACTTTTGGAAAGCTCCAAATCTCTTTTTATCTTAGGAAGATGTGGTCCGAGTAAATCAAATTTACTATCCCCTATGTCGAGCCAGTCCAGATAGCTAGAGCGGAACCAAGACACCGGTTGTCCAACCTTGGGTCTAGAGACTATCTCTCTGTCATCCATAAGCTGCTCAAGTTAGATGATCAACTCCAAACTCTTTAAAAAAATTATTTATTATTTGAGAAACATTTGCAAAAGATTTGGGAAGAAAATCTCAAGTTTAAATCTTAATTTCAAAAGTTATAGTGCCGCGAATAGTATTTTTAAAAGCTTCTTTGATCAAAATGCTAATTTCCTTCCACATTTGTCCTTTTTAATAACTCATATCATTTTTAAAACATTTTAATATATTTATGGAATTTATTTCTTATTTTTAAGATTTAAAAATATCTATTTTAAAGATTTTATTACTTTGGTTACTAAACACGATGTTTTTGAAAACCTGATTTGGGCATATCTCAAACTTTACGAAATAAAATCTTGATTTTCTTCTTTTGTTTGAAAACTATATTTATTATGGTCTGTAGAATTCTTATTACAAAGAATTCTAACTCATATTCCATTCTACATGTCCATTTAACTTTTCCGATCGCGAAATCGCGAACTACCGAAACGCAACGTCTTATTTTTACTCCATTTCGCAAACTTTCTCAAACTTTGCCAAAATTAGTTTTAATGTTTATAAACCATTAATAAATCATTTTGAACTATTTTAAAGAGGTTTAACAGTGCCATATATAACATTTCATTTTTTAAACAAAGTGATTCCTTGATGTAAATTCGACGTGTATTATACCATGAATCATTTCCACATCAAACAAACATACCGTCAACATCCAAAACGCGATGACCAAACATAAAAAACATCAGTATCAAACATGACATATCATATAATTTACAAATTTAATAGTAGAGTTTCTCAACTTCATCGGTTTCTATATTTTTCTAAATTTGACTATAGCTTCGCCACTATTTCACCAAAGCTTATGAATCATATCCTGGAATCCTTGGGTGAGCTCGACCTAGGCTTGTAGGAGTTTGAAACTTGGTTTTGAGATGGTGGTGACTCCTTATAGTGCACGACCAAGAAGAAGAAAGAGAGGTGGGAGTACAGACTTGTATCTCGACTTTAAGGCGGTATTTCATCGTATATGGTAGTTTTTATTTTAGTAGAGCTTCGCTGTGATGGAAGAGATTAGAGAAGCCATTAAAGAGGCCATTAGAAAGCTTAGGAAGAATAGAGAAGAAGATTGTTTTAGTGTGAGGATTTATGAGAAGAGAGGGCATGTATTTATAGGAAAAAAAATGTGGAAAATATCTTTCATTACATCTCCTTTCACCATATGCCAACCCACTCCCCTCCGCCCCCCTTACTCATGGTCCACTCCCCCTCATCCTTGCTATCCCTTCTTGTCATTTGGCATATAAGCTTTGACTCAAGTGAAGATTTGGTTGGATTTTATATGTAAATATCTAAGTTATTTATGTTTTTATCTTATGTAAATTTATACATTAAAAGTAAATGTATATATGTATATGTGTAGGTGTATGACATGTGTATGATATGCACAAGACAACAAACAATGCTTGCAATTACTTTGAACAACATCCGTTCGTTAAACCGTTGAAGATCTGAAAGCCGATTCTTGGTCACATTTTCACTTACTAACTAAACTACACATAAATGTGAAAAAAATAAAAAAATAATTTCTCATCATTATTAATTAATTAAAATGATCACATTTGAATTATAAGACCATATAAATCAATATTTAAAAAGTGTTCATAAAAAGTGCTGTTATATCGATAAAGCATATAAAATTTTCTTATACTTTCAAATCAAGTATATATCTTTATAAAACTATTATAAATGATTTATTATCATTATATTATTAATTAAAATGAATTATTATCATTATAGAACAATTATTTAATTATTTAAACTTAATTTTAAAATTACAGAAAATATATAAAATTAATGACATCCCTAATGATGTCACAAATATATTTTATTTTAAAAAATAAAATAAATAATTTTTATTTCATATTCTTGCTTAAATGGATAAAGAAGTGTATATACCCAGTTTCATGCATGCTAATGTTGAGAAAATCTCAATTTTGCCGAAAACTAATTTCTGTCGTTTTTCTTATGGAAACCCCTAAATATCCATATTTGTTAATGTACCTTTAAAACAAGTTTACCATCATTATTTATGGTTCAAAACATTATAATTTGTGTTATAAAATCTTGTGTTTGAATATTTAAATATAAAAATAATATATTAAAGTGATAAATTTGTGGGCCGTTAGAACATCCAATGGTGATACCGCATAATATATAAAATTGGAGAATTTTACTTTTAAAGCTGCTACTTTTACTCATTGGTTTAAATGGAAGAGAAAGAAAATTTGAGGTTGGGTCAATAAGCAAAAGCTGGTGTATATATAGCAAACTGGAAATGAATTTTATTGACCGTAATCAAGAAAAGTGTACTATATACACACATAAAAGGGGGAATTAATTTAAAGGACAAAAATTTGTATATTTTTAGCCTCAAGGACACGACCTCAATATTTTAACCACAAAGACAAACATTCTTCTAAAAATTAATCATAAGGACAAGCATTCTTCCAAAATTATTTATAAGGACAAACATTCTTGCAAAACTACTACCGAACTAAAAACTGATACCTAAAAACTGCTACCGATAACTACAAACTGATACCTAAAAACTGATACCTAAAGAAAGTTGTCCTTCAGGCTAAAATACCGTAGGTCTGCCCTTGAGGCTAAAACGTTGAGAAATTTTGTCCTCGACAATAATTTCCTGCACATAAAAATACCATTGTTAAAGTTTATTCATTAATAATTCAAAAATATGTAATATGAGAATATTCTAAAGGATGTATTCAAAGGCGTTTTTATTATCTAGGACACCCCACTAATATTTTTCCATGAGGACAATATCATTAAAAAATTTCAAAGAGCCCTAACTGCCAACCATGCACTCTCCTTTTCTTCTCAACATCATTCTTCTTCTCCTTTATTTCTTCATCGTTCTCTCTTTCACACATTCAAAATTAAATGCTAAAATCCCATTTCATAATTTCCATTCATGGTTTCCTAATTTCGGATCTCGTTTGTTGATTTCGAATGTTGTTCCCTGATTCTGGTATGCTTCTATTACTATGTTTTTGGTTTCTATTCTATTAGAATTTATTTTATTTTTCTAATTTTTGAATGTTTCTCTTTTTAAACCTAAAATTCAGTTTTGTTGCTATGTTTACTTCTTTGATATTCCATGAAAAATTTGGGAAGTAGCAGAAGGTATCAATTGTTTTCTTCTCTTCTTTATGAACTAATGTTTACTTATGTGTTTAAACTGAATGTTATTTGTTTTTTATTGTTGATGTATATCTTGCATTCTTATTGGTTTGATTTAAAATGTATTGTTGTGTTGAGTTCAGTGAAGATCGGTTTTTAGATCTCATTTTTGTTTTTTCTTAGTATCATTTTTCATAATAATGCATTGTGGAAGTTTCTAATGTTTTGTTTGTTTGAGTGTTTAAGAAAATAAGGGTATTACAGAGTAAATATGATGATATGCACCAATCAACCAATGAGTTTAATTAATGTTTTCTTAGTATCAAACATTTAATGCAATGTGTTTAAGTATCAGTTTTTAGGTATAATTTTAATATACTATAGGTATCATTTTTGAAAAATCTGTTTTATTTTTTTGTTTCTGGTTTTTGTTGTATAAAGAAAATTATTGTATTATAATAAATGACATTTTGAAGCAATCATATTTTTACTGATGTTTTATTTGTTTTGCAGTGGTGACAATAGCCTTCTTGTTTTATTTGTATTCGATGACAGTACATTTAGCACTTGATTATCTGTTGATTGTTCTTTTTATGATTTGAAGATTGAAATTTGTCGGTGGTCTCAACTTACTCCTTCGTCTATTGAGATTTCTTATGTCCTTGAAAATAAAGTTTGGTTGATATCGATTCCGATCTTTAATGTATATATATCAACCCGTATATTTGGACCATTTAAATTGACAATAATCCACACATGTCAACTTAAATAATACAAAACACGAATCATTATGGGATTATGAATACATATATGTAAATGAGAATCAACACAATATCACAGACACAGAATAGTCATAGAATAATGCAGCGGAAAAGTACATCATCATAATAGTAGTTCATGAAGCTACTATAGGAAATACAACAATGTCTCAACATAAAGTGACAAAAGGAAATACAAGATGTTCAATACACAAGTTCATCAAATACTGGAAAGGAAATAATCTGATAAAGATAAATGCTAAGTCTTCAGCATCTTCAACCAACCTTGATCAGCAACTGGATAGCTTCAGACTGCCCCAAGCATATACAAAAGAAACACTCGAGTCAGGACTCAAAATCTTATACGGAATAATCGAGTGCAAATGATAAAGTCCATAACTCAAAGATGAATGTAATAAACATCCTTAAGGATCCGGTAAACTATCTATATATACAATAGAGTACGCTAAATAGATAATGTCTAATCAGTAAAATATGATATCAAAATAGTGTGAAGGCGTTATCATAATCTCCCTTAACACATTTTATAATGCCATAGTCTGTACAGCACCGTAAACCCCACCGTAAACTAGTGGTTATCAAAGGGTACCCCATAGGTATAACACGAAAAAAATCGTAGTGGTCGCGAATAGGATAATCAGTATGACAAGGTACATGAGGCGATAACAACTAGGATACTAGTAGTTGCCTGATCCGGACTGATGTTGGGCATAGCAGCTGCTATCCCAACACCGCGAAACAACACTCCCAAATCAAGGGGTGCACCCAAATCGAATCAGATAAGTAATAGATAAGGTATCAAAGAAGTGTGTCCGTTAGAGATGGCGATCCTCAATGGCCCGGTGCGGCTCCTGTTTTAGTCATGTCAGGGGTCATCCAATATCGTTCTCTTTCTTCAGTCAACGCGTTCACCAAACCATCCACTTTGTTCTGGATCAACACTCCGCGTATATTAGTTATTAAAGTGGTTTTCAGTATCGACAGAGAGTATGTCCATATCCGATCCCGGTCTCTTTAATAACTACGCATTAATTACCCGATGGTCATTTAATATTAAAGTTTAAACAAATCAAAGTCCAAAAGTCAAGTTGCAAATTTGACTTTCAAAATTTGACATTTCACAATTCGATTTATTTCAAATATTTTAAAATCATATTTCCAAATGAAATTTTAGTTCAAACCCTTGAGTTAACAATCATTAAGTATTTTAGTTCAATTTAATAAGATCCATATTTCACTTATTAAATTTAATTCAAAATCCATGGATTCAATTTAATGGTCAATTTAGTTCAAATCATTAAATCAAATTCTATTCCTTTCAATTCTTATTTACATTCATCGTTACATTAAATATAATCATAAATTCGATTAAATCAATTTCATTAACTAAATTCCCTTTTATCAAACTTCATTGATTTATTTACCAAATTCAATTAAATTGCTATTTTAAAGAAATCCATTTCATTCATTTGGTTCTATGATCTACCTATCACCAATAAGTGGTTTCCGAGTTACAAATCAACTCAATTCATAATCGGTTTACAATGTCCTGCTTTAATTAATTCATCCATTTTAAAATCATTTTAAATTTAAATTATCGCTAAATCAAATCCATAAAACTTTAGTTAGTTTTGTATTCCCCTTAAGTCAATTTGTTTCTTAATCTCACATTAAATTTTATAACAAATTCCAAATCTATTAAATTTAACCGAGTTTAAATCTAAATCTCAAATCTAATAAATTTCAAATTATTAAATTCTAAAACTTACTTGTTTCTAAATCTCATTTCAATTAAATGTGTCAATCCGTTTTATTCAATTACATAGATTTATTAATTCATAGATTTTTTAATCCGTTTCAATTAAATCCATTAATTTATTTCAATTAGATCCATTAATTTATTTTGATTAAATCCATTAATTTATTACAATTAAATCCATTAAGTTATTACAATTAAATCCATTAAGTTATTACAATTAAATCCATTAAATTCGTTACCTAAATTCCAAACAAATTGTTAAGTTCATTCTTTAACTTCAAATAGATTTCAATTCCAAAATGATTTTTGTTGACCAATCGGGTTCCTTATTTTTAATTATCTATCCTAGGCCAAAGTTTTTCAATTTGGGTATTTATCATTTCAACCCAATATCATTAAATAAAAAAAACAAAGCATAGTAAAGGGAACTTGCAGTGTGATAACTGGGATGGTGTCAAAGTAAGCAAACAATCAATAGCATCCATACATAACAATTCAACAATTGATTTAAATAATCCCAAAATAATCGTATTAATTTACATTTGTTATTTATGAAAATTAATATAATTATTCCTAGAATCTACACTATCATTTCATGCAGATTAAAGATTGTTACATTATGGGTTTTCACTTGGCGTCTATTATCAAATTATTACATCAATCATACATTCAATGGTTCAAAATGTGGTTCACTATTTCTACGTGTCGATTTATTTAACATTAAAAGGGACAAGTTCAACATATATAATCTATTTTAAATTCGTTGACTATCCTATATCAAATTCAATTTCATATTAATCATCACTTATATTAACGACCAAATTCAACATCACATACCAATTTAGTGTCACAACTATTTACCATAAACTAACTTCAAATCATAATTTAACATCAACCATTAACATCTAAATTAATACCAACAACATATATCACTTGATTATCGTAGCATAATAGATTGAGTCGTTAATGAAATATTCACCTTGCGTGGTTAGAGATTTGACGACGAAGCACGAAGACAAATAGATAAGAGGCACTACAAGTACGACAAAAAGGCGAACACAGACTACAATCAAACAAACAATTAAATTGACAATTTTGTTCAATATAATATATATTTTTCATATATAATCATACCAAAACAAAGAATTAGATCAATTCGTCAAGCTGAGTGGAAGCCTAATTATCTGAAGTTGTAGCTGGAACAAAACACAGCAAAACACTGTATGTTAGTAACTAGAAATTTCAAAAGTAACTACTGCTTCAAGATATAGCAGTTTCATATATATATATATATATATTTCTATATATATACAACGGAATGAAATGGAATACGGTTGCGGCCAAGGCGAGGCACGGCGGTGACGGTGGTAGGGGATGTCGCGGTGGTCGGAGAAGGCGGGTGCAGGCTGGTGGGTGGTCGCGGCTGTGGTGGCGGGTTCAGACTGGGTTTGCCGACTGGCGGTGGACGAGTTGAGTGGCTGGGCAGGGGTTCAGAGGCTGCAGGCGGGTGGACCGGGTGCAGGCGCGGTCAGGCGGACTAGCTGGTGGTCTAGGTCAGGCGGACGGCAGGTGGGAGGCGATGGTGGCAGAACTGGTGGAACTGCGAGGTGTGAGGCGGACGGGGTCAGGGCGTGGCAGGGCGGTAGAGTGGGTCGAGCGAACTGGGCAGGTGGGCGAGGTCAGGCAGAGGCTGGGTGGCAGGGCGCGGCTAGGTAAGTGGAGGTCGGACTGGGTGGGAGTGGGTGGCAGGCCGGGTTTTGTGTTTCGGGTGGAGACTGGGGTCCGGTGGGCTGACTAGGCAGTGGGTTCGGAGGCGGTAGGAGAGTGGAAGGCGGACTGGGCAGTGGCGGTAGGCTGAAAGGCGGCGTGGAGTGCAGGGCGGAGGCTGGCAGTAGGGGAGGCGGACTAGGCAGGGGCGGTGGGGGAGGCAGGGCGGTAGCTGGCGACTGGGCTGGTTCGGTAGGGGAGGCAGGGCGGTAGCTGGCGCTGGTGGCGGGCGGACTGGAATCGGCGAACTGGGCGGAAGGGGAGGTCGGACTAGGCTGGTGGGTGGCAGGGTGGGGAGGTTGGTTAGTTTCAGTAGGGGAAGTTTCAAAGCAAATATGTATAAACAGAAAATGGAGAAGAAAGAGAGGAGTAGAGAGCAAGTGAATACCAACCAGTAGATTTATGTTTGCAAACAAATGAATAGATGAACGAGCTTGTTTATATAAAATAGTATAGGGATTTCAAAGGCCTCAATTTATTGTCTCGGTAACCAAAAGACTGTTGATTTTTCAAGGCAGCTGAATAGTCAAGGCTCCTAGAATTCCAACAGGGTAGATAAATGAGGTACCGGTCTGTACAGCGTAACGGACCAGTTTGTAATCCGTTGAACGATTATAATTTGCAACGCCGAACTCCGATTGACACAAATAAATATACCATTTTGATCAGCGCGACGAGGCGAACCCATCGGTATATAAATATCAGTGGTATGCTTAAATTATAAAATTCGAAATTTTTATTATGGAGAAAATGCAGCAAAAATGCCGAGAAATAAGCTCGACGGAGCTGAAGATGTCCGAATTTTGAAAAACGAAAAATGACGCCTTGGTCAGAAGATGTTTAGAATTTTTCTACGTAAAAATATTCCAGTCCGGAAGATAAAATTTTCCGCGTTTAAAATGAACTGATGTGAAATAAACGCGAACGAAATTTACTGCGGTATTTTCCGACGAAACTTTACCCATATCTATAACCATCTAGGCGCAATTTATAAACAAAGTTTGGACGCTAATTGAAATCGTAGGTAAGTTTCACATTTTATATTAAAATAATGGATTTAAAAAATTTTAAATTGGGTTCTAAATCCAATTTGAGCTTATTACAAAGGTCAACTGATATAAAGCTATGTGAAGCACCAGTATCGAATAATACCCTAACAGGTGTAGCATGTAAATGAAAAATACTTCGTAAGGTACCTTGGTCATCACGGGCGGGTGGTGCAGAGGGTGCAGGTGTGGTGATAGCAAATACTCCAGAGGTGGTGCCACGCTTATGCATTGGGCAGTCTTTCCTGAAATGTCCCGGCTGGAGGCAGACATGGCATAAATCTCTCCTAGTCATAGAAGGAGGTGGGACAGTAGCTCCGGTAGATGGACAGCTATTAGCATAATGGCCCTTCTTATCGCATTTGAAGCAAGTGATATTAGCAAGGTCGATTGGGCTTTTCTGGACGTATCCCAATCCAGTAGTCTTTTGCCAAGCTTTCTTTTATTGATCAAAGTTCATCTTCCTGTTTCCGGGCTGGCTAGAAGAAGGCTGAGTAGGAGTGGCCTTGGCAGTAGATCCCTTAGGCTTCGCCTCATATCTAAGAGCATAGTCAACAAGCTCTGTGAAGGTGCAGTGAGTGTGTCCAGTAAGCAAGTCATAATATTCTAGTCTAGCTCCCAAAATGAATTTCTCGTTCTTCAAAAGTGGTGTATCGATCAAGCCAGGTCTGAATTTGGAGAGTTTGTTGAATTTCCTCTCATACTCAGAAAAAGTCATACTGCCTTGCTTAAGATCCATGAAAGCTCTATAAAGTTGGGTTTTCCCAACAGCTGGCATCCATTGTGCCGAGAAAGTATCCCTAATCAAAAGATAGACTAGATGAACAATCATTCCAAAGATTGATGGATGAATTTAGACTAAGAAATCAAAACAAATTTATACCTAAACTGGGCCCAAGTGATTGTGTTTTCCTCGATACGTGAAGTAACAGATTCCCACCAATCCTGTGCGGCATCTTGAAGTTGCCAAGCAGCAAGCTGACGCTTCTGAGCATCAGTGATCTCCAGACCTGAAAATATCTTCTCTAAGCCTTTAAGCCATTGCTGAGCCTCGATAATGTTCTCGGATCCAGCAAACTTAATACCTCCAAGCTGTGTGTACTCCTTACTAAGAGTGGTGAATTTGACAGGAGCTGGAGCGGCATGTGCAGCCTGAGCAGGACCATTGCCTCTTCCACCCCTATTGTTTCTTCTGGCACTCATCCTGAAATACCAAAGAGATTTTAGAAACCAAGGATAGAATTCATAGAACTCTAAGGAAAGTCCTATCAATGAATCAAAAGAAGTTTGAATTGAAAGGATTGGATTTTGAATCGATTCTCCTCATTCTAGGGTATTACTACCCTATCTTTAATGAGTTTAGATAATCCCAAACTAAGGTTTTTAGGAAAACCGAAGCTCTGATACCAACTATAACAACCCGTATATTTGGACCATTTAAATTGACAATAATCCACACATGTCAACTTAAATAATACAAAACACGAATCATTATGGGATTATGAATACATATATGTAAATGAGAATCAACACAATATCACAGACACAGAATAGTCACAGAATAATGCAGCGGAAAAGTACATCATCATAATAGTAGTTCATGAAGCTACTACAGGAAATACAACAATGTCTCAACATAAAGTGACAAAAGGAAATACAAGATGTTCAATACACAAGTTCATCAAATACTGGAAAGGAAATAAACTGATAAAGATAAATGCTAAGTCTTCAGCATCTTCAACCAACCTTGATCAGCAACTGGATAGCTTCAGACTGACCCGAGCATATACAAAAGAAACACTCGAGTCAGGACTCAAAATCTTATACGGAATAATCAAGTGCAAATGATAAAGTCCATTACTCAAAGATGAATGTAATAAACATCCTTAAGGATCCGGTAAACTATCTATATATACAATAGTGTACGCTAAATAGATAATGTCTAATCAGTAAAACATGATATCAAAATAGTGTTAAGGCGTTACCATAATCCCCCTTAACACATTTTATAATGCCATAGTCTATACACCACCGTAAACCCCACCGTAAACTAGTGGTTATCAGAGGGTACCCCATAGGTATAACATGAAACAAATCGTAGTGGTCGCGAATAGGATAATCAGTATGACAAGGTACATGAGGCGATACCAACTAGGATACTAGTAGTTGCCTGATCCGGACTGATGTTGGGCATAGCAGCTACTATCCCAACACCGTGAAACAACACTCCCAAATCAAGGGGTGCACCCAAATCGAATCACATAAGTAATAGATAAGGTATCGAAGAAGTGTGTCCGTTAGAGATGGTGATCCTCAATGGCCCGGCGCGGCTCCTGTTTTAGTCATGTCAGGGGTCATCCAATATCGTTCTCTTTCTTCAGTCAGCGCGTTCACCAAACCATCCACTTCGTTCTGGATCAACACTCCGCGTATATTAGTTATTAAAGTGGTTTTCGGTATCGATAGAGAGTATGTCCATATCCGATTCCGGTCTCTTTAATAACAACGCATTAATTACCCGATGGTCATTTAATATTAAAGTTTAAACAAATCAAAGTCCAAAAGTCAAGTTGCAAATTTGACTTTTAAAATTTGACATTTCACAATTTGATTTATTTCAAATATTTTAAAATCATATTTCCAAATGAAATTTTAGTTCAAACCCTTGAGTTAACAATCATTAAGTATTTTAGTTCAATTTAATAAGATCTAGATTTCACTTATTAAATTTAATTCAAAATCCATGGATTCAATTTAATGGTCAATTTAGTTCAAATCATTAAATCAAATTCTATTACTTTCAATTCTTATTTACATTCATCGTTACATTAAATATAATCATAAATTCGATTAAATCAATTTCATTAACTAAATTCCCTTTTATCAACCTTCATTGATTTATTTACCAAATTCAATTAAATTGCTATTTTAAAGAAATCCATTTCATTCATTTGGTTCTATGATCTACCTATCACCAATAAGTGGTTTCCGAGTTACAAATCAACTCAATTCATAATCGGTTTACAATGTCCTACTTTAATTAATTCATCCATTTTAAAATCATTTTAAATTTAAATTATCGCTAAATCAAATCCATAAATCTTTAGTTAGTTTTGTATTCCCCTTAAGTCAATTTGTTTCTTAATCTCACATTAAATTTTATAACAAATTCCAAATCTATTAAATTTAACCGAGTTTAAATCTAAATCTCAAATCTAATAAATTTCAAATTATTAAATTCTAAAACTTACTTGTTTCTAAATCTCATTTCAATTAAATGTGTCAATCCGTTTTATTCAATTACATAGATTTATTAATCCATAGATTTATTAATCCGTTTCAATTAAATCCATTAATTTATTTCAATTAGATCCATTAATTTATTTCAATTAAATCCATTAATTTATTACAATTAAATCTATTAATTTATTACAATTAAATCTATAATTTATTACAATTAAATCCATTAATTTATTACAATTAAATCCATTAATTTATTACAATTAAATCCATTAAGTTATTACAATTAAATCCATTAAGTTATTACAATTAAATCCATTAAATTCGTTACCTAAATTCCAAACAAATTGTTAAGTTCATTCTTTAACTTCAAATAGATTTCAATTCCAAAATGATTTTTGTTGACCAATCGGGTTCCTTATTTTTAATTATCTATCCTAGGCCAAAGTTGTTCAATTTGGGTATTTATCATTTCAACCCAATATCGTTAAATAAAAAAAACAAAGCATAGCAAAGGGAACTTGCAGTGTGATAACTGGGATGGTGTCAAAGTAAACAAACAATCAATAGCATCCATACATAACAATTCAACAATTGATTTAAATAATGCTGAAATAATCATATTAATTTACATTTGTTATTTATGCAAATTAATATAATTATTCCTAGAATCTACACTATCATTTCATGCAGATTAAAGATTGTTACATTATGGGTTTTCACTTAGCGTCTATTATCAAATTATTACATCAATCATACATTCAATGGTTCAAAATGTGGTTAACACTATTTCTACGTGTCGATTTATTTAACATTAAAAGGGACAAGTTCAACATATATAATCTATTTTAAATTTGTTGACTATCCTATATCAAATTCAATTTCATATTAATCATCACTTATATTAACGACCAAATTCAACATCACATACCAATTTAGTGTCACGACTATTTACCATAAACTAACTTCAAATCACAATTTAACATCAACCATTAACATCCAAATTAATACCAACAACATCTATCACTTAATTATCGTAGCATAATAGATTGAGTCGTGAATGAAATATTCACCTTGCGTGGTTAGAGATTTGACGACGAAGCACGAAGACGAATAGATAAGAGGCACTACAAGTACGACAAAAAGGCGAACACAGACTGCAATCAAACAAACAATTAAATTGACAATTTTGTTCAATATAATATATATTTTTCGTATATAATCATACCAAAACAAAGAACTAGATCGATTCATCAAGCTGAGTGGAAGCCTAATTTTCTGAAGCTGTAGCTGGAACAAAACACAGCAAAACACTGTATGTTAGTAACCAGAAATTTCAAAAGTAACTACTGCTTCAAGATATAGTAGTTTCATATATATATTTCTATATATATACAACGGAATGAAACGGAATACGGTTGCGGCCAAGGCGAGGCACGGCAGTGACGGTGGCAGGGGATGTCGCGGTGGTCAGAGAAGGCGGGTGCAGGCTGGTGGGTGGTCGCGGCTGTGGTGGCGGGTTCGGACTGGGTTTGCCGACTGGCGGCGGACGAGGTGAGTGGCTGGGCAGGGGTTCGGAGGCTGCAGGCGGGTGGACCGGGTGCAGGCGCGGGCAGGCGGACTGGCTGGTGGTCTAGGTCAGGTGGACGGCAGGTGGGAGGCGGTGGTGGCAGGACTGGCGGAACTGGGAGGTGTGAGGCGGACGGGGTCAGGGCCTGGCAGGGCGGTAGAGTGGGTCGGGCGAACTGGGCAGGTGGGCGAGGTCATGTGGAGGCTGGGTGGCAGGGCACGGCTGGGTAAGTGGAGGTCGGACTGGGTCGGAGTGGGTGGCAGGCCGGGTTTTGGGTTTCGGGTGGAGACTGGGGTCTGGTGGGCTGACTGGGCAGTGGGTTCAAAGGCGGCAGGCGAGTGGAAGGCGGACTGGGCAGGGGCGGTAGGCTGAAAGCCGGCGTGGAGTGCAGGGCGGAGGCTGGCAGTAGGGGAGGCGGACTGGGCAGGGGTGGTAGGGGAGGCAGGGCGGTAGCTGGCGACTGGGCTGGTTCGGTAGGGGAGGCAGGGCGGTAGCTGGCGCTGGTGGCGGGCGGACTGGAATCGGCGGACTAGGCGGAAGGGGAGGTCGGACTAGGCTGGTGGGTGGCAGGGTGGGGAGGTTGGTTAGTTTCAATAGGGGAAGTTTCAAAGCAAATATGTATAAATAGAAAATGGAGAAGAAAGAGAGGAGCAGAGAGCAAGTGAATACCAACCAGTAGATTTAAGTTTGCAAACGAATGAATAGATGAACGAGCTTGTTTATATAAAATAGTATAGGGATTTCAAAGGCCTCAATTTATTGTCTCGGTAACCAAAAGACTGTTGAGTTTTCAAGGCAGCTGAATAGTCAAGGCTCCTAGAATTCCAACAGGGTAGATAAATGAGGTACCGGTCTGTACAGCGTAACGGACCAGTTTGTAATCCGTTGAACGATTATAATTTGCAACGCCGAACTCCGATTGACACAAATAAATATACCATTTTGATCAGCGCGATGAGGCAAACCCATCGGTATATAAATATCAGTGGTATGCTTAAATTATAAAATTCGAAATTTTTATTATGGAGAAAATGCAGCAAAAATGCCGAGAAATATGCTCGACAGAGCTGAAGATGTCCGAATTTTGAAAACCGAAAAATGACGCCTTGGTCAGAAGATGTTTAGAATTTTTCTACGTAAAAATATTCCGGTTCGGAAGATAAAATTTTCCACGTTTAAAATGAACTGATGTGAAATAAACGCGAACGAAATTTGCTGCGGTATTTTCCGACGAAACTTTACCCATATCTATAACCATCTAGGCGCAATTTATAAACAAAGTTTGGACGCTAATTGAAATCGTAGGTAAGTTTCACATTTTATATTAAAATAATGGATTTAAAAAATTTTAAATTGGGTCTAAATCCAGGGTCGTTACAGTATACTTTGTTTTCAATTGTATAAAAAGAGTGAATTCTTTCCTTTTTACTATCAAGGTTAAGAGTTTTGTAATGAAAAATGATGGTGGTAGTTCTATTTGGAGTTTATCTACTCTTCCTAGTTATTCACCTTCTAGTGGTTCTTTGTGTTCCGATGTTATTTTCCATAGTAAAAGTTATTTGAAGGATATATTGAAGAGAGGTTTGAAATTTATTTTTGAATTTGTTGATTTTTGTTTTGGAGGAGCTAATGATTTTAGAGAATTTTTGATGGCACGCCAACTACAAAAGGATATAAATTAGTGTTTTTGAATAATTGTGCAATGAAAGTTGCTGCTATTTGTTCTTATTTTAAGGCTGGTTGTCCTTTTAAAGTGCATAGTTCCTGTGATTTAGAACAACTAAATAGGTTTTACACTAGACATATGGTTAGTAATCATTCTAGTGGGGCTGGTCTTAGAAATGTGAATAGTCCACATCTTTTTGGTGCATTTGTTAAATCGTTGATCATTGATGAGATTTATGATTGTCCTAGTAAGAAGCCTAAAGATATAATATATGATTTTAGAAGAGAATACAATCTTACTTTGTTATACTCTTTCGCTTGTTCAGAAAACAACTTGCTTTGATGAAATTGCATGGTAATGGTGCTATGTCCTACAATGATTTGAGTTGGTATTTGGAAGCATTGAAGAAACATAATCCAGGTAGTTATGTCAAGATGAATGTTCATCCTTATAGTAATCAATTTGAGTGGGTTTTTGTTGGTTTTGGTGCTTGTATACTTGGCTTCAAGCATTGTCAAGCTATTAATTTTGTAGATGCTACTCATTTAAGGAGACGTCCAGATGTTTCGAAGGGTGCTATCGTGAAAAATGTTGATCAAGATTAGTTTTTATTTTTGTTTGTTTGTGAGTTATGTGGTGATGTTGTGTGATTATTACAAAAACTAACTAGTATTAGATTTTCAGGTATTGCTAGTGCCATTTTATTTTAGTATCAGTTTTTCTTAGTATTAGTTATTGTGCAAAAAGTGATATTTTGTAGTATTGCATTTGTGGTATTGATGTGTATTAGATTATTGCTTAATATTAGTTTTTAGGTGTCGAAAATTAAACATGTTTTATTGTATAGTATTAGAATGTAGTTATTAGTTTTTAGGTATCAGTTTTCAAGTAGCAGTTTTTTAGGTATCAATTTTAAGTTGATGGTTGATTAAATTTTGTTTTAATGTTTTTTCTTAACTTGCATGTTTATTCCTTTAACTATGGGTATTGTTTCTCTAGAAAATAAAGATAGTTGGAAATGGTTTTTGAATCATTTAAAACAAATGCTTCAAGAAGATCATGACTTGATTTTTATGTCCGATTTCCATCAAGGGTTAGTTTCAGGTCTTTGTGAAGTTTTCCCTTTATCCTTTCATAACTACTACTAACTGCATATGGAACAGAATCTTCTTTTTGTTGTAAAGGCAAAGAATGCGAATTTTCTATTGTTGATTTGTCAAAAATGTGTTCTTGAGCTTCTAATTTGTATGAATTTTGAAGAAGCACGTTCTAATTTTATGAAATAGGTGGTATTGCTACTGTGAATTTTTTGAAGGATAAGCCTTATGATAAGTGGGCCGATTTTTTTTTTGTGGGGAAACGTAACAATGAATATAGTTCAAATGTTGCAGAAAGTTTTAATAGTTTGATTTTGATAAATGAGCATTGCCTATTATTGAATGTTTAGATGGTATTCACGTTAAAGTTATGGAACAAATGGGTAGAAGGAGAAAGGAGTGTCATTTGTGAAATACTACTCTTTGCTCTTCTATTAAGTTTCGTTTAAGTGAATCGATAGAAGAAGGATTTGGATTGGATATGTACAAGCATTCGGAGTTTGTTTTTAAAGTGAAATCACCAAACTCTCATCGCGTTGATCTTAAAGAACGGATTTGTAGTTATAATCAATGGAAAGTTACAAGATTTCCATGTGCTCATGCCACTAAGTGCATGAACAAGTCAAAATTGTAAGTTTATGATTTTGTTAAGTATTATTTCATCGTGAATGTTTATTGTTCTTCTTATGCTAATGATATTAATCATATTCCTAATTTTGATAAGTCTATTGTTGATGCAAGTGTTAAAGATGTTATTAAGCATCCAAGGAGAAACAAGGTGCTGGTAGACCTTCTATAAAACGAAAAGGAGGATTTGTATATTTTCAAAATAAACAAAATAGATGCGATGTATGCAAGCAATATGGTTACAATAAGCGTAATTGTTAAGCTTCGAAGAAGATATGATTTGATTTTCATTTTTTTATGAATTTGTTGAGAGTTATACTAGTTGTATGTCTTTTTTGTAATTTTATGTAATTGAACTTGGTTATATAAGTATATTGGTTTAGCATATACTAAATTTGACATTGATTTATTCTTTGTAGTTGACTTTTGTCATATAGTATCAATTTTAGTTGATTGTTATGTGTATTGGAATATATAGGTGGCATGGTAAGTGGTGTGTTTTTAAATTTTTATGGTGTTTAGTTTATTCATTATTATTTGTTTTTGGTTATCAATTTTTGGTACTATTAGTGTCAGTTTCAGGCATATAAAAATGTGGTATCGGTTTTTGTATGCTATTAGTATCAATACCAGGTATAACAAATTACGGTGTCGGTTTTTGTATGCTTTTAATGTCCATTTCAGGTATAAACAATTATGGTATCGTTTTTTTTGCATGCTATTAGTATCATTTTTACATGGTAATTTTATTTTCATACTAGTTTTGAAGTGACTGTAATTATTTGTTTGCTAAGTTGTCAAGTATAGAACTATGAGAGGAAAGCTTAAATGTCAATATATAATGTACACTATGTTATGTGAACAGTTGGCAACTCGATATATGATGTAGAAGTGTAAAAGTGTTGTTTGGCATAGTGCTATTGTCAAATTTTTTTAAACAACTACTGGGTATCAGTTTTGCATGTATACAGGTATCGGTTTTGTTACAAATAATAGTCAAAATAATTTATAAAATGACCAAGCATGAATTCCAATTAAATAACTACTAGGTATGAGTTTGCATTATTTTGATATCACTTATGTCATACATGACAATGTACTAAGTAATTAAATTTACAGAGCATCATATTGTATCAAACTGCTTCTGTGTATCATTTTTGCATATATATAGGTACCAGTTTTGTTATAAATAGCATTTAAAATAATTTATAATATAACCAAGTATGAATTCCAATCAAATATGTACTAGTATGAGTTTTTCACTATTTTTATATAACTTTGTCATACATGACAGTGAAGTAAATAATTAAATTTATAGAGTGTCATATTATATCAAATAGCTACTAGGTATGATTATTGCATATATATGTATATTAGTTTTATTGTAAATAACATTCAAAATAATCTATAAAATAATTCACTACGCCAAAACAGAGGATTCCCAACGAGTATAAGCGTTGCCAAGAATTTCAGTAACACATATATGTGTCGCTATAGGGGCATGGGCATTTACTTGTAATGTTTATAAGCGTTGGGTAAAAATATCTCCCAAGCTTATAAGCGTTGGCGAAAAATATCTCCCAATACTTATAAGCATTGGGAGATGTTTTTCCCTAATGCTTATAAGGGTTGGAAGATGTTTTTCCCCAACGCTTATACACGTTGGAAGTTTTTCTCCAACGCTTATAAACATTAGGGAAAAATATCTCCCAACGCTTATAAGTGTTACAAATATATGCAAACAAATAACCGCTTATCGGTAATGTGAATGTTGAAAGATATAATGTAGATTATATTTAATATGAAATATTATCTTAATTTAACAAATTAATTATAACCCAATCAATATAAATAAATATTCATAATCACGGTAATAAAATAGAGCATCAATTAACAAAAGAGAAGTTCAATACATAGTTAAGTTTACCAATACATAGTTTGCCAATTCCACACTAATATCAATTGCAATAACAAATGATAAGACAATAATTGAGGCAATAATTTTTCTTTACTTTTTTCATAGAAGAAGTAGAACTAACTGTTCGACAATAATTTTTCTTTCTATCGAAACCAAAAACTTCCGCAATTGGATAATTTTCAAGATCTTCTACTTCACCATCACCACTAGAACTACCGTCCAATTTCCTCTTTTCTTCTACTTCTTCTACAAGTGCATACATGCATTCAATACAATATTAAATTGAAATTTATACTAAAAAGAATGACAAATAGTAATCAAAGTGATAACACATGATTTAACAATAAAAAGACATTAAATAAAACAAGCAAATTGCATGCTAGCCTCAGTTTAAAGCTGAGGCAACTGAGCCTCCGTTTTAAACTGAAGCTCGACAACCAGTTTAAAACTGAGGCCGGGATGGCCTCGGTTTTAAATCGAGGCGGTTGGTGGGAACATGGACATAAAAGATTAAATGAATAACCAAGCGATCATGAATGGATTTGGTATTTGTATAGTAAGAGGGAACATGGAGAATTAGGTTGTCACTGACTAATAGTTGCAACCTAACCATGTGACAATCTTAATTAGTTTACTATTTGGGACAACTCATCCATCATTGTTTTCTAGTAACAACTGCTCAACTACTTCCTTTATATCACTAATGAATAACTGTACTTAAATCCCAGAGTATCTTATTTTCTTATGTTACCTATAACTGATCCAAAACTTATTATTTTTTCCTTAATTTATATAATAATTTCCAAAGATGTAAGATGATTATGCAAACACATGCTGAATGGATTTATGGTACTATATGTATGTATTTCTTTACTACATATTAACATATTTTATTATCATTTTTCAGTAATAAAACAATAAGTTTATAAATAAGATTAAAATAGCCAGCCCCTTCTACAACACTAATTAAATTAGTGTTTATAAACAGGAAGACGGAAGAATCGCAAAACACTAGAGATGACTATTTGTACATACAGTGCTGTATAGTACATAAAAATATCAATCGATTAAATTGTTCTTTTATTTCTACATTTTGTCTGTTTGATATGTTTTAATATGTTCACATCTTCTTAGAAACCCAAAATAACAATTAATTCAAACATATTTAAAAATGTGCTATGATAAAAGTCCCACATACATTTTTGTGGGATCCATATGGCTGTTGATAAACTAGTTAAAAATCTATACAAAAATATATTTAATAAATTGAACTCTACATAAAAATTTAATAAATAATTCACAATTTTATTCTTCTAAACTTAGTCTTTACCTGGAAACATAAATAATGCTGATTATATTTGTTTTGTTTTGTTTTGTGTTAGTTTTCAAAAAAAAAAGGATTGTTCACTCATTTTACTTGTTGTTCTTATTTCAGTTCATTCTCATTGCATTGTGTACTTATTTTATTTTAAAAAAAACTCATATTGCATTTCTGTTTTTTTGTGCATTTTGTGTTTCCGTTGTATCAATTTTGATTTACTGTGCACCTATGCATTTGGTTTATCTCAGCTTTGTGATTGAATTGCAGTTAATATAAAAAAAAGAGCTTAACATTGCACTGTTTCTCCATTTGCAAAACAATATGTTCAATGTTGCACTTTGTTGTTTTCTGTGACAATTAAAAAACTGCATAAACATTTTTCATTTGAGGTGTACATTTTGTATTCATTGTCTTTGTTTCAATCTTTGTTTTCAGTTGCATTTACAGTGCATTTTAACAGCCTCGCTCCAACCTTCCAACCCCAACCATCAGCAACCTCTCTTCACAACCTCCTCAAACAGCTTTCACAAGCTACAACCATTCACAAAAGCCAATTTTCACACTCAAACAACTTCGCACATCACCTGAACATGACCCCTGCCACCAACCATAAACCGAGGCCTCGATTTTAACTGAGGCCATCTGCCTCAGTTTTAACTGAGGCCGCATGGCTTCAGTTTAAACCAAGGCCGATCGGCATCAGGTTAAAAACTAAGGCCATCGGCCTCAGCTTTAAACTTAGGCCATCGACCTTAGTTTAAACTAAGGCAGCATGTCCTCAATTTAAACTGAGGCCTCTGCCTCGATTTAAACTGAGTCTGCATGGCCTCTGGTGTAAACTGAGGCCATGGGCCTCAGGTTAAAAACTAAAATATGTTTAAATGACCAGTAAATTAAGTATACTATGATTGTTATTGTCAAAGAAGTGTTTGGCAATAACGTAGAGATTTTTTTGACTTAACAGAGAAGTGTTTGCATGCAGACGTAGATATGCATTACTGGAGGTAGCAATGAGTACATTGTACACAAACCGGAAATTGTGTTGTAATCTGGGATTGGTATAAAAAATTGAACTGTGTTATTATTGGTATGTATTAACTGAGTGAGCATTAAAACACCATGACCACTAATAATGTAAGTGTGTACAAAATAAATACAAACTGGTTGTTACAGGAGAATCAAGATGGTTGGCTTCTTACATATAATCTTATACAACCACACAAATATCCCATACAGCAATAGAAGTTCAAATCTTTGACAAATAAAATGAGTATTGTTTTTTTGGTTTGAAAACAAACAATAGAAAAAAAGGTACTCATACACATAAATATTTCATGAACACTGTGGTTAATGAGTGTAACGACCCTGGTTTGGAGATTACAATAATTATTAAATTATAATGAGAATTATAATTTAATAATGGAGAAAATAATTTAATAAGGAGAAAATGATGTGAAATATTGTTTAATTGAAATAAACAATATTGTATGAATAAATCTTGGGTGAATGTAATAAAATGAGATTTATTTCAATTTTAATGGTTGAAATAAATTTAAGATGGAGGAAAATAAAGTTAACTACTTTATTTGAGAATTTGGGTGGATAAATATCAATTGTTGGTATTTATTATGGTTAATAAAAGGATATTGGTGATGTATACCAATAATAATCTTTTATTGTTTAATAATAAAAATAAAAGAAGAAATAATTGTCAATGTGCCTAAACATGATGAACATGTATGTGAAATAAAGTATTTATTTTATTTCATGAATTCGAATGTAGTTAGTGGCTACATTTGATTAAATTGAATAATTTGAACAATATTGTGTTTGTTGCCAATATTGTCATTTTATTTAATTAAATATATATGAGAATGAGTAATAAAATAATTAATCATGATAAATATGATTAACATTGTGAGAAATAATTTAATAATGTCTAAACATGTATTTGTTTTGTTTTGGGTGCATAACATCCTTTTATTTAACCAATTGTATTAAATTTGCAATTTATTTTGCAATTATGGGAAAATTGGTTAAATTGAGTAATAAATGGAAATTAAATAACAAAATTGTTGAAACTTATGTTTTGATAATTTTATTAAAAACTAGATGACATAACGAATCCAACGCATCCAAAATCATTAAAAACGGATTAAAAATGTAGAAGTTATGAAGATTTAAACATTGTATAAGTGTAAATAAACTTAAACAATTTTTTTCTGGCTAAGTAAAATTAATATGGGTCATTGGGTTAAGCCCAAACCCAATATCCACTAGTGAAACTTATGGAGCCAGGAAAGAAGTACGTACACTTCTTCCACCTTCAGCTCATTTGAGAAAAGGAACGGCAGAAGCTCAAAAACAATAAAAATGGCTTCCTTGCTCAACTAATATCAAAAATCCAATTAAAATCCACACCAAATTAAATTATTTTCGTGCTAAAACCAAATTCAGGTAATCTTCTAACCCATTTGTCTCAATCCATGGAATTTGCCAATTTCATTTACTGTTGTTTTTGGTTTTAGTGAAATCTTCTCTTGCATGCCTATTTTCAGCAATCACAGGTCCGGCAAGGGCGAATTCGAGTTGAAAGCTTCCATCTTCAAGCCTAAATCATCATCTTTTTGCCGCTAACAATAAGTTAAAAGCTTATGCAAACTGAATTGGTTATCTACCAAGAAATAAAAATAAAATCTGAAGCTATAATGTTGGTTTATGCATAAAATTTTGCTCTTAGCGTATGTTGTCTTGCTGAAAATGGTGCAACTTTGTTTGCCCATATCTTGTTCATCCGGCATCGGATTGCCGTCAAATTCTTTTCAGTTTGTAAAGCATTTGCTAAAGTTCATTGCTGCAAATTTTCATCGAGTTTTGAGTCTGTTTGGACCTTCCTTTTTTGCTGTCAAATGTGAAAATCCGAGAGAAAATATGCACAGAAAATTCCATTGGCTGAATAGTATTTTCGGCATAACTTTTGCGTTTCTAATCGGAATTTCGAAATCTTAGATGTTCTGAAATCCTTGTGAAATATGCCACAACTTTTCTGTTTTAGCTTTTGAATGATCTAGAAGTCTACACAGTGAAAAATAGACGTTTTTGTCGCTGGCCTGTGTTGATAGCCAGCGCGCAAATTTTCTTTTCTAGTAGTATTTCGCTCGTAACTTATCCGTTACTGACCGGAATATCGAAATTTTTGAAGTTTTTAAAACCTTGGGCTGTAGACTACAAATTTTGTGTTTTATGCTTTGTGGAATTTCGAAGTGTGCATGGTGGAAAATATATGTTTTCATTGTTGGTCTGTCATGGACAGCCCCAAATTTTGATATAATTGTCCGATTTTGACAGTTTCATTTGCATTCTTTTGCAAGAAGTTTATTATGAAATTTGATACTAATATTTGATCATTTGGTCCAGAAAGGGACTACTAAATTTAGAATGTGATTTAAATTTAAATTTAATTTCAATTCGATTTAAATTTAAATATCGGTTTAGGCCGATTAAATTGCAAATTGATGATTTCTTGAGTTTTAAAAAAGAATCCAAATAAATTTCTGTAAATTCTATAAAAATCGTAGTTTGATCTAATAAGTATTTTTGCTGCATTTTTTTTTAGCTATTTAAGGATTTGTTAAATTTCTTTATGTAATTTTTAAAATGGAGATTTTCCCGAAAACAATGGGTTTTTCCTTCTAAAAAGCCTATTTTTGGGTCCATAAATTTATTTATTAATCCATTTCTACTAAATTATTTTATGTTATAAGTTATTAATTTTTATCATCTTTATGCTTTTTCGGACGTATAAGAAAATAAATTAAACGATTTAGTAAATCCGCGAGGTATGAGACTTGTGTATTTACTTTATCGGTTAATTTCGGACTTATACGATCGAAACGATTTTGAGGAATCGTTTGATTCCTCCTTGATGTTAACCACATTGTGGTATGAGTTTGAGATTATATTAGTCCATTTGGCTAATACGAATAGTCCGAGATCTCCTATTCGGGAGCATATACGAGATTAGGACTATATTGATGGAGATATACTTGCCGATGATATGAGGCAAGGTTTTGATGGAATTTGATGAGTTTGATGATTTTATGGAATTTCTACTCATCGATGAGATGAGACGAGTTTAGCATCTTATACCATACGCCAAATACATGAGGCGATTCTTTTGATGATGTTGATGATTTCTTAGTGTGGCATGAACTAGCGGCTAGAAAACCGATAAGTGAGAGCATATGGTATGGGACATACGTTACCACTTTCCGGGTTACTATCCGAGAGTTGTTGACACATTCTGGGAGAACCACCAGTACTTAGAGTCCCGATCGGGTTAAGTAATACTTGACTCGATCACTTTTGATGACGGGGACTCAGCGAACACCGATTGGAGTGAGGTGCTCCAATCACTTTTGATGGCGGGTGTTCGTGGGGAATATAGATGACGTCATAGACCGGATCAATTCGAGATGAGGATTCCGGTCGAGAGATGGATATGGTACCATGATGGTGAACAGTACTGGTAAATAGCACGTGAAACACGCTTTTGCATGTAATAATTGGCCAATATGAGATTTCTTTATGAGTTACGATGATTTCGATTTCACCATTTTTGATGTGTTTACCTAGCCTTTTAGATGTAAATAAGGCAAATATGATTTCTTTGAGGATTTTTGTGATTTCGAATTTTATGGATTTATACTTGGGATTTATATACGACTTTGAGAGATTTATTTATTCATGGATATTGTTTGAATGTTTTCCCTTAGATCATATACATGAATTCCCTCAGATTAACCCAAGTATATGTATATACAAACCACCATAAAGACATAGTGAAGTTAATTGATATCAACCCTAGATGTTCATATCTACTTATGTTATCCCGTTGCGAAGCTCTTCTCTTTACCTTATCGTATTCCCTTTCTAACGATAAGATTCAGTTGCCTGACCCGTGTGTTTATCACTCGGGTCAGACCGAGTTGCAGGTTATGTGGAAGTCGATCTTTTATGTTGGATCTATGTTACTTTTTGTGTAGGACGCACGACTATGGACTGAACTCCTCTTTTTAGTGTTGTACCTGTTATCGACACTTTGTATATATTCTTTTATGGGACGTGATGTATGTATTTGATATGGGCATACTATTATGTAGTGGTGTATGACACTTGATGTTTGGGTTTGTAGCTACATATATATCTGTGGCTGCTGTTCTGTGATATTTTTTTATTTATTTATTTCATTTTGCTTCTGAATAGATCCTATAGCCGAGTAGTATCGTATTAGCTAAATATTGGATATGTCGATTCCGTAAGGTAAAAAAAAATTCGACGTATTCAGTCTTTAGCTAATGCATTACTATATCGGTCGTCCTTAACCAGCCCTATTCTCTGCATTAGTAGATGGAATTACTTGGTAATTCCCTTTACTAACGTGGGTCTCGGGGTGGGGCGCCACAGCTTGGTATCAGAGCGAGCTTTCAGAACGAAATGGAATAAACACAAAACAGCGAACACGATATACCATACATCAAGTATAATACCCTTGTACATCTCATCCCGTAAACAAGGCCAGCGTAGTCATGACCCAATCCTTTTCGATTCCTTTGGGGTAGATAAAAAGGAATACGTCTAGGAATGCTAAATATTAAGTGTTTAATTTCTATTGTTATATATATATCTACCATGTGAATGATCTTCTCTTATCTTATCCTTTAGTTATGGCTGGAAGAGTTAGAGCTCGCCCTTCGGCATCGGGACCGTCTAGTGGTTCACGACCCGAAGGTGTTTATATGACTACTGATCAGATTCGAGGGCTTCTTAGGAGCACCCAACCTCCCGCTCCTATTCCATCTTCATCTCCTCGCAAGTCAATGTTTGCACGACTTTGCAGTGATTTTGTTCATCTCGGAGGCAGGCCGTTCAAAGGCTCCGAGTCGGTTCTTTAGGTGCAAGCCTGGCTTCGCATCTGTGAGCGTGTATTCCTTCGTATGGACCTTTCAGACCATCATCGAGTTCTTGTAGCATCTAGTATGCTATAAGAGCGTGCTTTAGACTGGTACGAGCTTCTTATCGCTGACTAACCTCACATGGCAGCAGTTTCAAGATAGATTTGAGCTCAACTTCATACTAAGTCTGAAAAGGCTCATCTCACCAGTCGCTTTATTGAGTTGAAGCAAGGCAATTCTTTGGTATCAGATTATGTTTCCTCCTTCGAGTCTCTATCTAAGTATAGGTTGGAATTCATTAGTACCCCATACAAGAAGAATCGTAAGTTCGTGTCCGGACTCAAGAAATATCTTAAGAAGTCTTTGATGCTTCAACTTAAGTTACCCTTCCAAGAGTTAGTGGATGCAGCTCTCAATCTCGAGACAGTCGAGAATGAGGAAGAGAGTGATGGCGAGGGTGGTTCTCAGTCCAATCCTAAGAAGAAGAAGTTTCATTTCCACAAGTCTAGATTTCCTCCATCCAAGAAGAAGAAGCAAGGTGGATCGTCTCCTTCTTAATCTCAAGCTCCTTCTCAGCCTAAGCCTTTTGCATGCTATAACTGTGGTTCTCCTAACCATCCAGCCCGTGAGTGTCCAAAGCCCAAGAGGTGCAACTTTTGCAAAGCCGAGGGACATATGGCTTCTTCTTGTCCTAAGAAGAACAAAGGTTCTCGTCCGGGGAATCTTAATGTAGCAGCTTCTAGTGATGCGACTCAGCCGAAAGGTACTTTTTCTTCTATTCTTGAAGGTTCCATTCTTTTTCATGATCGATCGATTAGAGTGCTCTTTGATACGGGTGCATCACACTCATTCATGTCAAAGGAACTCGTGGATGCTTGTTCTTTGGATGTTTCATGCTTGCTTACTTCTTTACAGATTGCAAATCCTTTCGGTGGGTTTGCAACCCTTAGCTTATTTTGTGATGATATTGAGGTTATTCTTTGTGGGTTTTCTTTCCGTGCGAATCTACACGTGATTCCATCGCTTGGATTTGATATGATCTTCGGTATGGACTGGCTAGTTCGATATGAGGCCAGGATTCTTTGTTCTGAAAGAGTTATTTATCTTCGACTTCCAGACTCTTCTTCTCAGTTTTCTCTTGTTCTTTGCGATACAGATTGTGATTCCCTAGCTACCTTATATGCTCTTGATTCTCGAGACGATGTTGATGTTTCTTGTATTCCGATAGTTTGTGACTTCGCTGATATTTTTGAGCCTGTTCCAGGTTTGCCACCCAAGCGGGCCATATAGTTTTGTATTGATCTCATTCCTGGTGCTCAGCCAGCTAGTCGTCCTCCCACGAGGATGTCTACTAAGGAGAATGAGGAACTTAAGAAGCAACTCCTTGAGCTCGAAGCTAAACACTTCATTCGATCTAGCTCTTCACCGTGGGGTGCCACGGTGGTATTCGTGAAGAAGTGCGATGGTACTCTTAGGCTTTGCGTCGACTATCGCAAGCTTAATGAGCTAACCATCAAGAATCGCTATCCCTTGCCAATAATTGATGACATGTTCGATCAGTTGAGTGGTGCAAAGGTTTTTTCTCAATTTGACCTTGCCATGGGTTTTCATCAACTCCGAGTTGCGGAAGATAGCATTCCCCTTACGGCCTTCCGCACTCGATATGGATCTTATGAGTGGCTCGTCATGACATTTGGTTTGACGAACGCTCCAGCCTACTTCGTCGATCTTATGAATCGGGTATTCCGGGAATATCTCGATAAATTTGTGCTAGTATTCATCGATGACATCTTAGTTTATTCCAAATCCAAAGAGGACCATGCTCGACATCTTAGAATTGTCTTGAGTACTCTCCCCAAACATCCACTCAAGGCAAAGCTTTCTAAATGTCACTTCTGGGAAAGGCAAGTGAAATTCTTAGGTCATGTGGTATCTTCCGATGGTATCTCAGTTGATCCTTCTAAGATCGAGGCTATTCAGAATTGGAAGAGGCCTGAGAATGTTCATGAGATTCATAACTTTCTAGGATTAGTGGGTTATTATTGCCGTTTCATTAAGGATTTCTCTCGCATCGTGCTTCCTCTTACAAACCTCACTAGAAAGGGTGTTCGTTTTATCTGGTCTGACTATGAGGCTGCCTTCCAGCGATTGAAGGAGCTTCCCACACATGCTCCTATGCTTGTGGTTCCTGAAGGGAACCAAGATCTCATTGTTTATACCGATGCAAGCCAAAGTGGTCTTGGTGCGGTTCTTATGCAGAAGGATCAGGTTGTTGCCTACGCTTCAAGGCAATTACGTCCGAACGAGGTTCGGTACGCGACCCATGATTTAGAGCTCGCAGCCATCGTCTTCGCCTTGAAGATATGGCGTCATTATCTCCTTGGTGAGCATTTCATTCTTTATACTGATCATAAGCCTCTCAAGTACCTCTTTTCGCAGAAGGAATTGAATATGAGACAGCAGCGATGGTTAGAGTTTCTCGCCTCATATGACTTCGATATCGAGTATACCCCTGGGAAGGGTAATCGTGTAGCTGATGCGCTTAGTCGCAAGCATTCAGGCGTTGTTTCAATGATGTTAGCCAAATGGAATGTTCTTGAGACCTTATCCAGCTTCGATATTCATGATCGAGCACCGTCATCTGACTCACCGGTCTCGTTATTCAGTATGGTGGCTCGACCTTCTCTTCTTGATGGTATCTTTGAGGCCCAGAGACGTGATGCTTATACTATGCGCCTCATTCAGTTTTGCTCATCTGAGTCCCGTGATGAGGAGTTGCGGGATTATTCGATTGATTCTCACGGTTGCCTTCGTCTGAAGAACCGTATAGTTGTGCCTTCTAGTTCAGCACTTAGGCATGACATACTTGATGATTGTCATTGCACTAAGTATACCATTCATCCGGGTAGCAGTAAGATGTATGCGGATATGCATCGCCTTTATTATTAGGATGGTATGAAGCGGGATATTGCAAGTTATGTAAGCAATTGCATGACTTGTTAACTTGTCAAGACCGAGCATCAGCGGCCATCCGGTCTTCTTCAGCCTCTTGAGGTTCCACAGTGGAAGTGGGACCAGGTATCGATGGACTTCGTTGACGGCCTACCTCGTTCGAGGTTGGGTCATTCTAGCATTTGGGTTATATTGGATCGTCTTACTAAATCCGCACATTTCATCCCTACTAAATCTAATAGGAATGCTCCTCTTTTGGCTAAGATCTACATTAAAGAAGTCATGCGATTACATGGTGTTCCTTCTTCGATTGTATGTGATCATGATCCCTTGTTTACCAGCCATTTCTGGACCAGTTTTCAGCAAGCTTTGGGTACAAAGCTTAATCTTTCTACAGCTTATCATCCCCAGTCTGATGGACAGTGTCACATACCGAAATTTTCGACTTTCGAAAATTCAACATCGATACTCACTTTATCGACTGTCGAGCAATCGAGTGCCGGAAACTCCAATAGTGAGGGTTTTTAGAAAGAAGAAATAGAAGAAAAAGAGAAGAAGAAGAGAAAGAAAGAACAACTGAACAACATCAGATAGAAAACAATATCAGAATCTTACACATCGCAGCGGAACAATATATAATAGATAAACACTAGTCTTTTAAAACAAAGAACTATATCAGTTTATACATACATCAATCATCAGAGTCAATATACAACAATGGACAGTTATATAAACTCGTCCTCATACAGAATACACAGCGGAATAAATACTATCAGATACAAATACTACGTCTCGTCCTCCAGCTCATCTCCAAAGCTCCAGAATATCCAGAATATCCTGATAATCTAACTCTAGACTGCCCGTGTGGAAATTGGTGGGCACCCAGAGTTTAGAAGGGAACAATAAACTCTGAGTCAGTCATGGTGACTGGTGTGAGATCGTAAAACAGTTATTCTTTAAAAATAAACAGCAGAGAATTTTAAAGTCAATTCGCAATGCTTTTGGAAAATGAAACTACCATAAGACCTCCCACCACACACACAATGCAAACGCAGAATTGGAGGAGATTTCTTCTTATGATAGTCAAAGATGCTTACTACGCAAAATCAATTCATTTTTGATATTATTATTAGTGCATAGTGTAGAAAACATTTCGAAAGTATAATATTAATCTTAGCCAACATACGACCAGTATCGTATGCCTACTATAGCTACTATGTTCAATAGCAGGTTACCGCCACATTCCATAGCAGGTAATACAACTAAAACCGTACACATCACGTATTGTTTCTTTGGATTTCCAACAAATGGTCAGGCTAAGGAACTTCCTATCCACGATGGGTACGTCCCTGGAATAGACGACCCGAGAATCTAACGTTACGGTTAGATCTCTGCCAACACAAGGCCGGGTTACCTCTGCAAAAATAGGTAACTACTGACACGCGTATGCCATCCCCCGATCGTCACCGATCTTCCCGAGGATCCCCGATTCGCAACAAACCACATAGATAATAATAATGCAGTAACCATAGAGGTTAAGTATCTGGGCTCCATACCATGATACCACCTTTATCCAGAAGGAATGACATACACTAAGGGGCGCTACTCCCTAGAACCTTGCTGCATTCTTCCTGTTTCGACCATTTCCGGGGTGTGAGGCTCGACGAAGTCTCGTCCACAAAGCTACGCTTTCTCAAAAAGCCCTGCTTCGGGTCAAACAAAATGATCAACCTATGATCACAAAGATATAAGATCAAACAAATGATCATATCACAAATGATCAAACACTGATCATTTCACAGCAACACTCAGCATGCCACGTTACCAAATTGGGATATATCGCTGATAAATTTCAACTACATAACCTCTGAGCTCGTACGTCTCAGAGAAGGGTGTTAAGCTAAGAGAATAAATTCTCCGCCACCAACAGAAATGTATTTGAAAGAAATCAGCTTTATATCTCAAATTGTAACGTCAGACACACAATCCATACAAGTCTGTTCCGGGATCGAACAGAACCGAAGGCACTTCTCACGAAGCCCTTGCACATCCGGATAATTTTCAATCACGTCAGGACTTCCCGTCACTAAGGGTGATAAAACCTCTAAATCAAAGATCAGTCGATGTAGAGTAACTCGACGGTAATCCTTCCGTTTTCAAAAATATCCGGTCTTCAACACCGGTCTTCGAATGCAATTCATAACGACGTATCACATATTCGGAATGGGTTATACGACCCCATGGTCCTTTCCCGGTTAACCCGAATAGTGAGCGTTTATTCAAAAATAAGTGTGGCATTCAAATTCATCCAATTCACAACCAATACATATCTAAAGGTAATTATTGATAGTCGGTTATTTAACTATCAATAAAGATGCACAACATCATCAGATTCCAAATAATTTTCCAAATTATTTATTTTCCAAAATATCTTTACTAGATATAAAATTTCCACACTTCAGAAATAAATCAACATTTATTTTTAAGACGAATTCCCATTTCTTTTATAAATTCCAAAGTGAATTTATAATTTCAAAATATCTACTAATATGCGATTTTCAAATCGTTTTCAATATTCAATTTCAATTTATCTTTACAAAGATAAATTCTCAAAACGTTCATTTCATATTGGAAAAGCATTTCCATACTTATTAAATAATAAGTATTTCACAATCATTTATTTTCAACACTTGGAAAATATTCGATATACTTAAATCAAATTAAGTATATATTCATTCTTTAAGGAAATCATAAATTTCAACATCTATTTGAGTCAAAACGAATGTTACGTAAAACATCGTTACGACGACTCAAAAATCACTAGTATAGGGATTCGAAATTTAAAATAGATATGTAAATCCCAATACTAGACAAAAACATTTCCTTTCGGAAATCATTTACTATAACAACAGTGTTATAGTCCACCATTTCCTTATTTCTCGAAAACGTCTATTTCAACAATAAATGTTGAAATCTATGCCTTCGATTCATAACACATTTTAAAACACCTTTAAAATGTTTAACTTCATTTTTAAAATATTACTTCTTCAAAAATGAATCCATTTTACTTAACAATATATTCACTGTCCAAAATCGTGAATAAAATTTACTTAACCCATTTCAATCATTTCTACACATTTTTATTTCAATAAAAATTCGCTATTTAAAATCGCGAATATATCTTCTTTAAAAATCTTCTATATTTAATTTCTCAAATCCCATTGATTTCGAATTTATAAAACAACGTTTATAAATTCTATTTCTATTTTATAACAACTTCGATTTAAATAAATCTCCTTTTATTTACAAATTCGATAAATATTTCATTTAAAGGCAAAAATCAAATTTATAAGTTAATCTCTTATAAATCTTTTATGCTACCGTTTCATCCATTTTATAACTTCATACTTTATAAATCTATAAAATTCATATTTTCACAATTTATAATTCTATAAATCTCATGTCTTTACAATTTATAATTCTATAAATCTCTAACACTTATAAACACTCGTTTTAAAATTCCAACACTTTAAATTGATAAATATCAATTCTGTACATCTTTTATATACATCATTTTTAGTAATTCAAAAGAAATCCAAACTTAAGCTATTTTATAAATTACTTGGCTATTTATTTCAAAATCACTTTCCAGTTATACTTCACAGTTTAAAATTTTCATAACTTTAGATTTATAACATTTATTTATTTAAAGTAAACCAATTCAAAGATTCAAATAAAACGTATACTTTCAAATAATCACTTTTAAAATCTCTTCTTAAAATTAAAATCGTTATTTTTAAACTTCAAAATTTGAATCCGATGATGCAACACATCAATTAGTCAATCACAACAGTCAATATCATATCTCAACATATGACAACAGAATATATATCAACATCTGTAAATAAATAAATACAGTTGAGGAATCCAGTTGGATCCCTCCAACCTGTTTCCCTGCATCCAAAGATGTTAGCACAATACCAATTCCGCTCCAGTACGGAATTATCGCGGTATATAGGTTTTTTATAAATCCGCTTACTAACGGCGCAATAGGGTCTCATCCGCTATACGAGGCGGGAAATCATCAATCCAATATATACATATGCCAATATGTATATACTGCTATATATATAGATATATCCTATCATATCTAATACAAACAGCAATCATAGCAATCAAACAATAACTGTAAACATTCCACATTTTATTCGAGTGAGAAAAATCTCACCTTAGCATTTATCTTGCAATCCGTTTCCAATTCTTCTTTCGTTTTCTCGACTTTAACCTTGTATAAATAATTTATACAATTCTATAAATACTCGAATTAAATCCAACAATTAAATTATCGTTTAATCTATTTACTTAACCAAAAGTTTTTATCTTATCTGATTAAATTCTCAAACCGATAAAATATTTTCCATTTGAAACTAACATTTTAATTCAACTAAAAATTTAGTTTTAAACAAATTTTCTTAATCGTAAACTGTATACATTTACAACTTTGTTTAACTTTACAGCACTTAATATTTCCATTTCCAAAATTCTATATACATATATACTATTTCCTGCTTAACTCTTAAAATAAGAATGTGTGCGTGTGTATATTTAATATTTCCATTTGTTATTCTCCTTTTAATAAATTATTCTTAGTGACTTAAAAATAAATTAAGAGTTAATTTAAACACTTTAAAACTTAAAACTAAACTTTTTTTAAATAAATATATCTAACTAAACCCCTTTTTTTTTTATATAAACATTCCCATTACTGTAAATCCCCTTTTTAACATATATATGAATTTATATTAAAACCAAGACTGCAATACCTCGCTATCTCTTCTGAACTCAGTCGAGCTCAAATCTGACAATGCCGAGCATCATCGCCTCGTGAACCATCCATTTGCCAACGCTGAATCGTGACCATCTCGTCGCCCGAAAACAAGCTCGAAACCCAATCGAAGTCGATAACCCTCAAAGCCTCAGCCCCAAGCCACCACCGCTTCAACCAATCTGACGTCGCGACACTCCCACCGCTCACACGCACGTGCCCACGTACGCGCTTGACTTCCTCCATCGATTGCCATCGCTGCTGCCCCAAATACACTCGAGACCACCCATCAATGTCGAGCTCGAGGTCGAACCACTCAGGCTCGAAATGCCCTAGCCCGCGTCGCCGCCTCCCAATCGCGAGTCGCCGCTCACCTTTGATTCGACGCCCACGCGAATTGCCGCCAGCGATTTAGGGTAGGATTTATAGAAGAGGGAGGAAGGTCGTTCGAACCCAAAGTGAAAGGCTGAAGGCTCGCGACTAAATTTTGAAGAGGAACGAGACTAAACGGTTTTGAATTTAAGAGGCTCAGCATTTTTTTCTTTTGAAGCCGAGATGTAGAAATGATTTGAAAAGGAGAAATAAACGAGGGAGAATTTAATATTGATCAAGGCATGTGCTGCACGATTCCTCAACGTGATTTTAGGCGCGATTTGGGGAAGATAATATGCTGCCTTAACTTGATGTCGGCATAAATTTAAATTTTAAAATTTAAATTGAATTTAATTTTAAATGCGTTTGCTCACCGTACGATCACGTATTAACTCCGAAATTTACGAAATTGGAAATCCGACAATAATTCAATACTACGGACCCAATGGAACTGGTTTCGTCGAATTCCGAGACTGTGCCTCGGACGGCTATTTTTAAATTCGATTCGAACGATAAATTTCGAAACTGAACGAAACAGTTTGAAATTAGATTCTGAAGCCTCTGTTATCTTCAGTATCATCAATACGAATTTTAAAAGCTTTTGAAATATTTTTCTTCGGCTTAAAATTAAAGATTCAAATTTTTATTCAACTATCAACAGATTAAATTTTATAATTTAATCGTCAATTTCAAAATTATATCGGGATTCAAATTAAATCATCGTTCAAATATTTAAAAATAAATTAAATATCCTCAATTTAATTCGTTCAAAATTCTGGGTCGTTACAAACTTCCCCCCTTAAAAGAATTTCGTCCTCGAAATTACAAGTTAGGAAGAAATGATCCTTAACTCGTCTACTATTTTTCACAATCTAAATAGTTTTATCAATTTATCGAAACAAATCTTTCTACTAAAGATTCGTTATTCATCAACTAAATTTCAACTTCAACTCTAAGTTCAAAACAACATTGTTTGCTTAACAATTCAAATTCAAATTCAAATTCAAATTTTAAACTTTCAATTTTTCTCAAAAATTTTCTAACGCCCTAAATTTTTGAAAAATTTCGCCAGCGTCTCCTTTGCGCGGCTAATACGGTACGACTACAAAACGTCCCTACGGACTCTCAGATTTCAAAAAGAAAAAGAAAAAGCCAAGCGGCTAGACAAGAAATCATCAAAAACTCATATTCAAATTTAAATACATACCTTTTTCGAGCAATTCAAATTATCTGTGAAATCAAATCCAATTTCCTTTATAACCTGTATATCCTACTAGCCATAATATCTAGTTACATATATTCAAACCATTTTGTACATTCAATTACAAAATTTTCGATACTTACTTCCATATCATCTTTAATTCACTATTGAAGTTATATATTCAATTTCGTTCAATCTTTACATTTCAATTCCATTTGAATTCAATTCCAACATTTAATTGGATTCAGTTCAATTTCTGAATATCGAATTTTATTGATTAGCTTTCATTCGTAACCGCACTCTTTTTTAAATTAGTTTCAATTACTAATTCATCACAGATTGCAATTCACTTATTCAAATTCGGTTTCAACATTCAGTTTTAATCTTATTCACTTCATTTATTCAAATTTATTTACTCATTCACACATTCTTTCATTTTCAATTTGAATCTCATTTCTATCAAATTCCAAATATTTTATAAGTCTTCGACTTATTTACATTTTGATTTATAAAATCATCCATACATTCATATTACTAATTCTATTCCTTTATGAATTTTTTTCTTCAAATATTTTTCTGGAACTTTATTTCAATTTATATCTCACATTAATATTTCATAAATATTTCTACATAGTATTCCAGAGTTTACCAACATTTCAAAAACCATTTTTGAAAACAGTTCAAATTATCTTTTGAATTTCAAAAACAAAATCCAAATTTTTAAACAACTTTTATTTAAAACAATTTGGCAGCAATTCCTCTTTTGGAAACCCGAAAATGAACACCAACGATGCCGCGGTCATCATCGAAGTTATTTTCCAGCGACCGAAAAGAGTTTAGAGCTTTTCATCTCTTCAAAACATTTTTCAAAACCCTTGAAATCCATTTTCAAATCAAAAATGATTTAAACTTTCCAAATCTCCAAAATTTACAAATTCTTTTCAAAACAATTTCAAAAACTTCTCTGGAATTCCGTTTTAAATTACAAATCACATTTATAATTCATATTCTCAAATTTCAATTATATGTGAATTTATTTCTTAACTTTGGAGTTACGATTTCAATTTCTTATTCCATTTTAGTGATGATAATTCACTATTATTACTTCCTAACATCCATGCAACCATATATTATAGTACTTTATAGAAAAACATTTCTTTTCTATACAAAAATAGTTTTGGGCAAAATTATCTCATTTACCCTATTTAAAACAATACTGTGCCGAATTGTTCTATACAAGTGTTTAGAGATCCCTATCGATAGAGTTGTACGGACAATACCGACCAGAATCCATATACCACTCAACAAACCAATCATCACAATATAAAATATTTTTTTTATATTCACTAACAAATACGCACTCGTATCTATTATTACACTCAACTCATTCTAGAGTACTACTGACTCTATCTCTAATGAGTAACACCCAACAGAGCAGGGTTGTCGCTTAACCATATGCTCTGATACCACTTTGTCACATCCCGAAAATTTTGGGAAGCGGTCACAACCGGTAGGCTTTTCAACCATCCCAGCCCCACCGTGGCTTACACTGATACCCCAAACTTGCTTTTACGGCCAGCCTCTCGACTGTCACGGCCTCTGCCTAACCAACCCATCCCTCTCAGGGACATGTAGGGGTAAGAGTCCCCCGTTCGCCACCAAACTGCGAAGCGAGAACCCCCTATCATGCTGTAATATAGCAAGACTGGTGTGAGATCGTAAAACAGTTATTCTTTAAAAATAAACAGCAGAGAATTTTAAAGTCAATTCGCAATGCTTTTGGAAAATGAAACTACCATAAGACCTCCCACCACACACACAATGCAAACGCAGAATTGGAGGAGATTTCTTCTTATGATAGTCAAAGATGCTTACTACGCAAAATCAAATCATTTTTGATATTATTATTAGTGCATAGTGTAGAAAACATTTCGAAAGTATAATATTAATCTTAGCCAACATACGACCAGTATCGTATGCCTACTATAGCTACTATGTTCAATAGCAGGTTACCGCCACATTCCATAGCAGGTAATACAACTAAAACCGTACACATCACGTATTGTTTCTTTGGATTTCCAACAAATGGTCAGGCTAAGGAACTTCCTATCCACGATGGGTACGTCCCTGGAATAGACGACCCGAGAATCTAACGTTACGGTTAGATCTCTGCCAACACAAGGCCGGGTTACCTCTGCAAAAATAGGTAACTACTGACACGCGTATGCCATCCCCCGATCGTCACCGATCTTCCCGAGGATCCCCGATTCGCAACAAACCACATAGATAATAATAATGCAGTAACCACAGAGGTTAAGTATCTGGGCTCCATACCATGATACCACCTTTATCCAGAAGGAATGACATACACTAAGGGGCGCTACTCCCTAGAACCTTGCTGCATTCTTCCTGTTTCGACCATTTCCGGGGTGTGAGGCTCGACGAAGTCTCGTCCACAAAGCTACGCTTTCTCAAAAAGCCCTGCTTCGGGTCAAACAAAATGATCAACCTATGATCACAAAGATATAAGATCAAACAAATGATCATATCACAAATGATCAAACACTGATCATTTCACAGCAACACTCAGCATGCCACGTTACCAAATTGGGATATATCGCTGATAAATTTCAACTACATAACCTCTGAGCTCGTACGTCTCAGAGAAGGGTGTTAAGCTAAGAGAATAAATTCTCCGCCACCAACAGAAATGTATTTGAAAGAAATCAGCTTTATATCTCAAATTGTAACGTCAGACACACAATCCATACAAGTCTGTTCCGGGATCGAACAGAACCGAAGGCACTTCTCACGAAGCCCTTGCACATCCGGATAATTTTCAATCACGTCAGGACTTCCCGTCACTAAGGGTGATAAAACCTCTAAATCGAAGATCAGTCGATGTAGAGTAACTCGACGGTAATCCTTCCGTTTTCAAAAATATCCGGTCTTCAACACCGGTCTTCGAATGCAATTCATAACGACGTATCACATATTCGGAATGGGTTATACGACCCCATGGTCCTTTCCCGGTTAACCCGAATAGTGAGCGTTTATTCAAAAATAAGTGTGGCATTCAAATTCATCCAATTCACAACCAATACCTATCTAAAGGTAATTATTGATAGTCGGTTATTTAACTATCAATAAAGATGCACAACATCATCAGATTCCAAATAATTTTCCAAATTATTTATTTTCCAAAATATCTTTACTAGATATAAAATTTCCACACTTCAGAAATAAATCAACATTTATTTTTAAGACGAATTCCCATTTCTTTTATAAATTCCAAAGTGAATTTATAATTTCAAAATATCTACTAATATGCGATTTTCAAATCGTTTTCAATATTCAATTTCAATTTATCTTTACAAAGATAAATTCTCAAAACGTTCATTTCATATTGGAAAAGCATTTCCATACTTATTAAATAATAAGTATTTCACAATCATTTATTTTCAACACTTGGAAAATATTCGATATACTTAAATCAAATTAAGTATATATTCATTCTTTAAGGAAATCATAAATTTCAACATCTATTTGAGTCAAAACGAATGTTACGTAAAACATCGTTACGACGACTCAAAAATCACTAGTATAGGGATTCGAAATTTAAAATAGATATGTAAATCCCAATACTAGACAAAAACATTTCCTTTCGGAAATCATTTACTATAACAACAGTGTTATAGTCCACCATTTCCTTATTTCTCGAAAACGTCTATTTCAACAATAAATGTTGAAATCTATGCCTTCGATTCATAACACATTTTAAAACACCTTTAAAATGTTTAACTTCATTTTTAAAATATTACTTCTTCAAAAATGAATCCATTTTACTTAACAATATATTCACTGTCCAAAATCGTGAATAAAATTTACTTAACCCATTTCAATCATTTCTACACATTTTTATTTCAATAAAAATTCGCTATTTAAAATCGCGAATATATCTTCTTTAAAAATCTTCTATATTTAATTTCTCAAATCCCATTGATTTCGAATTTATAAAACAACGTTTATAAATTCTATTTCTATTTTATAACAACTTCGATTTAAATAAATCTCCTTTTATTTACAAATTCGATAAATATTTCATTTAAAGGCAAAAATCAAATTTATAAGTTAATCTCTTATAAATCTTTTATGCTACCGTTTCATCCATTTTATAACTTCATACTTTATAAATCTATAAAATTCATATTTTCACAATTTATAATTCTATAAATCTCATGTCTTTACAATTTATAATTCTATAAATCTCTAACACTTATAAACACTCGTTTTAAAATTCCAACACTTTAAATTGATAAATATCAATTCTGTACATCTTTTATATACATCATTTTTAGTAATTCAAAAGAAATCCAAACTTAAGCTATTTTATAAATTACTTGGCTATTTATTTCAAAATCACTTTCCAGTTATACTTCACAGTTTAAAATTTTCATAACTTTAGATTTATAACATTTATTTATTTAAAGTAAACCAATTCAAAGATTCAAATAAAACGTATACTTTCAAATAATCACTTTTAAAATCTCTTCTTAAAATTAAAATCGTTATTTTTAAACTTCAAAATTTGAATCCGATGATGCAACGCATCAATTAGTCAATCACAACAGTCAATATCATATCTCAACATATGACAACAGAATATATATCAACATCTGTAAATAAATAAATACAGTTGAGGAATCCAGTTGGATCCCTCCAACCTGTTTCCCTGCATCCAAAGATGTTAGCACAATACCAATTCCGCTCCAGTACGGAATTATCGCGGTATATAGGTTTTTTATAAATCCGCTTACTAACGGCGCAATAGGGTCTCATCCGCTATACGAGGCGGGAAATCATCAATCCAATATATACATATGCCAATATGTATATACTGCTATATATATATAGATATATCCTATCATATCTAATACAAACAGCAATCATAGCAATCAAACAATAACTGTAAACATTCCACATTTTATTCGAGTGAGAAAAATCTCACCTTAGCATTTATCTTGCAATCCGTTTCCAATTCTTCTTTCGTTTTCTCGAATTTAACCTTGTATAAATAATTTATACAATTCTATAAATACTCGAATTAAATCCAACAATTAAATTATCGTTTAATCTATTTACTTAACCAAAAGTTTTTATCTTATCTGATTAAATTCTCAAACCGATAAAATATTTTCCATTTGAAACTAACATTTTAATTCAACTAAAAATTTAGTTTTAAACAAATTTTCTTAATCGTAAACTATATACATTTACAACTTTGTTTAACTTTACAGCACTTAATATTTCCATTTCCAAAATTCTATATACATATATACTATTTCCTGCTTAACTCTTAAAATAAGAATGTGTGCGTGTGTATATTTAATATTTCCATTTGTTATTCTCCTTTTAATAAATTATTCTTAGTGACTTAAAAATAAATTAAGAGTTAATTTAAACACTTTAAAACTTAAAACTAAACTTTTTTTAAATAAATATATCTAACTAAACCCCTTTTTTTTTATATAAACATTCCCATTACTGTAAATCCCCTTTTTAACATATATATGAATTTATATTAAAACCAAGACTGCAATACCTCGCTATCTCTTCTGAACTCAGTCGAGCTCAAATCTGACAATGCCGAGCATCATCGCCTCGTGAACCATCCATTTGCCAACGCTGAATCGTGACCATCTCGTCGCCCGAAAACAAGCTCGAAACCCAATCGAAGTCGATAACCCTCAAAGCCTCAGCCCCAAGCCACCACCGCTTCAACCAATCTGACGTCGCGACACTCCCACCGCTCACACGCACGTGCCCACGTACGCGCTTGACTTCCTCCATCGATTGCCATCGCTGCTGCCCCAAATACACTCGAGACCACCCATCAATGTCGAGCTCGAGGTCGAACCACTCAGGCTCGAAATGCCCTAGCCCGCGTCGCCGCCTCCCAATCGCGAGTCGCCGCTCACCTTTGATTCGACGCCCACGCGAATTGCCGCCAGCGATTTAGGGTAGGATTTATAGAAGAGGGAGGAAGGTCGTTCGAACCCAAAGTGAAAGGCTGAAGGCTCGCGACTAAATTTTGAAGAGGAACGAGACTAAACGGTTTTGAATTTAAGAGGCTCAGCATTTTTTTCTTTTGAAGCCGAGATGTAGAAATGATTTGAAAAGGAGAAATAAACGAGGGAGAATTTAATATTGATCAAGGCATGTGCTGCACGATTCCTCAACGTGATTTTAGGCGCGATTTGGGGAAGATAATATGCTGCCTTAACTTGATGTCAGCATAAATTTAAATTTTAAAATTTAAATTGAATTTAATTTTAAATGCGTTTGCTCACCGTACGATCACGTATTAACTCCGAAAATTACGAAATTGGAAATCCGATAATAATTCAATACTACGGACCCAATGGAACTGGTTTCGTCGAATTCCGAGACTGTGCCTCGGACGGCTATTTTTAAATTCGATTCGAACGATAAATTTCGAAACTGAACGAAACAGTTTGAAATTAGATTCTGAAGCCTCTGTTATCTTCAGTATCATCAATACAAATTTTAAAAGCTTTTGAAATATTTTTCTTCGGCTTAAAATTAAAGATTCAAATTTTTATTCAACTATCAACAGATTAAATTTTATAATTTAATCGTCAATTTCAAAATTATATCGGGATTCAAATTAAATCATCGTTCAAATATTTAAAAATAAATTAAATATCCTCAATTTAATTCGTTCAAAATTCTGGGTCGTTACAGACAGACTGAGAGGGTGAATCGCATTCTTGAAGATCTTCTCCGTGCATGTATTCTTGATTTTAGTGGTTCATGGGAGGATCATCTTCCATTAGTAGAGTTCTCCTATAATAATAGCTTCCAAACCAGTATCGGTATGGCTCCATTCGAGGCACTATACGGAAGACCATGCCGTTCTCCTTCTTGTTGGTTAGAATCTAGCGAGAAGCTTATACTCGATCAAAATTCAATTCGTGATTCTTCGGAGAAGATATCCCTTATTAGATAGAGAATGAAGGAGGCACAGAGTCACTAGAAATCCTACGCGAACAACCATAGGAAGCCTCTTGAGTTCTCCATTGGTGATCTTGTATTTATCCGTGTATCTCCAATAAAGGGAGTAATGCGCTTTAGCTCCACAGGGAAATTGGCTCCTCGCTTTATAGGACCATTTTCGATTACCGAGCGCATTGGTCCTGTTGCTTATCGATTAGCTCTTCCATCTCATTTATCGGGTATTCATGATGTCTTCCACGTCTCTCAGCTTCGGAAATACATTCGAGATCCTGATTCTGTTATTGATCCATCCGATCAACTTGAGCTTGAGATCTCACCGAGCCTATCCACTGCTCAGCAGCCTATTCGTGTACTTGATTCGGAGGTAAGGCACCTTCGAAGCAAGAACTTTCCTCTTATAAAGATTCAATGGTCGGAGAATCCCAATGATTGCACTTGGGAAACCAGAGAATCTATCGAGCGTTCTTTTCCGGGCTTTCTTTCTTCACTTGATAATGGTGAGAATTATTATCTCAAGCTAATTCTATTCCTTCGTATTGGATTGTTACTTGTGTTACGAATTTTCCTTAAGAATTGCATGGACGCAATTTATTTAAGGGGGGAGTCTGTAACGACCCTGGTTTGGAGATTACCATAATTATTAAATTATAATGAGAATTATAATTTAATAATGGAGAAAATAATTTAATAAGGAGAAAATGATGTGAAATATTATTTAATTGAAATAAACAATATTGTATGAATAAATCTTGGGTGAATGTAATAAAATGAGATTTATTTCAATTTTAATGGTTGAAATAAATTTAAGATGGAGGAAAATAAAGTTAACTACTTTATTTGAGAATTTGGGTGGATAAATATCAATTGTTGGTATTTATTATGGTTAATAAAAGGATATTGGTGATGTATACCAATAATCACCTTTTATTGTTTAATAATAAAAATAAAAGAAGAAATAATTGTGAATGTGCCTAAACATGATGAACATGTATGTGAAATAAAGTATTTATTTTATTTCATGAATTCGAATGTAGTTAGTGGCTACATTTGATTAAATTGAATAATTTGAACAATATTGTGTTTGTTGCCAATATTGTCATTTTATTTAATTAAATATATATGAGAATGAGTAATAAAATAATTAATCATGATAAATATGATTAACATTGTGAGAAATAATTTAATAATGTCTAAACATGTATTTGTTTTGTTTTGGGTGCATAACATCCTTTTATTTAACCAATTGTATTAAATTTGCAATTTATTTTGCAATTATGGGAAAATTGGTTAAATTGAGTAATAAATGGAAATTAAATAACAAAATTGTTTAAACTTATGTTTTGATAATTTTATTAAAAACTAGATGACATAACGAATCCAAAGAATCCAAAATCATTAAAAACGGATTAAAAATGTAGAAGTTATGAAGATTTAAACATTGTATAAGTGTAAATAAACTTAAACAAAATTTTTTTGGCTAAGTAAAATTAATATGGGTCATTGGGTTAAGCCCAAACTCAATATCCACTAGAGAAACTTCTAGAGCCGGGAAAAAAGTACGTACACTTTTGTGCTAAAACCAAATTCAGGTAATCTCCTAACCCATTTGTCTCATTCCATGGAATTTGCCAATTTCATTTACTGTTGTTTTTTGTTTTAGTGAAATCTTCTCTTGCATACCTATTTTCAGCAATCACAGGTCCGGCAAGGGCGAATTCGAGTTGAAAGCTTCCATCTTCAAGCCTAATCATCATCTTTTTGCCACTAACAGTAAGTTAAAAGCTTATGCAAACTGAATTGGTTATCTACCAAGAAATAAAAATAAAATCTGAAGCTAAAATGTTGGTTTATCCATAAAATTTTGCTCTTAGCGTATGTTGTCTTGCTGAAAATGGTGCAACTTTGTTTGCCCATATCTTGTTCATCCGGCATCGGATTGCCGTCAAATTATTTTCAGTTTGTAATGCATTTGCTAAAGTTCATTGCTGCAAATTTTCATCGAGTTTTGAGTCCGTTTGGACCTTCTTTTTTGCTGTCAAATGTGAAAATCCGAGAGGAAATATGCACAGAAAATTCCATTGGCTGAATAGTATTTTCGGCATAACATTTGCGTTTCTAATCGGAATTTCGAAATCCTTGTGAAATATGCCACAACTTTTCTATTTTAGCTTTTGAATGATCTGGAAGTCTACACAGTGGAAAATAGACGTTTTTGTCGCTGGCCTGTGTTGATAGCCAGCGCGCAAATTTTCTTTTCTAGTAGTATTTCGCTCGTAACTTATCCGTTACTGACCGAAATATCGAAATTTTTGAAGTTTTAAAAACCTTGGGCTGTAGACTACAAATTTTGTGTTTTATGCTTTGTGGAATTTCGAAGTTTGCATGGTGGAAAATATATATTTTCATTGTTGGTCTGTCATGGACAGCCCCAAATTTTGATATAATTGTCCGATTTTGACAGTTTCATTTGCATTCTTTTGCAAGAAGTTTATTATGAAATTTGATATTAATATTTGATCATTTGGTCCAGAAATGGACTACTAAATTTAGAATTTGATTTTAATTTAAATTTAATTTAAATTCGATTTAAATTTAAATATCGGTTTAGGCTGATTAAATTGCAAATTGATGATTCCTTGAGTTTTAAAAAAAATCCAAATAAATTTCTGTAAATTCTATAAAAATCGTAGTTTGATCTAATAAGTATTTTTGCTGCATATTTTTTAGCTATTTAAGGTTTTGTTAAATTTCTTTATGTAATTTTTAAAATGGAGATTTTCCCTAAAACAATGGGTTTTTCCTTCTAAAAAGCCTATTTTTGGGTCCATAAATTTATTTATTAATCCATTTCTACTAAATTATTTTATGTTATAACTTATTAATTTTTATCATCTTTATGCTTTTTCAAACGTATAAGAAAATAAATTAAACGATTTAGTAAATCCGTGAGGTATGGGACTTGTGTATTTACTTTATTGGTTAATTTCGGACTTGTACGATCGAAATGATTTTGAGGAATCGTTTGATTCCTCCTTGATGTTAACCACATTGTGGTATGAGTTTGAGACTATATTAGTCCATTTGGCTAATACGTATAGTCCGAGATCTCCTATTCGGGAGCATATACGAGATTAGGACTATATTGATGGAGATATACTTGCCGATGATATGAGGCAAGATTTTGATGGAATTTGATGAGTTTGATGATTTTATGGAATTTCTACTCGTCGATGAGATGAGACGAGTTTAGCATCTTATACCATACGCCAAATACATGAGGCGATTCTTTTGATGATGTTGATGATTTCTTAGTGTGGCATGAACTAGCGGCTAGAAAACCGCTAAGTGAGAGCGTATGGTATGGGACATACGTTACCACTTTCCGGGTTACTATCCGAGAGTTGTTGACACATTCTGGGAGAACCACCAGTACTTGGAGTCCCGATCGGGTTAAGTAATACTTGACTCGATCACTTTTGATGGCGGGGACTCAGCGAACACCGATTAGAGTGAGGTGCTCCAATCACTTTTGATGGCGGGTGTTCGTGGGGAATATAGATGACGTCATAGACCGGATCAATTCGAGATGAGGATTCCGGTCGAGAGATGGATATGGTACCATGATGGTGAACAGTACTGGTAAATAGCACATGAAACATGCTTTTGCATGTAATAATTGGCCAATATGAGATTTCTTTATGAGTTACGATGATTTCGATTTCACCATTTTTGATGTGTTTACCTAGCCTTTTAGATGTAAATAAGGCAAATATGATTTCTTTGAGGATTTTGGTGATTTAGAATTTTATGGATTTATACTTGGGATTTATATACGACTTTGAGAGATTTATTTATTCATGGATATTGTTTGAATGTTTTCCCTTATATCATATACATGAATTCCCTCAGATTACCCCAAGTATATGTATATACAAACCACCATAGAGACATAGTGAAGTTAATTGATATCAACCCTAGATGTTCATATCTACTTATGTTATCCCATAGCGAAGCTCTTCTCTTTACCTTATCATATTCTCTTTCTAATGATAAGATTCAGTTGCCTGACCCGTGTGTTTATCACTCGGGTCAGACCGAGTTGCAGGTTAGGTGGAAGTCGATCTTTTATGTTGGATCTATGTTGCTTTTTGTGTAGGACGCACGACTATGGACTGGACTCCTCTTTTTAGTGTTGTACCTGTTATCGACACTTTGTATATATTCTTTTATGGGTTGTGATGTATGTATTTGATATGGGCATACTATTATGTAGTGGTGTATGACACTTGATGTTTGGGTTTGTAGCTACATATATATATCTGTGGCTGCTGTTCTGTGATATGTATGTTTTATTTATTTCATTTTGCTTCTGAATAGATCCTATAACCGAGTAGTATCGTATTAGCTAAATATTGGATATGTCGATTCCATAAGGTAAAAAAAAATCGACGTATTCAGTCTTTAGCTAATGCATTACTATATCGGTCGCCCTTAACCGGCCCTATTCTCTGCGTTAGTAGACGGAATTACTTGGTAATTCCCTTTACTAACGTGGGTCTCGGGGTGGGGCGCCACAGCTTGGTATCAGAGCGAGCTTTCAGAACGAAATGGAATAAACACAGAACAGTGAACACGATATACCATACATCAAGTATAATACCCTTGTACATCTCATCCCGTAAACAAGGCCAGCGTAGTCATGACCCAATCCTTTTCGATTCCTTTGGGGTAGATAAAAAGGAATACGTCTAGGAATGCTAAATATTATTCCGTAGTATTCCTTAAGTGTTTAATTTCTATTGTTATGTATATATGTCTACCCTGTGAATGATCTTCTCTTAACTTATCCTTTAGTTATGGTTGGAAGAGGTAGAGCTCGCCGTTCGGCATCGGGACCGTCCAGTGGTTCACGACTCGAAGGTGTTTATATGACTACTGATCAGATTTGAGAGCTTCTTGGGAGCACCCAACCTCCCGCTCCTATTCCATCTTCATCTCCTCGCAAGTCAGTGTTTGCGCGACTTTGCAGTGATTTTGTTCATCTCGGAGGCAAGCCGTTCAAAGGCTCCGAGCCGGTTCTTGAGGTGCAAGCCTGGCTTCGCATCTGTGAGCGTGTATTCCTTCGTATGGACCTTTCAGACCGTCATCGAGTTCTTATAGCATCTAGTATGCTACAAGAGTGTGCTTTAGACTGGTACGAGCTTCTTATCGCTGAGGTAGATACCCGCACATGGTAGCAGTTTCGAGATAGATTTGAGCTCAAGTTCATACCCAAGTCTGAAAAGGCTCATCTCATCAGTCGCTTTATTGAGTTGAAGCAAGGAAATTCTTCGGTATTAGATTATGTTTCCTCCTTCGAGTCTCTATCTAAGTATGGGTTGGAATTCATTAGTACCCCATATAAGAAGAATCGTAAGTTCGTGTCCGGACTCAAGAAATATCTTAAGAAGTCTTTGATGCTTCAACTCAAGTTACCCTTCGAAGAGTTAGTGGATGCAGCTCTCAATCTCGAGACAGTTGAGAATGAGAAAGAGAGTGATGGCGAGGGTGGTTCTCAGTCCAATCCTAAGAAGAAGAAGTTTCATTTCCGCAAGTCTAGATTTCCTCCATCCAAGAAGAAAATGCAAGGTGGATCGTCTCCTTCTCAATCTCAAGTTCCTTCTCAGCCTAAGCCTTTTGCATGCTACAACTGTGGTTCTCCTAACCATCCAGCCCGTGAGTGTCCAAAGCCCAAGAGGTGCAACTTTTGCAAAGCCGAGGGACATATGGCTTCTTCTTGTCCTAAGAAGAACAAAGGTTCTCGTCCGGGGAATCTTAATGTAGCAACTTCTAGTGATGCGACTCAACCGAAAGGTACTTTTTCTTCTATTCTTGAAGGTTCCATTCTTTTTCATGATCGATCGATTAGAGTGCTCTTTGATACGGGTGCATCACACTCATTCGTGTCAAAGGAACTCGTGGATGCTTGTTCTTTGGATGTTTCATGGTTGCTTACTTCTTTACAGATTGCAAATCCTGTCGGTGGGTTCGCAACCCTTAGCTTATTTTGTGATGATATTGAGGTTATTCTTTGTGGGTTTTCTTTCTGTGCGAATCTACACGTGATTCCATCGCTTGGATTTGATATGCTCTTCGGTATGGACTGGATAGTTCGATACGAGGCCAGGATTCTTTGTTCTGATAGAGTTATTTATCTTCGACATCTAGACTCTTCTTCTCAGTTATCTCTTGTTCTTCGCGATACAGATTGTGATTCCCTAGCTACCTTATATGCCCTTGATTCTCGAGATGATGATGTTGTTTCTCGTATTCCGATAGTTTGTGACTTCGCTGATATTTTTGAGCCTGTTCCGGGTTTGCCACTCAAGCGGGCCATAGAGTTTCGTATTGATCTCATTCCTGGTGCTCAGCTAGCTAGTCATCCTCCCATGAGGATGTCTACTATGGAGAATGAGGAACTTAAGAAGCAACTCCTTGAGCTCGAAGCTAAACACTTCATTCGATCTAGCTCTTCACCGTGGGGTGCCGCGGTGGTATTCGTGAAGAAGTCCGATGCTACTCTTAGGCTTTGCGTCGACTATCGCAAGCTTAATGAGCTAACCATCAAGAATCGCTATCCCTTGCCAATAATTGATGACATGCTCGATCAGTTGAGTGGTGCAAAGGTTTTTTCTCAATTGGACATTGCCACGGGTTTTCATCAACTTCGAGTTGCGGAAGATAACATTCCCCTTACGGCCTTCCACACTCGATATGGATCTTACGAGTGGCTCGTCATGACATTCGGTTTGACGAACGCTCCTGCCTACTTAGTCGATCTTATGAATCGGGTATTCCGGGAATATCTCGATAAATTTGTGCTAGTATTCATCGATGACATCTTAGTTTATTCCAATTCCGAAGAGGACCATGCTCGACATCTTAGAATTTTCTTGAGTATTCTCCGCAAACATCAACTCAAGGCAAAGCTTTCTAAATGTCACTTCTGGGAAAGGCAAGTGAAATTCTTAGGTCATGTGGTATCTTTCAATGGTATCTCAGTTGATCCTTCTAAGATCGAGGCTATTCAGAATTAGAAGAGGCCTGAGAATGTTCATGAGATTCGTAGCTTTCTAGGATTAGCGGGTTATTATCGTTGTTTCATTAAGGATTTCTCTCGCATCGTGCTTCCTTTTACAAACCTCACCAGAAAGGGTGTTCGTTTTATCTGGTCTGACAAGTGTAAGGCTGCCTTCCAACGATTGAAGGAGCTTCTCACACATGCTCCTGTGCTTGTGGTTCCTGAAGGGAACCAAGATCTCATTGTTTATACCGATATAAGCCACAGTGTTCTTGGTGCGGTTCTTATGCAGAAGGATCAGGTTGTTGCCTACGCTTCAAGGCAATTACGTCCGAACGAGGTTCGGTACGCGACCCATGATTTAGAGCTCGCAGCCATCGTCTTCGCCTTGAAGATATAGCGTCATTATCTCCTTGGTGAGCATTTCGTTCTTTATACCGATCATAAGTCTCTCAAGTACCTCTTTACGCAGAAGGAATTGAATATGAGGCAGCAGCGATGGTTAGAGTTTCTCGCCTCATATGATTTGATATCGAGTATACCCCTGGGAAGGGTAATCGTGTAGCTGATGCGCTTAGTTTTAAGCATTCGGGCGTTGTTTCTATGATGTTAGCCGAATGGGATGTTCTTGAGACCTTATTCAGCTTCGATATTCGTGATCGAGCACCGTCATCTGACTCACCAGTCTCGTTATTCAGTATGGTGGCTCGACCTTCTCTTCTTGATCGTATCTATGAGGCCCAGAGACGTTGTGATATCCCGGAATTTTGGGCAATATCAATTTAATAATCTGTGTTAAAATTAAATAGATTTGATAATATTGTTAATGATAAATTCGAATTGGTTTAATAAATATTTAAATAGGTGATTTTATCTTTTAAAAGCTTATTGATTTGTTTTCTATTTGTATATATTGAAAATAGATAAGCTTTGTTTTAAAGTTAATAAATAAAGGCATGTTTTCTAATTCTAGTATTTTTGGTAATTTGGAAATTTAATTTAATATTAAGCTATTAAATAAATAACCATATGGCTTTAAAATACTCAAGATAAAAGTTTAAAAATGATTCTAGCTTAAGTTTAAATTTAAACAAAAAGATTTGTTTTGTTTTTTTTAAATATAGCTTGATAAAATAAGTAGTTTATTAATAAAGAGATAATCTCTTTTATAAATTATGTTAATTTAATAATGAGTTATTTTTAAAACAATATTGATAATATAATGTCTTTACAAATGGATTTTAATATAAATAGAAATTGTTATTTCAAATTTATTTATATATATATATATGTATTTTGGAAGAAGCTATGATTTGTAAATTTAAAATAAAATCTTTCAAATATGTTTAAGATAAAATAAATCTTATAAATATTTAAACATAAGTATAAAAATAGTTAATAAGTAAATTAAGTATTTAATAGTTTAAGTTTAAAAATAAAGGAAAGATAAAATTGTAAATTAATTAAGTATAAAAGTATATATGTACATAAGGTATGAAGCATAACCAGGCAAGAACAAAATAAAAAGAATCTTGTATGTAACCTATAAGTAATTATGAAAGGCAAGGAAACAATAAAATACATACAAGTTGTAATTGATAGAAAATATAACAACTTTATGGAAGCATATAGAGTAGAAAACATAACCAGGCAAGAAAATTTATCTCTGTACATATGAATAAGAATGGGATAAGTATGCAAAGAAATAAGTCAAACAAATAAAAATATATGCAAGATTGTACATACAAAATAAAAGAAATAGTATTGTAAACATGATAAGGTACCAAAGCATTAAATGGTATCATCTCAAATTTGCTGAAAAATCATCTCAGCCACCATACAAAAGAAAATCTTTGATCAAAATTGTACAAGTGAAACAAAGCCTCTGCACTTGTTTCCTATATATCAATCTCTTTTCGTTCATAAAACTTAGCATACCAGAGAATTATCAAATCTGTAATCATCTCCTCTAAAACAAATGAAAACCAAAGCCTGCAAAGCTTCTTCTTCAACCTGAGATCTTAACAACCAAGCATTCTTCAGCATTCCAGTTTCAGTAGCATGCAACTGCAGTTCTTAAATCAAAGACATTTCCAGCAAATTCAAGTTTTAAAAGTCTAAAGATATTTTATAATCAAAAGTGCTATGTTCTTCATTTGGACAGGTGAGTAACGTTTCTTTTAAAAAAATATAAGTATAAGAATTTGGTTGCATGAGAAAAATCTGGAATAAGTATGTTGTGTGAAATTATATTTGGTGAATTTTCTACATATGTATTGATGTGTATATATGTGAATATATTGGTATATGCATGCTGTTATGGTTCCCTGTATTTAATTTCCAGACTCAAGATGAAATCAAAAATCAATATCTCTTGATCCAATCTATGTTAGGGTTTAAGCTTTAAACAAAACTTGTTTGTTCATCATAGGTTAAAGTTTAAAATTTTATTTAAGTTAAAATTAATTTGAGTTTGCTCTGGAAATCAAAAACAACAGTACAAGCTCAAGATAAGTAAAAATCTAAACATCCTAATTTCTTGTTCCAGGCTTATAATCCGAAACCATACTTTAAATCATGATTTTTGGAAGTGAAGCCATAATTTATAGTTTGGGTTTGTATGAGCATTTTGGGTTTGATCTGATATTGGGTTTTGGGTAGTCTCTGGTGATCTGGTTGATCTGGGGAGTCGTGGTTCTTTCTGGAGGTGGAAGGATGATCGGGAACTTCGAAAAAATTGTTAGAATGGCGAACAAGTGGCTGTGAAGGCGGTGGTGTTCGATTTTTATCTGTAACCCTAGTTATGGGAAGAGTGGAAGTTTTTTTCTTCACGGAAACCCTAGTGGATCGAGTTCATCAGAACTCAGGGAGATGGAAGAGGGAATATGGCGAGGTCGTGGCCAGAGGCGCTGACCCTCCGGTGGTCTGAGGCGCGAGAGTGAGGTGGTTCTAGGTTTTGATGGTTGTTCCAGGTTTATGCCTTAAGGTTCGAATTTGATTTCGAATTTGTGTTGAAGTTCTGATGGTCGGAATACGATGAGGGGATGATCGCCGACTTGCTAAGGACTGTGGTGATGACCGGAGGTGGTCAGAGCCACCGTGCATATGCACGGTGCATCATTGGTTCAGGGGAAGTCTGGGTTGAAGGGAAGAGTGATACTCGGGTTTTGTCTCGAGTCATTAAGGGTTTTGCTCGAAGATATGGAGAGTTCGAATCGAAGCAGTTTTTGGTTGGCTCGGGTATACGTCTTGTTTTAGGTTTTCAAACCTGTTCTGTTTTACAATTCAAAATTTTCTTTCTTTTTTTTGAATTATAAAGCAGAGTTAAATTAAGTAAATCAAAGTTTAAATCTGGTTTTAAGTTAGTTTAAATCTCAGTTTTAAAATAAAGGAAAGTTTTTAAATTTAAATGTTTTAACAACTTTAAAATGTTAAAGTATATTTTATAAAATGATTTGAATTTAAATGATTTGGTTTTAATTCTTATATAAATTTCTTTTATAAAGATAAGTGTTCTTTAACATTTGATTAAGGATTTTTTTAAATTGTTTTTAAAACTTTGTTAAAGTTAAATTTGTATTTATTTTAATTCTTAAATTTAAAATGAAATTTAAAAGTAAATTGTTTTAAATGCTTTATTAATGATAATTAATCATTAATAAGAATAAATTTTATCTTAAAGAAAATTAGGATTTAATGACTTGGATTCATTAAATTGTTAAGATAATTAAAATAGAAAATTTATTAATTTAATTAATTAATGATTTGGATAATTTATTTAGTAATTAAGGGTTTTAAATTAATTAATTAAGGGTTAAGATTAATTAGGAATAATTAATTAAGAATCATTAATTATATAAGATTAGATTATAAATTCATGATTAAAGATTTATTAATCAAATAATTTAAAGATTAATTAAGTTATAATTACACATTTAATTAATTAAATAATTAGGATTAATTAATGGGTTATTGAAGATTTATTAACTTGTAATTAATAATGATTAATCTAAGTTTAATCACTTAAGAGAAGTAATTAAAGAAATTGTTAATAGTTAATGAAGATCATTAACTAGAGATTATTAAATAATTAACGTGATTAAATTAAATAATTAATTTTATTAATTAATTAAAGATAATCATTTGTAGAATTGTTTAAGTGTAATTACTTAATGGAAGTAAATAAGGAATTAATTACTTAATGTAATTAATTGAGTTTAATTTATTAGTTTAAGTTAATTAATTAAGTTTAATTAATTTAAGATAATCATTGGATGATTTGTTAGTATAATTACTTAATGTAATTAACATAGTATAATTACTTAGTGAAGTAATTAACGGATAATTAATGGATGTAATTAGTTGAATGGTGATTTGTTAATGGAAGTAATTTGAGTATAATTACTTTGTGTAATTAATCAAGGGATTAATTAAGATAATTACACTACAACAAAAACACCCTTTAATAGCGTTTAAAAAACGCTATTAGAAGATATTATAGCGTTTTTTATTACGCTGTATATTAACATGTTGTAATAGGTCAGTGACCTATAACAGCAACATACAAAACGCTATAAGAGACGCTATGGACAAGGACATTTCATAGCGTTTTATGAGTGCTGTAAACATGACTTTTAATAGCCTTGGAAAGTCGCTATGAAGTGAAACTATAGCGTTTTCATGACTGCTATGTAAAAACAGGCTGGCACACATTTGAAATATACAACAGCGTCTATAGACGCTATAGAACACAATATTTTACAGCGTTATCTGCTGCAATAGTACATTGTATGTATAAGTACAGCTACTTTCTATAGCGATTTGCTGTCTTTTATTGCGTTGTTTTTTTGTTATGAAAATTGTTTATAGCACTATCATAATGCTGTAGTATATAAAACTGGAAAAAACAACCTTTCCATAGCACAGTTAAAACGCTATAAATTTTTATCCCTGCGGTTTTTTTACTAGGTACATCCAAGCTTACAATTCTACTAATATATTATAAATTTCAAAAAACACAATTATCACATAATGATGTACGTAATCAAATGAAGACATAAGCCAAACCACAATATATATTTAAATATATATCCATAATATTTCATACACAAAGTTTCAAATATTTGTGATCTTAAAAAAAAAATACATACAACCATAGCTGACCAAAACGATACATACTAAAAGCAAAGATATATGAACGTCAATACAAAATACATTAATCCAAGCATGACCGATTTGAAAGAGAATGAATGCAGCAAAATAATTTTTCCTTCCTTCCAGCTTGTAGTAACCTCGGTATCATCATACAGCACCTGTCAAAACGAATCACATAAGTTATTTTTCAAATCCAAACATCATCCGCAAGTTATATAATTTTTCATAACAAAAAAGATAAAGACTATTAGTACATCATTTTAACTAAATAGACTGCCAGTACATCAGTTTAACTAAACAGACATTGACGTGAAATAAAACAAAAATAACGTGTGATTTAGAAAATACAGCAACAAGAAGCGGATTATTACCAGGCATTATACAATGCAGAAGAACAAAAACTGCATTTTCAGTTATAAATATGATTTAAACAGCAAAACCCAATCACCCACTTCCTCTCACTGTCGCAAATGCCATATGCCAAACTCGAACTTAACCCTCTTAAGGTATCATTAAACTGACATTGATGCCTTTTTATGTTTCAAATTTTGACTCCCTTTGTTGGTGACTCATTGACAGGCACGCTCCTGCCTTTACCTAATAAACTAATATAGATCTTGATGGAGTAAATTAAATTTTTTACACACCTATAATTAAACTTAAGTGCATAAAGTGAAGTGTCACTGATCATCTTCTTCCAGATGTCATGTAATTAATGCTCAGAGTCTCATGATGCCCTTTAGCTCACAAAATATCATGCGTTCAAGAAGGCAGCCTGAGCCATGATCACTGCCTGCTCCTATATTTATCTTGGTTGTAAAGAGAAGTAGCTCTCGAAAATCAGCAATTGTGGAAAACAAAACCAGCGTGACATGAATATTTATGAATCAACAAACATCAAGATATTTATCGGTGCCATATTCAGGTTTAACCCATTAATAATGATAACATGAGAAGTAAGAAGATTAATTGCAAAGTTGCGACCAAAGTACATAAATATTTTTGAATTTTTTTCCTATAGCCTTGGATAAAGCTTACCAACACACATCTATTTTACATGGATGAGTAACTGTACATGCTGCTATCATCTATTTCTTCACCAATTTATTCGATAAATTTATTCAGCACACGCACATTTATTTGATTAAGCTTACTACCAACCATCAGTATAAATATTATTGCTAAAAGGTGCGTAATGAAGCATTCTCTAAAAACGAACCCAACTGAATTACTACCAACCATCACTATAAATTAAAGAAGTTATACTTGCTAGAATTTGATTCCATTATAACGTTCGCAATAGGCCAAGCTATCGTAGTGCCAAGAGCATCTTCAATGACTTCTAATTCGGATGTTGTTCTCCATAGATGTGATTTTGGAATTTTTACAATTTCTACCCAAACTTTAATTGCATTTTTCCCCAAAGGAACACAATGAACCATTGAAGTTGGATCGGTTGAAGACACGCGTCCTAATGCAACTATTTCTCTCTTTCCCGACCAATCGATCAGCTTGCATTTACCATTTACCATAAAATTTGTACTCTATCAATAAATAAAAAGGCTATTTTATTATGTGCTTCAACAATTCGTAAGATGAAAAAAAAGTGAATCGATTATAAATAAGTTTACCTTCTCGACAACTCCGGCATTACTCCTATGATCATCCGATGATGCACCGTTAACGGTCTCGATAACTACTTTTGACTCAGGCCATGCGACTTTGACACCAACGGCTTCCCCAACTCGTGTCAAACCTTTAGTGGGCATCCATAGAAAAGCATCTTCCACTTTTGCATTATCTATCCAAACTGCAACGGCATCCGGTCCAAGAGGGAGATCATTCACAAGTTGTTTTGGATCACTCGAAAGTATTTGTCCTTCTGCAACTAATTTTTCGCTCTCACTCCAATCGAATAATTTGCATTTATGATGTATACTGCTACTTTTACTCTATTAAAAAAACATATTGGTTATTATTTTTATACATTCAAACTAAAACTTAAATAATATAATGATGAAAGATTACCGTATGATCTTCTTTGTCAAAGTTATCTAAGTTATGCAAAACAACTCTAGAAGCTGGCTACGCTACTATATCACCTTCAACTTCTCCAATACGTGTCAAATAAAGTGAAGGTCTCCACAAGAAAGCATCCGGTTTTCTCACAGTTTCTATTATAATTTTCTTAGCATCAGACCCTAAAGGGATTTGTTGGACAAGCTCCTTTGGATCACTTGACACAACTCTTCCTTCCGCAACAATTTCGTCAGTCTCACTCCAATCCAATAAATCACATGTGCCATATTTTTTATCATAATTGTTCTACAATTAATCAAATGAAAATTATATTAATAATAAATTAAATGTCAAATGTAATGATATCGATAGTAATATAAATAACTTTTACCGCTTGAGGTACATTTGCTTCAACCCGGCTTTCTTTTCTCTGTCAAACAAATATAAAAACAACATTAGCCCAGCACTGCCTCTCCAAGGTACACTATATACAAAAGGGAAATGGATATCCACAAGTGCACATTTCATGTGGCTATAGTGATAGTATTTCAGGTGACAATAACACTACAGTGCCATGACATTGATAACTACAATTTTATAATATAAGATAACAATGTGTTTAATATATGGCATATCTTTTTCAAAGTCTAAAATAGACTGACACTACTAGGCTAAAAGATCTTCCTTCTCATGCAATGATTGAATCTAAACTACTCAAAATGTCAATCATTTATAGAGTTGTACAGTGGCGGGAGTGCAAATTGCAACCCCATAAGCTGGGACTTCCCTAAAAAAATAAAAAAAATAAAAAAATAAAATAAAATAAAACAGTCCAAATACAGATCAAGTTAATTATTCTGACATATCCAAATATATGTTGTATATTATATGATATCCATATCCAAACCTCTGTAAACACAACCTAAATCTTAGTGGATTTTAGTTCTAAATGCGCACTTATATTCATATGGTTTTCGTTATACATATTTCCATGCCAGATCTCTGCATCTAAATTCTATAAACATCAGAAAAACTCAACTTTCAGCACTTTTCTGTATTTTAAAATTCATCTGTATTAAATAATCCTTCAATCAGACAAAAATACATGAACGGACAGAAAATAGTTTTCCTATACTCGTCCGAGACTTCAGGAATACTGTTACAAATACTTCGATTAATATTTACATCTTAAAGCACTAATAAGCTCTCTAATATTGAAGGTTTTATTCTACGAAGTATGAACGCAATCTTTACAGTGACTCGTATCATGAGTTCAAAAGAACTGAATCATATAACTATTTGGTCCATAACTAATCTTGAACTTCTACGATAAAAGTGTTTGGCACTTTTTCTTGACTTCTACGACTGAATTGATAACCAAATGTCAATATGTTACCTTGCTAGGTAAAAGAGAATATGTGCTTAAATTTTATTTAAAATAAATTCATTATTGCGAACCCTCTCGTCCAAGGACAGTTTGTCGACACTCTCACTGTGAGAGAATGTGAGTAGCTTCCCCCATAAGCAAATCACTGTTGATTACAAAATGTTCATTGAGATGGTCTAACAGTGTGAGAAAATAGCCGATTAAAACGCATTCTTTCAAATAAAAGGCAACCCCCAAAATATCATAATCATCAGGCAAGAAAGCTAGTGTGAACGGAGAAAGATGATATGAAATTTTTCAAAAAGTTGGTGGAATTAAATTGGTGAATGTAAAGTTCCAAATTATAAGAAATATGCTTTTAGGGAAAATAAATTTGAAATCAAGGACAACATAATATCCAATAAGATTAATGCTAAAGTAAGAAATGTGAATAATCGGTTTAACTTTTATAAGCAGATTAGTAGGAATATATTTTGCTTTTGCGGGAACAGTTTTATTACCAATCAAACCTCATTACCTTGATCTCCATTTAATATAAACAGTTTTAGTTTGATAGACATGTTTACTTTTAGTGGTTGTTCTGATCCTTATTTTTATTTGATAACCACATTTTAATTGGGTATGGCTAAAACATGCTATAATATTTAACAGAATAAGAACATCTGTATCCTTGTAGAAATAAAAAAATGTACAAAATGTTCTCATTCCTCCCTCCCTTCCGCTCTCACATCAAAATCCTGCTTCAACCTATCCTTTTGTATGTACAAAATTTGAAAAGTGAAGAAAATATGTGTATTTCTTTCAATATTAAATCTAAAAAAGATTGAAATATTTTGATATTCCAAACACCTTCATAGCTACACTGCCAATTAATCTAAAAGTAAAATTGGTTCAACTAATTACACAGGACAACATCCTTAAATAATCAGTGGCAATCAAAGTTTTTATGTAAATGCATAGTTAAACTAGACATTGCCCTAAACTCCAAAAGAAATTTTCGTCAGTCTCAGTGTCTCATATAATATATTTCGAGTAATTAGCAAAAGGATCTGCCATTGTTGTTAACATTGGACCATTGCAACTTTTATGACATCTTAGTGTTTTGGATAGATGAGGCACCCTATAAAGAAAAATCTCTGTTTCAATCTTTAAACAGATAACCATATGTCTATTTGAAATTAAAAAAAATAGGAAATTTTGTAAATTTAGTCCCCTTTTCAACACTAATAACAAACTTAGGCCACTTTTAAAATTCCTTACAAACATAGTTTTGATATTCCATATTTTTATTTTATTTTACTGGCATTTTGTGATTATTAAACAGGGAAATGAAATATATTTTGAGCTATATGAGTCAATATGCCTTTGATTTTATTTTAAATTCAAACAGAGTCAATATGCCTTAATATCACAGTGCATACCTGATTTTTCACAAGCATTGAACCATCACGGTTAATTCTGAAATTTGATTTTGCATGACGATGGTTTGTTTATCCCTTATGTGTGACCATATTGCCTTGCTGTAGTTCATACCTCTTCCCATTCCTCTCAATCATCCTGGTCTGTCTTGTCCCAACACTTTTGCAAGCACATCTTCTTTGTAATTACTTGTTGAGCTAGAATTTGATTCATTGTTGATTTGTTTAATTTTTTCCTACCCAAGTTGTCGTAATGCATATTATACACAATCGAACTACCACAATAGCAAACAAATTGTTACTTAATAAAATTTCAAAGTACTTACGATAGCCTCTGCAACAGTGACATTTACTGGTTCGCCATTTTTTCGAGTGTGGGATTTGATCCAAACGTGAGATCGATTGACAGAAGATGGATGAGGACTCGTCTTTCTCTATGTTTAAAGAATATTTATTACAACATATCACATTGAAAAACTAGTTAATAAATATTATGGTAAAAAAATTAGCAATTCTTACCAAATCATCAGCCACTCGAGCAATTCCTTTACGACTACATGTGTGTGGTATCTGATTGTTTCTAATAGCTTTATATTTCTGACTCAGTTCCTAAGAAAAAACACATTATTTATGTTGTCTAATGCATACAATCTCATCAACAATAAATGTGTAACTACTACTTAATTTCATCAACAGAACCTGAAACTGACTTTACCGTAAACTCTGGAGTTGTTTTGGACTTGACAAAGTTCTTCCACTCATTCATGCTTAGGTTTTCGGGTTTCAACTGATTTATTTCTTCTTCATTCCTTGCAATTGCTATTTTGTGAACTAATCTAGCTTTTGAAGCTCTAAAAATGCACCCCATTTGCTGAAATATGCACTCTTTTTGCCATTGCTCATCCAATTTAAATCTAACCTACAACACAACACATTAGCAAAGTTGACGTTGAATAAGTGTACATTTGAAATTAATGCCAAAAAATTGGTATCTGAATAAGTGCTTATTAGCAAAGTTAAGTACTGCAATTCTTATATATATCTCAAGACATATATGGAATAGTAATGCAAAAGCAAACTTGTTTATTTTAAAATAACTTTATATTACTGCATATAATTCAGTCTAAAGATGCTTCATATAATATGCATATTTATTATTCATAGTAAGGACACACCAGTTATATTAAAAAAAATATCATTATATTTAAATTAAAATATGTATTAGGCCTTGTTCCTTTTCTTTTTAAATCCAAAAGCTGGGAGGACGAGGAATACCTGTTGTATGTGCGAAGATATAATTTAAAGCAGAGGTAGTGGATGTCTTAGTTTTGGCCTTCTGTTTCAAATTTGTTAATCTCAGATAGTGTCTCAATTAATCTGAGGCCCTTGACACAGTTAAATTATGGCAAGTGCCTCAGTTTAACTAGGGCATGTGCCTCGGAATAAACGAGGCAACATAGTCATTAAAATTGTACAACCATTTGAAGTGTAACCGGAACATTACAGTCATTATATCAGAACATGCAACTGTATAGCTAATTAGTAAATATAAAAACAGTTTATACCTGAATGCATCCCCACAAAGCAACTTGTAATTCGTTACTTAGTTCCTTCCACTTATCAAGTGTAACGGGAACATGTTCCCTTATTAGCGGACCTAAATATGAAGACAGTTTAACAGATCCATATCCTATTGGTTTGCCATCTGCATCAAATTCGACTTCAATACGATTCTCAAGATTCGCTGGAAGTCTTTTCACTTTGGTTGGACCCCTATATTTGCGCTTCGCAGTCGAAATTGCAGCAGCATCTCTAGTAGTTCCTTCATTAACATCAACTTCAAAATTTTCTTGCATTGTATCTTCGTCACCTGCTTCAGCATTGTCTTTGATTTGAGCATCGTTGTTCTCTTCCGTTTGTATGACTCGGTTTTCACTTTCTTGCGAGTTGTCTTCGGTATGAATTTCACTGACTACTTTTAGCCATTTTAGAGCAGCCCTCTTCCTTTTAGTCATTGGAAATTATCAACCTGCTCCTGAATTGATTAAGTAGAAGAATGTGATTTATTGGATTAAGTACTTACAAAATTGATTAAGTACTTACAAAATTATATACGAAACTATGCCCCAAAAGCATGTATATCAAATTTAAAATGTGTGGTATTATCATGCAGTGTGTTTTCAGCCTGAACTATACAAAAAAACCATACTTTATTTGCTTGGACAAAACATTTCTGGCCTGAACTATTTTTTTGTAGTGTGTTTTGATTAAAAAAGGAAAATCATACTTCAGTACTATTAGCTAAGTCACAGTGGTCACCTTTTGGAAGTAAGTTATAAAATAGTGGATGATCGTCTTTCTTTACGGGCCTATCATATATTAGTTAAGTATAATTCATTAAGCATCTTGCATCAGATGTAAATTTAAACAACATTTGGAAAAAAATATTATTTCAAACTGGTCTGTTTATATACAATAAAACTCCGAAAGAAACTTATTTCAAGGAAAAAAATACTACAAATGGTTGCATCTATCAGGTTAAAGGAGATAATATAATTAAATGTGAACATAATCATACTCATCAAGTCATGATATCAAAGGATTTGTTGATAATATAAAAAATGTCGCTTGTGCTTATATTTTCTACGAATGTATACTTACATACAGCAGCAAACTAAATCCAAGCATAATCAATGATGATTTGGAAAAAAAATTTCAAGTATGCCTTCACAATCCTCCCTAACATAGCTAGCATCTTCCACATAATCAACAACCATCTCGTTTTCTTCACAATCTTGTACAACATAGCTTGTGCCCTCAATATAATCGATTGTTTCTAATTCATGAAAACCTCTTGGTGGTGCCTTCATTACAACATACCAATTAGAAGAGTCATTCTCTCTTGAATAAAAAATTTGTTTCGCCTGAGATGCAAGGATATATGGATCCCTCGAAAATGAAGCTTGATTTTGATGTAATTAACAAGAGTAAATCCATCTTCAACTTTCACTCCGTTTCCAATGTTTGCCCAATGACACTTAAAAATTGGAATATAAAATTTATGATAGTCTAACAAGATTATGTCAGTCAAAATCCAATAATAAGTGACCACATCAACTATTTGAGAAACATCTTTCGCACTTGCTCTACACATGGTAGTAGCATCATAAGTCACTCCAGAATTTTGAGTTTCTCTCTCAACATCTTTTGTGTGAAAACGTAACCCATTAATTATATATCCTTTGCAGGACAAATCAGTACTACTTGGACCATAAGCAATCCATTTTAGCAAATCATCATGTTCATTTGAGTTTAAAGATATCTGAAAAAATTCAATCCATTCAATATAGAGTCAAAAAAAATATTTTCAAAGCTAAAAACAAAATTTAAAAGATTTGATCAACCTTCTTTTTAATCCATTCAGCAAAGTTTTTTGTGTGAATTTTCCATAGCAATGTAGCATTTCTTTCCAAGCGCTTATCCGAACTTTGTAGCTCTTCCAAATGCATACTATCATAATATAAAAGGTGCTAAGTCACATTTATAAATACACATATATTAAGACAATAAAAAGAAACAATATGTGCTTACTCTAAAAATGGCTCGGTTATAGCCATATTCATTAGCACAGCCAAATAAGCAACTTCCTTCTCATTAGCCGTCAATGTAAATGTTTTGCATGTTGATATCGGACGTCCTTCGAGTATTGCATCATCATTCTCATAATCTTTGTTTCTACCTTCTTTCTCCCATAATTGTGATGATTTCTTTAGAAAATCACCAAAGAATCTCATAGATTCTTCGGCGAGATAATTCTCTGCAATGCATCCTTCAGGTCTTGAATAGTTCCTTACATAATCCTTAAGTGTTTTCATATACCTTTCGAAAGGATACATCCAACGAAAATGAACCGGTCCACATAATCGAGCTTCTTTTCCAAGATGAATTGTTAAATGTATCATTATGTCGAAAAATGAAGGTGGAAAATATCTTTCAAGATCACATATAATTCTGACAATCTCATCATCCATTTGTTGTAGCTTTTCTCTATCAAGAACACGCTGACATAGATTATTAAAAAATGCACATAAACGAGTTATTACTTTCCTTGGCCTCTTTGGAAGCAATCCTCTAATTGCAACCGATAGCATCTGTTGCATCAAAACATGATAATCATGCGACTTCAATCCACTAACTTTGCAATCCTCCAACGACACACATCTTTTGAAATTTGAGCAATAACCATCAGGCCCCTTAAAATCATACAATCTTCTACAAAATTTTTTTTTTCAGAACTAGACAAAGTATACGGAGCCGGTGGAAGATATGTTTTTTTCCCACGAGGTTGCGCATATAAAGCATGTCGAATTCCCCAATCCACTAAGTCTTTTCTAGAGTTAATGCCATCTTTTGATTTGCTATCATGCAACATTGTGCTGAGTAAACTTTCACCAACGTTTTTCTCAACATGCATCACATCTAAATTATGGCGCAGTGGAAGTTCCTATAAACATCAATAATATGACAATTAAACGTTATAAAATTTATAGTTATATTTTTATGAATAAGATAAATTTTGAATACTAACCTCCCAGTATGGTAATTCGAAGAAAATAAATTTTTTTTCCACCATGATAGCTCTGTTTTTGTAGGATCGTTTTCACCTTCTTTATTGTCAGTACATTTTCTTTTCTTACTCGTAATCGTTATAATTTGCTTCTTATTTAGCTTCTTCTTATTCTTTCTCTTCTTATCTTTTTCTATTTCTTCATTTTTAAATTTTCCAAAATCATTTGGAAAATCTTTCAAAATAACCGAAATATCTCTACCTTTAAGAATTCTAGGCTTGTTACCTTTCTCCACAGTATTATCAAACCAAGCCTTTTGTTTTCTTAATGGATCGGATGAAGGTAAAAATCTTCTGTGTCCCATATAGACATTTTTTCGACTATGATTTAGCCATCGATGGTGAGTATTAATACCATATAATGGACAACCTTGTTTGCCTTTTACAAAACATCCAGCGAGATTTCCATAAGCTGGAAAATCGTTTATGGTCCATAACAAGATTGCTTTTAAGTTAAACAATGTCTTGCTAAATGCATCATAAATCTCCACTCCGTTACTCCATAAGTACTCCAAATCTTCTACCAAAGGAGCTAAATATACATCAATATCATTTCCAGGTTGCTTAGGGCCAGGAATTAATAATGTTAACATAATATTCTCATTTTTCATACATAGTACAGGCGAGAGATTATATGTCACAAGCATCACTGGCCAGCAACTATACTTGGAACCCTTAATGTCAAATGGGTTAAAACTATCAATAGCAAGACCAAGTCGAAGGTTGCGTGGATCACTTGAAAATGATTTCCATTTATCATCCACCATGCTCCATGTCAAAGAATCCACAGGATGACGCATTTTATCATCATTACTTTTATTACTAAAATGCCACCTTAGATCTTCTGCCATCTGCTCAGATCTAAACATTCTTTTAAATCTTGGAATAGTTGGAAAATATCTCAACACTTTGACTGGAATACCTTTCATTACCTCTTTCGTCCGCTCATTTATCTTCCATCTCGAAGAACCGCATTTGGGACAACTAGTCAAATCTTTGTATTCTTTTCTGAAAAGACAACAATCATTTTTGCAAGCATGAATCTTCTCAAATCCCATATCGAATACTTTGAGGAACTTCTTTAGTTCATATAAAGTCTTCGGAAGAACATTATTTTTGGGTAATAACAATTGCTGCACGCTTAGAAGCTTATCAAAACCAGTATCAGATAATCCGGTTTCACATTTCAAATTATACAATGTAGTGATAGCAGATAATTTTGTTTGATCTATGCAATCAGGATACAGTGGAGTTTCTGCATCTTCCAAATTTTTAAGGAAATCATCTGTTCGCTTTTGTGCATCATCATCATTTTTATTCTCGGAGAAAAAAGTATAGTTGACAAACTCTTCATCTTCAAAGTGAATGGCTTAAAGTAACTCATATGTGTCATCCAATTTCACTTTTTTAGCTACATTTATTTGCTCACCATCACTATACCACTTACTGCACTTGTATAAAGGATCCATTCCTCTAATAATCAAATGCTCAACAACAATGTTATCATATTGATGAGTAAGATTTCGACAATCTAAGCAAGGACACAAATTTTTTTCCATATTTCCTAAATTTCTCTTAGCGGCATGCACAAAATTCCATGCTCCTTGCTCGTACTCCCTACTAGTTCTAAATTAAAATTAAAATTAAAAAACAAAGTTATTGACATAAAAAATCAAATTTTAATATTAATTTCCAAGTTAAATATTAATCCAAATATTGTATTCTTACCTATGCAAATGCACCCAATCTTTTTCCATCGCCATATATAATATTGCAACAAGCAAATTTCTAAAAAAAAGCACAATATGTGAGGAAGACTTTATTACCGATGCACAATCTGTCAAATTAGAGGGAAAATTTTCTAAAAAAAACAAAAGTTAAATATTATTTCTTATGTCAACTGAGTTTAGCATACTATGTCAACTGAGTTTACTTCAAATTCATAATAAAATAGCATTCTGCAGCAGGGTTTAGTTGTCAACAAAGTTGCTATTTTGGCAATGATTCGACTGAATTGTAAACTGAGTTGTTTTCATGTTAAATAAATTGCATATTCACGCTTTTTGACGCCTGAGGCTTTTTTGGAATATTGAGAATAAATTAACATACGATCATCATAAACTCAATTAAGAAGGAAACAAGGCGTTCAATTCACGTCTACAAACAAAAAACATACTTAAAATAAAGAAACTGCAACATTAGTACTTAGTCTTAAATAAATTTTCGAAATTCCATAAACTTTTGATCACTTTAAAAAACTGCATTTAAAAAAACAGAAACTGCACTAAAAAACTGCATTTAAAAAAAACAGAAACTGTATTTAAAAGAAAATCTACATTTTAATTTTGTTTTAAATTACATTTAAAAAAACAAAAACTGCATTTTTAAATTTTAGGTTAAAATTTTAACAGAAAACTTCAAATTCAATTTAAAATTTTAATATAGAACTTCAAAATTAAGATTCAATTATGATTAAGCTAAATCAAAACATGTAAAGTAAGCTTAATTTAAATATTAAACAAGGAAATGAAATATATTTTGTCATTATTAAATAAGGAAATGAAATATATTTTGAGCTATATGAGTCAATATGCCTTTGATTTTATTTTAAATTCAAACAGAGCCTGGTAGTGGTTATGTTGTAACGACCCGGGTTTTTCTAACACGAAAAATCGGACCATTTTAGTTAAGAAGAAGAGGTAGAAGAAGAAAAATAGAAAACAACAGCAGAATCTCACATACGCAGCGGAATAAAATATAATATATATCAACAGATCTTTACACAAATCAAACTGTATCTGTATATATATATATACATCCAAATACATCATCAGAGTACATCACATCAATATCATACAACTGAATACACAGCGGAAAAATAATAGCCAGTACGAGAGTACGTATTGTCATCCAGCTCGTCTCCTGAGCTCCATATCATCATATCCTGTAACCTATAATACTCGGTCTGACCCGAGCATCATATAAAACAATACCCGAGTCAGTCTGGAAAACCAGCGTGAGAAAATCACACTCAAATTGATTATTAAAGTTTCAAAATCCTTTGAAAACAAAAGCATCTCGTAAGACCACGCCACAAATAAACATGTCGGGTTTTTACCTTACGATAGCTAAAACACTTTATATCAAAATCCTCTGATATTATAATAGTGTCTACAGAAAGTAAACTAGAATCTAGCTGAAATGCTTGCATCTCACGTTTCAGCAATAGTTGGGCACAATCAAAACCGTACAGGCACGTAGGGAGAATGGATTTCCAACGAATGACTAGGCACTGGGGTACCACCTGTCACAGTACGTGGCCTAGATCACCGTACCGAGGAGTACGCCCGCTCCCCTGCAACACAAGGCCGGAACCATCCCTTACTGGATGATCCCGAATAAAATCACCCCACGGTTGGGATCAGCAACCGCACCACTAAGCCGAAATAAAAAGGGACATCTAGACAGGGATGACCTTACCCTCCAGTGGGAGCTACCCACGAAGCCTTGCTGCATAACCCCTGATTTTCAGTCATTCCCGGTTGATGAGGTTCGAGGCTAAACGATACCTTTTCAGAACATATCCCTTAGAATGCCCATCGTCCGCTGACGATGTTTCGTAAGCATTCGTCCATACAAGTCCGTCCTGGGTTTGAACGGAACCGAAGGTACTATTCCTACTACATCCATTTTGGAAATATCCTTAGGATTAGTAGCGACTAGCCCTTGCACTTCACTGCTCCATCTTCGACTCTGAACACGTTACACGAAACGTACAAACCGAATCGAAGTGGTATTCGGGTCTCCAGACCTAGAATCCCGGTATACGGAAACCCGATCCCGGTCTCTTCGAAACGATCAGCGCATTGGCCAATATTGATAGTCGGTTATTTAACTATCAATTCACATCCATAGCAAACATCACACAATTAAATAATTTCCCACATTATTTATTTGCCCAAATATCTTTCCAAGATATATTTCCAATTTTCAAACTCCTTTTGAAAACAATTTCAAACAGTTTCCGCTTACGGAATACATTTCCAAATATTTATTTCTCTGAAACACCAAGTACAAAACACTTTTAGATTTTTAAAATAATTTAAAAACACTTTATTTTAAAATATATTTTATAACATTGAAATCAAACTACTTTAATACTTTATTAAAAATATATACTTTAAATTAAACCACTTTATAAATATAAACTAAATTTCTCTTTTTAAAAACAGAATAGCAAATCACTTTTATATAATTACTACAATAATAGATTTTTTAAAATATACCTACTTTGAAAATTAACATTTAGAAATAATAAATTTTCTAAAACATGCTTTTTAAAACATACTTAAAACTTTTAACTTATATTTAAAATTGCTTTGAAAACGTACTTGGCTATCCAGAGAAATACACTTCTCATTTCCATCTTTTTAAAATAAATCAACATTTATTTCAAACCAATTCATATCCCTTTATAAATTCCCACCTTGAATTTATATTTTCTAATATCCACTGATATTTTATTTTACTTTATAAACCCAGTTTATATTTCCAAAATCTCACTTCTCTTTTAAAATTCCAATTTTAAATAACTAAATCAATTTCCAATTGATTTTCCAATTTACTTTACTTTACTTTGAAATAAATTTCCTTTACTACTTCATTTATTTCAAAATACATTAACTTTTAGATTTATTCCTTTATTTGAGTTAAAACCCTTTTTAACTGAAAATACCAATTTTAAACTTCCAAAATTCCTTCTTTAGCCTTTAATTAAATTTAATCCTTACATTCAAAATAAATCCTTTATTCTTTAAATTTAATATCACTTTAGTTTAAAGTTAATATTTCCCTTGTTATTTCGAAATTCCCTTATTCCAATTCACTTGAATTATTTACTTAAATTTTACTCTTTTATTTCTTTCAAAATCCAATTCAATATATTTTGATAACTCCTTTTATTTAAATATTCAATCCAACCATATCATCCAATATTTCAATCATCAATAGAATCATCACAGGATATCAATATTCATAGAACAGAATATCAAATAATCTAAATAATTTTGAGGAATCCAGTTGGATCCCTCCAACCTGTTTCCCTGCATCCACAGACGTTAGCACAATACCAATTCCACTTCGAGGTGGAATATCGCGGTATATGGGTTTTATAAAATCATCCGCTATTATGCGGCGCATAGGGTCTCATCCGCTATATAAATGCGGGAATATCAACAACTCCAATATATACATATGCCAATATATATATATTGGTATATACTACTATATATAATATAGCACATCAATCAATGCAATCATCCAATCAATTATTTAAATTTAACCATTTAAATTTAAATTCAACTGAGTGAGATTAACTCACCTTTGATTTACTGTTTGCAATCCATTCCAGACCATCTTGTTTCTTTCCAGATTTTGACCTTGAATATCAATATATAGTTTATTAATATTTAAATTAATCGAATCCATCAATTTCCCAGTCAATAAATTAGTCAACATTTTCCATGGTTTTAGACTACTAGTAATATTTTTATTTTAAATTTACATCCATTGGGTAGATAAACTGTATATTTTACTTACTGTTAAAATTTATTTTGTCGATAACAATTTAAACTAAAAGTTTTAACTTAAAATAAACCTTCTGTTTGTATAAAGATTATTACAGTAAACCTCAACTGCAATTTCATTTTCACATTTTTTTTTTATATAATTATATAAATTCAAAATAATCATCATACATAAAAATGAGAAACCATACCATCGTCGAACTCGCCTCGATTCGCGATCATCACCAGCAGTTCGAGATAGAGCCCGCTATGCTATCCATCCTGCCGACTTCGATCACGAAACAGCCCATCAACATCTACAATATCCCTAAATCGCGACCATCGCGAGATATAGCCCGAACCCCAGATTGAAACCCTACGCCCTCTGACGAGCCGCGACTACTTCGCGCGCCTCAAAGAAATTGCGACCACGAACCCTGGTACTTCTTTCACAGTTCGAACTCGAACTCGCATAACCAACTGCAGTCGCCAATCCTCGAAGTTGCTGCTCGAAACATCACGTCGCTAGGGTTCGCACTTCACGGCACCGCGATTAACTGGGAAGTCGAGATCGATTGGAATCTGATTGAGGTCGGAATTGACTTCGAATCGAACTGGGAAGGATAGATCGGCTTCAATTCGAAGGTGGATGAGAGCGGCCATTAATTGAAAGGAGCCCTCCATTTTTTTTTCTTCATATTTAGTTACGAACTGAAATTTTTATTTTCTAAAGGAAGATAAGGTATGCAGTTTTTAAAACGAAAGGGTGAGGACGCGTGTTCACGAAATCTGACAAGTGGTAAATTTCTAAGGCGTGTTTCAGAAGCTTGCAATATAATTAATCATCTATTTAATTCTATTTTGAAATCGTCCTGATTTACGTAACTTACAGTCTCGATCTCCAATCGAGACGTGCCGCCAGATGTTTTAATATTAAACCCCTATTACGAACGCAAAGGAAAAGGTCTCGAGTCCCGATTCGATCGTAAGTAGAAGATAACCTTTTGGATTCAGTTATTAAATTGAATTTTCGATTTAATTTCAGTGCGTTTACATTCCGTACGACCACACGACAACTCCAAACACTACGAAAATTGAAATCCAATAATAATACAATATTACGGATCCAATGGAACTGGTTTCGTCGCATTCCGAAACTGTGCCTCGGACGGCTATTTTTAAATTCAATTTCAACGATATATTTTTAAAACTGAACAAAACTCTTTAAAATTCCATTTTAAAAGTTCTATCATCTTCAGTATTAACAATATAAATTTTCTGAACCTTTGAACTATTTTTAACAAGCTTAAAATCAAGATTCAATATTTTACCCAATCCCGATAATTAAATTTAATAATTTATTATCCAAATAAATACTATATATTTGAAATTAAAGTTAAAATTTAACCTTCGGATATTTAAAATAAATTAAATATTCACATTTCAAATATACAAAAATTTCGGGTCGTCACATTCCTCCCCCCTTAAAAGAATTTCGTCCCCGAAATTACCAGTTAAGAGAAATGATTCGATACCCGTTCTTTTTCCCAATCCAAATAGTTTTAACAACTTTCCATAACAATCTTTTATTAATGATACACTAATCATCTTTTAACTTCCCAAACTTATTCATAAGTTCAACTCATACCACCTACTTATCCATTCAAATTTAAATTTGAATTCAAATTTTAACTTATCAAAATTTTCCAAAATTTTTCTAACTCCCTAAATTTCCGAAAAATTTCGCCAGCGTCTCCTTTGCGCGGCTAGCTCGGTACTACTACAAAATGGCTCTACGGCCTCCCAATCTCAAAAAGAAAACAAAAAGCCAAGTGGCTGGATCCAAAACCCAATCAAATTTCATATAGAAATTCAAATACATACCTTTTTGTCGGGCCATTAGATTTTATCTTCTAAATCAAAAATCCCAATTATCCATTGCTTTTATACACCGGTATATCCTACTAAGCAATAATATTCAGTTGCAGTTCCAAAACCATTTTATACGTTCATGTACAAATTTCCAATATTTACTTAACTTAAGCCCGTACGATGCACATATATCATCCGTACGCAAAATCAAATTTGATCGCTCACTCGATCACACAATTTCATTTCCGAACTAGTATCGTCCACCCGACTTCCTAGTGCGGACTCAGATCTGGTTCCTTGATCAGAAACCGTCATTCTCCTTGCATAGCCACAAACTATGATAGAGAATATCCAGAATCAATCAACAATCCATATCCAGGAAAACCGTCGAAAATCGAGTGAAAAATCCCAACTCGGATCGGTATAATTACCTCGAAATTCTGTGCTCGAATCCGGATCAAATCACTATGCGAATAAAATAATATACGTACATCCTACGTATTAATTTCAATTGATTATCAGTTTTATCAATTTTCCTTTATTCACATTCATTTTGATTGTTATCCCCTTATTCACAACTATCCTATTTCACAACTTCAGTTTTAGTCTTCATTCAACTATTCACTTAGTACATATATATATATTTTCCCAAAATTACTAAGTATATTTCCACTACAATTTCCTTAAGAATTTCATTCTTCAATTCTTAAGTCGAATATAATTTTTTTTTTTCTTGTATTTATTTACCACTTCACCACTGAAGTGTATATATTCAAATTGAATTCCAATTTCATATGAATTTCAATTTACTTCAATTTACCACTTCATTTCAAATATAAATACTTATTCCATTTGATTTCAATTTGGCTTTCACCCGAATATTTAATTAGTTGCACTTACTAATTAATTTAAATTTCAATTAATAGTTTATTCGCAAACTTCACTTCTTTAGTTCCCTCAATTTCACTTATCCTTACATTTACATTTGAATTAGATTCCAATATCTAGTTCCAATTTCATTTGCTTAACAAATTTAAATCATTTATCGTTAATGAAAATTTTCAAAAATTCCAAAAATTTTCTAACTCCCAAAATTTATGGAAAATTTCGGCAGAGTCTCCCTTGTACGGAGGGACTTCTGCGATATCGCAGGATGCACAAATATATATATACATCGGCCTCAGGCCGGAAAAAGAATCAAAACAGTTCATATTTCCTATTTTGAATTTTTTGCGTAGGCGTACCTTTAATTTAGCATTTTAAAGCAAGCGGCTTATTATTTAGCAATTAGTGCAACCCAAAATCAGCTATACGGCTTCCCCGAACCTGTACTTACTTAATTTAAAGATGTAAGTGCCAAAATCATGCAACTTAACAACATTTTTCATATTTAACTAGCAACATAAGCGTTTTAATAAGCAATGCAAGTTAAACAACACTTATAAGCAATTTATAGGGTTCCACCCTTAATTTAAATTGTTTACAACTCAATTCTCACATTCGATTCATTTTAGCAAAACAACCTCATATTTAATTCAGTTGATCTCAAAATCAATCTATTTAACTTCTATCAACTTATAGAATTTTAACTTCCTTGTTTACGTCAACGACGCTTTATTTAATGCAGCCTTGTCCATATCCATATGAATAAATGATTATTTGAGTTTTACAACCAATTTGAATTGATTCCAATTCAATTTATTTTAATTCCATTACACTTATAATTTAATTGGTAAATTCACTGAATCCAATATAAATTCTAATCCGCATTTGATAATTTATTTCTGAATTGTATTTTATTACTAACAAGTCTACTTCAATCCATTTCTACTTACTTGCAATTATTTACAATTCAAATTATCACTATTATACTTCAACTCCATTATTCATTCACACTTTCACTTTTATTACCAAATCCAAATCCCATTAACATATTTGATTTACTAATTTATTCCAAATTAGTTTACTTCCATTTTAACCAATACAATATTTGATTTTTATCCTTACAAATCACCCTAGTTAATCTCCTCGGGTTTTATAATTCAAGTACTGGATCTTATTCATTCCCAAAATACCAAACAAATTTATTTACTTAGCTATAACTTCCCATTCAAGCCACAATTAATTTAATTTTCCAATAAATTTAATTCCTCTACCATTATCCAAGCTAAATTTAATTTAACCCAAATCTTTATTCCAAACTGCACATCTCTTATTCATCTTACTCTTACTTGTTAATGTAAGGATTTTAATTTCACTCAATATTATTTATAATTCAACTGAATTTCATTACAATTTAATTTTATTTAACTTAACTTCGGTCAAATCATATTATTCTCTTAATATCATTTCCATCACAATTTATTTCAATTCGATTCCAACAATCCAAATACAACTGGATTTATTTTCTCAGTTTGCTTCAAATCCAACTCAAAATTAAACTTAGTTTAAGCTCATTTGTCTCAACTTAATTTTATTTCTCCATCTGATTCGAATAAAGATTTAGAATTCTTATGTACCCGGCTTTTAGTTTCAAATCATTTTGAAATCTCCACTTATTCCATTGGTTAAGTAAATCATTCCGATTTTACAATCTTACCATATTTTTTTCAATTTTAATTTGTCAGAATATTTTCATCCAAACATCCAAATATATAATAATTTAAAGAAATATTTCTTTTATATCAAAATACATTTTTCGGGTAAAATTATTTCATCTACCCGTTTCAAAACAATATTGTGTCGATTTGTTCTATTAGAGTGTTTAGAAACCCCTTCGATACAGTTGCGCAGACTGTGCCGACGAAGGTTCATATGCCACTCAATAAATCAACCAACACAATATAAAACCATTTTATATTCACTAACAAATACGCGCTCATATCTATTAATACTCTCAAAATTCCCACCAGAGCCAAGGTTATCGCTAGCCTAAGCTCTGATACCAAGTGTAACGACCCGGGTTTTTCTAACACGAAAAATCGGACCATTTTAGTTAAGAAGAAGAGGTAGAAGAAGAAAAATAGAAAACAACAGCAGAATCTCACATACGCAGCGGAATAAAATATAATATATATCAACAGATCTTTACACAAATCAAACTGTATCTGTATATATATATATACATCCAAATACATCATCAGAGTACATCACATCAATATCATACAACTGAATACACAGCGGAAAAATAATAGCCAGTACGAGAGTACGTATTGTCATCCAGCTCGTCTCCTGAGCTCCATATCATCATATCCTGTAACCTATAATACTCGGTCTGACCCGAGCATCATATAAAACAATACCCGAGTCAGTCTGGAAAACCAGCGTGAGAAAATCACACTCAAATTGATTATTAAAGTTTCAAAATCCTTTGAAAACAAAAGCATCTCGTAAGACCACGCCACAAATAAACATGTCGGGTTTTTACCTTACGATAGCTAAAACACTTTATATCAAAATCCTCTGATATTATAATAGTGTCTACAGAAAGTAAACTAGAATCTAGCTGAAATGCTTGCATCTCACGTTTCAGCAATAGTTGGGCACAATCAAAACCGTACAGGCACGTAGGGAGAATGGATTTCCAACGAATGACTAGGCACTGGGGTACCACCTGTCACAGTACGTGGCCTAGATCACCGTACCGAGGAGTACGCCCGCTCCCCTGCAACACAAGGCCGGAACCATCCCTTACTGGATGATCCCGAATAAAATCACCCCACGGTTGGGATCAGCAACCGCACCACTAAGCCGAAATAAAAAGGGACATCTAGACAGGGATGACCTTACCCTCCAGTGGGAGCTACCCACGAAGCCTTGCTGCATAACCCCTGATTTTCAGTCATTCCCGGTTGATGAGGTTCGAGGCTAAACGATACCTTTTCAGAACATATCCCTTAGAATGCCCATCGTCCGCTGACGATGTTTCGTAAGCATTCGTCCATACAAGTCCGTCCTGGGTTTGAACGGAACCGAAGGTACTATTCCTACTACATCCATTTTGGAAATATCCTTAGGATTAGTAGCGACTAGCCCTTGCACTTCACTGCTCCATCTTCGACTCTGAACACGTTACACGAAACGTACAAACCGAATCGAAGTGGTATTCGGGTCTCCAGACCTAGAATCCCGGTATACGGAAACCCGATCCCGGTCTCTTCGAAACGATCAGCGCATTGGCCAATATTGATAGTCGGTTATTTAACTATCAATTCACATCCATAGCAAACATCACACAATTAAATAATTTCCCACATTATTTATTTGCCCAAATATCTTTCCAAGATATATTTCCAATTTTCAAACTCCTTTTGAAAACAATTTCAAACAGTTTCCGCTTACGGAATACATTTCCAAATATTTATTTCTCTGAAACACCAAGTACAAAACACTTTTAGATTTTTAAAATAATTTAAAAACACTTTATTTTAAAATATATTTTATAACATTGAAATCAAACTACTTTAATACTTTATTAAAAATATATACTTTAAATTAAACCACTTTATAAATATAAACTAAATTTCTCTTTTTAAAAACAGAATAGCAAATCACTTTTATATAATTACTACAATAATAGATTTTTTAAAATATACCTACTTTGAAAATTAACATTTAGAAATAATAAATTTTCTAAAACATGCTTTTTAAAACATACTTAAAACTTTTAACTTATATTTAAAATTGCTTTGAAAACGTACTTGGCTATCCAGAGAAATACACTTCTCATTTCCATCTTTTTAAAATAAATCAACATTTATTTCAAACCAATTCATATCCCTTTATAAATTCCCACCTTGAATTTATATTTTCTAATATCCACTGATATTTTATTTTACTTTATAAACCCAGTTTATATTTCCAAAATCTCACTTCTCTTTTAAAATTCCAATTTTAAATAACTAAATCAATTTCCAATTGATTTTCCAATTTACTTTACTTTACTTTGAAATAAATTTCCTTTACTACTTCATTTATTTCAAAATACATTAACTTTTAGATTTATTCCTTTATTTGAGTTAAAACCCTTTTTAACTGAAAATACCAATTTTAAACTTCCAAAATTCCTTCTTTAGCCTTTAATTAAATTTAATCCTTACATTCAAAATAAATCCTTTATTCTTTAAATTTAATATCACTTTAGTTTAAAGTTAATATTTCCCTTGTTATTTCGAAATTCCCTTATTCCAATTCACTTGAATTATTTACTTAAATTTTACTCTTTTATTTCTTTCAAAATCCAATTCAATATATTTTGATAACTCCTTTTATTTAAATATTCAATCCAACCATATCATCCAATATTTCAATCATCAATAGAATCATCACAGGATATCAATATTCATAGAACAGAATATCAAATAATCTAAATAATTTTGAGGAATCCAGTTGGATCCCTCCAACCTGTTTCCCTGCATCCACAGACGTTAGCACAATACCAATTCCACTTCGAGGTGGAATATCGCGGTATATGGGTTTTATAAAATCATCCGCTATTATGCGGCGCATAGGGTCTCATCCGCTATATAAATGCGGGAATATCAACAACTCCAATATATACATATGCCAATATATATATATTGGTATATACTACTATATATAATATAGCACATCAATCAATGCAATCATCCAATCAATTATTTAAATTTAACCATTTAAATTTAAATTCAACTGAGTGAGATTAACTCACCTTTGATTTACTGTTTGCAATCCATTCCAGACCATCTTGTTTCTTTCCAGATTTTGACCTTGAATATCAATATATAGTTTATTAATATTTAAATTAATCGAATCCATCAATTTCCCAGTCAATAAATTAGTCAACATTTTCCATGGTTTTAGACTACTAGTAATATTTTTATTTTAAATTTACATCCATTGGGTAGATAAACTGTATATTTTACTTACTGTTAAAATTTATTTTGTCGATAACAATTTAAACTAAAAGTTTTAACTTAAAATAAACCTTCTGTTTGTATAAAGATTATTACAGTAAACCTCAACTGCAATTTCATTTTCACATTTTTTTTTATATAATTATATAAATTCAAAATAATCATCATACATAAAAATGAGAAACCATACCATCGTCGAACTCGCCTCGATTCGCGATCATCACCAGCAGTTCGAGATAGAGCCCGCTATGCTATCCATCCTGCCGACTTCGATCACGAAACAGCCCATCAACATCTACAATATCCCTAAATCGCGACCATCGCGAGATATAGCCCGAACCCCAGATTGAAACCCTACGCCCTCTGACGAGCCGCGACTACTTCGCGCGCCTCAAAGAAATTGCGACCACGAACCCCGGTACTTCTTTCACAGTTCGAACTCGAACTCGCATAACCAACTGCAGTCGCCAATCCTCGAAGTTGCTGCTCGAAACATCACGTCGCTAGGGTTCGCACTTCACGGCACCGCGATTAACTGGGAAGTCGAGATCGATTGGAATCTGATTGAGGTCGGAATTGACTTCGAATCGAACTGGGAAGGATAGATCGGCTTCAATTCGAAGGTGGATGAGAGCGGCCATTAATTGAAAGGAGCCCTCCATTTTTTTTTCTTCATATTTAGTTACGAACTGAAATTTTTATTTTCTAAAGGAAGATAAGGTATGCAGTTTTTAAAACGAAAGGGTGAGGACGCGTGTTCACGAAATCTGACAAGTGGTAAATTTCTAAGGCGTGTTTCAGAAGCTTGCAATATAATTAATCATCTATTTAATTCTATTTTGAAATCGTCCTGATTTACGTAACTTACAGTCTCGATCTCCAATCGAGACGTGCCGCCAGATGTTTTAATATTAAACCCCTATTACGAACGCAAAGGAAAAGGTCTCGAGTCCCGATTCGATCGTAAGTAGAAGATAACCTTTTGGATTCAGTTATTAAATTGAATTTTCGATTTAATTTCAGTGCGTTTACATTCCGTACGACCACACGACAACTCCAAACACTACGAAAATTGAAATCCAATAATAATACAATATTACGGATCCAATGGAACTGGTTTCGTCGCATTCCGAAACTGTGCCTCGGACGGCTATTTTTAAATTCAATTTCAACGATATATTTTTAAAACTGAACAAAACTCTTTAAAATTCCATTTTAAAAGTTCTATCATCTTCAGTATTAACAATATAAATTTTCTGAACCTTTGAACTATTTTTAACAAGCTTAAAATCAAGATTCAATATTTTACCCAATCCCGATAATTAAATTTAATAATTTATTATCCAAATAAATACTGTATATTTGAAATTAAAGTTAAAATTTAACCTTCGGATATTTAAAATAAATTAAATATTCACATTTCAAATATACAAAAATTTCGGGTCGTCACATATGTACTTTGTTTTATATGCTTCATAATCGATCTTAAAACAAGCCATGCAGTAAACATAAGTGATTTGCTCAATCCAAGTAACTTCAGTTCTATGTTTTGGCTACTCAACTGATTTTGGGAATCAGTGTCTACAACTACTTTTTGATTTCCATTTCAACATACAAATATTAAAACAGCTTTTTCAATGTCGCTTGTATACCATAACTTACCATAATCAATAGTTCTATTACCATAATCCTTCTTTTATGAAGTAATATTTTACTGTAAAATTTGGATTTGGCGAGTGTGATTACAATATAAGACATGTTCACAAAATATGCTGCAGTGCAAACTCTGAACTGTAGTGTTATAAGCAACTTTAATGGAGTTTACCTGATCCATCTTTGCCCTCTTTTCTCATTCATACAGACCCAACTTGTGATATCCCGGAATTTTGGCAATATCAATTTAATAATCTTTATTAATAATTAAATTGATTTATTGATTTTATTTTATAAAATTAACAAGTTTATTCATTTTAAAAGGTTAATAATATTTTAAATTGGCAAGTTTATTTCTTTTGAAAACTAATAACATTTTAATATTGGAAATATTTATTAATATCTTTTCTAACAATTTTAAATTGGGAAGATTTATCTTTCTAAAACTAATATAAGTGTTTATATTTATAATGTATATATATAGGTATATATATTATAAATAGGGAGTCTTTAATTTAATAAAAGGATAAGTTTTCAAATTATAATATATATGTTTATATATATTATTATTTGGAGTTATGTTATAAAATTCAATATAGTAATTATAAAAGCTAATGTTAAAAATATTTTCCATTTAGAATATATATATTTGTATATATTGGAATGGAAAGAATATTGGATTTGAATTTTATAAAGTATTTTCAAACTTTAATAATTATATAATTTGGAAATTTGTAATTTGACTTAATACCTTTGAAAATGATATTTGAGATTTAAATAACAAGGATAATTTCTTATTTGTTATAAAGATATATTTTAGCTTAATTTTTAAATAAGATTTAAAATAAGAAGTTAATTGGTTTTAAGATTCTTTCATTTTAAATTTCAAACATAAGATAAATTGATTTGTAAAAATATATATAGTTAAAATAAGTTTCTCAAGCATATAAAAATATGTTATATATATATTTGATTAAAGCATAAGTTATTTTAAATAATAGTTTTCACATTTGTATATTTATATAGGAATGTAAAGCTTAATTATAAAAAGATAAATACATCATTATATACATATAAATATTTCTTAAATACATATAAATGACTTAAATAAATTAATTAAAACAAGATTAATACTTGTAAGCATATTAAGATGGTGTGAAGACATTTGTAAGAAAATAAGTGTATAGGTGTAAACTAATTAACACCTAAGAGGACAAATGTCCACATTTCCTTTTGATAATTAAAATAAGTAAATTAAAATATGAAAGAGGGAAAGATCTGATTTCACTTTTCAGTTGAAACTCTTGTTCTCTTCATTTCAACCAAAAATTATAATTCGAATCTAAAAATAAATAAAAGACTGGAAACCAAATTCAAAGAAGATGAAAATCTGGAAATACAAATCAGTGGAAAAGAAGATCAAAAACAATACAACATCAATCTCAAGATTTTCAAATACAATTAGCAATTTCAAATTCTTCAAACAACCTGAAGACATGCAATCAGTTTCAAGGATCAAACTACAAGTTTAAAATTCAACAAAGTATAAACAAAAGGAGTTTAAAATCAAAATCAGTCTGGAAATCAACATCAGCCTGGAAACAGAAAATGTTCTCTGTTCTCTGATTTTAGGTGAGTAAATATTATTTTAAAAACAGATTTTAAATTTTGATATGAGATGATTTATCTGAAATGTTTGTAATGTATGCATGTTTGTATGTGAGAGTCTGGAATAAGCCTAGAAAATCATTTCTATCTTCTGCTCTCTGTTCCTTGGTGAGTAAATGGATTTTTAAAAACAGTTTTAAACCCTGGTTTCAACTTATTTTTGTGAATGAATATCATGCTATTATTTGAAATACTTGAATTAATGCATGTTTGGATAGGGATGCTTGAATGACTGTATAGTTGTAATATAGTTTCTGTATAGTGATAACAGTTTTGATTTCTTATAAAAACCAATATCTCATCATTTAGTCTCTGGTAGTTTTTGATTTGTAAATGAAAGATGTGAGAAATCATATAATATTACTATTAAAAATAAGTTATGAAATTTATATAAATTATCTGACTCGAAATTTTATAAACAACAGTGAAATGTAAATTGGGTCAAAACTTAATGAATTAAATTTTAAGATTTAATTATATGGTTGAAATCGTGATAGGAAACTATGAATTTTAATGGCTATATCACGTTTTATAGCTTAGAGTTTGTCGAGTACTTCTTAGATGAACAGGAAAGTTATGCTGGGCAAATTCAGGCGATCAAGCGAATAGTGAACCACGGGGTTGTGGCCAGAGGAGGATGGAAGGTTGCTGGACATCAGAAAAATGGTCGTGGATTTTATAATCCATCGTGATGATCATACGAAGTCTTAATAGGGTTTTTAGTTAGTTTGAAATCGATGTCGAAGGTTGGATTTTCACGGCGACGACAAGCGACCGGAAGCGAAAGCACGTGGTTCTGTGGGTTCGAGGCGAAGTAGGGAAGCTTCGACGAAGGTGGCGAGGTGTCTCGAAGTGTTGATTGCCGTGGATGATGGTTTTTCTGATGATGGTGTTCGAGCAGTTTGGGTTCGAAATGTCGAATTCGAGTCTCGTACGAATCGAGTAAATTTTGATGCTCGATCGTGATGTCGTGGTTGTAGATGACTTGCCGGAGGGCAGATCGTAGTTCGTCGACGTCCAGCGTAGTCGTGCACGTGCACGTACATGTTGCGTGTATCTGGAAGTTTTGTTTTGGGGAAGAAAGGGGTTACTCGGGTTTCATTCGGGGATATCTGGGTTTGACTCGAAGTATGGTAGAATGGGAATGAACTCGTGAGTTTCTTCGAGTTTCTAGGCGTTTTACTCCGTTTTGATAAAAGCAGTTTTAAGGCATTTGGTAAAAGAAATGTTTTTAAGTTTTAAACAAAAGAAATTTTGTTTGTAATATTTTCTGAGTTTAAAACAAAGTTTAAACAAGTTTATATATTTTATAATATTAAGTTTCAAATAAAATAAGTGAATTTTAATAATAAATTTTGTATTAAATTTTGTTTGATAACTTTGGAAAAGTTTTAAAGATTTAAAGGTTTAATTTAAAATGTGTTTAATGTTTTATTGATTTCTAAATCTTATATTTTAATTTAAGTAAGGTTTAATGGTTAAGATTTAGTAATCAATTAAAATAAGAATTTTCTTAAGTATTTAGAATGTTGATTTAATTTAAGATAATTAATTTGAAAAGGAAATTTAGATAATTAAATTATTTTAATTATCAAGTGTTACTGGTAAATAATTGATTTAATTAAGATAATAGTTTCTTAATTAAGAACCTTTAATATAGTAAGTTAAGAATCATTTAATTAAATTTAAATGATTAAGTTAAATTAATTAATTAATAATTAATTAGAGATAATCATTTATAAATTAATTTAGTATAATTACTTGATGAAGTAATTAAGGAATAATTACTGGATGTAATTAAGTAAAGGTAGATTATTTAATAAATTAATTAGAGGATAATTAATAAGAAGTGATTAAGAGTTAATTACTTATTGTTATTAATTAAATAATTTATTTAATTTATTTAATTAAAGGATTAAGAATAATTAATAAGATAATTAATTATTGGTAAAGATAATTAAAAAAAAATTAATTAAGGGAAGTAATTAAAGGAAGTTAATTACTGGATTAGATTAATCAAAGATGATTAATAATTGTGGTTTAATTAAGATTAATTATTTAATTAATTTAAATATAATAAATAATTAAAGATGTAATTAGAGATCATTAGTTTATAATTAATTAATGATATGATTAAGAGTTGACTAATTAAGATTAATTAATCAAATGATAAGTGATTAATTATAATTAATTAAGGATTAAAGTAATTGATTAAAATTTATTTAATTAATTAATGAAGTAATTAAAGATTAATTACTGTATTGGTTAAGAATAATTAATTTGTGAAATTAATTAAAGATAATTACTCAAATGTAATTAAAGTATAATTAATCAAGGTGGTTAATTAAGTGGATAATTAGAGAATGATTAATTAATTTATTTGTAATAAATTAATGATTATATAAGTAAGATTTATAATGAAGTAATTAATTTAATTAATTTTAAATTAATTAAGAGATGAAGTAATTAATTTAATTCACTTTAAATTAATTAAAGATAGAGATAGTTAATTTAAATCAATTTTAAATTAATTATGTTATGATTAAGTAAATCATTGCTTATATAAGAATGAATGACATTGATTGTCTTGAATGAATGTAATCTCAGAAATGAAATCAGTAATGTTGTGTGGTATGAATGCTTGGTTGCATTATGATGGTAATATAGATTAACTATTGTGATGTTGATATGGATTACCTATTTGGTTATGAATCATCTGTTTAAATGATAATGTGATTATCAATTGTGACTTGTGAATTATCTATCTGTATAGATAAGTTAAATTGTTTAAACCTTTAAACAACTTGGCCTTAAAAGATACGTTTTGGATTTCGATGAGACCGGGATCGGGTTTCCGTATACCGGTATTCCAGGTCTGGAGACCCGAATACCACATCGATCCAAATTAACGATAGGTCGTGAATCTCAAGTGAAGATGAAGATTCAGAGTGCAAGGGTTATTGTCGTTAACTCTGAGGGTGATTCCAAAACGAGGGTAACGAGATAATGCCTTCGGTTTCGTTCGAACCCGGAACGAACTTGTATGGATTGAATGCTTTCAGCACATCGTCAGGCGGACGATGAGCATTCTAAGTGATATGTTCTGATTAAAGGTAATCGTAACCTCAAGCCTCATCAACCGGGAATGGCTAAAACAGGGGAGGTGCAGCAAAGCTTCGTGGGTAGCGCCCACTAAGAGCAAGATATATCCCTGTCTAGAGGTCCCTTTCTTATTATTCGGCTTAGTGGGTAGTTGGACTGCAGCCAACTACGGTGTTGTCTTGTTTGAGATTATCCAGTAAGGGATGGTTCCGGCTTTGTGTTGCAGGGGAGCGGGCGTACTCCTCGGTATGGTGATCTAGGCCACGTACTGTGACGGGCGGTACCCCAGTAGCCATGCCATTGTATGGAATCCAAAATCCAATAAGTGCCAACGAACTTGATTGTATAACCCACTTTGTGGCTAGTATGCTGGAATTTAATAATGTAACAATTTCAGCTATTTCATATTTACTTGAAAACCCTAGACCCTATTATAATACAATCAGATTTCCTATCAAATGTTTTAGTTAGCGTAAGGTAAAAACTTACCCATGTTTATGTGTGGGGAGTCTTACGTGATACTTTTGTTTTCAAAGGTTTTCAAAGTTAAGCAATTTAACCGTTTACTCACACCAAACCCATGTCTGACCCAAGTGTTTATTTTCTGTTTTATTAAACTCTTGGGTACTCAATATTGTATTGAGTAGTCGAGGGATTCAGGTTAGTCTTGACGAATACTGGAGGAGCTGAGGAGCAAGAGGCTTCAGCGAGTAGATATAATGTTTCTGCTGTGTTTGTATTAGTCTGTATTGTACTGTTGTACTTGTGTTGTGTAATAGACAAAAGTTTATAACTGATATTCTGTGATGTATAAATTGTGTACTCTGATGTATATGATACTATGTAATATCTTATGTGATATAATATATTTCTCGTTCCGCTGTGAGATTGTGATGTGTTGTTGTTCTTTCTTCTTTTCTTTTCTTCTTCTATCCCTTTCTTTCTTCATAATGATGCGTCCTTCTGTGGAGAGAAGGGCGGGTCGTTACAGTTGGTATCAGAGCGTTAGGTTGAGTGAATACCTAAGCTCTGGAGTGGTGTCTATCTTGAGAGAGCGTATTTGTAATTTTTATATAACTATATATATATATATAATTATTCTACCTATTTGTTGGGTTACCTGTTCGGGTTTTCCAATATGAGTTATAAAGGTAGATAGGATGGTAGTGTGTGTAACACAATTACCAATAGTTAGAATCTGAGTGTTGAGGTTGGAAGTGTATTTGTCAAGACTGAAGACCAAATACCGTCTCGAGTAAACTTTGTTGTGGTATAAGATTTCACCGATCTCTGAAGGAAACCAGTTATGGTTCGGAGTTTATCTTTGAAGTTGGATGAATAGAGTAGATCTGTTGGATGAGCTGAAGCGAGTGATGGTATTTTGGTAACTTCAGGAAGTAATAGCTGTGTGGTGAGACGCGATGACTATGGATGTTTCTGAAGATGTTTCTTCTGGAGCAAGTTTGAAGAAGTATGTCTGCTTCGGTGTTGTGGCTAAGTCCAGCGGGGTGTTTCTGTTTGCTTTGAGGTCCAAGTTTCTCGAGGAATTTCGGATAAGAAGTCTTTGATATCTGTGGCAGCAATGAGGCTCAGAGTGTTCTGTGTTGGCAGGAAGTTTTCTGGCTGAGCAGTCTTTTTGAGTTGGAGTTCAGAAGCAACAAAGTGAATCCATTCCTTCGATGGATTGGATAGATAAGTGTAAGCTCTTCTAGTTTGTGAAGAGAGAACAATTATCTTTGGAAATTAGGCCGGGCTGATCGCAAAAGTGACTTGCGATTGTTTGAGTATTCTCTTGGGATTATTGGAGATTGAGATTCCGTATCGACTTGATTCGTGGAGTTACCGGTGGTTCAGCTTAGTAGAAGGATGTCTCATAGAGAAGAATTTGGTAAAGCAGCTCAGGATTGTTTGGAGAGGGATTGATCACACCTAATTTTCTGGAAGGGATTCTGCTGAGGTGTTTTGACCAAGTGGAATGGTTCACTAAGATTTTATGGTATGGTGAACTGTGGATGATCAAGTTTGTACTCGAGTTTCTCCGACGGCATTCTCATCTATTCCAGATCAGAGTTGTGTAGCGGAAGCAAGATAGCAGCTATTCTAGAGTGGGAACAACCGGAAGTTGTAATTTTCTTGGAATAGAGGATTTCTATAGGAAATTCAAGTGTACTTCTAAGTGTGAAGGAATTTTCAGGATTTGGAGGTAAGGTTGTCAAGTGCAACTGTTTGGCTATTTCAGATAGGAGAAGTAGTTCGAAGTGCTCTAATGATTGTGGAGTAGAGCTGTGTTCTGGATTGCGGCGTATTTTTGGGAACCATTTTGTTGAGTAGGATCCAGAAATTGGTTTGATGTTGGTCTAGTCTGTTTCAATAAGCATCAGCAAGAGCTAAGCTGATCAAGAAGGATGAAGTGACTCAGGATCGTCAAAGGAGTTATGCAGTTAAGAATTGATGGAATTTGGAATTTGAAGTTGAAATTTGGATATTATTTAAGTTTCTCCGATCAAAGGAGATATAAGATTTGGTAAGATTGGAGAGTAAGCTTCGGAAGTATTATGAGAATTTTTTTTTTCTGTGTTCTCAAAGGGATTAGTTCTTTGATATATAGAATTGAGTTGCCAGTTCGGATAACTGGAATTCATTGTATTTCACTTATCTCTGAGGAATATGTGTATGATTCATCGAGTAATGGAATCAGCAATTCAGAAGGATTTGGTAGTTGAGATGATTTTGAGTTTAGTCTGATATCTTGTTCAGATTTGTAATCTAGATGGGAAGGAGTTCTAGATTTTTGTAGATAGTTAGTTAAGATCCTGTAGAACGAGTATCCCGGTATATATATATATATACTTGGGGAAACTCGAGGAAATTCTATCCAGAATTTTGACTGGATAATTAAATTTGTTTGATTAAATTATTTACTATGGTTGCTATGATTGATAGTATATGATTGATTGTGTGATTGCTGTTTAAAATTAAAAAAAATTTGCTGGGTTATTAAATTATCTTTGCTTTTAAATTTCGGGGACGAAATTATTTTAAGGGGGGAGGAATGTGATATCCCGGAATTTTGGCAATATCAATTTAATAATCTTTATTAATAATTAAATTGATTTGTTAATTTTATTTTATAAAATTAACAAGTTTATTCATTTTAAAAGGTTAATAATATTTTAAATTGGCAAGTTTATTTCTTTTGAAAACTAATAACATTTTAATATTGGAAATATTTATTAATATCTTTTCTAACAATTTTAAATTGGGAAGATTTATCTTTCTAAAACTAATATAAGTGTTTATATTTATAATGTATATATATAGGTATATATATTATAAATAGGGAGTCTTTAATTTAATAAAAGGATAAGATTTCAAATTATAATATATATATGTATATATATATTGTTATTTGGAGTTATGTTATAAAATTCAATATAGTAATTATAAAAGCTAATGTTAAAAATATTTTCCATTTAGAATATATATATTTGTATATATTGGAATGGAAAGAATATTGGATTTGAATTTTATAAAGTATTTTCAAACTTTAATAATTATATAATTTGTAATTTGGAAATTTGTAATTTGACTTAATACCTTTGAAAATGATATTTGAGATTTAAATAACAAGGATAATTTCTTATTTATTATAAAGATATATTTTAGCTTAATTTTTAAATAAGATTTAAAATAAGTAGTTAATTGGTTTTAAGATTCTTTCATTTTAAATTTCAAACATAAGATAAATTGATTTGTAAAAATATATATAGTTAAAATAAGTTTCTCAAGCATATAAAAATATGTTATATATATATTTGATTAAAGCATAAGTTATTTTAAATAATAGTTTTCACATTTGTATATTTATATAGGAATGTAAAGCTTAATTATAAAAAGATAAATACATCATTATATACATATAAATATTTCTTAAATACATATAAATGACTTAAATAAATTAATTAAAACAAGATTAATACTTGTAAGCATATTAAGATGGTGTGAAGACATTTGTAAGAAAATAGGTGTATAGGTGTAAACTAATTAACACCTAAGAGGACAAATGTCCACATTTCCTTTTGATAATTAAAATAAGTAAATTAAAATATGAAAGAGGGAAAGATCTGATTTCACTTTTCAGTTGAAACTCTTGTTCTCTTCATTTCAAACAAAAATTATAATTCGAATCTAAAAATAAATAAAAGACTGGAAACCAAATTCAAAGAAGATGAAAATCTGGAAATACAAATCAGTGGAAAAGAAGATCAAAAACAATACAACATCAATCTCAAGATTTTCAAATACAATTAGCAATTTCAAATTCTTCAAACAACCTGAAGACATGCAATCAGTTTCAAGGATCAAACTGCAAGTTTAAAATTCAACAAAGTATAAACAAAAGGAGTTTAAAATCAAAATCAGTCTGGAAATTAACATCAGCCTGGAAACAGAAAATGTTCTATGTTCTCTGATTTTAGGTGAGTAAATATTATTTTAAAAACAGATTTTAAATTTTGATATGTGATGATTTATTTGAAATGTTTGTAATGTATGCATGTTTATATGTGAGAGTCTGGAATAAGCCTGGAAAATCATTTCTATCTTCTGCTCTCTGTTCCTTGGTGAGTAAATGGATTTTTAAAAACAGTTTTAAACCCTGGTTTCAACTTATTTTTGTGAATGAATATCATGCTATTATTTGAAATACTTGAATTAAATTAATGCATGTTTGGATAGGGATGCTTGAATGACTGTATAGTTGTAATATAGTTTCTGTATAGTGATAACAGTTTTGATTTCTTATAAAAACCAATATCTCATCATTTAGTCTCTGGTAGTTTTTGATTTGTAAATGAAAGATGTGAGAAATCATATAATATTACTATTAAAAATAAGTTATGAAATTTATATAAATTATCTGACTCGAAATTTTATAAACAACAGTGAAATGTAAATTGGGTCAAAACTTAATGAATTAAATTTTAAGATTTAATTATATGGTTGAAATCGTGATAGGAAACTATGAATTTTAATGGCTATATCACGTTTTATAGCTTAGAGTTTGTCGAGTACTTCTTAGATGAACGGGAAAGTTATGCTGGGCAAATTCAGGCGATCAAGCGAATGGTGAACCACGGGGTTGTGGCCAGAGGAGGATGGAAGGTTGCTGGACATCAGAAAAATGGTCGTGGATTTTATAATCCATCGTGATGATCATACGAAGTCTTAATAGGGTTTTTAGTTAGTTTGAAATCGATGTCGAAGGTTGGATTTTCACGGCGACGACAAGCGACCGGAAGCGATCGCACGTGGTTCTGTGGGTTCGAGGCGAAGTAGGGAAGCTTCGACGAAGGTGGCGAGGTGTCTCGAAGTGTTGATTGCCGTGGATGATGGTTTTTCTGATGATGGTGTTCGAGCAGTTTGGGTTCGAAATGTCGAATTCGAGTCTCGTACGAATCGAGTAAATTTTGATGCTCGATCGTGATGTCGTGGTTGTAGATGACTTGCCGGAGGGCAGATCGTAGTTCGTCGACGTCCAGCGTAGTCGTGCACGTGCACGTATATGTTGCGTGTATCTAGAAGTTTTGTTTTGGGGAAGAAAGGGGTTACTCGGGTTTCATTCGGGGATATCTGGGTTTGACTCGAAGTATGGTAGAATGGGAATGAACTCGTGAGTTTCTTCGAGTTTCTAGGCGTTTTACTCCGTTTTGATAAAAGCAGTTTTAAGGCATTTGGTAAAAGAAATGTTTTTAAGTTTTAAACAAAAGAAATTTTGTTTGTAATATTTTCTGAGTTTAAAACAAAGTTTAAACAAGTTTATATATTTTATAATATTAAGTTTCAAATAAAATAAGTGAATTTTAATAATAAATTTTGTATTAAATTTTGTTTGATAACTTTGGAAAAGTTTTAAATATTTAAAGGTTTAATTTAAAATGTGTTTAATGTTTTATTGATTTCTAAATCTTATATTTTAATTTAAGTAAGGTTTAGTGGTTAAGATTTAGTAATCAATTAAAATAAGAATTTTCTTAAGTATTTAGAATGTTGATTTAATTTAAGATAATTAATTTGAAAAGGAAATTTAGATAATTAAATTATTTTAATTATCAAGTGTTACTGGTAAATAATTGATTTAATTAAGATAATAGTTTCTTAATTAAGAACCTTTAATATAGTAAGTTAAGAATCATTTAATTAAATTTAAATGATTAAGTTAAATTAATTAATTAATAATTAATTAGAGATAATCATTTATAAATTAATTTAGTATAATTACTTGATGAAGTAATTAAGGAATAATTACTGGATATAATTAAGTAAAGGTAGATTATTTAATAAAGTAATTAGAGGATAATTAATAAGAAGTGATTAAGAGTTAATTACTTAGTGTTATTAATTAAATAATTTATTTAATTTATTTAATTTATTTAATTAAAGGATTAAGAATAATTAATAAGATAATTAATTATTGGTTAAGATAATTAATTAAAAAATAATTAATTAAGGGAAGTAATTAAAGGAAGTTAATTACTGGATTAGATTAATCAAAGATGATTAATAATTGTGGTTTAATTAAGATTAATTATTTAATTAATTTAAATATAATAAATAATTAAAGATGTAATTAGAGATCATTAGTTTATAATTAATTAATGATATGATTAAGAGTTGATTAATTAATCAAATGATAAGTGATTAATTATAATTAATTAAGGATTAAAGTAATTGATTAAAATTTATTTAATTAATTAATGAAGTAATTAAAGGTTAATTACTGTATTGGTTAAGAATAATTAATTTGTGAAATTAATTAAAGATAATTACTCAAATGTAATTAAAGTATAATTAATCAAGGTGGTTAATTAAGTGGATAATTAGAGAATGATTAATTAATTTATTTGTAATAAATTAATGATTATATAAGTAAGATTTATAATGAAGTAATTAATTTAATTAATTTTAAATTAATTAAGAGATGAAGTAATTAATTTAATTCACTTTAAATTAATTAAAGATAGAGATAGTTAATTTAAATCAATTTTAAATTAATTATGTTATGATTAAGTAAATCATTGCTTATGTAAGAATGAATGACATTGATTGTCTTGAATGAATGTAATCTCAGAAATGAGATCAGTAATGTTGTGTGGTATGAATGCTTGGTTGCATTATGATGGTAATATAGATTAACTATTGTGATGTTGATATGGATTACTTATTTGGTTATGAATCATCTGTTTAAATGATAATGCGATTATCAATTGTGACTTGTGAATTATCTATCTGTATAGATAAGTTAAATTGTTTAAAACTTTAAACAACTTGGCCTTAAAAGATACGTTTTGGATTTCGATGAGACCGGGATCGGGTTTCCGTATACCGGTATTCCAGGTCTGGTGTCAAGACCCAAAAGTCGACCTTCGAAAATCGGCACCCGTACTTCACTTGTACTCAAAATGCCGTAGATTCAAATGCCGAATCTGGTTCTCGGGAGCTTATAACACAGTTAAGTAAATAACACAGCGGAATAAATGAATAATGCATTGATATACAATATCAGATACAATATCTGATACAACAGAGTGATACAATGAATATCAATATACATCAGAGATATGATACAACAAATAGCAGCGGAAAAGAAAATGATAACATCAGCAGCGGAATAAAATGTCTCCAATAGAATGCTCCAAGATAAGCAACGTCAGTCCATGAACTCCAAGAACTGAACTAGCTCCAGATAATCTACTAAACCTGAATATCTGAAAAACCCAACTCTAGACTGCCCGTGTGGAAAATTGTAACGACCCAGAATTTTGAACAAATTAAATTGAGAATATTTAATTAATTTTAAATATTTGAACGACGATTTAATTTGAATTCCGAAGATAACTTTGAATTGGACGATTAAAGTATATAAATTTAATCGATTGAGAGTTGAATAAAAATTTATATCTTCAATTTAAAGTTGAAGAAAAATATTTCGAACGCTTGTAAAAATTATATTGATAACACTGAAGATAACAGAAGCTTCAGAATCCAATTTCGAATTTATTTGTTCAGTTTGAAATTTATATCGTTCAGTCGATATTTAAAAGTAGCGTTCCGGGGCACAGTCTCAGAATTCGACGAAACCAGTTTCATTGAGTCCCTAATATTGAATTATTGTCGAATTTCAATTTTCGTATTGATTGGAGTTATTCTGTGACCGTACGACGAGCAAACGTATTTGAAAACAAATCAAATTCAAAATTTAAAATTTAAAATTATCGGTCAACACACCACGTTGTTTTCATTTAAACACGCACCGTTGTCTCTGCCTAAAATCGCGCAGAAGAACACGAAAGAAATCGTGTAATCCATGCCTCGTTCAGATTTTAAACATCCCTTTCCTCATTTCAAAATCGACAGAAGGAATTTAAATTAATGGCCGAGTCTCTCTTATTCGAAAACGAATTCATATCCAAATCCCTAAAAAGAAAATCTCGTTCTTCATCTTAAATCGAAATCGCTGGAAGTGGCAGCAATGGCGCGCACTCGCGTTCGCGCAAGGGGATGGTGGACGAGGGGGTTCACGCGAGTTCGACGAGGTCGGCGGTCGTGAAGCAGGTGATGGCGAATGTCGATGGCACGCGCGACTTCATCGCGATGCTAGGGCTGAAGGTCAGGAGGCATTCTCGGCGGCGCGTTGCCTGATTCGCGAGCGACTTCGAGAGCGAGGCTGGCGATCGAAATCTGGAGGGGAGATCGCGATTGGGGCTCGGCAGTGGAGATGGTCGGCGTGATGGCGTCGAGTGACGAGGTGGCGACTTCGACAGCGAATTCGAACGATGCGGCGATGTTCGCGAGGGTTAGGCATTGAGTTTGGGGTGTCATCTCGAGCAGGCGCGTCTGGTAATTAATTTAACCTGAGTTATTTTCTTAAATCTAGATTAGTGTATGTTACTGAGAATAATTTATTTAAGGGAAATTTGTTTAAATAAAACTTTAGCATTTTATAGTAAGCTAAGTTTTGGTTTGAAAAAGAAAGTTAGCTTAAAGATTTAATTATTTGAGTAAATAAAATCAAAACAGAAATTTATTTATATATAGATAGGATTATGAAAATAAATGTTTTAAGTGTAAAAATATTTATCGAAGGAAATTTAGTTTCGAATTTAATTTTTGGTTAAACAAATTTATTAAAAGAAATTGGTTTAAAATAAAATCTTGGGATAATTAGAATTACCTAATGAAAATTGATTATTCGATTTAATTCGAATATTAATAGATTTTATAAAATTGTTTATACCAGGTTAAAATCGAGAAAAACAAAACTGAAATGGAAACGGATTGCAATTAAATGCTAAGGTGAGATTTTCTCACTCGAAGGAAAATTTTGATTTGCGGTTATTGATTGATTGCTATTGAATGTGCTATTAGATATAGTAGGATATATCTATTATATATAGCAGTATATACATATTGGCATATGTATATATTGGATTGATGATTTCCCGCCTCGTATAGCGGATGAGACCCTATTGCGCCGTTAGTAAGCGGATTTATAAAAACCTATATACCGCGATAATTCCGTACTGGAGCGGAATTGGTATTGTGCTAACATCTTTGGATGCAGGGAAACAGGTTGGAGGGATCCAACTGGATTCCTCAACTGTATTTATTTATTTACAGATGATATATATTCTGTTGTCATATGTTGAGATATGATGTTGACTGTTGTGATTGACTAATTGATGCGTTGCATCATCGGTTTCAAATTTTGAAATTTAAAAATAACGATGTTGATTTTTAAAAGTGAAATTTTAAAAGTGATCTTTGAAAATATACGTTTATTTAAATTGTTGAATTAATTACTTTAAAAAGATAAACGTTAAAACTTTTAAGTTATAAAAGTTGAGATTTTGTGAATTTTAAACAAAGAAGTAATTTCTTTTGAAATAAAGAGTTAAGAAATTTATGAAATGGTTTAAGTTGAGATTTTTGAATTCTTAAACCAATGTATATAAAAAGATGTATCAAATTGATATTTATCAATTAAAGTTATTGGAATTTTAAAATAAGTTTTATAAGAGATATGAAATTTATAATTATAAAATGTGAAGATATGAAATGTATAGAATTATAAATTGTAAAGATATGAAATTTATAGATTTATAAAGAATGAAGTTGTAGAATGAATGATTATAAGAAAATTTACTTATAAATTGGATTTCTGCTTTTAAATGGAATATTGATCGGATCGTTAATAAAGAAGATTTATAAATCAAAGTTGTGAAAAAAAAATATAGAAATAGGATTTATAAACGTTGTTTTATAAATTCAAAATCGATGGAGTTTGATAAATTAAATATAGAAGATTTTTAAAGAAGATATATTCGCGATTTTGAATAGCGAATCTTTATTGGAATAAAACGTGTAGAGATGGCTGAAATTTAGTTAAGTGAATTATATTCACGATTTTGGACAGTGAATATACTCTTAAGGAAAATGGATATGTTCTGGAGAAACGATATTATAAAATGAAGTAATTGTTTTAAAAGATGTTTTAAAACATGTTAAATATCGAAATCATAGATTTCAACATTTATTGTTGAAATAGACGTTTTCGAGAAAATAAGGAGATGATGGACTATAACACTGTTGTTATAGTAAATGATTTCCGAAAGGAAATGTTTTATATAGTATGGGGATTTATATATATCTACCTAAATTTCGAATCCCTATACTAGTGATTTCGAGTCGTCGTAACGATGTTTTACGCAACATTCGTTTTGACTCAAATAAATATTGTTATAGTAAGTGATTTCCTTAAAGAATGAATATATACTTAATTTGATTTAAGTATATCGAATATTTTCAAATGTTGAAAATAAATAGATTTGTGAAATACTTATTATTAAATAAGTATGGAAATGTTTTTTTCCAAATGAAACGAAACGTTTTGAGAGTTTATCTTCTTAAAGATAAATCGAAAATGATATTTTTGAAAACGGTTGAAAATTGAATATCAGTAGATATTCGAAAATATAAATTCACTATGGGATTTATAAAAGAAAGGGAAGTTGTCTAAAAATAAATATTGATTTATTTTGGAAGTGTGGAAATTTTACATCTAGTAAAAGATATTTTTGGAAGATGAAATGATTTGGGAAAATTATTTGGAATCTGATGATGTTGTGCATCTTTATTGATAGTTAAATAACCGACTATCAATAATTACCTTTAGATAGGTATTGGTTGTGAATTGGATGAATTTGAATGCCACACTTATTTTTGAATAATCGCTCACTATTCGGGTTAGCCGGGAAAGGACCATGGGGTCGTATAACCCATTCCGAATATGTGATACGTCGTTATGAATTGCATTCGAAGACCGGTGTTGAAGACCGGATATTTTTGAAAACGGAAGGATTACCGTCGAGTTACTCTACATCGGCTGATCTCCGATTTAGAGGTTTTATCACCCTTAGTGACGGGAAGTCCGGACGTGATTAGAAAATTATCCGGAAATGCAAGGGCTTCGTGAGAAGTGCCTTCGGTTCTGTTCGATCCCGGAACAGACTTGTATGGATTGTGTGTCTGACGTTACAATTTGAGATATAAAGCTGATTTCTTTCAAATACATTTCTGTTGGTGGCGGAGAATTTATTCTCTTAGCTTAACACCCTTCTCTGAGACGTACGAGCTCAGAGGTTATGTAGTTGAAATTTATCAGCGATATATCCCAATTTGGTAACGTGGCATATTGAGTGTTGCTGTGAAATGATCAGTGTTTGATCATTTGTGATATGATCATTTGTTTGATCTTATATCTTTGTGATCATAGGTTGATCATTTTGTTTGATCCGAAGCAGGGCTTTTTGAGAAAGCGTAGCTTTGTGGACGAGACTTCGTCGAGCCTCACACCCCGGAAATGGTCGAAACAGGAAGGATGCAGCAAGGTTCTAGGGAGTAGCGCCCCTTAGTGTATGTCATTCCTTCTGGATAAAGGTGGTATCATGGTATGGAGCCCAGATACTTAACCTCTGTGGTTACTGCATTATTTTTTCTATGTGGTTTGTTGCGAATCGGGGATCCTCGGGAAGATCGGTGACGATCGGGGGATGGCATACGCGTGTCAGTAGTTACCTATTTTTGCAGAGGTAACCCGGCCTTGTGTTGGCAGAGATCCGGTTAGGTTCTCGGGTCGTCTATTCCAGGGACGTACCCATCGTGGATAGGAAGTTCCTTAGCCTGACCATTTGTTGGAAATCCAAACTCCAATACGAACTTTGTACGGTATTAGTTGTAGAACCTGCCATTTACGTACGGTGGTCACCACTGTTTAGATGGTAGCTATAGTAGGCATACGATACTGGTCGTATGCTGGCTAAGATTAATATTATACTTTCGAAATGATTTCTACACTATGCACTAATAATAATATCAAAAATGATTTGATTTTGCGTAGTAAGCATCTTTGACTATCATAAGAAGAAATCTCCTCCAATTCTGCGTTTGCATTGTGTGTGTGGTGGGAGGTCTTATGGTAGTTTCATTTTCCAAAAGCATTTCGAATTGACTTAAAAATTATTTCGTTGTTATAAAGATAAACTGTTTTACGATCTCACACCAGTCACCATGACTGACTCGGAGTTTATTGTTCCCTTCTAAACTCTGGGTGCCCACAAAATTTCCATACGGGCAGCCTAGAGTTATGTTATCAGGATATTCTGGATATTCTGGAGCTTTGGAGATAAGCTGGATGGCGAGGCGTAGTATTTGTATCTGGTAGTATTTATTTCGCTGTGTATTCTGTATGAGGACAAGTTATAAAACTGTCCATTGTTGTATATTGACTCTGACTGATGTATGTATAAACTGATAAAATTCTTTGTTTTAAAGATTATTCATTTATCTATTATATATTGTTCCGCTGCGATATGTGAGACTCTGATATTGTTCTGTTTCTGTTGCTGTTCTCTTGTTCTGTTGTTGTTCTTCTTTCTTTTTCTTCTATCTTCTTCTTCTACCTTTTTCTTCTTTCTTAAAACCATAACTTTTCGGGTTTCCGGCATTCGATGGCTCAGCAGTCGATAAAGTGAGTATCGATGTTGAATTTTCGAAAGTCGAAAATTTTCGGGATGTTACAAGTGGTATCAGAGCATATGGTTAAGCGACAACCCTGCTCTGTTGGGTGTTACTCATTAGAGATAGAGTCAGCAGTACTCTAGAATGAGTTTGAGTGTAATAATAGATATGAGCGCGTATTTGTTATTGAATATAAAATTGTTTTGTATTGTGATGATTGGTTTATTGAGTGGCATATGAACCTTCGTCGGCACAGTCTTGCAAAACTGTATCGAAGGGGTTTCTAAACACTCGAATAGAACAATTCGGCACAGTATTGTTTTAAATAGGGTGAATGAAATAATTTTACCCAAAATTATTTTTGTATATAAAAGAAATGATTTTCTATGAATTACTATAGTATATGGTTGCATGGTTGCTAGAAGTAATATTATTAAATTATCATCACTGAAATTGAAAAAGAAATTGAAATCGTAACTTCAAAGTTAAGAAATAAAATTCACAGACAAATGAAATTGAGAATGTAGATCATAAATGTGAATTGTAAATTGAAACGGAGTTCCAGAAAAGTATTTGGAAATGTTTTGAAAAGAATTTGAAAATTTTGGAGATTTAGAAAGTTTAAATTCTTTTTGGAGTTGAAAATGAATTTCAAGGGTTTGAAAAGTATTCTGAAGAGATGAAAGCTCTAAACTCTTTTCGGTCGCTGGAAAATAACTTCGGTAATGACTGCAGCATTACTGATGTTCATTTTCGGGTTTCCAGAAGAGGAAATTGCTGCCAAATTTATTTTAAATGGAAAGTTGTTTGAAATTTGGGTTTTGTTTGGAAATTAAAAGGATAATTTGAATTGTTTTCAAATGGTTTTGAAAAAGTGGAAACGACTCTGGAATCCTATTTAAAATACTTACGAAATATTAATAAGTTGATAACTTATAGAATATTGAAATTTGATTAGAATGAAATACAAATTGAAAAACGAATGAATTTGATTTTGGGTATCAAAATTTATTACCGAAATGAATATGAACTTGAGTTATATAAGTGAAATTCAACTTGAAATGTTAAATGGATTAGCAATTGAATAAATAAATGTATTGGATGTTAATCAATCTAATGAAAGTAAATTGAATTCAAATAGAATTGAAGTTATGAATTAGATTCAAATGAAATTGAAATGTGAAATTGAATCATATTGGATATATAACTTCAATAATAAACTTAAAGAGGATATAAGCATATATTGAAAATTTTGTAATTGAATTTGCAAAATAGTTTGAATGCTGTAACTAGATATAATGGCTAGTAGATATACAGGTATTGTAAAGGAATTGGGATTTTAATTTAGAAGAGAATTTGAATTGCTCGAAAAAGGTACGTATTTTAATTTCTATATGAGTTTTTGATGATTTCTCTCTAGCCGCTTGGCTTTTTCTTTTTCTTTTTTGAAATCTGAGAGTCCGTAGGGACGTTTTGTAGTAGTGCCGTATTAGCCGCGCAAAGGAGACGCTGGCGAAATTTTTTGAAAATTTAGGGCGTTAGAAAATTTTTGAGAAATTTTGAAAGTTAAAATTTGAATTTAAACTCGAATTTGAATTTAGAAGTTAAACAATGTTGTTTTGAAACTTAGAGTTGAAGTTGAAATTTTAGTTGATGAATAACGAATCTTTAGTAGAAAGATTTGTTTTGATAAAATTTGATAAAACTATTGATTGTGAAAAATAGTAGACGAGTTAAGGACCATTTTCTTAACTTGTAATTTCGAGGACGAAATTCTTTTAAGGAGGGAAGTTTGTAACGACCCAGAATTTTGAACAAATTAAATTGAGAATATTTAATTAATTTTAAATATTTGAACGACGATTTAATTTGAATTCCGAAGATAACTTTGAATTGGACGATTAAAGTATATAAATTTAATCGATTGAGAGTTGAATAAAAATTTATATCTTCAATTTAAAGTTGAAGAAAAATATTTCGAACGCTTGTAAAAATTATATTGATAACACTGAAGATAACAGAAGCTTCAGAATCCAATTTCGAATTTATTTGTTCAGTTTGAAATTTATATCGTTCAGTCGATATTTAAAAGTAGCGTTCCGGGGCACAGTCTCAGAATTCGACGAAACCAGTTTCATTGAGTCCCTAATATTGAATTATTGTCGAATTTCAATTTTCGTATTGATTGGAGTTATTCTGTGACCGTACGACGAGCAAACGTATTTGAAAACAAATCAAATTCAAAATTTAAAATTTAAAATTATCGGTCAACACACCACGTTGTTTTCATTTAAACACGCACCGTTGTCTCTGCCTAAAATCGCGCAGAAGAACACGAAAGAAATCGTGTAATCCATGCCTCGTTCAGATTTTAAACATCCCTTTCCTCATTTCAAAATCGACAGAAGGAATTTAAATTAATGGCCGAGTCTCTCTTATTCGAAAACGAATTCATATCCAAATCCCTAAAAAGAAAATCTCGTTCTTCATCTTAAATCGAAATCGCTGGAAGTGGCAGCAATGGCGCGCACTCGCGTTCGCGCAAGGGGATGGTGGACGAGGGGGTTCACGCGAGTTCGACGAGGTCGGCGGTCGTGAAGCAGGTGATGGCGAATGTCGATGGCACGCGCGACTTCATCGCGATGCTAGGGCTGAAGGTCAGGAGGCATTCTCGGCGGCGCGTTGCCTGATTCGCGAGCGACTTCGAGAGCGAGGCTGGCGATCGAAATCTGGAGGGGAGATCGCGATTGGGGCTCGGCAGTGGAGATGGTCGGCGTGATGGCGTCGAGTGACGAGGTGGCGACTTCGACAGCGAATTCGAACGATGCGGCGATGTTCGCGAGGGTTAGGCATTGAGTTTGGGGTGTCATCTCGAGCAGGCGCGTCTGGTAATTAATTTAACTTGAGTTATTTTCTTAAATCTAGATTAGTGTATGTTACTGAGAATAATTTATTTAAGGGAAATTTGTTTAAATAAAACTTTAGCATTTTACAGTAAGCTAAGTTTTGGTTTGAAAAAGAAAGTTAGCTTAAAGATTTAATTATTTGAGTAAATAAAATCAAAACAGAAATTTATTTATATATAGATAGGATTATGAAAATAAATGTTTTAAGTGTAAAAATATTTATCGAAGGAAATTTAGTTTCGAATTTAATTTTTGGTTAAACAAATTTATTAAAAGAAATTGGTTTAAAATTAAATCTTGGGATAATTAGAATTACCTAATGAAAATTGATTATTCGATTTAATTCGAATATTAATAGATTTTATAAAATTGTTTATACCAGGTTAAAATCGAGAAAAACAAAACTGAAATGGAAACGAATTGCAATTAAATGCTAAGGTGAGATTTTCTCACTCGAAGGAAAATTTTGATTTGCAGTTATTGATTGATTGCTATTGAATGTGCTATTAGATATAGTAGGATATATCTATTATATATAGCAGTATATACATATTGGCATATGTATATATTGGATTGATGATTTCCCGCCTCGTATAGCGGATGAGACCCTATTGCGCCGTTAGTAAGCGGATTTATAAAAACCTATATACCGCGATAATTCCGTACTGGAGCGGAATTGGTATTGTGCTAACATCTTTGGATGCAGGGAAACAGGTTGGAGGGATCCAACTGGATTCCTCAACTGTATTTATTTATTTACAGATGATATATATTCTGTTGTCATATGTTGAGATATGATGTTGACTGTTGTGATTGACTAATTGATGCGTTGCATCATCGGTTTCAAATTTTGAAATTTAAAAATAACGATGTTGATTTTTAAAAGTGAAATTTTAAAAGTGATCTTTGAAAATATACGTTTATTTAAATTGTTGAATTAATTACTTTAAAAAGATAAACGTTAAAACTTTTAAGTTATAAAAGTTGAGATTTTGTGAATTTTAAACAAAGAAGTAATTTCTTTTGAAATAAAGAGTTAAGAAATTTATGAAATGGTTTAAGTTGAGATTTTTGAATTCTTAAACCAATGTATATAAAAAGATGTATCAAATTGATATTTATCAATTAAAGTTATTGGAATTTTAAAATAAGTTTTATAAGAGATATGAAATTTATAATTATAAAATGTGAAGATATGAAATGTATAGAATTATAAATTGTAAAGATATGAAATTTATAGATTTATAAAGAATGAAGTTGTAGAATGAATGATTATAAGAAAATTTACTTATAAATTGGATTTCTGCTTTTAAATGGAATATTGATCGGATCGTTAATAAAGAAGATTTATAAATCAAAGTTGTGAAAAAAAAATATAGAAATAGGATTTATAAACGTTGTTTTATAAATTCAAAATCGATGGAGTTTGATAAATTAAATATAGAAGATTTTTAAAGAAGATATATTCGCGATTTTGAATAGCGAATCTTTATTGGAATAAAACGTGTAGAGATGGCTGAAATTTAGTTAAGTGAATTATATTCACGATTTTGGACAGTGAATATACTCTTAAGGAAAATGGATATGTTCTGGAGAAACGATATTATAAAATGAAGTAATTGTTTTAAAAGATGTTTTAAAACATGTTAAATATCGAAATCATAGATTTCAACATTTATTGTTGAAATAGACGTTTTCGAGAAAATAAGGAGATGATGGACTATAACACTGTTGTTATAGTAAATGATTTCCGAAAGGAAATGTTTTATATAGTATGGGGATTTATATATATCTACCTAAATTTCGAATCCCTATACTAGTGATTTCGAGTCGTCGTAACGATGTTTTACGCAACATTCGTTTTGACTCAAATAAATATTGTTATAGTAAGTGATTTCCTTAAAGAATGAATATATACTTAATTTGATTTAAGTATATCGAATATTTTCAAATGTTGAAAATAAATAGATTTGTGAAATACTTATTATTAAATAAGTATGGAAATGTTTTTTTCCAAATGAAACGAAACGTTTTGAGAGTTTATCTTCTTAAAGATAAATCGAAAATGATATTTTTGAAAACGGTTGAAAATTGAATATCAGTAGATATTCGAAAATATAAATTCACTATGGGATTTATAAAAGAAAGGGAAGTTGTCTAAAAATAAATATTGATTTATTTTGGAAGTGTGGAAATTTTACATCTAGTAAAAGATATTTTTGGAAGATGAAATGATTTGGGAAAATTATTTGGAATCTGATGATGTTGTGCATCTTTATTGATAGTTAAATAACCGACTATCAATAATTACCTTTAGATAGGTATTGGTTGTGAATTGGATGAATTTGAATGCCACACTTATTTTTGAATAATCGCTCACTATTCGGGTTAGCCGGGAAAGGACCATGGGGTCGTATAACCCATTCCGAATATGTGATACGTCGTTATGAATTGCATTCGAAGACCGGTGTTGAAGACCGGATATTTTTGAAAATGGAAGGATTACCGTCGAGTTACTCTACATCGGCTGATCTCCGATTTAGAGGTTTTATCACCCTTAGTGACGGGAAGTCCGGACGTGATTAGAAAATTATCCGGAAATGCAAGGGCTTCGTGAGAAGTGCCTTCGGTTCTGTTCGATCCCGGAACAGACTTGTATGGATTGTGTGTTTGACGTTACAATTTGAGATATAAAGCTGATTTCTTTCAAATACATTTCTGTTGGTGGCGGAGAATTTATTCTCTTAGCTTAACACCCTTCTCTGAGACGTACGAGCTCAGAGGTTATGTAGTTGAAATTTATCAGCGATATATCCCAATTTGGTAACGTGGCATATTGAGTGTTGCTGTGAAATGATCAGTGTTTGATCATTTGTGATATGATCATTTGTTTGATCTTATATCTTTGTGATCATAGGTTGATCATTTTGTTTGATCCGAAGCAGGGCTTTTTGAGAAAGCGTAGCTTTGTGGACGAGACTTCGTCGAGCCTCACACCCCGGAAATGGTCGAAACAGGAAGGATGCAGCAAGGTTCTAGGGAGTAGCGCCCCTTAGTGTATGTCATTCCTTCTGGATAAAGGTGGTATCATGGTATGGAGCCCAGATACTTAACCTCTGTGGTTACTGCATTATTTTTTCTATGTGGTTTGTTGCGAATCGGGGATCCTCGGGAAGATCGGTGACGATCGGGGGATGGCATACGCGTGTCAGTAGTTACCTATTTTTGCAGAGGTAACCCGGCCTTGTGTTGGCAGAGATCCGGTTAGGTTCTCGGGTCGTCTATTCCAGGGACGTACCCATCGTGGATAGGAAGTTCCTTAGCCTGACCATTTGTTGGAAATCCAAACTCCAATACGAACTTTGTACGGTATTAGTTGTAGAACCTGCCATTTACGTACGGTGGTCACCACTGTTTAGATGGTAGCTATAGTAGGCATACGATACTGGTCGTATGCTGGCTAAGATTAATATTATACTTTCGAAATGATTTCTACACTATGCACTAATAATAATATCAAAAATGATTTGATTTTGCGTAGTAAGCATCTTTGACTATCATAAGAAGAAATCTCCTCCAATTCTGCGTTTGCATTGTGTGTGTGGTGGGAGGTCTTATGGTAGTTTCATTTTCCAAAAGCATTTCGAATTGACTTAAAAATTATTTCGTTGTTATAAAGATAAACTGTTTTACGATCTCACACCAGTCACCATGACTGACTCGGAGTTTATTGTTCCCTTCTAAACTCTGGGTGCCCACAAAATTTCCATACGGGCAGCCTAGAGTTATGTTATCAGGATATTCTGGATATTCTGGAGCTTTGGAGATAAGCTGGATGGCGAGGCGTAGTATTTGTATCTGGTAGTATTTATTTCGCTGTGTATTCTGTATGAGGACAAGTTATAAAACTGTCCATTGTTGTATATTGACTCTGACTGATGTATGTATAAACTGATAAAATTCTTTGTTTTAAAGATTATTCATTTATCTATTATATATTGTTCCGCTGCGATATGTGAGACTCTGATATTGTTCTGTTTCTGTTGCTGTTCTCTTGTTCTGTTGTTGTTCTTCTTTCTTTTTCTTCTATCTTCTTCTTCTACCTTTTTCTTCTTTCTTAAAACCATAACTTTTCGGGTTTCCGGCATTCGATGGCTCAGCAGTCGATAAAGTGAGTATCGATGTTGAATTTTCGAAAGTCGAAAATTTTCGGGATGTTACAAAAATAGTGGGCACCCAGAGTTTAGGAAGGGAACAATAAACTCCGGATCAGTCATGGGACTGGTGTGAGCAACAAAAACAGTTTATCTTTAAAAACAAATAGCAGAGATTTTTAAAGTCAATTCGCAATGTTTTTTGGAAAATGAAACTACCATAAGACCTCCCGCCACACACACAATGCAAACGCAGAATTGGAGGAGATTTCTTCTTATGATAGTCAAAGATGCTTACTACGCAAAATCAAATCATTTTTGATATTATTATTAGTGCATAGTGTAGAAAACATTTCGAAAATAGAATATCAATCTTAGCCAACATACGACCAGTATCGTATGCCTACTATAGCTACCATGTTCAATAGTAGGTTACCGCCACATTCCATGGCAGGTAATACAACTAAAACCGTACAAGTCACGTATTGTTTCTTTGGATTTCCAACAAATGGTCAGGCTAAGGAACTTCCTTTTCCACGATGGGTACGTCCCTGGAATAGACGACCCAAGAACCTAACCGGATCTCTGCCAACACAAGGCCGAGTTACCTCTGCAAAAATAGGTAACTACTGACACGCGTATGCCATCCCCCGATCGTCACCGATCTTCCCGAGGATCCTCAATTTCCAACAACCACATAATAATAATAATGCAGTAACCACAGAGGTTAAGTATCTGGGCTCCATACCATGATACCACCTTTATCCAGAAGGAATGACATACACTAAGGGGCGCTACTCCCTAGAACCTTGCCGCATCCTTCCTGTTTTGACCATTTCCGAGGTGTGAGGCTCGACGAAGTCTCGTCCACAAAGCTACGCTTTGTCACAAAGCCATGCTTCGGGTCAAACAAATGATCAACCTATGATCACAAAGATATAAAATCAAATAAATGATCATATCGCAAATGATCAAACACTGATCATCACACAGCAACACTCAGCATGCCACATTACCAAATTGGGATATATCGCTGATAAATTTCAACTACATAACCTCTGAGCTCGTACGTCTCAGAGAAGGGTGTTAAGCTAAGAGAATAAATTCTCCGCCACCAACAGAAATGTATTTGAAAGAAATCGGCTTTATATCTCAAAGTGTAATGTCAGACATGTAACCATACAAGTCTGTTCCGGGATCGAACAGAACCGAAGGCACTTCTTACGAAGCCCTTGCAATTCCGGGTAATTTCCAATCACGTCCGGACTTCCCGTCACAAAAGGGTGATGTAAATCTCTATACCGGAGCAACTCAGTGCAGAGACATTCGACAGGTTGTCCTTTCATTTTCGAAAAATATCCGGTCTTCAACACCGGTCTTCAAATGCCATCCATATACGACGTATCACTATTCGGAATGGGTTATACGACCCAAAGGTCCTTTCTCGGCTAACCCGAATAGTTAGCGCAATATTCAAAACATATGGATATTGGGATTTCAATTAAGTCACAACTTATTACCCAAAAAAAATCTTTCTTCAAATGGTTTAAATAAGTTACCATTTTAATCTTTTTAAACAAAAAGATTAAATTCACAAAGTTCACTTAATTTCACAAAGATTCATTCACAGATTTTCCAAATCGATTTCCATTTCAGTTTAATTAGTTCGTTAAATCTTTAAATCAGAGATTTAACTTATAGCTTTCAAAACAATTCCATTTCAAATGGTTTAAACAAACATCATTCTAAATCTGTTAAAAATAGACAGATTCAATTCATAGTTTTCAAAAAAAGAATACATTTATAACTTGGAAAAACCATTTTTCAATTCGATCTTGAAATTCCTTTAATTAAACGGGAATTTCATTCCTTATATATATGAAAGCTTTTATCATTTGAAAACAAACAGTTTTCATTTCGGAAAATCTGATTCATTCATACGAGTTGAAATCCTTGGGTTAATTCAAATTCTTAAATCAATACTTTTTAAAATGGTTTAACCCACATATAACTTGTACAGCATTTTTAATCCCTAGTTTCGAATTATAGGATTCAATTTCAAACTTGAATTCAAATTTAAATCAAATTATTTAAATTTTCAAAACTCGATTTAAGTTATTCAAAATAACTTTTATCTTTGAAATTCCATTTCAAAAGCTTTTCACTTTAAACCCAAATTTCCAATTTCAAAATCAATTGAAATTAAAATTTTCAATTTCAAAAACATCAAATTTAAATTATCTGTGACTTAACCGATTTCCACGTGAAATCCATATTTGTGTGTGTAGAGGTGTGGTCCAGGGGTTTTAACACAATAGTGCAACACAATGAATCATCACAAATCAAACTACAGAAATATAGTTGATAAACGATATAAACTATATCGCTTATCGTTTATTCACAGATCACAGATATATATCACAGATAAGTAAATTACAGATCACAACATAAATCAGAATGTATCACAAAGCATCATATATCAGGGATATCAAATAATTCACATTTAATAGAATCCAAACATTCATAAGTAAGATCAGTTAATATCTAATTTTAATTAATTTATACCAGGTTAATTACTTATGAATAAACTACAAATTTTGGTTAATTAACAACAATAAATTACAAATCGTTTTGATTAATTATTCTTTAATCATTTATTAATTAACCATTTATAATTAATTATCCTTTAATTATAATTCATCAACCTTTAATTATTAAATAATTACTCTTTAATTATTTAATTCACCATTTAATTAATTATCTTTAATTAATTACTTTGATTAATTATTCCTCAATTAATTATCATTCTTTAATCACCTTCATTAATTAATTAACCTTAAATTTTCATAATTAATAAATTCCCAAATCATTTATCTCTAATTTATTAGTTAATCAATTATAACCATTAATTAATTAAATTACTTAATTATTCTTACATAAATCACTTAATTAACCTTTATCTTTAATTAATTAAATTAACTAATTATACTTAATTTCCTAATTAACTTAAGTAATTTCCAAGACAATAAAACTCCTTTTAACTTAATATACATTATCCTGCAAATACACTAATTACCATTTACATTTTAAAACCCTTTTTAAATCTTTGAAATTAACTTAAACAAATTTTAGATTTAATAAATTCTAAAACTCTTTAACAAATGGTTAAGAAACCATTGATATTAACAAAGTAGTGTTTTAGAGAAAGTTTTAATAAAATTTATTTAAATTTCAAAAAAATAACATTTTAAAACTTTTTACAAAAACTGGGTTTTATCCCCACTTCGGGTCATACCCGAAGGATACTCGGGTCTATCCCCGAGTCTTCTCCCATTTCCCCCTGGTTTACAAAACTTAGAGTAATTTACAGTGTTTAAAAACTGTAGCTATTATTCCCCAAAATACTCGCGCACAACTCGAGTCGTAACCCCAAAATACCGAGACCACCTTCGAGTAAACTCCACAAAGTTCGAGCAACACACGAGAAGCTCGTCTTCCCCAAATCCTTCCAGACCGGATACGCAGTGCACACGTGCACGTGCACTGGAACTCGCCTACGCTCCGGAAAACGTCGCCGCCTCCGACAAGTGCTAAATCGTTTTAAGAATCGATTCGAACCATCACTTTCCACGCACACGACCCAAAACGAAAACGAACAGATCAGCTCAAAACTGGAATCTACACCTAGGGTCAACTCCTCTCTCATTCACGTCTCCGACCACTGGAGTACCTACAATTCCGGTTACGACTTCGCCAACCCCCAACCTTCCATCTCCAAGAACCCCGAAACACTCGGTGCTTTCACGAGACAGTGGTGCACACATTTCTTATGTGGTAAAAAACTAGGTTTACAAAGTAAAATCCCATGCCTCCGTTGTCGCCGTGATTTCCGCCACCATCTACCATTTTTCCCAGCATCCCCGTAGCCTCCTCCATCTCCACAACAAATCTCGATATCCACGAACCCATCGCTTGCCAGAAATCGATCAAAACTCGATTTTTAAACAAAAGTCAACTGCTCTTAAATCACGCAACTAAAAATCATAATTTTTTGCCTTAAAAATCAAGTTAAAGTATGAGAATTCAGTCTATATACCTGAAGTCGTAAAATAAGAAGATGAAATTTTGACTTATTTAGAGTTTCACTGTGTTTGTTTGTTCTCTAGCAACCCTTGACAATTTAAACTTGAAATTAATTTTAAAACTTAGATATTGATCTATATAACTATAATTTACTTAGACATTAAAGCCTCTAAATGATTGTAGGATGAGCTTTTGATTTTCTTTTTCTAAATAGGTTTGAACTCTGTAAAACTTAGAACAGAGATCCATATTTCTTTCTACAGACATGCATAGCCACAACTATATTCTTAGGCATACAATCACATTTCACATTCATACCACCCATATCCAAGTTATCATCATCACAGACTTGAGATAATAAGGAAGATCAAGTAAAAAGAAATGGAAGTTTGCTCACCAGATTTTTTGAAAAGGCAGAGAGGTTGATCTTTTTGTAAACTGGAAAGGCTTGCAAAACTGAAATTTGAAACTTGAATACTTCTGTTATTTTGATTCCAGAGATCTTTGCCTTGCTTTGACTTAAAAACTGAAAACTTGAAAAGCCTTAAAACTTGAAACTTTGAAACTGGAACTTGATTCCAGGCTTTTGAAAGAGAAGAAAAAGATAACAGGCTTTTTAAATGAATCATGCTATGAATAGCTAGCTGAAATCTTGCTCGTTTGAATTGATTTCCAGGCAAGTTGATAATGTTTGTATGGTTTCCAGGCTTGAAGTTGTTTTGTTGGTTTGTTTGGAGTTTTAAAGATGTTGCATTTTGTTTTTCTCATAGCATTGTTTAAATGAACGAAAAGGAGAAGAGTGCTTGATAAATAGAAAACAGGTATTCAGGCTGGTACAAGATTTTTCATTTCGATCAGAGATTTTTCTTGCAAAAGGAGGCTGAAAGGATTTTCAAACATTTCGAATTGACTTAAGTATGCTAGCATTAAATGTATGTGTACTCTATGTCTCTTACTTTGCCTTTCCAACCTTCACCTACAAGATTCTTAATATTTTTCTCATGCCGGGTTATGCTGTCATATATTATACATTTTGTTACTTCATTTTGCAATACTTCATATATATATTATTTTACTTTATATTTATTTATCCTTTATTTATTTCTAAATTTAATACAAATTGTTCTTACATAAATTTGGTAATATAAGTGAATTTTTTAGATTTAGTTTAAGCTATTAAATTTTACCCAACGTTTTTATTTTATACTCTATATCCTATAAAATTTGTATCTTTATTTTCAAACCATTTATTTACGATTTTATTTCAAATCCAATATAGATTATATTATTTCAAATTTACTCCGATATGTTTAAATACATATATATTCTCATATATACACATGTATATAATATTTTAATTTTAAATGATTTATACAGAATATATTCGGAATCGGGGAAACTCGCACACTTAATTCGATTAATTTCACAACTTTAATTCAAAAATTGAATTAATTATTAATTTAAATATTTATAAAATTCGGGGTCGTTACATCTGGAGACCCGAATACCACATCGATCCAAATTAACGATAGGTCGTGAATCTCAAGTGAAGATGAAGATTTAGAGTGCAAGGGTTATTGTCGTTAACTCTGAGGGTGATTCCAAAACGAGTGTAACGAGATAATGCCTTCGGTTTCATTCGAACCCGGAACGAACTTGTATGGATTGAATGCTTTCAGCACATCGTCAGGCGGACGATGAGCATTCTAAGTGATATGTTCTGATTAAAGGTAATCGTAACCTCAAGCCTCATCAACCGGGAATGGCTAAAACAGGGGAGGTGCAGCAAGGCTTCGTGGGTAGCGCCCACTGAGAGCAAGATATATCCCTGTCTAGAGGTCCCTTTCTTATTATTCGACTTAGTGGGTAGTTGGACTACAGCCAACTACGGGGTTGTCTTGTTCGGGATTATCCAGTAAGGGATGGTTCCGGCTTTGTGTTGTAGGGGAGCGGGCGTACTCCTCGGTACGGTGATATAGGCCACGTACTGTGACGGGCGGTACCCCAGTAGCCCTGCCATTGTATGGAATCCGAAATCCAATAAGTGCCAACGGACTTGATTGTATAACCCACTTTGTGGCTAGTATGCTGGAATTTAATAATGTAACAATTTCAGCTATTTCATATTTACTTGAAAACCCTAGACCCTATTATAATACAATCAGATTTCCTATCAAATGTTTTAGTTAGCGTAAGGTAAAAACTTACCCATGTTTATGTGCGGGGAGTCTTACGTGATACTTTTGTTTTCAAAGGTTTTCAAAGTTAAGCAATTTAACCGTTTACTCATACCAGACCCATGTCTGACCCAAGTGTTTATTTTCTGTTTTATTAAACTCTTGGGTACTCAATATTGTATTGAGTAGTCGAGGGATTCAGGTTAGTCTTGACGAATACTGGAGGAGCTGAGGAGCAGGAGGCTTCAGCGAGTAGATATAATGTTTCCGCTGTGTTTGTATTAGTCTGTATTGTACTGTTGTACTTGTGTTGTGTAATAGACAGAAGTTTATAACTGATATTCTGTGATGTATAAATTGTGTACTCTGATGTATATGATACTATGTAATATCTTATGTGATATAATATATTTCTCGTTCCGCTGTGAGATTGTGATGTGTTGTTGTTCTTTCTTCTTTTCTTTTCTTCTTCTATCCCTTTCTTTCTTCATAAGGATGCGTCCTTCTGTGGAGAGAAGGGCGGGTCGTTACACAACTAAACTCTAGATTCAACTCTAGATGCCAAAAGCAACTATTAATTCAGGCGAGAATCTTGCAAACAAGGCAACTTGGCAAGGAGAAAATTCAATCAAGACAATGAAAAACATAAACAAAGTGCTTAGAATAAGGGATCTTACTCAACTGCTTCAGCTATTCCTAAAACTGAAGTTAGTGGACTAGCAGTTGAATCTGAAACTGCTTCAACAGTGCTAAGAACTGATGGTAGATACCGTCGTTTAAATTCTGAAACCGGAAAAACAACATCACAACAAAAATCAGACAACGTGCAGAATCAAAACATAGATACCACTTATAAAGACAACAACTTAAACATTCTAATTGATGATTTACCACATGATATAGAGGATGAAACTATAATACTTGCTGCTATTTACTTTTTAAACATAAATACATGCCACGGTAGACAAACCGGAAACATGTTATAACTAAGTTCAGGCTTTCTATTTCTTCTACTAGCTACTGAAATGAACTAACCATATTTATCTAGTTCTATTTTGATTAGAAGCATGTCTTGTTTTCGTACATTGTATTATGACCAAGCAACTCAACAGATCGTTCAAAACAAGTGAACAAGCCAACAAATGAATTCCCAAAACAAATCACATAGCAACTGAAACAACATGTAACCACGGTGCAGAGACACAGGTGCATAGGCAATTGACATGAACATATAAGGCATCACATGTATACAGTAATACATGGTCAAGGACCTGAATCAATTAAAGATATGTAACAAGATTCTTGAATTCAAAATAAACACATAGTAGGGGTCAGTTTCAAGTTCATCAACGTTGCTGCCAATACACTCCAAAAAAAATGCAAAGTAAACACAATGAAGGTCGTATTTCAAGGTCCTCAATATTCAGATTACAAAGTAAACAGTCGAATTTTGAAATAAACCAACTCAACTAATTTATGCATAAATGTCCTTCATTGTTACTAATAATATAACATAAGAAGTTGCAAAATGACACAGCAAGAGCTTTGCCTTAGGTTCGTTAGTGTTCAAGTTCAGCTATGCAAGAACAAAACAGCAGTTAAATTCCAAAATATCATATATACTTATCATCAATATCCATCACATTGGATTTTAGATTTAAATTCAATTTAAATCCTTTTTTTTCTCTATTTTTAGGGATTAAATTTAAATAAACAATTAAACTTGAGTAAAATTCAAGTCATGTATGTGTGTATATAAGTTGTATAATCAAAAATAGATTGATATACTCAGTAATGATCAAATTATTGAAGCTTACCCGAGTGTTAAAAAAATGCATAAACATAAAGAATGTAAAAGTTTCAGTACTTTTCAAGTATAAGGAAATGAAAACTGTCAATGCAATGCATATCACAAATTTAAAAGTCCAATAATTATCCAAACAAACATGGTAAGGCTGCACTTGTCAGGCATTGCAAGGCTGATACCCAAATGTGACAATAACATAAACAATATATTTTATGATTTTGCAATTCTGTTTTAAAACTATATTAGAACAAATGTGACAATAAAATATCCAATATACAATTAATATAGACTGATTATAGTGAACGTTTCTTAAACTAATATATAGGAACAATAGAAACAACCAGCCATGTTTAATCGGTTTCACAGTCTGATACCCAAATTCTAGTATAAAAATGTGCATTTGATATCTTGTAAGGAAAGTTTGATACCCAAATTCTTGTTTTATCTGCATAATAAATAAATTATGAACTAAAGATAAATTATAGACTTTAAAATAAAACATAAATACTTTCAAGGCAATAATGTGGCAAATGGTTCCAAATGCATCCTTACCGGTGTCTGGACAAGTTTAGGCCTTGCTGCTATCTACACGGTGTGGCAAAAGTATTCCAGTATAGCATCCAAATACAATAAATGGTAAAATTATAAAAAACCTTAGACCATCTTGCTTTACTTCATAAGGTGTTTCAAGTAATAAAACATAAGATGAAATATTGCATGAAATATCAAATACCTTCAGATGTTAATCTTTGAGTAAAATTTAGTAGGTGCGTGTACTATTAAATCATTGGTACTAGAACAGGTATAACAGCCAAAGCAAGATAGAATTTTTTCACTATTTTATCCTTTACATTATAGTTACAAAGTAAGTAAATAGTAGAATATATGGAAAACTAACCACTACAATATTTTATCCTAACTATCCTATGAAGGTGGAACAAAAATCCTTGGTTCAAGAGAGCATAATAGTGCACAATATCTATATTAACGTTTCAGCTATTTTTAAATTTGTACATTATTCCAATTTTACAAGCATATAATGTTAGGTAGAAAAAATTATTTGTCTATATGATGAGTTGCTATTAGAGGTGATTCTAATCCTAGGTATGAGAAGCAAATGTTGTGAAACTCTCTTCAATATTGTGAGTTTTCCCTTCTATCTATTATACAAGACACAAATTAGACAAATTATAAAATCACCTAGTGATATCAATAGTAATAGTCCAATTAAAATGAGAAAAAAGTACCATATTATATAATATGGATCCACTAACTCTTTTTTTACATACTTAGTTAAGTGTTATAAAACTTAGTTAATTTTTAGAAGCTTAGTTAATTTTTAGAAGCTTAGTTAATTTTTATAAAACTTATATAACTTAGTTATATTTTATAAACTAACAGTTAATTTTTATAAACTTAGTCAACTTAGTTAATTTCTATTTGATCGAGATGATATGATGGTATTTTTTCTATATTTTAAAATAGAAGAAATGTTTGTAGCTGAGTGGCTTTTTTCCATATGGTAGTCTTTTCTTAGTCAGTTATGGATTTATAGAGAGATGACCTTAATATTAAATGATAAAGTAGTTAAGTCCAAGGAAGAAGGAATAAGAAAGGGTGATGGCTCAACAAAATACCAACTATTCTGCTTACTGCACTAATCAATCCTCAGAAAAATTCAATTATTGTAGAAAGGGTTGAGTGAGAAGTTATTAAATTTTATTTGTATATTACACTTTATGTCATGGTCATCTAATCAATCTATAGAATTGTTAAATGGAAAAGTTTCATGTCTTCTGGCTCTTTACAACCAATCTCATGCAAGAAAATTAGCTAACTAGAGAACTAAGACAAAAGACAATTTATAATAACAATAAGGTGCTGATTTGCGCACTTGTTTATTAAAATTGACAGGTCATAGCCTATGATAAAACTGATGTTTATTAAAATTTACAGTAGTAACATAGGTGTGGTTGATTGTAATATAAACTAATAATCATTTAAAACCGACAGTAACAACTTATTATAAAATGTGTATCATTTAAGTAGAAAAAATTATTATGGATAAATACAATGTTTTAATTACATAATTTACATATGTCAAAACTGAAAATGATTACATTATATGATACTTATCAAAGCTAGCAGCAATAACATATTATTGATGTGCATTAAAACTAATAGTGACAACATTGGTGAGGTTGAGAGTAATATAAACTTAATAATAACAGATACATTAGTTATTATTTGCAAAAGGATTCAATGCCAATTTGCCTTATAAAAGTTTAAATTAAGTTATAAAAAAAACCATGGACTAATATAGAAGTGTAAATATTCTTAAAAAAATATAAAAGGAAATTGTAAATGATATAAATTACCTTTTAACAATTTGAAACCCTATTTATCTCAATACCTACAAACCAAATAAGATAGGATAAGTTTACTTTAAGCTATTTTACTCTGTTAAAATCTCTACATCTTAGATGCTAGTAAACGGCAAACTTTGCTGTTAGTTTACATCATCAATTGCATGTTAAATATACATCAAATTTGGGGAATCAATCAATCAATCCCCCACTCAACACTCTATTAAAAAAATTGAAAAATATACCTATAAGTGTCAGGTTCGGTATCCAAGGAGGCGCTTCAGCGAAGTTGAGGAATCGAGCTTCAGCGATGTCGAGGAATCGAGCTTTAGTGATGTCCGAATCGAGCTTTGGCGATGTTGAGGAAGGGATGAAAGGTCGTGAAATTTATGGAGCTTCAGCGAAGTCGTGGAATCGAGCTTCAGCGAAGTCGAGGAATCGAGCTTGAGCGATGTTGAGGAATCAAGCTTGAGCGATGTTGAGGAAGGGATGAAAGGTCGCGAAATTTATGGATTTTCAAGTGAAGAGGGTAACTTAGCAGGTCTCGTAAGTGTGGATTTTGGATTTTAGAAGTGAAGTGAAAAGAGGATTTCTGGGCGGAATAACGGAGGAGGGAAGAGTAGAATTGTACCGCTAATTTTTTCCTTTTGTTAACAATAGCGTGAAGATGAGCTATTTTTTAACCTAAATGGCTACTAGATAACAAGCCACAGCAACTCAAGTTTTCATGCTATCCTCTCTTGCAATCAATGGAACGTTTTCTTGTAGTGTTAATTAAGGAGTAATTAATTTATTTAATGAAGTAATTAAGGGTAGTTAATTACTGAATGGAATTAATCAAAGGTGATTGATAAATGTGGTTTAATTAAATATTAATTACCTAATGTAATTAATGTAAATAGAATAATTAATAAGAAGTAATTAGGGATCATTCATTAATATAATTAATGATGTAATTAAGGGTTGATTGATTAAGATCAATAAATCAATAAAAAGTAATTATAGAGTAATTAATTAGTATAATTAATTAAGGATTAATGTAATTGATTTTAGTTAATTAATCACTGAAGTAATTTACGGTTAATTACTCTAATGGTTAAGAATAATTAATTAGTATAATTAATTAAGAATTAATTACTTAAGGTAATTGAAGGATAATTAATCAAGGATGATTAATTAAGATGGATACTTAGAGTATGATTAATTAATTGGTTTAATTAATGGTTATGTAAGCAAGATTTATAATGATGAAGTAAATAATTTAATTTACTTTAAATTAGTTAAAGATAAGGTAATTAATTTAATTCATTTTAAATTAATTATAAATGGTGTGATTATTAATCCTAGCTTATGTATGATGGATGATATTGATTTCCTTGAATGGTTTGAAATCTTAGATATAAGATAAGTAATGCTGTGTGATATGGATGCTTTGGTTGAATTGTGGTGATAATGTGAATTATCTGTTTGTGATGATAATATGAATTATCTATTGTGATATTATGAATTATCCACCTGTGTGTATATAGATAATTGAAATTGAATTGTTTTAACTTTAAAACAACTTGGCCTTAAAAGATACGTTTTGGATTTCGATGAGACCGGGATCGGGTTTCCAGATTTGGATATCCGAAAAACACATCGATCCAAATTAACGATAGGTTGTGAACCTCAGGTGAAGAGGAAGATTCAGAGTGCAAGGGTTATTGTCGTTAACTCTGAGGGTGATTCCAAAGTGAGTGTAACGAGATAATGCCTTCGGTTTCGTTCGAACCCCGAATGAACTTGTATGGATGGAATGCTTTCAGAACATCGTCAGGTGGACGATGAGCATTCTAAGATAGATGTGTTCTGATAAGGTAATCGTAGCCTCAAGCCTCATCAACCGGGAATGGCTAAAACAGGGGAGGTGCAGCAAGGCTTCGTGGGTAGCACCCACTTGAGAGCGAGATATACCCCTGTCTAGATGTCCCTTTTAATTTCGGCTGTGTGGGCAGTTGATTGCAACAACTGCTGGGGTTGTCTTGTTTGGGACTGTCCAGTAAGGGATGGTTCCGGCTTTGTGTTGCAGGGGGTCGAGAGTGATCCTTGGTACGGTGATCTAGGCCACGTACTATGACAGACGGTACCCTAGTAGCCCTGCCATTGTATGGAATCCAATCTCCAATAAGCGCCCTCGGATTTGATTGTATTACCCACTTGTTTGCTGGTATGCTGGAATTTAATCCTGTAACAATTTCAGCTATTTCTTATTTACTTGAAAACCCTAGACCTATTATAATATCATAGAATTTCCTATCAAATGTTTGGTTAGCGTAAGGTAAATACTTTTCCATGTTTATGTGTGGGAAGTCTTACGTGATACCTTTTATTTTCAAAGGATTTTCAAAGTTAAGCAACTTTAACCTGTTACTCACACCAGACCCATGTCTGACCCGGAGTTTATTTTGTTTTTCTTAAACTCTTGGGTACTCAAATTTTTACAAATAGCCAAGGGATTCAAGTTAGCTTTGACGAATTGTGGACGAGCAATGGAGCAGGAGGCTTCAGCGTTATAGATATATAGTTTTCCGCTGTGTTGGTATCTCTGTGTAGTTTCTCTGTGTTGTATTTGAGTTGTAATAACTAGACAGGTGTTTATAACTGTCTAGTACGTGATGTATTATCTATGTAACTCTGATTGATGTTGTATATCATGTAATACTTATGTGATTTATATAATTTATTCGTTCCGCTCTTGAGATTCTGATGTTGTTTCTTCTTTCTTCTCTATATTTTCTCTTTTCTATCCCTTTCTTTCTTCATCATGATACGACTTTCTGGTGATAGAAAGTTGGGTCATGATAGTTGGTATCAGAGCGCTAGGTTGAGTGAATACTTAGGCTCTAGAGTGGTATCTTTCTTGATAGAGCGTATTTGTAATTTTGAATATATATATATATATGTATATCTATATTTCTACCTACCTGTTGGGTTACCTGTTCGGGTTTTCCAATATAAGTTATAAAGGTAGATAGGGTAGTGGTGTGTGTAACACGACTACCAATGGTTGGAGTTTGAATGTTTGAGGTTGGAAGTGTATCTGTCGAGACTGTAGACCTAATACCGTCTCGAGTGAGCTTTGATGTGATAAAGGATTTCATCGATCTCTGAAGGAAACCTGTTAAGGTTTGGCGTTTATCTTTCAAGTGTAAGTTGGATGAGCTAGAGTTTGGATCTGTCTGTTGGACAGAAGCGAGTCATGATATCTTGATACCTCAAGATATAGTAGCTGTGTGATGAGACACAGTGACTATGGGTTGTTTTCGAAGATGTTTCTCAAGGAGCTTTGGATAAGGAAGTGTGTCTACATCGGTGTTGAGGCTGAGTTCAGCTAGGTGTTTGTGTTTGGCTTTGAGGCCTGAGTTTCTCGAGGAGTTTGGATTAGGAAGTCTTTGGCATCAGTGGCAGCGTTGCAGCTCAGATTGTTCTGTGTGCAGGCAAGGAGGTCATCTGTTAGCAGTTTTCTAGAGGTAAAGTTCAGAAGCAGCAATTTGTGGATCCATTTCTTCGATGGATTGGCTAGATAGGTTTAAGCTGTTCTGATTGGTAAAGAGAGAACGGTTTTCTTTGGAATTAGGTTGGATTAATCGCAAAAGTGACTTGCGATAGTTTGAGCGTTCTCTTGTGTTTCAGAGATTTTTTCTGGATGTCTTCAGGAAGTGACGCGGCGGATTAAACAAAAACAAGATAGATCGATGAACGTAGCAATCGGTGGATTGAGAAATACTGAAATGCCCAAATTCGTTGATCCGAAGACACCGAATTCTAGCTATCTCTGACACGTTGATTGCGCATGATACCGTGAAGAGAGATCTACAATTCTTCGAGCGTTGATCAAGCGCACTTGATTTCGCGAATTGGCTTCAACGATCGAAGATTCGAGCGCACTCGAATGTCGAAGGTGGAGATAGGAGATTACACTCAACTACCGATTTAATTGAAAGCACAAAGCTAACAAACAAGAATTTTATTCAAAAATCAACCAACCTCAAAATGTACAACTCACGCCTATTTATAGCAGTTTTCAAACCAGACCCTTAAGTCGTTCACGACTTACGACTCAACTAGGTCGACAACGACTCAACCATCACGACTTAAGTACCGGTATTACAACCCACACATCATCACAAATTTACAACACTTAGGTCGTATACGACCTAACTACTCACGACATAAGAAACACATTACAACACCATGTCACGACATACAATTCTCACGACTTATACAGAACGATCTAAAAACATACGACTTAACAATATGTTTAACGACTTAAACCAGCTGCGACAAAACATCCTCCGCGACTTAAAAGAATCAACGGCATAGAGTAAAACGGCATAAAGAATCTACGGCTTCAAGCTTCAGCGACCTAACCTAGGTCGTAACCCGCTTCTACGACTTAACCTAGGTCGTAACTCGGCAGTGACCTATCGCTTGAACGACCCAAAGAAAATGGCCTGTGTACGTTAGGTCGTTCGCGACTTATAGAAGCATACGAGTTAAGTCGTTCGCACTCTTCTTTCGCGACCTTAGAGTTAGGTCGTTCACGACCTAAGCTTCTTCACGTTGCACTGCATTTTTAGGTCGTAAATTCCCACTAGATCGTGTCCGACCTAAATTGTCAGCTCGCCAACCCTCTTCGTTAGGTCCACAGTCCTTAGGTCGTGGACGACTCATCATTTCCAAACGACTTAAGATTTCGTTAGGCCGTGGACGACTTATAACTTCCTCCTTAGGTCATGGATGACCTAAGTCTTGAGAATTCAAAGGTTGCGCTGCATCATCCTCCCCAGGTTGAGAAAAATTCGTCCTCGAATTTGTAAATTCTTCCTCATCGGATCGTTCATCCCCATAATATGGTACGAGATGCTTAACATTGAACACGTCAGAAGTGTACACATCCTCCGGCAGCTTCAACTTATAAGCATTTTCATTAATCCGTTTCATGACTTCTACAGGACCAATTTTTCTGGCTTTCAACTTGTTATAAGCGCCCACTGGAAAACGGTCCTTTGTTAACACAGCATATACCATATCTCCTTCATTAAACTCAACATTTCTTCGCTTCAGATCTGCGGATCGTTTATACTTCTCATTTTCCTTCTCCAATCGTTCCTGAACGATTTTATGACATTCAGTCAATCCATCAACAAAATCTACAGCTCGTTTGACCGTCCTCTTCGGTTGTGGTACTACCGTTAAGTCCAACACTCCTCCAATCCCAACCTTGGATGCATCAGTATGTAGTTCAAACACTAACTGAAAATCTGATAACACTAGAATTGGTGCTGACGTCAATAGTTCTTTAATTCGCTCAAAAGCAACCCCTGCTTCCTCCGTCCATGCAAACTGTTTACCCTTCATAAAATCAGTCACAAGCGCCATCACACTACTAAAGTGCGGAATAAACCTTTGATAAAATGAAGCCAACCCGTGAAAACTACGAACTTCCATTATCGTCTTGGGCTGTGGCCAATCTCTGATAGCTTCAACTTTACTTTGGTCCACCTGTATTCCTTCTTTCGATACAACATACCCCAGAAATAAAACACTCCTTGCCATAAAAACACACTTCTTTGTAGCTGCATAGAATTGCTCTTCACGAAGAATAATTAACACTTCTCTCAAATGCTGAACATGCTCCTCTGTACTAGCACTATAGATCAGAATATCATCAAAGTAAACCACCACAAATTTCCCAATGTACGGCCTGAAAATTTGGTTCATCACCCTCATGAATGTACTTGGTGCATTCGATAGACCAAACGGCATCACCAGCCATTCATACAACCCTTTCCTCGTCTTGAATGTTGTCTTCCATTCGTCCCCTGGTCTGATTCGTATCTGATAATAACCACTTTTAAGATCAATCTTCGAAAATATCACAGATCCACTGATTTGATCTAACAGATCATCAAGCCTCGGCATCGGAAATCTGTATCTGACAGTTATCTTATTCAGTGCCCTGCTGTCCGTACACATTCTCCATGAACCATCCTTCTTCGGTACGAGTAATGCTGGTACAGCACACGGACTCAAGCTCTCTTGTATACGCCCCTGTTCAAGCATTTCCTCTACCTGCCTACGCAACTCTTCATGTTCTTTCGGACACATTCTGTAGTGTGGTTTATGTGGCAACATAGCACCTGGAACAAGATCTATCTGGTGTTGTATATCCCTCAACGGTGGTAACTCCGCTGGTAGCTCTTCAGGAAATACATCATCAAATTCTTCCAGTACTGGTTTTACTTCATCAGGTATCTCCACCACTTCATGACTCTCTCATCCAATCAACAAGAATACTTCAGGCTCCTCTTCAACCTCCTTAACAAACTCCTTCAAGGATAATAAGGTTTTCAGCTCTTCAATCTCCTCTAGTTTGTTTTCTTCCTGTTGTCTCTTCTTTGGAACTAGAGTAATCTTCGTGCCTTCAAATATGAAACTGTAACTGTTGGTACGCCCATCATGTTGCACCGCCTTATCATACTGCCACGGTCTTCCCAGCAACAAATGACAGACATCCATATCTACCACATCGCACCAGATTTCGTCTTTGTATTTCTTCCCAATTGAAAAATTCACACAAGCTCGACGTCCCACTTTCACCTCCCCGCCTTTCCTCAACCAAGCCAACTTGTACGGTTTCGGATGTTTCTCAGTCTTCAATGCCAATTTCCTCACAGCCTCTGAAGAAATTATATTATCACAGCTCCCAGCATCAACAATAAATTTGCAAACTTTCCCCAGAATAGTACATGTCGACTGAAAAATATTGCTCCTCAACCAACTACAATCCTCCTCTTGCTTGGGTGTCAAACAAGACCTCCTCATCATCAGATTACAACCTTCGTCTCCTGACACTTCTTCTTCCTCCTCATTAGGTGGTGAATTGGAACATTCAGCTTCTTCATCCTCATCCTCAACCTCGGTTATCATAGCTCTCTTCTTCGGCTTTGGACATTCATTACTTTTGTGGCCCACTTCTTGGCAATTATAGCACTTGAAACCATTATTGACTTCCGTCTTTCCAACCTCATTCACAACTGGTTTTGCAACAGCTTTTGAAACATTAGAACTTCCACTAATACCCTTCACTTGATTGTTGGAATTTGTAAACACACCACCTCCTCGTCTTCCCTGTTTCTCCCAAGCCAATGCTTTCTGGTGTGCTTCCGCTATAGATCTGGGATCAAACATATTTACCATGTCTTGAATCTGCATACGCAACCCTCCAACAAATCTAGCTGTTAATTGTTCCTCTGTCTCCATGATATCGTTCCTTGCAATCAGTTGATAGAATTCATCAGCGTAGTCATTAACAGACTTCGTTCCTTGCCTCAAGTTTTGCAGCCTCTGATACATAAGCGATTGATAATTATAAGGTAAGAATGTGGCTTTCATCATTTTCCTCATCTTTTCCCATGATTCAGCCTTTGACTTCCCCATCCGTTCACGTGTAAGTTTGGTTTGCTGCCACCATGCCAAAGCTCTGCCCCTCAGCCTTGTAGCAACCAACTTCACTCTACGATGTTCTGGAACTTCCTTGAAGTCCAAAATCTCCTCCACATTAGACAACCAATCCAAAAACTCCTCAGCTTGCATACCACCCTTGAATTCTGAAATTTCAGTTTTCATCCCCGATTCCCATCGACGATCTTCCTCAACATCCCGATATGCATTTCGCCCTTGGTCTCGATCTCGATAATGATTATGGCTTCTATCACTCTCTTCATCATATTCTCGTGTATTTCGATATCGATCCTGACCACCAACATCTCTACTACCATGACGTCTACCACCAACATCCCTTCTATCTACATTCCTCCGTTCTCGATCATTCACATTCCTCTCACGTCTTCGATCATCATCATCTCTATAACAATCTCGACTCACACTTCTATGATCGTTATCAACACTTCTCTCCCGATTGGAATGTGGTGAGACTCTACTTCACCCATGGTTAGATTCAGGTGAAACCCTTCTCCGATTTTGATTCATCTCTAACATCATCTTCTCTAATCGTCCAATCCCTTCATTAAGCTTTTCACTAAAGTTTTCATTAATTCGTTGTTCCATCTCATCAGCTTCTTCTCTTCTATACAAAGCTTCTACGTTCTGATGGCGATTAGCTCTTCTCGGCGGCATGGTTGATCCTTCAAAACTTTGACTTTCGGCCTTGAACAAACAAATGATCAAATGATACACTTTCAATCTCCAACACTTCTACTTAGCTCGGCTCAACACTTCAAGCTCGGATAACACTTCAACTTCAAAATTCTCGGCTCCAAGACTCGATTTAGTTATGATAGGCTAAAACAAGCTCCGATACCAAACTGACGCAATGGATTAAACAAAAACAAGATAGATCGATGAATGTAGCAATCGGTGGATTGAGAAATACTGAAATGCCCAAATTCGTTGATCCGAAGATACTGAATTCTAGCTATCTCTAACACGTTGATCGCGCACGATACCGTGAAGAGAGATCTACAATTCTTCGAGCGTTGATCAAGCGCACTTGATTCCGCGAATTGGCTTCAACGATCGAAGATTCGAGCACGCTTGAATGTCGAAGGTGGAGATAGGAGATTACACTCAACTACCGATTTAATTGGAAGCACAAAGCTAACAAACAAGAATTTTATTCAAAAATCAACCAACCTCAAAATGTACAACTCACGCCTATTTATACAGTTTTCAAACCAGATCCTTAAGTCGTTCACGACTTACGACTCAACTAGGTCGGCAACGACTCAACCATCACGACTCAAGTACCGGTATTACAACCCACACATCATCACAAATTTACAACACTTAGGTCGTATACGACCTAACTACTCACGACATAAGAAACACATTACAACACCATGTCACGACATACAATTCTCACGACTTATACAGAACGATCTAAAAACATACGACTTAACAATATGTTTAACGACTTAAACCAGCTGTGACATAACATCCTCCGCGACTTAAAAGAATCAACGGCATAGAGTAAAACAGCATAAAGAATCTACGGCTTCAAGCTTCAGCGACCTAACCTAGGTCGTAACCCGCTTCTACGACTTAACCTAGGTCGTAACTCAGCAGCGACCTATCGCTTGAACGACCCAAAGAAAATGGCCTGTGTATGTTAGGTCGTTCGCGACTTATAGAAGCATACGAGTTAAGTCATTCGCACTCTTCTTTCACGACCTTAGAGTTAGGTCATTCACGGCCTAAGCTTTCTTCACGTTGCACTGCATTTTTAGGTCGTAAATTCCCACTAGATCGTGTCCGACCTAAACTGTCAGCTCGCCAACCCTCTTCGTTAGGTCCACAGTCCTTAGGTCGTGGACGACTCATCATTTCCAAACGACTTAAGATTTCGTTAGGCCGTGGACGACTTATAACTTCCTCCTTAGGTCGTGGACGACCTAAGTCTTGAGAATTCAAAGGCTGCGCTGCATCAGGAAGTCAGAGTTTTGTTAGCATCTGGAGATTGAGTTTGGTATCGTCTGGATTCCAGAAGTGGTACCAATGGTTCAGCTTAGTAGTAGGATGGTTTCTGGAGGAAGATTTTAGTGAAGCAGCTCAGGTTTTGGAGGAACTTCTGAGTTTTATTTTTGGATCTGTTGAACCATATTTTTGGAATGTGTTGTCCAGTCTTTACTTGTGTTTGTCATCAGCATTTTCATCTTCTCAATCAGAGTTGCACAGTGGAAGCATGGTAGCAGCTGTTTTAGAGTGGAAGCAACTGGAAGTTGCAGTGTTTTGGATTAGAGAGTTTCTACAGGAAATTTTTCAGGATCTTAAGGCCAGTTTGGCAAGCGCACATGTTTTATCTTTTCCAGATGGGAGAAGTGAGATCTGTTTTCTGATTTGGAATAGAGTTTGTGTTCTGAGTTTTGGTTGATCTTGAAAAGATCATTTTGTTGTATTGTTTTTGGTTAAGTTTGTTTGTAAGGGCATCAGCAAGGGTTAAGCTGATCAGGAAGGATGTAGGCGGCCCAGGATCATCTGAAGAGTTTTTTGAATAAGAGACGAAGGAATTTGGATTCCAGAGTCGGAGATTTGATTTTGGATAAGTGTTTGGTCTTCAGGATTGAATTGTCAGTTTGGATAACTGGGATTCGTTGTGTTTCACGTATCTCTGAGGGAGTACGTGTAAGATTCTATCTCTGGTTATAGAACCAGCAGTTCAGGGAGTTTTGGTTGTTGAGTCAGACTTGTCTATAGTCTGATATCCTGTCTTGTTTTGTAGATCTAGATGAGTGGAAGCTCTGTAGCTTAGTCGTATTGATTGTTTGGATTCTGTAGAGCGAGTATTTCGGTATTTATACTTGGGAAACTCGAGAAAATCCTGTCCAGAATTTTGTGTGGATAGTTAGATTTGTTTGATTGGATGAATTGGTTGATATGGTTGTTAGCATATGATTGATATATGCTTGTGTTTTAAAATTAAATCTTTAATTAGATTATTAAATTATCTTTGTTTTAAATTTCGAGGACGAAATTCTTTTAAGGCGGGAGGAATATGATATCCCGGAATTTTGGCCAATATCAATTTAATAATCTGTGTTAAAATTAAATAGATTTGATAATATTGTTAATAATAAATTCGAATTGATTTAATAAATATTTAAATAGGTGATTTTATCTTTTAAAAGCTAATTGATTTGTTTTCTATTTGTATATATTGAAAATAGATAAGCTTTGTTTTAAAGTTAATAAATAAAGGCATGTTTTCTAATACTAGTATTTTCGGTAATTTGGAAATTTAATTTAATATTAATCTATTAAATAAATAACCATGTGGCTTTAAAATACTCAAGATAAAAGTTTAAAAATGATTCTAGCTTAAGTTTAAATTTAAACAAAAAAATTTTTTTGTTTTTTTTGAATATAGCTTGATAAAATAAGTAGTTTATTAATAAAGAGATAATCTATTTTATAAATTATGTTAATTTAGTAATGAGTTATTTTTAAAACAATATTAATAATATAATGTCCTTACAAATGGATTTTAATATAAATAGAAATTGTTATTTCAAATTTATTTATAGATATATGTGTATTTTGGAAGAAGCTATGATTTGTAAATTTAAAATAAAATCTTTCAAATATGTTTAAGATAAAATAAATCTTATAAATATTTAAACATAAGTATAAAAATAGTTAATAAGTAAATTAAGTATTTAATAGTTTAAGTTTAAAAATAAAGGAAAGATAAAATTGTAAATTAATTAAGTATAAAAGTATTTATGTACATAAGGTATGAAGCATAACCAGGCAAGAACAAAATAAAAAGAATCTTGTATGTAACCTATAAGTAATTATGAAAGGCAAGGAAACAATAAAATACATACAAGTTGTACTTGATAAAAAGTATAACAACTTTATGGAAGCATATAGAGTAGAAAACATAACCAGGTAAGAAAATTTATCTCTGTACATACGAATAAGAATGGGATAAGTATGCAAAGAAATAAGTCAAACAAATAAAAATATATGCAAGATTGTACATACAAAATAAAAGAAATAGTATTGTAAACATGATAAGGTACCAAAGCATTAAATGCTATCATCTCAAATTTGCTGGAAAATCATCTCAGCCACCATACAAAAGAAAATCTCTGATCAAAATTGTACAAGTGAAACAAAGCCTCTGCACTTGTTTCCTATATATCAATCTCTTTTCTTTTCGTTCATAAAACTTAGCATAACAGAGAATTATCAAATCTGTAATCATCTCCTCTAAAACAAATGAAAACCAAAGCCTGCAAAGCTTCTTCTTCAACCTGAGATCTTAACAACCAAGCATTCTTCAGCATTCCAGTTTCAGTAGCATGCAACTGCAGTTCTTAAATCAAAGCCATTTCCAGCAAATTCAAGTTTTAAAAGTCTAAAGATATTTTCTAATCAAAAGTGCTATGCTCTTCATTTGGACAGGTGAATAACGTTTCTTTTAAAAAAATATAAGTATAAGAATTTGGTTGCATGAGTAAAATCTGGAATAAGTATGTTGTGTGAAATTATATTTGGTGAATTTTCTGCATATGTATGGATGTGTGTATATATATGAATATATTGGTATGTGCATGTTGTTATGGTTCCCTGTATTTAATTTCCAGACTCAAGATGCAATCAAAAATCAATATCTCTTGATCCAATCTATGTTAGGGTTTAAGCTTTAAACAAAACTTGTTTGTTCATCATAGGTTAATGTTTAAAAATTTATTTAAGTTAAAATTAATTTGAGTTTGCTCTGGAAATCAAAAACAACAGTACAAGCTCAAGATAAGTAAAAATCCAAACATCCTAATTTCTTGTTCCAGGCTTATAATCTGAAATCATACTCTAAATCATGATTTTTGGAAGTGAAGCCATAATTTATAGTTTGGGTTTGTATGAGAATTTTGGGTTTGATCTGATATTGGGTTTTGGGTAGTCTCTGGTGATCTGGTTGATTTGGGGAGTCATGGTTCTTTCTGGAGGTGGACGGATGATCGGGGACTTCGGAAAAATTGTTAGAATGGCGAACAAGTGGCTGTGATGGCGGTGGTGTTCGATTTTTATCTGTAACCCTAGTTTTGTTCTTCACGGCAACCCTAGTGGATCGAGTTCATCGGAACTCAGGGAGATGGAAGAGGGAATGATGGCGAGGTCGTGGCCAGAGGCGCTGACCCTCCGGTGGTCGGAGGCGCGAGAGTGAGGTGGTTCCAGGTTTTGATGGTTGTTCCAGGTTTATGCCTTAAGGTTCGAATTCGATTTTGAATTTGTGTTGAAGTTCTGATGGTCGGAATACGATGAGGGGATGATCGCCGACTTTCTAAGGACTGTGGTGATGACCGGAGGTGGTCGGAGCCACCGTGCATATGCACGGTGCATCATTGGTTCAGGGGAAGTCTGGGTTGAAGGGAGGATGATACTCGGGTTTTGTCTTGAGTCATTAAGGGTTTTGCTCGAAGATATGGAGAGTTCGACTGGAAGCAGTTTTTGGTTGGCTCGGGTATACGTCTTGTTTCAGGTTTTCAAACCTGTTCTGTTTTACAATTCAAAATTTTCTTCTTTTTTTTTGAATTATAAAGCAGAGTTAAATTAAGTAAATCAAAGTTTAAATCTGGTTTTAAGTTAGTTTAAATCTCAGTTTTAAAATAAAGGAAAGTTTTTAAATTTAAATGTTTTAACAACTTTAAAATGTTAAAGTATATTTTATAAAATGATTTGAATTTAAATGATTTGGTTTTAATTCTTATATAAATTTCTTTTATAAAGATAAGTGTTCTTTAACATTTGATTAAGGAGTTTTTTAAATTGTTTTTAAAACTTTGTTAAAGTTAAATTTGTATTTATTTTAAATCTTAAATTTAAAATGAAATTTAAAAGTAAATTTTTTTAAATGCTTTATTAATGATAATTTAATCATTAATAAGAATAAAGTTTTATCTTAAAGAAAATTAGGATTTAATGACTTGGATTCATTAAATTGTTAAGATAATTAAAATAGAAAATTTATTAATTTAATTAATTAATGATTTGGATAATTTATTTAGTAATTAAGGGTTTTAAATTAATTAATTAAGGGTTAAGATTAATTAGGAATAATTAATTAAGAATCATTAATTAGATAAGATTAGATTATAAATTAATGATTAAAGATTTATTAATCAAATAATTTAAAGATTAATTAAGTTACAATTATACACTTAATTAATTAAATAATTAGGATTAATTAATGGGTTATTAAAGATTTATTAACTTGTAATTAATAATGATTAATCTAAGTTTAATCACTTAAGAGAAGTAATTAAAGAAATTGTTAATAGTTAATGAAGATCATTAATTAGAGATTATTAAATAATTAATGTGATTAAATTAAATAATTAATTTTATTAATTAATTAAAGATAATCATTTGTAGAATTATTTAAGTGTAATTACTTAATGGAAGTAATTGTGGAATTAATAACTTAATGTAATTAATTGAGTTTAATTTGATTAGTTTAAGTTAATTAATTAAGTTTAATTAATTTAAGATAATCATTGGATGATTTGTTAGTATAATTAGTTAATGTAATTAACATAGTATAACTACTTAGTGAAGTAATTAATGGATAATTACTGGATGTAATTAATTGAATGGCGATTTGTTAATGGAAGTAATTTGAGTATAATTACTTTGTGTAATTAATCAAGGGATTAATTAAGATAATTAATTAAGGAGTAATTAATTTATTTAATGAAGTAATTAAGGGTAGTTAATTACTGAATGGAATTAATCAAAGGTGATTAATAAATGTGGTTTAATTAAAGATTAATTACCTAATGTAATTAATTTAAATAGAATAATTAATAAGAAGTAATTAGGGATCATTCATTAATATAATTAATGATGTAATTAAGGGTTGATTGATTAAGATCAATAAATCAATAAAAAGTAATTATAGAGTAATTAATTAGTATAATTAATTAAGGATTAATGTAATTGATTTTAGTTAATTAATCACTGAAGTAATTTAAGGTTAATTATTGTAATGGTTAAGAATAATTAATTAGTATAATTAATTAAGAATTAATTACTTAAGGTAATTGAAGGATAATTAATCAAGGATGATTAATTAAGATGGATACTTAGAGTATGATTAATTAATTGGTTTAATTAATGGTTATGTAAGCAAGATTTATAATGATGAAGTAATTAATTTAATTTACTTTAAATTAATTAAAGATAAGGTAATTAATTTAATTCATTTTAAATTAATTATAAATGGTGTGATTATTAATCCTAGCTTATGTATGATGGATGATATTGATTTCCTTTATTGGTTTGAAATCTCAGATATGAGATAAGTAATGCTGTGTGATATGGATGCTTTGGTTGAATTTTGGTGATAATGTGAATTATCTGTTTGTGATGATAATATGAATTATCTATTGTGATATTATGAATTATCCACCTGTGTGTATATAGATAATTGAAATTGAATTGTTTTAACTTTAAAACAACTTGGCCTTAAAAGATACGTTTTGGATTTCGATGAGACCGGGATCGGGTTTCCAGATTTGGATATCCGAAAACCACATCGATCCAAATTAACGATAGGTCGTGAATCTCAAGTGAAGAGGAAGATTCAGAGTGCAAGGGTTATTGTCGTTAACTCTGAGGGTGATTCCAAAGTGAGTGTAACGAGATAATGCCTTCGGTTTCGTTCGAACCCGGAATGAACTTGTATGGATAGAATGCTTTCAGAACATCGTCAGGTGGACGATGAGCATTCTAAGATAGATGTAATCTGAAAGGTAATCGTAGCCTCAAGCCTCATCAACCGAGAATGGCTAAAACAGGGGAGGTGCAGCAAGGCTTCGTGGGTAGCACCCACTTGAGAGCGAGATATACCCCTGTCTAGATGTCCCTTTTTATTTCGGCCGTGTGGGCAGTTGATTGCAACAACTGCTGGGGTTGTGTAACGACCCCCGAATTTTAATCTATTTTAAATCGATAATTAAATTTATTTTTGAATAAAAATTTGTGAAATAGATGGTTAAAGAGATGCGAGTTTCCCCGATATCCAAGTATATCTGAATAAATCGTTTAAAAATTTAAATTATTGTATATATGAGAATATATATCTGTATTTGAACATATCTTACTAAATTGTTTAATTAATTAGTAATTAATATTGATTTAGTTAAGTTATGGATTAAGTGTGAATTATTGGAAATAATGTATTCGAATTAAAAAATTGGAATAGAAATATATACATAAATATAAGATAAACTATATAAAATATAAAGTAAACAAATTTGTAAAATTATAACAAACAAAATAAAAATAGAACTTTATTTGGTTTCAAAGAAGATAAGGCCAAAGCAAAATAAAAATATATTCAAATATAAGCAAGTGAAGAAGAAAAAAAAATCTGCCAGTAAACGAATAAATATAGGTATGTATGTAGTAGCTTACAAATACAAAGCTAGCTAAATAAACAAATGCATAAATAAGAAACAAAACAAAGTAAAAGTGTTCAAACAAATAAAATGCAAGTACAAAAACATATGCAGGTTAGTCAAAGTAAGAAATATAGATATAAGTATGTAAGCTTGTATAGGAAGACAAAGGAAAGTAATACCAAATCATTTCAGCCGAAGTAAACAAACCATTTAAATGCAAAGCAAGCAAACATATGAAGACACAAAGTACATGGCAATTAATGCCAATATCCTAAGTACACAACATAATATTTATCAGCCACCACAAAAATCTGCATAGCCTCCAAACGAAAAATATCACTTGTACAAACCCGTGTATCATCACCCTGTACAAATATTATTACCAGTAGACTCCATTTCCAGCCATCATCTTCATTTTATTTTCTTCATTCCATTCAAAACTGAGAAAAACAAAATGCAACATCTTTAAAACTCCAAACAAACCAACAAAACAACTTCAAGCCTGGAAATCATACAAACATTATCAACTTGCCTGGAAATCAATTCAAACGAGCAAGATTTCAGCTAGCTATTCATAGCCTGATTCATTTAAAAAGCCTGTTTCAAGTCTGGTTCAAAAGAACTCTGTTCTTCTCTGCCATTTTCAAGGTGAGCAAATTTTTAATTTAAACCTTTAATCTATTTATATGTGTTGACTGTGAGTAAACATAATTTTTAAAGAGTTTAAGTTATTTAAAAACAGTTCAAACTTCATTTATGAGCTGTTTGTATATGCTTCAGTTTATATATATGATTTGGTATGCTCTGCCTTCTCTGAAACTTGATACAGACTGTATTTTGGGTTAGAATACTCAAACTATCCTTATTTAAATCATTGTTAAGTTTTGATTTCTCAACAAGCATGATGATAAACTTCATATTTAGATTTTTAAAGGTTGGTTTAAACCATGTTTTATAAGTTATCATCACTGTATTATGTTTACAGGTATTCAACTAAGTTTGATGAAAAATAAATTGTTGAAAAATATTAATTCGAGATGATATATTGAATCTATACTACAATTCACGATTTTTAAAACAAAAATCAAGATTTCTAGATTAATATAGAAGGGGCAGTTCGTATATAAACAAAGTTTGCATTTCTACAAATTTCTGATGATTTAATCCATTATAAATGCTGAAATTTGTTATGTAGCTAGTTTAATCCTCCACGAATCCAAGAAAAATACTAAATAATTTTTCGAATGTATGGATTTGCCGTTCAAAGCCAAAATAGGGTTTAAGTTGGAGTTTTGCAGTGAGTAAGAAACAAGGTAATTTCACCACCTAGGAGTGATCGAGCTGCACGCGACAATGGGGGAGGGTAGTATGGGGTTCTGACGTGGTATGGCCGGAATCGTTGATTTTCTGGTGAACGATGTGATGAGAACGAAGCAAATTTTGTTGGGTATGTCGAGTTTCAGTTCGACGAAAGGGCGAGTTTTCGATTTCGAGTTTCTTTGGTCGAATTGAAACTCGATTTCGTGTTTGCATGAATTTTTCGACCTGCCGATGATCACGATGATCATCGAAGTGGCGGCGCCACGTCGTGCACGTGCACGACGTGTTTTGGGTATCAGGAGTTTTACAGTTTGGAAACTCGAGTTGGAACTCGAGAAATCGCACGCGTAACTTCATATGGAACTCGAGTTTACCTGTTGCTTAATTTAAGCTTGATTTTAACTTAAACAGAAAAGGAAAAAAAAGAAGAAGAAGAAGAGCAGGTATCTCGGGGAGGAGAGAAGGATCTCGGGGAAACTTCATGACGAACTCGAAGACGTGCTCGAGAATGATGAGAGTTGGGCTCGAAGTTTTTGAGGAATGAAGATACTCGAAGTTTTACTCGGGAAATTTTGTTTAAGGGCTCGGGTTGTTCTCGCATTTCCAGGCGGGTTTACTCGAAGATGAGATGTAACGCGAGGGGTCTTGGGAGGTTACTCGGGGAAGAATTGAAGTTAGCTCGGGTTTTTGTTTAATTTACTCGAGTATGTTTTAATTGATGGGTTTTACCCTAACAACTATGTTAACAGATTTTTAAAACAAAGCAGGAACAAGTTTTTAAAGTATGTTAATAAATAAATTTAATTTTCAAGGTTATTTAATAAGATTTTAAAGATAAGCGGTTTATCTTAAATAATGATTTCGATTGCCAATTAACCTTAAGGGTTTAAGTTAAATTTATATGACTTTGTTAATTTGTTAAAAATAAGATTTAAATGATGATTTTGAAATTAATTAAGATAAATGGGTTATCTTAAGATTCAAGGATTATAAATTTTTAAGTTAATAATAATTACTTAATTAAAGATTAATCAAGTAATGATTAAAGATTAATTTATTTGTTGGAGGATAATTAAATAATTGAAGATTAAGTATTTAATGATTAAAGGATAATTAGTACATGAATTAATTAAGGACAGTTAATTAATTTGATTAACTAATGATTTTGATCGATTAACAACTGATTAGAGATTTATGAATATTAATTAAAATTTATTAATGTTTAATTACTGTGAATGGTTAAAGATAATTAATATAAGTAATTAAAGGTAATTAATTACTCAAAGATAACTTCTTAACTAAAAGAAATTAAATAAATGATTAAATTGATTAAGTAAGTCGATTAATCAAATAATCAAAGGATTAATTAATGTAATTAATCAAGGACAATTACTAAAATGGTGAATTAAATAATTAAAGGTTAATTATTTAATAATTAAAGATTGATGAATTTTAATTAAAGGTTAATTGATTTATTATTAATGGTTAATTAATAAATGATTAAAGGATAATTAATTAAAATGGTTCGTAATTAATTAATGTTAATTAACCAAGATTAGTAATTTATTCATAAGTAATTAATCTGATTTAAATCTCTCAGATAATTAATTGATCTTACTTATGGATGTTTGGATTCTATTGAATGCCTTGATTGTTTGATATCCTTGATATATGATGCTTTGTGATACACCCTGATTTATGCTGTGATATGTGATTTATTATCTGTGATATTTATATATATCTGTGATCTGTGAGTAAAAGATAAGCGATATAGTTTATATCGTCTATCAACTATATTTCTGTATTCTGATATGTGATGATTCATTGTGTTGCACTATTGTGTGAAACCCCTGGACTACACTTTTACACACACAAATATGGATTTCACGTGGAAATCGGTTAAGTCACAGATAATGTAAATTTGATATTTTTGAAATTGAAATTTTAATTTCAATTGATTTTGAAATTAAAAATTCGGGTTTTAAAGTGAAAAGCTCTTGAAATGGAATTTCAAAGACAAAAATTATTTTGAATAACTTAATCGAGTTTTGAAAATTTAAATAATTTGATTTAAATTTGAATTCAAGTTTGGAATTGAATCCTATGATTTGAAACTAGGGATTGAAAATGTTATAAATGTGTTTATCTGAATTTAAACCATTTAAAAGTATAATTTTGAGAATTTGGATTTAACCCAAAGATTTTAACTCGTATGAATGAATCAGATTTTCTGAAATGAAACTATTTGTTTTCAAAAGAATAAAAGCTTTCAGATAAGCAATGAAATTCCAGTTTAATTAAAGGAATTTCAATATTGAAGTGAGAATGGTTTTCCAAGTTATGAATGAATTGTTTTGAAAAGCTATGATTTGAATCTGTTATCTTTAACAGATTTAAAATAATGATTGGTTTAAACCATTTGAAATGGGATTGTTTTGAAAGCTATAAGTTAAATCTTGATTTAAAGGTTTAGCGAGTTAATCAAATTGAAATGGAAATTGTTTTGGAAAATCTGTGAATGAATCTTTTATTTAAAAGATTAAAGTGTGGAAACTGTTTAAACCGTAAAGGTTGAATCTTTTTGTTTAAAGATTTAAAATGGTAATTTGTTAAACCATTTGAAAAGAAAGTTTTGGGTAATAAGTTGTGACTTAACTGAAATCCCAATATCCATATGTTTTTAAATATTACGCTCACTATTCGGTTTAGCCGGGAGAGGACCTTTGGGTCGTATAACCCATTCCGAATATGTGATACGTCGTAAATGGATCGCATTTGCTATATTACAGCATGATAGGGGGTTCTCGCTTCGCGGTTTGGTGGCGAACGGGAGACTCTTACCCCTACATGTCCCTGAGTGGGATGGGTTGGTTGTGACAGTCGAGAGGCTGGCCGTAAAAGTAAATGCGAGGTGCCAGTGTAAGCCACGGTGGGGCCGGGATGGTTGCAAAGCCTACCGGTTGTGACCGCTGTCTGTGAGTCGTTACATGTGGTATCAGAGCTAAGGTTGAATAGCTCAGGAGTATAACACGTTAAGTAGCTCATTAGAGATAGAGTGAAGTAAACTCTAGAATGAGTAATCTCTCAGATATCCGTTAGAAAGTCTCAGTAAATTCTCTTACTATCCACTGATAGTGAGTGTGAGTGTAAAAAGAGGATGAGATAGGGGACAAGGGAATACGACTGTAAATGGTCAATACTCTGTAACAACAAGGAAACAATCGAGAATGATGAGAGTTGGGCTCGAAGTTTTTGAGGAATGAAGATACTCGAAGTTTTACTCGGGAAATTTTGTTTAAGGGCTCGGGTTGTTCTCGCATTTCCAGGCGGGTTTACTCCAAGATGAGATGTAACGCGAGGGGTCTTGGGAGGTTACTCGGGGAAGAATTGAAGTTAGCTCGGGTTTTTGTTTAATTTACTCGAGTATGTTTTAATTGATGGGTTTTACCCTAACAACTATGTTAACAGATTTTTAAAACAAAGCAGGAACAAGTTTTTAAAGTATGTTAATAAATAAATTTAATTTTCAAGGTTATTTAATAAGATTTTAAAGATAAGCGGTTTATCTTAAATAATGATTTCGATTACCAATTAACCTTAAGGGTTTAAGTTAAATTTATATGACTTTGTTAATTTGTTAAAAATAAGATTTAAATGATGATTTTGAAATTAATTAAGATAAATGGGTTATCTTAAGATTCAAGGATTATAAATTTTTAAGTTAATAATAATTACTTAATTAAAGATTAATCAAGTAATGATTAAAGATTAATTTATTTGTTGGAGGATAATTAAATAATTGAAGATTAAGTATTTAATGATTAAAGGATAATTAGTACATGAATTAATTCAGGACAGTTAATTAATTTGATTAACTGATGATTTTGATCGATTAACAACTGATTAGAGATTTATGAATATTAATTAAAAGTTATTAATGTTTAATTACTATGAATGGTTAAAGATAATTAATATAAGTAATTAAAGGTAATTAATTACTCAAAGATAACTTCTTAACTAAAAGAAATTAAATAAATGATTAAATTGATTAAGTAAGTCGATTAATCAAATAATCAAAGGATTAATTAATGTAATTAATCAAGGACAATTACTAAAATGGTGAATTAAATAATTAAAGGTTAATTATTTAATAATTAAAGATTGATGAATTTTAATTAAAGGTTAATTGATTTATTATTAATGGTTAATTAATAAATGATTAAAGGATAATTAATTAAAATGGTTCGTAATTAATTAATGTTAATTAACCAAGATTAGTAATTTATTCATAAGTAATTAATCTGATTTAAATCTCTCAGATAATTAATTGATCTTACTTATGGATGTTTGGATTCTATTGAATGCCTTGATTGTTTGATATCCCTGATATATGATGCTTTGTGATACACCCTGATTTATGCTGTGATATGTGATTTATTATCTGTGATATTTATATATATCTGTGATCTGTGAGTAAAAGATAAGCGATATAGTTTATATCGTCTATCAACTATATTTCTGTATTCTGATATGTGATGATTCATTGTGTTGCACTACTGTGTGAAACCCCTGGACTACACTTTTACACACACAAATATGGATTTCACGTGGAAATCGGTTAAGTCACAGATAATGTAAATTTGATATTTTTGAAATTGAAATTTTAATTTCAATTGATTTTGAAATTAAAAATTTGGGTTTTAAAGTGAAAAGCTCTTGAAATGGAATTTCAAAGATAAAAATTATTTTGAATAACTTAATCGAGTTTTGAAAATTTAAATAATTTGATTTAAATTTGAATTCAAGTTTGGAATTGAATCCTATGATTTGAAACTAGGGATTGAAAATGTTATAAATGTGTTTATTTGAATTTAAACCATTTAAAAGTATAATTTTGAGAATTTGGATTTAACCCAAAGATTTTAACTCGTATGAATGAATCAGATTTTCTGAAATGAAACTATTTGTTTTCAAAAGAATAAAAGCTTTCAGATAAGCAATGAAATTCCAGTTTAATTAAAGGAATTTCAATATTGAAGTGAGAATGGTTTTCCAAGTTATGAATGAATTGTTTTGAAAAGCTATGATTTGAATCTGTTATCTTTAACAGATTTAAAATAATGATTGGTTTAAACCATTTGAAATGGGATTGTTTTGAAAGCTATAAGTTAAATCTTGATTTAAAGGTTTAGCGAGTTAATCAAATTGAAATGGAAATTGTTTTGGAAAATCTGTGAATGAATCTTTTATTTAAAAGATTAAAGTGTGGAAACTGTTTAAACCGTAAAGGTTGAATCTTTTTGTTTAAAGATTTAAAATGGTAATTTGTTAAACCATTTGAAAAGAAAGTTTTGGGTAATAAGTTGTGACTTAACTGAAATCCCAATATCCATATGTTTTTAAATATTACGTTCACTATTCGGTTTAGCCGGGAGAGGACCTTTGGGTCGTATAACCCATTCCGAATATGTGATACGTCGTATATGGATAGCATTTGAAGACCGGTGTTGAAGACCGGATATTTTTGAAAACGGAAGGATTACCGTCGAGTTACTCTGCATCGGCTGATCCCCGGTATAGAGGTTTATCATCCTTAGTGACGGGAAGTCCGGACGTGATTGGAAATTATCCGGATTTGCAAGGGCTTCGTGAGAAGTGCCTTCGGTTCTGTTCGATCCCGGAACAGACTTGTATGGATTGTATGTCTGACATTACACTTTGAGATATAAAGCCGATTTCTTTCAAATACATATCTGTTGGTGGCGGAGAATTTATTCTCTTAGCTTAACACCCTTCTTTGAGACGTACGAGCTCAGAGGTTATGTAGTTGAAATTTATCAGCGATATATCCCAATTTGGTAATGTGACATGCTAAGTGTTGCTGTGTGATGATCAGTGTTTGATCATTTGTGATATGATCATTTATTTGATCATTTATCTTTGTGATCATAGGTTGATCATCTGTTGACCCAAAGCGTGGCTTTTTGAAAAAGCGTAGCTTTGTGGACGAGACTTCGTCAGGACCTCACTACCCGGAAATGGTCGAAACAGGATCGTTGCGGCAAGGTTATGAGGGTCGCGCCCTTTAGGGTATGTCATTTCCTTCTGGAAAGGGGTGGTATTATGGTATGGAGCCCAGATACTTACTCATGTGGATACACTTTCTTTATGATGTGTGATGTTGGATATCGAGCGCTCGGATAAAGGTCCCAAAGGACCGGGTGATGACATATTCGTGAGTTACCTGTTACAGGGGTAACCCGGCCTTGTTTGGCAGAGAGCAGTTTGTCTCTCGGGGCGTCCCGCCAGAGGCGTTCCCATGCGGTGGAAGGAAGTTCCTTAGCCTGACCATTTGTTGGAAATCCATTTCTCCAATACGAACTTGTACGGTTTTAGTTGTAGAACCTGCCATTTACGTACGGTGGTCACCACTGTTTAGATGGTAGCTATAGTAGGCATACGATACTGGTCGTATGTTGGCTAAGATTAATATTATACTTTCGAAATGTTTTCTTCACTATGCACTAGTAATAATATCCAATGATTTGCGTAGTAAGCATCTTTGACTATCATAAGGAGAAATCTCCTCCAATTCTGCGTTTGCATTGTGTGTGTGGCGGGAGGTCTTATGGTAGTTTCATTTTCCAAAAGCATTGCGGATTTCAATGTTTAAAACCTTTTGTTATTGTTTAAAGATAAACTGTTTTTGTTGCTCACACCAGTCCCATGACTGATCCGGAGTTTATTGTTCCCTTCCTAAACTCTGGATGCTCATAATTTTCCACACGAGCAGTCTAGAGTTGGGTTTCTTTTCAGATATTCAGGTTTAGTAGATTATCTGGAGCTAGTTCATTCATCGGAGTTGCTTATCTTGGAGTTGTGGATTCATTCTTGTCTGAAGATCATTTTGGAGTTATCACTTCTATTGATATTGTTTCGCTGCTGTTGTTATCTTTTCTTTTCCGCTGCTATTTTTTGTATCTCTGATATTGTTGTATCATATTGATATCATTGTTGTATATCATTCTGGATATTGTATTCATTGGAGTTGTATATGACATCATTTATTTCTTTATTCCGCTGTGTTGTTTTACTTAATTGTGTTATAGCTCCGGGAAGCCAGATTCGGCGTTTGAATCTGCGGCATTTTGAGTACAATGTGAAGTACGGGTGCCGATTTTCGAAGGCCGAGTTTTTGGACTCTTACATGTGGTATCAGAGCTAAGGTTGAATAGCTCAGGAGTATAACACGTTAAGTAGCTCATTAGAGATAGAGTGAAGTAAACTCTAGAATGAGTAATCTCTCAGATGTCCGTTAGAAAGTCTCAGTAAATTCTCTTACTATCCACTGATAGTGAGTGTGAGTGTAAAAAGAGGATGAGATAGGGGACAAGGGAATACGACTGTAAATGGTCAATACTCTGTAACAACAAGGAAACAATCTTTTCTCTATCAATCTCTTTTGTTCAACATCTTTTCTCAATTCTTCCATGATTTCTGGTCGATCCAGAAAAGAAAAATTCGATATATTAAAATGGGACATAAACTCCAACTGAGCCAAAATTGTTTGTTTGGATGTATTGGTTGCCTTGGTTGCTTTGTTGCTATGGTTGATAGGTATACTTTAGTTTTAAACTAAAAGTTTTGAAATTGTATCGATATATCTATCTATTCTTTGGGACCCAGTATATTCTACGAATGGTTAGTTATCCTTTCGAACTAACCGATGTCACTGCATATTTCGTAGATCTGGATAACCTGAGAATTTTGTTAAGACAGATTCGTTCTTGTATCTGTTATTGATATTCTGATTTGGTAAGCCAAATACAGAACAGATGTTCAGTTGATGAAATATTCTTCATCTATCTTTGTGTCTCCTTGGTAATTTCGAGGACGAAATTCTTTTAAGGGGGGAAGTCTGTAACGACCCCGAATTTTAATCTATTTTAAATCAATAATTAAATTTATTTTTGAATAAAAATTTGTGAAATAGATGGTTAAAGAGATGCGAGTTTCCCCGATATCCAAGTATATCTGAATAAATCGTTTAAAAATTTAAATTATTGTATATATGAGAATATATATCTGTATTTGAACATATCTTACTAAATTGTTTAATTAATTAGTAATTAATATTGATTTAGTTAAGTTATGGATTAAGTGTGAATTATTGGAAATAATGTATTCGAATTAAAAAATTGGAATAGAAATATATACATAAATATAAGATAAACTATATAAAATATAAAGTAAACAAATTTGTAAAATTATAACAAACAAAATAAAAATAGAACTTTATTTGGTTTCAAAGAAGATAAGGCCAAAGCAAAATAAAAATATATTCAAATATAAGCAAGTGAAGAAGAAAAAAAAATCTGCCAGTAAACGAATAAATATAGGTATGTATGTAGTAGCTTACAAATACAAAGCTAGCTAAATAAACAAATGCATAAATAAGAAACAAAACAAAGTAAAAGTGTTCAAACAAATAAAATGCAAGTACAAAAACATATGCAGGTTAGTCAAAGTAAGAAATATAGATATAAGTATGTAAGCTTGTATAGGAAGACAAAGGAAAGTAATACCAAATCATTTCAGCCGAAGTAAACAAACCATTTAAATGCAAAGCAAGCAAACATATGAAGACACAAAGTACATGGCAATTAATGCCAATATCCTAAGTACACAACATAATATTTATCAGCCACCACAAAAATCTGCATAGCCTCCAAACGAAAAATATCACTTGTACAAACCCGTGTATCATCACCCTGTACAAATATTATTACCAGTAGACTCCATTTCCAGCCATCATCTTCATTTTATTTTCTTCATTCCATTCAAAACTGAGAAAAACAAAATGCAACATCTTTAAAACTCCAAACAAACCAACAAAACAACTTCAAGCCTGGAAATCATACAAACATTATCAACTTGCCTGGAAATCAATTCAAACGAGCAAGATTTCAGCTAGCTATTCATAGCCTGATTCATTTAAAAAGCCTGTTTCAAGTCTGGTTCAAAAGAACTCTGTTCTTCTCTGCCATTTTCAAGGTGAGCAAATTTTTAATTTAAACCTTTAATCTATTTATATGTGTTGACTGTGAGTAAACATAATTTTTAAAGAGTTTAAGTTATTTAAAAACAGTTCAAACTTCATTTATGAGCTGTTTGTATATGCTTCAGTTTATATATATGATTTGGTATGCTCTGCCTTCTCTGAAACTTGATACAGACTGTATTTTGGGTTAGAATACTCAAACTATCCTTATTTAAATCATTGTTAAGTTTTGATTTCTCAACAAGCATGATGATAAACTTCATATTTAGATTTTTAAAGGTTGGTTTAAACCATGTTTTATAAGTTATCATCACTGTATTATGTTTACAGGTATTCAACTAAGTTTGATGAAAAATAAATTGTTGAAAAATATTAATTCGAGATGATATATTGAATCTATACTACAATTCACGATTTTTAAAACAAAAATCAAGATTTCTAGATTAATATAGAAGGGGCAGTTCGTATATAAACAAAGTTTGCATTTCTACAAATTTCTGATGATTTAATCCATTATAAATGCTGAAATTTGTTATGTAGCTAGTTTAATCCTCCACGAATCCAAGAAAAATACTAAATAATTTTTCGAATGTATGGATTTGCCGTTCAAAGCCAAAATAGGGTTTAAGTTGGAGTTTTGCAGTGAGTAAGAAACAAGGTAATTTCACCACCTAGGAGTGATCGAGCTGCACGCGACAATGGGGGAGGGTAGTATGGGGTTCTGACGTGGTATGGCCGGAATCGTTGATTTTCTGGTGAACGATGTGATGAGAACGAAGCAAATTTTGTTGGGTATGTCGAGTTTCAGTTCGACGAAAGGGCGAGTTTTCGATTTCGAGTTTCTTTGGTCGAATTGAAACTCGATTTCGTGTTTGCATGAATTTTTCGACCTGCCGATGATCACGATGATCATCGAAGTGGCGGCGCCACGTCGTGCACGTGCACGACGTGTTTTGGGTATCAGGAGTTTTACAGTTTGGAAACTCGAGTTGGAACTCGAGAAATCGCACGCGTAACTTCATATGGAACTCGAGTTTACCTGTTGCTTAATTTAAGCTTGATTTTAACTTAAACAGAAAAGGAAAAAAAAGAAGAAGAAGAAGAGCAGGTATCTCGGGGAGGAGAGAAGGATCTCGGGGAAACTTCATGACGAACTCGAAGACGTGCTCGAGAATGATGAGAGTTGGGCTCGAAGTTTTTGAGGAATGAAGATACTCGAAGTTTTACTCGGGAAATTTTGTTTAAGGGCTCGGGTTGTTCTCGCATTTCCAGGCGGGTTTACTCGAAGATGAGATGTAACGCGAGGGGTCTTGGGAGGTTACTCGGGGAAGAATTGAAGTTAGCTCGGGTTTTTGTTTAATTTACTCGAGTATGTTTTAATTGATGGGTTTTACCCTAACAACTATGTTAACAGATTTTTAAAACAAAGCAGGAACAAGTTTTTAAAGTATGTTAATAAATAAATTTAATTTTCAAGGTTATTTAATAAGATTTTAAAGATAAGCGGTTTATCTTAAATAATGATTTCAATTACCAATTAACCTTAAGGGTTTAAGTTAAATTTATATGACTTTGTTAATTTGTTAAAAATAAGATTTAAATGATGATTTTGAAATTAATTAAGATAAATGGGTTATCTTAAGATTCAAGGATTATAAATTTTTAAGTTAATAATAATTACTTAATTAAAGATTAATCAAGTAATGATTAAAGATTAATTTATTTGTTGGAGGATAATTAAATAATTGAAGATTAAGTATTTAATGATTAAAGGATAATTAGTACATGAATTAATTAAGGACAGTTAATTAATTTGATTAACTAATGATTTTGATCGATTAACAACTGATTAGAGATTTATGAATATTAATTAAAAGTTATTAATGTTTAATTACTGTGAATGGTTAAAGATAATTAATATAAGTAATTAAAGGTAATTAATTACTCAAAGATAACTTCTTAACTAAAAGAAATTAAATAAATGATTAAATTGATTAAGTAAGTCGATTAATCAAATAATCAAAGGATTAATTAATGTAATTAATCAAGGACAATTACTAAAATGGTGAATTAAATAATTAAAGGTTAATTATTTAATAATTAAAGATTGATGAATTTTAATTAAAGGTTAATTGATTTATTATTAATGGTTAATTAATAAATGATTAAAGGATAATTAATTAAAATGGTTCGTAATTAATTAATGTTAATTAACCAAGATTAGTAATTTATTCATAAGTAATTAATCTGATTTAAATCTCTAAAATAATTAATTGATCTTACTTATGGATGTTTGGATTCTATTGAATGCCTTGATTGTTTGATATCCCTGATATATGATGCTTTGTGATACACCCTGATTTATGCTGTGATATGTTGTAACAACCCGCATATCTATCGATTTTATATTTAAATATTTTATCGTTAGTCGGATGTTAGTCCGAAAAGCTACTTTTTGCATACGGTCAAATTAGGACTCGAGACCACCCCCATTGAGTTCAAAATGACGTTTGCGATCTTTTTGAGTGTAAACTTCGATATGTTTGGAGATAGTGAAATTTTCGTCACTTTTCCCACTTGTGACTTTGGTTGGGACTGCACCTTCTTAACTCAGCCCAAACCCCCCTCTTCTCTTCATCACTTCATCAAACACTTCAAGCTTCTTCAAAAATGGTGAGGGGAAAGAGAAATTAAAATTCCAAGCTCAAGATCTTTAGTAAATTCAACATCAAACTCCGAATTCAAGGTGAAGAACATAGATTCAAGCTAGGGGTTGACTCTTGCTTCGTTCTTAAGCTCTCCAACATCAATTTCGTGGAAAAGGTGAGATTTTTGATCTCACATCTTGCCTATATCTATCTTGGACTGTTGGGAATGATCCCCTATTGTATTTGCATCAACATTTGCATTTGGTTTGGATTGGATTGGCGAAAAACTTCAATTTTCAGCGTTTTGGTGATTTTTCTGGCCTTAAGTCGTTTCTGGCCTTCGCTGAGTCGTCCACGAGTTAAGCCTAAGTCGTGAGTCGTTCACGAGTTAAGGGCTTAAGTCGCGCGCGTGCATTTCTGTTCGCCTGGCTTGAGTCGTTCACGAGTTAAAGGCCTGAGTCGTTCACGAGTTAAAGGCCTGAGTCGTTCACGAGTTAAAGGCTTGAGTCGTTCACGAGTTAAAGTGTTAAGTCGTTCTGGGTGTTCTGCCTTCGCTAGGTCTTTCGCGAGTTAAGTGATAAGTCGTAGCTCGTATTTGAGCTTAAGTCGTAGCTCGTATGGCTCTTAAGTCCTAGGTCGTTGGCTTTTAAACCGTTAAGTCGTATGACCTTAAGTCGTAGGTCGTCCCCGACCTAACTCCACTAGGTCGTTCCAGCCTTAGCTCGTAGCTCGAATAGAGGCTTAAGTCGTAAGTCGTTCGCAAGTTAGTACTTGGTCGTTTGACCTGTTTTTCCCTTAGGTCGTTCGACCTGTTCTTCTGCTAAGTCGCGTGGCATTCTCCACTTAGGTCGTATGACCTTATCCCTTAAGTCGTAAGTCGCTTGCCTCCCTTAAGTCGTAAGTCGTTCGCGAGTTAGTACTTGGTCGTTTGACCTGTTTTTCCCCTAGGTCGTTCGCGAGTTAGTACTTAGTCATTTTACATGTTCTTCAGCTAGGTTGCACGGCAGTCTTCCCTTAGGTCGTATGACCTACTTTTCCTTAGGACGCTTGACCAGCCTGCCTTCTCTAAGTCGTACCGTGACGGGGCGCTGCCCCGCACCCCGCCGTGGGCGCTGCCCCCTGGAACCCCGTATTACTCTGCGTAGGCAATCTTATCTGACAAAGCATTTATCAGAATTTCTACTTTGATGGTTTTGGGATTGACTTCTTTGGACTTTACTCACGTCTTCGAAAGTGAATTGATTTGTTCTACAATCGTTTTATGACTTGTCACTTTAAAGATATATGAAGGTTTCAATACTAATAGTAAATATCAAAACTCTTTCATCAAAGCGATTTCAACACTATTTTAAATATCTAAAGTTCGTTTTCTCAAACCGATTTTCAATCTACTAGTATATACAAGCCCTTACTTCACTCGAATGAGAAATCGACTTAAACGACTTAGTAAAACGAGTGGTATGAAACGCTTGCGTTCACTTCGTCGGTTAGCTCTTGGACTTGTTCGATTGAACCCTTTTCGTGACAATTTCCTAGTGAAGATTTACAGCTTGTTCGTAAATATTTAAGTTAAGCAAGTGGTTATGGGACATGAAGCTAAACTCATATATTTACTAGCTTGGTGTGATTGACACTTCTCGCTGATCATGATGATCATTTTATGATTTAGACTAGCAATTGTGCGATGTCTCTTTGTTTGCAAGGTAAGACTAGACCGCAATAGTGTGATTCCGACTCACACACATCTCTTTGTCCGCAAGGTTAGTCTAGGCCGCAGTAGTGTGATTCCGACTCACACATATCTTTATGTTTGCGAGGTTAGGCTAGACACCACTTGTGTGATTCCATTCACACATACCTTTCTGCTTTTTGGTTAGCCTAGGCCTCAATCAGTGTGATTCCGACTCACACATATGGGGTAGCTCCCCATGGTCTTCGGACCATCATGTGATAGGCCTCTTTCTCTTTTTATGATTTCTGGATTTCTTGTTTTGATTTCTGGATTTTTATGTCATTGACTTGTTATGAGTACAAGTTTAGGGTATGATGCCCTCTTTGGATCTTTGAGAAGATTCTTGTGATATTGATCATTTCTCATCGGTTGATCTCCTGTTGATCATCATTTTCATACTTATAGTAGTATGTCAGTATGGATATTATATGTTTATGCCATATCTTTTATTCTATATCATGTCATCTGATATTTATAGTTAGACTGATCCGTTTATTATTTTCTTAAATAATACTCGGGTCAGACCGAGATGTTACAGGTGCTTCTGCTTGACTTCCTTCCGGGATTTGCTACTCTGACTTTTGGCTGACTATTTAGTTTAGCAGTTTTTGTTGTATACACTTGAGATATGGACTCATAGTTGTATTCTTTTTGTATAGCACAGGTTGCTATTCTTTTGTATTATTGTGGAACTTTTTGACCACTACTCTGATGTACACTTTCATGTGTTAGTTATATATTCATATCTTCTTCCGCCTTTGTGATATGGATGTCTGTGACTGCTTTGTGTTATGTTTATTTCTATGTTTGTTTCCGAAGATTATTTTATAGCCACCGTGTGATAATCAATTACATGGATGGTCGCTCCTCAACAGCCTTATTCTCCGTGCTAGTTGACAGCACTACATCGTAGTGTCCTTGGCTAGCGTGGGTATTGAGGTGGGGCGTCACAGCTTGGTATCAGAGCCAAACTTCGGAACAATGTAGAATAACTTAACAAGGATCATCGTCCTAAGTCCACCTTAGGAGTTGTGTTTCAGGATTTTGTTCGAGTCTTCGAACCGACTTATCCTGTTTTCTTTATGATTCCTTATTTCATCATTCAAGATTGCTTGATGTTCATTGGTGAATAACCTTCTTCTTTCTCTTCTTTCTTTGAAAAGGAAGAGGATGTCAAGACCAGGCCGTCCCAGAGCTGGAACATCTGCTGCTGCTCCTCGAGATGGAGTTTTTATGACAACTCAACAGCTTCTTGAATTAGTGACGAATGCACAAGCAGCTGGAGCTAACCCGGAACCTACTCACCCAAAGTCGGGATTTGCACGGTTGTGCAGCGATTACACCAATTTGGGTGGGAAGCCCTTCAAAGGTTCCGAACCTATTATCGAGGTTCAAGCTTGGTTAAAATCATGTGATCGAATCTTCTCTCGCATGAACCTTGTCGATCTGCACCGTGTTCAAGTGGCTTCCAGTATGCTCCAAGAGAGAGCATTGGATTGGTATGAACTCCTTACATCCGAAATTAATGAAGCGGACCTCACCTGGGAGCACTTCCGGGAACGCTTCGAATCGAAATTCGTACCCGAGGCTGAAAAGGTAACTTTGGCTCGGCGATTTATTGACCGTGTTCAAGGTCAGGCTTCTGTGGCGGACTACGTCGCATCATTCGAATCCCTTTCCAAATATGGGGTCGAATATATAAATACTCCACTAAAGAAGAACCAGAGGTTCGTTTACGGCTTAAACAAAAGCCTCAAGAAGCCACTACTTTTGAAGTTAGAAGTTTCTTTCGACCAAATTGTAGATATCGCTCTTCGCCTTGAAGAGGCTGATAGAGAAAGTGATGTTGAAGTAGTAGCTTCCAAACCCAGCTTTAACAACAAAAAGAGGCCCAACAAATTTAAAGGCCCTTACCCCAACAAAAAGGGTAAGCAAGCGATTCCTTCTGCAAAGGCTCCTTCTCCTAATGACGCGAGATGCTTCAACTGTGGATCTGGGGATCATTATGCGAACAAATGTTCAAAGCCCAAATCTTGTCGCTACTGTAAAAGCCCAGATCATTTTATACATCAATGCCTCAAACGTGAAGGCAAGAAGGAGGGAAAGTTGAATGTGGCTAAAGCCCCTGGCAACACATCTCGTGGCCAAGGTATTTCTCATTCCATTCTTGATGGCATTATTTTATTTCATAATCAATCTATTAGAGTTCTCTTTGATACGGGTGCATCCCATTCTTTTATATCAAAGGAACTTGTAGACACTTTTTCCTTAAGTGTTACTGCATTAATGACTTCTTTAAGGATTGCGAATCCTGTTGGTGGTTCCGCAACTCTTAGTTTGCTTTGTAAAGATGTGGAGATTATTTTATGCGATTTTTCTTTCCTAGCCGATTTGCATGTTATGCGTTACTTAGGCTTTGGAATAATTTTGGGTATGGATTGGCTTACTCGTTATGAAGCTCATATCCTATGTCCTGAGCGGACTATTTATCTCCGACATCCGCAATCTGTTAACCAGATTTCTATTATTCTTAATGATTCGGATTCCGCTTTGGTTGCATCTTTATATTCTTTAAACCCTCGTGATGATGATAATGATGATGAGGAGGATGTCATTTCTCTTATTCGCGTCGTTCGTGAATTTTCCGACATCTTTGAGCCCGTTTTAGGACTTCCACCTAAGCAAGCAATTGAGTTCAAAATTAATCTTATATCTGGAGCTCAACCTGTTACCCGTCCTCCTTATCGCATGTCCAATAAGGAGAACGAAGAGATGCGCAAACAACTATCCGAGTTGGAGACGAAGCAACTTATTCGCTCTAGTTCCTCGCCTTGGGGAGCTTCAGCTATTTTCGTAAGTAAGTCCGATGGTACACTTAGGCTTTGCGTTGACTACCGCAAGCTTAATGATCTTACTATTAAGAATAGATATCCATTGCCTCGGATTGATGATCTGTTTGATCAACTTAGTGGGGCTAGAGTCTTTTCACAACTGGACTTGGCTACCGGTTTCCATCAGCTTCGTATTGTAGAGGATAGTATTCCTTTGACTTCGTTCCGTACGCGTTATGGATCTTATGAATGGCTAGTTATGCCATTCGGTTTAACGAATGCTCCGGCTTATTTCGTTGACCTTATGAATAGAGTTTTCAAAGATTTTCTCGATCGGTTTGTTCTCATCTTTATTGATGATATTCTTGTGTATTCTAAAACCGAGGAGGAACACGAAAAGCACCTTCGAATTGTATTGGAAACTCTTAGGAGCAATCAACTAAAAGCAAAATTTTCTAAATGCCATTTTTGGCAATCTAGTGTGAAATTTCTCGGTCATATCATTTCCGAATCCGGAATATCCGTGGATCCTTCAAAGATTGAAGCGATTCAAAATTGGAAGAGACCGGAGAGCGTGACTGAAATCCGTAGCTTTCTCGGATTGGCAGGTTATTACCGCCGTTTTATAAAAGACTTTTCTAAGATTGCCGTACCTCTTACTGGCTTAACAAAGAAAGGTGTTAAATACATTTGGTCAGACAAATGTGAATCTTCTTTTCAGAAATTAAAAGAACTCCTTTCTGATGCTCCTATTCTTATTATTCCCGAAGGGAATCAAGACTTTGTCGTTTACACCGATGCTAGTCGCGTTGGTTTGGGTGCCGTTCTTATGCAAAAAGAACGTGTTATTGCTTATGCTTCTAGGCAATTGAAGCCGGCTGAGACTAGATATGCCACACATGATTTAGAACTCGCAGCTATCGTTTTCGCCCTTCGAATTTGGCGACATTATCTTTTGGGAGAAAAGTTTATACTTTATACTGATCATAAGTCTTTGAAATATTTATTTTCTCAAAAGGAACTTAATTTGCGTCAACAGCGTTGGCTCGAATTTCTTGCCTCTTATGATCTTGACATTCTTTATACTCCCGGAAAGGGGAATCGTGTTGCCGACGCACTTAGTCGAAAACAACAAGCGGTTGTTTCCATGATGATATCTGAATGGAACGATCTCGAACTTTTATCCACTTGTGAAATTCGAGATCGCGTTTCCGATTTGTGTTCATCTCTTGTTTTATGTAGCCTTGAGGCTCGTCCTTCTTTATTAGACCGCATTCTTGAAGCTCAACAACTAGATCCTGAATTGGCTTTGCTTGGCCAAAATCTTAAGGATAAAACCGATATTGAAGGTTTGAAAGACTTTGATATCGACTTTCGTGGCGGCATTCGAAAATTTGGTAGACTTATCGTACCAAATATTAGTGATCTTCGTAGAGACGTTCTAGAAGATTCTCATCGTTCCAAGTATTCCATTCATCCCGGTAGCAGTAAAATGTACGTTGATATGAAGTGACTTTATTATTGGGAGGGAATGAAATCTGATATCGCTAACTTTGTTAAGTGTTGCATGACTTGCCAACTTGTTAAGGCTGAACATCAAAGGCCCGGTGGGTTATTGCAACCATTGGAGATTCCAGTATGGAAGTGGGATCAAATTTCCATGGATTTTATAGATGGCCTTCCCCGTTCTCGTTCGGGTCATAATAGCTTATGGGTGATTGTTGATAGACTTACTAAGTCTGCCCATTTTATTCCTGTTCGGTCGAACCGAACCGTTCCTCTTCTGGCCAAACTTTTTATTAAAGAAATTGTTAAACTGCATGGAGTTCCTTCTTCCATTGTTAGTGATCGGGATCCATTGTTTACTAGTGGATTCTGGAAGAGTCTTCAAAAAGCTTTGGGAACGAAGCTTAATTTTAGCACCGCTTATCACCCCCAGTCCGATGGACAAACTGAGCGTGTGAACCAAACACTTGAAGATCTTCTTCGTTCTTGTGTGCTTGATTTCGGTGGAAGTTGGGAAGATCATATTTCACTTGTTGAATTTTCCTATAATAACAGCTTCCAATCTAGTATTGGTATGGCTCCTTTCGAGGCACTCTATGGAAGGCCATGCCGATCTCCTTCTTGTTGGCTTGAGGCCGGTGAGAAACTGGTTTTAGGACCAGACTTTATTCGAGATTCCACAGAAAAGATTGAACTTATTCGACATAGGATGAAAGAAGCCCAGAGTAGACAAAAATCCTATGCCGATAACTGAAGAAGGAAATTAGAATTTTCTGTTGGTGATCTTGTATTTATTCGTGTTTCACCAATGAAGGGTGTTGTACGTTTCAGTCGATCGGGAAAGTTAGCGCCTCGATATATTGGGCCATTTCCTATCACTGAACGTATTGGTTCCATGGCTTATCGCCTTTCTTTACCGGCTCAGTTCTCTGCTATGCATGACGTGTTCCACGTATCTCAATTACGGAAGTGCCTTCGGGATTCCGATTCGATACTTGAGCCCGGTGTTGTGGAAGAGATTGAAGTTTCACCTAATTTAACTTATGAGCAGCATCCTGTTCGAATTATTGCTTCGGAGATCAAACGGCTTCGAAATAAAGATGTTCCGCTTGTTAAAGTTCAATGGTCCTCAAATCCTAAGGATTGCTCTTGGGAAACTAGAGAATTCATCGAGCGTACACATCCGGAATTGCTTTCTCCTGCTCTTTAAGGTAAACTTCTTAATCCCAATTTCTTTTTGTGTTAATATGCTTTTATGGTTGTTACTTTTATTTCCATCATGTATATTGCGAGGACGCAATTTCTTTAAGGAGGGGAGTCTGTAACAACCCGCATATCTATCGATTTTATATTTAAATATTTTATCGTTAGTCGGATGTTAGTCCGAAAAGCTACTTTTTGCATACGGTCAAATTAGGACTCGAGACCACCCCCATTGAGTTCAAAATGACGTTTGCGATCTTTTTGAGTGTAAACTTCGATATGTTTGGAGATAGTGAAATTTTCGTCACTTTTCCCACTTGTGACTTTGGTTGGGACTGCACCTTCTTAACTCAGCCCAAACCCCCCTCTTCTCTTCATCACTTCATCAAACACTTCAAGCTTCTTCAAAAATGGTGAGGGGAAAGAGAAATTAAAATTCCAAGCTCAAGATCTTTAGTAAATTCAACATCAAACTCCGAATTCAAGGTGAAGAACATAGATTCAAGCTAGGGGTTGACTCTTGCTTCGTTCTTAAGCTCTCCAACATCAATTTCGTGGAAAAGGTGAGATTTTTGATCTCACATCTTGCCTATATCTATCTTGGACTGTTGGGAATGATCCCCTATTGTATTTGCATCAACATTTGCATTTGGTTTGGATTGGATTGGCGAAAAACTTCAATTTTCAGCGTTTTGGTGATTTTTCTGGCCTTAAGTCGTTTCTGGCCTTCGCTGAGTCGTCCACGAGTTAAGCCTAAGTCGTGAGTCGTTCACGAGTTAAGGGCTTAAGTCGCGCGCGTGCATTTCTGTTCGCCTGGCTTGAGTCGTTCACGAGTTAAAGGCCTGAGTCGTTCACGAGTTAAAGGCCTGAGTCGTTCACGAGTTAAAGGCCTGAGTCGTTCACGAGTTAAAGGCCTGAGTCGTTCTGGGTGTTCTGCCTTCGCTAGGTCTTTCGCGAGTTAAGTGATAAGTCGTAGCTCGTATTTGAGCTTAAGTCGTAGCTCGTATGGCTCTTAAGTCCTAGGTCGTTGGCTTTTAAACCGTTAAGTCGTATGACCTTAAGTCGTAGGTCGTCCCCGACCTAACTCCACTAGGTCGTTCCAGCCTTAGCTCGTAGCTCGAATAGAGGCTTAAGTCGTAAGTCGTTCGCAAGTTAGTACTTGGTCGTTTGACCTGTTTTTCCCTTAGGTCGTTCGACCTGTTCTTCTGCTAAGTCGCGTGGCATTCTCCACTTAGGTCGTATGACCTTATCCCTTAAGTCGTAAGTCGCTTGCCTCCCTTAAGTCGTAAGTCGTTCGCGAGTTAGTACTTGGTCGTTTGACCTGTTTTTCCCCTAGGTCGTTCGCGAGTTAGTACTTAGTCATTTTACCTGTTCTTCAGCTAGGTTGCACGGCAGTCTTCCCTTAGGTCGTATGACCTACTTTTCCTTAGGACGCTTGACCAGCCTGCCTTCTCTAAGTCGTACCGTGACGGGGCGCTGCCCCGCACCCCGCCGTGGGCGCTGCCCCCTGGAACCCCGTATTACTCTGCGTAGGCAATCTTATCTGACAAAGCATTTATCAGAATTTCTACTTTGATGGTTTTGGGATTGACTTCTTTGGACTTTACTCACGTCTTCGAACGTGAATTGATTTGTTCTACAATCGTTTTATGACTTGTCACTTTAAAGATATATGAAGGTTTCAATACTAATAGTAAATATCAAAACTCTTTCATCAAAGCGATTTCAACACTATTTTAAATATCTAAAGTTCGTTTTCTCAAACCGATTTTCAATCTACTAGTATATACAAGCCCTTACTTCACTCGAATGAGAAATCGACTTAAACGACTTAGTAAAACGAGTGGTATGAAACGCTTGCGTTCACTTCGTCGGTTAGCTCTTGGACTTGTTCGATTGAACCCTTTTCGTGACAATTTCCTAGTGAAGATTTACAGCTTGTTCGTAAATATTTAAGTTAAGCAAGTGGTTATGGGACATGAAGCTAAACTCATATATTTACTAGCTTGGTGTGATTGACACTTCTCGCTGATCATGATGATCATTTTATGATTTAGACTAGCAATTGTGCGATGTCTCTTTGTTTGCAAGGTAAGACTAGACCGCAATAGTGTGATTCCGACTCACACACATCTCTTTGTCCGCAAGGTTAGTCTAGGCCGCAGTAGTGTGATTCCGACTCACACATATCTTTATGTTTGCGAGGTTAGGCTAGACACCACTTGTGTGATTCCATTCACACATACCTTTCTGCTTTTTGGTTAGCCTAGGCCTCAATCAGTGTGATTCCGACTCACACATATGGGGTAGCTCCCCATGGTCTTCGGACCATCATGTGATAGGCCTCTTTCTCTTTTTATGATTTCTGGATTTCTTGTTTTGATTTCTGGATTTTTATGTCATTGACTTGTTATGAGTACAAGTTTAGGGTATGATGCCCTCTTTGGATCTTTGAGAAGATTCTTGTGATATTGATCATTTCTCATCGGTTGATCTCCTGTTGATCATCATTTTCATACTTATAGTAGTATGTCAGTATGGATATTATATGTTTATGCCATATCTTTTATTCTATATCATGTCATCTGATATTTATAGTTAGACTGATCCGTTTATTATTTTCTTAAATAATACTCGGGTCAGACCGAGATGTTACAGGTGCTTCTGCTTGACTTCCTTCCGGGATTTGCTACTCTGACTTTTGGCTGACTATTTAGTTTAGCAGTTTTTGTTGTATACACTTGAGATATGGACTCATAGTTGTATTCTTTTTGTATAGCACAGGTTGCTATTCTTTTGTATTATTGTGGAACTTTTTGACCACTACTCTGATGTACACTTTCATGTGTTAGTTATATATTCATATCTTCTTCCGCCTTTGTGATATGGATGTCTGTGACTGCTTTGTGTTATGTTTATTTCTATGTTTGTTTCCGAAGATTATTTTATAGCCACCGTGTGATAATCAATTACATGGATGGTCGCTCCTCAACAGCCTTATTCTCCGTGCTAGTTGACAGCACTACATCGTAGTGTCCTTGGCTAGCGTGGGTATTGAGGTGGGGCGTCACATATGTGATTTATTATCTGTGATATTTATATATATCTGTGATCTGTGAGTAAAAGATAAGCGATATAGTTTATATCGTCTATCAACTATATTTCTGTATTCTGATATGTGATGATTCATTGTGTTGCACTATTGTGTGAAACCCCTGGACTACACTTTTACACACACAAATATGGATTTCACGTGGAAATCGGTTAAGTCACAGATAATGTAAATTTGATATTTTTGAAATTGAAATTTTAATTTCAATTGATTTTGAAATTAAAAATTCGGGTTTTAAAGTGAAAAGCTCTTGAAATGGAATTTCAAAGATAAAAATTATTTTGAATAACTTAATCGAGTTTTGAAAATTTAAATAATTTGATTTAAATTTGAATTCAAGTTTGGAATTGAATCCTATGATTTGAAACTAGGGATTGAAAATGTTATAAATGTGTTTATCTGAATTTAAACCATTTAAAAGTATAATTTTGAGAATTTGGATTTAACCCAAAGATTTTAACTCGTATGAATGAATCAGATTTTCTGAAATGAAACTATTTGTTTTCAAAAGAATAAAAGCTTTCAGATAAGCAATGAAATTCCAATTTAATTAAAGGAATTTCAATATTGAAGTGAGAATGGTTTTCCAAGTTATGAATGAATTGTTTTGAAAAGCTATGATTTGAATCTGTTATCTTTAACAGATTTAAAATAATGATTGGTTTAAACCATTTGAAATGGGATTGTTTTGAAAGCTATAAGTTAAATCTTGATTTAAAGGTTTAGCGAGTTAATCAAATTGAAATGGAAATTGTTTTGGAAAATCTGTGAATGAATCTTTTATTTAAAAGATTAAAGTGTGGAAACTGTTTAAACCGTAAAGGTTGAATCTTTTTGTTTAAAGATTTAAAATGGTAATTTGTTAAACCATTTGAAAAGAAAGTTTTGGGTAATAAGTTGTGACTTAACTGAAATCCCAATATCCATATGTTTTTAAATATTACGCTCACTATTCGGTTTAGCCGGGAGAGGACCTTTGGGTCGTATAACCCATTCCGAATATGTGATACGTCGTATATGGATAGCATTTGAAGACCGGTGTTGAAGACCGGATATTTTTGAAAACGGAAGGATTACCGTCGAGTTACTCTGCATCGGCTGATCCCCGGTATAGAGGTTTATCATCCTTAGTGACGGGAAGTCCGGACGTGATTGGAAATTATCCGGATTTGCAAGGGCTTCGTGAGAAGTGCCTTCGGTTCTGTTCGATCCCGGAACAGACTTGTATGGATTGTATGTCTGACATTACACTTTGAGATATAAAGCCGATTTCTTTCAAATACATATCTGTTGGTGGCGGAGAATTTATTCTCTTAGCTTAACACCCTTCTCTGAGACGTACGAGCTCAGAGGTTATGTAGTTGAAATTTATCAGCGATATATCCCAATTTGGTAATGTGACATGCTAAGTGTTGCTGTGTGATGATCAGTGTTTGATCATTTGTGATATGATCATTTATTTGATCATTTATCTTTGTGATCATAGGTTGATCATCTGTTGACCCAAAGCGTGGCTTTTTGAAAAAGCGTAGCTTTGTGGACGAGACTTCGTCAGGACCTCACTACCCGGAAATGGTCGAAACAGGATCGTTGCGGCAAGGTTATGAGGGTCGCGCCCTTTAGGGTATGTCATTTCCTTCTGGAAAGGGGTGGTATTATGGTATGGAGCCCAGATACTTACTCATGTGGATACACTTTCTTTATGATGTGTGATGTTGGATATCGAGCGCTCGGATAAAGGTCCCAAAGGACCGGGTGATGACATATTCGTGAGTTACCTGTTACAGGGGTAACCCGGCCTTGTTTGGCAGAGAGCAGTTTGTCTCTCGGGGCGTCCCGCCAGAGGCGTTCCCATGCGGCGGAAGGAAGTTCCTTAGCCTGACCATTTGTTGGAAATCCATTTCTCCAATACGAACTTGTACGGTTTTAGTTGTAGAACCTGCCATTTACGTACGGTGGTCACCACTGTTTAGATGGTAGCTATAGTAGGCATACGATACTGGTCGTATGTTGGCTAAGATTAATATTATACTTTCGAAATGTTTTCTTCACTATGCACTAGTAATAATATCCAATGATTTGCGTAGTAAGCATCTTTGACTATCATAAGGAGAAATCTCCTCCAATTCTGCGTTTGCATTGTGTGTGTGGCGGGAGGTCTTATGGTAGTTTCATTTTCCAAAAGCATTGCGGATTTCAATGTTTAAAACCTTTTGTTATTGTTTAAAGATAAACTGTTTTTGTTGCTCACACCAGTCCCATGACTGATCCGGAGTTTATTGTTCCCTTCCTAAACTCTGGATGCTCATAATTTTCCACACGAGCAGTCTAGAGTTGGGTTTCTTTTCAGATATTCAGGTTTAGTAGATTATCTGGAGCTAGTTCATTCATCGGAGTTGCTTATCTTGGAGTTGTGGATTCATTCTTGTCTGAAGATCATTTTGGAGTTATCAATTCTATTGATATTGTTTCGCTGCTGTTGTTATCTTTTCTTTTCCGCTGCTATTTTTTGTATCTCTGATATTGTTGTATCATATTGATATCATTGTTGTATATCATTCTGGATATTGTATTCATTGGAGTTGTATATGACATCATTGATTTCTTTATTCCGCTGTGTTGTTTTACTTAATTGTGTTATAGCTCCGGGAAGCCAGATTCGGCGTTTGAATCTGCGGCATTTTGAGTACAATGTGAAGTACGGGTGCCGATTTTCGAAGGCCGAGTTTTTGGACTCTTACAGGTTGTCTTGTTTGGGACTGTCCAGTAAGGGATGGTTCCGGCTTTGTGTTGCAGGGGGTCGGGGGTTATCCTCGGTACGGTGATCTAGGCCACGTACTGTGACGGGCGGTACCCCGGTAGCCCTGCCATTGTATGGAATCCAATCTCCAATAAGCGCCCTCGGATTTGATTGTATTACCCACTTGTTGGCTGGTATGCTAGAATTTAATCATGTAACAATTTCAGCTATTTCTTATTTACTTGAAAACCCTAGACCTATTATAATATCATAGAATTTCCTATCAAATGTTTGGTTAGCGTAAGGTAAAAACTTTTCCATGTTTATGTGTGGGAAGTCTTACGTGATACCTTTTGTTTTCAAAGGATTTTCAAAGTTAAGCAACTTTAACCTGTTACTCACACCAGACCCATGTCTGACCCGGAGTTTATTCTGTTTTTCTTAAACTCTTGGGTACTCAAATTTTTACGAGTAGCCAAGGGATTCAGGTTAGCTTTGACGAATTGTGGAGGAGCAATGGAGCAAGAGGCTTTAGCGTTATAGATATATAGTTTTCCGCTATGTTGGTATCTCTGTGTAGTTTCTCTATGTTGTATTTGAGTTGTAATAACTAGATAGGTGTTTATAACTGTCTAGTACGTGATGTATTATCTGTGTAACTCTGATTGATGTTGTATATTATGTAATACTTATGTGATTTATATAATTTATTCGTTCCGCTGTTGAGATTCTGATGTCGTTTCTTCTTTCTTCTCTATCTTTTCTCTTTTCTATCCCTTTCTTTCTTCATCATGATACGACTTTCTGGTGATAGAAAGTTGGGTCGTGCCAGACATGATGCTTATACTATGCGCCTCATTCAGTCTTTCTCATCTGAGTCCCGTGACGAGGAATTGCGGGATTATTCGATTGATTCTCACGGTTGCCTTCGTCTGAAGAACCGTATAGTTGTGCCTTCTGGTTCAGCACTTAGGCATGACATACTTGATGATTGTCATTGCACTAAGTATACCATACATCCGGGTAGCAGTAAGATGCATGCGGATATGCATCGCCTTTATTATTGGGATGGTATGAAGCGGGATATTGCAAGTTATGTAAGCAATTGCATGACTTGTCAGCTTGTCAAGGCCGAGCATCAGCGGCCATCCGGTCTTCATCGGCCTCTTGAGGTTCCACAGTGGAAGTGGGACTAGGTATCGATGGACTTCGTTGACGGCCTACCACGTTCGATGTAACGACCCTGAAATTCCGACCCAATTTTAAAAATTTTAGAACCGTTATTTTAATATAAAATGTAAAACTTACATAAGATTTCAATTAACGTCCAAACTTTGTTTCTAAATTGCGCCTAGATGATTGTAGATATGGGTAAAGTTTCGTCGGAAAATACCGCAGTAAACTTCGTGCGCGTTTTACTACACATCAGTTCATTTAAAACGTGTAAAAATTTCATCTTCCGAACCTAAATATTTTTACATAGAAAAATTCTAAATCATATTCTGACAAAGGCGTCATTTTTCGTTTTTCAAAATTTGGATATATTTAGCTCCGTCGATCTTATTCTTCGGTGTTTTGCTGCATTCCCCGTAAATGGAAATTTCAAATATTCACAAACGATTTCCGTTACCGTTCAAACTTCACATTTGGAATGCGCCTAGATAGACATAGGCGTACGCCAGATTTCGTCGAAAAATATTGTAGTAAATTTCGCTCGTCAAATTTACATATTAGTCTTAATTTTATGTATAAATTTTCTATCGTCCGAACTCAAATATTTTTCGCATTGTTGCATAAGAAAAATATTCTGATCATGACGGCGCAGTTCGTTTCGTCAAATTTCGCTTTTAATTACTAGTTAAAATGTTCACTCGTGCAAATGGTTCAATAAGATTGACCACTTCGCAAACAATGTCAAACCACCAATATCTTCATACCGTTGTGTCCGCCTCGTCGCGCCGATCAAAACGGTATATTTGTTTGTGTCAATTGGAGTTCGGCGTTGCAAGCTATTAATTGGTTAACGGAGTACAAACTGGTCTGTTACGCCATACAAATCGGTACCCTACTTTTTCCCGCTCAGAATTCAAATGGCCCTTCGGAAACCCAATAGCCACTGTGGAAAATCATCATTTGATTTGCACGGGGACTCTAAATTTCTCTTTATAAATCTGCTACCCTCTCCCTTCATTTATTGCTCTGCATCAGTTCACTTCGCTTCAGAAGAAAGAAAATAGGTACGTGACTATTTGTTTTCTCTCCTCCCTTTCTACGCTCTGTACATGCTTCTTCTTCTTTTTCTATTTTATTTTTTTTTACTTCCCATGCCAGCTCCAACTGCCACCCCCTCCGCCACAGCCACTCGCCCCGCCCCATGCAACTGCCACCCCACCACCACGTCCACCAGCAGCCACCTGCACCCCACTGCCGCCCTGCACCCAGCCCGCCACCACTGCCACTCGCCTGCCCATGCCACCCCACCACCTCTCCCTTCGCCTGCACGCACCACCCACCCACGTCCCAGCCTCCTCCGCCCACTACCGGCCTCCACCCCAGCACTCGAGCCTCCCTCCACACCAGCCCACCCCACACCAGCCTTCCCCACCGCCTGTCACCCAACAGCCCAGCCAGCTCTCCGCCCCACTGCCGTACCCCAGCGCCCAGACCCCCCACCCAGCCCCTGCCTCCGCCTGCACCCACCACCCGCGTCACGCCCAGCACGCACCACCCAGCCTCCGCCTGCACGCACGCGTCAACCCCCACTGCCCGCCTCGTCCCCACCAGGCCACCCCATCGCCACTGCAGCCCCTGCTCCGTCCAGACCCACCCTCCGTCCTGCTCGCGCCACGGTAGCCCACCACCGACCGCCTCCGAATCACAGACCAGCCGAACCCGAACCCGCCAACCATCGCGACATCCCCTGCCGCCATCACTGCTGTGCCGCGCCTTGGCTGCCTGTGTTTAGTGCACTTCAGTTGCATATGAATATATGCATGAAACTGTTAATTATATGCTTAGAATAGTTGCTTACGTACAGTGTTTTACTGGTTTGCAGCTGCTGATCCGGGATCTCAGTCCTAGGCTTTATCCGGCTTGTTGAATCTATCTCGCTTCATCGTTGGTATGGTTTATATATATTCAATCGATATATATATATGGCAATAAACAAATTATTGATAAATTATTTGTTTGAGTGCAGTTTGTGTTCATTTAGCGTCGTGCCTATTAGAATCTATTTTGTCTATTTTTCTTCGTGCCGCGCCATCTTCTCCAACCACGCAAGGTGAATATTTTATTCATGACTCAATCTATTATGCTATGATAATCAAGTGATAAATTGTTGTTAATATTAAATTGGATATTAATTTGTTAGTTGTTAAAATTTGGTTGAAATAAACTGTTAAGTTTTAAAAATTTGACGCCATGTATTGTTTAAATATGTTGAACTGTAATACGATGTTAATTAGGGTAAATAATAGTGACACTAAAATTGATAAGTACGATTGATGTAGAAATTTGATAAACGGACACCAAGTAAAAATCTTAATGTAATAATCTTTAATCCGTAGGATTCTAGGAATAATTGTATTAATTTGCATCATAACAAATGTAAGTTAATATGGTTATTTCGGGATTATTTGAATAAATTGTTAATTTGTTATGTATGGTTGCTATTGCTTGTTTATTTACTTTGACACCATCCCAGTTATCACACTGCAAGTTCCCTTTGCTATGCCTTGTTTTATATTGAATGATATCGGGTTGAAATGATAAATACCCACTTAAATAACTTGGCCTAGGATAGACAATTAAAAATAAGAAACCCGATTGGTCAACAAAAATTATTCTGAAATTGAAATCTATTTGAAACTAAGAAATGAACTTAATAATTTGTTTGGAAATCAAGTGACGACTTAATGGATTTAATTGAAATAAATAAATGGATTTAATTGAAATAAATTAATGGATTTAATTAAAATAAATTAATGGATTAATTGGAATAAATTAACGGATTTAATTAAAACGGATTAATAAAGCTATTTAATTAAAGAAAAATGAATTGGCAAATTTGATTGAAATAAGATTTAAAACTAGTGAGTTTTAGAATTTAATAATTTAATTTATTAGATTGGTAGATTCAGATTTGAACTAAGTTTAAATTAAATAGATTTGAACTTGTTATAAATAATAATTTAGATTTATGAAATTTTGACTTAAAATGGAATACGAAACTAACTAAAGTTTTATGGATTAAATTTAGCGACAATTTAAAGGTAAATGATTTTAAATCTAATGAAATTGATTTAATCAAATTTAAGACTATATTTAATGTAACGATGAATGTAAATATGAATTGAGATAAATAGAATTTGATTTAACGATTCGAACTTAGTTAACCGGTAAATTTGAATTAATTGATTTTGAACTAAATTTAATAAGTGAGTTATTAAATTGAACTTGAATACTTAATTATATTGTTAATTCAAATGTTTGGACTACAGATTTCATTTGGAAATATGATTTTAAATATCCGAAATAAATTGAATCGTGAAATGTCAAATTTTGGAAGTTAAATTTGCACCTTGACTTTCGGACTTTGATTTGTTTTAAACGTTAAGTTAACCGACCATTGGGTAATAAATACGTAGTTATTAAAGAGACCGGGATCGGATATGGACATACTCTCTGTCGATACCGAAAACCACTTTAATAACTATTACACGCGAAGTGTTGATCCAGAATGAAGTGGATGGTTTGGTGAACGCGTTGACTGAAGAAAGAGAACGATATTGGACGACCCCTGACATGACTAAAATAGGAGCCGCGCCGGGCCATTGAGGTTCGCTACCTCTAGCGGATGCACTTCTTCGATACCATATCTATTACTTTGTGATTCGATTTGGGTGCACCCCTTGATTTGGGAGTGTTGTTTCGCGGTGTTGAGGTAGTAGCTGCTATGCTCAACATCAGTCCGGATCACGCAACTACTAGTATCCTAGTTGGTATCGCCTCATGTACCTTGTCATACTGATTATCCTATTCGCGACCACTACGTTTTGATTTGTACCTTAGTATATGGATTGCCCTCTGGTGACTTCCGGTTTTGGGAAACTACGGTCTTGTATATGCTTTTGGGAATAAAATGTGTTAAGGGGATTATGGTAACGCCTTAACACTATTTTAATATCGTACTTGACTAATTAGACATTATCTATCTATCGTATTCTGTTGTATATATATAGATAGTTTTATCGGATCCTTAGAGAGGTTATTTTATCCATCTTTAAGTTATGAACTATTCCCTTGCACTTGGTTTAATTGCATAAGATTTTGAGTCCTGACTCGAGTGTTTCTTTTTGCATATGCTCGGGTCAGTCTGAAGCTATCCAGTTGCTGATCAAGGTTGGATGAAGATGCTGAAGGCTTAGCATTTATCTTTATCAGTCTATTTTCTATTCTTGTATTGATGTCCTAGTCTGTTGGACATTTTTGGTATTTGTCACTTGATATTAAGACATTGTTGTATATTATATAGTGGCTTCATGAACTGCTATTATGACGATGTATTTTCCGCTGCATTATTCTGTGACTGTTCTGTGTCTGTGATGTTGTATTGATTCTCATTTACATTTATGTATTTATAATCCCATAATGATTCGTGTTTTGTATTATTTAAGTTGACATGTGAGGATTATTGTCGACTTAAATGGTACAAATATACGGGTTGTTACAGTTGGTATCAGAGCTTCGGTTTCCCTAAAACCTTAGTTTGGGATTATATATAAACTCATTAGAGATAGGGTAGCAATACCCTAGAATGAGGAGAATCGATTCAATATCCAAACCCTTTCATTTCAAACTTCTTTGATTCGCTGATTAGACTTCCTTAAAAATTCTATGATTTTCTATCCTTTGGCTTTAACAATCTCTTTGGTATTTCAGGATGGGTACCAGAGGAAACCATAGAGGAGGAAGGGGCCATGGTCCTGCCCAGGCTGCACCTATCGCTCCAGCTCCTGTCAAATTCACCATTCTTAGTAAGGAGTATACACAGTTGGGAGGGATTAAGTTTTCTGGATCCGAGAACATTATTGAGGCTCAGCAATGGCTTAAAGGCTTAGAGAAGATATTTTCTGGTCTGGAGATCACTGATGCTCAGAAGCGTCAGCTTGCTGCCTGGCAACTTCAGGATGCCGCGCAAGATTGGTGGGAATCAGTTACTTCTCATATCGAGGAGAACACCATCACTTGGGCCCAGTTTAGGTATAAAATTGTTTGGATTTCGTAGTCTAAAAATTCTTCTCTTTAACTTGGAATGTTATTCATCTTGCCTATCTTTTAATTAGGGATACTTTCTCGGCACAATGGATGCCAGCTGCTGGGAAAACCCAACTTTATAGAGCTTTCATGGATCTTAAGCAAGGTAGTATGACCTTTTCGGAGTACGAGAGGAAATTCAATGAACTCTCCAAGTTCGGCCCGGAATTGATTGATACACCGCTTCTAAAGAACAAGAAGTTCATTTTGGGAGCTAGACCAGAGTATTATGACTTGCTTACTGGCCACACTCACTGCACCTTCACAGAGCTTGTTGACTATGCTCTTAGATATGAGGCAAAGCCTAGGGGACCTACTGCCAAGGCCACTCCCACTCAGCCCTCCTCTAGCCAGCCCGGGAAGAGGAAGATGAACTTTGATCAACAAAAGAAAGCTTGGCAGAAGACTACAGGATTGGGATATGCTCAAAAAAGCCCAATCGACCTTGCTAACATCACTTGCTTCAAATGCGATAAGAAGGGCCATTATGCTAATAGTTGTCCATCTACCGGAGCTGCTGTTGCACCACCTTCTACGACTAGGAAAGATTTATGCTATGTCTGCCTCCAGCCGGGCCATTTCAAGAAAGAGTGCCCAATGTATAAGCGTGGAAAACCATCTGGAGTATTTGCTATCACCACTCCTACACCGCCTGCTCAGGATGACCAAGGTACCTTACGAAGTACTTTTTCATTACATGATTTACCTATTAGGGTATTGTTCGATACTGGTGCTTCTCGTAGCTTCATATCTATTGATCTTTGCAATAAGCTCAACTTGAAACCTACTCTTGCTACTACTTCCTTATGCATCTCCAACCCTATTGGAGGACCCGCCAACCTCAGTAGAATTTGTAAAGAGGTTGTGCTCTTGTATGGGAGATATCGATTCACTTGGGATTTTTATGTACTTGGCTTCGCAGCATTTGACATCTTGTTAGGTGCTGATTGGTTAAGGAAATTCGATGTTGTTATTTCTTGCAAGGCCCGTTCTGTTTCTCTAGTCAATGACAAGGGCCTACCGCTTGTCATTGAATGCAAATCACCGCAGAAATATGCCGGAAACTTCATATTCTCTCTTGATGCTCACCCGGATGATCTTAGTACTACTCCTATTGTTCAGAAATTTCCCGATGTATTTGGAGAGGTCAACTCCTTACCGCCTAAACGGAAATCGATTTCCGCATTGACCTTATTCCTGGAGCTACTCCCGTAGTTCTCCCTCACAGAAGGATGGCTCCTAAAGAAAAATCTGAACTTAAAACTCAAATTGATGATCTATTCGCTAGGGGTTTGATTAGGAGAAGTTGTTCTGAATGGGGCGCCGTAGTTGTATTTGTCACCAAGTCGGATGGGTCTCTTCGCATGTGTGTTGATTACAGGGAGCTGAAAAAACGCACTCTCAAGAACCGCTATCCGATGCCTCACATCAATGATTTATTCGATCAGCTCCATGGAGCTAAAGTTTTCTCCCAACTTGATCTTGCCACTGGGTTCCACCAACTCAGAGTAGCAGAAGATAGTATTCATAAGACAGCTTTCCGTACCGAGAACGGATTCTATGAATGGTTGGTTATGCCATTCGGTTTGACCAACGCACCTGCTTATTTCGTCGACTTGATGAATCGAGTCTTCCGTGATGTGCTTAACAAGTTTGTTCTTGTTTTCATTGATGATATTCTCGTTTTCTCCAAAGACGAGAAGGAGCACGAGACACACCTTGCTTATGTTCTGAAAACTCTCCGAAATCATCAACTTAAGGCCAAATTCTCTAAATGCCACTTCTGGCGAGACGAAGTGAGATTCCTGGGCCACATAGTTTCTGAAAATGGGATTTCGGTCGATCCAGCTAAGATCGCCGTAATCAATGTAAGTTCTATCCTATTCGTTATTTCTATTCAATTCCTCTTATCCCTTTCTAATTTGAAATTTATCTACAGGATTGGGAGACTCCCAAAACTCCTACTGATATCTGTAGCTTCTTGGGCTTGGCCGGTTATTATCGTAGATTTATTGAGCACTTTGCCTGGATTTCTGCCCCACTCACTGCTTTAACCCGAAAGGATGTCAAGTTTATTTGGAGTGAGAAGTGTGAATCGGCTTTTAATAAGTTGAAGTGTAAGTTAACTTCAGCCCCAGTTCTTGCGGTAATCGATGGAAGTGAAGAATTAACTGTCTATACAGATGCTTGCCGAGAAGGTTTAGGCGCTGTTCTTATGCAAAGCGGAAAGGTTATTGCTTACGCTGGCCGCCAGTTGAAGATCCATGAAGTAAACTATGCAACTCATGATCTAGAGCTTCTTGCAGTTGTATTTGCTTTGAAACTGTGGAGGCATCATCTTTTGGGAATTAAATTTGAATTATTCACCGATCATAAGTCCTTGAGATATATCTTTTCTCAGAAGGATTTGAACCAGAGACAAGTCCGATGGCTCGAATTCTTAGCTGCATATGATCTCGATATCAATTATACTCCTGGGAAAGCAAATGTTGTAGCTGATGCTTTGAGCCGTAGCAAAGCATTGTCATGTTGTAATCTTGTAGAAGGCATGCTATTTCAGCTTGTTATCTCCCCATCTCTTATGGATCGCATCAAGGACAAACAATATGAGGACACCTTGCTCTATCGCATGAAGGAGTTAGTTCTTGGTAGAGTTGGAAATACCGACAGTAAAGTGGGAGCATAGATAGATAGTAATGGAGTTCTGAGGATTGACAACCGTATTTGCGTTCCCAATGTCGATGGATTGAGACAAGAAGTGCTTAGAGAAAACCATCAGTCATCACTTTCATTTCATCCGGGCGTCACTAAGATGTACCGAAATATGAAGCGTTTATATTGGTGGAGTGGGATGAAGAGGGATATTTCTATATATGTCAGTAGATGCACCACTTGCCAACAAGTTAAGGCCGACCACCAGAAGTCTGCAGGGTTACTTCAACCCCTAGAGATTCCGTGTTGGAAATGGGATCAGATTTCTATGGACTTCATTGATGGATTACCGAGGACTAGAAAAGGTAACGAGAGTATATGGGTGATTGTTGATAGGTTGACAAAATCTACTCACTTTATTCCTGTTAAGACCACTCGTACTGCTTTGAGTTTGGCCGAGATATATATGAGAGAGATTGTTAGACTTCATGGAGTTCGATATAGTATTGTGTGCGATAGAGACCCTTTATTCACTAGTAAATTCTGGAAGGCATTTCAGGACGTCTTGGGCACTAAACTGAATCTGAACACAGCTTATCATCCTCAAACAGATGGCCAAACTGAAAGGGTGAATCGGATTTTGGAGGATCTGCTCCGTGCGTGCATTATTAATTTCGGTGGATCTTGGGAAGACCATCTCCATTTGGTTGAATTCACTTATAATAACAGTTATCAGGTAAATAAAAATTTCAAATTGAATAAGTAAATTTGAATTGAAATTTAACCACCTTTATATTCAGGCAAGTATCGATATGGCACCGTTCGAAGCTTTATATGGACGGCCATGCAAATCGCCAGCTTGTTGGATTGAGCCTGGTGATCGATTAATTCTTGGCCCGGATATGATTATAGAAGCATCCGAGAAGGTTAATGAAATCAGAAGAAAGATGAAGACCGCACAGGATAGACAGAAAAGCTTTGCTGATAGGCGTAGAAGAGATTTAGAATTCCTGATTGGGGATAAGGTATTCCTTAAGGTATCACCCTTAAAGAATGTTATTCGATTTGGTCGTAGAGGGAAGCTCGCTCCTAGATTTGTTGGACCATTCACTATCACTGAGAGAATTGGTACACTAGCCTACAGAGTTGCACTACCGGAGAAGTTTGAGGGCGTGCACAACGTCTTCCATATTTCACATCTTCGGAAAGTTGTACACGATCCATCCATGACCATTCCTATTGCTCAGTTAGATGAGGTTGATATTGAGCCGGATTTGACTATAGAGAGGAGACCACTTCGTATTATTGATAGGGATACCAAGCAACTTAGAAGGAAGTCGGTTAGCCTAGTCAAAGTCCAATGGAGTCCCGATGATCGTGATTGCACTTGGGAAACCGAGGAGAGTATCCGGGATTCTAATCCAGAATTGTTTGTCGAAGGTAAATCCCATTCTTTACTCTTTACTATATTCAATAATCTATTCTGAATCCATTGTATCTCTGTTATCTGTTCTTCCACTCTTTACTTTGTTCCTTTTCGAGGCCGAAAAGTCTTGAGTAGGGGAGAATGTAACGACCCTGAAATTCCGACCCAATTTTAAAAATTTTAGAACCGTTATTTTAATATAAAATGTAAAACTTACATAAGATTTCAATCAACGTCCAAACTTTGTTTCTAAATTGCACCTAGATGATTGTAGATATGGGTAAAGTTTCGTCGGAAAATACCACAGTAAACTTCGTGCGCGTTTTACTGCACATCAGTTCATTTAAAACGTGTAAAAATTTCATCTTCCGAACCTAAATATTTTTACATAGAAAAATTCTAAATCATTTTCTGACAAAGGCGTCATTTTTCGTTTTTCAAAATTCGGATATATTTAGCTCCGTCGATCTTATTCTTCGGTGTTTTGCTGCATTCCCCGTAAATGGAAATTTCAAATATTCACAAACGATTTCCGTTACCGTTCAAACTTCACATTTGGAATGCGTCTAGATAGACATAGGCGTACGCCAGATTTCGTCGAAAAATATTGTAGTAAATTTCGCTCGTCAAATTTACATATTAGTCTTAATTTTATGTATAAATTTTCTATCGTCCGAACTCAAATATTTTTCGCATTGTTGCATAAGAAAAATATTCCGATCATGACGGCGCAGTTCGTTTCGTCAAACTTCGCTTTTAATTACTAGTTAAAATGTTCACTCGTGCAAATGGTTCAATAAGATTGACCACTTCGCAAACAATGTCAAACCACCAATATCTTCATACCGTTGTGTCCGCCTCGTCGCGCTGATCAAAACAGTATATTTGTTTGTGTTAATCGGAGTTCGGCGTTGCAAGCTATTAATTGGTTAACGGAGTACAAACTGGTCTGTTACGCCATACAAACCGGTACCCTACTTTTTCCCGCTCAGAATTCAAATGGCCCTTCGGAAACCCAATAGCCACTGTAGCAAATCATCATTTGATTTGCACGGGGACTCTAAATTTCTCTTTATAAATCTGCTACCCTCTCCCTTCATTTATTGCTCTGCATCAGTTCACTTCGCTTCAGAAGAAAGAAAATAGGTACGTGACTATTTGTTTTCTCTCCTCCCTTTCTACGCTCTGTACATGCTTCTTCTTCTTTTTCTATTTTATTTTTTTTTACTTCCCATGCCAACTCCAACTGCCACCCCCTCCGCCACAGCCACTCGCCCCGCCCCATGCAACTGCCACCCCACCACCACGTCCACCAGCAGCCACCTGCACCCCACTGCCGCCTGCACCCAGCCCGCCACCACTGCCACTCGCCTACCCATGCCACCCCACCACCTCTCCCTTCGCCTGCACGCACCACCCACCCACGTCCCAGCCTCCTCCGCCCACTACCGGCCTCCGCCCCAGCACTCGAGCCTCCCTCCGCACCAGCCCACCCCACACCAGCCTTCCCCACCGCCTGTCACCCAACAGCCCAGCCAGCTCTCCGCCCCACTGCCGTACCCCAGCGCCCAGACCCCCCACCCAGCCCCTGCCTCCGCCTGCACCCACCACCCGCGTCACGCCCAGCACGCACCACCCAGCCTCCGCCTGCACGCACGCGTCAACCCCCACTGCCCGCCTCGTCCCCACCAGGCCACCCCATCGCCACTGCAGCCCCTGCTCCGCCCAGACCCACCCTCCGTCCTGCTCGCGCCACGGCAGCCCACCACCGACCGCCTCCGAATCCCAGACCAGCCGAACCCGAACCCGCCAACCATCGCGACATCCCCTGCCGCCGTCACTGCTGTGCCGCGCCTTGGCTGCCTGTGTTTAGTGCACTTCAGTTGCATATGAATATATGCATGAAACTGTTAATTATATGCTTAGAATAGTTGCTTACGTACAATGTTTTACTGGTTTGCAGCTGCTGATCCGGGATCTCAGTCCTAGGCTTTATCCGGCTTGTTGAATCTATCTCGCTTCATCGTTGGTATGGTTTATATATATTCAATCGATATATATATGGCAATAAACAAATTATTGATAAATTATTTGTTTGAGTGCAGTTTGTGTTCATTTAGCGTCGTGCCTATTAGAATCTATTTTGTCTATTTTTCTTCGTTCCGCGTCATCTTCTCCAACCACGCAAGGTGAATATTTTATTCACGACTCAATCTATTATGCTATGATAATCAAGTGATAAATTATTGTTAATATTAAATTGGATATTAAATTGTTAGTTGTTAAAATTTGGTTGAAATAAACTATTAAGTTTTAAAAATTTGACGCCATGTATTGTTTAAATATGTTGAACTGTAATACGATGTTAATTAGGGTAAATAATAGTGACATTAAAATTGATAAGTACGATTGATGTAGAAATTTGATAAACGGACACCAAGTAAAAATCTTAATGTAATAATCTTTAATCCGTAGGATTCTAGGAATAATTGTATTAATTTGCATCATAACAAATGTAAGTTAATATGGTTATTTCGGGATTATTTGAATAAATTGTTAATTTGTTATGTATGGTTGCTATTGCTTGTTTATTTACTTTGACACCATCCCAGTTATCACACTGTAAGTTCCCTTTGCTAGGCCTTGTTTTATATTGAATGATATCGGGTTGAAATGATAAATACCCACTTAAATAACTTGGCCTAGGATAGACAATTAAAAATAAGAAACCCGATTGGTCAACAAAAATTATTTTGAAATTGAAATCTATTTGAAACTAAGAAATGAACTTAATAATTTGTTTGGAAATCAAGTGACGACTTAATGGATTTAATTGAAATAAATAAATGGATTTAATTGAATTAAATTAATGGATTTAATTAAAATAAATTAATGGATTAATTGAAATAAATTAATGGATTTAATTGAAACGGATTAATAAATCTATTTAATTAAAGAAAAATGAATTGGCAAATTTGATTGAAATAAGATTTAAAACAAGTGAGTTTTAGAATTTAATAATTTAATTTATTAGATTGGTAGATTCAGATTTGAACTAAGTTTAAATTAAATAGATCTGAACTTGTTATAAATAATAATTTAGATTTAGGAAATTTTGACTTAAAATGGAATACGAAACTAACTAAAGTTTTATGGATTAAATTTAGCGACAATTTAAAGGTAAATGATTTTAAATCTAATGAAATTGATTTAATCAAATTTAAGACTATATTTAATCTAACGATGAATGTAAATATGAATTGAGATAAATAGAATTTGATTTAACGATTCGAACTTAGTTAACCGGTAAATTTGAATTAATTGATTTTGAACTAAATTTAATAAGTGAGTTATTAAATTGAACTTGAATACTTAATTATATTGTTAATTCAAATGTTTGGACTACAGATTTCATTTGGAAATATGATTTTAAATATCCGAAATAAATTGAATCGTGAAATGTCAAATTTTGGAAGTTAAATTTGCACCTTGACTTTCGGACTTTGATTTGTTTTAAACGTTAAGTTAACCGACCATTGGGTAATAAATACGTAGTTATTAAAGAGACCGGGATCGGATATGGACATACTCTCCGTCGATACCGAAAACCACTTTAATAACTATTACACGCGAAGTGTTGATCCAGAATGAAGTGGATGGTTTGGTGAACGCGTTGACTGAAGAAAGAGAACGATATTGGACGACCCCTGACATGACTAAAACAGGAGCCGCGCCGGGCCATTGAGGTTCGCTACCTCTAGCGGACGCACTTCTTCGATACCATATCTATTACTTTGTGATTCGATTTGGGTGCACCCCTTGATTTGGGAGTGTTGTTTCGCGGTGTTGAGGTAGTAGCTGCTATGCTCAACATCAGTCCGGATCACGCAACTACTAGTATCCTAGTTGGTATCGCCTCATGTACCTTGTCATACTGATTATCCTATTCGCGACCACTACGTTTTGATTTGTACCTTAGTATATGGATTGCCCTCTGGTGACTTCCGGTTTTGGGGAAACTACGGTCTTGTATATGCTTTTGGGAATAAAATGTGTTAAGGGGATTATGGTAACGCCTTAACACTATTTTAATATCGTACTTGACTAATTAGACATTATCTATCTATCGTATTCTGTTGTGTATATATAGATAGTTTTATCGGATCCTTAGAGATGTTATTTTATCCATCTTTAAGTTATGAACTATTCCCTTGCACTTGGTTTAATTGCATAAGATTTTGAGTCCTGACTTGAGTGTATCTTTTTGCATATGCTCGGGTCAGTCTGAAGCTATCCAGTTGCTGATCAAGGTTGGTTGAAGATGCTGAAGGCTTAGCATTTATCTTTATCAGTCTATTTTCTATTCCTGTATTGATGTCCTAGTCTGTTGGACATTTTTGGTATTTGTCACTTGATATTAAGACATTGTTGTATATTATATAGTGGCTTCATGAACTGCTATTATGACGATGTATTTTCCGCTGCATTATTCTATGACTGTTCTGTGTTTGTGATGTTGTATTGATTCTCATTTACATTTATGTATTTATAATCCCATAATGATTCGTGTTTTGTATTATTTAAGTTGACATGTGAGGATTATTGTCGACTTAAATGGTACAAATATACGGGTTGTTACATTCGAGGTTTGGTCATTCTAGCATTTGGGTTATCGTGGATCGTCTTACTAAATCCGCACATTTCATCCGTATTAAATCTAATAGGAATGCTCCTCTTTTGGCTAAGCTCTACATTAAAGAAGTCGTGCGATTACATGGTGTTCCATCTTCGATTTTATGTGATCATGATCCCTTATTTACCAGCCATTTCTGGACCAGTTTTCAGCAAGCTTTGGGTACAAAGCTTAATCTTTCTACAGCTTATCATCCCCAGTCTGATGGACAGACTGAGAGGGTGAATCGCATTCTTGAAGATCTTCTCCGTGCATGTATTCTTGATTTTAGTGGTTCATGGGAGGATCATCTTCCATTAGTAGAGTTCTCCTATAATAATAGCTTCCAATCCAGTATCGGTATGGCTCCATTCGAGGCACTATATGGAAGACCATGTCGTTCTCCTTCTTGTTGGTTAGAATCTGGCGAGAAGCTTATACTCGGTCCTGATTCAATTCGTGATTCTTCGGAGAAGATATCCCTTCTTAGACAGAGAATGAAGGAGGCACAGAGTCACTAGAAATCCTACGCGGACAACCGTAGGAAGCTTCTTGAGTTCTCCATTGGTGATCTTGTATTTATCCGTGTATCTCCAATAAAGGGAGTAATGCGCTTTAGCTCCACAGGGAAATTGGCTCCTCGCTTTATAGGACCATTTTCGATTACCGAGCAACTTCGGAAATACATTCAAGATCCTAATTCTGTTATTGATCCATCCGAGCAACTTGAGCTTGAGATCTCACCGAGCCTATCCACTGTTCAGCAGCCTATTCGTGTACTTGATTCGGAGGTGAGGCGCCTTCGAAGCAAGAACGTTCCTCTTGTAAAGATTCAATGGTCGGAGAATCCCAATGATTGCACTTGGGAAACCAGAGAATCTATCGAGCGTTCTTTTCCGGGCTTTCTATCCTCACTTGATAATGGTGAGAATTATTATCTCAAGCTATTTCTGTAACAACCCGGAGTTTTATAACAATTAATTATCGTCATTGGACGATTATTATTGTTAGCTATTTGTTGTCGGGGGTTTGTAATCGGGTTTAAATTGTGTTAAATAATTTGTTAAATGTTGATGGGCTTTTGAAATTGAACCTAGCCCATGTTTTATTTTGTTGCCGTGATAGTTATCAATGCCCGTTCATTCTCCCCGATCCATTCATTTATCTAATACCCTAAGCAAACAAAAGAAAAAAAAAGAATGGCAACATCGTTCGTTCCTCCTCTTTGCGAAATTAGGGCTTCGATAAATGGAGGCTGCCGACTTCAAATTCTCGATCGAAGATTCTGTGGCCACCGAGCTTGTTCGCGGCTGCTTCTTCTTCGAAAAAAGGTGAGTAATTTTAATTACTCACATCTAGTCAAATCTCAAGTTGTAGGGTTTGAATCCCCTTATTTTCGTTCGTCTGACATTTATTTAAATTCGTCGATAATTTATCTCGACCACTTGATTTCGATTTTCGTATGGATGTTGGAGATGATTTCTGACTTTGGCAATTTCGTATATTTTGTGATTTGATACCCTCGGCTTGTTTTGATGTCGTGATTGCCACGGCTTTGGTTTGAAAACGTTCGATTTTTCTGTTGACATTCTGGTTTGACTTGATCATAACTGCTCCTTCTCTATCTTTGATTTGTGGTAGCATTTTGGCTTCGGCCTCCTTGTGCTTTGCGAACTCAAGTTGGGTTTTGTTGATGGTTGCCGTGGTTATCAAATATTCGAATTTGATTTTATCGATGTTGTTTTGTTCGACTTTGGCTATACTGTTCACTGCCTCTGGTGATTGTAGACACTTTGTGCTCGACTCTGACCATTTGTGTTTACTGCCCATTGCTATTATGTGTATTTACTGTTGAACTTGGATTGGATTTGGGGTCTTGTGTCATTGTTGTAGTTTTGTGTACATTGTGATCTGGTATCACTGACTTTGAGTTGTTTCGAGCATTTTTGTTTTGTTGATTTGAGTTGCATTTTTATGATGGGCACCGGCTTTAACTTTGATTTGTTGTCCCATTGCTTTGGCATGGTTATTCGGTAGCATACTCGTCTTCGACTATGCATTTTCTTTGCGTATTGACTTCGGTCATTGCTTGAACTATTTTGATTTCGGCATTGTCTTGATTTGGAACTGCTGCTTCGATTATCTCTGTAGCATAATTATTTCATAGCTATCTGGCTTGACTTGAATTTGCTTGATCACATGCTAACGTATGTATTGTGATTTTGGTCGAGTCTAGTGTTTGAATTTTGTCTGCACTTCCAGTATATGTCTGAAGCACTTTTGTAAAGTCTGGTTCAGTCTGACCAGTGAAGTGTTGCATTGTTCCATGTATTTGTGTAGTCTGGTCTACATTATGTGTGCACTTGAGTGTTGCTTGGAGTCTTTACTGGTGCACGTTGTTTGTGCATGTCATTTGAACTTGTTTCATTAGTGATGTACTATACATTCACCATTCTCATGAACTTGTTTCATTAGTGATGTATTGTACATTCACTATTCTCACTTGTTGTTGTTGTTTGCACTGCACTTGAGTTTGATTGCTGTTGTTCATCTTGTAGTATGGTTTGCTGTTGTACATTCATGTGTACATTCTGAATTGTGCAGTCTTTGACTTGTATACTGGTCAGTTCTGGTTGAAGTTGTTTTGAACATGGATTCACTTCTAATCGGATGCTGAGGCTTTGCCTTTGTGATCTTCACTATACACGTGTGTTTGGTCATTGCATTTGGTCTGGTTCCATGCTTTGTGTACTTTGGTATTTGCAGTTACACTTCATCACTGATCTGCTTTGCCTTTGTGCAATTACCCTGGTTGTAGTAGAGTGTTTCACTAGTCTACCTGATCCTATTGTCTCTTTGAAATGTGCATTCTGATGCTTTTATTTGGTCTGACCTGACCTTCACTTGAGTCAAGCTGTGCTTGCCGTTGGAGTTCCATCAGGTACATGAGTTGGTTCAACACCTTTTTTATTGTTGCTTGGGTATTGAACTGTTTCATGCTTCATGCGAGCCTTTGTGCTTGTGCACTGACATTGGTCTAACCATTCTTCGTTTCAGATCTGTGCATATCTTCTGGTATGCTCGGAGTCTCTGTTCGACCATGTTGATTGTAATTGGTCTAGACATTGTTGTATTGTGACTTGTACATTGATTTGTACATTGAGTTGAATCCAGGTTAATCGCTCGGATTTGACCTTGTGCTGATTCTTATTTTATCACTGTAGTGGCGAGGCAGTGCACGCGTGCGTGTACTGCAGCCACACAGAATTGGCGTTTTAATTGGTATTTCAATTGTTTGTATTGTTATGCGTTCAATTCAATATTTGAAATTATATTTTGATTTGGTTTGATTTGATCATTTGAGATTGTCTAATTATCTATTTGATAATTAGTTTATGAGTTTCTAATTATTTATTAAATAATTGAATTTGGTTGTTAATTGCTGTTTAGGCAATTCTGTGGTTTCCATATTATCTTCATCGATAATCCTTTCTTTATCTTGTTGATGATTTGAATTTGCTGATTTGTTGTTTAACACTATTTAGTGTTATATCTACCGTTAACCGTTTTCCTTGTTAAAGGATTGGATAGACGAGATTTCTGTGACTGTCGTCTATTTGCTATTTAATTATTATTGCTTCTGTGCATTAATAACTGACTTTGAATTAGACTGGCCCGTGTATTATTTTCTTTTGAATTTAATACTCAGGTCAGACCGAGTTATTTCAGGTTGTTGATATCTTGCTGTGGGTTGCTGCTTGAGCTATGAAGTCTTTTCATATCTTTTGAAGTAGTCTTCGTCATTTTGTAGGAGTCGGTGTACCTGATTTAGGTTGATATGTATTCATGTATATTATTCGATAATGTACTTGTATATATAACTTCCAGAGTCGACAGTTGTAGTTGTATCATATGTACTGTGTCAAATGTATTGTAACTGACATTAGTTATATATATATATATGAGACTTTTATTATATGTGTTCCGCATTTAGCTTATCTGTGTTATTATTATATATATTGTCCTAAACTATTATGAACTATCGTAGTTCGTTTTATACTAGAATTAGGTATGTCGATGGGAGTAAATAAATAAGAGATGAAAAATAAAAATATATACCACTCCTATCGAGGTAACCAATACTAGTGTAAGGCCCAACTACGGATGGCCGCTCCTATCCAGCCTTATTCTTCGTAATAACAGACAGTATTTCTTTTAATACTCTTTGTTATTGTGAGCATAGAGGTGGGGCGTCACAGTTGGTATTAGAGCTTGGGGTATATGGACATAATATAAAACATAACTTAGATGGAACATGTGTTACAACTATTTGTCAATGTTTTTAGTTGTGCTTTGAGTCAAAACTAAAGTTTTGAAATTATGATGAAATTTTTAAATATCTTTATTTAAAAATAAAAGTGAAACTGTATTTTGATGATTGAATAATTTGTGTTCTATTTATCAGAGTGCGCAGCGGAAACAGTGAGACTGTCTTCGCTGAATACAGCTGATAACCTTTTTGATTTAAAAATCAAAATATGAAATTGAAATAAATTTCATTTGTTGTTTACATAGCTGGGTTTATTTTGTTTCTTTGAAAATTTCGAATCCGATTTGAGGATTCGAAGCGATTGCAGTTATGTGAATTTGTTGAGATTTTTGCTGTTTTGAATTATCTTCATTGAAGATACATTCGAATGATTTCTTTATTCATTTTGTAATACGTGCAAATTTGAGTTGCACGTTACTGCATTAATTTTACGTTGAACCAATGTTTGGTTTAAACGTATTTTGTTGCCGTTATCTTTATAACGGGATTTTTATATCGATGCTAAATTTTTGAAGCACGGTGTTTTGTGACATTTTTAATGAATGAAAATTCACTGGTGTTATATTTTGATGTAAATTATTTTGATGAGATTCTGACGCATAAAAATTACTGTCGCTTTGACTTCAGTAATCGTCAGATTTTAAAGTGGATTTTCAAGCGGTTATTCCGCAAAGATGATTTTGAGATCCGATTTTACGTTGTTTTGGGAAGTACAATTTCCTTTTCGAAATTGCTACTGATATTACTGTTTTAATCACGTGTTCTGAAAAAAAATTTAAAATTTTTACAGTTTGAGCTTTCAAAAGAATGAGGAAGCGATTTAAACGTTTCAGCAAAATTGAGGACTATGAACCCTCACTTTTACTGTTTCGCTTAATTCCGGACTTGTCCATTTGAGAACGTAAAATGTTATTTATTTAAAATATAAAATTTTTACAGTTTTCGCTTTCAAAAGAATGAGGAAGCGATTTAAACGATTCAGCAAAATCGAGGACTATGAACCCTTTCTTTTACTGATTCGCTTAATTCCGTACTTGTCCGTTTGAGAATGTAAAATGTCATTTTTACAAAATACACAATTTGCACTTTCAAGGAAACGATGAAGAGAATCAAACGATTTAGTAAAACACGTGGTATGGGACATATGCGTTTGCTATTTCGGTTAATTCCAGACTCGTTAATTGAAACATCTGTTGTTTGATGATTCTGATGATTTTGTGTGCTTTCGAGCCACTATGTTGGACCTTCGGGTCATCTGTTGGACCTTCGGTTCATATGTTGGGCTTTCGGGCCACTCTGCTGGACCTTCGGGTCATATGATGGACCTTCGGGTCAAATACCAGTACTAGACCTTCGGGTCACTCTACGGACCTTCGGGTCATCTGATGGGCGCCAAAATTTAATAGTACTTGGTAGGCTTCGGCCATATGAGATGCACGTGCGGCGTAGCTAAAACTCGCCATCTTATGGGATCGATCCACCTTTTATGTTGATTTTCTAGAGTATCTTAATTGATTTCTAGATATTTGTTGTTTCTAATTATCTGCAGGTAATTAGATATTTGTTGTTATGAGATTTAATTATCGTATTGATAATTAGATATTTGCTGTTATGATTATCGTATCGATAATTAGATATTTGTTGTTATGAGATTTAGTTATCGTATCGATAATTAGATATTTGCTGTTATGAGATTTAATTATCGTATCAATAATTAGATATTTGCTATTATGAGATTTCTGATTATCGTTTTTGATAATTGGATATTTGTTGATTTGAGATTTCTGATTATCGTTTGTGATAATTAGATATTTGTTGATTTGATTTCTGATTATCGTTTTTGATAATTAGATATTTGTTGTTTCTGATTATCGTTTTTGATAATTGGATATTTGTTGATTTGAGATTTCTGAGTATCGTTTGTGATAATTAGATATTTGTTGATTTGATTTCTGATTATCATTTTTGATAATTAGATATTTGTTGTTTCTGATTATCGTTTTTGATAATTGGATATTTGTTGATTTGAGATTTTTGATTATCGTTTGTGATAATTAGATATTTGTTGATTTGATTTCTGATTATCGTTTTTGATAATTAGATATTTGTTGTTTCTGATTATTGTTTTTGATAATTGGATATTTGTTGATTTGAGATTTCTGATTATCGTTTGTGATAATTAGATATTTGTTGATTTGATTTCTGATTATCGTTTTTGATAATTAGATATTTGTTGTTTCTGATTATCGTTTATGATAATTGGATATTTGTTGATTTGAGATTTCTGATTATCGTTTGTGATAATTAGATATTTGTTGATTTGATTTCTGATTATCGTTTTTGATAATTAGATATTTGTTGTTTCTGATTATCGTTTTTGATAATTGGATATTTGTTGATTTGAGATTTCTGATTATTGTTTGTGATAATTAGATATTTGTTGATTTGATTTCTAATTATCGTTTTTGATAATTAGATATTTGTTGTTTCTGATTATCGTTTTTGATAATTGGATATTTATTGATTTGAGATTTCTGATTATCGTTTGTGATAATTAGATATTTGTTGATTTGATTTCTGATTATCGTTTTTGATAATTAGATATTTGTTGTTTTTGATTATCGTTTTTGATAATTGGATATTTGTTGATTTGAGATTTCTGATTATCGTTTATGATAATTAGATATTTGTTGATTTGATTTCTGATTATCGTTTTTGATAATTAGATATTTGTTGTTTCTGACTATCGTTTTTGATAATTAGATATTTGAGATTTTCTAGTCTCTAATTGATTCTAGATTATGTTGATTTTATTGAATTGCTATTTTCTATCTATCTCTGTTGATAGTTAGAGTTTGCTGATTATGAAGTTTGTGTTTTCTAGTTAATTGTTGGATAACTAGATATTTGCAGTTTTGCGAATTGTGATTTGTGTTTTCTAATTATCTTTGTTGATAATTAGATTTTGCTGTTTTCTAATTATCGTATCGATAATTAGATATTGCTATTTTGAAATTTCTGTATTCGAATTATCTAATTGATAATTGAATATTGCTGATAATTGCATTTATTCAGTTTTGTCGCTTTCTGATTATCTATTTGATAGTTAGATTTTGTTGAGAAGTAGTGAATTTCTTTTATGGAATTAAAAGATTTTTTTGACGTTTGTATTCCCGACTTTTATTTTTCTAGCTTAACCAGTTTATGTTAGAAAAATAATTGTTATTGACACCTTTAATTATGAAAATTGCGGGGATGCAATTTTTATAAGGAGGGGAGTCTATAACAACCCGGAGTTTTATAACCATTAATTATCGTCATTGGACGATTATTGTTGTTAGCTATTTGTTGTCGGGAGTTTGTAATCGGGTTTAAATTGTGTTAAATAATTTGTTAAATGTTGATGGGCTTTTGAAATTGAACCTAGCCCATGTTTTATTTTGTTGCCGTGATAGTTATGAATGCCCGTTCATTCTCCCCGATCCATTCATTTATCTAATACCCTAAGCAAACAAAAGAAAAGAAAAAGAATGGAAACATCATTCGTTCCTCGTCTTTGCGAAATTAGGGCTTCGATAAATGGAGGCTGCCGATTTCAAATTCTCGATCGAAGATTTTGTGGCCACCGAGCTCGTTCGCGGCTGCTTCTTCTTCGAACAAAGGTGAGTAATTTTAATTACTCACATCTAGTCAAATCTCAAGTTGTAGGGTTTGAATCCCCTTATTTTCGTTCGTCTGACATTTGTTTAAATTCGTCGATAATTTATTTCGACCACTTGATTTTGATTTTCGTATGGATGTTGGAGATGATTTCTGACTTTGGCAATTTCGTATATTTTGTGATTTGATACCCCCGGCTTGTTTTGATGTCGTGATTGCCACGGCTTTGGTTTGAAAACGTTCGATTTTTCTGTTGACATTCTAGTTTGACTTGATCATAACTGCTCCTTCTCTATCTTTGATTTGTGGTAGTATTTTGGCTTCGGCCTCCTTGTGCTTTGCGAACTCAAGTTGGGTTTTGTTGATGGTTGTCGCGGTTATCAAATATTCAAACTTGATTTTATCGATGTTGTTTTGTTCGACTTTGGCTATACTGTTCACTGCCTCTGGTGATTGTAGACACTTTGTGCTCGACTCTGACCATTTGAGTTCACTGCCCATTGCTATTATGTGTATTTACTGTTGAACTTGGATTGGATTTCGGGTCTTGTGTCATTGTTGTAGTTTTGTGTACATTGTGATCTGGTATCACAGACTTTGAGTTGTTTCGAGCATTTGTGTTTTGTTGATTTGAGTTGCATTTTTATGATGGGCACCGGCTTTAACTTTGATTTGTTGTCCCATTGCTTTGGCATGGTTATTCGGTAGCGTACTCGTCTTCGACTATGCATTTTCTTTGCGTATTGACTTCGGTCATTGCTTGAACTATTTTGATTTCGGCATTGTCTTGATTTGGAACTGCTGCTTCAATTATCTCTGTAGCATAACTATTTCATAGCTATCTGGCTTGACTTGAATTTGCTTGATCACATGCTAACATATGCACTGTGATTTTGGTCGAGTCTAGTGTTTGAATTTTGTCTGCACTTCCAGTATATGTCTGAAGCACTTTTGTAAAGTCTAGTTCAGTCTGACCAGTGAAGTGTTGCATTGTTCCATGTATTTGTGTAGTCTGGTCTACATTATGTGTTCACTTGAGTGTTGCTTGGAGTCTTTACTGGTGCACGTTGTTTGTGCATGTCATTTGAACTTGTTTCATTAGTGATGTACTGTACATTCACCATTCTCATGAACTTGTTTCATTAGTGATGTATTGTACATTCACTATTCTCACTTGTTGTTGTTGTTTGCACTGCACTTGAGTTTGATTGCTATTGTTCATCTTGTAGTCTGGTTTGCTGTTGTACATTCATGTGTACATTTTGAATTGTGCAGTCTTTGACTTGTATACTGGTCAGTTCTGGTTGAAGTTGTTTTGAACATGGATTCACTTCTAATCTGATGTTGAGGCTTTGCCTTTGTGATCTTCACTATACACGTGTGTTTGGTCATTGCATTTGGTCTGGTTCCATGCTTTGTGTACTTTGGTATTTGCAGTTACACTTCATCACTGATCTGCTTTGCCTTTGTGCAAGTACCCTGGTTGTAGTAGAGTGTTTCACTAGTCTACCTGATCCTGTTGTCTCTTTGAAATGTGCATTCTGATGCTTTTATTTGGTCTGACTTGACCTTCACTTGAGTCAAGCTGTGCTTGCCGTTGGAGTTCCATCAGGTACATGAGTTGGTTCAACACCTTTTTTATTGTTGCTTGGGTATTGAACTGTTTCATGCTTCATGCGAGCCTTTGTGCTTGTGCACTGACATTGGTCTAACCATTCTTCGTTTCAGATCTGTGCATATCTTCTGGTATGCTCGGAGTCTCTGTTCGACCATATTGATAGTAATTGGTCTAGACATTGTTGTATTGTGACTTTTACATTGATTTGTACATTGAGTTGAATCCAGGTTAATCGCTCGGATTTGACCTTGTGCTGATTCTTATTTTATCACTGTAGTGGCGAGGCAGTGCACGCGTGCGTGTACTACAGCCATACAGAATTGGCGTTTTAATTGGTATTTCAATCGTTTGAATTGTTTTGCGTTCAATTCAATATTTGAAATTATATTTTGATTTGGTTTGATTTGATCATTTGAGATTATCTAATTATCTATTTGATAATTAGTTTATGAGTTTCTAATTATTTATTAAATAATTGAATTTTGTTGTTAATTGCTGTTTAGGCAATTCTGTGGTTTCCATATTATCTTCATCGATAATCCTTTCTTTTATCTTGCTAATGATTTGAATTTGCTGATTTGTTGTTTAACACTATTTAGTGTTATATCTACCGTTAACAGTTTTCCTTGTTAAAGGATTGGATAGACGAGATTTATGTGACTGTCGTCTATTTGCTATTTAATTATTATTTCTTCTGTGCATTAATAACTGAGTTTGAATTAGACTGACCCGTGTATTATTTTCTTTTGAATTTAATACTCGGGTCAGACCGAGTTATTTCAGGTTGTTGATATCTTGCTTTGGGTTGCTGCTTGAGCTATGAAGTCTTTTCATATCTTTTGAAGTAGTCTTCGTCATTTTGTAGGAGTCGGTGTATCTTATTTAGGTTGATATGTATTCATGTATATTATTCGATAATGTACTTGTATATATAACTTCCAGAGTCGACAGTTGTAGTTGTATCATATGTACTGTGTCAAATGTATTGTAACTGACATCAATTATATATATATATGAGACTTTTATTATCTGTGTTCCGCATTTAGCTTACCTGTGTTATTATTATATATATTGTCCTAAACTATTATGAACCATCGTAGTTCGTTTTATACTGGAATTGGGTATGTCGATGGGAGTAAATAAATAAGAGATGAAAAATAAAAATATATACCACTCCTATCGAGGTAACCAATACTAGTGTAAGGCCCAACTACGGATGACCGCTCCTATCTAGCCTTATTCTTCATAATAACAGACAGTATTTCTTTTAATACTCTTTGTTATTGTGAGCATAGAGGTGGGGCGTCACAATTTCTATTCCTTCGTGTTGGATTCTTACTTGTGTTACGAATTTTCCTTAAGAATTTCGTGGATGCAAATTATTTAAGGGGGGAGTCTGTAACGACCCTAGTTTGGAGATTACCATAATTATTAAATTATAATGAGAATTATAATTTAATAATGGAGAAAATAATTTAATAAGGAGAAAATGATGTGAAATATTGTTTAATTGAAATAAACAATATTGTATGAATAAATCTTGGGTGAATGTAATAAAATGAGATTTATTTCAATTTTAATGGTTGAAATAAATTTAAGATGGAGGAAAATAAAGTTAACTACTTTATTTAAGAATTTGGGTGGATAAATATCAATTGTTGGTATTTATTATGGTTAATAAAAGGATATTGGTGATGTATACCAATAATCACCTTTTATTGTTTAAAATAATTGTGAATGTGCCTTAACATGATGAACATGTATGTGAAATAAAGTATTTTTTTTATTTCATGAATTTGAATGTAGTTAGTGGCTACATTTGATTAAATTGAATAATTTGAACAATATTGTGTTTGTTGCCAATATTGTCATTTTATTTAATTAAATATATATGAGAATGAGTAATAAAATAATTAATCATGATAAATATGATTAAAAATGTGAGAAATAATTTAATAATGTCTAAACATGTATTTGTTTTGTTTTGGGTGCATAACATCCTTTTATTTAACCAATTGTATTAAATTTGCAATTTATTTTGCAATTATGGGAAAATTGGTTAAATTGAGTAATAAATGGAAATTAAATAACAAAATTGTTGAAACTTATGTTTTGATAATTTTATTAAAAACTAGATGACATAACGAATCCAACGCATCCAAAATCATTGAAAACGGATTAAAAATGTAGAAGTTATGAAGATTTAAACATTGTATAAGTGTAAATAAACTTAAACAAATTTTTTTTGGCTAAGTAAAATTAATATGGGTCATTGGGTTAAGCCCAAACCCAATATCCACTAGAGAAACTTCTGGAGGCAGGAAAGAAGTACGTATACTTTCGTGCTAAAACCAAATTCAGGTAATCTCCTAACCCATTTGTCTCAATCCATGGAATTTTCCAATTTCATTTACTGTTGTTTTTTGTTTTAGTGAAATCTTCTCTTGCATTCCTATTTTCAGCAATCACAGGTCCGGCAAGGGCGAATTCGAGTTGAAAGCTTCCATCTTCAAGCCTAAATCATCATCTTTTTGCCACTAACAGTAAGTTAAAAGCTTATGCAAACTGAATTTGTTATCTACCAAGAAAGAAAATAAAATCTGAAGCTATAATGTTGGTTTATGCATAAAATTTTGCTCTTAGCATATGTTGTCTTGCTGAAAATGGTGCAACTTTGTTTGATATCTTGTTCATCCAGCGTCGGATTGCCGTCAAATTCTTTTCAGTTTGTAATGCATTTGCTAAAGTTCATTGCTGCAAATTTTCATCGAGTTTTGAGTCCGTTTGGACCTTCTTTTTTGCTGTCAAATGTGAAAATCCAAGAGGAAATATGCACAGAAAATTCCATTGGCTGAATAGTATTTTCGGCATAACATTTGCGTTTCTAATCGGAATTTCGAAATCTTGGATGTTCTGAAATCTTTGTGAAATATGCCACAACTTTTCTGTTTTATCTTTTGAATGATCTGGAAGTCTACATAGTGAAAAATAGACGTTTTTGTCGCTGGCCTGTGTTGATAGCCAGCGCGCAAATTTTCTTTTCTAGTAGTATTTCGCTCGTAACTTATCCGTTACTGACCGGAATATCGAATTTTTGAAGTTTTGAAAACCATGGACTGTAGGCTACAAATTCTTTGTTTTATTCTTTGTGGAATTTCGAAGTTTGCATGGTGGAAAATTTATGTTTTCATTGTTGGTCTGTCATGGACAGTCCCAAATTTTGATATAATTGCCCGATTTTGACGATTTCATTTGCATTCTTTTGCAAGAAGTTTATTATGAAATTTGATATTAATATTTGATCATTTGGTCCAAAAATGGACTAATAAATTTAGAATGTGATTTTAATTTAAATTTAATTTAAATTCGATTTAAATTTGAATATCGGTTTAGGCCGATTAGATTGCAAATTGATGATTTCTTGAGTTTTAAAAAAAAATCCAAATAAATTTCTATAAATTCTCTAAAAATTGTAGTTTGATCTAATAAGTATTTTTGCTGCAATTTTTTTATAGCTATTTAAGGATTTTTTTAATTTCTTTATGTAATTTTTAAAATCGAGATTTTCCCTAAAACAATGGGTTTTCCCTTCTAAAAAGCCTATTTTTGGGTCCATAAATTTATTTATTAATCCATTTCTACTAAATTATTTTATGTTATAACTTATTAATTTTTATCATCTTTATGCTTTTTCGGACGTATAAGAAAATAAATTAAACGATTTAGTAAATCCGCGAGGTATGAGACTTGTGTATTTACTTTATCGGTTAATTTCGGACTTGTACGATCGAAACGATTTTGAAGAATCGTTTGATTCCTCCTTGATGTTAACCACACTGTGGTATGAGTTTGAGATGATATTAGTCCATTTGGCTAATACGTATAGTCCGAGATCTCCTATTCGGGAGCATATACGAGATTAGGACTATATTGATGGAGATATACTTGCCGATGATATGAGGCAAGATTTTGATGGAATTTGATGATTTTATGGAATTTCTATTCGTCGATGAGATGAGACGAGTTTAACATCTTATACCATACGCCGATGACATGAGGTGATTCTTTTGATGATGTTGATGATTTCTTAGTGTGGCACGAACTAGCGGCTAGAAAACCGCTAAGTGAGAGCGTATGGTATGGGACATACGTTACCACTTTCCGGGTTACTATCCGAGAGTTGTTGACACATTCTGGGAGAACCACCAGTACTTGGAGTCCCGATCGGGTTAAGTAATACTTAACTCGATCACTTTTGATGGCGGGGACGCAGCGAACACCGATTGAAGTGAGGTGCTCCAATCACTTTTGATGGCGGGTGTTCGTGGGGAATATAGATGACGTCATAGACCGGATCAATTTGAGATGAGGATTCTGGTCGAGAGATGGATATGGTGCCATGATGGTGAATAGTACTGGTAAATAGCACGTGCAACATGCTTTTGCATGTAATAATTGGCCAATATGAGATTTCTTTATGAGTTATGATGATTTTGATTTCATCATTTTTGATGTGTTTACCTAGCCTTATAGATGTAAATAAGGCAAATATGATTTCTTTGAGGATTTTGGTGATTTTGAATTTTATGAATTTATACTTGAGATTTATATACGACTTTGAGAGATTTATTTATTCATGGATAATGTTTGAATGTTTTCCCTTATATCATATACATGAATTCCCTCAGATTAACCCAAGTATATGTATATAAAAACCACCATAGAGACATAATGAAGTTACTTGATATCAACCCTAGATGTTCATATCTACTTATGTTATCCCGTTGTGAAGCTCTTCTCTTTACCTTATCGTATTCCCTTTCTAACGATAAGTGTAACGACCCTGAATTTTTGATATTTAAAAAGTGAATATTTAAATGAGTTTAAATATTCGAATGATAGTTTAATTTGAAAATTCGAATATCAAAGTGAATTTGGCGATTAATTATTGAAATTAATTACTAAATCTGGGTTAAAATTTGAATCTTCTGTTTTAAGCTGATTAAAAATAATCTGAAGGCTTTGAAAATTTATCTTGATAATTCTGAAGGTAATCAAACTTTCAGAATTGAATTTGAAACTGTTTTGTTCAGTTTTGAAATTTTATCGTTTAAATCGATATTTAAAAATAACGTTTCGGAGCACAGTCTCGGAATTCGACGAAACCAGTTCCATTGGATTCGTAATATTGTATTATTATTGGATTTCAATTTTTGTAACATTTGGAGTTGTTGTGTGAGCGTACGATATATAAACGCGTTGGAATTTAGATCGAAATTTTGAATTGTGAAAACCAAGGCAATTTGAATTTGAATTTAAAAAAATAAAAAATAAAAATTCCATTACTGTAGCAACGAATACGTTGCTTCTATTTTCAACACTTGTCCTTCATTTTGAACACGCGTCACCCTCTATAATGAACAACTCAACATGTATAACAGTTCGAAGGAATTTATTGCCGAAACCATATACCTTCTCAAAATTTATCTCGTTCAAAAATCAAAATAAATAAAAATGGCCGAAGTAAAACAAAATTAAATGGTGACCAAAAATCATCTCGTTCCCTAATCAAAAGAAAAACGAAATCCTCGTTTGATTTCAAAATCAAAAGTCGCGTGATTGAGTGGCTTCGACGACTTCAAAGGAGGCCGGAGGGAAAGCTGGAAGCGACGACGAATTTGTACTCGAGGTCAGATTTGTGGTGACATATTGGGGAAGCTCGCGTTCATGTGATGAATTGTCGATGTGGTAAAGTCGAGACGCACAGGGTTGGGGTGATCGATTCTAAGAGGATGAGTCGAGGAAGCGGCGAGCTCGAGTCGCGACAGTTCTAGAGGAGGCTGCGGGGATTCGCGAAGCATTTGTCGAAGTCGAGCGACGTGGGAAAGAGGGCAATTCGCAGGGACGTTCTTGAGGTGGTGGTATGTGACTGGTCGCAGTCGTGAGGACAAAGGCAGAGGCGTTCGAATTCGAACGCGATGGAAGCTCGCGAAGAACTGTGAGTCGAGATGAGATTCGTCGAGGCTAGGGCTCGTTCGTGTTTGATCTACAGTGAGGTAATCTCGATGTTATTTTTATTTTCAATTAAACGAAATTGTTAAATGTATATATATATAAAGTTAGAATAAAATTTTATACAGAGAAATTTTTTTTTTACAGTAAGTTTATATATGTACACAACAGTTTGCTGTTTAAAAAGATAAAATAAAATAATATATATTTTCAGTTATAAACAGAAATAGTTTTGTATAGAGAGGAATTTTCTGAATGAAATTATATATTATTTATCATTTTTGAACTGAAACATATATATAAGATTTAGGTATGCAGCAGTTTTAAATTGTAAAGACAGTTTAAAATTTTATTATTTGTGTAGTTGAATCTAAAGTATCTTTTTCACAAAAGAAAAATAATTTATGAAAGGAAATTTGTTTAAAATTTAATCCTTTGATTTAAAAATTAAATCATTAAGTTAAATTAAATCAATAGTAGATTAAATTTGTTAAAATGGAAATTTATTATTCGATTGATTCGAATATTAATAAATTGTATAAATTGTTTATACAAGGTTTAAAACGGTGAAGAAAACAAACTGGAATTGGAAATGGATTGCAAATTAAAAAGCTAAGGTGAGATCTTCTCACTCAAATTGAAAAGTTGATTTTGCAGTTATTGATTTGATTGACTATTTGGATGTGATATTAGATATAGTAGGATATATCTATATATATATAGCAATATATACATATTGGCATATGTATATATTGGAGTTGATTGATTTCCCGCACTATATAGCGGATGAGACCCTATTGCGCCGTTAGTAAGCGGATGATATTTTATAAATCCCATATACCGCGATATTCCACCTCGAAGTGGAATTGGTATTGTGCTAACATCTGTGGATGTAGGGAAACAGGTTGGAGGGATCCAACAGGATTCCTCAAAACATTTGAATTTGGTTTCATATGTTCTGTGATTGATTATTTATAATCTGTGTATGATTATATCTGTGATTGAATGTGTTGAAGGCTATAATTTAGCCGAATGTATTTTTGGTATCGTTGGATACCAGAAATGAATATAAATTGAATTTTGAAATTAAAGTGGAAAACTTTAAGTGAATTTATTTTTAAGAATTGAATTTATTTGAAAGAAGAAATTTTGAAACTAAAATGGATTGTCGAAATCTTATTGAATAAATTCCAAGATATGGGAAAAGATTTTTATAAATGAATTTTGAATAGTATTATTCGGAAGATTGGAAAATTTATTTGAAATGGAATTTTAAATGGTTTGGAAAATATAAAGGAATTTATTTTAAAAGCGATAAATTTGTTGAAATCCCAATTGATAATTGATTTTATATTGAAGAAATAAATAATTTGGGAAATCGATATAAAAATCTATTTGGTGTTTGAATGAAAATCGATTTTTGGTGTTGAGAATAAATGTGTAAATCAATTTACAAATGATTTGTTATTTGGAGATAAATTCAGAAATAAATTGCAATGTTTTGTTCTATTGAAATAAAACTTAGAAATCAATTTGGAATTTGATTTGGAGTTTGAAATAAAATTGAGAAATCAATTTGAAAGTCGATTTGGTGTTGAAAATGAATATTTGAGAATGTAAATTCCGAATAAAATTTATAAAGGAAAGGGAATTCTGTTTTAAAAAATAAACGTTGATTTATTTTTAAAGTGTGAGAAATATGATTTGGAATCGGTTTTCAAAGTGATGAAGTGTAGAAATAAATTTACAGTTTTGGAATGTTAATTTGAGATAAATCGATAAGGATTTATTAAATTGGTTTAAATGGACCATTTTGTGATGAAGTGTGAAAATGTGATTTGAAATTGGTTTTCAAATGTTGAAGTGTGGAAATATATATATATCTTTCGAAGGTATTCGAAAATAAATAATTTGGGAAAATTATTAAATCTGATGATTGTTGTGAATATTGTTGATAGTTAAATCACCGACTATCAATATTGCCTTTGAGATGGCACTTGAATTTGTTTGTTTTTAAAACAAACGCTTATTATTCGGTTTAGCTGGGAAATGACCTTTGTGTCAGATAACCCATTCCGAATAATAATACGACGATATGGATCGTATTGAAGACCAGTGATGAAGACCAGATATTTGTGAAAACGATAGGATGACCTATCGATTGTCTCTGCACCGTTAGCTACGGTATTGAGATTTCCTTTGTGATGGGAAGTTTTATCGGGATTGTGAATATCCGGATTGCAAGGGCTTCTTTGGAAGTGCCTTCGGTTCTGTTCGAACCCGGAACAGACTTGTATGGTTACGTGTCTGACATTACATTTTGAGATATATAGCTAATTTCTTTCAAATACATTTCGTTTGGTGGCGGAGAATTTATTCTCTTAGCTTAACACCCTTCTCTGAGACGTACAAGCTCAGAGGTTATGTAGTTGAAATTTATCAACGATATATTCCCAATTTGGTAATGTGGCATGCTGAGTGTTGCTGTGATGATGATCATTTATTGATCATTTGTGATCAAAGCGTGGCTTTGTGAAAAAGCGTAGCTTTGTGGACGAGACTTCGTCAGGGCCTCAACAACCCGGAAATGGTCGAAACAGGAATGTTGCGGCAAGGTTATGAGGGTCGCGCCCTTTAGGGTATGTCATTTCCTTCTGGAAAGGGGTGGTATCATGGTATGGAGCCCAGATACTTACTGATGTGGACACACTTTATTTATTATGTGTGATGATGTTATCGAGCGCTCGGATAAAGGTCCCAAAGGACAGGGGATGACATATTCGTGAGTTACCTAGTTACAGGGGTAACCTGGCCTTGTTTGGCAGAGAGCAGTTTGTCTCTCGGAACGTCCAGCCAGAGGCGATCCCATTCGGCAGTAGGAAAGGAAGTTCCTTAGCCTGACCATTTGTTGGAAATCCAAAGAAACAATACGAACCTTTACGATTGCAATTGTATTACCTACTATGGAATGTGGCGGTAACCTGCTATTGAACATAGTAGCTATAGTAGGCATAACGTGAAATGCCTATGCTGGCTAAGATTAATATTATACTTTCGAAATGTTTTCTACACTAGACATTAATAATAATATCAAATGATTGACGTAGTAAGCATCTTTGACTATCATAAGAAGAAATCTCCTCCAATTCTGCGTTTGCATTGTGTGTGTGGCGGGAGGTCTTATGGTAGTTTCATTTTCCAAAAGCATTGCGAATCTATTTTATCTTCTTTGTGAAAATAACTGTTTTACGATCTCACACCAGTCATCATGACTGACTCGGAGTTTATTGTTCCCTTCTAAATTCTGGGTGCCCATAATTTTCCACACGGGCAGCCTAGAGTTATTTTTATCAGGATATTCTGGAGCTTTGGGGATAAGCTGGATGGCGAGACGTACTTCCGTACTTGTTATTTATTTCCGCTGCGTATTCTGGATGATGACAGGTTTATATAACTGTCCATTGTTGTATCAAGTTGTATATTGGCTCTGATTGATGTATGTATAAACTGATATAGTTATTTGTTTTAAAAGACTAGTGATTATCTATTATATATTGTTTCGCTGCGAAAGTGAGATTCTGATGTTGTTTCTGCTTCTGTGTTTCTGTTCTTTCTTTTCTTCTATCTTCTTCTACCCCTTCTTTTAACCCTAATGGTTTGGTTTTCTGGCATTCGATTGCGCGGCATTTGATACAGTGGACGTATTAATGTCGACTTTCGAGCGTCGAAAAATCGTGATCGTTACAATAAGATTCAGTTGCCTGACCCGTGTGTTTATCACTCGGGTCAGACCGAGTTGCAGGTTAGGTGGAAGTCGATCTTTTATGTTGGATCTATGTTGCTTTTTGTGTAGGACGCACGACTATGGACTAGACTCCTCTTTTTAGTGTTGTACCTGTTATCGACACTTTGTATATATTCTTTTATGGGATGTGATGTATGTATTTGATATGGGCATACTATTATGTAGTGGTGTATGACACTTGATGTTTGGGTTTGTAGCTACATATATATATATATATATATATATATGTGGCTATTGTTCTGTGATATGTAAGTTTTATTTATTTCATTTTGCTTCTGAATAGATCCTATAGCCGAGTAGTATCGTATTAGCTAAATATTGGATATGTCGATTCCATGAGGTAAAAAAAGAAAAAAAATATTGACGTATTCAGTCTTTAGCTAATGCATTACTATATCGGTCGCCCTTAACCAGCCCTATTCTCTGCGTTAGTAGACGGAATTATAATTCCCTTTACTAACGTGGGTCTCGGGGTGGGGCGCCACAATGAGCATTACAGATTAGAGCAGTGTAAAAGATAACAATAAGAGTTGTTCGCAAATGTTATATGTATACTTAACCCAGTTCGCTCAAAGGTACTGAGATTTTATATCATCCAATTAGCTAGTAAAACTACTTTCGCTGTATATTTTTGTATCATACTTATGCAGATGTTCAAATGGGCGTCCTCAGTAAAATATTATTCAGCCCAACTTAGCTTGGATTAAATGCTGCTTAATCCTACAATCCAACTCAACCTAATCCAACCAATTTATGTGTCATTCAAGGGAATTCATTAACCAATTTATCATATGCATTATTTTCTAATCAAGATTTGCAAAATAATTTGATGTGGTGGTAGGTAACAAAATTTATATTTAATAAGCGAACATGTAAGTCGCCGCATAACTCTTAAAATAGAATTAGTTGTATGTATAACAGAACTTACTAAGATAGAATTCATAATAATGAGTAGTAAAAAATTTGGTTGAAACAAAATAGAAAATTTCCAAATTTAAGTCATCACTTACTCAATTCAGGCTTCTTAACTTCAGCAATAGTGTGATCAGTTACTTCAGCCTTCTAACTAAGGAATATTAAGCAACATGACTTAACTCTCGGTCATCCTAGAAATAACATTTTGCAACCACTTGAAAAAAAAATTTAACTACAAAAATTTAGCAAAATGTTTTAGTAAATAAAGCATCCATGCACTCAAACAAGCAAGCGTTATGTCTTGTCTTCTTCAAAATAAGCAAGCATAAGAACTGAAATAAATGTCCAATTAAAATAATTGTAAATAAGTTATATTTATTAAAAACTTAAAATATTGCTAACTCATATCTTACAATATGAAAATATAATCATTAACCATGAACATCATCCTTAATTAAAAATAACCTGATGATTCAACAAACTGGTTCACTAGATGAATATACATGTGAAACACTAATATAGCAGGCAAGGAAAACTCAATAATGAAGTGAAACTAAATATATAAGTTTACAAGCAAGGGAAAGAACTACACGGTGAAAAATATGTACCAGGCAAGGAAAACTTGGCAAATAGGTTCAATAAATGTAATGGTGGAACTAAAAATTTGAAAAACAACAAACTAGTAAGGTCATAAAAATAACTAAAAATACACACTTTGAATAACAACTGCACTAGCTTTGGCACTATTTGCTAAATTTAAGCTAAATTTATGTACTGGTGGAACTTTTGACTATTACCCCTTAATAATATTAACTAATTTGTAAAAATGGTGATATATATTAGAGGCATTTTTATTTTCCATTAATAACATCAAAGAAGGTCATACTTATATATGCCTCTAATTAATTATCATTTGAAGCATTACATTATATTTGCCTCTAAACAAGAGTCCCTAATACTCCTATATTTGGTAGTGCTAGTAGGGTAATTATCTAATGAAATTAGCTAGGACATAGCGTGTATTATCAAGATCTTTGCTTCCAGGAATATGTCTAATGAAAGTTGGGTTATTTATGCATGACCTATTTTATCTGAGGATTATAACAAATTTGAAATGACAAATAACTGGGATCAATTCACATTGCTCTACACCAAGGTCTGATAAACAAGTGCAAACAAAAACAGCACCATACTTATAGCCATATACGATGGCATCCAAATTAAACAAAAGTTTCTATATCATCCTTCAGTAACCCTTTTTCTTCACTATGGTTTGACAAAAAGTAAGTAAATGAAGGATAAATTAGAAGTTAGCTAGATATGTTTGTAACCAACAGGAATGCGCATATGTAGAGTATATGAATTAGAGGTTATAGTTAAGTTTGTTCAATACTGTACATTGTTTAGGACAAAATTCTAGCATAACTTTCACAAGCATTGTGACTTTTGCTTTTAAAATGATGATGCTAGAATAACTTCAATAAAAATTAACCAAAATGAAGTTAAAAAGCATTCAGTTCATATTTTATACAATCTAGTTTATTAATTGAAGTTAAATGTCCATTTAGTCCATACAAAAGTTTACAAATTAAGTTCATGGTGAATGAAAAATTAATGTCGGTATATACCTAGTATTCACACCATAAAGCTCTTATAACTTTTCAACGTAGTATAGCAGCAGATCTCTGATTGTATTAACACCAAGATCACTTTGTAAAGTGTTACCAATACCTCTAAGTTGCTTCCTTAAAAATATAAATACATGTAGAAAACTGTTATTCTTAAGTTATAGGATCAATTATAATAACGGAAACTAATTCAAACAAAGAAAATAATCAATTACATTTTTAAGTGGAACGTAGCTAGCAAGTCTTTTATGGAAGAAGTTTGAACAACAGTTTGTTGTGCAGCTTTATGCATTGCGCTTGCATGTTTTCCTAACATATGCAAAACATTTAAGACAAACATATTATCCTTTAAGACTTTTGTATAACAGTAAAGCATAAGTTTTGCCCCCTCCCCCCATCTCCCATAAATTCCTACTAATATTTTCATTTGAATCTTCCACATTCAAATTTTTCATCCATTTTAATCTCCTTAACAATGTTTTCATTTAAATTTCCATAACAAGGGATACTATATCTTTGCCTCTCGTGCAAATGCCCATGCCATTTATAAACAATACTATTGCAACATTGAGTTGCAAGTTGCAACTACAACTCAGTTTTAAAATTGAGTTGCTAAGTTGTGCCACTCAATTTTAAAACTAAGTTGCTAAATAAAACAAAGACAAACTACCTTTATGAATTTTTGTTGTCGTATTTCAAGTTCAACAATAAGTAAAAGATAAAAAATGAGAAACCATTGAAAGAATTAACAATTAGTTTCAGATAAGCTAAATATGTTTCAAATCCACTTCATTTGCAAAGTTATTAAATAATCAACTTTATATGGGTTTAATTCATAGATAAGTGACTTTATATAGACTTACGTCCATGCAAATATAACACTTTGAAGTAAATAATATAAACCACGGGCATGCGGCGAGGATATATAAAAGTCCACTAATTCAAACACAACTACTTTAGAAAAAAGGAACATTTCAAAATCAAATAAGTACTTATGAAATTGTTTCATCATAATTCACTAAACATATTTTAATTCTTCATGATCAAAATTTAGTCCAAATTTTCGAGAATAGTCAATAAAAATTTCACCGGTATTGGAAAAGAGTCCTAATGTGAAAACAAAACATAAAAAATTGATAAAACTCCAAAAAGAATAATTTGCCAATTCATCTAAATTCTTTACCGTAACTGAAAACTTTTCCATGGTTTAAAACAACAATTAAATGCTATAAATGGATACGTTTAAATGCTTCAACTAATTAGTCTTATGTTATCGGTTTCTTCAATTAGAACTGAGAAAACTTAATAAATAACTTTGATTGGACTCAGTTACATAAAAAATAGCGATCATCAATAGTAGATTCACATTTAACCATGTGTTTTCAATTTGAAAGCTAAACGGAAGTAGACCAAAAAAAAACTACCTGAACCGAAATTCAAACAGCAATCAGAAACCCTAGACTTTTATTTTACGAGGCGGAGGCTAACATAACAGGGCGGAGGCAATGACAAATTAAGGTAGAGGAGATGACAAAACGAGGCGGTGGAAAAATGAGGCGAAAGCGATGTCTGAACGATGCAGAGGTAGTAACCCTAGACTGAAAGAGGGGGGAGGAATAATGAAATGAGAAAAACGTATGCATTAGAAATGGGATTGGAAAAAATGAAAGCGAAATTACAATTCTGTCTATTTAGTTTTGTCTATTTACAAAGTTGTCGTCTTTAGTAATGGTAATAACGATTGTAATTATTTATAACGGAAATAACCGTGGGTAATTGGTAATAGTAATAACCATTATAAATTGAAGATGAAAAAGTGTTGCAAAATGGCCTATTTGGTGTTGTGTAGTCAAGCATGAATTCCAATCATACAGGTACTAGATATGAGTTTTGCACTATTTTGATATCACTTTTTTCATACATGACAGCAGCAAGTGGATATACAAACTATTCAAAAAGTTGAAATGTTTCAGCACAATACAATGAAGATGACATGAACTTGGAGTGTTCAGAAATTCTTTCAAATGCAGATACCCAATCACAGTTGAATTCAGCCATTTTCTATAGCAAGAAAAAGAAAATACAAATAATACAAGCAATAGCCAGCGTCTCAGTTCAAGTTATAGGCAATTGCCTAATTTAAATATTAAAAATAATGAAAAGCGCATAGAACACAACATCCCCATACAGCAAGTCTTAACAAGCTCAGAAGAAACTGACCAGTTGATGAACACAACTTAAAACAAAGTACAGATCTCTATTACTACATGCTATTAGTATCACTTTCAGGTATAATAGAATATGGTATCAGTTTTTGTATTATATTAGCATTGGTAATAGTTTCAAGTATGTCAAAAAATAGCATCGGTTCATGCACAGTGTTGGTATCAGTTTAAGGTGTTAATAGAAATATATTTAGGGTCATAACATAACATCAAGAGTATGAAAATTTTAACAAAGCTAATCGTTACAACAAATTGACAGTATTTCATCAAGGGATCATATTTATGAAAAAAAAACAAAGCTAAATTCATATAGTTCTAACTTGACATCTCAAATGTATATTACTTGAATTGAATATCACATCAATTTTTACAACAAATTCACTTGTTAATATTTTCTCTTTCTTCAAGTTTTGATATAAAATCTGCCAAATTCTAATAGTGTTCATTGTCCATCAATATTACATGCACAATTCTTCCTCTGATTCGCAACATATATTCAGGTTGTACCTTCAATGGTATTTGACTTTTTTCAACGAGATGATGAAACATAAATACTACAGTCAACCTTGTTTAAAGCAAAATATGTTATTAGTATCAGTTGGCATCATTTGCAGCATTATATCTATAACAAATATATAACATTGTATTTAATAAATGATGGTGCAAATATTAATAGTTTTAGTATCAATGTTAGCATGAATTTTAGAATTAATTTTATTGCATGTATGTATCATTTTTAAAATCCATGATAATTGTTCAGTTTCGTTTTTAATTTTATACTGTTAGTGTCAGTTTTTATATATGTAGGTGTCAGTTTTGGTGGCTTTAGGTATCATTTTGTTTGCCTATAGGTATCAATTTTGATCTGAATCAAATGCTTAGTGAACTGACTGAAAATATCTTGTGTATCAATCGAATTCAATTTAATGAACTAGGCATATAAATATGTATAGTAGTTTATGTAAAAGATCATAATGAAAACTTATACTAAAAAATATAAAACATTGTATCTTTTCAGCAGGTTTCGTTTTTAATAAAAAAAATCTAACATGTTCGATCCTTGCTGTGCACATTTGGTTTGATGTATGTCATCTGACTTCATTTCCATGTCTTGTACATTGTTTTTGTTCCATAGTTCTTACAGGATTTCTTCTACTTTTCTATTAAAGACAGAACAATAAAAAGTTAGAATGTTCACTTTGTTTTGATTATATTATTTAATTATTTTGAATAAAAATCGTATCAATGTCATTGCTGCTTTCAGACTTGGGTTATTTCTTTCGTTTGATCTCCTAGGGCATAAAGAATCTATGTGAGACCATTGCATTGTTGGATATGTCTATGTTACCAATGTCCAATGGTCTCCGCAATATAAAGGGAAATAAATAGCGTATCCATATTTATCCCATACAACTTTTCAAGAAAAGGGATAACTAATGTTGTTAAATACTTTCTAGCTTAGTGACTAGCTCATTCTGCTGAATAAAAAAACTAGTTACAATTCTGTGTATGTAACAATTATTATGTACATGCATATTAAAATTTTATATACCGTCATTGTCGTCATTATTGCAGAGTTATGTTGAAACAGCCCACATTTTGACATGTACCAATCGATTTTTTATATTAACAATAGAAAATTGTAAGTCTTTGTTATAGTTGAACCAGTATCAAATAATAAATAGTATCAGTAATGTAAACCGTGTTTGTATGAATTGAAAAGTATTAAAATAACTGAGCATCAATTCCAATCATACCACAACTAGGTAGTAGTTTTAAAATGATTCGTTATCAGTTTTGTTTTACATGACAATCAACTAAATTTATATAGCATGAAATTATATCAAACAGCTACCGGATATCATTTTTGTGTGTGTGTGTATATATATATATATATATAGTTATCAGTTTTGTTGTAAATAACATTTAAATTAATTTATAAAATTACTAATCATGAATTCCTATCAAACAGCTATTGGGTATCATTTTTGCATATATATAGGTATCGGTTTTGTTGTAAATAACATTTAAATTAATTTATAAAAGTACTAAGCATGAATTCCAATCAAACGGCTACTGGGTATCATTTTTGCATGCATGCATACATACATACATACATATATATATATATATATCAGTTTTATTGTAAATAACATTTAAACTAATTAAATTTATAACATAATAAAGCATGAATTCTAGTCAAATAGCAACTAGGTATATGAATTTGTCATTATTTTGATTAGTAGCAATATTGTTTGGTAAAAATAAATTTACGTACCTGTCCATCCGTGATGTTTCCTTCATGAACATGTTATTTCTTTTATAATTACGCATCCTCCTTTGATCATGTTCTTATCATCCTATGCCACTTCGCTTTTTTGACAAAAAAAGATTTGAATTAAGTAATTAGAATTATTTTAATACATATAACATTAGTATCAATATTTATAAACCTGCTTTTTTGTTCTCGTTAGAGCAAAAAAAGTTTTGATCACATTTTGTTGTTCTCTGTTCAAGTATAATAAGCATTTGCAGTGTGATAGCTATAAATCTGCAAATGTCGATTCTCTTACCACAAGTGGCTATGGGATGGTTTCTTTTGTTGCTTCTTCTTCAATGTCTATGTTTTTTTAGATCTTCATACTCAAACGTATCACTTTCTTTTCCTTTTCTTATTCTTTCTTTTAATCTTTTCGCATAAGAAGTTTCTCGTTTTGTTGCTGCTTTTTTCTTCTCTAGCCAGTAGGTTTTATTAATTTCTTTTCTTGATCTTGTTTGGTTTATTACTTTTCAGACTCTTCCGAGTCATAGAGTTTGAAAGATGCAGGTGTAAAGTCAAGTATTGAAGCATGGACAACTATGATTTAGGTGTTGATAGAGGTGTCTTCTTCCATGTTCTGAGCCTCTTTTGCTTGTTTTTCTTCCATTTTATCTTGATTTGTTGGAGAAAATTTTTCATGCATTTCAATTGTTGTTTATGTTTCTATTCATGTATTGTCCTTATCAGTTGCTAGGTGGACTTGCTCTATATAAGGCTCAACAATTGTTTCTTCATTTTTTTCATTATTTTTTTAAGGTGTTGTTTACTTTTCATCATTTTCTATATCAGTCTATACCAATGCATTTTCATCCAATATAAAGTCTACTTCATGTACTATGTGTAGTTCTTCAACTTTGCCATTAAGTTTCTTTCTTCATTCACTTGAAGTCTTGATTTCATTTCTCTCAGTTCTTGTTTCAATTTCAAAATTTCCTTCTCAGCTTCTACCCACATCTTATTTACATTTTATAATTATAGCTTTGTTTTTTCAGCTTCGTCTTCCAAATTTTTGATATGCAGTTCCAAGACTCTAATGGTTACATCTTCTTCCAAAAATTTGTTCGACTTCTTCAATTTTCTTTTTTCACTTTGTTTTTCCTTTCCTTTTTTGCTTAATTGTCTTCTTGTTGATGCTGTTTGAAGAAGCCTCGCTTCATGTGGAAGAATATCGTTTATTTCTATCACCAGTATAATTTGTAGAAGAATTTTATGTTAGTTTTCTACTGATACTAAGTGTAATAGTTTGTTATTATTGATTTTTTAGTAGAAGCAAAAATAATAAATATGAAGTCGATACTATGTAGATGCATAAAGTGATACTATGCCGTGTTGAAAATGATACCAAGTATCATAGCGTACTATAATTGATACCATGCAGAGCGAAAGTAGATACTATAGAGAGGCAAAACTGACACTATGTAAAGACTAAAATGATATCAAGTATTGAAACTAATACTATGTATAGACAAAAATGATACCTTGAAGCTAATACTATACGTTGGTAGAAACCGATACCATGTAGAATCAAAAAATGACGGTAAAAGAAATGTAGTGCTAAAACAGATTCTAAGTGGAAAATAAATTTTTATTGATTAATGTAAGCAAGATGGAGTTTTAAAATACTTAACCCTCTTTTACATCATCTAAAAACCGCCTAGCCGCTATGGACTTCAGCATACAAAAATCCCATCTTGCAAACCTACGTAAAGTATTATTATGTTGTCATCTTAGTCTAATGAGCTGTATCTTTTCACAAATGCAATACTGCAAACATTTAAAAAAAGATCAGATATGATTATTAAAATAATATTTATTTCATATATTAATATTTTGAATAACATATCTTACCAATGGAAGCATGGAGCATCCGTACATGTTTCTTGGCTTGGGGATAAATTTTTTAACAAATTTACTGAAATTTCTCTATTGTTTGTAGCCAAGAAATTGTGTGCAATGTCTCGAAATTGATCGAGAAGGGTATATTTGATGCAGTGCAGAAAGTTAAAGGTTTAGGTCGCTCACGACCTAAGGAGTGTGTAGGTCGCTCACGACCTAAGGAGTTAGAGGGGGGAGTGAGTGATGCCGAGAAGAGTGGTTGCACAGTCCAATTCGGTGAAGTGTTAGGTCGCATACGACCTAACAAGGCTTTTAGGTTGGAGCTACGACCTAACAGAAACGAGGTGCTGGAACGACCTAACATGTTCTCAGGTCGCGTACGACCTAACTGTGCAGTGCAACATGGTGAACGACCTAACGGGTTGGTGGATGGCGAGCTAAAACAAGGAGATAGGTCGCTGGAACGACCTAACATGCTTTTAGGTCGCGTACGACCTAGCGAGATAGGAAAGAGGGGGCTCCGACCTAACAAATCACGACTTAAGTTAGGTCGCGGAGTAATCTGGGAGATAAGTCGCAAAGGCCCTAAGTCGCTACATGTTTTAGGTCGTTACCGACCTACAGCTTAGGTCGCGAAGTTTCTGATGCGCAAATTCTTAAGTCGCGGAAGCCTGGAGGCCGTTGATTCTTCTACGAGTTAATCTAGGTCGTTGGTTTGTAAGTCGTTGTATGCTGTACTAAGTCGCTGCCGACTTAAGTTGTGTCGCTGTGTTGTAATCTGTTATAAGTCGTAGGTCGTCTGGGTTCTTAGGTCGACTGTTGTCAAGTCGGAACCGACCTAAATACTTGTAATATTTTTAAGCTTTTCTGAACTGTGTTGTAAATAGTATGCGACTTATGTTAAGTCGGAGATGTGATAAGTCGGTTGCCGACTTATGACTTATACTTTTTCTGTGTTGGTGTGTTGTAGCCTATAAATAGGCAAGTGAAGTCATTTGTAAAGGTTGTTGATTTTTGAATAAAATTCTCTTTCGATTGCTTTGTGCTTTCATTCCAAATTGGTAGTTGAGTGTAATCTCCTATCTCCTCTTTCGGATAATCGAGTGCGCTCGATTCAACGATTGTAGAAGCCGATTCGCGGAATCAAGTGCGCTTGATCAACGCTTGAAGAATTGAAGATCTTTGAACCCGGTATCGTGCGCGATCAACGAGTTCGAGATAGCTAGAGTTCGGTATCTTCGGATCAACGAATTCGGGCAATTCAGCATTCATCAATCCACCGACTGCTACTTTCACCGATCGAAGTTTGTTTTGTTTAATCCGCTGCGTCAGTTTTTGGTATCAGAGCTTGTTCTAGCCAATCATAGCTAGATCGAGACTTGGAGCCTAATCATTTGAAGAGTTTTAAAGTTTGAAGAGAAGCCGAGTGCTGGAAGTGTAAAACCGTGGCCGAGAAGAAGAAGAGTCATCATCTTTCGAAGATTGTTTGATCGGATTTGCATTGGAGGCCGAAACTTTGTCCATCGTGTTCATCGCGATTTGCTACAAAGTGGAAGTTTTCGATCCGTTTCATTTTGGATCAAAATCCGAAAAGTGTTTGAACTTTGAAGTGTTGAAGAATTTGTGAAGTTTTCAAGTATGCCGCCAAGAAGAGCTAATCGCCACCAAAACGTAGAAGCTTTATATCGAAGAGAAGAGGCTGATGAGATGGAGCAAAGAATCAATGAGAATTTTAGTGAAAAGCTTAACGAAGGAATTGGCCGGTTAGAGAGGCTTATGACGGAGATGAATCAAAATCGGAGAAGGGTTTCACCAGAATCTAACCATGGGGGTAGTAGAGTCTCGCCACATTCCAATCGAGACAGAAGTGTTGAAAATGATCAAGGGCGAGGGAGAAACGTGAATGATCGAGAACGGAGGAACGTAGATAGAAGGGATGATGGTGGAAGGCGCAATGGTAGTAGAGATGTTGGTGTGGTCAGAATCGACATCGTTATGCATCTGATTTTGAAGAAGAATATGATGGTGGTAGTGTTCAAGGAAGGGGTCAAGGAAGAAACTATTCTGAGTATGATCACAAATGGGAGTCGGGGATGAAGACAGAAATTCCTGAATTCAAAGGCTGTATGCAAGCGGAGGAGTTTCTAGATTGGGTAGCTAATGTTGAGGAAATTTTTGACTTTAAAGAAGTTCCAGAACATCGTAGAGTGAAGTTGGTTGCTACGAGGCTGAGGGGTAGAGCTTTGGCATGGTGGCAGCAGACCAAGCTTACACGTGAACGAATGGGAAAGTCAAAAGTTGAATCTTGGGAGAAGATGAAGAAGTTGATGAAAGCAACGTTCTTACCTTACAATTATCAATCTTTGATGTATCAACGTTTACAGAACTTGAGGCAGGGTACAAAGACAGTTAATGACTATGCTGATGAATTCTATCAACTCATTGCAAGGAATGATATTATGGAAACAGAAGAGCAGCTGACATCTAGGTTCATTGGAGGATTGAGAATGCAGATTCAGGATATGGTTAATATGTTCGATCCAAGATCTGTGGCAGAAGCACATCAGAAAGCGTTGGCTTGGGAAAAACAAGGGAGACGAGGAAGTGGTGTGTTTACTACTTCTAACAATCAAGCGAAGGGTGTTGGAGGAAGTTCTAATGTTTCTAAACCTATCAGTAGACCAGTGATGAAGGAGGTTGAGAAGGCGAAAGTTAACAATGGGTTTAAATGTTACAACTGTCAAGAATTGGGTCATAAAAGCAGTGAGTGTCCAAAGCCAAAGAAGAGAACCATGATTGTGGAAGTTGACGATGAGGATGTTGATGAGGAGTGTTCTAGTCCAGTTGAGGGAGATGAGCAGGATATTGCGTCAGGAGATGAAGGTTGTAACCTAATGCTGAGGAGATCGTGTTTAACACCAAAGCAGGAAGAAGCTAGTTGGTTGAGGAGTAATATCTTTCAGTCAACATGTACTATTCTGGGGAAGGTGTGTAAGTTTGTGATTGACGCCGGAAGCTGTGATAATATTATTTCAATCGAGGCTGTGACAAAGTTGAAATTGAAAACAGAGAAACATCCGAGTCCATACAAGTTAGCATGGTTGAGAAAAGGAGGAGAAGTGAAAGTGGATAGACGAGTTCGTGTACCATTCTCTATTGGGAAGAAATACAAAGATGAAATATGGTGTGATGTAGTAGAGATGGATGTTTGCCACTTATTATTGGGAAGACCATGGCAGTATGATCGAGCAGTACTACATGACGGTCGGACCAATAGCTACAGTTTTATGTTTAAAGGCACGAAGATTATCTTAGTTCCGAAGAAGAGATCACAAGAAGAAGGTAAGTCCGAAGAGATTGAAGAGTTGAAAACTTTATTGACTTTAAAGGAGTTTGTTAAAGAGGTTGAGGAGGAGCCTGAAGTGTTTTTGTTAATTGGGCGAGAGAGCGGTGAAGAAGTTGAAGTTCCAGAAGAAGTTAAACCAGTTTTGAAAGAATTTGACGATGTATTTCCAGAGGAGTTACCAACGGAATTGCCACCGTTGAGGGATATACAACATCAGATAGATCTTGTTCCAGGTGCTGTGTTGCCACACAGACCACATTATCGAATGAGTCCTAAGGAACATGAAGAATTGCGGAGGCAGGTAGAGGAATTGCTTGAGCAGGGGCATGTGCAGGAGAGTCTGAGTCCTTGTACTGTACCAGCTTTATTGGTACCCAAGAAGGATGGGACGTGGAGGATGTGCACTGACAGTCGAGCATTGAATAAGATCACTGTGAGATATAGATTTCCAATACCGAGGTTGGATGACTTGTTGGATCAGATAAGCGGAGCTACTATCTTTTCTAAGATTGACTTGAAGAGCGGATATCATCAAATTCGTATCAGACCAGGAGATGAGTGGAAGACTGCTTTTAAAACCAGGGAGGGTCTATACGAATGGCTGGTCATGCCATTTGGCTTATCCAACGCACCAAGTACTTTCATGAGGGTGATGAATCAGATTTTTCGACCGTTCATCGGGAAATTTGTGGTGGTGTATTTCGATGATATTCTAATTTACAGTGGGAATCCAGAGGAACATTTGAATCATCTTAGAGAAGTGCTGATGGTACTGAGACAAGAGCAATTTTATGCTGCAACGAAGAAATGCGTGTTCATGACGCATAGTGTTTTATTTTTGGGATATGTTGTTTCAGAGAAAGGAATACAGGTTGACCAAAGTAAAGTTGAGGCGATCAGAAATTGGCCGCAGCCCAAGACGATAACGGAAGTTCGTAGTTTTCATGGATTGGCTTCATTTTATCGAAGGTTTATCCCACATTTTAGTAGTGTGATGGCGCCTGTTACAGATTGTATGAAAGGCAAACAGTTTTCATGGTCAGAGGAAGCAGGGATTGCTTTTGGAAAAATCAAGGAATTGCTGACGTCTGCACCAATTCTAGTGCTACCTGATTTTCAGTTGGTGTTTGAACTACATACTGATGCATCCAAGGTTGGGATTGGAGGGGTGTTGAGCCAGAAGGGGCGTCCTATTGCATATTTCAGTGAGAAGTTGTCCGCAGCGAAGATGCGATACAGTACATATGATGTGGAGTTTTATGCTGTTGTACAATCTATTAAACACTGGAGACACTATCTATTTCAGAAGGAGTTCGTTCTTTACACTGATCATGAAGCATTGAAGCATTTGCAAGGGCAAGATAAGATTTCAGCAAGACATGCATCGTGGATTGCATATCTGCAACAGTTTACATTTGTTGTTAAACACAAGTCAGGGGTGACGAATCGTGTGGCTGATGCTTTAAGCAGGAGGAGTCATTTGTTGACAACAATGAAAGTTGAAGTGACAGGGTTTGAAATGTTGCCGGAATTATTTGTTGAAGATCCTTACTTCATGAAGTTTGTTGATAAAGTTAAGGAGGGAAAGACGGATGAGTTTTTGATGGTAGATGGTTTTCTTTTTAAAGGAAGTCGATTGTGCATACCGGAGGGTAGTCTGAGAATGAAGATTATCAAGGAGTTACACGAAGAGGGACATGTTGGGAGAGACCGTACCTTACAACTGATTTCACAGTCCTACTTTTGGCCATCGATGAGGAAAGAAGTAGTAAGGTTTGTGGAGCGTTGTCATATTTGTCAAGTTTCGAAAGGAACTGCGACTAATGCTGGCTTGTATATGCCATTACCCGTGCCTGTAAAACCATGGGTGGATATCAGTATGGACTTTGTGTTGGGATTGCCAAGAACGCAGCGTGGTAATGATTCCATTTATGTGGTGGTTGATCGATTTTCGAAAATGGCACATTTTATTGCTTGTAAGAAGACGGCGGATGCTGTTCATGTTGCTCAGTTGTTTTTCAGAGAGATCTATCGACTTCATGGATTGCCAGAATCGATTGTGTCAGACAGGGATACTCGTTTTCTGAGTCATTTTTGGCTAAGTTTGTGGAAAATGGTGGGAACAAAGCTGAAGTTTAGTAGTGCTTATCACCCGCAAACGGATGGACAGACTGAGGTGGTTAACAGATCATTGGGAAACTTGTTGAGGTGTCTTGTTCAAGATAATCTGAGGAGTTGGGATGTGAAGTTATGCCAGGCAGAATTTGCTCATAATCATGCTGTGAATCGAAGTACTGGGTTCAGTCCATTCCAGATTGTCTATTCGAGCTTACCGAAAGGACCGTTGGATTTAACTGCGATACCACATTCAAAGGGGACAATTAAGAAAGCCGCTGATTTTGTTGAGGGGCTGACAGAGTGTCATAAAATCGTTCAAGAACGATTAGAGAAAGCAAATGAGAAGTACAAACAGTCTGCAGATTTGAAACGACGAAATGTTGAGTTTAATGAAGGAGATTTGGTTTATGCAATATTGACGAAAGATCGTTTTCCGGTGGGAACGTATAATAAATTGAAAGCACGAAAGATTGGCCCAGTTGAAATTTTAAAGAAAATCAATGAAAATGCTTATAAACTGAAGCTGCCAGATGATGTGTACACGTCAGACGTATTCAATGTTAAGCATCTCGTACCATATCATGGAGATGAGTTTGTTGTGATGGATGCAGAAAGTGCAAATTCGAGGTCGAATTTTTCTCAACCTGAGGAGGATGATGCAGTGCAGAAAGTTAAAGGTTTAGGTCGCTCATGACCTAAGGAGTGTGTAGGTCGCTCACGACCTAAGGAGTTAGAGGGGGGAGTGAGTGATGCCGAGAAGAGTGGTTGCACAGTCCAATTCGGTGAAGTGTTAGGTCGCATACGACCTAACAAGGCTTTTAGGTTGGAGCTACGACCTAACAGAAACGAGGTGCTGGAACGACCTAACATGTTCTCAGGTCGCGTACGACCTAACTGTGCAGTGCAACATGGTGAACGACCTAACGGGTTGGTGGATGGCGAGCTAAAACAAGGAGATAGGTCACTGGAACGACCTAACATGCTTTTAGGTCGCGTACGACCTAGCGAGATAGGAAAGAGGGGGCTCCGACCTAACAAATCACGACTTAAGTTAGGTCGCGGAGTAATCTGGGAGATAAGTCGCAAAGGCCCTAAGTCGCTACATGTTTTAGGTCGTTACCGACCTACAGCTTAGGTCGCGAAGTTTCTGATGCGCAAATTCTTAAGTCGCGGAAGCCTGGAGGCCGTTGATTCTTCTACGAGTTAATCTAGGTCGTTGGTTTGTAAGTCGTTGTATGCTGTACTAAGTCGCTGCCGACTTAAGTTGTGTCGCTGTGTTGTAATCTGTTATAAGTCGTAGGTCGTCTGGGTTCTTAGGTCGACTGTTGTCAAGTCGGAACCGACCTAAATACTTGTAATATTTTTAAGCTTTTCTGAACTGTGTTGTAAATAGTATGCGACTTATGTTAAGTCGGAGATGTGATAAGTCGGTTGCCGACTTATGACTTATACTTTTTCTGTGTTGGTGTGTTGTAGCCTATAAATAGGCAAGTGAAGTCATTTGTAAAGGTTGTTGATTTTTGAATAAAATTCTCTTTTGATTGCTTTGTGCTTTCATTCCAAATTGGTAGTTGAGTGTAATCTCCTATCTCCTCTTTCGGATAATCGAGTGCGCTCGATTCAACGATTGTAGAAGCCGATTCGCGGAATCAAGTGCGCTTGATCAACGCTTGAAGAATTGAAGATCTTTGAACCCGGTATCGTGCGCGATCAACGAGTTCGAGATAGCTAGAGTTCGGTATCTTCGGATCAACGAATTCGGGCAATTCAGCATTCATCAATCCACCGACTGCTACTTTCACCGATCGAAGTTTGTTTTGTTTAATCCGCTGCGTCAATATTTCCCATCTTAATTTTTGTTGATTGTTGGGAAAGAAAAACGCTAATAGAATTTCCATTACTATCTACAGTGGCAAATCTTCCTCATATTGTTTTTTCTCCTCTCCTATCTGATGTTTTATTCTCCTTTCAACCACATTTCTCATAATAAAAGCACAATTTCCAAAATTTCTTGTCGCAAATTCTTTGCACTCCATTGGAATAGTTTTGCTTATCAATTTTGGGGTTGGCTCTATGTTTCTTCTTTCCAATGATTGAGCAAAAAGCAAGCTTATATTAGTTGCAGTTACTTTCATTTTGTCTTGTCAAAATATAAAAGTTACATTTTCTATCGAGTAGCAGCTGTACAGTGCCTCCAAGTTGTGTTGATGCTTTTTGCATTCTTTCGTTGTTACTTTTTCTTCATAGAAGATAATGAAGAAGTTGTAAAACTAGGTCTTTTTCAAGATGTCTATTTGTTTATTGCTTAGAATATTCTTATCTTTAATCAACTTTATGATCTTGAAAATAGCTTGCAACCCACATCTGTATGCAATGTCAGGCTTTATATCTTCACTTTTTGCTATTTCCTCAAATGTTTTTTGCTCTAATCCTCCAGGTATCATTTTCATACTTGTAGGACATGGGTTGACAAAATTATCGTCATTCTATTGTATGAAAAACTGGCATTAAGTTGACAGTGAAACAAATGGCAGTGAAACATAACAGTATAAGAGGTATCAACTGTAGGACGGTGAAAAACTGGCATTAAGTTGACAGTGAAACAAATGGCAGTGAAACATAACAATATAAGGGGTATCAACAAACACATATAAGGGGTATCATTTTTGCAGTATACCAGTATAAGATTTTATACAAAATACAGTGAAAACAATTTATAAAGTACAAAGTACAAACTTCAAACAAACATATTACTGCCATCATTTTTATAGTACCATTTTTGCTACAAATTACACGGAAAATCATTTATAAAATTAAGGCATCAACTTTAGTCAAAACAGCCAGTGGATATTAATTTTATTAAATACAAATATTAGTTTTCATAAAATTGACATTGAGAAATAATTTTTCAAATTCCAAACTAATAACTTTAAGCATACAAACTGTAGATATCATTCTTAGTTTATAATTGTATCAATTTTTAAAGAAAATATAGTGAAAATAATTTATGAAAGTAGAAAGTACAAGCTTCAAACAAACATATCGGTGGTATCATTTTTGCAAGGTATTGATATCATTTTTTCTACAAATTACATTTAAAATCATTTATGAAATTAGAAAGACATCAGCTCTATTCAAAACAGCCAGTGGATATCATTTTCGTTGCATACTGGCATCGGTTTTCATAAAAATGACAGTGGAAACAATTTTTAAATTTTCAAATCATTAACCTCAAAGTTACAGACTTTAGATATCATTTTTGGTATTAGTTTTCAAACAAAATATAGTGAAATTATTTTGTAAAAGTACAAAGTATAAGCTTCAAACAAAAATATTACCAGTATCATTTTTGCAAGCTATTAGTATCATTTTTGCTACAAATTACAGGGAAAATGATTTATAAAATTAAAAAGGCATAAACTCTACTCAAAACAGGCAGTAGGTATCATTTTTGTTGTGTATTTGTATCAGTTTTCATAAAAATGACAATGGAAACAATTTTTAAAATTTCAAATCGTTAACCTTAAACATGCAGACTTTAGTTATCGTTTTTGATTTATAATGGTATCAATTTGTGAACAAAATATAGCGAAAATAGTTTATTAAAGTAGAAAGTACAAGATTCAAACAAAAATATTACTGGTGTCGTTTTTGCAAGCTATTGGTATCGTTTTTGCTGCAAATTCCGTAATTTTTTAACATAATTTATCCGTAAAAAAATTCCCAATAGGAAAGTAATAAATTTTGATTATGCAGGAATACAAAAGGAATTGATGTATTAAATGAGTGTATATATTGGTTTCCTTTATGGAAAACACTTTGAAAATAAATTAAATCCTGATATATAAATTACGAGAGCTGATTGCGAGCACCTTCCACATAATGTTAAGTTATAATATAAATGTTGAAACTGCATCTTGTCCTCTTTTTTATTAATTTCATTTAGATAATGCATATCTTTATAAATACATTGAGTGTTCGATTTATGGATGAAAAGAAACTTAATTGGCCATTTTGCAGTCAAACAATTGAAAATTAATCGGTACATATTTTAGTTTAATCAATTTTCAATTAGCAAGATACCAAAAAAATCCTTAAAATAAAGTAAGTTATTAATCTTTGTTCATACACTTAAACGGTAAGCTTCTTCACTCCATCATTTGAATTACCAAAATGTAAAAAATACCATACATACATATATTGACCAAATGCAGTCAAATGACAAGGCCTAAAATCAAACTTTAAACCTGGTTTCCATATAAGCTTGCATCAAGTATAAGCTTTGATTAGAGATTTTTATTCCATAATTATGAGAAAATAAAATGACTTTTGAGATAGATTTGTTTTATTAGGAATAGATCAAATTATTCCAACCTCACTCAATCTTCCACTTCCAATAGACTCGAAAACGTGAATAAGATTTCAAACCTTGAATTATTAAATTCATTAACCCATCGGTTCCCCAATTGAAAAGTATAAATCTATAATAAAAATATAAAACATACAAATAATTCAATACTGTCAAATACTTCAAATTTTGAATGATACCAATCAATTAGTCATATTAAATGGATTGAATTGCTAAACCTGATCACCAAATCTTATTTATCCACATCAAGTAATGAAATAGGGTTGCGGTTACATTTCAACCAATATACACACACACACACACTGTTAATTACCATCAAATTGACTTGTAATGAATAGGTCAAAAGAGTTTAAAGTTTTAAGTATATTATTGCATTGTATATCAAACAAATACATATTGTATAGCGGTCGTGGGTAAGCTTCTACGCAGTAAAATCATGGCTTCAATTCTTTATTTGAGCATTGTTTTTCCAGATTTTTTACGACTTGATAGACTTTTTAGGTTACATTTCAACCAATATATGCACACACACACTGTTAAGTGAAGAGAAGGAAGAAAAAAAAGCATGTTTAAAAGCACCAATTAAGTATAATACCATTGTCATCCTTTTCTATGAAATTCAGCTGTTGACAAATGATTTTAACTGACAAAAAACATTGAAGACAAATGTTTTTAACTGACCAAAAACATTGAAACTGAACTAATATTATCAAGTTGATACATGGATGCTCCCATTGAAACACACATTGAAACTGAACTAATATTATAACATGTGCCAGATTGAAACATTGAAACACACATCAAAAGACTAATCCAAATTAAACTGACTGAAATCAAAGTGTATACCTGCATGCTACCAGCTAACAATCCGGAAGATATAATGATACCTCATCAGCTCAGATCTTCTTCATCTTCTGTGTGATCAAGTTTCAAAGCTATCGATTCCATTCTAATTTCATGAGTTGGTCCTGCATTATACGGGGTAAATTTTGGAAGCAAATCCACATACTTACGGTAATCTTCCTTCGTTGAAATCTTATCCACATATAGTTTAATCGTATTAGCCTCTGCAGTAAACCCTTGCTCCTTTAATATTTCTAAATAATCAATAGCCATCACCAATTCACCTTTCACAAGCAAGGCTCTAACAATACGGTTAAGCATTCGTGAGTCTGGGAAGCAATCCAGTTTCTTCATTTTCAATAATAACTCATCAAGTTCATCCAGTAATCCTTCCTTAATAAAACATCGAGCCATTATTGAATATGCAATGACATCTGGCCTAAGTTTCAAAGAAAGCATGACCTCAAACAGATCCTTAGCTTCTTTTGTTTTACCAACTTTGTACAGTCCAAACATTAAAATATTATACATCCTAATATCATGTTTGAACTTCTGAAAACGAATGGACTTAAACAATTTCAGTGCCTCATCAACCTTTAAATTCTTGCATAGGCCGTCTAGCATTACATCGCAAGTGATTCTATTCATAGTAACCCCTTCATTAATCATCTCTTCATGAATTTCTTCAGCATCTTTAATCCTTTTAGCACCATACAAACCATGTAACATGGAATTATAAGTAGCAACTGTTTTCAAGATACCCTTATGCGTCATCTCATTAAAAAACCTTTTAGCCATATCAATTCTTCCATGCTTGAAATACAAATTAATTAATGTAGTATAGGAAATTGTATCAGGTGTATGCCCTTTTAAGAGCATCATATCATATATTTCAATGGCTTTGACTAATTCACCAGTCAAACCATACCCATGCATCAATGTATTATATGTTACAACATTAGGTTCTATGCCTTTTTTAGTCATCACATCCAGTAATTGACGAGCTTCTTTTGTCGATCCTTTTTTGCAATGCATGTCAACCAATGAACTAAACCCAACAACATCAAGTGATATTCCTTTATTGGTCATTTCATCAAGAACTTCATAAACTTCCTTCTCTTTTCCCAATCTTCCATAACTGGATATCATAGAAGTATATGCTACCACACCTGGTGCTATATTTTTACTGATCATAAGGTCTAACATGTTTTGAGCATCACTCAACTTTTCAAATGTCAAAAGTCCACCCAGTAATGTGGAGCACGTAACCACGTCAGGTTTCACTCCCTCCACTTGCATCTTTTCAAATAAAACTAATGCATCATCCATCATACCGTGCATAACATAACCATTGATAAGCGAATTATAACAGGTAAGGTTAGGTTGTAAGTTCTCAGTTTTCATAGATTCAAGTAAGCAACTTACCTCACCAAATCGTCCCTCAAGTGAATATCCATGAAGCAATGTATTATAAGTGATTATATTTGGTTTTAAACCTCTTTTAACCATTATTTTTATAAATTTGTGTGCATCAGCTATTGCTCCATGCATAACATAAGAGCTTATAATTGTATTATATGTAACCTCATCTGGTGAGATACCTTCATCAACCATTTCCTTTAATACTTGATGTCCTTGATTCCATTTGCTGCGTCGGTAATAACCATTTATAAGAGCACTGTAGGTGACAACATTTGGTTTAATACCACATGCATTCATTTCTTTTAACAGCCTCGATGCCATGTCCATATCACCATGTTTGCAGTAACCATTTATAAGAGCACTGTAAGTGACAACATTTGGTTTAATACCATATGCATTCATTTCATTTAACAGCCTCGATGCCATGTCCATATCACCATGTTTGCAGTAACCATTTATAAGAGCACTGTAAGTGACAACATTTGGTTTAATACCATTCTTGTTCATTTCTATTAACAACCTCAATGCCTTCTCCATGTCGCCTTTTTTGCATAGCCCGTCTACAATAATGTTGTACGTATGATCATCAGGGTATACATGATTTATTGCCATTTTATTCATCAACTCCAAAGCCGATGCGATTTTTCCAATACTACATTGATCTTTGATGAGAGCATTGTAAGTGAAGACATTTGGTTTGCAGCCAGAAAGAATCATTCTATCGAGCAAAATTTCCGCCTCGTTGACTTTCTTATTCAAACAGAGACCTCTGATCAGAGAACTAAAAATAACAGGATTGCCGTATTTGCCGCACTTGATCATAGATCCAAAAACGCCAAAAGCAACGTCGATACGGTTTACGAGAACGCAAGTGTGGATAATGATTCCATAACCATGTATGTCTGGGAATACATTATTCAGCATCATATTATTGTAGAATGATAAGATTAGAGTATAAAGGGATGGATTTCTCTTTTGAACGATTCTTGTGAAAAAATGGTTGAATGTAAAGCTTGCAGGCTTTGGATTGGCATGGAGCATTTTATCAAACAGCTTCCGTGCTTCATCAATATTGAAGTTGGTTGACTTGCACAGGTCTGTAGCTTCGTCTTCCAATCCAACATGGCGACCATACGATCTCCTTTGTAGCATTTTTTTAATTCACGTGAATCCTGGGATTGGATGATGAAAAGGACATGCGATAAAAAAGGCAAGGCATGATGAAAAGCAGAGGTTGATGAGGAATGCACTGGTGTTGAGAAGAATCTCTTAACTGAGTGCATAAACTGAGCAAGTTAACGACGAGTGCACTACTGAGGCATGGATATCTGAGCAAGCTGCGTGATGGAAAGTGACTAAATATTGATAACTGGGTTGCACAATCTGGTTAGAATCGCTTATGGCGGTGGATTTAGACTACTCAGGACTGTCTGATCTGAGTGACCGAACAAGCAAAACTGGGTGTTTTTCCAGAAAGTCGGAATTAATTCTTAGCAAAAGAGAAGGGGTTTCGGGGCCACCGATTCGAAGTGGACGACCACTGAATGTTGGTATGTTATTTTTTGTTAATCCTACTTGGTAGTATACTTTCATGAACTAGTAAAGGACTTTGTTAGGTCGAAATTTGGTTCAACCCAATATGCTTTGGTTCAAAAAGTCATGGCACTTGTGTAATGATCCGGATTTTTGAACGTTTTATAATTAAATAACAGAATTATTTAAATAATTGAACCTTGGATTTAATTCGAATAAAATGATTTCGAAAGCTTATTTAAAATTCTGTTTAAATAATAATGAAAATGGAAAGCTTTTAATTTATAATTAAAAGTGATTAAAATTGTTTTAAAAAAATTTGTTTTAAATTAACGTGTGAAACTATCATTTTGGGACACTGTCTCGGATTTTAATGAATTAGTGGCATGGATCCAGAATAATGAATTGTTATATGCCGGCTAGTTTCATGACGATCGGACGCATTGTGCGGTCATGCGAGCTCGAAAAGCGTAACGATTAATTTCACAAATTAAAATATGATATAACCTAACAGCTAACTTTTGTATACGATGGAATTAGGTCTCGAAATTAATTCCATTGAGTTCAAAATTAGGGTATTTGGCTATGAACGCCAGTGAGCACGCCTCGATTGGAGTTTATGATTTTGGGGATGAATAGTGCCAGATAAAATTCCTATATGAGGACCTCACCCCTCTCTCATTCACCCAAACTCTAACCCTAGCCCACATAATCCAACGGTCGAAGCTGATCATCGCCACTATGGGCCGATTTAGGTGATGGCTCTAACATGAAAAACGTTCGGCTAGGTGAGATGGTGGACGGTTGGATTGGCGTACGGTTGAGCAAGGTGGCAAGAATCTGGAATGGAAGGCGCGACGATTTTTGGGTTCGTCGGGGAGCTCGAGGCATCGTGGGGAGGGGATGCAAGGGCAATCGTTTAGGGTAAAGCGACGGTGGTTGGAGGTCGACGACGACGGTGATGGGTGAGGAACGTTGCAATTAGGGTTTTAAGAAGCGGCAGCCTGAGTTTGTTAAACGAGATAGCCGAGGTTAATTTCTTAATTACCAATTACTAAATCAACTATAAGTTAATTATTCCAAGATGTTTATTAATTCATATCTTGTTCATATGAGTTTGGATTTGGATGCGGTCTTTTGCATTGGATTTGTAGCGATGATATCTACACATTGGAGGTTGATTCTTCGATTTTGGAGCTAGTGAGAATTTTAGCCAAAATTGATCGGCGTTTGATTTTGGACTATTACTAAACGCGCAAGTGTTGGCTGCAATTTGGGTGAGTTTAACCAGTTGATTGTATATTATTGTGTATATAATTGTTGTTATATTAAAATATAAATAGTATAATAAACTATGTAAGTTATTACTTTTGGACATCGCCTTGTTTTGTAAAACAAGTGACAACATTATTATGAGGTATAATCTCTCTTTTGATCATTATTAACATGTATCGTGGCCTAGACTACATGTTTGCAAGCTTGATAGTGCATTATAAAAGTTTGAAGCGATATAGTCATATTAAATGTGCTTTGAAATCCCTGGTATTTGACATATGTTGAATTGGATAAATTGTGTTATATAGTGGATATATATACACACACGTATGTATGTATGTATGTATGTATATGTATTTGGCTCTACGCCTTTTGGTGTGTTTGACATAAAGGAATTAGTTTGGACATTTGTAGAAATTGAAAATGGTAGTTGTAAATATTAGAAGCGAAAAGGTTGCAATGGATGCACTTAAAATCATTGTGTTCGGCGATTTTAAAGTTAACTTTGGAAGATATCCTATGGCATTTTCGTAGTTTTCATAAGTACTATAAGCTTACTTATTATTGGGAAATATCAAGGTTTAAATATACTACTGATAATCATTTATGGATTTTTAAAGTGATGGTCTTAAATTGTAAAATATATTTTTATGGTTTTTAAATTAGTGTTTTAAAAATATAGTATAAATATTTTTAAAAGTATATTTTTAATATATATATATATGGTTTCAGAAATTGTTAAAGATTTTATTTAGGAAATAATAATATTTTTACATTATAATATTTTACAAATGGTTTATAGTATTTTATTAAATATCTTAGTTTTATAAATAAATTAGTATATGTATATATATATATATGTATATGTATATATGTATATATATATATATCTTTTTAATGGTATTTTAGTATATTTAGAAGTTAAAAGGAAGTTTAACTTTGTAAAAGAGTTTAAAAGGAGTTTTTAGATTATAACACTTATGTTATAATGAATGGTTTTGTAAAATTGATTAAAAAGGTATATAACCTTGTTTAATAAGTGAAGGTGCGGGTAGAGCTTTAAATGAATGTTTCAAAATACATGACAAGTATAAAAGTGATTTTGGGCTTACAGTAACAATATTTGTGCAACATTTATTTTAACCCATTTAACTATACTTTTGAAAAGTGATTAGATCTTTGAAATCGAGTTTTAAAAATAATGATTAAGTAAAGGGGTTTCGGGTTTGTTGTAAACAATGTTTTGGTACATTTGTTTTTAAACCCTTGAATAATATTTTAAAGTGGTAAAATAGTTTTAAATGATTTTAGGAAAATATTTAGATCTTTAATAATGGAATATTAAAGAGAATAATAAGTATGAATTGATTGTGGGTTTGTTGTGACAATGTGTTAATAACATTCGTCTTTAACCCATTTTGATTATACTTATGAACATAAATAGATCTTTGAAATGGAGTTTTAATGATAATCATAAGTGAAATGGTTTTGTATTTGTAGTGATAGTGTTTGAGTAACATTTGTCTTAGGCCATTTGAAATTGATTTAAGATTATACTTATACGGTGGAGATAAGTCTATTAATACTTTTGGAAAGTATTAGAACGTGTAGAAACGAATAGTGATGTTTTAATTAAATAGCGAAGTTTAATTAATAAGTGTAATATCATTTATAAAGAATTATTGAGTAAAAATGAGTTTTACCGATAAAATAGGATTTTAACTAATAAAGGAAGATTAATTAAAAAAAGGGATTTGAAGTCGTTTATATGACTTAATCGTGTTTATGTGTTGATTTGAAGTCGTTTATATGACTTAATCGTGCTTATATGTTTCAATCGTACTTGTGTATTACTTGCTTATGGACAGTACACTTTGTTTTCCATATGTGATTACTCTCATTGTTATTTGATTTGACCAAATATACTCTGGAAATATCTAGAAGAAGCACAGGAATTATATGGTACAGTAATCTTCGGTGATACTATATTGTACGTATAAACTTGTTTTGCTCTTTTAGGACAAATGATAAGGAAATCCGTCCACTTAAACGGTTAGGAGGTGATCTCTGATCTTATACATTGTTTGTTTATTTCTCACATACCGGAGTTGAGATTACCGGAAAATCGGTCGATTGGTTTTGGAGCACCCGGTAAGTGGGGGAGTGTACTTATATGGGATGACTTGAAATCGTAACCACTCTAAAACCATATACATGTTCTATGCTTTGAATGAGGTTCGTGATTAGTTCAAGATGCAGGAGTCTATATGGAGATTCGAGATCTATTTGAGATGCTCGAACACATGTAGTTGTTCGTGATCTATTCAGGATGTAGAGATCCATGTGTGATTCCGAGATCTATTGAGATATGAGAATCCATGTGTGGTTCTGAGATCTATTCAAGTTGGGGACTCGTGTGTCGAGATCTATTCGAGTTGTGACTCGTGCGCTGGAATGGCTGAACGTGACTTCACCTTTGGTAATGACAGAAACCAAAGAGTCACAGTCTATGGAGTTTAGCTAACTTAAAGGGTGCATGCACTCCATTCTAGTGTTTACTTACGGATATGCATGCGGGAGTGATGTGACCCGGTGCGACGTGTTCGAGCAGGACAAGCTATGTTTTTCCTATAGTATATTTTATCAAGAGATATACGATGCTCGGAAGGATATCTGTGATCCTTGTGTAGGGGGACCATTCTCGAAGTACTGAGAGCACCTCCATGGAATCCTACACAAGTAGCGAACGTGCCTTAGCAGTTGTGCTGTATACCTATTATTGTTGTAATGTACACTCACATGCATCATAGCTATGTGGTCATTTATATTTAACACCGTATAGATTATTATATTATCACTGGATTTTATAATTGAAGTAGTTTGGTTATCGTAAGATAAAAATCTATCTGTGTTTATTTGCGGCGTGGTTTTACGAGATACTTTTATATGAAGGGTTTTGCAAATATAATAATCCATATGATTTGAGTTTCTCACGCTAGTTTACTAGACTGATCCGGGTGTTATTTTCTTATAATGCTCGGGTCAGCTCGAGTATGTTTTCAGATCTAGATGTGGTTCGTTGAAGCTGTTGGAAAGGACCTAAATGATTTCCTATCGTAGTTTATTTCTGCTACATTACTTGATTTGTATATATCAACATTTGTGAGGACATGCAGTTATTACTGTCCAGACTGATGATAGGTTTGTTTACTCTGATTGATATGTATATCAAAATTTTCTTTTTTGGTAAAGACCTTTTGAGACATTATATATTATCGTTTTACATATGAGATTATGATATTGTGTTCTTCTTTCTTGTTCTGTTTCCTTTTTTTACCCTAACGTTCTGTCTTTTCGGCACTTGGGTGCTCGATACATGAAAACCGTTGATGTATTAGTGTCGACATTCAAGGGTCAAAAAGGCAGATCATTACAACTTGAGTAAGATATAACACTTAGTCAAGCATGCTATTGTCGAGTCCATATGAATTCATAGCGCAAGCAGTTCTTTATTAGGATCCTTGGTTGAAAAGTCACAAAGTCATGTAAGTCCAAATGGACAGTAATGCCCCGATTAATGCTTTTCATTATGCTAAAGAAAAAATGGAAATGACGAAGAAGATCAATTCAGAATTCGCGCCTTCTTAGTTCGGTGTGCATGCCTATTTATAAAGAAATCGTACCATTAGGTCCTCAACACATGGCACTCGAGGAAGATGAACTACTAAGATTTGGTCGACGTATCACTTTGACGATTTGTCATGTGGGATAACTTTCCATTGATCTCATCATGATGACGTGGCTTGGTTGGACTAATCAATGTTTCTTGCATGGATTTGTGGCATGTTTTATGCGTTAATGTCTTAACGTGTGATAGTAGTCAACATTCAATAGTTCCACAATGCTCAATACGTGATAGGTTGATAACTCAACATGTGATGGCTCCTTATCCTCAATATAGGATAACCTGATAACTCAACATACAATGGCTCCTTATCCTCAATATGTTATAGCTTGATAGCTTAACTTGTGATGGCTTATTATCCTCAGTATGCAATAGCTTGATTACTCAACATTCCATGGCTCCTTATCCTCAACACGCGATAGCTTAATAACTCAACATGTGATGGCTCCTAAACCTCATCATGTGATAGCTTGATAACTGAATATGCGATATCTCCTAAACCTCATCATGCAATAGCTTGGTAACTCAACAAACGATGGCTCTTTAACCTCAACATGTGATGGCTCGCCTCAATATGCAATAAGTACTTTAACCTTGACCCATGATTGTTCTTTCATATTTAACTTCGATATCTTTTAATAGTCAACTTGTGATAGCTTTTAATAGTCAACTTACTATAGCTATCCCAATTTCAACTTGTGACAACCATCCTTTCCCTTCATTTTGTGACAACTTCTTTTATCATCAATATTTGACAACCGTGTCATCTGCGACTTGCGACATCTCTTTACCACCATCTTGCGATATTACATCACTATCAATTTTTAGGAATCCTACTTCTAATGGATTTGCACCATATCAATTTGAAATTTTGTGGATGTAGCACTTCTGTAATAACCCACACCTTAATGGGCCTGAATTTCGACTAAATCGAAACCCAAGTCCATTAGGGCGCGGAATGTTGGTTTGGTAACCTGTAATAAACATAAGTATATCAGAGATTGATCATCTAAACTCACAGCGAAATGGAAAATATAATATAATATAAATACTAACTGGGGTTACTGCCCCAGAATCAATAGTATTCCTAGTATATCATATCACCTTGTCAGTACAGAGCATGAATAAGAAGACTTCCACTTCATATATTCTCATCTTGCTCCTATGACCTATCCCTTTAAATCTATCATGTGGGTTGTAATGAGGGGGGGTCTAAACAATGTTCAGATGATTGGAAAACTTTATACTTTATCCATAACACAAATTTATACTGATTAGTTTCCATTTATACGTTATGTCTGCTATTTGTGGCTAATCAGTTCAATGTTATATGTGCATATGATATATCTAACCTAACCTTCTTCAAGGTATACTATACCTATTTATGCCTATATATATGGAGGGTGTGTGTCTATGTGTGTGTGTGTGTATGTATGTGTGTGTGTCTATATATATTAACATACAACACCCAAAACCTCGACCACTTAATACTTCTTAAGTAGGGAGGTGGCAGGCCCATTGGCTATTTATTGCCTTACGTCCCCGAAGCGAGTCCTTCGCAAAGTCAACGCTAGTCAAATCAGTTCTAGCTACAAAGATCGATGACCCATATATACGACTTTATAATATAATATATAATGTAATAGTTGTACTACTAGCATAACTCAAAGACTCATCTAAGGTTTAACTAACCCACCTTCGATAAACTAATTTTCCTCCTAACCATCAACTTGGCGTAACCCAAGTATTTGCTACCGCTTACTCGGGATTGCTGGTGATCATGGCCTATATGCCAGACCTATTGTTAACTTCTGGTATAAAAATACTGACATAAATGTCGACCTTTCACGGTTGACATCTTGTTTAGACTAACCTAAGTACGTCAAGAAAATGCCCCTTTCGGTTACTTACTACCTCTTATTGGATATGAAGGAGACCCTATTTCCCTATAAGTACCGAGCTATATAATACTTCAAATCTGAGGCGAACCCTCGGCATACTTTCCCCTACCAATCTGCAACGCATATCCCTCCCATATGGGTCCTATGGTTGGAGATGTCTTACATTAGTAGTAAATGTACACAATTGTAGGTTGCCTCTAAGTTAAGGGCGGACTTCTGTTGTGTAACTTTACCGACCTCGCATCCCAACCTACTAAATTAAATTAATCATCCTAAGTTTAATTATTGGGCTAAGTCCACTGATCCCTATTTGTATAATTAAGGCTATATGCTTTACCTTAATGACAATAATACTGCCTTATAATATTTGATTACTACCTAATGTGTTTATTCGCTATTTTTATAAACGTCACTTGTCTGTAATAAATAATTAATATTCTAACAGGACAATCTCTAAGACATTTATTTATTCATTCTAATTTTACATATTATGTCTTACTTATTTATTAATAATCACCCAGTAAACTCTTTAGTCAGTCCCATTAATTCATTTACATCCTTATTAAATTCTTGTAACTCCCTATTTATTGCCCTATTAATTTTGGAGGTATATTCTTTTCCATCTACATTTCATATCCCTATTATTTATTACACAATTTATTCTAATGTTCCAACTATATCTAATGTGAATATCATCATGTTTTACGCTCAATTAAATGGTATTCCCATAACAGTTGGGGTTATGGATTTTCAGTTTTTGGGGGGTAGTATGGGACCTGTAGTAGGCGAGAAAATCACTCGTTTGATCGAGTATGCTACTAATCGATCTCTACCTATTATTATTATGTGTGCTTCCGGAGGAGCACGTATGCAAGAAGGAAGTTTGAGCTTGATGCAAATGGCTAAAATATCTTTTGCTTCATATAATTATCAATCAAATTAAAAGTTGTTCTATATATCAATCCTTACATCCCCTACAATAGTGGAGTAACGGCCAGTTTTGGTATTTTAGGAGATGTCATTATTGCTGAACCTAACGCGTACATTTCTTTCGTAGGTAAAAGACTAGTTGAACATTTTTTAAATGCTGACGTAGTTATACTTGTTTACATATTTATTTTTATGTTTCTAGTTATTAGTCCCCAACTAGCATATTTTAATACATTAGAATTATTCTTCCTAAATGGATTCTCATTATAACTTTCCATAAATTAACTTAAAGAGAGAATTACTTCATTTGAAATTACAAAGAATTATTTTTTCCTTTTTACTAAAATAGACAGTGCAAACTACGTAGAGAATATCCATAATTTATACATCTTTTTCCCTTTTATGTATATTCCTTGTTAATTCAGACACTGCACTTTCTATGTATTTAAGAAATTATATAAGTTATAGAGGTTACATGAATAATACTTCCAACAAATCAAACACAGAAATTCACATTCCAATAAAATTAAGGCAATCCAAATTATACTAACATTTTTACAGCCCAATTATAAATTTGGAATAAATTCTACACCTTTATCAATATTCAACTTTTAATATCTTAGGGACTTACTTCAAAATCCAGGTGTAAATAATATTACTATTTCAATTTCCTAAATTACAGAATATGCAGGTCATGTTCTTATATGTTTATTCAAGCCCATAACTCATTAGATCTTATTTAGGCATAATAATTAAATAAAAATCCAACGAAATAAATTTCAATGTTATTAATAAATTTCATAATTTCTCATTCACCTGCTTTCAAACTTTCCAAATCTCCTAAATCTGAATATGATTTTTTGACTTAACATTATCTCCTTTTTAATCCAAAAGAATATGTATAACATGGTATATACATACTATTAGAATTACAAACATGAGAAGAAATTTGTGGTTAAGAGGAATATTTCCTTTTTTGATGAAAGAGTTGTCCTCTTATGAGGAGAGCACTCATTGGCTAAGGGGAATAAAAATTAATAACATTGAAACATTTTTATTTCACAACGTTGATTTGCTTCTTCTCTTCTTTATAATTATTTTTTGCTCTTCTCCAATTTTTATAAATACAGAATATTTTATATTTAGGAGGAATAGTGGAGAAGAGAAAATGGCATAGCTTCGCTGCTCTTGATCAGAAAATATGAGAAGAGAAGTGAGGGGTTATGCATGTATTTATAGATGCTTGAATAAATTGTGTCTGTTAGATTAAAATAATTAAATTAAATCAGAGCCATTGGCCAAGATTCAACCCCTAGCCGCCATGCTCCAACCTGTTGACTGCACCCCTATAGGCGGTTGACTGGCTCATTGTGGGGTCAATCGAGAGGTCCCCGGATTAATGTTTTTTTATTTCCATATTTTATTCTTTAATAATTTTCATTTCGAAAACTTTAAAGCCTGTAACTTCTTCGTTTGAACTTTGATCGCGAAACTCCAAATATGAAAGTTACTCAGAAAATCACTACAAGCACAATGATGGAAGTTTCTTGGTCAAATTCTGAAATTTCTGAAATTTCCATTTTTGAATTAACATAAATGTTTATGGGGTATTACATTCTTCCCACTTAAATGAATTTTGTCCCAAAATTATTCCAATGGTTAAATCATAGGGTTTTTTGTGCAACCATCCTAAACAATTCAAAAAATTAGTGTACAACTTATTTTGCAACCAGGTGTGTACATGTGCACGGTGTGTCATAATATATAAAATATGTATGTAGAATGATTCTAAATCGACGCCTCCTATATGAATTCATTCTTTTAAAAGCATTTTTGAAATTATGATGCAAACAACCTATATATTCGCAAATATATATGTATGCATGTTTTCAAAATTCTTTTTTGACATGATAATTTCTATACTCCTATGAATGGAAGTATGGTTCAACCAATTTTGCATCCAACTCTTACCATCCAAAAATCTAACGTGTCAAATTTTTGTTTCCTAACCAATCACTCCTATACTGGAGAAAAAATTTAGGTGGTGAATTTTACATTTCTACCAATATATTGGGTACAATCCCATTGTACATTGAAAAGTTCCCCGTCGCTGCGGAATTTCTCCAAATTTTTCCATATATAATACGCAAAAAGAGGCTTATTTTCGAGCTCTAAAATGGAATTGAATCCAAAAACGGATTCTCTTACGTCATTGACAAGGTGTGAAAATAGAAATTCCAAGGCTAAAACGGCTTTTTCCCTTGTTGTCGTCTGCGCTTAACCCATCATCAGCCTTAATGCACCACTAAATTTAAATCTACTAACCCATCGACCTTCCTTACGCTTCGCATGTGACATTTGAAAATCGGAAATCTTTTCCACCTTTTCAATCAGACTTACACATTGTTTGGAAAGTCAAATTTCCAAAACATTTAAATGTTATTTTTTTAGACGATTTGGACAAAAACTTTCAAAATCAAAAAATAATATATATATATATATAAATTCTATTTTTTTCAAAACATTTCCCTTTTCCATTTTTAATAAATGAAGCAACATTTCAATGTAATTGGAGTTCATTTATAAGTTATTGCATATGTTTGATCTTATGATTTCGAAATAAATCCTAGACCTTAAAACCTAAAACAACGACGCGCTAGCCAGTTTATAAAATTTGGCTTTTAAGGGACAACAATAATGACTCATGATTTCACAATAACCTTAGCCTATCATTCGCTTGCTAAAATTTATTATTTTTATAAACTTATAGTCTTACATTGTATTTACCGTTAGTTAAGTGTCTATATGACATTTCCATATTTATTCTTTTCTTCTAAATACACATATAATAGCGGTCAACATGTCCAGAAACAACTGTACAATGAATAAATATGAATATATCTCATTATATGTCGTATGAGTCTTTTATACAAAGAGACAATTAACGGTTACAACCCAAAGAAAAGAAAAAATGCTGGAAGAGAAATGACAACAACATAACTAGACCTAAAATACTAACTAAATGGTATGGGATTGTCTCAATCCTCTATGGGAGCTCGAGCCATTGCCGCAACCCCAGAGTAGGAGTAACATGTTAGATGTACACCCAACATCGTGGCTCCAGCGTGGCTATTAGGTTGGAATCTCTTGGTGCTTGACCTAGACATGTCGGATAGTGACTAGTTCGGGGCTCTGGTATCCTACAACACCTTGTCCATGCTCTGCCAACAATATGGCTACTCTTCTACTGCTGGTACCGCTACAGGTGGCTTAAGAATCCCCATCCTCTTGAGGGATGCTCTATCGAATAGGGTTGGGACCTTCCTCTGAATCGGCCCTCCATGGAGGTTCACTCTATATCGCCTAAAGACAGGCGTGAAGAGATGGAAATACAAAATGTAACTTCATGGAGTCCCAACTCCAGGCTTCACATTGTGGCTCATGGTAGAACAAGCTCAGTTGATAGCTATGCCACCATGATGGCGTAGGTGGCCTTTTGAACAAATGGATAAATCTGATCGAAACTCCCTGGCTTCAGAATAATGTTCTGTTAAATGATGCAAACGACAAGACGTGTTGTAGGCCGTAATTTTTCTGTCCAGACATCGAAATCTCTAGAAAGATTCACTGCAGAATCTCTTGAACAATCATCTCAATGCCTTCCAAATCCGCTTCTACCACGGAAATCCTAAAATATCACTGAAATCATCGTCGAATATATCAATCTCGACTCCCTTCACTTTCAACTTGAGATTACTGATATTCTCATCAAAATTGTACTATAAATGAGTGTTAACTAGTCGTATGTAATGCGGGTAGCATTCCTACTCAAAAGTGTCATGGTTGAGGATCGTGCTAGTCTTGTAGTTGTGAAAAAATCATCAAGTCTACAGGTACCAAAATCTCCAAATTTCGCCGAGCGTCCCTGAAGAAAGGTGAAATTTGTTGAGGCCATGTAGGTGGAGATTTTCTGGTTTCTCCAGTCGAGCCAAGCGATCCCCTAAGGGGTGAGACCCGGATGGCATGAGCAAGTGCCGATGGTTCGGGGTCATCCATGGACCGAGTTGGTGTCGGGGAGGGAAGTTGGGTTCAGATCTGTGGAGAGAGAGAGCGGAGGGACTAGATCTGACGTGAACTATTGGTGCTTGGGAATGCTCGGCGGATGCTACATGCATGGGAGAGGCAGTGCTACAAGCCGGGGGTGAGGGAGGGTGTGGCGGTGCTCGCTGCTGGGGTAAGGATGCGGCGACACTCATTTGTTGGAAGGATGTGGTGGTTTAAGAGAATGAGGAAGGGGGAGGATAAAATGAAGGGGTGGCTAGCCTTGATGCGGCTATATGTCGCGTTCGAGGTTCGAGTTGCGTTTTTACCCTTTAACAGCTTGACCGCTCTAGGGCTACCGATTGACCGCTAATAGTTGACCCATATGGTTCAATTGGTTATAATATTCGGGTGTAGGATGAACTTGGACCCTATTCTGATCGAATTAATTAATAATAATAATAATAATTGCTTCGTTCCGTCTTCTTCGATCCAACACGATCCGAATTATCCCGAAAATTTCTTATCCCTTACATGATGGTGCCTAAGCTTACTGTCTAGCTCTACGAATCCTTTTTTTTCTTTTATGTCACAGTACTCTTATACTGCTTTGGCCATCCACAAGCCTCAAAAACCAAAAAATATTCTAGCTATTATTATTTGTGTTCTCTTTATATGGGAGTATTCCTTCTATTTTTGCTGGCAGACATTCCTACACTTCCTGACTTCGTACTCCAAGTAAATTAATTTTCATTTCTATTTTATCCACCCCTTGAAGAGGGAATTTTAAAACCTCCCATTTTTATAAGCAAGAAAAATTGTCGAGCTAAATTGAAAAACCTATTTAACTCAACCAAACTGTTAATTACTATATAAATATATAAGAATTTCAAATTTTCCTTTTCAAACAACAGTTTCCAAATACGCCTTTTGGAAAAATCCTTTGAAAACCCGTCCAAACTGTTAGTATTAAAATGTGGCACTAACACCCAAAAGATTATATAGAGAATGAAATTGAAGAAAAAGTAAATTAAAATGAGCAAAAATAAAATAACACACGTTTATAGTGGTTTGGCCAATTGTTGCATATGTCCACTAAGATCATCTTATGCATCCTTTTGGTTACTTTGGGATAGATGATATATAGTCAGCTTCATGTTTCTCAAATTGTTTGCATTGCCATGTGCTTGTTTTTTTATTGTAAATGATGGATTGGTGGAGGAGTACAGTTGTTGATTTCTAGTGCTTGAGATATTCGATAGAAAATGATAGATGATTGGTCTATGGAGCTTGGAATACGCTTTTGGCATCAAGACTAAGTAGTAGAAGGAAAATGGCATGATTCTGAGGAGATCCTATGGATCAGTACCAACCATAACTATGGATCGGTACCAAGATTGATGGATGGTGTTGTGGAACTTTTGGATTAGCCTTGTTTTTCTTGTGATATTGGCTGTACTTGGTTTATAGGCTATATGGCTATCTCTCAATGCCTTCTACCTCGATAGCTTTCAAGTTCCATTCGTCAAGTCAGTCTAGACACTGCCTGATCAAAAGGCTGGATAACACTTTCCTCTTAAAGTGAATCTTGTTGCAAACACGATGTATTTTTGAATCGATACAAGTCGGGATTGCCAGATCAAACAATAACCCATGCCTCGAATAGTTGTTATCTCTATTTTTGGACCCTTTCATTGAAGTGTTGTGTCTATAGCTATTCGTTTCGACACTTCACTATCTTCCGGGACTATAAAACTGGAGCATCCTCTCATGATCTGTCATTCCGAGCTTGGTAATTTCAACCTAGTTCTTTTTCTGGATTTTTCAGGTTTGAATCTTCTTTCCTTCGATTCAAGTTGCTGAATATTAAGTATACACACACATGTACTTTGATTTTCCATCGTGCCTTGGTTCCATGTACATACCGGTCCCAATGGAACACTAGATGTGTATATCTACACATTTCATTTTTTTTATTTTTTTATTGTCGATCGATTAGTATCGCTCCATAGGCAAGGATCGATACTGATTCATGGCCTTAGAATGAGGCGATTCTGTTGCCTATTATTTTGGATCGGTGGCTATATACTTGAGCCGCTTCCTCTTATTCTTCACTTTATTTGTGAACATCAGCTTGGAGATTTTAAGTTTTATTATACCATTGAAATTCTTGCTACCAGAACTACACATAGCCGTTCCTCCTTCCTTGAGCTACCGCCCCTGCCACTCCTTGACTGAACTCTCCATCGAATTAACAAACCTATAGGATCATTCCCGACTCATTTTGTATTTAACCCAGATTTCGGTCCAATTCCTAAATCGATCATTTACCTTGCCTTCGAAGTCCTTAGGTAGGTGGCCGTGGAGATGGAAAAAGGCTAGGAGATCATCGCTTTCAATTCTGATTGTGTCTCATCTTTTGAACGTCTTAAAAATGAACCCATTTCTTCTCTAATCATCTTCTCTCCTAATTGGGATCTTCTATTGAGATTATGTGTGATGCTTTTAACTTTACAATTGGTGCTGTCCTAGGATAACACATCAACAAAATCCTTCACATCATCTACTACACTAGTATGACTTTGAACAACGCTTGACTCAATTATACAATCATTGAAAAAGAGCTTCTTATCTTAGTTTTTGCACTAGAAAAGTTTAGACCATATTTGACAGGCTTGCACATCACTGCCTATACCGATCATTCCGCTATTAGGTACATTTTTGCTAAAAAATATGCAAAGTTTCTTTTGATTCTTTGGATCATGTTACTTCAAGAATTTGATCTTACAATCAAAGACAAAAAAGGATCCGGCAATGTCATAGCTGATCACTTGTCTCGTCTTCCACAAGCATAATCTTCTTTACTCATCAATGGGGACTTTCCAGATGAACAATCCTTTTCAATTTCCATCGATCCATGGTTTGTTGATATAATGAACTATTTAGTCACTAAAGAAACTCTTTCTTTTGGTCAATGGACGAGATAAATACATTTCTATCCCAAGTGAAATACTTCTATTGGGACAATCCATACTTGTTTCAGTATTGTTCCAACCAAATCATTCGACGACATATTCCGAATAGTAAAATCAAGAGTGTCCTTTCATTTTGTCATGACCAAGTTCGTGGTGGACATTTCAGTCCTTGAAAATCATGAAAAAGGTGTTTCAATGTGCCTTTTATTGGCCTACACTTTTCAAAGACACGTTTGTCAATTGTTAGGAAAAATCAAGAAAAGAAACATGATGCCTTTGACCTCCATTCTTACGATCAAAATTTTTGACGTTTGAGGAATTGACTTTATGAGACTGTTTCCTAACTCTTTCGAATATCTTTGTATTCTCCTTGCTGTCGATTACGTTGTAAATGGGTTGAAGCTGTTCAATGTAAAATTAATGATGATAAGGTTGTTGTGAAATTCATAAAAGAAAACATCCTTTCTAGGTTTAGCATACCCCAAATATTAATAAGTGATAATGGAATCCATTTTTGTTATCAACCTTTCAAAGCTTTAAAGAAGAAATACTTGATAACCCATAAGTTATCCACTCCTTATCATCCTCAAACTTATGGTCAAGTTGAAGTTTCAAATCAACAGATTAAACAAATTTTGGAGAAAACTATTAATAAAAATTGAAAATATTAGTCTCAAAAATTGTCAAATGTGCTTTGGCTTACAAAATTTCTTTTAAAACTAATCTTGCAATGTCTAAAATAATATATGGTAAAATGTGTCACTTACCAATCGAGCTTGAACATAAGGCATTATAGGCAATAAAGAACATCAACTTTGATCTTGAAAAGGTCAGCGAAAATAGAAAATTGCAACTTAATGAATAAAAAGAGATTAGGAACGACGTGTATGAAAATGCGAAAATTTACAAGGAAAAAGAAAAAGTTTTTCGTGATAAGTCGATACTAATAAAAACATTTTTGCCAATGAGAAAGTTCTTTTGTATGACTCTCGACTTCATTTGTTCCTTGGTAAATTAAAATCGAGATGGACATGACCATACATGGTACGTACTGTTTTTCCACATGGTGCCATAGTAATAGAAAACCCTAGGGATTCATCGATTTTTAAGGTCAATTGTCATTGTTTAATGCCTTACTTGGAATTGGCAAGTGACCAAGAGAAGGAGCTCATGATTCGTTATGAGCCACACAACGTCTAGCATGGCATTTTAACCCTTTCTTGTGTGTATGAGTATGTGTATCCTTTACACTCGTTATATCGTGCATTGACGGTAGGGACACATGTTAGTCCCGGAGAAGTTGGTTTTGATGACAACAACCTTAGAATAAGATTATAAAATATAAATACTAACATTATTGTTTAGATATATATGTATATGAAGGATATATATGCAGGTACCAAAGAATGAAGACTGTATAGTATAGAGATTCAAGAACCGATGAACTCAAGATTGAAGATATCAAGATTCAAGACTCATGAGTATCAAGATTATCAAGAGTTCAAGATTTCAAGATAAGTAATTTAGTTAGGAATTTTGTTAAAACTCCTAGAAAAGCACTGACATCTTAAAATCCATTTTATTCGTGGAATGGAATCCACTTCGAGCCCGTTAAAGAGATGGAACCTATGAAAAATCTAGTGGAACATTGTTTTGTATCCACTAACTTTTATTCAAATGTTTTACAAAATTATATCTTGTTTTCAAAATGATTTCAAAATCTTCCTTTTTAAATCAAAAACATCTATCCTGGTTTTAAAATACTTTTAGCCTCAAAATAATCTTTATTTTCAATATCAAATTATCCTTGGTTTTAAACTATCTTTTAATTATAATATATTTAAAATTTAATATTTATACTTAGATTTAAATATAAAATTATAGTAAAATTTTATATATACCAAAATATTATTCTCTATACTTATTTATGTATTTTAACTATAGTTAAGTATATTCATAAAATTTAAAATAGTTTTAATACAAGATAGAAGTTATTTTCAAAGAAAAACAAATTACCAAAAATAACTTGGGCTTGTCGACAAGCCCAAGGAACCCTTGTCGACAAGGTGACAGTTTATTTCAAAAGTTTGAATTTCAAAGGAAGTGTCTATTCGTCATATCCTTTCACGAATGGACAAGGCAGTTGTTCTACTATAAATATGGGCTGTTTTAAACGAATTTATATTCAATATTTTCTATAACTTCACTCCTCTTCTTCTTTCGCATTTCTTTATTTACATTTTTACCATTACTCTGCCGAAATCACCATTGAATCTAACTAGATCATTTCTGGTTTGATTCTCTATCACTATCTCAACAAGATCCCAGTGCTATTTAGAGTTATAGATTTCTTTGTATTCAATCGAGCGAGAAAAGGTGTGATTGTAGCCTGGAAAATCAATCGGGTGAACATGTTGCCCGTAAAATCAAGTATCTCTACCCAGGGGATTGTGAATCTGGAGCGGTGTACCTTGTGGCCTTGAAATCGAGGGTGTAATTGTAAGAATTGATTTTGAAAGGAAATCCGTACTTGTGTTGCGGGACTGGATGTAGGGTAACTCCAAACCAGTATAAAATCCGGTGTGTTCTTTCCTTTATTGCTTTTACTTTATATCTGCATCTGTGTTTGATTCTATGATCATATCTGTGTCTGAATATTGCATACATTTGTGTTCAAATTAATATAAACTCAAAAAGAATTAGTAATTCCTTAAAACACTATTCACCCCCTCTCTAGTGTTAATTCTAGCCTTAAGATCCGTAATCTGCATTTCTCACATTTGGTATCGGAGCAAGGTTTTCAAAGTTTCTTAATATGAATTTTGAAAAAGCTTTTAAAATGGCTATGTTTGAAAAACTTGTTAATACTAGTTTAGAAATATTCAGATCATCACTGTCTCATGAGTCTTCATATAATCGATATTCAAATTCAAGTTGTCTACCAAAATTGTATGATGTGCAGGAAACATGTTTTATGGGTGTTGAGGAATCAATTCACAATGGACAAATTATGAGAATAAATGGATATTCGATAGTGGATGCTCTAGACACATGACTGGTAATCCAGATATGCTGAATGATATATTATACAAAGACGGAGGACTGGTTAACTTTGGAGACAACTCAAAAGGATATGTGATTGGCATCGGCAATGTCGGTAACTTTGAAACTCCTATTATTACTAATGTTTTGCTGGTTAAGAATCTGAAACATAATATGCTAAGTATTAGTCAACTTTGCGATAAAGGATATAAAATTAAATTTGAAAAAGATAAGTGTCACATTGAAGATAATAATTCAACCATAATATTTGAGGGAATTAGGAAAAAGAATATTTATATTCTTAGTATGAAAGTTTCAAATGGTAACCTGTGTCTTTTGGCAAATACAAGTGACCCTTGGATTTGGCATAAGAGATTTGGGCATTTGAATTTCAAACTCTTATCTAGACTGTCAAAACATGATCTAGTAAGAGGTCTCCCTAAAATGAATGTTAAAGTAGATAGTTTATGTGATGCATGTCAATTAGGAAAACTTAGAAAAAGTTCCTTTAAATTAAAAAAAATGATTTCAACTTCCAAACCTCTTGAATTACTTCATCTTGATTTATTTGGTCCATCTCAAATTCAGTCAATAAATTACAGTAAATATGTTTTTGTAATTGTAGATGATTATTCTAGATTTACATGGACAATATTTTTGAAACATAAAAGTGATACTTTTGAAAGTTTTAAGAACTTTACAAAAAGGATTCAAAATCAAATTTCTATAAAATTATAACCATCCGTAGTGATCACGGTGGTGAATTTGAAAATGAAAAGTTTGAGGAATTCAGCAATAAAAAGGGAATAACTCACAATTTTTCATTTCCAAGAACTCCACAACAGAACGGAGTAGTAGAATGTAAAAATAGGACGATTCAAGAGTGTGCGAGAACTATGCTTTCAAATAGTAAATTACCAAAACATTTTTGGGCAGAAGCAGTTGCTACCGCCTGTTATATTTTAAATAGAATTTTAATTAGACCTTTAACTGATAAGACATCTTATGAACTTCTTCATGGAAAGAAACCTAAGGTATCTTATTTTAGAATTTTTGGAAGTAAATGTTTTATTTTAAATACAAAAGATAACTTAGATAAATTTGATCCTAAATCCGACAAAGGTATCTTTATCGGATATTCTAATAGAAGTAAAGCATATAAAGTGTTTAATTTAAGAAGTAACACCATCGAAGAAATAATGCATGTTTCATTCGATGAAAATCTCAAAAATTTTGAAGATACAAATGATGAAGAGGATTTAATTACTCAAATTCAGGAGTCAACTGAAACTAATAATGAAATTAATCATCTTAATAAAAAGATTAAACTTTTAAAAGATCATCCTATAGAAAATATACTAGGTGATATGCAATATGTTGTAACAACTATAAATCAACTAAGTAAAATGAGCAATGTAGCCTTTATATCAACTATTGAACCCAAAAATCCAAAAGAAGCATCAACTGATGATTCATGGATTTTGGCTATGCAAGAAGAACTAAATCAATTCACTATAAATGATGTTTGGGAACTTGTTCCTAGACCTGAAAATAAAACTATAATTGGAACTAAATGGGTTTATAAAAATAAAATGAATGAACAAGGTGAGGTCATTAGAAATAAAGCCCGGTTAGTCTCTCAAGGTTATTGTTAAGAAGAAGGAATAGATTATGATGAAACCTTTGCTCCCGTAGCAAGATTATAAGCAATTAGGATTCTACTTGCTTTCGAAAATCATAATAATTTCAAATGGATGTTAAAAGTGCCTTTAAAATGGATTTGTAAAAGAGGAAGTATATGTTAAACAACACCACTTCATGGGTGATGGTTATGAAGTGCATTCTAAATTATAATCTTCGTTCAAAAAGTGGTAATTTAAAGTGCATGCATTAATAATTTTAATTTTTAAAGTTAAGTGGTGCTAAGACGATTTTTCATAACCCTTTCTCCTAAAAAAAGAGAAAAATATAACACCTGGAGTCAGATGTCCACATATAAGTGTGTACTCTCGCCAGGCTTTGTACTCTTCTCACATAAGCCCACAAAGCAGTGCATGAGTGGTATATCTGGCCACAATATTCTGAGTTAGATGTATGTATATAAAAAATAATAATATAATAGTAATAAACACGTGGAGTCAAGTGTACACACTTAGATTTGTACACATGCCACGCTCTGTACTCTTCTCATGTAAGCCCACAAGGCAGTGCATGGATGGTATATCTAGCCTCGGTATTTTGAGTTTGGTGTATGTAAATAATAGGTTGTTAATATTAATAATAATTTTTTGCAATGAGAGAGAGATAGAGTAAGCAATTGAAACCCAATGTATTGACATTAATGATTTGACTTGTTATGCAAAAAGAAATGAAGGTCTCACTTTGCAAACTCTGACAATCAATTAAAGAATTTATTTCATAGCTGCACTATGCTATCATCCAAAACAACCAGCCAAGCTAGAGTCCAAATGTAACGAAAACTTAATTTTTGTTGAAATTTTTTATTAGTAAAGGACAGAAATTTCTTAAAGATGATCGAGACCTGTATATTACTCTATCATGTCAATTTAATGTAAATTCTTCATTTTGTAAATAGAACTTGCATTCATATCTTTCACACTAGGAACTTTGCATATTGTTTTTGGATTTTATGGGTAGTATCCATTGAAAACTCTCATGAGACACGACTCGTCATAATAGGAACACCTAGAGGTTTATTTTCTTATTGCATACACTCAATGCAATTGTGTTTCCTATAAAAATGGACTTATCCTAGTTTTACTTTATTCAGGAAATAATAAAAAGATAGTTATGGGAGTATTTGATCTGCACATAAAAATGTATATTTTTACTCTCTTACTTAATCTTCTTCTATTAAAATAAAGGACATATTAGGGTATTTTTACATATTTTGACCAATTTATAAAATTGTTTTCAAATCATTATTCGCTCATGAGAAAAATGGTAATTTTGTGTGTATACTCTAATTTTAAGAAAATTTATTTGCACATTTTAATTTTATTTTGTAGGAAATTGAGTGCAAATTGGAAGAAGCTTCATGGACCTATGATGCACAAGTCTTAGAAGCCAAAAGAAGGAAGAAAAGAAAGAATTAATTCTTCATGGAGTAGCCCATATACCCACTTGCAAATGGATCACAATTAAAAAGAAAAGTACACATTATTGGAGATTAATTTATCATTAACGATGACTTGAAGGCCACATAATGTTAATGTTAAATTTGGTAGCACCCTAAAAAGATATTAGAGCTTTATTTTTTTTTGGCAAAGCCAGCCTGTTTTTATAGTGGACAGTCCACTCTTTATTAAACAAAAGCAACATACAAAATTAAAAATACAAAGCAAGTAAACAACTCGCCCCCAATAAAATTATCAATCGACAACTACAGGGCAAATTTTCGAAATAAGATCAGAGATAGAAGACGAAGACCCCGCAAATCTTCTCGAATTCCTTTCCTCCCATATCACTACTATCGATAGCTTGAGGTAACGGAGAAACCTATTTGCCAACAAGGATTTCCACCTGGTTAACTGAAAGATACGAACCCATTCCATTTTGAAATCACGGAGCGGAGGCCTCTCATGAATACGATGAAGAACCTCTTTCCATATCTGATAAGAAACAAGGCAATTGAAAAACAAATGGCCGACATTTTCAGCAGCCCGATTGCACAAGATGCACACAGAATGATTGATAAAGTGCCTTCTGACAAGATTATCTTGAGTGTGAATAGCATTCATCAGACATTTCCAAAGCAACAAATTATGCTTTGGTTTCGATCCAGACTTCCATATACGAGCGTGCCAAGGAAACGTAGAAGGGCATTGATTTTGAATGATTGATTTGTAGACTATGGAGATGGTATGAATATTGCCATTCCAGTTGAGCCCATCATGTTCCACAGGCTTAAAGGAAGCAGTAATGGACGACCAAAGATTGTTCAGCATAGGCGAGCTGACCTGAGGCAAATGCAGAACCTCATTGACAAAAACAGAATCGGCATTAGCATTAATAGGAATACCAGAGTTAAATAAAAGATTATAATCAATATATTGAGACAGAATCATTCCTGGAGCACACCAGGGAGAGTACCAAAAGGAGTTCATAGTGTTGCATTGAACCATAGGCCGGTAATATCTTCTGTAAGTCAACAGTTTTTTCCATAGAAAGCTAGACGAATTGCTAGATTCCATTGTCCAAAAGTTACCACCCTTAAGGTTGTACTGCCTATTCCAGACCTCCCACATCCCCGTACTATTACTGAGCAATCTGTTAACTAGCTGGGAAATAGTGGCTATGTTCCAAATTTTAAGATTAATAATACCCAGGCCTCACATATTAAAAGGATAAATAATTTTCTTATAAGAAATCGGAATGAGTTTAGAGGAGTAAATATTTCCATGCCATAAGAAATGATTAAAAGCCCGATATAACATGTTAATTAGCTTAAAAGGAATGTTGAAAAGTTTAAAATAGTATGCACACAAAGCAGTGGCAATACTCTGTATGATGACAAGCCTGCCAGCTTGAGAAATTTTGGTACCATTATAATTATTGAGTCTGTTAGTTAATTTTTCATATAAAGGAAGGCATTGCGCCTTGGATATTCTAGACTTACACATAGGGGCACCAAGGTACATTGCATTTTGATCAATGTCCTGAAGCCCAGAAACCAGAAGAATATTTTGGTAGATGTTATCTGTAACCCCAGAAATATTAATTTGCGATTTACTTTTATTTATGCCTAGGCCTGTCAGAAATTTAAATTTTTGAAGAACGGAAAGCACATTAGTGATGGATTTAATATTAGGTTTAGTGAAGAGCAGGAGATCATCAGCAAACATTAAGGTTGAAATTTGCTGCTTTTGACACTTAGGATGATAATCTATATTTTTATTATGGCATTCAACACTAATCAATCGAGAAAGCACTTCCATAACTAAAATAAATAAGGAAGAGGAGATAGGATCTCCTTGCCTTATACCTTTTTGAGTTTTGAAATAGCCAAAAGACTCACCATTGAGAGATAAAGAGACATAAACAGTAGATATGCATGTGTATATCCAAGCTAAGAAAGGTAAGGGAAAGTTCATCTTGGACATAATGGATATGATTGCCTCCCAACTAACAGAGTCATAAGCTTTATGAATATCCAATTTCAGAAAACATCTAGGAGAAATGTTTTTCCTATTGTATCCTTTAATTAGTTATTGGGAGAGTAGAATATTATCAATAATAGTTCTGCCCAAAACGAAACCATTCTGGTTAGGAGAAATTAGGTCAGTAAGGCAAGTTTTCATTCTAGAGGATATAATTTTAGCAATACATTTATAAATGACATTGCAACACGCAATGGGCCTAAACTCAGTAACAGATTGGGGTAGATTAACTTTAGGAATAAGGGCAAGTTTAGTATGATTTATTCCTTTCAGCAAAGTATTGGTTTTAAAGAAATGTTGAATGGCTTTACAAAAATCATGTTTAACAATATGCCAACATTTTTGGAAGAACCTAGCAGAAAACCCATCAGGACCAGGAGAGCTATTGCTTTTCATTTTGAAGAGGTTATCATGAATTTCATCAGGGGTAATAAGCTTAATTAAACTATTAGCTTGTTCATTAGTGATATTATTAATAGGTAAGTCATTAAGAACTTGGGTACTAATTACTATGTCTGAATGAGTAAAAAGAAATTGATAATAATTAAGAAATGATTGCTTTATACTGGCATGAGTGTTAACTTCAAAACCGTGTCTATCTTTAATCCTTTGAATGAAGGCAGCAGTCTTCTTAAGCTTCAAGGAGTTGTGAAAAATTTTGGTGTTTCTATCTCCAGCAATCTCCCAGTTAAGTTTATTTTTTTCACGGAGCATTTGAAGTTCAGATTTGATAGCTATTTTCAATCTTTTGGTAAGCAGATTAACATTATTAGAAATAGTTATATTACCTAGATCAGACTGCAGTTGGATATGAGTATCATTAAGTTCAGAGCTTAATTTGGTAGAAAGAAGATTACCAGAACCATACTTATTTGAAGACCAAGCTTTAATGGAAGCTTTGCAATCTTTAAGCTTCGATTGAAGAATAAACATGGGATTGCCAAATTTGGGAATTCTCCATACATGCTCAATCAAAGGAAGAAATCCAGGATCAGCAATCCAACTATTAAAAAAATTAAAAGAAGATGGACCTTTAATACTTCTATTTCCCCATTCCAAAATAATAGGACTATGATCAGATATAGATAGAGTATGGAAAATAGAAATCAGAGAAGGCCAAGAGTTGAAAGCAGCAGAATTAAAATAAGAACGATCAAGTTTGCAAAAAGTTCTATTACCTGATCTACTACAGTTATTCCAAGTGTAAAAAACACCTGTTTTTGGAACTTCATGAAGTTGAGAAAGAAGGATTGCATTATTAAGAGGAGCAACATCCACCAGAGCTAATGGTAACCCTCCCAACTTATCCTCAGAGCTTTGCATACAGTTAAAGTCACCAAGGCATATCCAGGGGATAGTAGTGTACAAAGAAGGAAGAATGTCAAGAAAGATCTGCCTATTAGCTTTAATATTGTCTCCATAAACAAATGTAGACTTAAATTTGAAATTTGTTGGCAAATGATCAATATTATAGTGGATGAACTGTCTGTGAGTTTCAGAAGCAATAATTGAATATACCTGGGGGTTCCACAAAATCAATAGCCTCCCATAAGGGGCAGCAATATGGTTGTGAATAAAAGCCCATCTAGGAGCAATACGATTTGCAAATAAGTAAGTTTCAGTTTCAGAATATTTTGTTTCGCTGATGCAAATAATTCCCAGTTTGTTGCCCTTAATTAGAAGTTTGATTTCATATACTTTGGCATCATCATGCCCACCACGAATATTCCAATATCCTATGTTATCTAACATCACAATTTTTTGTGTTTATTGGCAGATTGCCGAGTTAACCTTTGTGGCCCTTGAATCTTAGCAGAGGCATTTTTTTGATTTTTTTTGAACTCTTAGCTGTGAGATTAGCCAAAATTTGCTCTTGATTGTATTCATAGCCGTCATTCATGTCATCTTCCGAACAAAATTCCGCATCAGAAGATGATCCTATATTGGTTTCAATTGTGTTATCCTTTGTTGGAGTAAAAAGAGTAATTTCTTTGGGTGGTTTTAGATTTGCATATGGGCTGACTGATGTGTTAACAGTATTGTTCATGGAAGATATAGAAACTGGTGTACCATTAATATTCTGCGTATTAGGGGAGCAATTAAGAATTGGGGTCTCCTTTTCATTGTGCTTGCTTCTATTAGATTCAAGCTGGTGATTACTTACATCAGTTTCCTTTTGTATCTGCTTCTTTTGAGAACTATTGAAATGAGTAGAACAACCCATATTCTGCTGACTAACATTAATGTCAGGGTCCAATTGCAAGCTACCTAATGCATCCGGGTCCTCATCTAGTAATTCTCCTTCCTCTATCTCAGTAAGAATGGAAAAAGCATTACTAGTTTCAACTGGGTTTTGAGATACACCCTGTAACTGAATATCTTTGATAACTTGTATTGAGTCTGCATTAATTATGTTACTGATTTCCTTCTCTGAATTCTTTTTTCCTATGTTTGGTTCCACCCCTTTATGGTTCATTTGATTTGCTTTAGGTTTCCAATGCCTATTCTTCATATTGTCACTAAAAGGTTTCCTATGCACTGTAGTATTACTTTTAATTATAGGACCTGAAACATTAGCTGGTTCTTCTTTTTTTTTGCTTATTTTCCCTTCCTCAGTACTTTTGTCCTTATCACAATTTTTATTTGAGTGACCAAAGACTTTACAGTCAGTGCATATAAGCGGTCTCCATGAGTATTCAATGTATACTTTTTGACATGTCTCAACTCCATCTCCTATTAATAAATATTCAGGTAACTCTTTGTCAGGAGAAATTTCTACTAAGCACTTTGCATATTCCATTCTTTCATGCTTTTCGGTAGCCTCATTGAAGCAGACAAGTTTCCCCAGGTGACAAGCAATCCAATTGATACCAATTAGGGTCCAAGCAATGTGGGGAATATTATATAGTTGAATCCATATGGGAACTGATTTCACTTGAGATTGAACTGAACCAAACGCTGGTTTCCAAGTAGTAATGACAAACATTTGACCTCGAATAAAGGTCGGATCTGCACGAAGAACAAATTGCTTGTCCTCAGGACAAGAAAACTTGAATAAATAATTAGCACCATCAGATTTAATGTCATATGAACCTTTCAGTTTCCATATTTTTTTAGATGTGAAACCACTGCCATGTAATTCACTGGCACACCAAGAAAGAAACCCACCAGATACCCATCCCAATAACTCATACCTTCTGTAACCAGAACTTCAGGAGGAGGAAGCGGCAAACCCTGATAGTCAATATTGAAATCCGTTGGAGTATATAAGCCCGCATTCCTAGGCTTAGACGCAAACAGAGAAGACCAAGACGGCAGCGGGATGGGATCTGGAAGGACAACAGTTGGAGAAGGTAAAGGCGGAGAAGAATCAGGGTCAGGAGGATCTGAAGGTAAAGGTTGAGGAGGGTTGAGAGCAGGAGGGATCAAGGCAGGTAACGGTGAAGAAGAGAGGCATGGAGAAGAAGAAGAAGAGGGAATGCCAGATATAGCCGTTGCATTGGACGCCATTAAGAATGTGGATTATTATTCCGCACAATTAGATTTGTATAAATACCCTCTTACGTTCATGAAAAGTATGCATATAGTTGTAGCCACAAAATAGACATAAAAGTTATCTTCCCTTTAATGGCTTCTTAGCCTTTTGTTTTCATGCTTTTTATTTCATGCTTCTCTTTTTGTGTAATTTTTTTTTCATGCTTCTTTTTTATTCATGCAAGTAGATTAGATTTATTTTATACAAATTAGTGTAGGTTTACTTTTTTGCAATCGATTAGCTCTCTTTCTCATTAATTTGCATTTACTTTCATTTTGTTAATGTTGAAATTCATTTTTTTTGAAAAGAATTCAAGGATAAGAGGCTGAACCGCTTCAATTTTAGGGAAACGAAGCTCTCATGATTCATGTAAACTCAATAATAGTTTCTTTCATTATGTCTTGTTTTTGGGCTTAATGTAAACATAGATATAGATGGAGTTTGAAGTTTATAAATGAATTTGATAGCCAATGTTCTTAACCAAAAATAAGCTATACTTAATCAAATATGGACATAATTTACATATTCACCTAACAATTTGATTTTGATAATCAAGTTAAAAGTAGAGTAAAAATTTGATGTTCTATGTAACTTGATCTAAGATAGTAAATAGATCATGCTTAAAATGGATTTTACTTCTAACTTCATAATCATTTTTATTAGATTTGATAACTGAGTTTGGTTGATTTATTAAAATTTGATGGTTTAAGTTGTTTTAGTTAATATCTCAACTAAACCATACTTAAAATAAATGCATGAACTAATCTACTTGGGTTAAAATAGAGATTATAAATTTGTTATATATTTATTTATTTGAATGTGAAAGTGGATTTATCTCTAAATTGCATTTTAATCTCATTACTTTAATTCTAATTTTACCTTAGTTTTCTACAATTTTTAGTTAAAAATATTTTCAAAACATTTTGAATAGTTTGATTGAGTAAGTTGAAATTCATGCTTTCCTTGTGGTTCGATCCATATTTGTTGACGCACTACAAATTGTACATCGTTCGCTTGTGGTATTTAATTACAATATGATTCGACGGTTTTATAATCGACAGAAATCCGTATCTGAATCAAGTAATAGGACTCCAATCCTGGTTATGAACTTGCGAAAGAATTTTTAGTGATTTGAACTTGTCACACTAGGACAAGAGGAGGTTGGCATCTCGACAACTACAGTCAGGGCAGTGGGTTGAATGATGCTATGACCGTAGAGATTACATATGATGATATTTCCTAGCACAGATTTAAAGAACTTTTCAATGCCTATTTTCACCTGAAGCCAAAAAAGCTTACCTCATAAATCTATTGATTTGAATGAAGGTGATTCCTTGATAAGAGCTTATGTGAATGAATTCAACGCATTATCAAAATTTTAGACCAACACTCATTAGTATCGTGCAAGAAAAGAATGAGAAACTTGTGCCTGGTTTAAGTAATGAATTAAAAGATAAGTTACTTACCCAACTCAAATTTCCATTTGAAGAGATTGTGGATATAACATTAAGTTTTGAGAAGGTTTGGGAATAAGATTCGGTTCTAGAAATCAACCTACTCAGTTGTACTAACAACAAAGGAAAAGGCTATTCTTCCAAAAGAATAAGCGACCTTTCTAGACAAAATAGCAAGATCAGAAGACGCAACAACCTAAAGCTCATGTTGAATGCTATTTATGTGGAAGAAAGAACCATTGCACTAATGAATGTAGAACTACAGGTCAAGTTCCAATGAAGAAATGTTACAATTACAATGAAATAGGGCATTTAGTGAGACAATGCACCAAGCCAAGAAAGCAACCCAGGGAAAGATGTTTGCTATAGAAGGTCCCAGTGCTCTAGTGCTAGATAAAGAAAAAAAGCTTTGGTCTTATAAGTTACAATTTAAGGCATGGAGTTTCTGGTAAAATTATTTTTAATATAGGTGCATCAAATTAATTTATATCGAAAGAACTAGTATAAAAACAAATTGGATGTTTCCCTTCTTGTTACTTCTCTTAATGTGGCTAATCCATTTATTGAATGTGCTATTCTAGGAATGAAGTGTAATAGAGTCAAGATTTGGTTATCTGGATACTCTTTCGTGTGTGATTTATTTGTCATGGATTCATTAAGTAATGGATTTATCTTGGGAATGGAATGGCTCGACATTATCAAACTTGATTATTTTGTGTGGAACAGGTAGTTACCTTCAACATCCCAATCATTAAGAACTAGTCCTTATAGCTCCGGAATGAGCATATGCCTGTTCAGGTTATTCTTTACCTGTATTGGAATCCAAAGAAGATGAAATACAATAGATTCTGGTAGCCAGATATTTTTTAGGATATTTTTGAAGCAATCACTAGTTTACCTCACGTCGATCAGTTAGGTGTGGGGATAGATTTAAAACTTGATAGTCAACCATTTAGTGGACCACCTAACCATATGTGCCCAAGTGAGATGGAGGAGTTAAGGTCTCAAACAGAAGACCTTGAGCAGAAGAATTTCATTAGGACAAGCACTTATCCTTAGGGTGCATAAGCCTTATTTGTTGAAAGGTAGATGGATCTCTTCCACTCTGTATAAATTATAGAAAATTGAATGATCTCGCTATTAAGAATAAGTACCCATTATCAAGGATGGATGATCTATTTGATTAATTAAGTAGAGCGAAGGTAGTTTCATAATACGATATTGCTATAGGTTTTCATCAACTTAGAGTTGAGGAAGAATGTATTTCGATTATAGCATTTTAGACAATATGCGGTTATCACAAATAGTTAGTAATGTCATTCGGGCTGACGGATGTTCCTGCTTACTTCCTCGATCTAATGAATTGAGTATTCAGGAATTATTTGGATAAATTTGTTTTAATTTTCATTGATGACATCCTCTACTACTTAAAGACAAAAAAACAATATATGATTCATTTGAAAGTGGTGTTAGAAACCTTATGAAAACACTAACTTAAGGCTAAGTTTTCAAAGTGCCACTTCTGGTAGAAGGAAGTAAAATTTTTGAAACGTACTTTTTTTAGAGAGAGGAATCACAATTCGACCCAGCTAAGGCAGAAGGTATTCAAAGGTGGAAACATCTCAAGTTACACTACACCAGAAATGCCATTTTGCAACGGTTCTGAGCCGTTGCAAACGAGTTTCGCAACGGCTTAGTGCTGTTGCAAAATTGGCAGTGGTAAAAAATTAGCAACGGCTGTCACGATCCAAATTTCAGCGTTCGAAAATCGACACCCATACTTCACTTGTACTCGAGTGCCGCAGATTCAATCATTGAAATTTGAGTCATGCCGGAGCTTATAACACAGTAAGTATAACAACACAGCGGAAGAAAGAAATGAATGATATCATATACAACTCCAATGAATACAATATCCAAAATGATATACAACAATGATATCAATATGATACAACAATATCAGAGATAAATAATGATACAGCGGAAAACAGAAGTGATAACTCCAAATGATCTGCAAAAGAGCGTAAATCCAACAACTCCAACATCAAGCTCGAACCCCCATCACGTCTCACTAAGATAAGAAAGTGCAGTCCTGAACTCCAAAAACTGAACTAGCACCCGATAATCTACTAAACCTGACTATCTAAAAAACCCAACTCTAGACTGCCCGTGTGGAAAATTGTGGGCACCTAGAGTTTAGGAAGGGAACAATAAACTCCGAGTCAGTCATGGGATTGGTGTGAGCAACAAAAATAGTTCATCTTTTGATGCAGGCCAAGCTATAATTTTCCAAGGCTTAAGTCGTGACCGACCTAACGTGGCCATAAGTCGTGACCGACTTAGCGAAGACCTTAAGTCGCCTCAACGACCTAGTGTAACTCGGCAACGACTTGGTGAAGACTTGCGAGTTAACAAGTTCCTTAAGTCGCCTGAACGACCTAACGAAGCAGATTTAAGTCGTCTACGACTTAACTCGAGCGGGTCACGACCTAAGAAAGAAGCGGATCTAAGTTGGATACGACTTAAAGGAAGTGTTTTAGGTCGTCTGCGACCAAACAAGTATGCTGGAGAAAAGATCTCACGACCTACGACCTAAGTTAGGTCGCGAGAAACTTTAGGTCGCCAATTGCTACAGCTCGCTGAGGATTGAAGCCGTTGATTCTTATGCCGCCTTAATCTCTGCCGTTGATCCTTTAAGTCGCATGAAGACTGGGTATCTTTTAAGTCGTCTGTATGATAAGTCACTACATGTGTTAGGTCGTATACGACCTAAGTGTTGTACAGTTGTGACGTATTGTATATGTTGCTTGTTAAGTCGTTATGATCTATGTTGTATTGTTTCTTTGTACATATTGTTGAGTCGTTCTGTTATAGGTCGTAAGTCGTGACGTTTGTATTGTAAACTGATAAGTCGTGAACGACTTATGATGAGTCGTAGGTCATAGGGTGATGAGTCAGAAACGACTTAAGACTTGTGTAATTTTCTATGGCATGTGTTGTAGCCTATAAATAGGCAAGTTGTGTCATTTTGTAAAGTTCAGTTGATTTGAAATAAAACTCTTGTTTTGTTAGCTTTGTGCTTTCACCAAATTGGTAGTTGAGTGTAATCTCCTATCTCCTCTTTCGGTTAATCGAGTGCGCTCGATTCAACGACTGCAGAAGCCGATTCACGGAATCTAGTGCGCTAGATCAACGTGCGAAGAATCGTAGATCTTTGAACCCGGTATCGTGCGCGATCAACGAGTTCGGGATAGCTAGAATTCAGTATCTTCGGATCAACGAATTTGGGCATTTCAGTATTCATCAATCCACCGATTGCAACTTTCATCGATCTACATTGTTTGTATAATCCGCTGCGTCAGTTTGGTATCAGAGCTTGTTTTAGCCAATCATAGCTAAATCGAGTCTTGGAGCCGAGAATTTGAAGTTTGAAGTGTTTTTTTGTATGATCTTGAGTTAGGCCGTGATCAAGTTGAAGTGTTCATCATTGTTTGACGAGTTGGAGATCGGATTTGTATCATTCGAGAAGTTGTTGATTCATCATGTTCATCGCAAGTTGCAACAAAGTGGAAGTTTTCGATCCATATCATTTTGGATCAAAATTCAAAAAGTGTTTAAATTTGAAGTGTTGAAGAGCTTCGGCCGAACTAAACAAGGAAGGCCGTGTACATCATTTTGAAAGTCAAAGCCGAGAATTGAAGAGTTTGTAAAGTTTCAAATCATGCCGCCAAGAAGAGCTAATCGTCACCAAAATGTAGAAGCTTTGTATCGAAGAGAAGAAGCTGATGAGATGGAGCAAAGAATCAATGAAAACTTTAGTGAAAAGCTTAACGAAGGAATTGGTCGGTTAGAGAAGATGATGTTAGAGATGAATCAGAATCGGAGAAGGGTATCACCTGAATCTAACCATGGGGGAAGTAGAGTCTCACCACAATCCAATCGAGAAAAAGTATTGATGATGATCAAAGACGTGGGAGGAATGTGAATGACCGAGAACGAAGGAATGTAAATAGAAGGGATGTTGGTGGTAGACGTGATGGTAGTAGAGATGTGGGTGGACGAGAAAGACAACGATATACATCTGATTTTGAAGAGGAATATGATGGTGGTGTATTCAAGGACGAGGTCAAGGAAGAAATCAATCGGAGTATGATCACAAGTGGGAATCGGGAATGAAAACTGAAATTCCTGAATTCAAGGGTGGTATGCAAGCTGAAGAGTTTTTGGATTGGGTGGCTAATGTTGAAGAAATTTTTGATTTCAAGGAAGTTCCAGAACATCGTAGAGTGAAGTTGGTTGCTACAAGGTTGAGGGGTAGAGCTTTGGCATGGTGGCAGCAAACCAAACTTACACGTGAACGAATGGGGAAGTCCAAAGTTGAATCTTGGGAGAAGATGAAGAAATTGATGAAAGCAACGTTCTTACCTTACAATTATCAGTCACTGATGTATCAACGTTTGCAGAATTTAAGACGGGGCACAAAAACTGTTAATGATTACGCGGATGAGTTTTACCAGCTTATTACGAGGAATGATATTATGGAAACGGAAGAGCAGCTGACATCTAGATTCATTGGGGGATTGAGAATGCAGATTCAGGATATGGTTAATATGTTCGATCCAAGATCTGTGGCAGAAGCACATCAAAAGGCGTTGGTTTGGGAGAAACAGGGACGACGAGGGGTGGTGTGTTTACTAATTCCAACAATCAAGTGAAGGGTGTTAGTGGGAGTTCTAATGTTTCTAAACCTATCAGTAGACCAGTGGTGAAGGAGGCTGAGAAGGCAAAAGTTAACAATGGTTTCAAATGTTACAATTGTCAAGAAGTGGGTCATAAAAGCAATGAGTGTCCAAAGCCAAAGAAGAGAACCATGGTTGCAGAAGTTGAAGATGAGGATATTGATGGAGATTATTCTAGTCCAGTTGAGGAGGATAGACAGGATATTGCGTCAGGAGATGAAGGTTGTAATCTAATGCTGAGGAGATCGTGTTTGACAACGAAACAGGAAGAAACTAGTTGGTTGAGGAGTAATATCTTTCAGTCGACATGCACTATATTGGGGAAGGTGTGTAAATTTGTGATTGACGCAGGAAGCTGTGACAATATCGTTTCAACCGAGGTTGTGACAAAGTTGAAGTTGAAGACAGAGAAACATCCGAATCCATACAAGTTAGCATGGTTGAGAAAAGGAGGAGAAGTGAAAGTAGATAGACGAGTTCGTGTTCCATTCTCTATTGGGAAGAAATACAAAGACGAAATCTGGTGTGATGTAGTAGAGATGGATGTTTGTCACTTACTTTTGGGAAGACCATGGCAGTATGATCGAGCAGTACAGCATGACGGTCGGACCAATAGCTACAGTTTTATGTTTGAAGGTATAAAGATTATCTTAGTTCCGAAGAAGAGACAACAAGGAGAAAGTAAGTCGGAAGAGATTGAAGAGCTGAAAACTTTATTATCTTTGAAGGAGTTTGTTAAGGAGGTTGAGGAAGAGCCTGAAGTGTACTTGTTGATTGGGCGAGAGAGTCAAGAAGTGGTTGAAATTCCAGAAGAAGTGAAACAAGTATTGAAAGAATTTGAGGATGTATTTCCAAAGGAGTTACCAAAGGAGTTACCGCCACTGAGAGACATTCAACATCAAATTGATCTTGTTCCGGGAGCAACGTTGCCACACAGACCACATTACCGAATGAGTCCGAAGGAACATGAAGAATTAAGGAGGCAGGTGGAAGAGTTGCTTGAGCAGGGACGTGTGCAGGAGAGTTTGAGTCCGAGTGCTATACCAGCATTACTCGTACCGAAGAAGGATGGCTCATGGAGAATGTGTACGGATAGCAGGGCACTGAATAAGATAACTGTGAGATACAGATTTTCGATGCCGAGGCTTGATGATCTGTTAGATCAAATCAGTGGGTCTGTGATCTTTTCGAAGATTGATCTTAAAAGCGGTTATCATCAAATTCGAATTAGACCAGGAGATGAGGGGAAGACAGCATTCAAGACAAGGGAAGGATTGTATGAATGGCTGGTCATGCCGTTTGGTCTATCAAATGCACCGAGCACATTCATGCGGGTGATGAACCAACTTTTCAGGTCGTACATTGGGAAATTTGTGGTGGTTTACTTTGATGATATTCTGATCTACAGTGCTAGTACAGAAGAGCATGTTCAGCATTTGAGGAAAGTGTTAATTATCCTTCGTGAAGAACAATTCTATGCTGCTACGAAGAAGTGTGTTTTTATTGCGAGGAGTGTTTTATTTCTGGGGTATGTTGTATCGAAAGAAGGAATACAGGTGGACCAAAGTAAAGTTAAAGCTATCAAAGATTGGCCGCAACCCAAGACGATAACGGAAGTTCGTAGTTTTCACGGGTTGGCTTCATTCTATCGAAGGTTCATTCCACACTTTAGTAGTGTGATGGCACTGGTTACAGATTGTATGAAGGGCAAACAGTTTGCATGGACGGAGGAAGCAGGGGTTGCTTTTGAGCGAATCAAAGAACTCTTGACGTCAGCACCAATTCTAGTATTACCAGATTTTCAGTTAGTGTTTGAACTACATACTGATGCATCCAAGGTTGGGATTGGAGGAGTGTTGAGTCAGAGGGGACGTCCGATTGCATATTTCAGTGAGAAGTTATCAGGAGCGAAGATGAGATATAGTACATATGATGTGGAATTCTATGCTGTTGTGCAAGCCATTAAACACTAGAGACATTATCTATTTCAGAAAGAGTTTGTTCTTTACACTGACCATGAGGCGTTGAAACATTTACAAGGGCAAGACAAGATTTCAGCGAGACATGCATCATGGATTGCATATCTGCAACAGTTTACGTTTGTTGTGAAACACAAATCGGGAGTGACGAATCGTGTTGCAGATGCATTGAGTAGAAGAAATCATGTGTTGACTGCAATGAAGGTCGAAGTGACAGGGTTTGATGTGCTACCAGAGTTATTTGTTGAAGATCCTTACTTTATGAAGTTTGTAGATAAAGTGAAGAAAGGAGAGACGGATGAGTTTGTGATGGTAGATGGTTTTCTGTTCAAGGGAAATCGATTATGTATACCGGATTGCAGTTTACGGTTGAAGATTGTGAAGGAATTGCATGAGGAAGGTCATGTGGGTAGAGACCGTACATTACAGCTGATTACTCAATCTTATTTTTGGCCATCAATGAGGAAAGAAGTGGAAAGGTTTGTGGAGCGATGTCATATCTGTTAGGTTTCGAAAGGAACTGCAACTAATGCGGGATTATATATGCCGTTACCGGTACCAACTAAACCATGGGTTGATGTGAGTATGGACTTTGTGTTGGGGTTGCTGAGAACACAACGTGGTAATGATTCCATTTATGTGGTGGTTGACCGATTTTCGAAAATGGCACATTTTATTGCTTGTAAGAAGACGGCGGATGCTGTTCATGTTGCTCGGTTGTTTTTCAAAGAGATATATCGACTTCATGGATTGCCAGAATCTATTATGTCGGATAGGGATACTCGTTTTCTGAGTCATTTTTGGCTAAGTTTGTGGAAGATGGTGTGAACGAAGTTGAACTTTAGCAGCGCTTATCATCCGCAAACGGATGGACAAACCGAGGTCGTGAACAGATCGTTAGGAAATTTGTTGAGGTGTCTTGTGCAAGATAATCTGAAGAGTTGGGGTATAAAACTATGTCAAGCAGAATTTTCTCATAATCATGCTGTAAACCGTAGTACAGGTTTCAGTCCATTTCAGATAGTATATTCAAGCTTACCGAAGGGACCGTTGGATTTAACGGTAGTGCCACAATCAAAGAAGACAGTTAAGAAAGCTGCTGATTTTGTTGATGGATTGGCGGAATGTCATAAAATCGTTCAGGAACGATTGGAGAAAGCAAACGAGAAGTATAAACGATCTGCAGACTTGAAATGAAGAAATGTTGAATTTAATGAAGGAGATATGGTATATGCTGTATTGACAAGAGATCGTTTTCCAATAGGCGCTTATAACAAATTGAAAGCCAGAAAAATTGATCCTGTAGAAATCGTCAAACGGATTAATGAAAATGCTTATAAATTGAAGCTGCCAGAGGGTGTGTACACGTCGGACGTATTCAATGTTAAGCATCTCGTACCTTATCACGGGGATGAGCGTATTGCGGGGGAGGAAACTGCAAATTCGAGGACGAATTCCGTTCAACCAGGGGAGGATGATGCAGGCCAAGCTATAATTTTCCAAGGCTTAAGTCGTGACCGACCTAACGTGGCCATAAGTCGTGACCGACTTAGCAAAGACCTTAAGTCGCCCCAACGACCTAGTGTAACTCGGCAACGACTTGGTGAAGACTTGCGAGTTAACAAGTTCCTTAAGTCACCTGAATGACCTAACGAAGCAGATTTAAGTCGTCTACGACTTAACTCGAGCGGGTCACGACCTAAGGAAGAAGCGGATCTAAGTCGGATACGACTTAAAGGAAGTGTTTTAGGTCGTCTGCGACCTAACGAGTATGCTGGAGAAAAGATCTCACAACCTAAGATAAGTCGCGTACGACCTACGATCTAAGTTAGGTCGCGAGAAACTTTAGGTCACCAATTGCTACAGCTCGCTGAGGATTGAAGCCGTTGATTCTTATGCCGCCTTAATCTCTGCCGTTGATCCTTTAAGTCGCATGAAGACTGGGTATCTTTTCAGTCGTCTGTATGATAAGTCGCTACATGTGTTAGGTCGTATACGACCTAAGTGTTGTAAAGTTGTGATGTATTGTATATGTTGCTTGTTAAGTTGTTATGATCTATGTTGTATTGTTTCTTTGTACATATTGTTGAGTCGTTCTGTTATAGGTCGTAAGTCGTGACGTTTGTATTATAAACTGATAAGTAGTGAACGACTTATGATGAGTCGTAGGTCATAGGGTGATGAGTCGGAAACGACTTAAGACTTGTGTAATTTTCTGTGGCATGTGTTGTAGCCTATAAATAGGAAAGTTGTGTCATTTTGTAAAGTTCAGTTGATTTGAAATAAAACTCTTGTTTTGTTAGCTTTGTGCTTTCACCAAATTGGTAGTTGAGTGTAATCTCCTATCTCCTCTTTCGGTTAATCGAGTGCACTCGATTCAACGACTGCAGAAGCCGATTCACGGAATCTAGTGCGCTAGATCAACGTGCGAAGAATCGCAGATCTTTGAACCCGGTATCGTGCGTGATCAACGAGTTCAGGATAGCTAGAATTTGATATCTTCGGATCAACGAATTTGGGCATTTCAGTATTCATCAATCCACCGATTGCAACTTTCATCGATCTACATTGTTTGTATAATCCACTGTGTCATCTTTAAAACAACAACAAAAGAATTTTTAACATTGAAATCCGCAATGCTTTTTGGAAAATGAAACTACCATAAGACCTCCCACCACACACACAATGCAATCGCAGACTTAGAGGAGATTTCTTCTTATGATAGTCAAACATGCTTACTACGCAAAATCCTTTTGATATTATTAATAGTGCATAGTGGAAAACATTTCAAAAGTATAATATAGATCTTAGCCAGCATAGGTACCATTATACTATGCCTACTATAGCTACCATTTTAAATGGCAGGTTCTACAAATAAAACCGTATAAGGCTCGTATTGTTTCTTTGGATTTTCCAACAAATGGTCAGGCTAAGGAACTTCCTATGCCACATGGGAACGCCTCTGGAGGGTCTCCTCGAGAACCACCTGGCCGTCTGCCAACACAAGGCCGGTTACCCCCTTCCCGGGTAGTAAACCTGAGATATGCCACCCCCGGTCGTTTGCAACCTTTATCCGAGGCGCCTCGATCACACAGCGACAATCACACAGTAAATGAGATTGGAGCAACCACATAGGTAAATATCTGGGCTCCATACCATGATACCACCTTTTTCCAGAAGGAATGGATATACCCTAGGGGAGCGACCCCTAAAACCTGCCGCATATTTCCTGTTTCGACCATTACCGGTTTGTGAGGTCCGATGAGGTCTCGTCCATAAAGCTACGCTTTTTCACAAAGTCGTGCTTTGATCACAAATGATCAACGAATGATCATCAACACACAGCAACACTCAGCATGCCACACTACCAAATTGGGAGTATATCACTGATAACCTTCAACTACATAACCTCTGAGCTCGTACGTCTCAGAGAAAGGTGTTAAGCTAAGAGAATAAATCTCCGCCACCAAACAGAAATGTATTTGAAAGAAATCAGCTTTATATCTCAAAGTGTAGTGTCAGACATACAACCATACAAGTTTGTTCCGGGTTCGAACAGAACCGAAGGCACTTCCAAAGAAGCCCTTGCAATCCGGGTATTCACAATCCCGATTGGATTTCCCATCACTTAGGAAATCTCTATACCGTAGCTACTCAGTGCAGAGATAATCAATAGGTTATCCTATCATTCTCGCAAACACCCGGTCTGCACCATCGGTCTTCAATTGCTATCCATATACGACGTATCACTTATTCGGAATGGGTTGTATGACACAAAGGTCCTCTCCCGGCTAAACCGAATAGTGAGCGTAATATTTAAAAACATATGGATATTGTGATTTCAGTTAAGTCACAACTTATTACCCAAAAATTTTCTTCAAATGGTTTAAACACATTACCATTTTAATCTTTTACACAAAAAGATTCATCTCACAAAGTTCACCCAGTTTCACAAAGATCTATTCATAGATTTCCAAATCGATTTTCCATTTCAATTGGATTAACTCATTAAATCTTTAAATCAAAGATTAACTTATAGCTTTCAAAACAATTCCATTTCGTATGGTTTAAACAAATTACCATTTTAAATCTGTTAAAAATAAACAGATTCAATTCACAAAGTTCACCCAGTTTCACAAAAATCTATTCATAGATTTCCATTTCAAACTTGAAATTCTTTTGACACAATTTGAAAATTCATTCCTTATATGAAAGCTTCTAATATTTGGAAACAAATAGTTATCATTTCGGAAAATCTAATTCTTTATACGAGTTAAAGTGTTTGGGTTAAATTCAAATTCTCAAAACCATACTTTTAAAATGGTTTAAATTCATATAGACACATTTATAACATCTTTAACCGTAATTTCCAATAATGGAATTCAATTCCAAATTTTGAATTCAAATTCAAATTAAATTATTTAAATTGGAAACTTTACCAAGTTATTCAAAATAACTTTTATCTTAAAAAACTCCTTTTCAAAAGCTTTAACCTTTAACCCAAATCCATTTCCAAAATCAATTGAAATTGAAATTTCAATTTCAAAAATATTAAATTTAAATCATCTGTGACTTAACTGATTTCCTCGTGAAATCCATATTTGTGTGTGTATGGTATGGTCCAGGGGTTTCACACAATAATGCAACAACATTCAATCATCACAGATCAAATACAACAATATATTTGATAAGCAGTATAAACTATAACGCTTATCTTTCATACACAGATCACAAATAGATATATATCATAGATAATAAATTACATCACAGATATAACAGCTCATCACAAAGCATTTCATATTACATAGCATCACATCACATATCAGATATATCAATACAGCGTTCAATAACAATCAATCATCTTCAATTAAGATGAATAAATCGTGTGGTTTTAAATTTATCAACCACATAATTACTTTCATTAGAAATCTTTAATCAATGATTAATTATCATTAATTACAATTTGATTAAGTCTTAATCACCTTCATTAATTAATCATTCCTTAATTAATTATCTTAATTAATTAACCCTTAATTGTTAATTAATTAACCCTTAATTACTTATATAAATCATCCTTTAATTAATTCCATACAGTAATTAACTATCCTTTTAATCATTCATTAATGATCCTTTAATTTCATACGGCAATTATTCTTCTAATCACCTTCACCAATTTCATTCAATAATTATTAATTACTCCCATTAAGTAATTATCTTTTTAATCACTTCCATTTAATTATTCCATAAATCACATTAACAAATTTCCCATTAATTAATTACATTAATTATTTAGAAATTTACCTTTGATTACTTAATTAACCTTAAATTAATTACAATAAGTAATTATCTCTTAATTAATTTCATTAAATAATTATTCTTTTAATTACTTAGTTAATTAACATTTAAATCTTATTCAATTTCTTTATTATTAACTCCAGGTCAAAGGAAACCGAGCCAAAACATGGTTTTCCTGAATCATTACTCGAGCACTCAAACCCCTTCACCCCTCGATAAACCATGAGAATGACTCGAGAATGATATCGAGTCCAGACCGAAGTTTCCCGATCCCCTTCTTCCTCCATTACAAAACTAACTCCAGCTATATCAGAAATTCACGTGCACGTGCACGATCGCCTGAGCGATCGTCGGCCATCGCCGTGGTCATCCACACATCCCCGATGATCTCCACGAGCCCACAAACATCCAGATTCCCAAAACGTTGACGAATTTGCAATCGAGCTATACGACTTCCTTGGAACACAACTTCGATCGACCAAAATGCCTCGCGCTGCCATGTCACGATGCCAGAAACCTCGCGACTCCGCCGGAACCTCCGCCGTAGTCCCTTGCTTCGGTTCCCCTAGGTCCGATTGCCTGTAGTGCACCCTCGGCAACGAATTCGTCTCGATTTTATTATCGACCAAAATAAGTTGTTAAACCCTACTTCGATGCCATGCCGCCGTGTAACGACCCAGAATTTTGAACAAATTAAATTGAGAATATTTAATTAATTTTAAATATTTGAACGGTGATTTAATTTGAATCCCGAATATAACTTTGAATTTGCCGATTAAATTATAAAATTTAATCTATTGAAACTGGATAAAAATTTAAATCTTCAATTTAAAGTTGAAGAAAAATATTTCAGAAGCTTTTAAAATTTAGATTGATAATACTGAAGATAATAGAAGCTTCAGAATCGAATTTGAAATTGAATTGTCCAGTTTTTAAATTTAATTGTTTGAATCAATATTTAAAAATAGTCATTTTTCAAACAGTCTCGGAATTCGACGAAACCAGTTCCATTGGGTCCGTAACGTTGAATTATTGTCGAGTTTCAATTTTCGTATTTTTCGGAGTTATGGTGTGAACACACGGCGTGTAAACGCATTGAGAATTTATATCGGTTTGAATTTAAATTTAAATCGAATAATTTTATTGGTCAAAATCAACATGCTATTCGTTCCTAAGATTACGCCTAAAATCATGCCCAAAATCACGTCGTTTTCCATTTTATACGCCGAGCCTCCTCTCCCTCTTCAGTTCAAAAAAAATCAAAAGAAAGAAAAGAAAGAAAAAAACAATGGCCGCGTACGTTTTACCTTTCCCCCCTACCAATTTTAAATAACTCGTCCCTCCTCTCCAGTTCAAACAAAATCCCCAAATCAAAACAAGAAGGGCCGAAGCCTCGTTCAAATCTCAAAATAAAATCGCGCGAGGCAACGACGAGAGTTAGGGTATCGCGAGGCTGTGGCGTGCGTACGGGGTCGCGACGAGGGGCAAAGGCAAGTCGCAGTAGGGATCGCAGCTGAAGAGGGAGGTACGACTTCGATTGGGTCGGCAACTGCACGCGAAGGATGGTATCAAGGATTGCGAGTTCGTCGGTCGACGCTGGAAGAGGGGCAGTAGTAGTTTCGAAGTCGCGTCCTCGGGAAGTACGGCATCGTGCTCACGTGGTGGTGCCGCTTCGCAATGGCAGCGACGCGCCTGGGGCAATTGCATTCGGCTATGTGATGGTGGTCGAAATTTTGAAGGAAGTTCGAGCGTGGTGGTCGAGCAATCTCGTTCTGGTGTTGGTCGTTTCTGGAAGAAGGCAAATCGAGTGGAGGAGCAACACTCGTCGATTCGCAGTAAGGTACCAACCTGGTTTAATTCGATTTAATACAAATAAATATACGAATTTACAATAAGACCCATATGCCAATTTGATTTCAGATCAAAGATGTATATGAACATTGTTTGTTCAGTAAAGAAATTTTTTGTTATGATGTTTTCAGAAGAAAATATAAAATGGGTATATCAGTGGCGTTTGATTTAATATATATATATATATATATATATATAAGATTTTCGTATGCCGCAGTTTAAAATTTGAATAATTTTTAGAGAAAAATATAGCAGTAAGTTTATAAGGCAATTTATTTATATATGAATATTTATACAGTTTACATGTAATTTCAAAAGAAAACAATATGCATCTATATATTTTGATTTACTAAGTTATGTAAAAATAATGAACTATGGTGATTAACTCTATTTAAGAAGAGTGAGTTAAAAATGAAATTTTTAGTTAAATAAATTTATTTAAAAGAAATTTGGTTAAAAATAAAATTCGTTGGATAATTAAAACTACCAAGCGAAATTTGTTATTCAAATTCTTCGAATATTAACGAATTGTATAATTATTTATACAAGGTCGAATATAATGACGAAATCAAGTCTGGATTGAAAATTGGGATGCCAAATTAAAAGCAAAGGTGAGATTTTTCTCACTCAAAATACGTTTGGTATTACAGTTATTGATTTGACTGATATGATTGCTATTGGATGTGATATTAGATATAGTAGGATATATCTATATATATAGCAATATATACATATTGGCATATGTATATATTGGATTGATTGATTTCCCGCCTCGTATAGCGGATGAGACCCTATTGCGCCGTTAGTAAGCGGATATTTTTATAAAACCCATATACCGCGATATTCCACCTCGAAGTGGAATTGGTATTGTGCTAACATCTTTGGATGCAGGGAAACAGGTTGGAGGGATCCAACTGGATTCCTCAACTGTATTTATTTATTTACAGATATTGATGTATATTCTGTTATCATATTGATATATGATGTTTGTTGTTGTGATTGACTAATTGGTGTTGTTGCATCATCGGATTCAATTTTAAAGTTTAAAAATAACGATTTTTAACTTTAAAAGAGATTTTAAAAGTAATTATTTGAAAGTATACGTTTATTTAAAATTTTGAATTGATTTATTTTAAATAAAAATAAACGTTCAAATATTAAAGTTATAAAAGTTAAGATTTGTGAATTATAACCAAAAGGTAATTTCTTTTGAAATAAATAGTTAAGAAATTTATAAAATGGTTTTAATTGGAATTTTTGAATTATTAAAAACGATGTATGTAAAAGATGTACAAAATTGATATTTATAACTTTAAAGTTTGGTATTATAAAACGAGTTTTTATAAGTGTAAAATGAATTTTTAAGAATTTATAAATAAATGAAATTTATAAATTGTGAACTTATAAATGGAAATGATTTTGTAAAATAAAGAAATTATAAGTATTTAACTTATAATTATGGATTGTTGGTATAAGATTTGAGTTATGAATCGAATTGTTAATAAAGGAGATTTATTAAATTGAAGTTGTTAGAAAATAGAAATAGAATTTATAAACGTTGTTTTATAAATTTGAAATCAATTGGATTTGATAAATTAAATATAGAAGGTGGTTAAGGGAGATATATTCGCGATTTTGGATAACGAAGTATTATTGAAATAAAATGTGTAGAAAATAGTGAAATGTAATTAGTGGAGTATATTCACGATTTTGGACAGTGAATATATTGTTAAGTAAAATGGATATGGTTTTGGGAAAGTGATATTTGGAATGAAGTTAATTGTTTTAAAGATGTTTTCAATATAATATCGAATACATAGATTTCAAAATTTTTATTGTTGAAATAGACGTTTTCGAAAAATAAGAAAATGGTGGACTATAACACTGTTGTTATAGTAAATGATTTCCGAAAGGAAATGTTTTTGTCTAGTATTGGGATTTATATATCTATCTAAATCCGAATCCCTATACTAGTGATTTTGAGTCGTCGTAACGATGTTTTACGTAACATTCGTTTTGACTCAGATAAATGTGTTATAGAAATAGATTTCCTTAAAGAATGAATATATACTTAATTTTGATTTAAGTATATTGAATATTTTCAAAGGTTGAAAATAAATAGATTTGTGAATTTCTTATTATTAAATAAGTATGGAAATGTTTCCAAAACGAAATGAAACGTTTTTGAGAATTTATCTTTGTAGAGATAAATTGAAAATGAATTTTGAAATCGATTAAAAATCGTATATCAGTAGATATTTTGAAAGATATAAATTCATATGGAATTTATAAAAGAAAAGGGAAGTTGTTTAAAAATAAATATTGATTTATTTTTTGAAGTGTGGAAATTATATATCTAGTAAGATATTTTTGAAGATAAAATAATTTGGAAAATTATTTGGAATCTGATGATGTTGCGCATCTTTATTGATAGTTAAATAACCGACTATCAATAATTACCTTGAATATGGTATTTGTTGTGAATTGGATGAATTTGAATGCCACACTTATTTTTTGAATAAACGCTCACTATTCGGGTTAGCCGGGAAAGGACCATGGGGTCGTATAACCCATTCCGAATATGTGATACATCGTTATAAATTGCATTCGAAGACCGGTGTTGAAGACCGGATATTTTTGAAAACGGAAGGATTACCGTCGAGTTACTCTACATCGGCTGATCTCCGATTTAGAGGTTTTATCACCCTTAGTGACGGGAAGTCCGGACGTGATTAGAAATTTATCCGGATATACAAGGGCTTCGTGAGAAGTGCCTTCGGTTCTGTTCGATTCCGGAACAGACTTGTATGGATTGTGTGTCTGACGTTACAATTTGAGATATAAAGCTGATTTCTTTCAAATACATATCTGTTGGTGGCGGAGAATTTATTCTCTTAGCTTAACACCCTTCTCTGAGACGTACGAGCTCAGAGGTTATGTAGTTGAAATTTATCAGCGATATACTCCCAATTTGGTAACGTGGCATACTAAGTGTTGCTGTGAAATGATCAGTGTTTGATCATTTGTGATATGATCATTTGTTTGATCTTATATCTTTGTGATCATAGGTTGATCATTTGTTTGACCCGAAGCAGGGCTTTGTAGAAAGCGTAGCTTTGTGGACGAGACTTCGTCGAGCCTCACACCCCGGAAATGGTCAAAACAGGAAGGATGCAGCAAGGTTCTAGGGAGTAGCGCCCCTTAGTGTATGTCATTCCTTCTGGATAGAGGTGGTATCATGGTATGGAGCCCAGATACTTAACCTATGTGGTTGCTGCATTTTTACTATGTGGTTTGTTGGAAATCGGGGATCCTCGGGAAGATCGGTTACGATCGGGGGATGACATACGCGTGTCAGTAGTTACCTACTTTTGTAGAGGTAACCCGGCCTTGTGTTGGCAGAGATCTAACCGTAATGTTAGGTTATTTCTCGGGTCGTCTATTCCAGGGACGTACCCATCGTGGAAGAGGAAGTTCCTTAGCCTGACCAATTGTTGGAAATCCAAACTCCAATACGCACCTTGTACGGTATTAGTTGTAGAACCTGCCATTTACGTACGGTGGTCACCACTGTTTAGATGGTAGCTATAGTAGGCATACGATACTGGTCGTATGTTGGCTAAGATTAATATTATACTTTCGAAATGATTTCTACACTATGCACTAATAATAATATCAAAAATGATTTGATTTTGCGTAGTAAGCATCTTTGATTATCATAAGAAGAAATCTCCTCCAATTCTTCGTTTGCATTGTGTGTGTGGTGGGAGGTCTTATGGTAGTTTCATTTTCCAAAAGCATTGCGAATTTGTTTATTTTTCTTTGTGAAAGAATAACTGTTTTACGATCTCACACCAGTCACCATGACTGACTCGGAGTTTATTGTTCCCTTTCTAAACTCTGGGTGCCCACAAATTTTCCACACGGGCAGCCTAGAGTTATGTTATCAGGATAGTCTGGATATTCTGGAGCTTTGGAAGCAAGCTGGTTGGCGAGACGTAGTATTTGTATCTGATATATTTATTCTGCTGTGTATTCTGTATGAGGACAAGTTTATATAACTGTCCATTGTTGTATATTGACTCTGATGATTGATGTATGTATAAAATGATATAGTTCTTTGTTTAAAGATTATTCATTTATCTATTATATATTGTTCCGCTGCGATATGTGAGATTCTAATATTGTTTCTGTTCTGATGTTGTTCTGTTGTTCTTCTTTCTTTTTTCTTCTTTCTTCTTCTGTTTTCTTCTTCTTCTCTTTTTCTTATATCTTTTCTTCTACCTCTTCTTTCTAAAACCATCACTATTGGAGTTTCCGGCACTCGATTTCTCGGCAGTCGATAAAGTGAGTATCGATGTCGAATTTTCGAAAGTCGAAAATTTCAGTTCGTGACAGCGTGGTATCGGAGCATATGGTTAAGCGACAACCCTGCTCTGTTGGGTGTTACTCATTAGAGATAGAGTCAGTAGTACTCTAGAATGAGTTGAGTGTAATAATAGATATGAGCGCGTATTTGTTAGTGAATATAAAAAAATGTTTTATATTGTGTTTGCTTATCCGTTGAGATGTTTGTGAATTTTGATCGGTATGTGGGACGCCATATTATCGATAGAAATTTTTAAACACTTAAACGAGGCAAGACGACATAGTATCATTTTAAATAGGGTGAATGAAATAATTTTGCCCAAAACTATTTTTGTATAGAAAAGAAATGATTTTCTATGAATTATCATAGTATATGGATGCTTGGTTGTTAGGAAATGATAATATTGAAATGTTATCATTATTATATGAAATTGAATAAGAAATTGGAATTGTAACTCCAAAGTTAAGAAATAAAATTCACATACAAATGAAATTTGGGAATATAAATTATAAATGTGAATTGTAATTTGAAACAGAATTCCAGAGAAGTTTTTGGAAATGTTTTGAAAAGAATTTGAAAATTTTGGAGATTTGGAAAGTTTAAATCATTTTTGATTTGAAAATGAATTTAGAAGGGTTTGAAAGGTATTTTGGAGAGTTGAAAGCTCTAAACTCTTTTAGGTCGCTGGAAAATAATCCTGATGATGATGGCCACATCATTAGAATTCATTTTCGGGTTTCCAAAAGAGGAATTGCTGCCAAATTGTTTTAAATAAAAATTGTTTGAAAATTTGGGTTTTGTTTTGGAAATTCAAAAGGATAATTTGAATTGTTTTCAAAAATGGTTTTGAAAAGGTTGAAAAGACTCTGGAAATATTTATGAAATATTATTAAGTTGATAACTTATACAAATTGAATTTTGATAGAATAAATTTAACTTAAAGATGAAGTTAAATAAATGTAAGTACAAGTGAATCAATTGTGATTTAATGAAAGCGAAATTGAAAGTTAAATTAGTGAAATTAAACCTTGAATTGTGAACTAAATGAAAGAATGGTTCGAAATTGCAAATAAATTCAAGTAAGTAGAAATAAATTTCAAATGAATGGAATTTACAATTGTAAGTGAATAAAATTGAAACTGAATGTTGAAAACAAATTGAATAAAATGAATTGGAATCTGTGATGAATTAGTAATTGGAACTAATTTAAGATAGTGCAGTTGTAAATGACAGATAATTGATAAATTCAATATTCAGGAGATAAACCGAATCCAAATTAAATTGGAATTGTAAATCGAATTCAAATGATTTTGAAATGTAAAATGGAATGAGAATAAATATATAACTTCATTAGTAAACTAGAAGGGGTATAAGGAGTATATATTGAAATTTGTATAATAAAATTTGCAGAATAGTTTGAATATATGTAACTAGATATTATGGCTAGTAGGATATACAGGTGTTATAAATTGGATTTGATCTTCAAAAGATAAATTTGAATTGCTCGACAAAAGGTAAGTATTTGAATTTCAATATGAGATTTGGTGATTTTCTTGTCTAGCCGCTTGGCTTTTTCTTTTTCTTTTTGAAATCTGAGAGTCCGTAGGGACGTTTTGTAGTCGTACCGTATTAGCCACGCAAAGGAGACGCTGGCGAAATTTTTCGGAAATTTAGGGCGTTAGAAAATTTTTGAGAAAATTTTGAAAGTTTAAATTTGAATTTTGAAGTAAACAATGTTGTTTAAAACTTATAATTGAAGTTGGAAAGCTAGTTGAAATGATAACGAATCTTTAATAGAAAGATTTGTTTTGGAAAATTTGATAAAACTATTTGGATGTTGAAAAATAGTAGACGAGTTAAGGATTTATTTTTTTCCTAACTTTTAATTTCGAGGACGAAATTCTTTTAAGGGGGGAAGTTTGTAACGACCCAGAATTTTGAACAAATTAAATTGAGAATATTTAATTAATTTTAAATATTTGAACAGTGATTTAATTTGAATCCCGAATATAACTTTGAATTTGCCGATTAAATTATAAAATTTAATCTATTGAAACTGGATAAAAATTTAAATCTTCAATTTAAAGTTGAAGAAAAATATTTCAGAAGCTTTTAAAATTTAGATTGATAATACTGAAGATAATAGAAGCTTCAGAATCGAATTTGAAATTGAATTGTCCAGTTTTGAAATTTAATTGTTTGAATCAATATTTAAAAATAGTCATTTTTCAAACAGTCTCGGAATTCGACGAAACCAGTTCCATTGGGTCCGTAACGTTGAATTATTGTCGAGTTTCAATTTTCGTATTTTTCGGAGTTATGGTGTGAACACACGGCATGTAAACGCATTGAGAATTTATATCGGTTTGAATTTAAATTTAAATCGAATAATTTTATTGGTCAAAATCAACATGCTATTCGTTCCTAAGATTACGCCTAAAATCATGCCCAAAATCACGTCGTTTTCCATTTTATACGCCGAGCCTCCTCTCCCTCTTCAGTTCAAAAAAAATCAAAAGAAAGAAAAGAAAGAAAAAAACAATGGCCGCGTACGTTTTACCTTTCCCCCCTACCAATTTTAAATAACTCGTCCCTCCTCTCCAGTTCAAACAAAATCCCCAAATCAAAACAAGAAGGGCCGAAGCCTCGTTCAAATCTCAAAATAAAATCGCGCGAGGCAACGACGAGAGTTAGGGTTTCGCGAGGCTGTGGCGTGCGTACGGGGTCGCGACGAGGGGCAAAGGCAAGTCGCAGTAGGGATCGCAGCTGAAGAGGGAGGTACGACTTCGATTGGGTCGGCAACTGCACGCGAAGGATGGTATCAAGGATTGCGAGTTCGTCGGTCGACGCTGGAAGAGGGGCAGTAGTAGTTTCGAAGTCGCGTCCTCGGGAAGTACGGCATCGCACTCACGTGGTGGTGCCGCTTCGCAATGGCAGCGACGCGCCTGGGGCAATTGCATTCGGCTATGTGATGGTGGTCGAAATTTTGAAGGAAGTTCGAGCGTGGTGGTCGAGCAATCTCGTTCTGGTGTTGGTCGTTTCTGGAAGAAGGCAAATCGAGTGGAGGAGCAGCACTCGTCGATTCGCAGTAAGGTACCAACCTGGTTTAATTCGATTTAATACAAATAAATATACGAATTTACAATAAGACCCATATGCCAATTTGATTTCAGATCAAAGATGTATATGAACATTGTTTGTTCAGTAAAGAAATTTTTTGTTATGATGTTTTCAGAAGAAAATATAAAATGAGTATATCAGTGGTTTTTGATTTAATATATATATATATAAGATTTTCGTATGCCGCAGTTTAAAATTTGAATAATTTTTAGAGAAAAATATAGCAGTAAGTTTATAAGGCTATTTATTTATATATGAATATTTATACAGTTTACATGTAATTTCAAAAGAAAACAATATGCATCTATATATTTTGATTTACTAAGTTATGTAAAAATAATGAACTATGGTGATTAACTCTATTTAAGAAGAGTGAGTTAAAAATGAAATTTTTAGTTAAATAAATTTATTTAAAAGAAATTTGGTTAAAAATAAAATTCGTTGGATAATTAAAACTACCAAGCGAAATTTGTTATTCAAATTCTTCGAATATTAACGAATTGTATAATTATTTATACAAGGTCGAATATAATGACGAAATCAAGTCTGGATTGAAAATTGGGATGCCAAATTAAAAGCAAAGGTGAGATTTTTCTCACTCAAAATACGTTTGGTATTACAGTTATTGATTTGACTGATATGATTGCTATTGGATGTGATATTAGATATAGTAGGATATATCTATATATATAGCAATATATACATATTGGCATATGTATATATTGGATTGATTGATTTCCCGCCTCGTATAGCGGATGAGACCCTATTGCGCCGTTAGTAAGCGGATATTTTTATAAAACCCATATACCGTGATATTCCACCTCGAAGTGGAATTGGTATTGTGCTAACATCTTTGGATGCAGGGAAACAGGTTGGAGGGATCCAACTGGATTCCTCAACTGTATTTATTTATTTACAGATATTGATGTATATTCTGTTATCATATTGATATATGATGTTTGTTGTTGTGATTGACTAATTGGTGCTGTTGCATCATCGGATTCAATTTTAAAGTTTAAAAATAACGATTTTTAACTTTAAAAGAGATTTTAAAAGTAATTATTTGAAAGTATACGTTTATTTAAAATTTTGAATTGATTTATTTTAAATAAAAATAAACGTTCAAATATTAAAGTTATAAAAGTTAAGATTTGTGAATTATAACCAAAAGGTAATTTCTTTTGAAATAAATAGTTAAGAAATTTATAAAATGGTTTTAATTGGAATTTTTGAATTATTAAAAACGATGTATGTAAAAGATGTACAAAATTGATATTTATAACTTTAAAGTTTGGTATTATAAAACGAGTTTTTATAAGTGTAAAATGAATTTTTAAGAATTTATAAATAAATGAAATTTATAAATTGTGAACTTATAAATGGAAATGATTTTGTAAAATAAAGAAATTATAAGTATTTAACTTATAATTATGGATTGTTGGTATAAGATTTGAGTTATGAATCGAATTGTTAATAAAGGAGATTTATTAAATTGAAGTTGTTAGAAAATAGAAATAGAATTTATAAACGTTGTTTTATAAATTTGAAATCAATTGGATTTGATAAATTAAATATAGAAGGTGGTTAAGGGAGATATATTCGCGATTTTGGATAGCGAAGTATTATTGAAATAAAACGTGTAGAAAATAGTAAAATGTAATTAGTGGAGTATATTCACGATTTTGGACAGTGAATATATTGTTAAGTAAAATGGATATGGTTTTGGGAAAGTGATATTTGGAATGAAGTTAATTGTTTTAAAGATGTTTTCAATATAATATCGAATACATAGATTTCAAAATTTTTATTGTTGAAATAGACGTTTTCGAAAAATAAGGAAATGGTGGACTATAACACTGTTGTTATAGTAAATGATTTCCGAAAGGAAATGTTTTTGTCTAGTATTGGGATTTATATATCTATCTAAATCCGAATCCCTATACTAGTGATTTTGAGTCGTCGTAACGATGTTTTACGTAACATTCGTTTTGACTCAGATAAATGTGTTATAGAAATAGATTTCCTTAAAGAATGAATATATACTTAATTTTGATTTAAGTATATTGAATATTTTCAAAGGTTGAAAATAAATAGATTTGTGAATTTCTTATTATTAAATAAGTATGGAAATGTTTCCAAAACGAAATGAAACGTTTTTGAGAATTTATCTTTGTAGAGATAAATTGAAAATGAATTTTGAAATCGATTAAAAATCGTATATCAGTAGATATTTTGAAAGATATAAATTCATATGGAATTTATAAAAGAAAAGGGAAGTTGTTTAAAAATAAATATTGATTTATTTTTTGAAGTGTGGAAATTATATATCTAGTAAGATATTTTTGAAGATAAAATAATTTGGAAAATAATTTGGAATCTGATGATGTTGCGCATCTTTATTGATAGTTAAATAACCGACTATCAATAATTACCTTGAATATGGTATTTGTTGTGAATTGGATGAATTTGAATGCCACACTTATTTTTTGAATAAACGCTCACTATTCGGGTTAGCCGGGAAAGGACCATGGGGTCGTATAACCCATTCCGAATATGTGATACATCGTTATAAATTGCATTCGAAGACCGGTGTTGAAGACCGGATATTTTTGAAAACAGAAGGATTACCGTCGAGTTACTCTACATCGGCTGATCTCCGATTTAGAGGTTTTATCACCCTTAGTGACGGGAAGTCCGGACGTGATTAGAAATTTATCCGGATATACAAGGGCTTCGTGAGAAGTGCCTTCGATTCTGTTCGATTTCGGAACAGACTTGTATGGATTGTGTGTCTGACGTTACAATTTGAGATATAAAGCTGATTTCTTTCAAATACATATCTGTTGGTGGCGGAGAATTTATTCTCTTAGCTTAACACCCTTCTCTGAGACGTACGAGCTCAGAGGTTATGTAGTTGAAATTTATCAGCGATATACTCCCAATTTGGTAACGTGGCATACTAAGTGTTGCTGTGAAATGATCAGTGTTTGATCATTTGTGATATGATCATTTGTTTGATCTTATATCTTTGTGATCATAGGTTGATCATTTGTTTGACCCGAAGCAGGGCTTTGTAGAAAGCGTAGCTTTGTGGACGAGACTTCGTCGAGCCTCACACCCCGGAAATGGTCAAAACAGGAAGGATGCAGCAAGGTTCTAGGGAGTAGCGCCCCTTAGTGTATGTCATTCCTTCTGGATAGAGGTGGTATCATGGTATGGAGCCCAGATACTTAACCTATGTGGTTGCTGCATTTTTACTATGTGGTTTGTTGGAAATCGGGGATCCTCGGGAAGATCGGTTACAATCGGGGGATGACATACGCATGTCAGTAGTTACCTACTTTTGCAGAGGTAACCCGGCCTTGTGTTGGCAGAGATCTAACCGTAATGTTAGGTTATTTCTCGGGTCGTCTATTCCAGGGACGTACCCATCGTGGAAGAGGAAGTTCCTTAGCCTGACCATTTGTTGGAAATCCAAACTCCAATACGCACCTTGTACGGTATTAGTTGTAGAACCTGCCATTTACGTACGGTGGTCACCACTGTTTAGATGGTAGCTATAGTAGGCATACGATACTGGTCGTATGTTGGCTAAGATTAATATTATACTTTCGAAATGATTTCTACACTATGCACTAATAATAATATCAAAAATGATTTGATTTTGCGTAGTAAGCATCTTTGACTATCATAAGAAGAAATCTCCTCCAATTCTGCGTTTGCATTGTGTGTGTGGTGGGAGGTCTTATGGTAGTTTCATTTTCCAAAAGCATTGCGAATTTGTTTATTTTTCTTTGTGAAAGAATAACTGTTTTACGATCTCACACCAGTCACCATGACTGACTCGGAGTTTATTGTTCCCTTTCTAAACTCTGGGTGCCCACAAATTTTCCACACGGGCAGCCTAGAGTTATGTTATCAGGATAGTCTGGATATTCTGGAGCTTTGGAAGCAAGCTGGATGGCGAGACGTAGTATTTGTATCTGATATATTTATTCCGCTGTGTATTCTGTATGAGGACAAGTTTATATAACTGTCCATTGTTGTATATTGACTTTGATGATTGATGTATGTATAAAATGATATAGTTCTTTGTTTAAAGATTATTCATTTATCTATTATATATTGTTCCGCTGCGATATGTGAGATTCTAATATTGTTTCTGTTCTGATGTTGTTCTGTTGTTCTTCTTTCTTTTTTCTTCTTTCTTCTTCTGTTTTCTTCTTCTTCTCTTTTTCTTCTATCTTTTCTTCTACCTCTTCTTTCTAAAACCATCACTATTGGAGTTTCCGGCACTCGATTTCTCGGCAGTCGATAAAGTGAGTATCGATGTCGAATTTTCGAAAGTCGAAAATTTCAGTTCGTGACACGTCGCCACGATCACTTATAGTTACTCCAGCTATTTTTCCGATGATCTACGGTACACAACCTTCCTCTGGCCACAATACTGATCCCCCGGACCCACCAGATCACCGGAATTCGAGCAATCTTCCATTTCCGTTCAACTCGAGATACCACATCATTTACTTACTTAGAAATAGTGAAACCTTCATCTAAAATCATAATTTGCATTTTCGAATCAGATTATATAATTTAGTCAAGAAATTATGAACTTTGGTTTTTTAGATTTAAAAAGATTTTACTGTAAAATCTTATTTTCAAAATATTAACCAAATAATTCCACTTTAAACTATTTTTAAAAATTAATTTACACTGTTATAATCATCTTCTTTTTATGATCATAGTCTAACATTTATTCTTTGGGAAGATATGAATTTTTGAAGGTTGTTCTTGAGCCTGTTATTTAACAGAGGAAGATATATTTTATATTTCATAGGCATGCACAGGCACATACACATTTCTATAAGACATGCATGCAGTTTTAGCATCTATACAAATTTTTCAACAAACTTCACGTATCAATCACAAATATCAGGATGTATAAACAGATTTAAGCATTTGAAAGATAGTTTACTCACCTGAAACTGTTAAACAGAGAGCAAAAATTGAAATGCTTGGATTTGAAACTGGAAGCTTTAAAACTGGAAACTTGAAGGGTATTGAAGCTGAAAGCCTTGAATGCTTTGATTCCTTTAAACTGAATTGTCTAGTTGATTCAGATTGAAGCTAGTTGATCTTTGTTATAGGCTGAAGCTTGTTTGATTGCTTGATTCTCTGGTTTGCTTTGATTTGTATTATTGTTTAGATTGAAGTTTATTTAAGTTTTTAAGATGATGTTTACTTCATATTTTCTCAGTTTTAGATGGTCGAACTGAGATGAAGATTAATACATATAAAAAGAAATGTGTACAGGCTATATTATTATTTGTTTGTACAATAGGATCGGAGATTATTTTTCTTTTGTACTAAAATATTTTTCGTTTAAAGTTTGGCCAGAGATTTTTCTAAGTAAATGGTGGCTGAGATGATTTGTTGTAGTGTACTAAGGTTTCATGCATTTATTATCTTGTACAAACATACTTATCCTTATTTGATTTTTGTACATAGATTTTTTTACATTCTTTCATTTCGGCTGTACAATATATGAGATAGTTTGATGTGGCTTCCTTTGCAAGCTTTTATACTTCATATATATTTTGTTTTCAAGCCTATATACTTATAATTGAACATACTTTTATCCTTTCTTTTGTCTTTGCTTTGGCCTTATCACTTTAGAAAATAAAAATAAACTTCCATTTAACATGTTATTTGAATTTTAACTGTGTATTTATTTTATTCATTTTGTTTCATTATTTTGTAGTATACTTTGTTTGTATTTTTATTACGTTATAATTTAGCTAATTTGTTTACTTAATATTTTATAATTTATTAACATGTTGTTGAATTTATTTATGTATTTAATTTATTTTATTTTTAGAATTTATCTTATATATATATCAATTTCTACCTTATATATTTATTAAACTTATGTAAATTTCATAGTTTCTAGTGTTGAGATATATATATTATTTGTATTATTTTATAAGTACATTTTGTTTTTGTTTTATAGATTTTGTTTGTATTTTATTTTTACTCCATATATTTATTCCTATTTTAACTTAAAATTTAAATTCAATATATATAAATTCAAACTCAATATATATACATATATATTCAAATTATTATTAAACCATTTACTGGAAATTTAAATCCAAATCACATATATACAATATTTAAATTCATATGATTTAATATATATATTCTATTTGAATTGGGGAAACTCGCTTCAATTACAATTAATTTTACAAATTTAATTCAAAAATTCAATTAATTATCAATTTAAATTTATATAAAATCCGGGGCCGTTACAACCTTCCCCCCTAAAAGAATTTCGTCCTCGAAATTTGCCAGTGAGACACAAAGATAGATGAAGAATATTTCATCAAATTAAACTGAGCATCTATTCTGCATTTGGCTTACCAAATCAGAATATCAATAATAGATACGAGAACGAATCTTTTAATTTTTTTACAAGATACTCGGGTTATCCAGATCTATGAAATGTGCAGTGGCATTAGTTAGTTCGAAGGAATAACTAACCATTCGTAGATTATATTGGGACCCAAAGAATAGATAGATATATGGAAACAATTTCCAAAACTTTCAGTTTAGAAACCAAAGTATACCTATCAACCATAGCAAACAAAGCAACCAATTCATCTAAACAAACAATTCCGACCTATTTGGAGTTTATGTCCCATGCAAATATATCAAGTCTTCTTCCTGGATCTACCAGGAACCCTCGAAGAATTGAGAAAAAGATGCTGAACAAAAGAGATTGATAGAGAAAAGATTTCTTCCTTGTTGTTACAGGGTATTGACCATTTATATTCGTATTCCCCTGTCCCCTATCTCATCCTCTTCTTGCACTCATACTCACTATCAGTGGATAGTAAGAGAATTTACTGAGGCATACGGACGGATATCTTAGAGATTACTCATTCTAGGGTATACTTCAACCTATCTCTAATGAGTTACTTAATGTGTTATACTCCATAGCTAAAGTTCAACCTTTGCTATGATACCAAAATGTCATGATCCAAATTTCATCGTTCAAAAATCGACACCCATACTTCACTTGTACTCGAGTACCGCAGATTCAATCGTTGAAATTCGAGTCATGCCGGAGCTTATAACATAGTAAGTATAACAACACAGCGGAAGAAAGAAATGAATGATATCATATACAACTCCAATGCATACAATATCCAAAATGATATACAACAATGATATCAATATGATACAACAATATCAGAGATAAATAATGATACAGCGGAAAACATAAGTGGTAACTCCAAATGATCTGCAAAAGAGCATAAATCCAACAACTCCAACATCAAGCTCGAACCCCATCACGTCTCACTAAGATAAGCAAGTGCAGTCCTGAACTCCAAAAACTGAACTAGCACCCGATAATCTACTAAACCTGACTATCTGAAAAACCCAACTCTAGACTGCCCGTGTGGAAAATTGTGGGCACCCAGAGTTTAGGAAGGGAACAATAAACTCCGAGTCAGTCATGGGACTGGCGTGAGCAACAAAAATAGTTTATCTTTAAAACAACAACAAAAGAATTTTAAACATTAAAATCCGCAATGCTTTGTGGAAAATGAAACTACCATAAGACCACCCACCACACACACAATGCAATCGCAGACTTGGAGGAGATTTCTTCTTATGATAGTCAAACATTCTTACTACGCAAAATCATTTTGATATTAATAATAGTGCATAGTGGAAAACATTTCGAAAGTATAATATAAATCTTAGCCAGCATAGGTACCATTATACTATGCCTACTATAGCTACCATTTTAAATGGCAGGTTATACAACTAAAACCGTACAATGCTCGTATTGTTTCTTTGGATTTTCTAACAAATGGTCAGGCTAAGGAACTTCCTATGCCACATGGGAACGCCTCTGGAGGGACACCCCGAGAACCACCTGGCTCTCTGCCAACACAAGGCCGGTTAGCCCCTTCCCGGGTAGTAAACCTAAGATATGCCACCCCTGGTCGTTTGCGACCTTTATCCGAGGCGCCTTGATCACACAGCAACAATCACACAGTAAATGAGATTGGAGCAACCACACAGGTAAATATCTGGGCTCCATACCAAAATACAACCTTTTTCCAGAAGGAATGGACATACCCTAGGGGATCTACCCCTGAAAGCTTGCCGCATCTTTCCTGTTTCGACCATTATCGGTTTGTGAGGTCCGATGAGGTCTCGTCCACAAAGCTACGTTTTTTCACAAAGCCATGCTTTGATCACAAATGATCAACGAATGGTCATCAACACACAGAAACACTCAGCATGCCACACTACCAAATTGGGAGTATATCACTGATAACCTTCAACTACATAACCTCTGAGCTCGTATGTCTCATAGAAGGGTGTTAAGCTAAGAGAATAAAACTCCGCCACCAAACAGAAATGTATTTGAAAGAAATCAGCTTTATATCTCAAAGTGTAGTGTCAGAAATACAACCATAAAAGTCTGTTCCGGGTTCGAACAGAACCGAAGGCACTTCCAAAGAAGCCCTTGCAATTCGGGTATTCACAATCCCGATCGAATTTCCCATCACTTAGGAAATCTCTATACCGTAGCTACTCAGTGCAGAGATAATCGATAGGTTATCCTATCGTTCTCGCAAACACCCGGTCTTCACCACCGGTCTTCAATTGCTATCCATATACGACGTATCACTTATTCGGAATGGGTTGTATGACACAAAGGTCCTCTCTCGGCTAAACCGAATAGTGAGCGTAATATTTAAAAACATATGGATATTGGGATATCAGTTAAGTCACAACTTATTACCCAAAAATTTTCTTCAAATGGTTTAAACACATTACCATTTTAATCTTTTACACAAAAAGATTCATCTCACAAAGTTCACCCAGTTTCACATAGATCTATTCATAGATTTCCAAATCGATTTTCCATTTCAATTGGATTAACTCATTAAATCTTTAAATCAAAGATTTAACTTATAGCTTTTAAAACAATTCCATTTCGAATGGTTTAAACAAATTACCATTTTAAATCTGTTAAAAATAAACAGATTCAATTCACAAAGTTCACCCAGTTTCACAAAGATCTATTCATAGAATTCCATTTCAAACTTGAAATTCTTTTGACACAATTTGCAAAATTCATTCCTTATATGAAAGCTTCTATTATTTGGAAACAAATAGTTTTCATTTCGGAAAATCTGATTCTTTATACCAGTTAAAGTCTTTGGGTTAAATTCAAATTCTCAAAACCATACTTTTAAAATGGTTTAAATTCATATAAACACATTTATAACATCTTTAACCGTAATTTCCAATCATGGAATTTAATTCCAAATTTTGAATTCAAATTCAAATTAAATTATTTAAATTGGAAACTTTACCAAGTTATTCAAAATAACTTTTATCTTAAAAAACTCTTTTTCAAAAGCTTTAACCTTTAACCCAAATCCATTTCCAAAATCAATTGAAATTTCAATTTCAATTTCAAAAATATTAAATTTAAATCATCTATGACTTAACCGGTTTCCTCGTGAAATCCATATTTGTGTGTGTATGGTGTGGTCCAGGGGTTTCACACAATAGTGCAACAACATTCAATCATCACATATCAAATAAAACAATATATTTGATAAGCGGTATAAACTATAACGCTTATCTATCATACACAGATCACAGATAGATATATATCACAGATAATAAATTACATCACAGATATAACAGCTCGGCACAAAGCATTTCATATTACATAGCATCACATCACATATCAGATATATCAATACAGCGTTCAATAACAATCAATCATCTTCAATTAAGATGAATAAATCGTGTGGTTTTAAATTTATCAACCACATAATTACTTTCATTAGAAACCTTTAATCAATGATTAATTATCATTAATTACAATTTGATTAAGTCTTAATCACCTTCATTAATTAATCATTCCTTAATTAATTATCTTAATTAATTAACCCTTAATTATTAATTAATTAACTCTTAATTACTTATATAAACCATCCTTTAATTAATTCCATACAGTAATTAACTATCCTTTTAATCATTCATTAATGATCCTTTAATTTCATACAACAATTATTCTTCTAATCACTTTCACCAGTTTCATTCAATAATTATTAATTACTCTCATTAAGTAATTATATTTTTAATCACTTCCATTTAATTATTCCATAAATCACATTAACAAATTTCCCATTAATTAATTACATTAATTATTTAGAAATTTACCTTTGATTACTTAATTAACCTTAAATTAATTACAATAAGTAATTATCTCTTAATTAATTTCATTAAATAATTATTCTTTTAATTACTTAGTTAATTAACATTTAAATCTTATTCAATTTCTTTATTATTAACTCCAGGTTAAAGGAACCCGAGCCAAAACATGGTTTTCCCGAATCCTTACTCGAGTACTCAAACCCCTTCACCCCTCGATAAACCACGAGAATGACTCGAGAACGACATCGAATCCAGACCGAAGTTTCCCGATCCCCTTCTTCCTCCATTACAAAAATAACTCTAGGTATATCAGAAAATCACGTGCACGTGCACGATCGCCTGAGCGATCGCCGGCCATCGTCGTGGTCATCCACACATCCCCGATGATCTCCACGAGCCCACGAACATCCAGATACCCAAAACGTTGACGAATTTGCAATCGAGCTATACGACTTCCCTGGAACACAACTACGATCGACCAAAATGCCTCGAGCCGCCACGTCACGACGCCAGAAACCTCGCGACTGCGCCTGAACCTCTGCCGTAGTCCCCTGCTTCGGTTCCCCTAGGTCCGATTGCCTCCAGTGCACCCTCGGCAACGAATTCGTCTCGATTTTATTATCGACCAAAATAAGTTGTTAAACCCTACTTCGATGCCATGCCGCCGCCACGGTCACTTATAATTACTCCAGCTATTTTTTCGATGATCTACGGTCCACAACCTTCCTCTGGCCACAATACCGATCCCCCGGACCCACGAGATTGCCGAAATTCGAGCAATCTTCCATTTTCGTTCAACTCGAGATACCACATCATTTACTTACTTAAAAATAGTGAAACCTTCATCTAAAATCATCATTTCATTTTCGAATCAGATTATATAATTATGTCAAGAAATTATGAACTTTGGTTTTTCAGATTTAAAAAGATTTTACTGTAAAATCTTATTTTCAAAATATTAACCAAATAATTCCACTTTAAACTATTTTTAAAAATGAATTTACACTGTTATAATCATCTTCTTTTTTATGATCATAGTCTAACATTTATTCTTTGGGAAGATATGAATTTTTGAAGGTTGTTCTTGAGCCTGTTATTTAACAAAGGAAGATATATTTCATATTTCATAGGCATGCCAGGCACATACACATTTCTATAAGACATGCGGGCATTTTTAGCATCTATACAATTTTTTCAACAAACTTCACGTATCAATCACAAATATCAGGATTTATAAACAGATTTAAGCATTTGAAAGATAGTTTACTCACCTGAAACTGTTGAATAGAGAGCAAAAATTGAAATGCTTGGATTTGAAACTGGAAAGCTTTAAAACTGGAAACTTGAAGGGTATTGAAGCTGAAAGCCTTGAATGCTTTGATTCCTTTAAACTGAATTGTCTGGTTGGTTCAGATTGAAGCTGGTTGATCTTTGTTACAGGCTGAAGCTTGTTTGACTGCTTGATTCTCTGGTTTGCTTTGATTTGTATTATTGTTTAGATTGAAGTTTATTTAAGTTTTTAAGATGGTGTTTACTTCATATTTTCTCAGTTTTAGATGGTCGAACTGAGATGAAGATTAATACATATAAAAAGAAATGTGTACAGGCTATATTATTATTTGTTTGTACAATAGGATCAGAGATTTTTTTCTTTTGTACTGAAATATTTTTCGTTTAAAGTTTGGCCGGAGATTTTTCTAAGTAAATGGTGGCTGAGATGATTTGCTGTAGTGTACTAAGGTTTCACGCATTTATTATCTTGTACAAACATACTTATCCTTATTTGATTTTTGTACATAGAACTTTGTACATTCCTTCATTTTGGCTGTACAATATATGAGATAGTTTGATGTGGCTTCCTTTGCAAGCTTTTATACTTCATATATATTTTGTTTTCAAGCCTATATACTTATAATTAAACATACTTTTGTCTTTTCTTTTGTCTTTGCTTTGGCCTTATCACTTTAGGAAATAAAAATGAATTTTTATTTAACATGTTATTTGAATTTTAACTGTGTATTTATTTTATTCATTTTTTTTATTATTTTGTAGTATACTTTGTTTGTATTTTTATTATGTTATAATTTAGCTAATTTGTTTACTTAATATTTTATAATTTATTAACATGTTGTTGAATTTATTTATGTATTTAATTATTTTATTTTTAGAATTTATCTTATATATATATATATATCAATTTCTACCTTATATATTTATTAAACTTATGTAAATTTCATAGTTTCCACTGTTGAGATATATATATTATTTGTATTATTTTATAAGTACATTTTGTTTGTGTTTTATATATTTTGTTTGTATTTTATTTTTACTCCATATATTTATTCCTATTTTAACTTAAAATTTAAATTCAATATATATAAATTCAAACTCAATATATATACATATATATTCAAATTATTATTAAACCATTTACTAGAAATTTAAATCCAAATCACATATATACAATATTTAAATTCATATGATTTAATATATATATTCTATTTGAATTAGGGAAACTCGCTTCAATTTACAATTAATTTTACAAATTTAATTCAAAAATTCAATTAATTATCAATTTAAATTTATACAAAATCCGGGGTCGTTACAACGGCCCTTAGCCGTTGCGAAATTAAATTTAGCAACGGCTCAAAGTCGTTGCAAAACTTAATTTTACAATGGCTAAGAGCCATTGCTAAATTTAATATCGCAACGGTTAAAAGCCGTTGCAAAACCTTGTTGTACATGGGTTGTTAATTTGGTTTTGCAACGGCTCAAAACCATTGCTAATTTTAATATTTTTTAAAAATATACATTGCTTTATTCTGCCCTCTTATAGTAATAGTTAATTCATTATCATACTCAATACAAACATTTGCAAATTTAACATAATATCACAAAAGAAAGATCATTAAACCAAATATTTTTCATAGATTCAGCACAAAGACCAAATATAACAACTTTTTTAATTACAATGTTCAACAACAATACATTACACTACATAGTTCAGCAGTAACCACAACAATATTACAGTATACAGTACATAGTTTGGCAATAACAATAAAATGATTAGAACAACAATACTACATCATTGCCAACAATATTACATTATCATACTCAATACTACAGTATACAGTACTCAACACAAACAGAGATATCTTTCAGGACAGAAGAGCTTACTACAGTAATCAAACCTGGAAAACCTTCCACATATATCTATGAAAATTAGGAACCGAGACTCTTCAACTATGATACATATAAAGAAGCGAATTGTTACATGTAAAAAGTAGCAAGAACAAACAAAATATATAAGATGACGTGAGTTGGATAAAAAGTTTACGAACAAGCACAAGAAACATATATAACTAATTCTGTAATTTTCAGACCATAAAATTTAGAACTTCAGTTTTGTCTAATTCATAAATCGGTTAGCATCTTTTTTTCTTCCATTTCAATATGAAGGAAAAATGCATTCATATTGACTAAAACATTTTCACATATTGATATTTAGATAAAAATATCATAGAATCTTCTTAAATCAGATTTATCAATTATAATGTATATTGATCAAAAAAGAAGTCTATTCGGTAAATTCAATATCACTAGCATATGCATATCAATATCTCATCCCAATAATCTATTAAACATGGGTAAAAGATAGAAATTTCAACAATGATTCTCTGTCATGTTCTAAGTGTAAGTGTCCAACTTGAATGCACTGCTAAACTTATCTACGATGATTCATATAAGAACAATTTATAGTATACAAATCACTAGTACACAGTCCATTAAATTGTCTTTTTTATTCATAATCAGATCCCATGGTCATTTGTTCACGTGGGACTATAAGTTATAATATAGTATCAAAATTGTCAAAAGCCAATCATATAACAACAAACAACATACAGAGTGTTCTCTCTGCATACAGACCAGATGTTATATACGTCGTTTATCTATGAGTGATAGCATATTTAATATGTTGGACCGTAGTTTTTCGTACATATGCATATATGTTGGGTGAAGCATAGTTAATACATTCACTTGCATATCATTCCAGTTTTCTCATAAATTTTTTGGTGGAGACGTTGCTAAATTATATACTGTTGTATTCTGCTCCTGTAACTCTCATAGTTACATTAGCTAAACATGTTCATGCACAATTAAAAACACTTGAATTAGAAAAGATCTTAAATTACAGGGAAAGTAACAATTAAAAACACTTCAACTTTATAAGGTCGGTAAGTAACTTTATAAGTGACAATGAGTTGTAAACTTTGTGAACTTAGTGCACCGCAATGAGTTACTAAACTTTGTGCAAATTCACTGAGTTTATAAACCCAGCGAACTCGATGCATTTGCATTGAGTCAATTTGCACTGAGTTTATTAACTCATCGCAAATACATTGAGTTTATTAACTCAGTTATACTTGATATGCAGAACTGAACGGCAATCCTAAATTGCACTGAGTTTATTCACTAAGTGGGTATTAATTTTGATTCAAGTTCTGTAGATGTTGACAAAATTAAAATGAAAAAATAGTAATATGCATGCTTGTAGGTTTTGGATGAGGGCCTGTGATAATTGGTTAAAACCACCAGAACCTTGGGGTACTATTACAACCTCCTCCCATTATTCATAAATGTGTGCAAATTAGTAAAACAATTCGGTTATTATATTGATAAGCATACGCAACCACATAATCATGTCAACATTTTACCTAAATGCCATTACACAACATGCTAATAAATTGTATGTGCACATATTTGCACACTATCAAATTGTAATTTTTTTCCCTATCTGTTAAGTTTACTGCATATTGCAGGAGTTTTGTTTTTTTCCCCATGTATGATGGTCTCGTTATTACAATGAGAAAATTTGGAATTCAAAATAGGCTAAGAATTCAAAATGTTTACATGAATTAATGATATATCTCACTAGCAGCTTGAGATGTTGAGATTAAATTATAGAAACAAAAGCTTTTTCAGTCCCATAGTACTTTATCCACCTTTAAACAACCAACCCATCCAATAATCAAATTTCTAGACTGAAATGAAAATAAAAATGCAGTGAGTCCCAATATCAAGATCACATGTTAATTGCTTAATTACTGCAGTATTGAAGAAAATAATCTACAGCCAACGTCCTTAACGAACTCTCACGTTTCGCAATCTAAGAGCTTCGATTTCGTCATAATAGCTCCCTTGTTGCTCCTATACATCATCGTCAGGAAGCGGGGTCACTATTATACAAGTTCAAGGATCCTGACTAATACCAACTAGGTTTTAAGGTAAGGATTGTCGTTCAGTTCCAAGCTTCCGCAAATGCAATTAGTGCAATGCACTGAGTTAACAAACTCAATGCAACATGAGTTTGTTGACTTAGTGAATATATTAAAACTATATACAACAATATATATGCAGAAGCTATATAATATTAGTAATAGTGTTTTTTTGGTATAAACAAATGGCACACGTTGCACAATTATAACTAACGTGATATACGTAACTCAACTATAACTTGATATGTAACCAGGGGCGGCCCAAAGAATCGGTTGCCCAAGCCCAATGTGAATTTTTTTGCCCCTTACTATATAACATGTCAATTTTTTTAAATTTTCTTTTTTATATATAAGCATAAAATCACATATAAAACTATAACATAAAAAAGTATCAACTTTTTATACAAAAGTTGCCACATTAAGTGGGCTGCAATACTTATAGTCTCAAATAGTTTACAAAACAGTGTATTTAATTTTTAACTAAATGTATCAAGTTTACAAACTAGTGTATCTAGTTAAGTGTACAGGCAAATCATATTGGGTTCTGCCTAAACGTTTGCGGGTAGACATACACACACTGCAGGAAAAATAGTACATCGATGTAAGTATCAGTTCCTAAATAATTATTAGTTTTTTAGCTTTGGCTTTCAAATTTCAATTCCTAAACGATTATTTACAGAAAACTAGTTGTTTATAACTAAATACTAATAAGTTATTAGCTTCAGGCATTTTCAATGTTAATGAAATCTAAAGCAGTAAAAGGGCGACTCAATTTTAGAAAATTAGACAACTCAAAACAAGAAATTCACATACTTAATTAGAAGTGGCAGTATAAAGAGACTGTAGCAGGACTTCAAATCAGCAGTAGAAAATATCGCGTAGGAGGCAAGGATGAGCCGATGAAGGCTGATGGAATAGCCGAGTATGCAGCGATGATTATTTAGAAGGCGTTGATTTTTAAAACCCTAGTTTTTTTGGGTTCAAGCATTGCAAACATGGAGATTGCTATTGAGCTGTAACTTTGAAGTAAAACAGATGTTTTCTATTGCCCGGCTCAGTGGGCTGCCCCAGCCCAGGGGCTTGGTGGGCTTGCCCCTGGGCCGGCCCTGTATGTAACCCATCCTTAATCAATCACATAGCACCAGTCCATAGAAATCGATATAATATAACTCTCTAATTTCCCATTCTATTCTGATTCCTTTTAACATTTTCGATTAATAACTACATTTCTCATGCCCGGTCTAAGTTTTTGAATATAAGTTTTGGGTGTCAGTATTTGAATATATACACTCTGATAATTTCATTGAATGGTTCATGTATACTAGATGTACTCCAACCATTGTATCTTATTTAGAATAAAACATTAAACACAATCTCCTTTTGTTTATAAAATCAAATCTATATTAGGATTCTCTGTTATCAACAATTATATGTACTTCGCTTGAAAATCTAAATTGGCAGTAGGCTAAACATGGTTCTATTTTCAGAATAATTTTATTTTCTTGGAAGAAAAACGCATGGTTCTGTTTTAGGAATTTATAGGCTAAACATATACTCAAAACTCAAGGAAAAAAGAGCTAGAAGCCTGGAAAAAAAAATTTGGTATAACAGCAAAAAAAATCTACACAATAGTTTGCTGTCCTAACCATGCCTTAAAATGTACAATTTTACCCCACTATACCATCTCTGGTTTACCTAAATTCAAATTTTACCAGAGGTATTTAAAAAAAATGGAAACTAAATACAGAGAATAAGTTGTGCATGGAATGTATAAATATACACCACTGTGTATAAATAGCTATGTAATTACAAATACATCCTCTATAGCAACAAAAAGTTTTTAAAGTACCTTATTATCCAATGACTATTAAAACAGTAAAAAAGAGAACATGAATACACTCATGTTGTCAAATTTGTCTAGAACATCAAACTTTATTAAACTTTCTAATATGTAATAACCATGGTAACATGCCTTGTAAATTCAGCAAACATACTTCAAGAAATGCAGTGAACTGTTAAAAAACATACCTTAACCATCCTTTTCATTTTCCTAAGAATCTGATGACAAAACTCGGTCAATATCATGACTTGGTCCAGTTAGAATGAGATAGTGTGTGCAATAGGAACCCCCACTTTCACCTTATGACAAAGCAAAAGAAAAAAAAAGACTTCACAAATGGAGCAAAGATCTTAACCATAAAGAAAAAACCATAAAGAAAAATAAATCGTTGATGCCCTCAGGGCAGAGTTGGTGTCATTCACTCTAATCTACTTAATCATCCTAACGATGTCTAGATATTAGATCTCTATAGTTAAAAGGTAGATCGGCTCTCTGACACCTTGCATAAGCAGGCCATAAAATATTTAAAACATTCAAAAATAAAGTGGCTAATCCAAGGAGATAAAACATCTCAAATATATATGTAGCCAGTCAATTGCTGCGTAAATCTCTAGCCTGGAAAAGCTTTGTCAAAGTAGAAAACAGTAAAACCATAAAAGTACCTCAAATACCAAAATTTCAGACTTGAATACGATCACTTCTTTTGAATAACAATTTACTACAACAAAAACTATACCTGTATACCTTAGATACATTAAAAGTTGATTAAACTATACTGAATCATTGGAAAAACCAAAACAAAATATTATCACTGATCCATTTATTTTCAAAATCCAATTATAAATAACTCCAAAACAAGAGGATTTATTAGTTCTTATTATAGGTACAACTATGTATGGAGTTTTATACAGTTTTATTAGTTTATTAATTCAAGCATTGAATCCTTGTCAGGTTATAAATATATTTGGATCGGATCAATGCTTTATAGTTTTTCATTGAATGAATAATACTTACATGAGCATCCTTACCCAATCCTGTAGCATTCACATGGTTCCCTCTTTTGTACAAACTGTGAATCTTTGTATAACGCGATGTATAACAGTTCAGTGTCAATGTGAGCGTCATTCTCATGAAAATAATAAAAATTCCATTCTTTGGGCATTTTGACCATTTTTTATATGGTATCAACCAGTGTTTTCTTGCACCACAAAGGCACTACCAATAGTGAAATGTTATACATTTACTTACACACACAAAGAGGAACATTCTTATGCTTTAAAATGTTAGGAACAATATGAAAACTGTTGTGGTTATGCAAGATTCATTACTGCCGCAGTGACAGTTGACATACAAGATTTTAAAACCTGAGATATATCAGTATTGCATTGTCATATTTTCTCATACACGACTAGAAATCGTGCTCATACACAACAATTTTTCTAATTCTTTCCTCACTCATTGTTGAATTGCACAATCAATTACAATACATACTTAATCATTATCATCCAAAAATAATAATATTATCAATGAACAAGTAAATATATAGAATACACACACACACACAAAAAATTTCAACGATAACATAGTTAGATTCAAATACATTCAAAATAATGACGTGAAAGTTAACTAAATTTTTGCCGGTTTTTCATTTCCATTATGTTCTATCTGCTTTATTTGTCTCTTGTTTTTGTATGTTTTTTCGTTCAGACAACTTCAATGTTTGTAGTCCAATTCATTTTCTTCAATAGGTAGGTGGTTACAACATAACCATGCCATCTAATTATTTGATATTTTCTTCAATTCAAATTGTTAAACTTACATAACTTGGATGAAGAACCTGAATCTATCATAGATTTCCAAAAATTATTGGTATAAAATGTCTCACAAACACTCGAGCAAGGTATCCATATTTCTTCTTTGCAAAAAAGTAACATCTATTTCAAAAAAATGTTGTTTGTTCAGGGATTCTACTTAAACATGACATGATATGTGAGCATATATACTTGTCTTGTTTACAAATAATAATGCACTTTAACCTTTTTTTTAAAATAAATAAATATAAGTAGTACCTTTTTGAATAGTCCGAACTTTAATTTTAAACAGAGTATCAAAGAAGCTGAAAACATAGGGATGAAGCAAGCAAATGTTCCAACTTTGCCCTCTTCTATTTACAAACTCCATTCACAACTATTTTCCTTGTAACCCTCTCGTTCTCTCATTACAATAACTACATACCGGGTATGCCTCTTGATGCAACGCATTACAACACTAGGTCGCAAATTTTAGGCCGCGAGCGACCTAACGACTTATGGGCTAACGAGACAGAGCATGCGTTGGAACTAGAGGATGGCGAGCTAAGAGAGAAGGGAGAAGCAACTCGCAAGCGACCTAATTTGATACCATTACTCTCATTACCAGCGACCTACGACCTAGTTAGGTCGCGTGAAGAAGATTCCGTTACCAGCGACCTATGACCTAGTTAGGTCGTTCGAAGATTTCCAGAAGCCACTTCTTTAGGTCGCTCAAGCGAACTAACGACCTTATACCGCATATGCTGCTTTGACTTAAGTCGCGTGGAGCTCAGGTCGCATGTGTTGTAACTATTCTGTTAGGTCGTATATTTGTAACTCGTGTATGTTGTGTTGTAATTTTCCTTATGTTTGTTAAATCGTATGTCGTGTATATATTAGGTCATATGTTGTCATGTGGTAAGTCACTTGATGTTGTAATGGTTAGGTCGGTAACGACCTATCTTAGGTCGTGAGTCGCGTGAGTTAGGTCGCCAACCTGGGTTGTAAAACTCTATAAATAGCGGGGTTGTGTCATTTGTAAAACTTGGTTGATTTTGAATAAAATTTCGTTTGTGTGCTTTGTGCCACTTTGAAATTGGTAGTTGAGTGTTATCTCCTATCTCCACTTTCGGCATTCGAGTGCGCTCGAATCAACGATTGTTGAAGCCAATTCACGGAATCAAGTGCGCTTGATCAACGTTCGAAGAATTGTAGATCTTCTCTCACAGTATCGTGCGCGATCAACGTGTCGAAGATTGCTAGAATCCGGTATCTCTTGAGATCAACGGATTTGGGCGTTTGGTATTTTCAATCCACCGATTGCTACTTTCATCGTTGTATCCATTTTAGTTATTTCCGCTGCATCATTTGGTATTAGAGCTAGACTAGCCAATCATAGCTAAGCCGAGTCTTGGAGCCAAGAAGGATAGTTGATTTAATTTCAGCCGAGCCAATTGAGTTTAGGCCGAGCTAGTTGAAGTGCTGAAGTGTTGGAGCCGTGCGAGCTAAGTGCAGGCCGAGAGCAAAGATTTGAGTTAAGTTGAAGATTGTTTCATTTGATAATGCCGCCGAGAAGAGCTAACCGTCATCAAAATGTTGAAGATTTGTACAAAAGAGAAGATGCCGAACAAATGGAACAACGAATTAGCAACAAATTCAATGAGAAGTTGGATGAAGGTATTGGTAGGTTAGAGAAACTGATGATTGACATGAATCAAGGTCAAAGGAGAAGGTCGCCAGTCTCGAACCATGGAGGAAACATAGTTTCGCCATCGGTTACGGAAGCGAGGAGGGTGTCGCCGTAATCTTACTGAGAAAGAAGAGAATCTTCAGTTTCATTGAGAAGAGAACATCATGAGTATAGAAATGAAGAGAGAAGAACTCCACGTGAGTTTGAACCTGAGCCATATCGTGATGATGAAAGACAAAGTAGAAGGGATATGCGTGATCATAGAGATGTGGATGGTCGAGATCGTTATCGAAGTACATCTGTTTTTGATGAAGATGGTTATAGATGTAGTGCTCATGATCGAGATCGAGACCAAGTACGAAATGCATATCGGGAGGTTGAAGATGATCGTCGATGGGAATCGGGGATGAAAATGGAAATTCCAGAATTCAAGGGTGGAATGGTAGCAGAAGAATTTTTGGATTGGTTATCTAATGTTGAAGAAATTTTTGACTTTAAGGAGATTCCCGAGCATCGAAGAGTTAAGTTGGTTGCTACTCGTTTGAGAGGAAGAGCTATGGCGTGGTAGCAACAAACTAAACTTACACGGGAGAGAATGGGGAAGTCAAAGATTGCTACATGGGAAAAGATGAAGAAGTTAATGAAGGCTACATTCTTGCCGTATAATTATCAGTCTCTTATGTATCAACGATTGCAGAATCTGAGATAGGGAACAAAGTCAGTGAATTATTATACGGATGAATTTTATCAAATGATTGCGAGGAATGATATTATGGAGATGGAGGAACAGTTGACCGCTAGATTTGTTGGAGGGTTGAGAATGCAGATTCAAGATATGGTGAATATGTTTGATCCCAGATCTGTTGCTGAAGCACATCAAAAGGCTCTAGCTTGGGAGAAGCAAGGTAGGAGAGGTGGTGGTGTGTTTACAAATTCCAACAATCAAATGAAAGGGGCTTGTAGCAATGCGAATGTTTCCAAGGCTGTTGCAAAACCGGTTGTTAGTGAAGTTGCTAAGACCAAGGTCAATAGTGGTATCAAATGCTTCAATTGTCAGGAGTTTGGTCACAAAAGCAATGAATGTCCGAAGCCTAAGAAACGAGTGATGGTTGCTGAGGTTGAGGATGGGGATGTAGAAGCTGAATGTTCTAATTCACTACCAGTTGAGGAGGAAGAAGAATTGTTGTCAGGAGATGATGGATATACTTTAATGATGAGGAGATCTTGTTTGACACCAAAACAGGAGGAGGAAACTAGCTGGTTGAGGAGTAACATCTTTCAATCAACATGCATTATATTAAGAAGGGTTTGCAAGTTTGTTATTGATGTGAGAAGCTGTGATAACATCATTTCTACCGAGGCTATGAAGAAGTTGGCATTAAAGACTGAGAAGCATCCGAAACCTTACAAGTTAGCTTGGTTGAGGAAAGGTGGGGAGGTGAAGGTTGGACGAAGAGCTTGTGTTAATTTTTCGATTGGGAAGAAATACAAAGATGAAATTTGGTGTGATGTTGTGGATATGGATGTATGCCATTTGTTGTTGGGGAGACCATGGCAGTATGATAGAGCTGTGCAACATGATGGACGTACCAACAACTATAGTTTCATGTTCGAATGCACAAAAATCACTTTAGTTCCCAAGAAGCGACAACAAGAAGAAAGCAAGTTGGAGGAGATTGAAGAAATTAAAACATTGCTATCTTTGAAGGAGTTTGTTAAGGAAGTTGAAAAGACCCACCAGATTATTCTACTCTAATTTCATAAGGAATTTTTTTTTTTTAGTAAAGAGGATATATATATATATATATATATATATATATAGATATATCATCCATTTCAATTATCATTCTCAGGGTCACTTTCTTTTTCCAATAAATCAAATATATCCAGGATCACAATAATCAACCAATATAAATATATCAGTACATTTACAAAAATAAGCACATACATGTGAGGATGTATATGCCTCTCTTGTTTGAATCAGAGTTTTGAAAAACAAGAGGATGTTGGATTGCTAATTTATTTCATATTTTTTTTTTTTTGATCAAACAATCCACTGGGAACAAACACATTAGTCTGTTTATACTAACTAAGAAGTGATCAAGAAATCATCAGTAGTAAACAAGCTTTTAATATAGATGTTTGTGTTAAGTTCTGAATAGTGTCAAAATCAGTATAAAATAAAGTGGATCCTAAGGAAACACAAGCAACATCTAGGCGTAATGGAAACGCGCCTAACTTATACATACAAGGTCACGAGTTCGAGTGCTATGCTGGTCGGTTCAAACACAATTTTTGTTTTTCATTTTTCTTCTGTACAATTTGAAACTTGTTATCTACCTGTCTGCATATACATATTTTATTTTGCCTAAGATCCATCATACAAAACAAATATCCTTGCTTAATCATTTTTGAATTCCATTCCTACAACCTAGAAGGCTTCATGATTGAATGATAAGAGTGTTTATCATTTCTTTTTCCAGGTTTGTATTTCTTCTTATAAGGTTTGTCTGGCATTTAAAATGCATTTGGTTAGAATCTGAGTAAAATTCAGATTCTTATTTCAGATACAAAGGAAAAGGTGTGGTAAAATCTGCACTTAAACATGTTTATGTGCATATATATCTGCAATTATTTGGATCTGGCTTCCACCTATCTTACTACAGATCCTTTCTTTATTTAAAGGTAGGACATGAAACTTTTGTATGGAACAAGTTTAACTATGAAAACCTTGCAGCCATATAAAAACATCCAACCTATGTCTATTTTCTTTTGTATACATATGCTATATTGGAAAATAAAACCATTTAAATTTTTTGAGAATCAACTCTCCAGATTTTCCAAATCTTAAATTCTTTCCAAAGATTCATGTTTGACTAATACATTTATAAAATGTAATCATACAATTTTTAACATGGTGTTCTTGCTAAATCCACTTACAAGATTAGATTAAAATTCTTTTTAAACATAACAGATATTCAACTTAATTCATAGTTTCCAGATACAAGTCAAATTCTTAACAAAATACTTAACAAAATATCCCTTCAATATTCAACACTTAGTACAAGTAGCAATATAAATTGTCAATACATGCAGATTTCAACATTTAGGCTCTTATCTAACTAAGTTTAGCATGCTATATCTTCTTCTCAAGGCCTTGCTCCTACTCTTATTTAGTTGCTGCAATCCCTGAAAAAGCATTGGAAACTGCCTCATTTTTAATGAGACACCCCAGATGCCATTAGCACACTAGGGTCAGACACATGTCTGGTATGAGAAAATTCACAAAAGCATCTTATTACTTAGATTAAGATCAAGTTAAATACATATACATATGGTTCTGTCCTTTTTGGAATCAGGTAAATACTTGTGTGCATGCTCTGTGTCATGTGCATGTGCACACTTTAATTTTCTTTCCAGAGATTACATATATAAATATGGCACATACATTCAAGCATACATCTCAATCATAGACAACCAATCATTCATACCAAACAGGAAAATAACCAATATGAGTTAAATCATTTATTCAATTCTCACATTTCAAATCTGGAAAAACTCTAGTTTCCTCATTATTGCAAGTATTATTTCCTGGGTATATTCATCTATCCTTGGTCTCATCTGCAATGTTTATGAATCACTGGACACACTGTAATGAACTAATTCACTCCATTACACAAAGATCTCAGGACTTAAACAAGCCATGTGTCAACTTATGTTACTCAAGCACACAAGTCATTCCTGCAGTGTTCTTGACCCCAATATCCTAATCAGGTTTAAGTTAATAGTAACTCTTTTTCATGGCAAAACCATTCAGTAATTCATTTCAATAGCCAAAACATCCATACATGGCATCACATATTATTCATAACCATACAGAGGTAAACAAGCAAACAACCAATGGTGATTACAAAATAAGGTTTCTGCATATACATATATTCATCTTGGTATTTTAAAAGGAGTTTAGGCAACTAACATTGGCTTATGATCTCTAAGAGAGTTTTTCTTTTGCAAACATTTGTGCTTGAGTTAAACTCAGAATAATCTGGTTTCACTGAATCACAAAATTTGGTTTGCTATGCATTTTATTGAACCAGAGGCATCAGCACATAGGCAACCCTATTGCACCCCTAATTCCTTTCTATTTCGAGCCTCAGCACTTATACATGAGTATATTGCAGCTCATTATTATTTACATCTTTCTGGGTTGAGCCAAAACCAATACTACTTGCCTATTCTCAACATTTTATTTTCTGGGTATTTGTTTATATCCCTAAATATATCAGAGATCTGAGTGTATAAAACAGATATGTATGCTAACAACACATAAAACTTTGTTATAATAAAACAAGTAATCAACCAAAGAAAATCAAAACATATTCAGGTTTAGATTCACAGATAAACATATATATATGAATATATTCTTTTAAGAAAATACTTTTAACTGGCTGCCTACATTAGGACTTATTGCCTTATATTTTTGAGTGAGTTTTCTCACCTAGCTCTCTCCTTTGTTTCCTTAATTAACTGATGAACTCCTGCTCTTATCCTCAAGCTCTCTTTCTTCCCTTGTCTTATGATTTCTGTGGTATTGTTTTTCTTCCTTTTTTTTTCAAAATTCTTTTCTGAAGAGAAGAGGAGGCTGCTGCATATACATGTATATATATGCAGGGTCTCTCTTAGGGTTTTGGGTATTGGCTAAAGCCATTTTTGCCCACCAGAAAATCATGTTATCTGAATTTTAACCCAAAGTTTTACCCCCTCCCCGGCTTAATTTGGGTGAAGAGAAAAGTGGTTACACATTTTTCTTTCAGAGATTGCTTTTCAGAAAATACTTTTCCCCCTTGTCTACAATCATGCTAAAAATGTGACTTGGTTTTGTTATTTATTAAATACTATTTTCTAATTCTGCCTATACCAAGAACTTCTCTGTTTTTATCTTATTTTCCTATTTTTAGCTTTCATGTAAATGGTATGTACCTCCTTCATTTATTTATAAGAGAATTAGTTCTTTTTATATCTTCTTGCCTTTTATTTTCTGCTTATATTAAAATATGTCTATATATATATATATTTTATTTCACTAGTTTGAACTCTAGTATTTTATTAGCACATGTATATGTTTATATATATATATCACTGTGTATTGACACACACATGCACATGTATACTTAAGAAAAATATTCAGTAGCATACATATATTTATATTTACTTATGCATTCAGCTTTAAAGATTTTAATATATATATATATATATATTTATTCCCATACATATCAATATGTACTTATTCTTAAAGTTCAGAGATTTTTAGCTTTAGTTCATGTGTATACCCTGTGCACACATGTACACACATACTGATACACTATCAAGCCACAACAATCTCCTTCCAAAATTAATTTAAAAATTATTTTAAATTTATTTATATTTTCCAGAATGAATTCCTAAAATCTTGGGTCATTACATACACCCCTCCTTTTAGAAATTGTGTCCCACAATTTTCCTAAGCTTAAAATAAATTTTAAACTTAATTCAGAGAACAAGTATATTCTCTACCAAATAGATTCTTAGTTCTATACTAACTAAAAATATATTCATCCAAAATAAAGAAAACAATCAAAAATCAGAATTACCTTAATCTGAAAATAGCTTAGGATAATTCATCCTAACTTTGTCTTCTAATTCCCATGTGCAATCACTAGGATCTAGACTCCACTGTACCTTCACAAGTTTCAGAGATTTACTCCTCAACTTCTTCACATCTTTTGCTAAAATTCCCACTGGATCCTTTTCATAAATCAAATTAGGATTTATCTGCACTTGGGTTGGGGTTTCAAGAATTTCTGCCTTGTCATGGACCCACCTTCTCAATTGTGATACATGAAAAACATCATGTATGCCTTGCATATTTTCTGGTAATTCCAACCTATATGCCAAAGGACCAATTCTCTCCAGAATTTTGTATGGTCCAATATATCTTGGGGTTAATTTGCCTTGTTTTCCAAACCTCAGCACATTTTTCATGGGTGAGATTTTGATGAAAACAAAATTTCCCACCTCATATTCTACCTGCCTCCTTCTCATGTCTGCAAATTTCTTTTGCCTATCTTGAGCTGCTGTCATTCTTCTTCTTATCAACTCAATTTTCTCCTTGGTTTCTTGTATGTACTCAGGTCCTAAAATAGACCTTTCTCCTGCTTCTACCCAGCAAACAGGTGACAAGCAGGGTTTACCATATAAGGCCTCAAATGGAGCCATTCCTATGGTGCTTTGGTAGCTGTTGTTGTATGTAAATTCAACTAGATGAAGATAATCTTCCCAGTTGCCCCCAAAATCCAATATACATGCCCTCAACATGTCCTCCAAAACTTTGTTTACCACCTCAGTCTGCCCATCTGATTGAGGATGGTAGGCAGTACTTAAACATAGTTCACTTCCCATTGTTTCTTGAAAGCTTCTCCAGAATTTTGAAGTGAAGATGGTATCCCTATCACTCACAATGGTTTTGGGAATGCCATGTAACCTTACCACTTCTTTTATAAAAATTTGAGCTAGTTTTGGTGCTGTTCTTTCTGACTTGACTGGGATGAAGTGTGCTACCTTGGTTAGCCTATCCACTATCACCCATATACTTGTATTACCTCTCTTAGATCTAGGCAGTCCATCTATGAAGTCCATAGATATGTCTTCCCACTTCCACTGTGGTACACTAAGAGGTTGCATCAACCCTGATGGTCTTTGAGTTTCAGCCTTGACTTGTTGGCAAGTCATACATTTGGCAATGTACTTGGCTATATCAGATTTCATCCCCTTCCACCAGAAGTCTCTTTTCAAATTTTGATACATTTTTGTGTTACCTGGGTGAATGGAGTATTTACTTCTGTGATATTCATTCAATATCTCCTTCTTCAATTCTATGTCCTCTGGTACACACATCCTATTCTGGTATCTCACATAACCATCTTTATCAATGTGGTGATTCATTACTTCCTCCCCTCTTGAGAGGAGCATTCTCTTCTCTAATAAGTGAGCATCTTGTTCTTGCATTTTTCCTACCTTCAGAATTAAATCTGGTTGAAGTGTCATTAAGCTTAACTTCCCTTTATCTTCTTGTGCACCATGCATTTGCTCATTAATGTGCACACAACCATTCTCCTCAATCTCTAACTCAGTTAGCAAAGACAAATCTTTAAATTCTGCCATCATCATCATAGCCAATTTAGCATGCTGTCTACTTAGAGCATCTGCAACTTTGTTTGCTTTGCCTGGTGTATAGAGTATGTCAAAATCATAGGCAGCTAAGAACTCCACCCATCTGTGTTGCCTCATGTTCAAATCTTTTTGTGAAAACAAATATTTTAGAGACTTGTGGTCAGTGTAGAGTTCAAACTTGGTGCCTAATAAATAATGTCTCCAAAGTTTTAAAGCATATATCACAGCTGCTAATTCGAGATCATGTGTGGCATACCTTACTTCATGGGGTTTAAGTTGTCTGGATGCATATGCAATGACTTGACCTTGTTGCATCAACACTGCACCCAAGCCAAATCCACTAGCATCAGTGTATACCACTAATTCTTCATTTCCATGTGGTACCTTTAGAATTGGAGCATTCACCAATGCCTCCTTCAATTGTTCAAAAGACTTTTCACACTTTTCTGACCAAACAAAAGCTTGGTTCTTCCTGGTTAGGTTAGTGAGTGGTGTAGAAATTTTTGAAAAATCTTTTATAAACCTTCTATAATACCCTGCCATCCCCATAAATGACCTCACTTCACTCACAGTGCTTGGCCTCTTCCATGCTTGAATAGCCACTACTTTATTGGGGTTCACAGAAATTCCTTTGGCAGATATAACATGGCCAAGAAAATGTACTTCCTCCTTCCAAAACACACATTTTGAAAATTTTGCCTTTAAATCTTTTTCCCTTAGTCTAGACAAAACTAGGTGTAAATGATGCTTATGTTCTTCCACTGTCTTGGAATAAATCAAAATGTCATCTATGAAAATAAGCACAAACTTGTCTAAACAATCTCTAAAGGTTCTGTTCATTAAATCTACAAAGTAAGATGGTGCATTGGTCAAGCCAAATGGCATAACCAAAAATTCATACAACCCATACCTAGTGTTAAAGGCAGTGTACTTGATGCTTGATTCTTCCACCTTCATTTGATGAAAACCAGATGCTAAGTCTAGTCTAGAAAATACTTTTGCCCCTGCTAATTGATCAAAAAGATCATCTATTCTTGGAAATGGGTATTTATTTTTAATAGTTACTTTGTTTAATTCTCTATAATCTATGCAGAGTCTTAAAGAGCCATCTTGCTTCTTAACAAATACCACTGGTGCTCCCCAGCAAGAATTACTTGGTCTTATAAAACCCTTTTCTTCCAATTCTTCTAACTGTTTCTTTAATTCTTTTAGTTCATTTGGCCCCATTCTAGTTGGCTTTTTAATCACCGGGCTTGCTCCTGGAACTAGATTGATCTGGAATTCTACTGGTCTATGGTGTGGAATACCCTTGACCTCACCAAACACATCCAAATATTCATTGACTATGGGAATTTCTTCAATGGTTAGTTCACTGAAATATTTTTCTGTGTCAATTAAGTGATATAGTTTTCCTTCCTTAGCTACCTCACATAAAACTGTGATTCTCTGGCCTCTAGAATTTTGCAATGATATGGTGGATGAGTCTAAATTAATTATGGCTTTAAATTGCCTTAACCAGTCTACCCCCAATATAACACCTATATTTGGGTAATTCAAAACATATAAATTGGAAATAAAAATATTTCCCCCTATGTTTAATCCCACATCCACACAAATCATATTTAAAACACTAGAACTCCCCAATGGACTGTGTATATGCAATGGGGTTTCAACCAATATGCAATTCAGTTTTAGCATTCTAACCAGTTCATAAGAAATTAAGGAGTGAGTTGCCCCAGTATCATATACTACTGTTATGGGTATGGTACAAATAAGTAATGTACCTTCCACTTGGCTATGGTTTACAGTGTTACTCTCCACTGTGGCTTTGCCTTTTCCTTCCAAATTTGCCAATTTGCCTTGCTGTTTATACTCAGGACAATTCCTCTTCATATGCCCCTCTTTCCCACATAGATAGCATTTGAAAGCTCCTCCTTTCAATTCTGGACATTTTGGTTTGATATGCCCTTCCTTTCCACACTGATGGCACACAATTTTCTTCTTGTCTTCCTTAGCCTTGACATCTCCAGTGTTTTTGTTACTAGCCTCTTCTTTCTTCTTATCATAAGGGTGATACCTCCCCTTACCTTTCTTGTTATTATTGCTCTTAAAATTTCTGAACTTCTCCCTTTCCTTGTCATGCTGCTCCAACCTCAAAGCTAAGTCTATCACATGGTCAAAAGTCTTGTCTGCATAGGGTAACATGGCTCTGCTAAGTCCTGGATTCAAACCCTTTATGTACCTATCATTTTTAGATGCCTCATCTGCCACAAGCATTGCTCCATATGTGGAAAGCCCCTCAAACCTTTGAGTGTATTCTGTGACAGTCATGGTTCCTTGTCTAAGTCTAATGAATTCTTCTAGCAAGGTAGTCTTTGCTGATGCTGGTACAAACCTTGCTTCCAACATCTCTTTGAATTGATTCCAAGTGATTTCATTCTCATTCCTTCCTGCAATGATTACTTCCCACCAGCCTAAAGCTACTCCTTTCAGCTGTCTTGAAGCCACTTGCCTCTTTCTTTGATCATCAAGTTGCATGTCATTGAAAATTCTTTCCAATGTTCTCAACCATGTTTGAATCTCCATGATACTCTCTGTCCCTTCAAAGCTTTTGCCTCCTAAATGAGTATATGTCTTAAGCAATTTTGAGAGTTCTTCATAGGGATTTTCTTGCCTTTGTCCTGCCCCATCCCTAAATGCTCTCACCAAGTCTTGCAGATTGACCATTGGTGGTGCATGGGAAGATCCTGCTCCCTGATTTGGTGGTCTCCCTACCATAGTTTGCTAATAATAATTTACATAGCTGGTTAGTTAGATATTTAGTTCCTTTTAATTTTATTTCTATCTAAGGACTTGATCCTTACTTCTACTATGTTGAATAACATAGCTCTGATACCAACTGAAAAGACCCACCAGATTATTCTACTCTAATTTCATAAGGAATTTTTTTTTTTTAGTAAAGAGGATATATATATATATATATATATAGATATATCATCCATTTCAATTATCATTCTCAGGGTCACTTTCTTTTTCCAATAAATCAAATATATCCAGGATCACAATAATCAACCAATATAAATATATCAGTACATTTACAAAAATAAGCACATACATGTGAGGATGTATATGCCTCTCTTGTTTGAATCAGAGTTTTGAAAAACAAGAGGATGTTGGATTGCTAATTTATTTCATATATATATTTTTTTTTGATCAAACAATCCACTGGGAACAAACACATTAGTCTGTTTATACTAACTAAGAAGTGATCAAGAAATCATCAGTAGTAAACAAGCTTTTAATATAGATGTTTGTGTTAAGTTCTGAATAGTGTCAAAATCAGTATAAAATAAAGTGGATCCTAAGGAAACACAAGCAACATCTAGGCGTAATGGAAACGCGCCTAACTTATACATACAAGGTCACGAGTTCGAGTGCTATGCTGGTCGGTTCAAACACAATTTTTGTTTTTCATTTTTCTTCTGTACAATTTGAAACTTGTTATCTACCTGTCTGCATATACATATTTTATTTTGCCTAAGATCCATCATACAAAACAAATATCCTTGCTTAATCATTTTTGAATTCCATTCCTACAACCTAGAAGGCTTCATGATTGAATGATAAGAGTGTTTATCATTTCTTTTTCCAGGTTTGTATTTCTTCTTATAAGGTTTGTCTGGCATTTAAAATGCATTTGGTTAGAATCTGAGTAAAATTCAGATTCTTATTTCAGATACAAAGGAAAAGGTGTGGTAAAATCTGCACTTAAACATGTTTATGTGCATATATATCTGCAATTATTTGGATCTGGCTTCCACCTATCTTACTACAGATCCTTTCTTTATTTAAAGGTAGGACATGAAACTTTTGTATGGAACAAGTTTAACTATGAAAACCTTGCAGCCATATAAAAACATCCAACCTATGTCTATTTTCTTTTGTATACATATGCTATATTGGAAAATAAAACCATTTAAATTTTCTGAGAATCAACTCTCCAGATTTTCCAAATCTTAAATTCTTTCCAAAGATTCATGTTTGACTAATACATTTATAAAATGTAATCATACAATTTTTAACATGGTGTTCTTGCTAAATCCACTTACAAGATTAGATTAAAATTCTTTTTAAACATAACAGATATTCAACTTAATTCATAGTTTCCAGATACAAGTCAAATTCTTAACAAAATACTTAACAAAATATCCCTTCAATATTCAACACTTAGTACAAGTAGCAATATAAATTGTCAATACATGCAGATTTCAACATTTAGGCTCTTATCTAACTAAGTTTAGCATGCTATATCTTCTTCTCAAGGCCTTGCTCCTACTCTTATTTAGTTGCTGCAATCCCTGAAAAAGCATTGGAAACTGCCTCATTTTTAATGAGACACCCCAGATGCCATTAGCACACTAGGGTCAGACACATGTCTGGTATGAGAAAATTCACAAAAGCATCTTATTACTTAGATTAAGATCAAGTTAAATACATATACATATGGTTCTGTCCTTTTTGGAATCAGGTAAATACTTGTGTGCATGCTCTGTGTCATGTGCATGTGCACACTTTAATTTTCTTTCCAGAGATTACATATATAAATATGGCACATACATTCAAGCATACATCTCAATCATAGACAACCAATCATTCATACCAAACAGGAAAATAACCAATATGAGTTAAATCATTTATTCAATTCTCACATTTCAAATCTGGAAAAACTCTAGTTTCCTCATTATTGCAAGTATTATTTCCTGGGTATATTCATCTATCCTTGGTCTCATCTGCAATGTTTATGAATCACTGGACACACTGTAATGAACTAATTCACTCCATTACACAAAGATCTCAGGACTTAAACAAGCCATGTGTCAACTTATGTTACTCAAGCACACAAGTCATTCCTGCAGTGTTCTTGACCCCAATATCCTAATCAGGTTTAAGTTAATAGTAACTCTTTTTCATGGCAAAACCATTCAGTAATTCATTTCAATAGCCAAAACATCCATACATGGCATCACATATTATTCATAACCATACAGAGGTAAACAAGCAAACAACCAATGGTGATTACAAAATAAGGTTTCTGCATATACATATATTCATCTTGGTATTTTAAAAGGAGTTTAGGCAACTAACATTGGCTTATGATCTCTGAGAGAGTTTTTCTTTTGCAAACATTTGTGCTTGAGTTAAACTCAGAATAATCTGGTTTCACTGAATCACAAAATTTGGTTTGCTATGCATTTTATTGAACCAGAGGCATCAGCACATAGGCAACCCTATTGCACCCCTAATTCCTTTCTATTTCGAGCCTCAGCACTTATACATGAGTATATTGCAGCTCATTATTATTTACATCTTTCTGGGTTGAGCCAAAACCAATACTACTTGCCTATTCTCAACATTTTATTTTCTGGGTATTTGTTTATATCCCTAAATATATCAGAGATCTGAGTGTATAAAACAGATATGTATGCTAACAACACATAAAACTTTGTTATAATAAAACAAGTAATCAACCAAAGAAAATCAAAACATATTCAGGTTTAGATTCACAAATAAACATATATATATGAATATATTCTTTTAAGAAAATACTTTTAACTGGCTGCCTACATTAGGACTTATTGCCTTATATTTTTGAGTGAGTTTTCTCACCTAGCTCTCTCCTTTGTTTCCTTAATTAACTGATGAACTCCTGCTCTTATCCTCAAGCTCTCTTTCTTCCCTTGTCTTATGATTTCTGTGGTATTGTTTTTCTTCCTTTTTTTTTTCAAAATTCTTTTCTGAAGAGAAGAGGAGGCTGCTGCATATACATGTATATATATGCAGGGTCTCTCTTAGGGTTTTGGGTATTGGCTAAAGCCATTTTTGCCCACCAGAAAATCATGTTATCTGAATTTTAACCCAAAGTTTTACCCCCTCCCCGGCTTAATTTGGGTGAAGAGAAAAGTGGTTACACATTTTTCTTTCAGAGATTGCTTTTCAGAAAATACTTTTCCCCCTTGTCTACAATCATGCTAAAAATGTGACTTGGTTTTGTTATTTATCAAATACTCTTTTCTAATTCTGCCTATACCAAGAACTTCTCTGTTTTTATCTTATTTTCCTATTTTTAGCTTTCATGTAAATGGTATGTACCTCCTTCATTTATTTATAAGAGAATTAGTTCTTTTTATATCTTCTTGCCTTTTATTTTCTGCTTATATTAAAATATGTCTATATATATATATTTTATTTCACTAGTTTGAACTCTAGTATTTTATTAGCACATGTATATGTTTATATATATATATCACTCTGTATTGACACACACATGCACATGTATACTTAAGAAAAATATTCAGTAGCATACATATATTTATATTTACTTATGCATTCAGCTTTAAAGATTTTAATATATATATATATATATATATATATTTATTCCCATACATATCAATATGTACTTATTCTTAAAGTTCAGAGATTTTTAGCTTTAGTTCATGTGTATACCCTGTGCACACATGTACACACATACTGATACACTATCAAGCCACAACAATCTCCTTCCAAAATTAATTTAAAAATTATTTTAAATTTATTTATATTTTCCAGAATGAATTCCTAAAATCTTGGGTCATTACAGAAGTAGAAGAGGAGCCTGAAGTATTTTTGTTGATTGGACGTGCAAGAAGTGAAGTGGTTTAGATTCCTAAAGAAGTAAAACCAGTGCGGGAAAAATTTGAAGATATATTTCCTGAAGAGTTGCTAACGGAGTTACCACCGTTGAGGGACATACAACACCAAATAGATCTTGTTCCAGGAGCTGTGTTACCACATAGACCACATTACAGAATGAGTCCAAAGGAGCACGAGGAGTTGAGAAGGCAAGTGGAAGAGTTGCTTGAACAAGGGCATGTACAGGAAAGTTTAAGTCCTTGTGCAGTTCCAGCCTTGTTAGTGCCGAAGAAAGATGGAACGTGGAGGACGTGTACTGATAGTCGGGCACTAAACAAGATTACTGTGAGGTATAGATTTCCTATGCCCAGATTGGATGACTTGTTGGATCAACTAAGTGGAGCTGCTATCTTTTCGAAGATCGATTTGAAGAGTGGTTATCATCAAATTCGAATTCGACCAGGGGATGAATGGAAAACAGCGTTCAAGACATGGGAGGGGTTGTACGAATGGCTGGTTATGCCGTTTGGTTTGTCGAATGCACCAAGTACTTTTATGCGGGTGATGAACCAGATTTTCAGACCTTTTATTGGAAAGTTCGTGGTGGTGTATTTTGATGATATACTGATATACAGTGGAAGCACAGAAGAAAACTTGCATCATCTGAGAGAAGTGTTGATGTAACTGCGACGGGAACAATTTTATGCTGCAATGAAGAAATGCGTGTTCATGACGCATAGTGTCTTATTTCTGGGATATGTTGTATCGGAAGAAGGAATACATGTGGATCAAAGTAAAATAGAAGCAATCAGAGATTGGCCACAGCCCAAGACTATAACAGAAATCCGAAGTTTTCATGGGTTGGCTTCATTTTATCGAAGGTTTATTCCACACTTTAGTAGTGTGATGGTGTCTGTTACTGATTGTATGAAGGGAAAGCAGTTTTAATGGTCGGAGGAAGCAAGGGTTGCTTTTGAGCGAATCAAGGAACTCTTGACGTCAGCACCAATTCTAGTATTACCGGATTTTCAGTTGTTGTTTGAGTTACATACTGATGCATCTAAGGTTGGAATTGGAGGGGTGTTAAGTCAGAGAGGCCGACCAATTGCATATTTCAGTGAGAAGCTTTCGGGAGCCAAGATGAGATATAATACATATGATGTGGAATTTTATGCTATTGTGCAAGCCGTGAAACACTGGAGACATTACTTGTTTCACAAGGAGTTTGTGTTATATACTGATCATAAGGCTTTGAAACATTTGCAAGGGCAGGATAAAGTCGCAGCTAGACATGCTTCATGGATCGCATACTTGCAACAGTTTACATTTGTGGTGAAGCATAAGTCGGGAATTACAAACCGTGTGGCAGATTCATTGAGTCGAAGGAATCATTTGTTGACTACAATGAAGATTGAAGTGATGGGGTTTGATGTGTTGCCAGAATTGTTTGTTGATGATCCTTACTTTTCCAAGGTGGTTGATGAAGACGAGAAGGGGAAGACGGATGAGTATGTGTTGGTGGATGGTTTTCTTTTTAAAGGGAATCGATTGTGTATACTAGAGTGCAGCTTACGAATGAAGATTGTGAAGGAGTTGCATGAAGAGGGTCATATGGGAAGAGATCGTACATTGCAGTTGATTTCGCAATCATATTTTTGGCCTTCTATGAGAAAAGAAGTTGAAATATTTGTGGAGAGATGTCATATTTGTCAAGTCTCCATAGGGACAGCGACGGATGCAGGATTGTATATGCCCTTACCCGTGCCTACTAGACCATGGGTTGATATCAGCATGGATTTTGTTTTGGGGTTGCCAAGAACTCAGCGAGGGAATGATTCAATATATGTTGTAGTGGACAGGTTTTCGAAAATGGCACATTTTATAGCATGTAAAAAGACCGCTGATGCAGTCCGTGTTGCTCAATTGTTCTTTAAAGAGGTGTATCGATTACATGGGCTACCTAAATCTATTGTTTCTGATCGGGATACTAGATTTCTAAGCCATTTTTGGTTGAGTTTGTGGAAGATGGTTGGAACGAAGCTGAATTTTAGTAGCGCCTATCATCCGCAAACAGATGAGCAAACGGAAGTGGTGAATAGATCGTTGGGAAACTTGCTGAGATGTCTTGTGAAAGATAATTTGAAGAGCTGGGATATGAAATTATGTCAGGCGGAATTCGCACACAATCATGCTGTTAATCGACATACTGGATTCAGTCCGTTTCAAGTTGTATATTCAGCAATTCCGAAGGGACCGTTGGATTTGACGACAGTGCCATATCAGAAGGGAGTTGTTAAGAGAGCTAGTGAATTTGTGACTGAGTTACGGGAGTGCCACATAACTATTCATGAACGATTGCTTGCATCAAATGAGAAGTATAAACAACTGGCAGATAAAAAGCGAAGGAGTGTGAACTTCAGAGAAGGTGATTTGGTTTACGCCGTGTTGACAAAAGATCGTTTTCCAGTGGGAACGTACAATAAATTGAAAGCGCGAAAGATTGGTCCAGTAAAGATCTTGAAGAAGATCAATGATAATGCATAGCAGTTAAAGTTGCTAGATCATATTCACACTACAGACGTTTTTAACGTTAAATACTTGATTCCGTATCATGGGGATGAGCTTGTTGTGGAAGAGGAAGGTGCAAATTCGAGGACGAATTTTGTCAACCGGGGGAGGATGATGCAGCGCATTACAACACTAGGTCGCAAATTTTAGGTCGCGAGCGACCTAACGACTTACGGGCTAACGAGACAGAGCATGCATTGGAACTAGGGGATGGCGAGCTAAGAGAGAAGGGAGAAGCAACTCGCAAGCGACCTAATGTGATACCATTACTGTCATTACCAGCGACCTACGACCTAGTTAAGTCGTGTGAAGAAGATTCCGTTACCAGCGACCTACGACCTAGTTAGGTCATTCGAAGATTTCCAGAAACCACTTCTTTAGGTCGCTCAAGCGAGCTAACGACCTTATACCGCATATGCTGCTTTGACTTAAGTCGCGTGGAGCTCAGGTCGCGTGTGTTGTAACTATTCTGTTAGGTCGTATATTTGTAACTCGTGTATGTTGTGTTGTAATTTTCCTTATGTTTGTTAAATCATATGTCGTTGTGTATATATTAGGTCGTATGTTGTCATGTGGTAAGTCGCTTGATGTTGTAATGGTTAGGTCGCGTCTGTTAGGTCGGTAACGACCTGTCTTAGGTCGTGAGTCGCGTGAGTTAGGTCGCCAACCTGGGTTGTAAAACTCTATAAATAGCGGGGTTGTGTCATTTTTAAAACTTGGTTGATTTTGAATAAAACTTCGTTTGTGTGCTTTGTGCCACTTTGAAATTGGTAGTTGAGTGTTATCTCCTATCTCCACTTTCGGCATTCGAGTGCGCTCGAATCAATGATTGTTGAAGCCAGTTCACGGAATCAAGTGCGCTTGATCAACGTTCGAAGAATTGTAGATCTTCTCTCACAATATCGTGCGCGATCAACGTGTCGAAGATTGCTAGAATCTGGTATCTCTTGAGATCAACGGATTTGGGCGTTTGGTATTTTCAATCCACCGATTGCTACTTTCATCGTTGTATCCATTTTAGTTATTTCCGCTGCATCACCTCTACTTTCAGCGCAAGTTCAGACCCGCATCCAACAAGCCACCCTAATCTATAAAGCACATATTCAACGTGTACTCCAATGGAAATATCATTATGATCCAGACAAACTTCAAAAATTTCTGGTTGAGGTTCAAGGAGAAGCTAATGCTACTTGAGAAACAGCTCAAAAAATAATCAACTCCCAAAAAGATATAATAATCAACTAGAGATAAAGACTAATAATAGGTTTAAATGTTTGGCAGTTGATGATAAAGAAAATTATGGATTGGAACACTACGATTTAATAACAGAAAGCAGCACTTCAACTTGTAATAATTTGGTTAATTCAGAAAAATTAATGGTGATTGATATTTCTGAAAATCTTGAAAAAGTGACAAAGTATCATCATGGAGAGGCTTTTGATGCGGTATTGTCTTTGATATCATCAGCTAATGTAGAAGTGATTTTGGAGAATGATCTAAGAAAGGGCAGATTGGATAAGGCTACTTTCATTAATAAGGAGAAGGTGGATTTGCTTGATATGATTAAATCTAGAATTCAAATTTCAAATAGAGTGGTTATCTATGGTAATACAAAATCTGGTTTGAGTAATAATTATGAAAAGGACAGTTCGTATCTAAGTGGTTCTATAGTAGATAAATTTGAAAATTTCAATTCAAGTAATGGTGAGGTGTCCGTGTCTGAAGAAATTCATGGAGAGGTTTTTGTTGGGTTATTGTCATTGAAATCACCAGTCTATGTTGAAGAGAGAATGGAGAATGATCGTAGTAACAATATGGTTTGTAGTTTGGTACCTATTGTTGTTGATATGCACACTGATAGGGAGTTAAGAATTCAGAATAAAGAAGATATTGGTGATATTCCATATAAGCCTGTTGTTGACAGTATTATATACAGTAATGGTAATTTTGACAATGAGGTTGAAATAGATTTCATGACTAGTGAGAGGATGGGCAGATTGGAAGAGGTTATATTCTTAAATAAGGAGAAGGTTGATATTTTTAATTTTAATGAGTCTTTATTTCAGGAAGTAAATGAAGGGGTGTATATCCCTGATATTTCAAAATCTGACTTAAATAAAGTTTCTGCTGTGAGTCATCTAGCTGATAGTGGCATTAAGTTATCAGGTAGTTCATCAATTGGGCTAGTAGATGTGGTTTCTGGTCTTGCTCCAGAACCAAAAAAGTTGGAAAGGGTCATCAGCTTTAATTCTTATTCCTCATCTTTGAAGAAAGGAACGTGCAAGAAATCATGTGTCTCTAGTGGAACGGTTCGTAGAAGTCAGTGTGCACGTTCTGATGTGTCACAGTGCATCGCAGTAGGAGATTTAAAGCATGGTGATGTTGTTTCTTCTGTTAATGTTTTGGTTGATACTAGTTCTAGGGATTTTGTTGATTTAGAGAGGCATACAGAGCATTCTTGTCCCAATAACGTCGGTGCTGATAGAGCTGTCTATTATTGGACTGGAGGTTTCAGATTCGTTATGTATTGCTGTCTTGCATCTATAGGAAAATTTCCTCGTTCTTCTGCTCATGCTAGAGAATTACTCTGTGCAGCCAAAGTAAGGAAAAGAACCAGCAAGAGCTTTCCGGCTGGTATTATTAGGAGAAGTCCTCGTTTAAACCGTAAAGCTTATAAGTAATTCAATGGAAGGATATATTTTGTTTTTTGTGGTTTTGGAGTTTGTTAGTGGTTTGTGTAGATGTATTATATTGAGATGTTTCAGCTTGGTTGTTAAGGTTGCGGTTGTGGAAGTTATTTTCAGACAGCTACATCTCTTTGGGTGTCGCTTTAGGCCATGGTTTCTGGACGGTGTTGTCTCTTTAGGATCTGTTTTTATTTTTTTAAGGAGTTTGGGTGGGTTTGATTCTTCTTTTGTATGGGGGTGTCTTTAGCTACCTGCCAGGCTTGTTGGCAGCCCCTTTACTATTGTTGTTATATATGTGTGCATGTGTGCTCTCCTCTCCTGTAGAGGATCACACATTTTTCTCAAAAAAAAAATCTTATTCGCGAATGCAAAGAATACCATTTTATTCATATATATTTGGTGAAAGGTTAAACTGAATTTATCAGCAATTGATTCACAACTCATCCTTTGATCCGTTATGAATAGTGTTAACTGTTAATCCATAACTATAAAACTAGTGCCAAATTTTATAGTTATCTTAAGGGACATAGTCTTACTAACTTATTAAAGTGGTTTTCGGTTTAGATAGAGAGTATATCCATAACCGATTCCGGTCTCTTTAATAACTTTCGAAATTATTACACCGAATGGTCGTTTATTTATTTCAAAACCAAAACAAATTCAATTCCAATTAGAATTTATAAACCAACATTTCATTTGTCTTTCCAAATCAATTTCCATAATTTACGTTTCAAAACTTCCAAATTACCATTTCAAAATCTTATAATTCAATTTCAATTTCTATTTAAAACAATTCAAATATTGATTCAAGTTCGTAAATAAGTTTCATTCCAAATCATTTAAATTAATTTAATTTAACCTTCAAATGAATTTAACTTCATTTATCGATTTCATTCAATATTTATTAAGTTAATTTGCCATTCAAAACAATTTCTATTAAATTTCCAATTCATTAAATCCATTATTTAAATTCAACTTCCTTATTTCAAAACTTACAATTTGAATTAAATTAAATTCATCAAATCAAATTCTTTAAATTTCAAGTCTTACATTAATTTCAATAAATCGCATTTTATTTCTTGTTAAAGAAATTCAATTTCACTTATTTACTTACTTAAATAATTTTCCAAAACTTAATTAATAAAGAAATTCAATTTCAATTATTTACAAAGTAAAGATTCACTTATTCAAAAGTTCAATTTTACTTATTAAAGAATTCAATTCAATTTAATCATTAAATAATTCAATCTTATTTAATTATTAAATAATTCAAAACTTAATTATTAAATAATTTCAAAGTTTAATAATTTCAAACTTAATTTTAATTTCAAACTTAATTATTAAATCATTCCAAACTTAATTCAATCATTTCTCAAATTAAACATCGTTCTTTCATCAATTACATTGTTAATATTTTGTTTCAGATTATTAAATATTAACATTTTCCTTTCATTAAAATTCGAATTTCAACTTCATTTCAAACCATATTATTTATTCAAATAAATCTTCGTTTATTTTTAAATCAAATTATTGACCAATCGGGTTTTATTTAATTCTCTATCCTAGGTCAAAGTTCAATTTGGGTATTTATCATTTCAACCCGATTCCAATTCAATTCAAAATCAAAATATAGCAAAGGGAACTTGCAGTGTGATAACTGGGATGGTGTCAAAGTAAAAAACAAGCAATAACAACAATCAATATCAATCCAATAATCAATTCAAATAATCCTGAAATAACCGTATTAATTCGCATTGTTATTTGTACGAATTAATATAATTATCTCTAGAATCTACACTATCATTTCATGCAGATTAAAGATTATTCCACTAACTATTTATACGGTTTTTCACTTGTCATTCAATTACAATTTCATACTACAACAATTAATCCAATATACGTCGATGGTTCAAAGTGTAATTATCACTATTCTACATGTCAATTAATTTAACAATTAAAAGGGGTCATATTCAACTAATCAAATTTAACATATAAATCAGTTTAAAATTGTTAACTATCCTATATCAATTTCAATTCTGCATACTATTTACCATTTAACACTAACAATTTAACATCCAATATAAACATCAATAATCAATCAATTATCAGCCAAACTGTATTATCATCGCATAATAAACAAAAGAACGTTAATCGTGAGTGATTTCTCACCTTTCGAGGCTAGAGACGAACGAGAAAGCGATGAGTTACGAATCCAGGTACGAATCCCAAAACAAGCTAGATTTGCACGAATTTGGCGGACATGCTGATAAATAGGAATAGACGAACTCAAATAAGAACTGGATCGATGATTTGATAAATGATATAAGTGAACTGATATAGATATATAACTATGTATATTCCAATTCCAAGCATATAATTTTTTTTTCAAAATCACTTATATAAACCATTTATATATAGCATATGTTATCAACTTATACATAACATGTACCCAATATAAAATAATATATGTTATATAATTCACGACAGATTTGAAACATTTATAACTAACAAAGCATATATATACGAGTTCCACCGATATTAAATTAAATATACATGCACACTAAAAATTCACTATTCTTAAGGAAAAATACATAAAGTCAAAGATATATTCTATTTCAACTCAACACTTATATATAAAATATCTGCACAAATTATATTCATTACCGACCAAACTGATATATATCAACAAACTAAAACTGTTTGAACTTATAAATAGAATATATAACCTACTTTATATAAACATAACTAACAAAATATGAATATATATAATACTATGTATACACCTCTATATAATGTAACATATGATACTTTAAAACAATATCCAAAATTTAATCAAAATACGCACGTTCCTCCTTTTATACAAAGTATAAAAGTGCTGCAGACTCCATATATGTGCAGATTATAAACAAAATAAGTAAATAAATGTGTATGTAACCCAATGTACCACTATATATTACAGACTAATCATACAAAATCTAGTTTCAAATTCACTTAAAAAAAATAAACAACTTATCTACAACTAGTATAACTTAAAATCCGTGTGAAAAAAAATATACTACAAAACTCCTATATAGACGAACATACAAATCCAAATATATCTGCAGGTATAACAACATAATACTGTGAACATATATTATTGTTAGCGCAAAAATAAACATTATAGGTATAAGCTTTTGAACGCACATCGGCACTAGTTTTATTCGTACCTAGCCTACTATCCTCTAGCCCAGATAGAAGCACCTCTGACCTATGCGAGCCTGGTTGAAAGATTTGCATGCTAGGATGATAGTGGTATTCAAACTTCTATATGCATCACTTACGAATAAAATGAAGTGAAGCGAGAGATGGTTGTCAACCAGCGGGTGTCGAGATGTGTGCTCGGCAGATCGCAAAGGGGAGAGGGTGAAAGCATGAAGGCGGTAGCAGGGCATGGACGTGGAAGGGTTGTACCTACGTTTGGAGGGAAGGGATAGGTGCTACTACGGCTAAGGTGGAAGTGAGTCGAAGGGAAGGAGTTAGCTGTCGGGGCTGATCTGGAGATGATGTTTGCATGGGGTAATGTGCTGTTGGTTGCTCGAAAAGTGGTAGGTCGGAGAAGCTTGAAACGGTCGGAGATGGATGGAAGGATCTCGGTGAAGTGGAGACGCTTGGCTGGCTTTGGGCGAGCAGATCAATGGCTGGGGCGGGATGCTGTGGTGAGGAAGTGGAGTTGGCGTGCGTGAGGTTGGAGGTCGATTTGGCCGAGGGTGGCGATGATGACGGCGATGCTGACGCGTGGAAGGGCCGGTTGCCAGGGCGTGGGGTGTGAGTTGCGTTGCCAAGCTTGGCATGCAGAGGAGATGAGGATGGGGAGTGGCTGATGATGCCATGCAATTAGATTTTTTTTTTATAAATGGAGTTCAAGATGAAATAGGAATAAGAAGGGGAGAGGAGATTCACAGGCAAAGGGAAGCTATAGGCAAAAGAAGGGAAGGATGGTTGAACAGGTGGCAAGGCTAATATAAATGTTTATGCTAGCGTAAAGGTAGGAGATGAAAAGCTCCAACCAGATGAAAGGAAAGCGTGGGTTCATAAATACAACTTTATATATAATTAAGGAGGGAACGGATATGCTTGCAAATGGAACGGTATAATTTTTAATGTGACAGAGGAAGGTGATGAGTTTGAGAGACGGACATATATATTTATTATACTGCTCATTCAAATCTTGGAACCAGAATATGAAGCACTAAACTAGAGGATAAAAGTTGAATTGGGAACAGCAACAGACCAGTGGTTGTTCATTCACCCAAACGGCAGAAAATCGAAAGGTTACAAAACTCAAGAGACAAAAAAAAATTACCGAACCGATACGGTTGACCGTTTCATGGTTATCGTCGGGTACCGGAAATCCGAAACACAAAATTGAACGCACCGCCACAATTAGCATGAAGAGACGATCAAAACGGTATACAGATGTTAGTAGTATGATTGAATTATAAAAATTCGAATTTTCTAATAGCGGAAAATGCGAGAAAAACACTGAAAAATAAGATCGACGGAGCCAAAGATGTCCGAATTTGGAAAAACGACAAACTAACATCTTGCTCAGAAGATGATTTAGAATTTTTCTATGTAAAAATATTTAGGTTTCGGAAACATTTTATTTTCATCGCTTTTTAACTGATTAAATTGAAGTAAATTTACGCGCGAAATAAACTTTCATATTTTCGGACGAAAATTTACCAGTTGCTGTTTTACTAGACGCATTCCAAATATCAAATTTATATTTCAAATTTTATCGTTTAAAATTTCACAAAATTTCAACTAATTACGTTATTAAAACAGTTAAAATTTACGGGTCGTTACATTCTCCCCCACTCAAAACTTTTCGTCCCCGAAAAGGAATGAGGTAGGAGAATAGAAACAACAAGAAAGAAAAACAGATTTGAAATATAGAATAACAATTAATTTAAACCATATAAATTCAAATTTAAATTAATTTATATTCAATAATTGATTTAATCCATTTGATTTCACTAAAATCAATCTCAACTATTTCTAAATTCATTATATTATTATCCCATTTCTTCAATTTACATTTTTTTAAAACCATAAATTTGAATAGTCTTTTATTATAATCATATTTCTTCAACAATTTTAAATTCTTCTTTATTCCAAATTACTATCAAATTTATTCTACTTAATATATCTACTCACATATATTTAACTCATATAAATTAATTTAAAACATAAAAGTTTCGATTTAAATTAATTTACATCTATTATTTTCTTTTAAATTCAAGGTATTTTCATATGTTGATCAAATTTCAATTTATTAATTCTTTCAAAATAAATTTATTAATTCTTTCAAAACAAATTTATTTCATTATTAACTTATTATCCTATCTAACTCTATTAACATCTTTATAATCAAAATTTAGTGTATAACATTTATTATAAACACTCAAATTTTATTTATAAAATTATTTTATATTGTATATTATCCAATTACATTTTAACTTATGAATAATTTAGGTAAGTTATATTGAAATGCAATTTAGTACTATACAAATAAAATTTTCAAATTCGATTATCTCAAGTTTAAATACTTATTCAAATTTAGCTTTATTTATAATTTGAAAACATCCTTTAACATGATTTTTAAGAATTAAATTTTCGTTTAATTTCAAACCCTTTAGATATAATTATGAATATATTATATATATTAAATCAAATTAAATTTTAAAATAATATACTCATATATATATAAAAATCAAGTCATACTTAAGAAATTTAAATCAAAATATTTTTTTCTCAAAACAAAACCATAGCAAAGCTACAGAATGATTTCTCCACTTCGAAACTCGAAAATAAATGTCGATGATGCGGCCGCCATCACCAAAATTTATTTTCCAGCGACAAAGAGAAGAGCACTGATTTCAATACTTGAAATTTTTTTTTTGAAAACGGTTTCTATTTGAAAAATACGTTCAATAATATACATTTTAAAATTTTAGAACCAAAGCTTGAAATTTTAGGAAATTAAATTCTCAAAATTTTACTTTAAATTCATTTAAATTTCAAATCAGTTTATAACCCAAGTTTACACATTCATTTATAGAACAATAAGTGATAATCAATTATTATCATTTCAACAACCAATTTAATTAACTTATTAAATTTTAGAAAATTTTACTTATATATATTTATAATATATTCATACAAAATTATTTCATTTACCAAATTTGAAAACAATATTGTGTCAGTTTGCTCTGCTCAAGTGTTTTGGAAATCCTATCGATAGCGTTGATCAGACGAATCGATAGAAAACCCAAATCAACATCAACAACTCAAACAACACAATATATAAAACATTTTAAAGTATTAATTTACAAATACATTTCTTTGCTCGTCGATACAGGAATGAATTTTTCAAAATAAAGATAGGGTTTCAAATTTGATGGACTCAAACCAAAAGAGAATTTTGATTCGAAGATAAGTTCGAAACAAAGATTAGATGATGAAATAACGAAATAGAAAGATGGATAAGTTTATATAAATCGCGGGCGACCTTAACCGGGTCGACCGTGACTTCAAAATAAGATCGGTGTAGAATTCCGAGGTAAATCGACATTTGATCTCAAGAAATAGAATTCAGGTATAGCAGGAGATAGATAGCGTCGTAAACCGAGGATACAGAAATCTCCAGTAAATCAATGCCTATTATAAAGGAGTTTTGCTCCTTTACAAATCATTCTAAGATTGGCGAGACCGCCGATCTATTATAGATAACATTCAGAATGGAGTTATGGGTGCTCCATGATTAAAAGAAGACGAATAGTGAAGGACACGAATGAATTTCGGAACCGAGGGGAACATTCCAAAATTCAAAGGAATTGAGTCAAAGGAAGAGATTGAAACTCGAATGAGAGTGATTCTGTAAATACATTTACCCTATATGTTAAGTTTTGCCTAGAGCTACCAAAACTCTGATACCAACTGTAACGACCCGTTATTTTAGACCATTCGCATCCATTATAAGTGTATAGGTAGACACTCATGCCGGAGTTGAAATGCTCAAAATACCGCGTTGTTAATTTAAATTTGGCAAAACTGAACATATACAGTAAATAAATAATCACAGACACAGAGTAATAATTTGCAGCGGAAATAAAAAAGATAGTAGTTCATGAAGCTACTATATGAATATATAAGATACATCAGAGATTTACAACAGAAGAGTAATACGATACATCAGAGTTAAATCAGATACAACGGAAGAGTACACGATACATCAGATACAAATCAGAATACATCACTGGAATCATCGAATACTGAAAGCAGAATAGATGGCTGGATCTTCAAGCAAAGCTCCAACTTCAAAGGTGAGTCTCGAATACTGGTACACTCAGTCTGACTCGAGCGTAAAGCAAAAACACAAGACACTCGAGTCAGGATTAACATTCATATATTAATAAATCCAACTCAAGTGAAATAGCAATTGAAATACAAGTAACTCAAAGGATGTTTGGAACAACCATCCTTTAAGGATCCGTTAAACTATCTACTATGTAGTAGTGTTGTGACGACCCGGAATTTTTGTACATTTGAAATATGAATATTTAATTTATTTTAAATATCCGAAGGTAAAATTTTAACTTTAATTTCAAATATACAGTATTTATTTGGATAATTAATTATTAAATTTAATAATTGGAATTGAGTAAAATATAGAATCTGGAATTTTAAGGCCATTAAAAATAATATGAAGGCTTAGAAAATTTATACTGATAATTCTGAAGGTGTTGGAACTTTCAGAATTGAATTTGGAGCTGTTTTGCTCAGTTTTGAAAAGTTAACGTTTAAATAAATAATATAATTGCTTTAGTACTGTTGCAAATCTATGCGGACACGTAAAGGAATTTTAAAACATGTGTCCTACCTAATAAACACGCGTCTCTTTCTTTCTTTAAAAATCATAACCGAGCTCAAACCAGATTTACCACTTGAACACTCCAAACGAAAATCAAAAGCAATTCGTATTCAACTCAGATAAATTTCCCTCTTTCAATTCTAATCGAGCACGAAAAAGAAAACCCAAATCAAAAATTATATACAGCTGCTTCGAAATTCTAATGGCCGTTTGAACGAATTTCTTTTGGGCCGCAATTTCAGTTTCAAATCGCGAACTGGTCGCGAGCGTAGGAGGGGTAGTGTTCGGCGACTCTACCGTTGAGGGGTGTGTTGCGAGTTTGTTTTGCACGAGGTCGTAAAGGGAGGGCTTGTTCTCGAAGTCGAGGTCGCGTACTAGGTTGTAAGGCGAGAGTCTCGATTTGGGCTTAGGGTTTGGATCGCGTTCGTGGCGATGGTAGGGCGGTGCTATGGGGTTCTGCGCATCGTCGAAGTGAAGCTCGATTTGGTTCGCAAACTCGACAGCGTCGGTGAGGAGGCATAGTCTCGAGTTGCATCGCCGGAGGGTCGTGAGTCACCTGAGGGCAGCGTACGGTTGGGCAATCAAGATGAAGTGGTCGCGAGGCTAATAAGGAGCATGCTTGACTGTGGAGTGTGGGATTGAGCTCGTCAGGCGTGAGGTGGATTTCGAGCAGCAGTTGATTTTTGGGTTCCTGTTCTTTGAGGTAGTTAATTTTAAGAAATTTTAGTTTTTATGTTTCCACAGTTTAAGCTGGCAAACTGTTTGATTTAAATTAGCAGTTTGCTATAAAGCAGAAAAGTTTATGAAATATGGAAATTCATTACACTAAAATAAATAGTTAGTTATCTGAAATAATATATTAAGGTAGTTAATTGGGTTAATTAACTTTGTAAATTGTTTCAGTTATTAAAAATAATTTATCTAATAGGAAACTGATCAATAGCTTAGTTTAAATTTATAGTGTTAGTTAATTGAATCTTTTAAAAGGAAATTATGGGTAAGATTTAAATTATTAGGTTAACCAAACTTTAGTTAAATTAAATGGTTGGTAACTAAGTGGTAGTTAATTATTTGATCAATTCAAGTATTTATAAACTGTATAAATATTTTTACAAGGTCTGAGATTATGGAAATCAAATCGGGATGGATGGACGGCAAAACAATAATCAAAGGTGAGTTAATCTCACTCAGTTAGATTTAAATTTAAATGGTTAAATTTAAATAATTGATTGAATGGTTGCATTGATTGAATATGCTATACTATATATAGTAGTATATACCAATATATATATATTGGCATATGTATATATTGGAGTTGTTGATATTCCCGCATTGTATAGCGGATGAGACCCTATACGCCGCATAATAGCGGATGATATTTTATAAAACCCATATACCGCGATATTCCACCTCGAAGTGGAATTGGTATTGTGCTAACGTCTGTGGATGCAGGGAAACAGGTTGGAGGGATCCAACTGGATTCCTCAAAATATTTAATTTTGTTAAATATTCTGTGATATGATTTTTGATATCCTGTGGTGAATTATATGGATAATTGGATGTTATGGTTTGGTTGGATCGATTTGGATGTGCTGAATTATCAAAATCTCTAGAATGGAATTTTTGAAAAGAATAAAAGAGTAAATTTTTAAGTAAAATAATTATAAGAGTTTGGAATAAATTTGAGAATGAATTTGATTAAGAATAAAAGTGATTTCCAAAATTCTAATAAATATGGAAAAGAAGAATTTTGAATAAACCAAGAAATATTGAATTTAAAAACTTATGTGATATTATTTAAGGGAATAAATAATTTATTTTAATTCAATGTTTAAATGTAATTAAAAAGAAAGAAGGAATTTGGTAAAATCTGAAACTTGTGTTTCAGTTTAAAGATTTTAAATCATAATGAGAAATAAAATCTGGAAGTTAATGAATTTGGAAATAAATGGATTAAGTAAGGAAATTTATTTCAAAATAAAATAAATTGGGAAATCAATTATAAATTGATTTCAATACTTTGGGATTTGAACTTTAAAGAGAAATGAGATTTTGGAGAGATAAACTGGGTTTGTAAAGTAAAATAAAATATTAGAGGATATTTGAAAATATAAATTCAAAGTGGGAATTTTTAAAAGGATATGGTTTGGTTTAAAAATAAATGTTATTTTATTTTTAAAAGATGGGAGTGAGAAGGGTATTTCTCTGTATAGCCAAGTACGTTTTCAAAGCAATTTTAATATAAGTTAAAAGTTCTAATTGTATTTTTAAAAGCATATTTTAGAAAATTAATTATTTCTAAATGTTAATTTCCTAAGTAAGTATTTTTTAGGAAATCTATTCTTTTTAAATGTTTAAACTTTAAAGTAAGTATTTTTCAAATCTATTATTGTAGTAATTATATAAAAATGATTTGATATTATGTTTTTTTAAAAGAGAAAGTTAGATTATATTTATAAAGTGGTTTTATTTTAATTATTCTAAATATATATATATATATTTCGATAAAATATTAAAGTAGTTTTAAAATTTCAATGTTATAAAGTATATTTAAAATAAAGTGTTTTTAAATTATTTTAAAAATCAAAAAGGGTTTTGTACTTGGTGTTTCAGAGGAAATAAATATTTGGAAATGTATTTCGTAAGCGGGAACTGTTTTGGAATTGTTTTCAAATGAGTTTTGAAAATTTAGAAATATATCTTGGAAAGATATTTGAGAGTATATAAATAATGTGGGAAATTATTTATTGTGTGATGGTTGTTTATGGATGTTAATTGATAGTTAAATAACCGACTATCAATATTGGCTAAATGCGCTGATCGTTTCGAAGAGACCGGGATCGAGTTTCCGTATACCGGGATTCTAGGTCTGGAGACACGAATACCACTTCGATCCGGTTTGTACGTTTCGTGTAACGTGTTCGGAGTAGAAGATGGAGCAGTGAAGTGCAAGGGCTAGTCGCTACTAATCCTGAGGATATTTCCAAAATGGATGTAGTAGGAATAGTGCCTTCGTTTTCGTTCGAACCCAGGACGGACTTGTATGGACGAATGCTTTCGAAACATCATCAGCGGACGATGGGCATTCTAAGGGATATGTGCTATAAAGGTATCGTTTAGCCTCAAGCCTCATCAACCGGGAATGACTGAAAATCAGGGGTTATGCAGCAAGGCTTCGTGGGTAGCACCCATTTGAGAGTAAGGTCATCCCTGTCTAGATGTCCCTTTTTATTTCGGCTTAGTGGTGCGGTTGCTGATCCCAACCGTGGGGTGATTTTATTCGGAATTATCCAGTAAGGGATGGTTCCGGTCTTGTGTTGCAGGGGAGCGGGCGTACTCCTCGTTACTGTGATCTAGGCCACGTACTGTGTCAGGTGGTACCCCAGTGCCTAGTCATTGATGGAAATCCATTTTCCCTACGCGCCTTGTACGGTATTTGTTTTTATACCTATTAGCTGGAATTTAATGAATGTAACAATTTCGGCTATTTGAATAAGTATTTGTATATAGACACTATTATAATATCAGAGGATTTTATAAAAAGTGTTTTAGCTATCGTAAGGTAAAAACCCGACATGTTTATTTGTGGCGTGGTCTTACGAGATGCATTTATTTTCAAAAAGGATTTTTGAAACTTTAATAATCAATTGAGTGTGATTTTCTCACGCTGGTATTCCAGACTGACTCGGGTATTGTTTTATATAATGCTCGGGTCAGACCGAGTATTATAGATTACAGGAAATGATGCTGTGGAGCTGGATGGCGATACGTACTTCCGTATTTGAGTTGTATATTCCGCTGTGTATTCAGATTTTGAGGACAAGTTATGATTACTGTCCAGTTGTATGATATTGATGTGATGTACTCTGATGATGTATTTGGATGATGTATATATAAACAGATATAGATTTCTTTTTGTGTAAAGATCTGTTATTACCTATTATAGTTTATTCCGCTGCGTATGAGAGATTCTGTTGTTGTTTTCTATTTTTCTTCTTCTTCTACCTCTTCTTCTTAACTCAAATGGTTCGATTTTCCGGTTCTGGAAACTCGGGTCGTTATAGTCATATCAGAGCTTAGGCTAGCGATAACCTTGGCTCTGGTGGGAATTTTGAGAGTATTAATAGATATGAGCGCGTATTTGTTAGTGAATATAAAATGATTTTATATTGTGTTGGTTGATTTATTGAGTGGCATATGAACCTTCGTCGGCACAGTCTGAACAATTGTATCGAAGGGGTTTCTAAACACTTGAATAGAACAGTTCGACACAGTATTGTTTTAAATAGGGTGAATGAAATAATTTTGCCCAAATTATTTTGTATATTAAAGAAATAATTATTTGAAATTTATTATAGTTATATATTTGGATGCTTGGTTGTTAGAAAATGACAATAAGGAGTTAGTCTCATTATTGAGTAGAAATTGAAAACTTATAACCTAAGTTGAAGAATAAATTTATATAATAAAAATGGAATTTGAAATATAGACTATAAATGAAATTTATGAATTGAGATAAACTTTATATACAAATGTGATTTATAATCAAAGGAGATAAATTCATAAACAAATGAAATTTGTAAATATAAATTGTAAATGTGACTTATAACTTGGAATAAAATGTGATAGAATTCCAGAGTAATGTTTGGATATAAAATTGAATGGATTTTGAATTTGAAGTTTTGGGAAAGGTTTAAATTCCTTTGGATTTAAAAATAGTTTTCAAAGGGTTTTAGAAAAAAAAAATAGTGGTATTATTTCGGAAATATCTTTGAATTGGAATTGAATATGGTGGGATTTGGAATTTAAAAATATTTGAAATGTTTTAAAGTGATAAAAGCATTAAATTCTCTTTCGGTCGCTGGAAAATAATTTCGGTGATGACTGCAGCATCATCGATGTCTATTTTCGAGTTTCCAAAGAGAAATTGCTACCAAACTGTTTTAAATTGGAAGTGATTGTGAACTGGGTTGGTTTTGAAATTCAAAGGGAAAATTGTTTGGTAAAGGCAGATTGTTTTGGAAATTGGGATTTGATGTGATATATCAGATGTGTGAGTTATTTATGGATTCAAAATGGTTTTGAAATAAAACCGGGCAATTGAATTCTGGGAATTCTATTTAAAATTTAAATGTGGAAATTTAAATGAATCAACAATATAAAGTATAGAATGAAGTTGATTGAAATAAGAAAGGAATGAAAGTTAAATTCTGGGATTATAATTATGAGATGAAATTAACTCAATGAGTAATATAAGCTGGTAGATAAAAGAGTTAGAGAACTTGAAGGTGAATGAATTGTAAAACTTGTATAAAAATTGTATCCTAGAATTAAAATTTAATTCGAGTATATGAAGGGGAATAGAAATATATTTGAATTTAACTTAAGATAAGTTAAATAAAATTGAGAATTGGAATTGAATTAAATGTAAATAAGTTGAAGTCGAATTGAATTGGATATAAAGGTAATGTAAAATGCTTATAATTGTGTAAAGAAATTCATATCCTTAAGTTCTTAAGTATAATAATTAAAAATTTGATTATAAAGATGGGAATGGACTTAAATGAATAGTCCTAGATCTTAAGTAAGTAAGTTAAAACTTATGAATAGAAATGAAATTGTAAGTCATAAATGGGAATTCATTTCTTTGAACCATTAAGAATTATGATTTGAAATTGCAATTATCAAATGGAAACGACTAAGATGAGCAATCTTAATTTTTAAATAAATCCAAAACTTGAATTATAAAATGTATTGAACTTAAGAAAATTAAGTGAAGTGATATTTGGAATTAAAAAGCAAGTATTTAATTTTAACCAGCGAAGGAACTAATGAGATAATAAATTAGTTAATGAAATTGGATTAACATAGTGATGGTTTAAATTGCAAATGAATCCAAATAAGTGAAAATAAATTGGAAATGACCTGGTTATTAATAAAATAATTCCAGATGAATTGAGTATAGAAATTAAAATTCATAATGATTGAGTGAATAAACCAATTATATTAAATAAATAAATGGATGGAATTTGATTTAAATAAGAATCAAATGAAAGATGGAAATAAAACTTTAAAGGGTTGGTTAAATGGAAAATAAACTTAAGTTATTGACTTAAGTAAATATTGAATGGAAACTGAACTCAAACAGAGGAGTGGTTTAAATAAGTTGAGAAATAGTTATTGAATGAATTAACTTGGATTGTTTTCGAGCTAAATAAAATTCAATTTTTGGAAGTTGGAGATGAATTGGATTTAAGGAAAAATTTGGAAATGAAGTAGTAAATAAATATAAATTTATATGAACTTAAGAATTGAAGAATGAAATTCTTAAGAAAAATTGGTATTGGAAATATACTTAGTAATTGGTATTGGAAATATACTAAGTGAATAGTTGAATGAAGACTAAAACTGAAGTTGTGAAATGGGATAGTTGTGAATAAATGGATAACAATAAAAAGGAATGCGAAATAAAGGAGAATTGATATAGTTGATAATCAATTGGAATTTATACGTAGGATGTACGTATATTATTTTATTCGCATAGCTATTTGATCCGGATTCGAACACAGAATTTCGAGATAGTTTTATCGATCCGAATCAGGATTTTTCACTCGATTTTCAACGGCGAACCTGGATATGGATTGTTGATTAATTCTGGAAATTCTCTATCATAGTTTGTGACTATGCAAGGAGAATGACGGTTTCTGATCAAGAAACCAGATCTGAGTCCGCACTAGGAAGTCGGGTGGACAATACTAGTTCGGAAGTGGAATTGTGTGATCGATTGAGCGATCGAATGTTATATTGCGTACGGATGATATATGTGCATCGTACGGGCATAAGTAAAACTAATATTGGAAATTTGTAAAGAAAAGTATAAATGACTTTGGAATTGTGATTGGATATTATTGCTGAATAGGATATACAGGTGTATAAAAGAAATGGATAATTGGGATTTTTGATTTTAGAAGATAAAATTTAATGGCCCGACAAAAAGGTATGTATTTGAATTTCTATATGAAATTTGATTGGGTTTTTGATCCTGCCACTTGGGTTTTTGTTTTCTTTTTGAGATTGGAAGGCCGTAGAGCCATTTTGTAGTAGTACCGAGCTAGCCGCGCAAAGGAGACGCTGGCGAAATTTTTCGGAAATTTAAGGAGTTAGAAAAATTTTGGAAAATTTTGATAATTCAAAATTTGAATTCAAATTTAAATTTGAATGGATAAGTAGGTGGTATGAGTTGAACTTATGAATAAGTTTGGGAAGTTAAAAAAAAATGATTAGTGTATCATTAATAAAAGATTGTTTGGGTGTTGTTAAAACTGTTTGGTTTTGGAAAATAGTAATGGGAATTAGATCATTCTTCCTAACTAGTAATTTCGGGGACGAAATTCTTTTAAGGGGGGAGGAATGTGACGACCCGGAATTTTTGTATATTTGAAATATGAATATTTAATTTATTTTAAATATCCGAAGGTAAAATTTTAACTTTAATTTCAAATATACAGTATTTATTTGGATAATTAATTATTAAATTTAATAATTGGAATTGAGTAAAATATAGAATCTGGAATTTTAAGGCCATTAAAAATAATATGAAGGCTTAGAAAATTTATACTGATAATTCTGAAGGTGTTGGAACTTTCAGAATTGAATTTGGAGCTGTTTTGCTCAGTTTTGAAAAGTTAACGTTTAAATAAATAATATAATTGCTTTAGTACTGTTGCAAATCTATGCGGACACGTAAAGGAATTTTAAAACACGTGTCCTACCTAATAAACACGCGTCTCCTTCTTTCTTTAAAAATCATAACCGAGCTCAAACCAGATTTACCACTTGAACACTCCAAACGAAAATCAAAAGCAATTCGTATTCAACTCAGATAAATTTCCCTCTTTCAATTCTAATCGAGCATGAAAAAGAAAACCCAAATCAAAAATTATATACAGCTGCTTCGAAATTCTAATGGCCGTTTGAACGAATTTCTTTTGGGCCGCAATTTCAGTTTCAAATCGCAAACTGGTCGCGAGCGTAGGAGGGGTGGTGTTCGGCGACTCTACCGTTGAGGGGTGTGTTGCGAGTTCGTTTCGCACGAGGTCGTAAAGGGAGGGCTTGTTCTCGAAGTCAAGGTCGCGTACTAGGTTGTAAGGCGAGAGTCTCGATTTGGGCTTAGGGTTTGGATCGCGTTCGTGGCGATGGTAGGGCGGTGCTATGGGGTTCTGCGCATCGTCGAAGTGAAGCTCGATTTGGTTCGCAAACTCGACAGCGTCGGTGAGGAGGCATAGTCTCGAGTTGCATCGCCGGAGGGTCGTGAGTCACCTGAGGGCAGCGTACGGTTGGGCAATCAAGATGAAGTGGTCGCGAGGCTAATAAGGAGCATGCTTGACTGTGGAGTGTGGGATTGAGCTCGTCAGGCGTGAGGTGGATTTCGAGCAGCAGTTGATTTTTGGGTTCCTGTTCTTTGAGGTAGTTAATTTTAAGCAATTTTAGTTTTTATGTTTCCACAGTTTAAGCTGGCAAACTGTTTGATTTAAATTAGCAGTTTGCTATAAAGCAGAAAAGTTTATGAAATATGGAAATTCATTACACTAAAATAAATAGTTAGTTATCTGAAATAATATATTAAGGTAGTTAATTGGGTTAATTAACTTTGTAAATTGTTTCAGTTATTAAAAATAATTTATCTAATAGGAAACTGATCAATAGCTTAGTTTAAATTTATAGTGTTAATTAATTGAATCTTTTAAAAGGAAATTATGGGTAAGATTTAAATTATTAGGTTAACCAAACTTTAGTTAAATTAAATGGTTGGTAACTAAGTGGTAGTTAATTATTTGATCAATTCAAGTATTTATAAACTGTATAAATATTTTTACAAGGTCTGAGATTATGGAAATCAAATCGGGTTGGATGGACGGCAAAACAATAATCAAAGGTGAGTTAATCTCACTCAGTTAGATTTAAATTTAAATGGTTAAATTTAAATAATTGATTGAATGGTTGCATTGATTGAATATGCTATACTATATATAGTAGTATATACCAATATATATATATTGGCATATGTATATATTGGAGTTGTTGATATTCCCGCATTGTATAGCGGATGAGACCCTATACGCCGCATAATAGCGGATGATATTTTATAAAACCCATATACCGCGATATTCCACCTCGAAGTGGAATTGGTATTGTGCTAACGTTTGTGGATGCAGGGAAACAGGTTGGAGGGATCCAACTGGATTCCTCAAAATATTTAATTTTGTTAAATATTCTGTGATATGAATTTTGATATCCTGTGGTGAATTATATGGATAATTGGATGTTATGGTTTGGTTGGATCGATTTGGATGTGCTGAATTATCAAAATCTCTAGAATGGAATTTTTGAAAAGAATAAAAGAGTAAATTTTTAAGTAAAATAATTATAAGAGTTTGGAATAAATTTGAGAATGAATTTGATTAAGAATAAAAGTGATTTCCAAAATTCTAATAAATATGGAAAAGAAGAATTTTGAATAAACCAAGAAATATTGAATTTAAAAACTTATGTGATATTATTTAAGGGAATAAATAATTTATTTTAATTCAATGTTTAAATGTAATTAAAAAGAAAGAAGGAATTTGGTAAAATCTGAAACTTGTGTTTCAGTTTAAAGATTTTAAATCATAATGAGAAATAAAATCTGGAAGTTAATGAATTTGGAAATAAATGGATTAAGTAAGGAAATTTATTTCAAAATAAAATAAATTGGGAAATCAATTATAAATTGATTTCAATACTTTGGGATTTGAACTTTAAAGAGAAATGAGATTTTGGAGAGATAAACTGGGTTTGTAAAGTAAAATAAAATATTAGAGGATATTTGAAAATATAAATTCAAAGTGGGAATTTTTAAAAGGATATGGTTTGGTTTAAAAATAAATGTTATTTTATTTTTAAAAGATGGGAGTGAGAAGGGTATTTCTCTGTATAGCCAAGTACGTTTTCAAAGCAATTTTAATATAAGTTAAAAGTTCTAATTGTATTTTTAAAAGCATATTTTAGAAAATTAATTATTTCTAAATGTTAATTTCCTAAGTAAGTATGTTTTAGGAAATCTATTCTTTTTAAATGTTTAAACTTTAAAGTAAGTATTTTTCAAATCTATTATTGTAGTAATTATATAAAAATGATTTGATATTATGTTTTTTTAAAAGAGAAAGTTAGATTATATTTATAAAGTGGTTTTATTTTAATTATTCTAAATATATATATATATATTTCGATAAAATATTAAAGTAGTTTTAAAATTTCAATGTTATAAAGTATATTTAAAATAAAGTGTTTTTAAATTATTTTAAAAATCAAAAAGGGTTTTGTACTTGGTGTTTCAGAGGAAATAAATATTTGGAAATGTATTTCGTAAGCGGGAACTGTTTTGGAATTGTTTTCAAATGAGTTTTGAAAATTTAGAAATATATCTTGGAAAGATATTTGAGAGTATATAAATAATGTGGGAAATTATTTATTGTGTGATGGTTGTTTATGGATGTTAATTGATAGTTAAATAACCGACTATCAATATTGGCTAAATGCGCTGATCGTTTCGAAGAGACCGGGATCGAGTTTCCGTATACCGGGATTCTAGGTCTGGAGACACGAATACCACTTCGATCCGGTTTGTACGTTTCGTGTAACGTGTTCGGAGTAGAAGATGGAGCAGTGAAGTGCAAGGGCTAGTCGCTACTAATCCTGAGGATATTTCCAAAATGGATGTAGTAGGAATAGTGCCTTCGTTTTCGTTCGAACCCAGGACGGACTTGTATGGACGAATGCTTTCGAAACATCATCAGCGGACGATGGGCATTCTAAGGGATATGTGCTATAAAGGTATCGTTTAGCCTCAAGCCTCATCAACCGGGAATGACTGAAAATCAGGGGTTATGCAGCAAGGCTTCGTGGGTAGCACCCATTTGAGAGTAAGGTCATCCCTGTCTAGATGTCCCTTTTTATTTCGGCTTAGTGGTGCGGTTGCTGATCCCAACCGTGGGGTGATTTTATTCGGAATTATCCAGTAAGGGATGGTTCCGGTCTTGTGTTGCAGGGGAGCGGGCGTACTCCTCGGTACTGTGATCTAGGCCACGTACTGTGTCAGGTGGTACCCCAGTGCCTAGTCATTGATGGAAATCCATTTTCCCTACGCGCCTTGTACGGTATTTGTTTGTATACCTATTAGCTGGAATTTAATGAATGTAACAATTTCGGCTATTTGAATAAGTATTTGTATATAGACACTATTATAATATCAGAGGATTTTATAAAAAGTGTTTTAGCTATCGTAAGGTAAAAACCCGACATGTTTATTTGTGGCGTGGTCTTACGAGATGCATTTATTTTCAAAAAGGATTTTTGAAACTTTAATAATCAATTGAGTGTGATTTTCTCACGCTGGTATTCCAGACTGACTCGGGTATTGTTTTATATAATGCTCGGGTCAGACCGAGTATTATAGATTACAGGAAATGATGCTGTGGAGCTGGATGGCGATACGTACTTCCGTATTTGAGTTGTATATTCCGCTGTGTATTCAGATTTTGAGGACAAGTTATGATTACTGTCCAGTTGTATGATATTGATGTGATGTACTCTGATGATGTATTTGGATGATGTATATATAAATAGATATAGATTTCTTTTTGTGTAAAGATCTGTTATTACCTATTATAGTTTATTCCGCTGCGTATGAGAGATTCTGTTGTTGTTTTCTATTTTTCTTCTTCTTCTACCTCTTCTTCTTAACTCAAATGGTTCGATTTTCCGGTTCTGAAAACTCGGGTCGTTACAAGTGTACGATAAGTAGATAATGTCTATCAGTAATATAAAGATATCAAAATAGTGTTAAGTCATGGCCCATTCCACCCTTAACACATTTTTATTCCCAAAAGCATATACAAGACCGTAGTTTCCCCAAAACCGGAAGTCATCAGAGGGCAATCCATATACTAAAGGTACAAAACAAATTCGTAGTGGTCGCGAATAAAGGGATACAAGTATGACAAGGCACATGAGGCAATACCCAAGGTAGTGATACTACCGTTTGCCTGATCCGGACTGGTGAGAACGCAACGCCGCAGCGCCCGCAACACCGTGAAACAACACTCCCAAAATCAAGGGTGCACCAATCGACAACAAGTAATGAGTAGTTCGACGAAGTGTGTCCACTTGAGGTAGCTAATCCTCCATTGGCCCGGCACGGCTCCTGTTTTAGTCATTTCCAATTTGACACAAGTGTCAAGGCTATCCATTATCGTTCTCTTTCTTCAGTCATCATGAACATCATTCCAACCACTTCATTCTGGATCATCACTCCGCGCATAGTTATTAAAGTGGTTTTCGGTTTAGATAGAGAGTATATCCTTAACCGATTCCGGTCTCTTTAATAACTTTCGAAATTATTACACCGAATGGTCGTTTATTTATTTCAAAACCAAAACAAATTCAATTCCAATTAGAATTTATAAACCAACATTTCATTTGTCTTTCCAAATCAATTTCCATAATTTACGTTTCAAAACTTCCAAATTACCATTTCAAAATCTTATAATTCAATTTCAATTTCTATTTAAAACAATTCAAATATTGATTCAAGTTCGTAAATAAGTTTCATTCCAAATCATTTAAATTAATTTAATTTAACCTTCAAATGAATTTAACTTCATTTATCGATTTCATTCAATATTTGTTAAGTTAATTTGCCATTCAAAACAATTTCTATTAAATTTCCAATTCATTAAATCCATTATTTAAATTCAACTTCCTTATTTCAAAACTTACAATTTGAATTAAATTAAATTCATCAAATCAAATTCTTTAAATTTCAAGTCTTACATTAATTTCAATAAATCGCATTTTATTTCTTGTTAAAGAAATTCAATTTCACTTATTTACTTACTTAAATAATTTTCCAAAACTTAATTAATAAAGAAATTCAATTTCAATTATTTACAAAGTAAAGATTCACTTATTCCAAAGTTCAATTTTACTTATTAAAGAATTCAATTCAATTTAATCATTAAATAATTCAATCTTATTTAATTATTAAATAATTCAAAACTTAATTATTAAATAATTTCAAAGTTTAATAATTTCAAACTTAATTTTAATTTCAAACTTAATTATTAAATCATTCCAAACTTAATTCAATCATTTCTCAAATTAAACATCGTTCTTTCATCAATTACATTGTTAATATTTTGTTTCAGATTATTAAATATTAACATTTTCCTTTCATTAAAATTCGAATTTCAACTTCATTTCAAACCATATTATTTATTCAAATAAATCTTTGTTTATTTTTAAATCAAATTATTGACCAATCGGGTTTTATTTAATTCTCTATCCTAGGTCAAAGTTCAATTTGGGTATTTATCATTTCAACCCGATTCCAATTCAATTCAAAATCAAAATATAGCAAAGGGAACTTGCAGTGTGATAACTGGGATGGTGTCAAAGTAAATAAACAAGCAATAACAACAATCAATATCAATCCAATAATCAATTCAAATAATCCCAAAATAACCGTATTAATTCGCATTGTTATTTGTACGAATTAATATAATTATCTCTAGAATCTACACTATCATTTCATGCAGATTAAAGATTATTCCACTAACTATTTATACGGTTTTTCACTTGTCATTCAATTACAATTTCATACTACAACAATTAATCCAATATACGTCGATGGTTCAAAGTGTAATTATCACTATTCTACATGTCAATTAATTTAACAATTAAAAGGGGTCATATTCAACTAATCAAATTTAACATATAAATCAGTTTAAAATTGTTAACTATCCTATATCAATTTCAATTCTGCATACTATTTATCATTTAACACTAACAATTTAACATCTAATATAAACATCAATAATCAATCAATTATCAGCCAAACTGTATTATCATCGCATAATAAACAAAAGAACGTTAATCGTGAGTGATTGCTCACCTTTCGAGGCTAGAGACGAACGAGAAAGCGATGAGTTACGAATCCAGGTACGAATCCCAAAACAAGCTAGATTTGCACGAATTTGGCAGACATGCTGATAAATAGGAATAGACGAACTCAAATAAGAACTGGATCGATGATTTGATAAATGATATAAGTGAACTGATATCGATATATAACTATGTATATTCCAATTCCAAGCATATAATTTTTTTTCAAAATCACTTATATAAACCATTTATATATAGCATATGTTATCAACTTTTACATAACATGTACCCAATATAAAATAATATATGTTATATAATTCACGACAGATTTGAAACATTTATAACTAACAAAGCATATATATACGAGTTCCACCGATATTAAATTAAATATACACGCACACTAAAAATTCACTATTCTTAAGGAAAAATACATAAAGTCAAAGATATATTCTATTTCAACTCAACACTTATATATAAAATATCTGCACAAATTATATTCATTACCGACCAAACTGATATATATCAACAAACTAAAACTGTTTGAACTTATAAATAGAATATATAACCTACTTTATATAAACATAACTAACAAAATATGAATATATATAATACTATGTATACACCGCTATATAATGTAACATATGATACTTTAAAACAATATCCAAAATTTAATCAAAATACGCACGTTCCTCCTTTTATACAAAGTATAAAAGTGCTGCAGACTCCATATATGTGCAGATTATAAACAAAATAAGTAAATAAATGTGTATGTAACCCAATGTACCATTATATATTACAGACTAATCATACAAAATCTTGTTTCAAATTCACTTAAAAAAAAGAAACAACTTATCTACAACTAGTATAACTTAAAATCTGTGTGAAAAAAAATATACTACAAAACTCCTATATAGACGAACATACAAATCCAAATATACCTGCAGGTATAACAAAATAATACTGTGAACATATATTATTGTTAGCGCAAAAATAAACATTATAGGTATAAGCTTTTGAACGCACATCGGCACTAGTTTTATTCGTACCTAGCCTACTATCCTCTAGCCCAGATAGAAGCACCTCTGACCTATGCGAGCCTGGTTAAAAGATTTGCATGCTAGGATGATAGTGGTATTCAAACTTCTATATGCATCACTTACGAATAAAATGAAGTGAAGCGAGAGATGGTTGTCAACCAGCGGGTGTCGAGATGTGTGCTCGGCAGATCGCAAAGGGGAGAGGGTGAAAGCATGAAGGCGGCAGCAGGGCATGGACGTGGAAGGGTTGTATCTACGTTTGGAGGGAAGGGATAGGTGCTACTACGGCTAAGGTGGAAGTGAGTCGAAGGGAAGGAGTTAGCTGTCGGGGCTGATCTGGAGATGATGTTTGCATGGGGTAATGTGCTGTTGGTTGCTCGAAAAGTGGTAGGTCGGAGAAGCTTGAAACGGTCGGAGATGGATGGAAGGATCTCGGTGAAGTGGAGACGCTTGGCTGGCTTTGGGCGAGCAGATCAATGGCTGGGGCGGGCTGCTGTGGTGAGGAAGTGGGCGTGCGTGAGGTTGGAGGTCGATTTGGCCGAGGGTGGCGATGATGACGGCGATGCTGACGCGTGGAAGGGCCGGTTGCCAGGGCGTGGGGTGTGAGTTGCGTTGCCAAGCTTGGCATGCGGAGGAGATGAGGATGGGGAGTGGCTGATGATGCCATGCAATTAGATTTTTTTTATTTTATAAATGGAGTTCAAGATGAAATAGGAATAAGAAGGGGAGAGGAGATTCACAGGCAAAGGGAAGCTATAGGCAAAAGAAGGGAAGGATGGTTGAACAAGTGGCAAGGCTAATATAAATGTTTATGCTAGCGTAAAGGTAGGAGATGAAAAGCTCCAACCAGATGAAAGGAAAGCGTGGGTTCATAAATACAACTTTATATATAATTAAGGAGGGAACGGATATGCTTGCAAATGGAACGGTATAATTTTTAATGTGACAGAGGAAGGTGATGAGTTTGAGAGATGGACATATATATTTGTTATACTGCTCATTCAAATCTTGGAACCAGAATATGAAGCACTAAACTAGAGGATAAAAGTTGAATTGGGAACAACAACAGACCAGTGGCTGTTCATTCACCCAAACGGCAGAAAATCAAAAGGTTACAAAACTCAAGAGACCAAAAAAAAAATACCGAACCGATGCGGTTGACCGTTTCATGGTTATCGTCGGGTACCGGAAATCTGAACACAAAATTGAATGCACCGCTATGATTAGCATGAAGAGACGATCAAAACGGTATACAGATGTTAGTAGTATGATTGAATTATAAAAATTCGAATTTTCTAATAGCGGAAAATGCGAGAAAAACACTGAAAAGTAAGATCGACGGAGCCAAAGATGTCCGAATTTGGAAAAACAACAAACTGACATCTTGCTCAGAAGATGGTTTAGAATTTTTCTATGTAAAAATATTTAGGTTTCGGAAACATTTTATTTTCATCGCTTTTTAACTGATTAAATTGAAGTAAATTTACGCGCGAAATAAACTTTCATATTTTCGGACGAAAATTTACCAGTTGCTATGTTTTACTAGACGCATTCCAAATATCAAATTTATATTTCAAAATTTTATCGTTTAAAATTTTACAAAATTTCAACTAATTACGTTATTAAAACAGTTAAAATTTACGGGTCGTTACAGCTAGTTTTATACTTAATAAAAATGTTCACAGGTTTAAGAGAAGCCTTAAAGTCAAACTCAGTTTAGAAAGAAGGGTCACTACAAAATTATCCCCCAATAAAAAAAAATCAAAATCCAATTTGCATTGTGTATGGTCCTAATCCTACGCCAACCTACATGCACACGTAGAGCGTACAAAATTATCTTCACGCGTTGCTATATGCGTTTTTCTTGGGTATGGTATTGGACAAAAAGGCTATCGTTGTTATGATCCTTCTTCAAATAAACTGTATGTTTCTCGTCATGTTTCCTTTATTGAGCATATTCCCTTCTACTCTATTCCTGCTAGTATGTCATGACATAAATTTCATGTAATTGCCTAAATGTATGCTGTGAAACATAAGTCTTATGGTAAAAGGATGAGGTAATTACCATGTAATTACATTTAAATACATTTCACAAAATTTCAACTAATTACGTTATTAAAACAGTTAAAATTTACGGGTCGTTACAGCTAGTTTTATACTTAATAAAAATGTTCACAGGTTTAAGAGAAGCCTTAAAGTCAAACTCAGTTTAGAAAGAAGGGTCACTACAAAATTATCCCCCAATAAAAAAAAATCAAAATCCAATTTGCATCGTGTATGGTCCTAATCCTACGCCAACCTACATGTATCTAGCTTGCAATTTTTAATGGTAAAACGTATACATGAAGAGTCCTGGAGTCTACAGACATACTCATAACATTCCTCACTATACAGAATTAAAATAGTTTTGTACACCTAATGATGATGATAACATAAATAAGTCCACTTTTTTTAATTTCAGTGGCTAGTTGTTTAAATAACAAGAGAAACACCATACTATTAGTATAATCGGGATTTTGTTCGCTACTTTTATGTCTGGAACTTAAGGTAAAAAATTTTTAAACTGCATTCATGAGTTAATGATTATATCACAACTTAAACTTAAGCTGGGAGAATTGCTGCATTTGATTACCACTACAGTTTGTGACCTATAAAAACTACATTAACAATGTCTTCAGTAATTTGCTCTTTTGCAACATTATCAATGACATCAGTAATTTGTGACCATGTAAATACATTTACCCTATATGTTAAGTTTTGCCTAGAGCTACCAAAGCTCTGATACCAACTGTAACGACCCGTTATTTTGGACCATTCGCATCCATTATAAGTGTATAGGTAGACACTCATGCCGGAGTTGAATTGCTCAAAATACCGCGTTGTTAATTTAAATTTGGCAAAACTGAACATATACAGTAAATAAATAATCACAGACACAGAGTAATAATTTGCAGTGGAAATAAAAAAGATAGTAGTTCATGAAGCATGTTGTAACGACCCATAAATTTTGATTGGTTTTAATAACGTAGTTAATTGAAATTTTGTAAAATTTTAAATAATAAAATTTGAAAATAAAAATTTATTATTTAGAATACGTCTATTTTAATATAGCAACTGGAAAATTTTCATTTGATAATATTGAAGTTTGTTTTCCTGTGAAATTTCATTTCAAATCAAACCGGTTAATAAAAGTGAATTTAAAAGTTTTCCGAAACCAAAATATGTCAACAGGAGAAAATTTATTCAGATCATTCTGAATCAGACTGCGAAATTCGTTTTTCCAAATTTGGACTTCTACTGCTCCGTTTATCTTATTTCTGGTAAAGTAGCAGCATTTTTCGGTACCGATTATTGACATTTGATCGGACGATCGTACCATTGATATCTGTGTACCGTTTTGATCGTCTCATCGTGTTGATCTTAACGGTATATTCATTTCTGTATTTTGAGGTCCGGTACGCGACGGAAACAATAAAACTGTGTGTCGTATCGGTACCGAAATGGAGACTTTTAACTTACCGTGCCTTTTCAAAATTCAAACGTGATGTCCAATCAATCAAGAAATTAATTGCTTTGAATATTTCAGTTGAATCAATCTGAGACTATTCCATTTCCTTTCTTTTTTTTCGGTTACTTTTATTTATTTCTTACTCTGCCTAACATTCGTTCAAAGGCTTACTTCTAGATCTGCATCTCACTTCTTAAAAATCTCTTCTCCTCTCCCATTCGTTCTCTGCCTCCCACTCTCTTTCCTTCCCCTTTCAATTTTCTCACCACCACTTGGCTTCTCGTCCACCGATTCCGCCATCACAGCCAAGACAAGCAACCAGGTCCACCTGTCACGGCCTCCACCACACCTAACCCAACAAGCCCGACCCCGCCTATACCTCCGATCTGCAGCTCCTACGCCACCTCAGCCTCAACCACCAGCCACCCCTTTCCATCCACGCGGCCACCTTCTCTTCAAATAGCACCTACAGTCGTCCGCCTCTGTCGAAGCACCTAGCAACAACCGACACCCTGGCACGGTCAGCAGCAGTTCACCACCCGCGTCCTTTTCTTTTTCCAAACCCCAAAGCAGCCGCCTGCCCACTCCTTCACTCTCTTCATCTCCAAATCACATGGCTGCATTCCATGCCCAGCTACCAATATCTAAGCCCAGTTCGCCGCAACCATGATTCCTCTACCCACCTCGAAGACCACCCTTCCTATCAGAGACCAAGTCCACTATCCATCGCCTCTGCCTAATTCACTCCCTGCCCGAGCCTCTCTCTGCCAGCGAGCATCTCGGCCATCCAAATTCACGCACCCTCCTCTCCCAGTCAAATTACAGCCAACCCATCCCCTCCCTGCATGGCACCCAGGATCAGATCTCACGCATGGCATTGCCACCACAAGACCTGCCTCCTTTCTCTCCTGTCTGCTTGTCGCGCCCTTCATCTCAGGCCGAAGCTTCTTTTCCCCACAACCTCCGCTCGCTCCACCCCATCATCACCGACGCACACCTTCCGCCTGTCCCCTCTTCGATCTACTCCCTATCCAAGCTGTAGCCGTGCTTTTATATAAGGTATATATATAATCCTAGAATATGTATACATATTTATCTTGATTGTGTATAATTTTATATGTATGGGTTAGTTTGTTATATTGTAAGTTTAAGAATATATATATAGTTTTATTATGGTCTGTTGGCAATGTTATATAAATCTATTTTAGATATTGTTAAAATATATATTCGTATACAATGTACAATGTTTTAAAGGATGCTAGTATATATTTTCCCCGCATGTAGCCTGTTTGCAATGTATATTGTACAGTATGTTTTATATATACATATAAATATTTACATAAATTATTCATACATGCTGTTGTTCACTAGCATAGGTTACTGTATTATATAGGTCATTGCATAGAGGTTAGTATATACATATACTTAAGTTAGAAAATATGTTATGGGTTTTATAGCTTCATACATTTCTCTGTTTCAGGTTGCAGTTTTATTTTATATTTATATTATCTTAAGTAAAAGGTTGATTTTTGATGTATGTATTTAATTTAAAACAGTGATTTTGAAATATTCATATATATTCAATTTAAAATGTGTTTGTATTTAGAATATGTCTATATCTAAAAATAGTTATATTTAGTTATATACATAAGTTCGCTTATACCATATTCTGCATCGATTCGGTTCTGATTTGAATTGTTTTATCATTTCCTCTTTTCCAGCTTTGTCCGTCCAAATTCGTGCAAATTCTGTTTTGCTTCGGAATTCATGCTTGGATCCGTAACTTCTTTCTTTGTCAAATTCTCTAGCCTCGAAAGGTGAGCAATCACTCACGATTAACGTTCTTGTATTTATTAAATTTGATTTCAATTGAAACGACAATTGAAATATGATGCTGTAGTTATTTAAATTGTTATATATGCTATTATCTGTATATGTTCACCTGTGACATCTGACACCAGTATCTAGTATTTATATGCCTGTTATTACTATTATCTGTATATGTTCACCTATGACATCTGACACCAGTATCTGTTATTTATATTGATGATATATGCCTGTTGTTATAATTTATATTATCTGTTATCACTCTGCAAGTTCCCTGTTAGTATAGAATTCACTATGGGTTGAAATGATACATACCCGAACAGACTTTAGAATAGGAGAAAATCGTTATGGGTTGAAATGATAAACCCAAGCGATTTTCATTTAAATTGAAATTGGGATTACGGGTTGAAATGATATCTACCCGTATATATTTAAATTTCGGATCGAAATGATAAATATCTGTATCACTTAACCATATGATAGATATATATATACAAACACCGTTGGTCCATATATATAAATATTTTGAAATTGAATTCTATGGTTTTGGAAAGAAATATATGGTTTTAACAAATGTTGATTCTTAAAATTTTATATATAAATGGTAATGATATATATAGATTTAATAATGATATTTAATTTAATTAAGATGGATTTAATACATATAATATGTTAAGTATAAAATTTATATTTCAAAATAGATTTTGGTAAAAATTTGAATAAGTTAAGGTTGGGATGATAATTTGAATTTAGTAAAGAATTTTATTTAATTAAACCAATATAAAGCTTATTGAAATTGGAAATTAAGATATGATTTATAACTTGAGTTTGATTTAAATAATTTAAATGAATTTTTCTTGTTTAAATAAATTTAAGGAAATATTTAGTAAAAATGAAATTTAAGGCTAGTTAAAGGATATTGAAGTTATTAAGTGAATATTCCCTGATCAAGTAATAATAAAGTTAAAACAAGTGTAATATGAAACTGTTAAATTTAACTTTGAAATGTTGAATATTAAAGCTTTGAAATATATTGAAAATCTAAATGGTATATTTAGAACTGATTCGAATTGATGAATTGAGCTTTGAATAAATTTGAAATTTAATTTGAGTTAATATGAATCGATTTGTGAGACTTGAGGAAATTATAAATACTTTACTTTATAAATTATTTAACCTATCTATACTATTTTGGGAAGTAGATATATTTGAAATAAAATGATATTTTGGTTGGAAGTATAAATTTAATTAAAATGACCATGGTGTTATAATATATATTTCCACCTTGTAGATAGTTCTGAAGATCCTTAGAGGATGGTTATCCTAAACATCCTTTAAGTTACTTGTATTCCAGTTGGTATTTCACTTGAGTTGGATTTATTAGTATAAGAATGTTAATCCTGACTCGAGTGTTTTGTGTTTTGCTTTACGCTCGGGTCAGACCGAGTGATACAGCATTTGAGACTCACCCTTGGAGTTTGGAGCTTCCTTTGGAGATCCAACTTTTGATTCAGCTTCCAGCTTTCCAGTTAATTCGTTCACAGAAGTCATCTGTTTGGATTGGAGACTTCACTGTAATTGAGATATTCTGTTGTATTTTATTTAACTCTGATGTTTATATAGTAGCTTCATGAACTACTATTTTATCTATTCCGCTGCGTATTATTGTATTACTCTATGTCTGTGATTTTGTGATTGATTTATTTACCGTATATTCTGAGTTTTGCCAAATTTAAATTAACAATCTGATATTTTGAATTATTCAAGTCAGACATGTGTGGATTTATTGTCGATTTGAATGGTCCAAAATACCGGGTCGTTACAGTTGGTATCAGAGCTTTGGCTCTAGGAAAACTTAGCATATATAGTAAATTTATTTACAGAATCACTTTCGTTCGAGTTTGAATCTCTTCCTTTTGACTCGATTTCTTTTGAACTTTGGAACGTTCCTTGCGGTTCCAAAATTCATTCTTGTCTCTCCCTATTTGTATTCTTTTGATTCTGGAGTATGCCATAACTCCACTTCGAATGATCTCTATTAGAATAGGCGATCCCGCCAATCTTTGAATGATTTGTAAAGTGGTAAAACTCCTTTATAATTGGCATTGATTCACTGGAGATTTATATATTCCCCGGTTTGGATGCTACTATCTCTGGTTATGCCGAATTCTATCTCTGGCGATCGATGACGATTTGCCTTGGAATTCTGTATCGATCATATTCCTGAAGTCATGGTTGACCCGGTTAAGGTCGCCCGCGACTTGTATAAGTATATCCATCTTCTATTTGTAAGTTAATTATCTCATTTTCATTCGAACTTATCTTCGAATCATAATTTTATTCGATTAGAGTTCCTCTAATTTGAACCTCTATCTTTGTTTTGGAATCCATTCATAAACCATCCTTTAAAAAAATCGGGTTATTTGTATTTTAGAAATTGTTTTATATATCAAAATTATTATTTTGATAAGTATGATTATATTCTATATATAAAAGTGAAAATGTTTTCTATGAGGATTATATTTTTTATTAAAATGAGAATTTGAAGTTTTGAAAGGATTTGAATTTTTAAAGTTATATAAGAAATTGATTTATATAAAAATAATTTATAACTAAAAGGGTTTTAAATTTGAAATTCGAAAATTGAACTCTGGTATTTTGAAATTGGTTTTAAGATTTTGAAATATATAATAATATGATTTAAAGGTATTTTTCCGAATAAGAAATGTTTCAAATGATTTTAATAAGTTTCGAATGATTTCGAAGAAATTTCAAAATAAGTTTGAGAAAATAGAAGTCCAGAACTCACTTATGTCGCTGGAAAATAATTTCGGTGATGAGTGCAAGCATCATCGACATTGATTTTCGAGTTTCAAAGTGAGGGAAAGGCCACTCTAATAGCTTTGCTATGCGAGTGATTTTTGTGAAACTATTTTTGATTTCAAATTCCGAAGTAAGATTTGATATTCGAAAGATATATGTATATATATATATATTTGAAATGATTTGAAGTGAGCCCGGTGTTCAGTCCTCGAGTTTCGAATTTTGATTTGGTATAAACCTATCTTTTGGAAATTGATTTACTGATTTGTTGTTGATTTCCAACTTTTGAATTTGAAAATGATTTCTTCAACTATTTTGAAGGTTCGAGCACTTCCAAATCAAGGTTAACTTTTCAAAGCTAAGAAATTTTGAAAAGTATAAAGTATATATGTTTGGTATGTATGTTAAAGTATGTAGTAATATGATTTAAATAAGTTGAAACTGTTTTGTTAAGTAAATGAATAAGGAAATTTTAAATTTTCTAATATGAAATTTAGATTTGAAATGTTTTGAAAGGAATTTGGTCTTCAAAATATTTTGAATAAAGTTTAGTTAAATGGTTTAACTTAGTAACATCTTTATGAAACTATATATTTAACAAGTTGGAATAAATATATAAGTTGTATGTATGCTGTTTTATTCGCATAATTAATTTGATCCAGGTTTGAGCACACAAGTTCGAGGTGAATTACACCATTTCGTGTTAGGATTTTTCATTCGATTCTTGATGGCGAATATTTGATATGGATTTTGGGTTTGATTCTAGAATTCTCTATCATAGTATATGGCTATGCAAGGAGACTGATGGCTTCTAGTCGAGAAACCATATCGAAATCCGCATTAGGGAAGTCGAATGGACAATACTAGTACGAAAGCGAACTTGTGTGATCGAGCGAGCGATCAAATGTTATTTTGCGAAATGATGACGTATGTACATCGTATATTCTAATATCATTGATATATTTTGACGCTGAAATTGAAAGCTGTCGGGTTAGAATATCTTTGCTTACTAAAAAAAATTCCAATTTAAATTACAAAGACATATAACCCATAAAAGCAAAGATATTCAATCCCATATGGCTCTTCAAACAGCGAAATTTATTTTGAAAAATCTGAACCTTATATAAGATGGACCTTATGTTAGCATAAGATGATTTTGAAACGTTTGATTTTGGAAGTGAATTGGTTGACTTAAATTATATTGATTTGGAAATTTGGATTTATTTTCTAAATCTATTATTTTGGAAACTTTGAAACTAAAGATATTTAATTTGAGAAGAAAAAATTTGGTGAAATTGTATATGATTTTGAAATTGAACTGATATTGAAACAAATTGAAATTTGAGAACCTTGTGTTACTAAATACTTGATTTGGGAGTTGTCGAACTTATATAAAATTGATTTGTATGAGTATGAAATTGATTCGAAAACTATAGATTTGAAAAGGTACTCAATTTGAAAGTGAAATCTTATATAATTGAAGTCTATATAAGTATGATTTGATATACTATTGATTTTGGAAAGTATTTTATTTGAAAATTTAATCTTATATATAATGGATTTTATATAAGTACGACATTTGAAAGTGATTTGAAAAGGTACTATATGATACATATTTTCGAAGTAAAGATATGGAAAGTGCCTTCTGCTTGATATCCGATTTGTGGCCACATCTTGGATTCATTCTATCGATATTATTCTCTCTGATTTTTGGTTTTCCGGATATGATACTCGAGTGTCCTTCGAATTCCATGGCGTTACCCATGGTCTTATCGTTCTCTCGTGACTGCATAGCGCAACTGCCTGGCTGAGTCTTGCCTAGGGGTACGGATTGTTTCCTGGGGGATCCAAGCGTAACCATTGTGTATCCTGCAATCTGTGTAGGTCGCGAATAGTAGCGCAAATGCTTGGCTGAGTCTTGCCTGGGGGTACGGATTGTTTCCTAGGGGATCCAGGCGTAACCATTGTGTATCCTGCATTCTACTAGTCATCATGGCGTAACTCGCAGGGCTGAGAAAGCTTACAGATATGGATTGTTTCCTGGGGAATCCAGGCGTAATCATTGTGTATCTGCGAACCATGGTTGGACAAAGGTTTTGTTCGTTTAGTTTGGATTGTACTTTCCATATCGGTTTTAAAAGTTTTTCCAGTATTTTCACTGGGTGTTGAAACAAGTCTACTAAGTACCTGGAGAATTCTAGTTTTGCGCCTGATCAACGCACTACCAGAGTCTACGGGAACAAGGATAAACTTGTCGAAACATCGAGTTATAAAAGTATTTTCGAAATGAAATTTGTTTCGTTATAAAAAAATATTTTATTATAAAAGTATTTCCAACAAAGAAAATTTTGTATCAATATTTGGAATCAAAACCCTTATGGTTCTAAATTAACTATTCATGCCGATACTATTCCTTGAATCTACCTTATCTGCTCTTTATTCACCTATGTTCTGCTTTTCCAAATCCTTCTTCTTCTCCTTGTTGACTATATCCTTTTAAATATAGTTTATTTATATACTACATGGTTTAATAGAAATTTTAGTGTTATAAATATTTTTGAAGTTAATACTTAAATAAAACAGATTTAAAGTAAATGATTATTGATTATTAATAATGTTGAAAAGTATCTTGAGATAAAAATTAATAAATTTATGAATTTTGGATTTAAATGTTTTCAATAGCTTCTTTGTAAAAATAAGTAATAATGTAAATAATTGTTTTTCAAATAGCTTACATATATTTATAAAGGTGTTATTTAAACCTATAAATGATACTTATAAAGGAAACAAGAAATTTTACAAATGGGTTGAAAAATATTAAGGTATTAAAAATAATTGAATTGTAAATGAAGTTTTCAAATGAATATTTCAAGTAAAATTTATATAGTTAAATTGATTGTTTATCCTTGTCTTTTAATCTATCTTTTCTGTCTGGTTGTTTCTATTCTCCTACCTCCTTCCTTTTCGGGGACGAAAAATTTTGAGTGGGGGAGAGTGTAACGACCCATAAATTTTGATTGGTTTTAATAACGTAGTTAATTGAAATTTTGTAAAATTTTAAATAATAAAATTTGAAAATAAAAAATATTATTTAGAATACGTCTATTTTAATATAGCAACTGGAAAATTTTCATTTGATAATATTGAAGTTTGTTTTCCTGTGAAATTTCATTTCAAATCAAACCGGTTAATAAAAGTGAATTTAAAAGTTTTCCGAAACCAAAATATGTCAACAGGAGAAAATTTATTCAGATCATTCTGAATCAGACTGCGAAATTTGTTTTTCCAAATTTGGACTTCTACTGCTCCGTTTATCTTATTTCTGGTAAAGTAGCAGCATTTTTCGGTACCGATTATTGACTTTTGATCGGACGATCGTACCATTGATATCTGTGTACCGTTTTGATCGTCTCATCGTGTTGATCTTAACGGTATATTCATTTCTGTATTTTGAGGTCCGGTACGCGACGGAAACAATAAAACCGTGTGTCGTATCGGTACCGAAATGGAGACTTTTAACTTACCGTGCCTTTTCAAAATTCAAACGTGATGTCCAATCAATCAAGAAATTAATTGCTTTGAATATTTCAGTTGAATCAATCTGAGACTATTCCATTTCCTTTCTTTTTTTTCGGTTACTTTTATTTATTTCTTACTCTGCCTAACATTCGTTCAAAGGCTTACTTCTAGATCTGCATCTCACTTCTTAAAAATCTCTTCTCCTCTCCCATTCGTTCTCTGCCTCCCACTCTCTTTCCTTCCCCTTTTAATTTTCTCACCACCACTTGGCTTCTCGTCCACCGATTCCGCCATCACAGCCAAGACAAGCAACCAGGTCCACCTGTCACGGCCTCCACCATGCCTAACCCAACAAGCCCGACCCCGCCTATACCTCCGATCTGCAGCTCCTACGCCACCTCAGCCTCAACCACCAGCCACCCCTTTCCATCCACGCGGCCACCTTCTCTTCAAATAGCACCTACAGTCGTCCGCCTCTGTCGAAGCACCTAGCAACAACCGACACCCTGGCACGGTCAGCAGCAGTTCACCACCCGCATCCTTTTCTTTTTCCAAACCCCAAAGCAGCCGCCTGCCCACTCCTTCACTCTCTTCATCTCCAAATCACATGGTTGCATTCCATGCCCAGCTACCAATCGCTAAGCCCAGTTCGCCGCAACCATGATTCCTCTACCCACCTCGAAGACCACCCTTCCTATCAGAGACCAAGTCCACTATCCATCGCCTCTGCCTAATTCACTCCCTGCCCGAGCCTCTCTCTGCCAGCGAGCATCTCGGCCATCCAAATTCACGCACCCTCCTCTCCCAGTCAAATCACAGCCAACCCATCCCCTCCCTGCATGGCACCCAGGATCAGATCTCACGCATGGCATTGCCACCACAAGACCTGCCTCCTTTCTCTCCTGTCTGCTTGTCGCGCCCTTCATCTCAGGCCGAAGCTTCTTTTCCCCACAACCTCCGCTCGCTCCACCCCATCATCACCGACGCACACCTTCCGCCTGTCCCCTCTTCGATCTACTCCCTATCCAAGCTGTAGCCGTGCTTTTATATAAGGTATATATATAATCCTAGAATATGTATACATATTTATCTTGATTGTGTAGAATTTTATATGTATGGGTTAGTTTTTTATATTGTAAGTTTAAGAATATATATATATAGTTTTATTATGGTCTGTTGGCAATGTTATATAAATCTATTTTAGATATTGTTAAAATATATATTCGTATACAATGTACAATGTTTTAAAGGATGCTAGTATATATTTTCCCCGCATGTAGCCTGTTTGCAATGTATATTGTACAGTATGTTTTATATATACATATAAATATTTACATAAATTATTCATACATGCTGTTGTTCACTAGCATAGGTTACTGTATTATATAGGTCATTGCATAGAGGTTAGTATATACATATACTTAAGTTAGAAAATATGTTATGGGTTTTATAGCTTCATACATTTCTCTGTTTCAGGTTGCAGTTTTATTTTATATTTATATTATCTTAAGTAAAAGGTTGATTTTTGATGTATGTATTTAATTTAAAACAGTGATTTTGAAATATTCATATATATTCAATTTAAAATGTGTTTGTATTTAGAATATGTCTATATCTAAAAATAGTTATATTTAGTTATATACATAAGTTCGCTTATACCATATTCTGCATCGATTCGGTTCTGATTTGAATTGTTTTATCATTTCCTCTTTTCCAGCTTTGTCCGTCCAAATTCGTGCAAATTCTGTTTTGCTTCGGAATTCATGCTTGGATCCGTAACTTCTTTCTTTGTCAAATTCTCTAGCCTCGAAAGGTGAGCAATCACTCACGATTAACGTTCTTGTATTTATTAAATTTGATTTCAATTGAAACGACAATTGAAATATGATGCTGTAGTTATTTAAATTGTTATATATGCTATTATCTGTATATGTTCACCTGTGACATCTGACACCAGTATCTAGTATTTATATGCCTGTTATTACTATTATCTGTATATGTTCACCTATGACATCTGACACCAGTATCTGTTATTTATATTGATGATATATGCCTGTTGTTATATTTTATATTATCTGTTATCACTCTGCAAGTTCCCTGTTAGTATAGAATTCACTATGGGTTGAAATGATACATACCCGAACAGACTTTAGAATAGGAGAAAATCGTTATGGGTTGAAATGATAAACCCAAGCGATTTTCATTTAAATTGAAATTGGGATTACGGGTTGAAATGATATCTACCCGTATATATTTAAATTTCGGATCGAAATGATAAATATCCGTATCACTTAACCATATGATAGATATATATATATACAAACACCGTTGGTCCATATATATAAATATTTTGAAATTGAATTCTATGGTTTTGGAAAGAAATATATGGTTTTAACAAATGTTGATTCTTAAAATTTTATATATAAATGGTAATGATATATATAGATTTAATAATGATATTTAATTTAATTAAGATGGATTTAATACATATAATATGTTAAGTATAAAATTTATATTTCAAAATAGATTTTGGTAAAAATTTGAATAAGTTAAGGTTGGGATGATAATTTGAATTTAGTAAAGAATTTTATTTAATTAAACCAATATAAAGCTTATTGAAATTGGAAATTAAGATATGATTTATAACTTGAGTTTGATTTAAATAATTTAAATGAATTTTTCTTGTTTAAATAAATTTAAGGAAATATTTAGTAAAAATGAAATTTAAGGCTAGTTAAAGGATATTGAAGTTATTAAGTGAATATTCCCTGATCAAGTAATAATAAAGTTAAAACAAGTGTAATATGAAACTGTTAAATTTAACTTTGAAATGTTGAATATTAAAGCTTTGAAATATATTGAAAATCTAAATGGTATATTTAGAACTGATTCGAATTGATGAATTGAGCTTTGAATAAATTTGAAATTTAATTTGAGTTAATATGAATCGATTTGTGAGACTTGAGGAAATTATAAATACTTTACTTTATAAATTATTTAACCTATCTATACTATTTTGGGAAGTAGATATATTTGAAATAAAATGATATTTTGGTTGGAAGTATAAATTTAATTAAAATGACCACGGTGTTATAATATATATTTCCACCTTGTAGATAGTTCTGAAGATCCTTAGAGGATGGTTATCCCAAACATCCTTTAAGTTACTTGTATTCCAGTTGGTATTTCACTTGAGTTGGATTTATTAGTATAAGAATGTTAATCCTGACTCGAGTGTTTTGTGTTTTGCTTTACGCTCGGGTCAGACCGAGTGATACAGCATTTGAGACTCACCCTTGGAGTTTGGAGCTTCCTTTGGAGATCCAACTTTTGATTCAGCTTCCAGCTTTCCAGTTAATTCGTTCACAGAAGTCATCTGTTTGGATTGGAGACTTCACTGTAATTGAGATATTCTATTGTATTTTATTTAACTCTGATGTTTATATAGTAGCTTCATGAACTACTATTTTATCTATTCCGCTGCGTATTATTGTATTACTCTGTGTCTGTGATTTTGTGATTGATTTATTTACCGTATATTCTGAGTTTTGCCAAATTTAAATTAACAATCTGATATTTTGAATTATTCAAGTCAGACATGTGTGGATTTATTGTCGATTTGAATGGTCCAAAATACCGGGTCGTTACACATGTATGGGAAAATGGAAAAGAAATGTTGAAAGTGTATTTGTTTTGTCATTTTGTCAATTTGAATGCTCAATAATATATGTTCTACCTTGTACATTATGAATATATGTCATAACAATTATTAACACATTGACTGTTTATTTGACATTAACTGGACCGATATCGCCGATGTTAGGGAGAGAATATCAAAAGCAAGGCAAGATTAGATCAACTGTTTAACTGCTTTTTAAGTAACTTATTGATGGAAATATATATGACAGATTATGTATGGACATGGAAATGTTGATAAAATGGTATGTATGAATACCGAGTATAGATATATGAAAATTTGTTTGAATCATAGGTATGAAATACTAAGTTTGGAAATGTGAAAAGTTTTTTTAATAATGTGTATGAAATATTATACAGTAATTTACATATTTGTTGTCTTTGAAAATATGTTATATGCTATAAAGAAATAGGTAATTGCATATTATATACATATATGGAAAATATAAAATGACGATAAATAAAATCTGTAAATTAATATTAAATAAAATAGCGTTTCAAGAACACTGTTGATTTAAAAAATGCTATAGAAAGTGACAAGAAATATATGGATCTAGAACGCTATAATATAACTAAGTAAAGCTATAGAAAAATGAAAGAAACGATATACAATTATGCTAATAAACACTACAGTAATATGAATAAAATGCTATACAGGTATGCTAATAACCGCTATAGAAATATCACAATAAACGCTATAAAATATGGAAAAAAACACTATAAAAGTATGCAGAACAAACGCTATAGGAAGTAGCTACTGGATGATATTTCCTATAGCATTTTTGTTTAATAACAAACAATAAACGCTATAGAAAATTAATTTTTCATAGCGTTTTTATTTCTGCTATTTAAAGCTGAAGGCCTAACATAGCATTTCGTTACATGACATTCTTTGGAACGCTATGGTAGAATGTAATAGCGTTTTTTAAATGCTATGAAAGACCCATTTTGTTGTAGTGATTCCATGTATTTTGAGGGTAACCAAATATACCACTTGCCGTTTATATTATATATGGATCCTTTCATTATGAGATACTATTGTTCTATTCTTTCTTATTGTTTTTCATTTAGTATGCCCTAAAAATTTGTCTTTTAGACACTTAAATGATTGACATACGATTATAGAGGATGTATTTAGTTCATATTTAGGAGTCAGAAAAAAGGTCGATACAGTTGGCATCAGCTCATAGATTAAGCGAACACCTTAGCCTAATTGGAATAAAGTCGTTAGAGATATGGTAAGTGATGCCCTAGAATGATATATGGGAGCGCATATTTGTAGTGTTTACAAATATATATCCACTAATAGTCCCTTTTAGACAACCTTTTATTAAAGTATTTTCTTAAAGATAGTGAAAGAAATAGCGTAGAAGTATTATGTGAAGAGCCCTCCAAGTTGATGTGCAGTCTTCTCTATTCACTTAATGTGGCTAAGGAAGAATTGAGATCAATAGCAATTATTCAAGATTACCCAAATGTATTTTGATAAGGTGAAAGGTTTATCCTCTCATCATGAAGTAGAATTTTAAATTGATTTGGTCCTTGATACTAAGCTTGTGATACAATCTATTTGAAGGATGGCACCTAAGGAGAAAAAGAAATTAGAAATGCAGATATTCAACTTCTTGTGAAAAAGCTTGATTTGTGTAGTGCTTTAAATAGGTGATCACCCATTATCTTTGTTACAAAGGTGGATGATTCCTTAAGACTGTATATGGATTATCGAGAGCTAAATAAGCGGACTATTAAGAAAAAGTATCCTCTACCCAGGATAGATGACTTGTTCGACCAGCTTCATAGCGCTCGTATATTTTCTCGACCGGATCTTACCATAGGGTTCCATCAATTGAGGGTAGAAGAGGAGGGTATAACCTTAACAACCTTTTAGACTCCTGATTATTTTTATGAAAGGTTAGTTATGCCATTTGAACTAACTAATGTAGCTGCCTATTTCGTCGACTTAATGAATCCAGTTTTCAGACATGTGTTAAGCAAGGTTTTGACAGTTTTTATCGATGACATACTAGTCTATTGCAAGACAAAGTAAGAGCACAAACGACATCTCAAAATCGTGCTTGATATTAAGGGAGCATGTGTTGAAGGTCAAGTTCTCAAAATGTCAAGTCTGGTAGTCGGTAGTTAGATTTGTAGGACGTGTTGTCTCAGGAAACAATATATTTGTCTGTCCAGCAAAAAATGCGATAGTCCAAGATTGGAAGAGGCCCGGATACACAGCGAAAACTCAAAGCTTCTTAGGACTGATAAGAAGTTATCAGAGGTTTATAGAGGACTTCTCTTAGATTACTTCTCCCTTGAAAAATTTGACGAAGAAAGATGTTAAATTCGTCTAGTCCTTAAAATGTGATGAGGCATTCAACAAGTTGATGAAGAGTACTAAACAACACTCCATTTTTAATATCACAAAAGAGGTCAAGGGTTTAACTGTCTATATCGATGCTTATGCCATGGGTCTTGGGGCAGTTCTTATACAACATGGGAATGTTATAGCCTATGCTAGCCGACAATATAAACCGCATGAGAGGAACTATTCAACCTATGAGTTAGAGCTATTAGTCGTTGTTTTTGTTCTTAATATATGGAGGCACCACTTACTCGGTGAAATGTTCGATTTATTCACGAACCGTAAGTCGTTGAAGTACTTTTTCAACCAAAAAGACCTAAATATGAGATAATAGTGTTTGCTGGAATTTCTTGCCTCCAACGATCTTGATATTCTATATACTTCGGGAAAACAAATGCCGTAGTTGATGCACTGAGTAGAAGGCATGCAATTTTGGAAAATCTAGAGGTTAGACCGACTCTTCTAGATCAGATTACAAGAAAACAACATGAAGATATTCAATAGGTAGAGATTACAAAAGCCATAAAAGAACCTAAAAATGGCTAGGTTTCACGATTGATCGCCATGGGATATTACGAATGAATGGATGATTATGCATTTCAAACATCGACGGGACCATGCAGGAAGTGCTGGTTAAGTGTCATCGTTCAAAACTCTCCATTCATCCGGGGTTTACAAAGAGGTATAAAAACATAAAGCGGGTTTTCTAGTGGGAAGGCGTGAAGAGGGGTATTTCTATTCATTTTAGTAGATGTTTGAACTACCAATAAATCGGCATCAGAAGAAGGTTGAACTGCTTCAACCACTAGAGGTTTCCAAGTGAAAGTGGGAGCAAATATGTAAATGATATAGTTCGACTCGATGGATTTCCAAGAAGCATTGTAAGTGGTAGAGATCTGATATTTACAAGTACATTCTAGGAAGTGTTGCAAACTACCTTAGGGATGAAACTGAGTTTAAGTACACCATACCATCCACAGACTGATAGGCAGACGGAGAGAAGTTACATTCAGGTTTATACTGATGAAGAAGTGGAGCAGGTGCATGAAAATATACTTTTGAAGTAGTTGGCATTGATAGAGGTGTCTCCATTGAAGACATATGGATGGTTAAGGCAAAGCATGGGTTAGTCCTGGTCATCTATAGAAGAAGAAAACGTTAGCTAGTGCAAGATTAAATTTTAGGATAAATTTTCTATTTAGGTCAATTTTGCAAACTTATTACAAATTTAGACCAGTTGCAAAACTACTTACAAAAATAGGCCAGTTTTGACCGCATCAGCTGCCACGTGTACCAGTGACATTTCAAATGCTGCCAGTACATGTTTTATTGCGAAAAGTAACTGGCGGCATTTGAGATGCTGCCAGTTTGCGGCATTTTAGATTCCGCCAGTTTGCGGCATTTCAAATGTCGCCCTGTTGTATGCCTGTTGTTTAAGACAGCCCCCACTTTCATTTATCACTCCACTCTCAAAAAATCAAAACCCCAAATCTGAACCCAACACCCCAATTCTCCCAAAATCAATATATTCACTCAAAACCTCATTAAAGCAGGCTATAAATTGAAGAATGGCTTCATCATCCTCTCAAATACCTCCTATAGGTTTGTATTCTTCCATTTTTATCTCAAATTTAGAATTTTTCATTTTAGGGTTTAGAAAAAAATAAGTTTTTAGGTATAAATCTTTGTTTCTACACTACAATGAAGTAATTTATGCACGTATAACATTTGTTTGATTGGTTCTTGATTGTGTAGAAGGATTGTTTAGGTTATAAATTTTATTTGGTTTTGTTATTGTGGTAGAATATAGCAACCGGACCGAATAATGATAGCGTTTTTTACTTACAAGCTCAACATTGCACTAGCAATAATGATTTGATGGATGTACATGTTGATATAATTATTCTTTCATTTTGCAATATGTTAATAAATGGCATAATATCTTGAATTTTGTTTTAATTTTCGATAGGACGTTGAGCCATATGGATTCGTTGACCATTCTTCGACCTTAAAGCTTGTCACGTAAGCATATCTTAGTGTGTTGGAACTTTTAGATAAGGTCGGATTCGGTGTTATTCATAAGTTGGGATACACACAGCTTGATCGTAATCATCTGACAACGTTGATTGATAGATGAAGACCTGAGATATCTACATTTCATCTCAGAGTAGGTGAGATGACCATCACATTAAAATATGTAGCTGTGTTGCTTGGATTGCCGATTAATGGTGATCCTATTCTAAAACCGAATTTCCCACATAATAATATGGATTTGTGCGAGAACTTGCTTGGCCTGTCTCCTCCAGAAGACGTAAGATGGAGGAATGAATCGATAGTGGCCACTTGGTTTACGGAGCAGTTGGCTGATGATATATTTCCCACCGTACCTCACCAGTGCAGACACCCAGTGCTCCCGCGCTATTATTTTGCACATCATCACTCAACGACTTTTTTGAGATCGATCGAAGACTCGAATGGCCCTTCAATGGCTCACATTGTTAGAAGACTTCAATTTTTGTCGGCAGTATTCATGGGGCAGTGCGGTGCTAGCTTTCACTTATACAGAACTTATTAGAGTGGCGTTGGTACAACGGTCTACCGATGATTGTGTGACTCTAGTTCAGTACGGTCATAGTTATTCATTAATTCATATTTGTACATGTCATAAAAATTAATGAAATACAACTTATACTCTTACAGCTGTGGTCTTGGACTTATCTTCTAGTCGGGCGTATAACTATGAGGTGACCAATAATCAACAATTCGAAACCATATGGATCAAGGTAAAATATTGTTGGTTGTACGGTTATATCAACTTATACACTTTAAACAATTTGTATAAATTTTTGCTATTTTAGGTGGATTGGACCAAAGAATACCAAAAAGACTCCAAGACGGAATTTGGCGTTATATTGAAATGAGTTTGATGTTCTGGAATGCAGTTACATGGACTTCATACACTGAGGCAGAGCTTGATGCTCTTCCGACTTTGTGCACTGAGGCGAGACAGTAAGGCGGGCAAGACTGATGATATTTTGGTTTGGAAATCTAGCATACGATCTTCCAGATAGAGTGATGAGGTAGTTTGGTCTTCGCCAATACTTATCGTATCCTGCTCCATATTATACTCTTTCATATAGTGAAGATGAGTTTGAAACGATGAAAGAGTTATGGAATAACCGCTTCTTAGCTGCAGAAGATGAGCATGAGATCACACTGACTGATGGGGAGTACAATAGTTGGTATTGGAATATCACTCGGTGTTATGTGTTAAGAAGATGAGAGGAAGTGCCTGAGCAAGATGTTGCTCCTTACACTCCTAGAGCTCCACTTGAACGAAATGTGTTATGTATTTAAATTTACAATTTTTAAGGTACCTGTAAAATCAATAGTGGTAAATGTTATATGCAGGCGATAGTATGTATTGTATGTTGGAAATAGTCGATGAGCTTGTGGAGGAGGTTCCTGAAAAAAGTAAGGCGAAATGCTTCTTGCTCAAACAAATTCTACGATCATGTTTGTCGAAGAACAAGATGTCAAGACCAATTCCACCTCCGCCTCCTCCTGCAGTGCCACTCCTTATTGAGGACGTTGCACCTGCCGCACCATTTGAGGACATTGCATCCGCCTCACCGGCCCCCGAACCTAAGAGAAAGTATCAAAGACGAAAGAAATGTATGGGTGAATGCTCTGGGGCAATAACTTCCCAACATACGCATTCGGTAGGACCGTCTCAACCCCCTATGGAAGGAATACAAGAGGAGGGCAGTGAAGAAGTTTGACCTGTAAAGGAGGAATTCATGCTGAAGCTAAGAAAATCGAAAAAGAAAATTCCTCGCGAACTAAAAAATTTAAGAGGGTAGTGTACTTTGGATTATCTTTAGTGGTGATTGTAGTGTTTTTCTGTTTGTAATGGAGATTAGGTTGAAATCTACTTTCGACTGTAGTATTGTTTTTTGTTGTACTTTATTTCGTAGTGAATATAGTTGTGATTCTTATGTAAGTGTTTACCGTGTAATTGTGTAGCATGTGTAATAGGGCTGTTGTTGCTACGCGGTGTGCAACTAGCAGAGCGGCATTTGAAATGCCACCCCTGTGCGGTATTTCAAATGCCGTCGATTGTGTAAGTAATAGAGCGGCATTTTAAATGCCGCTCTCGTTCAGCATTTGAAATGCCGCACAAAGGCACTATTTAATTTTCAGTTTATCTCAAATTGTAATTTATTTCAACAAGGAGTCTATAAGGTAAGTATGGCATTAATATCTATAAATTTCTTTCAAATTCTAAATTCTCTTACTTTGTAATCCCAAAATTCCTTCATCAAAAACCAAACTCTCTTTTTTGTGTTGTATAGTTTGCTTCTATTCATAGATTGATAATGGAAAATTGGGACATTGATGATGAAACAATGATGAAGATTTATGACGAATTTGAACAAAAGAAAGGTAATGGGATGGAAAGTGACAGCAACCTTGATATTGATTTTGTGCCGGAGACACACGTTGAAGAATTGCCACTGACTGTGTATAATGGAACATCAACAATAGATGTCGCGAATGAAAGACTAGAGCAACAATCACTACATGCACTTCTTTTAGGTGCCATTGGTCATCAAAATCTCAATCGTGCTAGTTCAAGCGCGCAACCTCCATGTGTACTTTGTTACTATGGAGATGAATATGATGTAATTGTTTGTAGAAACGTGAGGAATGTAGGGCGTCATTTTTACCGATGTGGTTGGTACAACGATCATAAGATATGGCCTCATCATGTTGACTGCCGCAATTTTTTAAGTGGCCTCATCATGATAACATAAACAATTATCTTTGAGTATATTCGATTACAACCGATCTAAAAATACAATCAGACTTAAATGAAAACATTACGTTGCCGAAGTGCACTTATTTTTCTTATGACCCACAACACCACATTTGATGCACCTATTTCCTTTAGGAGTCTGCATCTTGTCCATCATACCTTTAATTCTAGTAGAACATGGACGTCCTGGTTGCCTTTTAGCTATAAGAGGTAGGACCAACTGATTATCGCTTAAACTCCAATAGTTTTTATCGCGGACAGGATGAAACTCGAGGGTTTAAGTGGCCAAGTATTTCTCAGCTGAATACCATGTTGAAGCGAAGTCATGGTGGGATCTATTAGCTCCGTTGGAAACTGTTGAGCAAGTGGCCATAACATGTTACAAGGTAAGTGCCCTAATAGAGGTATATTGCACGTGCATGAGCAAGTGATACAATTGATCAGTACTTTGAATTTATCACCGAAATAGTGCACATCATGCCATTCTGCTTGACTAAAGCGAATTATTCTTGTACGTCTTGCTTCGTTAGATCCATCAGCAATCTTTGCTTCCCACTTCGGAGTAAGACCGGCTGTAAATTTTCCTACTGCTTCTCTTCTTTGAAAAAATTAATCAACCGACCTAAAAAGGGTGCGTGCAACCAAAGCTTTAACTGGTAAAGGCCGAGCTACTTTAAGTACACCGTTGAAACACAATGCCCAATTTTTCTCTTTCCCTCCCAAACTCTTTTCTATCCAGTTGTGTGCCCTGCTACTTGTAGTTTTGATTTCTTCTCAGATTTTTTTGTACTCGGCTTCCTCTACAGCAAATGCTGCAACATAAAAAAGGCATGTATGTCGTTTTTCCCTTACAAATGTGTACCGTCAATATATAACAATGGGTGGCAATGAACAAAACCTTCGATACAAGGGCCAAAGGCCCAAAAAGCTCGATCAAACACTCCATATTCATCCGTAGTAACGCGTTCAACGCTTCCTGGGTTCGTTCTACCAATTTAAGCAAAATATTGTCTTAGAATGGTATATGATTCTGCCCAATCACTATAAATCCTTTCCACTGCCTTACTCAAACCTCTCCAAGCCTTCATGTAACTAACTTTTATGAACAATTGTTCTTCCATCAATACTTGCACCGTCTCGGCTGTTATATTCAAATAGGCTTTCACAAAAGGTAAGATCCACTACAACAAAATGTACATATCATAGCATTTCAAAAATGCTATAAAAACCTTTAACAGCGTTTTTAACTACGCTGTATATTAACATGCCATTATAGGTCAGGCATATACCATAGCAAGACAGAAAATGCTATATAATCCACGTATCTACAGCGTTTTTTTGGTGTCATTAATACATTTTACAGAGCTTTCGTTGATGAGCAAAATTTCTTTTCTTAGCGTTCGTCTTCGTTAGAAATATATTCAATAGTGGTTATAATATGCTATGTTAACTTTTTTACAATGTTTTTTTCATTGCTGTGATTTCTTTTGTTGCTATGATATTTATTTACAACGTTTTTGGGAATGCAGGGTGCCATTTTATAGCGTTTCGAAAATGCTGTTAAAACTTTCTATAGCGTTTGATAAACGCTATGTAATATTTTTCTTAGCGATTTATAATCGCTATTAAATATTTTCATAGCATTTTATAGATGCTGTCATATTTTGCTCAGTTCCTAACCAATATATAGCAGGTTCCAATTCTATATGTAGCCACAATTTATGTATAACACAGTTTATATAAAGGGGCATTTCACTAGAAGGACAAAAGAAATTACTTTCAAGACCGAAATCAGCAGAATAATTACTTTTAAAGACAAGGTCAGCAGTCCAATTACTTTTAAGGACATAATTTTATAGGTTTCTAGGCCCTAGAAACTAATTATTTTGCGTTTTGTCCTTGAAAGTAATTATTTCAGTTGTGTGTCCTAGAAACTAATTCCTCTTGCTAAAAAGGCCTTTGTGGCTAATTTCCACTTATATAAACACATATTTCATAATAAACATATATTATATTAATCGCACATTTTATAATCAACAAGTTATGTTAATCACACATCTTACAACTAACATGAAACATTACATAATAAACATATGCAATATTCTTACATCAAAATATATACTAAGTTCATAATATTTCAATGTAGAACAAGCATCAACTAGTGACCAAAAGTAGTAAAACATACAAGCATACAAACCAAAATGCAGTTATGACATCAAAAGTAACTTCGAATCCATAACTTGCTGCGGTAGGATACTATTTTTTTCCATCAAATATTTGAGGACGAAGGCTCCATAAATTTCCAAATTCCAAGAGGACTATATGCTTGATCTTCACAATTACTAACAAGATCATATTTAATAAATGAGAAATACGAAGCTTGACCTTCGCCAGTACTAACAAGATCATATTTAAAAAATGAGAAATCTGACGTGTGGACGTGAGGAGGTTGGTATAATAGAGCACCAAGATCTGGGCCATCTACTATAGGACAAGAATTATTTAGCTTGGAAAAGGTAGTATTTTCACTCGAGTTTGTTGATGCTTTATTCAATGGATCTATGAGGGAAACATTTGGAGTGTCTAGTTCATTTTGGTCATCCAAAGCAGCAGGTGGTGATGATGAGCTACAGTTTACACAATTGCCTACATCAACTTGATCTTTACATGTAGGTTCTTCATGGTTTAAAGACACATAAGATAGAGGAACTTAAGCCATTAGACTATCATAGAATGAAGAGCCTGGTTGTGTAGCAGGAAAGCAATATGAACAATAAGCATTTTAACCGTAAATATGATTTAGTATATTTGGTGAAGGAAACAAATAAGATGTAATTTATTTTATCTTCATCATACCAACCTGCATTAATATGATTTGTTTATTGTTTTTGTCTATTTCTTCATCTTCTTGCATTATTAAACCAAGATATTCAAACTATCTTTCTTGTTAATCATCCGCTCTTCTACCTTAATTGTATTATTAACTCTAGTTTCCTTACTGAACTTGCATGCCACATACTCAGTTTGATTCCAATAGGTTTTTTAACCCTTTTGACTCTAATGTATTTCCTCATTTTTCTAACTTTTTTTTATTTTGAGGTAACAACTAGAATAGTATCATATGCAAACATCATATACCTTGATACATCCTTTTGATTTTTATTTTTTCCTTTTTTTCCTTCATTTTTTTTATCCCGGACCAATCACGTAGATATGAACTTAGAGTTGATCGTTGATGTAATCTTACTTTTACCGAAAACTCACTAGCCCCCCCGCACGTAAACCTTACTTCATCTTAGAGTTTTCATTGATATGTTGATTGATTGTTTAATTGATTTTCCAAAAAGTCAGCCATCTATCAGAAAACCAAGATGAGAATTAGGTGACGGGTTTTCAAAGCTTAATGACAAAATTAATCTTTTTGTTGGTTTCCGGAAATTTGGGGCTTTTGACACATCTCCCTATGATTTTATAGGCCTAGAATAGTTTTCCTCAGTTCTAAGAAAGCAATCATAGTGCTATATTGTAAATTCTAACCTTCCAGGTAGTAACTTGGCTATTTCTGCCCACTTGTTTCCGAGCACATCATGAGCATGAATTAGTGCTATCTCGTCCTCCTGAATCCAAGGCTTCTTGTTTATTGAAGGATTGAGATGATTATGCCACCTAAAGACACGTATAAGCAAATTGATAAAATTAAAATCGTCTAGTTCCAATTTGAAAAAAAGTTGAAGTAACATTAATGATGTTATAATCAGGATAATACTTTAGTTATATTTGTACATAGTTAATATAAGCAGTTCAATGTTGCCTGACAAATAATACTGATGATGTTTTGATTCAGTAAGCAAAGAAATAAATAGTACCAATAGGGTTTAGTTGGTTGATGTTCGGACCAAAGATCATGAGTTCGGTCTCCAAAACCGACACCTGTTGGCACTAGTTAATCATGTTAAAATAATTTAAGAAGTACATCAATTTGTTCAAATCTTCAGAGTGGTTAAATTTTCTTTACTGATTTGTTTACTAACTAACGCATTTATAAGTACAGTGTTGTAAATAAAAGAATAACAGCTCGGTAAATAGAACCAAGCATGTATAAAAACCTATGTTGCAAATAGACTCAATATGCAATTATACTAGTCAAGATTTGAAATTCTGTCTTTAGTTTCCATTTCGGTCAGTGGAAAATTCCAAATTTTCGGTCCCATTTCGAAAATTCCCCTTTGATTCAGGTTTCTAAATTCTAGTACAATTTTTCTAAATATGCTAAAAAATATGCAATATTAATACTAGACAAAATTTAAACAAATTATGTAAAATAAATTTATTGAAATGAACTTAAAATAAAATTATTAACCTTATTATTATTTAGTTATTAATCCAAATCATTAATCAAATTTATATAGCCATGTAAATTTATCTTATTATTCTCAGCCTAATTTAAAACCTAGACTAAAACATCCAAAGCTCCAAACGCTGCTGCTTCTCCTTCAATCCCACAAATGACGGATCTGGCCAAAAATATAACACATCACGGTCCGTTCCACACTGGAACCGGGACGAAATCTCCAGGATTCTGGAATTCCGGTTGGAAGCTTGAACCATAATATTAGTAGTTAAATTTTCTTTACAGTTTATATTTAACAAACAAAACAAAAAAATTTCCTTCTTTTTTCCTTTTTTTTCCAAATGAAAAGGCCTGTTTGGTATGGCTTCTTTAATTAGTTTTTCTAAATTGGCTTTCTAAACTGAAAGCAGGTTTTGAAAAATACAAATAGATTTTTGCAAAACCAGTACAAACTCTTATTTTTAACTACTGTCTATAGTTTAGAATGTATACTACAATATTTACATCCTTGCACTGGATATTGTTAGGATCAAAATAAAACATAAATATAACTCAATGTGCATGCATAGGCACACACGTGCTCACATGCACATGCGGGCATACACACATCTTTATCATCATTGCCATCATGAATAAACAAAGGAAAACTGAGATTAATGGATTGTGTGTTTCAGAAACTTGGATTTGGGGAGGAGATACTTAAATATCATATAATTTCATTTATTCTTTACTTGAAACCAAAAGATATTCCCAATAATATTGAGTGATGATTAACTTTAGACTCTACCAATAGTCCTTATAGTTATACCTGGTTTTCATCATATTAATTCCTTGACATGTAGGACAATATCACATAGTTATAGCTCAAAAGGAACTCGACGTTATAAAAGATGATTACTCATAGCTAAGGAGGCATTTGTATGCAGTAGTAAGAATTGAAGTTCTGTATGTATCAGTAATAAGTAAAAAAACAAGCTTAGCAAACAACGTTAAGTTTAGATGAATGGTGCTACCTCTCTCGACATTGTTTCCCAATGCGCCCTGGCAAATGTTTTGCAATTTTTAACCACTTCTCTGGTCCAAATTTATTTACCATTGCAATAAGAGCTTCGTCTTCCTGAACAGTAAATGAAACAAAACCCATTATAACAAAGAAACGTAACATATTACCAATGTACATCATGCAGTCTTATTTTAATTAGCATGCCTATTCTTTCATGCAAAATCATATTAAAATATGGGAAAATCTATATACCTCTTTAGACCAAGCTCCTTTAACTAGTTCAGGATTTAAAACCTTCTTCCATCTATGCAAGCACTGAGCATCAGTGCGACCTACCAATTGTGCAGCTGTGAAGTAGAAAATTGCAATACTCATGGTAAGCAAAAAATATAAACTTAATGAGCAATGTTACAGCAAGAGGATCCTCAAATCCAAAGTTATTGAAACTGTGCATGGTAACTTCTTCCTGTTGATATGCATATGTTCCCTATGTAACCACATAAAACAAGCTGTTAACACATAAAACAAATTGATACTACATATAAAGTACCTTTTTCAAAAAAAATACAAAATCGCAAATTAATATTATATATAGAAAATTAAACTAATGATTTTTTTGAAATAGTATTGTACCTACTTATAAACAAATTGATACTACATATAGCGGTAGTGCAGTACACAAATTTATTTGGGAGGTTCGTAGAGAAAATTAAGTAGGCACCTTGGATGATAATTAAGAAAACAAGCTTTTTAAAAACAAAAGATGCCCAAGATATTTTGGGTTCGAAGAGTTTTAATTTGCATCACTATGATGAGAAAAACCTCATTATTGATCGGTTTCATCGACAATGCTACACATGTAAAGACATAACTACAATATATTCACACAAGTGATGTTCTATATTCCATAGAACTGAAAACTATAGAGGCCAGTAACATAAAAACAAAGCAATCAAATGGGATGAATAAGTATATTTGTTTATTACAACAGAAAATTATTAAAACTATATAAATTTCCATTTATAGCATATGCAGAGTAATATTCAATTCAAAGCACTTCTAACCAAAAGCAAACATATTTGAGACAACTAAGGTTTGGTAATCTCTATAGGGAAGGTAAATGTGAAGCATAATAACATTATCCCTAATTGTCACTATAAGGAGTGCTGGCAGGGTCATGTGAAGACATGGTTCTATCGACTGCTAGAAAGACCAGGAGAAGAATTGAAGACTGAAGAAAGCACCCAATGTTTTCCAAAGACCAGTTATGCCTTGCTAAACCAGAAGTACAACATGAAAATTAGATATGGTACAATATTTGCTCTTGATGAACTAAAGATGGCTGGGGTCTAAAGAAACTGGGCATGAATTATGGAGTATTTGTCATGTTAAAAAACTATACATTTAACTTATATATTTCCCAAGTACCAGATATTACTAACTGCAAAAATAAACCATTCAGAAAAAGCACTAAAAAGTTGCACTGCAATATATTCTGTTTCTTCTTTGAATGCTTTCAATTCCAGATTACACATCGCCGAAATGAATGAAATATATAAATATGATAAATAAAGATTTAATGTTGTGCACATTGCAAGTTGAAAGGAGGGAAAATGCTACACATCTATTCAATAGATTGTCCTCGATGGGTTTCTTCATGTCAGTCTCCGCAGTATGAAGCATACAAGGCTTTCACATTGTTACTTTTCAGTAAGTTAGACGGAGAGGACTGGATTCCACCTACACGAGTTTGGGACTGCACAGATACTGTAAAAAGACTAAATAAGTATAGAAATGTAATAACCCGAATTTTTGGGCATCTGTTAATTGGAAATTAACAGATTTAAATTTATTAAAATATTTATTTGTAAATTGAACAAATGAAATTCTGAGATATATCTGGAAATATATATATGAATCTGAATTATAATAATGCTGAATTATAAATATGTGAATAAATATCTATTTGATAATCTCCTAATATAATTATTCGATTGGCAAGATTATTATTTTCAAGGTACATTTAAAAATTTTAGACACTAAAATAGTACCTATGCATATACTTATGAATTTAAAAAGTATTCTAGTTTAAAGTAAAATTTGGTAAAGGTACATGTATTTCTTTAAAAGGTTATACTTGAAATAAATGTAGTTTGTAAATATATAAAGATTGAAAACACACATGTATAAATATATTGCATAGATTTAAGTAATAAATAAATACATAAGGCATTAACAAAAATAATATATATATTGAAATTTAATATATATATAAACATTTTCTCATGAAAATGTACAAATGAAAAATAAGTAATTCATATACAAAGACAAATGTTAACTAATAAGTAAGCCTATTGACAAGTGTTAGGATTTTAAGATAGGAGATGAACAAATGTCATTTATTCCATTTTTATTTCTAAAATAATAGATAAAAAGAAAATGAAAATATAAAATATCTCTACCCTCCTTTTCTCATCTCTTTCATTCACAAAATAAATAAATAAAAAGAGAGAACCAAACCTGTACACAAAATCAGAAAAGAAGTAGAACCTGTAAACAAAAACAAAGGTGAAAATCAAGTTCAATTCATCTCAACAATCAAGATTTCAAATCAGATCAATTAAAATTCAAAATAGCAAGCAACCAACTATCAATCATCTTTACAGTTTGAAAACCTGAAGCAAATCAAATGATCAAAGCAGATTGAACTCAAAAATCAGATCAATTCAGGATCAAACATCAAGTAAATCGAACAAGCTTCAGATTTAGGCAAGACAGTCCAGATCAGAGTTATTTTCCTCTGTTCCCTGTTCAAGCTAAAGGTGAGTAAACAACTTTTAAAATCTATTACATCTTGATTAGCATGTGATAATCTTTGAAGTATGATGTGAAATATGCTTTGCATGATGGTGTAAATATGATTTCATGTATATATGAATGGTGATATGGGTGTGCATGTCTGGGAACAGATATATTTGCCTCTGATCTTGATTACAGATTTCAAAACCTATTCAAAATCTAAAATCTCTTCCTCTAATCCTTTTTAGGCTTTAAGATATAAACAAAATATGTTTGTAAAATCAAGATCTAAGTTTTAAAAATATTTTTGAGTAAAATTAGTTAGAGTTTTCGGGAAATTTGGGTTTACAGTAAAAATTTCAAAAGCATGTCAAAATTTGAACTCCATGATTTATTGTTTCAATTCCATAATCTAATTTGTTTCCGAAAACCATGATTTTTAAAAACAAAATCAAGAATTTAAGTTTAGTATTGATTGAGAATTCTTGGGTTGAACGGAATTCATGTTTGGAGTGAATTCTGGTGATTGGTGAGAAATGAGAGGTCGTGATCATGGCTGGAGGTAGTGTGAAGATTGTTGATCATGGGAAAAATAGTGGTAGAATTTCTCGATGGTCGTGGTGGCCGTAAAATGGTGATCTAGAGTTTGTGGAGCTGCTTTGTATGTCGAGGTAGTCGAGGCTCGTACGATGTCAATTGATCATCGGAGGTAATCGGACTAGAGGGGAACGACGTATCGGGGTGCGGCAAAGCTTGGGTCGAAGTTGCATAGTCATCGGTGATCGGTGGAGGTGATTCGAGGTGTTTTTCAGATGATCGTTTTGGGTTCCAGGCGCTCGAATTTGCTCGAGTTTGATTGGCTGCATCGTTCATCGATCTGGGTGGATAGAATTATCAGCATAGTCGTCGTGGATGTGTGGGTTATGGCGAGGTTGGTCGGAAGTGGTTGGTCCAGGGGTGCACGTGCACGCGTGTATGTACGATATTTGAAGGTTTTGGGTAATCGGGGAAGATGAAGTTTACTCGGGTCAGACTCGTAGTCGTTGAGGGTTTGACTCGAAGAAAGAAGGAAAGTGGTTGGCTCGAAGAGAACTCGGGTTTTCAGCTGTTTTGCTCGGGTTTTATTTTCAGGAACGTGAGTGCTTACTTGTTTCAGATTTAACTTAAAATCTTAAGTTAATAAATTAATGATAGTTAATTTCCAGAGTTTATTAAATAAGGTTTTAAATGATAATTCAGAAGTTAATTGATTTATCTTTTAAATTAATTAATTGATGGATAATTATGGATTAATTTAAATTAATTATTTAATGATTAAATAAATTAAGTAATTAAGGGCTATAAATTAATTAGAGATTAATTAATTATTAAGGATTAATTAATGTAAGAAATTAGAGATTAAACTCAAATGAAAATTTCTTAATGTAAGTAATTAAGGATTAATTTGACAAAGGTTAATTAATTTAATTTGTAATTAAAAGATTTATATAATTAGTTAAAAGAACAACTAATAAATGTAAGTAATTAAATGATCATTAATTGATAAGAGTAATTAAGGGTGGATAAATGTGAAGGGATAAAGAATAAGTAATTTATGTAATTAATTGAAGGTTAATTACTTAATGTAATTAACGAATAATTAATCAGAGATGATTAATTAAGATGGATAATTAAGGGATGATTTATTAATTGGTTTGAAATTAATTAACGTTAAGTATGCAAGATTTAAAGGTAATTAAAGTAATTAATTTAATTCATGTGTGGTTAATTAAATTGATTAGAAATGGTGTGGATGATTAATCTTGCTTATGGATGATTAAATTGTATTGAATACCTTTGATTGTTATTGACTCTGGCATGTACTTTGTAATGTTTGTGATATGAAATGTTTTTGTTTGAACTATGATAAATATGAGTTATTTATCTGTAATGAAATTGTTGTGGGAATATGACAGTCTGAAGTAAAATTGAATTGTTGAAATTTAACAACTTGTCTTAGGAAGATGATATTTAATTCGAAGAGACCGGAATCGGATATCAGCAATATCCGGAACCACTTCGATTAGAAATCTATAGTTCTTTATAGATTCGACATAGGCCAGTTTGGGATAATATGGACCATTTAAACTAAGTTGGATACTTAGATATTTTCATGAAAAATAAGTGTTGACTATATAAGTTGATTACTTATAGTAAAGTACGAGTTACCCGGGTTTTAAATAAGTTCTTTGGATTGAAACTTTATGTTAGATAAGTTTACTCACGCTGGTTTCCAGCCTGACCCGGGTGTTACTTTGATGTAATGCTCGGGTCAGACCGAGTATTACAGATTTCCAGGTAAGGACGTTCTGGAGCTCAGGAGGCGAGCTGAATGGCAGGAACGTATGGAGTTTACCGCTGTGTATTTGAGAGCTTATTGATAGTAGTCTGGGACAGGTTGATAACTGTCTAGTCTATTTGTGTATATGTTGTAACTCTGATGTATTGAATGTAAAGTAACAATTACAGCTTTTCTTTGTATAAATGCTATTATTTGTTATTATATTTAATCCGCTGCGAATGTGAGATGTTGAGTTTTCTTTCTTCTTTCCATTTTTCTTCTATCTCTTTCTTCTTTTCCTTAACAATTCGGAATTTTCGGAGTCGAAAATATCCGGGTTGTTACAAGAAACATTAACAATAATGTAAGAGCAAGACTTATTTTTGGGCTCCTTTCCATTTCTTTACGATGCTAAGCAATAGTGATGTGACTATGAATTGGAAGGAGAATGTTTATCTTTATTTATAGTGCTTACTGGACGGCAAATTATATCACAAACAAGGACATAATGTTATACGTCTCGTATGGAAGCAAATTCACATGATCGGAACTTCATATTAAACTGAAATTCTATTAAGCTCTGATATAGACTCTTTGGTCATACGTAATAAATAGATTGAAGCTGAAAAATAATATATATAAAAACTGATTTAATAAACTATATCTATGTTCTTATTTCTTTAGCCATACTGATGCAGTAGCGGATAACAAAAATGATGATACGGTGAAAGTTGCGATCGATGGAATATAAGATATCGAATGGCCCAAATCCGTTGATCCAAAGATGCCAGATTCTAGCTATCCCAAACACGTTGATCGTGCATGATACCGTGTTTAAAGATCTACGATTCTTCGTACGTTGATCTAGCGCACTAGATACCGTGAATCGGCTTCAGCAGTCGTTGAATCGAGCGCACTCGATTACCGAAAGTGGAGATAGAAGATCACACTCAACTACCAATTTAATGAAAGCACAAAGCTAACAAACAAAAGTTTTATTCAAAATCAACTAACTTTTACAAATGATACAACCCACCTATTTATAGGCTTACAACTCACACGGTTCAACATCGACAACACTTAGGTCGTGAACGACCTACGACCTAAAATAATGCGACCTAAAAAACCAGCGACTTACAACACAACGACATAAGAACAACACACGACTTACAATATTTACATCTCAACACATTACCAACCATCACGACTTACGACCTAACATATGAGCGACCTAAAAATGTAAGGCAGCGACTTAACTTCTCAGCGCATAAGGTCGAGCGACCTAAGGTGGATGCGGCTTAACCTTCAGCGACTTAAGAAATCAGTTTCTGGGATTCTTCACGCGACCTAAATCTCCCCGCGACCTAACTTAGGTCGTAACTCGTACGCGCGACCTATCGTAGGTCGTAGCTCGCGTGAAAAAGAAAGCGGCATGTGAGAGTTAGGTCGCTCACGACCAAAACTTGACTTGTTTCCATTGCTATGTCGTAGCTCGCTTGAATGACCTATCACGTTATCTCGCACGAGTGTCTTTCTGCTTAGCCCGTTAACTCGCCAACGACCTTCGTTATGTCGCGAGTCTCCACTAGGTCGCATCCGACCTAAAACATGTTGCTTGTTAGCTCGCAAACAATCTTCGCTAGGTCGTAATTCCTTATCATGCGACTCATTAGGTCGCTCTTGACTCAAGAACTAGTTAGGTCGCTCGCGACCTAACACTTCATCAATCTGGGTCTCATTCTGGGCTGCATCATCCTCCATTGGTTGGGAAAAATTCGTCCTCGAATTTGCGCCCTCCTCTTCCACACAAGCTCATCCCCATGATACGGTATAAGATTTTTAACATTAAACACGCCAGAAGTGTACACATCCTCCGGCAGCTTCAACTATTAAGCGTTTTCATTGATTCGTTTCACAATCATTACAGGACCAATCTTTCGAGCTTTTAGTTTATTGTATGTACCTACTGGAAAACGATCTTTCTTTAGTATAGCATATACTAAATCTCCTTTATTAAATTCAACACTTCTTCGTTTCAAATCCGCAGATTGTTTATACTTTTCATTTGCTTTCTCCAATCGTTCCTGAACGATTTTATGACATTCTGCCAATCCATCAACAAAATCAACAGCCCGTTTAACTGTTCCCTTTGGTTGTGGTACTATCGTCAAATCCAACGGCCCCTTTGGTAAGCTTGAATATACAATCTGAAATGGACTGAAACCCGTACTACGGTTTATGGCATGATTATGAGCAAACTCTGCTTGACATAACTTCATATCCCAACTCTTCAGATTATCCTTCACCAGACACCGCAACAAATTTCCCAAAGATCTGTTAACAACTTCAGTTTGACCATCGGACTGCGGATGGTAAGCACTACTGAAATTTAGCTTTGTTCCCACCATCGTCCACAAACTCAGCCAAAAATGACTAAGAAATCTAGTATCCCGATAAGAAACAATGGATTCTGGTAAACCGTGTAAGCGATACACCTCTTTAAAGAATAACTCGGCAACAAGGACGGCATCAGCTGTCTTCTTACAAGCGATAAAATGTGCCATCTTCGAAAACCTGTCCACTACAACATATATCGAATCATTTCCCCTCTAAGTTCTCGGTAATCCCAAAACAAAATCCATACTGATATCAACCCATGGTCTAATCGGCACGGGTAACGGCATATACAATCCCGCATTCGTCGCTGTTCCCTTGGAAACTTGGCAAATATGACATCTCTCCACAAACTTTCCAACTTCTCGCTTCATCGAGGGCCAATAGTAAGACTGAGAAATCAATTGTAAAGTTCGATCTCTGCCCACATGTCCTTCCTCATGTAATTCCTTTACAATCTTCATACGTAAGCTGCATTCCGGTATGCACAACCGATTCCCTTTAAAAAGAAATCCATCCACCAACACATAATCAACAGTCTTTCCTTCATTGACTTCATCCATGATTTTAGCAAAGTAAGGATCATCAACAAACAAATCTGGCAACACGTCAAACCCTGTCACCTCTACCTTCATTGTAGTCAACACATGATTCCTTCGACTTAATGCATCTGCCACTCGATTCGTAATTCCCGACTTATGCTTCACCACAAATGTGAATTGTTGTAAGTATGCAATCCACGAAGCATGCCTAGCTGCAATCTTGTCCTGTCCCTGCATATGCTTCAACGCCTCATGATTAGTATATAAAACAAATTCTTTATGAAACAAGTAATGTCTCTAATGTTTCACAGCTTGCACGATAGCATAAAATTCCACATCGTAAGTATTATATCTTATCTTTGCTCCTGATAACTTCTCACTGAAATATGCAATAGGGCGTCCCTTCTGACTTAACACCCCTCCAATTCCAACCTTTGATGCATCAGTATGTAATTCAAACAACAACTGAAAATCCGACAACACTAGAATCGCTGTTGTCGTCAATAGTTCCTTGATTCTCTCAAAGGCAAATCCTGCTTCCTCCGACCATGAAAATTGCTTCCCTTTCATACAATCAGTAACTGGTGCCATCACGCTACTGAAGTGTGGAATGAACCTTCGGTAGAATGACGCCAAACCATGAAAGCTTCTAACTTCTGTACTCGTCCTGGGTTGTGGCCAATTTCTGATTGCTTCAACTTTATTCTGATCCACCTGTATACCTCCATCCGAAATAACATATCCCAAAAATAAAACACTATGCGTCATGAACACGCATTTCTTCGTTGCAGCATAAAATTGTTCCTGTCGCAGTATCATCAATACTTCTCTCAGATGTTGCAAGTGTTCTTCTGAGCTTCTACTATATATTAATATATCATCAAAATACACCACCACGAACTTCCCAATGAATGGTCTAAAGACTTGATTCATCACCCGCATAAATGTACTTGGTGCATTTGAAAGACCAAACGGCATGACCAGCCATTCATATAATCCTTCTCTCGTCTTGAATGTTGTCTTCCACTCATCCCCTGGTCTTATACGAATTTGATGATAACCACTTTTCAAATCAATCTTCGAAAATATAGTAGCCCCGCTCAAATGATCCAACAAATCATCAAGTCTCGGCATTGGAAATCTGTATCTCACGGTAATCTTATTCAGTGCTCGACTATCAGTGCACATCCTCCACGTTCCATCCTTCTTTGGTATTAACAAAGCTGGCACCGCACAAGGACTTAAACTTTCCTGCACACGCCCCTGCTCAAGCAACTCTTCCACTTTCCTTCTCAACTCCTCGTGTTCCTTTGGACTCATTCTGTAATGTGGTCTATGAGGTAACACAGCTCCTGGAACAAGATCAATTTGATGTTGAATGTCTCTCAACGGCGGTAACTCCGTTGGTAGCTCTTCAGGGAATACATCGTCAAACTCTCCCAGCACTGGTTTCACTTCTTCAGGAATCTCAACCACTTCATGGCTCTCACGTCCAATCAACAAGAATACTTCAGGCTCCTCTTCTACTTCCTTAACAAACTCCTTCAAAGATAACAAAGTTTTCAACTCTTCAATCTCCTCCAACTTGCTTTCTTCGTGTTGTCGTTTCTTAGGAATCAAAGTAATTTTTGTACCCTCAAACATGAAACTGTAACTGTTAGCACGTCCATCATGTTGCACAACCATATCATACTTCCATGGTCTCCCCAACAACAGATGGCATACATCCATGTCTACAACATCACACCAAATTTCATCTTTGTATTTCTTCCCAATTGAAAAATTAACACAAGCTCTACGTCCAACCTTCACCTCCCCACCTTTCCTTAACCAAGCTAACTTGTAAGGTTTCGGATGCTTCCCAGTCTTCAATGCTAACTTCTTCACAGCCTCTGTAGAGATAATGTTATCGCAGCTTCCCGCATCAATGAAAAATTTACAAACCCTTCCCAAGATAGTGCATGTTGACTGAAAGATGTTACTTCTCAACCAGCTAGTCTCTTCCTCTTGCTTTGGTGTTAAACAAGATCTCTTCATCGTCAATGAATACCCTTCATCTCCAGACACATTTTTTTCCTCCTCATCATGCAGTGAATTAGAACAATCAGCTTCTACCTCATCTTCCTCTGCCTCAGCAATCATCGTTCGCTTCTTTGGCTTCGTACATTCATTGCTTTTGTGACCAATCTCCATAAAATTGAAACATTTGATACCACTATTGATTCTGGTCTTAGCAACTTCATTAATGACCGGTTTTGCAACAGCCTTCGAAACATTCACATTGCTTGTGACGCCCACCTCTATACCCATGCTAACCAAGAACACTACGATGTAGTGCTGTCAACTAGCACGGAGAATAAGGCTGTTGAGGAGTGACCATCCATGTAATTTCTTATCACACGGTGGCTATAAATAATCTTCGGAAACAAACATAGAAATAAACATAACATAAATCAGTCATAGACATCCATATCACAAAGGCGGAAGAAGATATGAATATATAACTAACACATGAAAGTGTACATCAGAGTAGTGGTCAAAAAGATCCACAATAATACAAAAGAATAGCAACACGTGCTATACCAAAAGAATACAACTATGAGTCCATATCTCAAGTGTACACAACAAAAACTGCTAAACTAAATAGTTAGCCAAAAGTCAGAGTAGCAAATCCCGGGAGGAAGTTAAGCAGAAGCACATGTAACATCTCGGTCTGACCCGAGTATTATTTAAGAAAATAATAAACGGATCAGTCTAACTATAAATATCAGATGACATGATATAAAATAAAAGATATGGCATAAACATAAAATATCCATACTGACATACTACTATAAGTATGAAAATGAAGATCAACAGGAGATCAACCGATGAGAAATGATCAATATCACAAGAATCTTCTCAAAGATCCAAAGAGGGCATCATACCCTAAACTTGTACTCATAACAAGTCAATGACATAAAAATCCAGAAATCAAAACAAGAAATCCAGAAATCATAAAAAGAGAAAGAGGCCTATCACATGATGGTCCGAAGACCATGGGGAGCTACCCCATATGTGTGAGTCGAAATCACACAGATTGAGGTCTAGGCTAACCAAAAAGCAAAAAGGTATGTGTGAGTGGAATCACACAAGTGGTGTCTAGCCTAACCTCGCAAACAAAAAGGTATGTGTGGGTGGAATCACAAAAATGGTGTCTAGACTAACCTTGCGGACAAAGAGATATGTGTGAGTCAGAATCACACCAATGCGGTCTAGTCTAACCTTGCAAACAAAGAGACATCGCACAATTGCTAGTCAAAATCATAAAATGATCGTCATGATCAACGAGAAGTGTCAATTACACTAAGCTAGTAAATATAAAAGTTTAGCTTCATGTCCCATAACCACTTGCTTAACTTAAATATTTAAGAACAAACTGTAAATCTACACTAGCAAATTGTCACAAGAGGTTCAATCGAACAAGTCCAAGAATTAACCGACGAAGTGAACGCAAGTGTTTCATACCACTCATTTTACTAAGTCGTTTAAGTCGATTTCTCATCCGAGTGAAGTAAAGGCTTGTATATACTAGTAGATTGGAAATCGGTTTGATAAAACGAACTTTTGATATTTAAAATAGTGTTGAAATCGCTTTGATGAAAGAGTTTTTGATATTTATTACTAATATTGAAACCTTCATATCTTTAAAGTGACAAGTCACAAAACGATTGTTGAAACAAATCGAATCACATAAATTCACGTTCGAAGACGTGAGTAAAGTCCAAAGAAATCAATCCCAAAACCATCAAAGTAGGAATTTCTGTTGAATGTTTTTCAGATAAGATCCCCTACGAAGAGGGGTACGGCGAGCGACTTAAGGTCCAACGACCTATGACTTAACAGAGTCGAGCGACCTAACTGCACACGACCTAAAGACACGCGACCTAAAACTCGCGACCTAAAGACGCGCGACCTAAAGACACGCGACCTAAAACTCGCGACCTAAAGAAGGGTGCGCGACCTAACTGGATCACGACCTAAGGAGGGTGCGCGACCTAACTGGTTCGCGACCTAAGGATGGTGCGCGACCTAACTGGTATGCGACCTAAGGAGGGTGCGTGACCTAACTGGTTCGCGACGTAAGGATTTACATGCGAGCGACCTAAAGTGTCGAGCGACCTACGACTTAAGGCCAGCGCGACCTAAAGTTTTAACTCGCGAGCGACCTAAAATTATAAAGGCCAAACGACCTAAGGCTTAACTCGCGAACGACCTACGGCTTAAGGCTTAACTCGCGAACGACCTAACACTGCGTGACTTTTCAACGCGAACGAGCTACAGTTAGGAATCATTCCCAACAGTCCAATGACAATTATAGGCAAGATGTGAGATCAAAAATCTCACCTTTTCCACGAAATTGATGAAGATGGAGATTGAAAGTAAGGAGAAACAATCCAAAGCTTGAATCCACTATCTTCTACTTGAATTTGGAGTTGAATCTCGGATTTGAAATAGAATTTGAGTTTGGAGTTTTAATTTCTCTTTCCCACCACCATTTTTGACAAAGCTTGAAGTGTTTGATAAAGTGAGGAAGAGGGTTGGGCTGAATTAAGAAGATGCAGTCCAAACCAAAGTCAAAGGCGGGAAAAAGTGACGAAATTTCCACTTACTCCAAACATGTCGAAGTGTATACTCAAAAAGATCGCAAACGTCATTTTGAACTCAATGGGAGTGATCTCGAGTCCTAATTTGACTGTATGCAAAAAGTAGTTTTTTGGACTAACATCCGGTGTGTGTAGAGCTTTCTGATGTGCTTCAGCGATAGATCTTGGATCAAACATATTCACCATATGTTAACGCTAAAAAGTGAACGCTAACACCCGGTGTGTGTAGTAGAATTGTGAAAGCACCACCCGTGTGACGGGAATAAGAAGTAAGCAGTAAAATAGCGGAAAGCAGTAAAAGACAGCAGTTTATAGTGGTTTGGCTTGAGATCGAGCCTACGTCCACTTTGAATCTCTTTATTACTGAATCTGGTTACAAGACGATACAATACTCTTATGAAAACAATACATTTTGATCACAAAGACAATCTCGACTACTAGCTCAAACTTTGATGATGAAATTTGATGAATCCGTGTTGGATGTAGGAAATTCCTCTTGAAGCTTGTTGTAGTGTCTCGAATGTTTGAAGATCTTCAATTGTTGAATGAGTTGAGAGTTCGGCAGAGTAACGACGCTTCAAGAAATGATCGGCCAAAAGTCCCTTCCTTGTTGGATTTTGGGGGGTATTTATAGGACTAGTTCTGAGCGGAATTGAGCCTCCAAGTCTTAGGTCGCGTACGACCTTAGTTAGGTCGTAGGTCGTGAGCGACCTAAGATAGGTCGTGGTCCATTTGGGACTTAGGAAGTGTAGCTTGAAAGAGTTGCATTCAGTCTTATCTGAACAAGTGGTAGGTCGTGAACGACCTAAGGTAGGTCATGAACGACCTATGGTAAGTCACGCTCCTTTCTTTGCCTTTAGCTCGTCAGGTTGTTAAGTCGCTGGATCACTTCAGGCGTTAGGTCGTAAACATCTCTAGGTTGTTAGCTCGCGAAACCTTTAGCAGTTAGGTCGCGAAGTCTCTTAGGTCGCAAGCTTTCTTATGTCGCAACATTCTTTAGGTCGCAAGCTCTCTTAGGTCGTAAGCTCTCTTAGGTCGCAAGCTCTCTTAGGTCGCAAGCTTTCTTAGGTCGCAACATTCTTTAGGTCGCAAGCTTTCTTAGGTCGCAACATTCTTTAGGTCGTAAGCTCTCTTATGTCGCAACATTCTTTAGGTCGCAAGCTCTCTTAGGTCGCAAGCTCTCTTAGGTCGCAAGCTTTCTTAGGCCGCAACATTCTTTAGGTCGCAAGCTTTCTTAGGTCGCAACATTCTTTAGGTCGCAAGCTCTCTTAGGTCGCAGAGTCTCTTAGGTCGCAGAGTCTTGAGTTGCAAAGCTTTAGGTCGCTACGAAATCATGAGTTAACATTTGCCCCTCGAAGCATATGCCTATGCTATAGGTCGTGTGCTTCGACTTAACCTCGCTAGGTCGTGAATGACCTAAAGCTTGTGCTAACCCGTACGCATGTTCGCCTTCTTCCCTCAGCCTCATATAAATAAGTTAGGTCGCTCCTTCCTCCCCACCTTACTGCTCTGAAATTCCATTGCCATTGGTGAATTTTTGATTTTTCGAAGGAGAATTCAATCCAACTAACCATCGATTCATTCCTATCAGCATATCACGTAAGTAGATCAATCTCTACTCACCCATAATCACTGCTCGATCACGAATCCTCGTTTCCCGACCTAAGTTTTATTTCATGCGCCATGCTTTATTCTCTGAATGGTGGTTTCGATCGATTTTTGTTTGTTGTTTGACACGTTGTGGTGATTCATGATCATATGGAAATTTTCACTATGGATCGGCGGGATTTGCAATCGATTTGCTGGTTGATTTGGTGGTATGTTGAGATGGAATGAAGGGGATGACGAATTCTTTTGCAATGGCGGTATTGGGCTATTGGATCCAGTAAGGTGTTGCTTGGAGAGGAAGCCAGCGACCTACCAGATCTGGACCTAAGCCTTGCGATCTAAGAATATCCGCGACTTAAACAATACCGAACAACCTTTTCCACGACCTAGAGAGTTTACGACCTATGCCAAGTTGTGAGCGACCTAGGACTTAGAGAAGATTGCACTGCCTTGATCCACTTAGTTGCATTGCGACCTAAAGACGCCTTGACCTATGATAGGTCGCTGAACGACCTAGCACTTGAAACGACCTAGCACTCGAAACGATTTTGCACAGTCCTGGACACTTTTAATTTGAACAGCACGACCTAAAATGCTGCGACTTATGTTAGGTCATGAGCGACCTAACACTTGGAAATTTGAGCAGAATTTGACTGAATCTTTGAATTTGAACTGTGTTGTATTTCTTTTCAAATTGTCTTGACTTTAATGCTAACAACTTGTTTAAAAACAACATTTGCAGAAAACCGGGACAAATATACTGCCATTGACTGCCCACATCGCATGACAGATTAGTTGATAATGAATAATTAACTTAAATGAGTTCTGTAAGTGAAATGCTGTGAAGTGACAAATTGTATTGAAACAAAACTGAAATAATCAACCTAAGCTGACTTGTCTGCATCAACACAACATTGTATTTGATCTTGAAATAACAAGCCTCAAAATTTTATAATCGACAAGTGTCAACTATATCCATTTCAAATATACTTGCTTGTTATCATTTTAGTTCTGCACAACACTTCACACTTTGTAGGAAACGTGCACCTTCATTTTTAAATATCCAGTTGATTGTGTAGAATGACATTTCAACAAGAAGATTCAGGACCAGTAGGAGAAGCTTTCCCGATAGCCAACCCACTGATCGATCCTCCGGAGAGAACTCCGACTACTCTGAGCCACAAAGTTTTTAGACAACTATGCACTCAATTCGGTATTGCCGAATCGGACGCTATACTTCCTGGAGCAAGCGACACAGCTAACAGGCCACCTCTTGGTTTTGTCGCAGTGAACCGCTAGATGTGTTTAAGCGGAGCTATTCCGCCTTTCAACGAATTTCTTCGCGATCTCTTTCTTCGATTAGCTATCTCGCCCTTCCAGCTACACCCCAACGGTTACGCTGTTCTGATGGGGTTATGTGTTCTGTTCAGGAGGACGCTTGACCGTCTCCCGAGCTTTGATGAAATTTGCTACTTATGCACTTTTTCAAAGAATAAAGACCATCCTTCAATCGTGCTCGTAAGAGGTGCAAGAAACCGAAAATTGATTTTGGATTTGCCCGAAAGTGCTCACGGGTTTCTGAGCCAATTTTTCTTTGTCCGATGTCCTCCAAGATTCTACGCTGTTTGGAGAATCGGAAGTAAGATTGTCTTTTGCCGTTCATCTCATGAGTTTTTCGAAACCCAAATTACTAAATGCTTAACTTCATTCTTTTTCTTCTTCCAGCACTTCCTCCTCCACTCAGAAACCCCAGCCTCAAGTCAGTCCTTGAAACCTTAAATGCTATGGCGGCGGAAGAAAGAAGCGCCAAATTTTTACTGAAAGACGAATTTTTGCATCAGTATGGACTCTTACACTCTTCCCGATCTACCCAGCCTTGTGAAGTCCCCAATTCTCCAGCAAAAACATCAGATGCCCTAGTCCATGCTGAAGGACTTTCACCGAAAGGACCTACCATTGAGACTTCATTGGTAAAGTGTTCTACTCCTACCGACATTGTGGGATCATCCAACAAATTAGCACTTTCTCCCATTATTGAAGAAGAAGAAACTTCTCAACATTTCGAGCAAGTTGATGATAAAGGAGTTGAGAAACAAAGCCCCACAAAACACGATGGTGACGATACCTTTGATGGGTTGAGTGATCTGATGATCACTTCACAGGAACTTTTCAAAGATGATATAACTAAAGCTACATCTCCTATGACTGAAGCGACATCTACTTTGCAGAAAACTTCGTCGGCTCAAAAATCAACTCCCACTTCTCAATCTGTTATTACTCCCCAACCAAAGAGTGGTTTGTAGTTTGACGCGCGTAGTTCGCACATCACACACACTTAGGATGCTTAGCACGTATACGCACTTTGCTTTTTCCAATTTGGAGATTTCTAAGACTTGTCTTTTCTCTTCAATTTCAGGTTCTACAATGGGGCAAAGTGGTTCATATTTCGACAACTTTCGGCGCTACGGAGGGCGTGATTCTTACGATTACGGACGATATCTCCCCACTCGCAAAGAATCTGACGAAGAGCGAGGAATTAGAAAAACTCAAGAGAGGCGAGCTTATGAGGAGCAGCAGAGAAGAAGGGACGGTGACTTCCATAAAAGAAAATATCCTGATGATAAAGGGAAAAGCCATGCTGCTGGAGACCCGAGTAAACGAGTTAGACTTGATGAAATGGACGCGTCTGCAATTTCTAGAAAAACTAATGCTCATATCTCTTCTAATACCCCGGCCGGCTCTCCTCCTTTAAAGAAATCCGACATCCAAGCGATCATCAACATGCCCCAGTATCAAGTTAAAGATGGCCCTCCAACACTTCAAAGCCGATTTCCGAATTGGTGCTTAAAAGGAGTGCGCTTTGATTTAAATCTAGTTCCGATCGATAAGCAAGCCATGCTCAGAAATCATGATGCAGTTAGGCTTGATATTGAGAGGATATCGCAATGGCAAAAGCTTGTTGATGAACTCCAAAGAGTCAACCATATGAATCTCGAGAACATGCTGACTCTGGAGAATGATAAGGCTGAATGGGATAAATGGTGCAAGCAGCATGACGCGGAGATGACGAGCATCGCGGATGACAACGCAAGGCTTGAATCTGAAGTCAAGCGAATTAAAGAAGATCTCGCCTCTTCTTCTGCATCGCATACTCAAAAAGAAGAAGTCTTCCAAAAGCAAGTGCGAGATGCACATGCTGCGCAAAGGGATGCCGAGATGAAGCTTGCAGCCGAGCAGCACATTACTGAGAAATACCGCAAAGAAAATGCTGAGCTGCGGGGTACAACTATTTCCCAAAACGCGGAGATTGAGATGTTAAAAGCTCGACTTCTTAAAGTTGAGAAAGAGCGCGACGATGCAGTTGCTGGACAGGTTGCAGCTGAAGAATCCCATAAAGCAACTAAAGCCATTGTTGACTCTACTCTATTCGAATTTTACATCCACAGCGTTTTAGGGCGTGGTAGTCTCTCATTCTTGGGACCAAAATATGAGACTACCTTAGCCGAAGTGTGGGAAGCAATAATGGACATGTTCGGAGGTGATGGATATTCCGAGGCGGATCTTGAAGCGACTTATCTGGATGATGAGGCGCACGCCGCCCTTGCCAGGGGAAAAGAGCAGCTTGCTAGGGAGCGAGCCGAAGCAGCAGGAGGAGAATGTTTAGAAAAAGTGATTGTAACTGACTCTGCTCATCCTTCGGCTTCGGTCGATCCTGAAAACATTGGCTCTAGTTCCCATTCTCCACCTCCCGCAAATGCCGAACTTAAAACCACAGCTATTGAGCCTTCCACTGCTCAGGACGAGGAAAAGACTCGAGATGACATTGAAGCTGAGCAATTTGAAATTAACCTGATCAAACCAGCTTCTCCAGGTTACTTCGATGTTGATCCAAGTCTAGCAGACTACTTATTTGCTTCAACCGAGTTTGATGAATTTCTCAATTGTTACTTAAGTGTCAATGAATCAACATCTTTACTTTTTCCGGAGAGTACTGATTTTGACTTCTTTTCTCTATAGCGGAAGCACCAAACACTGCACAAACTTCCACTCCTCTAGTTGCCGTTCCTCCACCTTCCCAAGTTACCCCTCCTTCTACTTCTCAGCCGGGATCACAGGCAGAGAAAATTGAAGCTCTTCAAGACCTGGATGATCCGGTCGCTTCGCAAGAGCAGAAGGCGGAGAATCTTGATGACACTGAGAAGACCCCAGAGCAGTCTCTTGATGATGACACAAAGCTTTCTACACTGCTCGCTACTCCGGGGAGCGAATCTTCTTCAAAGCGGAAGGGGAAGCGTGTCATGAAGAAGAAGACAAAAAGTATTTCCACTGAAGAAGATAAAGCAGAGGAAGATCCGGCTCCCCTTTCTCCTCCTCCCTCTCCGACCCGTCCACGCCGGATTTTGAAACTAATTATCAAACCAGGCTATGGTACTAAGGGCAGCAAAAAGAAGGAGTGACAAGCTAGGCTCTTCTTTTCTTATTTCGCCTTTTGCATGTATCGACCGGAGATTGTGCGGGTACCGGTCCCCGCTTCTTTTTGTAATCTGCATAAAAAAGTTTTCATAGTATTGAATAAAATAGCTATTTTACTTGCACAAATTCTTGTGTATGTGAGAATGCATCTGTTTCTCATTTTTAGTGTAGAATAAACGATTCTTTTTACTTGCACAAACTTTTTGTCTGTGTTTGAGAATGCATTTATTCCACATCTACTTTTCATGATATTGTAATGAACTTGCGGTATGTTGCTTGCATATTACTTTTATTAATGTAACCGAATTGTATAGTGTTGCCCCCATACCACAAGTGCATTGCAACATTTCTAATTTTTAAAAGAGTGATACTCTTATTTCAGAGAATAACTATTCCACTTTTAAGGGAAGAATCATTCTGCTTTTAATAGATCATATGTCATTTTTCGGAGAAATTTTTACTTTCTCTTTCTTTCTTGAAGAGCACTTCAACTTTCAGAGATGATCACTTTTATTTGTTAAAAAGTGGATTTTCCTACACAGTGAAATGAGCTTCTGAAGAAGGTTTTGATTTTGTGCCCTAGTAAAGGGCTTATTTTTGGTACTTTGAGCATAGTGAAGTATGCCTCCGAAGATGTCTTTTTGTAGCATTTCAACTTTTTAGGAAGAACCTTTTTGAGATGAATGAGTTAACCTTCCTTTGAGAGTTGGAATGTGCTTCCGGAGAAGGCTTTTTTGTTTGAGCATTCTATTTTGGGACATGCCTCCGGAGAGGGCTCCTCTTAAAGAGTTGTGCCTCCGAAGAGGGCTTGTGCCTCCGGAGAGGGCTTGCGGTGCCTCGGGAGAGGGATTTTGCCTCCGAAGAGGGCATGTGCCTCCGAAGAGGGCTTGTGGTGCCTCGGGAGAGGGCTTTTGCCTCCGAAGAGGGCATGTGCCACCGAAGAGGGCTTCTGGTGCCTCGGGAGAGGGCTTTTGCCTCCGAAGAGGGCATGTGCCTCCGAAGAGGGCTTGTGGTGCCTCGGGAGAGGGCTTTTGCCTCCGAAGAGGGCATGTGCCTCTGAAGAGGGCTTGTGACTCCGAAGATGGCTTGTGCCTCCGAAGAGGGCTTTTTGATTGCCTGGAAGTTACTTTCTCATGGTTGGATGGATCCACGGGGCGGACGCAAGTTGTTTGATTGAATGTTCGTTTGCACAAACGATTGCAATCAATTAACAAGGGCCCTGTTCCTTCAGCTTGGGAAGGTGCCCCTCCAGTGGTTCCACCAATCTTTTTTGATTGAGAGAAGCACTTTCATTTTTTGGCGTGCCTCGTTAGAGGGCTTTGTTGACCTTTGGGAAGGAGCATTGGTTGGTTGGTGTGCCAGGAAAGTTGCGTCTCAGGGGCAAGTAGATCCACGGGACGGACGCAAGCTGCCTGATCGGATGCATCACGATCAGTTAGCAAGGGCCCTGTTCCTTCTGCTTGGGAAGGTGTCCCTTTGGTGCTCTACCGGCCCTTTTATTGAGAGGAATACCTCCTTTTGGCTGCTTCTTTGTTTGCTTGGCCATGTTCTCTCATCATCTGCTCATTAGCGATCTTTTATTATCATTTCCAAGCGCATCTTCTTTCCTTTTGCAAGTAAATTGCCTTATCCGAAGAAGTAGACTTCACTGTTGAACGACTTCACGGGACAAACGCGAGTTACCTAGTTGGATGTCTGTTCACATCGACAATCACAACCAGTTAACGAAGGCTTGCCACAGTGGAGTCGCCAACTTTTTATGTGAAGTTCTTCTTGTATAGGATTTGAATTTGGAATTTTTGTCGCTTGGTATTTGCTTAATAGGTGATTTATAGAGGTCGCTTGGCTTTGTGACGAGCAAGCCTTGTTTTAATGTCCTGCAATTTTGAATCGACATTTTAGCAATACATTTAAAGTATTTATATATCGAAATGAAACATGCATTATGAAATAGTAAAGAACACAAGATTTATAGTGGTTCGGCCAAGAATCGGGCCTACATCCACTTTATAGCTTTAATTCATTTACACTGATTTATAATATCTTTCAATACAATTGATACATTCATCACTATTTTACAATTTTGAGCAAAGCTTTTTTCAAGTAAAATAAGGACGTAAGTGGTTACTGTTCCAGGCTCTTGGAATTGGATCTCCCTCAACAGTTATGAGTTTGAAAGTGCCATCAAGAAGTTTACTGCCTATGGCATATGGTCCTTCCCAGTTTGGCCCAAACACACCAGTTGCTGTCATGATTCTTTTCAAAACTAAGTCTCCGACCTCAAAGCTACGTTGGCGAACTTTAGAGTTGAAGTGCCTGGCTATCCTTTGCTGATAAGCTGAAACTCTGAGCCTAGCTTCTTCTCTTTTTTCATTAAGAAAATCAAGTGCTTCAAGTTACAGCTTTTCGTTTTCAGCTTTATTGAAATGAATTCTTCTGTGTGAAGGAGCTTCTACTTCCACTGGAATCATTGCTTCTAATCCATATGCCAGTGAAAATGAAGTGTGCCCAGTCGCAGTTTTGTGAGTAGTTCTGTATGCCCATAGTGCTAATGGAAGCTTATCGACCCAACCACCTTTTGCTTTTTCAAGTTGCTTTTTGATGGTTGACTTGATAATTTTGTTCACTGCTTCCACTTGCCCGTTTGCCTGCGGATGAGCCACTGCTGAGAAGCTTTTCCGAATTCTGAACTGTTTGCAAAAATCCTGGAATTCTTCACTTTCAAACTGAGTGTCGTTGTCTGTGATTATCTTCTGCGGCACACCATACCTACAAATGATATTTTAGTTATGAAATTTATCATCTTTTTAGAGGTAATGGTGGCCAAAGGTTCTGCTTCAGCCCACTTAGTGAAATAATCAACAGCAACAATAGCATATTTGATTCCCGATTTAACGATCGGTAACGGTCCAATCAAGTCTATTCCCCAAATGGCGAACGGCCATGGGCTGACCATTTGTGTGAGTTCGGTGGAAGGCGCTTTCGGGATTTTTGCAAATCTTTGCCATTTGTCGCACTTTCGGGAGTAAATGGCAGCATCTCGATTAATGTCAGGCCAGAAATACCCATATCGGAGAACTTTCTTGGCTAGAGTCTGACCAGCTGAATGATCTCCACATTCTCCTCCGTGTACCTCAGCTAGAATTGTCTTGGCTTCTTCCTTAGTTACACATCAGAGCAATGGCAATGAAAATCCCCGTCTGTATAATCGGCCATCTTGAATTATATATCTCGATGCTTTCCTCAATAGTTTTCGGCGTTCTTTAGAACTTTCTGGCAGGGAACCATTGAGTAGGTATTCTTTGATTGGAGTCATCCATGATTCATGCTCTTGAGACGCAGCCATAATCCAATCAACATCCATTTCATCAATGCTTGGAGCTGACAGAACTTCTACAGGAACTAATCCCAGTAATTGAGCTTCTCTAGAACTTGAGTATTTTGCTAGAGAATCCGCTTTCATGTTTTCTACCCGAGGAATATGACTTATCGTATAATGAATGAAATCTTCGAGAAGTTCACATGCCTTTGACAAGTATGCGGGTAGATTTCCACCTTTAGCCTGAAACTCTTTCTTTACCTGGAAAACAATAAGTTGAGAATCGCTGAAGATCTGTAACACTTTGATGTTTAGTTCCTTGGCAATTTTCAAACCAGCAATAAGAGCCTCATACTCCGCTTCATTGTTCGTTGAAGGAAATTCCAGTCTCAATGCATAACACAACGATCGTCCTTTGGGGGTTTCGAGCACTACCCCTGCCCCAGAACAGTAATCATTTCTCGATCCGTCAACATACAACTTCCACTGGATTGGAATGCCATCAGTTATTTCATTCTCACTATCACCTTTGTCAGTAGATTCTGCGATGAAATCTGCTAAAGCTTGTCCGTTGATTACTCTCCGGGGATGGTAAGTGATGTCATACTGGCTGAGTTCAATGTTCCATTTCAAAAGACGACCCGAAGTTTCCAGACGAAACATGACTTGCTTTAGAAGTTGATCAGTAAGAACCTTGATAGGATGAGCTTGAAAGTATGGTCTCAATTTCCTGGAAGCAATTAGCAAACAATAGGCGAGCTTTTCTATCTTCGAATAATTCATCTCTGCCCCAGTGAACCGTTTGCTGATATAATAAACTGGACGTTGTATTTTCATATCTTCTCGTACAAGTGCTGCACTGAGAGCATGAGATGAAATTTCTAGATAGATGAAAAGGTCTTCACCATCACTAGGCTTGGACAGAACTGGAGGCGTTTCCATATGACGAATTAGTTCATCGAAAGCATTCTGGCATTCGGGAGTCCATTCGAAATTTTTCTTTCCTTTTTTTAGAGCGTCAAAGAAGGGAATGCATTTGTCTGTGGCCTTGGAAATGAAGCGACTCAGAGCAGCGACTTTTCCATTAAGACTTTGCATTTCTTTCTTTGTTTTAGGGGCTTTGACCTCTCTTAAAGCTGTGATTTGAGTAGGATGGCCTCGATGCCCCTAGCGCTCACAATGAAACCCAAGAATTTCCCGGACTCTACTCCGAACGAACATTTCAATGGATTGAGCTTCATTCCGTACTTTCGAAGAATTGCAAACAGTTCCTCCAAGTGACCCATGTGATCTAGAGCTTTCTTTGACTTTACCAACATATCGTCAACATAAACTTCCATGGTTCTGCCAATCTGAGGTTTGAACATCGCATTGACGAGCCTTTGGTAGGTTGCCCCAGCATTTTTCAATCCAAAAGGCATAACTTTGTAGCAGTAGAGACCCACATCTGTGATAAAGCTTGTGTCTTCCTGATCCGGTTCATGCATCATAATCTGATTGTATCCGGAGTAAGCGTCCATAAATGATAAAAACTCATGCCCAGCTGTTCCATCCACCAATTGATCGATTCTGGGCAGTGGGAAGCAATCTTTGGGGCAAGCTTTGTTTAGATCCGAAAAATCGATGCATACTCTCCACTTTCCATTTGCCTTCTTAACCAGTACTGGATTTGAAACCCAATTTGAATAAGTGGAGTTTCTGATGAAGCCGTTTTCCATGAGTCGATCGACTTCTTCCTTTAGTGCTGTCGACCTTTCTGGGCCTTGGGTTCTTCTTTTCTGTTTCACTGGTGTGAATTTTGGATCGATATTCAGAGTATGTACAGCAATTTCCGGGGAGATCCCACACATATCAGCATGACACCAAGTGAACACATCCAGATTGGCTTTTAAGAATGATATCAGCGTGTTTTGAACTGCTATGCTCAGTTGTGAACCCACATTGAGTACTTTGCTTGGGTCTTTCGAGTCAACCGATATTGGTACCGTTACTTCCACGGGTACCACTCTATTCTCCCCTGTACTGGCTTTCCTGGGGTCCATTTCTTTCCTTGCATTGTTGTGTTCGCCAATACAGGGGCCACTCCGTAGCTGCTACAAGGTTGATTCTTTGATGCGGAGCGGAGCTGCCGCATCTTTTCCCATTTCTCTTTTCCTGGCCTCTCGGAGCTCTACAAGATAACATTCTCGCCCCGCGTTCTGATCTTCCTTAATGACAGCAACCCCGTTATCAGTGGGAAATTTCATTGTTAAGCACCACGAAGCGAGGACGGCCCTGAAAGCAGCAAGAGTAGGCCGACCCAAGAAAGCATTATAGGCGGAGAATCCATCGACAATTACAAAAGTTTGCTTTCGAACCAACTTTTTATGTCCTTCGCCCATTTCAACAAACAAGTCCACCGTTCCAATTGGCTGTTTCAGCTCTCCTGTAAATCCGGCGATCTTGTGTGAAGAAGCTTGTACATCTGTCATTGGAATTTTCATTTGGTCAAATGTCTTTTTAAACAGTTTGTTGCACGAGGCGCCACTATCAACCAGCACTCTTCTGACAATAGCCGGCCCAATACCGACAGAGACAACTAAAGGGTCCTCAGTAGGAGCTTCCACATCAATAGAATCCCTGGTTCTGAACATAATATCATCATGAAAAGTCTTCTGCTGCTTCAGAGGTGCAGCATCTTCCAGGATTAAGACACTTTCTTCAGCTGGGGCATACTTCAAGGCTCTAGCATACCTTTCCATCTCGCCCCAACTCTTGCCAACCGGATGAGGTCCTCCTGTGATCACATTGATAACAGGTCTTTCCTTTTCAGCAGGCCTCTCTCCCGAACCAGATGAATGAGCTGGAGGTAGTTGCCCTTGGTTAGATGAAGACGGGTCTTTTCTATTCCTTTTAACGTACTGCTGCAACTTATTCTCTCTTAACAATTCTTCAATCAGGCTTTTCAAGTGGCGGCACTCGTTGGTATCATGGCCCGTTTGGTTATGAAATTTGCAAAATCTTCCGCTTTGAGCAGCACTTTTTCCAACTTTTACTACCGGTGGTTTTGGAAATTCAACAGCATCCTTAGTGGCGATGAAAATATTCTCTAGTGTATCAGTCAGGGGGGTAAAATCCGAAGGCTTGAGGAAGCGAGGCTTTTGAGATCTTTCTGCTTCTTTCCACCATTACTCTCCCTCTTCTGATTTGCAGATTCTTTCTTGTTCTGAACTGTAGCATTATTTTCCACCACTGTTGTCACAACTTTAGCTGACACAGAGAGATTTTCTAGGCGCATGAACTCATCAGCCTTTTTGTAGAACTTTTCGAGCGAATTTGGTTCCTTCATTTTCAACCATTTTCCAAACTCGCTTGACTTGTCAGCAGCCCGCATTAAGTAGGTCAAGATCATTCGCGGTTCCGCGTTATCAACTTCTGCTAGGGCTAAATTAAAGCGATTCAGAAAGGATTTGATGGGCTCTCCAGGATTCTGTTCAAGACTTGAGAGAGACATTATATCCTTTGCTCTTGAAATGTACAATCTGAATTGTTCCTTGAATTTTCGGGTTAGATCAGAAAATTGGTCAATAGATCGCACAGGAAGCTTGGTAAACCAAAGTAATGCCACTCCTTCTAAGTATACCGGGAAATATCGGCATTTGATCTCATCAGTCGCTCTGGTGCCAGTCATGTGCCAATCATATTTGTATAGGAATTGATTTGGATCACTCGTTCCTCGATAAGGAGGAATGGTAGGAGGAACGAATTTTCTGGGAAACTCAGCCTTTAGGATCCTTTCAGTAAATGGAGTTTTACTCGGAGCGAATCCCCAATCATTCTCATCTTTGTTTCTCTGCATGCTTTCTTTCATTATCTGCCGGATCATGCCGGAGAGATACTCCTCATTGTTCAGTGACTTTGCAGAATAGGCTTCGTCCATTTTCTCATAAGTTTGTCCGGGCAAATGTTCAGGGAGAGCTGGCGATGGCCTGGATCCTTCAGCTTGGGGAGGTGCCCCTTCAGTGGCACCAGATCTGTTCTGAGGAATATTTCTCCCTTCGGAGTTTGGAGCAGCATCAGCAAAGTTTTCTTCATTATTCGTTGGTCTTTGATTAGCCCCGAGCAGAGCATTCAATTTTTCCATCATCAGATTATTCTGAGTTTCAATCTGCTGGTACAGTCAGATACAACAGCATCCAACTCTTCTCGCGTCACCCCGACGCTTGGAGCTGCCTGATTTGGAGAGAGAGAAGTGGCAGTATTGTCGCGGTCATCATTAGTTCTGACAGGATTACGTTTCCTTCCAGGAGCCATTATGTCTGATAGACTTCTGGTTTTGTAGGAAATTCTTTCAACAAACTTCCGTGAAGCAATGGTGAATGATCGCTTGAGTTGGGTTCTCAGTGAAAGCACCAAAATGTTAACGCTAAAAAGTGAACGCTAACATCCGGTATGTGTAGTAGAATTATGAAAGCACCACCCGTGTGACGGGAATAAAAAGTAAGCAGTAAAATAGCGGAAAAGCAGTAAAAGACAGCAGTTTATAGTGGTTCGGCTTGAGATCGAGCCTACGTCCACTTTGAATCTCTTTATTACTAAATCTGGTTACAAGACGATACAATACTCTTATGAAAACAATACAGTTTGATCACAAAGACAATCTCGACTACTAGCTCAAACTTTGATGATGAAATTTGATGAATCCGTGTTGGATGTAGGAAATTCCTCTCGAAGCTTGTTGTAGTGTCTCGAATGTCTGAAGATCTTCAATTGTTGAATGAGTTGAGAGTTCGGCAGAGTAACGACGCATCAAGAAATGATCGCCAAAAGTCCCTTCCTTGTTGGATTTTGGGGGGTATTTATAGGACTAGTTCTTAGCGGAATTGAGCCTCCAAGTCTTAGGTCGCGTACGACCTTAGTTAGGTCGTAGGTCGCGAGCGACCTAAGATAGGTCGTGGTCCATTTGGGACTTAGGAAGTGTAGCTTAAAAGAGTTGCATTCAGTCTTATCTGAACAAGTGGTAGGTCGTGAACGACCTAGGGTAGGTCATGAACGACCTATGGCAAGTCGCGCTCCTTTCTTTGCCTTTAGCTCGTCAGGTTGTTAAGTCGCTGGATCACTTCAGGCGTTAGGTCGTAAACATCTCTAGGTTGTTAGCTCGTGAAACCTTTAGCAGTTAGGTCGCGAAGTCTCTTAGGTCGCAAGCTTTCTTATGTCGCAACATTCTTTAGGTCGCAAGCTCTCTTAGGTCGCAAGCTTTCTTAGGTCGCAACATTCTTTAGGTCGCAAGCTTTCTTAGGTCGCAACATTCTTTAGGTCGCAAGCTCTCTTATGTCGCAACATTCTTTAGGTCGCAAGCTCTCTTAGGTCGTCACAACATTCTTTAGGTCGCAAGCTTTCTTAGGTCGCAACATTCTTTAGGTCGCAAGCTCTCTTAGGTCGCAAGCTCTCTTAGGTCGCAGAGTCTCTTAGGTCGCAGAGTCTTGAGTTGCAAAGCTTTAGGTCGCTACGAAATCATGAGTTAACACCATACCTTGTATCTGCATTCTCAACCCTCCAACAAATCTAGCTGTTAACTATTCCTCCGTCTCCATGATGTCGTTCCTCGCAATCAATTGATAGAATTCATCAGCATAATCATTAACAGTCTTTGTTCCTTGTCTCAAGTTCTGCAAACGTTGGTACATAAGAGATTGATAATTGTAAGGTAAGAATGTAGCTTTCATCAATTTATTCATCTTCTCCCAAGATTCAATCTTTGACTTTCCCATTCTCTCCCGTGTCAGTTTAGTTTGTTGCCACAATGCCATAGCTCTCCCTTTCAAACGAGTAGCAACTAACTTCACTCTTCGATGCTCAGGAACCTCCTTAAAGTCAAAAATCTCTTCAACATTAGACAACCAATCAAGGAATTCTTCAGCTTGCATACTGCCTTTGAATTCTGGAATTTCAGTTTTCATCCCTGATTCCCATCGACGATCATCCTCAACATCCCGATATGCATTTCGTCCTTGGTCTCGATCCCGATAATGATTATTGCTTCTATCACTCTCTTCATCATATTCACGTGTATTTCGATATCGATCTCGACCATCAACATCCCTTCGATCACGCATGTCTCTTCTACTGTGTCTTTCATCATCTCGATATGGCTCATACTCAAACTCTCGATGAGTTCTTCTTTCTTCATCTCTATACTCATGGTGATCTCTTCTCACCGAAACTGATGATTCTCTTCGACCTCGATCAGATTGTGGCGATACCCTTCTCGCTTCCGTAACCGATGGTGAAACTCTGTTTCCTCCATGGTTCGAGATTGGTGACCTTCTCCTTTGACCTTGGTTCATGTCCATCATCAACTTCTCTAATCTTCCAATACCTTCATCTAACTTCTCATTGAATTTGTTACTTATGCGTTGTTCCATTTGCTCGGCATCTTCCCTCTTGTACAAATCTTCAATATTTTGATGTCGATTAGCTCTCCCCGGCGGCATTGTTAAATGAAACAAACTTCAACTCTCGATGACAAATATGATGCACGACCTTCACTTGCTCTCGGCTCTAACCCCAAATACTTCACTTAGCTCGGCTTTGCTTGATGTAGCTCGGCTTCACTAACTCCTCAAACTTCTTCAATAAGAATTGGCTCCAAGACTCGGCTTAGCTATGATTGGCTAAGTTTAGCTCTGATACCAAATGATGCAGCAGCGGATAACAAAAATGATGATACGGTGAAAGTAGCGATCGATGGAATAGAAGATACCGAATGGCCCAAATCCGTTGATCCAAAGATGCCGGATTCTAGCTATCCCAAACACGTTGATCGCGCACGATACCGTGTTTAAAGATTTACGATTCTTCGTACGTTGATCTAGCGCACTAGATACCGTGAATCGGCTTCAGCAGTCGTTGAATCGAGCGCACTCGATTACTGAAAGTGGAGATAGAAGATCACACTCAACTACCAATTTAATGAAAGCACAAAGCTAACAAACAAAAGTTTTATTCAAAATCAACTAACTTTTACAAATGATACAACCCACCTATTTATAGGCTTACAACTCACACGGTTCAACATTGACAACACTTAGGTTGTGAACGACCTACGACCTAAAATAATGTGACCTAAAAAACCAGCGACTTACAACACAATGACATAAGAACAACACACGAATTACAATATTTACATCTCAACACATTACCAACCATCACGACTTACGACCTAACATATGAGCGACCTAAAAATGTAAGGCAGCGACTTAACTTCTCAGCGCATAAGGTCGAGCGACCTAAGGTGGATGCGGCTTAACCTTCAGCGACTTAAGAAATCAGTTTCTAGGATTCTTCACGCGACCTAAATCTCCCCGCGACCTAACTTAGGTCGTAACTCGTACGCACGACCTATCGTAGGTTGTAGCTCGCCTGAAAAAGAAAGCGGCATGTGAGAGTTAGGTCGCTCGCGACCTAAACTTGACTTGTTTACATTGCTATGTTGTAGCTCGCTTGAACGACCTATCACGTTATCTCGCGCGAGTGTCTTTCTGCTTAGCCCGTTAACTCGCCAGCGACCTTCGTTATGTCGCGAGTCTCCACTAGGTCGCATCCGTCCTAAAAGACGTTGCTTGTTAGCTCGCAAACAATCTTCGCTAGGTCGTAATTCCTTATCATGCGACTCGTTAGGTCGCTCTTGACTCAAGAACTTGTTAGGTCGCTCGCGACCTAACACTTCATCAATCTGGGTCTCATTCTGGGCTGCATCACATACTGTGTAAACTTGCATGATATTATTTTTCTTTTTAGTACATGGTTAGTTGGTGCTAATAGATTATCAGTTTACCCGTACTGTGGATTGTTGGAAACTTACATAATACTTTTATGATTAGACAAAATGTTGCAAGTAAACAGAACGCATCAATTCCTACAAACTTTTGGCTATTTCCGCACAAGCTTGTGTGCAATATTTTTAAAGCTAAAACGATAAACTTCTAGCTATTTTCCTTGCTATATTAACATCAAAAATTAAAAAATAAATATAGTTTATAGAGATTAAAAAAATTGATTTACTCAAGCATTAAGCAGGCATTGTACGTTACTTATAGGAATTTCGTAAGTAGATAGGAATCTATCCAAGTAATTTACAGATGGATAAGCAGTCAATGGTCCAAACTTGTTGTAACGACCCAGAATTTTGAACAAATTAAATTGAGAATATTTAATTTATTTTAAATATTTGAACGATGATTTAATTTGGATCCTCGATATTACTTTGAAATTGACAATTAAATTATAAAATTTAATCTGTTGAAAGTTGAATAAAAATGTTGTAACTTCTTGCTACGTTATCAGATTTCGACGAAACCAAATGCATTGGAATCGCCTCGATGTGTACTTCGCGATGCAACTGAATTGGATTGAATTGGGGTCAGTGAAAATTTTGAGTGAAATTAAACGCCCGTTTAATTTCATTCGAAATAAATCGCTACGAATTGCTATCGTAAAATCACGGTGAGATCTTCTCACTCAAAATGAAAGTGGATTTTCTTTTACAGTTATTGATTTGACTGATATGATTGACTGTTTGGATTTGTGATATTAGATATTTTAGGATATATCTATATATATAGCAATATATACATATTGGCATATGTATATATTGGATTGATTGATTTCCCGCCTCGTATAGCGGATGAGACCCTATTGCGCCGTTAGTAAGCGGATTTTTATAAAAACCTATATACCGCGATAATTCCGTACTGGAGCGGAATTGGTATTGTGCTAACATCTGTGGATGCAGGGAAACAGGTTGGAGGGATCCAACTGGATTCCTCAACTGTATTTACTTATTTACAGATATTTTGATATATTCTGTTATCATATGATGATATATGATATTTGACTGTTGTGATGGACTGATTGGTGTTGTTGCATCATCGGATTCAGTTTTGAAATGTAAAAATAACGACTTTTTCTTTAAAAAGGTTTTTAAAGTGATTTTTGAAAATATACGTTTTATGGAATTTTTGAATCGATTTATAAACGTAAAATTTTAAAGTTATAAAAGTTATAATTTTTAGTGAAATATAACCGAAGTGTCGTTTTTGAAATAAAAGTCGATTTATTTATAAAATGGTTTAAGTTGGGATTTTGAATAACTATAAACGATTTGTATAGAAAGATTTATAAAATTGATATGTTGTAAATCAAAATATTGGACTTATAAAACGAATTTTTATAAGTGTTAAAAAGAAGTATAAAAGGATTTCATAAGTGAATGAAATTAATAGATTTATAACGTGAAGTTATAAAGTGAATAGATGTTGTAGAATAAACAATTTATGAGTAATTTACTTATAAATTGGATTTTTGCACTTAATTGGGATATAAATAGAAATTGCTAAATGAAATGATTTCATAAGTTGAAATTGTTATGAAGTATAAATGTGATTTATAAACGTTGTTTATAAATCTGAAATCACTTATTTTGATAAGTAATTTTAGAAGTTAATAAAAGGAGAATTTTGTAAATCGAAGTTGTTAGAAAATATAAAGGTGAATTTATAAACGTTGTTTTATGAATTTGAAATCAATCAAATTTGATGAATGTAATATAGAAGTTATTAAGGGAATTTTATCCACGATTTTGGATAGTGGATAATCCTTGGAATAAAACGTGTAGAAAAGATTGAAATGTAATTATTGAAGTATATTCACGATTTTGGACAGTGAATATATTATTAAATAAAATGGATATGTTTCGGGAAAGCGATATTTGAAATGAAGTGATTGTTTTAAAAGATGTTTTAAAACGTGTGAATTACCGAAATCATAGATTTCAACATTTATTGTTGAAATAGACGTTTTCGAAAAAATAAGGAAATGATGGACTATAACACTGTTGTTATAGTAAATGATTTCCGAACGGAAATGTTTTTATGTAGTATTGGGATTTATATATCTATCTAATTTCGAATCCCCATACTAGTGATTTTGAGTCGTCGTAACGATGTTTTACGTAACATTCGTTTTGACTCAAATAAAATGTGTTGAAAGAATGATTTCCTTAAAGTATGAGTATGTACTTAATATTGATTTAAGTATATCGAATATTTTCAAATGTTGAAAATAAATGATTTGTGAAATACTTATTTTTAAATAAGTATGGAATTGCTTTTCCAATATGAAACGAAGGGTTTGAAACTTTATCTTTTAAAGATAATTTGGAAGGTGGATATTTGAAATTTGTTTTCAAACGGTTAAGTGTGGAAATTTTATATCTAGTAAAAGATATTTTGGAAGATAAAATAATTTGGAAAATTATTTGGAATCTGATGATGTTGCGCATCTTTATTGATAGTTAAATAACCGACTATCAATAATTACCTTTAGATAGGTATTTGTTGTGAATTGGATGAATTTGAATGCCACACTTATTTTTAAATATACGCTCACTATTCGGGTTAGCCGGGAAAGGACCATGGGGTCGTATAACCCATTCCGAATATGTGATACGTCGTTATGGATCGCATTTGCTATATTACAGCATGATAGGGGGTTCTCGCTTCGCAGTTTGGTGGCGAACGGGAGACTCTTACCCCTACATGTCCCTGAGAGGGATGGGTTGGTTAGGCAGATGCCATGACAGTCGAGAGGCTGGCCGTAAAAGTAAATGCGAGGTGCCAATGTAAGCCACGGTGGGACTGGGATGGTTGCAAAGCCTACCGGTGGCCGCTGTCTGTGGATCGTTATAAAATTATTTGTTGAAATAAAATCGTTGACTGATTAAAATTGATTTAAAATATTTAAAGGAAATTTGACCGTCACAATATTGTTTTAAATAGGGTAAATGAGATAATTTTGCCCAAAACTATTTTGTATAGAAAAGAAATGGTTTTCTATAAAGTACTATAGTATATGGTTGCATGGATGTTAGGAAGTAATAATAGTGAATTATCATCACTGAAATTGAATAAGAAATTGAAATCGTAACTCCAAAGTTAAGAAATAAATTCACATATAAATGAAATTTGAGAATGATAATTATAAATGTGAATTGTAATTTAAAACGAAATTCCAGAAAAGTTTTTGGAAATGTTTGAAAAGAATTTGAAAATTTTGGAGATTTGGAAAGTTTAAATCATTTTTGATTTGAAAATGAATTTCAAAGGTTTTGAAAAGTATTTTGGAGAAATAAAAGCTCTAAACTCTTGTCGGTCGCTGGAAAATAACTTCGGTAATGACTGCAGCATTATCGATGTTCATTTTCGGGTTTCCAAAAGAGAAATTGCTGCCAAATTGTTTTAAATGGAAGAGTTTGGAAAATTTGGGTTTTGTTTTGGAAATTCAAAGGATGATTTGAATTGTTTTCAAAAATGGTTTTGAAAAAGTTGGAAAAGACTCTGGAATACTATATATAAAAATATTTATGAAATATTGTAAGTTGATAAACTATACAAATTGAATTTTGATAGAATAAATTTAACTTAAAGATGAAGTTAAATGAATGTAAATACAAGCGAATCAATTTAATGAAAGTGAAATTAAATTTTGAAACTCATTTCGAATTTGTAAGCAAATGAATTGAATTGAATAATTGTAAATGGAAGATGAATTAAAATTCGTATGGAAATTGGAAATCCAGTTTAAAGATAAGCAGAATTAAAATAAATTGAATTGATATCAATTTGAATCAGTAATTGGACCTAATTTAAGATAGTGCAGTTGTAAATGACAGATAATTGATAAAATTCAATATTTCATAATTGAAAGTAAATTGAATCCAAATTTAGTTGAAATGGTAAACTAAATACAAATAAATGGGAAATGTAAAAAATTGAATGAGAATAGATATATAACTTCAACAGTGAAGTAAAAATGTATAAGCAGTTTATACTAGAAATTTTGTAATCAAATTTGCAAAATGGTTTGAATATATGCAACTAGATATTATGGCTAGTAGGGCATACAGGTGTTATAAAAGGAATTGGATTAGATTTCAAAGATAAAATTTGAATTGCTCGACAAAAGGTATGTATTTAAATTTCTATATGAGATTTGCTGATTTCTTGTCTAGCCGCTTGGCTTTTTCCTTTCTTTTTGAAATCTGAGAGTCCGTAGGGACGTTTTGTAGTCGTGCCATGTTAACCGCGCAAAGGAGACGCTGGCAAAATTTTTCGAAAATTTAGGGCGTTAGAAAATTTTTGAGAAATTTTGAAAGTTTAAAATTTGAATTTAAACTCGAATTTGAATTGAGAAGTTAAACAATGCTGTTGAAACTTATAATTGAAGTTGGAAATCTAGTTGAATTAATAACGAATCTTTAATAGAAGATTTGTTTTGAAAATTAGATAAAACTATTGAATTGTGAAAAATAGTAGACGAGTTAAGGACATTTTTTCCTAACTTGTAATTTCGAGGACGAAATTCTTTTAAGGGGGGAAGTCTGTAACGACCCAGAATTTTGAACAAATTAAATTGAGAATATTTAATTTATTTTAAATATTTGAACGATGATTTAATTTGGATCCCCGATATTACTTTGAAATTGACAATTAAATTATAAAATTTAATCTGTTGAAAGTTGAATAAAAATGTTGTAACTTCTTGCTACGTTATCAGATTTCGACGAAACCAAATGCATTGGAATCGCCTCGATGTGTACTTCGCGATGCAACTGAATTGGATTGAATTGGGGTCAGTGAAAATTTTGAGTGAAATTAAACGCCCGTTTAATTTCATTCGAAATAAATCGCTACGAATTGCTATCGTAAAATCACGGTGAGATCTTCTCACTCAAAATGAAAGTGGATTTTCTTTTACAGTTATTGATTTGACTGATATGATTGACTGTTTGGATTTGTGATATTAGATATTTTAGGATATATCTATATATATAGCAATATATACATATTGGCATATGTATATATTGGATTGATTGATTTCCCGCCTCGTATAGCGGATGAGACCCTATTGCGCCCTTAGTAAGCGGATTTTTATAAAAACCTATATACCGCGATAATTCCGTACTGGAGCGGAATTGGTATTGTGCTAACATCTGTGGATGCAGGGAAACAGGTTGGAGGGATCCAACTGGATTCCTCAACTGTATTTACTTATTTACAGATATTTTGATATATTCTGTTATCATATGATGATATATGATATTTGACTGTTGTGATGGACTGATTGGTGTTGTTGCATCATCGGATTCAGTTTTGAAATGTAAAAATAACGACTTTTTCTTTAAAAAGGTTTTTAAAGTGATTTTTGAAAATATACGTTTTATGGAATTTTTGAATCGATTTATAAACGTAAAATTTTAAAGTTATAAAAGTTATAATTTTTAGTGAAATATAACCGAAGTGTCGTTTTTGAAATAAAAGTCGATTTATTTATAAAATGGTTTAAGTTGGGATTTTGAATAACTATAAACGATTTGTATAGAAAGATTTATAAAATTGATATGTTGTAAATCAAAATATTGGACTTATAAAACGAATTTTTATAAGTGTTAAAAAGAAGTATAAAAGGATTTCATAAGTGAATGAAATTAATAGATTTATAACGTGAAGTTATAAAGTGAATAGATGTTGTAGAATAAACAATTTATGAGTAATTTACTTATAAATTGGATTTTTGCACTTAATTGGGATATAAATAGAAATTGCTAAATGAAATGATTTCATAAGTTGAAATTGTTATGAAGTATAAATGTGATTTATAAACGTTGTTTATAAATCTGAAATCACTTATTTTGATAAGTAATTTTAGAAGTTAATAAAAGGAGAATTTTGTAAATCGAAGTTGTTAGAAAATATAAAGGTGAATTTATAAACGTTGTTTTATGAATTTGAAATCAATCAAATTTGATGAATGTAATATAGAAGTTATTAAGGGAATTTTATCCACGATTTTGGATAGTGGATAATCCTTGGAATAAAACGTGTAGAAAAGATTGAAATGTAATTATTGAAGTATATTCACGATTTTGGACAGTGAATATATTATTAAATAAAATGGATATGTTTCGGGAAAGCGATATTTGAAATGAAGTGATTGTTTTAAAAGATGTTTTAAAACGTGTGAATTACCGAAATCATAGATTTCAACATTTATTGTTGAAATAGACGTTTTCGAAAAAATAAGGAAATGATGGACTATAACACTGTTGTTATAGTAAATGATTTCCGAACGGAAATGTTTTTATGTAGTATTGGGATTTATATATCTATCTAATTTCGAATCCCCATACTAGTGATTTTGAGTCGTCGTAACGATGTTTTACGTAACATTCGTTTTGACTCAAATAAAATGTGTTGAAAGAATGATTTCCTTAAAGTATGAGTATGTACTTAATATTGATTTAAGTATATCGAATATTTTCAAATGTTGAAAATAAATGATTTGTGAAATACTTATTTTTAAATAAGTATGGAATTGCTTTTCCAATATGAAACGAAGGGTTTGAAACTTTATCTTTTAAAGATAATTTGGAAGGTGGATATTTGAAATTTGTTTTCAAACGGTTAAGTGTGGAAATTTTATATCTAGTAAAAGATATTTTGGAAGATAAAATAATTTGGAAAATTATTTGGAATCTGATGATGTTGCGCATCTTTATTGATAGTTAAATAACCGACTATCAATAATTACCTTTAGATAGGTATTTGTTGTGAATTGGATGAATTTGAATGCCACACTTATTTTTAAATATACGCTCACTATTCGGGTTAGCCGGGAAAGGACCATGGGGTCGTATAACCCATTCCGAATATGTGATACGTCGTTATGAATTGCATTTGAAGACCGGTGTTGAAGACCGGATATTTTTGAAAACGGAAGGATTACCGTCGAGTTACTCTACATCGGCTGATCTACGGTTTAGAGGTTTTTATCACCCTTAGTGACGGGAAGTCCTGACGTGATTGAAATTATCCGGATTTGCAAGGGCTTCGTGAGAAGTGCCTTCGGTTCTGTTCGATCCCGGAACAGACTTGTATGGATTGTGTGTCTGACGTTACAATTTGAGATATTGAGCTGATTTCTTTCAAATACATATCTGTTGGTGGCGGAGAATTTATTCTCTTAGCTTAACACCCTTCTCTGAGACGTACGAGCTCAGAGGTTATGTAGTTGAAATTTATCAGCGATATATCCCAATTTGGTAACGTGGCATACTAAGTGTTGCTGTGAAATGATCAGTGTTTGATCATTTGTGATATGATCATTTGTTTGATCTTATATCTTTGTGATCATAGGTTGATCATTTTTGTTTGACCCGAAGCAGGGCTTTTTGAGAAAGCGTAGCTTTGTGGACGAGACTTCGTCGAGCCTCACACCCCGGAAATGGTCGAAACAGGAAGGATGCAGCAAGGTTCTAGGGAGTAGCGCCCCTTAGTGTATGTCATTCCTTCTGGATAAAGGTGGTATAATGGTATGGAGCCCAGATACTTAACCTCTGTGGTTGCTGCAAAATTTATTTCTTTGTGGTTGTTGCGAATCGGGGATCCTCGGGAAGATCGGTGACGATCGGGGGATGGCATACGCGTGTCGGTAGTTACCTATTTTTGCAGAGGTAACCCGGCCTTGTGTTGGCAGAGATCCGGTTAGGTTCTCGGGTCGTCTATTCCAGGGATGTACCCATCGTGGAAAAGGAAGTTCCTTAGCCTGACCATTTGTTGGAAATCCAAAGAAACAATACGAGCCTTGTACGGTTTTAGTTGTAGAACCTGCCATCTAATATGGCAGCTATAGCAAGCATACTATAATGGTACCTATGCTGGCTAAGATTAATATTCTACTTTCGAAATGTTTTCTACACTATGCACTAATAATAATATCAAAAAGAATTTGATTTTTGCGTAGTAAGCATCTTTGACTATCATAAGAAGAAATCTCCTCCAAGTCTGCGTTTGCATTGTGTGTGTGGCGGGAGGTCTTATGGTAGTTTCATTTTCCAAAAGCATTTCGAATTGACTTTAAAATTATCCTGTTGTTTATTTTAAAGAATAACTGTTTTACGATCTCACACCAGTCACCATGACTGACTCGGAGTTTATTGTTCCCTTCTAAACTCTGGGTGCCCACCAATTTCCACACGGGCAGCCTAGAGTTAGATTATCAGGATATTCTGGATATTCTGGAGCTTTGGAGATAAGCTGGAGGACGAGACGTAGTATTTGTATCTGATAGTATTTATTCCGCTGTGTATTCTGTATGAGGACAAGTTTATATAACTGTCCATTGTTGTTTATTGACTCTGATGATATGATGTGATGTAATGTAATAACAGATATAATTCTTTTGTTTTTAAATGATATTCATTTATCTATTATATATTGTTCCGCTGCGATATGTGAGATTCTGATATTGTTTTCTGTTTCTGTTTCTGCTCTTGTTCTGTTGTTCTTCTATCTTCTTCTTCTACCTTTTTCTTCTTTATTAAAACCATAACTTTTCGGGTTTCCGGAATTCGATGGCTCAGCAGTCGATAAAGTGAGTATCGATGTTGAATTTTCGAAAGTCGAAAATTTTCGGGATGTTACACTTGTAATGCTCATGAACCTGATTAATACAATGTCACAATTAAAATACATGGAATAATTAAGACCCAAAAAAATACCCAATTCATAATCACCAAAATTAATAGAAACTCACTCGATTGAAGACACTGATCGAAGGCACGGAAGAGGCGGCGTGGAGGCGGGTAGTTGTAGCGCGGAGGCGGGTATTGGCAGCGCGGAGGCGGGTATTGACGGCGCGGAGGCGGACATGAGCGACGAGAGCGACGAGAGATCTAGTTTTTTTTATTTGCTAAAATGAATTGGGGATAAACGTATTGAGATTGAAGGGTAAGATTCAAATCTAGGTTTTTAAACAAGGCAGCCATGATGCGTAGGGAATGCGTAGGGAACTGCCAACGCCTTCCCTATGCCTTTTCCACATTTTCACGATTTCCCTACACCGCACCTACGCGGCGTAGGGAATTTCGGGTTGGAAAATGTCCATTTCTTTTGTAGTGAATCAAGTTATAAATCATATCTTTAAAATCTCAAATTTAATAAGTTTCAAATTGGTTTTATTTAACGAAAATTCAAATAAATTTTAAATTAATTTCTATTTCTATTTCCAACTTAATTTATTAAAATTATTATAGAATCTATATTAAAAATATAATATCATAAAATCAATATTTATTAAAACCACATATATTTCCTTCCAAAACCTTGGAAATCATTTAAATATATATATATATATATAAACCAACGGTGTCTGTATATAATTTTCTATCCTATGGTCAAGTGATACGGATATTTATCATTTCAATCCGCAATTTAAATATCTACGGGTATATATCTTTTCAACCCGCAATCCCAATTCAATGTCAATGAAAATCGCTTGGGTTTATCATTTCAACCCATAACGATTTTCTCCTATTCTACAAGATCGCTCGGGTATGTATCATTTCAACCCATAGGGTATTCTATACTAACAGGGAACTTGCAGAGTGAGAATAGTGATGAAAATAATATAACGTATCAATAACAGGCATTTATATCAACAATAACAAATTATAAATAACATATAATGGTGTTAGATGTCACAGGTGATCAGTTACAGATAATGACATATATATAGCAATTAAATAACTAATAGCAGCATATTTCAATTGTCGTTTCAATTGGAATTAATCAAATCTAATAAATATAAGAACGTTAATCGTGAGTGATTGCTCACCTTTCGAAGCTAGAGATGAATGAGAATGAGATGAGTTACGAATCCAAGCATGAATTCCAAAGCAAAGCACGTGGCCACGAGTTCGACGGACAAGCTGACAGATAAGGAACTGATGAAGTAAATCGGAATATGCTTGATATAGATAGAAACGAAATATATAATATATTATATTATTATTAGTTTATTAAAATCAATATTTTTTATTTACGCTAAATATTAAAATAATATATATATATTATATTTAAAAATCAATACTTAAATATATATATATATATATACACACTTTAAAAGTGGGGTCCAAGTATATATTTTTATTTATTTAAAATAGATATATATGTGTACTTACATCTAAATACACAACTTGCATACATTATAACGTATACATATTATACATCAAACTTGAGATGTACTGACTAATAAAACGAGTATATATATTTATTAAAAATCATTGTCTCTTAAAACACATCTAATATAATCAAAATATCTATATGTATATAAAATTTTCTTTTAAAACGACTACAATAGACAATTATGACTGTAATACTTATGTATGAGACCTTATTATATATATATATATCATATAAAAATAATCAAAATGTAACGACCTATAAATTTTAACTGTTTTAATAACGTAATTAGTTGAAATTTTGTGAAATTTTACGATAAAATTTTGAAATAAAAATTTGATATTTGGAATGCGTCTAATTAATCATAGCAACAGGTAAATTTTCATCAGATAATTTGGAAGTTTATTTTCTAGTGTAATTTTATTCCAATTTATATCAGTTAAAATTGATGATAATAAAATGTTTTCCAACCCTGAATATTTTTACATAGAAAAATTCTAATCCATCTTCTAATTAAGACGCCATTTTTCGTTTTTCCAAATTCGGACTTCTTTAGCCCCGTCGATCTTATTTTTCTGCGTTTTTGCTGCATTTTCCGCTAGTAGAAAATTCGAATTTTTATAATTCAATCATACCACTGATATCTGTATGCCGTTTTGATCGTCTCGTCGTGCCAATCTCTATGGTATACTCATTTGTGTATTTCGGAGTTTGGTGTGCGGTGCAATCTGCGAAACGCCTAGCGTAACGGTTCCGCAACCGAGTCTTTTGGTTTCCTACCCTTCCATATCCCACCGTTTATTACCCAATAGTCTCTAGCCTCTTTATTTCCAGAATTTATGTCTAACCATTGCTATTCCTACCAGTTTCCCATTCATTTCTCGAATTCTCTTTGCTCGGTCATTTTGGAAATATACATGTTAATATATATTTACCATACGGTGCCTGTTCATTTCCTTTTCTTTGAGAGCCTGCTTGTAAACTTGCTTCCACCAAATCTTTTCTTCTTGTGGCCTCCTCTCCTTTGATATAGCTTGCTTCATCGTCCAACTTTCTTCAATTTCCAGATCTTGCAAACCTCATTTTTCCCATATCTTCACGCGACCAGCAAATCATCAACCCGTGCCTCACCTCTTCTTGGCCACTGCTCAGCCTCGGCATCCCATCTCGAGCACACCCCAACCACAGCCAGCGGTCATGCAGCCATGGACGAGCCTTGCCGCACGTCTCGGACCTCATATCAACATCCTTCCTCTCATCTTGAACCGTAAGCTTTAGACATCTTCCAGACTTATAAGTATATATATAACTGTTTTATTTATATTTTAAGTATATATATATATATATATTCAGCAATGTATTTATTTATATAAAACATGTTTCGTTAACATTTTGGTATGTCTATATTTATAAAGTATGTTGGTGGTTGTATGGCTGTAATATTTAGTGTTTGTTGGTGTTTTTATATATTGGGGTATGATGTTAGTATATGAATTTGGTTGTACAAGGTTAAATAAACTATGGAATGGTTACGATGTAAGTATAAATATATATATTTTTATCTAGTCTTCGGCTGTTGAAGTTTATATATTTTATAAAGTATATAAGTTATAAAAGTTTATATAAATCATTATTTGATTTCAAAGCACATATATACTTGTTTTGCATATGACTATTTATAGACTTTCAAGTTTTACAGTGTGTTTGTATATAATATATATATGTTATGTATATATTAGTAAAGATATATTCTGTAAAGTTTTGAAGGCGGCATGTATATAGGGGAAATAGGTCATACAACATATAGAGATGATTTTGTTTGGCTGAATGTAAAATGGTAGAATGTTGTTATCTGTAAGCATATTTATATATATCTTATAAACGCTGTTTCTTAAAGTAATATGTATGTATGTGTTCTGAGTTGCATAAGTTTGATTGTTTGTTTATATATATAAAGTTGTCAGATTATATATATAAAGTTCTTTGTGCAGTGATGGGATATACTTTATAACAATATTATATTACCTTGTTTAATGAATATAAGTTTTTCTTTTTTTAAAATGTGTTTAAGTATATATATATATTGTTAGTATGGTATAAAATGTGTATAGTAGGTAAGCTTTAACCGTATGTGTATATATGTTGAACGTGGGCAGAGCAACATCTATATTTGTTATTAACATTGATTTAAATGATGATAGTTTATGTAAGTATGACTATATATGTTTACTTAAGTGTATATTTTTAATTTGGAAGCGTCAAATATGTTTTGCCGCACGTATATATATGGTTACAGTGCTATATATATAGTTTTAGTTTATATGTTGGTTTTGGGTGTCAGCATATATATAGGTATAATTTATATAAAGTAGGTTATTTGTATAGGTATACATATATATGATCTAATTTAATTATATGTATATGTATGTGAATTTATTTAAAAGTATATAACCTTAAATATTGATTGATTAAAATATTGATTTAATAAAATAATATTATAATATATATATATATATATAATTTCTATTTCTATCGAGTCGATTCTAATTATCTCATCGATTCCTATCTTTCAGCTTATTGTGCTTTGAGCTCGTTTGGATTGTTCGATGGTTTAGATCGTGATCCAATTCGTATCTTGTCGAGTCGTCAAAATTCTTCTAGCCTCGAAAGGTGAGCAATCACTCACGATTAATGTTCTTATATTTATTTAATTTGATTTCAATTGAAACGACAATTGAAATATGCTGCTGTTAGTTATTTACATTGTTATATATATATGCCATTATCTGTATCTGTTCACCTGTGACATCTGACACCATTATCTGTTATTTATATTGATGATATATGCCTGTTACTGTTGTTATTTTATTATCATATCTATTATCACTCTGCAAGTTCCCTGTTAGTATAGAATTCACTATAGGTTGAAATGATACATACCCGAACGATCTGTAGAATAGGAGAAAATCGTTATGGGTTGAAATGATAAACCCAAGCGATTTTCATTGAATTGAATTTGGGATTGCGGGTTGAAAAGATATATACTCGTATATATATTTCAATTGCGGATTGAAATGTTAAATATTCGTACCACTTGACCATAGGGTAGGAAATTATGTACAGACACCGTTGGTCTATATATACAAATATTTGAAAATGATTTCTATGGTTTTGAAAAGAAATATATGGTTTTGATAAATATTGATTTTAAAGATTAATTAAAGCTGATTTAATAAAGTTGATAAATAATATGTTTAAGTATTTATTTAATATCTATATTTTTAAATATAGAGTTTATAATGATTTGAAATTGATTTGAAATTATATTTATTTAAGAATTATACTTAAATAGCTTGATTTGAAATGTATTGAATTTGAAATTTTAAAGAAATGTTTTACAACTTGAAATTTGATTAAAGGCGATTTAGGTGGATATTTCAAGTTTATATATATATATGGGATATTTTGTTTATTTAAATTTGTAAATTGAAGTTGTATTTAGATGTTATTGACATGATTAAGTAAATGTTTCAAAACTAAATAATAGTTAAATGAATTTGATATATATATATATATATAAGTATCGAATTTAGTTTTGAAATGTTGAATATTTAAAGCTTTGAAATATATTTAAATTGAAATGGCTTATTTTATGGTTCAGATATGTATTTGAAATCGATAATTTGAAATGGTTTATTTAGAAACTGAATCGAGTTGAAATTGATGATTTGAGATTTAATTAAATTTAAATTTTGGAATTCGAGTTGATTTGAATCGATTTGTGAAATTTGAGGAAACTATTTTATTTTATAAAGTAATTTTAAATTATATTTAAAACTATTGATATTTTACTTTATAAATTATTTTAATATAAACTATTTTAATATAAACCATTTTTAATATAAATTATTTTATTTCAAACTATTTTAACTTATAACTATTTATATAAACTATTTTATTATATATACTAATTTTAATATCTAAACTGTTTAAAAAGGGAAGTGTTATGATTTCCAAAATGCTATAATTTCAAAGTGTTATGATTTCCAAAATGCTATAATTTCAAAGTGTTATGATTTCCAAAATGCTATGATTTCAAAGCTGTGATTTCCAAATTGTTTTGAATTTTTTTTTAAAAGACTATGATTTCGAAAGCGTTATAACTTTGGAAAGTGATATGATTTTGAAAATGGATATATTTGAAATGAAAATGATATTTTGGTTTTGAAGTACAAACCATTTTGAAGTGACCACGGTGTTATAATAACGATTGATTGTTAAAGAGACCGGGATCAGATATGGACATACTCTCTGTCGATGCCGAAAACCACTTTGACAACTGTGTACGTGGTGGAGTTTCCAGAATGAAGTAGGATGGTGGCGACGATCCTAAGGTATATACGTGGACCCAACTCCCGTGAGTTGGCATAAGGTGGCTAAAACAGGAGCGATCTCGGACCAGTGAGGTAACACCTCTTATCGGACGCACTTCTTCGATACCATTTTATTACTTTGTGATTTTTGGTGGCCACCCTTGATTTGGGAGTGTTGTTCGAGGTGGAGCGGTAGTGGCTGCATTGCGTTTCCATCAGCCCGTGTGTGTAATTGGTATATATACCCTGGCATTGCCTTGTGTGCCGTGTCACCTACCATATCGAGCTTTACTACGAGTTTCTATTTGTGTCGTACCCTATGGAGTATCTTCTTGTAGCCTCTCGGGGTATGCAGGTACTGTATTGATTGTTGGCACTATTATGTGTTAAGGGCTATATGGGTAACCCCTTAACGCTATTTAAAAGTATGTTTATTTTATATTAGACATTATTATAATAGCGCAATATTACTACATAGTAGATAGTTTAACGGATCCTTAGAGGATGGTTATCCGAAACATCCTTTGAGTTACTTGTATTTCAATTGATATTTCACTTGAGTTGGATTTATTGATATAAGAATGTTAATCCTGACTCGAGTGTTTTGTGTTTTGCTTTACGCTCGGGTTAGACTGAGTGATACAACATTTGAGACTCACCTATGGAGTTGAAGCTTCGCTTGGAGACCCAGCTATTTATCTATCCTGCTTTCAGTTGTTCAATCGATTCCAGTGATGCATTCAGATCTTGTATTTGATTATTGTATTGAGACATCTATGTACTCGTGACTTTTGTTGTATCTTGTTTAACTCTGTTATATATATATATATATGTAGTAGCTTCATGAACTACTATTCTTTTGTTTCCGCTGCATTATTGCTATATTACTCTGTGTTTGTGATCTGTGATTATTTTATTTACTATATATGCTGAGTTTTGCCAAATTTTATTTACAATCCATTATTTTGAATTATTCATGTCCGGCATGTGTGGATTTATTGTCGATTTGAATGGTCCAAAATACTGGGTCGTTACATGTGGTATCAGAGCTTTGGTTTTAGGCAAAACTCAGCATATAAAGTAAAATTCAATTACAGAATCGCTTCGTTCGAACCTGAATTCTTTCTTCTTTGATTCGGTTTCCTTTGGATTTTGGAACGTTCCTTTCGGTTCCACAATCCATTCGTATCTCTCCCTATTCATATTCCCTAAATTCCAGAGTATCCCATAGCTCCACTGAATGATTGTAAGGGGTGAAACTCCTTTACAATAAGCATCGACTCATCAAAGATTTCTGTATCCTCGGTTTAGATGCTGCTATCTTTTGTTTTACCCGAATTCAATCTTTGGCAATCGAATGTCAATTTGTTCCAGAATTCTACCTCAATCTTATTTTGAATTCATGGTTGACCCGGTTAAGGTTGCCCGCGATTTATACAAGTCTATCCATTCGTGTCTCACATTGAAATCTATTTATCTTCCTATCGAGCCTATCTTCTAATTGAATTCACTTTGATTTGGGTCCCTCTAATCTGAATCTCTATTCTTGTTTGAAATCCATTCTTGTATTGTCGAGTGAGGAGTGTTTGTAATTTATATTAAAATATTTTATATATTGTGTTGTTTGAGTTGTTGATGATGATTTGGATTTCGATCGATTCGTCTGATCAACGCTATCGATAGATTTCCAAAACACTTGAACAGAGCAAACTAACGCAATATTATTTTCAAATTGGTAAATGAAATAAATTTGTATGATTATATTATATATATAAGTAAAATTTTATGGAATTTAATAGTTAATTAAATTGGTTGTTTGAATGATAATATTTGATTATCATTTATTGTTCAAAATGAATTTATAAACATGGTTTATAAATTGATTTGGAATTGAAATAAATTTTAAAAATCAGGAATTTGAGAATTTAATTTTCAGTGATTTCAAGCTTTGGTTTTTAAATTTTTAAATGTATATTATTGAAGGTATTTTCGAATAGAAACCGTTTTCAAAGAATTTAAAAATGTTGAAATTAGTGCTCTTCTCTTTGTCGCTGGAAAATAATTTCGGTGATGGCGGCCGCATCATCGACATTCATTTTCGAGTTTCGAAGTGAAGAGACCATTCTGTAGCTTTACCACGGTTTTGTTTTGGAAAAATATTTTGATTAGAATTTCTTATGTATGACTTGATTTATATATATATATATATGGGTAGATTATTTTAAATTTAATTTGATTTAATATATATAGTATATACATAATTATTTCTAAAGGATTTGGAATTAAACGGAAATTTAATTCTTAAAAATCATGTTAAAGGATGTTTTCAATTATAAATAAAGCTAAATTTTGAATAAGTATTTAAACTTGAAATAATTGAATTTGAAAATTTTATTTGTATAGTACTAAATTGCATTTCAATATAATTTACCTAATTATTCAGAAGTTAAAATGTAATTGGATAATACACAATATAAAATGATTTTATAAATAAAATTTGAGTGTTTATAATAAATGTTATAAACTTAGATTTTAATTATAAAAAAATGCTAATAAAGATGATAGAATAATAAGTTAATTAAATGAGATGAATATAATAAATTTTGTTCTGAAAGAATTAACAAATTGAAATTAGATCAACTTATGGAAATACCTTAAATTTAAACCAATTATTGAATACAAATTAATTTAAATTGAAATTTATATGGTTTAAATTAATTTATATGGTTTAAATATATGTAATAAGATATATTAAGTGGAATAAACTTAATAATAATTTAGAATAAAAGAATTAAATTTGTTGAATAAAATATGAGTACAATAAATGATTATACAAACTGATGATTTAGAAATTGTTAATTGAGGATGACTAGATAATAAGATAATGAATTTAGAAATAGATAGATTGATTTAACTTAAGTGAACTCAAAGGGATTTAACCAAATTTTTAAATATTAATTAATTTAAATTGGAATTTATATGGTTTAAATTAATTGTTTTACTTTTATTCCAATCTATTTTCTTTCTGGTTGTTTCTATTCTCCTACCTCCTTCGTTTTCGGGGATGAAAAGTTTTGAGTGGGGGAGAGTGTAACGACCCATAAATTTCAACTGTTTTAATAACGTAATTAGTTGAAATTTTGTGAAATTTTAAACGATAAAATTTTGAAATAAAATTTTGATATTTGGAATGCGTCTAATTAATCATAGCAACAGGTAAATTTTCATCAGATAATTTGGAAGTTTATTTTCTAGTGTAATTTTATTCCAATTTATATCAGTTAAAATTGATGATAATAAAATGTTTTCCAACCCTGAATATTTTTACATAGAAAAATTCTAATCCATCTTCTAATTAAGACGCCATTTTTCGTTTTTCCAAATTCGGACTTCTTTAGCCCCGTCGATCTTATTTTTCTGCGTTTTTGCTGCATTTTCCGCTAGTAGAAAATTCGAATTTTTATAATTCAATCATACCACTGATATCTATATGCCGTTTTGATCGTCTCGTCGTGCCAATCTATATGGTATACTCATTTGTGTATTTCGGAGTTCGGTGTGCGGTGCAATCTGCGAAACACCTAGCGTAACGGTTCCGCTACCGAGTCTTTTGGTTTCCTACCCTTCCATATCCCACCGTTTATTACCCAATAGTCTCTAGCATCTTTATTTCCAGAATTTATGTCTAACCATTGCTATTCCTACCAGTTCCCCATTCATTTCTCGAATTCTCTTTGCTCGATCATTTTGGAAATATACATGTTAATATATATTTACCATACGGTGCCTGTTCATTTCCTTTTCTTTGAGAGCCTGTGTTAACGCTGAAAATTGAACGCTAACATCCCGGTGTGTGTAGTAATGTTGTGAAAGCACCACCCGTGATACGAGAACAAGAAATAAGCAGTAAAATAGCAGAAAGCAGTAAAAGACAGCGATTTTATAGTGGTTCGGCTTAAGATCAGGCATACGTCCACTTTGAATTCCTTTATTGCTGACTTTGGCACTTCAAAATACGATACACTTTGATCACAAAAACACTCTCGACTAATAGTTCAAACTTCGATGATGAAACTTGTTGAATCCGTGTCAGATGTGCAAAATTTCTCTCGAAGCTTGTTGTAGTGTCTTGAATGTTTGGAGTTCTTCAAGTGTTGGACGAGTTAAGAATTCTGCAGAGTAATGGCGCTTCAGAGAATGATCGGCCAAAAGTCCTCTCTAAGTTCGAACTCATGCTGTATTTATAATGAAATTCCAGGCTGGGTCGTAGGTCGTGACCGACCTAAGATAGGTCGTGGGTCGTGGCCGACTCATTAGGCTTGATACGCTGCTTCCAAGGGATGCGCCTATTTGTTTGGGAATATGTTACAAGTCCCAGGTCGTAGACGAGTCAACCAGATGTGGCATAAGTGTCATGGTATTGAATTTTAACTCTGTAGCTTTAGGTCGTTAGGTCGGCAGCGACCTAGGAGGTGCGGCATGGAACATAACTTCACTTTGCTTTAGCTCGTTAAGTCGTACATCCACTTAGGTCGTTAGCTCCTTAGGTCGGTAGGTCGTAACCTGTTAAGTCGTTAGGTCGTAAGTCCTTTCCGTAGTTAGGTGGTTACTTCCTTAAGCCGTTAGGTCGTAACCTGTTAGGTCGTAAGTCCTTTCCGTAGTTAGGTTTCTTAAATCGTTGATTTCTCTTAGGTCGCCAAACATCTTAGTTCGTTGACAAAACGGGGTTAACATTTGCCCCTCGAAGTACACGCCTAAGTCGTAGGTCGTGTGCTTTGATTTCTCTAACTCGTGCTTTGAAGAGTTGTTAGATCGCGGACGACCTATGAGAAAATAATGTCGTGTGTGCCGATTCGAGTTCCACTGTCCTGGTGTATAAAAGGCTTAGGTCGTTTCTTCTTCTCCTCATCTGTTCTTCTATTTGAATCCGCCATTAACGAATTCTCAAGCTTCCCAAAGATGATTTAAACCAGCCGGTTGCCGATCATCCTCATTTTCTTATCACGTAAGTGGATTCGCTTGTCATCCATTCCTCGATTATCATTGATTCACGAACTCCATTTCCCCATTTATGTCCGACCTCCTTACGCCATGTTTCATCTCGGATCTCGTTTACATCGATTGTTGACGGACTTGAGATGGTTCGATGTAGCTTTATACGATTTGAGAGAAGGCGATGGGTTACAGTGCTTCAGGTTAACTGATTCGTGGTTTGTGATGGAATGGCAGTGCATTGGATTTGTGGTGATTTCGGGGTGATTCAATGGCATGGGAAGATGAGGGCTTTTGTTGATGGAGAGGCTAACGGATTAACGGGTTAGAAGTTAGGAGTTAGGCGAATTGATGCATCGGGGAAAAACGAATGACCTAAGGCCTTGGCAATTTGAACAAGAACCACGAGACTTAACTCTCAACGACATAGGTGCTAAGTCGTGAACGACCTAAAGTAGGTCGTAGGTCGGCAGCGACCTAGGACTTGGCCGGTTGTATCATTCTGACTTGAGACCTTTTCTCCTTACTATGCCTCACGACTTAAGGAATCAATGACTTAACTTAACTTGCAGCATATTCTTTAGGTTGTGGACGAGCTAGCACATTGAACTGCCTAAATTTTGAATTGTTTGAACTTTTCTACAGATCACATTAACTTGTAAGCTAACAGCCTGTTAAACGTAACATTTGCAGTAAACGGGGACGAATATACTGCCATTGACTGCCCACATCAAATGACATATTAGTCGATAAAGAAAAATCAACTTAAATGAACTGCGTGAACCAAATGCTGTAAACTAACCAATTCAAGTGAAGTATTAAAGCAAAACTATAATAGTTAACTGAAGCTGATTTGTTTGCGTTAACACTGCACTTGAATTTTAGATTAACAAGTCCTGAAATCTAGCAATCGACCAATTGTCAACTAGTTTAATTCCAGTTATGTTTGCTTTCTATTTTAATTAGTTCTGCACAACACTTCACACTTTTTAGGAAACGTGCACCTTCACATTTGAATATCCAGTTGATTGTGTAGAATGTCTTCTCAACAAGAAGAAGTAACAGTTCAAGCTGGAGAGGCGGTTCCTATTCCTGCTCCATTAACTAATCCTCCAGAGAGAATTTCGACCACATTATCATATAAAGCTTTCTGCCAACTGTGTACTCAGTTCGGGATTGCTGAAGCTAATGCCATACTGCCTGAGAAAAACGACACTGCTGACATACCACCCCACGGTTTTGTTGTCGTTAATCGCCAAATGTGCATGAACGGAGCCATTCCTCCTTTTAACGATTTCCTTCAGCAGCTTCTTCTTCGACTGTATATTTCTCCCTTTCAGTTGCATCCCAATGGCTACGCCATCTTGATGGGACTATGTGTGCTATTTAGGAGGACACTCGACCGTTTTCCAAGCTTCGATGAGATTTGTTACTTATGCTCTTTCGCCAAAAATAAAGATCATCCTTCCATCACTGTCATGCGAAGCTCTAGAAACCGCAAACTGATCTGCCTTTCGGATAGTGTTCACGGGTTTCTAAGTCAATTCTTCTACGTTCGCTGTCCTCTGGGATTTTACGCTATCTGAAGAGTAGGAAGTAAGATCATTTATCTTTGTTTCTTATGTTTCTGAACTTTTCGAAACCCGAGTTTCCAAGCGTTAACTTCGTTTTTTATCTTTCTAGCGCTTCCTCCTCCTTCTAGGGATCCCGGTCACAAACCAACTCTTGAGAGGCTCATGGCCGTGCCAGTTGAGGAGAGGAGTATCCAATTTCTATTGACAGACGAGTTCTTACATCAATTCGGACTTCTACACTCTTCCCGTTCTACTCAGCCTCATGAAGTTCCTGATTCCCAAGCAGAGATATCGGATGCCCCGGTTTCAGCAAAGGAGATTGCTCCGAAGGAACCTACTGTGGAGGCCTCTTTGATAAAATGCTCCACATCTACTGACGTTGCGGGGTCGTCAAGCAAACTAACACTTTCCCCATTCATCGAAGAAGAGGAGCCTTCTCAGCATTCCGGAAAGGCGGCCGATGTGGGAATCGAAAGGGAAGGTTCCGCTGGGCACAATGGCGATGATATCTTTGAGGGGCTGAGTGATTTGATGATAACCTCGCAGGAGCTATTCAAGGATGACACTCCAAAAGCTATCTCTTCTGCTGTCGAGGCGACTTCCTCTCTACAACAAATTACGATGCCTGCTACACAAGTCGTCACCATTCCCACACCAAAGAGTGGTTTGTAGTCTGACGCGCGTAGCTTGCACATCACACACACTTAGGATTTTTCGGCACTTATATGCACTTAAGTTCCTTTTCTTGGTTATCTCTAAGACTTTTCTTTTTTCACTTTCAGATTCTTCGATGGGGCGAAGTGGCTCATATTATGACAAATTCCGGCGCCATGGAAGCCGTGAGAATTATGATTTTAGGAGCTATCTCACTGCCCCGAGGGAAACAGATGAAGAAAGAGCTGCTAGAAAAGCCCATGAAAGGCGAACTTATGAGGAGCAGCAAAGAAGAAGGGATGATCGACATGACTCTTCTCACAAAAGCAATGATTCTCATAAGAGGAAATCCCATGATGATAAGGGGAAGGGCCACATTGCTGACGATTCAAGCAAACGAACCAAGCTTAGCGAAAAGGACGGGTCTGCAATTTCTGAAAAGACCAATGCTCCTATCTCTGTAGAAATTCCATCTGATTCTCCTGCTCTCAAGAAAGCTGATATTCAGACAATCATTAGCAGGCCTCGATATCAGGTTGAACAAGGCCCTGCAACTCTCCAAAGCCGGTTTCCGCACTGGTGTTTAAAGGGAGTTCGTTTTGATCTCGATTTGGTTCCCATTGATAAACAAGCTATGTTACGGAATCTTGATGCCGTTAAACTTGATATCGAGAGAATATCGGGATGGCAAAAGCTTGTTGATGAACTTCGAAGAGTAAACCGTGCCAACATCGAAGCTATGCTGACTATGGAAAACGACAAGTCTGAATGGCAAAAAATTCTTGAACAGCACGACACTGAAATGAAGAGCATTGCCGATGACTACGGGAGACTTGAGTCTGAAGTTGAGAATCTAAAGAATAAGCTTGCCACTTCTTCTACTTCCTATACACAAAAGGAAGAGATGCTCCAAAAGCAGGTTCGAGATGCTCATGCTGCTCAGCGAGATGCTGAAGCTAAACTTGAAGAGGAACAGCATGTCACTGAAAAATACCACCACGACGCCGTCCAGCTTCGGGAGAAAATCAGCTCCCAAGATTTGGAAATCACAAGGTTGCAGTCTCAATTGTTAAAGGCTGAAAGAGAGCGCGATGAAGCTATCGCTGGGAAAGTTGCAGCCGAAGAATCTCATGTGGCTACTAAAGCCAATATCAGCTCTACTTTGTTCGACTTTTATATCCATAGCGTCTTGGGGCGCGGAAGTCTCTCAATTTTGGGGCCGGAATATGAAGTCACCTTGGCTGAAGTATGGGAGGCGATAATCGATATGCTTGGTGGTGCTGGTTATGCCGAAACAGATCTTGAAGCAACTTATTTAGATGAAAATGCCCGTGCTGCACTTGTTAAGGGAATGCCCAAGCGCGAGCCGAAGCGACGGGAGAGAAGTGTTCCGAAAAAGAAGTACTTCCTACTGCCCCTGTTCGTACTTCGGTTTCAGCTGATGTCGATATTATTGGCTCCAGTTCACACTCTTCGCCTCCTGCTAAAGTCGACAAAGAAATTGTGACCACTCCTACCGAGGAAGAGGCCATGGAAGATATTGAGGCTCAGAAATTCGAGATTGATCTTGCAAAGCCGACTTCTCCAGGTAACTTTGATATCGACCCAAGTCAAATAGGTTGCTCATTCGATTTGTTCAGTCCAACTGAGCTCGATGAATTTATCGCTTATTACTTAAGTCCGGATGATCCGACATCTTCTCTTTTTTCGGAGAATACTGATTTTAACTTCTTTTCTTCTGTAGCGGAGGCACCGAGCGCTGTTCACACTTCTCCTCTTCCAGCTGTTCCTCCTCCAACTATTCAAGTCACTCCTGCTTCTCAGCCGGGTTCGCAGGAAGAGCAAATAGAAGCCCTTCAAGGCTTGGAGGATCCGCCTTCTTCACAAGAGCAGAAGGCGGAAGATCTTGAGGACAGTGAGAAGACTCCGGAGCAGTCTCTTGATGATGATTTAAAACTTTCTGCGCTGCTTACTCCGGGAAGTGAGTCTTCTTCGAAGAGGAAAGGGAAGCGCTGTAACGACCCATAAATTTTAACTGTTTTAATAACGTTATTAATTGAAATTTTGCGAAATTTTAAACGATAAAATTTTGAAAAATATATTTTATATTTGGAATGCGTCTAGTTAAACATAGCAACTGGTAAATTTTCGTCCGAAAATATGAAAGTTTATTTCGCGCGTAAATTTACTTCAATTTAATCAGTTAAAAGCGATGAAAATAAAATGTTTTCGAAACCTAAATATTTTTACATAGAAAAATTCTAAACCATCTTCTGAGCAAACGTCATTTTTCATTTTTCCAAATTCGGACTTCTTTGGCTCCGTCGATCTTATTTTTCTACGTTTTTCTTGCATTTTCCGCCAGTAGGAAAATTCGAATTTTTATAATTAAATCGTACCACTAATAGTTGTATACCGTTTTGATCGTCTCGTCGTACTGATCTCTACGTTATATTCTTTTCTGTGTTTTGGAGTTCGGTACACAGCAGAATCCGTGAAAAGTGTAGCCATATCGGTATCTGTTTTAACATTTAATTGCTCTGTCTATTTTAATGTTTCCAACGGTAAAAAAATTAAACAGCCACCAGCTTTTATTAGCTTTTATTTGCTGCAGAATTTAAGGGCCAGCTGTTACCATTTTCATCATTTCCATTTATTATTGACTATTCCTTTTCTCTTCCATGCTATCACCATTCGAAATACATACAGATCTAAGTTATAAAAATAAACCTTCTCTCCTCCATTCCCATCTGTTCCAGTTCTGTTCTACAAGAAAAGTAAAAAAGAAAAATGGTTTGCTACAGATCTGCTTCTTCATTTTACATTGAACATGCTCGTTCTTGCCAAACACCCCTCTCCCTCACACGCAACTCATCTCCTTCCCGTCCCTCCTTGCCGCCTGCGCTGAGTCACCAGCCCCGAACCAATGCACAGTTTTTCCCATCGACCACATATTCCATCTCTCCATGCAACTAACAGCATGAGCCCCACGCAACACCCACCGCCCTGATCCACCCAATACGGCACCGACCTCTCCTCTCAGCTGCCGCCACCACTCCCTAACCCCACAACCTCGCGCCGCCCTGAACGCCAAGCTCGCCTATGCCTCCGGCCATCCAGACTCACGCTTGCAACCTCTAGCTCTCGACCTTCGTTTCTGTCAACCACCGTTCGCGTCTCCTCACCATCTCCACTGCTGTGCCGAACACTACCCACTGCCGAAGCACACACGCCAGAAGCCAACCCGCGTGTGTAGCCTCACTTCTTTCCGTTGGCATGCATCTTCCTTGGATATATTGGTATATACATTATTTTGCTTAATTGTTTTAAATATGGTTCATATATATGTACATATATGTTGCTGTATGAAGTAATTATAATATGTATACGGAGATTTTCTTTAAGTTTCAGTCACTGTATAGTTATATAATCGTTTGTTGTTTAAGGATATTTAATTTCGAAATGTTTACTATGTATTGCTGTCTCAAATATACGACAGTCTACGTATAGATATATTTGAAGTTTTGAAGTATATATATATGTGATAGTCATTTTATAACTTTATGATATTTTGTTTTATGAATGGGTTCTTAGATCTTCACAATATTTGATAAATAATGCGATTGCAGCACTGTTTTACTATTGGTTGTTAACGTTATATATATATATATAAATAGTTATTTAACAGTCTCGTTTATACTTTAGTTATGATATATTTTTGTTTTATAACTGTTGTTATTATTTTCGTTTTATACTTTGTTTTAGTTTTGTTTCGTAATAACTTACATATATTGTATTGGTTATGTGTTTTGTTATAGAGATATATATATCAGTGTTGTAAAGTATCTGTTATATACCTGCTGTATATATATTATCTATTACATGTTTTAAATATATGCCGTCACTGTGATTTAAATATACATTTGATATATGTTCTGGCTTTCATATATGGGTGCTGCATTATATTCTATTAAAGGTTAGTATATCCTATTATAAGTATTTATATCAAATATATTATATGCTTTCTCCTTCACTGTTTTATATTTGGGTTCTGCTTATTTATGTGGGTATAAACTATTGTTTATAGTTTAGTTATTTGTTTACAAGTTTACAATCAGTGTACGTATATATTATATCAAATATATGTTATTATATGTGTATTGGTTAGTTGTATATAACACATTATTGTGAATAATTTTTTAGTGTTTGTATATACATATATGTATGTGTATATTCATTATGTAAATATGTTTGTTTTATGTGTTTTATTTAAAACAATGATTTTGAATTACATATATATTTAAATTTAAAATGTGTTTGAATTGAAAATATGATTTCATTTAATAGTTATATATGTACATATAGGTATAAGTTCATTGATATCAATTATCGTCATCGATCTGGTTCTGATTTGATTTCGTCATTTCCTATTTATCAGTTGTCCATCGAATTCATGCCAATTTGACTTTGTTTTGGAATTCGTGCTTGGATTCGTAACTCATCTCAGTCTCGTCCATCTCTAGCCTCGAAAGGTGAGCAATCACTCACGATTAATGTTCTTTTATTTATTAAATCTGATTTCAATTGAAACGAAAATTGAAATGCTGCTGTTAGTTAATTACACTGTTATATATGCTATTACCTGTATCAGTTCACCTGTGACATCTGACCCCACTATCTGTTATTTATACAATGATAATTCAGTTTGGTTGATAATGATTGATTGTTTAATTGTTGTTTTATTTGGATGTTAAATTATAATGATAAAGTGATAAATATTATGAAATTGAATTTGACGTAGGATAGTTAAAAATTTGAATTAACATATGTGTTGAATTTGGTTAGTTAAATTTGTTTAATATGACCCCTTAAATGTTTAATTATTTAACATGTAGAAAAATGGTTAATTACCCTTGAACCATTTGAATTTATTAAGTATGAAATAGAATAATTGATGCCAAGTGTAGAACCACATAAATTAATAGTGTAATAATCTTTAATCTACATGAAATGATAGTGTAGATTCTAGAAATAATTTTATTAATTTGCACAAATAACAATGTTAATTAATACGATTATTTCGGGATTATTTGAATTGATTATTGGATTGATATTGCTTGTTGTTATTGCTTGTTTATTTACTTTGACACCATCCCAGTTATCACACTGCAAGTTCCCTTTACTATGCTTTGATTTTGAATTGAATTGGAATCGGGTTGAAATGATAAATACCCAAATGAACTTGACTTAGGATAGAGAATTAAATAAAACCCGATTGGTCAATAATTTGATTTAAAAATAAAATAAAGATTTTATTGGAATAAATAATATGGTTTTGAAATGAAGTTGAAATTTGAATTTTAATCAAAGGAAAATGTTAATATTTAATAATCTGAAACAAAATATTAACATAGTAGTTTATGAAAGAACATTTTTTTGAATTTAATTAATAATTAAATATGGAATTATTTAATAATTGAGTTTTGGAATTATTAATAATTATGTTTTGAATTTAGTTAATAATTAAGTTTTGAAATTATTTAATGATTGAATTAAGTTTGAAATTATTTAATAATTAAGTAAAATTGAATGCTTTAATAAGTGCAATTGAACTTCTTGAATAAGTGAAATTAAGTTTCTTTATTAATTGAATTTTGAAATTGTAACTAAGTAAATTAATAAATGAAATTGAATTTCTCTAATAAGAAATAAATGTGTTTTATTGAAATTTATGTAAGACTTGAAATTTAAAGAATTTGATTTGATGAATTTAATTTAATTCAATTTGTAAGTTTGATATAATGAACTTGAATTTAAATAATGGATTTAATGAATTGGAAATTTAATAGAAATTGTTTTGAATGACAAATTTACTTGACGAATGTTGAATGGAATCGATAAAGGAATTTAAATTGATTTGAATGTTAAATTAAATTAATTTAAATGTTTTCGGAATGAAACTTATATACGAATTTAAATCAATATTTGAATTGTTTTAAAAAGAAATTGAAATTGAATTATAAGATTTTGAAATTATGAATTTGAAGGTTTTGAAACGTAAATTATGGAAATTGATTTCGAAAGAGAAATGAAATGTTGGTTTACAAATTCTAATTGAAATTGAAATTTATTTGGTTTTTGAAATATATAAACGACCAATCGGTGTAATAATTACGAAAGTTATTAAAGAGACTGGAATCGGTTAGGGACATACTCACTGTCTAAACCGAAAACCACTTTAATAACTATACGCATAGTGTGATCCAGAATGAAGTGGTTGGAATGATGTACGTGATGACTGAAGAAAGAGAACGATAATGGATAGCCTTGACACTTGTGTCAAATTGGAAATGAATTAAACAGGAGCCGTGCCGGGCCAAATGGGGGCTAGCTACCTCGAGCGAACACACTTCTTCGAAAACTACTCATTACTTGTTGTCGATTGGTGCATCCTTGATTTTGGGAGTGTTGTTTCACTGTGTTGCGATCGCTGCGGTGATGCGTTCTCACCAGTCCGGATCAGGCAAACGGTAGTTTCACTACCTTGGGTATTGCCTCATGTGCCTTGTCATACTTGTATCCCTATATACGCGACCACTACGATTTGTTTTGTGTTATACCTATGGAGTACTCCCTGATAGCCCACTAGTTTACGGTGGAGTTTACAGTGCTGTATAGACTATAACGCTTATATAAAATGTGTTAAGGGGGATAATGGTAATGCCTTAACACTATTTTGATATCTTATATTACTGATAGGCATTATCTACTTATCGTACACTACTACATAGTAGATAGTTTAACGGATCCTTAAAGGATGGTTATTCGAAACATCCTTTGAGTTACTTGTATTTGAGTTGCTATTTCACTTGAGTTGGATTTATTGATATAAGAATGTTAATCCTGATTCGAGTGTTTTGTGTTTTGCTTTATGCTCGGGTCAGACTGAGTGTACCAGTATTCGAGAATCACCTTTGGAGTTGGAGCTTTGCTTGAAGATCCAGCCATCTATTTTGCTTTCAGTATTCGATGATTCCAGTTATGTATTCTGATTTGTATCTGATGTAACGTGTTACTCTTCCGTTGTATCTGGTTTAACTCTGATGTAACTTGTATATTTATATAGTAGCTTCATGAACTACTATCTCTTTTATTTCCGCTGCAATTATTACTCTGTGTTTGTGATCTGTGATTATTTTATTTACTATATATGTTCAGTTTTGCCAAATTTAAATTAACAATTTGGTATTTTGAATTATTCAAGTCCGACATGTGCGGATGCGAATGGTGCAAAATATCGGGTCGTTACAATTGGTATCAGAGCTTTGGTAGCTCTAGGCAAAACTCAACATATAGGGTAAATGTATTTACAGAAGCACTCTCATTCGAGTTTCAATCTCTTCCTTTGACTCAATTCCTTTGAATTTTTGGAACGTTCTCCTCGGTTCCGAAATTCATTCGTGTCCTCCAGTATTCGTCTTCTTTCAATTCTGGAGCACCCCATAACTCCATTTTGAATGATATCTATAACAGATCGGCGGTCTCGCCAATCTTCGAATGATTCATAAAGGAGAAACTCCTTTAAAATAGACATCGATTTACTGGAGATTTCTGTATCCTCGGTTTACGATGCTATCTATCTCCGACAATGTCTGAATTCTACCTCTTGAGATCAATGTCGATTTGCCTTGATGTAACGACCCGACTTTCATCGACCAGAAAGTCGCATCGTTAATAAGAAAGAAAGGGATAGAAAAGAGAAACGAAGAGAAGAGAGAAAGAAACACAACAGAATCTAAATAGCGGAACGAATAAATTATATTAATAACATAAACTATTACATAGTATCATATACAACAGCTATCAGAGTTACACAGCTTATACAACACATACTAGACAGTTATAAACACCTGTCTAGTTATTACAATTCAAGATACAACTCAGATAAACTAATAACAAACGGCTCAGAGATCAACACAGCGGAACTTCTATATCTCTACAAACGCTGAAGCCTCCTACTCCATTGCTCCTCCAGAGAACTCGTCAAAGCAAACCTGACTCCCTTGGCTACTCGTAAAAATTTGAGTACCCAAGAGTTTATATAAAACAGAAATAAACACTTGGGTCAGACATGGGTCTGGTGTGAGTAAACAGTTTAAATTGCTTAACTTCAAAACCTTTTGAAAACAAAGGTATCACGTAAGACTTCCCACACATAAACATGGAAAAGTTTTTACCTTACGCTAACCAAAACTTTGATAGGAAATCTGATTGTATTATAATAGGTCTAGGGTTTTCAAATAAATATGAAATAGCCGAAATTGTTACATTCATTAAATTCCAGCATACATAGGTATACAATCAAGACCGTTATCACTTATTGGAATTTGGATTTCCATACAATGGCAGGGCTACTGGGGTACCGCCCGTCACAGTACGTGGCCTAGATCACCGTACCGAGGAGTACGCCCGCTCCCCTGCAACACAAAGCCGGAACCATCCCTTACTGGATAATTCCGAATAAAATCACCCCACGGTTGTGATCATTCAACCGCACCACTAAGCCGAAATAAAACGGGGCATCTAGACAGGGATGCCCTTACTCTCAGTGGGAGCTACCCACGAAGCCTTGCTGCACCTCCCCTGTTTTAGCCATTCCCGGTTGATGAGGCTTGAGGCTAGGATTACCTTTAATCAGAACACATCACTTAGAATGCTCATCGTCCACCTGACGATGTGTTGAAAGCATTCAATCCATACAAGTTCGTTCCTGGTTCGAACGAAACCGAAGGCGTTATCTCGTTACACTCGTTTTGGAATCACCCTCAGAGTTAACGACAATAACCCATGCACTCTGAATCTTCATCTTCACTTGAGATTCACGACCTATCGTTAATTTGGATCGATGTGGTATTTGGATATCCAAATCTGGAAACCCGATCCCGGTCTCATCGAAATCCAAAATGTATCTTTAAGGCCAAGTTGTTTAAAGGTTTAAACAATTCAATTTAATACTTGAATTCACAGAGCATTAACATAGATAAATATCACACATTTATCACAGATATATCCAATATCATATCACAAAATATCATAGCATATCATCAAATAGATATCAAGCAAATCAGACATTCTACTCAAACAATCATCCATAAGCAACCATTTATTAATCTCTATTATAATCAATTTAATCAACTTAAATTAAATTAATTATTTAAGAATTAATTCCTATCCTTGCTTAATCAACCATTAATTAATTACAACCTTTTTAATTAATTAATCATTAAATATTAATCACTCTTGATTAATTATTAATTACATAAAGTAATTATCCTTTAATTAATTTCACAAATTAATTATTCTTAACCATTTAACAGTAATTAACCTTTAATTACTCTCATTAATTACATTAATTAATTATTCTTAATTAATTACTTTCATTCATTAATTAACTATAATTAATTACATTATTCCTTAATTAATTACATTAATTAATCACATATTAATTAATTACTTTCATTTATCAACCTTACATTATCATCAACAGTAATTAACTATTCTTAATTACTTCTTAATTATTTATCATTTACTTTCATAAATCCTTTTTGATTAATTACACCAATTACATTCAGTAATTCATTTATCAATTACTTACACTAAGTAATTACACTTAATCAATCTTATTAAGTAATTATACTTAATTACCAAGTGATTATCTTTAATTAATTAACAAATTAATTAACTTAAATAAATCACATTCATTTCATAAATCATAACTGGGTAACTCATCCTTAATTACCTTTTTAAATAAATTAATTAATCCTTGATTAATTCTTCTTTAACTATTAATTAATAAACCTTAATTATTAATCAATATCCTTTAATACAAAGTAATCAATCCTTAATTACTTTTATAATTAATTAATTAAACTTAATTAACTAATTAATTACCTCTTAATTAAAACTTAATTATTAATTAACAACCTTAATTACCAATTTAATTTAATCCATAATTATCAATTAATCAATCTTTAATGATAATTAATTAACCTTAATAATAGTTAATTAATCCTTAATTAACTTTAATTATAAATTAATTATCTCTTAATTATAAATTAAGAAAACTTAATTATTACTTAATAAACTTATTAAGTACTTCTTAATTACTATTTTAATTAACTCTTAATTATTTAATTAATCCTTATCAATAATTAATTAAATAAATTAATTAATTTTAATTTCTTAATTAAATTAATTAATTTCAACTCATTTAAAAATCTTAATAAATCTTAAGATAAAACATTTTTATTAAAAACATTTGATCTTAGTAATTAACTTTACTTAATTAAATCATTAATTAAGTAATTTAAATAAATAATCATTAATTAAGTTTAAAATAAATAAATCATTAATTACTTATCTCTAATTATTTATTAACAATCCTTAATTTACAAGTTAATAAATCTTGAAAACTTAAATTGTTAATTTACCATCCTTAACCATTAATTAATTTAGTTTAATAAATCACTCTTTATTTATTCCATTATTATCAAACTTAAATTAAGTTTTAAGATAAAACATTTCTTTATTACTTATCTTATTTTCAAATTAAATTTGAAAATAACTTAAAATTTAACTTAATATATTTAAGTTAAATAAATCACACAACTTTAATTTAGTCAAAACATTCATTTCAAACAAATGAAATTTCAAGAAAATAAACTTAACTTTATTATTTAAATTTAAAACTTACTTTTATTTTAAATATTAAAAACTGGTTTAATATTATCTTTGGTTTTAACTCATATACTTGAACAAACAAATACAACTTCCCTTTTTCTTCATTTTAAAACAGAGGTTAGTTTTAATTTTAAAAACTGTTTGAACTATAACAGTTTACTTAAAAAAAAATCTCGCGTACAATCCCGGAAACTAACCCGAGCCAAACTCTTATTTTCACAAGACCTCCTCGAGTAAAATTAAAAAAAAAACGTTTTGTTTAAAATTTGAAACTGTTAAAAATTTAACAGTTACTCAACCACTCACGTACATCCCTACCATATACCCGAGCCAAAGACCTTTCTTCCCCGATATCCCTTCGAGAAATCCCACGAAACCCAAAAACTAATAACACTGACATTCCTATTGCCCTGTGCACCTTGCACCACCATCGGTGAACTTCCGATCACCGCCAGTCCTTCCCACATACCAACTATTGCTCCAGTAACCCATCGCCATCATCAAAACACCATCATATGCCAAGATTCAAAATCGAGCTTCTCAGCATGAACACAAACTTGAAACTTCACCAGAAAATGCTTCGAACCTCTCGTCTCCGATCACTGGAGTCACGTCGATCCCGGCTACATCTTCCCTAGCATTCCAAGCCACTATCTTCAAGATATAACATCACTCGATCAACTCGAGATACAACAATGTCTAAATTTTTCCAGAATTCGACCATACTTTGGGTTTAACCCTACTCTGACGATCTACTGCCGCCACGGTGAAGATTAAAGCTACTCACCATTTTTGCCTTGACCAATGACCTCACAGCCAACTCCAGTAGCAATCTCGACCAACCAAACTCCATCGATCATCAGAAAGACCCAAAATTCATTTTCTAAACAAAAACCGATATCTCATTTGATAGAAATTTAAAAATTATGATTCCTGTTTTAAAAATCATGATTTGAGACAGTGATTCACATTATCCAAACAAATCAAAGAAAACTGATATTTGAATTTAACATGTTTGGAATTTTTCACTGGTATCTTTGATTTCCAGATAATGTGTACCAACATATTGAGATTTTCTTTTTATTTTAAAAATTTTAGTTTCTATTTCAAACAACTTAAATTGTTTGAAAACTAAGCTAACAGAAAATTGGAGAAGAGATTTTTGGAATTTTATCAACATCAAAACTCTGTAATTATGGACAGAGGTTTTACTCAGACAATTTACACATGCCTACATAGTTTCAACATTTATATATACATATATTCAGATCTAAAACAACATGCATATGTATTCCAGACATACAAATTCAAAATTTATTTCCAACATGGATTATTTGCATCAATCTAAAGGAGGTTTTATGTTCACATTTTATAGGCAGAGTATTGAACTAACAAATAGATGTTTAAAATTAACAGATATTCACATTTTTAAAAATATACAAGAGCAAACAAAATTTCAGACATGCAAAGCAATTATCAACACATTGATTCACATGCAATTTGATACTTATATTTTAATTCAAAGGTTTACTCACCTATTATGTTGAACAGAGAAACTGGAAGCTTTTTGAAACAGAATTGCTTCATTTCTTTTAAAAACTGAAGAGCTTGCTTTTAAAAACTGAAACTTGCTTTGGAAACTTTGCTTTGATTCCTTTAAAGATTTGAAAAGCTCTTGAAAACTTCAGATTATATTGCATGCATCCTTGGAATGGTTACAAACTTGAAGAACATGGTTACAGGTCTTTTGAGAAGTGTTGATTATAGACTTTGTTTACAGGCTTGAAGGAATATATGGTTTCAGGCATTTGAGAAGGGTTACAGGTTTAAAAGAATACATGTTTACAGGTTTGTTTTTGAGGAAGGCTACAGGGTTTTTGAACTGGAAATGATTTTTGATCAGATCAATGTCAACAAGTTTGCAAGAACAAAGGGTTAAAGGTCTTAAAAACATTGCAGATTTGAATTGTTAGAGGAGATGTTTTCAGGTTGTATATTTGCTTTGATTTTTGGTTTTGAGAAAATGATTTCGGTTGGAATATTTCTGGTTTTAGTTTTTGTCTTGAACTGAAATTAGGGAAAGAAAATGAAAAGGGAAAGATAGAAATTTATATAGTTAATTTAGATTAAATAAAAATTTAAAGAAAATAAAACAAATGGTTGACACTTGTCTTATACCTTAGCTAATTATCCCACACATGTATTTAATATGTCTAAAATTTTAACACTTGTAATTATTTATTTTATATTATTTTTAAAAAGAGTTTTAAAAGCTTTTATATTTATTTCCTAAATAGATAAATACATATTTTATTTAATAAATGCTTTCCTATATTATAAATAAATGAAATCTTTAAAAGAAAATAAAATAAAACTCATTTATATCCTAATAAAATCATATACAATGTATTTCATTCATTTTTAAGTGTAAACATATCTTTTGTATTTATTTACTATTAAATAAATACTTTCTAAATTTATATACAAAATCTCTTTAAGGAAAACAAAATAAAACAAAAGTCTTATTTTAAATAAAAGTCTTGTTCATATATTTTATACCCAAATATATTAAAATATTTATCTTTTAAAGATTCAAATTTAAATCTAGATTCAAATTCAAATTTTACTTTTAAAATCCAATTTGAAATCAACTCAACTTTTATATTTTTAAATAAACACATTATTAAGTTTGAATTTGATATATTCATTTAAAAACAACTCAAGACCAATATATATATATATATATATATATATATATATATATATATATTTTAAACAACACTTATTTAATTTGAAAATGATAAATCTATTTAAAATCAAATTTATGAAATAACACAATTTAAATAATTATTTAAAAATCAATCTATACCATAATTAAAACATCATATCATTATTATTATTTGGTTATTTTTATTTAAAATAACAATTTTATCTATTTAAAATAATTTAAATTTAGAGATTATCACATTTTAAACTTCTCGAAATCCCGGGATATCACATTCCTCCCCCCTTAAAAGAATTTCATCCTCGAAATTTAAAACAAAAGATAATCCACAGGTTTTTAATTTTATTTTCAAAAATCCTAGCATACACATCAACCATACACTATCAATCAAACAACCATTCATCTAAACAAAAAAATTTATCCAAACAAACAATTCATACAACAAACAACTCTAGTTATCCGGACATAGATCCGGATAAACACCCTAAAATTATCCCGAGTTTCCCCGATATAGATACTGGGTTACTTGCTCTACTAAATCCAAATTGGCAATTCAATTCCAAAGCCAAAACACTTAACTTCAGAAAAACTCAGAAAGATCCAATATACTCTGTAACATCCCGCAAATTTTCGACTTTCGAAAATTCAACATCGATACTCACTTTATCGACTGCTGAGCTATCGAATGCCGGAAACCCGAAAAGTTATGGTTTTAAGAAGAAGAAAAAGGCAGAAGAAGAAGAAAGAAGAAAAAGAAAGAAGAACAACAACAGAACAAGAGTAGAAACAGAAAACAATATCAGAATCTCACATATCGCAGCGAAACAATATATAATAGATAAATGAATATCATTTAAAAACAGAAGAATTATATCTGTTATTACATTACATCACATCATATCATCAGAGTCAATAAACAACAATGGACAGTTATATAACTTGTCCTCATACAGAATACACAGCGGAATAAATACTATCAAATACAAATACTACGTCTCGTCATCCAGCTTATCTCCAAGCTCCAGAATATCCAGAATATCCTGATAATATAACTCTAGGCTGCCCGTGTGGAAAATTTGTGGGCACCCAGAGTTTAGAAGGGAACAATAAACTCCGAGTCAGTCATGGTGACTGGTGTGAGATCGTAAAACAGTTATTCTTTAAAATAAACAACAGGATAACTTTAATGTCAATTCGCAATGCTTTTGGAAAATGAAACTACCATAAGACCTCCCGCCACACACACAATGCAAACGCAGACTTGGAGGAGATTTCTTCTTATGATAGTCAAAGATGCTTACTACGCAAAAATCAAATTCTTTTTGATATTATTATTAGTGCATAGTGTAGAAAACATTTCGAAAGTAGAATATAAATCTTAGCCAGCATAGGTACCATTATTGTGACGACCCGGAATTTTTGAGCATTTGAAATAGGAATATTTAATTAATTTTAAATATTCAAAAGATAATTATTAACTTTAATTTCAAATATACAGTATTTAGTTGGATAATTAATTATTAAATTTAATTATTGGGATTGGGTAAATTATTGAATCTTGATTTTAAGGCTGTTAAAAATAGTTCAAAGGTTCAGAAAATTTATATTGTTAATACTGAAGATGATAGAACTTTTAAAATGGAATTTTAAAAGAGTTTTGTTCAGTTTTAAAAATATATCGTTGAAATTAAATTTAAAAATAGCCGTCCGAGGCACAGTCTTGGAATTCAGCGAAACCAGTTCCATTGGATCCGTAATATTGTATTATTATCGGATTTTAAATTTCGGAGCGTTTGGAGTTGTTGTGTAAGCATACGGTATATAAACGTATAGAAATTCAGAGCATGTGTCCTTCCTGGCAACGTTCTCTTCTTGCCTAAGTAATTAGATGTAGATACGTATATTAATTTAAACAAGTGTTCACCTTGGTATAACACGTGTCCTCTTTCAAGAAATAAAAGACAGATGGAAAAGAACCCCGTGCCTCCTATACTCCTTCCAATTGAAATCAAAAACGAAATCATCTTCTAAAACCAAATCATTTTCGTTCAAAAGGGAAAATCAAACTTTCCTCTGTTAAAAATAAGAATGGCAACCCACGTATTCTCTTCGTTCCTCTTCTTTATAAAATCAAATTCCACTCTCCTGTTTTTACCCCATCGAAGTCGTTCTAAGGTATGCGACCAAGTCGATCGACATTGAGGGATTCGCGACTGTCAGATGGGGGATGGGAGGAAGCGAGCGTGGGCTGAAACTACGATGGGAAGTTGGCGAGACGCCTGGAAGCGGTGGCGCTACTGCTTGGATTGAGGAAGAAGACGTGAGCAGTCGATCTCGTTCGATGGGCTGGGTTGTTTCGATGTGGTCTTCGGCAAAGCTGGGTAGCGATGTCGCGATTTAAGGTTGGGTGTTGCGTGGGTGGTAGCGGAGGTTGCGATAGAGAACTAGAGCACGGCCAGCTGTGGGTGTTCGTCGACGTGAAGCTAGGGTTTTAGTGAGCCGTGTGGTGGTTGCTGCAAGCACTCGCGATTTCTGGAGATCGGGGGTTGTTCGTAGGCGAGTTCGTCGAAGCAGTGAGGTATACTTACTGTTTATTCTATTCGATTTAGGGATTTATGTATAATTGTGTAGATATACAAAATTTGGATAAAAATATATAAAGTTAAGAACAGTAAAGCAAAATCAGTTTTGGTTCATAAAGAAAATTATATGTAGTTAAAGTTGAAACTTTTCCTGGTTTGAGAAGTTTTGTTGAATAAAGTGTATACTGTTAGGTAATCATGTATAATAAAGAAAGCAAAAACAATATATATAGATGTAATTTCAAAGGCAGAAATAAATATGCGTATTTACAATTTTAATTTACCAAGTTATTAGATGTTAAGGAAATTGGTTATCATAGGAAAATTCATTTAAAATTTTAGATAGAAATTGACTTGTCAAAATTGATCGAATATTAACAAACCATATAATATTTATACAAGGTCAATAATCACAAGGAATCAAGTTGAGGAAGAAGTGGGTTGTGCAACAAAACCGAAGGTGAGTTAATCTCACTCAGTTAGATTTAAATTTAAATGGTTAAATTTAAATATTTGATTGAATGGTTGATTTGGTTGATATGATATATATATATATATAGTAGTATATACCAATATATATATATATTGGCATATGTATATATTGGAGTTGATATTCCCGCATTTATATAGCGGATGAGACCCTATGCGCCGCATAATAGCGGATGATATTTTATAAACCCATATACCGCGATATTCCACCTCGAAGTGGAATTGGTATTGTGCTAACGTCTGTGGATGCAGGGAAACAGGTTGGAGGGATCCAACTGGATTCCTCAAAATATTTAATTTTTGTTTAAATATTCTGTGATATGATTGTTGTTATCCTGTGATAATTTATATTGGATAATCTGGTTGGATTGAATTTCCCAGTATAATGAGTTATCAAAAGCAATTGAATTGGATTTTTGGAAAAATATAAAAGAGTAAAATTAAGTTAAGTAATTCTAGTGAATTCGAATAAATTAAATATGGAAAAGAGGAATTTTGAATAAATAGAGAAATGTTGAATTTAAAGAAGACTTATGTGATGTTATTTAAAGGGATAAAAATTTATTTTAATTCAATGTTTAAATGTAATTAAAAAGAGAAGGAATTTGGGAAATCTGAAACTTGTGTTTCGGTTTAAAGATTTTAAATCATAATGAGAAATAAAATCTGGAAGTTAATGAAGTTGGAAATAAATGGATTAAGTAAAGAAATTTTTTTCAAAGTAAAATAAATTGGGAAATCAATTATAAATTGATTTAAATACTTTGGAATTTGAATTTTAAAGAGAAATGAGATTTGGGAGAGATAAACTGGGTTTGTAAAGTAAAATAAAATATCAGAGGATATTTGAAAATATAATTTCAAAGTGGGAATTTATAAAAGGATATGGTTTGGTTTAAAAATAAATGTTATTTTATTTTTAAAAGATGGGAGTGAGAAGGATATTTCTCTGTATAGCCAAGTACGTTTTCAAAGCAATTTTAATATAAGTTAAAAGTTCTAATTGTATTTTTAAAAGCATATTTTAGAAAATTTATTATTTCTAAATGTTAATTTCCTAAGTAAGTATGTTTTAGGAAACCTATTCTTTTTAATATTTAAACTTTAAAGTAAGTATTTTTCAAAGATCTATTATTGTAGTAATTATATAAAAGTGATTTGGTATTATATTTTAAAAAGAGAAATTTAGTTTATATTTGTAAAGTGGTTTCATTTTAAATATTTCTTAAGTATATATTTTGTTAAGGTATTAAAGTAGTTTTTTTAAATTTCAATATTATTAAGTATATTTATAGTAAAGTGTTTTAAGATTATTTTAAAATCTAAGTGTTTTGTACTTGGTGTTTCAGAGGAAATAAATATTTGGAAATGTATTCCGTAAGCGGAAACTGTTTGAAATTGTTTTCAAAAGGAGTTTGAAAATTTGGAAATATATCTTGGAAAGATATTTGGGCAAATAAATAATGTGGGAAATTATTTAATTGTGTGATGGTTGCTTGTGGATGTTAATTGATAGTTAAATAACCGACTATCAATATTGGCCAAATGCGCTGATCGTTTCGAAGAGACCGGGATCGGGTTTCCGTATACCGGGATTCTAGGTCTGGAGACTCGAATACCACTTCAATCCGGTTTGTACGTTTCGTGTAACGATTTCGGAGTCGAAGATGGAGCAGTGAAGTGTAAGGGCTAGTCGCTACTAATCCTGAGGATATTTTCCAAAATGGATGTAGTAGGAGTAGTGCCTTTGGTTCCGTTCAAACCCAGGACGGACTTGTATGGACGAATGCTTGCGAAACATCGTCAGCGGACGATGGGCATTCTAAGGGATATGTTCTCTAAAAGGTATCGTTTAGCCTCGAACCTCATCAACCGGGAATGACTGAAAATCAAGGGTTATGCAGCAAGGCTTCGTGGGTAGCTCCCACTGGAGGGTAAGGTCATCCCTGTCTAGATGTCCCTTTTTATTTCGGCTTAGTGGTGAGGTTGCTGATCCCAACCGTGGGGTGATTTTATTCGGGATCATCCAGTAAGGGATGGTTCCGGCCTTGTGTTGCAGGGGAGCGGGCGTACTCCTCGGTACGGTGATCTAGGCCACGTACTGTGATAGGTGGTACCCCAGTGCCTAGTCATTCGTTGGAAATCCATTCTTCCTATGTGCCTGTACGGTTTTGATTGTGCCCAACTATTGTTGAAATGTGAGATGCAAGCATATCAGCTAGATTCTATTTTACTTTCTGTAGACACTATTATAATATCAGAGGATTTTGATATAAAGTGTTTTAGCTATCGTAAGGTAAAAACCCGACATGTTTATTTGTGGCGTGGTCTTACGAGATGCTTTTGTTTTCAAAGGATTTTGAAACTTTAATAATCAATTTGAGTGTGATTTTCTCACGCTGGTTTTCCAGACTGACTCGGGTATTGTTTTATATGATGCTCGGGTCAGACCGAGATAAACAGGTTCAGGATATGATGCTGTGGAGCTCAGGAGACGAGCTGGATGACGATACGTACTCTCGTACTTGCTATTATTTTTCCGCTGTGTTTTCAGTTGTATGTTATGGATGTTGATGTACTCTGATGATGTATTGTATAAACAGATATAGTTTTGATTTGTGTAAAGATCTGTTGATATATATTATATTTTATTCCGCTGCGATGGTTAGATTCTGATGTTGTTTCCTATTTTCTTCTTCTACCTCTTCTTCTTTACCCAAATGGTCCGGTTTTTCGTGTTAGAAAAACTCGGGTTGTTACACTTGGTATCAGAGCTTAGGTTAGCGATAACCTTGGCTCTGGTGGGAATTTTGAGAGTATTAATAGATATGAGCGCGTATTTGTTAGTGAATATAAAATGGTTTTATATTGTGTTGGTTGATTTATCGAGTGGCATATGAACCTTCGTCGGCACAGTCTGGACAACTGTATCGAAGGGGTTTCTAAACACTTGAATAGAACAGTTCGACACAGTATTATTTTAAATAGGGTGAATGAAATAATTTTGCCCAAATTATTTTGTATATAAAAGAAATAATTATTCGAAAATTATTATGGTTATATATTTGGATGCTTGGTTGTTAGAAAATGACAATAATGAGTTAGTCTCATTATCGAGTAGAAATTGAAACTTATAACCTAAGTTGAAGGATAAATTTATATAATAAAATGGAATTGAAATAAGCTTTATATACAAATGTGAATTATGAATGTGATTTATAATCAAATGAGATAAATTCATAAACAAATGAAATTTGTAAATGTAAATGGTAAAAGTGATTTATAACTTGAAATAAAATGTGATAGAATTCCAGAGTAATGTTTGGATATAAAAATTGGATGGATTTTGAAATTGAAGTTTTGGGAAAGGTTTAAATTCCTTTGGATTTAAGAATAGTTTTAAAGATTTTGGGGAAATAATGGTGATATTATTTCATGAATATTTTTGAAATTGAATTGAAATCTGGTGGGATTTGGGATTTAAAAATATTTGAAAAGTTTTAAAGTGATAAAAGCATTAAAATTCTCTTTCGGTCGCTGGAAAATAATTTCGGTGATGACTGCAGCATCATCGATGTCTATTTTCGAGTTTCCAAAGAGAAATTGCTACCAAACTGTTTTAAATTGGAAATGATTGTGAACTGGGTTGGTTTTGAAATTCAAAGGGAAAATTGTTTGGTAAAAGCAGATTTGTTTTGGAAATTGGGATTTGATGTGATTTACCAGATGTGTGTGAGTTATTTATGGATTCAAAATGGTTTTGAAATAAAACCGGGCAATTGGATTCTGGAAATTCTATTTAAAATTTAAATGTGGAAATTTAAATGAATCAACAATATAAAGTATAGAATGAAGTTGATTGAAATAAGAAAGAAATGAAAGTTAAATTCTGGGATTATAATTATGAGATGAAATTAACTCAATGAGTAATATAAGCTGGTAGATAAAAGAGTTAGAGAACTTGAAGGTGAATGAATTGTAAAACTTGTATAAAATTGTATCCTAGAATTAAAATTTAATTCGAGTATATGAAGGTGAATAAAATATATTTGAATTTAACTTAAGATGAGTTAAATAAAATTGAGAATTGGAATTGAATTAAATGTAAATAAGTTGAAGTTGAATTGAATTGGATATAAAGGTAATGTAAAATGCTTATAATTGTGTAAAGAAATTCATATTCTTAAGTTCTTAAGTGCAATAATTTGAAATTTGATTGTAAAGATGAAAATGGACTTAAATGAATAGTCCCAGGTCTTAAGTAAGTAAGTTAAAACTTATGAATAGAAATGAAATTGTAAGTCATAAATGGGAATTCATTTCTTTGAACCATTAAGAGTTATAATTTGAAATTGTAATTATCAAATGGAAACGACTAAGATGAGCAATCTTAATTTTTAAATAAATCCAAACTTGAATTATAAAATATATTGAACTTAAGAAAATTAAGTGAAGTGATATTTGGAATTAAAAAGCAAGTATTTAATTTTAATCAGCGAAGGAACTAATGAGATAATAAATTAGTTAATGAAATTGGATTAACATAGTGATGGTTTAAATTGCAAATGAATCCAAATAAGTGAAAATAAATTGGAAATGGCCTGGTTATTAATAAAATAATTCCAGATGAAATGAGTATGGAAAATAAAATTCGTAATGATTGAGTGAATGAACCAATTAGATCTAATAAATAAATGGATGGAATTTGATTAAATAAGAATCAAATGAAAAGATGGAAATAAAATTTTAAAGGGTTGGTTAAATGGAAAATAAACTTAAGTTATTGACTTAAGTAAATGTTGAATGGAAACTGAACTCAACAGAGGAGTGGTTTAAATAAGTTGAGAAATAGTTATTGAATGAATTAACTTGGATTGTTTTCGAGCTAAATAAAATTCATTTTTTGGAAGTTGGAGATGAATTGAATTTAAGGAAAAAAAATTGGAAATGAAGTAGTAAATTGAAGTAAGTTGGAATTCATATGAAATGGGAGTTCAATTTGAATATATACACTTCAGTGGTAAAGTAGTAAATAAATATAAGAAAATTTATATTGAACTTAAGAATTGAAGAATGAAATTCTTAAGAAAATTTGTATTGGAAATATACTTAGTAATTTTGGAATGGAAAAATAAAAAATATACTAAGTGAATAGTTGAATGAAGACTAAAACTGAAGTTGTGAAATGGGATAGTTGTAAATAAGGGGATAACAATCAAAAAGGAATGTGAATAAAGGAGAATTGATATAACTAATAATCAATTGGGCTAATTACGTAAGGTGTACGTATATTATTTTATTCGCATAGCTATTTGGTCCAGATGTCGAACACAGAATTTCGAGATAGATATATCGATTCGAGTTGGAATTTTTCACTCGATTTTCGATGGCGAACCTGGATATGGATTGTTGATTGATTCTGGATATTCTCTATCATAGTTTGTGGCTATGCAAGGAGAATGACGGTTTCTGATCAAGGAACCAGATCTGAGTCCGCACTAGGAAGTCGGATGGACGATACTAGTTCGGAAGTGGAATTGTGTGATCGATTGAGCGATCGAATGTGATATTGCGTACGGATGATATATGTGCATCGTACGGGCTTAAGTAAAGCAAATATTGAAAATTTGTAAAGAAAAGTATAAAATGACTTTGGGATTGTGATTGAATATTATTGCTTAGTAGGATATACAGGTGTATAAAAGCAATGGATAAATTGGGATTTTTGATTTAGAAGATAAAATTTAATGGCCCGACAAAAAGGTATGTATTTGAATTTCTATATGAAATTTGATTGGGTTTTGGATCCAGCCACTTGGCATTTTGTTTTCTTTTTGAGATTGGGAGGCCGTAGAGCCATTTTGTAGTAGTACCGAGCTAGCCGCGCAAAGGAGACGCTGGCGAAATTTTTTGGAAATTTAGGGAGTTAGAAAATTTTGGGAAAATTTTGATAATTCAAAATTTGAATTCAAATTTAAATTTGAACTGATAAGAAAGATAATATTGTTTGGGACTTTGGAGTAAGTTTGAAAGGTTAGAAAGAGGGATAATGTATCTCTATTAAAGGATTTGTTTTGGGAGGTGGTTAAAACTATTTGGGTTAAGGAAATAGTTAATGGGGATTGAATCATTCTTCCTAACTGGTAATTTCGGGGACGAAATTCTTTTAAGGGGGGAGGAATGTGACGACCCGGAATTTTTGAGCATTTGAAATAGGAATATTTAATTAATTTTAAATATTCAAAAGATAATTATTAACTTTAATTTCAAATATACAGTATTTAGTTGGATAATTAATTATTAAATTTAATTATTGGGATTGGGTAAATTATTGAATCTTGATTTTAAGGCTGTTAAAAATAGTTCAAAGGTTCAGAAAATTTATATTGTTAATACTGAAGATGATAGAACTTTTAAAATGGAATTTTAAAAGAGTTTTGTTCAGTTTTAAAAATATATCGTTGAAATTAAATTTAAAAATAGCCGTCCGAGGCACAGTCTCGGAATTCAGCGAAACCAGTTCCATTGGATCCGTAATATTGTATTATTATCGGATTTTAAATTTCGGAGCGTTTGGAGTTGTTGTGTAAGCATACGGTATATAAACGTATAGAAATTCAGAGCATGTGTCCTTCCTGGCAACGTTCTCTTCTTGCCTAAGTAATTAGATGTAGATACGTATATTAATTTAAACACGTGTTCACCTTGGTATAACACGTGTCCTCTTTCAAGAAATAAAAGACAGATGGAAAAGAACCTCGTGCCTCCTATACTCCTTCCAATTGAAATCAAAAACGAAATCATCTTCTAAAACCAAATCATTTTCGTTCAAAAGGGAAAATCAAACTTTCCTCTGTTAAAAATAAGAATGGCAACCCACGTATTCTCTTCGTTCCTCTTCTTTATAAAATCAAATTCCACTCTCCTGTTTTTACCCCATCGAAGTCGTTCTAAGGTATGCGACCAAGTCGATCGACATTGAGGGATTCGCGACTGTCAGATGGGGGATGGGAGGAAGCGAGCGTGGGCTGCAACTGCGATGGGAAGTTGGCGAGACGCCTGGAAGCGGTGGCGCTACTGCTTGGATTGAGGAAGAAGACGTGAGCAGTCGATCTCGTTCGATGGGCTGGGTTGTTTCGATGTGGTCTTCGGCAAAGCTGGGTAGCGATGTCGTGATTTAAGGTTGGGTGTCGCGTGGGTGGTAGCGGAGGTTGCGATAGAGAACTAGAGCACGGCCAGCTGTGGGTGTTCGTCGACGTGAAGCTAGGGTTTTAGTGAGCCGTGTGGTGGTTGCTGCAAGCACTCGCGATTTCTGGAGATCGGGGGTTGTTTGTAGGCGAGTTCGTCGAAGCAGTGAGGTATACTTACTGTTTATTCTATTCGATTTAGGGATTTATGTATAATTGTGTAGATATACAAAATTTGGATAAAAATATATAAAGTTAAGAACAGTAAAGCAAAATCAGTTTTGGTTCATAAAGAAAATTATATGTAGTTAAAGTTGAAACTTTTCCTGGTTTGAGAAGTTTTGTTGAATAAAGTGTATACTGTTAGGTAATCATGTATAATAAAGAAAGCAAAAACAATATATATAGATGTAATTTCAAAGGCAGAAATAAATATGCGTATTTACAATTTTAATTTACCAAGTTATTAGATGTTAAGGAAATTGGTTATCATAGGAAAATTCATTTAAAATTTTAGATAGAAATTGACTTGTCAAAATTGATCGAATATTAACAAACCATATAATATTTATACAAGGTCAATAATCACAAGGAATCAAGTTGAGGAAGAAGTGGGTTGTGCAACAAAACCGAAGGTGAGTTAATCTCACTCAGTTAGATTTAAATTTAAATGGTTAAATTTAAATATTTGATTGAATGGTTGATTTGGTTGATATGATATATATATATATAGTAGTATATACCAATATATATATATTGGCATATGTATATATTGGAGTTGATATTCCCGCATTTATATAGCGGATGAGACCCTATGCGCCGCATAATAGCGGATGATATTTTATAAACCCATATACCGCGATATTCCACCTCGAAGTGGAATTGGTATTGTGCTAACGTCTGTGGATGCAGGGAAACAGGTTGGAGGGATCCAACTGGATTCCTCAAAATATTTAATTTTTGTTTAAATATTCTGTGATATGATTGTTGTTATCCTGTGATAATTTATATTGGATAATCTGGTTGGATTGAATTTCCCAGTATAATGAGTTATCAAAAGCAATTGAATTGGATTTTTGGAAAAATATAAAAGAGTAAAATTAAGTTAAGTAATTCTAGTGAATTCGAATAAATTAAATATGGAAAAGAGGAATTTTGAATAAATAGAGAAATGTTGAATTTAAAGAAGACTTATGTGATGTTATTTAAAGGGATAAAAATTTATTTTAATTCAATGTTTAAATATAATTAAAAAGAGAAGGAATTTGGGAAATCTGAAACTTGTGTTTCGGTTTAAAGATTTTAAATCATAATGAGAAATAAAATCTGGAAGTTAATGAAGTTGGAAATAAATGGATTAAGTAAAGAAATTTTTTTCAAAGTAAAATAAATTGGGAAATCAATTATAAATTGATTTAAATACTTTGGAATTTGAATTTTAAAGAGAAATGAGATTTGGGAGAGATAAACTGGGTTTGTAAAGTAAAATAAAATATCAGAGGATATTTGAAAATATAATTTCAAAGTGGGAATTTATAAAAGGATATGGTTTGGTTTAAAAATAAATGTTATTTTATTTTTAAAAGATGGGAGTGAGAAGGATATTTCTCTGTATAGCCAAGTACGTTTTCAAAGCAATTTTAATATAAGTTAAAAGTTCTAATTGTATTTTTAAAAGCATATTTTAGAAAAATTATTATTTCTAAATGTTAATTTCCTAAGTAAGTATGTTTTAGGAAACCTATTCTTTTTAATATTTAAACTTTAAAGTAAGTATTTTTCAAAGATCTATTATTGTAGTAATTATATAAAAGTGATTTGGTATTATATTTTAAAAAGAGAAATTTAGTTTATATTTGTAAAGTGGTTTCATTTTAAATATTTCTTAAGTATATATTTTGTTAAGGTATTAAAGTAGTTTTTTTAAATTTCAATATTATTAAGTATATTTATAGTAAAGTGTTTTAAGATTATTTTAAAATCTAAGTGTTTTGTACTTGGTGTTTCAGAGGAAATAAATATTTGGAAATGTATTCCGTAAGCGGAAACTGTTTGAAATTGTTTTCAAAAGGAGTTTGAAAATTTGGAAATATATCTTGGAAAGATATTTGGGCAAATAAATAATGTGGGAAATTGTTTAATTGTGTGATGGTTGCTTGTGGATGTTAATTGATAGTTAAATAACCGACTATCAATATTGGCCAAATGCGCTGATCGTTTCGAAGAGACCGGGATCGGGTTTCCGTATACCGGGATTCTAGGTCTGGAGACTCGAATACCACTTCGATCCGGTTTGTACGTTTCGTGTAACGATTTCGGAGTCGAAGATGGAGCAGTGAAGTGCAAGGGCTAGTCGCTACTAATCCTGAGGATATTTTCCAAAATGGATGTAGTAGGAGTAGTGCCTTCGGTTCCGTTCAAACCCAGGACGGACTTGTATGGACGAATGCTTGCGAAACATCGTCAGCGGACGATGGGCATTCTAAGGGATATGTTCTCTAAAAGGTATCGTTTAGCCTCGAACCTCATCAACCGGGAATGACTGAAAATCAGGGGTTATGCAGCAAGGCTTCGTGGGTAGCTCCCACTGGAGGGTAAGGTCATCCCTGTCTAGATGTCCCTTTTTATTTCGGCTTAGTGGTGCGGTTGCTGATCCCAACCGTGGGGTGATTTTATTCGGGATCATCCAGTAAGGGATGGTTCCGGCCTTGTGTTGCAGGGGAGCGGGCGTACTCCTCGGTACGGTGATCTAGGCCACGTACTGTGATAGGTGGTACCCCAGTGCCTAGTCATTCGTTGGAAATCCATTCTTCCTACGTGCCTGTACGGTTTTGATTGTGCCCAACTATTGTTGAAATGTGAGATGCAAGCATTTCAGCTAGATTCTATTTTACTTTCTGTAGACACTATTATAATATCAGAGGATTTTGATATAAAGTGTTTTAGCTATCGTAAGGTAAATACCCGACATGTTTATTTGTGGCGTGGTCTTACGAGATGCTTTTGTTTTCAAAGGATTTTGAAACTTTAATAATCAATTTGAGTGTATTTTCTCACGCTGGTTTTCCAGACTGACTCGGGTATTGTTTTATATGATGCTCGGGTCAGACCGAGATAAACAGGTTCAGGATATGATGCTGTGGAGCTCAGGAGACGAGCTGGATGACGATACGTACTCTCGTACTTGCTATTATTTTTCCGCTGTGTTTTCAGTTGTATGTTATGGATGTTGATGTACTCTGATGATGTATTGTATAAACAGATATAGTTTTGATTTGTGTAAAGATCTGTTGATATATATTATATTTTATTCCGCTGCGATGGTTAGATTCTGATGTTGTTTCCTATTTTCTTCTTCTACCTCTTCTTCTTTACCCAAATGGTCCGGTTTTTCGTGTTAGAAAAACTCGGGTTGTTACAATTATAGTATGCTTGCTATAGCTGCCATATTAGATGGCAGGTTCTACAACTAAAACCGTACAAGGCTCGTATTGTTTCTTTGGATTTCCAACAAATGGTCAGGCTAAGGAACTTCCTATCCACGATGGGTACGTCCCTGGAATAGACGACCCGAGAACCTAACCGGATCTCTGCCAACACAAGGCCGGGTTACCTCTGCAAAAATAGGTAACTACTGACACGCGTATGCCATCCCCCGATCGTCACCGATCTTCCCGAGGATCCCCGATTTCCAACAAACCACATAGATAATAATGCAGCAACCACATAGGTTAAGTATCTGGGCTCCATACCATGATACCACCTCTATCCAGAAGGAATGACATACACTAAGGGGCGCTACTCCCTAGAACCTTGCCGCATCCTTCCTGTTTCGACCATTTCCGGGGTGTGAGGCTCGATGAAGTCTCGTCCACAAAGCTACGCTTTCTCAAAAAGCCCTGCTTCGGGTCAAACAAAATGATCAACCTATGATCACAAAGATATAAGATCAACCAAATGATCATATCACAAATGATCAAACACTGATCATTTCACAGCAACACTCAGTATGCCACGTTACCAAATTGGGATATATCGCTGATAAATTTCAACTACATAACCTCTGAGCTCGTACGTCTCAGAGAAGGGTGTTAAGCTAAGAGAATAAATTCTCCGCCACCAACAGAAATGTATTTGAAAGAAATCAGCTTTATATCTCAAATTGTAACGTCAGACACACAATCCATACAAGTCTGTTCCGGGATCGAACAGAACCGAAGGCACTTCTCACGAAGCCCTTGCACATCCGGATAATTTTCAATCACGTCAGGACTTCCCGTCACTAAGGGTGATAAAACCTCTAAATCGGAGATCAGCCGATGTAGAGTAACTCGACGGTAATCCTTCCGTTTTCAAAAATATCCGGTCTTCAACACCGGTCTTCAAATGCAATTCATAACGACGTATCACATATTCGGAATGGGTTATACGACCCCATGGTCCTTTCCCGGCTAACCCGAATAGTGAGCGCTTATTCAAAAATAAGTGTGGCATTCAAATTCATCCAATTCGCAACAAATACCTACTCAAGGTAATTACTGATAGTCGGTTATTTAACTATCAATAAAGATGCGCAACATCATCAGATTCCAAAAAATTTTCCCAAATTATTTATTTTCAAAAATATCTTTACTAGATATATAATTTCCACACTTAACCGTTTGAAAACAATTTCAAATCAATTTCCACATTTCATTTTATCTTTGAAGATAAAATCTCAAAACAGTTCATTTCATATTGGAAAAACATTTCCATACTTATTAAAAAAATAAGTGTTTCACAAATCATTTATTTTCAACACTTAGAAAATATTCGATATACTTAAATCAAATTAAGTATATACTCATTCTTTAAGGAAATCATTCTCTTTAAACACATTTATTTGAGTCAAAACGAATGTTACGTAAAACATCGTTACGACGACTCAAAATCACTAGTATAGGGATTCGGATTTTAATAGATATATAAATCCCAATAGTACATCAAAACATTTCCTTTCGGAAATCATTTACTATAACAACAGTGTTATAGTCCACCATTTCCTTAAATTTCTCGAAAACGTCTATTTCAACAAGAACTGCGGAAATCTCTGCTTTCGATTTATAATACATTTTAAAAACATCTCTAAAATGTTTAACTTCATTTTTAATATCCCTTTTCCAAAACTATCCATTTTACTTAACGATATATTCACTATCCAAAACCGTGAATATACTTCAATAATTACATTTCAATCTTTTCTACACGTTTTATTCCAAGAATTATCCACTATCCAAAATCGTGGATAAAATTCCCTTAATAACTTCTATATTACATTCATCAAATTTGATTGATTTCGAATTCATAAAACAACGTTTATAAATTCACCTTTATATTTCCTAACAACTTCGATTTATAAAATTCTCCTTTTATTAACTTCTAAAATTACTTATCAAAATAAGTGATTCCAGATTTATAAACAACGTTTATAAATCACATTTATACTTCATAACAATTTCAACTTATGAAATCATTTCATTTAGCAATTTCTATTTATATCCCAATTTAGTGCAAAAAATCTAATTTATAAGTAAATTACTTATAAATCGTTTATTCTACAACATCTATTCACTTTATAACTTCACGTTACAAATTTATTAATTTCATTCACTTATGAAATCCTTTTATACTTCTTTTCAACACTTATAAAAATTCGTTTTATAAGTCCAATATTTTTTATTAATAAAATATCCATTTTATAATCTTCCTATACAAATCGTTTATAGTTATTCAAAAATCCCAGCTTAAATCATTTTATTAATAAATCGACTTTTATTTCAAAAATCACCTTACGGTCATAATTCACAAAAATCTTAACTTTTATAACTTCAAAATTTTAAACGTTTATTTATTTAAAATAAATCAATTCAACAATTCAATAGAACATATAATTTCAAAGATCACTTTAAAAATCCTTTTTAAAGTAAAAATCGTTATTTTTACTTTTCAAAACTGAATCCGATGATGCAACAGCATCAATTAGTCCATCACAACAGTCAATATCATATATCATCATATGATAATAGAATATACATCAATATCTGTAAATAAATAACTACGGGTGAGGAATCCAGTTGGATCCCTCCAACCTGTTTCCCTGCATCCAAAGATGTTAGCACAATACCAATTCCGCTCCAGTACGGAATTATCGCGGTATATGGGTTTTTATAAATCTGCTTACTGACGGCGCAATAGGGTCTCATCCGCTATACGAGGCGGGAAATCAATCAATCCAATATATACATATGCCAATATGTATATATTGCTATATATATATATATATCCTACTATATCTAATATCACATCCAAACAGTCAATCATCAATCAATAACTGTAAATAATTCCACATTCAATTGAGGGAGAAGATCTCACCGTGATTTTAATTCTGATTTCAGCGTTTATTTTCGAATAAAATTAAACGGCCGTTTAATTTTACTCAAAAATTTCACTGATTCCAAACACGCCCAGATCTGCGCTGCAGCGTAGAGCGCGGCGCTGCGATTCCAACGCTTCTGGTTTCGTAATTTTCTGACCTCGTATGAAAGAGATACATCGTTTTAAACTTTTTACAAATTATAAAATAATAATTTTACAATTTTTCTTTATTTTATTATACCCAGACAATCGTGGCCGTTCATCCTTGCAATTTCGCATCTGGGCCACACTCGTATTTCTTCTTCCCACTCACGACATGCTCCAGGTTTTGAACGACAAAACACCCATCCCCTTCGAACGTTGACCGACCCAAAGCCCTACCCACGATCACCGTGCACTCGATCGAATACCACCATTTCCTTCGCCCACGCGTGCTCCATCATCGTGCAAAACACGGCTCAGCTCGGCCCCCCAGGCTTCATGAAAACCATGCCTAAACGCAGCCCTTCAAACACCATTTCTCGATGATCGACTCGACGATAATCGATCATAGCCGTTGGATAGCTAGTTTGCAACGTGCTCTACAACCTTCGTTTAGAAAGTTTTGTGAATTAATTAGTGGATTGCAAGAAAAATGAGGAAGAAGCTTAGTGTTTTTCGACCATTGATTGCTATAGAGGCGGCTGCACGTTTTAGCTAGGGTTTTGCAATTGCCTTGGGTGATGAGGTTCCCTTTTATAGAATTTCAACGAAAAACACTATTCACTTCAGAATTTCCAAACTCCGATTTACGCGTCGAAACTGGCGTTTCTGGGGTTTACCCCGCGTTCCGAACGCAATGGAACAGGTTTCGGAAGCTAATTCGATCGTCTGTGCGAGATATGGCAATAAACGATCAATTTAAATTAAACCGATTTAAATCGATTTCGAGGCGTTTTGATTCGTACCGGACAAATGGTAAATCCAAAAATTACGAAATTTGAAATCTTACAATAATATCACATTACGGATCCGATGAAACTGGTTTCGTCGAAATCCGAGACCTTTTGAAAAATGACTATTTTAACTCGACGATTTAAAATTAAAACGATATCGATGCGTTTCGAGTTGCCACGGTCAAACGACAACTCCGATTGATACGAAAATTGAAATCCGATAATAACTAACTATTACGGATCCAATGGAACTGGTCTCGTTCAATTCTGAGACTGTTCGAAAATTGGCTATTTTTACAGTCGATAATTAAATATTAAAATATTCAATTTTCACAGACTAACTCCAAATTCAATTTTAAGAGTTCTATAACCTTTCTATAACTCCAGTATGATTAAATAAAATTTTACAAATCACTTTCATTCTTATTTAATCCAGATTTCAAGTAAGTCTGGAATTTCACTATTAAATTTATCGATTTAATTATCAATTTAAATCCAATATTCGAATAATAAATCATTCGACTTCTAAATTCCATTTATTAATATTTAAAATCAATTAAATATTCGAATTTTAATTATCAAAAATTCTGGGTCGTTACAAACTCCCCCCCTTAAAAGAATTTCGTCCTCGAAATTACAAGTCAGAAAGAAAGGTCCTTAACTCGTCTACTGTTTTCTCAAATTCAAATAGTTTTATCAATTTATCAAAACAAGTCTTTCTACTAAAGATTCGTTGTCATTCATACTAGCTTTCCAACTTCAATTATAAGTTCCAAACAACATTGTTTAACTTCTCAATTTAAATTCAAGTTTAAATCCAGATTTTTAAACTTTCAAAATTTCTCTAAAATTTTCTAACACTCGAAATTTTCGAAAAATTTCGCCAGCGTCTCCTTTGCGCGGTTAACATGGCACGACTACAAAACGTCCCTACGGACTCTCAGATTTCAAAAAGAAAAGAAAAAGCCAAGCGGCTAGAGAAGAAATCAGTAAATCTCATATAGAAATTTAAATACATACCTTTTGTCGAGCAATTCAAATTTATCTTTGAAATCAAATCCAATTCATTCACACCTGTATATCCTACTAGCCATAATATCTAGTTGCATATATTCAAACCATTTCGTACATTCAATTACAAAATTTTCAATATATCTGCTTATATCATTTTTACATCACTATTGAAGTTATACATATTCATATCCATTCAATTTCACATTTCAAATTCATTTGAATTTAATTCACAATTCCAACCTTATTTGGATTCTATTTAACTTCTGAATATTGAATTTTATCAATTATCTTTCATTCATAACCGCACTCTTTTTAAGTTAGTTTCAATTACTAATTCATCACAGATTGCAATTCACTTATTCAAATTTGTTTTCAACATTCAGTTTCAATTCCAGTTTTATTCTTTCGTTCATTCCCAAAATTTATTTTCAATTTGCCATTTTGGTTTATAACCACTCATATTAAACTGGATTTCCAATAGCATATGAATTTTAATTCATCTTTCAATTTACATTATTCAATTCAATTCATTTGCTTACGAATTCGAAATGAATTTCAACCTTCAATTTTATTTAATTGATTCACTTGTACTTACATTCATTTAACTTCATCCTTTAAGTTAAATTTATTATATCAACCTTTCAAATTGTATAAGTTATCAACTTAATAATATTTCATAAATATGGTATCCCAGAGTCTTACCAATATTTCAAAGCCATTTTGAAAACAATTCAAATTCCATTTGAATTTCCAAAACAAAACCCAAATTTCCAAAACAACTTCCATTTAAAACGATTTGGCAGCAATTCCTCTTTTGGAAACCCGAAAATGAACACCGGTGATGTCGCGATCATCATCGGAATTATTTTCCAGCGACCGAAAAGAGTTTAGAGCTTTTCATTCTTTCAGAATACTTTTCAAACCCTTTGAAATTCATTTTCAAATCAAAAAGATTTAAAATTTTCCAAATCCCCAAAATTTTCAAATTCTTTTCAAACATTTCCAAAAACTTTTCTGGAATTCCGTTTTAAATTACAAATCACATTTATAATTTACATTCTTTAAATTTCATTTGTATGTGAATTCATCTCTTTATCTTTCAATTCACATTTATAAATTTCATTCGTTAAATGGATTTATTTCCAAATCTTTGGTTATTATTTTAATTTCTCATTTAATTTCAATGATAATAATTAATATTATCACCATTTACAACCATGCAACCATATACTATAGTACTTTATAGAAAACATTTCTTTTCTATACAAAAATAGTTTTGGGCAAAATTATCTCATTTACCCTATTTAAAACAATACTATGCCGAATTGTTCTATATAAGTGTTTAGAGATCCCTATCGATAGAGTTGTACAGACAATACCGACCAGAATCCATATACCACTCAACAAACCAATCATCACAATATAAAACAATTTTATATTCACTAACAAATACGCACTCGTATCTATTATTACACTCAACTCATTCTAGAGTACTACTGACTCTATCTCTAATGAGTAACACCCAACAGAGCAGGGTTGTCGCTTAACCATATGCTCTGATACCAAATGTAACATCCCGCAAATTTTCGACTTTCGAAAATTCAACATCGATACTCACTTTATCGACTGCTGAGCCATCGAATGCCGGAAACCCGAAAAGTTATGGTTTTAAGAAGAAGAAAAAGGCAGAAGAAGAAGAAAGAAGAAAAAGAAAGAAGAACAACAACAGAACAAGAGCAGAAACAGAAAACAATATCAGAATCTCACATATCGCAGCGAAACAATATATAATAGATAAATGAATATCATTTAAAAACAGAAGAATTATATCTGTTATTACATTACATCACATCATATCATCAGAGTCAATAAACAACAATGGACAGTTATATAACTTGTCCTCATACAGAATACACAGCGGAATAAATACTATCAAATACAAATACTACGTCTCGTCATCCAGCTTATCTCCAAGCTCCAGAATATCCAGAATATCCTGATAATATAACTCTAGGCTGCCCGTGTGGAAAATTTGTGGGCACCCAGAGTTTAGAAGGGAACAATAAACTCCGAGTCAGTCATGATGACTGGTGTGAGATCGTAAAACAGTTATTCTTTAAAATAAACAACAGGATAACTTTAATGTCAATTCGCAATGCTTTTGGAAAATGAAAGTACCATAAGACCTCCCGCCACACACACAATGCAAACGCAGACTTGGAGGAGATTTCTTCTTATGATAGTCAAAGATGCTTACTACGCAAAAATCAAATTCTTTTTGATATTATTATTAGTGCATAGTGTAGAAAACATTTCGAAAGTAGAATATAAATCTTAGCCAGCATAGGTACCATTATAGTATGCTTGCTATAGCTGCCATATTAGATGGCAGGTTCTACAACTAAAACCGTACAAGGCTCGTATTGTTTCTTTGGATTTCCAACAAATGGTCAGGCTAAGGAACTTCCTATCCACGATGGGTACGTCCCTGGAATAGACGACCCGAGAACCTAACCGGATCTCTGCCAACACAAGGCCGGGTTACCTCTGCAAAAATAGGTAACTACTAACACGCGTATGCCATCCCCCGATCGTCACCGATCTTCCCGAGGATCCCCGATTTCCAACAAACCACATAGATAATAATGCAGCAACCACATAGGTTAAGTATCTGGGCTCCATACCATGATACCACCTCTATCCAGAAGGAATGACATACACTAAGGGGCGCTACTCCCTAGAACCTTGCCGCATCCTTCCTGTTTCGACCATTTCCGGGGTGTGAGGCTCGATGAAGTCTCGTCCACAAAGCTACGCTTTCTCAAAAAGCCCTGCTTCGGGTCAAACAAAATGATCAACCTATGATCACAAAGATATAAGATCAACCAAATGATCATATCACAAATGATCAAACACTGATCATTTCACAGCAACACTCAGTATGCCACGTTACCAAATTGGGATATATCGCTGATAAATTTCAACTACATAACCTCTGAGCTCGTACGTCTCAGAGAAGGGTGTTAAGCTAAGAGAATAAATTCTCCGCCACCAACAGAAATGTATTTGAAAGAAATCAGCTTTATATCTCAAATTGTAACGTCAGACACACAATCCATACAAGTCTGTTCCGGGATCGAACAGAACCGAAGGTACTTCTCACGAAGCCCTTGCACATCCGGATAATTTTCAATCACGTCAGGACTTCCTGTCACTAAGGGTGATAAAACCTCTAAATCGGAGATCAGCCGATGTAGAGTAACTCGACGGTAATCCTTCCGTTTTCAAAAATATCCGGTCTTCAACACCGGTCTTCAAATGCAATTCATAACGACGTATCACATATTCGGAATGGGTTATACGACCCCATGGTCCTTTCCCGGCTAACCCAAATAGTGAGCGCTTATTCAAAAATAAGTGTGGCATTCAAATTCATCCAATTCACAACAAATACCTACTCAACAAAATTATTACTCTGTGATTATTTTATTTACTGTATATGTTCAGTTTTGCCAAATTTAAATTAACAATTCGGTATTTTGAATTATTCAAGTCCGACATGTGCGGATGCGAATGGTGCAAAATATCTGGTCGTTACAAGCGCGCCATGAGGAAGAAGAAGAAAAGCATTTCAGCTGGAGAAGATAAAGCAGAAGAAGATCCAGCTGCACCTTCCTCTCCTTCTTCTCCGACCCGCCCACACCGGATTCCGAAACTAGATATCAAGCCGGGCAAGAGTTCTAAAGGCGGCAGGAAGAAGGAGTGATGTGCTGGACTCTACTTTTCTCATTTTGCTTTTTGCATGTATCGACCGGAGATTGGGCGGATACCGGCTTCCGCTTATTGAAACCTGCATATGCACAAAAATTTCATAGTATGGAATAAAATTGTTCTTTTTGCTTATACAATTTCTTGTTAGTATATGTGTGAATGCATTTATTCATTGTTTTTGCACAAGTTTCTTTATTTACTTTATATAATATTGCAGTGAGCTCGTGGTATGATGTTTGAGCGTTATTTTTATTAATATAGCTATGTGCCCCCATACCACGGCTCATTACTATATTTTGAAAAGAATCGTACTCTTATTTTAGAAAATAATTTTTCCGTTTTTGAGGAAATATTATTTTGCTTTCAATAGAGTATGCCTTGTATCGGAGAAGTTTTCTCTTCCCTTTTTTTTAGAACATTTCAACTTTCGAGGATGATCACTTTCATTTGTTTGAAAAGTGGATTCTCCTACGCGGTGAAGTGAGCTTCTGAAGAATGTTTTGGCATTTCAACTCTGGTGAAGTGGGTCTCCGAAGAGAGATTTTTGCACTTCAACTTTGGCTAAATGTGCCCTCCGAAGAGGTCTTTTTTGGCATTTCTGAGGAGTAGCATTTGGACTCCGAAGAGTGGCATTATGCTTAGTGGAGTAGCGTTGTGCCCATGGAGAGGTCTTGTGCTTCCGGAGAAGTCTTGTTTTTGTGCTTCCGGAGAAGTCTTGTGCCTTTGGAGAGGTCTTGTGCCTCCGGAGAGGTCTTGTGTGCCTTGGGGAAGGTCTTCTGCCTCCGAAGAGGGCAGTGTGTGCCTTTGGTGAAGGCCTGTGCCTCCGAAGAGGGCTTGTGGTGCCTCGGGAGAGGTCTTATGCCTCCGGAGAGGTCTTGTGCCTCCGAAGAGGTCTTTATTTGATTGCATGGAAGTTACTTTCTCACAGTTAAATGGACCCATGGGGCAGACGCAAGTTACTTAATTGGATGTTCGTTCGGACAAACGATCGCAACTAGTTAACAAAGGTCCTACGCCTTCTGGTTCCACCAACCTCTTTGTTGAGAAGAGAATTTCCATTTTTTGGCGTGCCTCCGAAGAGGTCTTTATCCTCCGAAGAGTTGCACCTCCGAAGAGGTCTTGTGCCTCCGGAGAGGGCTTTTGTTGACTAACTTGCCCATGTCTCTTCGTCGTTTGCTCATTAGCGGTCCCCTGTTATCGTCTCCGAGCCCATGTTCCCTTCTTTTTGCGAGTAGTTTGCTTCATCCGAAGAAGTGAGCTTCACTGTTAAGTGATTCCACGGGGCAGACGCGAGTTATCTAATCAGATGTCTGTTTGTACAGACGATCGTAATTAGTTAACAAGCGTCTAGTTCCTTTTCTTTTGAAAAGTGCTCCTTTGGTGGGATTATCAACCTTTTGTGTGAAGTTCATCTTATGTTGGATTTAAATTTGGAACTTTTTTGTGGCTTGAAATTCATTTATCGAGTGATTTACAGGGCTCACTTGGCCTTGTGATGGGTAAGCTTTGTTTTAATGACCTGCAATATTAAATCGATACTTTAGCAATACATTTAGAGTATTTACACATCAAAATGAAACAGGCATTTTTTAATAATAAAGAACACAGAATTTATAGTGGTTCGGCCAAGAATTGGGCCTACATCCACTTTATAGCTCTTTTATTGATCATCACTGATTTTACAATGGTTTACAATACAATTGATACATCCATAACCATTTTATAATTTCAAGCAAAGCTTTTTAAGTAAAATATGGACGCAAATGATTGCTATTCCAGGCTCTTGGGATTGGATTTCCTTCGACAGTTGTGAGTTTGAATGTGCCATCAAGAAGTTTATTGCCTATGACATACGACCCATCCCAATTTGGTCCAAATACTCCGACTGCTGTCATGATCCTCTTCAAGACTAAGTCCCCGACTTCAAAGCTTCGTTGATGGACTTTAGAATTGAAGTGCCTTGCAATTCTTTGCTGATGGGCCGCAACTCTGAGTCTAGCTTCTTCCCTTCTTTCATCAAGAAAGTCAAGTGCTTCGAGTTGCAATTTTTCATTTTCGGCCTGGTTGAAATGAACTCTTCTGTGTGAAGGGACTTCTAGCTCTACTGGAATCATCGCTTCTGATCCGTATGCCAATGAGAATGGAGTGTGCCCAGTCGCAGTTTTATGGGTCGTTCTGTATGCCAATAGTGCTAGTGGTAGCTTATCAACCCATCCACCTTTTGCTTTTTCAAGCTGCTTTTTGATGGTTGACTTGATAATTTTGTTTACTGCTTCCACTTGCCCATTTGCCTGCGGATGAACCACTGCTGAGAAACTTTTTTGGATTTTGAATCGCTTGCAGAAGTCCTGGAACTCTTCACTTTCGAATTGAGTACCGTTGTATGTGATTATTTTCTACGGCACACCATACCTGCAAATGATATTTTTAGTCACAAAATTTATCATCTTTTTAGAGGTAATAGTAGCCAAAGGTTCTGCTTTAGCCCATTTAGTGAAATAATCAACGCCAACAATAGCATATTTGATTCCCGACTTGGCAATTGGTAAAGGTCCGATTAGATCTATCCCCCAAATGGCGAATGGCTATGGAATGACCATCTGTGTTAGTTCGGTGGAAGGTGCTCTTGGGATTTTTGCAAATCTCTGGCATTTGTCACATTTTTGAGAGTAGATAGCAGCATCTCGATTAATATCTAGCCAAAAATACCCATACCGGAGAACTTTCTTAGCAAGAGTTTGGCCACCTGAATGGTCCCCACATTCTCCTCCGTGTACCTCTGCTAAAATTGTCTTAGCTTCTTCCTTGGTTACACATCGGAGTAATGGCATTGAGAATCCCCGCCTGTATAATCGGCCGTCTTGAATTACATATCTCGATGCTTTTCTTAACAGCTTTCGGCGTTCTTTAGAATTTTCCGGTATGGAGCCTTTGAGCAGATATTCTTTGATCGGGGTCATCCATGACTCTTGTTCTTGAGATACAACCATGATCCAGTCGATATCCATCTCATCAGTTCTTGGAGTTGACAAAACCTCTACAGGAACTAATCCCAATAATTGAGCTTCTCCGGAGCTTGAATACTTTGCAAGAGAATCTGCTTTCATATTTTCCTCTCGAGGTATTTGGCTTATTGAATAGTGATAGAAATCATCGAGAAGTTCAGAAGCCTTGGACAAATAAGCAGGCAGATTTCCTCCTTTAGCTTGAAATTCCTTCTTGACTTGACATACAATAAGCTGAGAATCACTGAAGATTTGCAATGCTTTGATGTCCAATTCCTTTGCAATCTTTAATCCAGCAATTAGAGCTTCATATTCTGCTTCATTATTCGTAGAAGGAAATTCCAATCTTAATGCGTAACATAACGATCGTCCTTCGGGGGTTTCAAGCACAACCCCAGCTCCGGAACAGTAATCATTTCTTGAACCATCGACATATAACTTCCATTTTGTCGGGATGTCAACTGTAACCTCTTCTTCAATATCACCCTTGTCTGTGTACTCTGCAATGAAATCTGCTAAAGCTTGCCTGTTGATTGCTCTTCGGGGATGATAAGTGATGTCATATTGGCTAAGTTCAATATTCCACTTCAGAAGACGGCCCGAAGTTTCAGGGCGAAATAGGACTTGCTTTAGGGGCTGGTCAGTCAGAACTTTGATAGGGTGAGCTTGAAAATATGGCCTCAACTTTCTGGAAGCAATCAGTAGGCAATAGGCGAGCTTTTCTAGCTTTGAATAATTCATTTCTGCCCCAGTGAGTCTTTTGCTGATATAGTAGACCGGGCGCTGAACTTTCGCATCTTCCCGTACTAATGTTGCACTCAGGGCATGAGATGAAACTGCCAAGTATATGAAAAGGTCTTCGCCATTGTTGGGCTTGGAAAGTATTGGAGGCGCTTCCATGTGACGGATTAGTTCATCGAAAGCTTTCTGCCATTCAGGAGTCCACTCGAAATTTTTCTTTCCTTTCTTTAAAGCGTCAAAGAAGGGGATGCATTTATCAGTGGCTTTGGAAATGAACCGACTTAAAGCAGCAACTTTCCCATTTAGGCTCTGCAGTTCCTTCTTTGTCCTAGGGGCTTTGACTTCTCTCTGAGCAGTAATTTGGGCAGGATTAGCTTCAATGCCCCTAGCGCTTACGATAAATCCCAAGAATTTCCCGGACTCTACTCCGAATGAACATTTCAAAGGGTTGAGCTTCATTCCGTATCTTCGGAGGATTGCGAACATTTCTGCTAAGTGATCCATATGGTCAACTGCTTTCTTTGATTTCACCAACATATCATCGACATAGACTTCCATAGTTTTCCCAAACTGTGATTTGAACATTGCATTAACAAACCTTTGATATGTTGCCCCTGCATTCTTCAATCCGAAGGGCATGACTTTGTAGCGGTAAAGACCAACATCTGTGATGAAGCTCGTATCTTCCTGATCCGACCCATGCATCATAATCTGGTTATACCCGGAGTAAGCATCCATAAAAGATAATAATTCATGCCCGGTTGTTCCATCTACCAGCTGATCAATCCTTGGCAACCAGAAGTAGTCTTTGGGACAAGCTTTGTTTAAATCTGAGAAATTGATGCATACTCTCCACTTTCCATTTGCTTTTTTAACCAGTACTGGATTTGAAACCCAATTTGGATAAGTGGACTCTTTGATGAAACCATTCTCCATGAGCCGATCTACTTCTTCCTTTAGCGCTGCTGACCTTTCTGGACCTTGGGTTCTCCTTTTATGTTTCATAGGTGTGAACTTCGGATCAATATTCAGAGTATGTACAGCAATCTCTGGAGATATCCCACACATATCAGCGTGACTCCAAGCGAATACGTCCAGATTTGCTTTCAAAAATGATATTAGCATATTTTGGACTGCCACACTGAGTTGCGAACCCACATTTAGCACTTTGTTTGGGTCTTTAAGATCAACAGGTACTGGTACCGTTACTTCCATCGGCACCACTCTATTTTCCCCTACACTGGCTTTTCTAGGGTCCATTTCTCTCCTTGCACCACTATGCTCGCCAGTGCAGGGGCCACCCTGTATTTGCTACAAGGTTGGGTTTTTGATGCGGAGGGGGGCTGCCACATCTTTTCCCATCTCTCTCTTCCTTGCTTCTCGAAGCTCTATAAGATAACACTCCCGCCCAGCATTTTGATCTCCTTTAATGACACCAACACCATTATCTGTGGGAAATTTCATAGTTAAGCAGTACGGGGCGAGAATGGCTTTGAATGCAGCTAAACTTGGCTGGCCCAGGAAGGCATTGTAGGCAGAAAATCCATCGACAATTACAAAAGTCTGTTTCCGAACTACCTTTTTCTGCCCCTCTCCAAGTTCCACAAACAAGTCGATAGTTCCAATTGGTTGCTGCGGTTCCCCAGTGAACCCAACAATCTTTTGTGATGAAGCCTGAACATCAGCCATTGGAATCTTCATTTGATCAAATGTCTTATTGAAGAGTATATTGCAGGAAGCACCGCAATCAACAAGCACTCGTCTTACAATAGCTGGCCCAATTCCTGCAGAAATAACCAAGGGATCCATGGTTGGAGCTTCAATACCCATAGAATCCCTGGCTTTGAACACAATATCATCATTAGAAGTTTTCTGCTGTTTCAGGGGTGCAGCGTCTTCTAAAACAAAAACATCTTCTTCTGCTGGGATATATTTCAAAGCACGAGCGTATCTTTCCATCTCACCCCAGCTTCTGCCTGCTGGGTGTGGGCCTCCTGTAATCACATTGATAACAGGCCTTTCAGATTCATGTGCGGTAGTGTCCTTACCCGAGCTAGATGGATGAGTAGGAGGTTGCTGCCCCTGAGCAGACGAAGTTTGGTCATTTCGGTTCCTCTTAACATACTGTTGTAGCTTGTTTTCCCTTAACAATTCTTCAATTAAGCTCTTCAAATGACGACATTCGTTGGTATCATGACCGGGTTGGTTATGAAATCGACATAATTTTCCATTTCGCATAGCACTCTTTCCAGGCTTTATCTCAGCTGGTTTAGGATACTCCACAGCATCTATGGTGGTAAAGAAGATATTCTCCGGAGTGTCGGTTAAAGGAGTGAAATCTGAGGGTTTAAAGAAGCGAGGTTTCTTTATATCCTTTTGTTTCTTCCCATCATTATTCTCCCTTTTCTGACCTCCGGAATCTTTCTTAGCTGAAGCAGCAATGTTATTTTCTACTCTTGTCGCCACCACTTTTACTGGTGCTGGAAGATTTTCCAAGCGTATGAACTCATCAGCTTTCTTATAAAATTTCTCGAGTGAATTTGGCTCCTTCATTTTCATCCATTTCCCAAATTCACTTGACTTATTGATAGACCGCATTAGATAAGTCAAAACCATCTGTGGTTCCGCGTTGTCGGCTTCAGCCACAGCTATATTGAAGCGATTCAGGAATGACTTAATAGGCTCTCCCGGATTCTGCTCAAGACTAGACAATGACATTATGTCTTTCGCCTTTGAAGCGTACAGTCTGAATTGCTCTTTAAACTTCTGGGTTAAATTGGAAAACTGGTCTACAGGTCGAACGGGAAGCTTGGTAAACCAAAGAAGTGCCACTCCTTCCAAGTATACCGGGAAATACCGGCACTTAATCTCATCAGTTGCCCTTGCGCCGGTCATGTGCCAATTATATTTATACAAGAATTGATTTGGGTCACTTGTCCCCCGATAAGCAGGAATGGTGGGGGGAACAAATTTTCTGGGAAACTCAACTTTTAGAATCCTCTCAGTAAACGGAGTCTTACTCGGAGCAAATCCCCATTCGCTCTCATCTTCACTTCTTTGCATGCTTTCTTTCATTATTTGCCGAATCATGCCGGAGAGATATTCCTCATTGTTTAATGACTTTGCGGAGTAGACTTCGGCCATTTTCTCGGAAGTTTGTCCAGGCAAATGTTCACGGAAAACTGGCAATGGCCTGGATCCTTCAGCTTGGAGAGGTGCCCCTTCAGCGGCACCTGATCCCCCTTGAGGAATATTTCTTCCTTCGGAGTTGTGAAGAGCATCAGCGATGTTTTGTTCATTATTTACTGGCCTTTGACTAGTCCCGAGCAAAGCATTTAACTTCTCCATCATTAGAGTATTCTGAGTTTCAATTTGCTAATACAGTCCAGACACAGCAGCATCTAACTCTTCTCGCGTCACTCCAACACTTGGAGATGCCTGACTTGGAGAAGGAGAAGTGGCAGTATTATCGTGAACATCTTCAGATCTGATAGACTTGCGTTTTCTTCCAGGAGCCATTATATCCAACAGACTTCTGGTCTTGAAAGAAACTTTTTCCACGAACTTTTGTGAAGCAATGATGACAATATTCCTGAGTTGGGTTCTCAGTGAAAGCACCAAAATGTTAACGCTGAAAATTGAACGCTAACACCCCGGTGTGTGTAGTAATGTTGTGAAAGCACCACCCGTGATACGAGAACAAGAAATAAGCAGTAAAATAGCAAAAAGTAGTAAAAGACAGCGATTTTATAGTGGTTCGGCTTAAGATCAGGCCTACGTCCACTTTGAATTCCTTTATTGCTGATTTTGGTTACAAATTGATACAATGCACTTCAAAATACGATACACTTTGATCACAAAAACACTCTCGACTAATAGCTCAAACTTCAATGATGAAACTTGTTGAATCCGTGTCGGATGTGCAAAATTTCTCTCGAAGCTTGTTGTAGTGTCTTGAATGTTTGGAGTTCTTCAAGTGCTGGACGAGTTAAGAATTCTGCAGAGTAATGGCGCTTCAGAGAATGATCGGCCAAAAGTCCTCTCTAAGTTCGAACTCATGCTGTATTTATAATGAAATTCCAGGCTGGGTCGTAGGTCGTGACCGACCTAAGATAGGTCGTGGGTCGTGGCCGACTCATTAGGCTTGATACGCTGCTTCCAAGGGATGCGCCTATTTGTTTGGGAATATGTTACAAGTCCCAGGTCGTAGACGAGTCAACCAGATGCGGCATAAGTGTCATGGTATTGAATTTTAACTCTATAGCTTTAGGTCGTTAGGTCGGCAGCGACCTAGGAGGTGCAACATGGAACATAACTTCACTTTGCTTTAGCTCGTTAAGTCGTACATCCACTTAGGTCGTTAGCTCCTTAGGTCGGTAGGTCGTAACCTGTTAAGTCGTTAGGTCGTAAGTCCTTTTCGTAGTTAGGTGGTTACTTCCTTAAGTCGTTAGGTCGTAACCTGTTAAGTCGTTAGGTCGTAAGTCCTTTCCGTAGTTAGGTTTCTTAAATCGTTGATTTCTCTCAGGTCACCAAACATCTTAGGTCGTTGACAAAACGGGGTTAACAGCCTGCTTGTAAACTTGCTTCCACCAAATCTTTTCTTCTTGTGGCCTCCTCTCCTTGGATATAGCTTGCTTCATCGTCCAACTTTCTTCAATTTCAAGATCTTGCAAACCTCATTTTTCCCATATCTTTACGTGGCCAGCAAATCATCAACCCGTGCCTCACCTCTTCTCGGCCACTGCTCAGCCTCGGCATCCCATCTCGAGCACACCCCAACCACAGCCAGTGGTCGTGCTGCCATGGACGAGCCTTGCCGCACGTCTCGGACCTCATATCAACATCCTTCCTCTCATCTTGAACCGTAAGCTTTAGACATCTTCCAGACTTATAAGTATATATATAACTGTTTTATTTATATTTTAAGTGTATATATATATATATATTCAGCAATGTATTTATTTACATAAAACATGTTTCGTTAACATTTTGGTATGTCTATATTTATAAAGTATGTTGGTGGTTGTATGGTTGTACTATTTAGTGTCTGTTGGTGTTTTTATATATTAGGGTATGATGTCAGTATATGAATTTGGTTGTACAAGGTTATATAAACTATGGAATGGTTACGATGTAAGTATAAATATATATATTTTTATCTAGTCTTCAACTGTTGAAGTTTATATATTTTATAAAGTATATAAGTTATAAAAGTTTATATAAATCCTTATTTGATTTCAAAGTACATATATACTTGTTTTGCATATGACTATTTATAGACTTTCAAGTTTTACAGTGTGTTTGTATATAATATATATATATGTTATGTATATATTAGTAAAGATATATTCTGTAAAGTTTTGAAGGCGACATGTATATAGGGGAAATAGGTCATACAACATATAGAGATGATTTTGTTTGGCTGAATGTAAAATGGTAGAATGTTGTTATCTGTAAGCATATTTATATATATCTTATAAACGCTGTTTTTTAAAGTAATATGTATGTATGTGTTCTAAGTTGCATAAGTTTGATTGTTTGTTTATATATATAAAGTTGTCAGATTATATATATAAAGTTCTTTGTGTAGTGATGGGATATACTTTATAACAGTATTATATTACGTTGTTTAATGAATATAAGTTTTATTTAAATGTGTTTAAGTATATATATATTGTTAGTATGGTAAAAATGTGTATAGTATGTAAGCTTTAACCGTATGTATATATATGTGGAACGTGGGCAGAGAAACATCTATATTTGTTATTAACATTGATTTAAATGATGATAGTTTATGTAAGTATGACTATATATGTTTACTTAAGTGTATATTTTTAATTTGGAAGCGTCAAATATGTTTTGCCGCACGTATATATATGGTTACAATGCTATATATATAGTTTTAGTTTATATGTTGGTTTTGGGTGTCAGCATATATATAGGTATAATTTATATAAAGTAGGTTATTTGTATAGGTATATATATATGATCTGATTTAATTATATGTATATGTATGTGAATTTATTTAAAAGTATATAACCTTAAATATTGATTGATTAAAATATTGATTTAGTAAAATAATACTTATAATATATATATATATATATAATTTCTATTTCTATCGAGTCGTTTCTAATTATCTCATCGATTCCTATCTTTCAGCTTATTATGCTTTGAGCTCGTTTGGATTGTTCGATGGTTTAGATCGTGATCCAATTCGTATCTTGTCGAGTCGTCAAAATTCTTCTAGCCTCGAAAGGTAAGCAATCACTCACGATTAATGTTCTTATATTTATTAAATTTGATTTCAATTGAAACGACAATTGAAATATGTTGATGTTAGTTATTTACATTGTTACATATATATGCCATTATCTGTATCTGTTCACCTGTGACATCTGACACCATTATTTGTTATTTATATTGATGATATATGCCTGTTACTGTTGTTATTTTATTATCATATCTGTTATCACTCTGCAAGTTCCCTGTTAGTATAGAATTCACTATGGGTTGAAATGATACATACCCGAACGATCTGTAGAATAGGAGAAAATCGTTATGGGTTGAAATGATAAACCCAAGCGATTTTCATTGAATTGAATTTGGGATTGCGGGTTGAAAAGATATATACCCGTATATATATTTAAATTGCGGATTGAAATGATAAATATTCGTACCACTTGACCATAGGGTAGGAAATTATGTACAGACACCGTTGGTCTATATATACAAATATTTGAAAATGATTTCTATGGTTTTGAAAAGAAATATATGGTTTTGATAAATATTGATTTTAAAGATTCTTTAAAGTTGATTTAATAAAGTTGATAAATAATATGTTTAAGTATTTATTTAATATCTATATTTGTAAATATAGAGTTTATAATGATTTGAAATTGAAATTATATTTATTTAAGAATTATACTTAAATAATTTGATTTGAAATGTATTGAATTTGAAATTTTAAAGAAGTGTTTTACAACTTGAAATTTGATTAAAGGCGACTTAAGTGGATATTTCAAACTTATATATATATATATATGGGATATTTTGTTTATTTAAATTTGTAAATTGAAGTTATATTTAGATGTTATTGACATGATTAAGTAAATGTTTCAAAACTAAATAATAGTTATGTGAATTTGATATATATATATATATATAAGTATCGAATTTAGTTTTGAAATGTTGAATATTTAAAGCTTTGAAATATATTGAAATTGAAATGGCTTATTTTATGGTTCAGATATGTATTTGAAATCGATAATTTGAAATGGTTTATTTAGAAACTGAATCGAGTTGAAATTGATGATTTGAGATTTGATTAAATTAAAATTTTGGAATTCGAGTTGATTTGAATCGATTTGTGAAATTTGAGAAAACTATTTTATTTTATAAAGTAATTTTAAATTATATTTAAAACTATTGATATTTTACTTTATAAATTATTTTAATATAAACTATTTTAATATAAATCATTTTTAATATAAATTATTTTATTTTAAACTATTTTAACTTATGACTATTTATATAAACTATTTTATTATATATACTAATTTTAATATCTAAACTATTTAAAAAGGAAAGTGTTATGAATTCCAAAATGCTATAATTTCAAAGTGTTATGATTTCCAAAATGCTATAATTTCAAAGTGTTATGATTTCCAAAAGGCTATGATTTCAATGCTGTGATTTCCAAAGTGTTTTGGTTTTTTTTTTAAAAGACTATGATTTCGAAAGTGTTATAACTTTGGAAAGTGATATGATTTTGAAAATGGATATATTTAAAATGAAAATGATATTTTGGTTTTGAAGTATAAACCATTTTGAAATGACCATGGTGTTATAATAAAGATTGGTTGTTAAAGAGATCGGGATCGGATATGGACATACTCTTTGTCGATACCGAAAACCACTTTGACAACTGTGTACGCGGTGGAGTTTCCAAAATGAAGTAGGATGGTGGCGACGATCCTAAGGTATATACGTGGACCCAACTCCCGTGAGTTGGCATAAGGTGGCTAAAACAGGAGCGATCTCAGACCAGTGAGGTAGCACCTCTTATCGAACGCACTTCTTCGATACCATTCTATTACTTTGTGATTTTTGGTGGCCACCCTTGATTTGGGAGTGTTGTTTGAGGTGGAGCAGTAGTGGCTGCTATGCATTTCCATCAGTCCGTGTGCGTAATTGGTATATCTACCCTGGCATTGCCTTGTGTGCCGTGTCACCTACCATATCGATCTTTACTACGAGTTTCTATTTGTGTCGTACCTATGGAGTATCTTCTCGTAGCCTCCCGGGGTATGAAGGTACTGTATAGACTATTGGCACTATTATGTGTTAAGGGCTATATGGGTAACCCCTTAACGCTATTTAAAAGTATGTTTATTTTATATTAGACATTATTATAATAGCGCAATATTACTACATAGTAGATAGTTTAACGGATCCTTAGAGGATGGTTATCCCAAACATCCTTTGAGTTACTTGTATTTCAGTTGATATTTCACTTGAGTTGGATTTATTGATATAAGAATGTTAATCCTGACTCGAGTGTTTTGTGTTTTGCTTTACGCTCGGGTCAGACTGAGTGATACAGCATTTGAGACTCACCTATGGAGTTGGAGATTCGCTTGGAGACCCAGCTATTTATCTATCCTGCTTTCAGTTGTTCAGTCGATTCCAGTGATGCATTCAGATTTTGTATTTGATTATTGTATTGAGACATCTATGTACTCGTGACTTTTGTTGTATCTTGTTAACTCTGTTATATATATATATATATGTAGTAGCTTCATGAACTACTATTCTTTTGTTTCCGCTGCATTATTGTTATATTACTCCGTGTCTGTGATCTGTGATTATTTTATTTACTATATATGCTGAGTTTTGCCAAATTTTATTTACAATCCATTGTTTTGAATTATTCAAGTCCGGCATGTGTTGATTTATTATCGATTTGAATGGTCCAAAATACTGGGTCGTTACACAAAACTTGCCAAACCTTATAACCTTTATAAACAGATCAAAATAGAAATCAAAGTCTTCATATATCATACTTAAATAATCTTGAGATCCATGCATAAATATACCACCTGAAATACATAGTATATGTGTACACTACCTGAAGTCATTTTGTTAAAACCAATATAATATATGTATAGTAATATTTATGTGCTGTTATGTGACGCCTCACCTCTATACCCACGCTAACCAAGAACACTACGATGTAGTGCTGTCAATTAGCACAGAGAATAAGGCTGTGGAGGAGCGACCATCCATGTCACTTCTTTGTGCGAGCACCGATATGCCAGATAGAATAGAATGCATATCATTTAAGGAGGAAGTCCGACATACCGATACAAACTCAAAGCTATCACACGGTGGCTATATATAATCTTCGGAAACAAACATAGAAATAATCATAACATAAATCAGTCACAGACATCCATATCACAAAGGCGGAAGAAGATATGAATATATATATAACACATAAAAGTGTACATCAGAGTAGTGGTCGGAAAGATCCACGATAATACAAAGGAATAGCAACACATGCTATACAAAAGAATAAGTACCCAACATAGAGTCTATATCTCAAATGTGTACATCCAAAAATTACTAATCTATGTAGTTAGCCAAAAGTCGGAATAATCCTAAAGAGAAGTCAAGCAGAAACACCTGTAACATCTCGGTCTGACCCGAGTATTATTTATAAGAAAATAATAAACGGATCAGTCTAGCTATAAATATCAGATGATATGGTATAAAGTAAAAGACATGGCGTTAACATGTAATAACCATAATGGCATACTACTATAAGTATGTAATTGAAAATCAACAAGAGATTAATCAATATCACAAGAATCTTCTCAAAGATAAAATGGGGTATCATACCCTAAACTTTTATTCAAAACAAGTCAATAACACATGAATTCACCAATGCACAAAAACTGATATCATATCAATGAAAATCATGAGAATTGGTGAAGCACAAATTCTAGAAATCAACACACGAAATCTAGAAAATACATAAAAAGGGGGAGGCCTAACACATGAACGGGAGCATGAAAACTCACCAACGCGTATAACACATGACGAGAAGCTATCTCATGGAAGCTATCCATTAAATTTTAACACATGAACGGCCCGAAGACCATGGGGTGCTACCCCATATATGTGAGTAGAAACATCACATAAGCGGGGTCTAGTCTCCCTCGCAGACAAAGAGACATCGCACAGTTGCTAGTCTAAATCACAAAAATGATCGTCATGATCATATAGAAGTGTCGATCACACCAAGCTAGTAAATATATGAGTTTAGCTTCATGTCCCATAACCACTTGCTTAACTTAAATATTTACGAACAAGCTGTAGGTCTTCACTAGAAAATTGTCACAAAAGGGTTCAATCGAACAAGTCCAAGAGCTAACCGACGAAGTGAACGCAAGCGTTTCATACCACTCGTTTTACTAAGTCGTTTAATTCGATTTCTCATCCGAGTGAAGTAAAGGCTTGTATATACTAGTAGATTTGGAAAACTGTTTGAGAAAAAGAGCTTTGTAGTAAAATAGTATTGAAATCGTTTTGACGAAAGATTTTTGATATTCACTACTAGTATTGAAGCCTTCACATTTTTAAAGCGACAAGTCACAAAACGATTGTTGAAGCAAATCGCATCACAAAATTTCACATTCGAAGATGTGAGAAAAATCCAAGGAAATCAGTTCCAAAGCCATCATAGTAGAAATATACTTGCGACCAAACGTGGACGAATTAAAGTGCAACGACTTTAAGTCAAATAGGTCGAACGACCTAATGGATGCGACCTAGGGGTCTAAGGGGTTAAGCGACCTAGTGGTTGCGACCTAGAGGTGTTCACGACTTAGCATTAAACAAGGCCAAACGACCTAGTAGAAAACAAGGTCTAACGACCTAACACCAAAGTGCCGAGCGACCTAGCGGGACAATGCCAAGCGACCTAGCGACTTAAATACTCGCGACCTTGCGCGTGAATCGGCCGAGCGACCTAACGACTTAAATACTCGCAACCTAGCGCGTGAATCGGCCGAGCGACCTAAGGGTCTTAACACGCGAGCGACCTAAGGGTTTAAACACGCGAGCGACCTAAGGGGTTAACACGCGAGCGACCTAAGGGTTTAACAGGTCGAGCGACCTAAAGGAAGTGAAAGGGGTCAAGCGACCTAATAGTGGTGAGCGACCTAACTAGGCTGCACATGCCGAGCGATCGAATAGGGGGGAAAGCCGAGCGACCTAAGGCCAGCGACCCAGTGCAAACGACCTAAATGCAAATAGGTCAAACGACCTAAAGGAGGCGCGACCTAAGGCCAGCGACCTAAAGTTGAATCGACCTAAAGGTCTAGCGACCTAAGGAAATGTAGGCGGAGCCATTGCCGAGCGACCTAACGACCCTGTGGCGAACGACCTATATACGCAGAACGACCTAAGTGCAGTTTTTCACCAAAAGCACTAAAAATTAGAGTTTTTCTTGCCAATCCAATCCAAACCAAAAGCAAATGTTCATACAAATGCGATAGGGAATCATTCCCAACAGTCCAATGACAGTTATATGCAGGATGTGAGATTAAAAATCTCACCTTTTCACTAAAATGGATGAAGATGAAGCTTGAAAGCAAGGAGAAGCAATCCAAAGCTTGAATCCAATATCTTCTACTTAATTGAATTTGGAGTTGAATGTTGGATTAGCAATTGAATTTGAGTTTGGAGTTTTAATTTCCCATTCCCTCCTCCATTTTTGATGAAGCTTAGATGTTTTTGCAAAGAGTGAAGTTATGAAGGGAAGAGGGTTGGGCTGAGCTAAAGAAGGTGCACTCCAAACCAAAGTCACAAGCGGGAAAAAGTAGCGAGAATTCCACTAACTCCAAACATATCGAAGTTTACACTCAAAAAGATCGCAAACGTCTTTTTGGACTCAATGGAAGTGGTCTCGAGTCCTAATTTGACCGTATGCAAAAAGTAGCTTTTTGGACTAACATCCGACTAACGATAAAATATTTAAATAAAATATTTAAATATAAAATCGATAAATATGCGGGTTGTTACATGTTAAATCCATGTTAATGCTATATTAAATCAATACAAATTTAAACTCACCATCATAATATATTTGCAGCCTTACAAGTATATATTTATATAATATTCTTTTATATAAAATTTATGTTATAGCAAAATCTATTAAAATAAAAGGGTAAATAAGCCTTTAACGTATATATACGTATGCCTTTACATATAAAAGATTATTATAAAATGCTTGTTTAGGAGCAAAACCACCAAGCAGTTTGCATGAAAGAACACAAATATAAAATCCTTTAGCAGCAAAATTTCATTCTTCACGCATGCATTCAGTTATAAAGTATAGAGATGACAATTAGTAAACATTTAACAGCCTTTTGTGATACTTACAAAACTCACTTACCAACAAAGAGAGATGACACCAAATTGCTGCTCATATGAAAGTGGGAAGAGCAGGCTATAGGGTTTAGCAACATACGATTTTCACTTCTCTTTTTTTTAGGATGAGACTGCATGTTAGGGCCAGAGGGAGCATGGGGTAGTCTTGCATATGGTGAAGTGGTGGCTTATCGCGGGTTCAAGGAGGAAGGAAGAAGAGTTAGGAGAAGCTGCCGTTTGAAGCTCTGGTGGGTGGCGAAAATCGACAGAGGGAGGTTGAAAAGGCAGCTGAGGCATGCGTAGGTCCAATCGGCATATATAAAACTCCATATATATAACTTTATAACTTGGTTTATATGTTTCTCCAATCACAGAACAAAAGGTAAAAGAAGGAGGTGGGTGGAAAAAAGGGGACAAGTGAGGTAGGTGAAGAAAGAGGAAGACGTACAGCTTCACAATTATATGCAGTCGTAGTAGTAATATATATTTTTTATATGAAGAATGTACAGGCAAAGAAATGAAGGGACCAAAACAAAATGAATGAACCAACGTAAAAAAATGGGCATAGGGAATAGATAAAGTCACAGCTTGAATCTGGGAATTGTAAAAGGTAGCAACCATTGGTTTTAACGATGGACAATTAAAAGGTCACAGGAAACCAAAGGATAAAAATTTGGGTACTGATATGACAAATCGTTTCGTGGTTTCGCCGCGTACCAGGCACCGAAACACACATATGAGTATACCGAAGAGATGGCACTACAAAACGATCAAAACGGTATATAGATATCAGTGGTACGATCCTCCAATCAAAAGTTTATAATCGGTACCGAATAAAGCTGTCAATTTGTTGAAAATAAGATAGACGGAGCAAAAGCTGCCTAAATTTGGCGAAACGAAATATGACGTCCCGCTCAGAAGATGATTTACAAATTTTCTATATAAAAATATTCAGGTTTGAAAACTATTTTATTATCATCAAATATTAACTGATTTAAATTTAAATAAAATTACACAACAGAATTAGCTTACATATTATCTGATGAAAATTTACCATTTGCTATGTTTAAGTAGACGTATTCCAAATATTAAATTTCCATTCCAAAATTTAATTATTTAAAATTTCACAAAAATCCAGTTAATTACGTTATTAAAACCTTTAAAATTTACGGGTCGTTACAAAAGTGATTAGGGAATATTTTAGAATTAAATATAATTGAAGTTAGATATTTAATTATTGATTTTATTTAAATTTATAATTTGAAATTTTATTTAAATGTTATTAAAAATGATTAAGTGAATATTTTCAAATTTAAATAAAATTTAAAGTTGAATTTTGAAATATAAATGAAATTTATCAAATTGAGTTATTGTAAATTGTTTGAATATTTAAACTTTGAAATCTATTTAATTGGAAGTGGTTTATATTTGTAGTTCAAACCTGGATTTGAAATCGATATAAATAAAATTGGTTTTAATGAGAATTTGAATTCAACCTTTAATCTTTTTAATTGAAATTGTTGAACTGAGATTGATTTAAATTGAGTTTTGGAACTTAAGTTGATTTGAATTGATTTGTGGAATTGGAAGAAACAATTCTAATTTTAAACTGTTTTCAGTATTAACTCTTTTTAATATATATACTATTTTAATATATATTATTTTAAATTTATAAACAATTTTAAATATATATATTTTAATATTTAATCTATTTTTAATATATAAACTATTTTAATCTATAACCTATTTTCAAATATAAACTATTTTTAATGTATAATTATTCCAATATATATACTACTTTCAATATTCACACTACTTAAGTTGGAACTGTTATGATTTAGATTTAATGGAGTTAAATGCGGATACTTTCATATGCAGGTTTAACCTATTTTGTGATATGATTTCAAAAGTGAATATGATTTTAAAAGTGATATGATTTTGAAATGAATATGATATTTTGATACAAGTATGAACTGTTTAAAATGATTATTAAAGTGATTTTATAAAATGACCACGGTGTGAAACAAGTGTTTGGTTGTTAAAGAGACCGGGATCAGATATTGTCATACTCTCTGCCAGTACCGAAAACCACTTTAAGAACTCTGTACGTGGTGGACAATCCAGAACGAAGAAGGATATATGGTTTGGCGACATCTATATGAGGTATGAACGCAGCCCTAACTCCCACGAGTCAGCTTGATGTGACTAAAATAGGAGCCACGCCGGGCCAAGTGAGGTCGCACCTCCAATCGAGCATGCTTCTTCAATACCATTCTATTACTTTGTGATTTGATTTGGTGCACCTTTGATTAGGGGAGTGTGTCTCGAGGTGGGCGGTAGTAGCTCCTATGCATAACCACTAGTTTGGATCTGCAAAACGGTAATATCCAATCCTGGGCATTGTCTCGTGTGCCTTGTCATATGCCATATCGAGCACATTACGAGTTTGGTTTGTACCGTACCTATGGAGTGCCCTCTGATAGCCCTCCTGTAAAGACCCGGTATTTTCAATCATTCGCATCCGCACATGTCGGACTTGAATTGCTCAAAATATCAGATTGTTAATTTAAACTTGGCAAAAACTCAACATATACAGTGTTAACGCTGAAAAGTGAACGCTAACACCCGGTGTGTGTAGTAGTAATGTGAAAGCACCACCCGTTGGTACGGGAACAGAATATAAACTGAAAATAGCAGAAAAGTAAAGAGACAACAATTTTATAGTGGTTCGGCTCGTAATTAAGCCTACGTCCACTTTATATTCTTTTATTGCTGATTTGGTTACAAGTTGATACAATGCACTTCAAAACACGATACACTTTGATCACAAAAACACTCTAGACTAGTAGCTCAAACTTCGATGATGAAACTTGTTGAATCCGTCTCGGATGTGCAACAGTTCTTTCGAAGCATGTTGTAGTGTCTTGAATGTTTGGAGTTCTTCAAGTGTTGAACAAGTTAAGAATTCTACAGAGTAATGGCGCTTCAAAGAATGATCGGCCAAAAGTCCTTTTCTAATTGGAGTTCGGGCTGTATTTATAGGGGTGATTCTGGGTGTGATTTCATCTCTAAGTCTTAGGTCGTGGACGACCTAAGATAGGTCGTAGGTCGATAAGTCATAGGTTGTGGATGGGTTAAGGTTAAGGTAAGTTGTAAGTCGTTGGCGACTTAGTGGGCTGGTAGGTTGTGAGCGACCTAGAGAAATGCGGCATAGGGAGCAATGTTATAGGTCGTGAGCGACCTAAGGTATGTCGTAGGTCGCACTGCCTTTTGAACCAGTTAGGTCGCTGATCTTCTTAAGTTGTGAGTGTTTTAGGTCGTTGGAGAAGTTAGGTCGTAGATACCTTTAGGTCGTTAGGTATCTTAGGTCATGAAGCTCAGAAGTCTTTAGGTCGCGGACTTTTAGGTCATGGAGTTTTTAGGTCGTGATACTTCATAAGTCGTGAGTGTTTTAGGTCGTTGGAGAAATTAGGTCGTAGATACCTTTAGGTCGTTAGGTATGTTAGGTCATGAAGCTCAGAAGTCTTTAGGTCGCTGATCTTCTTAAGTTGTTAGGTCGTGACATTCCACAGGTCGCTAGGTCGCTAAGCTTTTAGGTCGTTAGGTCACGAAGTGTTTAGGTCGTTAGGTTGCGAAGTGTTTAGGTCGTAGATTTTTAGGTCGTTAGGTCGCGAAGTGTTTAGGTCGCAGAGTTTTAGGTCGCTCAAAAACAAGGAGTTAACATTTTCCCCTCGAAGTATACGCCTAGGTCGTAGGTCGTGTGCTTCGATCTAACTTTGTTAGGTCGTGAGCGACCTAAAAACCCTGCTAGCTCGCGTGCCTATTCACCTTCCTCTCTCAGCCCCCTATAAATTTGTTAGGTCACTGCTTCCTCTTCACTCACCTGCTTCGATTTTCCGCTTTGCTATTAACAGAATTTTGTGATTTCAAAGACGAATTCAAGTTAATCATTCAACGATTCATCCTCGCTATTAGATTTCGTAAGCATCTTCGATTTTTATCCATTCCACGATCACCATCGAACCACGAATTCTAATCTCCGGACCAATTTTGTACGCCATGCTTCACTTTGAGTTGCGTTGTGATCGATTTCTGATCGTCATTTGTTATTGTTGTTGTTGTGATTCACGAGCTCACAGTAGTGGACTAGATTTATGATAGATCAGAGACATGTTGAATTGTTTTTGAATGATTTGGTGGAATGAAAAGATGATGAATTTTATGAAGAGGATGATGGATTTCGTTGTATTTGCGATAACGGGTTATCAGGTCTGGTGAGTTATTGCGTGGAGAGGAAGTTAGCGATGTAGTGAAGTTGAGCAACTTAAAATAATTCGCGACCTAAAGAACTTTGCGACCTAAGGAAAGCTCCGACCTATGCTAGGTCGCTGAACGACCTAAGACTTGCACAACCTAAGACTTGTACAACCTAACTTCCTCGTGAGCTAACCTGCTTGAGACAGTTGAGCGACTTAACTTATCAATGACTTAATCTTTTTGCGGCAAAGCTTTAGGTCGCGGCCGAGTTAGGACTTTGAGAAATTTGCGTTGCCCCGAACCTCTTGACTTGCATAGTGCGACCTAAGAAGTTTCCGACCTATACTAGGTCGTGAGCGACCTAGAACTTGAACTGTTTGGACTTGATTGTTTTAACTTTAATGTTAATAACCTGTTAAACACCACATTTGCAGAAAAAAGGGATAAATATACTGCCATTGACTGCCCACATCGAATGCCAGATTAGTCAATAAAAAATAATCAACTTTAAATGAACTTTGTGAATGAAATGCTGTGAAACAACAAATTCAAGTGAAGTATTAAAGCAAAGTTGAAATAATCAACAAAAGCTGATTTGTTTGCATTAACACAGCACTATACTTGGACTTAAGATAACAAGCCTTGAAACTTTATAATCGACAAATGTCAACTAACTTGATTTCAGTTATAGTTGCTTGTTATTGTATTAGTTTTGCACAACACTTCACACTTTTAGGAAACGTGCACCTTCATATTTGAATATCCAGTTCCTTGTGTAGAATGGCATCTCAACAAGAAGATACAGGACCAGCTGGAGAAGCTTTTCCGATTGCTAATCCATTGATTGATCCTCCGGAAAGGACTTCTACCACCTTGAGCCATAAAGTTTTCAGACAATTATGTATCCAGTTCAGCATTGCCGAAACAGATGCTTTATTTCCTGGATCAAACGATACTGCTGACAGGCCACCTCTTGGTTTTGTAGTGGTTAATCGTCAGATGTGTTTAAGTGGAGCGATTCCTCCCTTTAATGATTTTCTCCGACAGATTCTTCTTCGATTGACTATCTCTCCCTTCCAGCTGCACCCCAACGGCTATGCCATAATAATGGGGTTGTGTGTGCTGTTCAGAAGAACGCTTAACCGTCTTCCAAGTTTTGAGGAGATTTGCTATTTGTGCACCTTTGCAAAGAACAAAGATCACCCTTCGATTATACTTGTAAGAGGCGCGAGAAACCGTAGATTGATTCTAGACTTGCCCGATAGTGCACATGGGTTTTTGAGTCAATTTTTCTTCGTCCGCTGTCCACCGGGATTCTATGCCGTCTGGAGAGTCAGAAGTAAGATTGCCTTTCTTCATTTACTTCATTTTCTGAACTTCTCGAAAACTCGAATTGTCAAATGTTTAACCTCGTTCTTTACTTTTTGTAGCACTTCCTCCTCCACTTCGAGATCCCAGCCATAAGTCAACCTTAGAAACTTTGAGTGATGTGGTTGTTGAAGGGAGAAGCGCCAAATTTTTGCTGAAGGATGAGTTTTTGCATCAGTTCGGACTTCTACCTTCTTCCCATTCTACTCAGCCTCATGAGGTCCCTGATTCTCCAGTAAAGACATCAGATGCCCGAGCTCCTGCTGGAGAACTTACACCGAAAGAACCTACCACTGAGACCTCACTGGTGAAGTGTTCTACTTTTACTGATATTGCGGGGTCGTCCGACAAATTTGCACTTGCCCCAGTTACAGAGGAAGAAGAAATTCCTCGTCGTTCTGAAAAGACGGCTAACGTAGAAGCTGAAAAAGAAAATTCTGCCGGGCATAACGGCGATGACACTTTTGATGGGTTGAGCGATCTGATGATAACTTCACAGGAGCTTTTTAAAGATGACATTTCAAAAGATATTTCTTCTGTTGTCGAGGCGACTTCCTCTTTACAACAAATTACGATGCCTGTTACACAAGTCGCCACCATTCCCACACCAAAGAGTGGTTTGTAGTCTGACGCGCGTAGTTCACACGCCACACACACTTAGAATCTTTTTGGCACTTATACGCACTTAACTTCTTTATTCTCAAAAATTTTAAGACTTGTCTTTTTTTTTACTTTCAGATTCTTCGATGGGGCGAAGTGGCTCATATTATGACAAATTCAGGCACCATGGAAGCCGTGAGAATTATAATTTTAGGAGCTATCTTACTGGCCCGAGGGAAACAGATGAAGAAAGAGCTGCTAGAAAAGCTCATGAAAGGCGAACTTATGAGGAGTAGCAAAGAAGAAGAGATGATCGACACGACTCTTCTCACAGAAGCGATGATTCTCATAAGAGGAAATCCCATGATGATAAGGGGAAAGGCCACATTGCTCTGTAGAAAGTCCATCTGATTCTCCTGCTCTCCAGAAATCCGACATTCAAACGATTATCAACAGGCCTCAGTATTAAGTAAAGGATGCTCCTCCCACACTTCAGAACCGATTTCCAAATTGGTGTTTAAAAGGAGTTTGCTTTGATTTAGACTTGGTTCCTATTGACAAGCAGGCCATGCTGAAGAATCTCGATGCTGTTAAGCTTGACATTGAGAGAATGTCTGGATGGCAGAAACTGGTTGATGAGCTTCAAAGGGTTAATCACATGAACCTTGAAGCCATGCTGACTATGGAGAATGATAAGTCAGAATGGGATAAAATTTGTAAGCAGCACGATGCTGAAATGAAGAGCATCACTGATGACTATGGGAGACTTGAAGTCGAAGTTGAAAGACTAAAGAACGAGCTTACCACTTCTTCCACTTCTTATTCGAAAAAGGAAGAAATGCTCCAAAAGCAAGTTCGAGATGCCCATGCTGCTCAGCGAGATGCTGAAGCAAAACTTGAAGCGGAACAGCATGTTACTGAAAAATATCGCAACGATGTCGTCCAACTTAGGGAGAAAGTTAGCTCCCATGATTTGGAAATTACAAGGCTGCAGTCTCAACTGTTAAAGGCTGAAAGAGAGCGTGATGAAGCTATCGCTGGAAGAGTTGCAGCCGAAGAATCTCATGTGGCTACTAAAGCCAATACCAGCTCTACTTTGTTCGACTTTTACATGCACAGCGTCCTGGGGCGCGGAAGGCTCTCGTTTTTAGGGCCGGACTATGAAGTCACCTTGGCTGAAGTATGGGAGGCGATAATCGATATGCTTGGTGGTGTCGGTTATGCCGAAGCAGATCTTGAAGCAACTTATTTAGATGAAAATGCCCGTGCTGCACTTGTTAAGGGAAAGGAGCAGCTTGCCCAAGCGCGAGCCGAAGCGACGGGAGAGAAGCATTCCGAAAAAGAAATACTTCTTACTATCCCTGTTCGTACTTCGGTTTCAGCTGATGTTGATATTATTGGCTCCGTTTCACACTCTTCACCTCCTGCTAAAGTCGACAAAGAAATTGTGACCACTCCCACCGAGGAAGAGGCCCTAGAAGATATTGAGGCTTAGAAATTCGAGATTGATCTTGCAAAGCCAACCTCTCTAGGTAACTTTGATGTTGAACCAGGTCAAGCGGACTACTTGTTTGCTTCAACCGAGTTTGATGAATTTCTCGATTGTTACTTAAGTCTCGATGAACCAATATCTTCTCTTTTTTCGTAGAATACTAATTTTAACTTCTTTTCTTCTATAGCGGAAGCACCGAAAGCTGCGCAAACTTCTCCTTCTTCGGCTGCCGTTCCTCCTTCTTCTCAAGTTACTCCTTTTTCTGCTTCTCAACCAGGATCGCAAGAAGAGAAAATAAAAGCCCTCAAAGACTTGGACGATCCGGTTGTTTTGCAAGAGCAAAAGACTGGGGAACTTGAAGAAGGCGAGAAGACTCCAGAGCAAACTTATGATGACGACACAAAGCTTTCTGCATTTTTTACCCCAGGCAGTGAGTCTTCTTCGAAGAGGAAAGGGAAGCACGCCATGAGGAAGAAAAAGAAAAGCATTTCAGTTGGAGAAGATAAAGCAGAAGAAGATCCAGCTGCACCTTCTTCTCCTTCTTCCCCGACCCGTCCACACCAGATTCCGAAACTTGTCATCAAACCGAGCAAGGGTACTAAAGGTAGCAGGAAAAAGGAGTGATAAGCTGGACTCTACTTTTCTCATTTTGCTTTTTGCGTGTATTGACCGGAGATTGTGCGGATACCGGCCTCCGCTTATTGAAACCTGCATATGCAAAAATTGCAAAAAATTTCATAGTATGGAATAAAATGGTTCTTTTTGCTTATACAATTTCTTGTTAGTATATGTGTGAACGCATTTATTCCTTGTTTTTGCACAAGTTTCTTTATTTACTTTATATGATACTGCAGTGAGCTCGTGGTATGATGTTTGAGCGTTGTTTTTATTAATATAGCTATGTGCCCCCATACCACGGTTTTACTGCAATATTCTGAAAAGACTTATACTCTTATTTTAGAGAATAATTCTTCCGTTTTGAGGAAATATTATTCTGCTTTTAATAGAATACGCTTTGTATCGGAGAAGTTTTCTCTTTCTCTTTCTTTTAAAAGAACACTTCTACTTTCAAGGATGATCACTTTTATTTGTTAAAAAGTGGATTCCCCTACGCAGTGAAGCGAGCTTCTAAAGAACGTTTTGATATGTTTCTCAGAAAGTTATATTCTATCGTTGAATGGATCCACAGGACAGACGTCAGCTGTTTTATCGGATACTGGTTTGCACAAGTAATCATAAGTATTCAGCTGCGGCCTGGAATCTTCTTTTTGAGAAGATGCCCCTTTAGTTGTTCCATCAATGAAGTTTTTGGATGTGCCTTATTAAAGGGCTTTGTTTAGCATTTCACTATTAAGAGTAAAAGTGTGTCTCCGAAGAGGGCTTGTTTGATATGCCTTTGGGAGAGGGCTCCTCCGAAGAGTTGTGCCTCCGAAGAGGGCTTGTGCCTCATTAGAGGGCTTTGGTTTGGACTCCGAAGAGTATCACGAGGACTCTGAGGAGTAGCATGGACTCCGAAGAGTAGCACGTGAACTCGGAGGAGTAGCATTTGGACTCCGAAAAGTAGCAGTTCGAATCCGAGGAGTAGCATGGGGACTCTGAGGAGTAGCATGGACTCCGAAGAGTAGCACGTGAACTCGGAGGAGTAGCATTTGGACTCCAAAGAGTAGCAGTTGGACTCCGAAGAGTAGCACGAGGAATCTGAGGAGTAGCATGGACCCCGAAGAGCAGCACGTGAACTCGGAGGAGTAGCATTTGGTCCGAAGAGTAGTAGTTGGACTCCGAGGAGTAGCATGGGGACTCTGAGGAGTAGCATGGACTCCGAAGAGTAGCACGTGAACTCGGAGGAGTAGCATTTGGACTCCGAAGAGTAGCAGTTGGACTCCGAAGAGTAGCACGAGGACTCTGAGGAGTAGCATGGACTTCGAAGAGTAGCACGTGAACTCGGAGGAGTAGCATTTGGACTCCGAAGAGTAGCAGTTGGACTCCGAAGAGTAGCACGAGGACTCTGAGGAGTAGCATGGACTCCGAAGAGTAGCACGTGAACTCGGAGGAGTAGCATTTGGACTCCGAAGAGTAGCAGTTGGACTCCGAAGAGTAGCACGAGGACTCTGAGGAGTAGCATGGATCCCGAAGAGTAGCACGTGTACTCGGAGGAGTAGCATTTTTGCTTGTGTCCTGCCATCTGTTTCCTGGCGATTCCTCGTTATTACTTCAAGTGCATGTTCCATCCTTTCGCAAGTTGTTTGCTTTTTGCCAGAGAAGTGTACATTATCGTTGAGTGAATCCATGGGGCAGACACAAGCTACTTTACCGGGCGTTTGTTTGCACAAACGACCGCAATTGGTTAGCCAGGGTCTGGAATCTTCTTGTTGAGAAGATGCCCGCTTTCGTGGAATCACTAACTGTTTGAATAGCACTTCTTTTGTAGGAGTTGAATTTTGGAACTTTTGGGGCTTAGCATTCATTTGTTGAGTGATTTGTAGGAATCGCTTGGCTTCGTGATGATTTGAATAGGTAAGCTTTGCTTTGATAGCCTGCAATGTTAAATCGACATTTAGCAATATTTTAAAAATACTTGCATATCGAATTGATACAGGAATTTTATAGTATTAGAGAATACAAAGTTTATAGTTCTTTATTATTGATTCACACTGATTTCTCAGTGGTTTACAATACAAGAGTTATACATCCGACATCATTTTTACAAATTTAAGCAATGCTGTTAAGTAAAAATTGGATGCAGGTGATTGTTGTTCCAGAATCTCAGGATTGAATTTCCTTTTCCACTGGAATCATTGTTTCTGATCCATATGCCACTCAGAATGGAGTGTGGTCAGACGCTTGGTGAGGACCCCCTGTGACCATATTAATGACAAGCCTCTCAGATTCCTGCGCTGCAGCTTTGTCTTCTGAGCCAGACTGATGAGTAGGAAGTCTTTGCCCCTAAGTGGATGAGGTTGGGTCGACTCTGTTTTTCTTCACATACTGTTGCAGCTTATTCTTTTTCAGCAACTCTTCAACCACGATCTTTAATTGGCGACATTGGTTAGTGTCATGGCCAGGTTGATTGTGAAATTGACAGAATCTCCCATTATGCATTGCCCCTCTCCCCATCTCAGGTGGTTTGGGATACTTGACAACATCCTTTGTTGCGAAGAAGATATTTTCCGATGTATCAGTTAAGGGAGTAAAATCTGAAGGATTAAAGCGGCGAGGTTTCTTCTCATTCCCCTACTTCTTTCCTCCGTCATTTTCCCTTTTCTGGTTTCCAGATTCTCTTTTGTTATAAGCAAGATCATTGTCCTTGACCTCGACAACAACCACTTTCGCTGGTGCAGAGAGGCTCTCTAAGCGCATGAATTCGTCGGCTTTTATATAAAACTTCTCAAGTGAATTTGGTTCCTTCATTTTTAACCATCTTTCGAATTCACTTGATTTGTTGATGGCTCGCAGCAGGTAGGTCAGGATCATTCGAGGCTCAGCATTATCTACTTCGGCCAAAGCTATGTTAAAGCGATTCAAGAAGGATTTGATAGATTCACCGGAAGCTTGTTCTAGGCTGGACAGTGACATTATATCCTTGGCCTTTGTAGCATACAACCTGAACTGTTCCTTGAATTTACGGGTCAAATCAGAGAATTGATCCACTGATCGGACCGGTAGCTTTGTAAACCAGAGTAGAGCCACTCCTTCCAAGTACACTGGAAAGTATCGGCATTTAATCTCATCTGATGCTCTTGCACCGGTCATGTGCCAGTTGTACTTATACAGGAAATGATTAGGGTCACTTGTCCCTCTATAAGCCGGGATAGTAGGAGGTACAAATTTTCTTGGAAACTCTACTTTCAGGATCCTTTCGGTAAACGGAGTTCTACTTGGTGCAAATCCCCAATAACTCTCATTTTCTTCCCTCTGCATGCTATCTTTCATGATTCGGCGAACCATCCCTGATAGGTATTCCTCATTGTTCAGAGGCATCGATGGGCAGACATCAGCCGTTCTTTCCGAAGTTTGCTCGCGAAAAGTCGGCTGCGGTCTTGGTCCTTCAGCTTGGAAAGGTGGCGCTTCGGCAGTGCTAGTTGCTCTTTGAGGAATATCTTTCTCTTGAGAATTATGAGCATTTTCAGCGAAGACTATTTCATAATTTTCTGGTTGCCGATTTGCCCCCAGTAGAGCATTTAACCTGTCCATCATCAAAGCATTTTGGGTTTCCATTTGTTGGTATAATCCCGACACTACGTCGTCTAATTCAGCCCTTGTAACTCCGACGGTGGGAGTTGTTTGATCTGCTATTGGGGAAGCGGAGGTTCCCTCATGAGCATTTCCGGATCTGGTAGATCTACCCTTTCTTCCAGGAGCCATGATCTCAGATAAACTTCTGGTCTTTAAGGAGATTCTTTCAACAAACTTTCGCGGAGCAATGGTGAGAATATTCCTGAGTTGGGTTCTCGGTGAAAGCACCAAAATGTTAACGCTGAAAAGTGAACGCTAACACCCGGTGTGTGTAGTAGTAATGTGAAAGCACCACCCATTGGTACGGGAACAGAATATAAACTGAAAATAGCAGAAAAGTAAAGAGACAACAGTTTTATAGTGGTTCGGCTCGTAATTAAGCCTACGTCCACATTATATTCTTTTATTGCTGATTTGGTTACAAGTTGATACAATGCACTTCAAAACACGATACACTTCGATCACAAAAACACTCTAGACTAGTAGCTCAAACTTCGGTGATGAAACTTGTTGAATCCGTCTCGGATGTGCAACAGTTCTTTCGAAGCTTGTTGTAGTGTCTTGAATGTTTGGAGTTCTTCAAGTGTTGAACGAGTTAAGAATTCTAAAGAGTAATGGCGCTTCAAAGAATGATCGGCCAAAAGTCCTTTTCTAATTGGAGTTCGGGCTGTATTTATAGGGGTGATTCTGGGTGTGATTTCATCTCTAAGTCTTAGGTCGTGGACGACCTAAGATAGGTCGTAGGTCGATAAGTCATAGGTTGTGGATGGGTTAAGGTTAAGGTAAGTTGTAAGTCGTTGGCGACTTAGTGGGCTGGTAGGTTGTGAGCGACCTAGAGAAATGCGGCATAGGGAGCCATGTTATAGGTCGTGAGCGACCTAAGGTAGGTCGTAGGTCGCACTGCCTTTTGAACCAGTTAGGTCGCTGATCTTCTTAAGTTGTGAGTGTTTTAGGTCGTTGGAGAATTTAGGTCGTAGATACCTTTAGGTCGTTAGATATGTTAGGTCATGAAGCTCAGAAGTCTTTAGGTCACGAAATTTTAGGTCGTGGAGTTTTTAGGTCGTGATACTTCATAAGTCGTGAGTGTTTTAGGTCGTTGGAGAAGTTATGTCGTAGATACCTTTAGTTCGTTAGGTGTTAGGTCATGAAGCTCAGAAGTCTTTAGGTCGCCGATCTTCTTAAGTTGTTAGGTCGTGACATTCCATAGGTCGCTAGGTCGCTAGGTCGCTAGGTCGCTAAGCTTTTAGGTCGTTAGGTCGCGAAATGTTTAGGTCGTTAGGTCGCGAAGTGTTTAGGTCGCAGAGTTTTAGGTCGCTCAAAAACAAGGAGTTAACATACAGTAAATAAATAAATCACAGAATCACAGACACAGAGTAATACAATAATACGTAGCGGAATAAATAAATAGTAGTTCATGAAGCTTCTATATGAACATCAGAGTTAGAAATAAAATACACAGAATGTCTCTAATGCAGTGAAGTGATGCAGCTCAGGCCAGAGAGGAAGGCTTAAGTCGTCCCCGACTTAAGGAAACAGGTATGAGTCGTTCACGACTCAACGAAGACGAGGAGGTAAGTCAACCACGATTTATGGAAGAGGATGACATAAGTCGTCCACGACTTAAAGACAGAGCCATAAGTCGTCTACGACTTATGAAGAAGGATCCAGGAAAAGCAACACAAGTTGAGAACAAACAAGGGATAAGTCATCTACGACTTAAGAGAATGGACGAGTCGCTGCCGAGTTACGACTTAGTTAAGTCGCCTGAACTATCTACCGAGTTATGTAGAAAGAAAACAGAGCAAACTGTTGAAGTGTTAGGTCGCGAACGACCTAACGAGTCAAGCTATAAGTCGTTGAAGATAGGGGCCGTGGATCTTTCCTGCTGACTTAACCTGAACCGTTGACCCTTAAGTCGAATAAAGTTGGTTATCTTTAAGTCGCGAAGCACTGGATGTCGTTGATATGTCTGCCGAGTTAACCTCTGCCTTTGATTTCCTTTAAACGGTGGTCTGGGATGCCGCTTGTTCTTAAGTCGCGTGAAGCCTGGTGCGTTGATTCTGCTGCGAGATAATCTTTGCCGTTGTTTGTTAAGTCGTTAAGGTCTTATGTCGTAAGTCGTTCTGTACGTATGTTTTTAAGTCGTATGTTTGAAGGTCGTATGTCGTCTTTGTCATGAGTCGTTCTGTTTGTTAAGTCGCTGAAGGCAAATGTTGTAACTGTGGTCTTAAGTCGCCACCGAGTCATGATAGGTCGTAGGTCGGAAGCTATAACTCGGATCCGACTTAGTACTTGTAATATTTTTGTTGTTTTGTGTGAATTGTAAAATGCCTATAAATTGGCCGAGAGTCTCATTTGTAAATGGTTGTTGATTTTTGAATAAAATTCTCTTTTGATTGCTGTGTGCTTTCATCTAAATTGGTAGTTGAGTGTAATCTCCTATCTCCTCTTTCGGATAATCGAGTGCGCTTGATCAACGCTTGAAGAATTGAAGATCTTTGAACCCGGTATCGTGCGCGATCAACGAGTTCGAGATAGCTAGAGTTCGGTATCTTCGGATCAACGAATTCGGGCATTTCAGTATCCATCAATCCATCGATTGTTACTTCCACCGATTGAAGTTTGTTTTGAATTATCCGCTGCGTCAGTTTTTGGTATCGGAGCCTGTTCTAGCCAATCATAGCTAGATCGAGACTTGGAGCCTAATCATTTTGAAGTTTGGCCGTGAGCAAGTGAAGTTGTCCGAGAATTTGAAGAAGTGGGTCGTGCATACTTTTGAAGTTTGAAGTTTAGATTTGTGATTTGAGAAGTCGTGTTCATCGTGTTCATCGAGATTTGCGACAAAGTGGAAGTTTTCGATCCGTTTCATTTTGGATCAAAGTTCGAAAGGTGTTTGAATTTGAGAATTTGTGAAGTATTCAATCATGCCACCAAGGAGAGCCAATCGACATCAAAACGTTGAAGCTTTGTATCGAAGAGAAGAAGCTGATGAGATGGAGCAAAGAATCAATGAAAATTTTAGTGAGAAGCTTAACGAAGGAATTGGTCGGTTAGAGAAGCTTATGACAGAAATGAATCAAAATCGGAGAAGGGTTTCACCTGAATCTAACCATGGGGGAAGTAGAGTCTCACCACATTCAAATCGAAACAGAAGTGTTGAAAATGATCAAGGGCATGGGAGGAACGTGAATGATCGTGAACGGAGGAATGTAGATAGAAGGGATGATGGTGGTAGACGTGAAGGTAGTAGAGATGTGGGTGGACGAGATAGACAACGATATACATCTGACTTTGAAGAGGAGTATGATGGTGGTAGTGTTCGAGGACAAGGACGTGGACAAGGAAGAAATTACTCTGAGTATGATCACAAGTGGGAGTCGGGGATGAAAACGGAAATTCCTGAATTCAAGGGTGGTATGCAAGCAGAGGAGTTTCTAGATTGGATGGCTAATGTAGAGGAGATTTTTGACTTCAAGGAAGTTCCAGAATATCGTAGAGTGAAGTTGGTCGCTACGAGGCTGAGGGGTAGAGCTTTGGCATGGTGGCAGCAAACTAAGCTTACACGTGAACGGATGGGGAAGTCAAAGGTTGAATCTTGGGAGAAGATGAAGAAATTAATGAAAGCGACATTCTTACCTTATAATTATCAATCGCTTATGTATCAGAGGTTGCAGAACTTGAGACAAGGAACAAAGTCTGTGAATGACTATGCTGAATTCTATCAACTGATTGCAAGAAACGATATTATGGAGACGGAAGAGCAACTGACATCTAGATTCATTGGAGGATTGAGAATGCAGATTCAGGATATGGTTAATATGTTTGATCCCAGATCTGTAGCGGAAGCACACCAAAAGGCATTGGCTTGGGAGAAGCAGGGTAGACGAGGAGGAGGTGTGTTTACAAATTCCAACAATCCGATGAAGGGAGTTAGTGGGAGTTCGAATGTTTCAAAAGCTGTTGCAAAACCAGTTGTGAATGAGGTTGGGAAGGCGAAAGTTAACAATGGTGTCAAGTGTTACAATTGCCAAGAGTTGGGCCACAAAAGTAATGAATGTCCAAAGCCGAAGAAGAGAGCGATGATAGCGGAGGTTGAGGATGAGGATGAAGAAGCTGAATGTTCCAATTCACCACCTGATGAGGAGGAAGAAGAAGTGTCGGGAGACGAAGGTTATAATCTCATGATGAAGAGGTCATGTTTAACACCAAAGCAAGAGGAGGATTGTAGTTGGTTGAGGAGCAATATTTTTCAGTCAACATGTACTATTCTGGGGAAAGTTTGCAAATTTGTTATTGATGCTGGAAGCTGTGATAATATAATTTCATCAGAGGCTGTGAAGAAGTTGCCGTTGAAGACTGAGAAACATTCGAAACCTTACAAGCTAGCTTGGTTGAGGAAAGGCGGGGAGGTGAAGGTTGGACGAAGGGCTCGTGTGAATTTTTCAATTGGAAAGAAATACAAAGATGAAATCTGGTGCGATGTGGTAGATATGGACGTTTGTCATTTGTTGCTGGGAAGACCATGGTAGTATGATAGAGCAGTACAACATGATGGGCGTACCAACAGTTACAGTTTCATGTTTGAAGGCACAAAGATTACTCTAGTTCCAAAGAAACGACAACAGGAGGAAAACAAGTTGGAGGAGATTGAAGAACTCAAAACTTTGTTAACTTTGAAGGAGTTTGTGAAGGAAGTAGAGGAGGAGCCGGAAGTGTTCTTGTTGATTGGACGAGAGAGTCAAGAAGTGGTGGAAGTACCAGAAGAAGTAAAGCCAGTACTGGAAGAATTTGACGATGTATTTCCAGAAGAGTTGCCAACGGAGTTACCGCCGTTGAGGGACATTCAACATCAAATCGATCTTGTTCCAGGAGCTGCGTTACCTCACAGACCACATTATCGAATGAGTCCAAAGGAACATGAAGAGTTGCGGAGGCAGGTAGAGGAATTGCTTGAACAGGGGCGTGTGCAGGAGAGTTTGAGTCCTTGTGCTGTACCAGCTTTATTGGTACCCAAGAAGGATGGGACATGGAGGATGTGTACGGACAGTAGAGCATTGAATAAGATCACAGTCAGATACAGATTTCCAATGCCGAGACTTGATGATTTATTGGATCAAATCAGTGGGTCCGTAATCTTTTCTAAGATTGACTTGAAGAGCGGTTATCATCAGATTCGCATTAGACCAGGGGATGAATGGAAGACAACATTCAAGACAAGGGAAGGATTGTATGAATGGCTGGTAATGCCGTTTGGTCTATCGAATGCACCAAGTACATTTATGAGGGTGATGAATCAAATTTTCCGACCATACATTGGGAAATTTGTTGTGGTTTACTTTGATGATATTTTGATCTACAGTGCTAGTACAGAAGAGCATATTCAGCATTTGAAGAAAGTGTTAATTATTCTTCGTAAAGAACAATTCTATGCTACTACAAAGAAGTGTGTCTTTATGGCAAGGAGTGTTTTATTTTTGGGGTATGTTGTTTCAGAGAAAGGAATACAGGTTGACCAAAGTAAAGTTGAAGCTATCAGAGATTGGCCGCAGCCCAAGACGATAACGGAAGTTCGTAGTTTACATGGGTTGGCTTCATTTTATCGAAGGTTTATTCCACACTTTAGTAGTGTGATGGCACCTATTACAGATTGCATGAAAGGTAAACAGTTTGCATGGACAGAGGAAGCAGGGAGTGCTTTTGAGAAGATCAAGGAGTTGTTGACGACAGCACCGATCCTAGCATTACCAGATTTTCAGTTGTTGTTTGAGTTACATACTGATGCGTCAAAGGTTGGAATTGGAGGAGTGTTGAGTCAAAGGGGTCGTCCTATTGCCTATTATAGTGAGAAGTTGTCAGGAGCAAAGAAGCGATACAGTACATATGATGTGGAGTTTTATGCTGTGGTGCAAGCTATCAAACACTGGAGACATTATCTATTTCAGAAAGAGTTTGTTCTGTATACTGATCATGAAGCTTTGAAGCATTTGCAAGGGCAAGATAAGATTTTCGCGAGACATGCATCGTGGATTGCATATTTACAACAGTTTACTTTTGTTGTCAAACACAAGTCGGGAGTGACGAATCGTGTAGCTGATGCTTTAAGTAGGAGGAGTCATTTGCTGACTACAATGAAAATTGAGGTGACTGGGTTTGAATTATTGCCGGAGCAGATTGCAGAAGATTCTTATTTTAAGAAGTTTGTTGAAAGGGACAATGACGGGAAGACTGATGAGTTTTTGATGGTTGATGGTTTTCTTTTTAAGGGAAATCGATTGTGCATACCGGAGGGTAGTCTGAGAATGAAGATTATCAAGGAGTTACACGAAGAAGGACATGTTGGGAGAGACCGTACTTTACAGTTGATTTCACAGTCTTACTTTTGGCCATCGATGAGGAAAGAGGTGGAGAAGTTTGTGGAGCGTTGTCATATTTGTCAGGTTTCGAAAGGAACTGCGACTAATGCTGGTTTATATATGCCGTTGCCTGTGCCTGTAAAACCATGGGTGGATATCAGTATGGATTTTGTTTTGGGTTTGCCTAGAACTCAAAGGGGGAATGATTCTATATTTGTTGTGGTGGACAGATTTTCGAAGATGGCACATTTTATTGCGTGTAAGAAGACGGCGGATGTTGTTCATGTTGCTCAGTTGTTTTTCAAGGAGATCTATCGACTTCATGGATTGCCAGAATCTATTGTGTCGGATAGAGATACTCGATTTCTGAGTCACTTTTGGTTGAGTTTGTGGAAAATGGTGGGAACGAAGCTGAAGTTTAGTAGTGCTTATCACCCGCAAACGGATGGACAGACCGAGGTTGTGAACAGATCATTGGGAAACTTATTGAGGTGTCTTGTTCAAGATAATCTAAAGAGTTGGGATATGAAGTTATGCCAGGCGGAGTTTGCCCATAATCATGCTGTGAATCGTAGTACTGGGTTTAGTCCATTCCAGATTGTTTATTCGAGCTTACCGAAGGGACCATTGGATTTAACGGCAGTGCCACAATCAAAGAAGACAGTTAAGAAAGCTGCTGATTTTGTTGAAGGGCTGATGGAATGTCATAAAATCGTTCAAGAACGATTAGAGAAAGCAAATGAGAAGTATAAACAATCTGCAGATTTGAAACGACGAAATGTTGAGTTTAATGAAGGAGATATGGTTTATGCAGTGTTAACAAAAGATCGTTTTCCGGTGGGAGCGTACAATAAATTGAAAGCACGAAAGATTGGTCCAGTGGAAATCTTAAAGAGAATCAATGAAAATGCTTATAAATTGAAACTTCCAGATGATGTGTATACGTCTGATGTGTTCAATGTTAAACACCTAGTACCATATCATGGGAGTGAGTTTGTTGGGAAGGAAGACGGTGCAAATTCGAGGACGAATTTCTCTCAAACTGGGGAGGATGATGCAGCTCAGGCCAGAGAGGAAGGCTTAAGTCGTCCCCGACTTAAGGAAACAGGTATGAGTCGTTCACGACTCAACGAAGACGAGGAGGTAAGTCAACCACGATTTATGGAAGAGGATGACATAAGTCGTCCACGACTTAAAGACAGAGCCATAAGTCGTCTACGACTTATGAAGAAGGATCCAGGAAAAGCAACACAAGTTGAGAACAAACAAGGGATAAGTCATCTACGACTTAAGAGAATGGACGAGTTGCTGCCGAGTTACGACTTAGTTAAGTCGCCTGAACTATCTACCGATTTATGCAGAAAGAAAACAGAGCAAACTGTTGAAGTGTTAGGTCGCGAACGACCTAACGAGTCAAGCTATAAGTCGTTGAAGATAGGGGCCGTGGATCTTTCCTGCCGACTTAACCTGAACCGTTGACCCTTAAGTCGAATAAAGTTGGTTATCTTTAAGTCGCGAAGCACTGGATGGCGTTGATATGTCTGCCGAGTTAACCTCTGCCTTTTGATTTCCTTTAAACGTTGGTCTGGGATGCCGCTTGTTCTTAAGTCGCGTGAAGCCTGGTGCGTTGATTCTACTGCGAGATAATCTCTGCCGTTGTTTGTTAAGTCGTTAAGGTCTTATGTCGTAAGTCGTTCTGTACGTATGTTTTTAAGTCGTATGTTTTGAAGGTCGTATGTCGTCTTTGTCATGAGTCGTTCTGTTTGTTAAGTTGCTGAAGGCAAATGTTGTAACTGTGGTCTTAAGTCGCCACCGAGTCATGATAGGTCGTAGGTCGGAAGCTATAACTCGGATCCGACTTAGTACTTGTAATATTTTTGTTGTTTTGTGTGAATTGTAAAATGCCTATAAATAGGCCGAGAGTCTCATTTGTAAATGGTTGTTGATTTTTGAATAAAATTCTCTTTTGATTGCTGTGTGCTTTCATCTAAATTGGTAGTTGAGTGTAATCTCTTATCTCCTCTTTCGGATAATCGAGTGCGCTCGATTCAACGATTGTAGAAGCCGATTCGCGGAATCAAGTGCGCTTGATCAACGCTTGAAGAATTGAAGATCTTTGAACCCGGTATCGTGCGCGATCAACGAGTTCGAGATAGGTAGAGTTCGGTATCTTCGGATCAACGAATTCGGGCATTTCAGTATCCATCAATCCATTGATTGTTACTTCCACCGATTGAAGTTTGTTTTGAATTATCCGCTGCGTCATGAAGTCTCCAGTACAATAGATGACCTCTCTGAACAAATCAACTAGAAAAGCTGGAAGCTGAGTCGATAGTTGGATCTCCAAACGAAGCTCCAAACTCCAAAGGTGAGTCTCAAATGCTGTATTACTCAGTCTGACCCTAGCATAAAGCAAAACACAAAACACTCGAGTCAGGATTAACATTCTTATATCAATAAATCCAACTCAAGTGAAATATCAACTGAAATACAATTAACTTAAAGGATGTTTGGGATAACCATTTTCTAAGGATCCGTGGAACTATCTACAATATAGAAATATACACTATAACACCGTGGTCATTTCGAATTAATTTATACTTCAAAACCAAAATATCATTTTCATTAAATATAAATATTTCCTCAATTTCAATAATTGATTCAAATCAACTCGATTTCCAATTCAAATTTAATTCAATCTAGATTTATCCATTTTAATTCAATCCAGTTTCTAAATAACAAATTTCAAATATATTGATTTCAAATACAGATCTGAATCACAAAATAAACCATTTAAATTCCAATATATTTCAAAGCTTTAATATTCAACAATTTCGAAGTTAAATTTAACTGTTTCATATAGCTCTTGATTTAACTTCATTTATTATTTAATCAGGGAATATTCACTTAATAAATTCAATATCATTTAACTAGCCTTAAGTTACATTTTTACTAAATATTTCCTTAAATTTATTTAAACAATAAATATTTATTAAGTTACTTAAATCAAACCCAAGTTACAAATAATATCTTAAATCTCAATTTCAATAAGTTTCAAATCGGTTTAATTAAATAAAATTATCTTCCCAACCTTAACTTGTTCAAATTATTACCGAAATCTATTTTGAAACATAAATTTAAATACTTAACCATATTATATGTATTAAATCAATCTTAATTAAATTAAATATTATTATTAAATCTATATATATATATCATTACCATTTATATATAATAAATAAAAATCAACATTTATTAAAACCATATATTTCTTCCCAAACCCATAGGGTTTATTTTTAAAATATTTATATATATGGACCAACGGTGTCTGTATATATATCCATCATATGGTTAAGTGATATGGATATTTATCATTTCAATCCGTAATTTAAATATATACGGGTAGATATCATTTCAACCCGTAATCCCAATTTAATTCAAATGAAAATCGCTTCGGTTTATCATTTCAACCCATAACGATTTTCTACTATTAAAGTCCGTTCGGGTATGTATCATTTCAACCCATAGTGAATTCTGTACTAACAGGGAACTTGCAGAGCTATAACAGATAATATAAAATACAACAACAGACATATTGATGCAGCGGAATATACGAAAAATGGATACAACGATGAAAGTAGCAATTGATGGAATGAAAAATATCGAATGGCCTAAATTCGTTTATCCGAAGATACCGAATTCTAGCTATCTTCATCACGTTGATCGCGCACGATGCCGTGAAAGAAGATCTACAATTCTTCAAGCGTTGATCAAGCGCACTTGATACCGCGAATTGGCTTCAACGATCGTTGATTCGAGTGCACTCGAATAACCGAAAGTGGAGATAGGAGATCACACTCAACTACCAATTTAATGAAAGCACAAAGCTAACAAACAAAGTTTATTTCAAAATCAACTAACTATTACAAATGACACCATCCGCCTATTTATAGGCTTACAACTCAACACTACTCCACTCGACAACACATAGGTCGGAGACGACCTAAGAGGGTACACGACCTAACATTGGCCGCGACCTACGACATATGTACAGAACGACATACGAAAACACTTTACAACACATTACATCACTTAGGTCGGCAATGACCTAACACAGACAACACTTAGGTCGTGAGCGACCTAACACTTATTACAACACAGCGACTTAAACACATTACACACAACACAGTACAACATCACATAAGGTCGAGCGACCTAAATTAGACAGCATCACCACTCGGGAACGACTTAAGGTCAACGACCTAAGTCAATGCGGCATACGACTTACGACCTAAGGCGGTTGTGGCTTAAAATTGACCCGACTTAAGGAAATTGGCATATGAGAGTGCGGCATATCTTCATAGCGACCTATCTTCCATCGACCTATCTTCCAGCGACCTATCTTCCAGCGACCTATCTTCCAACGGTATAAGATCGAGCGACCTATCTTCCCATGATTTATGGTAGGTCGTTTGCGACCCAAAGAAACGGTATGCGAGTTAGGTCGTTTGCGACCTACTGAAGCGACATGTGAATTAGGTCGTTCGAACTTCTTAAACCACAACTCGTTACCTCTTAGCTCGTTAGCTCGTAAGTCGATAGGTCGTTCGCAACCTAAAGCATGCGACTTATTACAGCGTGTTGCAGTCTCCTCCTCTTGCCTCTAGTTAGGTCGTAATTCCTTATCTTGCGACTCGTTAGGTCGCTCTTGACTCAAGAGCTCGTTAGGTCGCTCACGACCTAACACTTCATCAATCTGGGCTGCATCATCCTCTCCCGGTTGAGAAAAATTCGTCCTCGAATTTAAAATTTCTTCGACTTTGACATTCTCGTCCTTGTGAAACAGTCCCAAGTGTTTGATATTGTCAATATTTGCAATAGGAAGTTAAGCCGGCAAACTCAACTTACAATCATTCTCACAAATTTCTTTCACAATTTCCAAACAACCCATTCCACCGGCATCCAGCTTGTTGTACGTACCAATAAGAGATCGTCCAACCTTCAAGTAGATAGATTCGTTGCCACTTTGCGTCTTCATCAAACACAATACAGAGTCCATATTCACGTTCACCCATGATCTAGTATGTATAGGTAATGACATACATAATCTTGACTTCGTCGTTGTCTCTTTTGAAATTTGATAATTCTGACTCTCCTGAACAAGCCTTTCAACCCATTTCCTTATTCACGGCCCAAAACAAGTTGTTGCAATCTACCGCATGGTATGATCACAGTTCTCATGTCTTTCTGCATGTAAGTCTTTGATAACCCTTATTCGCCAACTATAACCAGGAGTATACAATTGCCTTCCTTTAAACAGAAACCCATCAACCAATCTTCTCAACTCTACCTGCTCTGTCGGATACATATGATTACGTGGCCTATATGGTACAATAGCACTTGACACTTGATTAACATGATGTATGTTCCTCAGTGGCTGTAATTCTTCGGGCAACTCTGTAGGAGCTACAAGTTTCACATTCCTTCACCACTGGTTTAACCTCTTTGATAATTCCAACACTTCCACTTGTTTCATTTTCATTCAACAGGAATACTTCTGTGCTATCCTCCACTTCTTTAACAAGCTCTTTTGTAGATTGTAGACTAGTCGAATCCACCTCCTTCACCAACAAATTACCCTCTTCACCTTCTGACTTACTTTCTTCATCCTCATTCAACTTTGCTGGTTGTGACTTTTCAACCTTATGTTCGTCAAACTTCGTTGGTTGAAAATCATCAACTTCATCTTTATCAAACTTTGGTGGTTGAAAACAATCGACTTCATCTTCCACATCAACAAATTCCTTTAAAGACAACAAAGTCTTTAGCTCCTCAATTTCCTCCAATTTGTTTTCACTCGGTTGATGCCTTTTAGGAACCAAAACGATTCGTGTATCCTCGAACATAAAACTGTAGCTGTTGGTGCGACCATCATGCTGCACAGCTCTATCGTATTGCCATGGTCTCCCCAACAACAGATGACAAACATCCATATCGACCAGACCACACCAAATTTCGTCTTTGTATTTCTTCCCAATGGAAAATTTAACACAAGCTCTTCGATTAACCTTCACTTCCCCTCCTTTCCTCAACCAAGCTAATCTGTAGAGGTTTGGATGTTTCTCTGTTTTCAACGATAATTTCTTTACAGCTTCTGAAGAAATAATATTATCACAGCTTCCTGCGTCAATCAAAAATTTACAAACCTTCCCTAGAATAGTGCATGTTGACTAGAAAATATTGCTCCTCGACCAACTAGAATCATCTTCTTGCTTTGGTGTTAAACAAGATCTCCTCAACAACAAACTACAACCCTCATCTCCAGACAATAATTCTTCTTCTTCAATTGGTATAGAATTGACACACTCTACCTCTGCATTTTCATTCTCAATTTCCGCAATCATTGCTCGCTTCTTGGGCTTTGTACATTCATTGCTTTTATTGCCAAACTCTTGACAATTAAAACATTTGAGATTACTATTGGCCTTTGCTTTGCTGGCTTCATTCACAATCAGTTTACTGATGACTTTGGAAACATCCACACTGTTACTAACATCCTTGTTCTGGTTGTTGGAATTTGTAAACACACCACCTACTCTCCTTCCTTGCTTCTCCCAAGCAAGTGCTTTCTGATGTGCTTCGGCGACAGATCTTGGATCAAACATATTCACCATGTCTTGAATCTGTGTTCGCAACATGCCAACATACCTAGCTGTTAGCTGTTCCTCTATTTCCATAATATCATTCCTCGCAATCAATTGGTAAAACTCATCTGCATACTCATTCACTGATCTCGCCCCTTGTCTTAGGTTCTGCAAACGTTGATACATAAGAGATTGATAATTGTGCGGCACGAAAGTAGCTTTCATTAACTTCTTCATCTTATCCCAGGTAACAACCTTTGACTTTCCCATTCTCTCTTGTGTAAGTTTAGTCTACTACCACCATGCCATAGCTCTCCCTTTTAATCTCGTAGCAACCAACTTTACTCTTCGATCCGCGGGAACTTCTTTGAAGTCAAAAATTTCCTCAACATTTGAAACCCAATCCAAAAATTCCTTCGTTACCATTCCTCCCTTGAATTCTGGAATTTTAGTTTTCATCCCTGACTCCCATCGGTGATCATCCTCTACAACCCGATATGCACTTCGTACTTGGTCTCGATCTCGCGAATGCATACTACATCTACCACCATCTTCATCAAAAACAGATGTACTTCGATAACGATCTCGACCACCCACATCTCTATGATCACGCATATCTCTTCGACTTTTTCTTTCATCATCATGGTATGGTTCATGTTCAAACTCACGTGTAGTTCTTCTCTCTTCATCTCTATACTCATGATGTTCTCTTCTCATTGAAACTGAAGATTCTCTTCTTCCTCGGAAAGATTGTGGCGATACCCTCCTCGCTTCCGTAACCGATGGCAAAACTCTGTTTCCTACATGGTTCGAGACTGGCGATCTCCTCCGTTGACTTTGATTCATGTCATTCATCAGTTTCTCTAACTTCCCAATGCCTTCATCAAACTTTTCATTGATGCGTTGTTCCATTTGCTCGGCTTCTTCTCTTCTATACAACGCTTCAACATTTTGATGGCGATTAGCTCTTCTTGGTGGCATGATTTAAAACTTCACAAACACTTCAATTCTCGGTTTGGACTTTCAAAATGATACCAAATGATGCACGGCCTTCAACTACAAACTCTCGGCCTTGAATAACAAAGTGATGTAGAGCTTGAACTCTTGAATAAGAATTGGCTCCAAGACTCGGCTTAGCTATGATTGGCAAAGTCTAGCTCTGATACCAAACCGATGCAGCGGAATATACGAAAAATGGATACAACGATGAAAGTAGCAATCGATGGAATGAAAAATACCGAATGGCCCAAATTCGTTGATCCGAAGATACCGAATTCTAGCTATCTTCGTCACGTTGATTGCGCACGATGCCGTGAAAGAAGATCTACAATTCTTCAAGCGTTGATCAAGCGCACATGGTACCGCGAATTGGCTTCAACGATCGTTGATTCGAGCGCACTCGAATAACCGAAAGTGGAGATAGGAGATCACACTCAACTACCAATTTAATGAAAGCACAAAGCTAATAAACAAAGTTTATTTCAAAATCAACTAACTATTACAAATGACACCATCCGCCTATTTATAGACTTACAACTCAACACTACTCCACTCGACAACACATAGGTCGGAGACGGCCCAAGAGGGTACACGACCTAACATTGGCCGCGACCTACGACTTATGTACAGAACGACATACGAAAACACTTTACAACACATTACATCACTTAGGTCGGCAACGACCTAACACAGACAACACTTAGGTCATGAGCGACCTAACACTTATTACAACACAACGACTTAAAAACATTACACACAACACAGTACAACATCACATAAGGTCGAGCGACCTAAATTAGACAACAGCACCACTCGGGAACGACTTAAGGTCAGCGACCTAAGTCAATGCGGCATACGACTTACGACCTAAGGCGGTTGTGGCTTAAAATTGACGCGACTTAAGGAAATTGGCATATGAGAGTGCGGCATATCTTCATAGCAACCTATCTTCCATCGACCTGTCTTCCAACGACCTATCTTCCAACGACCTATCTTCCAGCGGTATAAGATCGAGCGACCTATCTTCCCACGATTTATGGTAGGTCGTTTGCGACCTAAAGAAACGGTATGCGAGTTAGGTCGTTCGCGACCTATTGAAGCGACATGTGAATTAGGTCGTTCGAACTTCTTAAACCACAACTCGTTACCTCTTAGCTCGTTAGCTCGTAAGTCGCTAGGTCGTTCGTGACCTAAAGCATGCGACTTATTACAGCGTGTTGCAGCCTCTTCCTCTTGCCTCTGGTTAGGTCGTAATTCCTTATCTTGCGACTCGTTAGGTCGCTCTTGACTCAAGAGCTCGTTAGGTCGCTCGCGACCTAACACTTCATCAATCTGGGCTGCATCACATATATCATCAATAGTAATATAATATAAACAACAGGATATGGTGTCATATCCCACAGGTGAACAGTTATAGATAATAGCATATATAACAATTTAAATAACTACAGCAGCATATTTCAGTTGTCGTTTCAATTGAAATTAGATTTAATAAATATAAGAACGTTAAATCGTGAGTGATTACTCACCTTTCGCGGTTAGATAGATTTTGACAACAGAACAAGTTACAAATTCCAAAGCAAAGCAGGATTGGCACGAATTTGACGAGCAAAGCTGATAAATAGGAATCGATGAGAACAATCAATCAGTTGATAGAGACAGAAAATATATGCATTATTATTATTGCTATTATTATTATTTATAAAAATCAATATTAAATTTAAAACACTTATTTAATCTATGAAATTTTCTTTTAAACAATACTTAAAACCAATGTAAATTTTGAAAATCAATTATACATACATAAGTATTCAAAAGATAGTTCTGAAACAAACTATAGACCACACGTTATGTATAAATCAACATATATACATTATATACGTAAACTAGACTTTATTTAAATTATACTATATATGTACTTACATTTATAAATCCATAATCATATATAACAATATACTTATAATATAATATACAGTAATAACCTATACCTCCTTTTTTTACATACTTTACAAAAAAAAACTGACACAATATAATATATATATACAACTCAAAAACACGTACATATAAAGACCTCTAAATTTATACATTATACAAAACTTATACACTATTACACTATAACAGGTAAACAAAAATATTTGATAGATTAACATGTCACTGTACACATCAACAAGGCATATATAAATTAATATGTATATATAACAACTTTATAATAAAACATATAAATTTTCGTAGATAATATAACTATGACCTATAATTATATATATACAACAACTAGTATAGTATAACCTTTAACAACCGGCTAGTATATATTTAATATACTTACAAAATATATAAACACACTTAATTATAAAACATATATTTCATATAGCAAACAAAATTTTATAAATAAATCGAGATAACAAAATATAGATAAATAAATATATATATATATATATATATATAGTTATAGTTATAAAATGCACGCACATCTATATATATAACATACGTTCCAAATCAAGCATGTACCAAGAACTAACTTTACAAACATTTTATATATGAACAACTATATATATATATCTACTCACGAAACTACTATAAAATAATATATATGTGGTGCTTGAAGTTTACATTAAAATTTAAACTATTATAAACTCTTGTATACCTTTTACTTTATAAAGCAGCATATACACTATGTATGAAATATAGATGATACTTATATAATACTTATATACTATTTCAATATACTTATATAATACTGACGTATATAAATAGATGGACATACCATACTAACAAATATATATAACAAAACAGTATCTATGAAAATATAAATCTGGAAACATACGTACGGTTTCAGGCAAAGTTGCTACGATGAGGAGGCCAGGATTTGATGAGTTGTTTTGGCAACAGGATGGACGTGTAGGTAGGAGATGTGGAGACGAGGAGGAAGGACAAGTGAGGTCGCGGCTGTTGTGCCTTGCGTGGGAAAGAAAAACGGGTGAAGCGGGCTGTGGTGAGGAGAGAGAGTGGGAGGCAGTGATGGATTCGATGGGTAGAGAGGCCGGAGATGGTGGCGTGCCTGTCTCGGGTGGATGCGGAGGTGGTTTCGAACTAAGTTTTTGTTATTTTTTTTCTTCTCTATAGTAGTTTAGATTTGCAGAAGAAAAGGATGGAGTGAGCAGAGGAGAACGAATGAGAATAATGCAACAGTGAACACTTGAGCAGACCGAAAGTCACGAATAAGTATAAAGTGAATTGAATAGCAACGGTCACCTTAGATTTAGCTGACTCCTTAAGGTAAATAAATGGTTTGATTGGACAGCACGTTTCAAAATTGAAACGTAAAGGAAAAATATAAGGTCACAATTTACGGTACCGTTACAACAAACAATTTATTGTCTCCGTCGTGTACTGATCTCAAAAATACAGAAATAAATATACCGTAGAGATCAGCACGACGTGACGATCAAAACGGTATACAGATATTGGTGGTACGATCATCCGGTCAAAAGTCGATAATCGGTACTGAAAATGCTGCTATTTTGCCAGAATATAAAATAAACGGAGCAAAAGAAGTCCAAATTTTGAAAAACAAAAGATGACGTCTTGCTCAGAAGATGATTTACAATTTTTCTATAGAAAAATATTCAGGTTTGGAAAACATTTTGCTATCATCAAATATTAACTGGTATAAATTGAAATAGAATTACACAATAAAATAAACTTCAATATTATCAGATGAAAATTTTCCAATTTCTATATTTAAATAGACGTACTCCAAATAATAAATTTAAATTTCAAAATTTCACAAAATCTCAATTAATTATCTCATTAAAACCATTAAAATTTTCGGGTCGGTACACTCTCCCCGACTCAAAACTTTTCTTCCCCGAAAAGGAAGGAGGTAGGAGAACAGAAACAACTAGAAAGAAAAATAGATTGAAAGACAAGGATAAACAATTAATTTAAAACTATATAAATTTTACTTGAAATATTCATTTGAAAACTTCATTTGCAAATCAATTATTTTTAATGCTTTAATACTTTTCAAAACCCATTTGTAAAATTTCTTACTTCCTTTATAAGTACCATTTGTTTAAATAACACCTATATATATATATATATATGAAAAATATTTGAAAACAATTATTTACCTCATTACTTATATTTACAAAGAAGCTATTTGAAAACATTAAATCCATAATTCATAAATTTATTAATTTTTTTTATCTCAAGATACTGTTCAAATATTATTAATAAATCAATAATCATTTACTTTAAATATGTTTTATTTAATTAATAACTTATAAAATATTTATAACACTAAATTTTTTTCTATTAAACCATATAGTATATAAATAAACAATATTTAAAAGGATATAGTCAACCAGGAAAAGAAGAAGGACTTGGAAAAACAAAATATAGGTGAATAAATAAAGCTGAGTAGATAAGGTAGATTCAAAAGAATAGTATCGGGCATGAATAATTAATTAGAACCATAAGAATTTCAATTTCAAATATTAATACAGAATTCTTTGTTGGAAATACTTTTATAATAAAATACCTTTATAACGAAACAAATTTCCTTTCGAAAATACTTTTATAACTCGATGTCTCAACAAGTTTATCCTCATTCCTTTAGACTCTGGCAGTGCGTTGATTAGGCGCAAAGCTAGAATTCTCCAGGTACTTAGTAGACTTGTTTCAACACCCAGTGAAAATACTGGAAAACTTAAAAAAACCACATATGGAAAGTACAATCCAAACAAAAACAAACAAAACCTTTGTCTAACCAAGGTTCGCAGATACACAATGGTTACGCCTGGATCCCCCAAGAAACAATCCATATCCGTAAGCTTTCTCAGCCCTGCGAGTTACGGCATGATGACTAGTAGAATGCAGGATACACAATGGTTACGCCTGGATCCCCCAGGAAACAATCCATACCCCTAGGCCATCTCAGCCAGGCGGTTTCGCTACTAATGCGACCTACATAGATGTAGGATACACAATGGTTACGCCTGGATCCCCCAGGAAACAATCCGTACCCCTAGGCCATCTCAGCCAGGCAGTTGCGCTATGCATCCGCGTTCGTAAGACCATGGGTAACACCATGGAATTCGATGGAAACTTGAGTATCATATCCAAAAAACCAAAAATCAGAGAAATATCGATAGAATGAATCCACAATGTGGCCACAAAGCGGATATCAAGCAGAAGGCACTTTTCATATCTTTACTTCGAAAATATGTATCATATAGTACCTTTTCAAATCACTTTCAAATATCGTACTTATATAAAGTCCATTATATATAAGATTTAATTTTCAAATCAAATATCTTTCCAAAATCAAAAGTATATCAAATCACACTTATATAGACTTCAATTACATAAGATTTCACTTTTCAAATTGAGTACCTTTTCAAATCCATAGTTTTCGAATCAACATCATACTTATACAAACCAAATTTTTATATAAGTTTGACAACTCCCAAATCAGGTATTTAGCAAATATAAGGTTCTCAAATTTCAATTTGTTTCAATATCAGTTCAGTTTCAAAATCATACACAATCCCACCAAATTATTTCTTCTCAATTTAAATATCTTTAGTTTCAAAGTTTCCAACATAATAAATTTAGAAAGTAATCCAAGTTTCTAAATCAATATCATTTAAGTCAAACAATTCATTTCCAAATTCAATGGTTTTCAAAATAATCTTATATTTACATAAGGTCCATCTTATATCATGGTCAAAAAATTTCAAAAATAAATTTCGCTGCATGAAGAGCCATATGGGATTGAACATCTTTGCTTTATAAAAGGTTTTGAATTTAGAATAGTTTTGTAAGTAAAATAGTTTTGTAAAATAGATTTGTATATAAAATAATTTTGTCAAATAGTTTTGTAAAATAGTTTCATATGTAAAATAGAATAAAACAATTTGTTTAAGAAAATAAAAGAAAAATGGTTTTGAAAAATGGTTTTAAATTGATAGAAGTTTTTCATAAAAGAAAATGCCAATTAAATTACAAAGATATCCAACCCAACAACTTCTAATTTCAGCGTCAAGTATCTCAATGATATTAGAATATAAGATGTACATATGTCATCATTTCGCAACATTACATTCGATCACTCGCTCGATCACACAAGTTCGTTTTCGAACTAGTATTGTCCATTCGACTTCCCTAATGCGGATTTTGATATGGTTTCTTGACTAGAAACCATCAGTCTCCTTGCATAGCCATATACCATGATAGAGAATTCTAGAATCAAGCACAAAATCCATATCAAATATTCTCCATCAAGAATCGAATGAAAAATCCTAACACGAAATTGTGTAATTCACCTCGAACTTGTGTACTTAAACTTGGATCAAATTAATTATGCAAATAAAACAACATACGTACAACTTATATATCTATTCCAACTTGTTAAATATATAGTTTTATAAAGATGTTACCCAGTTAAAACATTTAAACTAAATTTTATTCAAAATATTTTGAAGAACAAATTCTTCTCAAAAAATTTCAAATTTAAATTTCATATTAGAAAAATTCAAAATAGACCTATTCATTTACTTAACAAAACAATTTCAACTTATTTAAATCATATTACTACATACTTTAAACATACAAAACTAAACTCATATACTTTATCAAATAATTTATACTTTTCGAAATTACTTAGCTTGAAAATTAAACCTTGATTTGGAAGTGTTCGAACATTCAAAATAGTTAGAGAAATCAAATTTCCAATTCAAGAGTTGGAAATCAACAACAAATTAGTAAATCAATTTCCAAAAGATAGGTTTATACCAAATCAAAATTCGAAACTCAAGGACTGAACACCGGCTCATTTCAAATCGTTTCAAATACATATACATATATCTTTCGAATATCAAATCATACTTCAAAAGTTGAAATCAAAATTGGTTTTGCAAAATCACTCGCGTAGCAATGCTACTAAAGTGGCCTATCCCCCACTCTGAAACTCGAAAATCAATGTCGATGATGCGTGCACTCATCACCGAAATTATTCTCCAACGACAAAAGTGAGTTCTAAACTTCTATTTTCTTGAAACTTATTTGAAATTTCTTCGAAATCATTGGAACTCCTTTGAAGTCATTTGAAACGTTTCTTATTCGGAAAATACTTTCAAATCGTATTATCATATATTTTCAAAATCTTAGAACCAATTTTAAAATGCCGGGTTCAATCTCTCAAATTTCAAATTCAACTCTTCAGTTATAAATCATTTTTATATAAATCAATTTCTCATATAACTTTCAAAATTTCAAATCCTTTCGAAACATCAATTTCTCATTTTTAAAAGGTATATATATAATCCTTATCGTAAACATTTTCACTTATATATATATAAAATAAAATCATACTTATTAAGATAATAATTTCGATATATAAACAATTTCAAAAATACAAATAAACCCGATTTTTCAAAGGACGATTTAAGAATATATTTCAAAAATGAAGACAGAGATTCAAATTAGAGGGGCTCTAATCAAATAAAATTCTGATTCAGAGATAAGCTCAAACGAAGATGAGATAACTAAATTACAAAATACAAGATAAATATATTTTCATAAATCGCGGATGACCCTAGGGTCAACCGTGACTTCGAAATAAGATTGGTGCAGAATTCTGAGGCAAATCGACATTCGATCGATAGAGATAGAATTCGGCATAACAAGAGATTGTAGCATCTAAACCGAGGGATATATAAATCTCCGGTGAATCAATGCTAATTTTAAAAGAGTTTCACCCCTTCACAATTCATTCAAAGATTGGTGGGATCGCCTATTCTTATAGAGAACATTCGAAGTGGAGTTATGGGATACTCCAGAATCAAAAGAATACAAATAGTGAAGGACACGAATGGATTTCGGAACCGAGGGAACGTTCCAAAATTCAAAGGAAATTCAAATCAAAGAGGAAAGCTTTCAAGCTCGAATGAAAGTGATTCCGCATATAAATTTACTATATATGCTAAGTTTGCCTAGAGCCTAAGCTCTGATAACAACTATAACGACCCATTATTTTCAACCATTCGCATCTGCACATGTCGGACTTGAATTGCTCAAAATATCAGATTGTTGATTTAAACTTTGCAAAAACTTAGCATATACAGTAAATAAATAAATCACAGAATCACAAACACAGAGTAATACAATAATACGCAGCTGAATAAATAAATAGTAGTTCATGAAGCTACTATATGAACATCAGAGTTAGAAATAAAATACAACAGAATGTCTCAAATGCAGTGAAGTCTCCAGTACAACAGATGACCTCTCTGAACAAATCAATTAGAAAAGCTGGAAGCTGAGTCGATAGTTGGATCTCCAAACGAAACTCCAAACTCCAAAGGTGAGTCTCAAATGCTGTATTACTCAGTCTGACCCGAGCGTAAAGCAAAACACAAAACACTCGAGTCGGGATTAACATTCTTATATCAATAAATCTAACTCAAGTGAAATATCAACTGAAATACAATTAACTTAAAGGATGTTTGGGATAACCATCCTCTAAGGATCCATGGAACTATCTACAATGTAGAAATATACACTATAACACCGTGGTCATTTCGGACTAATTTATACTTCAAAACCAAAATATCATTTTCATTAAATATAAATATTTCCTCAATTTCACAAATTGATTCAAATCAACTCGATTTCCAATTCAAATTTAATTCAATCTAGATTTATCCATTTTAATTCACTCCAGTTTCTAAATAACAAATTCCAAATATATTGATTTCAAATATAGATTTGAATCACAAAATAAACCATTTAAATTCCAATATATTTCAAAGCTTTAATATTCAACAATTTCGAAGTTAAATTTAACAGTTTCATATAGCTCTTGATTTAACTTCATTTATTATTTAACCAGGGAGTATTCACTTAATAAATTCAATATCATTTAACTTGTCTTAAGTTACATTTTACTAAATATTTCATTAAATTTATTTAAACAAGAAATATTTATTGAGTTACTTAAATCAAACCCAAGTTATAAATCGTATCTTAAATCTCAATTTCAATAAGTTTCAAATCGGTTTAATTAAATAAAATTATCTTCCCAACCTTAACTTGTTCAAATTATTACCGAAATCAATTTTGAAACATAAATTTAAATACTTAACAATATTATATGTATTAAATTAATCTTAATTAAATTAAATATTATTATTAAATCTATATATATATATATATATCATTACTATTTATATATAATAATTTAAGAATCAACATTTATTAAAACCATATATGTCTTCCCAAACCCATAGGATTTATTTTCAAAATATTTATATATATGGACCAACGGTGTATGTATATATATCTATCATATGGTTAAGTGATACGGATATTTATCATTTCAATCCGTAATTTAAATATATACGGGTAGAAATCATTTCAACCCGTAATCCCAATTTAATTCAAATGAAAATCGCTTGGGTTTATCATTTCAACCCATAACGATTTTCTCCTATTCTAAAGTCCGTTCGGGTATGTATCATTTCAACCCATAGTGAATTCTATACTAACAGGGAACTTGAAGAGTGATAACAGATAATATAAAATACAACAATAGACATATATCATCAATAGTAATATAATATAAACAACAGGATATGGTGTCATATCCCACAGGTGAACAGTTATAGATAATAGCATATATAACAATTTAAATAACTACAGCAGCATATTTCAGTTGTCGTTTCAATTGAAATCAGATTTAATAAATATAAGAACGTTAAATCGTGAGTGATTACTCACCTTTCGCGGTTAGATAGATTTTGACAACAGAACAAGTTACAAATTCCAAAGCAAAGCAGGATTGGCACGAATTTGACGAGCAAAGCTGATAAATAGGAATCGATGAGAACAATCAATCAGTTGTTAGAGACATAAAATATATGCATTATTATTATTGCTATTATTATTTATAAAAATCAATATTAAATTTAAAACACTTATTTAATCTATGAAATTTTCTTTTAAACAATACTTAAAACCAATGTAAATTTTGAAACTCAATTATACATACATAAGTATTCAAAAGATAGTTTTGAAACAAACTATAGACCACACGTTATGTATAAATCAACATATATACATTATATACGTAAACTAGACTTTATTTAAATTATACTATATATGTACTTACATTTATAAATCAATAATCATATATAACAATATACTTATAATATAATATACAGTAATAACCTATACCTCCTTTTTTTACATACTTTACAAAAAAAACTAACACAATATAAATATATATATACAACTCAAAAACACGTACATATAAAGACCTCTAAATTTATACATTATACAAAACTTATACACTATAACAGGCAAACAAAAATATTTGACACATTAACATGTCACTGTACACATCAACAAGGCATATATAAATTAATATGTATATATAACAACTTTATAATAAAACATATTACTTTTCGTAGATAATATAACTATGACCTGTAATTATATATATACAACAACTAGTATAGTATAACCTTTACAACCAACTAGTATCTATTTAATATACTTACAAAATATGTAAACACACTTAATTATAAAACATATATTTCATATAGCAAACAAAATTTTATAAAATAAATCGAGATAACAAAATATAGATAAATATATATATATATATATAGTTATAAAATGCACGCACATCTATATATATAACATACGTTCCAAATCAAGCATGTACCACGAACTAACTTTACAAATATTTTATATATGAACAAATATATATATATATATATATCTACTCACGAAACTACTATAAAATAATATATATGTGGTGCCTGAAGTTTACATTAAAATTTAAACTATTATAAACTCTTGTATACCTTTTACTTTATAACAGCAACATATACACTATGTATGAAATATAGATGATACTTATATAATACTTATATACTATTTTCGTATACGTATATAATACTGAAGTATATAAATAGATGGACATACCATACTAACAAATATATATAACAAAACAGTATCTATGAAAATATAAATCTGGACACAAACGTACGGTTTCAGGCGAAGTTGCTATGATGAGGAGGCCAGGATTTGATGAATTGTTTTGGCAACAGGATAGACGTGTAGGCAGGAGATGTGGGGACGAGGAGGAAGGACAGGTGAGGTCGCGGCTGTTGTGCCTTGCGTGGGAAAGAAAAACAGGCGAAGCGGGCTGTGGTGAGGAGAGAGAGTGGGAGGCAGTGATGGATTCGATGGGTAGAGAGGCCGGAGATGGTGGCGTGCCTGTCTCGGGTGGATGCGGAGGTGGTTTCGAACTAAATTTTTGTTATTTTTTTCTTCTCTATAGTAGTTTAGATTTGTAGAAGAAAAGGATGGAGTGAGCAGAGGAGAACGAATGAGAATAATGCAACAGTGAACACTTGAGCAGACCGAAAGTCACGAATAAATATAAAGTGAATTGAATAGCAACGGTCACCTCAGATTTAGCTGACTCCTTAAGACAAATAAATGGTTTAATTGGACAGCACGTTTCAAAATTGAAACGTAAAGGAAAATATAAGGTCACAATTTACGGTACCATTACAACAAACAATTTATTGTCTCCGTCGTGTACTGATCTCAAAATTATACAGAAATAAATATACCATAGAGATCAGCACGACGTGACGATCAAAATGGTATACAGATATTCGTGGTACAATCATCTGGTCAAAAGTCGATAATCGGTACTGAAAATGCTGCTATTTTGCCAGAATATAAGATAAACGGAGCAAAAGAAGTCCAAATTTTGAAAAACGAAAGATGACGTCTTGCTCAGAAGATGATTTACAATTTTTCTATAGAAAAATATTCAGGTTTGGAAAACATTTTGTTATCATCAAATATTAACTGATATAAATTGAAATAGAATTTCATAATAAAATAAACTTCAATATTATCAGATGAAAATTTTCCAATTGCTATATTTAAATAGACGTACTCCAAATAATAAATTTAAATTTCAAAATTTTACAAAATCTCAATTAATTATCTCATTAAAACCATTAAAATTTTCGGGTCGTTACACCTCCAGTTTACGGAGGAATTACGGTACTGTATAGACTACGGGAATATATATAAAAATGTGTTAAGGGGGATATGGGTAACGCCTTAACGATATTTTAATATTTTACTTTACTGTAGACATTATCTATGTAGCATATTGTACTATGTATGTAGATAGTTCCACGGATCCTTAAGGGATGGAATCCCAAACATCCTTTAAGTTATATTGCAATTCTCTTGGACATTTCACTTGAGTTTATTTACTAGCATAAGAATGTTAATCCTGACTCGAGTATTTTGTGTTTTGCTTTATGCTCGGTTCAGATTGAGTGTCATAGCATTTCAGACACACCTTTGGAGCTTGGAGCTCTACTTGAAGATCTCTCTTATATCTATTCAGCTTTGCAGTTATTTCCAGTTTTCTATGTTCAGACATGTCATTTGCTGTTGTATTGGTGACTTCTATGTACTTGGGATTTTCTATTGTATCTGTTTCAGACTCTGATGTTCTGTAGTAGCTTCATGAACTACTATTTATCTATTCCGCTGCTTATTGTTATATTACCCTATGTCTTTGATTTCGTGATTGATTTATTTATTGTATATGCTAAGTTTTGCCAAATGTAAATTAACAATCTGTTGTTTTGAGCAATTCAAGTCTGACATGAGTGGATGATTATCGATTTGAATGGTTCAAGATAGCAGGTCGTTACAAGTGGTATCAGAGCTCTGGTTTAGGAAATATTTAGCATATGGTGTAAAAACTCATTAGACATAGGGTAGTAATACCCTAGAATGAGTAAATTTAATTACAAAATCATCTTCGTTCGAGCTTGAAATTCTTCGTTAGAATCCTCCTGGATTAGGATTTCTTTTTAATTTTGGAATTTTCCCATTATTCTAAAATCCATTCTTGTCTTTTCATATTCGTGTTCTTCTTGATACTGGAGCATCCCATAGCTCTATTTTTGTTGATTTTTGTAATAAATTTGAGCACATCTTGCAACCTCAATTGGCAATTTCACCACTATGTGTGGCTAATCCCATCAACGGTCCCGCAACCTTAGTATGATTTGTAAAGGGGTGAAACTCCTTTACAATAGGCATCGATTCAACGGAGATTTATATGTCCTCTATTTTGATGCTGTTATTTCTTGCAAAGCCCGAACCATTTCTCTAGTAGACGACCAAGGAAAATCTTTTGTGATCGAATGTAGATTGCCTCAGGATTATGCAAGCAGTTTATCCTTTCACTTGAAGCTCAGTCTAGTGATCTGGACTCCACCCCGATAATCATGGATTATCCTGATGTTTTGGTGAAGTCACTTCGCTTCCTCCCTAGCGGGAAATTAAATTCTGCATCGATCATATTCCCGAAGCTCGACTTTCTACCGGTTTCACCATTTTCATGTAGCTAGGAGAGCATCTCCAAGACAGCTTTTCGAATAGATAATGGTTTCTATGAATGGTTACTTATGTCCTTTGGATTAACCAATTCTCCTGCTTTCTTCGTCGATCTCATGAATCACGTTTTCCGCGATGTTCTCAACAAGTTTGTCCCCGTTTTTCGTTTACGATATTCTCGTCTTTTCTAATTCTGAGTAGGAGTATGAATCTCATTTGGGCTATGTGCTTGAAACTTTTAGGAGTCATTAGTTGAAAGCCAGATTTTCTAAATGCCATTTCTAGAGGGATGAAGTCCGATTCCTTGGGCACATTGTTTCTGTAAATGGAGTCACGGTTGACCCGATTATGGTCGCCGCGATTAAAATAAGTCTATCCATTATTCCTCTTTTGTAATTTAGTTATCTTATCTTCCTTTCGAGCCTATCTTCTTAGTTAGAATTCTCTTTGATTAGGGTCCCTTTAAATTTGAATCTCTATACTTGTTCTAAAATCCATTCTTAAATCATCCTACGAGGGAGCATATTTGTAATTGATATAAAAGTGTTTTATATTGTGTTGTTTGAGTTGTTAAGTTTGAATTTTGGGTTTCGATCGATTCGTCTAGCTAACACTATCAATAGAAGTTCCAAAACACTTGAACAGAGCAAACCGACACAATATTGCTTTCGAAATTGATAAATGGAAAATAAATTATGTATGATTATATTTTATATATAAAAGTATAATTTTTTGGAATTAGATAGTTAAATGAATTGGTTGTTAGAAATACATTAGGTTTTCATTTATTGTTTTGTCAACTTTTCTAAACCATTAACTATCGTTGTATGTTATAAGGAGATAAAAATTTTAAAGAATGGTTTATAAATCTGTTTTGCAAATGAAATGAATTTAAATTAAGGATTTGAGAATTTAATTTTCGGTGCTTTTCAAAATTTGGTTTTCAAAGTTTTGAAATATATTATTTGAAAGTATTTTCAAATGGAAATTGTTTCCAAAGAATTTTAAAAGAATTAAGTCGGTACTCTCCTCTTTTGTCACTGGAAAATAATCTTGGTGATGACTGTAGCATCATCGACATTCATTTTCGAGTTTCAAAGTGCAGAGACCACTTAGTAGCTTTGCTACACTTTTGTTTTGGAAAATGGATTTGATTTGAATTTCTTGAGTGTGATTTGATGTATATAGTATATAATATATATGTATATATTTATTTATTTCAAAATGGTTTAAAGTGAAACCGGAAATTTAACTCTTAATTTTTATGTTAAGTGATGGTTTTCAATTATTAAAATGAAGCAAAAATTTTTGAATAATTTGAGTGTCTAAAATGAGAAATGAAATTGAAATAGTTCAAATAGGATAAAATTAGTTTGTATAATACTCAATTTCATTCTAAAACATATATAACTTACCTAAAATATTCAAAACGTTAAATGTTAATGTGAACTGTATATTTGCTCAATTACATTCGGAAACATTCATAAAACTTACCTAGGAAAAAGTTTGAATGAAATGAGAATATGTAATTGAATAGTATACAATATAAATGTAAGTAATAAGATGGCCAAAAAACGAAATTTATATAGTTTTAAATTAATTGTTATATCAAGTATTCGAATCTATCTGTCCTTTCTGTTGCTTCTATTAACCTATCTCGTTCCTTTTCGGGGACGAAAAGTTTTGAGTGGGGGAGAGTGTAATGACCCGATAATTTTAACGATTTTAATAACGTAATTAACTAAATTTTTCATGAAAATATATAATTAAATTTTAGAAATGAAAATTAGATATTTGGTATGCGTCTATTGAAGCATAGCAAGTGGCAGATTTTCATTTGAAAATTTGAAAGTTTATTTGTTTGTGAAATTTCAAATTTTAAATCGGTTAATTTGTTGGAAATAAAATATTTTTGAAATCTGAATATTTTTACATAAGAAACATTTAAATCATTTTGTGAGTGAGACGTTGTAATTTATTTCGCCAAATTTGGACTGCTCTAGCTCCGTTTATCTTATTTTCGGTGTTTTAGCAGTAGTTTTGGCAGCGAAAATCGAATTTTGATAAGATGGTCATATCTCTAATATATGTGTACCATTATGTTCGTCCTGTCGTACTGATCTCCGTGGTATATTCATTTGTTGATTTCGGCGTCCGGTACATGGCGAAATCTGCAAAACAGTTAGTCGTATCGGTAACTTTTTTGAGCATTTTGGTTTCTCATTGACCATTCAATTGTCCATCGGTTGAAAACCAATGGCCACTAGCCTTTTATTATTCCTAGAATTTATTATTTGGCTTTCAATATTCCTATGGTTCCATATATCTCTCTAGTTCTTCGGCTATTCCATTTTATGCTCTTCCCTTCCCTTCTATAGTTATGTTATTTCATTTGAAAATTTTTTTAATAAGTTTGCTTGAAAATATAATATAAGTTAGATATATTAGTTGCATTGATCTGCTTGTCTCTCTCAACTTGCTTTAACCATTCATTCTTCCTTTGCCTGATAACTTGTGCTCCACCCATCACCTACCCCCACACTCACGACCTCCCTCATGCAATCCACTCTGGCCTCACCACAACAACCACTCCGTAGTGCTTCCATCTCAGATCCGAACCTCTTTCCCCACCAAACCCAGAGTCAACAGCCCCAACCTTCTATCACCCTCCGCCCCTTTCAACTCTCACCATTCCCTTGCTCTGCCACCCGAAACCCAGAGAGCCTCCATCTACCGCCGAAGCAACCTCACATCCACCATTCCTTCTACGCTAGAACCATCCGCCTCCATGCACGCGAACAGCAGCCGCATCCTCTATTTGCAAAGCCTGCTCTCTTCTCTTTCATTTTGCCGAAACCCGCTTGCTTTCTCTCCACTTTGCAACCCAACACCCACCACCGCCGTAGCCCCTCACCGCTCTGCCCATAGCATTGATCCACTGACCCGAAAGCCACAGCCAGGCTTCACAGCAGCTCCACCCTCCGACACGCCACCTTGCTTCCTCCCATCGCCACATGACATCCGCCAGTCCCCAGCCTACTTCGACCCGAGCCACCACCTGAGCTTGACAGCCACCTTACTTCCCTAGGTCGAGCAACCGAGCAGCCTCTAACCTTCTTCAACTTATGTTTAAAGAATTTATTTCAATTTATAATATGTTTAAAGTATTTCAATTTGAATGTTTAAAGTATTTATATATTATTTCAATTTCAATTTAGGTTTAGAGTATTTATATAATATGTTTAAAGTATTTATTTAAATTTATGTTAATATTTTAAAGTAGATTTTTGTAATAGCTTCAAAATATATATATATATATATATTATATTTAAATATTTATTTGAAATTTTTTGAAAAGAAATATATGGGTTTTAATAAATATTGATTTTCAAAACATATATATATATATATATATAAGTTTACTTATATATTTTCGATTATCAAATTCATGTTCTCGGTGCTTCGTTTGCTTTGGTTTTGCTATGTAGTTTGCCTTCAAAAGCTTGGTTGTTGATTCGTGTTGTTGGAATTGGTTTTGCTTCGATCTCAGATTTGACTTGTTGTTGATCTCCACGTTGCTCCATTGTTTTATCATAACCTTCGTAGCCACAAAAGGTGAGCGGTCACTCATAGTTAACATTCTTTTTAATAAATTATATTAACATGAAATGACGATTAAACTATGTTGTTAAATTTAAATGGTTAGAAATTTAGTTGTTGAATATGATATGTTATTTTTTAAAATTTGTTCACCTATGATTGACATATGATGCCATAACCTGTTGAATATATATTATATTAAATATTATTAAATAAAATATGATTTTATTATATCTATATTATTTTCATTTTAAACTATATTTTATATATTTAAAAGTAATAAAATTGCGGGTTGAAATGATATATACCCGTAAATATTAATTATTGCGGAGTGAAATGATAAATATCTGCATCACTTGTCCATAGGGTAGAAAACCATATATGGACACCGTTAGTCTATTTTCAAATGATTTCTAAAAAAATTAAAATGAGAAATATATGTGTATTGATTTTTAGAATAAAATTATAAAGGTATTTTAATTTTAATATATGTGTAAAATTTAGATTTTTAAATTTATATGTTTGGAAATTTTAAATTTATAAGCTATGTTTTGAAAAATCTAATTCTTAAGATTTTACTTATAATTTTATTATTATTAAATATATAAAATATATTTTAATATAAAATAATATTGATTTAATACAATCGAATTTTATTTAATAATATTTAATATAATAAAATTTAACTTAATAGAATTTAATTAGATAGGTATATATATTGTATTTAAAATATTTATTTAAAATTTATATTAATATTTGAAAATAGATTTTTGTAATAACTTTAATAAAATATGTGTTGGGAAGATAAATTAAGTTAATTTGTAATTTAATTTGTTTGAGAATTGGATATAAATAAGAATTGATTGGAAGCTTATTGATTTTTGAAATTTTGAAAAGTATGATTTTATAACTTGATTTAATTATAGGTGATTAAATGAATATTTTCAAATTTTAAATAAAATTGAATATTTAATTTTGATTTAAATTTGTAATTTGAGATTTTGTTCAAATGCTTAGAAAAAGTGATTAGGGAATATTTTAGAATTAAATATAATTGAAGTTAGATATTAATTATTGATTTTATTTGAATTTGAAATTTTATTTAAATATTATTAAAAATGATTAAGTGAATATTTTCAAATTTAAATAAAATTTAAAGTCTAATTTTGAATAATAAATTAAATTTATCAAATTGAGTTATTGTATATTGTTTGAATATTTAAACTTTGAAACCTATTTAATGTGGTTTAAATTTGTAGTTCAAACCTGGATTTGAAATCGATATAATTAAAAATGGTTTTAATGAGAATTTGATTTGAACCTTTAATTTTTTAATTGAAATTGTTGAACTGAGATTTATTTAAATTGAATTTTGGAACTGAAGTTGGTTTTAATTGAATTGTGGAATTTGAAGAAAAAATTCTAATTTGAAACTATTTTCGGTATAAACTCTTTTTAATATATATACTATTTTAATATATATTATTTTAAATTTACAAACAATTTTAAATATATATATTTTAATATATAAACTATTTTTAATGTATAAACTTTTATAATTTATAACCTATTTTTAAATATAAACTATTTTTAATGTATAACTAGTCCTATATATATACTACTTTCAATATTCAAACTATTTAAGTTGGAACAGTTATGATTTAGATTTAATGGATTTAAATGCGAATACTTTGATAAGATAGTTTAACCTATTTTGTGATATGATTTCGAAAGTGAATATGATTTTGTAAGTGATATGATTTTGAAATGAATATGATATTTTAATACGAAGTATGAACTGTTTGAAAATGATTATTAAAGTGATTTTATAAAATGAACACGGTGTGAAATAAGCGTTTGGTTGTTAAATAGACCGGGATCAGATATTGTCATACTCTCTGCCAATACCGAAAACCACTTTAACAACTGTGTACGTGGTGGAGAATCCAGAACGAAGTAAGATGGTTTGGCGACGTCTATATTAGGTATGAACGCAGCCCTGACTTCCGCGAGTCAGCTTGATGTGACTAAACCAGGAGCCACGCCGGGCCAAGTGAGGTCGCACCTCCAATCGAGCATGCTTCTTCGATACCATTCTATTACTTTGTGATTTGATTTGGTGCACCTTTGATTATGGGAGTGTGTCTCGAGGTGGGCAGTAGTAGCTGCTATGCGTTACTACCAGTCCGAATCCGCAAACGGTATCATACCCTGGGCATTGCCTCACGTGCCTTGTCACATGCCTTATCGAGTCCATTACGAGTTTGGTTTGTACCGTATCTATGGAGTGCCCTCTGATAGCCTTCCAGTTTACGGAGGAATTATGGTAGTGTATAGACTATGGGAATATATATAAAAATGTGTTAAGGGGGATATGGGTAACGCCTTAACGTTATTTTAATATTTTACTTAATTGTAGACATTATCTATGTAGCGTATTGTACTATGTATGTAGATAGTTCCACGGATCCTTAAGGGATGGAATCCCAAACATCCTTTAAGTTATATTGCATTTCACTTAGACATTTCACTTGAGTTGATTTACTAGCATAAAAATGTTAATCATGACTCGAGTGTTTTGTGTTTTTCTTTATGCTCGGGTCAGACTGATTGTCACAGCATTTGAGACTCGCCTTTGGAGCTTGGAGCTTTGCTTGAAGATATGTCTTGTATCTATTTAGCTTTGCAGTTATTTCCAGTTGTCTATGTTCAGACATGTTAGTTTCTTTTGTATTAGTGACTTCTATGTACTTGGGATTTTCTGTTTTATTTGTTTCAGACTCTGATGCTCTGTAGTAGCTTCATGAACTACTATTTATCTATTCCACCGCTTATTGTTATATTACTTTGTGTCTGTGATTCTGTGATTGATTTATTTACTATATATACTAAGTTTTGCCAAATGTAAATTAACAATCTGTTGTTTGAGCAATTCAAGTCTGACATGAGTGAATGATTGTCGATTTGAATGGTTCAACTAGTGGGCTGTTATAGCTTATTTTTACTTCATTTTCCCAACTTATTCAGACTTTACCAAAATGAGTTTTAATGTTTATAAACCATTTATAAATCATTTTGAACTATTTTAAAAGGTTTAACAATGCCATATATAACATTTCATTTTATAAAGGAAAGTGATTCCTTGGTGTAAATTTGACGTGTATTATACCACGAACCATTTCCACATCAAACAAATATGTCATCAACATCCAAAACATGATGATCAAACATAGAAAAAATCCATATCAAACATGACGGATCATATAATTTATAAATTTAATAGTAGAGTTTCTCAACTTCATCGGTTTTTAAATTTTTCTAAATTTGACTATAGCTTTGCTACTATTTCATCGAAGCTTTGGATCCTAGGGCCAGCTCAGCCTAGGCTTGTAGGAGATAGAAACTTGGTTTTGAGATGGTGGTGAATCCTTATAGTGCACGGTCAAGAAGAAGAAAGAGAGATGGGAGTACAAACTTGTATCTCGACTTTAAAGCGGTATTTCTTCATATATGATAGTTTTTATTTTAGTATAGCTTCACTATGATGGAAGGGACTAGAGAAGCCATGAAAGAGGCCATTAGAAAGCATAGGCAGAAGGGAGAAGAAAATGGTTTTGGTATGATTTATGAGAAGAGGGGGAATGCATATATAGGAAAAAAATATGAAAATTTTCTTCCATCACATCTCCTTTCACCATGTGCCAACCCACTCCCTTCCCTTCCCATCACTCATGGCCTACTCCCCCCGTCTATTTTCCATCACTTCTTGTCCTTTGGCATGGAAGCTTTGATTTAAGTGAAGATTTGGTTGGATTATATATGTAAATACCTAAAATATTTATGTTTTATCTTATGTAAATTTCTATAGTAAAAGTATATATATATATATATATGTATATGTATATGTATATGTATATGTATATGTATATGTATATGTATATGTATATGTATATGTATATGTATATGTATATGTATATGTATAGGTGTATGACATGTATATACATGTGTAATGATATGCACAAGACAACAAACAACGCTGCAATCACTTTGAACAACTTCCGTTCGTTAAACCGTTGAAGATTTAAAAACCGATTCACAATCACATTTTCACTTATTAATTAAATTACATATAAATGTAAAAAAATTGAAAGACAATTTTTTATCATTATTAATTAATTATAATGGTCAGATTTGAATTATAAAACCATATAAATCAATATTAAACAAGTGTTTACAAAAAGTGATGTTATATTGGTAAAGCGTTATGAATTTTCTTATATTTTCAAATTAAATATATATCTTTACAAAACTATTATAAATGATTTAATATTAGAATATTACTAATTAATATGAATTATTATCATTATAAACAAATATTTAATTATTTAAACTTAGTTTTAAAATTACAGAAAATATACAAAATTGATAACATCCCTGATGATGTCATAAATATATTTTATTTTCAAAAATAAAGTAAATAATTTTTATTTCATATTCTTGCTTAAATGTATAAATAAGTGTAAGTATCCAGTTCTATGCATGCTAATATTAAGAAAATCTCAATTTACGGAAAACTGATTACCGTCATTTTTCTGATGAAAACCCCCAAATATCCATATTTATTAATATACCTTTAAAACAAGTTTACCATCATTATTTATGGTTCAAAACATTATAATTTGTGTTATAAAAACTTATATTTGAATATTTCAAATATAAATATAATTTATCAAAATGATAAATTTGCGGGTCGTTACAGATTTCCCTCTTTAAAAGAATTTTTTCCTCTAAATTACACCTAGATAAAAACCCGATAAAAACATTATTTTAAATTTCAAATAAAAACCCGTGTTATGCTTAAGGATTATCTGTATGCACTATCTTATTCGATCTACTATTTGAATCCACAACTTTACTTCCGAACTCGTATGGAATCTGATCAGGCTCCATGATAAAAAAAACCTTCGTTTTCCTTACATAGCTCTCAACTATGATAGAAAACGCAAGTACCCAATCATAAATAATCATCATTGTTCGTCGTCATAAATCGAGTGATAAATCCTTTTTCGGACCGGTGTAAACACCTTAAAGTTCCGTACTCGAATCTTAGATCAAAATCGAGCAATGAAATGATCTACAAACCTCAAACGTACTTATTAACCTTCTTAAAAATTTTATTAAAACATTTCATAAACTTTTATCTTTTATTAAAACATTTTTATAAAGATGCTTCTTTATATATAATTTCCTTAAAAAAATTAATTCACCAAAAAATTTCAATCTTCTTTCCAAAGAAACCATTTCAATTTCAACACTTAGAAAATACTTCTATATATTTAAATCGGTAAAAATCTTTGAGAAAAGCTTCATATTTTCCAAAACACATTTTACCAGGTCAAAATGAATGTTGCGTAAAAAACTACTACGGCAACCCAAAATCACCAGTACAGGGAATTGATTAATTAATATTAACTTTCGATGTCGAACTTAAACTATTTGTTAGTTAATAATGAAGCCGACCAAGTTGGGATATCATTATCTCTCTGACCTTGAATGGACAACATTCTTAACTTAAAAATGGATATAAATTACTCACCTCGAATCTTAACAAAAAATATAAGATATGTATAAATCTCATATACTATACATAACATCTTCTTTTGGAAATCACTTACTATAACAACAGTATTATAGTCTATGTCTTCCTGACTTTCTCGAAAACATTTGTTACAACAAAAATGTTGAAATCCATGTCTTTCTATCACTTAACACATTTTAAATCACTTTTAAAACCATTAAACTCCATATGCAAATATCACTTTCAAAGCATTCCTTTAAGAGATTATTTTACTTTTAAAATGAAATGTATCTCTATAACACCCTTAATTTTAAATAGCATCATTCAGGAGATCTAATTAGATAAACTATATAGAATATTGTAGATATTAGAGTGATAAGGGAATTGAGATTTGAGAACTAATTAGGGTCACGCCTTAACTAAACGAATATATGTGTGATTTATAAACTAGATATTTAAGAAAATAAGGCAAGGGTAAAAAGGGAATAGCCATATATCATAACCCTTAAACCCTTACCTCATTCACATCCACATTTTCATAAACTAAAAACACAAAAATGAAGGATAAATAAGGCTGGCAATAACCCTAAGAGAAGAAGAGCTCAAAGTCAATTAGAGGCTAAGATTCAAACTAGGAAGATTAAAGTGAAGAACAAATCTCAAGTCCTTTATCCAAACAAGGTTAATAATGATGTAAAACAACTTATATATGTCTTCTTGAACGTTTAAATTCAATTGTAAAGTTTATAACCATTTGGATGGATATATGATGATATGCTTTGATTATATGTCATGTTATAATTTAAACAAGGACTTTCATGGGGTAATATAATTAGATTTTAAGGTTAAAATCATGCAAATTTATTTTCGAATGCCATGATGTTTGAGTATGTTATGACCATTATTTTGGAGGTGGTTTTAAATTCTCATAATATTCCAAGCTATGGATAATTTATTATGAATTTTGAATGGAAGAAATAGATAATTTTGGGTTTAAATTATTTAAGGCAACTGTACAACGACTTCGGGTCTGAAATTTATATATATTAGGAAACATATTAAAAGTGAATTATTGTGATTTTTAGGGGATTTTCCTAAGTATATCACTATGGTTATAAGATTTTTTAAGTTAAGGGAGCTAAGTGTTTCATATGTTTTATCAAGGGGAACGGCTTATTTGCTTAAAAATGTTTTGAATTATTAATTATGAATTCGGCAGCTTTTTAGAAAAAGGGTTTTTGATAAACATGGTAACCAATTACATTTTGACAAATTAGGCAAGTTAGGTGAAAAGAAATTAATTTGAAAGGCATAAAATCAGTTTTGTTATGAATTACAACTTTACCACTTCGTTTGCTTGCTTCCGTCTCCATGCCCAACAGGCTTTTCGAACCCATTCGAAACCAATGCACATGGTATCAAGCCATTGCTACATAGTGTATTGGAGAAAGGCGGAAGGGATGTCGGTGTCGAAGGCATGCTTTCGAAGGGGTTGAAGTCATTCTTATAAGCTTACGAATACATTACTTGCCTTTGTTTTAAAAGATGCTTTCGAAAGGGCTAAAGCTACTTTTATTTAGCATTGGAATTAATTCAACTAGCCTTTATTTTTAAAGAAGCTTTCAAAAGAGTGGCTGCATTTTGAACCTATTCGACATCCTAGCTGATGCGTTCATACCTTTTGAATTAGTTAAGGCCACTTTTCTTTATAGCCTTAAAACAATGTATTTAAAAGTGGTGCTTTCACCTTTTCACCTTGAAGCCGCCTTGCCAATGCTTTCCAAAAGGTACATGTAGCCTCTTTTATTAATGGTTTTGAAAGGTTGGTTTTGAAGCTATCCTTTTTCCCAGTTATTTTACTTGAAGTCAATGCTTTCGAAATGGATACTTTCTCTTTTGTTCTCCTTGACCTAGTAGTAAATATACATTGAGTTAACTTTTGTGTGTGTAGAATTGCATCTAGAAGGTTAGGTAGACCGGGATATAGGATGGCCAAAAATTGGTTAAAGGATTATTGTTTTAGACAGGTTCTTTGTAAGCCCATGAAAACTATGTATGGAGATTGTCATTGGTAGGGGCCAATAGGTTCCTAGTGATCCCACGAAAACTACGTCCGGAAAAAGTCATTGATAGAGTTCAATAGGTTCATAGTCAGCCCATGAAAACTATAACATGAGAGCTATTATTGGAGAATACAATAGGTTCATAGTAAGCCCATGAAAACTATGAATGGAGAAAGTTGTTGGTAGATACCAATAGGTTCTTAGTGATCCGATGAAAACTATGAAAGTGGATAGGAAATCCTTAAAGAATTAATAGGTTATTAGTTAGCCCATGAGAACTAATAGGTTAATAGTGACCCTAGAAACTATAACATAAGACAAATAGTCAGGTAAATGGGGATGAGAAATCCAGAGTATGAAGCATGTTTGCATATCATTATAATACATTTTATTATGTTATGTCTTAACCATTGTGGATGTAGGTAGAGTATATGGTTATTGTAAATGTGGTTAAGATACTAGTATGGGGAAAGTCCGTTTTTCTAAGTGGCATGGTCTCACTAGATATCTATATGGTTCGAGATGGTAGGTTATTATTCACACTAGACTTAATGTCTGACTCAAAGTTTATGTTTTCCCCTTAAACTCTCGGATGCTCAATTGATTTTCAGTAGTTTGAGAGTTAAGATTTTCAAATTCTCCTTTAGACGAATAAGCTTCCAATGACGTGCTGGAGGCAAGCTAGCTAGTAGGAGTTCCTTCTATTTGATTCCGCCGTGTTTTGGGATGTAATGGCAAAATTGTTTAATTGCCTATATTTAACTTTGATCAACCAAGAGGGCATCTTCATATGTCGCTCTTGGCGTATTTTGTAATAATTATATTTCTCCGAACATGATTTACGAATTAGGATTATGTAATGAATTTGAAATGTGATTTGAAGTGGAATGAGAAATTTGTTTTATGATTTTAAAAATTTTCACATTCATGTGTTTCTGTTATATCAATGTATCTAACATTACCGCATTTGGTCACCGAAAATTAATAATTATGGATGATTGTAGCATCCGTAGCAATTAGTATTGGGCCTTTAAATGGGGATGTTACAAGCTAGTATCAGAGCATAGGTTTATGTAAATTTATAAGAAATTTGAACCTAAAACATTTTCAAAACATAATCCGAAGAATCAGATAATGAGATCGGGGTAAGGGTTAACGCTCTAATAATGCACTTGCATTTGTTATATGTATGTATATATGTATGTATTCCCCTCTCTCTTAGAACATTCATATGTATCCTATTAAGGCTTGTCTGTAGATTTACGAGAAAGGAGTTATGGTGGCAGGAAACAGAAGAGGAAATCTTGGTGGAGGAAGCACCACAACTAATGGAACTGCTCGACCCAACACCAGGAGAAATCCGGGTTGGCAGGCAAATGCTAATCCAAATGCAAATGCCAACTTAGGTGTTGTAACCCCGCAAGTAGATATGGGGATGATGTATTAGTTCTTTGCAATCTGATGCAAGCTAGAGCAGCTGCATGGTAGCTAAGGGAAATGTTGTGAATGTTGGAGGAGCTAATCCCATGGCCCTAGTTGGCAATAACTATGCTAAGTTGAGCAGGGATTACACCAGTCTTGGTGGGAAGCCGTTTTTGGGAACAGAGGATGTTGTCGAAGTAGAAAATGGTTATTGCACTATGAAAGAATATTTGCTAACTTGGGATTAGATGATGAGCAGAAGAGGAGACTTGCTTCACGACAGTTGCAGGGAGCAGCACTTTATTGGTGGAATATTATTACTATAGGAATTCCGGAGGAAGAGTTGACTTAGGCGGAGTTTCGCACGAGATTCGAAGAGATGTTTTTGTCTGAAGTTGCCAAGTCAACATTGTTGAGAAAGTTCATGGACTTAATGCAAGGTGAGATGTTGGTAATTGAGTATGCTATGAAGTTTGATGAGTTATCCAGATATGAATCTGCTACCATTGACACCGTCGTTAAAAGAAACAAGAAGTTTATTCAAGGGTTAAGACCCGAGATTACCATGACGACTATGCCACATCCTCGGGATCCAAGTACAGTTATAGTGGAGATGGAAATCTGTAATGTAGAGATGATTTCTACTTATGGGAAGGAGAAGAATGTTGGAATCCAGGATCCCAATGCAAGAAGAGAAAATTCTTTAAAAAGAAAGGAGCTCAGAAAGGAAGAGCTACCAAGAAGGCAAAAGCTGATCTGTTTGTTTTAAGTGTGATAAGAAGGGATATTATGCTCATGAATGTCGAACTGGAAAAGGGAAAAATGTTTCAAATAAGAAAGCAGTGAAGTGCTTTATTTGTGACCAGATTGGACACTACAAGAATCAGTATCTCGAAATAGTCAGAGCGGATAAGGGAAAGGTTTTTGCTTTGGAACCATCTTCTTCTAGACCATCTGCTGCTGGGAAGGGAAAGATTATGATGGAAGATACACTTTTGATCCATAGTATACCAGTTAGGGTACTATTTGATACTGGTGCATCACATTCATTTATATCTCGGTGTTTAGTAGATAAGTTATGTTTAGAACTCTCAATCCTTGTTACTTCCTTAAGGGTTGCGAATCTGATAGGGTGGTATATAACTCTGGGGATGAGATGTGACCAGTTAGAACTTGAGTTGTTAGGTCATAAGCTTGCATGCATTTTGTATGTTTTTGATTTCGTAGGCTTCGGGATCATTTTGGGTATGGATTGGTTAGATAAATATGATGCTAGAATATTTTGCCAAGATAGGGAAATATCAGTAAGACACCATAATAGTCATAGCCGAATTATATACTCGGTAGAGAAGTTAGACCCAAGTGCTTGTGCTTTCCTAAATGAAATGGAAGTAGAAGAAGAGTTGAATCACTTTTTCGTAGCAAAAGAGTTAGTAGATGATTTTGAGCCAGTCACAGGACTACCACCGAAGCGGATCATTGTGTTTCGGATGGATCTTATCTCAAGAGCAGAACATGTAAGTGGACTACCTAGTAGGATGATACCTACCAAGATAAAGAAATTGAAGGTGCAGCTAGTGGATTTAGAAAGAAAGAATTTTACTAGACCAAGTAGTTCGCCTTGGGGAGCGGATGTGGTGTTCGTGAAGAAGATGGGTCGTTAAGGATGTGTATCGACTATCGTAAGTTGAACGAGAAGAGGATCAAGAATAAGTATCCTTTGCCGAGAATTTGATGATTTATTTGATCAGTTGAGTGGAGCCAGAGTATTTTCTCAATTGGATTTGATGACAGTTTCCATCATCTAAGAGTAGCAGAGGACAGTATTCCATTGACGGCGTTTCAGACTAGGTATGGTTCGTATGAGTGGTTAGTAATGCCATTCAAGTTAATGAATGCACCAATTGTCTTCGTGGATTTGATGAACCGAGTTTTTCAAGAGCACTTGGATAGGTTCATATTGGTATTCATAGATGACATTTTAATATACTTTAAGGATGAAAGAGAGCATGAAGTTCATCTTGGAGTAGTGCTTGAGACGTTGAGGCATCATCAACTGAAAGCGAAGTTTTCAAACTGTCATTTCTGGAAGAAAGAAGTTTGGTTTATTGGTCATGTGGTTTCAGAGAAGGATTTCTCAGTTGATCCAGATAAGATCGAGGCTGTTAACAACTGGAAGAGACCGGAGACAGTAATGAGATTAGAAGTTTTCTTGGACTCGCTGGCTATTACTGAAGATTCATTAAAGATTTCTAACGTATAGCAGCGTCTTTGACTAAGCTAACCAAGAAGGACGTGAAGTTTATTTGATCTGAAAAATGTGAGGAAGCATTCCTTAAGTTAAAGCATTTGTTGACCAACGCGCATGTATTAGTAGTTCCAGACGAGAATCAAGAATTAGTAGTGTATACCGATGCATGTGGAACCGGATTAGGGACTGTGTTGATGTAGAACGGTAAAGTTATTTCCTACACCTCATGACAGCTTAGACCTCATGAAGTGAGATATCCCACTCACGATCTAGAGTTGGCAGTGGTGATCTTTGCACCGAAAGTATGGAGACATTATCTCTTAGGGGAGAGATTTTAATTATACACAGATCATAAGTCCTTAAGATATTTATTCTCTCAGAAGGAGTTGAATATGAGACAGCAGCAGTGGTTGGAGTTTTTAGCAGCTTATGAATTAGGTATAGAGTATACACCTGGAAAAAGAAATAAAGTAGCAGATGCACTTAGCAGAAAACATCAGAATGTGGTGTTAACTATGTTAATAGAATGAAAGGACCTAAAGGCTTTGACTACTTGTAGTGTGCAGTTAAGACCGACTACTAGTTCTACTCAGAGCACTGCCATGTTATCCTGCTTGGAAGTTCGACCAGTACTCATCGAAACGATTGCTTATAAGCAAAAAGATGATCCACTGTTAGCTGAGAAGATTAAAAGGCTTGAGGATGGATTAGAGATTGATGATCTAAAAGATTTTAGTCTTGACCAGAGGGGATGGTTGAGAAAGAAGGGACGATTGTGTGTTTTGAATGTTCGGGACTTAAGGAGAAAAGTTCTTAGGGAATGTCTTCGATCAAAATTTACGAACCATCCTAGGAGAACCAAGATGTATCAAGAAATAAAGAGTTTCCACTGGGAAGGTATGTAGAAGGATGTTAGCTTGTGGGTAATGCAATGTGTGAATTGTCAACAAGTGAAAGTCGAACATCAGAAGCCGACTGGGTTGCTTCAACCTTTGGAGATACCAGTTTGGAAATGGGACTCAATATTCATAAATTTTATAGATGGGTTGCCAAGTTCGATTTGAGGAAATGAAAGTATATGGGTCATAATGAACAGTTTAACCAAGAGTACCAATTTATTCTAGTTAAATCGCCAGGACGACACTTGTTTTAGCTAAATTGTTTATGAAGAACATAGTTAGAATGCACGAAATTCCTAGTAGTATAGTAAGTGACAAAGATTCCTTATTTACTAGCGAGTTTTGGAAGGGTCTACAGGAGACTTTAGGTACCAAGCTCAAGGTGAGTACCGCTTACCATTCGTAGACAGACGAAAAAACATAGAGAATCAACTAGGTACTCGAGGATTTGTTGAGAGCTTATGTATTAGATTTTGGTGGATCATGGGAAGATCACCTACACTTTGTTGAGCTTTCCTATAATAACAGTTATAAGATTAGTATAGGAATGGCACCTTTCGAAGCTTTGTATGGAAGGTCATGCATGTCACTAGCATGCTGGTTAGAAAATGGAGACAGGGTAGTCTTAGATCTAGATCTGGTAAGAGAGGCAACAGAGAAGATTGAGTTGATCTGAGGTAGGATGAAGGAAGCTCGGTCTAGGAAAAAGAGTTACACAGATAAGAGGCATAAGGATCTAGAGTTCTTAGTTGGAGATAAAGTTTTCATTAAAGTATCACCGATGAAGGGTGTGATACGATTCAGAAAGTTAAGGAAACTGACACCGAGATGTGTTGGACCGTTCCTCGTTATACAGAGGATCGGAACGCTCGCATACAAAGTAGAATTGCAGAGCAGTTTGGCAGGTGTCCATAATGTGTTTCATGTGTCTCATCTTCGTAAGTATGTTCACGATCCAGAGACTATTGTTCCTCGGACTGCATTAGAAGACTTAATATTAAAAACGGATTCGACATTTGTTAGGAAAATAGTTCGGGTTGTAGCGAGAGAAGAGAAAAGGTTAAGAAACAAGATAGTCAAGTTAGTGAAAGTTCAGAGGAGCGACAATGAGAAGGATTGAACTTAGGAGATAGAAGACAGGATTAGAGATACTTATCCTGGTTTGCTTTAAGGGTATGTTCTATATTTACTCTATATGAACTGTTTACTTGTCAAGTAGGTTAGTATGGTAATTACCAGATGTTACAAATGATTGCTATGCTTAGTATTTAATCCTTGCTGAATTTTGAGGACGAAATTCTTTAAGGAGGGGAGCCTGTAACACCCCTAATTTTAAATAGCATTATTCAAGAGATTTAATTATATAAATTAAATAGAATAATGCAAAGATTAGAGTGATAAGAGAATTGAGATTTGAGAACTAATTAGGGTCGTGCCTTAACTAAACGAATATATATGTGATTTATAAATTAAAGATTTAAGAGAATAAGGAAAAAGTAAAAAGGAAATAACTGTATACCATAACCCCTAAACCCTTACCTCATTCTCATTCACATTTTCATAAACCAAAAAAACAAAAAGAAAGGAGAAACAAGGCCGGCCATAACTTTAGGAGAAGAGGAGCTCAAAACAAATTTGAGTCTAAGATTCAAGCTAGGAAGAACAAATCTCAAGTTCCTTATCCAAACAAGGTGAATAATGATCTAAACCATCTAATATATGACTTCTTGAATGATTAAATTCAATTTTTAAGGTTTAAAACTGTTTACATGGATAAATGATGATATGCTTTGGTTATATTCCATGTTATAATTTGAACAAGGATTTTTGTGGTATAATGTAATCGATTTTAAGGTTATCGTGCAAATTGATTTTCGAATTCCATGATGTTTGAATATGTTGTGTAGAACATTATTTTGGTGATGGGTTTAAATTCTCATAATATTCCAAGCTATGGATAATTTATTATGATTTTTGAATGGATGAAATGGATAATTTTGGTTTAAATTATTTAAGGCATTTATATATTGACTTCGGGCCAGAAATTTATATATGTTAGAAAACATATTAAAACTGAACTATTGTGATTTTTGGGGGATTTTCCTAAGTATATTACTACGGTGATAAAATTGTTTAAGTTAAGGGACCTAAATGTTTCAGATGTATTATCAAGGGGAAGTGGTTATTTGCATAAAAATGTTTTAAATTTTTAATCATGAATTCAGCGACTTTTTAGAAAAAGGGTTTTTGATAAAGAAATGGCAACTAATTACATTTTGAAAAATTGGGCAAGTTAGGTGAAAAGAAATTACTTTGAAAGGCATAAAATCAGTTTTGTTATAAATTACAACTTTACCACTTCCTTTGCTTACTTTCGTCTCCATGCCCAGTAGGCCTTTCGAACCAACCAATGCACATGGTATCAAGCCATTGATACATAGTGTATTGGAGAAAGGTGGAAGGGATAATGGTGTCGAAGGCATGGTTTCAAAGGAGTTGAAGTCATTCTTATAATCAAATAAATTACTTGCCTTTATTTTAAAATTTTCTTTCTAAGGGGCTGAAGCTACTTTTATTTAGCTTTCGAATCAATTCATCTTGCCATTGTTTTCAAGGATGCTTTCAAAAGAGTTGCCGCATTTTGAACCTATTCGACATCCTTGCTAGGGCATTCATACCTTTCGAATTAGTTAAGGCCGCTTTTCTTTATAGCCTTAAAATAATGTATTCGAAAGCCGCCTTCCCAATGCTTTCGAAAGGGTCCTTATAGCCGCTTTGATCAATGGTTTCAAAGGCAATGGTTTCGAAAGGTTGGTTCCAAAGCTATCTTTTTCCCTAATTATTTTACTTGAAATTAATGCTTTCGAAAGGGATACTTTCGCTTTTGTTCTCTTTGACTCAATAGTTAATATACACTGAGTTAGCTTTTGTGTGAGTAGAATTGCATCCGGGAGGTTAGGAAGACCTTAATATAGGATGTCCAAAGATTGATCGAAGGATTATTGGTTTAGATAGGTTCTTAGTAAGCCCATGAAATCTATGTATGGAGTTTGTCATTGGCGGAGGCCAATAGGTTCTTAGTGATCCCATGAAAACTATGTCTGGAACAAGTTATTGATAGAGTTCAATAGGTTCATAGTCAGCCTATGAAAACTATGACATAAGAGCTGTTATTGGAGAATCCAATAGGTCCATAGTAAGCCCATGAAAACTATAATTGGAGAAAGTTGTTGGTAGATACCAATAGGTTCTTAGTGAGCCTATGAAAACTATGAAAGTGGATAGGAAATCCATAAAGAATTAACAAGTTATTAGTCAGCCCATGAAAACCAATTGGTTAATAGTGACCCTAGAAACTATAACTTGAGACAGATAGTCAGGTAAATAGGGATGGGAAATCTAAAGTATGAAGCATGTTTTCATATCATCGTAATACATTTTATTATGTTAAGTCTTAACCATTGTGGATGCAGATACACTGTATATGATTATTGTAAATGGGGTTAAGATATTAGTGAGGGGAAAACCCATTCCGCTAAGGAGCGTGGTCTCACTAGATACTATATGGTTTGAGATGGTAGGTTATTATTCACACCAGACTTATTATCTGACTCAAAATTTATGTTTTTTCCTTAAACTCTCGGGTGCTCAATTGGTTTTGAGTAGTTTGAGATTTAAGGTTTTCAAGTTCTCCTTTAAACGAATAAGCTTACGGAGACATGCAGGAGGCATGCTTGCTAGTAGGAGTTCTTTTTGTTTGATTCCCCTGTGTTTTGGTGGAAAAGTTTTTTAATTGCCTATATTTAGACTCTGAACAACCATGGGGGCATCTTCATATGTCGTTCTTCGCGTATTTTGTAATAATTATATTTCTCTAAACGTGGTTTACATATTGGGATTATGTAGTGAAACTTAAATGTGATTTAAAGTGGAATGAGAAATTTGATTTATGGTTTTAAATTTTTTAATATCCATGTGTTTCTGTTATATCAATGTACCTAACATTACTGCATTTGGTCGTCGAGAATTAATAACTATGGATGACTGCAGCATCCGTAGCAGTTAGTTTTGGCCTCCAAATGAGGGATGTTATGATCTCTGTTTATAAAAACCATCCTCTACTTATCAAGATAAACCCTTTTATATTTATAAAACCATGTTTTATAATCTTTTTTCTTTTTATAAAACTTCTTTTTATAAAATCACTTTAGTTATAGAATTCCATTTATAAATCTATTTACAAAATATCAATTATAAATCCAGTTTTAATATTTATAAAACGCTATTTATAAATCTTTTACTTTATTTATAAAATATTACTTTATAAATTTTTTATATAACCATTTTGGAAATATTTTTTCAAACTATTTGTATCCTTTTAAAACTGTATTTCCTTTGTAATAAAAGATGGACTTACTCATTAAAATGCTCCTTTTCCAAAATAACTTTTATTTTGAATTAACTTTCCTAAGAATTCAATACCAATTTTATTATTTTAAAATATCACTTTCAAATCATAAAATATTTTAACTTTATAAAAACTCTTTCATATATATAAACTTTCCATTTTATAAACTCTAGTCCTAAAATTAAAACGTCTACCAAATCATTTTGAACTTTTTATAGCTTTTCCAAAATAGTAGGATTTAAATTCTCAGTAATTTCTTTATAAAATATGTTTTATAAATCCAATTTATAAAATCACTTATTAAATGCATTCACAAAATTTATTTATCTTAAATAAATTCCTTTAATCTTAAACCAAAATTATTATTTATCGAACACCACATAGTCAAATTGTGAAACTAAATTCACGAGGTATTCATATTTAAACTTTTAAATCAAACAACCAAACAATTAATGATATTAACGGAATATTATCATTTCCTTAACAACAAAACACTACATAAATAACTATATCATTTAAAAGACATTCTTTTATATTCAAAATATAATCCCAAGTAAAATTATTTCATTTACCAATTTTCCAAAACTAATCAATTTTATATAATATTAACAAATACGCACTCAAACATAATCTCACACACTCATTCTACGGTGTGACTTATCCTATCTCTAATGAGTTACTCATCTTAGGGTATTACTAACCCTTTCTTTGATGAGTCTTTACCCATATTAGACTTAGGTGTTCGCTCAACTTAAGCTCTGGTACCAAATGTGATGGTCGGGATTTTCAACCCTCAAAAAGTCGACAGTAATACGTACATTGTATCGTGTACCGAGCAATCAAGTACCGGGAAAACTGATCGTTAAGGGTAAAAAGAAAAATAAAGATAGAACATAATCTTACACGGATAAAATAACATATATTATTTCAATACATAATCTTTATAGTGGAAATTCTAAATATATACATCAGAGTCTATCCTTATCTTAGCTTAGACAGGTATAGATCTTTGTCCCAACTAGTGCTGAATACAAACAGTAAACAAATGAAGTGGAAATGGATAACCATCTACAGAGGAAACTCTAGCTACTGCTCCAAGCTCCTCAAATGTCCCAAGCTAAACCTGAACTACATGGTGGCCGAAAAAATAAGGCATCTAGAGTATAAGGGAAAAGAAATTTGAAAAAAAAAGGTATCTCATAAGACCACGCCGCACATAAACACGGATGGGTTTTTTTACCTTAGGATAACCAAAAAGAATTCTGCGCAAAACCAAAGATATTATTTTTAATGACATTTTTAAAAAATCTTTCAAATAAATTTATATAATCTTAGCCGAAATTGTTACATTTATCAAATTCCAGCATAATATGTTTACAACAAAAACCTTATACGCTCATATTGGAGGATGGATTCAATGCAATGATAAGGTAAGGGATTACCTTCTAATAGTACAACCATGACGACCCATAATTTAGGACGTTTTAAATCGACAATAAACCACATATGTCTAACTCAAACCATTCAAAAGGGTAGATTATCAATGGGGTAAATAAGAAACTAGGAGAAAGGAAGGAGAAACAAAATACAGAATCTCGCAGCGGAATGAAAAAATATAATATCAAATAAATAGTTCATGAATCTGTTTTACAGTATACATTTGATTTCATAAATTTTACAACATAATCAGAGTGCAATCACAAATATACCAAATAATGGTGCAGCAGAAATTACTAATAATATAATATACCAAACTCCGTCTTCGTCCTCTAGAAATAAAGTCTTCAAACACTGAAAAGCTCAGGATGGCCCGAGCGTAAAGAAAAGACAAAACACTCTAGTTAGAACTAAAAGTTCTTATGCAAGTTAAATCAACAGTAGGTAAATATGAGTGTAATAGCTTTAGAGATGTTTACGGGGTTTTTACATCTCCTATCCAGTGTATAACATGCATGCAATAACTTAAGAGATGTTATGGGATTTTCCATCTCCTAAGGATCCGTTAAACTATCTATATGTAGTAAGATACACTATAAAGGTAGTATCTATTAGTAATGTAAATGATTAAAATAGCGTTAAGGCTTTACATTAATCCCCATTAACACATTTTTAAGCAGGTAGTCTATGCAGGTCCTGTAACACAACAAGTAACGTCGGTAGCCAGTGAGTCCCATATAGGTACCATACTAAAACAAAATTGTAGTGGGCATGAATAAGGATAAAGAGTATGACAAGGCACGTGAGTCAATGCCCAAGGTAGGATACTACCAATTCGAGTCCCTTGACTGGTGGTAACCCCTAAGGGCCCACGTGTCCAACGCTCCCAAAATCCGAAGGTGTAACCAATCAAGTTTCAAAGTCAAGATGGTAATACGAAGAAGTGTGTCCGCTAGAGGTAGCTAGCCTCAATGGCCAGGACAAGTCGTCATGTTTTAGTCATTTCCAATTGACACAAGTGTCGTGGTCATCCATATTGTTCCCATTCTTCAAATCCAGCAAACGTTCACCAAACCCAACCGCTTTATTCTGGATCATCTAGCACGTACACAGTTGTTAAAGTAGTTCCAATATTGACAGAGAATATGCCAAAAGGAGGCCCCGGTCTCCTTAACAACCAAATGTAATTTTTTACATCAGTTGGTTCTTTTACATTTCAAAGTCGGTTCATATTTGATATCAAAATATCATATTCAATTCAAATTATCCTTCATTTTAGAATCATCATATTTACCCAAAATATGTCATTTTCACTTGAAAATATCATTTCAAATTTCAATTTAGGTCATAACCTCATTTAACCACATTCGCATTTAAATCAACGATTTAAATATAAACATCTCAACCTTTGCACAGTTTGAAATTTTAGAAAATAGTTTAAATAGTTTGATATAAAAATTGTTTGAGTATTGAAAATAGTTTATACAGTAAAATAGTTTGAAAAATCTAAATAATTTGAATATTTAGATTTTAAACAATTTATTTTTGAAAATAATATAAAATCAAACTGTTTCATTTCATTTCAACAAATCTAGAACCCATGTCCAAATTCCAAATCAGCAAAACTCAATTTCCAATCTTTCAATATAATTGACTCAATTTCAATTTAGTTTCAAATCAACTTGATTTCAATTTCAATTCGAAATAACTTTAATTTCCAAAAACATTCATTTTTAACTCCAAATTCAATTTCAGTTTCAATTTACTGATTTAAATCACTTAAATCAAATTAACCTCATTGTTCAATTTTTAAGACACAAATCTTTAAAATAATTCAATTTTCAAAATTAAAGCCATATATCGATTATAACTTCACATTTCCAATTCTATTCTTTAAAACAATTTCTTTTGACCCATTTCAATTTCAACGTTTCGAAGCTTGAATTAGAAATTAATTTAATTCACATAAATCCACAATTTATTACCTTTTAAAAACAATTTCATTTAACCAAAATCCAAATTTAATATTTTAAAACCATTTAATTTAACCAATCTGGTGTCTGTATATAATTTTCTACCCTACGTCCAATTGATCAGTTATTTCATATTTTAATTATAAGGATGGATATATATCATTTCAATCCAAATCAAGGTGTCATAGGTATATACCATTTCAACCTATTTCTTAATTTATTCGAAATGATTCAAATGAAAATTTATATGCTGTCAAATAATATACAGGATAATAACAGGGAAATATAAAAATAAATAAACATCAAGTTATCTAAAATGTCAACAAATAGACATCCATCACAGTCAACATCCAAATCAGCCAATAAATCACAACAATCAACTAGTTATCAATATCGGGTACTTAACTAGCAATTAAATACAATGTTAATTTAAATATCAATTTAATTCAATATTAATTCAAATATAATTTAAATGACAATTTAAATCACCAAACAGCAACCAATAAAATTCTTATCACTTCATAAATTTAATTCAACTAACATAAGAAGGTTCAGTACTGCGTGAGTGGGTAAAACCACTCACCTTTGATTTATAATCGATTAAAAATCTAATAAAAGGCCAAAATTTGAACAGTTTCCAAATTCAACCAAATCTATTCCCTGTTGTCTAGAACTTTGATATGATCCCAATGGAAGAAACCGCGTGTCAATCGGAGCTCGAATGAAAAAGTTATGCAATTTTAAACATCAATAATTAAAAATTTAATTAACATAATTAATAAAAATAAAAAACGTACCCTCTCTCTCACTATGATATAGCTCCCGCCGTAACCCATACGCACGCAACGATCATCCATCATGCCCCAACTCGAGACGACCGGACCACCATCAGGAAGCACCCACGCACGCGCCTCCTTCCGATCTACCAACGCCCGTAGCCAATCCCTTTACGCCGTCTCCTTTCGTCCCCTAAAACCCGAAACACACGTGACCTTTTGCGCTTAATTCTGGCGATTCCATCACATTATAGCACGATTCAACCATTGGATATGTAGATCTCATCGAGATCTACGACTTTGTTTTTGGAATTTTTTGAATTCGATGAATGAATGAAGAGAAATCGAAGGAAGGTGGAAAATTTTCAGCCATTGAAAAAGAAGGAGATGGCAGACATAGATTTCTAGGGTTTTGGAATATTTTAATAATATTTTCTCTCGTTTTGCGTGCTGTATTTATATAGTTAGGACCAAAACAGCACGAACTCCAATTGGGACATGTTGCTTGGCGTTTTATATGTTTTACCCCCATTTTGAACACAATGGAACTAGTCTCGAGGCCTAATTCGATTGTATTCAGAAGATAGCATTTCAAAATCAAATTATTTTAATTAAATTTCTTAAATTAATTTCTACGTGTTTCGATCTCGCACGATCAAACGATAAGTCCAATCGCTACGAAACTTAAAATCCTATAATAATTCACTATTACGGATCCGATGAAACTAGTTTCGTCGAAATCCGAGACAGTGCCCAAATAGACTAATTTTACACGTTAATTAAATAAAATTTTATTTTAAAATCAATTTGGACACTTTTAAATTCTAAATTAAAAGTTTACAATTCATCATTCTTGATTACACAGAAATTAATAATCTTTCGAAATTCAATTTTCCATGTTAAAACCAAGGTTTAAATATTACATTAATTTCAGCATTCAATTACAACTGTAATAAATCCCAGTTAATTGCATTTTCAATTCCAATAAATTATTTTATTTTGATTTACACTCTTATTATTAAATCAACCTATACTTTATGAATATATTTAACATAATTTTTCATCTTATTATTCTCATTTTTTACAATTGACGTCTTTTACCGTATTAACTGCAATATTTAATTACATTCAATTCCATTAATTACCAATTTAATTTCAACGAATTAAATAATAAGGTGAGAATAAAACAACTGTTATACACTAGTAATTCAAAACATTTCTAATTTATTGATTACAACAAAATCTAATAAATTTTACGTACTAGTTAATTGATTTCATATTCCATATTAAAACCGATTAAATTTAATAACACATAATTTCACTATTAAATACAACATTGATTTTATTCCTTATTTACAATTATAACCAAATTAACTTTACAATAATTTAATTGATTGAAATTACACTAAAATAGTTGTTTATAACATTCAAACAACAATATTAAATTATATTTTAATAATTTTTCCCATCAATAAATCATAAATTTTAATTTCTTACAATATTAAATTCCAAAAATCTTATTTAATTGAATATTTTTAATTATCAAAAATACGGGTCGTTGCAACATCTCTAAAGAAATGTACCGAGGCTCCAACATCTACCAATACAGAATTGGCCTACCTTTACCATAGTTAGTACCGAATACACCATCACCCCGGTCATTCCCGACCTATCCGTGGCCACAGCATACACAAGAAACCTGAAATATAGAGGGTAATCTAGAAAGGTGATGACTATATCCTAATAGGAGTGACCCACTTAGCCTTGCTGCATCTACCTTGTTTCTGCCATCGCCAATGTGTGGGGCTTGAGGTAAAGTTTTACCTTTCACACGACAAATCACACTTTGAATGCCACATTGCCCTTTCCAACAACACATTAACCGATATCCATAAACATACAACCCCCAAGTTCATATGCCTAGGGGAAGGGTGTTAAGTATGAGAGTGGCTACCTCCTGCACCACCTAACAGATGAACGTTTGTAAAAACCAATGTACATGGTTTTATAAATGCATTGTCAGACACTCGTCCATACAAGTTGTCTAGGAACAGCACAGCCCAAGGCACTCCTCCTACAACATCCTGTTTTGAAATCGCCACTAGGATTAGTAGCGAGTAGTCCTTACAAATCGAAGATTTCAAATTGAAGGAACCACCGCCACCATATATTTGATAAGGGAATTACCTTAGAGGTTAGTGGTAAACAACTGTAACGACTCAAGATTTTCGACTTCCGAAAATCGACATTAATACGTCCACTGTATCAACTGCCAAGCAATCGAGTGTCGGAAAACCGAATTGTTATGGTTAAAAAGAAGAGGTAGAAGAAGACAGAAAGAAAGAAAGAAAGAAGAAACAACAGAAACAATATCAGAATCTCACATATCGCAGCGGAACAACATATAATAGATAAATGAATAATCTTTAAATCAAGAACTATATCAGTTTATACATTACATCATCAGAGTCAATATACACACAATACATCAATGGACAGTTATATAAACTTGTCCTCATACAGAATACACAACGGAATAATAATATCATATACAAGTGATATGCCTCGCCATCCAGCTCGCCACTGAGCTCCACAGCATCTCCTGAATCCAGAATGACCTGATAACCTGACTCTAGGCTGCCCGTGTGGAAAATTATGGGCACCAAGAGTTTAGGAAAGGAACAATAAACTCCAGGTCAGTCATGGGACTGGTGTGAGAACTAAAACAGTTATTATCTTTAAAACAACAATAGAAGTAAAAGACATCCGCAATGCTTTTTGGAAAATGAAACTACCATAAGGCCTCCCGCCACAAACACAATGCAAACGCAGAATTGGAGGAGATTTCTCTTTATGATAGTCAAACATGCTTACTACGCAAAATCATTTGATTTGATATTATTATTAGTGCATAGTGCAGAAAAAACATTTCAAAAGTATAATATTAATCTTAGCCAGCATAGGCATTTCGCACTTATGCCTACTATAGCTACTATGTTCAATAGCAGGTTACCGCCACATTCCATAGTAGGTTATACAACTAAAACCGTACAAGGTTCATATTGTTTCTTTAGATTTCCAACAAATGGTCAGGCTAAGGAACTTTCTACTGCCAATGGGATCGCCTCTGGCGGGACGTCCCAAGAACTGACTAGCTCTCTGCCAACACAAGGCCGGGTTACCTCTTACACTAGGTAACTACTACACGAATATGCCAACCCCCGGTCCTTTGGGACCTTTATCCGACGCGCCTCAATCACACAGCAATCACACAGTAAATGAGATTGGAGTATCCACATAGGTTTAATACCAGGGCTCCATACCTGATACCACCCTTTTCCAAAAGGAAATTACATACCCTAAAGGGAGCGACCCTTATAAACTTGCCGCATCATTCCTGTTTTGACCATTTCCGGGTTGTGAGGTCCGAAGAGGTCTCATCCACAAAGCTACGCTTTTTCACAAAGCCATGCTTTGATCAACAAATGATCAGTAAATAATCATCACACAGCAACACTCAGCATGCCACATTACCAAATTTGGAGTATATCACTGATAACCTTCAACTACATAACTTCCGAGCTCGTACGTCTCAGAGAAGGGTGTTAAGCTAAGAGAATAAATTCTCCGCCACCAATAGAAATGTATTTGAAAGAAATCAGCTTTATATCTCAAAATGTAATGTCAGACATGTAACCATACAAGTCTGTTCCGGGTTCGAACAGAACCAAAGGCACTTCCAAAGAAGCCCTTGCAATCCGGGTATTCACAATCCCGATCGAACTTCCCATCACAAAGGAAATCTGTATACCGTAGCTAACGGTGCAGAGACAATCGATAGGTCATCCTATCATTTCCACAAATACCCGGTCTTCACCACCGGTCTTCAATACGATCCATATCGTCGTATCACTAATTCGGAATGAGTTATATGACACAAAGGTCTTTTCCCGGCTAACCCGAATAGTGAGCACAATATTTAAAACATATGGATATAGGGATTTCAATTAAGTCACAACTTATTACCCAAATCCTTTCCTTTAAATGGTTTAAACAAATTACCATTTTAAATCTTTAAACAAAAAGATTTACTGCACAAAGTTCACCCAATTTCACAAAGATTCATTCACAGATTTCCAAATCAATTTCCATTTCAATTGGATTAACCCATTAAATCTTTAAATCAAGATTTAATTTGTATCTTTCAAAACTATTCACAATTCAAGTCTTTTATAATATAAAAGATACACCTTTTAAAATCTTCTTTGATTTCAAAATAAAGCTTAATCATCTTCACAAAGGTTAATTCATAGTTTTTCCAAACTATTTACAATTTCATTTCAACTTGAAATATTTCGATACACATTAGAAATCTTTTCACTTTATGAAAGTTATTATTATTTGAAAACAGATAGTTTTTGTTCTGGGAAAAACTGGTTACAATTACACTGGTTAAGGCCATCCAAGTACAAATCTTGGATTTAAATTTAAATTTCCAAAACCATATTTTAAATGGTTAAAAACCCATACAAACACCTTTTATAACTTGTACAATCTTTTAAACCCAAAATTCCTAAATTATTGAATTCAATTTCAAGTATTGAATTCAAAATTTAAATCAAATGATTTAAATTCCAATGTTAATTAAGTTATTTAAAATAACTTTTATTTTTGAAACTCATTTTCAAAAACTTTCAATTCCAATTCCAAAACTAATTTGGATTCAAAAATTCAATTTTCAAAATTGATAAAAATCAATGACTTAACCGACTTCCACGTGAAATCCACATTTGTGTGTGTATTGTGTAATCCAGGGGTTTAACACAATAGTGCAACACATTCAACCATCATAGATCAAAACACAGAAATATAGTTGATAAGCAGTATAACTATATCGCTTATCTTTAATTCACAGATCATAGATATTTATATCATAGATAAATAGATCACGAATCACAACACAAATCAGGATATATCACAAAGCATCACATATCAGAGATATCAAACAATTCAACATACAATAATCCAAACATCCATAAGTAGGATTAATTTAATTATCTGATTTATTTAAATCGGATAATTCCTACACACCAAATCAAATTTCCAATTAATTTCCAAATTATTCCCCTTTTAAAAATAAATTTCTTTATCTCCTCAAATCTATTCAAAACCAATTATAAATAAATCCTTTAACTTATAAATAATATTACCCGAAATCCATTTATTAAGGCTTTTTCCCAAAATTTGGAATTTAACTCAATATGGTTCAAAAATAAAACTTTATCTTTTTAAAACTCCTTTTAAATTTATCCAATTCTCAAAAATAAATTTTTTGATAAATTTTCAACTTGCATTTTAAAAATCCAATTTTTATCTATTTCTGGTATCCAACGATGCCAAAAATATATTCGGCTAAATTATAGCCTTCAACGATTTCAATCACAATATAATCACACACAGATTATAAATAAATCAACATATAACGTTGAAACAAATTCAAATGTTTGAGGAATCAAGTTGGATCCCTCCAACCTGTTTTCCTACATCCACAGATGTTAGCACAATACCAATTCCACTTCGAGGTGGAATATCACGGTATATGTTTTTAATATAATAACCTCCGCTTAATATGCGGCGTATAGGGTCTATTTCAGCACAATAGATAACAACCATCATTCAATTCACACAATCAAGAAATTAAGCAATTTTAAATCTAACTATTTTAAATTTAAATTGAAACATAATTCGATTGAGTGAGGAGTTCTCACCTTGAGTTTCTGATAACAGTTGCAGAATTTTATTTCAAATAAAATTAAACGCACGTTTAACTTTACTCAAAATTATCGCTAGCTCCAATAAATCCCAATATAGATTCATTATGCAGTGCTCGACAAAACAAACCTGACGCAATTCGTTTCGTCAGTTTTCGACCTCGTATGAAGAAGTTATAGCATTTAGAAGTTTATACAAATTACAATATAATTTATTTTCAATTTCCATTTTAATTTTTAAACCTTTGCTTTCATCAGAGACGTTCATTTCTTGTAACAACCATGTATTTTACAATTATTTTTAAATTTATTTCCAGATTTAAAAGCTTTATTTATGAAAAGAATAAATTTTGTTATTGGAAAAATAAAATCTTTGATTTTGTATGTGGATTAGAATTCCAAATATGACTAAATTTAATATTTCCAGAAAATGTGAATTTTGGTTAAAATAGTCAAACTTTGACTTTTAAACTTAAAAATTTAAACGTTTGAAATTATAAATTTTATTTTTTATTATAAAAATAGATGTAATAACTTGAACACTACTTTTCGTTTCGTTGAAAACGGAGTTAAAATGTAAAAGTTAAGTACATTTCAATTTTTAGTATAATTTGTTTTATTGTGCAATTTTGCCTATTTTAAATTTTATAAATCATATTTTCTTTCTTATATTTTATTTTAATATGTGTCAATATGTTTATTTATGTATATTTTCATCTCTAAATATTTTTAAATTGATAATATAATTTTTCCAAAATGTACTATGATGACTTCCTATTTTTAAAGGCTGTTTCCCTATTTTCTGCTATTTTCTTCGTTAAAAATTATATGTAAATTTAATTTTAAATATTTATTTTGTGAATATATTTTTATTTTATGTTATTATTTATATTTAGAAATATATTACAAGCTCATATGAATTTTCTAAAATTTATTCTATTCAATTTCAAATTTTCTAGACTAGTTTACTATTTTTAGCTATTTTCTTAATTTAACTTTATATGATTGATAAATATTTATATAAATTATTATATTTTTATAAAATTTCGAAATTTTATCTGGGATTATTATTATTTCCAGAAATATAAAGTTATATAATTAAAATAAAGTAATATGAAAGGCCCTAAACCTTCTATCTTCCTAAGGCCCTTTTATATTACACCCTTTTACCTTTTAACCTAATTTTTCAATCAAGTGGCCCCATCTCCTTATTTGTTTCAGCCGCCACTTCCATTTGTTTCTCAGGTCAAAAGTGTTCCCTCAAACCCTAGAAAAAGTCACGGCTATTTCATTTGAAAGAGGAAAAAAAAAATGAGCAATGGCTTCCTCTATCTCTTCTTCTCTTCAATATTCAATGAATTTAGCCTTCCTCTCCTACCTTGCATGCTCGGCCACTAGCCTCTCCACCCTTCAGCTCCACTCACCACCACATCTACAGCACCTCTTCCTCCTTCTCCTCTGACCTTGACCTGGCCATGCCATCCAATGGAAGCCATCACCCAAAATTTGCATAAAACTCTTCCAAAAATGCCTAGACAAGCCACTATACTCCACCTGCCTCTTCCTATGCACTTTGGCCACCCCTTAGCCGCCACCACCAGCCACTCCACCACCATTAGCTGCTGCTCCAGACATGTCCAGACCTGTACAAGCATGATCCAAGCCATATGTGACCAAGCCGAGCCAAGTGGTGCATCCAAACCCTTCCTATCTTGCCTTGCCTTTGACCTTTCTCTTATTTTGCCTTTGCCTTCCACTTTCATGCCCTTAGCCTTGCATTTAGGTCTAGGCCGAGCCATGTTGACACCTAGGCCGAACCTAGTGTGGTGTGGTCAAGCCCAAATTGATCATGTAGCAAACCATGTTCTCATGGTCAAGCAAAGTTTGAGGAAAGCTAGGTGATGTTCTTTGTTAATTCAAAATTCAAATTGTTTCAATGTATTTTGTATTGTATGCATATGTTTATATGGTCTTGTTTATTTGTTGTATACAAGATCATTATCAAGGCTCTCCATTCATTCAATTCAAATCGTGCCTTCTGGAATCGTTTTGTGTGTCGTTGTGGTCTTCAGCTTGAAATGGTGAGTTATTCTCACCAGACAATATGTACCTATATAACTAGTAAATTGACACCCTGCGAATCTGTAGAAATATATTATCATGTTATATATGCTTATATTATTATCATATGATGTTCACACCTGTTATTACACTTGTTATATCATATGTTACTGTTATTTAATGTTATTCTGTTATTTATATCAGTTATCACCATTGCAAGTTCGCTGTAGACTAGAATCACTATGGGTTGAAATGATACATACCCGAACGGACTTTAGAATAGGGAAAAATTGTTATGGGCTGAAATGATAGGCCTGAACGATTTTTATTTAATTTATTTTAACTTGGGATTGCGGGTTTGAAATGATAGAACCTGGATTTTTCTTTTTTTAACTGCGGATTGAAATGATACATATCCGTATCACTTGACCTAGGTTAGAAAATTATATACAGGCCCGTGGTTATTTTATAAAGTGTTTTGGATATTTTTAAGTATTTTAAAAAATTATAAATTTATGAAATTTGATTTAAATAGATTTTGAAATGTTTTAAAATAAAGAAATTATGATTTTTTTCCATGTGTTAAAAATGTAATTAATGAATGGTTTAACTGGATTTTTGAAATATAACTTAAGTTGGAAATTTGGAATTTTGGTTAAAAATGATATTTAAGTTATATAAATAAAATGGATATTAAATTTTATTTGGAAATGGTAAATATGATAATTTGATTAAATTTGAATTTAAGTGATTTATTAAAGTATTATTGATTTTTCTATGAATTTAAGTGGTTAAATAAGTGAATGTTTAAAAGTGATCTTTTAAAATATAACTTGACTAGGAAATGTGAAATTTGGTTTTAATTAAAGGGTTAAGTTAATTAAATAAAATTGGAAATTTAGTTAAATTTATGAAATGGTAATTTAAATTTGAAGTGTTAAGTTATTTGTTGAAATGTGAAGAATTGGAAACTTTTACACTTAAATTTATTAAGTAAATTGTTGAAAATTGGATTTTATTATAAGAAATTTATTATGAAAAGATATATGTTAAACGATATGTAAATGAACATTTTAAATGTTAAAATATGATTTTTAAAATGTTTATGTGTTTTAAATTAAAGTTATTTAATTGCTGGAAATACACTAACACCTGAAATTAACTTTTAATAGCATTCAGAAATGCTATAGATTCTGTTTTGAACTAAAATTGTGTAAAAAGAGCTATTACAGCATTTCTGAAATGCTGTAGTTGCTGTAATTGAACTTATAGGCTAATATTGAACTCAAGTCTATTATAGCATTCTCTGGAAATGCTATAATGGTCTGCAGTCTTTGCTGAAACCAAATTTAACCCTTGTTTTGAAATCTGAACTACCGCAGCACTTCTGATATGCTGTCTTTTCTGTTTTGAACTATAATTCAACTAAAACTGAGTTTTAACAGCAGTTTTAAGTGCTATCTTTGCTGAATTAAAAATGTTTTCAAATATAACCTACAGCAGTTGTTTTTAAATGCTGTGAAATGCTGAAATTTTAATAATTAGGGTTTTTGACTTAGTAAACGAACTCAGAATGGTTTGAAACTTTGGAAATCGAATACTTGATTTCAAAATATAATAATTACACTTTTAAAAGGTTTAAATGAATTATTTGATTGGAATATAAACTATTTAAAAGGTGACTTGAAATGATAATAAATGAAGTATACCTTTAAATTTAAAAGGTATTTAAAGTTGAATATTTAGATTTGAACTCAAATGATATTTGGAATATTAAAATGATTTGAAATGAAGTTTTGAAATGATATGATATTTTAAAAATATGGAAATGGTTTGGAATTGATTTAATCTTTATTTTGATAATGATTTGGATTTGAAATGATATTCTATTTTGAAGTATAAACTGTTTTTAAACTTATAACCACGGGTTATAATAACGTTGGGTTGTTAAAGAGACCGGGATCGGATATGGACATACTCTCTGTCTTACCGAAAACCACTTTGGCAACTGTGTACGCGGTGGAGATTCCAGAATGAAGGAGGATGGTGGCGACGTTCTTAAGGTATGTAATGTGGACCCAACTCCCGTGAGTTGGCATAAGGTGGCTAAAACAGGAGCGATCTCGGACCAGTGAGGTAGCACCTCTTCTCGGACACATTTCTTCGATATTATACTCTTACTTGTGATTGATTAGATGGCCATCCTCCGATTCGGGAGTGTTGTTCGAGGTGGAATGGTAGTGGCTGCTATGCGTATCCATCAGTCCGTGTGCGTAATTGGTATATCTACCCTGGCATTGCCTAGTTGTGCCGTGTCACCTACCATATCGAGCTTTACTACGATTATGATTCTAAGATCCGACCGCGTTAAGGTTCTCCATCCCCTTAACGCTATTTTCTATATGATTATACTTTACTTATTTAGACACTATTATAATATTGAATATTACTACATAGTAGATAGTTTAACGGATCCTTAGAGGATGGGCGGTCCCAAGCATCTTCTAAGTTACTTGTACCTTTATTGCAGTTCACTTGAGTTGGTTTACATTATATAAGTATATATTGTCCTGACTCGAGTGTTTTATGTTTTGCTTTACGCTCGGGTCAGCCTGAGTATTCACAGATTTGGATTTCCACCTTCTTTAGATTTGAATCGCTGGAGATTATCTGTTAGTCTTGTTCTATCAACTTTGGTTCCGTTGTTCTATTCAGCCTATACTTGGTTATTGTATTGAGACTTCTGCTGTACTTTATTTCTTATGTTGTATCTTATGTAAATTTGATATATTTACATAGTAGCTTCATGAACTACTATTTCTTTTACTTCCGCTGCATTATTTTACTCTGTGTCTGTGATCTGTGATTATATTTATTTACTGTATATGTAACGACCACGACTTTCTCTCCACAACACTCAATCTCATCTGATACAATGTGCATAGGTGCACGTGCACCGAAGATCGACGCTGCTCCGATCACCATTACCTTCGCCAGTAAGTCACCGTAGACAAACTCAATCATCTCCACTATCCAGAAACCAAAACGAACACGTCAATCGAAAACGAGCGAGTTCGAAACCCATCAGGACCAAACCTGATCACCCAAACCTCCACGCACCGCCTAACTCCGACTACCGGTGACCACATCCCTCAGCCCAGACCTTCGCCGTAGACCCTTACTCCTTTTTCCCTAGCTCTGATGTAACTCGATGCGACGACAACGCCGCATTCACCTCGACAACAACGTCGACTCGTTCAGGGTCTTAAACCCTAAATCACCTCCGCCAAGCCACCACAGCGATTGGAAAAACGTATCTCCATTTTTCCCTTGTCCCCCATCACTTCGACCTCCTCTGATCATAACCCCGAAATTCAATGTCACCGTGATCACCAGAATTCGATGAAATACCCAATTCAGTTCAACTCGCAATATCTCCAAAATTTCTAATTTTAAAATCTTGATATTAATATCAAAAGTCACCATTCTTAAGTACGAATCTAGTTGTAAAATCAAAACATGAAATTAAAATTATTTGGTTTTCTGTCTTATGTTGATCATCACAGTCTTTTCTAGTTTCCAGGAATCCTATTAGTTATCTTTACTTAAAATTATTTTTAAAAATTGAATATGGCTATTACTAACCATTTTCTTTTAAAAATCCTAACCTAAAAGAAGTCAGAGAAGGAGAAATAGATTTTTGAAACTAGATTAGTCTGTTAACATCAAACAGAGTATTGAATAAATGTATATACTGACATGCACAGACATTCTTCACAATTTTATATACATGCAGCCACATTAATTCATCCATGTAAATAACATTACTTTAACTACTTATCACATCAACCAATTAAAGCAGATTAAACAAATAAAATGATTGTTTACTCACTTGTAAACAGGGTACAGACTTGTTTATATAAACAGACAGGATCATATAACATATTTGAACCAATTCATATAAATTCATATTAAGAACTTCAATACAAGCAATATCATCACATGCAAGTATATATCCTAAATTTAAGTAAAAAAAATATGAAAGTTACTCACTTGATAAATAACAGGGGATAGGTTTTTTTTTATATGTAGACAGACATGCTCACACACATATTCATACCAATACAAATAAATTCAAATTAGAACTTCAATCCAGCCAATATCATCACATGCCAACATATATCATATTCTTAAGTTTTTAGAAAATGTAAGTTACTCACCATTTAAAGAAGATGAACAGAGCATCTAATTGTTTATGAGCATACACACTATAAACATTCACATTAGATTTTCACTTATTCATGCAATACTTATTCATTTCAACTATACTAGCATGCAACCATATTTTACTTTAAGTTTTTAAAAGTTACTCACCAGGCATAAACAGAGACAGAGCAGGGTAGTTTAGCTTTTGAAAACTGGAATTGACTTAAGACTGGAATGCCTCATTGATTTAAAAACTTGAGTTGTTGGCTTTAAATTGCTTTAAATCTACATGCAGGATGGCTTCCAGGTTGAAAAATGACTGCAAGCAGTTTGAATTGCTTCCAGACAAATTTCCAGGTTTGCTTCAATTATCTCAGATTGAAGAAAATGCTTGCAAGCTTCCAGATTTGCTTTGCATACTTCCAGATTAAAAGAAAATGCATCCTAATCATCTAAGGTTGAAGATAACGAATGCAGATTTGCAGGCTGAAGACTTTTATTTGCAAAATTGGTCTTTGAAAATGAGTTTCTAGTTTTTGAGGAGGAACAGATTTTGATTTGCAAACTTGTTTACAGGTTTTTGAATTTGATTTCTGATTTGGATATCTTTCTGGGTTTTGTTTTTAGTTTTTGTAAAGATGAAGAGAAAAATAGAAGTTGAGAATATTTTGAACGGTAAAACTTTGAACTGGAAACAATAACCAGATTTCTTTCTTTTGGAAAATGAGCAAAAAGAATGAGAAGGGAAAGAGATGTATATATAGATTTAATTTGGATTTATTGAAAATTAAAGAAAATAAAATAAATAAGGGACACTTGTCATTAGTATTTCTAATTACTTAACACTTGTTATTATGAGGCTTTAGTATAATTACACTTGTCTTTGTATTTTTCTATTTATTTTAAATTATTTAAAAAGCCCTTTTTCTTATTTATTTAAACTTAAGTTAAAATATCTCTTAAACAATTAAATATTTACTTAAAGTATTTTAAAACTATAAAATTACTTATTTAAATATCTTTGAAAAGTCCAGATTAAATTAAATATAAATTTCCAATTTACCAAAGCTTCTATTTACAATATATATATAAATAAATATATATATATATATATATATATATATATCCAAATAGAAATATCTTATTAACTTTTAAAAGATAAAATCATCAATTAATACTAATTTAATCAGATTATTAAATTAAATTCAAATTTTATTATCAAAGATTATCCATATCAATTTAATTATTCAACAGATTATTAAATTGATATTGTTAAAATTTCCGGGATATTACAGTATATTCTGAGATTTGCCAAATTTTAATGACAACGCGGTATTTTGAGCAATTCAACTCCGGCATGAGTGTCTACCTAAACACTTATAATGGATGCGAATGGTTGAAAATAGCGGGTCGTTACATTTCTTCCAGTTCAGATCTGGCCGTGATTTTTATCATCTTCCCCAACCTGTTCATACATGCGTACAGGCTACACGAACGCAACCTAACCCATAGTCGCCTTCAACTTCGAATTGCCGCTCCACCATACGACGTCGAGAAGATGATCAGAGGCCGTCATATCGAAGCGCTACTCGAGCACCACCATCGGCCTGAGTCTGGTGAAGCTCGGCTGCATCTCAGCCTCGAGAAACGTGTGCGAATGGCGTGACTTTACATGCGATTTGTCGTTGATCCGTTGCTCTAATCGTGATCTTGACCGTTGAAATCGAAGCTCTCGACGAGCTCTACAAAGTTGTAGTTGGAAGTTTGTTGAAATATTTCACGGATTGGAAGAAATCGAGGAGGGAAGACGACGATTTTCTGGCCATTGAAATGTTAGGGCCGGCGGATACAACCTAGTTACGGTTTTGTGATAAAATGTGAATGATGAGGTCCTTTTATACAAAATTCCCAAAACACTATTCATCGAAAATTTTCCGAACTCGAAACGAGGCGTGCCGGCTGACGTTTCTAAGGTTTAACCTGCGTTCCGGACACAACAGAACGTGTTTCGGGAGCTAATTTGATCATATGTGCGAGTTACGGAAATAAACGATCAAATTTAAATTAAATCGATTAAAACGATTTATATGCGTTTTGGCTTGCCCCGGACAAACCGTACGTCCGATTGACACGAAATTTGAAACCTTACAATAATTTCACATTACGGATCCGATGAAACTGGATTCGTCGAAATCCGAGACTATTTGAAAAATGACCATTTTCACTCGTCAATTAAATATTAAAATAATCAATTTTCACAAATTAACTTTTAATTCAAATTTTAAAAGTTTACAAACATCATTCTAACTCCAATATGATTTATTATAACTTTAAAAATCATTTTTATTCACATTTAAACCTAATTTACAATGATTTCTGTAATTTCAAATATTAAATTATCGATTTAATTAAACAATTAAATCACTATATTCGAAATAAAATTTATTCGACTTACAAATCTTACTTGTTAATATTTAAAATCAATTAAATATCTGAATTTCAAATGACAGAAATTCTGGGTCGTTACAATCTTCCCCCCTTAAAAGAATTTCATCCTCGAAATTGCAAAGTAAGAAAAATGCCTCAAATTCATTAACTTTTCAAACAATTCGTTCAAATTTGATTTCAAAATCACTTAAGTGTACAACTTCTCCAAAATCCAATAGTTAAACTCTTTCAAAAACTTTACTAAGTTTTTCAAATCTATACTTAGTTATACTTTTCAAAACAAATTATATCGTTTAACTTTTAACTCCAAATCCAAAATTTAGTTTTCACAAACTTTTCAAAATTTCCCGAAAATTTTCTAACGCCTTAAATTTTCAGAAAAATTCGCCATAGCCTCCTCTGCGCGGTTCAATCGTAGTAGGATCACAATAGACATAAATATATATACATCGACCCACACGGTCGGAAAAACAGAAAAACAGTTCATATTTCCTATTTTTATTACGTAGGCGTACCTTTTTAGCATTTTTAAGCAAAGCAGTTATTTATTTAGCATTTTAGCGCAACCAAATCCAACCAAACGGTAGCCACGGCACCTGTACTTACTCAATTTAAACACGTAAGTGACATATATATAAAGTTATTAACAATTTACTCTTTTAAACAACTACAACACATGCATATTAAAAGAAATGCATACTAAACAAGGTTTTTAAGCAACTTATATAATTTCGACATCACTTGTAATTGTTTACAACCAATTCATATACAACGACATTCAATTATTCATTTTCAATTAGTTTACATTCTCTAATTTAAATTCAAGTTGGTTCACTTTCAATTTGGATTCAATTTCATAGCTTTCATACGTTAGCTTTCTATTTGATTAATTCAATTACATATGAATTTCTATACAATCAACTAACAATCATCAAACAATCAAATCATAATCAACATAATCAAATTCATTCAATTTACTTTACTTACATTAAATTTGGTTTAACACTTTTAATTTCAATTGGTTTAATATTAAATTGACGTCCATTCAATTTATTCAAATTCCAATTCATTAGCTTTTAATGAATTAACACTTATATCCATTATTCCATATCAATTCATTAATTCAATTGCTAATTCATTTTACAAATAAAGTTGAATCTCCTTTATATAACTCAAGTTCACATTCATATATTTACTATGCTAACTCAAATTCTTTAACTTTACCAAAGCTAAAATCTTTATTTCATATTATAAGTCTAAAACTCGTTACACTTATATTCATCAATTTCAATTTGGATTTTAATTTAAATTCTGTTTATCACAACAAAACTTCAATTTTTTCAATTTATTATGGTAGCAATTCCATCACACGGAAACTCAAAAATGATACTGATGATGCTACAGTCATCACCCTTATTATTTCCTAGTAACAGTAGTGAATTCAGTGCTTTAAATTCTTTCAAAAATTTCCTTTTATTTATAAATCACATTTATAAAAAAAAATTCTCATATAATTTCACTATTTTACTTTACTTATACAAGATTATTTCACAATTGTAAATCATTTTAATTATAATTCCATACTTAATAATTCATTTTCTTATATACTTCATTCTTTTACAATTGTTGTTTGTATTTAGATTATTCAAACAACTTTTATTAACTTATATATATATTTACATTTTCAACAACCAAACAATTAATTTTATATACACTTTAATAATTCTGAAAAATTATTTCTTTATATACAAAATATAATCAAGGTAAAATTATTTCATTTATCCAATTTAAAATGATACTATGTCGGTTTATCTCGTTTAAGAGTTTAGAAACCCCTATCGATACAGTTAGCTAGATTGCACCGACCAGAATCCATAAACAATCAACCGATAAGTCAACACAATACAAAACAATTTCGTATTCACTAACAAATACGCGCTCATATCTATTATTACACTCACACTAATTCTAGAGTACTACTGACTCTATCTCTAATGAGTAACACCCAACAGAACCAAGGTTATCGCTTAACCATATGCTCTGATACCACATGTAACGACTCGAGATTTTCGACTTCCGAAAATCGACATTAATACGTCCACTGTATCAACTACCGAGCAATCGAGTGCCGAAAAACCGAATTGTTATGGTTAAAAAGAAGAGGTAGAAGAAGACAGAAAGAAAGAAAGAAGAAACAACAGAAACAATATCAGAATCTCACATATCGCAGCGGAACAACATATAATAGATAGATGAATAATCTTTAAATCAAGAACTATATCAGTTTATACATTACATCATCAGAGTCAATATACACACAATACATCAATGGACAGTTATACAAACTTGTCCTCATACAGAATACACAGCGGAATAATAATATCATATACAAGTGATACGCCTCGCCATCCAGCTCGCCACTGAGCTCCACAGCATCTCCTGAATCTAGAATGACCTGATAACCCGACTCTAGGCTTCCCGTGTGGAAAGTTATGGGCACCCATAGTTTAGGAAAGGAACAATAAACTCCAGGTCAGTCATGGGACTGGTGTGAGAACTAAAACAGTTATTATCTTTAAAACAACAATAGAAGTAAAAGACATCTGCAATGCTTTTTGGAAAATGAAACTACCATAAGGCCTCCCGCCACACACATAATGCAAACGCAGAATTGGAGGAGATTTCTCCTTATGATAGTCAAACATGCTTACTACGCAAAATCATTTGATTTGATATTATTATTAGTGCATAGTGCAGAAAAAACATTTCGAAAGTATATTAATCTTAGCCAGCATAGGCATTTCGCACTTATGCCTACTATAGCTACTATGTTCAATAGCAGGTTACCACAACATTCCACAGTAGGTTATACAACTAAAACCGTACAAGGTTCGTATTGTTTCTTTGGATTTCCAACAAATGGTCAGGCTAAGGAACTTCCTACTGCCAATGGGATCGCCTCTGGTGGGACGTCCCGAGAACTAACTAGCTCTCTACCAACACAAGACCGGGTTACCTCTTACACTAGGTAACTACTACACGAATATGCCACCCCCGGTCCTTTGGGACCTTTATCCAAGGCGCCTCGATCACACAGCAATCGCACGGTAAATGAGATTGGAGTATCCACATAGGTTAAATACCAGGGCTCCTTACCAGATACCACCCTTTTCCAGAAGGAAATGACATACCCTAAAGGGAGCGACCCTCATAACCTTGCCGCATCATTCCTGTTTCGACCATTTCCGGGTTGTGAGGTCCGAAGAGGTCTCGTCCACAAAGCTACGCTTTTTCACAAAGCCATGCTTTGATCAACAAATGATCAGTAAATAATCATCACATAGCAACACTCAGCATGCCACATTACCAAATTGGGAGTATATCACTGATAACCTTCAACTACATAACCTTTGAGCTCGTACGTCTCAAAGAAGGGTGTTAAGCTAAGAGAATAAATTCTCCGCCACCAACAGAAATGTATTTGAAAGAATTCAGCTTTATATCACAAAATGTAATGTCAGACATGTAACCATACAAGTCTATTCCGGGTTCAAACAGAACCGAAGGCACTTCCAAAGAAGCCCTTGCAATCCAGGTATTCACAATCCCTATCGAACTTCCCATTACAAAGGAAATCTGTATACCGTAGCTAACGGTGCAGAGACAATCGATAGGTCATCCTATCGTTTTCACAAATACCCGGTCTTTACCACCGGTCTTCAATACGATCCATATCGTCGTATCACTAATTCGGAATGGGTTATATGACACAAAGGTATTTTCCCGGCTAACCCGAATAGTGAGCACAATATTTAAAACATATGGATATAGGGATTTCAATTAAGTCACAACTTATTACCCAAATCCTTTCCTTTAAATGGTTTAAACAAATTACCATTTTAAATCTTTAAACAAAAAGATTTACTTCACAATGTTCACCCAATTTCACAAAGATTCATTCACAGATTTCCAAATCAATTTCCATTTCAATTGGATTAACCCATTAAATCTTTAAATCAAGATTTAATTTATAGCTTTCAAAACTATTCACAATTCAAGTCTTTTATAATATAAAAGATATACCTTTTAAAATATTCTTTGATTTCAAAATAAAGCTTAATCATCTTCACAAAGGTTAATTCATAGTTTTTCCAAACTATTTACAATTTCATTTCAACTTGAAATATTTCAATACACATTGGAAATCTTTTCACTTTATGAAAGTTATTATTATTTGAAAACAGATAGTTTTCGTTTTGGGAAAAACTGGTTACAATTACACAGGTTAAGGCCATCCAAGTACAAATCTTGGATTTAAATTTAAATTTCGAAAGCCATATTTTAAATGGTTAAAAACCCATACAAACATTTTTTATAACTTGTACAATCTTTTAAACCCAAAATTCTCAAATTATTGAATTCAATTCCAAGTATTGAATTCAAAATTTAAATCAAATGATTTAAATTCCAATTTTAATTAAGTTATTTAAAATAACTTTTATTTTTGAAACTCATTTTCAAAAACTTTCACTTCCAATTCCAAAACTAATTTGGATTCAAAAATTCAATTTTAAAAATTGATAAAAATCTGTGACTTAACCGATTTCCACGTGATATCCACATTTGTGTGTGTATTGTGTAGGTCCAACGGTTTAACACAATAGTGCAACACATTCAACCATCATAGATCAAAACACAGAAATATAGTTGATAAGCGGTATAACTATATCGCTTATCTTTAATTCACAGATCATAGATATTCATATCATAGATAAATAGATCACAAATCACAACACAAATCAGGATATATCACAAAGCATCACATATCAAAGATATCAAACAATTCAACATCCAATAATCCAAACATCCATAAGTAGGATTAATTTAATTATCTGATTTATTTAAATCGGATAAATTCCTATACACCAAATCAAATTTCCAATTAATTTCCCAATTATTCCCCTTTTAAAAATAAATTTATTTATCTCCTCAAATCTATTCAAAACCAATTTTAAATAAATCCTTTAACTTTTAAATAATATTACCCGAAATCCATTTATTAAGGCTTTTTCCCAAAATTTGGAATTTAACTCAATATGGTTCAAAAATAAAACTTTATCTTTTTAAAACTCCTTTTAAATTTATCTAATTCTCAAAAATAAATTTTTCGATAAATTTTCAACTTGCATTTTAAAAATCAGATTTTTATCTATTTCTGGTATCCAACGATACCAAAAATATATTCGGCTAAATTATAGCCTTCAACGATTTCAATCACAATATAATCACACACAGATTATAAATAAATCAACACACAACATTGAAACAAATTCAAATGTTTGAGGAATCCAGTTGGATCCCTCCAACCTATTTCCCTACATCCACAGATGTTAGCACAATACCAATTCCACTTCGAGGTGGAATATTCGTGGTATATGTTTTTAATATAATAACCTCCGCTTAATATGCGGCGTATAGGGTCTATTTCAGCACAATAGATAACAACCATCATTCGATTCATATAATCAAGCAATTAAGCAATTTTAAATCTAACTATTTAAAATTTAAATCGAAACACAATTTGATTGAGTGAGGAGTTCTCACCTCGAGTTTCCGATAACAGTTGAAGAATTTTATTTCAAATAAAATTAAACGCACGTTTTATTTTACTCAAAATTATTGCTAGCTCCAATAAATCCCAATCCAGCTTCATAATGTAGTGCTCGAAAAACGAACCTGACGCAATTCGTTTCGTCAGTTTTCGACCTCGTATGAAGAAGTTATAGCATTTAGAAGTTTATACAAATTACAATATAATTTATTTTCAATTTCCATTTTAATTTTTAAACCTTTGCTTTCATCAGAGCCATTCATTTCTTCCACTTCAGATCTGGCCGTGATTTTTATCATCTTCCCCAACCTGTTCATACGCGCGTACAGGCTACACGAACGCAACCTAACCCATAGTCGCCTTTTGCCGCTCCACCATATGACGTCGAGAAGATGATCAGAGGCCGCCATATCGAAGCGCTACTCGAGCACCACCATCGGCCCGAGTCTGGTGAAGCTCGGCTGCATCTCAGCCTCGAGACACGTGTGCGAATAGCATGACTTTACATGCGATTTGTCGTTGATCCGTTGCTCTAATCGCGATCATGATCGTTGAAATCGAAGCTCTCGACGAGCTCTACAAAGTTGTAGTTGGAAGTTTGTTGAAATATTTCACGGATTGGAAGAAATCGAGGAGGGAAGACGACAATTTTCTGGCCATTGAAATGTTAGGGCCAGCGGCTACAACCTAGTTAGGGTTTTGTGATAAAATGTGAATGATGAGGTCCTTTTATACAAAATTCTCAAAACACTATTCATCGAAAATTTTCCGAACTCGAAATGAAGCGTGTCGGCTGACGTTTCTAAGGTTTAACCCACGTTCCAGACAATATGGAATGAGTTTCGGGACCTAATTTGATAAAATGTGCGAGTTACGGAAATAAACGATCAAATTTAAATTAAATCGATTAAAACGATTATTATGCGTTTTGGCTTGCCCCGGACAAACCGTACGTCCGATTGACACGAAATTTGAAACCTTACAATAATTTCACATTATGGATCCGATGAACCTGGTTTCGTCGAAATCCGAGACTGTTTGAAAAATGACCATTTTCACTCGTCAATTAAATATTAAAATAATCAATTTTCACAAATTAACTTTTAATTCAAATTTTAAAAGTTTACAAACATCATTCTAACTCCAATATGATTTATTATAACTTTACAAATCATTTTTATTCACATTTAAACCCTATTTACAATGATTTCTATAATTTCAAATATTAAATTATTGATTTAATTAAACAATTAAATCACTATATTCGAAATAAAATTTATTCGACTTACAAATCTTACTTGTTAATATTTAAAACCAATTAAATATCTGAATTTCAAATGACAGAAATTCTGTGTCATTACAACAACCTTATATTATGAAGATCTCCATCTTCAAAATCACTGTCTTCAACATATTTTCACTTCCGAACGTATATCGGTTCGAAGTGGTTTTTGGATAGGAATTACCGAAATCCGACCCCAGTTTCTTTGAACCAATTATCGATAAAAGATGTCAAGTATATAGGTGATTATTATTCAATTAATCAATATCATTTATCGAAGTAAAATATCTCTTTAGAGATATAAGTCTTTAAATCATATTTTGTTTCTGTATATACGAGTAATTAAACCTCATTTACCAAATATTTTGATTAATTAAAACCCTTTGTTATCTTTGGAAATACCAAAACATTTCATCTTAATTACTCAGGAAACGTATAATTCAAATCTTAATGAAGATTTCACATTTCCAAAACTTATTTTATTGGGTCAAAAAGAATGTCATTTAAGACATTATTTACTGTGAACCCAAACAAGTTAGTATTGAATAAAGGGAATCCATAAATTTTTGACTGGTTATACCATGTACTAATTTCCATATTCAACATGAACAATTCATCGAATAACAGTGAAATCACCTTTTCAATTCATACGGATAGTACGATTCCCTCCTTGGAATTTAATAAGGAGTTTAACTGGAATGTTTAACAACCAAAATCCAATTTTAAATCTTGTTTAACTTTTGGAAAGCTCCAAATTGTTTTTTATCTTAGGAAGACGTGGTCCGAGTAAATCAAATTAATCATAGATAGTACCGAATACGCCATCACCCTGGTCTTTCCCGACCTATCCGTGACCACATCATACACAACAAACCCGAAATATAAAGGGTAATCTTGAAAGGTGAAGACTACATCCTAATGACAGCGACCCACTTAGCCCTGCTGCATCTTCCCTATTTTTGCCATTACCAATGTGTAAGGCTTGAGGTAACGTTTTACCTTTCACATGAAAAATCCAACTTTGAATGCCACATTACCATTTCCAACAACACACTAATTGATTTCCACAATAATACAGCCCACAAGTTCATACGCCTTAGGGAAGGGTGTTAAGTATAAGAGGACTTACCTCCTACACCACTAAACATATGTAATTTTGTAAAAACCAATGTACATTGTCTTAGAAATGCAATGTCAGACACTCATCCATACAAATTATCCCGGAACAGGACAAATCGAAGGCACTCCTTCTACTACATCCTCTTTGGGAATCGCCTCTAGGATTAGTAGCAAGTAGTCCTTGCAAATCGAAGATTTCAAATTGAAGGAACTACTACCACCATATATATGATAAGGTAATTACCCTAGAGGTTAGTGGCAAGCAACCTTATACTATGAAGACCTCTGTCTTCAAAATCATTGTCTTCAACATATTTTCACTTTCGAACGTATATTGGTTCGAAGTGATTTTCGGATAGGAATTACTCAAATCTGGCCAAGGTTTCTCCGAATCAATTATCGATAAAAGATGTTAAGCATATAGGTGATTATTATTCAATTAATTAAAATCTTTTATCCAAGTAAAGTATCTCTTTAGAGATATACATCTTTAAATCATATTATGTTTCAGTATATACGGGATAATTAAACCTCTTTTATCAAATCTTTTGGTTAATTAAAACCCTTCTTATCTTTGGAAATACCAAAACATTTCATCTTTGACTACTCAGGAAAAGTATAATTCAAATCTTAATGAAAATTGCACTTTTCGAAAACTTTTTTTTTAATAGGTCCAAAACAATGTTATTTAAGACATCATTTACTATAAACCCAAAACAGTTAGTATTGAATAAAAGGCATCCATAAATTTTAGACTGGTTATACCCAGTACTGATTTCTGTATTCAATATGTACTATTCGTCAAATAATGGTGAAATCATCCTTTAAATTCATAAGGATAGTACGAGTTCACTCCCCAGAATTTAATATATAGTTTAGCTAAAATATTTAACAACCAAAATCCTATTTTAAATCTTGTTTAACTTTTGGAAAGCTCCAAATCTCTTTTTATCTTAGGAAGATGTGGTCCGAGTAAATCAAATTTACTATCCCCTATGTCGAGCCAGTCCAGATAGCTAGAGCGGAACCAAGACACCGGTTGTCTAAGCTTGGGTCTAGAGACTATCTCTCTGTCATCCATAAGCTGGTCAAGTTAGATGATCAACTCCAAACTCTTTAAAAAAATTATTTATTATTTGAGAAACATTTGCAAAAGATTTGGGAAGAAAATCTCAAGTTTAAATCTTAATTTCAAAAGTTATAGTGCCGCGAATAGTATTTTTAAAAGCTTCTTTGATCAAAATGCTAATTTCCTTCCACATTTGTCCTTTTTAATAACTCATATCATTTTTAAAACATTTTAATATATTTATGGAATTTATTTCTTATTTTTAAGATTTAAAAATATCTATTTTAAAGATTTTATTACTTTGGTTACTAAACACGATGTTTTTGAAAACTTGATTTGGGCATATCTCAAACTTTACGAAATAAAATCTTGATTTTCTTCTTTTGTTTGAAAACTATATTTATTATGGTCTGTAAAATTCTTATTGCAAAGAATTCTAACTCATATTCCATTCTACATGTCCATTTAACTTTTCCGATCGCGAAATCGCGAACTACCGAAACGCAACGTCTTATTTTTACTCCATTTCGCAAACTTTCTCAAACTTTTCCAAAATTAGTTTTAATGTTTATAAACCATTAATAAATCATTTTGAACTATTTTAAAGAGGTTTAACAGTGCCATATATAACATTTCATTTTTTAAACAAAGTGATTCCTTGATGTAAATTCGACGTGTATTATACCATGAATCATTTCCACATCAAACAAACATACCGTCAACATCCAAAACGCGATGACCAAACATAAAAAACATCAATATCAAACATGACATATCATATAATTTACAAATTTAATAGTAGAGTTTCTCAACTTCATCGGTTTCTATATTTTTCTAAATTTGACTATAGCTTCGCCACTATTTCACCGAAGCTTATGAATCATATCCTGGAATCCTTGGGTGAGCTCGACCTAGGCTTGTAGGAGTTTGAAACTTGGTTTTGAGATGGTGGTGACTCCTTATAGTGCACGGCCAAGAAGAAGAAAGAGAGGTGGGAGTACAGACTTGTATCTCGACTTTAAGGCGGTATTTCATCGTATATGGTAGTTTTTATTTTAGTAGAGCTTCGCTATGATGGAAGAGATTAGAGAAGCCATTAAAGAGGCCATTAGAAAGCTTAGGAAGAATAGAGAAGAAGATTGTTTTGGTGTGAGGATTTATGAGAAGAGAGGGCATGTATTTATAGGAAAATAAATGTGGAAAATATCTTTCATTACATCTCCTTTCACCATATGCCAACCCACTCCCCTCCGCCCCCCTTACTCATGGCCCACTCCCCCTCATCCTTGCTATCCCTTCTTGTCATTTGGCATATAAGCTTTGACTCAAGTGAAGATTTGGTTGGATTTTATATGTAAATATCTAAGTTATTTATGTTTTTATCTTATGTAAATTTATACATTAAAAGTAAATGTATATATGTATATGTGTAGGTGTATGACATGTGTATGATATGCACAAGACAACAAACAATGCTTGCAATTACTTTGAACAACATCCGTTCGTTAAACCGTTGAAGATCTGAAAGCCGATTCTTGGTCACATTTTCACTTACTAACTAAACTACACATAAATGTGAAAAAAATAAAAAAATAATTTCTCATCATTATTAATTAATTAAAATGATCACATTTGAATTATAAGACCATATAAATCAATATTAAAAAAGTGTTCACAAAAAGTGCTGTTATATCGATAAAGCATATAAAATTTTCTTATACTTTCAAATCAAGTATATATCTTTATAAAACTATTATAAATGATTTATTATCATTATATTATTAATTAAAATGAATTATTATCATTATAGAACAATTATTTAATTATTTAAACTTAATTTTAAAATTACAGAAAATATATAAAATTAATGACATCCCTGATGATGTCACAAATATATTTTATTTTAAAAAATAAAATAAATAATTTTTATTTCATATTCTTGCTTAAATGGATAAAGAAGTGTATATACCCAGTTTCATGCATGCTAATGTTGAGAAAATCTCAATTTTGCCGAAAACTAATTTCTGTCGTTTTTCTTATGGAAACCCCTAAATATCCATATTTGTTAATGTACCTTTAAAACAAGTTTACCATCATTATTTATGGTTCAAAACATTATAATTTGTGTTATAAAATCTTGTGTTTGAATATTTAAATATAAAAATATTATATTAAAGTGATAAATTTGTGGGCCGTTAGAACATCCAATGGTGATACCGCATAATATATAAAATTGGAGAATTTTACTTTTAAAGCTGCTACTTTTACTCATTGGTTTAAATGGAAGAGAAAGAAAATTTGAGGTTGGGTCAATAAGCAAAAGCTGGTGTATATATAGCAAACTGGAAATGAATTTTATTGACCGTAATCAAGAAAAGTGTACTATATACACACATAAAAGGGGGAATTAATTTAAAGGACAAAAATTTGTATATTTTTAGCCTCAAGGACACGACCTCAATATTTTAACCACAAAGACAAACATTCTTCTAAAAATTAATCATAAGGACAAGCATTCTTCCAAAATTATTTATAAGGACAAACATTCTTGCAAAACTACTACCGAACTAAAAACTGATACCTAAAAACTGCTACCGATAACTACAAACTGATACCTAAAAACTGATACCTAAAGAAAGTTGTCCTTCAGGCTAAAATACCGTAGGTCTGCCCTTGAGGCTAAAACGTTGAGAAATTTTGTCCTCGACAATAATTTCCTGCACATAAAAATACCATTGTTAAAGTTTATTCATTAATAATTCAAAAATATGTAATATGAGAATATTCTAAAGGACGTATTCAAAGGCGTTTTTATTATCTAGGACACCCCACTAATATTTTTCCATGAGGACAATATCATTAAAAAAATTCAAAGAGCCCTAACTGCCAACCATGCACTCTCCTTTTCTTCTCAACATCATTCTTCTTCTCCTTTATTTCTTCATCGTTCTCTCTTTCACACATTCAAAATTAAATGCTAAAATCCCATTTCATAATTTCCATTCATGGTTTCCTAATTTCGGATCTCGTTTGTTGATTTCGAATGTCGTTCCCTGATTCTGGTATGCTTCTATTACTCTGTTTTTGGTTTCTGTTCTATTAGAATTTGATTTTTTTTTTCTAATTTTTGAACGTTTCTCTTTTTAAACCTAAAATTCAGTTTTGTTGCTATGTTTACTTCTTTGATATTCCATGAAAAATTTGGGAAGTAGCAGAAGGTATCAATTGTTTTCTTCTCTTCTTTATGAACTAATGTTTACTTATGTGTTTAAACTGGATGTTATTTGTTTTTTATTGTTGATGTATATCTTGCATTCTTATTGGTTTGATTTAAAATGTATTGTTGTGTTGAGTTCAGTGAAGAGCGGTTTTTAGATATCATTTTTGTTTTTTCTTAGTATCATTTTTCATAATAATGCATTTTGGAAGTTTCTAATGTTTTGTTTGTTTGAGTGTTTAAGAAAATGAGGGTATTACAGAGTAAATATGATGATATGCACCAATCAACCAATGAGTTTAATTAATGTTTTCTTAGTATCAAACATTTAATGCAATGTGTTTAAGTATCAGTTTTTAGGTATAATTTTAATATACTATAGGTATCATTTTTGAAAAATCTGTTTTATTTTTTTGTTTCTGGTTTTTGTTGTATAAAGAAAATTATTGTATTATAATAAATGACATTTTGAAGCAATCATATTTTTACTGATGTTTTATTTGTTTTGCAGTGGTGACAATAGCCTTCTTGTTTTATTTGTATTCGATGACAGTACATTTAGCACTTGATTATCTGTTGATTGTTCTTTTTATGATTTGAAGATTGAAATTTGTCGGTGGTCTCAACTTACTCCTTCGTCTATTGAGATTTCTTATGTCCTTGAAAATAAAGTTTGGTTGATATCGATTCCGATCTTTAATGTATATATATCAACCCGTATATTTGGACCATTTAAATTGACAATAATACACACATGTCAACTTAAATAATACAAAACACGAATCATTATGGGATTATGAATACATATATGTAAATGAGAATCAACACAATATCACAGACACAGAATAGTCATAGAATAATGCAGCGGAAAAGTACATCATCATAATAGTAGTTCATGAAGCTACTATAGGAAATACAACAATGTCTCAACATAAAGTGACAAAAGGAAATACAAGATGTTCAATACACAAGTTCATCAAATACTGGAAAGGAAATAAACTGATAAAGATAAATGCTAAGTCTTCAGCATCTTCAACCAACCTTGATCAGCAACTGGATAGCTTCAGACTGCCCCAAGCATATACAAAAGAAACACTCGAGTCAGGACTCAAAATCTTATACGGAATAATCAAGTGCAAATGATAAAGTCCATAACTCAAAGATGAATGTAATAAACATCCTTAAGGATCCGGTAAACTATCTATATATACAATAGAGTACGCTAAATAGATAATGTCTAATCAGTAAAATATGATATCAAAATAGTGTGAAGGCGTTACCATAATCCCCCTTAACACATTTTATAATGCCATAGTCTGTACAGCACCGTAAACCCCACCGTAAACTAGTGGTTATCAGAGGGTACCCCATAGGTATAACACGAAAAAAATCGTAGTGGTCGCGAATAGGATAATCAGTATGACAAGGTACATGAGGCGATAACAACTAGGATACTAGTAGTTGCCTGATCCGGACTGATGTTGGGCATAGCAGCTGCTATCCCAACACCGCGAAACAACACTCCCAAATCAAGGGGTGCACCCAAATCGAATCAGATAAGTAATAGATAAGGTATCAAAGAAGTGTGTCCGTTAGAGATGGCGATCCTCAATGGCCCGGTGCGGCTCCTGTTTTAGTCATGTCAGGGGTCATCCAATATCGTTCTCTTTCTTCAGTCAACGCGTTCACCAAACCATCCACTTTGTTCTGGATCAACACTCCGCGTATATTAGTTATTAAAGTGGTTTTCAGTATCGACAGAGAGTATGTCCATATCCGATCCCGGTCTCTTTAATAACTACGCATTAATTACCCGATGGTCATTTAATATTAAAGTTTAAACAAATCAAAGTCCAAAAGTCAAGTTGCAAATTTGACTTTCAAAATTTGACATTTCACAATTCGATTTATTTCAAATATTTTAAAATCATATTTCCAAATGAAATTTTAGTTCAAACCCTTGAGTTAACAATCATTAAGTATTTTAGTTCAATTTAATAAGATCCATATTTCACTTATTAAATTTAATTCAAAATCCATGGATTCAATTTAATGGTCAATTTAGTTCAAATCATTAAATCAAATTCTATTCCTTTCAATTCTTATTTACATTCATCGTTACATTAAATATAATCATAAATTCGATTAAATCAATTTCATTAACTAAATTCCCTTTTATCAAACTTCATTGATTTATTTACCAAATTCAATTAAATTGCTATTTTAAAGAAATCCATTTCATTCATTTGGTTCTATGATCTACCTATCACCAATAAGTGGTTTCCGAGTTACAAATCAACTCAATTCATAATCGGTTTACAATGTCCTGCTTTAATTAATTCATCCATTTTAAAATCATTTTAAATTTAAATTATCGCTAAATCAAATCCATAAAACTTTAGTTAGTTTTGTATTCCCCTTAAGTCAATTTGTTTCTTAATCTCACATTAAATTTTATAACAAATTCCAAATCTATTAAATTTAACCGAGTTTAAATCTAAATCTCAAATCTAATAAATTTCAAATTATTAAATTCTAAAACTTACTTGTTTCTAAATCTCATTTCAATTAAATGTGTCAATCCGTTTTATTCAATTACATAGATTTATTAATTCATAGATTTATTAATCCGTTTCAATTAAATCCATTAATTTATTTCAATTAGATCCATTAATTTATTTCGATTAAATCCATTAATTTATTACAATTAAATCCATTAATTTATTACAATTAAATCCATTAAGTTATTACAATTAAATCCATTAAGTTATTACAATTAAATCCATTAAATTCGTTACCTAAATTCCAAACAAATTGTTAAGTTCATTCTTTAACTTCAAATAGATTTCAATTCCAAAATGATTTTTGTTGACCAATCGGGTTCCTTATTTTTAATTATCTATCCTAGGCCAAAGTTTTTCAATTTGGGTATTTATCATTTCAACCCAATATCATTAAATAAAAAAACAAAGCATAGTAAAGGGAACTTGCAGTGTGATAACTGGGATGGTGTCAAAGTAAGCAAACAATCAATAGCATCCATACATAACAATTCAACAATTGATTTAAATAATCCCAAAATAATCGTATTAATTTACATTCGTTATTTATGCAAATTAATATAATTATTCCTAGAATCTACACTATCATTTCATGCAGATTAAAGATTGTTACATTATGGGTTTTCACTTGGCGTCTATTATCAAATTATTACATCAATCATACATTCAATGGTTCAAAATGTGGTTCACTATTTCTACGTGTCGATTTATTTAACATTAAAAGGGACAAGTTCAACATATATAATCTATTTTAAATTTGTTGACTATCCTATATCAAATTCAATTTCATATTAATCATCACTTATATTAACGACCAAATTCAACATCACATACCAATTTAGTGTCACAACTATTTACCATAAACTAACTTCAAATCATAATTTAACATCAACCATTAACATCTAAATTAATACCAACAACATATATCACTTGATTATCGTAGCATAATAGATTGAGTCGTTAATGAAATATTCACCTTGCGTGGTTAGAGATTTGACGACGAAGCACGAAGACAAATAGATAAGAGGCACTACAAGTACGAAAAAAAGGCGAACACAGACTGCAATCAAACAAACAATTAAATTGACAATTTTGTTCAATATAATATATATTTTTCATATATAATCATACCAAAACAATGAATTAGATCAATTCGTCAAGCTGAGTGGAAGCCTAATTCTCTGAAGCTGTAGCTGGAACAAAAGACAGCAAAACACTGTATGTTAGTAACTAGAAATTTCAAAAGTAACTACTGCTTCAAGATATAGCAGTTTTATATATATATTTCTATATATATACAACGGAATGAAATGGAATACGGTTGCGGCCAAGGCGAGGCACGGCGGTGACGGTGGTAGGGGATGTCGCGGTGGTCGGAGAAGGTGGGTGCAGGCTGGTGGGTGGTCGCGGCTGTGGTGGAGGGTTCGAACTGGGTTTGCCGACTGGCGATGGACGAGCTGAGTGGCTGGGCAGGGGTTCGGAGGCTGCAGGCGGGTGGACCGGGTGCAGGCGCGGTCAGGCAGACTAGCTGGTGGTCTAGGTCAGGCGGACGGCAGGTGGGAGGCGATGGTGGTAGAACTGGTGGAACTGCGAGGTGTGAGGCGGACGGGGTCAGGGCGGTAGAGTGGGTCGAGCGAACTGGGCAGGTGGGCGAGGTCAGGCAGAGGCTGGGTGGCAGGGCGCGGCTGGGTAAGTGGAGGTCGGACTGGGTGGGAGTGGGTGGCAGGCCGGGTTTTGGGTTTCGAGTGGAGACTGGGGTCCGGTGGGCTGACTAGGCAGTGGGTTCGGAGGCGGCAGGAGAGTGGAAGGCGGACTGGGCAGGGGCGGTAGGCTGAAAGGCGGCGTGAGTGCAGGACGGAGGCTGGCAGTAGGGGAGGCGGACTAGGCAGGGGCGGTGGGGGAGGCAGGGCGGTAGCTGGCGACTGGGCTGGTTCGGTAGGGGAGGCAGGGCGGTAGCTGGCGCTGGTGGCGGGCGGACTGGAATCGGCGACTGGGCGGAAGGGGAGGTCGGACTAGGCTGGTGGGTGGCAGGGTGGGGAGGTTGGTTAGTTTCAGTAGGGGAAGTTTCAAAGCAAATATGTATAAACAGAAAATGGAGAAGAAAGAGAGGAGTAGAGAGCAAGTGAATACCAACCAGTAGATTTATGTTTGCAAACGAATGAATAGATGAACGAGCTTGTTTATATAAAATAGTATAGGGATTTCAAAGGCCTCAATTTATTGTCTCGATAACCAAAAGACTGTTGATTTTTCAAGGCAGCTGAATAGTCAAGGCTCCTAGAATTCCAACAGGGTAGATAAATGAGGTACCGGTCTGTACAGCGTAACGGACCAGTTTGTAATCCGTTGAACGATTATAATTTGCAACGCCGAACTCCGATTGACACAAATAAATATACCATTTTGATCAGCGCGACGAGGCGAACCCATCGGTATATAAATATCTGTGGTATGCTTAAATTATAAAATTCGAAATTTTTATTATGGAGAAAATGCAGCAAAAATGCCGAGAAATAAGCTCGACGGAGCTGAAGATGTCCGAATTTTGAAAAACGAAAAATGACGCCTTGGTCAGAAGATGTTTAGAATTTTTCTACGTAAAAATATTCCAGTCCGGAAGATAAAATTTTCTGCGTTTAAAATGAACTGATGTGAAATAAACGCGAACGAAATTTACTGCGGTATTTTCCGACGAAACTTTACCCATATCTATAACCATCTAGGCGCAATTTATAAACAAAGTTTGGACGCTAATTGAAATCGTAGGTAAGTTTCACATTTTATATTAAAATAATGGATTTAAAAAATTTTAAATTGGGTTCTAAATCCAATTTGAGCTTATTACAAAGGTCAACTGATATAAAGCTATGTGAAGCACCAATATCGAATAATACCCTAACAGGTGTAGCATGTAAATGAAAAATACTTCGTAAGGTACCTTGGTCATCACGGGCGGGTGGTGCAGAGGGTGCAGGTGTGGTGATAGCAAATACTCCAGAGGTGGTGCCACGCTTATGCATTGGGCAGTCTTTCCTGAAATGTCCCGGCTGGAGGCAGACATGGCATAAATCTCTCCTAGTCGTAGAAGGAGGTGGGACAGTAGCTCCGGTAGATGGACAGCTATTAGCATAATGGCCCTTCTTATCGCATTTGAAGCAAGTGATATTAGCAAGGTCGATTGGGCTTTTCTGGACGTATCCCAATCCAGTAGTCTTTTGCCAAGCTTTCTTTTATTGATCAAAGTTCATCTTCCTGTTTCCGGGCTGGCTAGAAGAAGGCTGAGTAGGAGTGGCCTTGGCAGTAGATCCCTTAGGCTTCGCCTCATATCTAAGAGCATAGTCAACAAGCTCTGTGAAGGTGCAGTGAGTGTGGCCAGTAAGCAAGTCATAATATTCTAGTCTAGCTCCCAAAATGAATTTCTCGTTCTTCAGAAGTGGTGTATCGATCAAGCCAGGTCCGAATTTGGAGAGTTTGTTGAATTTCCTCTCATACTCAGAAAAAGTCATACTTCCTTGCTTAAGATCCATGAAAGCTCTATAAAGTTGGGTTTTCCCAACAGCTGGCATCCATTGTGCCGAGAAAGTATCCCTAATCAAAAGATAGACTAGATGAACAATCATTCCAAAGATTGATGGATGAATTTAGACTAAGAAATCAAAACAAATTTATACCTAAACTGGGCCCAAGTGATGGTGTTTTCCTCGATACGTGAAGTAACAGATTCCCACCAATCCTGTGCGGCATCTTGAAGTTGCCAAGCAGCAAGCTGACGCTTCTGAGCATCAGTGATCTCCAGACCCGAAAATATCTTCTCTAAGCCTTTAAGCCATTGCTGAGCCTCGATAATGTTCTCGGATCCAGCAAACTTAATACCTCCAAGCTGTGTGTACTCCTTACTAAGAGTGGTGAATTTGACAGGAGCTGGAGCGGCATGTGCAGCCTGAGAAGGACCATTGCCTCTTCCACCCCTATTGTTTCTTCTGGCACTCATCCTGAAATACCAAAGAGATTTTAGAAACCAAGGATAGAATTCATAGAACTCTAAGGAAAGTCCTATCAATGAATCAAAAGAAGTTTGAATTGAAAGGATTGGATTTTGAATCGATTCTCCTCATTCTAGGGTATTACTACCCTATCTTTAATGAGTTTAGATAATCCCAAACTAAGGTTTTTAGGGAAACCGAAGCTCTGATACCAACTATAACAACCCGTATATTTGGACCATTTAAATTGACAATAATCCACACATGTCAACTTAAATAATACAAAACACGAATCATTATGGGATTATGAATACATATATGTAAATGAGAATCAACACAATATCACAGACACAGAATAGTCATAGAATAATGCAGCGGAAAAGTACATCATCATAATAGTAGTTCATGAAGCTACTACAGGAAATACAACAATGTCTCAACATAAAGTGACAAAAGGAAATACAAGATGTTCAATACACAAGTTCATCAAATACTGGAAAGGAAATAAACTGATAAAGATAAATGCTAAGTCTTCAGTATCTTCAACCAACCTTGATCAGCAACTGGATAGCTTCAGACTGACCCGAGCATATACAAAAGAAACACTCGAGTCAGGACTCAAAATCTTATACGGAATAATCAAGTGCAAATGATAAAGTCCATTACTCAAAGATGAATGTAATAAACATCCTTAAGGATCCGGTAAACTATCTATATATACAATAGTGTACGCTAAATAGATAATGTCTAATCAGTAAAACATGATATCAAAATAGTGTTAAGGCGTTACCATAATCCCCCTTAACACATTTTATAATGCCATAGTCTATACACCATCGTAAACCCCACCGTAAACTAGTGGTTATCAGAGGGTACCCCATAGGTATAACATGAAACAAATCGTAGTGGTCGCGAATATGATAATCAGTATGACAAGGTACATGAGGCGATACCAACTAGGATACTAGTAGTTGCCTGATCCGGACTGATGTTGGGCATAGCAGCTACTATCCCAACACCGCGAAACAACACTCCCAAATCAAGGGGTGCACCCAAATCGAATCACATAAGTAATAGATAAGGTATCGAAGAAGTGTGTCCGTTAGAGATGGTGATCCTCAATGGCCCGGCGCGGCTCCTGTTTTAGTCATGTCAGGGGTCATCCAATATCGTTCTCTTTCTTCAGTCAGCGCATTCACCAAACCATCCACTTCGTTCTGGATCAACACTCCGCGTATATTAGTTATTAAAGTGGTTTTCGGTATCGATAGAGAGTATGTCCATATCCGATTCCGGTCTCTTTAATAACAACGCATTAATTACCCGATGGTCATTTAATATTAAAGTTTAAACAAATCAAAGTCCAAAAGTCAAGTTGCAAATTTGACTTTTAAAATTTGACATTTCACAATTCGATTTATTTCAAATATTTTAAAATCAAATTTCCAAATGAAATTTTAGTTCAAACCCTTGAGTTAACAATCATTAAGTATTTTAGTTCAATTTAATAAGATCTAGATTTCACTTATTAAATTTAATTCAAAATCCATGGATTCAATTTAATGGTCAATTTAGTTCAAATCATTAAATCAAATTCTATTACTTTCAATTCTTATTTACATTCATCGTTACATTAAATATAATCATAAATTCGATTAAATCAATTTCATTAACTAAATTCCCTTTTATCAACCTTCATTGATTTATTTACCAAATTCAATTAAATTGCTATTTTAAAGAAATCCATTTCATTCATTTGGTTCTATGATCTACCTATCACCAATAAGTGGTTTCCGAGTTACAAATCAACTCAATTCATAATCGGTTTACAATGTCCTACTTTAATTAATTCATCCATTTTAAAATCATTTTAAATTTAAATTATCGCTAAATCAAATCCATAAATCTTTAGTTAGTTTTGTATTCCCCTTAAGTCAATTTGTTTCTTAATCTCACATTAAATTTTATAACAAATTCCAAATCTATTAAATTTAACCGAGTTTAAATCTAAATCACAAATCTAATAAATTTCAAATTATTAAATTCTAAAACTTACTTGTTTCTAAATCTCATTTCAATTAAATGTGTCAATCCGTTTTATTCAATTACATAGATTTATTAATCCATAGATTTATTAATCCGTTTCAATTAAATCCATTAATTTATTTCAATTAGATCCATTAATTTATTTCAATTAAATCCATTAATTTATTACAATTAAATCTATTAATTTATTACAATTAAATCTATAATTTATTACAATTAAATCCATTAATTTATTACAATTAAATCCATTAATTTATTACAATTAAATCCATTAAGTTATTACAATTAAATCCATTAAGTTATTACAATTAAATCCATTAAATTCGTTACCTAAATTCCAAACAAATTGTTAAGTTCATTCTTTAACTTCAAATAGATTTCAATTCCAAAATGATTTTTGTTGACCAATCGGGTTCCTTATTTTTAATTATCTATCCTAGGCCAAAGTTGTTCAATTTGGGTATTTATCATTTCAACCCAATATCATTAAATAAAAAAAACAAAGCATAGCAAAGGGAACTTGCTGTAACGAGCCGACTTTTTCTCCACAAAAAGTCGTATCATCATGAAGAAAGAAAGGGATAGAAGAAGAAAGAAGAGAAAGAAAGAACAACAACACATCAGAAATCTCACAGCGGAACGAGAAATATATTATATCACATAAGATATTACATAGTATCATATACATCAGAGTACACAACTTATACATCACAATATAGACAGTTATAAACTTCTGTCTATTATACAACACAACTATATCAATACAATACATCATACACAGCGGAAACTCTATATATCTACACGCTGAAGCCTCCTGCTCCACAGCTCCTCCAGTATTCGTCAAGACTAACCTGAATCCCTCGACTACTCAATACAATATTGAGTACCCAAGAGTTTAATAAAACAGAAAATAAACACTTGGGTCAGACATGGGTCTGGTGTGAGTAAACGGTTTAAAGTTGTTTAACTTTGAAAAACCTTTGAAAGAAAAAGTATCTCGTAAGACTTCCCGCACATAAACACGGAAAAGTTTTTACCTTACGATAACCAAAACATTTGATAGGAAATCTGATTATATTATAATAGGTCTAGGGTTTTCAATATAAATAAGAAATAGCTGAAATTGTTACATTATTAAATTCCAGCATACTAGCCACAAAGTGGGTTATACAATCAAAACCGTAGGGTCTCGTAGGAAGAATGGATTTCCATCAATGGCAGGGCTACTGGGGTACCGCCCGTCACAGTACGTGGCCTAGATCACCGTACCGAGGAGTACGCCCGCTCCCCTGCAACACAAAGCCGGAACCATCCCTTACTGGATAATCCCGAACAAGATAACCCCGTAGTTGGCGCGACCAACCACACACTAAGCCGAATGAAAAGAAAAGGGACCTCTAGACAGGGATCTATCTTGCTCTCAGTGGGTGCTACCCACGAAGCCTTGCTGCACCTCCCCTGTTTTAGCCATTCCCGGTTGATGAGGCTTGAGGTTACGATTACCTTTAATCAGAACATATCACTTAGAATGCTCATCGTCCGCCTGACGATGTGCTGAAAGCATTCAATCCATACAAGTTCGTTCCGGGTTCGAACGAAACCGAAGGCATTATCTCGTTACACTCGTTTTGGAATCACCCTCAGAGTTAACGACAATAACCCTTGCACTCTGAATCTTCATCTTCACTTGAGATTCACGATCTATCGTAAATTTGGATCGATGTGGTATTCGGGTCTCCAGACCTGGAATACCGGTATACGGAAACCCGATCCCGGTCTCATCGAAATCCAAAACGTATCTTTTAAGGCCAAGTTGTTTAAAGGTTTAAACATTTAAACTTATTCAGGATGATATAAACAGATAGATAAATCATATTATCACAATTGATAATTCATATCAACATTCATCTCACAAAGCAGCATATATCATATATATATCAGAGATATTCAAATCATCCAATATCAACCAATCACCCAATATCAAACATCCAGTATTAATCAATTATCTAAACAGAATTGATTAACTCTAATTAATTTAATTAACCTTTAATTAAATTAATTACTATCCTTTAATTACTTGGATTATCTTAATCCTGCTTATTATCATTAATTAATTACAAATTAATTAATTAAACATCTTAATGATCTTCCTTATTTAATCTTCCTTGATTAATTTTACTTTAATTACATTCAAGTAATTATCCTTAACCATATTCAATAATTAACATTTAATTACTATCATTAATTACAATAATTAATGAACCTTCATTAATCAATTAACTAGAATTAATTTTATTAATCCTCAATTAATTACAATTAATTAATCATACTTAATTTAATTACTTTTATTAATCAACCTTGATTAATTCATTAAATAATTCTTATTAATTAATTAACCGTTTAATTAATTAAATAATTAATTTTAATCAACCACTTCATTCATTAATCAGTCTTAATTAATCATAATCAGTAATTAACAATTTGTAATTACTTATCTTAATTAATTACTTCTTAATTATTTATATCAACCTTGATTAATTAATCTAATTAATTATTCTTTAATTACTTCATTAAGTAATTATTAATCAATTTTATTAACAAATAATCCTTAATTAATTACTTTATTAATTAATTACTTTTAAATTAATTGCACTTAGTAATTAATCTTAAATTAAACATATTAAATTAATCACATTATTAATTAACCTAAATCCTTTAATTAATTTCTCTTAATTAATTAACTTCAAATCCATTATATTAATTAATCCTTTAATTAATACCACCAAACGATTAACCCTTAATCAATTTATATTTAATTACTTTCATAAAATAATTATCCACTAATTACTTTATTAAATAATTTACCTTTATTTAATTACATCCAGTAATTATTCCTTAATTACTTCATCAAGTAATTACACTTAATTAATTTATAAGTGATTATCTTTAATTAATCACTAATTAATTACTTAGTTAATTATTAAATTAATTATTTAAATTTAATTAAATAATTTCTTAACTATTTATACTTAAAGATCTTAATTAAGAAAACCATTTATCTTAATTAAATTATTATCTATTCTTAAATCATTTTCAATAAATGAATTATCCTTATTAATTTCACATATTAATTTCCTTTAATAAATCAAAATCTTAATTACTTAAGATAAATTCTTGTTATAATTAAACAATTACAACATTTAATTTTTACCTCTAAAATCTTTGAAGCTTTTCAAAGTTATTAATTAACTTTAATACAAAGATCATTTGAAAACCCACTTCCCTAATCTTTGAAACTTATTTATTTAAATTATTTAAACTTATTAAACTTATAATCTTGAAAGCAATTTGGTTTTGTAGGAAAAACTTGTTTACCTTTGTTTTAAAGCTTAGAAACATTTCCTGTTAAATTTTCTTAAAATCTGCTCTCATCAAAACCCGAGTAAAATCCTTAGAATTCTCGAAGTAACTCTCGAGTATTCCCCACTACGTTATCTGCTCCGAGTCGAACTTCAATTCTCACGAGACCTTCCCGAACAAATCATCGTCTTCCCAACCCAATCGAAACAGATGACACGAACGTGCACGTGGTGCACTTGCACCAACGCCGCCGACTACCGATGATCGTCGCGACCATCCTCACTGACCACTCGAACACACTCGATCACGAATCCAAACCCAGATTTCACGAAAACCCAATCAAACAAAATCGAGCAAAAATCTCGATCAACTGGAAACACCATGGCCGGAAAACCTTCACCGTTACGACGCCTCCCACCTCGAGATCAACTATCCACTTCACCGTTGCTTCGACACTTCATCCAGCTTCAATTCCCATAATCGCGAACGATTCCGGTCACGAATACAAATCGCAATTATCACGACAACGAAGCCCAAAAAAACAACAGCTAAAACCCTAGTTGGTTCGAATTCGATCAATTCAGACATTGGAAAAATTCGATTGTATTTTTCCCATCATCTCCAACACTCAAGCTAGCTTCGACCCAGATAATAGCTCCGATCAACACGCCGATCATCGGCAATCAACAAAGATACCCAAAACGTACCTTTCGAAAATTCTCCTGAATTAACAATTTAAAAATTATGATATGTATATTAAAATTCACCATTTTCAATCATGATTTCATTCATGTAATTCAAATTAGAATTTAAAGAAGTTGATTTTTAACAAAATTCTTAGTTTCACTGTTAATCCTTTACTTTAAAATTTTCTGTTGTTTTTAAAATCATGAAACTATTTTTATGATCAACAATACACTGCTATAATCACTTTGTATTCAAGGATCCAAGCTTAAATTTGCATGAATACAGAGATATGAAATTTTCTTTAGAAAATTAAACTCTGTAAGTAAAAACAGAGAAAATGTATATATTCAGGAAGCTTATATATACACATACAATTCATATTTCAACATGCATTCACAACCAACATTCATATAAAGTAATATATCATCACAATAAAATCAATCACATACATCAAAGTTTAAATCATAGATTTTTAAAACTATTTTTAAAAATGTTTACTCACCAATTTTCAAAAAGAACAGAGAGCAGAGGCATTTTCTTATTTCCTGGAATTGCACTTTGATCTGGAAAAAGCTTTTGATTTTCTTTGTTATTGAAATCCCTTGCATGCTTGATTTGTTGAAGTTGAATAAAATGCTTGCAGATTTAAATTCCAGGCTTGATTTTGCTTTTGGTTTCAGTTTTCAGGTTTGTAATAGTTTTTGGTTTCAGCTTGATTCAGTTGAATTGAATCTGCTTTTCCAGTTTTGATTTTCTTTTGAATTTAGAAAAGATGGAGAGAAAAAGAAGATGGAGGAAGAAAAGATTCGAACTGAGAAAATGAATACAGGTTTCTCTAACATATGTTATTCTGTATCATTATATTAATTTAATTCAAATTTAAAGAAAATAAAATCTTGCCACTTGAAATTTTTATTGCATTACAAATGTCCAATTTGTTTTATATGTTTACAAGTGTTAAAACAATGCATAATTATGTTTAAACCCTTATTATAAAAGTAATTATATTTTCTTATTTATGTAAATATGACTTTGTACAAATTTATGTTTTATTTATTTGTTTACAAACTATTTTAAGTTTAAGAGACAGAAAAAAAAAAGTTTATTTAAAACCATATATACACACTTATAACCATTTTAGTCTTATACTTATTAAAAAGAAAACAAGATAAAATAAATCTTTTATTAAATCTTATTTAAACTATCGCATTTTAAAAATAAATAATATCTTATATTTGAAAACAATTGAATTAATCTAAACTTAACCTTTGAAAAATATTAATTTTAAAACAAAGCTTTAAATCACAATTCATACATATATAAATTATCAATAGATTAAAATAAATTTCAAACAATATCAAATTATAACATATACATACATATATATTACAATTTGAAAATACAATCTTTTATTTAAACAAAAGATTCTCTATTCACAATATATATATCACTATATACATTATAAATAGAATCTATTTTTATTAGCTTTGAAAATAAATCTTACCAATATTGCCAGATTATAATTTATTTACCTTTAAAAGATTAAATTACTAATTTAAATTAAAATTATAAAGGAAAATTATCAATTCAATTAAATTATTAATACTGTTAAATTTATATTGCCCAAAATCCCGGGATATCACATTCCTCCCCCCTTAAAATAATTTTGTCCCCGAAATTAAAAGCAAAAATAATTTAATAATCCAGCAAAGATTTTAATCTCAAACAGCAACCATACATATCAATCATATTCTAACAATCATAGCAAACAATTTAATCAAACAAATTTAACTATCCAGACAAATTCTGGATAGAATTTCCTCGAGTTTTTTCCCAAGTATATATATATACCGGGATACTCGTTCTACAGAATCTTAACTAACTATCTACAATAATTTAGAACTCCTTCCCATCTAGATTACAAATCTGAACAATATATCAGACTAAACTCAAAACCATCTCAACTTCCATATCCATCTGAACTGCTGATCCCACAACCAGATGAATCACACACGTATTCCCTCAAAGATTCGTGAAATACAATGAATTCCAGTTATTCGAACTGGCAACTCAATCCTGTAGATCAAAGAACTAATCCTTTAGAGAACACAGAAAATCCAAAATACTTTTGGAGCTAACTTTCCAGACTTACCAAATCTTATAGCTCTTTAATCGGAGAAAAACTTAAACAATTTCCAATTTCCAACTCCGAATTCCAAACTCTGACTCATATCTGCATAGCTCACCAGACGATCCTGAGCTACCTCATCTCCTCCCGATCAGCTCAACCTTCGCTGATGCTTCTTGAAACAAATATGAACCAAGCACAAAATGATCTTCAAATCTGCTGAAATCCACAAATTCTACTCCACAAGAAATAGAAGACTGAACTTCCTTCTTCTAGATTCCAGAAAATTCTATACACACTTAGAAATTCACATAAACTTCTTGTAGAAATCTGAGGTTACTTCCTTTCTTGCACAGCTACTACCTTTGCTTTCGCTGCACAACTCTGATTTGAAATAGATGAGAATGTCGATGAACTCGAGCACAAACTAGATCCACAAACAAGCGGAAACATTGGTTATCTTAAAGACATAACCAACTTCTCAAAGAATAGACGAGTCCTCGGTCAAGGGTACTGTCTTCAGCTACCCTTGGCTAGAGGAAACTCGAAACTAGAAGCAGAAGAGAAAACACAGATACTCCATAAAATTCTAAGATACTTCACCAAATCCTTCTCTAGGAACCAAATCGATATAAACTAAATCTTTGACCTCTTCGATAACTTTTACTTCCTCTTGAGATGTCTCAATTTCATACAAAAGATTACTCAAGATGAACTCTAAAAATAATCGCAATTCACTTTTACGATCCTACCTAGTTCGGATTCCAAAGAAACTGTTCTCTCTTTACTAATTAAAACAGCCTTAAACTTTTCCAAACAAGGTTAACCCTTCAAGAAAACATTCACCATCTTCCCGGACTGCTGATAGAAGAATCACAAAGATTCCGGTACCATCGAAGAAACGGCCACACTGCTGCTTCCAAACTCTATCTCTAGGATATTGCTAGGCCAGAAAATCTTCTTGTCGGCACACGATCACTTTCGAGCTGAACTACTACCACAACTAACCAAAAACTTCTAATCCATAGGCTCCTCGAACTCCAAAAAGAATATCTCCTTCGGGAACATCCATAGATACTTCGTCTCATCACACAGCTGCCAAGATACCATCACTTGCTTCTGCTTATACAACAGATCCAAATTCTAGAAAATCGGCTCACCCTAGCACAACCAATCTTACACTCCAATAATGGACTCCGAATCTTGAAAAAGATTTCCTTCAGAGATCCGCGAAATCTTTACACCACAACAAAGTTTACTCGAGACGGTATTTGGTCTACAGTCTCGTCAGATATACTTCCAATCTCAACACTCAAATTCCAACCATTGATAGTCGTGTTACACACACTACCCCCTTATCTACCTTTATAACTTATATTGGAAAACCCGAACAGGTAACCCAACAAATAGGTAGAAATACATAAATATATATATTTAAAATGATACTTTTTATATAGAAATTATTTCTGGGTAGAATTATTTCATCTACCTCTTTAAAACAATATTGTGTCCGTTGGCCTGGTTCAAGTGTTTAGAGATCCCTATCAATAACGTTAGCTACTCGTATTGACCAGAATCCATATACCACTCAACCGATCAATTAACACAATATAAAACCATTTTTATATAACTAACAATTACGCGCTCTCAAGATAGACACCACTTCAGAGCCTAGGTATTCACTCAACCTACTGCTCTGATACCACTGTAACGACCCAACTTTTCAACCGTCGGTAGCGGCGACCGGTAGGCTTTGCAACCATCCCAGACCCACCGTGGCACACAGTGATACCTCGAATTTGCTTTTACGGCCAGCCTCTCGACTCGCAACCAACCCTCACAAGGCCTTTACCTCTCAGGGACATGTAGGGGTAAGAGTCTCCCGTTCGCCACCAAACCGCGAAGCGAGAACCCCCTATCATGCTGTAATGTAGCAAATCCGATCCCGGTCTCATCGAAATCCAAAACGTATCTTTTAAGGCCAAGTTGTTTAAAGGTTTAAACATTTAAACTTATTCAGGATGATATAAACAGATAGATAAATCATATTATCACAATTGATAATTCATATCAACATTCATCTCACAAAGCAGCATATATCATATATATATCAGAGATATTCAAATCATCCAATATCAACCAATCACCCAATATCAAACATCCAGTATTAATCAATTATCTAAACAGAATTGATTAACTCTAATTAATTTAATTAACCTTTAATTAAATTAATTACTATCCTTTAATTACTTGGATTATCTTAATCCTGCTTATTATCATTAATTAATTACAAATTAATTAATTAAACATCTTAATGATCTTCCTTATTTAATCTTCCTTGATTAATTTTACTTTAATTACATTCAAGTAATTATCCTTAACCATATTCAGTAATTAACATTTAATTACTATCATTAATTACAATAATTAATGAACCTTCATTAATCAATTAACTAGAATTAATTTTATTAATCCTCAATTAATTACAATTAATTAATCATACTTAATTTAATTACTTTTATTAATCAACCTTGATTAATTCATTAAATAATTCTTATTAATTAATTAACCTTTTAATTAATTAAATAATTAATTTTAATCTACCACTTCATTCATTAATCAGTCTTAATTAATCATAATCAGTAATTAACAATTTGTAATTACTTATCTTAATTAATTACTTCTTAATTATTTATATCAACCTTGATTAATTAATCTAATTAATTATTCTTTAATTACTTCATTAAGTAATTATTAATCAATTTTATTAACAAATAATCCTTAATTAATTACTTTATTAATTAATTACTTTTAAATTAATTGCACTTAGTAATTAATCTTAAATTAAACATATTAAATTAATCACATTATTAATTAACCTAAATCCTTTAATTAATTTCTCTTAATTAATTAACTTCAAATCCATTATATTAATTAATCCTTTAATTAATACCACCAAACGATTAGCCCTTAATCAATTTATATTTAATTACTTTCATAAAATAATTATCCTCTAATTACTTTATTAAATAATTTACCTTTATTTAATTACATCCAGTAATTATTCCTTAATTACTTCATCAAGTAATTACACTTAATTAATTTATAAGTGATTATCTTTAATTAATCACTAATTAATTACTTAGTTAATTATTAAATTAATTATTTAAATTTAATTAAATAATTTCTTAACTATTTATACTTAAAGATCTTAATTAAGAAAACCATTTATCTTAATTAAATTATTATCTATTCTTAAATCATTTTCAATAAATGAATTATCCTTATTAATTTCACATATTAATTTCCTTTAATAAATCAAAATCTTAATTACTTAAGATAAATTCTTGTTATAATTAAACAATTACAACATTTAATTTTTACCTCTAAAATCTTTGAAGCTTTTCAAAGTTATTAATTAACTTTAATACAAAGATCATTTGAAAACCCACTTCCCTAATCTTTGAAACTTATTTATTTAAATTATTTAAACTTATTAAACTTATAATCTTGAAAGCAATTTGGTTTTGTAGGAAAAACTTGTTTACCTTTGTTTTAAAGCTTAGAAACATTTCCTGTTAAATTTTCTTAAAATCTGCTCTCATCAAAACCCGAGTAAAATCCTTAGAATTCTCGAAGTAACTCTCGAGTATTCCCCACTACGTTATCTGCTCCGAGTCGAACTTCAATTCTCACGAGACCTTCCCGAACAAATCATCGTCTTCCCAACCCAATCGAAACAGATGACACGAACGTGCACGTGGTGCACTTGCACCAACGCCGCCGACTACCGATGATCGTCGCGACCATCCTCACTGACCACTCGAACACACTCGATCACGAATCCAAACCCAGATTTCACGAAAACCCAATCAAACAAAATCGAGCAAAAATCTCGATCAACTGGAAACACCATGGCCGGAAAACCTTCACCGTTACGACGCCTCCCACCTCGAGATCAACTATCCACTTCACCGTTGCTTCGACACTTCATCCAGCTTCAATTCCCATAATCGCGAACGATTCCGGTCACGAATACAAATCGCAATTATCATGACAACGAAGCCCAAAAAAACAACAGCTAAAACCCTAGTTGGTTCGAATTCGATCAATTCAGACATTGGAAAAATTCGATTGTATTTTTCCCATCATCTCCAACACTCAAGCTAGCTTCGACCCAGATAATAGCTCCGATCAACACGCCGATCATCGGCAATCAACAAAGATACCCAAAACGTACCTTTCGAAAATTCTCATGAATTAACAATTTAAAATTTATGATATGTATATTAAAATTCACCATTTTCAATCATGATTTCATTCATGTAATTCAAATTAGAATTTAAAGAAGTTGATTTTTAACAAAATTCTTAGTTTCACTGTTAATCCTTTACTTTAAAATTTTCTGTTGTTTTTAAAATCATGAAACTATTTTTATGATCAACAATACACTGCTATAATCACTTTGTATTCAAGGATCCAAGCTTAAATTTGCATGAATACAGAGATATGAAATTTTCTTTAGAAAATTAAACTCTGTAAGTAAAAACAGAGAAAATGTATATATTCAGGAAGCTTATATATACACATACAAATCATATTTCAACATGCATTCACAACCAACATTCATATAAAGTAATATATCATCACAATAAAATCAATCACATACATCAAAATTTAAATCATAGATTTTTAAAACTGTTTTTAAAAATGTTTACTCACCAATTTTCAAAAAGAACAGAGAGCAGAGGCATTTTCTTATTTCCTGGAATTGCACTTTGATCTGGAAAAAGCTTTTGATTTTCTTTGTTATTGAAATCCCTTGCATGCTTGATTTGTTGAAGTTGAATAAAATGCTTGCAGATTTAAATTCCAGGCTTGATTTTGGTTTCAGTTTTCAAGTTTGTAATAGTTTTTGGTTTCAGCTTGATTCAGTTGAATTGAATCTGCTTTTCCAGTTTTGATTTACTTTTGAATTTAGAAAAGATGGAGAGAAAAAGAAGATGGAGGAAGAAAAGATTCGAACTGAGAAAATGAATACAGGTTTCTCTAACATATGTTATTCTGTATCATTATATTAATTTAATTCAAATTTAAAGAAAATAAAATCTTGCCACTTGTAATTTTTATTGCATTACAAATGTCCAATTTGTTTTATATGTTTACAAGTGTTAAAACAATGCATAATTATGTTTAAACCCTTATTATAAAAGTAATTATATTTTCTTATTTATGTAAATATGACTTTGTACAAATTTATGTTTTATTTATTTGTTTACAAACTATTTTAAGTTTAAGAGACAGAAAAAAAAAAGTTTATTTAAAACCATATATACACACTTATAACCATTTTAGTCTTATACTTATTAAAAAGAAAACAAGATAAAATAAATCTTTTATTAAATCTTATTTAAACTATCGCATTTTAAAAATAAATAATATCTTATATTTGAAAACAATTGAATTAATCTAAACTTAACCTTTGAAAAATATTAATTTTAAAACAAAGCTTCAAATCACAATTCATACATATATAAATTATCAATAGATTAAAATAAATTTCAAACAATATCAAATTATAACATATACATACATATATATTACAATTTGAAAATACAATCTTTTATTTAAACAAAAGATTCTCTATTCACAATATATATATCACTATATACATTATAAATAGAATCTATTTTTATTAGCTTTGAAAATAAATCTTACCAATATTGCCAGATTATAATTTATTTACCTTTAAAAGATTAAATTACTAATTTAAATTAAAATTATAAAGGAAAATTATCAATTCAATTAAATTATTAATATTGTTAAATTTATATTGCCCAAAATCCCGGGATATCACACTTGCAGTGTGATAACTGGGATGGTGTCAAAGTAAACAAACAATCAATAGCATCCATACATAACAATTCAACAATTGATTTAAATAATGCTGAAATAATCATATTAATTTACATTTGTTATTTATGCAAATTAATATAATTATTCCTAGAATCTACACTATCATTTCATGCAGATTAAAGATTGTTACATTATGGGTTTTCACTTAGCGTCTATTATCAAATTATTACATCAATCATACATTCAATGGTTCAAAATGTGGTTAACACTATTTCTACGTGTCGATTTATTTAACATTAAAAGGGACAAGTTCAACATATATAATCTATTTTAAATTTGTTGACTATCCTATATCAAATTCAATTTCATATTAATCATCACTTATATTAACGACCAAATTCAACATCACATACCAATTTAGTGTCACAACTATTTACCATAAACTAACTTCAAATCACAATTTAACATCAACCATTAACATCCAAATTAATACCAACAACATCTATCACTTGATTATCGTAGCATAATAGATTGAGTCGTGAATGAAATATTCACCTTGCGTGGTTAGAGATTTGACGACGAAGCACGAAGACGAATAGATAAGAGGCACTACAAGTACGACAAAAAGGCGAACACAGACTGCAATCAAACAAACAATTAAATTGACAATTTTGTTCAATATAATATATATTTTTCATATATAATCATACCAAAATAAAGAACTAGATCGATTCATCAAGCTGAGTGGAAGCCTAATTTTCTGAAGCTGTAGCTGGAACAAAACACAGCAAAACACTGTATGTTAGTAACCAGAAATTTCAAAAGTAACTACTGCTTCAAGATATAGTAGTTTCATATATATATTTCTATATATATACAATGGAATGAAACGGAATACGGTTGCGGCCAAGGCGAGGCACGGCAGTGACGGTGGCAGGGGATGTCGCGGTGGTCAGAGAAGGCGGGTGCAGGCTGGTGGGTGGTCGCGGCTGTGGTGGCGGGTTCGGACTGGGTTTGCCGACTGGCGGCGGACGAGGTGAGTGGCTGGGCAGGGGTTCGGAGGCTGCAGGCGGGTGGACCGGGTGCAGGCGCGGGCAGGCGGACTGGCTGGTGGTCTAGGTCAGGCGGACGGCAGGTGGGAGGCGGTGGTGGCAGGACTGGCGGAACTGGGAGGTGTGAGGCGGACGGGGTCAGGGCCTGGCAGGGCGGTAGAGTGGGTCGGGCGAATTGGCCAGGTGGGCGAGGTCAGGTGGAGGCTGGGTGGCAGGGCACGGCTGGGTAAGTGGAGGTCGGACTGGGTGGGAGTGGGTGGCAGGCTGGGTTTTGGGTTTCGGGTGGAGACTGGGGTCTGGTGGGCTGACTGGGCAGTGGGTTCAGAGGCGGCAGGCGAGTGGAAGGCGGACTGGGCAGGGGCGGTAGGCTGAAAGCCGGCGTGGAGTGCAGGGCGGAGGCTGGCAGTAGGGGAGGCGGACTGGGCAGGGGTGGTAGGGGAGGCAGGGCGGTAGCTGGCGACTGGGCTGGTTCGGTAGGGGAGGCAGGGCGGTAGCTGGCGCTGGTGGCGGGCGGACTGGAATCGGCGGACTGGGCGGAAGGGGAGGTCGGACTAGGCTGGTGGGTGGCAGGGTGGGGAGGTTGGTTAGTTTCAATAGGGGAAGTCTCAAAGCAAATATGTATAAATAGAAAATGGAGAAGAAAGAGAGGAGCAGAGAGCAAGTGAATACCAACCAGTAGATTTAAGTTTGCAAACGAATGAATAGATGAACGAGCTTGTTTATATAAAATAGTATAGAGATTTCAAAGGCCTCAATTTATTGTCTCGGTAACCAAAAGACTGTTGAGTTTTCAAGGCAGCTGAATAGTCAAGGCTCCTAGAATTCCAACAGGGTAGATAAATGAGGTACCGGTCTGTACAGCGTAACGGACCAGTTTGTAATCCGTTGAACGATTATAATTTGCAACGCCGAACTCCGATTGACACAAATAAATATACCATTTTGATCAGCGCGATGAGGCAAACCCATCAGTATATAAATATCAGTGGTATGCTTAAATTATAAAATTCGAAATTTTTATTATGGAGAAAATGCAGCAAAAATGCCGAGAAATAAGCTCGACGGAGCTGAAGATGTCCGAATTTTGAAAAACGAAAAATGACGCCTTGGTCAGAAGATGTTTAGAATTTTTCTACGTAAAAATATTCCGGTTCGGAAGATAAAATTTTCCACGTTTAAAATGAACTGATGTGAAATAAACGCGAACGAAATTTGCTGCGGTATTTTCCGACGAAACTTTACCCATATCTATAACCATCTAGGCGCAATTTATAAACAAAGTTTGGACGCTAATTGAAATCGTAGGTAAGTTTCACATTTTATATTAAAATATTGGATTTAAAAAAATTTAAATTGGGCCTAAATCCAGGGTCGTTACAGTATACTTTGTTTTCAATTGTATAAAAAGAGTGAATTCTTTCCTTTTTACTATCAAGGTTAAGAGTTTTGTAATGAAAAATGATGGTGGTAGTTCTATTTGGAGTTTATCTACTCTTCCTAGTTATTCACCTTCTAGTGGTTCTTTGTGTTCCGATGTTATTTTCCATAGTAAAAGTTATTTGAAGGATATATTGAAGAGAGGTTTGAAATTTATTTTTGAATTTGTTGATTTTTGTTTTGGAGGAGCTAATGATTTTAGAGAATTTTTGATGGCACGCCAACTACAAAAGGATATAAATTAGTGTTTTTGAATAATTGTGCAATGAAAGTTGCTGCTATTTGTTCTTATTTTAAGGCTGGTTGTCCTTTTAAAGTGCATAGTTCCTGTGATTTAGAACAACTAAATAGGTTTTACACTAGACATATGGTTAGTAATCATTCTAGTGGGGCTGGTCTTAGAAATGTGAATAGTCCACATCTTTTTGGTGCATTTGTTAAATCGTTGATCATTGATGAGATTTATGATTGTCCTAGTAAGAAGCCTAAAGATAAAATATATGATTTTAGAAGAGAATACAATCTTACTTTGTTATACTCTTTCGCTTGTTCAGAAAACAACTTGCTTTGATGAAATTGCATGGTAATGGTGCTATGTCCTACAATGATTTGAGTTGGTATTTGGAAGCATTGAAGAAACATAATCCAGGTAGTTATGTCAAGATGAATGTTCATCCTTATAGTAATCAATTTGAGTGGGTTTTTGTTGGTTTTGGTGCTTGTATACTTGGCTTCAAGCATTGTCAAGCTATTAATTTTGTAGATGCTACTCATTTAAGGAGACGTCCAGATGTTTCGAAGGGTGCTACCGTGAAAAATGTTGATCAAGATTAGTTTTTATTTTTGTTTGTTTGTGAGTTATGTGGTGATGTTGTGTGATTATTACAAAAACTAACTAGTATTAGATTTTCAGGTATTGCTAGTGCCATTTTATTTTAGTATCAGTTTTTCTTAGTATTAGTTATTGTGCAAAAAGTGATATTTTGTAGTATTGCATTTGTGGTATTGATGTGTATTAGATTATTGCTTAATATTAGTTTTTAGGTGTCGAAAATTAAACATGTTTTATTGTATAGTATTAGAATGTAGTTATCAGTTTTTAGGTATCAGTTTTCAAGTAGCAGTTTTTTAGGTATCAATTTTAAGTTGATGGTTGATTAAATTTTGTTTTAATGTTTTTTCTTAACTTGCATGTTTATTCCTTTAACTATGGGTATTGTTTCTCTAGAAAATAAAGATAGTTGGAAATGGTTTTTGAATCATTTAAAACAAATGCTTCAAGAAGATCATGACTTGATTTTTATGTCCGATTGCCATCAAGGGTTAGTTTCAGGTCTTTGTGAAGTTTTCCCTTTATCCTTTCATAACTACTACTAACTGCATATGGAACAGAATCTTCTTTTTGTTTTAAAGGCAAAGAATGCGAATTTTCTATTGTTGATTTGTCAAAAATGTGTTCTTGAGCTTCTAATTTGTATGAATTTTAAAGAAGCACGTTCTAATTTTATGAAATAAGTGGTATTGCTACTGTGAATTTTTTGAAGGATAAGTCTTATGATTAGTGGGCCGATTTGTTTTTTGTGGGGAAACGTAACAATGAATATAGTTCAAATGTTGCAGAAAGTTTTAATAGTTTGATTTTGGTAAATGAGCATTGCCTATTATTGAATGTTTAGATGGTAATCACGTTAAAGTTATGGAACAAATGGGTAGAAGGATAAAGGAGTGTCATTTGTGAAATACTACTCTTTGCTCTTCTATTGAGTTTCGTTTAAGTGAATCGATAGAAGAAGGATTTGGATTGGATATGTACAAGCATTCGGAGTTTGTTTTTAAAGTGAAATCACCAAACTCTCATCGCGTTGATCTTAAAGAACGGATTTGTAGTTATAATCAATGGAAAGTTACAAGATTTCCATGTGCTCATGCCACTAAGTGCATGAACAAGTCAAAATTGTAAGTTTATGATTTTGTTAAGTATTATTTCACCGTGAATGTTTATTGTTCTTCTTATGCTAATGATATTAATCATATTCCTAATTTTGATAAGTCTATTGTTGATGCAAGTGTTAAAGATGTTATTAAGCATCCAAGGAGAAACAAGGTGCTGGTAGACCTTCTATAAAACGAAAAGGAGGATTTGTATATTTTCAAAATAAACAAAATAGATGCGATGTATGCAAGCAATATGGTTACAATAAGCGTAATTGTTAAGCTTCGAAGAAGATATGATTTGATTTTCATTTTTTTATGAATTTGTTGAGAGTTATACTAGTTGTATGTCTTTTTTGTAATTTTATGTAATTGAACTTGGTTATATAAGTATATTGGTTTAGCATATACTAAATTTGACATTGATTTATTCTTTGTAGTTGACTTTTGTCATATAGTATCAATTTTAGTTGATTGTTATGTGTATTGGAATATATAGGTGGCATGGTAAGTGGTGTGTTTTTAAATTTTTATGGTGTTTAGTTTATTCATTATTATTTGTTTTTGGTTATCAATTTTTGGTACTATTAGTGTCAGTTTCAGGCATATAAAAATGTGGTATCGGTTTTTGTATGCTATTAGTATCAATACCAGGTATAACAAATTACGGTGTCGGTTTTTGTATGCTTTTAATGTCCATTTCAGGTATAAACAATTATGGTATCGTTTTTTTTGCATGCTATTAGTATCGTTTTTACATGGTAATTTTATTTTCATACTAGTTTTGAAGTGACTGTAATTATTTGTTTGCTAAGTTGTCAAGTATAGAACTATGAGAGGAAAGCTTAAATGTCAATATATAATGTACACTATGTTATGTAAACAGTTGGCAACTCGATATATGATGTAGAAGTGTAAAAGTGTTGTTTGGCATAGTGCTATTGTCAAATTTTTTTAAACAACTACTGGGTATCAGTTTTGCATGTATACAGGTATCAGTTTTGTTACAAATAATAGTCAAAATAATTTATAAAATGACCAAGCATGAATTCCAATTTAATAACTACTAGGTATGAGTTTGCATTATTTTGATATCACTTATGTCATACATGACAATGTACTAAGTAATTAAATTTACAGAGCATCATATTGTATCAAACTGCTTCTGTGTATCATTTTTGCATATATATAGGTACCAGTTTTGTTATAAATAGCATTTAAAATAATTTATAAAATAACCAAGTATGAATTCCAATCAAATATGTACTAGTATGAGTTTTTCACTATTTTTATATAACTTTGTCATACATGACAGTGAAGTAAATAATTAAATTTATAGAGCGTCATATTATATCAAATAGCTACTAGGTATGATTATTGCATATATATGTATATTAGTTTTATTGTAAATAACATTCAAAATAATCTATAAAATAATTCACTACGCCAAAACAGAGGATTCCCAACGAGTATAAGCGTTGCCAAGAATTTCAATAACACATATATGTGTCGCTATAGGGGCATGGGCATTTACTTGTAATGTTTATAAGCGTTGGGTAAAAATATCTCCCAAGCTTATAAGCATTGGCGAAAAATATCTCCCAATACTTATAAGCATTGGGAGATGTTTTTCCCTAATGCTTATAAGGGTTGGAAGATGTTTTTCCCCAACGCTTATACACGTTGGAAGTTTTTCTCCAATGCTTATAAACATTAGGGAAAAATATCTCCCAACGCTTATAAGTGTTACAAATATATGCAAACAAATAACCGCTTATCGGTAATGTGAATGTTGAAAGATATAATGTAGATTATATTTAATATGAAATATTATCTTAATTTAACAAATTAATTATAACCCAATCAATATAAATAAATATTCATAATCACGGTAATAAAATAGAGCATCAATTAACAAAAGAGAAGTTCAATACATAGTTAAGTTTACCAATACATAGTTTGCCAATTCCACACTAATATCAATTGCAATAACAAATGATAAGACAATAATTGAGGCAATAATTTTTCTTTACTTTTTTCATAGAAGAAGTAGAACTAACTGTTCGACAATAATTTTTCTTTCTATCGAAACCAAAAACTTCCGCAATTGGATAATTTTCAAGATCTTCTACTTCACCATCACCACTAGAACTACCATCCAATTTCCTCTTTTCTTCTACTTCTTCTACAAGTGCCTACATGCATTCAATACAATATTAAATTGAAATTTATACTAAAAAGAATGAAAAATAGTAATCAAAGTGATAACACATGATTTAACAATAAAAAGACATTAAATAAAACAAGCAAATTGCATGCTAGCCTCAGTTTAAAGTTGAGGCAACTGAGCCTCCGTTTTAAACTGAAGCTCGACAACCAGTTTAAAACTGAGGCCGGGATGGCCTCGGTTTTAAATCGAGGCGGTTGGTGGGAACATGGACATAAAAGATTAAATGAATAACCAAGCGATCATGAATGGATTTGGTATTTGTATAGTAAGAGGGAACGTGGAGAATTAGGTTGTCACTGACTAATAGTTGCAACCTAACCATGTGACAATCTTAATTAGTTTACTATTTGGGACAACTCATCCATCATTGTTTTCTAGTAACAACTGCTCAACTACTTCCTTTATATCACTAATGAATAACTGTACTTAAATCCCAGAGTATCTTATTTTCTTATGTTACCTATAACTGATCCAAAACTTATTATTTTTTTCTTAATTTATATAATAATTTCCAAAGATGTAAGATGATTATGCAAACACATGCTGAATGGATTTATGGTACTATATGTATGTATTTCTTTACTACATATTAACATATTTTATTATCATTTTTCAGTAATAAAACAATAAGTTTATAAATAAGATTAAAATAGCCAGCCCCTTCTACAACACTAATTAAATTAGTGTTTATAAACAGGAAGACGGAAGAATCGCAAAACACTAGAGATGACTATTTGTACATACAGTGCTGTATAGTACATAAAAATATCAATCGATTAAATTGTTCTTTTATTTCTACATTTTGTCTGTTTGATATGTTTTAATATGTTCACATTTTCTTAGAAACCCAAAATAACAATTAATTCAAACATATTTAAAAATGTGCTATGATAAAAGTCCCACATACATTTTTGTGGGATCCATATGGCTGGTGTATAAACTAGTTAAAAATCTATACAAAAATATATTTAATAAATTGAACTCTACATAAAAATTTAATAAATAATTCACAATTTTATTCTTCTAAACTTAGTCTTTACCTGGAAACATAAATAATGCTGATTATATTTGTTTTGTTTTGTTTTGTGTTAGTTTTCAAAAAAAAAAGGATTGTTCACTCATTTTACTTGTTGTTCTTATTTCAGTTCATTCTCATTGCATTGTGTACTTATTTTATTTTAAAAAAAACTCATATTGCATTTCTGTTTTTTTGTGCATTTTGTGTTTCCGTTGTATCAATTTTGATTTACTGTGCACCTATGCATTTGGTTTATCTCAGCTTTGTGATTGAATTGCAGTTAATATAAAAAAAGAGCTTAACATTGCACTGTTTCTCCATTTGCAAAACAATATGTTCAATGTTGCACTTTGTTGTTTTCTGTGACAATTAAAAAACTTCATAAACATTTTTCATTTGAGGTGTACATTTTGTATTCATTGTCTTTGTTTCAATCTTTGTTTTCAGTTGCATTTACAGTGCATTTTAACAGCCTCGCTCCAACCTTCCAACCCCAACCATCAGCAACCTCTCTTCACAACCTCCTCAAACAGCTTTCACAAGCTACAACCATTCACAAAAGCCAATTTTCACACTCAAACAACTTCGCACATCACCTGAACATGACCCCTGCCACCAACCATAAACCGAGGCCTCGATTTTAACTGAGGCCGCATGGCTTCAGTTTAAACCAAGGCCGATCGGCATCAGGTTAAAAACTAAGGCCATCGGCCTCAGCTTTAAACTTAGGCCATCGACCTTAGTTTAAACTAAGGCAGCATGTCCTCAATTTAAACTGAGGCCTCTGCCTCGATTTAAACTGAGTCTGCATGGCCTCTGGTGTAAACTGAGGCCATGGGCCTCAGGTTAAAAACTAAAATATGTTTAAATGACCAGTAAATTAAGTATACTATGATTGTTATTGTCAAAGAAGTGTTTGGCAATAACGTAGAGATTTTTTTGACTTAACAGAGAAGTGTTTGCATGCAGACGTAGATATGCATTACTGGAGGTAGCAATGAGTACATTGTACACAAACCGGAAATTGTGTTGTAATCTGGGATTGGTATAAAAAATTGAACTATGTTATTATTGGTATGTATTAACTGAGTGAGCATTAAAACACCATGACCACTAATAATGTAAGTGTGTACAAAATAAATACAAACTGGTTGTTACAGGAGAATCAAGATGGTTGGCTTCTTACATATAATCTTATACAACCACACAAATATCCCATACAGCAATAGAAGTTCAAATCTTTGACAAATAAAATGAATATTGTTTTTTTGGTTTGAAAACAAACAATAGAAAAAAAGGTACTCATACACATAAATATTTCATGAACACTGTGGTTAATGAGTGTAACGACCCTGGTTTGGAGATTACCATAATTATTAAATTATAATGAGAATTATAATTTAATAATGGAGAAAATAATTTAATAAGGAGAAAATGATGTGAAATATTGTTTAATTGAAATAAACAATATTGTATGAATAAATCTTGGGTGAATGTAATAAAATGAGATTTATTTCAATTTTAATGGTTGAAATAAATTTAAGATGGAGGAAAATAAAGTTAACTACTTTATTTGAGAATTTGGGTGGATAAATATCAATTGTTGGTATTTATTATGGTTAATAAAAGGATATTGGTGATGTATACCAATAATCATCTTTTATTGTTTAATAATAAAAATAAAAGAAGAAATAATTGTGAATGTGCCTAAACATGATGAACATGTATGTGAAATAAAGTATTTATTTTATTTCATGAATTCGAATGTAGTTAGTGGCTACATTTGATTAAATTGAATAATTTGAACAATATTGTGTTTGTTGCCAATATTGTCATTTTATTTAATTAAATATATATGAGAATGAGTAATAAAATAATTAATCATGATAAATATGATTAACATTGTGAGAAATAATTTAATAATGTCTAAACATGTATTTGTTTTGTTTTGGGTGCATAACATCCTTTTATTTAACCAATTGTATTAAATTTGCAATTTATTTTGCAATTATGGGAAAATTGGTTAAATTGAGTAATAAATGGAAATTAAATAACAAAATTGTTGAAACTTATGTTTTGATAATTTTATTAAAAACTAGATGACATAACGAATCCAACGCATCCAAAATCATTAAAAACGGATTAAAAATGTAGAAGTTATGAAGATTTAAACATTGTATAAGTGTAAATAAACTTAAACAATTTTTTTCTAGCTAAGTAAAATTAATATGGGTCATTGGGTTAAGCCCAAACCCAATATCCACTAGTGAAACTTATGGAGCCAGGAAAGAAGTACGTACACTTCTTCCACCTTCAGCTCATTTGAGAAAAGGAACGGCAGAAGCTCAAAAACAATAAAAATGGCTTCCTTGCTCAACTAATATCAAAAATCCAATTAAAATCCACACCAAATTAAATTATTTTCATGCTAAAACCAAATTCAGGTAATCTTCTAACCCATTTGTCTCAATCCATGGAATTTGCCAATTTCATTTACTGTTGTTTTTGGTTTTAGTGAAATCTTCTCTTGCATGCCTATTTTCAGCAATCACAGGTCCGGCAAGGGCGAATTCGAGTTGAAAGCTTCCATCTTCAAGCCTAAATCATCATCTTTTTGCCGCTAACAGTAAGTTAAAAGCTTATGCAAACTGAATTGGTTATCTACCAAGAAATAAAAATAAAATCTGAAGCTATAATGTTGGTTTATGCATAAAATTTTGCTCTTAGCGTATGTTATCTTGCTGAAAATGGTGCAACTTTGTTTGCCCATATCTTGTTCATCTGGCATCGGATTGCCGTCAAATTCTTTTCAGTTTGTAAAGCATTTGCTAAAGTTCATTGCTGCAAATTTTCATCGAGTTTTGAGTCCGTTTGGACCTTCCTTTTTTGCTGTCAAATGTGAAAATCCGAGAGAAAATATGCACAGAAAATTCCATTGGCTGAATAGTATTTTCGGCATAACTTTTGCGTTTCTAATCAGAATTTCGAAATCTTAGATGTTCTGAAATCCTTGTGAAATATTCCACAACTTTTCTGTTTTAGCTTTTGAATGATCTAGAAGTCTACACAGTGAAAAATAGACGTTTTTGTCGCTGGCCTGTGTTGATAGCCAGCGCGCAAATTTTCTTTTCTAGTAGTATTTCGCTCGTAACTTATCCGTTACTGACCGGAATATCGAAATTTTTGAAGTTTTTAAAACCTTGGGCTGTAGACTACAAATTTTGTGTTTTATGCTTTGTGGAATTTCGAAGTGTGCATGGTGGAAAATATATGTTTTCATTGTTGGTCTGTCATGGACAGCCCCAAATTTTGATATAATTGTCCGATTTTGACAGTTTCATTTGCATTCTTTTGCAAGAAGTTTATTATGAAATTTGATACTAATATTTGATCATTTGGTCCAGAAAGGGACTACTAAATTTAGAATGTGATTTAAATTTAAATTTAATTTCAATTCGATTTAAATTTAAATATCGGTTTAGGCCGATTAAATTGCAAATTGATGATTTCTTGAGTTTTAAAAAAGAATCCAAATAAATTTCTGTAAATTCTATAAAAATCGTAGTTTGATCTAATAAGTATTTTTGCTGCATTTTTTTTAGCTATTTAAGGATTTGTTAAATTTCTTTATGTAATTTTTAAAATGGAGATTTTCCCGAAAACAATGGGTTTTTCCTTCTAAAAAGCCTATTTTTGGGTCCATAAATTTATTTATTAATCCATTTCTACTAAATTATTTTATGTTATAAGTTATTAATTTTTATCATCTTTATGCTTTTTCGAACGTATAAGAAAATAAATTAAACGATTTAGTAAATCCGCGAGGTATGAGACTTGTGTATTTACTTTATCGGTTAATTTCGGACTTATACGATCGAAACGATTTTGAGGAATCGTTTGATTCCTCCTTGATGTTAACCACATTGTGGTATGAGTTTGAGATTATATTAGTCCATTTGGCTAATACGTATAGTCCGAGATCTCCTATTCGGGAGCATATACGAGATTAGGACTATATTGATGGAGATATACTTGCCGATGATATGAGGCAAGATTTTGATGGAATTTGATGAGTTTGATGATTTTATGGAATTTCTACTCATCGATGAGATGAGACGAGTTTAGCATCTTATACCATACGCCAAATACATGAGGCGATTCTTTTGATGATGTTGATGATTTCTTAGTGTGGCATGAACTAGCGGCTAGAAAACCGATAAGTGAGAGCATATGGTATGGGACATACGTTACCACTTTCCGGGTTACTATCCGAGAGTTGTTGACACATTCTGAGAGAACCACCAGTACTTAGAGTCCCGATCGGGTTAAGTAATACTTGACTCGATCACTTTTGATGACGGGGACTCAGCGAACACCGATTGGAGTGAGGTGCTCCAATCACTTTTGATGGCGGGTGTTCGTGGGGAATATAGATGACGTCATAGACCGGATCAATTCGAGATGAGGATTCCGGTCGAGAGATGGATATGGTACCATGATGGTGAACAGTACTGGTAAATAGCACGTGAAACATGCTTTTGCATGTAATAATTGGCCAATATGAGATTTCTTTATGAGTTACGATGATTTCGATTTCACCATTTTTGATGTGTTTACCTAGCCTTTTAGATGTAAATAAGGCAAATATGATTTCTTTGAGGATTTTTGTGATTTCGAATTTTATGGATTTATACTTGGGATTTATATACGACTTTGAGAGATTTATTTATTCATGGATATTGTTTGAATGTTTTCCCTTAGATCATATACATGAATTCCCTCAGATTAACCCAAGTATATGTATATACAAACCACCATAGAGACATAGTGAAGTTAATTGATATCAACCCTAGATGTTCATATCTACTTATGTTATCCCGTTGCGAAGCTCTTCTCTTTACCTTATCGTATTCCCTTTCTAACGATAAGATTCAGTTGCCTGACCCGTGTGTTTATCACTCGGGTCAGACCGAGTTGCAGGTTATGTGGAAGTCGATCTTTTATGTTGGATCTATGTTACTTTTTGTGTAGGACGCACGACTATGGACTGAACTCCTCTTTTTAGTGTTGTACCTGTTATCGACACTTTGTATATATTCTTTTATGGGACGTGATGTATGTATTTGATATGGGCATACTATTATGTAGTGGTGTATGACACTTGATGTTTGGGTTTGTAGCTACATATATATCTGTGGCTGCTGTTCTGTGATATTTATTTATTTATTTATTTCATTTTGCTTCTGAATAGATCCTATAGCCGAGTAGTATCGTATTAGCTAAATATTGGATATGTCGATTCCGTAAGGTAAAAAAAAATTCGACGTATTCAGTCTTTAGCTAATGCATTACTATATCGGTCGTCCTTAACCAGCCCTATTCTCTGCGTTAGTAGATGGAATTACTTGGTAATTCCCTTTACTAACGTGGGTCTCGGGGTGGGGCGCCACAGTTTGGTATCAGAGCGAGCTTTCAGAATGAAATGGAATAAACACAAAACAGTGAACACGATATACCATACATCAAGTATAATACCCTTGTACATCTCATCCCGTAAACAAGGCCAGCGTAGTCATGACCCAATCCTTTTCGATTCCTTTGGGGTAGATAAAAAGGAATACGTCTAGGAATGCTAAATATTAAGTGTTTAATTTCTATTGTTATATATATATCTACCCTGTGAATGATCTTCTCTTATCTTATCCTTTAGTTATGGCTGGAAGAGTTAGAGCTCGCCCTTCGGCATCGGGACCGTCTAGTGGTTCACGACCCGAAGGTGTTTATATGACTACTGATCAGATTCGAGGGCTTCTTAGGAGCACCCAACCTCCCGCTCCTATTCCATCTTCATCTCCTCGCAAGTCAATGTTTGCACGACTTTGCAGTGATTTTGTTCATCTCGGAGGCAGGCCGTTCAAAGGCTCCGAGTCGGTTCTTGAGGTGCAAGCCTGGCTTCGCATCTGTGAGCGTGTATTCCTTCGTATGGACCTTTCAGACCATCATCTAGTTCTTGTAGCATCTAGTATGCTATAAGAGCGTGCTTTAGACTGGTACGAGCTTCTTATCGCTGACTACCCTCACATGGCAGCAGTTTCAAGATAGATTTGAGCTCAACTTCATACTAAGTCTGAAAAGGCTCATCTCACCAGTCGCTTTATTGAGTTGAAGCAAGGCAATTCTTTGGTATCAGATTATGTTTCCTCCTTCGAGTCTCTATCTAAGTATGGGTTGGAATTCATTAGTACCCCATACAAGAAGAATCGTAAGTTCGTGTCCGGACTCAAGAAATATCTTAAGAAGTCTTTGATGCTTCAACTTAAGTTACCCTTCCAAGAGTTAGTGGATGCAGCTCTCAATCTCGAGACAGTCGAGAATGAGGAAGAGAGTGATGTCGAGGGTGGTTCTTAGTCCAATCCTAAGAAGAAGAAGTTTCATTTCCACAAGTCTAGATTTCCTCCATCCAAGAAGAAGAAGCAAGGTGGATCGTCTCCTTCTTAATCTCAAGCTCCTTCTCAGCCTAAGCCTTTTGCATGCTATAACTGTGGTTCTCCTAACCATCCAGCCCGTGAGTGTCCAAAGCCCAAGAGGTGCAACTTTTGCAAAGCCGAGGGACATATGGCTTCTTCTTGTCCTAAGAAGAACAAAGGTTCTCGTCTGGGGAATCTTAATGTAGCAGCTTCTAGTGATGCGACTCAGCCGAAAGGTACTTTTTCTTCTATTCTTGAAGGTTCCATTCTTTTTCATGATCGATCGATTAGAGTGCTCTTTGATACGGGTGCATCACACTCATTCATGTCAAAGGAACTCGTGGATGCTTGTTCTTTGGATGTTTCATGCTTGCTTACTTCTTTACAGATTGCAAATCCTTTTGGTGGGTTCGCAACCCTTAGCTTATTTTGTGATGATATTGAGGTTATTCTTTGTGGGTTTTCTTTCCGTGCGAATCTACACGTGATTCCATCGCTTGGATTTGATATGATCTTCGGTATGGACTGGCTAGTTCGATATGAGGCCAGGATTCTTTGTTCTGAAAGAGTTATTTATCTTCGACTTCCAGACTCTTCTTCTCAGTTTTCTCTTGTTCTTTACTATACAGATTGTGATTCCCTAGCTACCTTATATGCTCTTGATTCTCGAGACGATGTTGATGTTTCTCGTATTCCGATAGTTTGTGACTTCGCTGATATTTTTGAGCCTGTTCCAGGTTTGCCACCCAAGCGGGCCATAGAGTTTTGTATTGATCTCATTCCTGGTGCTCAGCCAGCTAGTCGTCCTCCCACGAGGATGTCTACTAAGGAGAATGAGGAACTTAAGAAGAAACTCCTTGAGCTCGAAGCTAAACACTTCATTCGATCTAGCTCTTCACCGTGGGGTGCCGCGGTGGTATTCGTGAAGAAGTGCGATGGTACTCTTAGGCTTTGCATCGACTATCGCAAGCTTAATGAGCTAACCATCAAGAATCGCTATCCCTTGCCAATAATTGATGACATGTTCGATCAGTTGAGTGGTGCAAAGGTTTTTTCTCAATTTGACCTTGCCATGGGTTTTCATCAACTCCGAGTTGCGGAAGATAGCATTCCCCTTACGGCCTTCCGCACTCGATATGGATCTTATGAGTGGCTCGTCATGACATTTGGTTTGACGAACGCTCCTGCCTACTTCGTCGATCTTATGAATCGGGTATTCCGGGAATATCTCGATAAATTTGTGCTAGTATTCATCGAAGACATCTTAGTTTATTCCAAATCCAAAGAGGACCATGCTCAACATCTTAGAATTGTCTTGAGTACTCCCCCAAACATCCACTCAAGGCAAAGCTTTCTAAATGTCACTTCTGGGAAAGGCAAGTGAAATTCTTAGGTCATGTGGTATCTTCCGATGGTATCTCAGTTGATCCTTCTAAGATCGAGGCTATTCAGAATTGGAAGAGGCCTGAGAATGTTCATGAGATTCATAACTTTCTAGGATTAGTGGGTTATTATTGCCGTTTCATTAAGGATTTCTCTCGCATCGTGCTTCCTCTTACAAACCTCACTAGAAAGGGTGTTCGTTTTATCTGGTCTGACTGTGAGGCTGCCTTCCAGCGATTGAAGGAGCTTCCCACACATGCTCCTATGCTTGTGGTTCCTGAAGGGAACCAAGATCTCATTGTTTATACCGATGCAAGCCAAAGTGGTCTTGGTGCGGTTCTTATGCAGAAGGATCAGGTTGTTGCCTACGCTTCAAGGCAATTACGTCCGAACGAGGTTCGGTACGCGACCCATGATTTAGAGCTCGCAGCCATCGTCTTCGCCTTGAAGATATGGCGTCATTATCTCCTTGGTGAGCATTTCATTCTTTATACTGATCATAAGTCTCTCAAGTACCTCTTTTCGCAGAAGGAATTGAATATGAGACAGCAGCGATGGTTAGAGTTTCTCGCCTCATATGACTTCGATATCGAGTATACCCCTGGGAAGGGTAATCGTGTAGCTGATGCGCTTAGTCGCAAGCATTCGGGCGTTGTTTCAATGATGTTAGCCGAATGGAATGTTCTTGAGACCTTATCCAGCTTCGATATTCATGATCGAGCACCGTCATCTGACTCACCGGTCTCATTATTCAGTATGGTGGCTCGACCTTCTCTTCTTGATCGTATCTCTGAGGCCCAGAGACGTGATGCTTATACTATGCGCCTCATTCAGTTTTGCTCATCTGAGTCCCGTGATGAGGAGTTGCGGGATTATTCGATTGATTCTCACGGTTGCCTTCGTCTAAAGAACCGTATAGTTGTGCCTTCTAGTTCAGCACTTAGGCATGACATACTTGATGATTGTCATTGCACTAAGTATACCATTCATCCGGGTAGCAGTAAGATGTATGCGGATATGCATCGCCTTTATTATTAGGATGGTATGAAGCGGGATATTGCAAGTTATGTAAGCAATTGCATGACTTGTCAACTTGTCAAGACCGAGCATCAGCGGCCATCCGGTCTTCTTCAGCCTCTTGAGGTTCCACAGTGGAAGTGGGACCAGGTATCGATGGACTTCGTTGACGGCCTACCTCGTTCGAGGTTGGGTCATTCTAGCATTTGGGTTATCGTGGATCGTCTTACTAAATCCGCACATTTCATCCCTACTAAATCTAATAGGAATGCTCCTCTTTTGGCTAAGATCTACATTAAAGAAGTCATGCGATTACATGGTGTTCCTTCTTCGATTGTATGTGATCATGATCCCTTGTTTACCAGCCATTTCTGGACCAGTTTTCAGCAAGCTTTGGGTACAAAGCTTAATCTTTCTACAGCTTATCATCCCCAGTCTGATGGACAGACTGAGAGGGTGAATCGCATTCTTGAAGATCTTCTCCGTGCATGTATTCTTGATTTTAGTGGTTCATGGGAGGATCATCTTCCATTAGTAGAGTTCTCCTATAATAATAGCTTCCAAACCAGTATCGGTATGGCTCCATTCGAGGCACTATACGGAAGACCATTCCGTTCTCCTTCTTGTTGGTTAGAATCTGGCGAGAAGCTTATACTCGATCCAAATTCAATTCGTGATTCTTCGGAGAAGATATCCCTTATTAGATAGAGAATGAAGGAGGCACAGAGTCACTAGAAATCCTACGCGAACAACCGTAGGAAGCCTCTTGAGTTCTCCATTGGTGATCTTGTATTTATCCGTGTATCTCCAATAAAGGGAGTAATGCGCTTTAGCTCCACAGGGAAATTGGCTCCTCGCTTTATAGGACCATTTTCGATTACCGAGCGCATTGGTCCTGTTGCTTATCGATTAGCTCTTCCATCTCATTTATCGGGTATTCATGATGTCTTCCACGTCTCTCAGCTTCGGAAATACATTCGAGATCCTGATTCTGTTATTGATCCATCCGAGCAACTTGAGCTTGAGATCTCACCGAGCCTATCCACTGCTCAGCAGCCTATTCGTGTACTTGATTCGGAGGTAAGGCACCTTCGAAGCAAGAACGTTCCTCTTATAAAGATTCAATGGTCGGAGAATCCCAATGATTGCACTTGGGAAACCAGAGAATCTATCGAGCGTTCTTTTCCGGGCTTTCTTTCTTCACTTGATAATGGTGAGAATTATTATCTCAAGCTATTTCTATTCCTTCGTATTGGATTGTTACTTGTGTTACGAATTTTCCTTAAGAATTGCATGGACGCAATTTATTTAAGGGGGGAGTCTGTAACGACCCTGGTTTGGAGATTACCATAAGTATTAAATTATATTGAGAATTATAATTTAATAATGGAGAAAATAATTTAATAAGGAGAAAATGATGTGAAATATTATTTAATTGAAATAAACAATATTGTATGAATAAATCTTGGGTGAATGTAATAAAATGAGATTTATTTCAATTTTAATGGTTGAAATAAATTTAAGATGGAGGAAAATAAAGTTAACTACTTTATTTGAGAATTTGGGTGGATAAATATCAATTGTTGGTATTTATTATGGTTAATAAAAGGATATTGGTGATGTATACCAATAATCACCTTTTATTGTTTAATAATAAAAATAAAAGAAGAAATAATTGTGAATGTGCCTAAACATGATGAACATGTTTGTGAAATAAAGTATTTATTTTATTTCATGAATTCGAATGTAGTTAGTGGCTACATTTGATTAAATTGAATAATTTGAACAATATTGTGTTTGTTGCCAATATTGTCATTTTATTTAATTAAATATATATGAGAATGAGTAATAAAATAATTAATCATGATAAATATGATTAACATTGTGAGAAATAATTTAATAATGTCTAAACATGTATTTGTTTTGTTTTGGGTGCATAACATCCTTTTATTTAACCAATTGTATTAAATTTGCAATTTATTTTGCAATTATGGGAAAATTGGTTAAATTGAGTAATAAATGGAAATTAAATAACAAAATTGTTTAAACTTATGTTTTGATAATTTTATTAAAAACTAGATGACATAACGAATCCAACGAATCCAAAATCATTAAAAACGGATTAAAAATGTAGAAGTTATGAAGATTTAAACATTGTGTAAGTGTAAATAAACTTAAACAAATTTTTTTTGGCTAAGTAAAATTAATATGGGTCATTGGGTTAAGCCCAAACCCAATATCCACTAGAGAAACTTCTAGAGCCGGGAAAAAAGTACGTACACTTTTGTGCTAAAACCAAATTCAGGTAATCTCCTAACCCATTTGTCTCATTCCATGGAATTTGCCAATTTCATTTACTGTTGTTTTTTGTTTTAGTGAAATCTTCTCTTGCATACCTATTTTCAGCAATCACAGGTCCGGCAAGGGCAAATTCGAGTTGAAAGCTTCCATCTTCAAGCCTAATCATCATCTTTTTGCCACTAACAGTAAGTTAAAAGCTTATGCAAACTGAATTGGTTATCTACCAAGAAATAAAAATAAAATCTGAAGCTAAAATGTTGGTTTATCCATAAAATTTTGCTCTTAGCGTATGTTGTCTTGCTGAAAATGGTGCAACTTTGTTTGCCCATATCTTGTTCATCCGGCATCGGATTGCCGTCAAATTCTTTTCAGTTTGTAATGCATTTGCTAAAGTTCATTGCTGCAAATTTTCATCGAGTTTTGAGTCCGTTTGGACCTTCTTTTTTGCTGTCAAATGTGAAAATCCGAGAGGAAATATGCACAGAAAATTCCATTGGCTGAATAGTATTTTCGGCATAACATTTGTGTTTCTAATCGGAATTTCGAAATCCTTGTGAAATATGCCACAACTTTTCTATTTTAGCTTTTGAATGATCTGGAAGTCTACACAGTGGAAAATAGACGTTTTTGTCGCTGGCCTGTGTTGATAGCCAGCGCGCAAATTTTCTTTTCTAGTAGTATTTCGCTCGTAACTTATCCGTTACTGACCGAAATATCGAAATTTTTGAAGTTTTAAAAACCTTGGGCTGTAGACTACAAATTTTGTGTTTTATGCTTTGTGGAATTTCGAAGTTTGCATGGTGGAAAATATATATTTTCATTGTTGGTCTGTCATGGACAGCCCCAAATTTTGATATAATTGTCCGATTTTGACAGTTTCATTTGCATTCTTTTGCAAGAAGTTTATTATGAAATTTGATATTAATATTTGATCATTTGGTCCAGAAATGGACTACTAAATTTAGAATTTTATTTTAATTTAAATTTAATTTAAATTCGATTTAAATTTAAATATCGGTTTAGGCTGATTAAATTGCAAATTGATGATTCCTTGAGTTTTAAAAAAAATCCAAATAAATTTCTGTAAATTCTGTAAAAATCGTAGTTTGATCTAATAAGTATTTTTGCTGCATTTTTTTTAGCTATTTAAGGTTTTGTTAAATTTCTTTATGTAATTTTTAAAATGGAGATTTTCCCTAAAACAATGGGTTTTTCCTTCTAAAAAGCCTATTTTTGGGTCCATAAATTTATTTATTAATCCATTTCTACTAAATTATTTTATGTTATAACTTATTAATTTTTATCATCTTTATGCTTTTTCAAACGTATAAGAAAATAAATTAAACGATTTAGTAAATCCGCGAGGTATGGGACTTGTGTATTTACTTTATTGGTTAATTTCGGACTTGTACGATCGAAATGATTTTGAGGAATCGTTTGATTCCTCCTTGATGTTAACCACATTGTGGTATGAGTTTGAGACTATATTAGTCCATTTGGCTAATACGTATAGTCCAAGATCTCCTATTCGGGAGCATATACGAGATTAGGACTATATTGATGGAGATATACTTGCCGATGATATGAGGCAAGATTTTGATGGAATTTGATGAGTTTGATGATTTTATGGAATTTCTACTCGTCGATGAGATGAGACGAGTTTAGCATCTTATACCATACGCCAAATACATGAGGCGATTCTTTTGATGATGTTGATGATTTCTTAGTGTGGCATGAACTAGCGGCTAGAAAACCGCTAAGTGAGAGCGTATGGTATGGGACATACGTTACCACTTTCCGGGTTACTATCCGAGAGTTGTTGACACATTCTGGGAGAATTACCAGTACTTGGAGTCCCGATCGGGTTAAGTAATACTTGACTCGATCACTTTTGATGGCGGGGACTCAGCGAACACCGATTGGAGTGAGGTGCTCCAATCACTTTTGATGGCGGGTGTTCGTGGGGAATATAGATGACGTCATAGACCGGATCAATTCGAGATGAGGATTTCGGTCGAGAGATGGATATGGTACCATGATGGTGAACAGTACTGGTAAATAGCACATGAAACATGCTTTTGCATGTAATAATTGGCCAATATGAGATTTCTTTATGAGTTACGATGATTTCGATTTCACCATTTTTGATGTGTTTACCTAGCCTTTTAGATGTAAATAAGGCAAATATGATTTCTTTGAGGATTTTGGTGATTTAGAATTTTATGGATTTATACTTGGGATTTATATACGACTTTGAGAGATTTATTTATTCATGGATATTGTTTGAATGTTTTCCCTTATATCATATACATGAATTCCCTCAGATTACCCCAAGTATATGTATATACAAACCACCATAGAGACATAGTGAAGTTAATTGATATCAACCCTAGATGTTCATATCTACTTATGTTATCCCATAGCGAAGATCTTCTCTTTACCTTATCATATTCTCTTTCTAATGATAAGATTCAGTTGCCTGACCCGTGTGTTTATCACTCGGGTCAGACCGAGTTGCAGGTTAGGTGGAAGTCGATCTTTTATGTTGGATCTATGTTGCTTTTTGTGTAGGACGCACGACTATGGACTGGACTCCTCTTTTTAGTGTTGTACCTGTTATCGACACTTTGTATATATTCTTTTATGGGTACTGATGTATGTATTTGATATGGGCATACTATTATGTAGTGGTGTATGACACTTGATGTTTGGGTTTGTAGCTACATATATATATCTGTGGCTGTTGTTCTGTGATATGTATGTTTTATTTATTTCATTTTGCTTCTGAATAGATCCTATAGCCGAGTAGTATCGTATTAGCTAAATATTGGATATGTCGATTCCATAAGGTAAAAAAAAATCGACGTATTCAGTCTTTAGCTAATGCATTACTATACCGGTCGCCCTTAACCGGCCCTATTCTCTGCGTTAGTAGACGGAATTACTTGGTAATTCCCTTTACTAACGTGGGTCTCGGGGTGGGGCGCCACAGCTTGGTATCAGAGCGAGCTTTCAGAACGAAATGGAATAAACACAGAACAGTGAACACGATATACCATACATCAAGTATAATACCCTTGTACATCTCATCCCGTAAACAAGGCCAGCTTAGTCATGACCCAATCCTTTTCGATTCCTTTGGGGTAGATAAAAAGGAATACGTCTAGGAATGCTAAATATTATTCCGTAGTATTCCTTAAGTGTTTAATTTCTATTGTTATATATATATGTCTACCCTGTGAATGATCTTCTCTTAACTTATCCTTTAGTTATGGTTGGAAGAGGTAGAGCTCGCCGTTCGGCATCGGGACCATCCAGTGGTTCACGACTCGAAGGTGTTTATATGACTACTGATCAGATTTGAGAGCTTCTTGGGAGCACCCAACCTCCCGCTCCTATTCCATCTTCATCTCCTCGCAAGTCAGTGTTTGCGCGACTTTGCAGTGATTTTGTTCATCTCGGAGGCAAGCCGTTCAAAGGCTCCGAGCCGGTTCTTGAGGTGCAAGCCTGGCTTTGCATCTGTGAGCGTGTATTCCTTCGTATGGACCTTTCAGACCGTCATCGAGTTCTTATAGCATCTAGTATGCTACAAGAGTGTGCTTTAGACTGGTACGAGCTTCTTATCGCTGAGGTAGATACCCTCACATGGCAGCAGTTTCGAGATAGATTTGAGCTCAAGTTCATACCCAAGTCTGAAAAGGCTCATCTCATCAGTCGCTTTATTGAGTTGAAGCAAGGCAATTCTTCGGTATCAGATTATGTTTCCTCCTTCGAGTCTCTATCTAAGTATGGGTTGGAATTCATTAGTACCCCATATAAGAAGAATCGTAAGTTCGTGTCCGGACTCAAGAAATATCTTAAGAAGTCTTTGATGCTTCAACTCAAGTTACCCTTCGAAGAGTTAGTGGATGCAGCTCTCAATCTCGAGACAGTTGAGAATGAGAAAGAGAGTGATGGCGAGGGTGGTTCTCAGTCCAATCCTAAGAAGAAGAAGTTTCATTTCCGCAAGTCTAGATTTCCTCCATCCAAGAAGAAGATGCAAGGTGGATCGTCTCCTTCTCAATCTCAAGTTCCTTCTCAGCCTAAGCCTTTTGCATGCTACAACTGTGGTTCTCCTAACCATCCAGCCCGTGAGTGTCCAAAGCCCAAGAGGTGCAACTTTTGCAAAGCCGAGGGACATATGGCTTCTTCTTGTCCTAAGAAGAACAAAGGTTCTCGTCCGGGGAATCTTAATGTAGCAACTTCTAGTGATGCGACTCAACCGAAAGGTACTTTTTCTTCTATTCTTGAAGGTTCCATTCTTTTTCATGATCGATCGATTAGAGTGCTCTTTGATACGGGTGCATCACACTCATTCGTGTCAAAGGAACTCGTGGATGCTTGTTCTTTGGATGTTTCATGCTTGCTTACTTCTTTACAGATTGCAAATCCTGTCGGTGGGTTCGCAACCCTTAGCTTATTTTGTGATGATATTGAGGTTATTCTTTGTGGGTTTTCTTTCCGTGCGAATCTACACGTGATTCCATCGCTTGGATTTGATATGATCTTCGGTATGGACTGGATAGTTCGATACGAGGCCAGGATTCTTTGTTCTGATAGAGTTATTTATCTTCGACATCTAGACTCTTCTTCTCAGTTATCTCTTGTTCTTCGCGATACAGATTGTGATTCCCTAGCTACCTTATATGCCCTTGATTCTCGAGATGATGATGCTGTTTCTCGTATTCCGATAGTTTGTGACTTCGCTGATATTTTTGAGCCTGTTCCGGGTTTGCCACTCAAGCGGGCCATAGAGTTTCGTATTGATCTCATTCCTGGTGCTCAGCTAGCTAGTCGTCCTCCCATGAGGATGTCTACTATGGAGAATGAGGAACTTAAGAAGCAACTCCTTGAGCTCGAAGCTAAACACTTCATTCGATCTAGCTCTTCACCGTGGGGTGCCGCGGTGGTATTCGTGAAGAAGTCCGATGGTACTCTTAGGCTTTGCGTCGACTATCGCAAGCTTAATGAGCTAACCATCAAGAATCGCTATCCCTTGCCAATAATTGATGACATGCTCGATCAGTTGAGTGGTGCAAAGGTTTTTTCTCAATTGGACCTTGCCACGGGTTTTCATCAACTTCGAGTTGCGGAAGACAGCATTCCCCTTACGGCCTTCCACACTCGATATGGATCTTACGAGTGGCTCGTCATGACATTCGGTTTGACGAACGCTCCTGCCTACTTAGTCGATCTTATGAATCGGGTATTCCGGGAATATCTCGATAAATTTGTGCTAGTATTCATCGATGACATCTTAGTTTATTCCAATTCCGAAGAGGACCATGCTCGACATCTTAGAATTGTATTAAGTACTCTCCGCAAACATCAACTCAAGGCAAAGCTTTCTAAATGTCACTTCTGGGAAAGGCAAGTGAAATTCTTAGGTCATGTGGTATCTTTCAATGGTATCTCAGTTGATCCTTCTAAGATCGAGGCTATTCAGAATTGGAAGAGGCCTGAGAATGTTCATGAGATTCGTAGCTTTCTGGGATTAGCGGGTTATTATCGTTGTTTCATTAAGGATTTCTCTCGCATCGTGCTTCCTTTTACAAACCTCACCAGAAAGGGTGTTCGTTTTATCTGGTCTGACAAGTGTAAGGCTGCCTTCCAACGATTGAAGGAGCTTCTCACACATGCTCCTGTGCTTGTGGTTCCTGAAGGGAACCAAGATTTCATTGTTTATACCGATGCAAGCCCCAGTGTTCTTGGTGCGGTTCTTATGCAGAAGGATCAGGTTGTTGCCTACGCTTCAAGGCAATTACGTCCGAACGAGGTTCGGTACGCGACCCATGATTTAGAGCTCGCAGCCATCGTCTTCGCCTTGAAGATATAGCGTCATTATCTCCTTGGTGAGCATTTCGTTCTTTATACCGATCATAAGTCTCTCAAGTACCTCTTTACGCAGAAGGAATTGAATATGAGGCAGCAGCGATGGTTAGAGTTTCTCGCCTCATATGATTTGATATCGAGTATACCCCTGGGAAGGGTAATCGTGTAGCTGATGCGCTTAGTTTTAAGCATTCGGGCGTTGTTTCTATGATGTTAGCCGAATGGGATGTTCTTGAGACCTTATTCAGCTTCGATATTCGTGATCGAGCACCGTCATCTGACTCACCAGTCTCGTTATTCAGTATGGTGGCTCGACCTTCTCTTCTTGATCGTATCTATGAGGCCCAGAGACGTTGTGATATCCCGGAATTTTAGGCAATATCAATTTAATAATCTGTGTTAAAATTAAATAGATTTGATAATATTGTTAATGATAAATTCGAATTGGTTTAATAAATATTTAAATAGGTGATTTTATCTTTTAAAAGCTTATTGATTTGTTTTCTATTTGTATATATTGAAAATAGATAAGCTTTGTTTTAAAGTTAATAAATAAAGGCATGTTTTCTAATTCTAGTATTTTTGGTAATTTGGAAATTTAATTTAATATTAAGCTATTAAATAAATAACCATGTGGCTTTAAAATACTCAGGATAAAAGTTTAAAAATGATTCTAGCTTAAGTTTAAATTTAAACAAAAAGATTTGTTTTGTTTTTTTTAAATATAGCTTGATAAAATAAGTAGTTTATTAATAAAGAGATAATCTCTTTTATAAATTATGTTAATTTAATAATGAGTTATTTTTAAAACAATATTGATAATATAATGTCTTTACAAATGGATTTTAATATAAATAGAAATTGTTATTTCAAATTTATTTATATATATATATATGTATTTTGGAAGAAGCTATGATTTGTAAATTTAAAATAAAATCTTTCAAATATGTTTAAGATAAAATAAATCTTATAAATATTTAAACATAAGTATAAAAATAGTTAATAAGTAAATTAAGTATTTAATAGTTTAAGTTTAAAAATAAAGGAAAGATAAAATTGTAAATTAATTAAGTATAAAAGTATATATGTACATAAGGTATGAAGCATAACCAGGCAAGAACAAAATAAAAAGAATCTTGTATGTAACCTATAAGTAATTATGAAAGGCAAGGAAACAATAAAATACATACAAGTTGTACTTGATAGAAAATATAACAACTTTATGGAAGCATATAGAGTAGAAAACATAACCAGGCAAGAAAATTTATCTCTGTACATATGAATAAGAATGGGATAAGTATGCAAAGAAATAAGTCAAACAAATAAAAATATATGCAAGATTGTACATACAAAATAAAAGAAATAGTATTGTAAACATGATAAGGTACCAAAGCATTAAATGCTATCATCTCAAATTTGCTGAGAAATCATCTCAGCCACCATACAAAAGAAAATCTTTGATCAAAATTGTACAAGTGAAACAAAGCCTCTGCACTTGTTTCCTATATATCAATCTCTTTTCGTTCATAAAACTTAGCATACCAGAGAATTATCAAATCTGTAATCATCTCCTCTAAAACAAATGAAAACCAAAGCCTGCAAAGCTTCTTCTTCAACCTGAGATCTTAATAACCAAGCATTCTTCAGCATTCCAGTTTCAGTAGCATGCAACTGCAGTTCTTAAATCAAAGACATTTCCAGCAAATTTAAGTTTTAAAAGTCTAAAGATATTTTCTAATCAAAAGTGCTATGTTCTTCATTTGGACAGGTGAGTAACGTTTCTTTTAAAAAAATATAAGTATAAGAATTTGGTTGCATGAGTAAAATCTGGAATAAGTATGTTGTGTGAAATTATATTTGGTGAATTTTCTGCATATGTATTGATGTGTATATATGTGAATATATTGGTATATGCATGCTGTTATGGTTCCCTGTATTTAATTTCCAGACTCAAGATGAAATCAAAAATCAATATCTCTTGATCCAATCTATGTTAGGGTTTAAGCTTTAAACAAAACTTGTTTGTTCATCATAGGTTAAAGTTTAAAATTTTATTTAAGTTAAAATTAATTTGAGTTTGCTCTGGAAATCAAAAACAACAGTACAAGCTCAAGATAAGTAAAAATCTAAACATCCTAATTTCTTGTTCCAGGCTTATAATCCGAAACCATACTTTAAATCATGATTTTTGGAAGTGAAGCCATAATTTATAGTTTGGGTTTGTATGAGCATTTTGGGTTTGATCTGATATTGGGTTTTGGGTAGTCTCTGGTGATCTGGTTGATCTGGGGAGTCGTGGTTCTTTCTGGAGGTGGAAGGATGATCGGGAACTTCGAAAAAATTGTTAGAATGGCGAACAAGTGGCTGTGAAGGCGGTGGTGTTCGATTTTTATCTGTAACCCTAGTTATGGGAAGGGTGGAAGTTTTTTTCTTCACGGAAACCCTAGTGGATCGAGTTCATCAGAACTCAGGGAGAAAGAAGAGGGAATATGGCGAGGTCGTGGCAAGAGGCGCTGACCCTCCGGTGGTCTGAGGCGCGAGAGTGAGGTGGTTCTAGGTTTTGATGGTTGTTCCAGGTTTATGCCTTAAGGTTCGAATTTGATTTCGAATTTGTGTTGAAGTTCTGATGGTCGGAATACGATGAGGGGATGATCGCCGACTTGCTAAGGACTGTGGTGATGACCGGAGGTGGTCAGAGCCACCGTGCATATGCACGGTGCATCATTGGTTCAGGGGAAGTCTGGGTTGAAGGGAAGAGTGATACTCGGGTTTTGTCTCGAGTCATTGAGGGTTTTGCTAGAAGATATGGAGAGTTCGAATCGAAGCAGTTTTTGGTTGGCTCGGGTATACGTCTTGTTTTAGGTTTTCAAACCTGTTCTGTTTTACAATTCAAAATTTTCTTTCTTTTTTTTGAAGTATAAAGCAGAGTTAAATTAAGTAAATCAAAGTTTAAATCTAGTTTTAAGTTAGTTTAAATCTCAGTTTTAAAATAAAGGAAAGTTTTTAAATTTAAATGTTTTAACAACTTTAAAATGTTAAAGTATATTTTATAAAATGATTTGAATTTAAATGATTTGGTTTTAATTCTTATATAAATTTCTTTTATAAAGATAAGTGTTCTTTAACATTTGATTAAGGATTTTTTTAAATTGTTTTTAAAACTTTGTTAAAGTTAAATTTGTATTTATTTTAATTCTTAAATTTAAAATGAAATTTAAAAGTAAATTGTTTTAAATGCTTTATTAATGATAATTAATCATTAATAAGAATAAATTTTATCTTAAAGAAAATTAGGATTTAATGACTTGGATTCATTAAATTATCAAGATAATTAAAATAGAAAATTTATTAATTTAATTAATTAATGATTTGGATAATTTATTTAGTAATTAAGGGTTTTAAATTAATTAATTAAGGGTTAAGATTAATTAGGAATAATTAATTAAGAATCATTAATTATATAAGATTAGATTATAAATTCATGATTAAAGATTTATTAATCAAATAATTTAACGATTAATTAAGTTACAATTACACATTTAATTAATTAAATAATTAGGATTAATTAATGGGTTATTGAAGATTTATTAACTTGTAATTAATAATGATTAATCTAAGTTTAATCACTTAAGAGAAGTAATTAAAGAAATTGTTAATAGTTAATGAAGATCATTAACTAGAGATTATTAAATAATTAACGTGATTAAATTAAATAATTAATTTTATTAATTAATTAAAGATAATCATTTGTAGAATTGTTTAAGTGTAATTACTTAATGGAAGTAAATAAGGAATTAATTACTTAATGTAATTAATTGAGTTTAATTTATTAGTTTAAGTTAATTAATTAAGTTTAATTAATTTAAGATAATCATTGGATGATTTGTTAGTATAATTACTTAATGTAATTAACATAGTATAATTACTTAGTGAAGTAATTAACGGATAATTAATGGATGTAATTAGTTGAATGGTGATTTGTTAATGGAAGTAATTTGAGTATAATTACTTTGTGTAATTAATCAAGGGATTAATTAAGATAATTACACTACAACAAAAACACCCTTTAATAGCGTTTAAAAAACGCTATTAGAAGATATTATAGCGTTTTTTATTACGCTGTATATTAACATGTTGTAATAGGTCAGTGACCTATAACAGCAACATACAAAACGCTATAAGAGACGCTATGGACAAGGACATTTCATAGCGTTTTATGAGTGATGTAAACATGACTTTTAATAGCCTTGGAAAGTCGCTATGAAGTGAAACTATAGCGTTTTCATGACTGCTATGTAAAAACAGGCTGGCACACATTTGAAATATACAACAGCGTCTATAGACGCTATAGAACACAATATTTTACAGCGTTATCTGCTGCAATAGTACATTGTATGTATAAGTACAGCTACTTTCTATAGCGATTTGCTGTCTTTTATTGCGTTGTTTTTTTGTTATGAAAATTGTTTATAGCACTATCATAATGCTGTAGTATATAAAACTGGAAAAAACAACCTTTCCATAGCACAGTTAAAACGCTATAAATTTTTATCCCTGCGGTTTTTTTACTAGGTACATCCAAGCTTACAATTCTACTAATATATTATAAAATTTCAAAAAACACAATTATCACATAATGATGTACGTAATCAAATGAAGACAAGCCAAACCACAATATATATTTAAATATATATCCATAATATTTCATACACAAAGTTTCAAATATTTGTGATCTTAAAAAAAAAATACATACAACCATAGCTGACCAAAACGATACATACTAAAAGCAAAGATATATGAACGTCAATACAAAATACATTAATCCAAGCATGACCGATTTGAAAGAGAATGAATGCAGCAAAATAATTTTTCCTTCCTTCCAGCTTGTAGTAACCCCGGTATCATCATACAGCACCTGTCAAAACGAATCACATAAGTTATTTTTCAAATCCAAACATCATCCGCAAGTTATATAATTTTTCATAACAAAAAAGATAAAGACTGTTAGTACATCATTTTAACTAAATAGACTGCCAGTACATCAGTTTAACTAAAGAGACATTGACGTGAAATAAAACAAAAATAACGTGTGATTTAGAAAATACAGCAACAAGAAGCGGATTATTACCAGGCATTATACAATGCAGAAGAACAAAAACTGCATTTTCAGTTATAAATATGATTTAAACAGCAAAACCCAATCACCCACTTCCTCTCACTGTCGCAAATGCCATATGCCAAACTCGAACTTAACCCTCTTAAGGTATCATTAAACTGACATTGATGCCTTTTTATGTTTCAAATTTTGACTCCCTTTGTTGGCGACTCATTGACAGGTACGCTCCTGCCTTTACCTAATAAACTAATATAGATCTTGATGGAGTAAATTAAATTTTTTACACACCTATAATTAAACTTAAGCGCATAAAGTGAAGTGTCACTGATCATCTTCTTCCAGATGTCATGTAATTAATGCTCAGAGTCTCATGATGCCCTTAAGCTCACAAAATATCATGCGTTCAAGAAGGCAGCCTGAGCCATAATCACTGCCTGCTCCTATATTTATCTTGGTTGTAAAGAGAAGTGGCTCTCGAAAATCAGCAATTGTGGAAAACAAAACCAGCGTGACATGAATATTTATGAATCAACAAACATCAAGATATTTATCGGTGCCATATTCAGGTTTAACCCATTAATAATGATAACATGAGAAGTAAGAAGATTAATTGCAAAGTTGCGACCAAAGTACATAAATATTTTTGAATTTTTTTCCTATAGCCTTGGATAAAGCTTACCAACACACATCTATTTTACATGGATGAGTAACTGTACATGCTGCTATCATCTATTTCTCCACCAATTTATTCGAAAAATTTATTCAGCACACGCACATTTATTTGATTAAGCTTACTACCAACCATCAGTATAAATATTATTGCTAAAAGGTGCGTAATGAAGCATTCTCTAAAAACGAACCCAACTGAATTACTACCAACCATCACTATAAATTAAAGAAGTTATACTTGCTAGAATTTGATTCCATTATAACGTTCGCAATAGGCCAAGCTATCGTAGTGCCAAGAGCATCTTCAATGACTTCTAATTCGGATGTTGTTCTCCATAGATGTGATTTTGGAATTTTTACAATTTCTACCCAAACTTTAATTGCATTTTTCCCCAAAGGAACACAATGAACCATTGAAGTTGGATCGGTTGAAGACACGCGTCCTAATGCAACTATTTCTCTCTTTCCCGACCAATCGATCAGCTTGCATTTACCATTTACCATAAAATTTGTACTCTATCAATAAATAAAAAGGCTATTTTATTATGTGCTTCAACAATTCGTAAGATGAAAAAAAAGTGAATCGATTATAAATAAGTTTACCTTCTCAACAACTCCGGCATTACTCCTATGATCATCCGATGATGCACCGTTAACGGTCTCGATAACTACTTTTGACTCAGGCCATGCGACTTTGACACCAACGGCTTCCCCAACTCATGTCAAACCTTTAGTGGGCATCCATAGAAAAGCATCTTCCACTTTTGCATTATCTATCCAAACTGCAACGGCATCCGGTCCAAGAGGGAGATCATTCACAAGTTGTTTTAGATCACTCGAAAGTATTTGTCCTTCTGCAACTAATTTTTCGCTCTCACTCCAATCGAATAATTTGCATTTATGATGTGTACTGCTACTTTTACTCTATTAAAAAAACATATTGGTTATTATTTTTATACATTCAAACTAAAACTTAAATAATATAAAGATGAAAGATTACCGTATGATCTTCTTTGTCAAAGTTATCTAAGTTATGCAAAACAACTCTAGTAGCTGGCTACGCTACTATATCACCTTCAACTTCTCCAATACGTGTCAAATAAAGTGAAGGTCTCCACAAGAAAGCATCCGGTTTTCTCACAGTTTCTATTATAATTTTCTTAGCATCAGACCCTAAAGGGATTTGTTGGACAAGCTCCTTTGGATCACTTGACACAACTCTTCCTTCCGCAACAATTTCGTCAGTCTCACTCCAATCCAATAAATCACATGTGCCATATTTTTTATCATAATTGTTCTACAATTAATCAAATGAAAATTATATTAATAATAAATTAAATGTCAAATGTAATGATATCGATAGTAATATAAATAACTTTTACCGCTTGAGGTACATTTGCTTCAACCCGGCTTTCTTTTCTCTGTCAAACAAATATAAAAACAACATTAGCCCAGCACTGCCTCTCCAAGGTACACTATATACAAAAGGGAAATGGATATCCACAAGTGCACATTTCATGTGGCTATAGTGATAGTATTTCAGGTGACAATAACACTACAGTGCCATGGCATTGATAACTACAATTTTATAATATAAGATAACAATGTGTTTAATATATGGCATATCTTTTTCAAAGTCTAAAATAGACTGACACTACTAGGCTAAAAGATCTTCCTTCTCATGCAATGATTGAATCTAAACTACTCAAAATGTCAATCATTTATAGAGTTGTACAGTGGCGGGAGTGCAAATTGCAACCCCATAAGCTGGGACTTCCCTAAAAAAAATAAAAAAAAATAAAAAAATAAAATAAAATAAAACAGTCCAAATACAGATCAAGTTAATTATTCTGACATATCCAAATATATGTTGTATATTATATGATATCCATATCCAAACCTCTGTAAACACAACCTAAATCTTAGTGGATTTTAGTTCTAAATGCGCACTTATATTCATATGGTTTTCGTTATACATATTTCCATGCCAGATCTCTGCATCTAAATTCTATAAACATCAGAAAAACTCAACTTTCAGCACTTTGCTGTATTTTAAAATTCATCTGTATTAAATAATCCTTCAATCAGACAAAAATACATGAACGGACAGAAAATAGTTTTCCTATACTCGTCCGAGACTTCAGGAATACTGTTACAAATACTTCGATTAATATTTACATCTTAAAGCAATAATAAGCTCTCTAATATTGAAGGTTTTATTCTACGAAGTATGAACGCAATCTTTACAGTGACTCGTATCATGAGTTCAAAAGAACTGAATCATATAACTATTTGGTCCATAACTAATCTTGAACTTCTACGATAAAAGTGTTTGGCACTTTTTCTTGACTTCTACGACTGAATTGATAACCAAATGTCAATATGTTACCTTGCTAGGTAAAAGAGAATATGTGCCTAAATTTTATTTAAAATAAATTCATTATTGCGAACCCTCTTGTCCAAGGACAGTTTGTCGACACTCTCACTATGAGAGAATGTGAGTAGCTTCCCCCATAAGCAAATCACTGTTGATTACAAAATGTTCATTGAGATGGTCTAACAGTGTGAGAAAATAGCCGATTAAAACGCATTCTTTCAAATAAAAGGCAACCCCCAAAATATCATAATCATCAGACAAGAAAGCTAGTGTGAACAGAGAAAGATGATATGAAATTTTTCAAAAAGTTGGTGGAATTAAATTGGTGAATGTAAAGTTCCAAATTATAAGAAATATGCTTTTAGGGAAAATAAATTTGAAATCAAGGACAACATAATATCCAATAAGATTAATGCTAAAGTAAGAAATGTGAATAATCGGTTTAACTTTTATAAGCAGATTAGTAGGAATATATTTTGCTTTTGCGGGAACAGTTTTATTACCAATCAAACCTCATTACCTTGATCTCCATTTAATATAAACAGTTTTAGTTTGATAGACATGTTTACTTTTAGTGGTTGTTCTGATCCTTATTTTTATTTGATAACCACATTTTAATTGGGTATGGCTAAAACATGCTATAATATTTAACAGAATAAGAACATCTGTATCCTTGTAGAAATAAAAAAATGTACAAAATGTTCTCATTCCTCCCTCCCTTCCGCTCTCACATCAAAATCCTGCTTCAACCTATCATTTTGTATGTACAAAATTTGAAAAGTGAAGAAAATATGTGTATTTCTTTCAATATTAAATATAAAAAAGATTGAAATATTTTGATATTCCAAACACCTTCATAGCTACACTGCCAATTAATCTAAAAGTAAAATTGGTTCAACTAATTACACAGGACAAAATCCTTAAATAATCAGTGGCAATCAAAGTTTTTATGTAAATGCATAGTTAAACTAGACATTGCCCTAAACTCCAAAAGAAATTTTCGTCAGTCTCAGTGTCTCATATAATATATTTCGAGTAATTAGCAAAAGGATCTGCCATTGTTGTTAACATTGGACCATTGCAACTTTTATGACATCTTAGTGTTTTGGATAGATGAGGCACCCTATAAAGAAAAATCTCTGTTTCAATCTTTAAACAGATAACCATATGTCTATTTGAAATTAAAAAAAATAGGAAATTTTGTAAATTTAGTCACCTTTTCAACACTAATAACAAACTTAGGCCACTTTTAAAATTCCTTACAAACATAGTTTTGATATTCCATATTTTTATTTTATTTTACTGGCATTTTGTGATTATTAAACAGGGAAATGAAATATATTTTGAGCTATATGAGTCAATATGCCTTTGATTTTATTTTAAATTCAAACAGAGTCAATATGCCTTAATATCACAGTGCATACCTGATTTTTCACAAGCATTTGAACCATCACGGTTAATTCTGAAATTTGATTTTGCATGACGATGGTTTGTTTATCCCTTATGTGTGACCATATTGCCTTGCTGTAGTTCATACCTCTTCCCATTCCTCTCAATCATCCTGGTCTGTCTTGTCCCAACACTTTTGCAAGCACATCTTCTTTGTAATTACTTGTTGAGCTAGAATTTGATTCATTGTTGATTTGTTTAATTTTTTCCTACCCAAGTTGTCGTAATGCATATTATACACAATCGAACTACCACAATAGCAAACAAATTGTTACTTAATAAAATTTCAAAGTACTTACGATAGCCTCTGCAACAGTGACATTTACTGGTTCGCCATTTTTTCGAGTGTGGGATTTGATCCAAACGTGAGATCGATTGACAGAAGATGGATGAGGACTCGTCTTTCTCTATGTTTAAAGAATATTTATTACAACATATCACATTGAAAAACTAGTTAATAAATATTATGGTAAAAAAATTAGCAATTCTTACCAAATCATCAGCCACTCGAGCAATTCCTTTACGACTACATGTGTGTGGTATCTGATTGTTTCTAATAGCTTTATATTTCTGACTCAGTTCCTAAGAAAAAACACATTATTTATGTTGTCTAATGCATACAATCTCATCAACAATAAATGTGTAACTACTACTTAATTTCATCAACAGAACCTGAAACTGACTTTACCGTAAACTCTGGAGTTGTTTTGGACTTGACAAAGTTCTTCCACTCATTCATGCTTAGGTTTTCGGGTTTCAACTGATTTCTTTCTTCTTCATTCCTTGCAATTGCTATTTTGCGAACTAATCTAGCTTTTGAAGCTCTAAAAATGCACCCCATTTGCTGAAATATGCACTCTTTTTGCCATTGCTCATCCAATTTAAATCTAACCTACAACACAACACATTAGCAAAGTTGACGTTGAATAAGTGTACATTTGAAATTAATGCCAAAAAATTGGTATCTGAATAAGTGCTTATTAGCAAAGTTAAGTACTGCAATTCTTATATATATCTCAAGACATATATGGAATAGTAATGCAAAAGCAAACTTGTTTATTTTAAAATAACTTTATATTACTGCATATAATTCAGTCTAAAGATGCTTCATATAATATGCATATTTATTATTCATAGTAAGGACACACCAGTTATATTAAAAAAAATATCATTATATTTAAATTAAAATATGTATTAGGCCTTGTTCCTTTTCTTTTTAAATCCAAAAGCTGGGAGGACGAGGAATACCTGTTGTATGTGCGAAGATATAATTTAAAGCAGAGGTAGTGGATGTCTTAGTTTTGGCCTTCTGTTTCAATTTGTTAATCTCAGATAGTGTCTCAATTAATCTGAGGTCCTTGACACAGTTAAATTATGGCAAGTGCCTCAGTTTAACTAGGGCATGTGCCTCGGAATAAACGAGGCAACATAGTCATTAAAATTGTACAACCATTTGAAGTGTAACCGGAACATTACAGTCATTATATCAGAACATGCAACTGTATAGCTAATTAGTAAATATAAAAACAGTTTATACCTGAATGCATCCCCACAAAGCAACTTGTAATTCGTTACTTAGTTCCTTCCACTTATCAAGTGTAACGGGAACATGTTCCCTTATTAGCGGACCTAAATATGAAGACAGTTTAACAGATCCATATCCTATTGGTTTGCCATCCGCATCAAATTCGACTTCAATACGATTCTCAAGATTCGCTGGAAGTCTTTTCACTTTGGTTGGACCCCTATATTTGCGCTTCGCAGTCGAAATTGCAGCAGCATCTCTAGTAGTTCCTTCATTAACATCAACTTCAAAATTTTCTTGCATTGTATCTTCGTCACCTGCTTCAGCATTGTCTTTGATTTGAGCATCGTTGTTCTCTTCCGTTTGTATGACTCGGTTTTCACTTTCTTGCGAGTTGTCTTCGGTATGAATTTCACTGACTACTTTTAGCCATTTTAGAGCAGCCCTCTTCCTTTTAGTCATTGGAAATTATCAACCTGCTCCTGAATTGATTAAGTAGAAGAATGTGATTTATTGGATTAAGTACTTACAAAATTGATTAAGTACTTACAAAATTATATACGAAACTATGCCCCAAAAGCATGTATATCAAATTTAAAATGTGTGGTATTATCATGCAGTGTGTTTTCAGCCTGAACTATACAAAAAAACCATACTTTATTTGCTTGGACAAAACATTTCTGGCCTGAACTATTTTTTTGCAGTGTGTTTTGATTAAAAAAGGAAAATGATACTTCAGTACTATTAGCTAAGTCACAGTGGTCACCTTTTGGAAGTAAGTTATAAAATAGTGGATGATCGTCTTTCTTTACGGGCCTATCATATATTAGTTAAGTATAATTCATTAAGCATCTTGCATCAGATGTAAATTTAAACAACATTTGGAAAAAAATATTATTTCAAACTGGTCTGTTTATATACAATAAAACTCCGAAAGAAACTTATTTCAAGGAAAAAAATACTACAAATGGTTGCATCTATCAGGTTAAAGGAGATAATATAATTAAATGTGAACATAATCATACTCATCAAGTCATGATATCAAAGGATTTGTTGATAATATAAAAAATGTCGCTTGTGCTTATATTTTCTACGAATGTATACTTACATACAGCAGCAAACTAATCCAAGCATAATCAATGATGATTTGGAAAAATAATTTCAAGTATGCCTTCACAATCCTCCCTAACATAGCTAGCATCTTCCACATAATCAACAACCATCTCGTTTTCTTCACAATCTTGTACAACATAGCTTGTGCCCTCAATATAATCGATTGTTTCTAATTCATGAAAACCTCTTGGTGGTGCCTTCATTACAACATACCAATTAGAAGAGTCATTCTCTCTTGAATAAAAAATTTGTTTCGCCTGAGATGCAAGGATATATGGATCCCTCGAAAATGAAGCTTGATTTTGATGTAATTAACAAGAGTAAATCCATCTTCAACTTTCACTCCGTTTCCAATGTTTGCCCAATGACACTTAAAAATTGGAATATAAAATTTATGATAGTCTAACAAGATTATGTCAGTCAAAATCCCATAATAAGTGACCACATCAACTATTTGAGAAACATCTTTCGCACTTGCTCTACACATGGTAGTAGCATCATAAGTCACTCCAGAATTTTGAGTTTCTCTCTCAACATCTTTTGTGTGAAAACGTAACCCATTAATTATATATCCTTTGCAGGACAAATCAGTACTACTTGGACCATAAGCAATCCATTTTAGCAAATCATCATGTTCATTTGAGTTTAAAGATATCTGAAAAAATTCAATCCATTCAATATAGAGTCAAAAAAAAAAATATTTCAAAGCTAAAAACAAAATTTAAAAGATTTGATCAACCTTCTTTTTAATCCATTCAGCAAAATTTTTTGTGTGAATTTTCCATAGCAATGTAGCATTTCTTTCCAAGCGCTTATCCGAACTTTGTAGCTCTTCCAAATGCATACTATCATAATATAAAAGGTGCTAAGTCACATTTATAAATACACATATATTAAGACAATAAAAAGAAACAATATGTGCTTACTCTAAAAATGGCTCGGTTATAGCCATATTCATTAGCACAGCCAAATAAGCAACTTCCTTCTCATTAGCCGTCAATGTAAATGTTTTGCATGTTGATATCGGACGTCCTTCGAGTATTGCATCATCATTCTCATAATCTTTGTTTCTACCTTCTTTCTCCCATAATTGTGATGATTTCTTTAGAAAATCACCAAAGAATCTCATAGATTCTTCGGCGAGATAATTCTCTGCAATGCATCCTTCAGGTCTTGAATAGTTCCTTACATAATCCTTAAGTGTTTTCATATACCTTTCGAAAGGATACATCCAACGAAAATGAACCGGTCCACATAATCGAGCTTCTTTTCCAAGATGAATTGTTAAATGTATCATTATGTCGAAAAATGAAGGTGGAAAATATCTTTCAAGATCACATATAATTCTGACAATCTCATCATCCATTTGTTGTAGCTTTTCTCTATCAAGAACACGCTGACATAGATTATTAAAAAATGCACATAAACGAGTTATTACTTTCCTTGGCCTCTTTGGAAGCAATCCTCTAATTGCAACCGATAGCATCTGTTGCATCAAAACATGATAATCATGCGACTTCAATCCACTAACTTTGCAATCCTCCAACGACACACATCTTTTGAAATTTGAGCAATAACCATCAGGCCCCTTAAAATCATACAATCTTCTACAAATTTTTTTTTTTCAGAACTAGACAAAGTATACGGAGCCGGTGGAAGATATGTTTTTTCCCATGAGATTGCGCATATAAAGCATGTCGAATTCCCCAATCCACTAAGTCTTTTCTAGAGTTAATGCCATCTTTTGATTTGCTATCATGCAACATTGTGCTGAGTAAACTTTCACCAACGTTTTTCTCAACATGCATCACATCTAAATTGTGGCGCAGTGGAAGTTCCTATAAACATCAATAATATGACAATTAAACGTTATAAAATTTATAGTTATATTTTTATGAATAAGATAAATTTTGAATACTAACCTCCCAGTATGGTAATTCGAAGAAAATAGATTTTTTTTCCACCATGATAGCTCTGTTTTTGTAGGATCGTTTTCACCTTCTTTATTGTCAGTACATTTTCTTTTCTTACTCGTAATCGTTATAATTTGCTTCTTATTTAGCTTCTTCTTATTCTTTCTCTTCTTATCTTTTTCTATTTCTTCATTTTTAAATTTTCCAAAATCATTTGGAAAATCTTTCAAAATAACCGAAATATCTCTACCTGTAAGAATTCTAGGCTTGTTACCTTTCTCCACAGTATTATCAAACCAAGCCTTTTGTTTTCTTAATGGATCGGATGAAGGTAAAAATCTTCTATGTCCCATATAGACATTTTTTCGACTATGATTTAGCCATCGATGGTGAGTATTAATACCACATAATGGACAACCTTGTTTGCCTTTTACAAAACATCCAGCGAGATTTCCATAAGCTGGAAAATCGTTTATGGTCCATAACAAGATTGCTTTTAAGTTAAACAATGTCTTGCTAAATGCATCATAAATCTCCACTCCGTTTGTAACGACCCGTAAATTTTAACTGTTAAATAACGTAATTAGTTAAATTTTGTGAAATTTTAAACAATCAAATTCTGAAATATAAATTTGATATTTGGAATGCGACTAATTAAAGATAGCAACTGGTAAATTTTCGTCCGAAAATATAAAAATTTATTTCGCGCGTAAATTTACTTCAATTTAATCAGTTAAAAATTGGTGATAATAAAATGTTTTCCAAACCTAAATATTTTACATAAGAAATTTGTAAATCATCTTCTGAGTGAGACGTCATCTTTCGTTTCGTCAAATTTGGACTTCTGTTGCTCCGTTTATCTTAATTCGGTTAGAATAGCAGCATTTCTGGTACCGATTATCGACTTTCGATCGGATGATCGTACCACTGATATCTGTATACCGTTTTGATCGTCTCGTCGTGCTGATCTCTGCGGTATATTTATTCTGTGTTTTGAAGTCCGGTACACAACGGAATCCACGAAACCGGTAACCGTATCGGTACCGGATCCGTGACCATTTGATTTCTTTGGCGTTTAAAAATTTGAAACCACAATTGCTTTAATCGCGTCAATCAATCGTCCTTCTGTTGCATTTTTTTTATTTTGCATTTATTGCCAACGGTGAAAAATTCAACAATCACTTGCGTTTTGTCTTCCTGAATTCTCGGTTACGTGCGCACTTCGTCCTTTGATTTAGCTTAGATTTGCGTGGCCTCTGGGGTTTACTTCTTTTTTTTTTTTGAGATCTCCCTTCCCACTGCCTCTTCCATTTCCATACAGCCCTCCAAAGCATAGCCGATCCTCTCACCACCGCCAGAGAACCCACGTCACCAATCCAGCCTACCACCCAGGCGACCCTACGCCTGCCACCAAGTTTCCTCCACCAGACCGTGCCAACCAGCCGAACCCCTGCCATCTACCTCCATGCCGACACCACGGCAACCACCAGACCATCACCACCCACCCAGCACCCACCACGAGACCAACCACTACCCCACCGAACCCATTCGCCACCAACACGACCCCAGCCCTATCACCTGACCACCTCCATGCCAGCGAACCCGCGTGCCTGCCCAGCTCCCCTAGCACTCGACCACCCTGTTTGCAGCAAACCCACTTCGGCCTCCCTGTCATTCGCCAAAACAAATCACTTCGCCACCATTTCGCCTCCACTGACCGAACTAGCTCCACTCGCGCCTCCTCCCTCCCAAAACGCTGTTTCATCGAGCCCCTTCTTTTAAGGTTTGGTATGGATATTTTATATGTTGGATTATGTTCTATTATATTGAAGTATACTATATTTTAGTTTAGTTTGTTGAGTTAAAAAAAAAGCATCTGTTCCAATACGAGAACCTGTTGATATATTATTTGTAAGTTATATTATGGCCTGTTAGTTTGATATATTTTATTAAACTAAGTTATGCATATTAGTCTGTGGAGTTTTCAATGAAGAATATTTATAATAGCTCACCTTATACATATATACTGCTGTACGTGTTATATTGATGATGTATATACATATTTATACCAGATCTATATTGTCTTATTTTTTTTTTCATAGATTTGTTTATATAGGTATGTAGATAAGCATTGGGTTTTAAAAATAATATATAATATGTTACAGTATTTTACATATATTTTGTCTACTAAATCCTAGTTTATACATATAAGAGTTTAAGCTTAAAGGATATATTGTTATAAATTTATCAAGCTATAAGGTATACAGTTCATAATTGGTTAACTTATATATGATTAAAGAAATATAAAATGGTTAGCTGGGTATGTCAGTTTGTATTATATATATGTTAGTGATATTTGTATGTTAGTATATAGAAAATTGGCGACAGTTATATATGTTAATTCATGTGTCAGCCTACATGATTTAAATTATGATAGTTTAGGTAAGTATAACTATATATTTTTACATAAGTTGTAAATTAATTTATATAAGATTTGTAGAAACTGTTTGTTGATGTATATAGGTTTTACTAGTTATAAAGATAGACTATTGTTATATATATAGTAAGGAGTATACGCACGTTAGCCCATAAATGTTTTATAGTTGTAGTTCACACTTTTGTTATATAAGCTTGTACCGTATGCCTATGTGTTTTAATCTGAAAAAAATGTATATATATATATATTTTTTATATGTATTTAAGGATTTAGGATATGATTATATATATATATATATTGATATATAGGTTTGCTTATATCAATTATCTTCATCAATCCGATTCTGATTTGATTTCGTCAATTCTTATCTGTCAGCTTCGTCCGTCGAATCTTGTCCTTCTTGCGTTGCTTTGCAATTCGTAACCTGTTGTGTTGTCTATCTTCTCTCAAGCCTCGAAAGGTGAGCAATCACTCACGATTAATATTCTTATATTTCTTAAATTTAATTTCAATTGAAACGTCAATTGAAATATGCTGCTGTTAGTTGTTCACATTGTTATATATATATGTCATTTTCTGTATCTGTTCACCTGTGACATCTGACACCATTATCTGTTATTTATACTGTCGATATATGCCTGTTACTGTTGTTATTTTATTATCATATCTGTTATCACTCTGCAAGTTCCCTATTAGTATAGAATCACTATGGGTTGAAATGATACATACCCGAACGATCTTGTAGAATAGGAGAAAATCGTTATGGGTTGAAATGATAAACCCAAGCGATTTTCATTGAATTGAATTTGGGATTGCGGGTTGAAAAGATATATACCCGTATATATATTTTAAATTGCGGATTGAAATGATAAATATCCGTATCACTTGACCATAGGATAGAAAATTATATATAGGCACCGTTGGTCTATATAAATGTTTTGAAAATGATTTTTTTGGTTTTGAAAAGAAATATATGGTTTTGATAAATATTGATTTTTAAGATTCATTAAGTTGATTTAATAAAGTTGATAGATAATATGTTAAAGTATTTATTTAATATCTATATTTTCAAATATAGAAATTTATAATGATTTGAAATTGATTGAAATTATAATTTATTTAAGAATTATACTTAAATAAGTTTGATTTAAAATATATTGAATTTGAAATTTAAAGAAGTGATTTACAACTTGAAATTTGAAAATGTGACTTAAATGGATATTTCAAACGTATGAATATTTGAATGAGATATTTTGTTTATTTAAATTGTAAATTTAAAATTGAATTTAAATGTTATGAAATGATTAAGTTAATATTTCAAAACTAAATAATTGTAAAGGGAATCTGATATGTATATAAAGTTATCGAATTTAGTTTTGAAATGATGAATATATAAAGCTTTGAAATATATTAAAATTGAAATGACTTATTTTATGGTTCAGATATGTATTTGAAATCGATAAATTGAAATGGTTTATTTAGAAGCTGAATCGAGTTGAAACTAATGATTTGAGATTTGATTAAATTAAATTTTTGGAATTCGAGTTAATTTGAATCGATTTGTGAAATTTGAGGAAACTAATTTATTTTATAACGAAATTTTATTATCTAAACTGTTTAAAAAGGGAAGTGTTATGATTGCCAAAATACTGTGATTTCCAGACTATGATTTCGAAAGCATTATAACTTTGGAAAGTAATATGATTTTGAAAATGGATATTTGAAGTGAAATGATATCGTATTAAATTGGGTTTTGGAAATGATAATGATTTTGGTTTAAAGTATAAACTATTTTGAAATGACCACGGTGTTATAATAGCGATTGGTTGGCAAAGAGACCGGGATCGGATATGGACATACTCTCTGTCGATACCAAAAACCACTTTGACAACCGTGTACGCGGTGGAGATTCCAGAATGAAGTAGGATGGTGGCGACGTTCTTAAGGTATGTTACGTGGACCCAACTCCCGTGAGTTGGCATAAGGTGGCTAAAACAGGAGCGATCTCGGACCAGTGAGGTAGCACCTCTTCTCGGACGCATTTCTTCGATTTATACTCTTACTTGTGATTTGACTAGATGGCCATCCTCCGATTTGGGAATGTTGTTCGAGGTGGAACGGTAGTGGCTGCTATGCGTATCCATCAGTCCGTGTGCGTAATTGGTATATCTACCCTGGCATTGCCTAGTTGTGCCGTGTCACCTACCATACCGAGCTTTACTACGATTATGATTTTAAGATCCGACCGCGTTAAGGTTCTCCATCCCCTTAACGCTATTTTCCGATATGATTATACTTTACTTATTTAGACACTACTGTATATAGTGTATATTACTACATAGTAAATAGTTTAACGGATCCTTAGGGGATGGTTATCCCAAACATCCTTTAAGTTACTTGTATTTCAGCTGATATTTCACTTGAGTTGGATTTATTAATATAAGAATGTTAATCCTGACTCGAGTGTTTTGTGTTTTGCTTTACGCTCGGGTCAGACTGAGTGATACAGCATTTGAGACTCACCTTTGGAGTTGGAGCTTCGCTTGGAGATCCAGTAATCTATCGATCCTGCTTTCAGTTATTCTGTTGATTCCAGTGATGAATTCAGATCTGGTATTTGATTATTGTATTGAGACATCTATTGTATTCGAGACCTCTGTTGTATCTTGTTTAACTCTGTTATATATATATAGTAGCTTCATGAACTACTATCCTTTTGTTTCCGCTGCATTATTGTTATATTACTCTGTGTCTGTGATCAGTAATGATTTTATTTACTGTATATGTTGAGTTTTGCCAAATTTTATTTACAACGCAGTATTTTGAGCAATTCAACTCCGGCATGAGTGTCTATCTATACACTTATAATGGATGCGAATGGTTGAAAATATTGGGTCGTTACACCGTTACTCCATAAGTACTCCAAATCTTCTACCAAAGGAGCTAAATATACATCAATATCATTTCCAGGTTGCTTAGGGCCAGGAATTAATAATGTTAACATAATATTCTCATTTTTCATACATAGTACAGGCGAGAGATTATATGTCACAAGCATCACTGGCCAGCAACTATACTTGGAACCCTTAATGTCAAATGGGTTAAAACTATCAATAGCAAGACCAAGTCGAAGGTTGCGTGGATCACTTGAAAATGATTTCCATTTATCATCCACCATGCTCCATGTCAAAGAATCCACAGGATGACGCATTTTATCATCATTACTTTTATTACTAAAATGCCACCTTAGATCTTCTGCCATCTGCTTAGATCTAAACATTCTTTTAAATCTTGGAATAGTTGGAAAATATCTCAACACTTTGACTGGAATACCTTTCATTACCTCTTTCGTCCGCTCATTTATCTTCCATCTCGAAGAACCGCATTTGGGACAACTAGTCAAATCTTTGTATTCTTTTCTGAAAAGACAACAATCATTTTTGCAAGCATGAATCTTCTCAAATCCCATATCGAATACTTTGAGGAACTTCTTTAGTTCATATAAAGTCTTCGGAAGAACATTATTTTTGGGTAATAACAATTGCTGCACGCTTAGAAGCTTATCAAAACCAGTATCAGATAATCCGGTTTCACATTTCAAATTATACAATGTAGTGATAGCAGATAATTTTGTTTGATCTATGCAATCAGGATACAGTGGAGTTTCTGCATCTTCCAAATTTTTAAGGAAATCATCTGTTCGCTTTTGTGCATCATCATCGTTTTTATTCTCGGAGAAAAAAGTATGGTTGACAAACTCTTCATCTTCAAAGTGAATGGCTTAAAGTAACTCATATGTGTCATCCAATTTCACTTTTTTAGCTACATTTATTTGCTCACCATCACTATACCACTTACTGCACTTGTATAAAGGATCCATTCCTCTAATAATCAAATGCTCAACAACAATGTTATCATATTGATGAGTAAGATTTCGACAATCTAAGCAAGGACACAATTTTTTTTCCATATTTCCTAAATTTCTCTTAGCGGAATGCACAAAATTCCATGCTCCTTGCTCGTACTCCCTACTAGTTCTAAATTAAAATTAAAATTAAAAAACAAAGTTATTGACATAAAAAATCAAATTTTAATATTAATTTCCAAGTTAAATATTAATCCAAATATTGTATTCTTACCTATGCAAATGCACCCAATCTTTTTCCATCGCCATATATAATATTGCAACAAGCAAATTTCTAAAAAAAAGCACAATATGTGAGGAAGACTTTATTACCGATGCACAATCTGTCAAATTAGAGGGAAAATTTTCTAAAAAAAACAAAAGTTAAATATTATTTCTTATGTCAACTGAGTTTAGCATACTATGTCAACTGAGTTTACTTCAAATTCATAATAAAATAGCATTCTGCAGCAGGGTTTAGTTGTCAACAAAGTTGCTATTTTGGCAATGATTCGACTGAATTGTAAACTGAGTTGTTTTCATGTTAAATAAATTGCATATTCACGCTTTTTGACGCCTGAGGCTTTTTTGGAATATTGAGAATAAATTAACATACGATCATCATAAACTCAATTAAGAAGGAAACAAGGCGTTCAATTCACGTCTACAAACAAAAAACATACTTAAAATAAAGAAACTGCAACATTAGTACTTAGTCTTAAATAAATTTTCGAAATTCCATAAACTTTTGATCACTTTAAAAAACTGCATTTAAAAAAACAGAAACTGCACTAAAAAACTGCATTTAAAAAAAACAGAAACTGTATTTAAAAGAAAAACTACATTTTAATTTTGTTTTAAATTACATTTAAAAAAACAAAAACTACATTTTTAAATTTTAGGTTAAAATTTTAACATAAAACTTCAAATTCAATTTAAAATTTTAATATAGAACTTCAAAATTAAGATTCAATTATGATTAAGCTAAATCAAAACATGTAAAGTAAGCTTAATTTAAATATTAAACAAGGAAATGAAATATATTTTGTCATTATTAAATAAGGAAATGAAATATATTTTGAGCTATATGAGTCAATATGCCTTTGATATTATTTTAAATTCAAACAGAGCCTGGTAGTGGTTATGTACTTTGTTTTATATGCTTCATAATCGATCTTAAAACAAGCCATGCAGTAAACATAAGTGATTTGCTCAATCCAAGTAACTTCAGTTCTATGTTTTGGCTACTCAACTGATTTTGGGAATCAGTGTCTACAACTACTTTTTGATTTCCATTTCAACATACAAATATTAAAACAGCTTTTTCAATGTCGCTTGTATACCATAACTTACCATAATCAATAGTGCTATTACCATAATCCTTCTTTTATGAAGTAATATTTTACTGTAAAATTTGGATTTGGCGAGTGTGATTACAATATAAGACATGTTCACAAAATATGCTGCAGTGCAAACTCTGAACTGTAGTGTTATAAGCAACTTTAATGGAGTTTACCTGATCCATCTTTGCCCTCTTTTCTCATTCATACAGACCCAACTTGTGATATCCCGGAATTTTGGCAATATCAATTTAATAATCTTTATTAATAATTAAATTGATTTATTGATTTTATTTTATAAAATTAACAAGTTTATTCATTTTAAAAGGTTAATAATATTTTAAATTGGCAAGTTTATTTCTTTTGAAAACTAATAACATTTTAATATTGGAAATATTTATTAATATCTTTTCTAACAATTTTAAATTGGGAAGATTTATATTTCTAAAACTAATATAAGTGTTTATATTTATAATGTATATATATAGGTATATATATTATAAATAGGGAGTCTTTAATTTAATAAAAGGATAAGTTTTCAAATTATAATATATATGTTTATATATATTGTTATTTGGAGTTATGTTATAAAATTCAATATAGTAATTATAAAAGCTAATGTTAAAAATATTTTCCATTTAGAATATATATATTTGTATATATTGGAATGGAAAGAATATTGGATTTGAATTTTATAAAGTATTTTCAAACTTTAATAATTATATAATTTGGAAATTTGTAATTTGACTTAATACCTTTGAAAATGATATTTGAGATTTAAATAACAAGGATAATTTCTTATTTGTTATAAAGTTATATTTTAGCTTAATTTTTAAATAAGATTTAAAATAAGAAGTTAATTGGTTTTAAGATTCTTTCATTTTAAATTTCAAACATAAGATAAATTGATTTGTAAAAATATATATAGTTAAAATAAGTTTCTCAAGCATATAAAAATATGTTATATATATATTTGATTAAAGCATAAGTTATTTTAAATAATAGTTTTCACATTTGTATCTTTATATAGGAATGTAAAGCTTAATTATAAAAAGATAAATACATCATTATATACATATAAATATTTCTTAAATACATATAAATGACTTAAATAAATTAATTAAAACAAGATTAATACTTGTAAGCATATTAAGATGGTGTGAAGACATTTGTAAGAAAATAAGTGTATAGGTGTAAACTAATTAACACCTAAGAGGACAAATGTCCACATTTCCTTTTGATAATTAAAATAAGTAAATTAAAATATGAAAGAGGGAAAGATCTGATTTCACTTTTCAGTTGAAACTCTTGTTCTCTTCATTTCAACCAAAAATTATAATTCGAATCTAAAAATAAATAAAAGACTGGAAACCAAATTCAAAGAAGATGAAAATCTGGAAATACAAATCAGTGGAAAAGAAGATCAAAATCAATACAACATCAATCTCAAGATTTTCAAATACAATTAGCAATTTCAAATTCTTCAAACAACCTGAAGACATGCAATCAGTTTCAAGGATCAAACTACAAGTTTAAAATTCAACAAAGTATAAACAAAAGGAGTTTAAAATCAAAATCAGTCTGGAAATCAACATCAGCCTGGAAACAGAAAATGTTCTCTGTTCTCTGATTTTAGGTGAGTAAATATTATTTTAAAAACAGATTTTAAATTTTGATATGAGATGATTTATCTAAAATGTTTGTAATGTATGCATGTTTGTATGTGAGAGTCTGGAATAAGCCTAGAAAATCATTTCTATCTTCTGCTCTCTGTTCCTTGGTGAGTAAATGGATTTTTAAAAACAGTTTTAAACCCTGGTTTCAACTTATTTTTGTGAATGAATATCATGCTATTATTTGAAATACTTGAATTAATGCATGTTTGGATAGGGATGCTTGAATGACTGTATAGTTGTAATATAGTTTCTGTATAGTGATAACAGTTTTGATTTCTTATAAAAACCAATATCTCATCATTTAGTCTCTGGTAGTTTTTGATTTGTAAATGAAAGATGTGAGAAATCATATAATATTACTATTAAAAATAAGTTATGAAATTTATATAAATTATCTGACTCGAAATTTTATAAACAACAGTGAAATGTAAATTGGGTCAAAACTTAATGAATTAAATTTTAAGATTTAATTATATGGTTGAAATCGTGATAGGAAACTATGAATTTTAATGGCTATATCACGTTTTATAGCTTAGAGTTTGTCGAGTACTTCTTAGATGAACGGGAAAGTTATGCTGGGCAAATTCAGGCGATCAAGCGAATAGTGAACCACGGGGTTGTGGCCAGAGGAGGATGGAAGGTTGCTGGACATCAGAAAAATGGTCGTGGATTTTATAATCCATCGTGATGATCATACGAAGTCTTAATAGGGTTTTTAGTTAGTTTGAAATCGATGTCGAAGGTTGGATTTTCACGGCGACGACAAGCGACCGGAAGCGATCGCATGTGGTTCTGTGGGTTCGAGGCGAAGTAGGGAAGCTTCGACGAAGGTGGCGAGGTGTCTCGAAGTGTTGATTGCCGTGGATGATGGTTTTTCTGATGATGGTGTTCGAGCAGTTTGGGTTCGAAATGTCGAATTCGAGTCTCGTACAAATCGAGTAAATTTTGATGCTCGATCGTGATGTCGTGGTTGTAGATGACTTGCCGGAGGGCAGATCGTAGTTCGTCGACGTCCAGCGTAGTCGTGCACGTGCACGTACATGTTGCGTGTATCTGGAAGTTTTGTTTTGGGGAAGAAAGGTGTCAAGACCGAAATTTTCGACTTTCGAAAATTCGACATCGATACTCACTTTATCGACTACCGAGAAATCGAGTGCCGGAAACTCCAATAGTGAGGGTTTTTTAAGAAAAAGAAAAAAGTAGAAGAAGAAGAAGATAGAAGAAAAGAAGAGAAAAAGAAAAGACGAACAACACATCAGAACAGCAACAGAAAACAATTTCAGAATCTTACACATCGCAGCGGAACAATATATAATAAATAATCATTAGTCTTTTTAAAACAAAGAACTATATCAGTTTATACATACATCAATCATCAGAGTCAATATACAACAATGGACAGTTATATAACCTGTCCTCATACAGAATACACAGCGGAATAAATAATATCAGATACAAATACTACGTCTCGCCATCCAGCTTATCTCCAAAGCTCCAGAATATCCAGATAACCTAATAATATAACTCTAGGCTGCCCGTGTGGAAATTGGTGGGCACCCAGAGTTTAGAAGGGAAACAATAAACTCCGAGTCAGTCATGGTGACTGGTGTGAGATCGTAAAACAGTTATTCTTTAAAATAAACAACAGGATGATTTTAAAGTCAATTCGAAATGCTTTTGGAAAATGGAACTACCATAAGACCTCCCACCACACACACAATGCAAACGCAGAATTGGAGGAGATTTCTTCTTATAATAGTCAAAGATGCTTACTACGCAAAATCAAATCATTTTGATATTATTATTAGTGCATAGTGTAGAAAGTAATTTCGAAAGTAGAATATTAATCTTAGCCAACATACGACCATTATCGTATGCCTACTATAGCTACCATGTTCAATAGCAGGTTACCGCCACATTCCATAGCAGGAAATACAACTAAAACCGTACACGTCACGTATTGTTTCTTTGGATTTCCAACAAATGGTCAGGCTAAGGAACTTCCTTTTCCACGATGGGTACGTCCCTGGAATAGACGACCCGAGAACCTAACCGGATCTCTGCCAACACAAGGCCGGGTTACCTCTGCAAAAATAGGTAACTACTGACACGCGTATGCCATCCCCCGATCGTCACCGATCTTCCCGAGGATCCCCGATTCCAACAAACCACATAGAAAAAATAATGCAGTAACCACAGAGGTTAAGTATCTGGGCTCCATACCATGATACCACCTTTATCCAGAAGGAATGACATACACTAAGGGGCGCTACTCCCTAGAACCTTGCTGCATTCGTCCTGTTTCGACCATTTCCGGGGTGTGAGGCTCGATGAAGTCTCGTCCACAAAGCTACGCTTTCTTAAAAAGCCCTGCTTCGGGTCAAACAAAATGATCAACCTATGATCACAAAGATATAAGATCAAACAAATGATCATATCACAAATGATCAAACACTGATCATTTCACAGCAACACTCAGTATGCCACGTTACCAAATTGGGATATATCGCTGATAAATTTCAACTACATAACCTCTGAGCTCGTACGTCTCAGAGAAGGGTGTTAAGCTAAGAGAATAAATTCTCCGCCACCAACAGATATGTATTTGAAAGAAATCAGCTTTATATCTCAAATTGTAACGTCAGACACACAATCCATACAAGTCTGTTCCGGGATCGAACAGAACCGAAGGCACTTCTCACGAAGCCCTTGCATATCCGGATAATTTTCAATCACGTCAGGACTTCCCGGCACTAAGGGTGATAAAACCTCTAAATCGAAGATCAGTCGATGTAGAGTAACTCGACGGTAATCCTTCCGTTTTCAAAAATATCCGGTCTTCAACACCGGTCTTCAAATGCGATTCATAACGACGTATCACATATTCGGAATGGGTTATACGACCCCATGGTCCTTTCCCGGTTAACCCGAATAGTGAGCGATTATTTAAAAACAAGTGTGGCATTCAAATTCATCCAATTCACAACAAATACCTATCTAAAGGTAATTATTGATAGTCGGTTATTTAACTATCAATAAAGATGCGCAACATCATCAGATTCCAAATAAATTTCCAAATTATTTCATCTTCCAAAAATATCTTTACTAGATATATACTTTCCACACTTAACCATTTGAAAACAATTTCAAATCAAATTTCCACACTTCAAAAATAAATCAAAATTGATTTTTAAAACAACTTCGCTTTCTTTTATAAATCCCGTATTGAATTTATACTTTCGAATATCTACTGATATTCGATTTTCAAATCGTTTTCAATATTAAATTTCAATTTATCTTTAAGAAGATAAATTCTCAAAACGTTTCATTTCATTTTGGAAAACATTCCATACTTATTTAATAATAAGTGTTTCACAAATCTTTTATTTTCAACATTTGAAAATATTCGATATACTTAAATCAAAATTAAGTATATATTCATTCTTTAAGGAAATCTATTTTCTATAACAACATCAATTTGAGTCAAAAACGAATGTTACGTAAAACATCGTTACGACGACTCAAAAATCACTAGTATAGGGATTCGAAATTAATATAGATATGTAAATCCCAATACTAGATAAAAAACATTTCCTTTCGGAAATCATTTACTATAACAACAGTGTTATAGTCCACCATTTCCTTATTTCTCGAAAACGCCTATTTCAACAAGAACTGTTGAAATCTATGCTTTCGATTCACAATACATTTTAAAACATCTTTAAAATGTTTAACTTCATTTTTAATATCACTTCTTCAAAAACGTATTCATTTTACTTAACAATATATTCACTGTCCGAATCGTGAATATACTTCACTTAACCCTATTTAAATCTTTTCTACACATTTATTTCGAGAATTTTCCACTATCCAAAATCGTGGATAAAATCCCCCTTTAACCTTTTAATTTACCAAATCCAATTGATTTCGAATTTATAAAACAACGTTTATAAATTCCATTTCTATTTTCTAACGACTTCAATTTAATAAATCTTCTTTATTAATAATTCGATCAATATCCCATTTAAAGGCAACAATCCAAGTTACAAGTAAATTTCTTATCAGTCTTTATTCTACAACTTCATTCATTTTATAACTTCATTCATTTTATAACTTCATACTTTATAATCTATGAACTTCAATCTTTATAAATCTATAAACTTCAATCTTTATAAATCTATAAACTTCAAATCTTCACAATCTATAATTCTATAAATCTCATGTCTTCACAATTTATAATTCTATAAATTTCTAACACTTATAGAAACTCGTTTTAAAATTCCAATACTATTAATTGATAAATATCAATTCTGTACATCTTTTATATATATCATTCTTAAATAATTCAAAAGAAATCCAACTTAAACTATTTTATTTATCACTTGACTATTTATTTCAAAATCACCTTTCAGGTATATTTCACAATTTAAAATTTTCATAATTTTAAATTTATAACATTTATTTATTTATTTAAGATAAATAAATTCCAAAATTTAATAAATCGTATACTTTCCAAAAATCACTTCAAAATTCCTTTTAAAGTAAAAATCGTTTATTTTTAAACTTTAAAATTGAACCCGATGATGCACCGCATCAATTAGTTCATCACAACATCAAACATCATATATCATCATATGATGACAGAATATATATCAACATCTGTAAATAAATAAATACAGTTGAGGAATCCAGTTGGATCCCTCCAACCTGTTTCCCTGCATCCAAAGACGTCAGCACAATACCAATTCCGCTCCAGTACGGAATTATCGCGGTATATAGGTTTTTTATAAATCCGCTTACTAACGGCGCAATAGGGTCTCATCCGCTATACGAGGCGGGAAATCATCAATCCAGTATATACATATGCCAATATGTATATACTGCTATATATATAGATATATCCTATCATATCTAATATCACATTCAAACAAATCAATCAATACTGCAATTCAATTATAAATCTGAGTGAGAAGATCTCACCTTTGATTTTAATTTTGCAATCCATTTTCCATTTTCAGTTTTGTTTTCTCGATTTTTAACCCGGTATAACAATTTTATACAGTTTATCAATATTCGAAATAAAATCGAACAATTATTTATCGTTTAAATAAATTTATGTTAATCTAAAAATTAAATTTTAACTGATGATTTATTTTTATTTCTTTCTTACTTATATTTTTCTACATATATATATACATATATACAGAATCTTTTAAACTGAAATAAAATTTTGTTTTAAACCTTACTGCAATTTGAATTCGAAATTATACTTCTTCAAACATATATATATTAAAACAATAATGTTTTATACTTTACAGTAATCGATATATTTTTTTCTCTGTACGCCTATAAGAGTTTAAAACTGCATATATATTTCAAATCCATTAAATTGAGTTAAAGATAAATTTATACCTTACTGCCTATTTGAATTTTTCGCTCGAAACCTTCGAACAATCGGAACCCCAGCACTGACGAACTCGAGATATCACTGCCGTTCCCACTTCGTCGTCGCCCGCGATTCAATCGCCACCAAACAGAAATGGTTCGACTCCTATCCCCAATCGCGAAACCCTAAACACTGTCGATCGCCTCCATCCCCTTGCCGCTGCCGCCGTGACCTCAACGCCAGTCCAACGTCGCTGCTGCCTCCCCCTACGCGCGCCCATCGCGAGCTGCTCGCTCGAGAGTACTGGCTACTTCTGGAATCATCGCGAGCTCGACCGCGAAACCCCTTCATCAATTTCGAACTCGCCTGCTTCGCGACCACCACTTACCGACCCATCGTGACCATCGCGAGTGTACGCGCGCGCCCCACTGCCTCGACCAGCCTCCCTTGAATTCACGACTAACCGCACCACGAAAACCCTAACCTTCACGTCTCGAGCCTCTGACAATTGGCGACTCCAGCCACTCACACAAGCACGCGAACGCCTCGCCTTTAAGCGCGAGTCTCTCTTCTAACCGCATCGAGGTCGACATTCCCTATCGAACTCGAGCGCCATTGTTGTTTTAATACTTCGGTTGCTTGAGTAATGAGGAGGAACGATTTAATTGTTTGCCTGGAAATCGAAACTGGAGGGGAAGAGAAAATATTCATTTGGCCATTTTTATTTCACTCGATTTTTTCTTCGTTTGAACGAGAGGAGTGTTTAAACTGAACAAGTATGGGTACCCCAATTTTTTTATCGTGATTTCTGGCGTATTTCTCGGCGTGTTTTAAGGCGTAAACACAGGGAAGACGACGTGTATATGTTTGACCAAATTTAAGTTTAAATTTAAATTCGAATTCGAATAAATTTCGATGCGTTTTTCTGTCGTGCGGTCACGTATTAACACCGATAAATACGAAAATTGAAATCCGGTAATAATTCAATATTACGGACCCGATGGAACTGGTTTCGTCGAATTCCGAGACTGTTTGAAAATTGACTATTTTTAAATATCGATATGAACGATAATTTTTCAAACTGAACAATTCACTTCCAAATTCGTTTCTGAAGCTTCTGTTATCTTCAGAAATTTCAATATGAATTTTAAAAGCTTTTGAAATATTTTTCTTCAACTGTAAACTGAAGATTTAAATTTTTATTCAACATCAATAGATTAAATTTTATAATTTAATCGCCAATTTCAAAGTTATATCGGGGATTCAAATTAAATCGTCGTTCAAATATTTAAAATTAATTAAATATTCTAAATTTAATTCGTTCGAAATTCCGGGTCGTTACAGACTTCCCTCCTTAAAAGAATTTCGTCCTCGAAATTACAAGTTAGGAAAAAAAAAGTCCTTAACTCGTCTACTATTTTTCACAATCCAATAGTTTTATCAAATTTTCAAAACAAATCTCTCTATTAAAGATTCGTTATCAATTTAACTAAACTTTCCAACTCGAATTTTAAGTTTCAAACAACATTGTTTACCTTAACAATTCAAATTTAAATTCAAATTCAAATTTAAACTTTCAAAATTTTCTCAAAAATTTTCTAACACTCTAAATTTTCGAAAAATTTCGCCAGCGTCTCCTTTGCGCGGCTAATACGGCACAACTACAAAACGTCCCTACGGACTCTCAGATTTCAAATAGAAAAAGAAAAAGCCAAGCGGCTAGAGAGAAATCATCAAAAACTCATATAGAAATTCAAATACATACCTTTTTCGAGCAATTCGAATTATCTGTGAAATAAAATTTCCAATCCCTTTATACACCTGTATATCCTACTAGCCATTATATCTAGTTACAGTATTCAAATCATTTTGCAAATTCAATCACAAATTTTCAATATAAACTACTTATATCATTTTTACTTCACCATTGAAGTTACATATTCATTATCATTCAATTTTGCATTTCAATTTTCATTTGAGTTCAATTCAATTTGAATTCTATTTTACTTCTATTCTGAAATACTGAATTTTATCTTTCAATTATAGCTGATTCATATCACTATTTTTTTCACTTAGTTTCGCTTACTAATTTTCTTATTTCAATACATCACTTTGTTTATTACAAATCAAATTCAATTCAGTCTCATTTTCTTACAAATTCAAAATGAACTTTAACATTCAATTTCATTTTCTGGCACTTGCAATCGCAATTTATTCATTCATTCACTAATTTAGTCCTTTTCAATTTGAATCTTATTCCAATCAGATTTCAATGTTTTATAAGTTATCAACTTATTTACATTTCATAAATATGGTATTCCAGAGTCTTTTCAACCTTTCAAAGCCATTTTGAAAACAATTCAAATTCCATTTGAATTTCCTAAAACAAAAATCCAAATTTTTCAAAACAACTTCCATTTAAAACAATTTGGCAGCAATTTCCTCTTCTGGAAACCCGAAAATGAACATCAGTAATGCTGCAGTCATTACCGAAGTTATTTTCCAGCGACCGAAAAGAGTTTAGAGCTTTCATCTCTCTAAAATACTTTTCAAACCTTTGAAATTCATTTTCAAATCAAAAAGGAATTTAAACTTTCCAAATCTCTAAAATTTTCAAATTCTTTTCAAAACATTTCCAAATACTTCTCTGGAATTCCGTTTCAAATTACAATTCACATTTATAATTTATATTCTCAAATTTCATTTGTATGTGAATTTTATTTCTTTATCTTTCAATTCACATTTATAAATTTCATTCGTTAAATGGATTTATTTCCAACTCTTTGGTTATTATTTTAATTTCTCATTCCATTTCATATAACAATGATAATAATTCAATGTTATTATTCTATAACAACCAAACATCCATATACTATGATAATTCATAGAAAACCATTTCTTTTCTATACAAAAATAGTTTTGGGCAAAATTATTTCATTTACCCATTTAAAACAATACTGTGTCAGTTTACCTTGTTTAGAGTTTAGAAACCCCTATCGATTACAGTTAGCTAGACTGTACCGACCAGAATCTATAAACAATCAACCGATAAGTCAACACAATACAAAACAATTTCATATTCAAATAACAAATACGCGCTCATATCTATTATTACACTCAAACTCATTCTAGAGTACTACTGACTCTATCTCTAATGAGTAACACCCAACAGAGCAGGGTTGTCGCTTAACCATATGCTCTGATACCACTTGTCAAGACCGAAATTTTCGACTTTCGAAAATTCGACATCGATACTCACTTTATCGACTGCCGAGAAATCGAGTGCCGGAAACTCCAATAGTGAGGGTTTTTTAAGAAAAAGAAAAAAGTAGAAGAAGAAGAAGATAGAAGAAAAGAAGAGAAAAAGAAAAGACGAACAACACATCAGAACAGCAACAGAAAACAATTTCAGAATCATACACATCGCAACGGAACAATATATAATAAATAATCACTAGTCTTTTTAAAACAAAGAACTATATCAGTTTATACATACATCAATCATCAGAGTCAATATACAACAATGGACAGTTATATAACCTGTCCTCATACAGAATACACAGCGGAATAAATAATATCAGATACAAATACTACGTCTCGCCATCCAGCTTATCTCCAAAGCTCCAGAATATCCAGATAACCTAATAATATAACTCTAGGCTGCCCGTGTGGAAATTGGTGGGCACCCAGAGTTTAGAAGGGAAACAATAAACTCCGAGTCAGTCATGGTGACTGGTGTGAGATCGTAAAACAGTTATTCTTTAAAATAAACAACAGGATGATTTTAAAGTCAATTCGAAATGCTTTTGGAAAATGGAACTACCATAAGACCTCCCACCACACACACAATGCAAACGCAGAATTGGAGGAGATTTCTTCTTATAATAGTCAAAGATGCTTACTACGCAAAATCAAATCATTTTGATATTATTATTAGTGCATAGTGTAGAAAGTAATTTCGAAAGTAGAATATTAATCTTAGCCAACATACGACCATTATCGTATGCCTACTATAGCTACCATGTTCAATAGCAGGTTACCGCCACATTCCATAGCAGGAAATACAACTAAAACCGTACACGTCACGTATTGTTTCTTTGGATTTCCAACAAATGGTCAGGCTAAGGAACTTCCTTTTCCACGATGGGTACGTCCCTGGAATAGACGACCCGAGAACCTAACCGGATCTCTGCCAACACAAGGCCGGGTTACCTCTGCAAAAATAGGTAACTACTGACACGCGTATGCCATCCCCCGATCGTCACCGATCTTCCCGAGGATCCCCGATTCCAACAAACCACATAGAAAAAATAATGCAGTAACCACAGAGGTTAAGTATCTGGGCTCCATACCATGATACCACCTTTATCCAGAAGGAATGACATACACTAAGGGGCGCTACTCCCTAGAACCTTGCTGCATTCGTCCTGTTTCGACCATTTCCGGGGTGTGAGGCTCGATGAAGTCTCGTCCACAAAGCTACGCTTTCTTAAAAAGCCCTGCTTCGGGTCAAACAAAATGATCAACCTATGATCACAAAGATATAAGATCAAACAAATGATCATATCACAAATGATCAAACACTGATCATTTCACAGCAACACTCAGTATGCCACGTTACCAAATTGGGATATATCGCTGATAAATTTCAACTACATAACCTCTGAGCTCGTACGTCTCAGAGAAGGGTGTTAAGCTAAGAGAATAAATTCTCCGCCACCAACAGATATGTATTTGAAAGAAATCAGCTTTATATCTCAAATTGTAACGTCAGACACACAATCCATACAAGTCTGTTCCGGGATCGAACAGAACCGAAGGCACTTCTCACGAAGCCCTTGCATATCCGGATAATTTTCAATCACGTCAGGACTTCCCGGCACTAAGGGTGATAAAACCTCTAAATCGAAGATCAGTCGATGTAGAGTAACTCGACGGTAATCCTTCCGTTTTCAAAAATATCCGGTCTTCAACACCGGTCTTCAAATGCGATTCATAACGACGTATCACATATTCGGAATGGGTTATACGACCCCATGGTCCTTTCCCGGTTAACCCGAATAGTGAGCGATTATTTAAAAACAAGTGTGGCATTCAAATTCATCCAATTCACAACAAATACCTATCTAAAGGTAATTATTGATAGTCGGTTTTTTAACTATCAATAAAGATGCGCAACATCATCAGATTCCAAATAAATTTCCAAATTATTTCATCTTCCAAAAATATCTTTACTAGATATATACTTTCCACACTTAACCATTTGAAAACAATTTCAAATCAAATTTCCACACTTCAAAAATAAATCAAAATTGATTTTTAAAACAACTTCGCTTTCTTTTATAAATCCCGTATTGAATTTATACTTTCGAATATCTACTGATATTCGATTTTCAAATCGTTTTCAATATTAAATTTCAATTTATCTTTAAGAAGATAAATTCTCAAAATGTTTCATTTCATTTTGGAAAACATTCCATACTTATTTAATAATAAGTGTTTCACAAATCTTTTATTTTCAACATTTGAAAATATTCGATATACTTAAATCAAAATTAAGTATATATTCATTCTTTAAGGAAATCTATTTTCTATAACAACATCAATTTGAGTCAAAAACGAATGTTACGTAAAACATCGTTACGACGACTCAAAAATCACTAGTATAGGGATTCGAAATTAATATAGATATGTAAATCCCAATACTAGATAAAAAACATTTCCTTTCGGAAATCATTTACTATAACAACAGTGTTATAGTCCACCATTTCCTTATTTCTCGAAAACGCCTATTTCAACAAGAACTGTTGAAATCTATGCTTTCGATTCACAATACATTTTAAAACATCTTTAAAATGTTTAACTTCATTTTTAATATCACTTCTTCAAAAACGTATTCATTTTACTTAACAATATATTCACTGTCCGAATCGTGAATATACTTCACTTAACCCTATTTAAATCTTTTCTACACATTTATTTCGAGAATTTTCCACTATCCAAAATCGTGGATAAAATCCCCCTTTAACCTTTTAATTTACCAAATCCAATTGATTTCGAATTTATAAAACAACGTTTATAAATTCCATTTCTATTTTCTAACGACTTCAATTTAATAAATCTTCTTTATTAATAATTCGATCAATATCCCATTTAAAGGCAACAATCCAAGTTACAAGTAAATTTCTTATCAGTCTTTATTCTACAACTTCATTCATTTTATAACTTCATTCATTTTATAACTTCATACTTTATAATCTATGAACTTCAATCTTTATAAATCTATAAACTTCAATCTTTATAAATCTATAAACTTCAAATCTTCACAATCTATAATTCTATAAATCTCATGTCTTCACAATTTATAATTCTATAAATTTCTAACACTTATAGAAACTCGTTTTAAAATTCCAATACTATTAATTGATAAATATCAATTCTGTACATCTTTTATATATATCATTCTTAAATAATTCAAAAGAAATCCAACTTAAACTATTTTATTTATCACTTGACTATTTATTTCAAAATCACCTTTCAGGTATATTTCACAATTTAAAATTTTCATAATTTTAAATTTATAACATTTATTTATTTATTTAAGATAAATAAATTCCAAAATTTAATAAATCGTATACTTTCCAAAAATCACTTCAAAATTCCTTTTAAAGTAAAAATCGTTTATTTTTAAACTTTAAAATTGAACCCGATGATGCACCGCATCAATTAGTTCATCACAACATCAAACATCATATATCATCATATGATGACAGAATATATATCAACATCTGTAAATAAATAAATACAGTTGAGGAATCCAGTTGGATCCCTCCAACCTGTTTCCCTGCATCCAAAGACGTCAGCACAATACCAATTCCGCTCCAGTACGGAATTATCGCGGTATATAGGTTTTTTATAAATCCGCTTACTAACGGCGCAATAGGGTCTCATCCGCTATACGAGGCGGGAAATCATCAATCCAGTATATACATATGCCAATATGTATATACTGCTATATATATAGATATATCCTATCATATCTAATATCACATTCAAACAAATCAATCAATACTGCAATTCAATTATAAATCTGAGTGAGAAGATCTCACCTTTGATTTTAATTTTGCAATCCATTTTCCATTTTCAGTTTTGTTTTCTCGATTTTTAACCTGGTATAACAATTTTATACAGTTTATCAATATTCGAAATAAAATCGAACAATTATTTATCGTTTAAATAAATTTATGTTAATCTAAAAATTAAATTTTAACTGATGATTTATTTTTATTTCTTTCTTACTTATATTTTTCTACATATATATATACATATATACAGAATCTTTTAAACTGAAATAAAATTTTGTTTTAAACCTTACTGCAATTTGAATTCGAAATTATACTTCTTCAAACATATATATATTAAAACAATAATGTTTTATACTTTACAGTAATCGATATATTTTTTTCTCTGTACGCCTATAAGAGTTTAAAACTGCATATATATTTCAAATCCATTAAATTGAGTTAAAGATAAATTTATACCTTACTGCCTATTTGAATTTTTCGCTCGAAACCTTCGAACAATCGGAACCCCAGCACTGACGAACTCGAGATATCACTGCCGTTCCCACTTCGTCGTCGCCCGCGATTCAATCGCCACCAAACAGAAATGGTTCGACTCCTATCCCCAATCGCGAAACCCTAAACACTGTCGATCGCCTCCATCCCCTTGCCGCTGCCGCCGTGACCTCAACGCCAGTCCAACGTCGCTGCTGCCTCCCCCTACGCGCGCCCATCGCGAGCTGCTCGCTCGAGAGTACTGGCTACTTCTGGAATCATCGCGAGCTCGACCGCGAAACCCCTTCATCAATTTCGAACTCGCCTGCTTCGCGACCACCACTTACCGACCCATCGTGACCATCGCGAGTGTACGCGCGCGCCCCACTGCCTCGACCAGCCTCCCTTGAATTCACGACTAATCGCACCACGAAAACCCTAACCTTCACGTCTCGAGCCTCTGACAATTGGCGACTCCAGCCACTCACACAAGCACGCGAACGCCTCGCCTTTAAGCGCGAGTCTCTCTTCTAACCGCATCGAGGTCGACATTCCCTATCGAACTCGAGCGCCATTGTTGTTTTAATACTTCGGTTGCTTGAGTAATGAGGAGGAACGATTTAATTGTTTGCCTGGAAATCGAAACTGGAGGGGAAGAGAAAATATTCATTTGGCCATTTTTATTTCACTCGATTTTTTCTTCGTTTGAACGAGAGGAGTGTTTAAACTGAACAAGTATGGGTACCCCAATTTTTTTATCGTGATTTCTGGCGTATTTCTCGGCGTGTTTTAAGGCGTAAACACAGGGAAGACGACGTGTATATGTTTGACCAAATTTAAGTTTAAATTTAAATTCGAATTCGAATAAATTTCGATGCGTTTTTCTGTCGTGCGGTCACGTATTAACACCGATAAATACGAAAATTGAAATCCGGTAATAATTCAATATTACGGACCCGATGGAACTGGTTTCGTCGAATTCCGAGACTGTTTGAAAATTGACTATTTTTAAATATCGATATGAACGATAATTTTTCAAACTGAACAATTCACTTCCAAATTCGTTTCTGAAGCTTCTGTTATCTTCAGAAATTTCAATACGAATTTTAAAAGCTTTTGAAATATTTTTCTTCAACTGTAAACTGAAGATTTAAATTTTTATTCAACATCAATAGATTAAATTTTATAATTTAATCGCCAATTTCAAAGTTATATCGGGGATTCAAATTAAATCGTCGTTCAAATATTTAAAATTAATTAAATATTCTAAATTTAATTCGTTCGAAATTCCGGGTCGTTACAGACTTCCCTCCTTAAAAGAATTTCGTCCTCGAAATTACAAGTTAGGAAAAAAAAAGTCCTTAACTCGTCTACTATTTTTCACAATCCAATAGTTTTATCAAATTTTCAAAACAAATCTCTCTATTAAAGATTCGTTATCAATTTAACTAAACTTTCCAACTCGAATTTTAAGTTTCAAACAACATTGTTTACCTTAACAATTCAAATTTAAATTCAAATTCAAATTTAAACTTTCAAAATTTTCTCAAAAATTTTCTAACACTCTAAATTTTCGAAAAATTTCGCCAGCGTCTCCTTTGCGCGGCTAATACGGCACGACTACAAAACGTCCCTACGGACTCTCAGATTTCAAACAGAAAAAGAAAAAGCCAAGCGGCTAGAGAGAAATCATCAAAAACTCATATAGAAATTCAAATACATACCTTTTTCGAGCAATTCGAATTATCTGTGAAATAAATTTTCCAATCCCTTTATACACCTGTATATCCTACTAGCCATTATATCTAGTTACAGTATTCAAATCATTTTGCAAATTCAATCACAAATTTTCAATATAAACTACTTATATCATTTTTACTTCACCATTGAAGTTACATATTCATTATCATTCAATTTTGCATTTCAATTTTCATTTGAGTTCAATTCAATTTGAATTCTATTTTACTTCTATTCTGAAATATTGAATTTTATCTTTCAATTATAGCTGATTCATATCACTATTTTTTTCACTTAGTTTCGCTTACTAATTTTCTTATTTCAATACTTCACTTTGTTTATTACAAATCAAATTCAATTCAGTCTCATTTTCTTACAAATTCAAAATGAACTTTAACATTCAATTTCATTTTCTGGCACTTGCAATCGCAATTTATTCATTCATTCACTAATTTAGTCCTTTTCAATTTGAATCTTATTCCAATCAGATTTCAATGTTTTATAAGTTATCAACTTATTTACATTTCATAAATATGGTATTCCAGAGTCTTTTCAACCTTTCAAAGCCATTTTGAAAACAATTCAAATTCCATTTGAATTTCCTAAAACAAAAATCCAAATTTTTCAAAACAACTTCCATTTAAAACAATTTGGCAGCAATTTCCTCTTCTGGAAACCCGAAAATGAACATCAGTAATGCTGCAGTCATTACCGAAGTTATTTTCCAGCGACCGAAAAGAGTTTAGAGCTTTCATCTCTCTAAAATACTTTTCAAACCTTTGAAATTCATTTTCAAATCAAAAAGGAATTTAAACTTTCCAAATCTCCAAAATTTTCAAATTCTTTTCAAAACATTTCCAAATACTTCTCTGGAATTCCGTTTCAAATTACAATTCACATTTATAATTTATATTCTCAAATTTCATTTGTATGTGAATTTTATTTCTTTATCTTTCAATTCACATTTATAAATTTCATTCGTTAAATGGATTTATTTCCAACTCTTTGGTTATTATTTTAATTTCTCATTCCATTTCATATAACAATGATAATAATTCAATGTTATTATTCTATAACAACCAAACATCCATATACTATAATAATTCATAGAAAACCATTTCTTTTCTATACAAAAATAGTTTTGGGCAAAATTATTTCATTTACCCATTTAAAACAATACTGTGTCAGTTTACCTTGTTTAGAGTTTAGAAACCCCTATCGATTACAGTTAGCTAGACTGTACCGACCAGAATCTATAAACAATCAACCGATAAGTCAACACAATACAAAACAATTTCATATTCAAATAACAAATACGCGCTCATATCTATTATTACACTCAAACTCATTCTAGAGTACTACTGACTCTATCTCTAATGAGTAACACCCAACAGAGCAGGGTTGTCGCTTAACCATATGCTCTGATACCATTTGTCAAGACCGAAATTTTCGACTTTCGAAAATTCGACATCGATACTCACTTTATCGACTGCCGAGAAATCGAGTGCCGGAAACTCCAATAGTGAGGGTTTTTTAAGAAAAAGAAAAAAGTAGAAGAAGAAGAAGATAGAAGAAAAGAAGAGAAAAAGAAAAGACGAACAACACATCAGAACAGCAACAGAAAACAATTTCAGAATCTTACACATCGCAGTGGAACAATATATAATAAATAATCACTAGTCTTTTTAAAAATAAGAACTATATCAGTTTATACATACATCAATCATCAGAGTCAATATACAACAATGGACAGTTATATAACCTGTCCTCATACAGAATACACAGCGGAATAAATAATATCAGATACAAATACTACGTCTCGCCATCCAGCTTATCTCCAAAGCTCCAGAATATCCAGATAACCTAATAATATAACTCTAGGCTGCCCGTGTGGAAATTGGTGGGCACCCAGAGTTTAGAAGGGAAACAATAAACTCCGAGTCAGTCATGGTGACTGGTGTGAGATCGTAAAACAGTTATTCTTTAAAATAAACAATAGGATGATTTTAAAGTCAATTCGAAATGCTTTTGGAAAATGGAACTACCATAAGACCTCCCACCACACACACAATGCAAACGCAGAATTGGAGGAGATTTCTTCTTATAATAGTCAAAGATGCTTACTACGCAAAATCAAATCATTTTGATATTATTATTAGTGCATAGTGTAGAAAGTAATTTCGAAAGTAGAATATTAATCTTAGCCAACATACGACCATTATCGTATGCCTACTATAGCTACCATGTTCAATAGCAGGTTACCGCCACATTCCATAGCAGGAAATACAACTAAAACCGTACACGTCACGTATTGTTTCTTTGGATTTCCAACAAATGGTCAGGCTAAGGAACTTCCTTTTCCACGATGGGTACGTCCCTGGAATAGACGACCCGAGAACCTAACCGGATCTCTGCCAACACAAGGCCGGGTTACCTCTGCAAAAATAGGTAACTACTGACACGCGTATGCCATCCCCCGATCGTCACCGATCTTCCCGAGGATCCCCGATTCCAACAAACCACATAGAAAAAATAATGCAGTAACCACAGAGGTTAAGTATCTGGGCTCCATACCATGATACCACCTTTATCCAGAAGGAATGACATACACTAAGGGGCGCTACTCCCTAGAACCTTGCTGCATTCGTCCTGTTTCGACCATTTCCGGGGTGTGAGGCTCGATGAAGTCTCGTCCACAAAGCTACGCTTTCTTAAAAAGCCCTGCTTCGGGTCAAACAAAATGATCAACCTATGATCACAAAGATATAAGATCAAACAAATGATCATATCACAAATGATCAAACACTGATCATTTCACAGCAACACTCAGTATGCCACGTTACCAAATTGGGATATATCGCTGATAAATTTCAACTACATAACCTCTGAGCTCGTACGTCTCAGAGAAGGGTGTTAAGCTAAGAGAATAAATTCTCCGCCACCAACAGATATGTATTTGAAAGAAATCAGCTTTATATCTCAAATTGTAACGTCAGACACACAATCCATACAAGTCTGTTCCGGGATCGAACAGAACCGAAGGCACTTCTCACGAAGCCCTTGCATATCCGGATAATTTTCAATCACGTCAGGACTTCCCGGCACTAAGGGTGATAAAACCTCTAAATCGAAGATCAGTCGATGTAGAGTAACTCGACGGTAATCCTTCCGTTTTCAAAAATATCCGGTCTTCAACACCGGTCTTCAAATGTGATTCATAACGACGTATCACATATTCGGAATGGGTTATACGACCCCATGGTCCTTTCCCGGTTAACCCGAATAGTGAGCGATTATTTAAAAACAAGTGTGGCATTCAAATTCATCCAATTCACAACAAATACCTATCTAAAGGTAATTATTGATAGTCGGTTATTTAACTATCAATAAAGATGCGCAACATCATCAGATTCCAAATAAATTTCCAAATTATTTCATCTTCCAAAAATATCTTTACTAGATATATACTTTCCACACTTAACCATTTGAAAACAATTTCAAATCAAATTTCCACACTTCAAAAATAAATCAAAATTGATTTTTAAAACAACTTCGCTTTCTTTTATAAATCCCGTATTGAATTTATACTTTCGAATATCTACTGATATTCGATTTTCAAATCGTTTTCAATATTAAATTTCAATTTATCTTTAAGAAGATAAATTCTCAAAACGTTTCATTTCATTTTGGAAAACATTCCATACTTATTTAATAATAAGTGTTTCACAAATCTTTTATTTTCAACATTTGAAAATATTCGATATACTTAAATCAAAATTAAGTATATATTCATTCTTTAAGGAAATCTATTTTCTATAACAACATCAATTTGAGTCAAAAACGAATGTTACGTAAAACATCGTTACGACGACTCAAAAATCACTAGTATAGGGATTCGAAATTAATATAGATATGTAAATCCCAATACTAGATAAAAAACATTTCCTTTCGGAAATCATTTACTATAACAACAGTGTTATAGTCCACCATTTCCTTATTTCTCGAAAACGCCTATTTCAACAAGAACTGTTGAAATCTATGCTTTCGATTCACAATACATTTTAAAACATCTTTAAAATGTTTAACTTCATTTTTAATATCACTTCTTCAAAAACGTATTCATTTTACTTAACAATATATTCACTGTCCGAATCGTGAATATACTTTACTTAACCCTATTTAAATCTTTTCTACACATTTATTTCGAGAATTTTCCACTATCCAAAATCGTGGATAAAATCCCCCTTTAACCTTTTAATTTACCAAATCCAATTGATTTCGAATTTATAAAACAACGTTTATAAATTCCATTTCTATTTTCTAACGACTTCAATTTAATAAATCTTCTTTATTAATAATTCGATCAATATCCCATTTAAAGGCAACAATCCAAGTTACAAGTAAATTTCTTATCGGTCTTTATTCTACAACTTCATTCATTTTATAACTTCATTCATTTTATAACTTCATACTTTATAATCTATGAACTTCAATCTTTATAAATCTATAAACTTCAATCTTTATAAATCTATAAACTTCAAATCTTCACAATCTATAATTCTATAAATCTCATGTCTTCACAATTTATAATTCTATAAATTTCTAACACTTATAGAAACTCGTTTTAAAATTCCAATACTATTAATTGATAAATATCAATTCTGTACATCTTTTATATATATCATTCTTAAATAATTCAAATGAAATCCAACTTAAACTATTTTATTTATCACTTGACTATTTATTTCAAAATCACCTTTCAGGTATATTTCACAATTTAAAATTTTCATAATTTTAAATTTATAACATTTATTTATTTATTTAAGATAAATAAATTCCAAAATTTAATAAATCGTATACTTTCCAAAAATCACTTCAAAATTCCTTTTAAAGTAAAAATCGTTTATTTTTAAACTTTAAAATTGAACCCGATGATGCACCGCATCAATTAGTTCATCACAACATCAAACATCATATATCATCATATGATGACAGAATATATATCAACATCTGTAAATAAATAAATACAGTTGAGGAATCCAGTTGGATCCCTCCAACCTGTTTCCCTGCATCCAAAGACGTCAGCACAATACCAATTCCGCTCCAGTACGGAATTATCGCGGTATATAGGTTTTTTATAAATCCGCTTACTAACGGCGCAATAGGGTCTCATCCGCTATACGAGGCGGGAAATCATCAATCCAGTATATACATATGCCAATATGTATATACTGCTATATATATAGATATATCCTATCATATCTAATATCACATTCAAACAAATCAATCAATACTGCAATTCAATTATAAATCTGAGTGAGAAGATCTCACCTTTGATTTTAATTTTGCAATCCATTTTCCATTTTCAGTTTTGTTTTCTCGATTTTTAACCTGGTATAACAATTTTATACAGTTTATCAATATTCGAAATAAAATCGAACAATTATTTATCGTTTAAATAAATTTATGTTAATCTAAAAATTAAATTTTAACTGATGATTTATTTTTATTTCTTTCTTACTTATATTTTTCTACATATATATATACATATATACAGAATCTTTTAAACTGAAATAAAATTTTGTTTTAAACCTTACTGCAATTTGAATTCGAAATTATACTTCTTCAAACATATATATATTAAAACAATAATGTTTTATACTTTACAGTAATCGATATATTTTTTTCTCTGTACGCCTATAAGAGTTTAAAACTGCATATATATTTCAAATCCATTAAATTGAGTTAAAGATAAATTTATACCTTACTGCCTATTTGAATTTTTCGCTCGAAACCTTCGAACAATCGGAACCCCAGCACTGATGAACTCGAGATATCACTGCCGTTCCCACTTCGTCGTCGCCCGCGATTCAATCGCCACCAAACAGAAATGGTTCGACTCCTATCCCCAATCGCGAAACCCTAAACACTGTCGATCGCCTCCATCCCCTTGCCGCTGCCGCCGTGACCTCAACGCCAGTCCAACGTCGCTGCTGCCTCCCCCTACGCGTGCCCATCGCGAGCTGCTCGCTCGAGAGTACTGGCTACTTCTGGAATCATCGCGAGCTCGACCGCGAAACCCCTTCATCAATTTCGAACTCGCCTGCTTCGCGACCACCACTTACCGACCCATCGTGACCATCGCGAGTGTACGCGCGCGCCCCACTGCCTCGACCAGCCTCCCTTGAATTCACGACTAACCGCACCACGAAAACCCTAACCTTCACGTCTCGAGCCTCTGACAATTGGCGACTCCAGCCACTCACACAAGCACGCGAACGCCTCGCCTTTAAGCGCGAGTCTCTCTTCTAACCGCATCGAGGTCGACATTCCCTATCGAACTCGAGCGCCATTGTTGTTTTAATACTTCGGTTGCTTGAGTAATGAGGAGGAACGATTTAATTGTTTGCCTGGAAATCGAAACTGGAGGGGAAGAGAAAATATTCATTTGGCCATTTTTATTTCACTCGATTTTTTCTTCGTTTGAACGAGAGGAGTGTTTAAACTGAACAAGTATGGGTACCCCAATTTTTTTATCGTGATTTCTGGCGTATTTCTCGGCGTGTTTTAAGGCGTAAACACAGGGAAGACGACGTGTATATGTTTGACCAAATTTAAGTTTAAATTTAATTTCGAATTCGAATAAATTTCGATGCGTTTTTCTGTCGTGCGGTCACGTATTAACTCCGATAAATACGAAAATTGAAATCCGGTAATAATTCAATATTACGGACCCGATGGAACTGGTTTCGTCGAATTCTGAGACTGTTTGAAAATTGACTATTTTTAAATATCGATACGAACGATAATTTTTCAAACTGAACAATTCACTTCCAAATTCGTTTCTGAAGCTTCTCTTATCTTCAGAAATTTCAATACGAATTTTAAAAGCTTTTGAAATATTTTTCTTCAACTGTAAACTGAAGATTTAAATTTTTATTCAACATCAATAGATTAAATTTTATAATTTAATCGCCAATTTCAAAGTTATATCGGGGATTCAAATTAAATCGTCGTTCAAATATTTAAAATTAATTAAATATTATAAATTTAATTCGTTCGAAATTCCGGGTCGTTACAAAAGGGGTTACTCGGGTTTCATTCGGGGATATCTGGGTTTGACTCGAAGTATGGTAGAATGGGAATGAACTCGTGAGTTTCTTCGAGTTTCTAGGCGTTTTACTCGGTTTTGATAAAAGCAGTTTTAAGGCATTTGGTAAAAGAAATGTTTTTAAGTTTTAAACAAAAGAAATTTTGTTTGTAATATTTTCTGAGTTTAAAACAAAGTTTAAACAAGTTTATATATTTTATAATATTAAGTTTCAAATAAAATAAGTGAATTTTAATAATAAATTTTGTATTAAATTTTGTTTGATAACTTTGGAAAAGTTTTAAAGATTTAAAGGTTTAATTTAAAATGTGTTTAATGTTTTATTGATTTCTAAATCTTATATTTTAATTTAAGTAAGGTTTAATGGTTAAGATTTAGTAATCAATTAAAATAAGAATTTTCTTAAGTATTTAGAATGTTGATTTAATTTAAGATAATTAATTTGAAAAGGAAATTTAGATAATTAAATTATTTTAATTATCAAGTGTTACTGGTAAATAATTGATTTAATTAAGATAATAGTTTCTTAATTAAGAACCTTTAATATAGTAAGTTAAGAATCATTTAATTAAATTTAAATGATTAAGTTAAATTAATTAATAATTAATTAGAGATAATCATTTATAAATTAATTTAGTATAATTACTTGATGAAGTAATTAAGGAATAATTACTGGATGTAATTAAGTAAAGGTAGATTATTTAATAAATTAATTAGAGGATAATTAATAAGAAGTGATTAAGAGTTAATTACTTAGTGTTATTAATTAAATAATTTATTTAATTTATTTAATTAAAGGATTACGAATAATTAATAAGATAATTAATTATTGGTAAAGATAATTAAAAAAAATTAATTAAGGGAAGTAATTAAAGGAAGTTAATTACTGGATTAGATTAATCAAAGATGATTAATAATTGTGGTTTAATTAAGATTAATTATTTAATTAATTTAAATATAATAAATAATTAAAGATGTAATTAGAGATCATTAGTTTATAATTAATTAATGATATGATTAAGAGTTGACTAATTAAGATTAATTAATCAAATGATAAGTGATTAATTATAATTAATTAAGGATTAAAGTAATTGATTAAAATTTATTTAATTAATTAATGAAGTAACTAAAGGTTAATTACTGTATTGGTTAAGAATAATTAATTTGTGAAATTAATTAAAGATAATTACTCAAATGTAATTAAAGTATAATTAATCAAGGTGATTAATTAAGTGGATAATTATAGAATGATTAATTAATTTATTTGTAATAAATTAATGATTATATAAGTAAGATTTATAATGAAGTAATTAATTTAATTAATTTTAAATTAATTAAGAGATGAAGTAATTAATTTAATTCACTTTAAATTAATTAAAGATAGAGATAGTTAATTTAAATCAATTTTAAATTAATTATGTTATGATTAAGTAAATCATTGCTTTTATAAGAATGAATGACATTGATTGTCTTGAATGAATGTAATCTCAGAAATGAAATCAGTAATGTAGTGTGGTATGAATGCTTGGTTGCATTATGATGGTAATATAGATTAACTATTGTGATGTTGATATGGATTACCTATTTGGTTATGAATCATCTGTTTAAATGATAATGTGATTATCAATTGTGACTTGTGAATTATCTATCTGTATAGATAAGTTAAATTGTTTAAACCTTTAAACAACTTGGCCTTAAAAGATACGTTTTGGATTTCGATGAGACCGGGATCGGGTTTCCGTATACCGGTATTCCAGGTCTGGAGACCCGAATACCACATCGATCCAAATTAACGATAGGTCGTGAATCTCAAGTGAAGATGAAGATTCAGAGTGCAAGGGTTATTGTCGTTAACTCTGAGGGTGATTCCAAAACGAGTGTAACGAGATAATGCCTTCAGTTTCGTTCGAACCCGAAACGAACTTGTATGGATTGAATGCTTTCAGCACATCGTCAGGCGAACGATGAGCATTCTAAGTGATATGTTCTGATTAAAGGTAATCGTAACCTCAAGCCTCATCAACCGGGAATGGCTAAAACAGGGGAGGTGCAGCAAGGCTTCGTGGGTAGCGCCCACTAAGAGCAAGATATATCCCTGTCTAGAGGTCCCTTTCTTATTATTCGGCTTAGTGGGTAGTTGGACTGCAGCCAACTACGGTGTTGTCTTGTTCGAGATTATCCAGTAAGGGATGGTTCCGGCTTTGTGTTGCAGGGCAGCGGGCGTACTCCTCGGTATGGTGATCTAGGCCACGTACTGTGACGGGCGGTACCCCAGTAGCCATGCCATTGTATGGAATCCAAAATCCAATAAGTGCCAACGGACTTGATTGTATAACCCACTTTGTGGCTAGTATGCTGGAATTTGATAATGTAACAATTTCAGCTATTTCATATTTACTTGAAAACCCTAGACCCTATTATAATACAATCAGATTTCCTATCAAATGTTTTAGTTAGCGTAAGGTAAAAACTTACCCATGTTTATGTGTGGGGAGTCTTACGTGATACTTTTGTTTTCAAAGGTTTTCAAAGTTAAGCAATTTAACCGTTTACTCACACCAAACCCATGTCTGACCCAAGTGTTTATTTTCTGTTTTATTAAACTCTTGGGTACTCAATATTGTATTGAGTAGTCGAGGGATTCAGGTTAGTCTTGACGAATACTGGAGGAGCTGAGGAGCAGGAGGCTTCAGCGAGTAGATATAATGTTTCTGCTGTGTTTGTATTAGTCTGTATTGTACTGTTGTACTTGTGTTGTGTAATAGACAGAAGTTTATAACTGATATTCTGTGATGTATAAATTGTGTACTCTGATGTATATGATACTATGTAATATCTTATGTGATATAATATATTTCTCGTTCCGCTGTGAGATTGTGATGTGTTGTTGTTCTTTCTTCTTTTCTTTTCTTCTTCTATCCCTTTCTTTCTTCATAATGATGCGTCCTTCTGTGGAGAGAAGGGCGGGTCGTTACAGTTGGTATCAGAGCGGTAGGTTGAGTGAATACCTAAGCTCTGGAGTGGTGTCTATCTTGAGAGAGCGTATTTGTAATTTTTATATAACTATATATATATATATATATAATTATTCTACCTATTTGTTGGGTTACCTGTTCGGGTTTTCCAATATGAGTTATAAAGGTAGATAGGATGGTAGTGTGTGTAACACAATTACCAATATTTAGAATCTGAGTGTTGAGGTTGGAAGTGTATTTGTCAAGACTGAAGACCAAATACCGTCTCGAGTAAACTTTGCTGTGGTATAAGATTTCACTGATCTCTGAAGGAAACCAGTTATGGTTCGGAGTTTATCTTTGAAGTTGGATGAATAGAGTAGATCTGTTGGATGAGCTGAAGCGAGTGATGGTATTTTGGTAACTTCAGGAAGTAATAGCTGTGTGGTGAGACGCGATGACTATGGATGTTTCTGAAGATGTTTCTTCTGGAGCAAGTTTGAAGAAGTATGTCTGCTTCGGTGTTGTGGCTGAGTCCAGCGGGGTGTTTCTGTTTGCTTTGAGGTCCGAGTTTCTCGAGGAATTTCGGATAAGAAGTCTTTGATATCTGTGGCAGCAATGAGGCTCAGAGTGTTCTGTGTTGGCAGGAAGTTTTCTGGCTGAGCAGTCTTTTTGAGTTGGAGTTCAGAAGCAACAAAGTGAATCCATTCCTTCGATGGATTGGATAGATAAGTGTAAGCTGTTCTAATTTGTGAAGAGAGAACAGTTATCTTTGGAAATTAGGCCGGGCTGATCGCAAAAGTGACTTGCGATTGTTTGAGTATTCTCTTGGGATTATTGGAGATTGAGATTCCGTATCGACTTGATTCGTGGAGTTACCGGTGGTTCAGCTTAGTAGAAGGATGTCTCATAGAGAAGAATTTGGTAAAGCAGCTCAGGATTGTTTGGAGAGGGATTGATCACACCTAATTTTCTGGAAGGGATTCTGCTGAGGTGTTTTGACCAAGTGGAATGGTTCACTAAGATTTTATGGTATGGTGAACTGTGGATGATCAAGTTTGTACTCGAGTTTCTCCGACGGCATTCTCATCTATTCCAGATCAGAGTTGTGCAGCGGAAGCAAGATAGCAGCTATTCTAGAGTGGGAACAACCGGAAGTTGTAATTTTCTTGGAATAGAGGATTTCTATAGGAAATTCAAGTGTACTTCTAAGTGTGAAGGAATTTTCAGGATTTGGAGGTAAGGTTGTCAAGTGCAACTGTTTGGCTATTTCAGATAGGAGAAGTAGTTCGAAGTGCTCTAATGATTGTGGAGTAGAGCTGTGTTCTGGATTGCGGCATATTTTTGGGAACCATTTTGTTGAGTAGGATCCAGAAATTGGTTTGATGTTGGTCTAGTCTGTTTCAATAAGCATCAGCAAGAGCTAAGCTGATCAAGAAGGATGAAGTGACTCAGGATCGTCAAAGGAGTTATGCAGTTAAGAATTGATGGAATTTGGAATTTGAAGTTGAAATTTGGATATTATTTAAGTTTCTCCGATCAAAGGAGATATAAGATTTGGTAAGATTGGAGAGTAAGCTCCGGAAGTATTATGAGAATTTTTTTTCTGTGTTCTCAAAGGGATTAGTTCTTTGATATATAGAATTGAGTTGCCAGTTCGGATAACTGGAATTCATTGTATTTCACTTATCTCTGAGGAATATGTGTATGATTCATCGAGTAATGGAATCAGCAATTCAGAAGGATTTGGTAGTTGAGATGATTTTGAGTTTAGTCTGATATCTTGTTCAGATTTGTAATCTAGATGGGAAGGAGTTCTAGATTTTTGTAGATAGTTAGTTAAGATCCTGTAGAACGAGTATCCCGGTATATATATATACTTGGGGAAACTCGAGGAAATTCTATCCAGAATTTTGACTGGATAATTAAATTTGTTTGATTAAATTATTTACTATGGTTGCTATGATTGATAGTATATGATTGATTGTGTGATTGCTGTTTAAAATTAAAAAAAATTTGCTGGGTTATTAAATTATCTTTGCTTTTAAATTTCGGGGACGAAATTATTTTAAGGGGGGAGGAATGTGATATCCCGGAATTTTGGCAATATCAATTTAATAATCTTTATTAATAATTAAATTGATTTGTTAATTTTATTTTATAAAATTAACAAGTTTATTCATTTTAAAAGGTTAATAATATTTTAAATTGGCAAGTTTATTTCTTTTGAAAACTAATAACATTTTAATATTGGAAATATTTATTAATATCTTTTCTAACAATTTTAAATTGGGAAGATTTATCTTTCTAAAACTAATATAAGTGTTTATATTTATAATGTATATATATAGGTATATATATTATAAATAAGGAGTCTTTAATTTAATAAAAGGATAAGTTTTCAAATTATAATATATATGTATATATATATTGTTATTTGGAGTTATGTTATAAAATTCAATATAGTAATTATAAAAGCTAATGTTAAAAATATTGTCCATTTAGAATATATATATTTGTATATATTGGAATGGAAAGAATATTGGATTTGAATTTTATAAAGTATTTTCAAACTTTAATAATTATATAATTTGTAATTTGGAAATTTGTAATTTGACTTAATACCTTTGAAAATGATATTTGAGATTTAAATAACAAGGATAATTTCTTATTTATTATAAAGATATATTTTAGCTTAATTTTTAAATAAGATTTAAAATAAGTAGTTAATTGGTTTTAAGATTCTTTCATTTTAAATTTCAAACATAAGATAAATTGATTTGTAAAAATATATATAGTTAAAATAAGTTTCTCAAGCATATAAAAATATGTTATATATATATTTGATTAAAGCATAAGTTATTTTAAATAATAGTTTTCACATTTGTATATTTATATAGGAATGTAAAGCTTAATTATAAAAAGATAAATACATCATTATATACATATAAATATTTCTTAAATACATATAAATGACTTAAATAAATTAATTAAAACAAGATTAATACTTGTAAGCATATTAAGATGGTGTGAAGACATTTGTAAGAAAATAAGCGTATAGGTGTAAACTAATTAACACCTAAGAGGACAAATGTCCACATTTCCTTTTGATAATTAAAATAAGTAAATTAAAATATGAAAGAGGGAAAGATCTGATTTCACTTTTCAGCTGAAACTCTTGTTCTCTTCATTTCAAACAAAAATTATAATTCGAATCTAAAAATAAATAAAAGACTGGAAACCAAATTCAAAGAAGATGAAAATCTGGAAATACAAATCAGTGGAAAAGAAGATCAAAAACAATACAACATCAATCTCAAGATTTTCAAATACAATTAGCAATTTCAAATTCTTCAAACAACCTGAAGACATGCAATCAGTTTCAAGGATCAAACTGCAAGTTTAAAATTCAACAAAGTATAAACAAAAGGAGTTTAAAATCAAAATCAGTCTGGAAATCAACATCAGCCTGGAAACAGAAAATGTTCTCTGTTCTCTGATTTTAGGTGAGTAAATATTATTTTAAAAACAGATTTTAAATTTTGATATGTGATGATTTATCTGAAATGTTTGTAATGTATGCATGTTTGTATGTGAGAGTCTGGAATAAGCCTGGAAAATCATTTCTATCTTCTGCTCTCTGTTCCTTGGTGAGTAAATGGATTTTTAAAAACAGTTTTAAACCCTGGTTTCAACTTATTTTTGTGAATGAATATCATGCTATTATTTGAAATACTTGAATTAAATTAATGCATGTTTGGATAGGGATGCTTGAATGACTGTATAGTTGTAATATAGTTTCTGTATAGTGATAACAGTTTTGATTTCTTATAAAAACCAATATCTCATCATTTAGTCTCTGGTAGTTTTTGATTTGTAAATGAAAGATGTGAGAAATCATATAATATTACTATTAAAAATAAGTTATGAAATTTATATAAATTATCTGACTCGAAATTTTATAAACAACAGTGAAATGTAAATTGGGTCAAAACTTAATGAATTAAATTTTAAGATTTAATTATATGGTTGAAATCGTGATAGGAAACTATGAATTTTAATGGCTATATCACGTTTTATAGCTTAGAGTTTGTCGAGTACTTCTTAGATGAACGGGAAAGTTATGCTGGGCAAATTCAGGCGATCAAGCGAATGGTGAACCACGGGGTTGTGGCCAGAGGAGGATGGAAGGTTGCTGGACATCAGAAAAATGGTCGTGGATTTTATAATCCATCGTGATGATCATACGAAGTCTTAATAGGGTTTTTAGTTAGTTTGAAATCGATGTCGAAGGTTGGATTTTCACGGCGACGACAAGCGACCGGAAGCGATCGCACGTGGTTCTGTGGGTTCGAGGCGAAGTAGGGAAGCTTCGACGAAGGTGGCGAGGTGTCTCGAAGTGTTGATTGCCGTGGATGATGGTTTTTCTGATGATGGTGTTCGAGCAGTTTGGGTTCGAAATGTCGAATTCGAGTCTCGTACGAATCGAGTAAATTTTGATGCTCGATCGTGATGTCGTGGTTGTAGATGACTTGCCAGAGGGTAGATCGTAGTTCGTCGACGTCCAGCGTAGTCGTGCACGTGCACGTATATGTTGCGTGTATCTGGAAGTTTTGTTTTGGGGAAGAAAGGGGTTACTCGGGTTTCATTCGGGGATATCTGGGTTTGACTCGAAGTATGGTAGAATGGGAATGAACTCGTGAGTTTCTTCGAGTTTCTAGGCGTTTTACTCGGTTTTGATAAAAGCAGTTTTAAGGCATTTGGTAAAAGAAATGTTTTTAAGTTTTAAACAAAAGAAATTTTGTTTGTAATATTTTCTGAGTTTAAAACAAAGTTTAAACAAGTTTATATATTTTATAATATTAAGTTTCAAATAAAATAAGTGAATTTTAATAATAAATTTTGTATTAAATTTTGTTTGATAACTTTGGAAAAGTTTTAAAGATTTAAAGGTTTAATTTAAAATGTGTTTAATGTTTTATTGATTTCTAAATCTTATATTTTAATTTAAGTAAGGTTTAGTGGTTAAGATTTAGTAATCAATTAAAATAAGAATTTTCTTAAGTATTTAGAATGTTGATTTAATTTAAGATAATTAATTTGAAAAGGAAATTTAGATAATTAAATTATTTTAATTATCAAGTGTTACTGGTAAATAATTGATTTAATTAAGATAATAGTTTCTTAATTAAGAACCTTTAATATAGTAAGTTAAGAATCATTTAATTAAATTTAAATGATTAAGTTAAATTAATTAATTAATAATTAATTAGAGATAATCATTTATAAATTAATTTAGTATAATTACTTGATGAAGTAATTAAGGAATAATTACTGGATGTAATTAAGTAAAGGTAGATTATTTAATAAAGTAATTAGAGGATAATTAATAAGAAGTGATTAAGAGTTAATTACTTAGTGTTATTAATTAAATAATTTATTTAATTTATTTAATTAAAGGATTAAGAATAATTAATAAGATAATTAATTATTTGTTAAGATAATTAATTAAAAAATAATTAATTAAGGGAAGTAATTAAAGGAAGTTAATTACTGGATTAGATTAATCAAAGATGATTAATAATTGTGGTTTAATTAAGATTAATTATTTAATTAATTTAAATATAATAAATAATTAAAGATGTAATTAGAGATCATTAGTTTATAATTAATTAATGATATGATTAAGAGTTGATTAATTAATAAAATGATAAGTGATTAATTATAATTAATTAAGGATTAAAGTAATTGATTAAAATTTATTTAATTAATTAATGAAGTAATTAAAGGTTAATTACTGTATTGGTTAAGAATAATTAATTTGTGAAATTAATTAAAGATAATTACTCAAATGTAATTAAAGTATAATTAATCAAGGTGGTTAATTAAGTGGATAATTAGAGAATGATTAATTAATTTATTTGTAATAAATTAATGATTATATAAGTAAGATTTATAATGAAGTAATTAATTTAATTAATTTTAAATTAATTAAGAGATGAAGTAATTAATTTAATTCACTTTAAATTAATTAAAGATAGAGATAGTTAATTTAAATCAATTTTAAATTAATTATGTTATGATTAAGTAAATCATTGCTTATATAAGAATGAATGACATTGATTGTCTTGAATGAATGTAATCTCAGAAATGAGATCAGTAATGTTGTGTGGTATGAATGCTTGGTTGCATTATGATGGTAATATAGATTAACTATTGTGATGTTGATATGGATTACTTATTTGGTTATGAATCATCTGTTTAAATGATAATGTGATTATCAATTGTGACTTGTGAATTATCTATCTGTATAGATAAGTTAAATTGTTTAAAACTTTAAACAACTTGGCCTTAAAAGATACGTTTTGGATTTCGATGAGACCGGGATCGGGTTTCCGTATACCGGTATTCCAGGTCTGGAGACCCGAATACCACATCGATCCAAATTAACGATAGGTCGTGAATCTCAAGTGAAGATGAAGATTTAGAGTGCAAGGGTTATTGTCGTTAACTCTGAGGGTGATTCCAAAACGAGTGTAACGAGATAATGCCTTCGGTTTCATTCAAACCCAGAACGAACTTGTATGGATTGAATGCTTTCAGCACATCGTCAGGCGGACGATGAGCATTCTAAGTGATATGTTCTGATTAAAGGTAATCGTAACCTCAAGCCTCATCAACCGGGAATGGCTAAAACAGGGGAGGTGCAGCAAGGCTTCGTGGGTAGCGCCCACTAAGAGCAAGATATATCCCTGTCTAGAGGTCCCTTTCTTATTATTCGACTTAGTGGGTAGTTGGACTACAGCCAACTACGGGGTTGTCTTGTTCGGGATTATCCAGTAAGGGATGGTTACGGCTTTGTGTTGTAGGGGAGCGGGCGTACTCCTCGGTACGGTGATATAGGCCACGTACTGTGATGGGCGGTACCCCAGTAGCCCTGCCATTGTATGGAATCCAAAATCCAATAAGTGCCAACGGACTTGATTGTATAACCCACTTTGTGGCTAGTATGCTGGAATTTAATAATGTAACTATTTCAGCTATTTCATATTTACTTGAAAACCCTAGACCCTATTATAATACAATCAGATTTCCTATCAAATGTTTTAGTTAGCGTAAGGTAAAAACTTACCCATGTTTATGTGCGGGGAGTCTTACGTGATACTTTTGTTTTCAAAGGTTTTCAAAGTTAAGCAATTTAACCGTTTACTCACACCAGACCCATGTCTGACCCAAGTGTTTATTTTCTGTTTTATTAAACTCTTGGGTACTCAATATTGTATTGAGTAGTCGAGGGATTCAGGTTAGTCTTGACGAATACTGGAGGAGCTGAGGAGCAGGAGGCTTCAACGAGTAGATATAATGTTTCCGATGTGTTTGTATTAGTCTGTATTGTACTGTTGTACTTGTGTTGTGTAATAGACAGAAGTTTATAACTGATATTCTGTGATGTATAAATTGTGTACTCTGATGTATATGATACTATGTAATATCTTATGTGATATAATATATTTCTCGTTCCGCTGTGAGATTGTGATGTGTTGTTGTTCTTTCTTCTTTTCTTCTTCTATCCCTTTCTTTCTTCATAAGGATGCGTCCTTCTGTGGAGAGAAGGGCGGGTCGTTACACAACTAAACTCTAGATTCAACTCTAGATGCCAAAAGCAACTATTAATTCAGGCGAGAATCTTGCAAACAAGGCAACTTGGCAAGGAGAAAATTCAATCAAGACAATGAAAAACATAAACAAAGTGCTTAGAATAAGGGATCTTACTCAACTGCTTCAGCTATTCCTAAAACTGAAGTTAGTGGACTAGCAGTTGAATCTGAAACTGCTTCAGCAGTGCTAAGAACTGATGGTAGATACCGTCGTTTAAATTCTGAAACCGGAAAAACAACATCACAACAAAAATCAGACGACGTGCGGAATCAAAACATAGATACCACTTATAAAGACAACAACTTAAACATTCTAATTGATGATTTACCACATGATATAGAGGATGAAACTATAATACTTGCTGCTATTTACTTTTTAAACATAAATACATGCCACGGTAGACAAACCGGAAACATGTTATAACTAAGTTCAGGCTTTCTATTTCTTCTACTAGCTACTGAAATGAACTAACCATATTTATCTAGTTCTATTTTGATTAGAAGCATGTCTTGTTTTCGTACATTGTATTATGACCAAGCAACTCAACAGATCGTTCAAAACAAGTGAACAAGCCAACAAATGAATTCCCAAAACAAATCACACAGCAACTGAAACAACATGTAACCACGGTGCAGAGACACAGGTGCATAGGCAATTGACATGAACATATAAGGCATCACATGTATACAGTAATACATGGTCAAGGACCTGAATCAATTAAAGATATGTAACAAGATTCTTGAATTCAAAATAAACACATAGTAGGGGTCAGTTTCAAGTTCATCAACGTTGCTGCCAATACACTCCAAAAAAAATGCAAAGTAAACACAATGAAGGTCGTATTTCAAGGTCCTCAATATTCAGATTACAAAGTAAACAGTCGAATTTTGAAATAAACCAATTCAACTAATTTATGCATAAATGTCCTTCATTGTTACTAATAATATAACATAAGAAGTTGCAAAATGACACAGCAAGAGCTTTGCCTTAGGTTCGTTAGTGTTCAAGTTCAGCTATGCAAGAACAAAACAGCAGTTAAATTCCAAAATATCATATATACTTATCATCAATATCCATCACATTGGATTTTAGATTTAAATTCAATTTAAATCCTATTTTTTTTCTCTATTTTTAGGGATTAAATTTAAATAAACAATTAAACTTGAGTAAAATTCAAGTCATGTATGTGTGTATATAAGTTGTATAATCAAAAATAGATTGATATACTCAGTAATGATCAAATTATTGAAGCTTACCCGAGTGTTAAAAAAATGCATAAACATAAAGAATGTAAAAGTTTCAGTACTTTTCAAGTATAAGGAAATGAAAACTGTCAATGCAATGCATATCACAAATTTGAAAGTCCAATAATTATCCAAACAAACATGGTAAGGCTGCACTTGTCAGGCATAGCAAGGCTGATACCCAAATGTGACAATAACATAAACAATATATTTTATGATTTTGCAATTCTGTTTTAAAACTATATTAGAACAAATGTGACAATAAAATATCCAATATACAATTAATATAGACTGATTATAGTGAACGTTTCTTAAACTAATATATAGGAACAATAGAAACAACCAGCCATGTTTAATCGGTTTCACAGTCTGATACCCAAATTCTAGTATAAAAATGTGCATTTGATATCTTGTAAGGAAAGTTTGATACCCAAATTCTTGTTTTATCTGCATAATAAATAAATTATGAACTAAAGATAAATTATAGACTTTAAAATAAAACATAAATACTTTCAAGGCAATAATGTGGCAAATGGTTCCAAATGCATCCTTACCGGTGTCTGGACAAGTTTAGGCCTTGCTGCTATCTACACAGTGTGGCAAAAGTATTCCAGTATAGCATCCAAATACAATAAATGGTAAAATTATAAAAAACCTTAGACCATCTTGCTTTACTTCATAAGGTGTTTCAAGTAATAAAACATAAGATGAAATATTGCATGAAATATCAAATACCTTCAGATGTTAATCTTTGAGTAAAATTTAGTAGGTGCGTGTACTATTAAATCATTGGTACTAGAACAGGTATAACAGCCAAAGCAAGATAGAATTTTTTCACTATTTTATCCTTTACATTATAGTTACAAAGTAAGTAAATAGTAGAATATATGGAAAACTAACCACTACAATATTTTATCCTAACTATCCTATGAAGGTGGAACAAAAATCCTTGGTTCAAGAGAGCATAATAGTGCACAATATCTATATTAACGTTTCAGCTATTTTTAAATTTGTACATTATTCCAATTTTACAAGCATATAATGTTAGGTAGAAAAAATTATTTGTCTATATGATGAGTTGCTATTAGAGGTGATTCTAATCCTAGGTATGAGAAGCAAATGTTGTGCAACTCTCTTCAATATTGTGGGTTTTCCCTTCTATCTATTATACAAGACACAAATTAGACAAATTATAAAATCACCTAGTGATATCAATAGTAATAGTCCAATTAAAATGAGAAAAAAGTACCATATTATATAATATGGATCCACTAACTCTTTTTTTACATACTTAGTTAAGTGTTATAAAACTTAGTTAATTTTTAGAAGCTTAGTTAATTTTTAGAAGCTTAGTTAATTTTTATAAAACTTATATAACTTAGTTATATTTTATAAACTAACAGTTAATTTTTATAAACTTAGTCAACTTAGTTAATTTCTATTTGATCGAGATGATATGATGGTATTTTTTCTATATTTTAAAATAGAAGAAATGTTTGTAGCTGAGTGGATTTTTTCCATATGGTAGTCTTTTCTTAGTCAGTTATGGATTTATAGAGAGATGACCTTAATATTAAATGATAAAGTAGTTAAGTCCAAGGAAGAAGGAATAAGAAAGGGTGATGGCTCAACAAAATACCAACTATTCTGCTTACTGCACTAATCAATCCTCAGAAAAATTCAATTATTGTAGAAAGGGTTGAGTGAGAAGTTATTAAATTTTATTTGTATATTACACTTTATGTCATGGTCATCTAATCAATCTATAGAATTGTTAAATGGAAAAGTTTCATGTCTTCTGGCTCTTTACAACCAATCTCATGCAAGAAAATTAGCTAACTAGAGAACTAAGACAAAAGACAATTTATAATAACAATAAGGTGCTGATTTGCACACTTGTTTATTAAAATTGACAGGTCATAGCCTATGATAAAACTGATGTTTATTAAAATTTACAGTAGTAACATAGGTGTGGTTGATTGTAATATAAACTAATAATCATTTAAAACCGACAGTAACAACTTATTATAAAATGTGTATCATTTAAGTAGAAAAAATTATTATGGATAAATACAATGTTTTAATTACATAATTTACATATGTCAAAACTGAAAATGATTACATTATATGATACTTATCAAAGCTAGCAGCAATAACATATTATTGATGTGCATTAAAACTAATAGTGACAACATTGGTGAGGTTGAGAGTAATATAAACTTAATAATAACAGATACATTAGTTATTATTTGCAAAAGGATTCAATGCCAATTTGCCTTATAAAAGTTTAAATTAAGTTATAAAAAAAACCATGGACTAATATAGAAGTGTAAATATTCTTAAAAAAATATAAAAGGAAATTGTAAATGATATAAATTACCTTTTAACAATTTGAAACCCTATTTATCTCAATACCTACAAACCAAATAAGATAGGATAAGTTTACTTTAAGCTATTTTACTCTGTTAAAATCTCTACATCTTAGATGCTAGTAAACGGCAAACTTTGCTGTCAATTTACATCATCAATTGCATGTTAAATATACATCAAATTTGGGGAATCAATCAATCAATCCCCCACTCAACACTCTATTAAAAAAATTGAAAAATATACCTATAAGTGTCAGGTTCGGTATCCAAGGAGGCGCTTCAGCGAAGTTGAGGAATCGAGCTTCAGCGATGTCGAGGAATCGAGCTTTAGTGATGTCCGAATCGAGCTTTGGCGATGTTGAGGAAGGGATGAAAGGTCGCAAAATTTATGGAGCTTCAGCGAAGTCGTGGAATCGAGCTTCAGCGAAGTCGAGGAATCGAGCTTGAGCGATGTTGAGGAATCAAGCTTGAGCGATGTTGAGGAAGGGATGAAAGGTCGCGAAATTTATGGATTTTCAAGTGAAGAGGGTAACTTAGCAGGTCTCGTAAGTGTGGATTTTGGATTTTAGAAGTGAAGTGAAAAGAGGATTTCTGGGCGGAATAACGGAGGAGGGAAGAGTAGAATTGTACCGCTAATTTTTTCCTTTTGTTAACAATAGCGTGAAGACGAGCTATTTTTTAACCTAAATGGCTACTAGATAACAAGCCACAGCAACTCAAGTTTTCATGCTATCCTCTCTTGCAATCAATGGAACGTTTTCTTGTAGTGTTAATTAAGGAGTAATTAATTTATTTAATGAAGTAATTAAGGGTAGTTAATTACTGAATGGAATTAATCAAAGGTGATTGATAAATGTGGTTTAATTAAATATTAATTACCTAATGTAATTAATGTAAATAGAATAATTAATAAGAAGTAATTAGGGATCATTCATTAATATAATTAATGATGTAATTAAGGGTTGATTGATTAAGATCAATAAATCAATAAAAAGTAATTATAGAGTAATTAATTAGTATAATTAATTAAGGATTAATGTAATTGATTTTAGTTAATTAATCACTGAAGTAATTTACGGTTAATTACTCTAATGGTTAAGAATAATTAATTAGTATAATTAATTAAGAATTAATTACTTAAGGTAATTGAAGGATAATTAATCAAGGATGATTAATTAAGATGGATACTTAGAGTATGATTAATTAATTGGTTTAATTAATGGTTATGTAAGCAAGATTTATAATGATGAAGTAAATAATTTAATTTACTTTAAATTAGTTAAAGATAAGGTAATTAATTTAATTCATTTTAAATTAATTATAAATGGTGTGATTATTAATCCTAGCTTATGTATGATGGATGATATTGATTTCCTTGAATGGTTTGAAATCTTAGATATGAGATAAGTAATGCTGTGTGATATGGATGCTTTGGTTGAATTGTGGTGATAATGTGAATTATCTGTTTGTGATGATAATATGAATTATCTATTGTGATATTATGAATTATCCACCTGTGTGTATATAGATAATTGAAATTGAATTGTTTTAACTTTAAAACAACTTGGCCTTAAAAGATACGTTTTGGATTTCGATGAGACCGGGATCGGGTTTCCAGATTTGGATATCCGAAAAACACATCGATCCAAATTAACGATAGGTCGTGAACCTCAGGTGAAGAGGAAGATTCAGAGTGCAAGGGTTATTGTCGTTAACTCTGAGGGTGATTCCAAAGTGAGTGTAACGAGATAATGCCTTCGGTTTCGTTCGAACCCGGAATGAACTTGTATAGATGGAATGCTTTCAGAACATCGTCAGGTGGACGATGAGCATTCTAAGATAGATGTGTTCTGATAAGGTAATCGTAGCCTCAAGCCTCATCAACCGGGAATGGCTAAAACAGGGGAGGTGCAGCAAGGCTTCGTGGGTAGCACCCACTTGAGAGCGAGATATACCCCTGTCTAGATGTCCCTTTTATTTCGGCTGTGTGGGCAGTTGATTGCAACAACTACTGGGGTTGTCTTGTTTGGGACTGTCCAGTAAGGGATGGTTCCGGCTTTGTGTTGCAGGGGGTCGAGAGTGATCCTCGGTACGGTGATCTAGGCCACGTACTATGACAGACGGTACCCTAGTAGCCCTGCCATTGTATGGAATCCAATCTCCAATAAGCGCCCTCGGATTTGATTGTATTACCCACTTGTTTGCTGGTATGCTGGAATTTAATCCTGTAACAATTTCAGCTATTTCTTATTTACTTGAAAACCCTAGACCTATTATAATATCATAGAATTTCCTATCAAATGTTTGGTTAGCGTAAGGTAAATACTTTTCCATGTTTATGTGTGGGAAGTCTTACGTGATACCTTTTGTTTTCAAAGGATTTTCGAAGTTAAGCAACTTTAACCTGTTACTCACACCAGACCCATGTCTGACCCGGAGTTTATTTTGTTTTTCTTAAACTCTTGGGTACTCAAATTTTTACAAATAGCCAAGGGATTCAAGTTAGCTTTGACGAATTGTGGACGAGCAATGGAGCAGGAGGCTTTAGCGTTATAGATATATAGTTTTCCGCTGTGTTGGTATCTCTGTGTAGTTTCTCTGTGTTGTATTTGAGTTGTAATAACTAGACAGGTGTTTATAACTGTCTAGTACGTGATGTATTATCTATGTATCTCTGATTGATGTTGTATATCATGTAATACTTATGTGATTTATATAATTTATTCGTTCCGCTCTTGAGATTCTGATGTTGTTTCTTCTTTCTTCTCTATCTTTTCTCTTTTCTATCCCTTTCTTTCTTCATCATGATACGACTTTCTGGTGATAGAAAGTTGGGTCATGACAGTTGGTATCAGAGCGCTAGGTTGAGTGAATACTTAGGCTCTAGAGTGGTATCTTTCTTGATAGAGCGTATTTGTAATTTTGAATATATATATGTATATCTATATTTCTACCTACCTGTTGGGTTACCTGTTCGGGTTTTCCAATATAAGTTATAAAGGTAGATAGGGTAGTGGTGTGTGTAACACGACTACCAATGGTTGGAGTTTGAATGTTTGAGGTTGGAAGTGTATCTGTCGAGACTGTAGACCTAATACCGTCTCGAGTGAGCTTTGATGTGATAAAGGATTTCATCGATCTCTGAAGGAAACCTGTTAAGGTTTGGAGTTTATCTTTGAAGTGTAAGTTGGATGAGCTAGAGTTTGGATCTGTCTGTTGGACAGAAGCGAGTCATGATATCTTGATACCTCAAGATATAGTAGCTGTGTGATGAGACACAGTGACTATGGGTTGTTTCCGAAGATGTTTCTCAAGGAGCTTTGGATAAGGAAGTGTGTCTACATCGGTGTTGAGGCTGAGTTCAGCTGGGTGTTTGTGTTTGGCTTTGAGGCCTGAGTTTCTCGAGGAGTTTGGATTAGGAAGTCTTTGGCATCAGTGGCAGCGTTGCAGCTCAGATTGTTCTGTGTGCAGGAAAGGAGGTCATCTGTCAGCAGTTTTCTAGAGGTGAAGTTCAGAAGCAGCAATTTGTGGATCCATTTCTTCGATGGATTGGCTAGATAGGTTTAAGCTGTTCTGATTGGTAAAGAGAGAACGGTTTTCTTTGGAATTAGGTTGGATTAATCGCAAAAGTGACTTGCGATAGTTTGAGCGTTCTCTTGTGTTTCAGAGATTTTTTCTGGATGTCTTCAGGAAGTGACGCGGCGGATTAAACAAAAACAAGATAGATCGATGAACGTAGCAATCGGTGGATTGAGAAATACTGAAATGCCCAAATTCGTTGATCCGAAGACACCGAATTCTAGCTATCTCTGACACGTTGATTGCGCACGATACCGTGAAGAGAGATCTACAATTCTTCGAGCGTTGATCAAGCGCACTTGATTTCGCGAATTGGCTTCAACGATCGAAGATTCGAGCGCACTCGAATGTCGAAGGTGGAGATAGGAGATTACACTCAACTACCGATTTAATTGAAATCACAAAGCTAACAAACAAGAATTTTATTCAAAAATCAACCAACCTCAAAATGTACAACTCACGCCTATTTATAGCAGTTTTCAAACCAGACCCTTAAGTCGTTCACGACTTACGACTCAACTAGGTCGACAACGACTCAACCATCATGACTCAAGTACCGGTATTACAACCCACACATCATCACAAATTTACAACACTTAGGTCGTATACGACCTAACTACTCACGACATAAGAAACACATTACAACACCATGTCACGACATACAATTCTCACGACTTATACAGAACGATCTAAAAACATACGACTTAACAATATGTTTAACGACTTAAACCAGCTGCGACATAACATCCTCCGCGACTTAAAAGAATCAACGGCATAGAGTAAAACGGCATAAAGAATCTACGGCCTCAAGCTTCAGCGACCTAACCTAGGTCGTAACCCGCTTCTACGACTTAACCTAGGTCGTAACTCGGCAGTGACCTATCGCTTGAACGACCCAAAGAAAATGGCCTGTGTACGTTAGGTCGTTCGCGACTTATAGAAGCATACGAGTTAAGTCGTTCGCACTCTTCTTTCGCGACCTTAGAGTTAGGTTGTTCACGACCTAAGCTTTCTTCACGTTGCACTGCATTTTTAGGTCGTAAATTCCCACTAGATCGTGTCCGACCTAAACTGTCAGCTCGCCAACCCTCTTCGTTAGGTCCACAGTCCTTAGGTCGTGGACGACTCATCATTTCCAAACGACTTAAGATTTCGTTAGGTCGTGGACGACTTATAACTTCCTCCTTAGGTCGTGGATGACCTAAGTCTTGGGAATTCAAAGGCTGCGCTGCATCATCCTCCCCAGGTTGAGAAAAATTCGTCCTCGAATTTGTAAATTCTTCCTCATCGGATCGTTCATCCCCATAATATGGTACGAGATGCTTAACATTGAACACGTCAGAAGTGTACACATCCTCCGGCAGCTTCAACTTATAAGCATTTTCATTAATCCGTTTCATGACTTCTACAGGACCAATTTTTCTGGCTTTCAACTTGTTATAAGCGCCCACTGGAAAACGGTCCTTTGTTAACACAGCATATACCATATCTCCTTCATTAAACTCAACATTTCTTCGCTTCAGATCTGCGGAACGTTTATACTTCTCATTTTCCTTCTCCAATCGTTCCTGAACGATTTTATGACATTCAGTCAATCCATCAACAAAATCTACAGCTCGTTTGACCGTCCTCTTCGGTTGTGGTACTACCGTTAAGTCCAACACTCCTCCAATCCCAACCTTGGATGCATCAGTATGTAGTTCAAACACTAACTGAAAATCTGATAACACTAGAATTGGTGCTGACGTCAATAGTTCTTTAATTCGCTCAAAAGCAACCCCTGCTTCCTCCGCCCATGCAAACTGTTTACCCTTCATAAAATCAGTCACAAGCGCCATCACACTACTAAAGTGCGGAATAAACCTTTGATAAAATGAAGCCAACCCGTGAAAACTACGAACTTCCGTTATCGTCTTGGGCTGTGGCCAATCTCTGATAGCTTCAACTTTACTTTGGTCCACCTGTATTCCTTCTTTCGATACAACATACCCCAGAAATAAAACACTCCTTGCCATAAAAACACACTTCTTTGTAGTTGCATAGAATTGCTCTTCACGAAGAATAATTAACACTTCTCTCAAATGCTGAACATGCTCCTCTGTACTAGCACTGTAGATCAGAATATCATCAAAGTAAACCACCACAAATTTCCCAATGTACGGCCTGAAAATTTGGTTCATCACCCTCATGAATGTACTTGGTGCATTCGATAGACCAAACGGCATCACCAGCCATTCATACAACCCTTCCCTCGTCTTGAATGTTGTCTTCCATTCGTCCCCTGGTCTGATTCGTATCTGATAATAACCACTTTTAAGATCAATCTTCGAAAATATCACAGATCCACTGATTTGATCTAACAGATCATCAAGCCTCGGCATCGGAAATCTGTATCTGACAGTTATCTTATTCAGTGCCCTGCCATCCGTACACATTCTCCATGAACCATCCTTCTTCGGTACGAGTAATGCTGGTACAGCACACGGACTCAAGCTCTCTTGTATACGCCCCTGTTCAAGCAATTCCTCTACCTGCCTACGCAACTCTTCATGTTCTTTCGGACACATTCTGTAGTGTGGTTTATGTGGCAACATAGCACCTGGAACAAGATCTATCTGGTGTTGTATATCCCTCAACGGTGGTAACTCCGCTGGTAGCTCTTCAGGAAATACATCATCAAATTCTTCCAGTACTGGTTTTACTTCATCAGGTATCTCCACCACTTCATGACTCTCTCGTCCAATCAACAAGAATACTTCAGGCTCCTCTTCAACCTCCTTAACAAACTCCTTCAAGGATAATAAGGTTTTCAGCTCTTCAATCTCCTCTAGTTTGTTTTCTTCCTGTTGTCGCTTCTTTGGAACTAGAGTAATCTTGGTGCCTTCAAATATGAAACTGTAACTGTTGGTACGCCCATCATGTTGCACCGCCCTATCATACTGCCACGGTCTTCCCAGCAACAAATGACAGACATCCATATCTACCACATCGCACCAGATTTCGTCTTTGTATTTCTTCCCAATTGAAAAATTCACACAAGCTCGACGTCCCACTTTCACCTCCCCGCCTTTCCTCAACCAAGCCAACTTGTACGGTTTCGGATGTTTCTCAGTCTTCAATGCCAATTTCCTCACAGCCTCTGAAGAAATTATATTATCATAGCTCCCAGCATCAACAACAAATTTGCAAACTTTCCCCAGAATAGTACATGTCGACTGAAAAATATTGCTCCTCAACCAACTACAATCCTCCTCTTGCTTGGGTGTCAAACAAGACCTCCTCATCATCAGATTACAACCTTCGTCTCCTGACACTTCTTCTTCCTCCTCATTAGGTGGTGAATTGGAACATTCAGCTTCTTCATCCTCATCCTCAACCTCGGTTATCATAGCTCTCTTCTTCGGCTTTGGACATTCATTACTTTTGTGGCCCACTTCTTGGCAATTATAGCACTTGAAACCATTATTGACTTTCGTCTTTCCAACCTCATTCAAAACTGGTTTTGCAACAGCTTTTGAAACATTAGAACTTCCACTAATACCCTTCACTTGATTGTTGGAATTTGTAAACACACCACCTCCTCGTCTTCCCTGTTTCTCCCAAGCCAATGCTTTCTGGTGTGCTTCCGCTATAGATCTGGGATCAAACATATTTACCATGTCTTGAATCTGCATACGCAACCCTCCAACAAATCTAGCTGTTAATTGTTCCTCTGTCTCCATGATATCGTTCCTTGCAATCAGTTGATAGAATTCATCAGCGTAGTCATTAACAGACTTCGTTCCTTGCCTCAAGTTTTGTAGCCTCTGATACATAAGCGATTGATAATTATAAGGTAAGAATGTGGCTTTCATCATTTTCCTCATCTTTTCCCATGATTCAGCCTTTGACTTCCCCATCCGTTCACGTGTAAGTTTGGTTTGCTGCCACCATGCCAAAGCTCTGCCCCTCAGCCTTGTAGCAACCAACTTCACTCTACGATGTTCTGGAACTTCCTTGAAGTCAAAAATCTCCTCCACATTAGACAACCAATCCAAAAACTCCTCAGCTTGCATACCACCCTTGAATTCTGAAATTTCAGTTTTCATCCCCGATTCCCATCGACGATCTTCCTCAACATCCCGATATGCATTTCGCCCTTGGTCTCGATCTCGATAATGATTATGGCTTCTATCACTCTCTTCATCATATTCTCGTGTATTTCGATATCGATCCTGACCACCAACATCTCTACTACCATGACGTCTACCACCAACATCCCTTCTATCTACATTCCTCCGTTCTCGATCATTCACATTCCTCTCACGTCTTCGATCATCATCATCTCTATAACAATCTCGACTCACACTTCTATGATCGTTATCAACACTTCTCTCCCGATTGGAATGTGGTGAGACTCTACTTCACCCATGGTTAGATTCAGGTGAAACCCTTCTCCGATTTTGATTCATCTCTAACATCATCTTCTCTAATCGTCCAATCCCTTCATTAAGCTTTTCACTAAAGTTTTCATTAATTCGTTGTTCCATCTCATCAGCTTCTTCTCTTCTATACAAAGCTTCTACGTTCTGATGGCGATTAGCTCTTCTCGGCGGCATGGTTGATCCTTCAAAACTTTGACTTTCGGCCTTGAACAAACAAATGATCAAATGATACACTTTCAATCTCCAACACTTCTACTTAGCTCGGCTCAACACTTCAAGCTCGGATAACACTTCAACTTCAAAATTCTCGGCTCCAAGACTCGATTTAGTTATGATAGGCTAAAAAAGCTCCGATACCAAACTGACGCAGTGGATTAAACAAAAACAAGATAGATCGATGAACGTAGCAATTGGTGGATTGAGAAATACTGAAATGCCCAAATTCGTTGATCCGAAGATACCGAATTCTAGCTATCTCTGACACGTTGATCACGCACGATACCGTGAAGAGAGATCTACAATTCTTCGAGCGTTGATCAAGCGCACTTGATTCCGCGAATTGGCTTCAACGATTGAAGATTCGAGCATGCTTGAATGTCGAAGATGGAGATAGGAGATTACACTCAACTACCGATTTAATTGAAAGCACAAAGCTAACAAACAAGAATTTTATTCAAAAATCAACCAACCTCAAAATGTACAACTCACGCCTATTTATACAGTTTTCAAACCAGATCCTTAAGTCGTTCATGACTTACGACTCAACTAGGTCGGCAACGACTCAACCATCACGACTCAAGTACCGGTATTACAACCCACACATCATCACAAATTTACAACACTTAGGTCGTATACGACCTAACTACTCACGACATAAGAAACACATTACAACACCATGTCACGACATATAATTCTCACGACTTATACAGAACGATCTAAAAACATACGACTTAACAATATGTTTAACGACTTAAACCAGCTGCGACATAACATCCTCCGCGACTTAAAAGAATCAACGGCATAGAGTAAAACGGCATAAAGAATCTACGGCTTCAAGCTTTAGCGACCTAACCTAGGTCGTAACCCGCTTCTACGACTTAACCTAGGTCGTAACTCAGCAGCGACCTATCGCTTGAACGACCCAAAGAAAATGGCCTGTGTACGTTAGGTCGTTCGCGACTTATAGAAGCATACGAGTTAAGTCATTCGCACTCTTCTTTCACGACCTTAGAGTTAGGTCATTCACGGCCTAAGCTTTCTTCACGTTGCACTGCATTTTTAGGTCGTAAATTCCCACTAGATCGTGTCCGACCTAAACTGTCAGCTCGCAAACCCTCTTCGTTAGGTCCACAGTCCTTAGGTCGTGGACGACTCATCATTTCCAAACGACTTAAGATTTCGTTAGGTCGTGGACGACTTATAACTTCCTCCTTAGGTCGTGGACGACCTAAGTCTTGAGAATTCAAAGGCTGCGCTGCATCAGGAAGTCAGAGTTTTGTTAGCATCTGGAGATTGAGTTTGGTATCGTCTGGATTCCAGAAGTGGTACCAATGGTTCAGCTTAGTAGTAGGATGGTTTCTGGAGGAAGATTTTAGTGAAGCAGCTCAGGTTTTGGAGGAACTTCTGAGTTTTATTTTTGGATCTGTTGAACCATATTTTTGAAATGTGTTGTCCAGTCTTTACTTGTGTTTGTCATCAGCATTTTCATCTTCTCAATCAGAGTTGCACAGTGGAAGCATGGTGGCAGCTGTTTTAGAGTGGAAGCAACTGGAAGTTGCAGTGTTTTGGATTAGAGAGTTTCTACAGGAAATTTTTCAGGATCTTAAGGCCAGTTTGGCAAGCGCACATGTTTTATCTTTTCCAGATGGGAGAAGTGAGATCTGTTTTCTGATTTGGAATAGAGTTTGTGTTCTGAGTTTTGGTTGATCTTGAAAAGATCATTTTGTTGTATTGTTTTTGGTTAAGTTTGTTTGTAAGGGCATCAGCAAGGGTTAAGCTGATCAGGAAGGATGTAGGCAACCCAGGATCATCTAAAGAGTTTTTTGAATAAGAGACGAAGGAATTTGGATTCCAGAGTCGGAGATTTGATTTTGGATAAGTGTTTGGTCTTCAGGATTGAATTGTCAGTTTGGATAACTGGGATTCGTTGTGTTTCACGTATCTCTGAGGGAGTACGTGTAAGATTCTATCTCTGGTTATAGAACCAGCAGTTCAGGGAGTTTTGGTTGTTGAGTCAGACTTGTCTATAGTCTGATATCCTATCTTGTTTTGTAGATCTAGATGAGTGGAAGCTCTGTAGCTTAGTCGTATTGATTGTTTGGATTCTGTAGAGCGAGTATTCCGGTATTTATACTTGGGAAACTCGAGAAAATCCTGTCCAGAATTTTGTGTGGATAGTTAGATTTGTTTGATTGGATGAATTGGTTGATATGGTTGTTAGCATATGATTGATATATGCTTGTGTTTTAAAATTAAATCTTTAATTAGATTATTAAATTATCTTTGTTTTAAATTTCGAGGACGAAATTCTTTTAAGGGGGGAGGAATATGATATCCCGGAATTTTGGCCAATATCAATTTAATAATCTGTGTTAAAATTAAATAGATTTGATAATATTGTTAATAATAAATTCGAATTGATTTAATAAATATTTAAATAGGTGATTTTATCTTTTAAAAGCTAATTGATTTGTTTTCTATTTGTATATATTGAAAATAGATAAGCTTTGTTTTAAAGTTAATAAATAAAGGCATGTTTTCTAATTCTAGTATTTTCGGTAATTTGGAAATTTAATTTAATATTAATCTATTAAATAAATAACCATGTGGCTTTAAAATACTCAAGATAAAAGTTAAAAAATGATTCTAGCTTAAGTTTAAATTCAAACAAAAATTTTTTTTTGTTTTTTTTAAATATAGCTTGATAAAATAAGTAGTTTATTAATAAAGAGATAATCTATTTTATAAATTATGTTAATTTAGTAATGAGTTATTTTTAAAACAATATTAATAATATAATGTCCTTACAAATGGATTTTAATATAAATAGAAATTGTTATTTCAAATTTATTTATAGATATATGTGTATTTTGGAAGAAGCTATGATTTGTAAATTTAAAATAAAATCTTTCAAATATGTTTAAGATAAAATAAATCTTATAAATATTTAAACATAAGTATAAAAATAGTTAATAAGTAAATTAAGTATTTAATAGTTTAAGTTTAAAAATAAAGGAAAGATAAAATTGTAAATTAATTAAGTATAAAAGTATTTATGTACATAAGGTATGAAGCATAACCAGGCAAGAACAAAATAAAAAGAATCTTGTATGTAACCTATAAGTAATTATGAAAGGCAAGGAAACAATAAAATACATACAAGTTGTACTTGATAAAAAGTATAACAACTTTATGGAAGCATATAGAGTAGAAAACATAACCAGGTAAGAAAATTTATCTCTGTACATACGAATAAGAATGGGATAAGTATGCAAAGAAATAAGTCAAACAAATAAAAATATATGCAAGATTGTACATACAAAATAAAAGAAATAGTATTGTAAACATGATAAGGTACCAAAGCATTAAATGCTATCATCTCAAATTTGCTGGAAAATCATCTCAGCCACCATACAAAAGAAAATCTCTGATCAAAATTATACAAGTGAAACAAAGCCTCTGCACTTGTTTCCTATATATCAATCTCTTTTCTTTTCGTTCATAAAACTTAGCATAACAGAGAATTATCAAATCTGTAATCATCTCCTCTAAAACAAATGAAAACCAAAGCCTGCAAAGCTTCTTCTTCAACCTGAGATCTTAACAACCAAGCATTCTTCAGCATTCCAGTTTCAGTAGCATGCAACTGCAGTTCTTAAATCAAAGCCATTTCCAGCAAATTCAAGTTTTAAAAGTCTAAAGATATTTTCTAATCAAAAGTGCTATGCTCTTCATTTGGACAGGTGAGTAACGTTTCTTTTAAAAAAATATAAGTATAAGAATTTGGTTGCATGAGTAAAATCTGGAATAAGTATGTTGTGTGAAATTATATTTGGTGAATTTTCTGCATATGTATGGATGTGTGTATATATATGAATATATTGGTATGTGCATGTTGTTATGGTTCCCTGTATTTAATTTCCAAACTCAAGATGCAATCAAAAATCAATATCTCTTGATCCAATCTATGTTAGGGTTTAAGCTTTAAACAAAACCTGTTTGTTCATCATAGGTTAAAGTTTAAAAATTTATTTAAGTTAAAATTAATTTGAGTTTGCTCTAGAAATCAAAAACAACAGTACAAGCTCAAGATAAGTAAAAATCCAAACATCCTAATTTCTTGTTCCAGGCTTATAATCTGAAATCATACTCTAAATCATGATTTTTGGAAGTGAAGCCATAATTTATAGTTTGGGTTTGTATGAGAATTTTGGGTTTGATCTGATATTGGGTTTTGGGTAGTCTCTGGTGATCTGGTTGATTTGGGGAGTCGTGGTTCTTTCTGGAGGTGGACGGATGATCGGGGACTTCGGAAAAATTGTCAGAATGGCGAACAAGTGGCTGTGATGGCGGTGGTGTTCGATTTTTATCTGTAACCCTAGTTTTGTTCTTCACGGCGACCCTAGTGGATCGAGTTCATCGGAACTCAGGGAGATGGAAGAGGGAATGATGGCGAGGTCGTGGCCAGAGGCGCTGACCCTCCGGTGGTCGGAGGCGCGAGAGTGAGGTGGTTCCAGGTTTTGATGGTTGTTCCAGGTTTATGCCTTAAGGTTCGAATTCGATTTTGAATTTGTGTTGAAGTTCTGATGGTCGGAATACGATGAGGGGATGATCGCCGACTTTCTAAGGACTGTGGTGATGACCGGAGGTGGTCGGAGCCACCGTGCATATGCACGGTGCATCATTGGTTCAGGGGAAGTCTGGGTTGAAGGGAGGAGTGATACTCGGGTTTTGTCTTGAGTCATTAAGGGTTTTGCTCGAAGATATGGAGAGTTCGACTGGAAGCAGTTTTTGGTTGGCTCGGGTATACGTCTTGTTTCAGGTTTTCAAACCTGTTCTGTTTTACAATTCAAAATTTTCTTCTTTTTTTTTGAATTATAAAGCAGAGTTAAATTAAGTAAATCAAAGTTTAAATCTGGTTTTAAGTTAGTTTAAATCTCAGTTTTAAAATAAAGGAAAGTTTTTAAATTTAAATGTTTTAACAACTTTAAAATGTTAAAGTATATTTTATAAAATGATTTGAATTTAAATGATTTGGTTTTAATTCTTATATAAATTTCTTTTATAAAGATAAGTGTTCTTTAACATTTGATTAAGGAGTTTTTTAAATTGTTTTTAAAACTTTGTTAAAGTTAAATTTGTATTTATTTTAAATCTTAAATTTAAAATGAAATTTAAAAGTAAATTGTTTTAAATGCTTTATTAATGATAATTTAATCATTAATAAGAATAAAGTTTTATCTTAAAGAAAATTAGGATTTAATGACTTGGATTCATTAAATTGTTAAGATAATTAAAATAGAAAATTTATTAATTTAATTAATTAATGATTTGGATAATTTATTTAGTAATTAAGGGTTTTAAATTAATTAATTAAGGGTTAAGATTAATTAGGAATAATTAATTAAGAATCATTAATTAGATAAGATTAGATTATAAATTAATGATTAAAGATTTATTAATCAAATAATTTAAAGATTAATTAAGTTACAATTATACACTTAATTAATTAAATAATTAGGATTAATTAATGGGTTATTAAAGATTTATTAACTTGTAATTAATAATGATTAATCTAAGTTTAATCACTTAAGAGAAGTAATTAAAGAAATTGTTAATAGTTAATGAAGATCATTAATTAGAGATTATTAAATAATTAATGTGATTAAATTAAATAATTAATTTTATTAATTAATTAAAGATAATCATTTGTAGAATTGTTTAAGTGTAATTACTTAATGGAAGTAATTGAGGAATTAATAACTTAATGTAATTAATTGAGTTTAATTTGATTAGTTTAAGTTAATTAATTAAGTTTAATTAATTTAAGATAATCATTGGATGATTTGTTAGTATAATTACTTAATGTAATTAACATAGTATAACTACTTAGTGAAGTAATTAATGGATAATTACTGGATGTAATTAATTGAATGGTGATTTGTTAATGGAAGTAATTTGAGTATAATTACTTTGTGTAATTAATCAAGGGATTAATTAAGATAATTAATTAAGGAGTAATTAATTTATTTAATGAAGTAATTAAGGGTAGTTAATTACTGAATGGAATTAATCAAAGGTGATTAATAAATGTGGTTTAATTAAAGATTAATTACCTAATGTAATTAATTTAAATAGAATAATTAATAAGAAGTAATTAGGGATCATTCATTAATATAATTAATGATGTAATTAAGGGTTGATTGATTAAGATCAATAAATCAATAAAAAGTAATTATAGAGTAATTAATTAGTATAATTAATTAAGGATTAATGTAATTGATTTTAGTTAATTAATCACTGAAGTAATTTAAGGTTAATTATTGTAATGGTTAAGAATAATTAATTAGTATAATTAATTAAGAATTAATTACTTAAGGTAATTGAAGGATAATTAATCAAGGATGATTAATTAAGATGGATACTTAGAGTATGATTAATTAATTGGTTTAATTAATGGTTATGTAAGCAAGATTTATAATGATGAAGTAATTAATTTAATTTACTTTAAATTAATTAAAGATAAGGTAATTAATTTAATTCATTTTAAATTAATTATAAATGGTGTGATTATTAATCCTAGCTTATGTATGATGGATGATATTGATTTCCTTTATTGGTTTGAAATCTCAGATATGAGATAAGTAATGCTGTGTGATATGGATGCTTTGGTTGAATTTTGGTGATAATGTGAATTATCTGTTTGTGATGATAATATGAATTATCTATTGTGATATTATGAATTATCCACCTGTGTGTATATAGATAATTGAAATTGAATTGTTTTAACTTTAAAACAACTTGGCCTTAAAAGATACGTTTTGGATTTCGATGAGACCGGGATCGGGTTTCCAGATTTGGATATCCGAAAACCACATCGATCCAAATTAACTATAGGTCGTGAATCTCAAGTGAAGAGGAAGATTCAGAGTGCAAGGGTTATTGTCGTTAACTCTGAGGGTGATTCCAAAGTGAGTGTAACGAGATAATGCCTTCGGTTTCGTTCGAACCCGGAATGAACTTGTATGGATAGAATGCTTTCAGAACATCGTCAGGTGGACGATGAGCATTCTAAGATAGATGTGTTCTAAAAGGTAATCGTAGCCTCAAGCCTCATCAACCGAGAATGGCTAAAACAGGGGAGGTGCAGCAAGGCTTCGTGGGTAGCACCCACTTGAGAGCGAGATATACCCCTGTCTAGATGTCCCTTTTTATTTCGGCCGTGTGGGCAGTTGATTGCAACAACTGCTGGGGTTGTCTTGTTTGGGACTGTCCAGTAAGGGATGGTTCCGGCTTTGTGTTGCAGGGGGTCGGGGGTTATCCTCGGTACGGTGATCTAGGCCACGTACTGTGACGGGCGGTACCCCGGTAGCCCTGCCATTGTATGGAATCCAATCTCCAATAAGCGCCCTCGGATTTGATTGTATTACCCACTTGTTGGCTGGTATGCTAGAATTTAATCATGTAACAATTTCAGCTATTTCTTATTTACTTGAAAACCCTAGACCTATTATAATATCATAGAATTTCCTATCAAATGTTTGGTTAGCGTAAGGTAAAAACTTTTCCATGTTTATGTGTGGGAAGTCTTACGTGATACCTTTTGTTTTCAAAGGATTTTCAAAGTTAAGCAACTTTAACCTGTTACTCACACCAAACCCATGTCTGACCCGGAGTTTATTCTGTTTTTCTTAAACTCTTGGGTACTCAAATTTTTACGAGTAGCCAAGGGATTCAGGTTAGCTTTGACTAATTGTGGAGGAGCAATGGAGCAAGAGGCTTTAGCGTTATAGATATATAGTTTTCCACTGTGTTGGTTCTCTGTGTAGTTTCTCTATGTTGTATTTGAGTTGTAATAACTAGATAGGTGTTTATAACTGTCTAGTACGTGATGTATTATCTGTGTAACTCTGATTGATGTTGTATATTATGTAATACTTATGTGATTTATATAATTTATTCGTTCCGCTGTTGAGATTCTGATGTCGTTTATTCTTTCTTCTCTATCTTTTTTCTTTTCTATCCCTTTCTTTCTTCATCATGATACGACTTTCTGGTGATAGAAAGTCGGGTCGTGCCAGACATGATGCTTATACTATGCGCCTCATTCAGTCTTGCTCATCTGAGTCCCGTGACGAGGAGTTGCGGGATTATTCGATTGATTCTCACGGTTGCCTTCGTCTGAAGAACCGTATAGTTGTGCCTTCTGGTTCAGCACTTAGGCATGACATACTTGATGATTGTCATTGCACTAAGTATACCATACATCCGGGTAGCAGTAAGATGCATGCGGATATGCATCGCCTTTAATATTGGGATGGTATGAAGCGGGATATTGCAAGTTATGTAAGCAATTGCATGACTTGTCAGCTTGTCAAGGCCGAGCATCAGCGGCCATCCGGTCTTCTTCGGCCTCTTGAGGTTCCACAGTGGAAGTGGGACCAGGTATCGATGGACTTCGTTGACGGCCTACCACGTTCGATGTAACGACCCTGAAATTCCGACCCAATTTTAAAAATTTTAGAACCGTTATTTTAATATAAAATGTAAAACTTACATAAGATTTCAATCAACGTCCAAACTTTGTTTCTAAATTGCGCCTAGATGATTGTAGATATGGGTAAAGTTTCGTCGGAAAATACCGCAATAAACTTCGTGCGCGTTTTACTGCACATCAGTTCATTTAAAACGTGTAAAAATTTCATCTTCTGAACCTAAATATTTTTACATAGAAAAATTCTAAATCATTTTCTGACAAAGGCGTCATTTTCCGTTTTTCAAAATTCGGATATATTTAGCTCCGTCGATCTTATTCTTCGGTGTTTTGCTGCATTCCCCGTAAATGGAAATTTCAAATATTCACAAACGATTTCCGTTACCGTTCAAACTTCACATTTGGAATGCGCCTAGATAGACATAGGCGTACGCCAGATTTCGTCGAAAAATATTGTAGTAAATTTCGCTTGTCAAATTTACATATTAGTCTTAATTTTATGTATAAATTTTCTATCGTCCGAACTCAAATATTTTTCGCATTGTTGCATAAGAAAAATATTCTGATCATGACGGCGCAGTTCGTTTCGTCAAATTTCGCTTTTAATTACTAGTTAAAATGTTCACTCGTGCAAATGGTTCAATAAGATTGACCACTTCGCAAACAATGTCAAACCACCAATATCTTCATACCGTTGTGTCCGCCTCGTCGCGCCGATCAAAACGGTATATTTGTTTGTGTCAATCGGAGTTCGGCGTTGCAAGCTATTAATTGGTTAACGGAGTACAAACTGGTCTGTTACGCCATACAAATCGGTACCCTACTTTTTCCCGCTCAGAATTCAAATGGCCCTTCGGAAACCCAATAGCCACTGTGGCAAATCATCATTTGATTTGCACGGGGACTCTAAATTTCTCTTTATAAATCTGCTACCCTCTCCCTTCATTTATTGCTCTGCATCAGTTCACTTCGCTTCAGAAGAAAGAAAATAGGTACGTGACTATTTCTTTTCTCTCCTCCCTTTCTACGCTCTGTACATGCTTCTTCTTCTTTTTCTATTTTATTTTTTTTTACTTCCCATGCCAGCTCCAACTGCCACCCCCTCCGCCACAGCCACTCGCCCCGCCCCATGCAACTGCCACCCCACCACCACGTCCACCAGCAGCCACCTGCACCCCACTGCCGCCTGCACCCAGCCCGCCACCACTGCCACTCGCCTGCCCATGCCACCCCACCACCTCTCCCTTCGCCTGCACGCACCACCCACCCACGTCCCAGCCTCCTCCGCCCACTACCGGCCTCCGCCCCAACACTCGAGCCTCTCTCCGCACCAGCCCACCCCACACCAGCCTTCCCCACCGCCTGTCACCCAACAGCCCAGCCAGCCCTCCACCCCACTGCCATACCCCAGCGCCCAGACCACCCACCCAGCCCCTACCTCCGCCTACACCCACCACCCGCGTCACGCCCAGCACGCACCACCCAGCCCCAGCCTCCGCCTGCACGCACGCGTCAACCCCCACTGCCCGCCTCGTCCCCACCAGGCCACCCCATCGCCACTGCAGCCCCTGCTCCGTCCAGACCCACCCTCCGTCCTGCTCGCGCCACGGCAGCCCACCACCGACCGCCTCCGAATCCCAGACCAGCCGAACCCGAACCCGCCAACCATCGCGACATCCCCTGCCGCCATCACTACTGTGCCGCGCCTTGGCTGCCTGTGTTTAGTGCACTTCAGTTGCATATGAATATATGCATGAAACTGTTAATTATATGCTTAGAATAGTTGCTTACGTACAGTGTTTTACTGGTTTGCAGCTGCTGATCCGGGATCTCAGTCCTAGGCTTTATCCGGCTTGTTGAATCTATCTCGCTTCATCGTTGGTATGGTTTATATATATTCAATCGATATATATATATGGCAATAAACAAATTATTGATAAATTATTTGTTTGAGTGCAGTTTGTGTTCATTTAGCGTCGTGCCTATTAGAATCTATTTTGTCTATTTTTCTTCGTGCCGCGCCATCTTCTCCAACCACGCAAGGTGAATATTTTATTCATGACTCAATCTATTATGCTATGATAATCAAGTGATAAATTGTTGTTAATATTAAATTGGATATTAAATTATTAGTTGTTAAAATTTGGTTGAAATAAACTGTTAAGTTTTAAAAATTTGACGCCATGTATTGTTTAAATATGTTGAACTGTAATACGATGTTAATTAGGGTAAATAATAGTGACATTAAAATTGATAAGTACGATTGATGTAGAAATTTGATAAACGGACACCAAGTAAAAATCTTAATGTAATAATCTTTAATCCGTAGGATTCTAGGAATAATTGTATTAATTTGCATCATAACAAATGTAAGTTAATATGGTTATTTCGGGATTATTTGAATAAATTGTTAATTTGTTATGTATGGTTGCTATTGCTTGTTTATTTACTTTGACACCATCCCAGTTATCACACTGCAAGTTTCCTTTGCTATGCCTTGTTTTATATTGAATGATATCGGGTTGAAATGATAAATACCCACTTAAATAACTTGGCCTAGGATAGACAATTAAAAATAAGAAACCCGATTGGTCAACAAAAATTATTTTGAAATTGAAATCTATTTGAAATTAAGAAATGAACTTAATAATTTGTTTGGAAATCAAGTGACGACTTAATGGATTTAATTGAAATAAATAAATGGATTTAATTGAAATAAATTAATGGATTTAATTAAAATAAATTAATGGATTAATTGGAATAAATTAACGGATTTAATTGAAACGGATTAATAAATCTATTTAATTAAAGAAAATTTGATTGAAATAAGATTTAAAACAAGTGAGTTTTAGAATTTAATAATTTAATTTATTAGATTGGTAGATTCAGATTTGAACTAAGTTTAAATTAAATAGATTTGAACTTGTTATAAATAATAATTTAGATTTAGGAAATTTTGACTTAAAATGGAATACGAAACTAACTAAAGTTTTATGGATTAAATTTAGCGACAATTTAAAGGTAAATGATTTTAAATCTAATGAAATTGATTTAATCAAATTTAAGACTATATTTAATGTAACGATGAATGTAAATATGAATTGAGATAAATAGAATTTGATTTAACGATTCGAACTTAGTTAACCGGTAAATTTGAATTAATTGATTTTGAACTAAATTTAATAAGTGAGTTATTAAATTGAACTTGAATACTTAATTATATTGTTAATTCAAATGTTTGGACTACAGATTTCATTTGGAAATATGATTTTAAATATCCGAAATAAATTGAATCGTGAAATGTCAAATTTTGGAAGTTAAATTTGCACCTTGACTTTCGGACTTTGATTTGTTTTAAACGTTAAGTTAACCGACCATTGGGTAATAAATACGTAGTTATTAAAGAGACCGGGATCGGATATGGACATACTCTCTGTCGATACCGAAAACCACTTTAATAACTATTACACGCGAAGTGTTGATCCAGAATGAAGTGGATGGTTTGGTGAACGCGTTGACTGAAGAAAGAGAACGATATTGGACGACCCCTGACATGACTAAAACAGGAGCCGCGCCGGGCCATTGAGGTTCGCTACCTCTAGCGGATGCACTTCTTCGATACCATATCTATTACTTTGTGATTCGATTTGGGTGCACCCCTTGATTTGGGAGTGTTGTTTCGCGGTGTTGAGGTAGTAGCTGCTATGCTCAACATCAGTCCGGATCACGCAACTACTAGTATCCTAGTTGGTATCGCCTCATGTACCTTGTCATACTGATTATCCTATTCGCGACCACTACGCTTTGATTTGTACCTTAGTATATGGATTGCCCTCTGGTGACTTCCGGTTTTGGGGAAACTACGGTCTTGTATATGCTTTTGGGAATAAAATGTGTTAAGGGGATTATGGTAACGCCTTAACACTATTTTAATATCGTACTTGACTAATTAGACATTATCTATCTATCGTATTCTGTTGTATATATATAGATAGTTTTATCGGATCCTTAGAGAGGTTATTTTATCCATCTTTAAGTTATGAACTATTCCCTTGCACTTGGTTTAATTGCATAAGATTTTGAGTCCTGACTCGAGTGTTTCTTTTTGCATATGCTCGGGTCAGACTGAAGCTATACAGTTGCTGATCAAGGTTGGTTGAAGATGCTGAAGGCTTAGCATTTATCTTTATCAGTCTATTTTCTATTCTTGTATTGATGTCCTAGTCTGTTGGACATTTTTGGTATTTGTCACTTGATATTAAGACATTGTTGTATATTATATAGTGGCTTCATGAACTGCTATTATGACGATGTATTTTCCGCTGCATTATTCTGTGACTGTTCTGTGTCTGTGATGTTGTATTGATTCTCATTTACATTTATGTATTTATAATCCCATAATGATTCGTGTTTTGTATTATTTAAGTTGACATGTGAGGATTATTGTCGACTTAAATGGTACAAATATACGGGTTGTTACAGTTGGTATCAGAGCTTCGGTTTCCCTAAAACCTTAGTTTGGGATTATATATAAACTCATTAGAGATAGGGTAGCAATACCCTAGAATGAGGAGAATCGATTCAATATCCAAACCCTTTCATTTCAAAATTCTTTGATTCGCTGATTAGACTTCCTTAAAAATTCTATGATTTTCTATCCTTTGGCTTTAACAATCTCTTTGGTATTTCAGGATGGGTACCAGAGGAAACCATAGAGGAGGAAGGGGCCATGGTCCTGCCCAGGCTGCACCTATCGCTCCAGCTCCTGTCAAATTCACCATTCTTAGTAAGGAGTATACACAGCTGGGAGGGATTAAGTTTTCTGGATCCGAGAACATTATTGAGGCTCAGCAATGGCTTAAAGGCTTAGAGAAGATATTTTCTGGTCTGGAGATCACTGATGCTCAGAAGCGTCAGCTTGCTGCCTGGCAACTTCAGGATGCCGCGCAAGATTGGTGGGAATCAGTTACTTCTCATATCGAGGAGAACACCATCACTTGGGCCCAGTTTAGGTATAAAATTGTTTGGATTTCGTAGTCTAAAAATTCTTCTCTTTAACTTGGAATGTTATTCATCTTGCCTATCTTTTAATTAGGGATACTTTCTCGGCACAATGGATGCCAGCTGTTGGGAAAACCCAACTTTATAGAGCTTTCATGGATCTTAAGCAAGGTAGTATGACCTTTTCGGAGTACGAGAGGAAATTCAATGAACTCTCCAAGTTCGGCTCGGAATTGATTGATACACCGCTTCTAAAGAACAAGAAGTTCATTTTGGGAGCTAGACCAGAGTATTATGACTTGCTTACTGGCCACACTCACTGCACCTTCACAGAGCTTGTTGACTATGCTCTTAGATATGAGGCAAAGCCTAGGGGACCTACTGCCAAGGCCACTCCCACTCAGCCCTCCTCTAGCCAGCCCGGGAAGAGGAAGATGAACTTTGATCAACAAAAGAAAGCTTGGCAGAAGACTACAGGATTGGGATATGCTCAGAAAAGCCCAATCGACCTTGCTAACATCACTTGCTTCAAATGCAATAAGAAGGGCCATTATGCTAATAGTTGTCCATCTACCGGAGCTGCTGTTGCACCACCTTCTACGACTAGGAAAGATTTATGCTATGTCTGCCTCCAGCCGGGCCATTTCAAGAAAGAGTGCCCAATGTATAAGCGTGGCAAACCATCTGGAGTATTTGCTATCACCACTCCTACACCGCCTGCTCAGGATGACCAAGGTACCTTACGAAGTACTTTTTCATTACATGATTTACCTATTAGGGTATTGTTCGATACTGGTGCTTCTCGTAGCTTCATATCTATTGATCTTTGCAATAAGCTCAACTTGAAACCTACTCTTGCTACTACTTCCTTATGCGTCTCCAACCCTATTGGAGGACCCGCCAACCTCAGTAGAATTTGTAAAGAGGTTGTGCTCTTGTATGGGAGATATCGATTCACTTGGGATTTTTATGTACTTGGCTTCGCAGCATTTGACATCTTGTTAGGTGCTGATTGGTTAAGGAAATTCGATGCTGTTATTTCTTGCAAGGCCCGTTCTGTTTCTCTAGTCAATGACAAGGGCCTACCGCTTGTCATTGAATGCAAATCACCGCAGAAATATGCCGGAAACTTCATATTCTCTCTTGATGCTCACCCGGATGATCTTAGTACTACTCCTATTGTTCAGAAATTTCCCGATGTATTTGGAGAGGTCAACTCCTTACCGCCTAAACGGAAATCGATTTCCGCATTGACCTTATTCCTGGAGCTACTCCCGTAGTTCTCACTCACAGAAGGATGGCTCCTAAAGAAAAATCTGAACTTAAAACTCAAATTGATGATCTATTCGCTAGGGGTTTGATTAGGAGAAGTTGTTCTGAATGGGGCGCCGTAGTTGTATTTGTCACCAAGTCGGATGGGTCTCTTCGCATGTGTGTTGATTACAGGGAGCTGAAAAAACGCACTCTCAAGAAACGCTATCTGATGCCTCACATCAACGATTTATTCGATCAGCTCCATGGAGCTAAAGTTTTCTCCCAACTTGATCTTGCCACTGGGTTCCACCAACTCAGAGTAGCAGAAGATAGTATTCATAAGACAACTTTCCGTACCGAGAACGGATTCTATGAATGGTTGGTTATGCCATTCGGTTTGACCAACGCACCTGCTTATTTCGTCGACTTGATGAATCGAGTCTTCCGTGATGTGCTTAACAAGTTTGTTCTTGTTTTCATTGATGATATTCTCGTTTTCTCCAAAGACGAGAAGGAGCACGAGACACACCTTGCTTATGTTCTGAAAACTCTCCGAAATCATCAACTTAAGGCCAAATTCTCTAAATGCCACTTCTGGCGAGACGAAGTGAGATTCCTGGGCCACATAGTTTCTGAAAATGGGATTTCGGTCGATCCAGCTAAGATCGCCGTAATCAATGTAAGTTCTATCCTATTCGTTATTTCTATTCAATTCCTCTTATCCCTTTCTAATTTGAAATTTATCTATAGGATTGGGAGACTCCCAAAACTCCTACTGATATCCGTAGCTTCTTGGGCTTGGCCGGTTATTATCGTAGATTTATTGAGCACTTTGCCCGGATTTCTGCCCCACTCACTGCTTTAACCCGAAAGGATGTCAAGTTTATTTGGAGTGAGAAGTGTGAATCGGCTTTTAATAAGTTGAAGTGTAAGTTAACTTCAGCCCCAGTTCTTGCGGTAATCGATGGAAGTGAAGAATTAACTGTCTATACAGATGCTTGCCGAGAAGGTTTAGGCGCTGTTCTTATGCAAAGCGGAAAGGTTATTGCTTACGCTGGCCGCCAGTTGAAGATCCATGAAGTAAACTATGCAACTCATGATCTAGAGCTTCTTGCAGTTGTATTTGCTTTGAAACTGTGGAGGCATCATCTTTTGGGAATTAAATTTGAATTATTCACCGATCATAAGTCCTTGAGATATATCTTTTCTCAGAAGGATTTGAACCAGAGACAAGTCCGATGGCTCGAATTCTTAGCTGCATATGATCTCGATATCAATTATACTCCTGGGAAAGCAAATGTTGTAGCTGATGCTTTGAGCCGTAGCAAAGCATTGTCATGTTGTAATCTTGTAGAAGGCATGCTATTTCAGCTTGTTATCTCCCCATCTCTTATGGATCGCATCAAGGACAAACAATATGAGGACACCTTGCTCTATCGCATGAAAGAGTTAGTTCTTGGTAGAGTTGGAAATACCGACAGTAAAGTGGGAGCACAGATAGATAGTAATGGAGTTCTGAGGATTGACAACCGTATTTGCGTTCCCAATGTCGATGGATTGAGACAAGAAGTGCTTAGAGAAAACCATCAGTCATCACTTTCATTTCATCCGGGCGTCACTAAGATGTACCGAAATATGAAACGTTTATATTGGTGGAGTGGGATGAAGAGGGATATTTCTATATATGTCAGTAGATGCACCACTTGCCAACAAGTTAAGGCCGACCACCAGAAGTCTGCAGGGTTACTTCAACCCCTAGAGATTCCGTGTTGGAAATGGGATCAGATTTCTATGGACTTCATTGATGGATTACCGAGGACTAGAAAAGGTAACGAGAGTATATGGGTGATTGTTGATAGGTTGACAAAATCTGCTCACTTTATTCCTGTTAAGACCACTCGTACTGCTTTGAGTTTGGCCGAGATATATATGAGAGAGATTGTTAGACTTCATGGAGTTCGATCTAGTATTGTGTGCGATAGAGACTCTTTATTCACTAGTAAATTCTGGAAGGCATTTCAGGACGTCTTGGGCACTAAACTGAATCTGAACACAGCTTATCATCCTCAAACAGATGGCCAAACTGAAAGGGTGAATCAGATTTTGGAGGATCTGCTCCGTGCGTGCATTATTAATTTCGGTGGATCTTGGGAAGACCATCTCCATTTGGTTGAATTCACTTATAATAACAGTTATCAGGTAAATAAAAATTTCAAATTGAATAAGTAAATTTGAATTGAAATTTAACCACCTTTATATTCAGGCAAGTATCGATATGGCACCGTTCGAAGCTTTATATGGACGGCCATGCAAATCGCCAGCTTGTTGGATTGAGCCTGGTGATCGATTAATTCTTGGCCCGGATATGATTATAGAAGCATCCGAGAAGGTTAATGAAATCAGAAGAAAGATGAAGACCGCACAGGATAGACAGAAAAGCTTTGCTGATAGGCGTAGAAGAGATTTAGAATTCCTGATTGGGGATAAGGTATTCCTTAAGGTATCACCCTTAAAGAATGTTATTCGATTTAGTCGTAGAGGGAAGCTCGCTCCTAGATTTGTTGGACCATTCACTATCACTGAGAGAATTGGTACACTAGCCTACAGAGTTGCACTACCGGAGAAGTTTGAGGGCGTGCACAACGTCTTCCATATTTCACATCTTCGGAAAGTTGTACACGATCCATCCATGACCATTCCTATTGCTCAGTTAGATGAGGTTGATATTGAGCCGGATTTGACTATAGAGAGGAGACCACTTCGTATTATTGATAGGGATACCAAGCAACTTAGAAGGAAGTCGGTTAGCCTAGTCAAAGTCCAATGGAGTCCCGATGATCGTGATTGCACTTGGGAAACCGAGGAGAGTATCCGGGATTCTAATCCAGAATTGTTTGTCGAAGGTAAATCCCATTCTTTACTCTTTACTATATTCAATAATCTATTCTGAATCCATTGTTTCTCTGTTATCTGTTCTTCCACTCTTTACTTTGTTCCTTTTCGAGGACGAAAAGTCTTGAGTAGGGGAGAATGTAACGACCTTGAAATTCCGACCCAATTTTAAAAATTTTAGAACCGTTATTTTAATATAAAATGTAAAACTTACATAAGATTTCAATCAACGTCCAAACTTTGTTTCTAAATTGTGCCTAGATGATTGTAGATATGGGTAAAGTTTCGTCGGAAAATACCGCAGTAAACTTCGTGCGCGTTTTACTGCACATCAGTTCATTTAAAACGTGTAAAAATTTCATCTTCCGAACCTAAATATTTTTACATAGAAAAATTCTAAATCATTTTCTGACAAAGGCGTCATTTTTCGTTTTTCAAAATTCGGATATATTTAGCTCCGTCGATCTTATTCTTCGGTGTTTTGCTGCATTCCCCGTAAATGAAAATTTCAAATATTCACAAACGATTTCCGTTACCGTTCAAACTTCACATTTGGAATGCGCCTAGATAGACATAGGCGTACGCCAGATTTCGTCGAAAAATATTGTAGTAAATTTCGCTCGTCAAATTTACATATTAGTCTTAATTTTATGTATAAATTTTCTATCGTCCGAACTCAAATTTTTTTCGCATTGTTGCATAAGAAAAATATTCCGATCATGATGGCGCAGTTCGTTTCGTCAAACTTCGCTTTTAATTACTAGTTAAAATGTTCACTCGTGCAAATGGTTCAATAAGATTGACCACATCGCAAACAATGTCAAACCACCAATATCTTCATACCGTTGTGTCCGCCTCGTCGCGCTGATCAAAACGGTATATTTGTTTGTGTTAATCGGAGTTCGGCGTTGCAAGCTATTAATTGGTTAACGGAGTACAAACTGGTCTGTTACGCCATACAAACCGGTACCCTACTTTTTCCCGCTCAGAATTCAAATGGCCCTTCGGAAACCCAATAGCCACTGTGGCAAATCATCATTTGATTTGCACGGGGACTCTAAATTTCTCTTTATAAATCTGCTACCCTCTCCCTTCATTTATTGCTCTGCATCAGTTCACTTCGCTTCAGAAGAAAGAAAATAGGTACGTGACTATTTGTTTTCTCTCCTCCCTTTCTACGCTCTGTACATGCTTCTTCTTCTTTTTCTATTTTTTTTTTTATTTCCCATGCCAGCTCCAACTGCCACCCCCTCCGCCATAGCCACTCGCCCCACCCCATGCAACTGCCACCCCACCACCACGTCCACCAGCAGCCACCTGCACCCCACTGCCGCCTGCACCCAGCCCGCCACCACTGCCACTCGCCTGCCCATGCCACCCCACCACCTCTCCCTTCGCCTGCACGCACCACCCACCCACGTCCCAGCCTCCTCCGCCCACTACCGGCCTCCGCCCCAGCACTCGAGCCTCCCTCCGCACCAGCCCACCCCACACCAGCCTTCCCCACCGCCTGTCACCCAACAGCCCAGCCAGCCCTCCGCCCCACTGCCGTACCCCAGCGCCCAGACCACCCACCCAGCCACTGCCTCCGCCTGCACCCACCACCCGCGTCACGCCCAGCACGCACCACCCAGCCCCAGCCTCCGCCTGCACGCACGCGTCAACCCCCACTGCCCGCCTCGTCCCCACCAGGCCACCCCATCGCCACTGCAGCCCCTGCTCCGCCCAAACCCACCCTCCGTCCTGCTCGCGCCACGGCAGCCCACCACCGACCGCCTCCGAATCCCAGACCAGCCGAACCCGAACCCGCCAACCATCGCGACATCCCCTGCCGCCGTCACTGCTGTGCCGCGCCTTGGCTGCCTGTGTTTAGTGCACTTCAGTTGCATATGAATATATGCATGAAACTGTTAATTATATGCTTAGAATAGTTGCTTACGTACAGTGTTTTACTGGTTTGCAGCTGCTGATCCGGGATCTCAGTCCTAGGCTTTATCCGGCTTGTTGAATCTATCTCGCTTCATCGTTGGTATGGTTTATATATATTCAATCGATATATATATGGCAATAAACAAATTATTGATAAATTATTTGTTTGAGTGCAGTTTGTGTTCATTTAGCGTCGTGCCTATTAGAATCTATTTTGTCTATTTTTCTTCGTTCCGCGTCATCTTCTCCAACCACGCAAGGTGAAATTTTATTCACGACTCAATCTATTATGCTATGATAATCAAGTGATAAATTATTGTTAATATTAAATTGGATATTAAATTGTTAGTTGTTAAAATTTGGTTGAAATAAACTATTAAGTTTTAAAAATTTGACGCCATGTATTGTTTAAATATGTTGAACTGTAATACGATGTTAATTAGGGTAAATAATAGTGACATTAAAATTGATAAGTACGATTGATGTAGAAATTTGATAAACGGACACCAAGTAAAAATCTTAATGTAATAATCTTTAATCCGTAGGATTCTAGGAATAATCGTATTAATTTGCATCATAACAAATGTAAGTTAATATGGTTATTTCGGGATTATTTGAATAAATTGTTAATTTGTTATGTATGGTTGCTATTGCTTGTTTATTTACTTTGACACCATCCCAGTTATCACACTACAAGTTCCCTTTGCTAGGCCTTGTTTTATATTGGATGATATCAGGTTGAAATGATAAATACCCACTTAAATAACTTGGCCTAGGATAGACAATTAAAAATAAGAAACCCGATTGGTCAACAAAAATTATTTTGAAATTGAAATCTATTTGAAATTAAGAAATGAACTTAATAATTTGTTTGGAAATCAAGTGACGACTTAATGGATTTAATTGAAATAAATAAATGGATTTAATTGAAATAAATTAATGGATTTAATTAAAATAAATTAATGGATTAATTGAAATAAATTAATGGATTTAATTGAAACGGATTAATAAATCTATTTAATTAAAGAAAAATGAATTGGCAAATTTGATTGAAATAAGATTTAAAACAAGTGAGTTTTAGAATTTAATAATTTAATTTATTAGATTGGTAGATTCAGATTTGAACTAAGTTTAAATTAAATAGATTTGAACTTGTTATAAATAATAATTTAGATTTAGGAAATTTTGACTTAAAATGGAATACGAAACTAACTAAAGTTTTATGGATTAAATTTAGCGACAATTTAAAGGTAAATGATTTTAAATCTAATGAAATTGATTTAATCAAATTTAAGACTATATTTAATGTAACGATGAATGTAAATATGAATTGAGATAAATAGAATTTGATTTAACGATTCGAACTTAGTTAACCGGTAAATTTGAATTAATTGATTTTGAACTAAATTTAATAAGTGAGTTATTAAATTGAACTTGAATACTTAATTATATTGTTAATTCAAATGTTTGGACTACAGATTTCATTTGGAAATATGATTTTAAATATCCGAAATAAATTGAATCGTGAAATGTCAAATTTTGGAAGTTAAATTTGCACCTTGACTTTCGGACTTTGATTTGTTTTAAACGTTAAGTTAACCGACCATTGGGTAATAAATACGTAGTTATTAAAGAGACCGGGATCGGATATAGACATACTCTCCGTCGATACCGAAAACCACTTTAATAACTATTACACGCGAAGTGTTGATCCAGAATGAAGTGGATGGTTTGGTGAACGCGTTGACTGAAGAAAGAGAACGATATTGGACGACCCCTGACATGACTAAAACAGGAGCCGCGCCGGGCCATTGAGGTTCGCTACCTCTAGCGGACGCACTTCTTCGATACCATATCTATTACTTTGTGATTCGATTTGGGTGCACCCCTTGATTTGGGAGTGTTGTTTCGCGGTGTTGAGGTAGTAGCTGCTATGCTCAACATCAGTCCGGATCACGCAACTACTAGTATCCTAGTTGGTATCGCCTCATGTACCTTGTCATACTGATTATCCTATTCGCGACCACTACGTTTTGATTTGTACCTTAGTATATGGATTGCCCTCTGGTGACTTCCGGTTTTGGGGAAACTACGGTCTTGTATATGCTTTTGGGAATAAAATGTGTTAAGGGGATTATGGTAACGCCTTAACACTATTTTAATATCGTACTTGACTAATTAGACATTATCTATCTATCGTATTCTGTTGTGTATATATAGATAGTTTTATCGGATCCTTAGAGATGTTATGTTATCCTTCTTTAAGTTATGAACTATTCCCTTGCACTTGGTTTAATTGCATAAGATTTTGAGTCCTGACTCGAGTGTATCTTTTTGCATATGCTCGGGTCAGTCTGAAGCTATCCAGTTGCTGATCAAGGTTGGTTGAAGATGCTGAAGGCTTAGCATTTATCTTTATCGGTCTATTTTCTATTCCTGTATTGATGTCCTAGTCTGTTGGACATTTTTGGTATTTTTCACTTGATATTAAGACATTGTTGTATATTATATAGTGGCTTCATGAACTGCTATTATGACGATGTATTTTCCGCTGCATTATTCTGTGACTGTTCTGTGTTTGTGATGTTGTATTGATTCTCATTTACATTTATGTATTTATAATCCCATAATGATTCGTGTTTTGTATTATTTAAGTTGACATGTGAGGATTATTGTCGACTTAAATGGTACAAATATACGGGTTGTTACATTCGAGGTTTGGTCATTCTAGCATTTGGGTTATCGTGGATCGTCTTACTAAATCCGCACATTTCATCCGTATTAAATCTAATAGGAATGCTCCTCTTTTGGCTAAGCTCTACATTAAAGAAGTCGTGCGATTACATGGTGTTCCATCTTCGATTGTATGTGATCATGATCCCTTATTTACCAGCCATTTCTGGACCAGTTTTCAGCAAGCTTTGGGTACAAAGCTTAATCTTTCTACAGCTTATCATCCCCAGTCTGATGGACAGACTGAGAGGGTGAATCGCATTCTTGAAGATCTTCTCCGTGCATGTATTCTTGATTTTAGTGGTTCATGGGAGGATCATCTTCCATTAGTAGAGTTCTCCTATAATAATAGCTTCCAATCCAGTATCGGTATGGCTCCATTCGAGGCACTATATGGAAGACCATGTCGTTCTCCTTCTTGTTGGTTAGAATCTGGCGAGAAGCTTATACTCGGTCCTGATTCAATTCGTGATTCTTCGGAGAAGATATCCCTTCTTAGACAGAGAATGAAGGAGGCACAGAGTCACTAGAAATCCTACGCGGACAACCGTAGGAAGCTTCTTGAGTTCTCCATTGGTGATCTTGTATTTATCCGTGTATCTCTAATAAAGGGAGTAATGCGCTTTAGCTCCACAGGGAAATTGGCTCCTCGCTTTATAGGACCATTTTCGATTACCGAGCAACTTCGGAAATACATTCGAGATCCTAATTCTGTTATTGATCCATCCGAGCAACTTGAGCTTGAGATCTCACCGAGCCTATCCACTGTTCAGCAGCCTATTCGTGTACTTGATTCGGAGGTGAGGCGCCTTCGAAGCAAGAACGTTCCTCTTGTAAAGATTCAATGGTCGGAGAATCCCAATGATTGCACTTGGGAAACCAGAGAATCTATCGAGCGTTCTTTTCCGGGCTTTCTATCCTCACTTGATAATGGTGAGAATTATTATCTCAAGCTATTTCTGTAACAACCCGGAGTTTTATAACAATTAATTATCGTCATTGGACGATTATTATTGTTAGCTATTTGTTGTCGGGGGTTTGTAATCGGGTTTAAATTGTGTTAAATAATTTGTTAAATGTTGATGGGCTTTTGAAATTGAACCTAGCCCATGTTTTATTTTGTTGCCGTGATAGTTATCAATGCCCGTTCATTCTCCCCGATCCATTCATTTATCTAATACCCTAAGCAAACAAAAGAAAAAAAAAGAATGGCAACATCGTTCGTTCCTCCTCTTTGCGAAATTAGGGCTTCGATAAATGGAGGCTGCCGACTTCAAATTCTCGATCGAAGATTTTGTGGCCACCGAGCTTGTTCGCGGCTGCTTCTTCTTCGAAAAAAGGTGAGTAATTTTAATTACTCACATCTAGTCAAATCTCAAGTTGTAGGGTTTGAATCCCCTTATTTTCGTTCGTCTGACATTTATTTAAATTCGTCGATAATTTATCTCGACCACTTGATTTCGATTTTCGTATGGATGTTGGAGATGATTTCTGACTTTGGCAATTTCGTATATTTTGTGATTTGATACCCTCGGCTTGTTTTGATGTCGTGATTGCCACGGCTTTGGTTTGAAAACGTTCGATTTTTCTGTTGACATTCTGGTTTGACTTGATCATAACTGCTCCTTCTCTATCTTTGATTTGTGGTAGTATTTTGGCTTCGGCCTCCTTGTGCTTTGCGAACTCAAGTTGGGTTTTGTTGATGGTTGCCGCGGTTATCAAATATTCAAATTTGATTTTATCGATGTTGTTTTGTTCGACTTTGGCTATACTGTTCACTGCCTCTGGTGATTGTAGACACTTTGTGCTCGACTCTGACCATTTGTGTTTACTGCCCATTGCTATTATGTGTATTTACTGTTGAACTTGGATTGGATTTGGGGTCTTGTGTCATTGTTGTAGTTTTGTGTACATTGTGATCTGGTATCACTGACTTTGAGTTGTTTCGAGCATTTTTGTTTTGTTGATTTGAGTTGCATTTTTATGATGGGCACCGGCTTTAACTTTGATTTGTTGTCCCATTGCTTTGGCATGGTTATTCGGTAGCATACTCGTCTTCGACTATGCATTTTCTTTGCGTATTGACTTCGGTCATTGCTTGAACTATTTTGATTTCGGCATTGTCTTGATTTGGAACTGCTGCTTCGATTATCTCTGTAGCATAATTATTTCATAGCTATCTGGCTTGACTTGAATTTGCTTGATCACATGCTAACGTATGCATTGTGATTTTGGTCGAGTCTAGTGTTTGAATTTTGTCTGCACTTCCAGTATATGTCTGAAGCACTTTTGTAAAGTCTGGTTCAGTCTGACCAGTGAAGTGTTGCATTGTTCCATGTATTTGTGTAGTCTGGTCTACATTATGTGTGCACTTGAGTGTTGCTTGGAGTCTTTACTGGTGCACGTTGTTTGTGCATGTCATTTGAACTTGTTTCATTAGTGATGTACTATACATTCACCATTCTCATGAACTTGTTTCATTAGTGATGTATTGTACATTCACTATTCTCACTTGTTGTTGTTGTTTGCACTGCACTTGAGTTTGATTGTTGTTGTTCATCTTGTAGTATGGTTTGCTGTTGTACATTCATGTGTACATTCTGAATTGTGCAGTCTTAGACTTGTATACTGGTCAGTTCTGGTTGAAGTTGTTTTGAACATAGATTCACTTCTAATCTGATGCTGAGGCTTTGCCTTTGTGATCTTCACTATACACGTGTGTTTGGTGATTGCATTTGGTCTGGTTCCATGCTTTGTGTACTTTGGTATTTGCAGTTACACTTCATCACTGATCTGCTTTGCCTTTGTGCAATTACCCTGGTTGTAGTAGAGTGTTTCACTAGTCTACCTGATCCTATTGTCTCTTTGAAATGTGCATTCTGATGCTTTTATTTGGTCTGACCTGACCTTCACTTGAGTCAAGCTGTGCTTGCCGTTGGAGTTCCATCAGGTACATGAGTTGGTTCAACACCTTTTTTATTGTTGCTTGGGTATTGAACTGTTTCATGCTTCATGCGAGCCTTTGTGCTTGTGCACTGACATTGGTCTAACCATTCTTCGTTTCAGATCTGTGCATATCTTCTGGTATGCTCGGAGTCTCTGTTCGACCATGTTGATTGTAATTGGTCTAGACATTGTTGTATTGTGACTTGTACATTGATTTTTACATTGAGTTGAATCCAGGTTAATCGCTCGGATTTGACCTTGTGCTGATTCTTATTTTATCACTGTAGTGGCGAGGCAGTGCACGCGTGCGTGTACTGCAGCCACACAGAATTGGCGTTTTAATTGGTATTTCAATTGTTTGTATTGTTATGCGTTCAATTCAATATTTGAAATTATATTTTGATTTGGTTTGATTTGATCATTTGAGATTGTCTAATTATCTATTTGATAATTAGTTTATGAGTTTCTAATTATTTATTAAATAATTGAATTTGGTTGTTAATTGCTGTTTAGGCAATTCTTTGGTTTCCATATTATCTTCATCGATAATCCTTTCTTTATCTTGTTGATGATTTGAATTTGCTGATTTGTTGTTTTACACTATTTAGTGTTATATCTACCGTTAACCGTTTTCCTTGTTAAAGGATTGGATAGACGAGATTTCTGTGACTGTCGTCTATTTGCTATTTAATTATTATTGCTTCTGTGCATTAATAACTGAGTTTGAATTAGACTGACCCGTGTATTATTTTCTTTTGAATTTAATACTCAGGTCAGACCGAGTTATTTCAGGTTGTTGATATCTTGCTGTGGGTTGCTGCTTGAGCTATGAAGTCTTTTCATATCTTTTGAAGTAGTCTTCGTCATTTTGTAGGAGTCGGTGTATCTGATTTAGGTTGATATGTATTCATGTATATTATTCGATAATGTACTTGTATATATAACTTCCAGAGTCGACAGTTGTAGTTGTATCATATGTACTGTGTCAAATGTATTGTAACTGACATCAGTTATATATATATATGAGACTTTTATTATATGTGTTCCGCATTTAGCTTATCTGTGTTATTATTATATATATTGTCCTAAACTATTATGAACCATCGTAGTTCGTTTTATACTAGAGTTGGGTATGTCGATGGGAGTAAATAAATAAGAGATGAAAAATAAAAATATATACCACTCCTATCGAGGTAACCAATACTACTGTAAGGCCCAACTACGGATGGCCGCTCCTATCCAGCCTTATTCTTCGTAATAACAGACAGTATTTCTTTTAATACTCTTTGTTATTGTGAGCATAGAGGTGGGGCGTCACAGTTGGTATTAGAGCTTGGGGTATATGGACATAATATAAAACATAACTTAGATGGAACATGTGTTACAACTATTTGTCAATGTTTTTAGTTGTGCTTTGAGTCAAAACTAAAGTTTTGAAATTATGATGAAATTTTTAAATATCTTTATTTAAAAATAAAAGTGAAACTGTGTTTTGATGATTGAATAATTTGTGTTCTATTTATCAGAGTGCGCAGCGGAAACAGTGAGACTGTCTTCGCTGAATACAGCTGATAACCTTTTTGATTTAAAAATCAAAATATGAAATTGAAATAAATTTCATTTGTTGTTTACATAGCTGGGTTTATTTTGTTTCTTTGAAAATTTCGAATCCGATTTGAGGATTCGAAGCGATTGCAGTTATGTGAATTTGTTGAGATTTTTGCTGTTTTGAATTATCTTCATTGAAGATACATTCGAATGATTTCTTTATTCATTTTGTAATACGTGCAAATTTGAGTTGCACGTTACTGCATTAATTTTACGTTGAACCAATGTTTGGTTTAAACGTATTTTGTTGCCGTTATCTTTATAACGGGATTTTTATATCGATGCTAAATTTTTGAAGCACGGTGTTTTGTGACATTTTTAATGAATGAAAATTCACTGGTGTTATATTTTGATGTAAATTATTTTGATGAGATTCTGACGCATAAAAATTACTGTCGCTTTGACTTCAGTAATCGTCAGATTTTAAAGTGGATTTTCAAGCGGTTATTCCGCAAAGATGATTTTGAGATCCGATTTTACGGTGTTTTGGGAAGTACAATTTCCTTTTCGAAATTGCTACTGATATTACTGTTTTAATCACGTGTTCTGAAAAAAAATTTAAAATTTTTACAGTTTGAGCTTTCAAAAGAATGAGGAAGCGATTTAAACGTTTCAGCAAAATTGAGGACTATGAACCCTCACTTTTACTGTTTCGCTTAATTCCGGACTTGTCCGTTTGAGAACGTAAAATGTTATTTATTTAAAATATAAATTTTTTACAGTTTTCGCTTTCAAAAGAATGAGGAAGCGATTTAAACGATTCAGCAAAATCGAGGACTATGAACCCTTTCTTTTACTGATTCGCTTAATTCCGTACTTGTCCGTTTGAGAATGTAAAATGTCATTTTTACAAAATACACAATTTGCACTTTCAAGGAAACGATGAAGAGAATCAAACGATTTAGTAAAACACGTGGTATGGGACATATGCGTTTGCTATTTCGGTTAATTCCAGACTCGTTAATTGAAACATCTGTTGTTTGATGATTCTGATGATTTTGTGTGCTTTCGAGCCACTATGTTGGACCTTCGGGTCATCTGTTGGACCTTCGGTTCATATGTTGGGCTTTCGGGCCACTCTGCTGGACCTTCGGGTCATATGATGGACCTTCGGGTCAAATACCAGTACTAGACCTTCGGGTCACTCTACGGACCTTCGGGTCATCTGATGGGCGCCAAAATTTAATAGTACTTGGTAGGCTTCGGCCATATGAGATGCACGTGCGGCGTAGCTAAAACTCGCCATCTTATGGGATCGATCCACCTTTTATGTTGATTTTCTAGAGTATCTTAATTGATTTCTAGATATTTGTTGTTTCTAATTATCTGCAGGTAATTAGATATTTGTTGTTATGAGATTTAATTATCGTATTGATAATTAGATATTTGCTGTTATGATTATCGTATCGATAATTAGATATTTGCTGTTATGAGATTTAGTTATCGTATCGATAATTAGATATTTGCTGTTATGAGATTTAATTATCGTATCGATAATTAGATATTTGCTATTATGAGATTTCTGATTATCGTTTTTGATAATTGGATATTTGTTGATTTGAGATTTCTGATTATCGTTTGTGATAATTAGATATTTGTTGATTTGATTTCTGATTATCGTTTTTGATAATTAGATATTTGTTGTTTCTGATTATCGTTTTTGATAATTGGATATTTGTTGATTTGAGATTTCTGAGTATCGTTTGTGATAATTAGATATTTGTTGATTTGATTTCTGATTATCATTTTTGATAATTAGATATTTGTTGTTTCTGATTATCGTTTTTGATAATTGGATATTTGTTGATTTGAGATTTCTGATTATCGTTTGTGATAATTAGATATTTGTTGATTTGATTTCTGATTATCGTTTTTGATAATTAGATATTTGTTGTTTCTGATTATTGTTTTTGATAATTGGATATTTGTTGATTTGAGATTTCTGATTATCGTTTGTGATAATTAGATATTTGTTGATTTGATTTCTGATTATCGTTTTTGATAATTAGATATTTGTTGTTTCTGATTATCGTTTTTGATAATTAGATATTTGTTGTTTCTGATTATCGTTTGTGATAATTAGATATTTGTTGATTTGATTTCTGATTATCGTTTTTGATAATTAGATATTTGTTGTTTCTGATTATCGTTTTTGATAATTGGATATTTGTTGATTTGAGATTTCTGATTATCGTTTGTGATAATTAGATATTTGTTGATTTGATTTCTGATTATCGTTTTTGATAATTAGATATTTGTTGTTTCTGATTATCGTTTTTGATAATTGGATATTTGTTGATTTGAGATTTCTGATTATTGTTTGTGATAATTAGATATTTGTTGATTTGATTTCTAATTATCGTTTTTGATAATTAGATATTTGTTGTTTCTGATTATCGTTTTTGATAATTGGATATTTGTTGATTTGAGATTTCTGATTATCGTTTGTGATAATTAGATATTTGTTGATTTGATTTCTGATTATCGTTTTTGATAATTAGATATTTGTTGTTTCTGATTATCGTTTTTGATAATTGGATATTTGTTGATTTGAGATTTCTGATTATCGTTTATGATAATTAGATATTTGTTGATTTGATTTCTGATTATCGTTTTTGATAATTAGATATTTGTTGTTTCTGACTATCGTTTTTGATAATTAGATATTTGAGATTTTCTAGTCTCTAATTGATTCTAGATTATGTTGATTTTATTGAATTGCTATTTTCTATCTATCTCAGTTGATAGTTAGAGTTTGCTGATTATGAAGTTTGTGTTTTCTAGTTAATTGTTGGATAACTAGATATTTGCAGTTTTGCGAATTGTGATTTGTGTTTTCTAATTATCTTTGTTGATAATTAGATTTTGCTGTTTTCTAATTATCGTATCGATAATTAGATATTGCTATTTTGAAATTTCTGTATTCGAATTATCTAATTGATAATTGAATATTGCTGATAATTGCATTTATTCAGTTTTGTCGCTTTCTGATTATCTATTTGATAGTTAGATTTTGTTGAGAAGTAGTGAATTTCTTTTATGGAATTAAAAGATTTTTTTGACGTTTGTATTCCCGACTTTTATTTTTCTAGCTTAACCAGTTTATGTTAGAAAAATAATTGTTATTGACACCTTTAATTATGAAAATTGCGGGGACGCAATTTTTATAAGGAGGGGAGTCTATAACAACCCGGAGTTTTATAACAATTAATTATCATCATTGGACGATTATTGTTGTTAGCTATTTGTTGTCGGGAGTTTGTAATTGGGTTTAAATTGTGTTAAATAATTTGTTAAATGTTGATGGGGTTTTGAAATTGAACCTAGCCCATGTTTTATTTTGTTGCCGTGATAGTTATCAATGCCCGTTCATTCTCCCCGATCCATTCATTTATCTAATACCCTAAGCAAACAAAAGAAAAGAAAAAGAATGGAAACATCGTTCGTTCCTCCTCTTTGCGAAATTTGGGCTTCGATAAATGGAGGCTGCCGACTTCAAAGTCTCGATCGAAGATTTTGTGGCCACCGAGCTCGTTCGCGGCTGCTTCTTCTTCGAAAAAAGGTGAGTAATTTTAATTACTCACATCTAGTCAAATCTCAAGTTGTAGGGTTTGAATCCCCTTATTTTCGTTCGTCTGACATTTGTTTAAATTCGTCGATAATTTATCTCGACCACTTGATTTTGATTTTCGTATGGATGTTGGAGATGATTTCTGACTTTGGCAATTTCGTATATTTTGTGATTTGATACCCCCGGCTTGTTTTGATGTCGTGATTGCCACGACTTTGGTTTGAAAACGTTCGATTTTTCTGTTGACATTCTAGTTTGACTTGATCATAACTGCTCCTTCTCTATCTTTGATTTGTGGTATTATTTTGGCTTCGGCCTCCTTGTGCTTTGCGAACTCAAGTTGGGTTTTGTTGATGGTTGTCGCGGTTGTCAAATATTCAAACTTGATTTTATCGATGTTGTTTTGTTCGACTTTGGCTATACTGTTCACTGCCTCTGGTGATTGTAGACACTTTGTGCTCGACTCTGACCATTTGAGTTCACTGCCCATTGCTATTATGTGTATTTACTGTTGAACTTGGATTGGATTTGGGGTCTTGTGTCATTGTTGTAGTTTTGTGTACATTGTGATCTGGTATCACAGACTTTGAGTTGTTTCGAGCATTTGTGTTTTGTTGATTTGAGTTGCATTTTTATGATGGGCATCGGCTTTAACTTTGATTTGTTGTCCCATTGCTTTGGCATGGTTATTCGGTAGCGTACTCGTCTTCGACTATGCATTTTCTTTGCATATTGACTTCGGTCATTGCTTGAACTATTTTGATTTCGGCATTGTCTTGATTTGGAACTGCTGCTTCAATTATCTCTGTAGCATAACTATTTCATAGCTATCTGGCTTGACTTGAATTTGCTTGATCACATGCTAACATATGCATTGTGATTTTGGTCGAGTCTAGTGTTTGAATTTTGTATGCACTTCCAGTATATGTCTGAAGCACTTTTGTAAAGTCTGGTTCAGTCTGACCAGTGAAGTGTTGCATTGTTCCATGTATTTGTGTAGTCTGGTCTACATTATGTGTTCACTTGAGTGTTGCTTGGAGTCTTTACTGGTGCACGTTGTTTGTGCATGTCATTTGAACTTGTTTCATTAGTGATGTACTGTACATTCACCATTCTCATGAACTTGTTTCATTAGTGATGTATTGTACATTCACTATTCTCACTTGTTGTTGTTGTTTGCACTGCACTTGAGTTTGATTGCTATTGTTCATCTTGTAGTCTGGTTTGCTGTTGTACATTCATGTGTACATTTTGAATTGTGCAGTCTTTGACTTGTATACTGGTCAGTTCTGGTTGAAGTTGTTTTGAACATGGATTCACTTCTAATCTGATGCTGAGGCTTTGCCTTTGTGATCTTCACTATACACGTGTGTTTGGTCATTGCATTTGGTCTGGTTCCATGCTTTGTGTACTTTGGTATTTGCAGTTACACTTCATCACTGATCTGCTTTGCCTTTGTGCAAGTACCCTGGTTGTAGTAGAGTGTTTCACTAGTCTACCCGATCCTGTTGTCTCTTTGAAATGTGCATTCTGATGCTTTTATTTGGTCTGACTTGACCTTCACTCGAGTCAAGCTGTGCTTGCCGTTGGAGTTCCATCAGGTACATGAGTTGGTTCAACACCTTTTTTATTGTTGCTTGGGTATTGAACTGTTTCATGCTTCATGCGAGCCTTTGTGCTTGAGCACTGACATTGGTCTAACCATTCTTCGTTTTAGATCTGTGCATATCTTCTGGTATGCTCGGAGTCTCTGTTCGACCATATTGATAGTAATTGGTCTAGACATTGTTGTATTGTGACTTGTACATTGATTTGTACATTGAGTTGAATCCAGGTTAATCGCTCGGATTTGACCTTGTGCTGATTCTTATTTTATCACTGTAGTGGCGAGGCAGTGCACGCGTGCGCGTACTGCAGCCATACAAAATTGGCGTTTTAATTGGTATTTCAATCGTTTGAATTGTTTTGCGTTCAATTCAATATTTGAAATTATATTTTGATTTGGTTTGATTTGATCATTTGAGATTATCTAATTATCTATTTGATAATTAGTTTATGAGTTTCTAATTATTTATTAAATAATTGAATTTTGTTGTTAATTGCTGTTTAGGCAATTCTGTGGTTTCCATATTATCTTCATCGATAATCCTTTCTTTTATCTTGCTAATGATTTGAATTTGTTGATTTGTTGTTTAACACTATTTAGTGTTATATCTACCGTTAACAGTTTTCCTTGTTAAAGGATTGGATAGACGAGATTTCTGTGACTGTCGTCTATTTGCTATTTAATTATTATTTCTTCTGTGCATTAATAACTGAGTTTGAATTAGACTGACCCGTGTATTATTTTCTTTTGAATTTAATACTCGGGTCAGACCGAGTTATTTCAGGTTGTTGATATCTTGCTTTGGGTTGCTGCTTGAGCTATGAAGTCTTTTCATATCTTTTGAAGTAGTCTTCGTCATTTTGTAGGAGTCGGTGTATCTTATTTAGGTTGATATGTATTCATGTATATTATTCGATAATGTACTTGTATATATAACTTCCAGAGTCGACAGTTGTAGTTGTATCATATGTACTGTGTCAAATGTATTGTAACTGACATCAATTATATATATATATGAGACTTTTATTATCTGTGTTCTGCATTTAGCTTACCTGTGTTATTATTATATATATTGTCCTAAACTATTATGAACCATCGTAGTTCGTTTTATACTGGAATTGGGTATGTCGATGGGAGTAAATAAATAAGAGATGAAAAATAAAAATATATACCACTCCTATCGAGGTAACCAATACTAGTGTAAGGCCCAACTACGGATGGCCGCTCCTATCTAGCCTTATTCTTCATAATAACAGACAGTATTTCTTTTAATACTCTTTGTTATTGTGAGCATAGAGGTGGGGCGTCACAATTTCTATTCCTTCGTGTTGGATTCTTACTTGTGTTACGAATTTTCCTTAAGAATTTCGTGGATGCAATTTATTTAAGGGGGGAGTCTGTAACGACCCTAGTTTGGAGATTACCATAATTATTAAATTATAATGAGAATTATAATTTAATAATGGAGAAAATAATTTAATAAGGAGAAAATGATGTGAAATATTGTTTAATTGAAATAAACAATATTGTATGAATAAATCTTGGGTGAATGTAATAAAATGAGATTTATTTCAATTTTAATGGTTGAAATAAATTTAAGATGGAGGAAAATAAAGTTAACTACTTTATTTAAGAATTTGGGTGGATAAATATCAATTGTTGGTATTTATTATGGTTAATAAAAGGATATTGGTGATGTATACCAATAATCACCTTTTATTGTTTAAAATAATTGTGAATGTGCCTTAACATGATGAACATGTATGTGAAATAAAGTATTTTTTTATTTCATGAATTTGAATGTAGTTAGTGGCTACATTTGATTAAATTGAATAATTTGAACAATATTGTGTTTGTTGCCAATATTGTCATTTTATTTAATTAAATATATATGAGAATGAGTAATAAAATAATTAATCATGATAAATATGATTAAAAATGTGAGAAATAATTTAATAATGTCTAAACATGTATTTGTTTTGTTTTGGGTGCATAACATCCTTTTATTTAACCAATTGTATTAAATTTGCAATTTATTTTGCAATTATGGGAAAATTGGTTAAATTGAGTAATAAATGGAAATTAAATAACAAAATTGTTGAAACTTATGTTTTGATAATTTTATTAAAAACTAGATGACATAACGAATCCAACGCATCCAAAATCATTGAAAACGGATTAAAAATGTAGAAGTTATGAAGATTTAAACATTGTATAAGTGTAAATAAACTTAAACAAATTTTTTTTGGCTAAGTAAAATTAATATGGGTCATTGGGTTAAGCCCAAACCCAATATCCACTAGAGAAACTTCTGGAGGCAGGAAAGAAGTACGTACACTTTCGTGCTAAAACCAAATTCAGGTAATCTCCTAACCCATTTGTCTCAATCCATGGAATTTTCCAATTTCATTTACTGTTGTTTTTTGTTTTAGTGAAATCTTCTCTTGCATTCCTATTTTCAGCAATCACAGGTCCGGCAAGGGCGAATTCGAGTTGAAAGCTTCCATCTTCAAGCCTAAATCATCATCTTTTTGCCACTAACAGTAAGTTAAAAGCTTATGCAAACTGAATTTGTTATCTACCAAGAAAGAAAATAAAATCTGAAGCTATAATGTTGGTTTATGCATAAAATTTTGCTCTTAGCGTATGTTGTCTTGCTGAAAATGGTGCAACTTTGTTTGATATCTTGTTCATCCGGCGTCGTATTGCCGTCAAATTCTTTTCAGTTTGTAATGCATTTGCTAAAGTTCATTGCTGCAAATTTTCATCGAGTTTTGAGTCCGTTTGGACCTTCTTTTTTGCTGTCAAATGTGAAAATCCAAGAGGAAATATGCACAGAAAATTCCATTGGCTGAATAGTATTTTCGGCATAACATTTGCGTTTCTAATCGGAATTTCGAAATCTTGGATGTTCTGAAATCTTTGTGAAATATGCCACAACTTTTCTGTTTTATCTTTTGAATGATCTGGAAGTCTACATTGTGAAAAATAGACGTTTTTGTCGCTGGCCTGTGTTGATAGCCAGCGCGCAAATTTTCTTTTCTAGTAGTATTTCGCTCGTAACTTATCCGTTACTGACCGGAATATCGAATTTTTGAAGTTTTGAAAACCATGGACTGTAGGCTACAAATTCTTTGTTTTATTCTTTGTGGAATTTCGAAGTTTGCATGGTGGAAAATTTATGTTTTCATTGTTGGTCTGTCATGGACAGTCCCAAATTTTGATATAATTGCCCGATTTTGACGATTTCATTTGCATTCTTTTGCAAGAAGTTTATTATGAAATTTGATATTAATATTTGATCATTTGGTCCAAAAATGGACTAATAAATTTAGAATGTGATTTTAATTTAAATTTAATTTAAATTCGATTTAAATTTGAATATCGGTTTAGGCCGATTAGATTGCAAATTGATGATTTCTTGAGTTTTAAAAAAAAATCCAAATAAATTTCTGTAAATTCTCTAAAAATTGTAGTTTGATCTAATAAGTATTTTTGCTGCAATTTTTTTATAGCTATTTAAGGATTTTTTTAATTTCTTTATGTAATTTTTAAAATCGAGATTTTCCCTAAAACAATGGGTTTTCCCTTCTAAAAAGCCTATTTTTGGGTCCATAAATTTATTTATTAATCCATTTCTACTAAATTATTTTATGTTATAACTTATTAATTTTTATCATCTTTATGCTTTTTCGGACGTATAAGAAAATAAATTAAACGATTTAGTAAATCCGCGAGGTATGAGACTTGTGTATTTACTTTATCGGTTAATTTCGGACTTGTACGATCGAAACGATTTTGAAGAATCGTTTGATTCCTCCTTGATGTTAACCACACTGTGGTATGAGTTTGAGATGATATTAGTCCATTTGGCTAATACGTATAGTCTGAGATCTCCTATTCGGGAGCATATACGAGATTAGGACTATATTGATGGAGATATACTTGCCGATGATATGAGGCAAGATTTTGATGGAATTTGATGATTTTATGGAATTTCTATTCGTCGATGAGATGAGACGAGTTTAGCATCTTATACCATACGCCGATGACATGAGGTGATTCTTTTGATGATGTTGATGATTTCTTAGTGTGGCACGAACTAGCGGCTAGAAAACCGCTAAGTGAGAGCGTATGGTATGGGACATACGTTACCACTTTCCGGGTTACTATCCGAGAGTTGTTGACACATTCTGGGAGAACCACCAGTACTTGGAGTCCCGATCGGGTTAAGTAATACTTAACTCGATCACTTTTGATGGCGGGGACGCAGCGAACACCGATTGAAGTGAGGTGCTCCAATCACTTTTGATGGCGGGTGTTCGTGGGGAATATAGATGACGTCATAGACCGGATCAATTTGAGATGAGGATTCTGGTCGAGAGATGGATATGGTGCCATGATGGTGAACAGTACTGGTAAATAGCACGTGCAACATGCTTTTGCATGTAATAATTGGCCAATATGAGATTTCTTTATGAGTTATGATGATTTCGATTTCATCATTTTTGATGTGTTTACCTAGCCTTATAGATGTAAATAAGGCAAATATGATTTCTTTGAGGATTTTGGTGATTTTGAATTTTATGAATTTATACTTGGGATTTATATACGACTTTGAGAGATTTATTTATTCATGGATAATGTTTGAATGTTTTCCCTTATATCATATACATGAATTCCCTCAGATTAACCCAAGTATATGTATATAAAAACCACCATAGAGACATAATGAAGTTACTTGATATCAACCCTAGATGTTCATATCTACTTATGTTATCCCGTTGTGAAGCTCTTCTCTTTACCTTATCGTATTCCCTTTCTAACGATAAGTGTAACGACCCTGAATTTTTGATATTTAAAAAGTGAATATTAAATGAGTTTAAATATTCGAATGATAGTTTAATTTGAAAATTCGAATATCAAAGTGAATTTGGCGATTAATTATTGAAATTAATTACTGAATCTGGGTTAAAATTTGAATCTTCAGTTTTAAGCTGATTAAAAATAATCTGAAGGCTTTGAAAATTTATCTTGATAATTCTGAAGGTAATCAAACTTTCAGAATTGAATTTGAAACTGTTTTGTTCAGTTTTGAAATTTTATCGTTTAAATCGATATTTAAAAATAACGTTTCGGAGCACAGTCTCGGAATTCGACGAAACCAGTTCCATTGGATTCGTAATATTGTATTATTATTGGATTTCAATTTTTGTAACATTTGGAGTTGTTGTGTGAGCGTACGATATATAAACGCGTTGGAATTTAGATCGAAATTTTGAATTGTGAAAACCAAGGCAATTTGAATTTGAATTTAAAAAAATAAAAAATAAAAATTCCATTACTGTAGCAACGAATACGTTGCTTCTATTTTCAACACTTGTCCTTCATTTTGAACACGCGTCACCCTCTAAAATGAACAACTCAACATGTATAACAGTTCGAAGGAATTTATTGCCGAAACCATATACCTTCTCAAAATTTATCTCGTTCAAAAATCAAAATAAATAAAAATGGCCGAAGTAAAACAAAATTAAATGGTGACCAAAAATCATCTCGTTCCCTAATCAAAAGAAAAACGAAATCCTCGTTTGATTTCAAAATCAAAAGTCGCGTGATTGAGTGGCTTCGACGACTTCAAAGGAGGCCGGAGGGAAAGCTGGAAGCGACGACGAATTTGTACTCGAGGTCAGATTTGTGGTGACATATTGGGGAAGCTCGCGTTCATGTGATGAATTGTCGATGTGGTAAAGTCGAGACGCACAGGGTTGGGGTGATCGATTCTAAGAGGATGAGTCGAGGAAGCGGCGAGCTCGAGTCGCGACAGTTCTAGAGGAGGCTGCGGGGATTCGCGAAGCATTTGTCGAAGTCGAGCGACGTGGGAAAGAGGGCAATTCGCAGGGACGTTCTTGAGGTGGTGGTATGTGACTGGTCGCAGTCGTGAGGACAAAGGCAGAGGCGTTCGAATTCGAACGCAATGGAAGCTCGCGAAGAACTGTGAGTCGAGATGAGATTCGTTGAGGCTAGGGCTCGTTCGTGTTTGATCTACAGTGAGGTAATCTCGATGTTATTTTTATTTTCAATTAAACGAAATTGTTAAATGTATATATATATAAAGTTAGAATAAAATTTTATACAGAGAAATTTTTTTTTACAGTAAGTTTATATATGTACACAACAGTTTGTTGTTTAAAAAGATAAAATAAAATAATATATATTTTCAGTTATAAACAGAAATAGTTTTGTATAGAGAGGAATTTTCTGAATGAAATTATATATTATTTATCATTTTTGAACTGAAACATATATATAAGATTTAGGTATGCAGCAGTTTTAAATTGTAAAGACAGTTTAAAATTTTATTATTTGTGTAGTTGAATCTAAAGTATCTTTTTCACAAAAGAAAAATAATTTATGAAAGGAAATTTGTTTAAAATTTAATCCTTTGATTTAAAAATTAAATCATTAAGTTAAATTAAATCAATAGTAGATTAAATTTGTTAAAATGGAAATTTATTATTCGATTGATTCGAATATTAATAAATTGTATAAATTGTTTATACAAGGTTTAAAACGGTGAAGAAAACAAACTGGAATTGGAAATGGATTGCAAATTAAAAAGCTAAGGTGAGATCTTCTCACTCAAATTGAAAAGTTGATTTTGCAGTTATTGATTTGATTGACTGTTTGGATGTGATATTAGATATAGTAGGATATATCTATATATATATAGCAATATATACATATTGGCATATGTATATATTGGAGTTGATTGATTTCCCGCACTATATAGCGGATGAGACCCTATTGCGCCGTTAGTAAGCGGATGATATTTTATAAATCCCATATACCGCGATATTCCACCTCGAAGTGGAATTGGTATTGTGCTAACATCTGTGGATGTAGGGAAACAGGTTGGAGGGATCCAACAGGATTCCTCAAAACATTTGAATTTGGTTTCATATGTTCTGTGATTGATTATTTATAATCTGTGTATGATTATATCTGTGATTGAATGTGTTGAAGGCTATAATTTAGCCGAATGTATTTTTGGTATCGTTGGATACCAGAAATGAATATAAATTGAATTTTGAAATTAAAGTGGAAAACTTTAAGTGAATTTATTTTTAAGAATTGAATTTATTTGAAAGAAGAAATTTTGAAACTAAAATGGATTGTCGAAATCTTATTGAATAAATTCCAAGATATGGGAAAAGATTTTTATAAATGAATTTTGAATAGTATTATTCGGAAGATTGGAAAATTTATTTGAAATGGAATTTTAAATGGTTTGGAAAATATAAAGGAATTTATTTTAAAAGCGATAAATTTGTTGAAATCCCAATTGATAATTGATTTTGTATTGAAGAAATAAATAATTTGGGAAATCGATATAAAAATCTATTTGGTGTTTGAATGAAAATCGATTTTTGGTGTTGAGAATAAATGTGTAAATCAATTTACAAATGATTTGTTATTTGGAGATAAATTCAGAAATAAATTGCAATGTTTTGTTCTATTGAAATAAAACTTAGAAAACAATTTGGAATTTGATTTGGAGTTTGAAATAAAATTGAGAAATCAATTTGAAAGTCGATTTGGTGTTGAAAATGAATATTTGAGAATGTAAATTCCGAATAAAATTTATAAAGGAAAGGGAATTCTGTTTTAAAAAATAAACGTTGATTTATTTTTAAAGTGTGAGAAATATGATTTGGAATCGGTTTTCAAAGTGATGAAGTGTAGAAATAAATTTATAGTTTTGGAATGTTAATTTGAGATAAATCGATAAGGATTTATTAAATTGGTTTAAATGGACCATTTTGTGATGAAGTGTGAAAATGTGATTTGAAATTGGTTTTCAAATGTTGAAGTGTGGAAATATATATATATCTTTCGAAGGTATTCGAAAATAAATAATTTGGGAAAATTATTAAATCTGATGATTGTTGTGAATATTGTTGATAGTTAAATCACCGACTATCAATATTGCCTTTGAGATGGCACTTGAATTTGTTTTTTTTTAAAACAAACGCTTATTATTCGGTTTAGCTGGGAAATGACCTTTGTGTCAGATAACCCATTCCGAATAATAATACGACGATATGGATCGTATTGAAGACCAGTGATGAAGACCAGATATTTGTGAAAACGATAGGATGACCTATCGATTGTCTCTGCACCGTTAGCTACGGTATTGAGATTTCCTTTGTGATGGGAAGTTTTATCGGGATTGTGAATATCCGGATTGCAAGGGCTTCTTTGGAAGTGCCTTCGGTTCTGTTCGAACCCGGAACAGACTTGTATGGTTACGTGTCTGACATTACATTTTGAGATATATAGCTAATTTCTTTCAAATACATTTCGTTTGGTGGCGGAGAATTTATTCTCTTAGCTTAACACCCTTCTCTGAGACGTACGAGCTCAGAGGTTATGTAGTTGAAACCTTTCATTCAATTCTTCATTCTTTAATGAAATTAATTTATCAACGATATATTCCCAATTTGGTAATGTGGCATGCTGAGTGTTGCTGTGATGATGATCATTTATTGATCATTTGTGATCAAAGCGTGGCTTTGTGAAAAAGCGTAGCTTTGTGGACGAGACTTCGTCAGGGCCTCAACAACCCGGAAATGGTCGAAACAGGAATGTTGCGGCAAGGTTATGAGGGTCGCGCCCTTTAGGGTATGTCATTTCCTTCTGGAAAGGGGTGGTATCATGGTATGGAGCCCAGATACTTACTGATGTGGACACACTTTATTTATTATGTGTGATGATGTTATCGAGCGCTCGGATAAGGGTCCCAAAGGACAGGGGGATGACATATTCGTGAGTTACCTAGTTACAGGGGTAACCCGGCCTTGTTTGGCAGAGAGCAGTTTGTCTCTCGGGACGTCCAGCCAGAGGCGATCCCATTCGGCAGTAGGAAAGGAAGTTCCTTAGCCTGACCATTTGTTGGAAATCCAAAGAAACAATACGAACCTTTACGATTGCAATTGTATTACCTACTATGGAATGTGGCGGTAACCTGCTATTGAACATAGTAGCTATAGTAGGCATAACGTGAAATGCCTATGCTGGCTAAGATTAATATTATACTTTCGAAATGTTTTCTACACTAGACATTAATAATAATATCCAATGATTGACGTAGTAAGCATCTTTGACTATCATAAGAAGAAATCTCCTCCAATTCTGCGTTTGCATTGTGTGTGTGGCGGGAGGTCTTATGGTAGTTTCATTTTCCAAAAGCATTGCGAATCTATTTTATCTTCTTTGTGAAAATAACTGTTTTACGATCTCACACCAGTCATCATGACTGACTCGGAGTTTATTGTTCCCTTCTAAATTCTGGGTGCCCATAATTTTCCACACGGGCAGCCTAGAGTTATTTTTATCAGGATATTCTGGAGCTTTGGGGATAAGCTGGATGGCGAGACGTACTTCCGTACTTGTTATTTATTTCCACTGCGTATTCTGGATGATGACAGGTTTATATAACTGTCCATTGTTGTATCGAGTTGTATATTGGCTCTGATTGATGTATGTATAAACTGATATAGTTCTTTGTTTTAAAAGACTAGTGATTATCTATTATATATTGTTTCGCTGCGAATGTGATATTCTGATGTTGTTTCTGCTTCTGTGTTTCTGTTCTTTCTTTTCTTCTATCTTCTTCTACCCCTTCTTTTAACCCTAATGGTTCGGTTTTCTGGCATTCGATTGCGCGGCATTTGATACAGTGGACATATTAATGTCGACTTTCGAGCGTCGAAAAATCGTGATCGTTACAATAAGATTCAGTTGCCTGACCCGTGTGTTTATCACTCGGGTCAGACCGAGTTGCAGGTTAGGTGGAAGTCGATCTTTTATGTTGGATCTATGTTGCTTTTTGTGTAGGACGCACGACTATGGACTAGACTCCTCTTTTTAGTGTTGTACCTGTTATCGACACTTTGTATATATTCTTTTATGGGATGTGATGTATGTATTTGATATGGGCATACTATTATGTAGTGGTGTATGACACTTGATGTTTGGGTTTGTAGCTACATATATATATATATATATATGTGGCTATTGTTCTGTGATATGTAAGTTTTATTTATTTCATTTTGCTTCTGAATAGATCCTATAGCCGAGTAGTATCGTATTAGCTAAATATTGGATATGTCGATTCCATGAGGTAAAAAAAGAAAAAAAATATTGACGTATTCAGTCTTTAGCTAATGCATTACTATATCGGTCGCCCTTAACCAGCCCTATTCTCTGCGTTAGTAGACGGAATTATAATTCCCTTTACTAACGTGGGTCTCGGGGTGGGGCGCCACAATGAGCATTACAGATTAGAGCAGTGTAAAAGATAACAATAAGAGTTGTTCGCAAATGTTATATGTATACTTAACCCAGTTCGCTCAAAGGTACTGAGATTTTATATCATCCAATTAGCTAGTAAAACTACTTTCGCTGTATATTTTTGTATCATACTTATGCAGATGTTCAAATGGGCGTCCTCAGTAAAATATTATTCAGCCCAACTTAGCTTGGATTAAATGCTGCTTAATCCTACAATCCAACTCAACCTAATCCAACCAATTTATGTGTCATTCAAGGGAATTCATTAACCAATTTATCATATGCATTATTTTCTAATCAAGATTTGCAAAATAATTTGATGTGGTGGTAGGTAACAAAATTTATATTTAATAAGCGAACATGTAAGTCGCCGCATAACTCTTAAAATAGAATTAGTTGTATGTATAACAGAACTTACTAAGATAGAATGCATAATAATGAGTAGTAAAAAATTTGGTTGAAACAAAATAGAAAATTTCCAAATTTAAGTCATCACTTACTCAATTCAGGCTTCTTAACTTCAGCAATAGTGTGATCAGTTACTTCAGCCTTCTAACTAAGGAATATTAAGCAACATGACTTAACTCTCGGTCATCCTAGAAATAACATTTTGCAACCACTTGAAAAAAAAATTTAACTACAAAAATTTAGCAAAATGTTTTAGTAAATAAAGCATCCATGCACTCAAACAAGCAAGCGTTATGTCTTGTCTTCTTCAAAATAAGCAAGCATAAGAACTGAAATAAATGTCCAATTAAAATAATTGTAAATAAGTTATATTTATTAAAAACTTAAAATATTGCTAACTCATATCTTACAATATAAAAATATAATCATTAACCATGAACATCATCCTTAATTAAAAATAACCTGATGATTCAACAAACTGGTTCACTAGATGAATATACATGTGAAACATTAATATAGCAGGCAAGGAAAACTCAATAATGAAGTGAAACTAAATATATAAGTTTACAGGCAAGGGAAAGAACTACACGGTGAAAAATATGTACCAGGCAAGGAAAACTCGGCAAATAGGTTCAATAAATGTAATGGTGGAACTAAAAATTTGAAAAACAACAAACTAGTAAGGTCATAAAAATAACTAAAAATACACACTTTGAATAACAACTGCACTAGCTTTGGCACTATTTGCTAAATTTAAGCTAAATTTATGTACTGGTGGAACTTTTGACTGTTACCCCTTAATAATATTAACTAATTTGTAAAAATGGTGATATATATTAGAGGCATTTTTATTTTCCATTAATAACATCAAAGAAGGTCATACTTATATATGCCTCTAATTAATTATCATTTGAAGCATTACATTATATTTGCCTCTAAACAAGAGTCCCTAATACTCCTATATTTGGTAGTGCTAGTAGGGTAATTATCTAATGAAATTAGCTAGGACATAGCGTGTATTATCAAGATCTTTGCTTCCAGGAATATGTCTAATGAAAGTTGGGTTATTTATGCATGACCTATTTTATCTGAGGATTATAACAAATTTGAAATGACAAATAACTGGGATCAATTCACATTGCTCTACACCAAGGTCTGATAAACAAGTGCAAACAAAAACAGCACCATACTTATAGCCATATACGATGGCATCCAAATTAAACAAAAGTTTCTATATCATCCTTCAGTAACCCTTTTTCTTCACTATGGTTTGACAAAAAGTAAGTAAATGAAGGATAAATTAGAAGTTAGCTAGATATGTTTGTAACCAACAGGAATGCGCATATGTAGAGTATATGAATTAGAGGTTATAGTTAAGTTTGTTCAATACTGTACATTGTTTAGGACAAAATTCTAGCATAACTTTCACAAGCATTGTGACTTTTGCTTCTAAAATGATGATGCTAGAATAACTTCAATAAAAATTAACCAAAATGAAGTTAAAAAGCATTCAGTTCATATTTTATACAATCTAGTTTATTAATTGAAGTTAAATGTCCATTTAGTCCATACAAAAGTTTACAAATTAAGTTCATGGTGAATGAAAAATTAATGTCGGTATATACCTAGTATTCACACCATAAAGCTCTTATAACTTTTCAACGTAGTATAGCAGCAGATCTCTGATTGTATTAACACCAAGATCACTTTGTAAAGTGTTACCAATACCTCTAAGTTGCTTCCTTAAAAATATAAATACATGTAGAAAACTGTTATTCTTAAGTTATAGGATCAATTATAATAACGGAAACTAATTCAAACAAAGAAAATAATCAATTACATTTTTAAGTGGAACGTAGCTAGCAAGTCTTTTATGGAAGAAGTTTGAACAACAGTTTGTTGTGCAGCTTTATGCATTGCGCTTGCATGTTTTGCTAACATATGCAAAACATTTAAGACAAACATATTATCCTTTAAGACTTTTGTATAATAGTAAAGCATAAGTTTTGCCCCCTCCCCCCATCTCCCATAAATTCCTACTAATATTTTCATTTGAATCTTCCACATTCAAATTTTTCATCCATTTTAATCTCCTTAACAATGTTTTCATTTAAATTTCCATAACAAGGGATACTATATCTTTGCCTCTCGTGCAAATGCCCATGCCATTTATAAACAATACTATTGCAACATTGAGTTGCAAGTTGCAACTACAACTCAGTTTTAAAATTGAGTTGCTAAGTTGTGCCACTCAATTTTAAAACTAAGTTGCTAAATAAAACAAAGACAAACTACCTTTATGAATTTTTGTTGTCGTATTTCAAGTTCAACAATAAGTAAAAGATAAAAAATGAGAAACCATTGAAAGAATTAACAATTAGTTTCAGATAAGCTAAATATGTTTCAAATCCACTTCATTTGCAAAGTTATTAAATAATCAACTTTATATGGGTTTAATTCATAGATAAGTGACTTTATATAGACTTACGTCCATGCAAATATAACACTTTGAAGTAAATAATATAAACCACGGGCATGCGGCGAGGATATATAAAAGTCTACTAATTCAAACACAACTACTTTAGAAAAAAGGAACATTTCAAAATCAAATAAGTACTTATGAAATTGTTTCATCATAATTCACTAAACATATTTTAATTCTTCATGATCAAAATTTAGTCCAAATTTTCGAGAATAGTCAATAAAAATTTCACCGGTATTGGAAAAGAGTCCTAATGTGAAAACAAAACATAAAAAATTGATAAAACTCCAAAAAGAATAATTTGCCAATTCATCTAAATTCTTTACCGTAACTGAAAACTTTTCCATGGTTTAAAACAACAATTAAATGCTATAAATGGATACGTTTAAATGCTTCAACTAATTAGTCTTATGTTATCGGTTTCTTCAATTAGAACTGAGAAAACTTAATAAATAACTTTGATTGGACTCAGTTACATAAAAAATAGTGATCATCAATAGTAGATTCACATTTAACCATGTGTTTTCAATTTGAAAGCTAAACGGAAGTAGACCAAAAAAAACTACCTGAACCGAAATTCAAACAGCAATCAGAAACCCTAGACTTTTATTTTACGAGGCGGAGGCTAACATAACAGGGCGGAGGCAATGACAAATTAAGGTAGAGGAGATGACAAAACGAGGCGGTGGAAAAATGAGGCGAAAGCGATGTCTGAACGATGCAGAGGTAGTAACCCTAGACTGAAAGAGGGGGGAGGAATAATAAAATGAGAAAAACGTATGCATTAGAAATGGGATTGGAAAAAATGAAAGCGAAATTACAATTCTGTCTATTTAGTTTTGTCTATTTACAAAGTTGTCGTCTTTAGTAATGGTAATAACGATTGTAATTATTTATAACGGAAATAACCGTGGGTAATTGGTAATAGTAATAACCATTATAAATTGAAGATGAAAAAGTGTTGCAAAATGGCCTATTTGGTGTTGTGTAGTCAAGCATGAATTCCAATCATACAGGTACTAGATATGAGTTTTGCACTATTTTGATATCACTTTTTTCATACATGACAGCAGCAAGTGGATATACAAACTATTCAAAAAGTTGAAATGTTTCAGCACAATACAATGAAGATGACATGAACTTGGAGTGTTCAGAAATTCTTTCAAATGCAGATACCCAATCACAATTGAATTCAGCCATTTTCTATAGCAAGAAAAAGAAAATACAAATAATACAAGCAATAGCCAGCGTCTCAGTTCAAGTTATAGGAAATTGCCTAATTTAAATATTAAAAATAATGAAAAGCGCATAGAACACAACATCCCCATACAGCAAGTCTTAACAAGCTCAGAAGAAACTGACCAGTTGATGAACACAACTTAAAACAAAGTACAGATCTCTATTACTACATGCTATTAGTATCACTTTCAGGTATAATAGAATATGGTATCAGTTTTTGTATTATATTAGCATTGGTAATAGTTTCAAGTATGTCAAAAAATAGCATCGGTTCATGCACAGTGTTGGTATCAGTTTAAGGTGTTAATAGAAATATATTTAGGGTCATAACATAACATCAAGAGTATGAAAATTTTAACAAAGCTAATCGTTACAACAAATTGACAGTATTTCATCAAGGGATCATATTTATGAAAAAAAAAACAAAGCTAAATTCATATAGTTCTAACTTGACATCTCAAATGTATATTACTTGAATTGAATATCACATCAATTTTTACAACAAATTCACTTGTTAATATTTTCTCTTAATTCAAGTTTTGATATAAAATCTGCCAAATTCTAATAGTGTTCATTGTCCATCAATATTACATGCACAATTCTTGCTCTGATTCGCAACATATATTCAGGTTGTACCTTCAATGGTATTTGACTTTTTTTCAACGAGATGATGAAACATAAATACTACGGTCAACCTTGTTTAAAGCAAAATATGTTATTAGTATCAGTTGGCATCATTTGCAGCATTATATCTATAACAAATATATAACATTGTATTTAATAAATGATGGTGCAAATATTAATAGTTTTAGTATCAATGTTAGCATGAATTTTAGAATTAATTTTATTGCATGTATGTATCATTTTTAAAATCCATGATAATTGTTCAGTTTCGTTTTTAATTTTATACTGTTAGTGTCAGTTTTTATATATGTAGGTGTCAGTTTTGGTGGCTTTAGGTATCATTTTGTTTGCCTATAGGTATCAATTTTGATCTGAATCAAATGCTTAGTGAACTGACTGAAAATATCTTGTGTATCAATCGAATTCAATTTAATGAACTAGGCATATAAATATGTATAGTAGTTTATGTAAAAGATCATAATGAAAACTTATACTAAAAAATATAAAACATTGTATCTTTTCAGCAGGTTTCGTTTTTAATAAAAAAAATCTAACATGTTCGATCCTTGCTGTGCACATTTGGTTTGATGTATGTCATCTGACTTCATTTCCATGTCTTGTACATTGTTTTTGTTCCATAGTTCTTACAGGATTTCTTCTACTTTTCTATTAAAGACAGAACAATAAAAAGTTAGAATGTTCACTTTGTTTTGATTATATTATTTAATTATTTTGAATAAAAATCGTATCAATGTCATTGCTGCTTTCAGACTTCGGTTATTTCTTTCGTTTGATCTCCTAGGGCATAAAGAATCTATGTGAGACCATTGCATTGTTGGATATGTCTATGTTACCAATGTCCAATGGTCTCCACAATATAAAGGGAAATAAATAGCGTATCCATATTTATCCCATACAACTTTTCAAGAAAAGGGATAACTAATGTTGTTAAATACTTTCTAGCTTAGTGACTAGCTCATTCTGCTGAATAAAAAAACTAGTTACAATTCTGTGTATGTAACAATTATTATGTACATGCATATTAAAATTTTATATACTGTCATTGTCGTCATCATTGCAGAGTTATGTTGAAACAGCCCACATTTTGACATGTACCAATCGATTTTTTATATTAACAATAGAAAATTGTAAGTCTTTGTTATAGTTGAACCAGTATCAAATAATAAATAGTATCAGTAATGTAAACAGTGTTTGTATGAATTGAAAAGTATTAAAATAACTGAGCATCAATTCCAATCATACCACAACTAGGTAGTAGTTTTAAAATGATTCGTTATCAGTTTTGTTTTACATGACAATCAACTAAATTTATATAGCATGAAATTATATCAAACAGCTACCGGATATCATTTTTGTGTGTGTGTGTATATATATATATAGTTATCAGTTTTGTTGTAAATAACATTTAAATTAATTTATAAAATTACCAAGCATGAATTCCTATCAAACAGCTATTGGGTATCATTTTTGCATATATATAGGTATCGGTTTTGTTGTAAATAACATTTAAATTAATTTATAAAAGTACTAAGCATGAATTCCAATCAAACGGCTACTGGGTATCATTTTTGCATGCATGCATACATACATACATACATACATACATACATACATACATACATATATATATATATATCAGTTTTATTGTAAATAACATTTAAACTAATTAAATTTATAACATAATAAAGCATGAATTCTAGTCAAATAGCAACTAGGTATATGAATTTGTCATTATTTTGATTAGTAGCAATATTGTTTGGTAAAAATAAATTTACGTACCTGTCCATCCGTGATGTTTCCTTCATGAACATGTTATTTCTTTTATAATTACGCATCCTCCTTTGATCATGTTCTTATCATCCTATGCCACTTCGCTTTTTTGACAAAAAAAGATTTGAATTAAGTAAATAGAATTATTTTAATACATATAACATTAGTATCAATATTTATAAACCTGCTTTTTTGTTCTCGTTAGAGCAAAAAAAGTTTTGATCACATTTTGTTGTTCTCTGTTCAAGTATAATAAGCATTTGCAGTGTGATAGCTATAAATCTGCAAATGTCGATTCTCTTACCACAAGTGGCTATGGGATGGTTTCTTTTGTTGCTTCTTCTTCAATGTCTATGTTTTTTTAGATCTTCATACTCAAACGTATCACTTTCTTTTCCTTTTCTTATTCTTTCTTTTAATCTTTTCGCATAAGAAGTTTCTCGTTTTGTTGCTGCTTTTTTCTTCTCTAGCCAGTAGGTTTTATTAATTTCTTTTCTTGATCTTGTTTGGTTTATTACTTTTCAGACTCTTCCGAGTCATAGAGTTTGAAAGATGCAGGTGTAAAGTCAAGTATTGAAGCATGGACAACTATGATTTAGGTGTTGATAGAGGTGTCTTCTTCCATGTTCTGAGCCTCTTTTGCTTGTTTTTCTTCCATTTTATCTTGATTTGTTGGAGAAAATTTTTCATGCATTTCAATTGTTGTTTATGTTTCTATGCATGTATTGTCCTTATCAGTTGCTAGGTGGACTTGCTCTATATAAGGCTCAACAATTGTTTCTTCATTTTTTTCATTATTTTTTTAAGGTGTTGTTTACTTTTCATCATTTTCTATATCAGTCTATACCAGTGCATTTTCATCCAATATAAAGTCTACTTCATGTACTATGTGTAGTTCTTCAACTTTGCCATTAAGTTTCTTTCTTCATTCACTTGAAGTCTTGATTTCATTTCTCTCAGTTCTTGTTTCAATTTCAAAATTTCCTTCTCAGCTTCTACTCACATCTTATTTACATTTTATAATTATAGCTTTGTTTTTTCAGCTTCGTCTTCCAAATTTTTGATATGCAGTTCCAAGACTCTAATGGTTACATCTTCTTCCAAAAATTTGTTCGACTTCTTCAATTTTCTTTTTTCACTTTGTTTTTCCTTTCCTTTTTTGCTTAATTGTCTTCTTGTTGATGCTGTTTGAAGAAGCCTCGCTTCATGTGGAAGAATATCGTTTATTTCTATCACCAGTATAATTTGTAGAAGAATTTTATGTTAGTTTTCTACTGATACTAAGTGTAATAGTTTGTTATTATTGATTTTTTAGTAGAAGCAAAAATAATAAATATGAAGTCGATACTATGTAGATGCATAAAGTGATACTATGCCGTGTTGAAAATGATACCAAGTATCATAGCGTACTATAATTGATACCATGCAGAGCGAAAGTAGATACTATAGAGAGGCAAAACTGACACTATGTAAAGACTAAAATGATACCAAGTATTGAAACTAATACTATGTATAGACAAAAATGATACCTTGAAGCTAATACTATACGTTGGTAGAAATCGATACCATGCAGAATCAAAAAATGACGGTAAAAGAAATGTAGTGCTAAAACAGATTCTAAGTGGAAAATAAATTTTTATTGATTAATGTAAGCAAGATGGAGTTTTAAAATACTTAACCCTCTTTTACATCATCTAAAAACCGCCTAGCCGCTATGGACTTCAGCATACAAAAATCCCATCTTGCAAACCTACGTAAAGTATTATTATGTTGTCATCTTAGTCTAATGAGCTGTATCTTTTCACAAATGCAATACTGCAAACATTTAAAAAAAGATCAGATATGATTATTAAAATAATATTTATTTCATATATTAATATTTTGAATAACATATCTTACCAATGGAAGCATGGAGCATCCGTACATGTTTCTTGGCTTGGGGATAAATTTTTTAACAAATTTACTGAAATTTCTCTATTGTTTGTAGCCAAGAAATTGTGTGCAATGTCTCGAAATTGATCGAGAAGGGTATATTTCCCATCTTAATTTTTGTTGATTGTTGGGAAAGAAAAACGCTAATAGAATTTCCATTACTATCTACAGTGGCAAATCTTCCTCATATTGTTTTTTCTCCTCTCCTATCTGATGTTTTATTCTCCTTTCAACCACATTTCTCATAATAAAAGCACAATTTCCAAAATTTCTTGTCGCAAATTCTTTGCACTCCATTGGAATAGTTTTGCTTATCAATTTTGGGGTTGGCTCTATGTTTCTTCTTTCCAATGATTGAGCAAAAAGCAAGCTTATATTAGTTGCAGTTACTTTCATTTTGTCTTGTCAAAATATAAAAGTTACATTTTCTATCGAGTAGCAGCTGTACAGTGCCTCCAAGTTGTGTTGATGCTTTTTGCATTCTTTCGTTGTTACTTTTTCTTCATAGAAGATAATGAAGAAGTTGTAAAACTAGGTCTTTTTCAAGATGTCTATTTGTTTATTGCTTAGAATATTCTTATCTTTAATCAACTTTATGATCTTGAAAATAGCTTGCAACCCACATCTGTATGCAATGTCAGGCTTTATATCTTCACTTTTTGCTATTTCCTCAAATGTTTTTTGCTCTAATCCTCCAGGTATCATTTTCATACTTGTAGGACATGGGTTGACAAAATTATCGTCATTCTATTGTATGAAAAACTGGCATTAAGTTGACAGTGAAACAAATGGCAGTGAAACATAACAGTATAAGAGGTATCAACTGTAGGACGGTGAAAAACTGGCATTAAGTTGACAGTGAAACAAATGGCAGTGAAACATAACAATATAAGGGGTATCAACAAACACATATAAGGGGTATCATTTTTGCAGTATACCAGTATAAGATTTTATACAAAATACAGTGAAAACAATTTATAAAGTACAAAGTACAAACTTCAAACAAACATATTACTGCCATCATTTTTATAGTACCATTTTTGCTACAAATTACACGGAAAATCATTTATAAAATTAAGGCATCAACTTTAGTCAAAACAGCCAGTGGATATTAATTTTATTAAATACATATATTAGTTTTCATAAAATTGACATTGAGAAATAATTTTTCAAATTCCAAACTAATAACTTTAAGCATACAAACTGTAGATATCATTCTTAGTTTATAATTGTATCAATTTTTAAAGAAAATATAGTGAAAATAATTTATGAAAGTAGAAAGTACAAGCTTCAAACAAACATATCGGTGGTATCATTTTTGCAAGGTATTGATATCATTTTTTCTACAAATTACATTTAAAATCATTTATGAAATTAGAAAGACATCAGCTCTATTCAAAACAGCCAGTGGATATCATTTTCGTTGCATACTGGCATCGGTTTTCATAAAAATGACAGTGGAAACAATTTTTAAATTTTCAAATCATTAACCTCAAAGTTACAGACTTTAGATATCATTTTTGGTATTAGTTTTCAAACAAAATATAGTGAAATTATTTTGTAAAAGTACAAAGTATAAGCTTCAAACAAAAATATTACCAGTATCATTTTTGCAAGCTATTAGTATCATTTTTGCTACAAATTACAGGGAAAATGATTTATAAAATTAAAAAGGCATAAACTCTACTCAAAACAGGCAGTAGGTATCATTTTTGTTGTGTATTTGTATCAGTTTTCATAAAAATGACAATGGAAACAATTTTTAAAATTTCAAATCGTTAACCTTAAACATGCAGACTTTAGTTATCGTTTTTGATTTATAATGGTATCAATTTGTGAACAAAATATAGCGAAAATAGTTTATTAAAGTAGAAAGTACAAGATTCAAACAAAAATATTACTGGTGTCGTTTTTGCAAGCTATTGGTATCGTTTTTGCTGCAAATTCCGTAATTTTTTAACATAATTTATCCGTAAAAAAATTCCCAATAGGAAAGTAATAAATTTTGATTATGCAGGAATACAAAAGGAATTGATGTATTAAATGAGTGTATATATTGGTTTCCTTTATGGAAAACACTTTGAAAATAAATTAAATCCTGATATATAAATTACGAGAGCTGATTGCGAGCACCTTCCACATAATGTTAAGTTATAATATAAATGTTGAAACTGCATCTTGTCCTCTTTTTTATTAATTTCATTTAGATAATGCATATCTTTATAAATACATTGAGTGTTCGATTTATGGATGAAAAGAAACTTAATTGGCCATTTTGCAGTCAAACAATTGAAAATTAATCGGTACATATTTTAGTTTAATCAATTTTCAATTAGCAAGATACCAAAAAAATCCTTAAAATAAAGTAAGTTATTAATCTTTGTTCATACACTTAAACGGTAAGCTTCTTCACTCCATCATTTGAATTACCAAAATGTAAAAAATACCATACATACATATATTGACCAAATGCAGTCAAATGACAAGGCCTAAAATCAAACTTTAAACCTGGTTTCCATATAAGCTTGCATCAAGTATAAGCTTTGATTAGAGATTTTTATTCCATAATTATGAGAAAATAAAATGACTTTTGAGATAGATTTGTTTTATTAGGAATAGATCAAATTATTCCAACCTCACTCAATCTTCCACTTCCAATAGACTCGAAAACGTGAATAAGATTTCAAACCTTGAATTATTAAATTCATTAACCCATCGGTTCCCCAATTGAAAAGTATAAATCTATAATAAAAATATAAAACATACAAATAATTCAATACTGTCAAATACTTCAAATTTTGAATGATACCAATCAATTAGTCATATTAAATGGATTGAATTGCTAAACCTGATCACCAAATCTTATTTATCCACATCAAGTAATGAAATAGGGTTGCGGTTACATTTCAACCAATATACACACACACACACACTGTTAATTACCATCAAATTGACTTGTAATGAATAGGTCAAAAGAGTTTAAAGTTTTAAGTATATTATTGCATTGTATATCAAACAAATACATATTGTATAGCGGTCGTGGGTAAGCTTCTACGCAGTAAAATCATGGCTTCAATTCTTTATTTGAGCATTGTTTTTCCAGATTTTTTACGACTTGATAGACTTTTTAGGTTACATTTCAACCAATATATGCACACACACACTGTTAAGTGAAGAGAAGGAAGAAAAAAAAGCATGTTTAAAAGCACCAATTAAGTATAATACCATTGTCATCCTTTTCTATGAAATTCAGCTGTTGACAAATGATTTTAACTGACAAAAAACATTGAAGACAAATGATTTTAACTGACCAAAAACATTGAAACTGAACTAATATTATCAAGTTGATACATGGATGCTCCCATTGAAACACACATTGAAACTGAACTAATATTATAACATGTGCCAGATTGAAACATTGAAACACACATCAAAAGACTAATCCAAATTAAACTGACTGAAATCAAAGTGTATACCTGCATGCTACCAGCTAACAATCCGGAAGATATAATGATACCTCATCAGCTCAGATCTTCTTCATCTTCTGTGTGATCAAGTTTCAAAGCTATCGATTCCATTCTAATTTCATGAGTTGGTCCTGCATTATACGGGGTAAATTTTGGAAGCAAATCCACATACTTACGGTAATCTTCCTTCGTTGAAATCTTATCCACATATAGTTTAATCGTATTAGCCTCTGCAGTAAACCCTTGCTCCTTTAATATTTCTAAATAATCAATAGCCATCACCAATTCACCTTTCACAAGCAAGGCTCTAACAATACGGTTAAGCATTCGTGAGTCTGGGAAGCAATCCAGTTTCTTCATTTTCAATAATAACTCATCAAGTTCATCCAGTAATCCTTCCTTAATAAAACATCGAGCCATTATTGAATATGCAATGACATCTGGCCTAAGTTTCAAAGAAAGCATGACCTCAAACAGATCCTTAGCTTCTTTTGTTTTACCAACTTTGTACAGTCCAAACATTAAAATATTATACATCCTAATATCATGTTTGAACTTCTGAAAACGAATGGACTTAAACAATTTCAGTGCCTCATCAACCTTTAAATTCTTGCATAGGCCGTCTAGCATTACATCGCAAGTGATTCTATTCATAGTAACCCCTTCATTAATCATCTCTTCATGAATTTCTTCAGCATCTTTAATCCTTTTAGCACCATACAAACCATGTAACATGGAATTATAAGTAGCAACTGTTTTCAAGATACCCTTATGCGTCATCTCATTAAAAAACCTTTTAGCCATATCAATTCTTCCATGCTTGAAATACAAATTAATTAATGTAGTATAGGAAATTGTATCAGGTGTATGCCCTTTTAAGAGCATCATATCATATATTTCAGTGGCTTTGACTAATTCACCAGTCAAACCATACCCATGCATCAATGTATTATATGTTACAACATTAGGTTCTATGCCTTTTTTAGTCATCACATCCAGTAATTGACGAGCTTCTTTTGTCGATCCTTTTTTGCAATGCATGTCAACCAATGAACTAAACCCAACAACATCAAGTGATATTCCTTTATTGGTCATTTCATCAAGAACTTCATAAACTTCCTTCTCTTTTCCCAATCTTCCATAACTGGATATCAGGGTATACATGATTTATTGCCATTTTATTCATCAACTCCAAAGCCGATGCGATTTTTCCAATACTACATTGATCTTTGATGAGAGCATTGTAAGTGAAGACATTTGGTTTGCAGCCAGAAAGAATCATTCTATCGAGCAAAATTTCCGCCTCGTTGACTTTCTTATTCAAACAGAGACCTCTGATCAGAGAACTAAAAATAACAGGATTGCCGTATTTGCCGCACTTGATCATAGATCCAAAAACGCCAAAAGCAACGTCGATACGGTTTACGAGAACGCAAGTGTGGATAATGATTCCATAACCATGTATGTCTGGGAATACATTATTCAGCATCATATTATTGTAGAATGATAAGATTAGAGTATAAAGGGATGGATTTCTCTTTTGAACGATTCTTGTGAAAAAATTGTTGAATGTAAAGCTTGCAGGCTTTGGATTGGCATGGAGCATTTTATCAAACAGCTTCCGTGCTTCATCAATATTGAAGTTGGTTGACTTGCACAGGTCTGTAGCTTCGTCTTCCAATCCAACATGGCGACCATACGATCTCCTTTGTAGCATTTTTTTAATTCACGTGAATCCTGGGATTGGATGATGAAAAGGACATGCGATAAAAAAGGCAAGGCATGATGAAAAGCAGAGGTTGATGAGGAATGCACTGGTGTTGAGAAGAATCTCTTAACTGAGTGCATAAACTGAGCAAGTTAACGACGAGTGCACTACTGAGGCATGGATATCTGAGCAAGCTGCGTGATGGAAAGTGACTAAATATTGATAACTGGGTTGCACAATCTGGTTAGAATCGCTTATGGCGGTGGATTTAGACTACTCAGGACTGTCTGATCTGACTGACCGAACAAGCAAAACTGGGTGTGTTTTTCCAGAAAGTCGGAATTAATTCTTAGCAAAAGAGGAGGGGTTTCGGGGCCACAGATTCGAAGTGGACGACCACTGAATGTTGGGATGTTATTTTTTGTTAATCCTACTTGGTAGTATACTATCATCAACTAGTAAAGGGCTTTGTTAGCTCGAAATTTGGTTCAACCCAATATGCTTTTGGTTCAAAAAGTCATGGCACTTGTGTAATGATCCGGATTTTTGAACGTTTTATAATTAAATATCAGAATTATTTAAATAATTGAATCTTGGATTTAATTCGAATAAAATGATTTCGAAAGCTTATTTAAAATTCTGTTTAAATAATAATGAAATTGGAAAGCTTTTAATTTATAATTAAAAGTGATTAAAATTGTTTTAAAAAAATTTGTTTTAAATTAACGTGTGAAACTATCATTTTGGGACACTGTCTCGGATTTTGATGAATTAGTGGCATGGATCCAGAATAATGAATTGTTATATGCCAGCTAGTTTCATGACGATCGGACGCATTGTGCGGTCATGCGAGCTCGAAAAGCGTAACGATTAATTTCAGAAATTAAAATATGATATAACCTAACAACTAACTTTTTTATACGATGGAATTAGGTCTCGAAATTAATTCCATTGAGTTCAAAATTAGGGTATTTGGCTATGAACGCCAGTGAGCACGCCTCGATTGGAGTTTATGATTTTGGGGATGAATAGTGCCAGATAAAATTCCTATATGAGGACCTCACCCCTCTCTCATTCACCCAAACTCTAACCCTAGCCCACATAATCCAACGGTCGTAGCTGATCATCGCCACTATGGGCCGATTTAGGTGATGGCTCTAGCATGAAAAACGTTCGGCTAGGTGAGATGGTGGACGGTTGGATTGGTGTACGGTTGAGCAAGGTGGCAAGAATCTGGAATGGAAGGCGCGACGATTTTTGGGTTCGTCGGGGAGCTCGAGGCATCGTGGGGAGGGGATGCAAGGGCAATCGTTTAGGGTAAAGCGACGGTGGTTGGAGGTCGACGACGACGGTGATGGGTGAGGAACGTTGCAATTAGGGTTTTAAGAAGCGGCAGCCTGAGTTTGTTAAACGAGATAGCCGAGGTTAATTTCTTAATTACCAATTATTAAATCAACTATAAGTTAATTATTCCAAGATGTTTATTAATTCATATCTTGTTCATATGAGTTTGGATTTGGATGCGGTCTTTTGCATTGGATTTGTAGCGATGATATCTACACATTGGAGGTTGATTCTTCGATTTTGGAGCTAGTGAGAATTTTAGCCAAAATTGATCGGCGTTTGATTTTGGACTATTACTAAACGCGCAAGTGTTGGCTGCAATTTGGGTGAGTTTAACCAGTTGATTGTATATTATTGTGTATATAATTGTTGTTATATTAAAATATAAATAGTATAATAAACTATGTAAGTTATTACTTTTGGACATCGCCTTGTTTTGTAAAACAAGTGACAACATTATTATGAGGTATAATCTCTCTTTTGATCATTATTAACATGTATCGTGGCCTAGACTACATGTTTGCAAGCTTGATAGTGCATTATAAATGTTTGAAGCGATATAGTCATATTAAATGTGCTTTGAAATCCCTGGTATTTGACATATGTTGAATTGGATAAATTGTGTTATATAGTGGATATATATACACACACGTATGTATGTATGTATGTATATGTATTTGGCTCCACGCCTTTTGGTGTGTTTGACATAAAGGAATTAGTTTGGACATTTGTAGAAATTGAAAATGGTAGTTGTAAATATTAGAAGCGAAAAGGTTGCAATGGATGCACTTAAAATCATTGTGTTCGGCGATTTTAAAGTTAACTTTGGAAGATATCCTATGGCATTTTCGTAGTTTTCATAAGTACTATAAGCTTACTTATTATTTGGAAATATCAAGGTTTAAATATACTACTGATAATCATTTATGGATTTTTAAAGTGATGGTCTTAAATTGTAAAATATATTTTTATGGTTTTTAAATTAGTGTTTTAAAAATATAGTATAAATATTTTTAAAAGTATATTTTTAATATATATATATATATATGGTTTCAGAAATTGTTAAAGATTTTATTTAGGAAATAATAAGATTTTTACATTATAATATTTTACAAATGGTTTATAGTATTTTATTAAATATCTTAGTTTTATAAATAAATTAGTATATGTATATATATATATATATGTATATATATATGTATATATATATATATATCTTTTTAATGGTATTTTAGTATATTTAGAAGTTAAAAGGAAGTTTAACTTTGTAAAAGAGTTTAAAAGGAGTTTTTAGATTATAACACTTATGTTATAATGAATGGTTTTGTAAAATTGATTAAAAAGGTATATAACCTTGTTTAATAAGTGAAGGTGCGGGTAGAGCTTTAAATGAATGTTTCAAAATAAATGACAAGTATAAAAGTGATTTTGGGCTTACAGTAACAATATTTGTGCAACATTTATTTTAACCCATTTAACTATACTTTTGAAAAGTGATTAGATCTTTGAAATCGAGTTTTAAAAATAATGATTAAGTAAAGGGGTTTCGGGTTTGTTGTAAACAATGTTTTGGTGCATTTGTTTTTAAACCCTTGAATAATATTTTAAAGTGGTAAAATAGTTTTAAATGATTTTAGGAAAATATTTAGATCTTTAATAATGGAATATTAAAGAGAATAACAAGTATGAATTGATTGTGGGTTTGTTGTGACAATGTGTTAATAACATTCGTCTTTAACCCATTTTGATTATACTTATGAACATAAATAGATCTTTGAAATGGAGTTTTAATGATAATCATAAGTGAAATGGTTTTGTATTTGTAGTGATAGTGTTTGAGTAACATTTGTCTTAGGCCATTTGAAATTGATTTAAGATTATACTTATACGGTTGAGATAAGTCTATTAATACTTTTGGAAAGTATTAGAACGTGTAGAAACGAATAGTGATGTTTTAATTAAATAGCGAAGTTTAATTAATAAGTGTAATATCATTTATAAAGAATTATTGAGTAAAAATGAGTTTTACCGATAAAATAGGATTTTAACTAATAAAGGAAGATTAATTAAAAAAAGGGATTTGAAGTCGTTTATATGACTTAATCGTGTTTATGTGTTGATTTGAAGTCGTTTATATGACTTAATCGTGCTTATATGTTTCAATCGTACTTATGTATTACTTGCTTATGGACAGTACACTTTGTTTTCCATATGTGATTACTCTCATTGTTATTTGATTTGACCAAATATACTCTGGAAATATCTAGAAGAAGCACAGGAATTGGTACAGTAATCTTCGGTGATACTATATTGTACGTATAAACTTGTTTTGCTCTTTTAGGACAAATGATAAGGAAATCCGTCCACTTAAACAGTTAGGAGGTGATCTCTGATCTTATACATTGTTTGTTTATTTCTCACATACCGGAGTTGAGATTACCGGAAAATCGGTCGATTGGTTTTGGAGCACCCGGTAAGTGGGGGAGTGTACTTATATGGGATGACTTGAAATCGTAACCACTCTAAAACCATATACATGTTCTATGCTTTGAATGAGGTTCGTGATTAGTTCAAGATGCAGGAGTCTATATGGAGATTCGAGATCTATTTGAGATGCTCGAACACATGTAGTTGTTCGTGATCTATTCAGGATGTAGAGATCCATGTGTGATTCTGAGATCTATTGAGATATGAGAATCCGTGTGTGGTTCTGAGATCTATTCAAGTTGGGGACTCGTGTGTCGAGATCTATTCGAGTTGTGACTCGTGCGCTGGAATGGCTGAACGTGACTTCACCTTTGGTAATGACAGAAACCAAAGAGTCATAGTCTATGGAGTTTAGCTAACTTAAAGGGTGCATGCACTCCATTCTAGTGTTTACTTACGGATATGCATGCGGGAGTGATGTGACCCGGTGCGACGTGTTCGAGCAGGACTAGCTATGTTTTTCCTATAGTATATTTTATCTAGAGATATACGATGCTCGGAAGGATATCTGTGATCCTTGTGTAGGGGGACCATTCTCGAAGTACTGAGAGCACCTCCATGGGATCCTACACAAGTAGCGAACGTGCCTTAGCAGTTGTGCTGTATACCTATTATTGTTGTAATGTACACTCACATGCATCATAGCTATGTGGTCATTTATATTTAACACCGTATAGATTATTATATTATCACTGGATTTTATAATTGAAGTAGTTTGGTTATCGTAAGATAAAAATCTATCTGTGTTTATTTGCGGCGTGGTTTTACGAGATACTTTTATATGAAGGGTTTTGCAAATATAATAATCCATATGATTTGAGTTTCTCACGCTAGTTTACTAGACTGATCCGGGTGTTATTTTCTTATAATGCTCGGGTCAGCTCGAGTATGTTTTCAGATCTAGATGTGGTTCGTTGAAGCTGTTGGAAAGGACCTAAATGATTTCCTATCGTAGTTTATTTCTGCTACATTACTTGATTTGTATATATCAACATTTGTGAGGACATGCAGTTATTACTGTCCAGACTGATGATAGGTTTGTTTACTCTGATTGATATGTATATCAAAATTTTCTTTTTTGGTAAAGACCTTTTGAGACATTATATATTATCGTTTTACATATGAGATTATGATATTGTGTTCTTCTTTCTTGTTCTGTTTCCTTTTTTTACCCTAACGTTCTGCCTTTTCGGCACTTGGGTGCTCGATACATGAAAACCGTTGATGTATTAGTGTCGACATTCAAGGGTCAAAAAGGCAGATCATTACAACTTGAGTAAGATATAACACTTAGTCAAGCATGCTATTGTCGAGTCCATATGAATTCATAGCGCAAGCAGTTCTTTATTAGGATCCTTGGTTGAAAAGTCACAAAGTCATGTAAGTCCAAATGGACAGTAATGCCCCGATTAATGCTTTTCATTATGCTAAAGAAAAAATGGAAATGACGAAGAAGATCAATTCAGAATTCGCGCCTTCTTAGTTCGGTGTGCATGCCTATTTATAAAGAAATCGTACCATTAGGTCCTCAACACATGGCACTCGAGGAAGATGAACTACTAAGATTTGGTCGACGTATCACTTTGACGATTTGTCATGTGGGATAACTTTCCATTGATCTCATCATGATGACGTGGCTTGGTTGGACTAATCAATGTTTCTTGCATGGATTTGTGGCATGTTTTATGCGTTAATGTCTTAACGTGTGATAGTAGTCAACATTCAATAGTTCCACAATGCTCAATACGTGATAGGTTGATAACTCAACATGTGATGGCTCCTTATCCTCAATATAGGATAACCTGATAACTCAACATACAATGGCTCCTTATCCTTAATATGTTATAGCTTGATAGCTTAACTTGTGATGGCTTATTATCCTCAGTATGCAATAGCTTGATTACTCAACATTCCATGGCTCCTTATCCTCAACACGCGATAGCTTAATAACTCAACATGTGATGGCTCCTAAACCTCATCATGTGATAGCTTGATAACTGAATATGCGATATCTCCTAAACCTCATCATGCAATAGCTTGGTAACTCAACAAACGATGGCTCTTTAACCTCAACATGTGATGGCTCGCCTCAATATGCAATAAGTACTTTAACCTTGACCCATGATTGTTCTTTCATATTTAACTTCGATATCTTTTAATAGTCAACTTGTGATAGCTTTTAATAGTCAACTTACTATAGCTATCCCAATTTCAACTTGTGACAACCATCCTTTCCCTTCATTTTGTGACAACTTCTTTTATCATCAATATTTGACAACCGTGTCATCTGCGACTTGCGACATCTCTTTACCACCATCTTGCGATATTACATCACTATCAATTTTTAGGAATCCTACTTCTAATGGATTTGCACCATATCAATTTGAAATTTTGTGGATGTAGCACTTCTGTAATAACCCACACCTTAATGGGCCTGAATTTCGACTAAATCGAAACCCAAGTCCATTAGGGCACGGAATGTTGGTTTGGTAACCTGTAATAAACATAAGTATATCAGAGATTGATCATCTAAACTCACAGCGAAATGGAAAATATAATATAATATAAATACTAACTGGGGTTACTGCCCCAGAATCAATAGTATTCCTAGTATATCATATCACCTTGTCAGTACAGAGCATGAATAAGAAGACTTCCACTTCATATATTCTCATCTTGCTCCTATGACCTATCCCTTTAAATCTATCATGTGGGTTGTAATGAGGGGGGGGGTCTAAACAATGTTCAAATGATTGGAAAACTTTATACTTTATCCATAACACAAATTTATACTGATTAGTTTCCATTTATACGTTATGTCTGCTATTTGTGGCTAATCAGTTCAATGTTATATGTGCATATGATATATCTAACCTAACCTTCTTCAAGGTATACTATACCTATTTATGCCTATATATATGGAGGGTGTGTGTCTATGTGTGTGTGTGTGTATATGTATGTGTGTGTGTCTATATATATTAACATACAACACCCAAAACCTCGACCACTTAATACTTCTTAAGTAGGGAGGTGGCAGGCCCATTGGCTATTTATTGCCTTAAGTCCCCGAAGCGAGTCCTTCGCAAAGTCAACGCTAGTCAAATCAGTTCTAGCTACAAAGATCGATGACCCATATATACGACTTTATAATATAATATATAATGTAATAGTTGTACTACTAGCATAACTCAAAGACTCATCTAAGGTTTAACTAACCCACCTTCGATAAACTAATTTTCCTCCTAACCATCAACTTGGCGTAACCCAAGTATTTGCTACCGCTTACTCGGGATTGCTGGTGATCATGGCCTATATGCCAGACCTATTGTTAACTTCTGGTACAAAAATACTGACATAAATGTCGACCTTTCACGGTTGACATCTTGTTTAGACTAACCTAAGTACGTCAAGAAAATGCCCCTTTCGGTTACTTACTACCTCTTATTGGATATGAAGGAGACCCTATTTCCCTATAAGTACCGAGCTATATAATACTTCAAATCTGAGGCGAACCCTCGGCATACTTTCCCCTACCAATCTGCAACGCATATCCCTCCCATATGGGTCCTATGGTTGGAGATGTCTTACATTAGTAGTAAATGTACACAATTGTAGGTTGCCTCTAAGTTAAGGGCGGACTTCTGTTGTGTAACTTTACCGACCTCGCATCCCAACCTACTAAATTAAATTAATCATCCTAAGTTTAATTATTGGGCTAAGTCCACTGATCCCTATTTGTATAATTAAGGCTATATGCTTTACCTTAATGACAATAATACTGCCTTATAATATTTGATTACTACCTAATGTGTTTATTCGCTATTTTTATAAACGTCACTTGTCTGTAATAAATAATTAATATTCTAACAGGACAATCTCTAAGACATTTATTTATTCATTCTAATTTTACATATTATGTCTTACTTATTTATTAATAATCACCCAGTAAACTCTTTAGTCAGTCCCATTAATTCATTTACATCCTTATTAAATTCTTGTAACTCCCTATTTATTGCCCTATTAATTTTGGAGGTATATTCTTTTCCATCTACATTTCATATCCCTATTATTTATTACACAATTTATTCTAATGTTCCAACTATATCTAATGTGAATATCATCATGTTTTACGCTCAATTAAATGGTATTCCCATAACAGTTGGGGTTATGGATTTTCAGTTTTTGGGGGGTAGTATGGGACCTGTAGTAGGCGAGAAAATCACTCGTTTGATCGAGTATGCTACTAATCGATCTCTACCTATTATTATTATGTGTGCTTCCGGAGGAGCACGTATGCAAGAAGGAAGTTTGAGCTTGATGCAAATGGCTAAAATATCTTTTGCTTCATATAATTATCAATCAAATTAAAAGTTGTTCTATATATCAATCCTTACATCCACTACAATAGTGGAGTAACGGCCAGTTTTGGTATTTTAGGAGATGTCATTATTGCTGAACCTAACGCGTACATTTCTTTCGTAGGTAAAAGACTAGTTGAACATTTTTTAAATGCTGACGTAGTTATACTTGTTTACATATTTATTTTTATGTTTCTAGTTATTAGTCCCCAACTAGCATATTTTAATACATTAGAATTATTCTTCCTAAATGGATTCTCATTATAACTTTCCATAAATTAACTTAAAGAGAGAATTACTTCATTTGAAATTACAAAGAATTATTTTTTCCTTTTTACTAAAATAGACAGTGCAAACTACGTAGAGAATATCCATAATTTATACATCTTTTTCCCTTTTATGTATATTCCTTGTTAATTCAGACACTGCACTTTCTATGTATTTAAGAAATTATATAAGTTATAGAGGTTACATGAATAATACTTCCAACAAATCAAACACAGAAATTCACATTCCAATAAAATTAAGGCAATCCAAATTATACTAACATTTTTACAGCCCAATTATAAATTTGGAATAAATTCTACACCTTTATCAATATTCAACTTTTAATATCTTAGGGACTTACTTCAAAATCCGGGTGTAAATAATATTACTATTTCAATTTCCTAAATTACAGAATATGCAGGTCATGTTCTTATATGTTTATTCAAGCCCATAACTCATTAGATCTTATTTAGGCATAATAATTAAATAAAAATCCAACGAAATAAATTTCAATGTTATTAATAAATTTCATAATTTCTCATTCACCTGCTTTCAAACTTTCCAAATCTCCTAAATCTGAATATGATTTTTTGACTTAACATTATCTCCTTTTTAATCCAAAAGAATATGTATAACATGGTATATACATACTATTAGAATTACAAACATGAGAAGAAATTTGTGGTTAAGAGGAATATTTCCTTTTTTGATGAAAGAGTTGTCCTCTTATGAGGAGAGCACTCATTGGCTAAGGGGAATAAAAATTAATAATATTGAAACATTTTTATTTCACAACGTTGATTTGCTTCTTCTCTTCTTTATAATTATTTTTCGCTCTTCTCCAATTTTTATAAATACAGAATATTTTATATTTAGGAGGAATAGTGGAGAAGAGAAAATGGCATAGCTTCGCTGCTCTTGATCAGAAAATATGAGAAGAGAAGTGAGGGGTTATGCATGTATTTATAGATGCTTGAATAAATTGTGTCTGCTAGATTAAAATAATTAAATTAAATCAGAGCCATTGGCCAAGATTCAACCCCTAGCCGCCATGCTCCAACCTGTTGACTGCACCCCTATAGGCGGTTGACTGGCTCATTGTGGGGTCAATCGAGAGGTCCCCGGATTAATGTTTTTTTATTTCCATATTTTATTCTTTAATAATTTTCATTTCGAAAACTTTAAAGCCTGTAACTTCTTCGTTTGAACTTTGATCGCGAAACTCCAAATATGAAAGTTACTCAGAAAATCACTACAAGCACAATGATGGAAGTTTCTTGGTCAAATTCTGAAATTTCTGAAATTTCCATTTTTGAATTAACATAAATGTTTATGGGGTATTACATTCTTCCCACTTAAATGAATTTTGTCCCAAAATTATTCCAATGGTTAAATCATAGGGTTTTTTGTGCAACCATCCTAAACAATTCAAAAAATTAGTGTACAACTTATTTTGCAACCAGGTGTGTACATGTGCACGGTGTGTCATAATATATAAAATATGTATGTAGAATGATTCTAAATCGACGCCTCCTATATGAATTCATTCTTTTAAAAGCATTTTTGAAATTATGATGCAAACAACCTATATATTCGCAAATATATATGTATGCATGTTTTCAAAATTCTTTTTTGACATGATAATTTCTATACTCCTATGAATGGAAGTATGGTTCAACCAATTTTGCATCCAACTCTTACCATCCAAAAATCTAACGTGTCAAATTTTTGTTTCCTAACCAATCACTCCTATACTGGAGAAAAAATTTAGGTGGTGAATTTTACATTTCTACCAATATATTGGGTACAATCCCATTGTACATTGAAAAGTTCCCCGTCGCTGCGGAATTTCTCCAAATTTTTCCATATATAATACGCAAAAAGAGGCTTATTTTCGAGCTCTAAAATGGAATTGAATCCAAAAACGGATTCTCTTACGTCATTTACAAGGTGTGAAAATAGAAATTCCAAGGCTAAAACGGCTTTTTCCCTTGTTGTCGTCTGCGCTTAACCCATCATCAGCCTTAATGCACCACTAAATTTAAATCTACTAACCCATCGACCTTCCTTACGCTTCGCATGTGACATTTGAAAATCGGAAATCTTTTCCACCTTTTCAATCAGACTTACACATTGTTTGAAAAGTCAAATTTCCAAAACATTTAAATGTTATTTTTTTAGACGATTTGGACAAAAACTTTCAAAATCAAAAAATAATATATATATATATATATATAAATTCTATTTTTTTCAAAACATTTCCCTTTTCCATTTTTAATAAATGAAGCAACATTTCAACGTAATTGGAGTTCATTTATAAGTTATTGCATATGTTTGATCTTATGATTTCGAAATAAATCCTAGACCTTAAAACCTAAAACAACGACGCGCTAGCCAGTTTATAAAATTTGGCTTTTAAGGGACAACAATAATGACTCATGATTTCACAATAACCTTAGCCTATCATTCGCTTGCTAAAATTTATTATTTTTATAAACTTATAGTCTTACATTGTATTTACCGTTAGTTAAGTGTCTATATGACATTTCCATATTTATTCTTTTCTTCTAAATACACATATAATAGCGGTCAACATGTCCAGAAACAACTGTACAATGAATAAATATGAATATATCTCATTATATGTCGTATGAGTCTTTTATACAAAGAGACAATTAACGGTTACAACCCAAAGAAAAGAAAAAATGCTGGAAGAGAAATGACAACAACATAACTAGACCTAAAATACTAACTAAATGCTATGGGATTGTCTCAATCCTCTATGGGAGCTCGAGCCATTGCCGCAACCCCAGAGTAGGAGTAACATGTTAGATGTACACCCAACATCGTGGCTCCAGCGTGGCTATTAGGTTGGAATCTCTTGGTGCTTGACCTAGACATGTCGGATAGTGACTAGTTCGGGGCTCTGGTATCCTACAACACCTTGTCCATGCTCTGCCAACAATATGGCTACTCTTCTACTGCTGGTACCGCTACAGGTGGCTTAAGAATCCCCATCCTCTTGAGGGATGCTCTATCGAATAGGGTTGGGACCTTCCTCTGAATCGGCCCTCCATGGAGGTTCACTCTATATCGCCTAAAGAAAGGCGTGAAGAGATGGAAATACAAAATGTAACTTCATGGAGTCCCAACTCCAGGCTTCACATTGTGGCTCATGGTAGAACAAGCTCAGTTGATAGCTATGCCACCATGATGGCGTAGGTGGCCTTTTGAACAAATGGATAAATCTGATCGAAACTCCCTGGCTTCAGAATAATGTTCTGTTAAATGATGCAAACGACAAGACGTGTTGTAGGCCGTAATTTTTCTGTCCAGACATCAAAATCTCTAGAAAGATTCACTGCAGAATCTCTTGAACAATCATCTCAATGCCTTCCAAATCCGCTTCTACCACGAAAATCCTAAAATATCACTGAAATCATCATCGAATATATCAATCTCGACTCCCTTCACTTTCAACTTGAGATTACTGATATTCTCATCAAAATTGTACTATAAATGAGTGTTAACTAGTCGTATGTAATGCGGGTAGCATTCCTACTCAAAAGTGTCATGGTTGAGGATCGTGCTAGTCTTGTAGTTGTGAAAAAATCATCAAGTCTAGAGGTACCAAAATCTCCAAATTTCGCCGAGCGTCCCTGAAGAAAGGTGAAATTTGTTGAGGCCATGTAGGTGGAGATTTTCTGGTTTCTCCAGTCGAGCCAAGCGATCCCCTAAGGGGTGAGACCCGGATGGCATGAGCAAGTGCCGATGGTTCGGGGTCATCCATGGACCGAGTTGGTGTCGGGGAGGGAAGTTGGGTTCAGATCTATGGAGAGAGAGAGCGGAGGGACTAGATCTGACGTGAACTATTGGTGCTTGGGAATGCTCGGCGGATGCTACATGCATGGGAGAGGCAGTGCTACAAGCCGGGGGTGAGGGAGGGTGTGGCGGTGCTCGCTGCTGGGGTAAGGATGCGGCGACACTCATTTGTTGGAAGGATGTGGTGGTTTAAGAGAATGAGGAAGGGGGAGGATAAAATGAAGGGGTGGCTAGCCTTGATGCGGCTATATGTCGCGTTCGAGGTTCGAGTTGCGTTTTTACCCTTTAACAGCTTGACCGCTCTAGGGCTACCGATTGACCGCTAATAGTTGACCCATATGGTTCAATTGGTTATAATATTCGGGTGTAGGATGAACTTGGACCCTATTCTGATCGAATTAATTAATAATAATAATAATAATTGCTTCGTTCCGTCTTCTTCGATCCAACACGATCCGAATTATCCCAAAAATTTCTTATCCCTTACATGATGGTGCCTAAGCTTACTGTCTAGCTCTACGAATCCTTTTTTTTCTTTTATGTCACAGTACTCTTATACTGCTTTGGCCATCCACAAGCCTCAAAAACCAAAAAATATTCTAGCTATTATTATTTGTGTTCTCTTTATATGGGAGTATTCCTTCTATTTTTGCTGGCAGACATTCCTACACTTCCTGACTTCGTACTCCAAGTAAATTAATTTTCATTTCTATTTTATCCACCCCTTGAAGAGGGAATTTTAAAACCTCCCATTTTTATAAGCAAGAAAAATTGTCGAGCTAAATTGAAAAACCTATTTAACTCAACCAAACTGTTAATTACTATATAAATATATAAGAATTTCAAATTTTCCTTTTCAAACAACAGTTTCCAAATACGCCTTTTGGAAAAATCCTTTGAAAACCCGTCCAAACTGTTAGTATTAAAATGTGGCACTAACACCCAAAAGATTATATAGAGAATGAAATTGAAGAAAAAGTAAATTAAAATGAGCAAAAATAAAATAACACACGTTTACAGTGGTTTGGCCAATTGTTGCATATGTCCACTAAGATCATCTTATGCATCCTTTTGGTTACTTTGGGATAGATGATATATAGTCAGCTTCATGTTTCTCAAATTGTTTGCATTGCCATGCGCTTGTTTTTTATTGTAAATGATGGATTGGTGGAGGAGTACAGTTGTTGATTTCTAGTGCTTGAGATATTCGATAGAAAATGATAGATGATTGGTCTATGGAGCTTGGAATACGCTTTTGGCATCAAGACTAAGTAGTAGAAGGAAAATGGCATGATTCTGAGGAGATCCTATGGATCAGTACCAACCATAACTATGGATCGGTACCAAGATTGATGGATGGTGTTGTGGAACTTTTGGATTAGCCTTGTTTTTCTTATGATCTTGGCTGTACTTGGTTTATAGGCTATATGGCTATCTCTCAATGCCTTCTACCTCGATAGCTTTCAAGTTCCATTCGTCAAGTCAGTCTAGACACTGCCTGATCAAAAGGCTGGATAACACTTTCCTCTTAAAGTGAATCTTGTTGCAAACACGATGTATTTTTGAATCGATACAAGTCGGGATTGCCAGATCGAACAATAACCCATGCCTCGAATAGTTGTTATCTCTATTTTTGGACCCTTTCATTGAAGTGTTGTGTCTATAGCTATTCGTTTCGACACTTCACTATCTTCCGGGACTATAAAACTGGAGCATCCTCTCATGATCTGTCATTCCGAGCTTGGTAATTTCAACCTAGTTCTTTTTCTGGATTTTTCAGGTTTGAATCTTCTTTCCTTCGATTCAAGTTGCTGAATATTAAGTATACACACACACGTACTTTGATTTTCCATCGTGCCTTGGTTCCATGTACATACCGGTCCCAATGGAACACTAGATGTGTATATCTACACATTTCATTTTTTTTATTTTTTTATTGTCGATCGATTAGTATCGCTCCATAGGCAAGGATCGATACTGATTCATGGCCTTAGAATGAGGCGATTCTGTTGCCTATTATTTTGGATCGGTGGCTATATACTTGAGCCGCTTCCTCTTATTCTTCACTTTATTTGTGAACATCAGCTTGGAGATTTTAAGTTTTATTATACCATTGAAATTCTTGCTACCAGAACTACACATAGCCATTCCTCCTTCCTTGAGCTACCGCCCCTGCCACTCCTTGACTGAACTCTCCATCGAATTAACAAACCTATAGGATCATTCCCGACTCATTTTGTATTTAACCCAGATTTCGGTCCAATTCCTAAATCGATCATTTACCTTGCCTTCAAAGTCCTTAGGTAGGTGGCCGTGGAGATGGAAAAAGGCTAGGAGATCATCGCTTTCAATTCTGATTGTGTCTCATCTTTTGAACGTCTTAAAAATGAACCCATTTCTTCTCTAATCATCTTCTCTCCTAATTGGGATCTTCTATTGAGATTATGTGTGATGCTTTTAACTTTACAATTGGTGCTGTCCTAGGATAACACATCAACAAAATCCTTCACATCATCTACTACACTAGTATGACTTTGAACAACGCTTGACTCAATTATACAATCATTGAAAAAGAGCTTCTTATCTTAGTTTTTGCACTAGAAAAGTTTAGACCATATTTGACAGGCTTGCACATCACTGCCTATACCGATCATTCCGCTATTAGGTACATTTTTGCTAAAAAAGATGCAAAGTTTCTTTTGATTCTTTGGATCATGTTACTTCAAGAATTTGATCTTACAATCAAAGACAAAAAAGGATCCGGCAATGTCATAGCTGATCACTTGTCTCGTCTTCCACAAGCATAATCTTCTTTACTCATCAATGGGGACTTTCCAGATGAACAATCCTTTTCAATTTCCATCGATCCATGGTTTGTTGATATAATGAACTATTTAGTCACTAAAGAAACTCTTTCTTTTGGTCAATGGACGAGATAAATACATTTCTATCCCAAGTGAAATACTTCTATTGGGACAATCCATACTTGTTTCAGTATTGTTCCAACCAAATCATTCGACGACATATTCCGAATAGTAAAATCAAGAGTGTCCTTTCATTTTGTCATGACCAAGTTCGTGGTGGACATTTCAGTCCTTGAAAATCATGAAAAAGGTGTTTCAATGTGCCTTTTATTGGCCTACACTTTTCAAAGACACGTTTGTCAATTGTTAGGAAAAATCAAGAAAAGAAACATGATGCCTTTGACCTCCATTCTTACGATCAAAATTTTTGACGTTTGAGGAATTGACTTTATGAGACTGTTTCCTAACTCTTTCGAATATCTTTGTATTCTCCTTGCTGTCGATTACGTTGTAAATGGGTTGAAGCTGTTCAATGTAAAATTAATGATGATAAGGTTGTTGTGAAATTCATAAAAGAAAACATCCTTTCTAGGTTTAGCATACCCCAAATATTAATAAGTGATAATGGAATCCATTTTTGTTATCAACCTTTCAAAGCTTTAAAGAAGAAATACTTGATAACCCATAAGTTATCCACTCCTTATCATCCTCAAACTTATGGTCAAGTTGAAGTTTCAAATCAACAGATTAAACAAATTTTGGAGAAAACTATTAATAAAAATTGAAAATATTAGTCTCAAAAATTGTCAAATGTGCTTTGGCTTACAAAATTTCTTTTAAAACTAATCTTGCAATGTCTAAAATAATATATGGTAAAATGTGTCACTTACCAATCGAGCTTGAACATAAGGCATTATAGGCAATAAAGAACATCAACTTTGATCTTGAAAAGGTCAGCGAAAATAGAAAATTGCAACTTAATGAATAAAAAGAGATTAGGAACGACGTGTATGAAAATGCGAAAATTTACAAGGAAAAAGAAAAAGTTTTTCGTGATAAGTCGATACTAATAAAAACATTTTTGCCAATGAGAAAGTTCTTTTGTATGACTCTCGACTTCATTTGTTCCTTGGTAAATTAAAATCGAGATGGAGATGACCATACATGGTACGTACTGTTTTTCCACATGGTGCCATAGTAATAGAAAACCCTAGGGATTCATCGATTTTTAAGGTCAATTGTCATTGTTTAATGCCTTACTTGGAATTGGCAAGTGACCAAGAGAAGGAGCTCATGATTCGTTATGAGCCACACAACGTCTAGCATGGCATTTTAACCCTTTCTTGTGTGTATGAGTATGTGTATCCTTTACACTCGTTATATCGTGCATTGACGGTAGGGACACATGTTAGTCCCGGAGAAGTTGGTTTTGATGACAACAACCTTAGAATAAGATTATAAAATATAAATACTAACATTATTGTTTAGATATATATGTATATGAAGGATATATATGCAGGTACCAAAGAATGAAGACTGTATAGTATAGAGATTCAAGAACCGATGAACTCAAGATCGAAGATATCAAGATTCAAGACTCATGAGTATCAAGATTATCAAGAGTTCAAGATTTCAAGATAAGTAATTTAGTTAGGAATTTTGTTAAAACTCCTAGAAAAGCACTGACATCTTAAAATCCATTTTATTCGTGGAATGGAATCCACTTCGAGCCCGTTAAAGAGATGGAACCTATGAAAAATCTAGTGGAACATTGTTTTGTATCCACTAACTTTTATTCAAATGTTTTACAAAATTATATCTTGTTTTCAAAATGATTTCAAAATCTTCCTTTTTAAATCAAAAACATCTATCCTGGTTTTAAAATACTTTTAGCCTCAAAATAATCTTTATTTTCAATATCAAATTATCCTTGGTTTTAAACTATCTTTTAATTATAATATATTTAAAATTTAATATTTATACTTAGATTTAAATATAAAATTATAGTAAAATTTTATATATACCAAAATATTATTCTCTATACTTATTTATGTATTTTAACTATAGTTAAGTATATTCATAAAATTTAAAATAGTTTTAATACAAGATAGAAGTTATTTTCAAAGAAAAACAAATTACCAAAAATAACTTGGGCTTGTCGATAAGCCCAAGGAACCCTTGTCGACAAGGTGACAGTTTATTTCAAAAGTTTGAATTTCAAAGGAAGTGTCTATTCGTCATATCCTTTCACGAATGGACAAGGCAGTTGTTCTACTATAAATATGGGCTGTTTTAAACGAATTTATATTCAATATTTTCTATAACTTCACTCCTCTTCTTCTTTCGCATTTCTTTATTTACATTTTTACCATTACTCTGCCGAAATCACCATTGAATCTAACTAGATCATTTCTGGTTTGATTCTCTATCACTATCTCAACAAGATCCCAGTGCTATTCAGAGTTATAGATTTCTTTGTATTCAATCGAGCGAGAAAAGGTGTGATTGTAGCCTGGAAAATCAATCGGGTGAACATGTTGCCCGTAAAATCAAGTATCTCTACCCAGGGGATTGTGAATCTGGAGCGGTGTACCTTGTGGCCTTGAAATCGAGGGTGTAATTGTAAGAATTGATTTTGAAAGGAAATCCGTACTTGTGTTGCGGGACTGGATGTAGGGTAACTCCAAACCAGTATAAAATCCGGTGTGTTCTTTCCTTTATTGCTTTTACTTTATATCTGTATCTGTGTTTGATTCTATGATCATATCTGTGTCTGAATATTGCATACATTTGTGTTCAAATTAATATAAACTCAAAAAGAATTAGTAATTCCTTAAAACACTATTCACCCCCTCTCTAGTGTTAATTCTAGCCTTAAGATCCGTAATCCGCATTTCTCACATTTGGTATCGGAGCAAGGTTTTCAAAGTTTCATAATATGAATTTTGAAAAAGCTTTTAAAATGGCTATGTTTGAAAAACTTGTTAATACTAGTTTAGAAATATTCAGATCATCACTGTCTCATTAGTCTTCATATAATCGATATTCAAATTCAAGTTGTCTACCAAAATTGTATGATGTGCAGGAAACATGTTTTATGGGTGTTGAGGAATCAATCCACAATGGACAAATTATGAGAATAAATGGATATTCGATAGTGGATGCTCTAGACACATGACTGGTAATCCAGATATGCTGAATGATATATTATACAAAGACGGAGGACTGGTTAACTTTGGAGACAACTCAAAAGGATACGTGATTGGCATCGGCAATGTCGGTAACTTTGAAACTCCTATTATTACTAATGTTTTGCTAGTTAAGAATCTGAAACATAATATGCTAAGTATTAGTCAACTTTGCGATAAAGGATATAAAATTAAATTTGAAAAAGATAAGTGTCACATTGAAGATAATAATTCAACCATAATATTTGAGGGAATTAGGAAAAAGAATATTTATATTCTTAGTATGAAAGTTTCAAATGGTAACCTGTGTCTTTTGGCAAATACAAGTGACCCTTGGATTTGGCATAAGAGATTTGGGCATTTGAATTTCAAACTCTTATCTAGACTGTCAAAACATGATCTAGTAAGAGGTCTCCCTAAAATGAATGTTAAAGTAGATAGTTTATGTGATGCATGTCAATTAGGAAAACTTAGAAAAAAGTTCCTTTAAATTAAAAAAAATGATTTCAACTTCCAAACCTCTTGAATTACTTCATCTTGATTTATTTGGTCCATCTCAAATTCAGTCAATAAATTACAGTAAATATGTTTTTGTAATTGTAGATGATTATTCTAGATTTACATGGACAATATTTTTGAAACATAAAAGTGATACTTTTGAAAGTTTTAAGAACTTTACAAAAAGGATTCAAAATCAAATTTCTATAAAATTATAACCATCCGTAGTGATCACGGTGGTGAATTTGAAAATGAAAAGTTTGAGGAATTCAGCAATAAAAAGGGAATAACTCACAATTTTTCATTTCCAAGAACTCCACAACAGAACGGAGTAGTAGAATGTAAAAATAGGACGATTCAAGAGTGTGCGAGAACTATGCTTTCAAATAGTAAATTACCAAAACATTTTTGGGCAGAAGCAGTTGCTACCGCCTGTTATATTTTAAATAGAATTTTAATTAGACCTTTAACTGATAAGACATCTTATGAACTTCTTCATGGAAAGAAACCTAAGGTATCTTATTTTAGAATTTTTGGAAGTAAATGTTTTATTTTAAATACAAAAGATAACTTAGATAAATTTGATCCTAAATCCGACAAAGGTATCTTTATCGGATATTCTAATAGAAGTAAAGCATATAAAGTGTTTAATTTAAGAAGTAACACCATCGAAGAAATAATGCATGTTTCATTCGATGAAAATCTCAAAAATTTTGAAGATACAAATGATGAAGAGGATTTAATTACTCAAATTCAGGAGTCAACTGAAACTAATAATGAAATTAATCATCTTAATAAAAAGATTAAACTTTTAAAAGATCATCCTATAGAAAATATACTAGGTGATATGCAATATGTTGTAACAACTATAAATCAACTAAGTAAAATGAGCAATGTAGCCTTTATATCAACTATTGAACCCAAAAATCCAAAAGAAGCATCAACTGATGATTCATGGATTTTGGCTATGCAAGAAGAACTAAATCAATTCACTATAAATGATGTTTGGGAACTTGTTCCTAGACCTGAAAATAAAACTATAATTGGAACTAAATGGGTTTATAAAAATAAAATGAATGAACAAGGTGAGGTCATTAGAAATAAAGCCCGGTTAGTCTCTCAAGGTTATTGTCAAGAAGAAGGAATAGATTATGATGAAACCTTTGCTCCCGTAGCAAGATTATAAGCAATTAGGATTCTACTTGCTTTCGAAAATCATAATAATTTCAAATGGATGTTAAAAGTGCCTTTAAAATGGATTTGTAAAAGAGGAAGTATATGTTAAACAACACCACTTCATGGGTGATGGTTATGAAGTGCATTCTAAATTATAATCTTCGTTCAAAAAGTGGTAATTTAAAGTGCATGCATTAATAATTTTAATTTTTAAAGTTAAGTGGTGCTAAGACGATTTTTCATAACCCTTTCTCCTAAAAAAAGAGAAAAATATAACACCTGGAGTCAGATGTCCACATATAAGTGTGTACTCTCGCCAGGCTTTGTACTCTTCTCACATAAGCCCACAAAGCAGTGCATGAGTGGTATATCTGGCCACAATATTCTGAGTTAGATGTATGTATATAAAAAATAATAATATAATAGTAATAAACACGTGGAGTCAAGTGTACACACTTAGATTTGTACACATGCCACGCTCTGTACTCTTCTCATGTAAGCCCACAAGGCAGTGCATGAATGGTATATCTAGCCTCGGTATTTTGAGTTTGGTGTATGTAAATAATAGGTTGTTAATATTAATAATAATTTTTTGCAATGAGAGAGAGATAGAGTAAGCAATTGAAACCCAATGTATTGACATTAATGATTTGACTTGTTATGCAAAAAGAAATGAAGGTCTCACTTTGCAAACTCTGACAATCAATTAAAGAATTTATTTCATAGTTGCACTATGCTATCATCCAAAACAACCAGCCAAGCTAGAGTCCAAATGTAACGAAAACTTAATTTTTGTTGAAATTTTTTATTAGTAAAGGACAGAAATTTCTTAAAGATGATCGAGACCTGTATATTACTCTATCATGTCAATTTAATGTAAATTCTTCATTTTGTAAATAGAACTTGCATTCATATCTTTCACACTAGGAACTTTGCATATTGTGTTTGGATTTTATGGGTAGTATCCATTGAAAACTCTCATGAGACACGACTCGTCATAATAGGAACACCTAGAGGTTTATTTTCTTATTGCATACACTCAATGCAATTGTGTTTCCTATAAAAATGGACTTATCCTAGTTTTACTTTATTCAGGAAATAATAAAAAGATAGTTATGGGAGTATTTGATCTGCACATAAAAATGTATATTTTTACTCTCTTACTTAATCTTCTTCTATTAAAATAAAGGACATATTAGGGTATTTTTACATATTTTGACCAATTTATAAAATTGTTTTCAAATCATTATTCGCTCATGAGAAAAATGGTAATTTTGTGTGTATACTCTAATTTTAAGAAAATTTATTTGCACATTTTAATTTTATTTTGTAGGAAATTGAGTGCAAATTGGAAGAAGCTTCATGGACCTATGATGCACAAGTCTTAGAAGCCAAAAGAAGGAAGAAAAGAAAGAATTAATTCTTCATGGAGTAGCCCATATACCCACTTGCAAATGGATCACAATTAAAAAGAAAAGTACACATTATTGGAGATTAATTTATCATTAACGATGACTTGAAGGCCACACAATGTTAATGTTAAATTTGGTAGCACCCTAAAAAGATATTAGAGCTTTATTTTTTTTTGGCAAAGCCAGCCTGTTTTTATAGTGGACAGTCCACTCTTTATTAAACAAAAGCAACATACAAATTTAAAAATACAAAGCAAGTAAACAACTCGCCCCCAATAAAATTATCAATCGACAACTACAGGGCAAATTTTCGAAATAAGATCAGAGATAGAAGACGAAGACCCCGCAAATCTTCTCGAATTCCTTTCCTCCCATATCACTACTATCGATAGCTTGAGGTAACGGAGAAACCTATTTGCCAACAAGGATTTCCACCTGGTTAACTGAAAGATACGAACCCATTCCATTTTGAAATCACGGAGCGGAGGCCTCTCATGAATACGATGAAGAACCTCTTTCCATATCTGATAAGAAACAAGGCAATTGAAAAACAAATGGCCGACATTTTCAGCAGCCCGATTGCACAAGATGCACACAGAATGATTGATAAAGTGCCTTCTGACAAGATTATCTTGAGTGTGAATAGCATTCATCAGACATTTCCAAAGCAACAAATTATGCTTTGGTTTCGATCCAGACTTCCATATACGAGCGTGCCAAGGAAACGTAGAAGGGCATTGATTTTGAATGATTGATTTGTAGACTATGGAGATGGTATGAATATTGCCATTCCAGTTGAGCCCATCATGTTCCACAGGCTTAAAGGAAGCAGTAATGGACGACCAAAGATTGTTCAGCATAGGTGAGCTGACCTGAGGCAAATGCAGAACCTCATTGACAAAAACAGAATCGGCATTAGCATTAATAGGAATACCAGAGTTAAATAAAAGATTATAATCAATATATTGAGACAGAATCATTCCTGGAGCACACCAGGGAGAGTACCAAAAGGAGTTCATAGTGTTGCATTGAACCATAGGCCGGTAATATCTTCTGTAAGTCAACAGTTTTTTCCATAGAAAGCTAGACGAATTGCTAGATTCCATTGTCCAAAAGTTACCACCCTTAAGGTTGTACTGCCTATTCCAGACCTCCCACATCCCCGTACTATTACTGAGCAATCTGTTAACTAGCTGGGAAACAGTGGCTATGTTCCAAATTTTAAGATTAATAATACCCAGGCCTCACATATTAAAAGGATAAATAATTTTCTTATAAGAAATCGGAATGAGTTTAGAGGAGTAAATATTTCCATGCCATAAGAAATGATTAAAAGCCCGATATAACATGTTAATTAGCTTAAAAGGAATGATGAAAAGTTTAAAATAGTATGCACACAAAGCAGTGGCAATACTCTGTATGATGACAAGCCTGCCAGCTTGAGAAATTTTGGTACCATTATAATTATTGAGTCTGTTAGTTAATTTTTCATATAAAGGAAGGCATTGCGCCTTGGATATTCTAGACTTACACATAGGGGCACCAAGGTACATTGCATTTTGATCAATGTCCTGAAGCCCAGAAACCAGAAGAATATTTTGGTAGATGTTATCTGTAACCCCAGAAATATTAATTTGCAATTTACTTTTATTTATGCCTAGGCCTGTCAGAAATTTAAATTTTTGAAGAACGGAAAGCACATTAGTGATGGATTTAATATTAGGTTTAGTGAAGAGCAGGAGATCATCAGCAAACATTAAGGTTGAAATTTGCTGCTTTTGACACTTAGGATGATAATCTATATTTTTATTATGGCATTCAACACTAATCAATCGAGAAAGCACTTCCATAACTAAAATAAATAAGGAAGAGGAGATAGGATCTCCTTGCCTTATACCTTTTTGAGTTTTGAAATAGCCAAAAGACTCATCATTGAGAGATAAAGAGACATAAACAGTAGATATGCATGTGTATATCCAAGCTAAGAAAGGTAAGGGAAAGTTCATCTTGGACATAATGGATATGACTGCCTCCCAACTAACAGAGTCATAAGCTTTATGAATATCCAATTTCAGAAAACATCTAGGAGAAATTTTTTTCCTATTGTATCCTTTAATTAGTTCTTGGGAGAGTAGAATATTATCAATAATAGTTCTGCCCAAAACGAAACCATTCTGGTTAGGAGAAATTAGGTCAGTAAGGCAAGTTTTCATTCTAGAGGATATAATTTTAGCAATACATTTATAAATGACATTGCAACACGCAATGGGCCTAAACTCAGTAACAGATTGGGGTAGATTAACTTTAGGAATAAGGGCAAGTTTAGTATGATTTATTCCTTTCAGCAAAGTATTGGTTTTAAAGAAATGTTGAATGGCTTTACAAAAATCATGTTTAACAATATGCCAACATTTTTGGAAGAACCTAGCAGAAAACCCATCAGGACCGGGAGAGCTATTGCTTTTCATTTTGAAGAGGTTATCATGAATTTCATCAGGGGTAATAAGCTTAATTAAACTATTAGCTTGTTCATTAGTGATATTATTAATAGGTAAGTCATTAAGAACTTGGGTACTAATTACTGTGTCTGAATGAGTAAAAAGAAATTGATAATAATTAAGAAATGATTGCTTTATACTGGCATGAGTGTTAACTTCAAAACTGTGTCTATCTTTAATCCTGTGAATGAAGGCAGCAGTCTTCTTAAGCTTCAAGGAGTTGTTAAAATTTTTGGTGTTTCTATCTCCAGCAATCTCCCAGTTAAGTTTATTTTTTTCACGGAGCATTTGAAGTTCAGATTTGATAGCTATTTTCAATCTTTTGGTAAGCAGATTAACATTATTAGAAATAGTTATATTACCTAGATCAGACTGCAGTTGGATATGAGTATCATTAAGTTCAGAGTTTAATTTGGTAGAAAGAAGATTACCAGAACCATACTTATTTGAAGACCAAGCTTTAATGGAAGCTTTGCAATCTTTAAGCTTCGATTGAAGAATAAACATGGGATTGCCAAATTTGGGAATTCTCCATACATGCTCAATCAAAGGAAGAAATCCAGGATCAGCAATCCAACTATTAAAAAAATTAAAAGAAGATGGACCTTTAATACTTCTATTTCCCCATTCCAAAATAATAGGACTATGATCAGATATAGATGGAGTATGGAAAATAGAAATCAGAGAAGGCCAAGAGTTGAAAGCAGCAGAATTAAAATAAGAACGATCAAGTTTGCAAAAAGTTCTATTACCTGATCTACTACAGTTATTCCAAGTGTAAAAAACACCTGTTTTTGGAACTTCATGAAGTTGAGAAAGAAGGATTGCATTATTAAGAGGAGCAACATCCACCAGAGCTAATGGTAACCCTCCCAACTTATCCTCAGAGCTTTGCATACAGTTAAAGTCACCAAGGCATATCCAGGGGATAGCAGTGTACAAAGAAGGAAGAATGTCAAGAAAGATCTGCCTATTAGCTTTAATATTGTCTCCATAAACAAATGTAGACTTAAATTTGAAATTTGTTGGCAAATGATCAATATTATAGTGGATGAACTGTCTGTGAGTTTCAGAAGCAATAATTGAATATACCTGGGGGTTCCACAAAATCAATAGCCTCCCATAAGGGGCAGCAATATGGTTGTGAATAAAAGCCCATCCAGGAGCAATACGATTTGCAAATAAGTAAGTTTCAGTTTCAGAATATTTTGTTTCGCTGATGCAAATAATTCCCAGTTTGTTGCCCTTAATTAGAAGTTTGATTTCATATACTTTGGCATCATCATGCCCACCACGAATATTCCAATATCCTATGTTATCTAACATCACAATTTTTTGTGTTTATTGGCAGATTGCCGAGTTAACCTTTGTGGCCCTTGAATCTTAGCAGAGGCATTTTTTTTGATTTTTTTTGAACTCTTAGCTGTGAGATTAGCCAAAATTTGCTCTTGATTGTATTCATAGCCGTCATTCATGTCATCTTCCGAACAAAATTCCACATCAGAAGATGATCCTATATTGGTTTCAATTGTGTTATCCTTTGTTGGAGTAAAAAGAGTAATTTCTTTGGGTGGTTTTAGATTTGCATATGGGCTGACTGATGTGTTAACAGTATTGTTCATGGAAGATATAGCAACTGGTGTACCATTAATATTCTGCGTATCAGGGGAGCAATTAAGAATTGGGGTCTCCTTTTCATTGTGCTTGCTTCTATTAGATTCAAGCTGGTGATTACTTACATCAGTTTCCTTTTGTATCTGCTTCTTTTGAGAACTATTGAAATGAGTAGAACAACCCATATTCTGCTGACTAACATTAATGTCAGGGTCCAATTGCAAGCTACCTAATGCATCCGGGTCCTCATCTAGTAATTCTCCTTCCTCTATCTCAGTAAGAATGGAAAAAGCATTACTAGTTTCAACTGGGTTTTGAGATACACCCTGTAACTGAATATCTTTGATAACTTGTATTGAGTCTGCATTAATTATGTTACTGATTTCCTTCTCTGAATTCTTTTTTCCTATGTTTGGTTCCACCCCTTTATGGTTCATTTGATTTGCTTTAGGTTTCCAATGCCTATTCTTCATATTGTCACTAAAAGGTTTCCTATGCACTGTAGTATTACTTTTAATTATAGGACCTGAAACATTAGCTGGTTCTTCTTTTTTTTTGCTTATTTTCCCTTCCTCAGTACTTTTGTCCTTATCACAATTTTTATTTGAGTGACCAAAGACTTTACAGTCAGTGCATATAAGCGGTCTCCATGAGTATTCAATGTATACTTTTTGACATGTCTCAACTCCATCTCCTATTAATAAATATTCAGGTAACTCTTTGTCAGGAGAAATTTCTACTAAGCACTTTGCATATTCCATTCTTTCACGCTTTTCGGTAGCCTCATTGAAGCAGACAAGTTTCCCCAGGTGACAAGCAATCCAATTGATACCAATTAGGGTCCAAGCAATGTGGGGAATATTATATAGTTGAATCCATATGGGAACTGATTTCACTTGAGATTGAACTGAACCAAACGCTGGTTTCCAAGTAGTAATGACAAACATTTGACCTCGAATAAAGGTCGGATCTGCACGAAGAACAAATTGCTTGTCCTCAGGACAAGAAAACTTGAATAAATAATTAGCACCATCAGATTTAATGTCATATGAACCTTTCAGTTTCCATATTTTTTTAGATGTGAAACCACTGCCATGTAATTCACTGGCACACCAAGAAAGAAACCCACCAGATACCCATCCCAATAACTCATACCTTCTGTAACCAGAACTTCAGGAGGAGGAAGCGGCAAACCCTGATAGTCAATATTGAAATCCGTTGGAGTATATAAGCCCGCATTCCTAGGCTTAGACGCAAACAGAGAAGACCAAGACGGCAGCGGGATGGGATCTGGAAGGACAACAGTTGGAGAAGGTAAAGGCGGAGAAGAATCAGGGTCAGGAGGATCTGAAGGTAAAGGTTGAGGAGGGTTGAGAGCAGGAGGGATCAAGGCAGGTAACGGTGAAGAAGAGAGGCATGGAGAAGAAGAAGAAGAGGGAATGCCAGATATAGCCGTTGCATTGGACGCCATTAAGAATGTGGATTATTATTCCGCACAATTAGATTTGTATAAATACCCTCTTACGTTCATGAAAAGTATGCATATAGTTGTAGCCACAAAATAGACATAAAAGTTATCTTCCCTTTAATGGCTTCTTAGCCTTTTGTTTTCATGCTTTTTATTTCATGCTTCTCTTTTTGTGTAATTTTTTTTTCATGCTTCTTTTTTATTCATGCAAGTAGATTAGATTTATTTTATACAAATTAGTGTAGGTTTACTTTTTTGCAATCGATTAGCTCTCTTTCTCATTAATTTGCATTTACTTTCATTTTGTTAATGTTGAAATTCATTTTTTTTGAAAAGAATTCAAGGATAAGAGGCTGAACCGCTTCAATTTTAGGGAAACGAAGCTCTCATGATTCATGTAAACTCAATAATAGTTTCTTTCATTATGTCTTGTTTTTGGGCTTAATGTAAACATAGATATAGATGGAGTTTGAAGTTTATAAATGAATTTGATAGCCTATGTTCTTAACCAAAAATAAGCTATACTTAATCAAATATGGACATAATTTACATATTCACCTAACAATTTGATTTTGATAATCAAGTTAAAAGTAGAGTAAAAATTTGATGTTCTATGTAACTTGATCTAAGATAGTAAATAGATCATGCTTAAAATGGATTTTACTTCTAACTTCATAATCATTTTTATTAGATTTGATAACTGAGTTTGGTTGATTTATTAAAATTTGATGGTTTAAGTTGTTTTAGTTAATATCTCAACTAAACCATACTTAAAATAAATGCATGAACTAATCTACTTGGGTTAAAATAGAGATTATAAATTTGTTATATATTTATTTATTTGAATGTGAAAGTGGATTTATCTCTAAATTGCATTTTAATCTCATTACTTTAATTCTAATTTTACCTTAGTTTTCTACAATTTTTAGTTAAAAATATTTTCAAAACATTTTGAATAGTTTGATTGAGTAAGTTGAAATTCATGCTTTCCTTGTGGTTCGATCCATACTTGTTGACGCACTACAAATTGTACATCGTTCGCTTGTGGTATTTAATTACAATATGATTCGACGGTTTTATAATCTACAGAAATCCGTATCTGAATCAAGTAATAGGACTCCAATCCTGGTTATGAACTTGCGAAAGAATTTTTAGTGATTTGAACTTGTCACACTAGGACAAGAGGAGGTTGGCATCTCGACAACTACAGTCAGGGCAGTGGGTTGAATGATGCTATGACCGTAGAGATTACATATGATGATATTTCCTAGCACAGATTTAAAGAACTTTTCAATGCCTATTTTCCACCTGAAGCCAAAAAAGCTTACCTCATAAATCTATTGATTTGAATGAAGGTGGTTCCTTGATAAGAGCTTATGTGAATGAATTCAACGCATTATCAAAATTTTAGACCAACACTCATTAGTATCGTGCAAGAAAAGAATGAGAAACTTGTGCCTGGTTTAAGTAATGAATTAAAAGATAAGTTACTTACCCAACTCAAATTTCCATTTGAAGAGATTGTGGATATAACATTAAGTTTTGAGAAGGTTTGGGAATAAGATTCGGTTCTAGAAATCAACCTACTCAGCTGTACTAACAACAAAGGAAAAGGCTATTCTTCCAAAAGAATAAGCGACCTTTCTAGACAAAATAGCAAGATCAGAAGACGCAACAACCTAAAGCTCATGTTGAATGCTATTTATGTGGAAGAAAGAACCATTACACTAATGAATGTAGAATTACAGGTCAAGTTCCAATGAAGAAATGTTACAATTACAATGAAATAGGGCATTTAGTGAGACAATGCACCAAGCCAAGAAAGCAACCCAGGGAAAGATGTTTGCTATAGAAGGTCCCAGTGCTCTAGTGCTAGATAAAGAAAAAAAGCTTTGGTGTTATAAGTTACAATTTAAGGCATGGAGTTTCTGGTAAAATTATTTTTAATACAGGTGCATCAAATTAATTTATATCGAAAGAACTAGTATAAAAACAAATTGGATGTTTCCCTTCTTGTTACTTCTCTTAATGTGGCTAATCCATTTATTGAATGTGCTATTCTAGGAATGAAGTGTAATAGAGTCAAGATTTGGTTATCTGGATACTCTTTCGTGTGTGATTTATTTGTCATGGATTCATTAAGTAATGGATTTATCTTGGGAATGGAATGGCTCGACATTATCAAACTTGATTATTTTGTGTGGAACAGGTAGTTACCTTCAACATCCCAATCATTAAGAACTAGTCCTTATAGCTCCGGAATGAGCATATGCCTGTTCAGGTTATTCTTTACCTGTATTGGAATCCAAAGAAGATGAAATACAATAGATTCTGGTAGCCAGATATTTTTTAGGATATTTTTGAAGCAATCACTAGTTTACCTCACGTCGATCAGTTAGGTGTGGGGATAGATTTAAAACTTGATAGTCAACCATTTAGTGGACCACCTAACCATATGTGCCCAAGTGAGATGGAAGAGTTAAGGTCTCAAACAGAAGACCTTGAGCAGAAGAATTTCATTAGGACAAGCACTTATCCTTAGGGTGCATAAGCCTTATTTGTTGAAAGGTAGATGGATCTCTTCCACTCTGTATAGATTATAGAAAATTGAATGATCTCGCTATTAAGAATAAGTACCCATTATCAAGGATGGATGATCTATTTGATTAATTAAGTAGAGCGAAGGTAGTTTCATAATACGATATTGCTATAGGTTTTCATCAACTTAGAGTTGAGGAAGAATGTATTTCGATTATAGCATTTTAGACAATATGCGGTTATCACAAATAGTTAGTAATGTCATTCGGGCTGACGGATGTTCCTGCTTACTTCCTCGATCTAATGAATTGAGTATTCAGGAATTATTTGGATAAATTTGTTTTAATTTTCATTGATGACATCCTCTACTACTTAAAGACAAAAAAACAATATATGATTCATTTGAAAGTGGTGTTAGAAACCTTATGAAAACACTAACTTAAGGCTAAGTTTTCAAAGTGCCACTTCTGGTAGAAGGAAGTAAAATTTTTGAAACGTACTTTTTTTAGAGAGAGGAATCACAATTCGACCCAGCTAAGGCAGAAGGTATTCAAAGGTGGAAACATCTCAAGTTACACTACACCAGAAATGCCATTTTGCAACGGTTCTGAGCCGTTGCAAACGAGTTTTGCAACGGCTTAGTGCTGTTGCAAAATTGGCAGTGGTAAAAAATTAGCAACGGCTGTCACGATCCAAATTTCAGCGTTCGAAAATCGACACCCATACTTCACTTGTACTCGAGTGCCGCAGATTCAATCATTGAAATTTGAGTCATGCCGGAGCTTATAACACAGTAAGTATAACAACATAGCGGAAGAAAGAAATGAATGATATCATATACAACTCCAATGAATACAATATCCAAAATGATATACAACAATGATATTAATATGATACAACAATATCAGAGATAAATAATGATACAGCGGAAAACAGAAGTGATAACTCCAAATGATCTGCAAAAGAGCATAAATCCAACAACTCCAACATCAAGCTCGAACCCCCATCACGTCTCACTAAGATAAGCAAGTGCAGTCCTGAACTCCAAAAACTGAACTAGCACCCGATAATCTACTAAACCTGACTATCTAAAAAACCCAACTCTAGACTGCCCGTGTGGAAAATTGTGGGCACCTAGAGTTTAGGAAGGGAACAATAAACTCCGAGTCAGTCATGGGATTGGTGTGAGCAACAAAAATAGTTTATCTTTTGATGCAGGCCAAGCTATAATTTTCCAAGGCTTAAGTCGTGACCGACCTAACGTGGCCATAAGTCGTGACCGACTTAGCGAAGACCTTAAGTCGCCTCAACGACCTAGTGTAACTCGGCAACGACTTGGTGAAGACTTGCGAGTTAACAAGTTCCTTAAGTCGCCTGAACGACCTAACGAAGCAGATTTAAGTCGTCTACGACTTAACTCGAGCGGGTCACGACCTAAGAAAGAAGCGGATCTAAGTCGGATACGACTTAAAGGAAGTGTTTTAGGTCGTCTGCGACCTAACAAGTATGCTGGAGAAAAGATCTCACGACCTAAGATAAGTCGTGTACGACCTACGACCTAAGTTAGGTCGCGAGAAACTTTAGGTCGCCAATTGCTACAGCTCGCTGAGGATTGAAGCCGTTGATTCTTATGCCGCCTTAATCTCTGCCGTTGATCCTTTAAGTCGCATGAAGACTGGGTATCTTTTAAGTCGTCTGTATGATAAGTCACTACATGTGTTAGGTCGTATACGACCTAAGTGTTGTACAGTTGTGACGTATTGTATATGTTGCTTGTTAAGTCGTTATGATCTATGTTGTATTGTTTCTTTGTACATATTGTTGAGTCGTTCTATTATAGGTCGTAAGTCGTGACGTTTGTATTGTAAACTGATAAGTCGTGAACGACTTATGATGAGTCGTAGGTCATAGGGTGATGAGTCGGAAACGACTTAAGACTTGTGTAATTTTCTATGGCATGTGTTGTAGCCTATAAATAGGCAAGTTGTGTCATTTTGTAAAGTTCAGTTGATTTGAAATAAAACTCTTGTTTTGTTAGCTTTGTGCTTTCACCAAATTGGTAGTTGAGTGTAATCTCCTATCTCCTCTTTCGGTTAATCGAGTGCGCTCGATTCAACGACTGCAGAAGCCGATTCACGGAATCTAGTGCGCTAGATCAACGTGCGAAGAATCGTAGATCTTTGAACCCGGTATCGTGCGCGATCAACGAGTTCGGGATAGCTAGAATTCGGTATCTTCGGATCAACGAATTTGGGCATTTCAGTATTCATCAATCCACCGATTGCAACTTTCATCGATCTACATTGTTTGTATAATCCGCTGCGTCAGTTTGGTATCAGAGCTTGTTTTAGCCAATCATAGCTAAATCGAGTCTTGGAGCCGAGAATTTGAAGTTTGAAGTGTTTTTTTGTATGATCTTGAGTTAGGCCGTGATCAAGTTGAAGTGTTCATCATTGTTTGACGAGTTGGAGATCGGATTTGTATCATTCGAGAAGTTGTTGATTCATCATGTTCATCGCAAGTTGCAACAAAGTGGAAGTTTTCGATCCATATCATTTTGGATCAAAATTCAAAAAGTGTTTAAATTTGAAGTGTTGAAGAGCTTCGGCCGAACTAAACAAGGAAGGCCGTGTACATCATTTTGAAAGTCAAAGCCGAGAATTGAAGAGTTTGTAAAGTTTCAAATCATGCCGCCAAGAAGAGCTAATCGTCACCAAAATGTAGAAGCTTTGTATCGAAGAGAAGAAGCTGATGAGATGGAGCAAAGAATCAATGAAAACTTTAGTGAAAAGCTTAACGAAGGAATTGGTCGGTTAGAGAAGATGATGTTAGAGATGAATCAGAATCGGAGAAGGGTATCACCTGAATCTAACCATGGGGGAAGTAGAGTCTCACCACAATCCAATCGAGAAAAAGTATTGATGATGATCAAAGACGTGGGAGGAATGTGAATGACCGAGAACGAAGGAATGTAAATAGAAGGGATGTTGGTGGTAGACGTGATGGTAGTAGAGATGTGGGTGGACGAGAAAGACAACGATATACATCTGATTTTGAAGAGGAATATGATGGTGGTGTATTCAAGGACGAGGTCAAGGAAGAAATCAATCGGAGTATGATCACAAGTGGGAATCGGGAATGAAAACTGAAATTCCTGAATTCAAGGGTGGTATGCAAGCTGAAGAGTTTTTGGATTGGGTGGCTAATGTTGAAGAAATTTTTGATTTCAAGGAAGTTCCAGAACATCGTAGAGTGAAGTTGGTTGCTACAAGGTTGAGGGGTAGAGCTTTGGCATGGTGGCAGCAAACCAAACTTACACGTGAACGAATGGGGAAGTCCAAAGTTGAATCTTGGGAGAAGATGAAGAAATTGATGAAAGCAACGTTCTTACCTTACAATTATCAGTCACTGATGTATCAACGTTTGTAGAATTTAAGACGGGGCACAAAAACTGTTAATGATTACGCGGATGAGTTTTACCAGCTTATTGCGAGGAATGATATTATGGAAACGGAAGAGCAGCTGACATCTAGATTCATTGGGGGATTGAGAATGCAGATTCAGGATATGGTTAATATGTTCGATCCAAGATCTGTGGCAGAAGCACATCAAAAGGCGTTGGTTTGGGAGAAACAGGGACGACGAGGGGTGGTGTGTTTACTAATTCCAACAATCAAGTGAAGGGTGTTAGTGGGAGTTCTAATGTTTCTAAACCTATCAGTAGACCAGTGGTGAAGGAGGCTGAGAAGGCAAAAGTTAACAATGGTTTCAAATGTTACAATTGTCAAGAAGTGGGTCATAAAAGCAATGAGTGTCCAAAGCCAAAGAAGAGAACCATGGTTGCAGAAGTTGAAGATGAGGATATTGATGGAGATTATTCTAGTCCAGTTGAGGAGGATAGACAGGATATTGCGTCAGGAGATGAAGGTTGTAATCTAATGCTGAGGAGATCGTGTTTGACAATGAAACAGGAAGAAACTAGTTGGTTGAGGAGTAATATCTTTCAGTCGACATGCACTATATTGGGGAAGGTGTGTAAATTTGTGATTGACGCAGGAAGCTGTGACAATATCGTTTCAACCGAGGCTGTGACAAAGTTGAAGTTGAAGACAGAGAAACATCTGAATCCATACAAGTTAGCATGGTTGAGAAAAGGAGGAGAAGTGAAAGTGGATAGACGAGTTCGTGTTCCATTCTCTATTGGGAAGAAATACAAAGACGAAATCTGGTGTGATGTAGTAGAGATGGATGTTTGTCACTTACTTTTGGGAAGACCATGGTAGTATGATCGAGCAGTACAGCATGACGGTCGGACCAATAGCTACAGTTTTATGTTTGAAGGTATAAAGATTATCTTAGTTCCGAAGAAGAGACAACAAGGAGAAAGTAAGTCGGAAGAGATTGAAGAGCTGAAAACTTTATTATCTTTGAAGGAGTTTGTTAAGGAGGTTGAGGAAGAGCCTGAAGTGTACTTGTTGATTGGGCGAGAGAGTCAAGAAGTGGTTGAAATTCCAGAAGAAGTGAAACCAGTATTGAAAGAATTTGAGGATGTATTTCCAGAGGAGTTACCAAAGGAGTTACCGCCACTGAGAGACATTCAACATCAAATTGATCTTGTTCCGGGAGCAACGTTGCCACACAGACCACATTACCGAATGAGTCCGAAGGAACATGAAGAATTAAGGAGGCAGGTGGAAGAGTTGCTTGAGCAGGGACGTGTGCAGGAGAGTTTGAGTCCGAGTGCTATACCAGCATTACTCGTACCGAAGAAGGATGGCTCATGGAGAATGTGTACGGATAGCAGGGCACTGAATAAGATAACTGTCAGATACAGATTTTCGATGCCGAGGCTTGATGATCTGTTAGATCAAATCAGTGGGTCTGTGATCTTTTCGAAGATTGATCTTAAAAGCGGTTATCATCAAATTCGAATTAGACCAGGAGATGAGGGGAAGACAACATTCAAGACAAGGGAAGGATTGTATGAATGGCTGGTCATGCCGTTTGGTCTATCAAATGCACCGAGCACATTCATGCGGGTGATGAACCAACTTTTCAGGTCGTACATTGGGAAATTTGTGGTGGTTTACTTTGATGATATTCTGATCTACAGTGCTAGTATAGAAGAGCATGTTCAGCATTTGAGGAAAGTGTTAATTATCCTTCGTGAAGAACAATTCTATGCTGCTACGAAGAAGTGTGTTTTTATTGCGAGGAGTGTTTTATTTCTGGGGTATGTTGTATCGAAAGAAGGAATACAGGTGGACCAAAGTAAAGTTAAAGCTATCAAAGATTGGCCGCAACCCAAGACGATAACGGAAGTTCGTAGTTTTCACGGGTTGGCTTCATTCTATCGAAGGTTCATTCCACACTTTAGTAGTGTGATGGCACTGGTTACAGATTGTATGAAGGGCAAACAGTTTGCATGGACGGAGGAAGCAGGGGTTGCTTTTGAGCGAATCAAAGAACTCTTGACGTCAGCACCAATTCTAGTATTACCAGATTTTCAGTTAGTGTTTGAACTACATACTGATGCATCCAAGGTTGGGATTGGAGGAGTGTTGAGTCAGAGGGGACGTCCGATTGCATATTTCAGTGAGAAGTTATCAGGAGCGAAGATGAGATATAGTACATATGATGTGGAATTCTATGCTGTTGTGCAAGCCATTAAACACTGGAGACATTATCTATTTCAGAAAGAGTTTGTTCTTTACACTCACCATGAGGCGTTGAAACATTTACAAGGGCAAGACAAGATTTCAGCGAGACATGCATCATGGATTGCATATCTGCAACAGTTTACGTTTGTTGTGAAACACAAATCGGGAGTGACGAATCGTGTTGCAGATGCATTGAGTAGAAGAAATCATGTGTTGACTGCAATGAAGGTCGAAGTGACAGGGTTTGATGTGCTACCAGAGTTATTTGTTGAAGATCCTTACTTTATGAAGTTTGTAGATAAAGTGAAGAAAGGAGAGACGGATGAGTTTGTGATGGTAGATGGTTTTCTGTTCAAGGGAAATCGATTATGTATACCGGATTGCAGTTTACGGTTGAAGATTGTGACGGAATTGCATGAGGAAGGTCATGTGGGTAGAGACCGTACATTACAGCTGATTACTCAATCTTATTTTTGGCCATCAATGAGGAAAGAAGTGGAAAGGTTTGTGGAGCGATGTCATATCTGTTAGGTTTCGAAAGGAACTGCAACTAATGCGGGATTATATATGCCGTTACCGGTACCAACTAAACCATGGGTTGATGTGAGTATGGACTTTGTGTTGGGGTTGCTGAGAACACAACGTGGTAATGATTCCATTTATGTGGTGGTTGACCGATTTTCGAAAATGGCACATTTTATTGCTTGTAAGAAGACGGCGGATGCTGTTCATGTTGCTCGGTTGTTTTTCAAAGAGATATATCGACTTCATGGATTGCCAGAATCTATTATGTCGGATAGGGATACTCATTTTCTGAGTCATTTTTGGCTAAGTTTGTGGAAGATGGTGTGAACGAAGTTGAACTTTAGCAGCGCTTATCATCCGCAAACGGATGGACAAACCGAGGTCGTGAACAGATCGTTAGGAAATTTGTTGAGGTGTCTTGTGCAAGATAATCTGAAGAGTTGGGGTATAAAACTATGTCAAGCAGAATTTTCTCATAATCATGCTGTAAACCGTAGTACAGGTTTCAGTCCATTTCAGATAGTATATTCAAGCTTACCGAAGGGACCGTTGGATTTAACGGTAGTGCCACAATCAAAGAAGACAGTTAAGAAAGCTGCTGATTTTGTTGATGGATTGGCGGAATGTCATAAAATCGTTCAGGAACGATTGGAGAAAGCAAACGAGAAGTATAAACGATCTGCAGACTTGAAACGAAGAAATGTTGAATTTAATGAAGGAGATATGGTATATGCTGTATTGACAAGAGATCGTTTTCCAATAGGCGCTTATAACAAATTGAAAGCCAGAAAAATTGGTCCTGTAGAAATCGTCAAACGGATTAATGAAAATGCTTATAAATTGAAGCTGCCAGAGGGTGTGTACACGTCGGACGTATTCAATGTTAAGCATCTCGTACCTTATCACGGGGATGAGCGTATTGCGGGGGAGGAAACTGCAAATTCGAGGACGAATTCCGTTCAACCAGGGGAGGATGATGCAGGCCAAGCTATAATTTTCCAAGGCTTAAGTCGTGACCGACCTAACGTGGCCATAAGTCGTGACCGACTTAGCAAAGACCTTAAGTCGCCCCAACGACCTAGTGTAACTCGGCAACGACTTGGTGAAGACTTGCGAGTTAACAAGTTCCTTAAGTCGCCTGAATGACCTAACGAAGCAGATTTAAGTCGTCTACGACTTAACTCGAGCGGGTCACGACCTAAGGAAGAAGCGGATCTAAGTCGGATACGACTTAAAGGAAGTGTTTTAGGTCGTCTGCGACCTAACGAGTATGCTGGAGAAAAGATCTCACAACCTAAGATAAGTCGCGTACGACCTACGATCTAAGTTAGGTCGCGAGAAACTTTAGGTCACCAATTGCTACAGCTCGCTGAGGATTGAAGCCGTTGATTCTTATGCCGCCTTAATCTCTGCCGTTGATCCTTTAAGTCGCATGAAGACTGGGTAACTTTTCAGTCGTCTGTATGATAAGTCGCTACATGTGTTAGGTCGTATACGACCTAAGTGTTGTAAAGTTGTGATGTATTGTATATGTTGCTTGTTAAGTTGTTATGATCTATGTTGTATTGTTTCTTTGTACATATTATTGAGTCGTTCTGTTATAGGTCGTAAGTCGTGACGTTTGTATTATAAACTGATAAGTCGTGAACGACTTATGATGAGTCGTAGGTCATAGGGTGATGAGTCGGAAACGACTTAAGACTTGTGTAATTTTCTATGGCATGTGTTGTAGCCTATAAATAGGCAAGTTGTGTCATTTTGTAAAGTTCAGTTGATTTGAAATAAAACTCTTGTTTTGTTAGCTTTGTGCTTTCACCAAATTGGTAGTTGAGTGTAATCTCCTATCTCCTCTTTCGGTTAATCGAGTGCACTCGATTCAACGACTGCAGAAGCCGATTCACGGAATCTAGTGCGCTAGATCAACGTGCGAAGAATCGCAGATCTTTGAACCCGGTATCGTGCGTGATCAACGAGTTCAGGATAGCTAGAATTCGGTATCTTCGGATCAACGAATTTGGGCATTTCAGTATTCATCAATCCACCGATTGCAACTTTCATCGATCTACATTGTTTGTATAATCCGCTGCGTCATCTTTAAAACAACAACAAAAGAATTTTTAACATTGAAATCCGCAATGCTTTTTGGAAAATGAAACTACCATAAGACCTCCCACCACACACACAATGCAATCGCAGACTTAGAGGAGATTTCTTCTTATGATAGTCAAACATGCTTACTACGCAAAATCCTTTTGATATTATTAATAGTGCATAGTGGAAAACATTTCAAAAGTATAATATAGATCTTAGCCAGCATAGGTACCATTATACTATGCCTACTATAGCTACCATTTTAAATGGCAGGTTCTACAAATAAAACCGTATAAGGCTCGTATTGTTTCTTTGGATTTTCCAACAAATGGTCAGGCTAAGGAACTTCCTATGCCACATGGGAACGCCTCTGGAGGGTCTCCTCGAGAACCACCTGGCCGTCTGCCAACACAAGGCCGGTTACCCCCTTCCCGGGTAGTAAACCTGAGATATGCCACCCCCGGTCGTTTGCAACCTTTATCCGAGGCGCCTCGATCACACAACGACAATCACACAGTAAATGAGATTGGAGCAACCACATAGGTAAATATCTGGGCTCCATACCATGATACCACCTTTTTCCATAAGGAATGGATATACCCTAGGGGAGCGACCCCTGAAACCTGCCGCATATTTCCTGTTTCGACCATTACCGGTTTGTGAGGTCCGATGAGGTCTCGTCCATAAAGCTACGCTTTTTCACAAAGCCGTGCTTTGATCACAAATGATCAACAAATGATCATCAACACACAGCAGCACTCAGCATGCCACACTACCAAATTGGGAGTATATCACTGATAACCTTCAACTACATAACCTCTGAGCTCGTACGTCTTAGAGAAAGGTGTTAAGCTAAGAGAATAAATCTCCGCCACCAAACAGAAATGTATTTGAAAGAAATCAGCTTTATATCTCAAAGTGTAGTGTCAGACATACAACCATATAAGTTTGTTCCGGGTTCGAACAGAACCGAAGGCACTTCCAAAGAAGCCCTTGCAATCCGGGTATTCACAATCCCGATTGGATTTCCCATCACTTAGGAAATCTCCATACCGTAGCTACTCAGTGCAGAGATAATCAATAGGTTATCCTATCATTCTCGCAAACACCCGGTCTGCACCATCGGTCTTCAATTACTATCCATATACGACGTATCACTTATTCGGAATGGGTTGTATGACACAAAGGTCCTCTCCCGGCTAAACCGAATAGTGAGCGTAATATTTAACAACATATGGATATTGTGATTTCAGTTAAGTCACAACTTATTACCCAAAATTTTTCTTCAAATGGTTTAAACACATTACCATTTTAATCTTTTACACAAAAAGATTCATCTCACAAAGTTCACCCAGTTTCACAAAGATCTATTCATAGATTTCCAAATCGATTTTCCATTTCAATTGGATTAACTCATTAAATCTTTAAATCAAAGATTAACTTATAGCTTTCAAAACAATTCCATTTCGTATGGTTTAAACAAATTACCATTTTAAATCTGTTAAAAATAAACAGATTCAATTCACAAAGTTCACCCAGTTTCACAAAAATCTATTCATAGATTTCCATTTCAAACTTGAAATTCTTTTGACACAATTTGAAAATTCATTCCTTATATGAAAGCTTCTAATATTTGGAAACAAATAGTTATCATTTCGGAAAATCTAATTCTTTATACGAGTTAAAGTGTTTGGGTTAAATTCAAATTCTCAAAACCATACTTTTAAAATGGTTTAAATTCATATAAACACATTTATAACATCTTTAACCGTAATTTCCAATCATGGAATTCAATTCCAAATTTTGAATTCAAATTCAAATTAAATTATTTAAATTGGAAACTTTACCAAGTTATTCAAAATAACTTTTATCTTAAAAAACTCCTTTTCAAAAGCTTTAACCTTTAACCCAAATCCATTTCCAAAATCAATTGAAATTTCAATTTCAATTTCAAAAATATTAAATTTAAATCATCTTGACTTAACTGATTTCCTCGTGAAATCCATATTTGTGTGTGTATGGTATGGTCCAGGGGTTTCACACAATAATGCAACAACATTCAATCATCACAGATCAAATACAACAATATATTTGATAAGCAGTATAAACTATAACGCTTATCTTTCATACACAGATCACAAATAGATATATATCATAGATAATAAATTACATCACATATATAACAGCTCATCACAAAGCATTTCATATTACATAGCATCACATCACATATCAGATATATCAATACAGCGTTCAATAACAATCAATCATCTTCAATTAAGATGAATAAATCGTGTGGTTTTAAATTTATCAACCACATAATTACTTTCATTAGAAATCTTTAATCAATGATTAATTATCATTAATTACAATTTGATTAAGTCTTAATCACCTTCATTAATTAATCATTCCTTAATTAATTATCTTAATTAATTAACCCTTAATTGTTAATTAATTAACCCTTAATTACTTATATAAATCATCCTTTAATTAATTCCATACAGTAATTAACTATCCTTTTAATCATTCATTAATGATCCTTTAATTTCATACGGCAATTATTCTTCTAATCACCTTCACCAATTTCATTCAATAATTATTAATTACTCCCATTAAGTAATTATCTTTTTAATCACTTCCATTTAATTATTCCATAAATCACATTAACAAATTTCCCATTAATTAATTACATTAATTATTTAGAAATTTACCTTTGATTACTTAATTAACCTTAAATTAATTACAATAAGTAATTATCTCTTAATTAATTTCATTAAATAATTATTCTTTTAATTACTTAGTTAATTAACATTTAAATCTTATTCAATTTCTTTATTATTAACTCCAGGTCAAAGGAAACCGAGCCAAAACATGGTTTTCCTGAATCATTACTCGAGTACTCAAACCCCTTCACCCCTCGATAAACCATGAGAATGACTCGAGAATGACATCGAGTCCAGACCGAAGTTTCCCGATCCCCTTCTTCCTCCATTACAAAACTAACTCCAGCTATATCAGAAAATCACGTGCACGTGCATGATCGCCTGAGCGATCGTCGGCCATCGCCGTGGTCATCCACACATCCCCGATGATCTCCACGAGCCCACAAACATCCAGATTCCCAAAACGTTGACGAATTTGCAATCGAGCTATACGACTTCCCTGGAACACAACTTCGATCGACCAAAATGCCTCGCGCTGCCATGTCACGATGCCAGAAACCTCGCGACTCCGCCGGAACCTCCGCCGTAGTCCCTTGCTTCGGTTCCCCTAGGTCCGATTGCCTGTAGTGCACCCTCGGCAACGAATTCGTCTCGATTTTATTATCGACCAAAATAAGTTGTTAAACCCTACTTCGATGCCATGCCGCCGTGTAACGACCCAGAATTTTGAACAAATTAAATTGAGAATATTTAATTAATTTTAAATATTTGAACGGTGATTTAATTTGAATCCCGAATATAACTTTGAATTTGCCGATTAAATTATAAAATTTAATCTATTGAAACTGGATAAAAATTTAAATCTTCAATTTAAAGTTGAAGAAAAATATTTCAGAAGCTTTTAAAATTTAGATTGATAATACTGAAGATAATAGAAGCTTCAGAATCGAATTTGAAATTGAATTGTCCAGTTTTGAAATTTAATTGTTTGAATCAATATTTAAAAATAGTCATTTTTCAAACAGTCTCGGAATTCGACGAAACCAGTTCCATTGGGTCCGTAACGTTGAATTATTGTCGAGTTTCAATTTTCGTATTTTTCGGAGTTATGGTGTGAACACACGGCGTGTAAACGCATTGAGAATTTATATCGGTTTGAATTTAAATTTAAATCGAATAATTTTATTGGTCAAAATCAACATGCTATTCGTTCCTAAGATTACGCCTAAAATCATGCCCAAAATCACGTCGTTTTCCATTTTATACGCCGAGCCTCCTCTCCCTCTTCAGTTCAAAAAAAATCAAAAGAAAGAAAAGAAAAGAAAAAAACAATGGCCGCGTACGTTTTACCTTTCCCCCCTACCAATTTTAAATAACTCGTCCCTCCTCTCCAGTTCAAACAAAATCCCCAAATCAAAACAAGAAGGGCCGAAGCCTCGTTCAAATCTCAAAATAAAATCGCGCGAGGCAACGACGAGAGTTAGGGTTTCGCGAGGCTGTGGCGTGCGTACGGGGTCGCGACGAGGGGCAAAGGCAAGTCGCAGTAGGGATCGCAGCTGAAGAGGGAGGTACGACTTCGATTGGGTCGGCAACTGCACGGGAAGGATGGTATCAAGGATTGCGAGTTCGTCGGTCGACGCTGGAAGAGGGGCAGTAGTAGTTTCGAAGTCGCGTCCTCGGGAAGTACGGCATCGCGCTCACGTGGTGGTGCCGCTTCGCAATGGCAGCGACGCGCCTGGGGCAATTGCATTCGGCTATGTGATGGTGGTCGAAATTTTGAAGGAAGTTCGAGCGTGGTGGTCGAGCAATCTCGTTCTGGTGTTGGTCGTTTCTGGAAGAAGGCAAATCGAGTGGAGGAGCAGCACTCGTCGATTCGCAGTAAGGTACCAACCTGGTTTAATTCGATTTAATACAAATAAATATACGAATTTACAATAAGACCCATATGCCAATTTGATTTCAGATCAAAGATGTATATGAACATTGTTTGTTCAGTAAAGAAATTTTTTATTATGATGTTTTCAGAAGAAAATATAAAATGGGTATATCAGTGGCTTTTGATTTAATATATATATATATATATATATAAGATTTTCGTATGCCGCAGTTTAAAATTTGAATAATTTTTAGAGAAAAATATAGCAGTAAGTTTATAAGGCAATTTATTTATATATGAATATTTATACAGTTTACATGTAATTTCAAAAGAAAACAATATGCATCTATATATTTTGATTTACTAAGTTATGTAAAAATAATGAACTATGGTGATTAACTCTATTTAAGAAGAGTGAGTTAAAAATGAAATTTTTAGTTAAATAAATTTATTTAAAAGAAATTTGGTTAAAAATAAAATTCGTTGGATAATTAAAACTACCAAGCGAAATTTGTTATTCAAATTTTTCGAATATTAACGAATTGTATAATTATTTATACAAGGTCGAATATAATGACGAAATCAAGTCTGGATTGAAAATTGGGATGCCAAATTAAAAGCAAAGGTGAGATTTTTCTCACTCAAAATACGTTTGGTATTACAGTTATTGATTTGACTGATATGATTGCTATTGGATGTGATATTAGATATAGTAGGATATATCTATATATATAGCAATATATACATATTGGCATATGTATATATTGGATTGATTGATTTCCCGCCTCGTATAGCGGATGAGACCCTATTGCGCCGTTAGTAAGCGGATATTTTTATAAAACCCATATACCGCGATATTCCACCTCGATGTGGAATTGGTATTGTGCTAACATCTTTGGATGCAGGGAAACAGGTTGGAGGGATCCAACTGGATTCCTCAACTGTATTTATTTATTTACAGATATTGATGTATATTCTGTTATCATATTGATATATGATGTTTGTTGTTGTGATTGACTAATTGGTGCTGTTGCATCATCGGATTCAATTTTAAAGTTTAAAAATAACGATTTTTAACTTTAAAAGAGATTTTAAAAGTAATTATTTGAAAGTATACGTTTATTTAAAATTTTGAATTGATTTATTTTAAATAAAAATAAACGTTCAAATATTAAAGTTATAAAAGTTAAGATTTGTGAATTATAACCAAAAGGTAATTTCTTTTGAAATAAATAGTTAAGAAATTTATAAAATGGTTTTAATTGGAATTTTTGAATTATTAAAAACGATGTATGTAAAAGATGTACAAAATTGATATTTATAACTTTAAAGTTTGGTATTATAAAACGAGTTTTTATAAGTGTAAAATGAATTTTTAAGAATTTATAAATAAATGAAATTTATAAATTGTGAACTTATAAATGGAAATGATTTTGTAAAATAAAGAAATTATAAGTATTTAACTTATAATTATGGATTGTTGGTATAAGATTTGAGTTATGAATCGAATTGTTAATAAAGGAGATTTATTAAATTGAAGTTGTTAGAAAATAGAAATAGAATTTATAAACGTTGTTTTATAAATTTGAAATCAATTGGATTTGATAAATTAAATATAGAAGGTGGTTAAGGGAGATATATTCGCGATTTTGGATAGCGAAGTATTATTGAAATAAAACGTGTAGAAAATAGTGAAATGTAATTAGTGGAGTATATTCACGATTTTGGACAGTGAATATATTGTTAAGTAAAATGGATATGGTTTTAGGAAAGTGATATTTGGAATGAAGTTAATTGTTTTAAAGATGTTTTCAATATAATATCGAATACATAGATTTCAAAATTTTTATTGTTGAAATAGACGTTTTCGAAAAATAAGGAAATGGTGGACTATAACACTGTTGTTATAGTAAATGATTTCCGAAAGGAAATGTTTTTGTCTAGTATTGGGATTTATATATCTATCTAAATCCGAATCCCTATACTAGTGATTTTGAGTCGTCGTAACGATGTTTTACGTAACATTCGTTTTGACTCAGATAAATGTGTTATAGAAATAGATTTCCTTAAAGAATGAATATATACTTAATTTTGATTTAAGTATATTGAATATTTTCAAAGGTTGAAAATAAATAGATTTGTGAATTTCTTATTATTAAATAAGTATGGAAATGTTTCCAAAACGAAATGAAACGTTTTTGAGAATTTATCTTTGTAGAGATAAATTGAAAATGAATTTTGAAATCGATTAAAAATCGTATATCAGTAGATATTTTGAAAGATATAAATTCATATGGAATTTATAAAAGAAAAGGGAAGTTGTTTAAAAATAAATATTGATTTATTTTTTGAAGTGTGGAAATTATATATCTAGTAAGATATTTTTGAAGATAAAATAATTTGGAAAATTATTTGGAATCTGATGATGTTGCGCATCTTTATTGATAGTTAAATAACCGACTATCAATAATTACCTTGAATATGGTATTTGTTGTGAATTGGATGAATTTGAATGCCACACTTATTTTTTGAATAAACGCTCACTATTCGGGTTAGCCGGGAAAGGACCATGGGGTCGTATAACCCATTCCGAATATGTGATACATCGTTATAAATTGCATTCGAAGACCGGTGTTGAAGACCGGATATTTTTGAAAACGGAAGGATTACCGTCGAGTTACTCTACATCGGCCGATCTCCGATTTAGAGGTTTTATCACCCTTAGTGACGGGAAGTCCGGACGTGATTAGAAATTTATCCGGATATACAAGGGCTTCGTGAGAAGTGCCTTCGATTTTGTTCGATTCCGGAACAGACTTGTATGGATTGTGTGTCTGACGTTACAATTTGAGATATAAAGCTGATTTCTTTCAAATACATATCTGTTGGTGGCGGAGAATTTATTCTCTTAGCTTAACACCCTTCTCTGAGACGTACGAGCTCAGAGGTTATGTAGTTGAAATTTATCAGCGATATACTCCCAATTTGGTAACGTGGCATACTAAGTGTTGCTGTGAAATGATCAGTGTTTGATCATTTGTGATATGATCATTTGTTTGATCTTATATCTTTGTGATCATAGGTTGATCATTTGTTTGACCCGAAGCAGGGCTTTGTAGAAAGCGTAGCTTTGTGGACGAGACTTCGTCGAGCCTCACACCCCGGAAATGGTCAAAACAGGAAGGATGCAGCAAGGTTCTAGGGAGTAGCGCCCCTTAGTGTATGTTATTCCTTCTGGATAGAGGTGGTATCATGGTATGGAGCCCAGATACTTAACCTATGTGGTTGCTGCATTTTTACTATGTGGTTTGTTGGAAATCGGGGATCCTCGGGAAGATCGGTTACGATCGGGGGATGACATACGCGTGTCAGTAGTTACCTACTTTTGCAGAGGTAACCCGGCCTTGTGTTGGCAGAGATCTAACCGTAATGTTAGGTTATTTCTCGGGTCGTCTATTCCAGGGACGTACCCATCGTGGAAGAGGAAGTTCCTTAGCCTGACCATTTGTTGGAAATCCAAACTCCAATACGCACCTTGTACGGTATTAGTTGTAGAACCTGCCATTTACGTACGGTGGTCACCACTGTTTAGATGGTAGCTATAGTAGGCATACGATACTGGTCGTATGTTGGCTAAGATTAATATTATACTTTCGAAATGATTTCTACACTATGCACTAATAATAATATCAAAAATGATTTGATTTTGCGTAGTAAGCATTTTTGACTATCATAAGAAGAAATCTCCTCCAATTCTGCGTTTGCATTGTGTGTGTGGTGGGAGGTCTTATGGTAGTTTCATTTTCCAAAAGCATTGCGAATTTGTTTATTTTTCTTTGTGAAAGAATAACTGTTTTACGATCTCACACCAGTCACCATGACTGACTCGGAGTTTATTGTTCCCTTTCTAAACTCTGGGTGCCCACAAATTTTCCACACGGGCAGCCTAGAGTTATGTTATCAGGATAGTCTGGATATTCTGGAGCTTTGGAAGCAAGCTGGATGGCGAGACGTAGTATTTGTATCTGATATATTTATTCCGCTGTGTATTCTATATGAGGACAAGTTTATATAACTGTCCATTGTTGTATATTGACTCTGATGATTGATGTATGTATAAAATGATATAGTTCTTTGTTTAAAGATTATTCATTTATCTATTATATATTGTTCCGCTGCGATATGTGAGATTCTAATATTGTTTCTGTTCTGATGTTGTTCTGTTGTTCTTCTTTCTTTTTTCTTCTTTCTTCTTCTGTTTTCTTCTTCTTCTCTTTTTCTTCTATCTTTTCTTCTACCTCTTCTTTCTAAAACCATCACTATTGGAGTTTCCGGCACTCGATTTCTCGGCAGTCGATAAAGTGAGTATCGATGTCGAATTTTCGAAAGTCGAAAATTTCAGTTCGTGACATGCCGCCACGATCACTTATAGTTACTCCAGCTATTTTTCCGATGATCTACGGTACACAACCTTCCTCTGGCCACAATACCGATCCCCCGGACCCACCAGATCACCGGAATTCGAGCAATCTTCCATTTCCGTTCAACTCGAGATACCACATCATTTACTTACTTAGAAATAGTGAAACCTTCATCTAAAATCATAATTTGCATTTTCGAATCAGATTATATAATTTAGTCAAGAAATTATGAACTTTGGTTTTTTAGATTTAAAAAGATTTTACTGTAAAATCTTATTTTCAAAATATTAACCAAATAATTCCACTTTAAACTATTTTTAAAAATTAATTTACACTGTTATAATCATCTTCTTTTTATGATCATAGTCTAACATTTATTCTTTGGGAAGATATGAATTTTTGAAGGTTGTTCTTGAGCCTGTTATTTAACAGAGGAAGATATATTTCATATTTCATAGGCATGCACAGGCACATACACATTTCTATAAGACATGCATGCAGTTTTAGCATCTATACAATTTTTTCAACAAACTTCACGTATCAATCACAAATATCAGGATGTATAAACAGATTTAAGCATTTGAAAGATAGTTTACTCACCTGAAACTGTTAAACAGAGAGCAAAAATTGAAATGCTTGGATTTGAAACTGGAAGCTTTAAAACTGGAAACTTGAAGGGTATTGAAGCTGAAAGCCTTGAATGCTTTGATTCCTTTAAACTGAATTGTCTAGTTGATTCAGATTGAAGCTAGTTGATCTTTGTTATAGGCTGAAGCTTGTTTGATTGCTTGATTCTCTGGTTTGCTTTGATTTGTATTATTGTTTAGATTGAAGTTTATTTAAGTTTTTAAGATGATGTTTACTTCATATTTTCTCAGTTTTAGATGGTCGAACTGAGATGAAGATTAATACATATAAAAAGAAATGTGTACAGGCTATATTATTATTTGTTTGTTTAATAGGATCGGAGATTATTTTTCTTTTGTACTAAAATATTTTTCGTTTAAAGTTTGGCCAGAGATTTTTCTAAGTAAATGGTGGCTGAGATGATTTGTTGTAGTGTACTAAGGTTTCATGCATTTATTATCTTGTACAAACATACTTATCCTTATTTGATTTTTGTACATAGATTTTTTTACATTCTTTCATTTCGGCTGTACAATATATGAGATAGTTTGATGTGGCTTCCTTTGCAAGCTTTTATACTTCATATATATTTTGTTTTCAAGCCTATATACTTATAATTGAACATACTTTTATCTTTTCTTTTGTCTTTGCTTTGGCCTTATCACTTTAGAAAATAAAAATAAACTTCCATTTAACATGTTATTTGAATTTTAACTATGTGTATTTATTTTATTCATTTTGTTTCATTATTTTGTAGTATACTTTGTTTGTATTTTTATTACGTTATAATTTAGCTAATTTGTTTACTTAATATTTTATAATTTATTAACATGTTGTTGAATTTATTTATGTATTTAATTTATTTTATTTTTAGAATTTATCTTATATATATATCAATTTCTACCTTATATATTTATTAAACTTATGTAAATTTCATAGTTTCTAGTGTTGAGATATATATATTATTTGTATTATTTTATAAGTACATTTTGTTTTTGTTTTATAGATTTTGTTTGTATTTTATTTTTACTCCATATATTTATTCCTATTTTAACTTAAAATTTAAATTCAATATATATAAATTCAAACTCAATATATATACATATATATTCAAATTATTATTAAACCATTTACTGGAAATTTAAATCCAAATCACATATATACAATATTTAAATTCATATGATTTAATATATATATTCTATTTGAATTGGGGAAACTCGCTTCAATTACAATTAATTTTACAAATTTAATTCAAAAATTCAATTAATTATCAATTTAAATTTATATAAAATCCGGGGCCGTTACAACCTTCCCCCCTAAAAGAATTTCGTCCTCGAAATTTGCCAGTGAGACACAAAGATAGATGAAGAATATTTCATCAAATTAAACTGAGCATCTATTCTGCATTTGGCTTACCAAATCAGAATATCAATAATAGATACGAGAACGAATCTTTTAATTTTTTTACAAGATACTCGGGTTATCCAGATCTATGAAATGTGCAGTGGCATTAGTTAGTTCGAAGGAATAACTAACCATTCGTAGATTATATTGGGACCCAAAGAATAGATAGATATATGGAAACAATTTCCAAAACTTTCAGTTTAGAAACCAAAGTATACCTATCAACCATAGCAAACAAAGCAACCAATTCATCTAAACAAACAATTCCGACCTATTTGGAGTTTATGTCCCATGCAAATATATCAAGTCTTCTTCCTGGATCTACCAGGAACCCTCGAAGAATTGAGAAAAAGATGCTGAACAAAAGAGATTGATAGAGAAAAGATTTCTTCCTTGTTGTTACAGGGTATTGACCATTTATATTCGTATTCCCCTGTCCCTTATCTCATCCTCTTCTTGCACTCATACTCACTATCAGTGGATAGTAAGAGAATTTACTGAGGCATACAGACGGATATCTTAGAGATTACTCATTCTAGGGTATACTTCAACCTATCTCTAATGAGTTACTTAATGTGTTATACTCCATAGCTAAAGTTCAACCTTAGCTATGATACCAAAATGTCATGATCCAAATTTCATCGTTTGAAAATCGACACCCATACTTCACTTGTACTCGAGTACCGCAGATTCAATCGTTGAAATTCGAGTCATGCCGGAGCTTATAACATAGTAAGTATAACAACACAGCGGAAGAAAGAAATGAATGATATCATATACAACTCCAATGCATACAATATCCAAAATGATATACAACAATGATATCAATATGATACAACAATATCAGAGATAAATAATGATACAGCGGAAAACATAAGTGGTAACTCCAAATGATCTGCAAAAGAGCATAAATCCAACAACTCCAACATCAAGCTCGAACCCCATCACGTCTCACTAAGATAAGCAAGTGCAGTCCTGAACTCCAAAAACTGAACTAGCACCCGATAATCTACTAAACCTGACTATCTGAAAAACCCAACTCTAGACTGCCCGTGTGGAAAATTGTGGGCACCCAGAGTTTAGGAAGGGAACAATAAACTCCGAGTCAGTTATGGGACTGGCGTGAGCAACAAAAATAGTTTATCTTTAAAACAACAACAAAAGAATTTTAAACATTAAAATCCGCAATGCTTTGTGGAAAATGAAACTACCATAAGACCACCCACCACACACACAATGCAATCGCAGACTTGGAGGAGATTTCTTCTTATGATAGTCAAACATGCTTACTACGCAAAATCATTTTGATATTAATAATAGTGCATAGTGGAAAACATTTCGAAAGTATAATATAAATCTTAGCCAGCATAGGTACCATTATACTATGCCTACTATAGCTACCATTTTAAATGGCAGGTTATACAACTAAAACCGTACAATGCTCGTATTGTTTCTTTGGATTTTCTAACAAATGGTCAGGCTAAGGAACTTCCTATGCCACATGGGAACGCCTTTGGAGGGACACCCCAAGAACCACCTGGCTCTCTGCCAACACAAGGCCGGTTAGCCCCTTCCCGGGTAGTAAACCTAAGATATGCCACCCCTGGTCGTTTGCGACCTTTATCCGAGGCGCCTTGATCACACAGCAACAATCACACAGTAAATGAGATTGGAGCAACCACACAGGTAAATATCTGGGCTCCATACCAAAATACCACCTTTTTCCAGAAGGAATGGACATACCCTAGGGGATCTACCCCTGAAAGCTTGCCGCATCTTTCCTGTTTCGACCATTATCGGTTTGTGAGGTCCGATGAGGTCTCGTCCACAAAGCTACGTTTTTTCACAAAGCCATGCTTTGATCACAAATGATCAACGAATGGTCATCAACACACAGAAACACTCAGCATGCCACACTACCAAATTGGGAGTATATCACTGATAACCTTCAACTACATAACCTCTGAGCTCGTATGTCTCATAGAAGGGTGTTAAGCTAAGAGAATAAAACTCCGCCACCAAACAGAAATGTATTTGAAAGAAATCAGCTTTATATCTCAAAGTGTAGTGTCAGACATACAACCATAAAAGTCCGTTCCGGGTTCGAACAGAACCGAAGGCACTTCCAAAGAAGCCCTTGCAATCCGGGTATTCACAATCCCGATCGAATTTCCCATCACTTAGGAAATCTCTATACCGTAGCTACTCAGTGCAGAGATAATCGATAGGTTATCCTATCGTTCTCGCAAACACCCGGTCTTCACCACCGGTCTTCAATTGCTATCCATATACGACGTATCACTTATTCGGAATGGGTTGTATGACACAAAGGTCCTCTCCCGGCTAAACCGAATAGTGAGCGTAATATTTAAAAACATATGGATATTGGGATATCAGTTAAGTCACAACTTATTACCCAAAAATTTTCTTCAAATGGTTTAAACACATTACCATTTTAATCTTTTACATAAAAAGATTCATCTCACAAAGTTCAACCAGTTTCACATAGATCTATTCATAGATTTCCAAATCGATTTTCCATTTCAATTGGATTAACTCATTAAATCTTTAAATCAAAGATTTAACTTATAGCTTTCAAAACAATTCCATTTCGAATGGTTTAAACAAATTACCATTTTAAATCTGTTAAAAATAAACAGATTCAATTCACAAAGTTCACCCAGTTTCACAAAGATCTATTCATAGAATTCCATTTCAAACTTGAAATTCTTTTGACACAATTTGCAAAATTCATTCCTTATATGAAAGCTTCTATTATTTGGAAACAAATAGTTTTCATTTCGGAAAATCTGATTCTTTATACCAGTTAAAGTTTTTGGGTTAAATTCAAATTCTCAAAACCATACTTTTAAAATGGTTTAAATTCATATAAACACATTTATAACATCTTTAACCGTAATTTCCAATCATGGAATTTAATTCCAAATTTTGAATTCAAATTCAAATTAAATTATTTAAATTGGAAACTTTACCAAGTTATTCAAAATAACTTTTATCTTAAAAAACTCTTTTTCAAAAGCTTTAACCTTTAACCCAAATCCATTTCCAAAATCAATTGAAATTTCAATTTCAATTTCAAAAATATTAAATTTAAATCATCTATGACTTAACCGGTTTCCTCGTGAAATCCATATTTGTGTGTGTATGGTGTGGTCCAGGGGTTTCACACAATAGTGCAACAACATTCAATCATCACATATCAAATAAAACAATATATTTGATAAGCGGTATAAACTATAACGCTTATCTTTCATACACAGATCACAGATAGATATATATCACAGATAATAAATTACATCACAGATATAACAGCTCGGCACAAAGCATTTCATATTACATAGCATCACATCACATATCAGATATATCAATACAGCGTTCAATAACAATCAATCATCTTCAATTAAGATGAATAAATCGTGTGGTTTTAAATTTATCAACCACATAATTACTTTGATTAGAAACCTTTAATCAATGATTAATTATCATTAATTACAATTTGATTAAGTCTTAATCACCTTCATTAATTAATCATTCCTTAATTAATTATCTTAATTAATTAACCCTTAATTATTAATTAATTAACTCTTAATTACTTATATAAACCATCCTTTAATTAATTCCATACAGTAATTAACTATCCTTTTAATCATTCATTAATGATCCTTTAATTTCATACAACAATTATTCTTCTAATCACTTTCACCAGTTTCATTCAATAATTATTAATTACTCTCATTAAGTAATTATATTTTTAATCACTTCCATTTAATTATTCCATAAATCACATTAACAAATTTCCCATTAATTAATTACATTAATTATTTAGAAATTTACCTTTGATTACTTAATTAACCTTAAATTAATTACAATAAGTAATTATCTCTTAATTAATTTCATTAAATAATTATTCTTTTAATTACTTAGTTAATTAACATTTAAATCTTATTCAATTTCTTTATTATTAACTCCAGGTTAAAGGAACCCGAGCCAAAACATGGTTTTCCCGAATCCTTACTCGAGTACTCAAACCCCTTCACCCCTCGATAAACCACGAGAATGACTCGAGAACGACATCGAATCCAGACCGAAGTTTCCAGATCCCCTTCTTCCTCCATTACAAAAATAACTCCAGGTATATCAGAAAATCACGTGCACGATCGCCTGAGCGATCGCCGGCCATCGTCGTGGTCATCCACACATCCCCGATGATCTCCACGAGCCCACGAACATCCAGATACCCAAAACGTTGACGAATTTGCAATCGAGCTATACGACTTCCCTGGAACACAACTACGATCGACCAAAATGCCTCGAGCCGCCACGTCACGACGCCAGAAACCTCGCGACTCCGCCTGAACCTCTGCCGTAGTCCCCTGCTTCGGTTCCCCTAGGTCCGATTGCCTCCAGTGCACCCTCGGCAACGAATCCGTCTCGATTTTATTATCGACCAAAATAAGTTGTTAAACCCTACTTCGATGCCATGCCGCCGCCACGGTCACTTATAATTACTCCAGCTATTTTTTCGATGATCTACGGTCCACAACCTTCCTTTGGCCACAATACCGATCCCCCAGACCCACGAGATTGCCGAAATTCGAGCAATCTTCCATTTTCGTTCAACTCGAGATACCACATCATTTACTTACTTAAAAATAGTGAAACCTTCATCTAAAATCATCATTTCATTTTCGAATCAGATTATATAATTATGTCAAGAAATTATGAACTTTGGTTTTTCAGATTTAAAAAGATTTTACTGTAAAATCTTATTTTCAAAATATTAACCAAATAATTCCACTTTAAACTATTTTTAAAAATGAATTTACACTGTTATAATCATCTTCTTTTTTATGATCATAGTCTAACATTTATTCTTTGGGAAGATATGAATTTTTGAAGGTTGTTCTTGAGCCTGTTATTTAACAAAGGAAGATATATTTCATATTTCATAGGCATGCACAGGCACATACACATTTCTATAAGACATGCGGGCATTTTTAGCATCTATACAATTTTTTCAACAAACTTCACGTATCAATCACAAATATCAGGATTTATAAACAGATTTAAGCATTTGAAAGATAGTTTACTCACCTGAAACTGTTGAATAGAGAGCAAAAATTGAAATGCTTGGATTTGAAACTGGAAAGCTTTAAAACTGGAAACTTGAAGGGTATTGAAGCTGAAAGCCTTGAATGCTTTGATTCCTTTAAACTGAATTGTCTAGTTGGTTCAGATTGAAGCTGGTTGATCTTTGTTACAGGCTGAAGCTTGTTTGACTGCTTGATTCTCTGGTTTGCTTTGATTTGTATTATTGTTTAGATTGAAGTTTATTTAAGTTTTTAAGATGGTGTTTACTTCATATTTTCTCAGTTTTAGATGGTCGAACTGAGATGAAGATTAATACATATAAAAAGAAATGTGTACAGGCTATATTATTATTTGTTTATACAATAGGATCAGAGATTTTTTTCTTTTGTACTGAAATATTTTTCGTTTAAAGTTTGGCCGGAGATTTTTCTAAGTAAATGGTGGCTGAGATGATTTGCTGTAGTGTACTAAGGTTTCATGCATTTATTATCTTGTACAAACATACTTATCCTTATTTGATTTTTGTACATAGAACTTTGTACATTCCTTCATTTTGGCTGTACAATATATGAGATAGTTTGATGTGGCTTCCTTTGCAAGCTTTTATACTTCATATATATTTTGTTTTCAAGCCTATATACTTATAATTAAACATACTTTTATCTTTTCTTTTGTCTTTGCTTTGGCCTTATCACTTTAGGAAATAAAAATGAATTTTTATTTAACATGTTATTTGAATTTTAACTGTGTATTTATTTTATTCATTTTTTTTATTATTTTGTAGTATACTTTGTTTGTATTTTTATTATGTTATAATTTAGCTAATTTGTTTACTTAATATTTTATAATTTATTAACATGTTGTTGAATTTATTTATGTATTTAATTATTTTATTTTTAGAATTTATCTTATATATATATATATCAATTTCTACCTTATATATTTATTAAACTTATGTAAATTTCATAGTTTCCACTGTTGAGATATATATATTATTTGTATTATTTTATAAGTACATTTTGTTTGTGTTTTATATATTTTGTTTGTATTTTATTTTTACTCCATATATTTATTCCTATTTTAACTTAAAATTTAAATTCAATATATATAAATTCAAACTCAATATATATACATATATATTCAAATTATTATTAAACCATTTACTAGAAATTTAAATCCAAATCACATATATACAATATTTAAATTCATATGATTTAATATATATATTCTATTTGAATTAGGGAAACTTGCTTCAATTTACAATTAATTTTACAAATTTAATTCAAAAATTCAATTAATTATCAATTTAAATTTATACAAAATCCGGGGTCGTTACAACGGCCCTTAGCCGTTGCGAAATTAAATTTAGCAACGGCTCAAAGTCGTTGCAAAACTTAATTTTACAATGGCTAAGAGCCATTGTGTAACGACCCAGAATTTTTGATAATTAAAATTCGAATATTTAATTGATTTTAAATATTAATAAATGGAATTTAGAAGTCGAATGATTTATTTTTCGAATACTGGATTTAATTTGATAATAAAATCGATAATTTAATGATTGAAATTCCAGAGATAATTGAAAATCGAGTTTAAAGTGATTGAAAATGATTTGTAAATTTTATTTAATCATACTGGAGTTATAGAAAGGTTATAGAACTTTTAAAACTGAATTTAAAGTTAATCTGTGAAAATCGAATATTTTAATATTTAATTATCGACTGAAAAATAGCCAATTTTTGAACAGTCTCAAAATTGAACGAGACCAGTTCCATTGGATCCGTAATAGTTAGTTATTATCGGATTTAAATTTTCGTATCAATCAGAGTTATCATTTGACCGGGGCAACTCGAAACGCATCGATATCGTTTTAATTTTAAATCGTCGAGTTAAAATAGTCATTTTTCAAACGGTCTCGGATTTCGACGAAACCAGTTTCATCGGATCCGTAATGTGATATTATTGTAAGATTTCAAATTTCGTAATTTTTGGAGTTACCGTTTGCCCGGTACAAATTAAAACGCCTCGAAATCGATTTAAATCGGTTTAATTTAAATTTATCGTTTATTGTCATATCTCTCACAGATGATCGAATTAGCTTCCGAAACCTATTCCATTGCGTTCGGAACGTGGGGTAAACCTTACGAACGTCAGCCGGCACGCTCGAATCGGAGTTCGAAAAAAATTCGATGAATAGTAAATCGTTAAGTTTTCTATAAAAGCCCCCCTTCTCTCATTTTTGCAAGAATAAACAGCCCTAGGGTTTCTAAATGTCTCAGCCGCCACTTGTTATTTCGAAGGCCAGGAATTCGCAACCTTTTCCCTTCGATTTCTTCAAATCCGTTCATCAATTCAAGAAACGTTCAACATGAAAGTTGAAGAGCGCGTTGTGATCTACAGATCCAACGGCTATGATCGAGTAATTCATGCTGGATCGACGGCAATTGGCTCGAGAAGGCCAGCTGTTCAACCTCGTTTTGCATGCTAGGGGGGTGGCCGAGTGCCACGTGGTCGTAGCCGTGGGTAGGGGAGGCGAAGAGCTTTCCTGTGGTGGTAGTTTGATGGGGTGAAGATCGTCATGGGGGTCGCGTGCGTTAGGGTTTAGGGCGGCGTGGTGGGTTGCGTTCGAACCTGGAGCATGTCGTGAGTGGGAAGAAGAATACGCGTGCGGCCCAGATCTGTTGTCTCGAGATCGAATGGCCAGATTTGTTTTAGGTTTAAAAATAATAAGAAATTTGTTAATTTATTTTATTTAAATCGTGTAAAACTTTGAAATATCATATCTTTGTTGTACGAGGTCAAAATTCGACGAAACCAGTTGCATTGCGTTCGTATCGTTGAATACTACGCTATGGAGCAGGATTGGAATTTATTGGAGCTAGTTGGAATTTCGGGTAAAATTAAACGCGTGTTTAATTTTATTCGAAATAAACGCTGGAACGGAATTAAAATCTCGGTGAGATCTTCTCACTCAAATTGAATGTGGAATTATTTACAGTTATTGATTGATGATTGACTGTTTGGATGTGATATTAGATATTATAGGATATATATCTATATATAGCGATATATACATATTGGCATATGTATATATTGGATTGATGATTTCCCGCCTCGTATAGCGGATGAGACCCTATTGCGCCGTTAGTAAGCGGATTTATAAAAACCTATATACCGCGATAATTCCGTACTGGAGCGGAATTGGTATTGTGCTGACGTTTTTGGATGCAAGGAAACAGGTTGGAGGGATCCAACTGGATTCCTCACCAGTATTTATTTATTTACAGATATTGATGAATATTCTGTTATCATATTGATATATGATATTGACTGTTGTGATGGACTGATTGATGTTGTTGCATCATCGGATTCAGTTTTGAAATGTAAAAATAACGACTTTTATTTTAAAAAGGATTTTTAAGTGATTTTTGAAAAGTAGACGTTTATCGAATTTTTGAATTGATTTATTTCAGAAAAAAAAACATCTAGAATTTTGAAGTTATAAAAGTTAAGATTTTTGTGAATTATGACCGTAAGGTGATTTTTGAAATAAAAGTCGATTTATTTATAAAATGGTTTAAGCTGGGATTTTTGAATAACTATAAACGATTTGTATAGAAAGATTTATAAAATGGATATTTTATTAATAAAAATATTGGACTTATAAAACGAATTTTTATAAGTGTTGAAAAGAAGTATAAAAGGATTTCATAAGTGAATGAAATTAATAGATTTATAACGTGAAGTTATAAAGTGAATAGATGTTGTAGAATAAACGATTTATAAGTAATTTACTTATAAATTAGATTTTTGCACTTAATTGGGATATAAATAGAAATTGCTAAATGAAATGATTTCATAAGTTGAATTTGTTATGAAGTATAAATGTGATTTATAAACGTTGTTTATAAATCTGGAATCACTTATTTTGATAAGTGATTTTAGAAGTTAATAAGAGGAGAATTTTATAAATCGAAGTTGTTAGAAAATATAAAGGTGAATTTATAAACGTTGTTTTATGAATTCGAAATAAATCAAAATTTGATGAATGTAATATAGAAGTTATTAAGGGAATTTTACCCACGATTTTGGATAGTGGATAATTCTTGGAATAAAACGTGTAGAAAAGATTAAAACGTAATTATTGAAGTATATTCACGATTTTGGATAGTGAATATATCGTTAAGTAAAATGGATAGTTTTGGAAAAGGGATATAAAAAAAAAATGAAGTTAAACATTTTAGAGATGTTTTTAAAATGTATTATAAATCGAAAGCAGAGATTTCCGCAGTTCTTGTTGAAATAGACGTTTTCGAGAAATTTAAGGAAATGGTGGACTATAACACTGTTGTTATAGTAAATGATTTCCGAAAGGAAATGTTTTGATGTGGTATTGGGATTCATATATCTATCTAAATTCCGAATCCCTATACTAGTGATTTTGAGACGTCGTAACGATGTTTTACGTAACATTCGTTTTGACTCAAATAAAAATGTGTTTAAAGAATGATTTCCTTAAAGAATGAAATGTATACTTAATATTGATTTAAGTATATTGAATATTTTCAAATGTTGAAAATAAATGATTTGTGAAATACTTATTTTTAAATAAGTATGGAATTGCTTTTCCAATATGAAACGAAGGGTTTGAAACTTTATCTTTTAAAGATAATTTGGAAGGTGGATATTTGAAATTTGTTTTCAAACGGTTAAGTGTGGAAATTTTATATCTAGTAAAGATATTTTGGAAGATAAAATAATTTGGAAAATTATTTGGAATCTGATGATGTTGCGCATCTTTATTGATAGTTAAATAACCGACTATCAATAATTACCTTTAGATAGGTATTTGTTGTGATTGGATGAATTTGAATGCCACACTTATTTTTAAAATAAACGCTCACTATTCGGGTTAGCCGGGAAAGGACCATGGGGTCGTATAACCCATTCCGAATATGTGATACGTCGTTATGAATTGCATTTGAAGACCGGTGTTGAAGACCGGATATTTTTGAAAACGGAAGGATTACCGTCGAGTTACTCTACATCGACTGATCTTCGATTTAGAGGTTTTATCACCCTTAGTGACGGAAAGTCCTGACGTGATTGAAATTATCCGGAAATGCAAGGGCTTCGTGAGAAGTGCCTTCGGTTCTGTTCGATCCCGGAACAGACTTGTATGGATAGTGTGTCTGACGTTACAATTTGAGATATAAAGCTGATTTCTTTCAAATACATTTCTGTTGGTGGCGGAGAATTTATTCTCTTAGCTTAACACCCTTCTCTGAGACGCACGAGCTCAGAGGTTATGTAGTTGAAATTCATCAGCGATATATCCCAATTTGGTAACGTGGCATACTGAGTGTTGCTGTGAAATGGTCAGTGTTTGATCATTTGTGATATGATCATTTGTTTGATCTTATATCTTTGTGATCATAGGTTGATCATTTTGTTTGACCCGAAGTAGGGCTTTTTGAGAAAGCGTAGCTTTGTGGACGAGACTTCGTCGAGCCTCACACCCCGGAAATGGTCGAAACAGGAAGAATGCAGCAAGGTTCTAGGGAGTAGCGCCCCTTAGTGTATGTCATTCCTTCTGGATAAAGGTGGTATCATGGTATGGAGCCCAGATACTTAACCTCTGTGGTTACTGCATTATTATTATCTATGTGGTTTGTTGGAAATCGGGGATCCTCGGGAAGATCGGTGACGATCGGGGGATGGCATACGCGTGTCAGTAGTTACCTATTTTTGCAGAGGTAACCCGGCCTTGTGTTGGCAGAGATCTAACCGTAACGTTAGGTTCTCGGGTCGTCTATTCCAGGGACGTACCCATCGTGGATAGGAAGTTCCTTAGCCTGACCATTTGTTGGAAATCCAAAGAAACAATACGATCTTGTACGGTTTTAGTTGTAGAACCTATCATTCACTTATGGTGGTCACCACTGTTTGGATGGTAGCTATAGTAGGCATAAGTGCGGAATGCCTATGCTGGCTAAGATTAATATTATACTTTCGAAATGTTTTCTACACTATGCACAAATAAAAATATCAAAATGATTTGATTTTGCGTAGTAAGCATCTTTGACTATCATAAGAAGAAATCTCCTCCAATTCTGCGTTTGCATTGTGTGTGTGGTGGGAGGTCTTATGGTAGTTTCATTTTCCAAAAGCATTTCGAATTGACTTTAAAATTATCCTGTTGTTTATTTTTAAAGTATAACTGTTTTACGATCTCACACCAGTCACCATGACTGACTTGGAGTTTATTGTTCCCTTCTAAACTCTGGGTGCCCACCAATTTCCACACGGGCAGCCTAGAGTTATGTTATCAGGATATTCTGGATATTCTGGAGCTTTGGAGATAAGCTGGAGGACGAGACGTAGTATTTGTATCTGATAGTATTTATTCCGCTGTGTATTCTGTATGAGGACAAGTTTATATAACTGTCCATTGTTGTTATTGACTCTGATGATATGATGTGATGTAATGTAATAACAAATATAATTCTTTTGTTTTTAAATGATATTCATTTATCTATTATATATTGTTCCGCTGCGATATGTGAGATTCTGATATTGTCTCTGTTCTGTGTTTCTATTGATGTCGTTCTGATGTGTTTTCTGTTGTTCTTCTTCTTTCTTTCTTTTCTTTTTCTTCTATCTTCTTCTTCTACTTTTTCTTTTTCTTAAAACCATAACTTTTCGGGTTTCCGGCATTCGATGGCTCAGCAGTCGATAAAGTGAGTATCGATGTTGAATTTTCGAAAGTCGAAAATTTTCGGGATGTTACAAGTGGTATCAGAGCATATGGTTAAGCGACAACCCTGCTCTGTTGGGTGTTACTCATTAGAGATAGAGTCAGTAGTACTCTAGAATGAGTTTGAGTGTAATAATAGATACGAGTGCGTATTTGTTAGTGAATATAAAATTTGTTTTATATTGTGATGATTGGTTTGTTGAGTGGTATATGGATTCTGGTCGGTATTGTCCGTACAACTCTATCGATAGGGATCTCTAAACACTTGAATAGAACAATTCGGCACAGTATTGTTTTAAATAGGGTAAATGAGATAATTTTGCCCAAAACTATTTGTGTATAGAAAAGAAATGTTTTTCTATAAAATACTATAGTATATGGTTGCATGGATGTTAGAAGTGATAATATTAATCTATTATCATTGAAATTAAATAAGAAATTGAAATCGTAACTCCAAAGTTAAGAAATAAATTCATATACAAATGAAATTTGAGAATGTAAATTATAAATGTGAATTGTAATTTAAAATGAGATTCCAGAGAAGTTTTTGGAAATGTTTTTGAAAAGAATTTGAAAATTTTGGAGATTTGGAAAGTTTAAATCATTTTTGATTTGAAAATGGATTTCGAAGGTTTTGAAAAGTATTTTGGAGAGATAAAAAGCTCTAAACTCTTTTCGGTCGCTGGAAAATAACTTCGATGATGACCGCGGCATCACCGGTGTTCATTTTCGGGTTTCCAAAAGAGGAATTGCTGCCAATTGTTTTAAAAGGAAGTTGTTTTGAAAATTTGGATTTTGTTTTAGAAAATTCAAAGGATAATTTGAACTGTTTTCAAAATGGCTTTGAAATGTTGGTAAACTCTGGAATACTATGTAGAAATATTTATGAAATATTATTAAGTTGATAACTTATACAAATTGAATGTTGATAGAATAAATTCAACTTAAAGGATGAAGTTAAATTAAAGAAAGTATAAGTGAATCAATTAAATCTAAGTTGAGATTGTGGAATATGAAATCTGGATTTAATATGAATTTTGAATAAGTGAAGAAATTTGACCTTGGTAAAAGTTAAATAGGATTGAAATTTGAATTTTGGATTTATAAGTGGAAATGCAAGTTAAGTTAAACAAACGATGTTTAGTGGGATATAACTTAAGTGTTGATTGAAATTGATTTTGGTGTCGAAGTAAATAATCAAAATGAATTAAATGAATATGAACTTGAGTTATATAAATGAACTTCAACTTGAAATGTGAAATGGGTTAGCTATTGAACTAATGAATCAATTGAATGTAAATGTTAATTCATTGAGGAAATTGAATAAATTGAATGTAAGTCAATTGAAATTAAAGGTGTTGAACTAAATTGAATGGAAATCAAATAATAATGGGTATGTTGAATATGCATTGATTGTTTGATGATTGTTAGTTGATTGTATATAAATTCATTAAGTGTTAATGAAGTTGAATTGATAAAATTTGAAGAAAAGTAAATTGAATTTGAATTGGAAATCCAGTTTAAAAGACAGTAGATTTAACCAAAGGGTAAATTGAAATCAAATTTTGGGAATGAACAAAAGTGAATAAAACTGGAATTGAAACTGAATGTTGAAAACAAATGTGAATTGTGCGAAATTAAATGAAGTTTTGAGATTAGTTTGAAGTGAACTAAAGTTAATTGATAAAAATTCAATATTCAGAAGTTAAATAGAATCCAAATAAGGTTGGAATTGTGAAGTAAATTCAAATGAAATTTGAAATGTGAAAGTGAATGAATATGAAACTGCAATGGCGAACTTAAAGAATGTATAAGCAGTCATATTGAAAATTTTGTAACTGAATGTGCAAAATGGTTTGAATATATGTAACTAGATATTATGGCTAGTAGGATATACAGGTGTTATAAAGGAATTGGAATTTAATTTCGAAGATAAATTTGAATGGCTCGACAAAAGGTAAGTATTTGAATTCGAATATGAGATTTGATGACGTATTTCTCTAGCCGCTTGGCTTTTTCTTTTTCTTTTTGAAATCTGAGAGTCCGTAGGGACGTTTTGTAGTCGTGCCATGTTAACCGCGCAAAGGAGACGCTGGCGAAATTTTCTGAAAATTTAAGGCGTTAGAAATTTTTGAGAAAATTTTGAAGTTTAAAATTTGAATTTAAACTCGAATTTGAATTTTGAAGTAAACAATGTTGTTTGGAATTTATAATTGAAGTTAGAAAGCTAGTTGAATGATAACGAATCTTTAATAGAAAGATTTGTTTTGATAAATTGATAAAACTATTTGAATTTGAGAAAATAGTAGACGAGTTAAGGACCTTTCTTCCTAACTTGTAATTTCGAGGACGAAATTCTTTTAAGGGGGGAAGTTTGTAACGACCCAGAATTTTTGATAATTAAAATTCGAATATTTAATTGATTTTAAATATTAATAAATGGAATTTAGAAGTCGAATGATTTATTTTTCGAATACTGGATTTAATTTGATAATAAAATCGATAATTTAATGATTGAAATTCCAGAGATAATTGAAAATCGAGTTTAAAGTGATTGAAAATGATTTGTAAATTTTATTTAATCATACTGGAGTTATAGAAAGGTTATAGAACTTTTAAAACTGAATTTAAAGTTAATCTGTGAAAATCGAATATTTTAATATTTAATTATCGACTGAAAAATAGCCAATTTTTGAACAGTCTCAGAATTGAACGAGACCAGTTCCATTGGATCCGTAATAGTTAGTTATTATCGGATTTAAATTTTCGTATCAATCAGAGTTATCATTTGACCGGGGCAACTCGAAACGCATCGATATCGTTTTAATTTTAAATCGTCGAGTTAAAATAGTCATTTTTCAAACGGTCTCGGATTTCGACGAAACCAGTTTCATCGGATCCGTAATGTGATATTATTGTAAGATTTCAAATTTCGTAATTTTTGGAGTTACCGTTTGCCCGGTACAAATTAAAATGCCTCGAAATCGATTTAAATCGGTTTAATTTAAATTTATCGTTTATTGTCATATCTCTCACAGATGATCGAATTAGCTTCCGAAACCTATTCCATTGCGTTCGGAACGTGGGGTAAACCTTACGAACGTCAGCCGGCACGCTCGAATCGGAGTTCGAAAAAAATTCGATGAATAGTAAATCGTTAAGTTTTCTATAAAAGCCCCCCTTCTCTCATTTTTGCAAGAATAAACAGCCCTAGGGTTTCTAAATGTCTCAGCCGCCACTTGTTATTTCGAAGGCCAGGAATTCGCAACCTTTTCCCTTCGATTTCTTCAAATCCGTTCATCAATTCAAGAAACGTTCAACATGAAAGTTGAAGAGCGCGTTGTGATCTACAGATCCAACGGCTATGATCGAGTAATTCATGCTGGATCGACGGCAATTGGCTCGAGAAGGCCAGCTGTTCAACCTCGTTTTGCACGCTAGGGGGGTGGCCGAGTGCCACGTGGTCGTAGCCGTGGGTAGGGGAGGCGAAGAGCTTTCCTGTGGTGGTAGTTTGATGGGGTGAAGATCGTCGTGGGGGTCGCGTGCGTTAGGGTTTAGGGCGGCGTGGTGGGTTGCGTTCGAACCTGGAGCATGTCGTGAGTGGGAAGAAGAATACGCGTGCGGCCCAGATCTGTTGTCTCGAGATCGAATGGCCAGATTTGTTTTAGGTTTAAAAATAATAAGAAATTTGTTAATTTATTTTATTTAAATCGTGTAAAACTTTGAAATATCATATCTTTGTTGTACGAGGTCAAAATTCGACGAAACCAGTTGCATTGCGTTCGTATCGTTGAATACTACGCTATGGAGCAGGATTGGAATTTATTGGAGCTAGTTGGAATTTCGGGTAAAATTAAACGCGTGTTTAATTTTATTCGAAATAAACGCTGGAACGGAATTAAAATCTCGGTGAGATCTTCTCACTCAAATTGAATGTGGAATTATTTACAGTTATTGATTGATGATTGACTGTTTGGATGTGATATTAGATATTATAGGATATATATCTATATATAGCGATATATACATATTGGCATATGTATATATTGGATTGATGATTTCCCGCCTCGTATAGCGGATGAGACCCTATTGCGCCGTTAGTAAGCGGATTTATAAAAACCTATATACCGCGATAATTCCGTACTGGAGCGGAATTGGTATTGTGCTGACGTTTTTGGATGCAAGGAAACAGGTTGGAGGGATCCAACTGGATTCCTCACCAGTATTTATTTATTTACAGATATTGATGAATATTCTGTTATCATATTGATATATGATATTGACTGTTGTGATGGACTGATTGATGCTGTTGCATCATCGGATTCAGTTTTGAAATGTAAAAATAACGACTTTTATTTTAAAAAGGATTTTTAAGTGATTTTTGAAAAGTAGACGTTTATCGAATTTTTGAATTGATTTATTTCAGAAAAATAAACATCTAGAATTTTGAAGTTATAAAAGTTAAGATTTTTGTGAATTATGACCGTAAGGTGATTTTTGAAATAAAAGTCGATTTATTTATAAAATGGTTTAAGCTGGGATTTTTGAATAACTATAAACGATTTGTATAGAAAGATTTATAAAATGGATATTTTATTAATAAAAATATTGGACTTATAAAACGAATTTTTATAAGTGTTGAAAAGAAGTATAAAAGGATTTCATAAGTGAATGAAATTAATAGATTTATAACGTGAAGTTATAAAGTGAATAGATGTTGTAGAATAAACGATTTATAAGTAATTTACTTATAAATTAGATTTTTGCACTTAATTGGGATATAAATAGAAATTGCTAAATGAAATGATTTCATAAGTTGAATTTGTTATGAAGTATAAATGTGATTTATAAACGTTGTTTATAAATCTGGAATCACTTATTTTGATAAGTGATTTTAGAAGTTAATAAGAGGAGAATTTTATAAATCGAAGTTGTTAGAAAATATAAAGGTGAATTTATAAACGTTGTTTTATGAATTCGAAATAAATCAAAATTTGATGAATGTAATATAGAAGTTATTAAGGGAATTTTACCCACGATTTTGGATAGTGGATAATTCTTGGAATAAAACGTGTAGAAAAGATTAAAACGTAATTATTGAAGTATATTCACGATTTTGGATAGTGAATATATCGTTAAGTAAAATGGATAGTTTTGGAAAAGGGATATAAAAAAAAAATGAAGTTAAACATTTTAGAGATGTTTTTAAAATGTATTATAAATCGAAAGCAGAGATTTCCGCAGTTCTTGTTGAAATAGACGTTTTCGAGAAATTTAAGGAAATGGTGGACTATAACACTGTTGTTATAGTAAATGATTTCCGAAAGGAAATGTTTTGATGTGGTATTGGGATTCATATATCTATCTAAATTCCGAATCCCTATACTAGTGATTTTGAGTCGTCGTAACGATGTTTTACGTAACATTCGTTTTGACTCAAATAAAAATGTGTTTAAAGAATGATTTCCTTAAAGAATGAAATGTATACTTAATATTGATTTAAGTATATTGAATATTTTCAAATGTTGAAAATAAATGATTTGTGAAATACTTATTTTTAAATAAGTATGGAATTGCTTTTCCAATATGAAACGAAGGGTTTGAAACTTTATCTTTTAAAGATAATTTGGAAGGTGGATATTTGAAATTTGTTTTCAAACGGTTAAGTGTGGAAATTTTATATCTAGTAAAGATATTTTGGAAGATAAAATAATTTGGAAAATTATTTGGAATCTGATGATGTTGCGCATCTTTATTGATAGTTAAATAACCGACTATCAATAATTACCTTTAGATAGGTATTTGTTGTGATTGGATGAATTTGAATGCCACACTTATTTTTAAAATAAACGCTCACTATTCGGGTTAGCCGGGAAAGGACCATGGGGTCGTATAACCCATTCCGAATATGTGATACGTCGTTATGAATTGCATTTGAAGACCGGTGTTGAAGACCGGATATTTTTGAAAACGGAAGGATTACCGTCGAGTTACTCTACATCGACTGATCTTCGATTTAGAGGTTTTATCACCCTTAGTGACGGGAAGTCCTGACGTGATTGAAATTATCCGGAAATGCAAGGGCTTCGTGAGAAGTGCCTTCGGTTCTGTTCGATCCCGGAACAGACTTGTATGGATAGTGTGTCTGACGTTACAATTTGAGATATAAAGCTGATTTCTTTCAAATACATTTCTGTTGGTGGCGGAGAATTTATTCTCTTAGCTTAACACCCTTCTCTGAGACGCACGAGCTCAGAGGTTATGTAGTTGAAATTCATCAGCGATATATCCCAATTTGGTAACGTGGCATACTGAGTGTTGCTGTGAAATGGTCAGTGTTTGATCATTTGTGATATGATCATTTGTTTGATCTTATATCTTTGTGATCATAGGTTGATCATTTTGTTTGACCCGAAGCAGGGCTTTTTGAGAAAGCGTAACTTTGTGGACGAGACTTCGTCGAGCCTCACACCCCGGAAATGGTCGAAACAGGAAGAATGCAGCAAGGTTCTAGGGAGTAGCGCCCCTTAGTGTATGTCATTCCTTTTGGATAAAGGTGGTATCATGGTATGGAGCCCAGATACTTAACCTCTGTGGTTACTGCATTATTATTATCTATGTGGTTTGTTGGAAATCGGGGATCCTCGGGAAGATCGGTGACGATCGGGGGATGGCATACGCGTGTCAGTAGTTACCTATTTTTGCAGAGGTAACCCGGCCTTGTGTTGGCAGAGATCTAACCGTAACGTTAGGTTCTCGGGTCGTCTATTCCAGGGACGTACCCATCGTGGATAGGAAGTTCCTTAGCCTGACCATTTGTTGGAAATCCAAAGAAACAATACGATCTTGTACGGTTTTAGTTGTAGAACCTATCATTCACTTATGGTGGTCACCACTGTTTGGATGGTAGCTATAGTAGGCATAAGTGCGGAATGCCTATGCTGGCTAAGATTAATATTATACTTTCGAAATGTTTTCTACACTATGCACAAATAAAAATATCAAAATGATTTGATTTTGCGTAGTAAGCATCTTTGACTATCATAAGAAGAAATCTCCTCCAATTCTGCGTTTGCATTGTGTGTGTGGTGGGAGGTCTTATGGTAGTTTCATTTTCCAAAAGCATTTCGAATTGACTTTAAAATTATCCTGTTGTTTAATTTTAAAGTATAACTGTTTTACGATCTCACACCAGTCACCATGACTGACTTGGAGTTTATTGTTCCCTTCTAAACTCTGGGTGCCCACCAATTTCCACACGGGCAGCCTAGAGTTATGTTATCAGGATATTCTGGATATTCTGGAGCTTTGGAGATAAGCTGGAGGACGAGACGTAGTATTTGTATCTGATAGTATTTATTCCGCTGTGTATTCTGTATGAGGACAAGTTTATATAACTGTCCATTGTTGTTATTGACTCTGATGATATGATGTGATGTAATGTAATAACAAATATAATTCTTTTGTTTTTAAATGATATTCATTTATCTATTATATATTGTTCCGCTGCGATATGTGAGATTCTGATATTGTCTCTGTTCTGTGTTTCTATTGATGTCGTTCTGATGTGTTTTCTGTTGTTCTTCTTCTTTCTTTCTTTTCTTTTTCTTCTATCTTCTTCTTCTACTTTTTCTTTTTCTTAAAACCATAACTTTTCGGGTTTCCGGCATTCGATGGCTCAGCAGTCGATAAAGTGAGTATCGATGTTGAATTTTCGAAAGTCGAAAATTTTCGGGATGTTACACATTGCTAAATTTAATATCGCAACGGTTAAAAGCCGTTGCAAAACCTTGTTGTACATGGGTTGTTAATTTGGTTTTGCAACGGCTCAAAACCATTGCTAATTTTAATATTTTTTAAAAATATACATTGCTTTATTCTGCCCTCTTATAGTAATAGTTAATTCATTATCATACTCAATACAAACATTTGCAAATTTAACATAATATCACAAAAGAAAGATCATTAAACCAAATATTTTTCATAGATTCAGCACAAAGACCAAATATAACAACTTTTTTAATTACAATGTTCAACAACAATACATTACACTACATAGTTCAGCAGTAACCACAACAATATTAAAGTATACAGTACATAGTTTGGCAATAACAATAAAATGATTAGAACAACAATACTACATCATTGCCAACAATATTACATTATCATACTCAATACTACAGTATACAGTACTCAACACAAACAGAGATATCTTTCAGGACAGAAGAGCTTACTACAGCAATCAAACCTGGAAAACCTTCCACATATATCTATGAAAATTAGGAACCGAGACTCTTCAACTATGATACATATAAAGAAGCGAATTGTTACATGTAAAAAGTAGCAAGAACAAACAAAATAAGATGACGTGAGTTGGATAAAAAGTTTACGAACAAGCACAAGAAACATATATAACTAATTCTGTAATTTTCAGACCATAAAATTTAGAACTTCAGTTTTGTCTAATTCATAAATCGGTTAGCATCTTTTTTTCTTCCATTTCAATATGAAGGAAAAATGCATTCATATTGACTAAAACATTTTCACATATTGATATTTAGATAAAAATATCATAGAATCTTCTTAAATCAGATTTATCAATTATAATGTATATTGATCAAAAAAGAAGTCTATTCGGTAAATTCAATATCACTAGCATATGCATATCAATATCTCATCCCAATAATCTATTAAACATGGGTAAAAGATAGAAATTTCAACAATGATTCTCTGTCATGTTCTAAGTGTAAGTGTCCAACTTGAATGCACTGCTAAACTTATCTACGATGATTCATATAAGAACAATTTATAGTATACAAATCACTAGTACACAGTCCATTAAATTGTCTTTTTTATTCATAATCAGATCCCATGGTCATTTGTTCACGTGGGACTATAAGTTATAATATAGTATCAAAATTGTCAAAAGCCAATCATATAACAACAAACAACATACAGAGTGTTCTCTCTGCATACAGACCAGATGTTATATACGTCGTTTATCTATGAGTGATAGCATATTTAATATGTTGGACCGTAGTTTTTCGTACATATGCATATATGTTGGGTGAAGCATAGTTAATACATTCACTTGCATATCATTCCAGTTTTCTCATAAATTTTTTGGTGGAGACGTTGCTAAATTATATACTGTTGTATTCTGCTCCTGTAACTCTCATAGTTACATTAGCTAAACATGTTCATGCACAATTAAAAACACTTGAATTAGAAAAGATCTTAAATTACAGGGAAAGTAACAATTAAAAACACTTCAACTTTATAAGGTCGGTAAGTAACTTTATAAGTGACAATGAGTTGTAAACTTTGTGAACTTAGTGCACCGCAATGAGTTACTAAACTTTGTGCAAATTCACTGAGTTTATAAACCCAGCGAACTCGATGCATTTGCATTGAGTCAATTTGCACTGAGTTTATTAACTCATCGCAAATACATTGAGTTTATTAACTCAGTTATACTTGATATGCAGAACTGAACGGCAATCCTAAATTGCACTGAGTTTATTCACTAAGTGGGTATTAATTTTGATTCAAGTTCTGTAGATGTTGACAAAATTAAAATGAAAAAATAGTAATATGCATGCTTGTAGGTTTTGGATGAGGGCCTGTGATAATTGGTTAAAACCACCAGAACCTTGGGGTACTATTACAACCTCCTCCCATTATTCATAAATGTGTGCAAATTAGTAAAGCAATTCGGTTATTACATTGATAAGCATACGCAACCACATAATCATGTCAACATTTTACCTAAATGCCATTACACAACATGCTAATAAATTGTATGTGCACATATTTGCACACTATCAAATTGTAATTTTTTTCCCTATCTGTTAAGTTTACTGCATATTGCAGGAGTTTTGTTTTTTTCCCCATGTATGATGGTCTCGTTATTACAATGAGAAAATTTGGAATTCAAAATAGGCTAAGAATTCAAAATGTTTACATGAATTAATGATATATCTCACTAGCAGCTTGAGATGTTGAGATTAAATTATAGAAACAAAAGCTTTTTCAGTCCCATAGTACTTTATCCACCTTTAAACAACCAACCCATCCAATAATCAAATTTCTAGACTGAAATGAAAATAAAAATGCAGTGAGTCCCAATATCAAGCTCACATGTTAATTGCTTAATTACTGCAGTATTGAAGAAAATAATCTACAGCCAACGTCCTTAACGAACTCTCACGTTTCGCAATCTAAGAGCTTCGATTTCGTCATAATAGCTCCCTTGTTGCTCCTATACATCATCGTCAGGAAGCGGGGTCACTATTATACAAGTTCAAGGATCCTGACTAATACCAACTAGGTTTTAAGGTAAGGATTGTCGTTCAGTTCCAGGCTTCCGCAAATGCAATTAGTGCAATGCACTGAGTTAACAAACTCAATGCAACATGAGTTTGTTGACTTAGTGAATATATTAAAACTATATACAACAATATATATGCAGAAGCTATATAATATTAGTAATAGTGTTTTTTTGGTATAAACAAATGGCACACGTTGCACAATTATAACTAACGTGATATACGTAACTCAACTATAACTTGATATGTAACCAGGGGCGGCCCAAAGAATCGGTTGCCCAAGCCCAATGTGAATTTTTTTGCCCCTTACTATATAACATGTCAATTTTTTTAAATTTTCTTTTTTATATATAAGCATAAAATCACATATAAAACTATAACATAAAAAAGTATCAACTTTTTATACAAAAGTTGCCACATTAAGTGGGCTGCAATACTTATAGTCTCAAATAGTTTACAAAACAGTGTATTTAATTTTTAACTAAATGTATCAAGTTTACAAACTAGTGTATCTAGTTAAGTGTACAGGCAAATCATATTGGGTTCTGCCTAAATGTTTGCGGGTAGACATACACACACTGCAGGAAAAATAGTACATCGATGTAAGTATCAGTTCCTAAATAATTATTAGTTTTTTAGCTTTGGCTTTCAAATTTCAATTCCTAAACGATTATTTACAGAAAACTAGTTGTTTATAACTAAATACTAATAAGTTATTAGCTTCAGGCATTTTCAATGTTAATGAAATCTAAAGCAGTAAAAGGGCGACTCAATTTTAGAAAATTAGACAACTCAAAACAAGAAATTCACATACTTAATTAGCAGTGGCAGTATAAAGAGACTGTAGCAGGACTTCAAATCAGCAGTAGAAAATATCGCGTAGGAGGCAAGGATGAGCCGATGAAGGCTGATGGAATAGCCGAGTATGCAGCGATGATTATTTAGAAGGCGTTGATTTTTAAAACCCTAGTTTTTTTGGGTTCAAGCATTGCAAACATGGAGATTGCTATTGAGCTGTAACTTTGAAGTAAAACAGATGTTTTCTATTGCCCGGCTCAATGGGCTGCCCCAGCCCAGGGGCTTGGTGGGCTTGCCCCTGGGCCGGCCCTGTATGTAACCCATCCTTAATCAATCACATAGCACCAGTCCATAGAAATCGATATAATATAACTCTCTAATTTCCCATTCTATTCTGATTCCTTTTAACATTTTCGATTAATAACTACATTTCTCATGCCCGGTCTAAGTTTTTGAATATAAGTTTTGGGTGTCAGTATTTGAATATATACACTCTGATAATTTCATTGAATGGTTCATGTATACTAGATGTACTCCAACCATTGTATCTTATTTAGAATAAAACATTAAACACAATCTCCTTTTGTTTATAAAATCAAATCTATATTAGGATTCTCTGTTATCAACAATTATATGTACTTCGCTTGAAAATCTAAATTGGCAGTAGGCTAAACATGGTTCTATTTTCAGAATAATTTTATTTTCTTGGAAGAAAAACGCATGGTTCTGTTTTAGGAATTTATAGGCTAAACATATACTCAAAACTCAAGGAAAAAAGAGCTAGAAGCCTGGAAAAAAAAATTTGGTATAACAGCAAAAAAAATCTACACAATAGTTTGCTGTCCTAACCATGCCTTAAAATGTACAATTTTACCCCACTATACCATCTCTGGTTTACCTAAATTCAAATTTTACCAGAGGTATTTAAAAAAAATGGAAACTAAATACAGAGAATAAGTTGTGCATGGAATGTATAAATATACACCACTGTGTATAAATAGCTATGTAATTACAAATACATCCTCTATAGCAACAAAAAGTTTTTAAAGTACCTTATTATCCAATGACTATTAAAACAGTAAAAAAGAGAACATGAATACACTCATGTTGTCAAATTTGTCTAGAACATCAAACTTTATTAAACTTTCTAATATGTAATAACCATGGTAACATGCCTTGTAAATTCAGCAAACATACTTCAAGAAATGCAGTGAACTGTTAAAAAACATACCTTAACCATCCTTTTCATTTTCCTAAGAATCTGATGACAAAACTCGGTCAATATCATGACTTGGTCCAGTTAGAATGGGATAGTGTGTGCAATAGAAACCCCCACTTTCACCTTATGACAAAGCAAAAGAAAAAAAAAGACTTCACAAATGGAGCAAAGATCTTAACCATAAAGAAAAAACCATAAAGAAAAATAAATCGTTGATGCCCTCAGGGCAGAGTTGGTGTCATTCACTCTAATCTACTTAATCATCCTAACGATGTCTAGATATTAGATCTCTATAGTTAAAAGGTAGATCGGCTCTCTGACACCTTGCATAAGCAGGCCATAAAATATTTAAAACATTCAAAAATAAAGTGGCTAATCCAAGGAGATAAAACATCTCAAATATATATGTAGCCAGTCAATTGCTGCGTAAATCTCTAGCCTGGAAAAGCTTTGTCAAAGTAGAAAACAGTAAAACCATAAAAGTACCTCAAATACCAAAATTTCAGACTTGAATACGATCACTTCTTTTGAATAACAATTTACTACAACAAAAACTATACCTGTATACCTCAGATACATTAAAAGTTGATTAAACTATACTGAATCATTGGAAAAACCAAAACAAAATATTATCACTGATCCATTTATTTTCAAAATCCAATTATAAATAACTCCAAAACAAGAGGATTTATTAGTTCTTATTATAGGTACAACTATGTATGGAGTTTTATACAGTTTTATTAGTTTATTAATTCAAGCATTGAATCCTTGTCAGGTTATAAATATATTTGGATCGGATCAATGCTTTATAGTTTTTCATTGAATGAATAATACTTACATGAGCATCCTTACCCAATCCTGTAGCATTCACATGGTTCCCTTTTTTGTACAAACTGTGAATCTTTGTATAACGCGATGTATAACAGTTCAGTGTCAATGTGAGCGTCATTCTCATGAAAATAATAAAAATTCCATTCTTTGGGCATTTTGACCATTTTTTATATGGTATCAACCAGTGTTTTCTTGCACCACAAAGGCACTACCAATAGTGAAATGTTATACATTTACTTACACACACAAAGAGGAACATTCTTATGCTTTAAAATGTTAGGAACAATATGAAAACTGTTGTGGTTATGCAAGATTCATTACTGCCGCAGTGACAGTTGACATACAAGATTTTAAAACCTGAGATATATCAGTATTGCATTGTCATATTTTCTCATACACGACTAGAAATCGTGCTCATACACAACAATTTTTCTAATTCTTTCCTCACTCATTGTTGAATTGCACAATCAATTACAATACATACTTAATCATTATCATCCAAAAATAATAATATTATCAATGAACAAGTAAATATATAGAATACACACACACAAAAAAAAATTTCAACGATAACATAGTTAGATTCAAATACATTCAAAATAATGACGTGAAAGTTAACTAAATTTTTGCCGGTTTTTCATTTCCATTATGTTCTATCTGCTTTATTTGTCTCTTGTTTTTGTATGTTTTTTCGTTCAGACAACTTCAATGTTTGTAGTCCAATTCATTTTCTTCAATAGGTAGGTGGTTACAACATAACCATGCCATCTAATTATTTGCTATTTTCTTCAATTCAAATTGTTAAACTTACATAACTTGGATGAAGAACCTGAATCTATCATAGATTTCCAAAAATTATTGGTATAAAATGTCTCACAAACACTCGAGCAAGGTATCCATATTTCTTCTTTGCAAAAAAGTAAAATCTATTTCAAAAAAATGTTGTTTGTTCAGGGATTCTACTTAAACATGACATGATATGTGAGCATATATACTTGTCTTGTTTACAAATAATAATGCACTTTAACCTTTTTTTAAAAATAAATAAATATAAGTAGTACCTTTTTGAATAGTCCGAACTTTAATTTTAAACAGAGTATCAAAGAAGCTGAAAACATAGGGATGAAGCAAGCAAATGTTCCAACTTTGCCCTCTTCTATTTACAAACTCCATTCACAACTATTTTCCTTGTAACCCTCTCGTTCTCTCATTACAATAACTACATACCGGGTATGCCTCTTGATGCAGCGCATTACAACACTAGGTCGCAAATTTTAGGCCGCGAGCGACCTAACGACTTACGGGCTAACGAGACAGAGCATGCGTTGGAACTAGAGGATGGCGAGCTAAGAGAGAAGGGAGAAGCAACTCGCAAGCGACCTAATTTGATACCATTACTCTCATTACCAGCGACCTACGACCTAGTTAGGTCGCGTGAAGAAGATTCCGTTACCAGCGACCTATGACCTAGTTAGGTCGTTCGAAGATTTCCAGAAGCCACTTCTTTAGGTCGCTCAAGCGAACTAACGACCTTATACCGCATATGCTGCTTTGACTTAAGTCGCGTGGAGCTCAGGTCGCATGTGTTGTAACTATTCTGTTAGGTCGTATATTTGTAACTCGTGTATGTTGTGTTGTAATTTTCCTTATGTTTGTTAAATCGTATGTCGTGTATATATTAGGTCATATGTTGTCATGTGGTAAGTCGCTTGATGTTGTAATGGTTAGGTCGGTAACGACCTATCTTAGGTCGTGAGTCGCGTGAGTTAGGTCGCCAACCTGGGTTGTAAAACTCTATAAATAGCGGGGTTGTGTCATTTGTAAAACTTGGTTGATTTTGAATAAAATTTCGTTTGTGTGCTTTGTGCCACTTTGAAATTGGTAGTTGAGTGTTATCTCCTATCTCCACTTTCGGCATTTGAGTGCGCTCGAATCAACGATTGTTGAAGCCAATTCACGGAATCAAGTGCGCTTGATCAACGTTCGAAGAATTGTAGATCTTCTCTCACAGTATCGTGCGCGATCAACGTGTCGAAGATTGCTAGAATCCGGTATCTCTTGAGATCAACGGATTTGGGTGTTTGGTATTTTCAATCCACCGATTGCTACTTTCATCGTTGTATCCATTTTAGTTATTTCCGCTGCATCATTTGGTATCAGAGCTAGACTAGCCAATCATAGCTAAGCCGAGTCTTGGAGCCAAGAAGGAGAGTTGATTTAATTTCAGCCGAGCCAATTGAGTTTAGGCCGAGCTAGTTGAAGTGCTTGAAGTGTTGGAGCCGTGCGAGCTAAGTGCAGGCCGAGAGCAAAGATTTGAGTTAAGTTGAAGATTGTTTCATTTGATAATGCCGCCGAGAAGAGCTAACCGTCATCAAAATGTTGAAGATTTGTACAAAAGAGAAGATGCCGAACAAATGGAACAATGAATTAGCAACAAATTCAATGAGAAGTTGGATGAAGGTATTGGTAGGTTAGAGAAACTGATGATTGACATGAATCAAGGTCAAAGGAGAAGGTCGCCAGTCTCGAACCATGGAGGAAACATAGTTTCGCCATCGGTTACGGAAGCGAGGAGGGTGTCGCCGTAATCTTACTGAGAAAGAAGAGAATCTTCAGTTTCATTGAGAAGAGAACATCATGAGTATAGAAATGAAGAGAGAAGAACTCCACGTGAGTTTGAACCTGAGCCATATCGTGATGATGAAAGACAAAGTAGAAGGGATATGCGTGATCATAGAGATGTGGATGGTCGAGATCGTTATCGAAGTACATCTGTTTTTGATGAAGATGGTTATAGATGTAGTGCTCATGATCGAGATCGAGACCAAGTACGAAATGCATATCGGGAGGTTGAAGATGATCGTCGATGGGAATCGGGGATGAAAATGGAAATTCCAGAATTCAAGGGTGGAATGGTAGCAGAAGAATTTTTGGATTGGTTATCTAATGTTGAAGAAATTTTTGACTTTAAGGAGATTCCCGAGCATCGAAGAGTTAAGTTGGTTGCTACTCGTTTGAGAGGAAGAGCTATGGCGTGGTAGCAACAAACTAAACTTACACGGGAGAGAATGGGGAAGTCAAAGATTGCTACATGGGAAAAGATGAAGAAGTTAATGAAGGCTACATTCTTGCCGTATAATTATCAGTCTCTTATGTATCAACGATTGCAGAATCTGAGATAGGGAACAAAGTCAGTGAATTATTATACGGATGAATTTTATCAAATGATTGCGAGGAATGATATTATGGAGATGGAGGAACAGTTGACCGCTAGATTTGTTGGAGGGTTGAGAATGCAGATTCAAGATATGGTGAATATGTTTGATCCCAGATCTGTTGCTGAAGCACATCAAAAGGCTCTAGCTTGGGAGAAGCAAGGTAGGAGAGGTGGTGGTGTGTTTACAAATTCCAACAATCAAATGAAAGGGGCTTGTAGCAATGCGAATGTTTCCAAGGCTGTTGCAAAACCGGTTGTTAGTGAAGTTGCTAAGACCAAGGTCAATAGTGGTATCAAATGCTTCAATTGTCAGGAGTTTGGTCACAAAAGCAATGAATGTCCGAAGCCTAAGAAACGAGTGATGGTTGCTGAGGTTGAGGATGGGGATGTAGAAGCTGAATGTTCTAATTCACTACCAGTTGAGGAGGAAGAAGAATTGTTGTCAGGAGATGATGGATATACTTTAATGATGAGGAGATCTTGTTTGACACCAAAACAGGAGGAGGAAACTAGCTGGTTGAGGAGTAACATCTTTCAATCAACATGCACTATATTAAGAAGGGTTTGCAAGTTTGTTATTGATGCGAGAAGCTGTGATAACATCATTTCTACCGAGGCTATGAAGAAGTTGGTATTAAAGACTGAGAAGCATCTGAAACCTTACAAGTTAGCTTGGTTGAGGAAAGGTGGGGAGGTGAAGGTTGGACGAAGAGCTTGTGTTAATTTTTCGATTGGGAAGAAATACAAAGATGAAATTTGGTGTGATGTTGTGGATATGGATGTATGCCATTTGTTGTTGGGGAGACCATGGCAGTATGATAGAGCTGTGCAACATGATGGACGTACCAACAACTATAGTTTCATGTTCGAATGCACAAAAATCACTTTAGTTCCCAAGAAGCGACAACAAGAAGAAAGCAAGTTGGAGGAGATTGAAGAAATTAAAACATTGCTATCTTTGAAGGAGTTTGTTAAGGAAGTAGAAGAGGAGCCTGAAGTATTTTTGTTGATTGGACGTGCAAGAAGTGAAGTGGTTTAGATTCCTAAAGAAGTAAAACCAGTGCGGGAAAAATTTGAAGATATATTTCCTGAAGAGCTGCTAACGGAGTTACCACCGTTGAGGGACATACAACACCAAATAGATCTTGTTCCAGGAGCTGTGTTACCACATAGACCACATTACAGAATGAGTCCAAAGGAGCACGAGGAGTTGAGAAGGCAAGTGGAAGAGTTGCTTGAACAAGGGCATGTACAGGAAAGTTTAAGTCCTTGTGCAGTTCCAGCCTTGTTAGTGCCGAAGAAAGATTGAACGTGGAGGACGTGTACTGATAGTCGGGCACTAAACAAGATTACTGTGAGGTATAGATTTCCTATGCCCAGATTGGATGACTTGTTGGATCAACTAAGTGGAGCTGCTATCTTTTCGAAGATCGATTTGAAGAGTGGTTATCATCAAATTCGAATTCGGCCAGGGGATGAATGGAAAACAGCCTTCAAGACATGGGAGGGGTTGTACGAATGGCTGGTTATGCCGTTTTGTTTGTCGAATGCACCAAGTACTTTTATGCGGGTGATGAACCAGATTTTCAGACCTTTTATTGGAAAGTTCGTGGTGGTGTATTTTGATGATATACTGATATACAGTGGAAGCACAGAAGAAAACTTGCATCATCTGAGAGAAGTGTTGATGTAACTGCGACGGGAACAATTTTATGCTGCAATGAAGAAATGCGTGTTCATGACGCATAGTGTCTTATTTCTGGGATATGTTGTATCGGAAGAAGGAATACATGTGGATCAAAGTAAAATAGAAGCAATCAGAGATTGGCCACAGCCCAAGACTATAACAGAAATCCGAAGTTTTCATGGGTTGGCTTCATTTTATCGAAGGTTTATTCCACACTTTAGTAGTGTGATGGTGTCTGTTACTGATTGTATGAAGGGAAAGCAGTTTTAATGGTCGGAGGAAGCAAGGGTTGCTTTTGAGCGAATCAAGGAACTCTTGACGTCAGCACCAATTCTAGTATTACCGGATTTTCAGTTGTTGTTTGAGTTACATACTGATGCATCTAAGGTTGGAATTGGAGGGGTGTTAAGTCAGAGAGGCCGACCAATTGCATATTTCAGTGAGAAGCTTTCGGGAGCCAAGATGAGATATAATACATATGATGTGGAATTTTATGCTATTGTGCAAGCCGTGAAACACTGGAGACATTACTTGTTTCACAAGGAGTTTGTGTTATATACTGATCATGAGGCTTTGAAACATTTGCAAGGGCAGGATAAAGTCGCAGCTAGACATGCTTCATGGATCGCATACTTGCAACAGTTTACATTTGTGGTGAAGCATAAGTCGGGAATTACAAACCGTGTGGCAGATTCATTGAGTCGAAGGAATCATTTGTTGACTACAATGAAGATTGAAGTGATGGGGTTTGATGTGTTGCCAGAATTGTTTGTTGATGATCCTTACTTTTCCAAGGTGGTTGATGAAGACGAGAAGGGGAAGACGGATGAGTATGTGTTGGTGGATGGTTTTCTTTTTAAAGGGAATCGATTGTGTATACTAGAGTGCAGCTTACGAATGAAGATTGTGAAGGAGTTGCATGAAGAGGGTCATATGGGAAGAGATCGTACATTGCAGTTGATTTCGCAATCATATTTTTGGCCTTCTATGAGAAAAGAAGTTGAAATATTTGTGGAGAGATGTCATATTTGTCAAGTCTCCATAGGGACAGCGACGGATGCAGGATTGTATATGCCCTTACCCGTGCCTACTAGACCATGGGTTGATATCAGCATGGATTTTGTTTTGGGGTTGCCAAGAACTCAGCGAGGGAATGATTCAATATATGTTGTAGTGGACAGGTTTTCGAAAATGGCACATTTTATAGCATGTAAAAAGACCGCTGATGCAGTCCGTGTTGCTCAATTGTTCTTTAAAGAGGTGTATCGATTACATGGGCTACCTAAATCTATTGTTTCTGATCGGGATACTAGATTTCTAAGCCATTTTTGGTTGAGTTTGTGGAAGATGGTTGGAACGAAGCTGAATTTTAGTAGCGCCTATCATCCGCAAACAGATGAGCAAACGGAAGTGGTGAATAGATCGTTGGGAAACTTGCTGAGATGTCTTGTGAAAGATAATTTAAAGAGCTGGGATATGAAATTATGTCAGGCGGAATTCGCACACAATCATGCTGTTAATCGACATACTGGATTCAGTCCGTTTCAAGTTGTATATTCAGCAATTCCGAAGGGACCGTTGGATTTGACGACAGTGCCATATCAGAAGGGAGTTGTTAAGAGAGCTAGTGAATTTGTGACTGAGTTACGGGAGTGCCACATAACTATTCATGAACGATTGCTTGCATCAAATGAGAAGTATAAACAACTGGCAGATAAAAAGCGAAGGAGTGTGAACTTCAGAGAAGGTGATTTGGTTTACGCCGTGTTGACAAAAGATCGTTTTCCAGTGGGAACGTACAATAAATTGAAAGCGCGAAAGATTGGTCCAGTAAAGATCTTGAAGAAGATCAATGATAATGCATAGCAGTTAAAGTTGCTAGATCATATTCACACTACAGACGTTTTTAACGTCAAATACTTGATTCCGTATCATGGGGATGAGCTTGTTGTGGAAGAGGAAGGTGCAAATTCGAGGACGAATTTTGTCAACCGGGGGAGGATGATGCAGCGCATTACAACACTAGGTCGCAAATTTTAGGTCGCGAGCGACCTAACGACTTACGGGCTAACGAGACAGAGCATGCATTGGAACTAGGGGATGGCGAGCTAAGAGAGAAGGGAGAAGCAACTCGCAAGCGACCTAATGTGATACCATTACTGTCATTACCAGCGACCTACGACCTAGTTAAGTCGTGTGAAGAAGATTCCGTTACCAGCGACCTACGACCTAGTTAGGTCATTCGAAGATTTCCAGAAACCACTTCTTTAGGTCGCTCAAGTGAGCTAACGACCTTATACCGCATATGCTGCTTTGACTTAAGTCGCGTGGAGCTCAGGTCGCGTGTGTTGTAACTATTCTGTTAGGTCGTATATTTGTAACTCGTGTATGTTGTGTTGTAATTTTCCTTATGTTTGTTAAATCATATGTCGTTGTGTATATATTAGGTCGTATGTTGTCATGTGGTAAGTCGCTTGATGTTGTAATGGTTAGGTCGCGTCTGTTAGGTCGGTAACGACCTGTCTTAGGTCGTGATCGCGTGAGTTAGGTCGCCAACCTGGGTTGTAAAACTCTATAAATAGCGGGGTTGTGTCATTTTTAAAACTTGGTTGATTTTGAATAAAACTTCGTTTGTGTGCTTTGTGCCACTTTGAAATTGGTAGTTGAGTGTTATCTCCTATCTCCACTTTCGGCATTCGAGTGCGCTCGAATCAACGATTGTTGAAGCCAGTTCACAGAATCAAGTGCGCTTGATCAACGTTCGAAGAATTGTAGATCTTCTCTCACAATATCGTGCGCGGTCAACGTGTCAAAGATTGCTAGAATCCGGTATCTCTTGAGATCAACGGATTTGGGCGTTTGGTATTTTCAATCCACCGATTGCTACTTTCATCGTTGTATCCATTTTAGTTATTTCCGCTGCATCACCTCTACTTTCAGCGCAAGTTCAGACCCGCATCCAACAAGCCACCCTAATCTATAAAGCACATATTCAACGTGTACTCCAATGGAAATATCATTATGATCCAGACAAACTTCAAAAATTTCTGGTTGAGGTTCAAGGAGAAGCTAATGCTACTTGAGAAACAGCTCAAAAAATAATCAACTCCCAAAAAGATATAATAATCAACTAGAGATAAAGACTAATAATAGGTTTAAATGTTTGGCAGTTGATGATAAAGAAAATTATGGATTGGAACACTACGATTTAATAACAGAAAGCAGCACTTCAACTTGTAATAATTTGGTTAATTCAGAAAAATTAATGGTGATTGATATTTCTGAAAATCTTGAAAAAGTGACAAAGTATCATCATGGAGAGGCTTTTGATGCGGTATTGTCTTTGATATCATCAGCTAATGTAGAAGTGATTTTGGAGAATGATCTAAGAAAGGGCAGATTGGATAAGGCTACTTTCATTAATAAGGAGAAGGTGGATTTGCTTGATATGATTAAATCTAGAATTCAAATTTCAAATAGAGTGGTTATCTCTGGTAATACAAAATCTGGTTTGAGTAATAATTATGAAAAGGACAGTTCGTATCTAAGTGGTTCTATAGTAGATAAATTTGAAAATTTCAATTCAAGTAATGGTGAGGTGTCCGTGTCTGAAGAAATTCATGGAGAGGTTTTTGTTGGGTTATTGTCATTGAAATCACCAGTCTATGTTGAAGAGAGAATGGAGAATGATCGTAGTAACAATATGGTTTGTAGTTTGGTACCTATTGTTGTTGATATGCACACTGATAGGGAGTTAAGAATTCAGAATAAAGAAGATATTGGTGATATTCCATATAAGCCTGTTGTTGATAGTATTATATACAGTAATGGTAATTTTGACAATGAGGTTGAAATAGATTTCATGACTAGTGAGAGGATGGGCAGATTGGAAGAGGTTATATTCTTAAATAAGGAGAAGGTTGATATTTTTAATTTTAATGAGTCTTTATTTCAGGAAGTAAATGAAGGGGTGTATATCCCTGATATTTCAAAATCTGACTTAAATAAAGTTTCTGCTGTGAGTCATCTAGCTGATAGTGGCATTAAGTTATCAGGTAGTTCATCAATTGGGCTAGTAGATGTGGTTTCTGGTCTTGCTCCAGAACCAAAAAAGTTGGAAAGGGTCATCAGCTTTAATTCTTATTCCTCATCTTTGAAGAAAGGAACGTGCAAGAAATCATGTGTCTCTAGTGGAACGGTTCGTAGAAGTCAGTGTGCACGTTCTAATGTGTCACAGTGCATCGCAGTAGGAGATTTAAAGCATGGTGATGTTGTTTCTTCTGTTAATGTTTTGGTTGATACTAGTTCTAGGGATTTTGTTGATTTAGAGAGGCATACAGAGCATTCTTGTCCCAATAACGTCGGTGCTGATAGAGCTGTCTATTATTGGACTGGAGGTTTCAGATTCGTTATGTATTGCTGTCTTGCATCTATAGGAAAATTTCCTCGTTCTTCTGCTCATGCTAGAGAATTACTCTGTGCAGCCAAAGTAAGGAAAAGAACCAGCAAGAGCTTTCCGGCTGGTATTATTAGGAGAAGTCCTCGTTTAAACCGTAAAGCTTATAAGTAATTCAATGGAAGGATATATTTTGTTTTTTGTGGTTTTGGAGTTTGTTAGTGGTTTGTGTAGATGTATTATATTGAGATGTTTCAGCTTGGTTGTTAAGGTTGCGGTTGTGGAAGTTATTTTCAGACAGCTACATCTCTTTGGGTGTCGCTTTAGGCCATGGTTTCTGGACGGTGTTGTCTCTTTAGGATCTGTTTTTATTTTTTTAAGGAGTTTGGGTGGGTTTGATTCTTCTTTTGTATGGGGTTGTCTTTAGCTACCTGCCAGTCTTGTTGGCAGCTCCTTTACTATTGTTGTTATATATGTGTGCATGTGTGCTCTCCTCTCCTGTAGAGGATCACACATTTTTCTCAAAAAAAAAATCTTATTCGCGAATGCAAAGAATACCATTTTATTCATATATATTTGGTGAAAGGTTAAACTGAATTTATCAGCAATTGATTCACAACTCATCCTTTGATCCGTTATGAATAGTGTTAACTGTTAATCCATAACTATAAAACTAGTGCCAAATTTTATAGTTATCTTAAGGGACATAGTCTTACTAACTTATTAAAGTGGTTTTCGGTTTAGATAGAGAGTATATCCATAACCGATTCCGGTCTCTTTAATAACTTTCGAAATTATTACACCGAATGGTCGTTTATTTATTTCAAAACCAAAACAAATTCAATTCCAATTAGAATTTATAAACCAACATTTCATTTGTCTTTCCAAATCAATTTCCATAATTTACGTTTCAAAACTTCCAAATTACCATTTCAAAATCTTATAATTCAATTTCAATTTCTATTTAAAACAATTCAAATATTGATTCAAGTTCGTAAATAAGTTTCATTCCAAATCATTTAAATTAATTTAATTTAACCTTCAAATGAATTTAACTTCATTTATCGATTTCATTCAATATTTATTAAGTTAATTTGCCATTCAAAACAATTTCTATTAAATTTCCAATTCATTAAATCCATTATTTAAATTCAACTTCCTTATTTCAAAACTTACAATTTGAATTAAATTAAATTCATCAAATCAAATTCTTTAAATTTCAAGTCTTACATTAATTTCAATAAATCGCATTTTATTTCTTGTTAAAGAAATTCAATTTCACTTATTTACTTACTTAAATAATTTTCCAAAACTTAATTAATAAAGAAATTCAATTTCAATTATTTACAAAGTAAAGATTCACTTATTCAAAAGTTCAATTTTACTTATTAAAGAATTCAATTCAATTTAATCATTAAATAATTCAATCTTATTTAATTATTAAATAATTCAAAACTTAATTATTAAATAATTTCAAAGTTTAATAATTTCAAACTTAATTTTAATTTCAAACTTAATTATTAAATCATTCCAAACTTAATTCAATCATTTCTCAAATTAAACATCGTTCTTTCATCAATTACATTGTTAATATTTTGTTTCAGATTATTAAATATTAACATTTTCCTTTCATTAAAATTCGAATTTCAACTTCATTTCAAACCATATTATTTATTCAAATAAATCTTCGTTTATTTTTAAATCAAATTATTGACCAATCGGGTTTTATTTAATTCTCTATCCTAGGTCAAAGTTCAATTTGGGTATTTATCATTTCAACCCGATTCCAATTCAATTCAAAATCAAAATATAGCAAAGGGAACTTGCAGTGTGATAACTGGGATGGTGTCAAAGTAAATAAACAAGCAATAACAACAATCAATATCAATCCAATAATCAATTCAAATAATCCTGAAATAACCGTATTAATTCGCATTGTTATTTGTATGAATTAATATAATTATCTCTAGAATCTACACTATCATTTCATGCAGATTAAAGATTATTCCACTAACTATTTATACGGTTTTTCACTTGTCATTCAATTACAATTTCATACTACAACAATTAATCCAATATACGTCGATGGTTCAAAGTGTAATTATCACTATTCTACATGTCAATTAATTTAACAATTAAAAGGGGTCATATTCAACTAATCAAATTTAACATATAAATCAGTTTAAAATTGTTAACTATCCTATATCAATTTCAATTCTGCATACTATTTACCATTTAACACTAACAATTTAACATCCAATATAAACATCAATAATCAATCAATTATCAGCCAAACTGTATTATCATCGCATAATAAACAAAAGAACGTTAATCGTGAGTGATTTCTCACCTTTCGAGGCTAGAGACGAACGAGAAAGCGATGAGTTACGAATCCAGGTACGAATCCCAAAACAAGCTAGATTTGCACGAATTTGGTGGACATGCTGATAAATAGGAATAGACGAACTCAAATAAGAACTGGATCGATGATTTGATAAATGATATAAGTGAACTGATATAGATATATAACTATGTATATTCCAATTCCAAGCATATAATTTTTTTTCAAAATCACTTATATAAACCATTTATATATAGCATATGTTATCAACTTATACATAACATGTACCCAATATAAAATAATATATGTTATATAATTCACGACAGATTTGAAACATTTATAACTAACAAAGCATATATATACGAGTTCCACCGATATTAAATTAAATATACATGCACACTAAAAATTCACTATTCTTAAGGAAAAATACATAAAGTCAAAGATATATTCTATTTCAACTCAACACTTATATATAAAATATCTGCACAAATTATATTCATTACCGACCAAACTGATATATATCAACAAACTAAAACTGTTTGAACTTATAAATAGAATATATAACCTACTTTATATAAACATAACTAACAAAATATGAATATATATAATACTATGTATACACCTCTATATAATGTAACATATGATACTTTAAAACAATATCCAAAATTTAATCAAAATACGCACGTTCCTCCTTTTATACAAAGTATAAAAGTGCTGCAGACTCCATATATGTGCAGATTATAAACAAAATAAGTAAATAAATGTGTATGTAACCCAATGTACCACTATATATTACAGACTAATCATACAAAATCTAGTTTCAAATTCACTTAAAAAAAAGAAACAACTTATCTACAACTAGTATAACTTAAAATCTGTGTGAAAAAAAATATACTACAAAACTCCTATATAGACGAACATACAAATCCAAATATATCTGCATGTATAACAACATAATACTGTGAACATATATTATTGTTAGCGCAAAAATAAACATTATAGGTATAAGCTTTTGAATGCACATCGGCACTAGTTTTATTCATACCTAGCCTACTATCCTCTAGCCCAGATAGAAGCACCTCTGACCTATGCGAGCCTGGTTGAAAGATTTGCATGCTAGGATGATAGTGGTATTCAAACTTCTATATGCATCACTTACGAATAAAATGAAGTGAAGCGAGAGATGGTTGTCAACCAGCGGGTGTCGAGATGTGTGCTCGGCAGATCGCAAAGGGGAGAGGGTGAAAGCATGAAGGCGGCAGCAGGGCATGGACGTGGAAGGGTTGTATCTACTTTTGGAGGGAAGGGATAGGTGCTACTACGGCTAAGGTGGAAGTGAGTCGAAGGGAAGGAGTTAGCTGTCGGGGCTGATCTGGAGATGATGTTTGCATGGGGTAATGTGCTGTTGGTTGCTCGAAAAGTGGTAGGTCGGAGAAGCTTGAAACGGTCGGAGATGGATGGAAGGATCTCGGTGAAGTGGAGACGCTTGGCTGGCTTTGGGCGAGCAGATCAATGGCTGGGGCGGGATGCTGTGGTGAGGAAGTGGAGTTGGCGTGCGTGAGGTTGGAGGTCGATTTGGCCGAGGGTGGCGATGATGACGGCGATGCTGACGCGTGGAAGGGCCGGTTGCCAGGGCGTGGGGTGTGAGTTGCGTTGCCAAGCTTGGCATGCAGAGGAGATGAGGATGGGGAGTGGCTGATGATGCCATGCAATTAGATTTTTTTTATAAATGGAGTTCAAGATGAAATAGGAATAAGAAGGGGAGAGGAGATTCACAGGCAAAGGGAAGCTATAGGCAAAAGAAGGGAAGGATGGTTGAACAGGTGGCAAGGCTAATATAAATGTTTATGCTAGCGTAAAGGTAGGAGATGAAAAGCTCCAACCAGATGAAAGGAAAGCGTGGGTTCATAAATACAACTTTATATATAATTAAGGAGGGAACGGATATGCTTGCAAATGGAACGGTATAATTTTTAATGTGACAGAGGAAGGTGATGAGTTTGAGAGACGGACATATATATTTATTATACTACTCATTCAAATCTTGGAACCAGAATATGAAGCACTAAACTAGAGGATAAAAGTTGAATTAGGAACAGCAACAGACCAGTGGTTGTTCATTCACTCAAACGGCAGAAAATCGAAAGGTTACAAAACTCAAGAGACAAAAAAAAATTACCGAACCGATACGGTTGACCGTTTCATGGTTATCGTCGGGTACCGGAAATCCGAAACACAAAATTGAACGCACCGCCACGATTAGCATGAAGAGACGATCAAAACGGTATACAGATGTTAGTAGTATGATTGAATTATAAAAATTCGAATTTTCTAATAGCGGAAAATGCGAGAAAAACACTGAAAAATAAGATCGACGGAGCCAAAGATGTCCGAATTTGGAAAAACGACAAACTGACATCTTGCTCAGAAGATGATTTAGAATTTTTCTATGTAAAAATATTTAGGTTTCGGAAACATTTTATTTTCATCGCTTTTTAACTGATTAAATTGAAGTAAATTTACGCGCGAAATAAACTTTCATATTTTCGGACGAAAATTTACCAGTTGCTGTTTTACTAGACGCATTCCAAATATCAAATTTATATTTCAAATTTTATCGTTTAAAATTTCACAAAATTTCAACTAATTACGTTATTAAAACAGTTAAAATTTACGGGTCGTTACATTCTCCCCCACTCAAAACTTTTCGTCCCCGAAAAGGAACGAGGTAGGAGAATAGAAACAACAAGAAAGAAAAACAGATTTGAAATATAGAATAACAATTAATTTAAACCATATAAATTCAAATTTAAATTAATTTATATTCAATAATTGATTTAATCCATTTGATTTCACTAAAATCAATCTCAACTATTTCTAAATTCATTATATTATTATCCCATTTCTTCAATTTACATTTTTTTAAAACCATAAATTTGAATAGTCTTTTATTATAATCATATTTCTTCAACAATTTTAAATTCTTCTTTATTCCAAATTACTATCAAATTTATTCTACTTAATATATCTACTCACATATATTTAACTCATATAAATTAATTTAAAACATAAAAGTTTCGATTTAAATTAATTTACATCTATTATTTTCTTTTAAATTCAAGGTATTTTCATATGTTGATCAAATTTCAATTTATTAATTCTTTCAAAATAAATTTATTAATTCTTTCAAAACAAATTTATTTCATTATTAACTTATTATCCTATCTAACTCTATTAACATCTTTATAATCAAAATTTAGTGTATAACATTTATTATAAACACTCAAATTTTATTTATAAAATTATTTTATATTGTATATTATCCAATTACATTTTAACTTATGAATAATTTAGGTAAGTTATATTGAAATGCAATTTAGTACTATACAAATAAAATTTTCAAATTCGATTATCTCAAGTTTAAATACTTATTCAAATTTAGCTTTATTTATAATTTGAAAACATCCTTTAACATGATTTTTAAGAATTAAATTTTCGTTTAATTTCAAACCCTTTAGAAATAATTATGAATATATTATATATATTAAATCAAATTAAATTTTAAAATAATATACTCATATATATATAAAAATCAAGTCATACTTAAGAAATTTAAATCAAAATATTTTTTTCTCAAAACAAAACCATAGCAAAGCTACAGAATGATTTCTCCACTTCGAAACTCGAAAATGAATGTCGATGATGCGGCCGCCATCACCAAAATTTATTTTCCAGCGACAAAGAGAAGAGCACTGATTTCAATACTTGAAATTTTTTTTTTTGAAAACGGTTTCTATTTGAAAAATACGTTCAATAATATACATTTTAAAATTTTACAACCAAAGCTTGAAATTTTAGGAAATTAAATTCTCAAAATTTTACTTTAAATTCATTTAAATTTCAAATCAGTTTATAACCCAAGTTTACACATTCATTTATAGAACAATAAGTGATAATCAATTATTATCATTTCAACAACCAATTTAATTAACTTATTAAATTTTAGAAAATTTTACTTATATATATTTATAATATATTCATACAAAATTATTTCATTTACCAAATTTGAAAACAATATTGTGTTAGTTTGCTCTGCTCAAGTGTTTTGGAAATCCTATCGATAGCGTTGATCAGACGAATCGATAGAAAACCCAAATCAACATCAACAACTCAAACAACACAATATATAAAACATTTTAAAGTATTAATTTACAAATACATTTCTTTGCTCGTCGATACAGGAATGAATTTTTCAAAATAAAGATAGGGTTTCAAATTTGATGGACTCAAACCAAAAGAGAATTTTGATTCGAAGATAAGTTCGAAACAAAGATTAGATGATGAAATAACGAAATAGAAAGATGGATAAGTTTATATAAATCGCGGGCGACCTTAACCGGGTCGACCGTGACTTCAAAATAAGATCGGTGTAGAATTCCGAGGTAAATCGACATTTGATCTCAAGAAATAGAATTCAGGTATAGCAGGAGATAGATAGCGTCGTAAACCGAGGATACAGAAATCTCCAGTAAATCGATGCCTATTATAAAGGAGTTTTGCTCCTTTACAAATCATTCTAAGATTGGCGAGACCGCCGATCTATTATAGATAACATTCAGAATGGAGTTATGGGTGCTCCATGATTAAAAGAAGACGAATAGTGAAGGACACGAATGAATTTCGGAACCGAGGGGAACGTTCCAAAATTCAAAGGAATTGAGTCAAAGGAAGAGATTGAAACTCGAATGAGAGTGATTCTGTAAATACATTTACCCTATATGTTAAGTTTTGCCTAGAGCTACCAAAACTCTGATACCAACTGTAACGACCCATTATTTTAGACCATTCGCATCCATTATAAGTGTATAGGTAGACACTCATGCCGTAGTTGAAATGCTCAAAATACCGCGTTGTTAATTTAAATTTGGCAAAACTGAACATATACAGTAAATAAATAATCACAGACACAGAGTAATAATTTGCAGCGGAAATAAAAAAGATAGTAGTTCATGAAGCTACTATATGAATATATAAGATACATCAGAGTTTTACAACAGAAGAGTAATACGATACATCAGAGTTAAATCAGATACAACGGAAGAGTACACGATACATCAGATACAAATCAGAATACATCACTGGAATCATCGAATACTGAAAGCAGAATAGATGGCTGGATCTTCAAGCAAAGCTCCAACTTCAAAGGTGAGTCTCGAATACTGGTACACTCAGTCTGACTCGAGCGTAAAGCAAAAACACAAGACACTCGAGTCAGGATTAACATTCATATATTAATAAATCCAACTCAAGTGAAATAGCAATTGAAATACAAGTAACTCAAAGGATGTTTGGAACAACCATCCTTTAAGGATCCGTTAAACTATCTACTATGTAGTAGTGTTGTGACGACCCGGAATTTTTGTACATTTGAAATATGAATATTTAATTTATTTTAAATATCCGAAGGTAAAATTTTAACTTTAATTTCAAATATACAGTATTTATTTGGATAATTAATTATTAAATTTAATAATTGGAATTGAGTAAAATATAGAATCTGGAATTTTAAGGCCATTAAAAATAATATGAAGGCTTAGAAAATTTATACTGATAATTCTGAAGGTGTTGGAACTTTCAGAATTGAATTTGGAGCTGTTTTGCTCAGTTTTGAAAAGTTAACGTTTAAATAAATAATATAATTGCTTTAGTACTGTTGCAAATCTATGCGGACACGTAAAGGAATTTTAAAACATGTGTCCTACCTAATAAACACGCGTCTCTTTCTTTCTTTAAAAATCATAACCGAGCTCAAACCAGATTTACCACTTGAACACTCCAAACGAAAATCAAAAGCAATTCGTATTCAACTCAGATAAATTTCCCTCTTTCAATTCTAATCGAGCACGAAAAAGAAAACCCAAATCAAAAATTATATACAGCTGCTTCGAAATTCTAATGGCCGTTTGAACGAATTTCTTTTAGGCCGCAATTTCAGTTTCAAATCGCGAACTGGTCGCGAGCGTAGGAGGGGTAGTGTTCGGCGACTCTACCGTTGAGGGGTGTGTTGCGAGTTTGTTTCGCACGAGGTCGTAAAGGGAGGGCTTGTTCTCGAAGTCGAGGTCGCGTACTAGGTTGTAAGGCGAGAGTCTCGATTTGGGCTTAGGGTTTGGATCGCGTTCGTGGCGATGGTAGGGCGGTGCTATGGGGTTCTGCGCATCGTCGAAGTGAAGCTCGATTTGGTTCGCAAACTCGACAGCGTCGGTGAGGAGGCATAGTCTCGAGTTGCATCGTCGGAGGGTCGTGAGTCACCTGAGGGCAGCGTACGGTTGGGCAATCAAGATGAAGTGGTCGCGAGGCTAATAAGGAGCATGCTTGACTGTGGAGTGTGGGATTGAGCTCGTCAGGCGTGAGGTGGATTTCAAGCAGCAGTTGATTTTTGGGTTCCTGTTCTTTGAGGTAGTTAATTTTAAGCAATTTTAGTTTTTATGTTTCCACAGTTTAAGCTGGCAAACTGTTTGATTTAAATTAGCAGTTTGCTATAAAGCAGAAAAGTTTATGAAATATGGAAATTCATTACACTAAAATAAATAGTTAGTTATCTGAAATAATATATTAAGGTAGTTAATTGGGTTAATTAACTTTGTAAATTGTTTCAGTTATTAAAAATAATTTATCTAATAGGAAACTGATCAATAGCTTAGTTTAAATTTATAGTGTTAATTAATTGAATCTTTTAAAAGGAAATTATGGGTAAGATTTAAATTATTAGGTTAACCAAACTTTAGTTAAATTAAATGGTTGGTAACTAAGTGGTAGTTAATTATTTGATCAATTCAAGTATTTATAAACTGTATAAATATTTTTACAAGGTCTGAGATTTTGGAAATCAAATCGGGTTGGATGGACGGCAAAACAATAATCAAAGGTGAGTTAATCTCACTCAGTTAGATTTAAATTTAAATGGTTAAATTTAAATAATTGATTGAATGGTTGCATTGATTGAATATGCTATACTATATATAGTAGTATATACCAATATATATATATATTGGCATATGTATATATTGGAGTTGTTGATATTCCCGCATTGTATAGCGGATGAGACCCTATACGCCGCATAATAGCGGATGATATTTTATAAAACCCATATACCGCGATATTCCACCTCGAAGTGGAATTGGTATTGTGCTAACGTCTGTGGATGCAGGGAAACAGGTTGGAGGGATCCAACTGGATTCCTCAAAATATTTAATTTTGTTAAATATTCTGTGATATGATTTTTGATATCCTGTGGTGAATTATATGGATAATTGGATGTTATGGTTTGGTTGGATCGATTTGGATGTGCTGAATTATCAAAATCTCTAGATTGGAATTTTTGAAAAGAATAAAAGAGTAAATTTTTAAGTAAAATAATTATAAGAGTTTGGAATAAATTTGAGAATGAATTTGATTAAGAATAAAAGTGATTTCCAAAATTCTAATAAATATGGAAAAGAAGAATTTTGAATAAACCAAGAAATATTGAATTTAAAAACTTATGTGATATTATTTAAGGGAATAAATAATTTATTTTAATTCAATGTTTAAATGTAATTAAAAAGAAAGAAGGAATTTGGTAAAATCTGAAACTTGTGTTTCAGTTTAAATATTTTAAATCATAATGAGAAATAAAATCTGGAAGTTAATGAATTTGGAAATAAATGGATTAAGTAAGGAAATTTATTTCAAAATAAAATAAATTGGGAAATCAATTATAAATTGATTTCAATACTTTGGGATTTGAACTTTAAAGAGAAATGAGATTTTGGAGAGATAAACTGGGTTTGTAAAGTAAAATAAAATATTAGAGGATATTTGAAAATATAAATTCAAAGTGGGAATTTTTAAAAGGATATGGTTTGGTTTAAAAATAAATGTTATTTTATTTTTGAAAGATGGGAGTGAGAAGGGTATTTCTTTGTATAGCCAAGTACGTTTTCAAAGCAATTTTAATATAAGTTAAAAGTTCTAATTGTATTTTTAAAAGCATATTTTAGAAAATTAATTATTTCTAAATGTTAATTTCCTAAGTAAGTATTTTTTAGGAAATCTATTCTTTTTAAATGTTTAAACTTTAAAGTAAGTATTTTTCAAATCTATTATTGTAGTAATTATATAAAAATGATTTGATATTATGTTTTTTTAAAAGAGAAAGTTAGATTATATTTATAAAGTGGTTTTATTTTAATTATTCTAAATATATATATATATATATATATATATATTTCGATAAAATATTAAAGTAGTTTTAAAATTTCAATGTTATAAAGTATATTTAAAATAAAGTGTTTTTAAATTATTTTAAAAATCAAAAAGGGTTTTGTACTTGGTGTTTAAGAGGAAATAAATATTTGGAAATGTATTTCGTAAGCGGGAACTGTTTTGGAATTGTTTTCAAATGAGTTTTAAAAATTTAGAAATATATCTTGGAAAGATATTTGAGAGTATATAAATAATGTGGGAAATTATTTATTGTGTGATGGTTGTTTATGGATGTTAATTGATAGTTAAATAACCGACTATCAATATTGGCTAAATGCGCTGATCGTTTCGAAGAGACCGGGATCGAGTTTCCGTATACCGGGATTCTAGGTCTGGAGACTCGAATACCACTTCGATTCGGTTTGTACGTTTCGTGTAACGTGTTCGGAGTAGAAGATGGAGCAGTGAAGTGCAAGGGCTAGTCTCTACTAATCCTGAGGATATTTCCAAAATGGATGTAGTAGGAATAGTGCCTTCGTTTCCGTTCGAACCCAGGACGGACTTGTATGGACGAATGCTTTCGAAACATCATCAGCGGACGATGGGCTTTCTAAGGGATATGTGCTATAAAGGTATCGTTTAGCCTCAAGCCTCATCAATCGGGAATGACTGAAAATCAGGGGTTATGCAGCAAGGCTTCGTGGGTAGCACCCATTTGAGAGTAAGGTCATCCCTGTCTAGATGTCCCTTTTTATTTCGGCTTAGTGGTGCGGTTGCTGATCCCAACTGTGGGGTGATTTTATTCGGAATTATCCAGTAAGGGATGGTTCCGGTCTTGTGTTGCAGGGGAGCGGGCGTACTCCTCGGTACTGTGATCTAGGCCACGTACTGTGTCAGGTGGTACCCCAGTGCCTAGTCATTGATGGAAATCCATTTTCCCTACGCGCCTTGTACGGTATTTGTTTGTATACCTATTAGCTGGAATTTAATGAATGTAACAATTTCGGCTATTTGAATAAGTATTTGTATATAGACACTATTATAATATCAGAGGATTTTATAAAAAGTGTTTTAGCTATCGTAAGGTAAAAACCCGACATGTTTATTTGTGGCGTGGTCTTACGAGATGCATTTATTTTCAAAAAGGATTTTTGAAACTTTAATAATCAATTGAGTGTGATTTTCTCACGCTGGTATTCCAGACTGACTCGGGTATTGTTTTATATAATGCTCGGGTCAGACCGAGTATTATAGATTACAGGAAATGATGCTGTGGAGCTGGATGGCGATACGTACTTCCGTATTTGAGTTGTATATTCCGCTGTGTATTCAGATTTTGAGGACAAGTTATGATTACTGTCCAGTTGTATGATATTGATGTGATGTACTTTGATGATGTATTTGGATGATGTATATATAAACAGATATAGATTTCTTTTTGTGTAAAGATCTGTTATTACCTATTATAGTTTATTCCGCTGCGTATGAGAGATTCTGTTGTTGTTTTCTATTTTTCTTCTTCTTCTACCTCTTCTTCTTAACTCAAATGGTTCGATTTTCCGGTTCTGGAATCTCGGGTCGTTATAGTCGTATCAGAGCTTAGGCTAGCGATAACCTTGGCTCTGGTGGGAATTTTGAGAGTATTAATAGATATGAGCGCGTATTTGTTAGTGAATATAAAATGATTTTATATTGTGTTGGTTGATTTATTGAGTGGCATATGAACCTTCGTCGGCACAGTCTGAACAACTGTATCGAAGGGGTTTCTAAACACTTGAATAGAACAGTTCGACACAGTATTGTTTTAAATAGGGTGAATGAAATAATTTTGCCCAAATTATTTTGTATATTAAAGAAATAATTATTTGAAATTTATTATAGTTATATATTTGGATGCTTGGTTGTTAGAAAATGACAATAAGGAGTTAGTCTCATTATTGAGTAGAAATTGAAAACTTATAACCTAAGTTGAAGAATAAATTTATATAATAAAAATGGAATTTGAAATATAGACTATAAATGAAATTTATGAATTGAGATAAACTTTATATACAAATGTGATTTATAATCAAAGGAGATAAATTCATAAACAAATGAAATTTGTAAATATAAATTGTAAATGTGACTTATAACTTGGAATAAAATGTGATAGAATTCCAGAGTAATGTTTGGATATAAAATTGAATGGATTTTGAATTTGAAGTTTTGGGAAAGGTTTAAATTCCTTTGGATTTAAAAATAGTTTTCAAAGGGTTTTGGAAAAAAAAAATAGTGGTATTATTTCGGAAATATCTTTGAATTGGAATTGAATATGGTGGGATTTGGAATTTAAAAATATTTGAAATGTTTTAAAGTGATAAAAGCATTAAATTCTCTTTCGGTCGCTGGAAAATAATTTCGGTGATGACTGCAGCATCATCGATGTCTATTTTCGAGTTTCCAAAGAGAAATTGCTACCAAACTGTTTTAAATTGGAAGTGATTGTGAACTGGGTTGGTTTTGAAATTCAAAGGGAAAATTGTTTGGTAAAGGCAGATTGTTTTGAAAATTGGGATTTGATGTGATATATCAGATGTGTGAGTTATTTATGGATTCAAAATGGTTTTGAAATAAAACCGGGCAATTGAATTCTGGGAATTCTATTTAAAATTTAAATGTGGAAATTTAAATGAATCAACAATATAAAGTATAGAATGAAGTTGATTGAAATAAGAAAGGAATGAAAGTTAAATTCTGGGATTATAATTATGAGATGAAATTAACTCAATGAGTAATATAAGCTGGTAGATAAAAGAGTTAGAGAACTTGAAGGTGAATGAATTGTAAAACTTGTATAAAAATTGTATCCTAGAATTAAAATTTAATTCGAGTATATGAAGGGGAATAGAAATATATTTGAATTTAACTTTAGATAAGTTAAATAAAATTGAGAATTGGAATTGAATTAAATGTAAATAAGTTGAAGTCGAATTGAATTGGATATAAAGGTAATGTAAAATGCTTATAATTGTGTAAAGAAATTCATATCCTTAAGTTCTTAAGTATAATAATTAAAAATTTGATTATAAAGATGGGAATGGACTTAAATGAATAGTCCTAGATCTTAAGTAAGTAAGTTAAAACTTATGAATAGAAATGAAATTGTAAGTCATAAATGGGAATTCATTTCTTTGAACCATAAAGAATTATGATTTGAAATTGCAATTATCAAATGGAAACGACTAAGATGAGCAATCTTAATTTTTAAATAAATGTCACGACCCGCCCTTCTCGACCCTCGAAAATCGACACAAAATACTCAACAGTATAATATGCCGACGATCGAACGCCGGAAAAGACAGATTGTAGGAAAAGAAAGAAGGTAGAAGAAGAAGAAACTAAACAACATCAGAACCTCACAGTCGCAGCGGAATAAAATATAATATATATAACAGAACTTTACACAAATCAAAACTATATCTGTTTATATACAATACATCATCATCAGAGTATATCAATACAACCAATCATAACCAGTCAAACAGTCTCAACAATCACAGCAGCGGAATAATACAAGTACGAGAAATACGTCTCGGACTCCAGCTCCTCTCCTGAGCTCCATAGTAACCTATCCTGTAATATACTCGGTCTGACCCGAGCATTATAATAAAATAACACCCGAGTCAGTCTGGAATACCAGCGCATCATAAATACATCCAAACTGATTATTAAAGTTTCAAAAATCCTTTGAAAACAAAAGCATCTCGTAAGACCACGCCACAAATAAACATGTCGGGTTTTTACCTTACGATAACTAAAACACTTTTATATTAAAATTCCCTGATATTATAATAGTGTCTATAGAAAGTAACATAGAATCTAGCTGAAATGCTTGCATCTCACATTTCAACAATAGTTGGGCACAATCAAAACCGTACAGGCACGTAGGGAGAATGGATTTCCAACGAATGACTAGGCACTGGGGTACCACCTGTCACAGTACGTGGCCTAGATCACAGTACCGAGGAGTACGCCCGCTCCCCTGCAACACAAGACCGGAATCATCCCTTACTGGATAATTCCAAGTAAAATCACCCCACGGTTGGGATCAGCAACCGCACCACTAAGCCGAAATAAAAGGGACATCTAGACAGGGATGACCATACTCTCCAGTGGGTGCTACCCACGAAGCCTTGCTGCATAACCCCTGATTTTCAGTCATTCCCGGTTGATGAGGCTTGAGGCTAAACGATACCTTTATAGCACATATCCCTTAGAATGCCCATCGTCCACCTGACGATGTCACAAAAGCATTCGTCCATATAAGTCCGTCCCGGGTCCGAACGGAACCGAAGGCACTATTCCTACTACATCCATTTTGGAAATATCCTCAAGATTAGTAGCGACTAGCCCTTGCACTTCACTGCTCCATCTTCGACTCCGAAATCGTTTTCGCGAAACGTACAAACCGGATCGAAGTGGTTTTCGAGTCTCCAGACCTAGAATCCCGGTATACGGAAACTCGATCCCGGTCTCTTCGAAACGATCGCGCATTTGGCCAATATTGATAGTCGGTGATTTAACTATCAATTAATGTTCACAAACATCCATACACATCCATCACACAATAAATAATCTCCATATTATTTATTTTCTTCTAATATCTTTCAAAGATATATTTTCACATTTTCAAAACTCATTTGAAAACAATTTCCACTCTTCCTTTACAAGGTAAATCTTTTACCCTTTATTCCCATCGGGATTAACCAAGTTTAAAACAATTTGCATTTAAAACAGTTAAAAATACTTTGTACTGAAATATACTTTAAAATATGAAAATTACTTCTATTTATTTACTCAAAATATAAATTTAAAATATGTGAAGAAAACTAGTTATTAACACATAAACTTTGATTTAAAGATAAGGGTTTTAGTTTAACTAAATTCAAAATAGCATTATAAGAAGAAAAATACTAATTTTAACAGCTTAAGCTAAAACCAACTTTTAAATAAATCCATTTGTAAAAATAATTGCTAATATACTCCCAAATTATTACGGTATTAAAATTATTAATTTATTTCTTTAAAAATAACGATTTCTTAAAAATACTTTTAAAACGATTTAAACTTAACCTTAGTTAAATAAAAATCTTTTTATAACATTTACTTGGTTTTCCCAGGGAAACACTTTCCCGTTTCAAAACATTCCAAAGTACTCTTTCATATAAATCCACTGATTTATTTCAAGTCAATTATGTTTTACAACATAAATCCCAAATCCCATATTTAATTATGACTTCATCCGAAGTTCATACCCAATTTCCCATATCCGGAATTTCACTTTTAAATATACCATTTAAATCATTTTTCTTAAATAAACAATATCGGAGAATTTCTTACTGAAAACCATATCTACCATTTACTTAAATAAATCCCCAATGAAATACGGCATTTCAAATTATTCTATTTTCTTTTGAAACTTGTTAATTTATAGTTGACAACTCCATTTAAACATATTTTTAATTTCCGGATAACATCAGTCATTATTAAAATAAACATCGTTATTTTAAACAATTTATAATTTCATAAATTTAATTTCCAGAAAAACTATACTTTCCATTTACCCATTTCATAAACTTCCCATTATATTCAAAATCCCAATTTGGCCCAATTTACATTTTCCTTTCAAATCCGATTTCAAATTTTATTCTTTGAAATTCTAAATTTAACAATTCATTTTATTTCGTAAAAACACAATTTAGCCATTTATAATTTAATTCTATGATTACAATTTATACCACAATGTCACAGAACAACTAAATTTCCAGATTTATCAATCACATCATATAAACAGGTATCACTATCAATTATAAAATAATTGCTACATTATGAGGAATCCAGTTGGATCCCTCCAACCTGTTTCTCCCTGCATCCACAAATATTAGCTCATCACAATATAAATATCAATCCAGACTGATAATAACAATTATATTCAGCCATCCACACAGATATTTAAATATCAACTATTTATAATGTCTAGCATCCAGATGTGAGTGAGAAAAACTCACTTTGAGTTCGGCGAGCGTTCGAAATTTTAAATTAAACCGGACGACGTCCGATTTAATCTAAATTTCTACATGCCCGGAATGCTTCCGGAACTGCTCCACTTCGTAGTGCTCGTTTCTGCGATTCCGGCGTCGCAAATTTCGTCGAATTCTGATATAGTATGAATTAGTTATGATTTTATAAAATTCGAACAACAATTTAAAAACAAATTTTCTTTTAAATTTTAATTTATATACCCAACAAAATCTGGCCGCACATCTAACATTCGAAAATAGGCCCGCTATTTCCATCTTCCCAAACGCGACATCTCCAGCTTCAAATGCACCCACTCACGCACGCCTAGGGTTAGCCACCGCCTCACCTACGGTCGACTCGAACGCGATCGGAACCCGGCACCTTGAAGCCCATCGCCATCTCCACCCTTCCCAGGCGCGCGCACGAGTCCGGTCACCCCTAGCTCTCGAAAAACGCCATCGAACGACCACCGTTCGTGCCCACCTTGCCGCCGATCTGCTCCACTTCACGCGAAATCACCCGTTGGATTTATAGATCCCTCAACGATCTACAACTTTCATTTAGAAAGTTTCTCAATTTAAAGCATGGATTGAAAGATTTTTGGAGGGGAAACGAATCGATTTTCGGCCATTAAACGATAAAGAGGCGGCTGGTTGTTTTTAACTAGGGTTTAGAGAATAAAACGTTTATATATATATAAATTTAATATTATTTAATTAATAAAATTCTCAAATTAACAGTTTATGCAAACGACCTCCAAACTACACGTTCCGACAGGCAATCCTAGGGTTTTTCCGCGTTCCGGACACAATGGAACAGGTTTCGTAAGCTAATTTAATCGTATGCGCGAGATACGGAATTAAACGATCAATTTAAAATTAAATCGGTTAAATCGATTTCGATGCGTTTCGAACTGCCCCGATCACACGACAACTCCGATTGCTCCGAAAATTGAAATCCGATAATAACTATTTATTATGGATCCAATGGAACTGGTTTCGTCGAATTCCGAGACTGCGCCCCGGAAGGCTATTTTAACTCGTCTATTAAATCGAGCGATTTCTGAAATTATCAGAAACGCTTAAAATTTTACTTTTAAAATTTTATTAACTTAACAATACATCATATAAAATTTATAATCACATAAAAATCATTCTGGCTCATTCTAGACCAAAATCTGATTAAATTGCATTTTAATAATATTAAATTCATTTTTAAATTAATATAAAATTCCAAATAATAACTTGTCAACTTTTAAATTCATCTAAAAATCCAACATTATTGTTTATAATCAATTGAACTTAAAATACATTTAAACACCATTTTTATCACTATTTACATTCAGATTTACCCTTATCTCAATTCCGAATATTTAATTTATTATTTCCCATTATTCAAATTCAACCAGGATTGCTATAATTAAAAATTATAGCTTATTTTATTGAATGAACCCGAATCCATTCATTCCAACATCAATTAAGAATCCACATTAAACATTTAAAATGAATTAAATGTTCAAATTCAATGGCTTAAAAATACGGGATGTTACATTCCTCCCTCCTTATAAAAATTTCGTCCTCGAAATTTGCTAAGGTAGAAAATATACTTCAACTCAACTCACTTATCCCATTTGCTTAGTTAAAAGCTATATTCACTTTCCCAAAAAGTTTCAGCTCCATTTCAAAACCCTTTGCTTTCTTTACTCTAAAGCCTTTATTTTAACACTCGCTTTTAAAATAACTTTACTTATTAATAAATTTCCCAAAAACCCCAAAAATTTTCTAACTCCCAAAATTTCTGGAAAATTTTGGCGGAGTCTCCTTTGTACGGAGGAGCTTCTGCGATATCGCAGGATACACAAATATATATACATCGGCTCACATGGCCGGAAACCAAAATATATCACGATATATATATCATTTTCCCAATTATTTTTGCGTAGGCGTACCTTTAGCAAATTTTTAATAGCGAGCGGCTAATATAACGCATATACGCGCTCCAACTCTCTCGAACGCCTCCCGTACCTGTACTTAACTCAAGCAAACTCATCAGTTTCAAAGATGTGAGCATTTTAATAACATTTCCAATGTAAATGCAAGCCAAACATATCCATTTCATAACCAAACCAAGCATAGTTCATAATTTAACTATGTTGACCATCTTTATAAACAATTTCACAAATTTCGACAACATTTCAAATCCTCTTTACAAACTCAAACTTCATAGTTTAACAATGTTTCCATATTTTATTTACAATTCAAAGATTTCAATCATCTTTTAATTTCTTATTCAAGTTCGACTTCATTTTATTCCACTTGAATGATTTACACTCAAATTCTCTATATACCATTCATATTTGTTACAACCAATTCATTTCTATTCCAATATGATTAACATATGCCTTACTTACATCTCTTATTTAAATTTAAATTCCCTATTTGATTTACCATCAAATTTTATTTTAAATTTGAAGCATTTGCATTACTTTTATGATCCACCTCCATTCACATGCAATATTACTCATTAAAAGGTCAATTCATTCCTATTGATTCAAAATCAATTCCATTCGCTATTTTTGAATCAATTCACTTGCATTTATTTACAAACCCTCTGAAATGGATTCCAATTCATATCAATTTATTCACAATTCAATTTCTATTGCTTTTTAAACAACTCAATTCTGAATACATGCAAATTTTCACGCCATTCAAGCAAAAATTATTGTCACTTAAGCTTATCACCATTCAAAATTAATTTCAACTTGGATGTGTATTAATCTTATTCAATTTTTGCATTGTTCACAATCCAAGTATTTTCTTTTCCGAATGCAATTGTTAAATTCAATATTTCCTTTACATTTTTATTTCATTAACCAACTCAAGTTTATATTAATATCATTCCATTTTGGATTGTTTACAACCCATACATCCTTATTTCATCTCAATAATTAATTAAAACTCATTTCACTTGCTTTCCAGTTTTATTATCTAACAAATTGCACTCAAGATTACTTAATAAAGCCCATTCAAAATCACTTGTTTTTCTTCCAAGTTACTTAAGTTCTTTCACAATAGATTCATTATCTTCTTATATCAATTTTATTTTATTTCCATTTGATTCTCATCCAATCAAATTTCAATTCATTTACAACTTTAATGCTCTTTGTTTATTTATCCAATCCATGTGCAAATTTATTTTATTAACAAAGAGACCTTTTAAATTATTTCTCTCATTTGAATTTTTATTTACAATTCAAATTCATCATTATTATAGCTAATTCTATTATACCTTCTCACTCTCAGATATTTATTACCAAAATTTCAAATCTCAAATTCTATTCCAGACTGGATTTTACTTACCTTCAAAATTTGACCAAACTATCAAAATTTTATTTATTGCAATACAAATTCCATTTAATTTAGCTTACACAAGATTTATTTCCAAACAATCATTTTGGATTTAATAGAGTAAGCATTTACTTCATTCAACATCACTTCAACTAAATTAAATTTCCATTTAATTAAATTCTTATCCAAATTTAATTCAAGGTTAACTAGATTATATATGCATTTTCAATTTAATTCCGTTCCAGAATTTATTCAAGTTCATCTAAATTTTATTTAGCCCACCTGAATTTAACCCATTTCCTTTACTACCTTAAATAATAATTTAATTATATTCATTTTTATCCATAACACAACTGAAATTTTAATATTCAGCTTAATTCCATCTTAGTCGAAGTTAGACCAAATTCAATTTAATCTTAATTCTCCATATCCAAGTTCAACTTATTTACTAACTTCAGTTCACTTACCTCTTTTATATTTTATAATTGTTTCACCTTACTTTGCATTCCATTTAAAATTAAGTTCGAATTCACCATTCCACTTATTATTTCCATTTGTGATTATAATCCCATTTTACTTGAGTTAAAATCAAATCTTCCATTCTCAAGTTCTCCAACTTATTTACTTGTAAGTTTATATTGCTCATTTCAAACCAATCCACATTTTATAATCACAATGTCAATTTTTTAACACTTAATAGCTTAAGAATATGAATTCATTTGCACAATCATAAGCATTTACATTTCACCGTTATCTCAACTTCCCTTTAATTCCAATTCATTTAGATTTAATTCAAATTCAAATTCTTAATTTTATTTAACTTATCATAAGTTAAATCCAGATATATTCCATTCACCTTCATTTATTCGAAGTAAATTTACATTCCATATATACTCAATTCTTCTTTAAATCAACTTTCCTTTATAAGTTATATAGTTGAATCATTTCAACTTTCACATTTTTATTTTAAAATAGAATTTCCAGAATTCAATTTACCCGGATTTATTTCAAAACCAATTTGAAATAAAAATCAACACATTTCTCTTTTGATATTCAAATCAAATACCAAATTCCAAAACAAACTGCTTTTACCAAACAATTTTCCTTTGAAAATTCCAAAATCACTTGTTTCCCAAACAAGTCCAAACAATGTCATAACCAACTATTTTGGTAGCAATCCATCACTTTAGAAACTCGAAAATGAATTCTAATGATGTGGCCAGCATCATCAGGATTATTTTCCAGCGACTGAAGTAAGTTCAGTGCTTTCCACTTCCAAAATCCACCTCAAAACAATTTCTATTCAAAAATATTTCCCCAAAATATACTCCATTCTTACAAATGCTTTTGAAAACATTTCTAACATTTCCACAAAGTCAAACTCCCAAAACTTTGTTTAATTCCATTTGAAATCCCTTTCAAAATTTCCGGGGTCAAAATTCTAGTTTAAATCAAATTTTAATTTTTACTTTTCTTATTTAAAACATATCCAGTCAATTCCATTTGGTTATAAACCATTTTAATATTTTAACTTCTTATTTTCTTATATATATCATTTCAAATTTTAGATCATGTTTTAATTTCTTATTTGATTATAGAAGAAACAACCAAACAAACATCCAATATATAAAATTTAGAAAACTATTTCCTTTTATATCAAAATACAATTTTGGGTAAAATTATTTCATTTACCCGCTTTAAAAACAATACTATGTCGGTTTATCTTGTTTAAGAGTTTAGAAACCCCTATCGATACGGTTGTACTTCCCGCACCGACCAGAATTCATAAACACTCAACCGATAAGTCAACACAGTACAAAAACAATTTTATATCCACTAACAAGTACGCTCTCATAGCTATTATTACACTCAACTCATTATAGAGTACTTCCGACTCTATTTAAAAATGAGTAATTTTCCCACCAAAGCCTAGGTTGTCGCCAACCTATGCTCTGATACCAACTGTCACGACCCGCCCTTCTCGACCCTCGAAAATCGACACAAAATACTCAACAGTATAATATGCCGACGATCGAACGCCGGAAAAGACAGATTGTAGGAAAAGAAAGAAGGTAGAAGAAGAAGAAACTAAACAACATCAGAACCTCACAGTCGCAGCGGAATAAAATATAATATATATAACAGAACTTTACACAAATCAAAACTATATCTGTTTATATACAATACATCATCATCAGAGTATATCAATACAACCAATCATAACCAGTCAAACAGTCTCAACAATCACAGCAGCGGAATAATACAAGTACGAGAAATACGTCTCGGACTCCAGCTCCTCTCCTGAGCTCCATAGTAACCTATCCTGTAATATACTCGGTCTGACCCGAGCATTATAATAAAATAACACCCGAGTCAGTCTGGAATACCAGCGCATCATAAATACATCCAAACTGATTATTAAAGTTTCAAAAATCCTTTGAAAACAAAAGCATCTCGTAAGACCACGCCACAAATAAACATGTCGGGTTTTTACCTTACGATAGCTAAAACACTTTTATATTAAAATTCCCTGATATTATAATAGTGTCTATAGAAAGTAACATAGAATCTAGCTGAAATGCTTGCATCTCACATTTCAACAATAGTTGGGCACAATCAAAACCGTACAGGCACGTAGGGAGAATGGATTTCCAACGAATGACTAGGCACTGGGGTACCACCTGTCACAGTACGTGGCCTAGATCACAGTACCGAGGAGTACGCCCGCTCCCCTGCAACACAAGACCGGAATCATCCCTTACTGGATAATTCCAAGTAAAATCACCCCACGGTTGGGATCAGCAACCGCACCACTAAGCCGAAATAAAAGGGACATCTAGATAGGGATGACCATACTCTCCAGTGGGTGCTACCCACGAAGCCTTGCTGCATAACCCCTGATTTTCAGTCATTCCCGGTTGATGAGGCTTGAGGCTAAACGATACCTTTATAGCACATATCCCTTAGAATGCCCATCGTCCACCTGACGATGTCACAAAAGCATTCGTCCATATAAGTCCGTCCCGGGTCCGAACGGAACCGAAGGCACTATTCCTACTACATCCATTTTGGAAATATCCTCAAGATTAGTAGCGACTAGCCCTTGCACTTCACTGCTCCATCTTCGACTCCGAAATCGTTTTCGCGAAACGTACAAACCGGATCGAAGTGGTTTTCGAGTCTCCAGACCTAGAATCCCGGTATACGGAAACTCGATCCCGGTCTCTTCGAAACGATCGCGCATTTGGCCAATATTGATAGTCGGTGATTTAACTATCAATTAATGTTCACAAACATCCATACACATCCATCACACAATAAATAATCTCCATATTATTTATTTTCTTCTAATATCTTTCAAAGATATATTTTCACATTTTCAAAACTCATTTGAAAACAATTTCCACTCTTCCTTTACAAGGTAAATCTTTTACCCTTTATTCCCATCGGGATTAACCAAGTTTAAAACAATTTGCATTTAAAACAGTTAAAAATACTTTGTACTGAAATATACTTTAAAATATGAAAATTACTTCTATTTATTTACTCAAAATATAAATTTAAAATATGTGAAGAAAACTAGTTATTAACACATAAACTTTGATTTAAAGATAAGGGTTTTAGTTTAACTAAATTCAAAATAGCGTTATAAGAAGAAAAATACTAATTTTAACAGCTTAAGCTAAAACCAACTTTTAAATAAATCCATTTGTAAAAATAATTGCTAATATACTCCCAAATTATTACGGTATTAAAATTATTAATTTATTTCTTTAAAAATAACGATTTCTTAAAAATACTTTTAAAACGATTTAAACTTAACCTTAGTTAAATAAAAATCTTTTTATAACATTTACTTGGTTTTCCCAGGGAAACACTTTCCCGTTTCAAAACATTCCAAAGTACTCTTTCATATAAATCCACTGATTTATTTCAAGTCAATTATGTTTTACAACATAAATCCCAAATCCCATATTTAATTATGACTTCATCCGAAGTTCATACCCAATTTCCCATATCCGGAATTTCACTTTTAAATATACCATTTAAATCATTTTTCTTAAATAAACAATATCGGAGAATTTCTTACTGAAAACCATATCTACCATTTACTTAAATAAATCCCCAATGAAATACGGCATTTCAAATTATTCTATTTTCTTTTGAAACTTGTTAATTTATAGTTGACAACTCCATTTAAACATATTTTTAATTTCCGGATAACATCAGTCATTATTAAAATAAACATCGTTATTTTAAACAATTTATAATTTCATAAATTTAATTTCCAGAAAAACTATACTTTCCATTTACCCATTTCATAAACTTCCCATTATATTCAAAATCCCAATTTGGTCAAATTTACATTTTCCTTTCAAATCCGATTTCAAATTTTATTCTTTGAAATTCTAAATTTAACAATTCATTTTATTTCGTAAAAACACAATTTAGCCATTTATAATTTAATTCTGTGATTACAATTTATACCACAATGTCACAGAACAACTAAATTTCCAGATTTATCAATCACATCATATAAACAGGTATCACTATCAATTATAAAATAATTGCTACATTATGAGGAATCCAGTTGGATCCCTCCAACCTGTTTCTCCCTGCATCCACAAATATTAGCTCATCACAATATAAATATCAATCCAGACTGATAATAACAATTATATTCAGCCATCCACACAGATATTTAAATATCAACTATTTATAATGTCTAGCATCCAGATGTGAGTGAGAAAAACTCACTTTGAGTTCGGCGAGCGTTCGAAATTTTAAATTAAACCGAACGACGTCCGATTTAATCTAAATTTCTACATGCCCGGAATGCTTCCGGAACTGCTCCACTTCGTAGTGCTCGTTTCTGCGATTCCGGCGTCGCAAATTTCGTCGAATTCTGATATAGTATGAATTAGTTATGATTTTATAAAATTCGAACAACAATTTAAAAACAAATTTTCTTTTAAATTTTAATTTATATACCCAACAAAATCTGGCCGCACATCTAACATTCGAAAATAGGCCCGCTATTTCCATCTTCCCAAACGCGACATCTCCAGCTTCAAATGCACCCACTCACGCACGCCTAGGGTTAGCCACCGCCTCACCTACGGTCGACTCGAACGCGATCGGAACCCGGCACCTTGAAGCCCATCGCCATCTCCACCCTTCCCAGGCGCGCGCACGAGTCCGGTCACCCCTAGCTCTCGAAAAACGCCATCGAACGACCACCGTTCGTGCCCACCTTGCCGCCGATCTGCTCCACTTCACGCGAAATCACCCGTTGGATTTATAGATCCCTCAACGATCTACAACTTTCATTTAGAAAGTTTCTCAATTTAAAGCATGGATTGAAAGATTTTTGGAGGGGAAACGAATCGATTTTCGGCCATTAAACGATAAAGAGGCGGCTGGTTGTTTTTAACTAGGGTTTAGAGAATAAAACGTTTATATATATATAAATTTAATATTATTTAATTAATAAAATTCTCAAATTAACAGTTTATGCAAACGACCTCCAAACTACACGTTCCGACAGGCAATCCTAGGGTTTTTCCGCGTTCCGGACACAATGGAACAGGTTTCGTAAGCTAATTTAATCGTATGCGCGAGATACGGAATTAAACGATCAATTTAAAATTAAATCGGTTAAATCGATTTCGATGCGTTTCGAACTGCCCCGATCACACGACAACTCCGATTGCTCCGAAAATTGAAATCCGATAATAACTATTTATTATGGATCCAATGGAACTGGTTTCGTCGAATTCCGAGACTGCGCCCCGGAAGGCTATTTTAACTCGTCTATTAAATCGAGCGATTTCTGAAATTATCAGAAACGCTTAAAATTTTACTTTTAAAATTTTATTAACTTAACAATACATCATATAAAATTTATAATCACATAAAAATCATTCTGGCTCATTCTAGACCAAAATCTGATTAAATTGCATTTTAATAATATTAAATTCATTTTTAAATTAATATAAAATTCCAAATAATAACTTGTCAACTTTTAAATTCATCTAAAAATCCAACATTATTGTTTATAATCAATTGAACTTAAAATACATTTAAACACCATTTTTATCACTATTTACATTCAGATTTACCCTTATCTCAATTCCGAATATTTAATTTATTATTTCCCATTATTCAAATTCAACCAGGATTGCTATAATTAAAAATTATAGCTTATTTTATTGAATGAACCCGAATCCATTCATTCCAACATCAATTAAGAATCCACATTAAACATTTAAAATGAATTAAATGTTCAAATTCAATGGCTTAAAAATACGGGATGTTACAATAAATCCAAAACTTGAATTATAAAATATATTGAACTTAAGAAAATTAAGTGAAGTGATATTTGGAATTAAAAAGCAAGTATTTAATTTTAACCAGCGAAGGAACTAATGAGATAATAAATTAGTTAATGAAATTGGATTAACATAGTGATGGTTTAAATTGCAAATGAATCCAAATAAGTGAAAATAAATTGGAAATGACCTGGTTATTAATAAAATAATTCCAGATGAATTGAGTATAGAAATTAAAATTCATAATGATTGAGTGTGTAATATCCCGGAAATTTTAACAATATCAATTTAATAATCTGTTAAATAATTAAATTGATATTGATGATCTTTGATAATAAAATTTGAATTTAATTTAATAATCTAATTAAATAAGTATTTAATTGGTGAATCTTATCTTTTAAAAGTTAATAAGATATTTTCTATCTATAATATATATATTTATTTGTATATATTGTAAATAGAAAAGCTTTGGTAAATTGGAAATTTAGATTTAATTTGAATTTAAAGTTTTGAAATTCAAAAGAATAAATATTTAAATTGATTTGGATTTAGAATATTTGTATAACTTTTATGTATAAAATATAATTAGTTTTTGTTTCTCTTTAAAAAGATATATATATAGATAAGCATTTAAATAAATAAAGAAAAGGTTTAATTTACTTTTAAAATAAATAAAAGTTAGCAAAAAAATACAAATGTCATCATATAAGGCAATGGAATAACATGTGTTGTAAAATTAGGATATGTGAAAGACAAGTGTCATTTTGTTTTTAATTTTTCTTTTATTTTTAAAATAAACCATTTATATTTATAAAAAGATGTTTTCCTCCTTCTCATTTTCTTTTGCAAATCTTCATTTTCTAAAACAAAGAGACTTCAGCCTGCAAACAAAATTTCTCCAAAAACAAATTCTGATAATCAATATACTCATCGAACCAGAAATGTAAACAAATCTGAGATAAAATCTTCAGCTATTTTCAAAACCAAACTCAATAAACATCTTTCTCAAATGCCCTGTTCTTCTTTTCAAAAATCTGGGAAACAACTCAAGCTGTCTACCTTCATTTCTTCAAATCTGAAATTCTTCAAACCGTAATTCATATTCAAAAATCAAAGCAAAGGCCTGTTTTCTCTTCAAATCTGAAAACAAGAAATCCTAGAATCTAAGCAACATATAAGTTCTATAAGCAAGCAAATTCAAGTAACATGCAAATTTACAAAGCCAGCATTCAAGTTTAAAAAGTTTTAAAGGTGTCAAAAGCTTTTCAAAATTTGGAAGCAAACAAAATCTGGAAATCAAGAGTATAGCCTGCATGCAAATTTAAACAGCTAGCAAATCAAGTATTCAAGTTTTAAATCAAAAGCCATGGCCAGATCAAAATTTAAAGCCTGAGTAATTTCTCTGTTTTAAGAAATTGGTGAGTAACTTACATTTTTAAAACTTAAGTATATGATATCTGTTGCATGCTATAATTCTTGAATCTATAATATGCCTGCATGTGGTTTAATATGTTTGGAATGTATGTATATTTTTGTATATATGGATGTAAATTGGTGTGCATGTTTGTTATATCTGTTTCCAGTTTTTAAACTTAAGTTTTGATTGAAAATTCTGTATCTCTTAACTTAGTTAATATCATGATTTAAGTTATAAACAAATATTGTTTGTTTTATCATAGATTAGAATTTAGGATTTAATTTAAGTTAAAACAAAACCTGAATGGCCAGGGAAAATCAAAAGAACAGAACAAGTTTTATATAAGTGGAAATTCAAAGATGTTAATTTAACAATTCAGGATTATAAACTGAAGCTCTAGACTGAATTATGATTTTTAGAAGAGAAATCACAATTTTAAAGTTTATAAATAGTGAGATATTCTAGTATGAACGAAAATTGGGTTTTTGCTGATTTCTGGCGATCAAATGGATTGTGGATCTTGGGATTGAAGTTAGAGCACGTTGATAAGTCAGTGATCATGGGAAAAATGGTTAGGAGATTTTTAATTCACCGTGGTGATCGAGGAACGAAGATGTAGGGTTTAGTCAACAGTTTTTGTCGATGGTTATCTCGAGGCTAATTCATCGCCGTGGAGAAGCTAAAGACGATCGCATGAGGGGGAATCGTATCGTGGTGATGCAAAGCTACTATGGACATGGCGGCATGATTTCTGGCAATCGGTGGCGTCGAGGCGAGTTGAAACAGATGATCGAAGTTCTGTTCCAGGTTTGGTCGAAATGCTCGTTTTCGATTATTGAAGTTGTTCGTGGTTCTGGTGTTTTGGATCGCGAGTGGGTGTCGTAGATGATGTGCTGGCGATGGTGTCAGTGGTCGGAGGCGATCGTCACGCTTGTGCACGTGCACATGTACTTTTCGTACATCTGGAAGAAGTTGGGTTAGAGGAAGAAGAAGATGAAGTCTTTGTGACTCGAAGTCATGCCGTGATTGTTGGAATCTGGCTCGAGTTGTTTCCAGGGGAAACTCGTATGGGTTATAACAGTTTTTAGAAAATAAAATAGAAGGAAAACTCGAAGGGATACTCGGGGGTTTTTAATTTTTTTTCGGGTATTTTGTTGTTTGGCTCGGGTCAGTTGGGAGGTTGCATATTTTAAACCTGACAGCATTTTCTTTTAAAATTTAAATTGAGTTTAAATTGAAAAGCAGTTTTCAAAACAAAGTTTTAAAATAAAATGTTAAAGTATGGATTTAAATTCAATTTGTATCCTAGTTGAAATAAATAGTTTATAAAATTATAATGTTTTAACAAAAATGAAAAATGTTAAAAGTATAGTTTTGTAAAGGTTTGAATTTAAAAATCTTATAAATTACCTTTATAAATGTTAAGTGTTCTTAACATTTGAATTTAAGAAGATTTTGTAAATTTGATTTAAGCCTTAGTTAAAGTTAAATTTTAATTATTTTAAATCTTTAATTTTGAAAATAAATTAAAAAGAAGATTTAAAAGTAAACTGTTTTAAAAGTCTTTTGTTAATAATAATTAAAGTGGTTAAAGGTTAATAATTTAATTTAGAGATTAATAAAGGTTTAATGCTATAGGAGTCATTAAATTAATAAGATAATTAAAGAATAATTTAATAATTTGATTAATTAATGGTTTAGTGTTAATTAATTAAATAATTAGGACTCTAAGTTAATTAATTAAGTGTTAATTAATTTGGGACTTAGAATCATTTGTTAAATAAGTATGAGTTATTAATGGATGATTGGAAATTAATTAATCAAGTGATTAGAAATTAATTTAAGAAATTAATTTAGTAATTAGAAGTTAATCTAATGGTGATTAAGAATTTATTAATTTGTAATTAATAAATAGTTGATTAAAGATTTATTACTTAAAGAAAGTAATTAAAATGGTTAATAATTAATGAGGGATCATTAATTAGGAATTATTAAATAATTAATAAATGGGATTAATTTTGATAATCAAGTAGATTAATTAACTAATGATAATCTTTTATGAATTGGTTAAGTATAATTATTTAATGGAAGTAATTAAGGTAATTAATTACTTAAGGTAATTAATTAAATAAATTTGATTAAGTTAAATTAATTAATTAAATTAATTTAAGATATCATTTAGAGATGTGATAAGTATAATTACTTAAATGTAATTAGTGAAAGTGTAATTACTTAGGAAAGTAATTAAAGTTAATTAGTGGATGTAATTAACTAAGGATGATATAATGAAAGTAATTTGAGTTAATTACTTTAAATAATTAATCAAGGGATTAATTAAAAGATAATTAATTAATGAGTAATTAATTTATGGAAGAGTAATTAAGGTAGTTAATTACTAGATGAGATTAATCAAAGGTGATTAATAAATGTGACTAATTAATTATTAAATGTAATTTATTTAAATAAGATAATTAATTAAGAGTAATTAAGGATCATTAATTAATATAATTAATGATGTAATTAAGAATTGATTAATTAAGATTAATTAATAAATAATAAGTGATTAAAGTAATTAATTAATTATAATTAATTGAGGATTAATGTAATTAAGTATAGTTAATTAATAGATGAAGTAATTAAGGATTAATTACTGAAATGGTTTAAGATAATTAATTTGTGAGATTAATTAAGTATTAATTACTTAAAGTAATTAAAGGGTAATTAATCAGGAATGATTAATTGAGATAGATATTTAGAATAATGATTAATTAATTGGTTTAATTAATAATTAAGTAAGAAGGATTTATAAAATGAAATAATTAATTTAATTCACTTTAAATTGATTAGAGATGATATAAATCATTACTTAAGGATGATGAATGATATTGAATGCTTTGCATTGTTTGATATCTCTGATGAGATACGATTGATCTATGATATAGATGCTTTGGTTGAATTGAAATGATAATATGAATTATCTGTTTGGATGATATTGTAGATTATCTAGTGTGAATTATCTATCTTTGTGTATATAGATAAAGAATTGAATTGTTTTAACTTTAAAACAACTTGGCCTTTAAAGGTACGTTTTGGATTTCGATGAGACCGGGATCGGGTTTCCGTATACCGGAATTCCAGGTCTGGAGACCCGAATACCACATCGATCCAAATTAACGTTAGGTCGTGAATCTCAAGTGAAGATGAAGATTTAGAGTGCAAGGGTTATTGTCGTTAACTCTGAGGGTGATTCCAATACGAGTGTAACGAGATAATGCCTTCGGTTTCGTTCGAACCCGGAACGAACTTGTATGGATTGAATGCTTTCAACACATCGTTAGGAGGGCGATGAGCATTCTAAGTGATGTGTTCTGATTTAAAGGTAAATCGTAGCCTCAAGCCTCATCAACCGGGAATGGCTAAAACAGGGGAGGTGCAGCAAGGCTTCGTGGGTAGCACCCACTGAGAGTAAGGTCATCCCTGTCTAGAGAGTTCCTTCTTTTATTTTGGCTTAGTGGTGCAGTTGGCGACGGCCATCTGTGGGGTGATTTTATTCGGAATTATCCAGTAAGGGATGGTTCCGGCTTTGTGTTGCAGGGGATTGGGAGTGATCCTCGGTACGGTGATCTAGGCCCCGTACTGTGATGAGCGGTACCCCGGTAGCTCTGCCATTGTATGGAAATCCAAATTCCAATAAGTGATAACGGACTTGATTGTATACTTATGTATGCTGGAATTTAATAATGTAACAATTTCGGCTATTTCATATTTATTTGAAAACCCTAGACCCTATTATAATACAATCGAATTTCCTATCAAATGTTTTGGTTAGCGTAAGGTAAAAACTTACCCATGTTTATTTTTGGGGAGTCTTACGTGATACCTTTTCTTTCAAAAGGTTTTGAAGTTAAACAAGTTTAACCTGTTACTCACACCAGACCCATGTCTGAACCAAGTTGTTTATTTCTGTTTTATAAACTCTTGGGTACTCAAATTTTTACGAGTAGCCAAGGGATTCAGGTTTAGCTTTGACGAATTGTGGAGGAGCAATGGAGCAGGAGGCTTCAGCGTTGTAGATATATATAGTAGTTCCGCTGTGTCTGTATCTCTGTAGTGTATCGGGTTGTAATGTCTAGACAGATGTTTATAACTGTCTAGTAAGTGATGTATATGCTGTGTAACTCTGTAAATTGTTGTATACTATGTAATAGTTTATGTTATTAATATAAATTATTCGTTCCGTTGTGAGATCGTTGTTGTTGTTTCTTTCTTTCTTCTTTTCTTTTCTATTTCCTACCCCTTTCTTTCTTATTGTCGATGCGTCCTTCAGTGGATAGAAGGGCGGGTCGTTACAGTGGTATCAGAGCATAGGTTGAGCGAATGCCTAAGCTTTTGGTTAAGTGAATATCAGAACACTAGGTTGAGTGAATACCTAGGTTCGGAAGGGTTGTTCATTAGAGATAGGATCTGTAGCAACCTGTTTGAGTCTGAGTGTATATATATATATACGAGAGCGCGTATTTGTTAGTTATATAAAATGGTTTTATATTGTGTTAATTGATCGGTTGAGTGGTATATGGATTCTGGTCAATACGAGTAGCTAACGTTATTGATAGGGATCTCTAAACACTTAGACCAGGCCAACGGACACAATATTGTTTTAAAAAGGTAGATGAAATAATTTACCCAAATATAATTTCTATATAAAAAAAAAGTATCATTTTAAATGTATATGGTATTTGTAATGATTGGTTGAGATGATAATAATTTATCATCTAAGATTAGGAGTCTGAGTGTTGAGGTTGGAAGTGTATTTGTCGAGACTGTAAACCTAATACCGTCTCGAGTAAGTTTTGCTGTGATATGAGGATTTTTCAATCTCTGAAGAAAACCTGTTATGGTTCGGAGTTCATCTTTGAAGTTTGGATGGGTAGAGTTGGATCTGTCGGAGAACAGAAGCGAGTGATGGTATCTCAGGTAATAGTAGCTGTATGATGAGATACAGTGACGATGGATGTTCCCGAAGATGTTTTCTTTGGAACAAGATTAAGGAAGTGTGAATGCTTCGGTGTTGTGACTGAGTTCAGCATGAAGTTTCTGCTTTGGTTTGGAGTCCGAGTTTCTCGAAGAGCTTTGGATAAGAGCATCAGTGTCAGCAGTGCAGCTCGGAGTATTCTGTGATGGCAGGAAGTTTTCTGGATGAGCAGTTTTTCTGGAAGTGAAGTTCAGAAGCAGCAGAGTGGATCCATTTCTTAGATGAATTGGATAAATAAGTGTAAGCTGTTCTGATTGGTAAAGAGAGAACAGTCTGTTTGGAATTAGGATGGGTTGATCGCAAAAGTGACTTGCGATTGTCTGAGTGTTCTCTTGGGTTGTCAGAATTTTTCTAGATGTCTTCAGAGAAGTCAGAAGTTTGTCCGCATCTGAAGGTTGAGTTTTCTTATCGACTGGATTCCAGGAGTGATATCGGTGGTTCAGTCTAGTGGAAGGATGTTTCCTAGAGATGGAGTTGGTGAAGCAACTCAAGTTTTGTTGGAGTATCTGAGTTTTCTTTTATGGATCAGTGAACCTTATTTCTAGAAGTGAGTTGTCCAGTCTGTGCTTGTGTTCTACCTCATATCGGAGTTGAGCAGCGAAAGCAGTTTGGAGTGTATCTCTGGATGGGAAAAGTAAGTTTGGAATCTACTGATGTTGTGAAGTAGAGTTATGTTTGGATCTCGTCTGTGTTCTGATTTGGATAAGTATTTGGTCTTCTGAATTGAATTGTCAGTTTGGATAACTGGAATTCATTGAGTTTTACGTATCTCTGAGGGGATACGTATTTGATCTATCTCTAGTTGTAGAATCAGCAGTTCTGGAAGTTTGGTAGTTGAATCAGACTCATCTGTAGTCTGATATCTTATTTAGTTCTGTAGATCTAGATGAGTAGAAGCTCTATAGTTTAGTAGTGTTGATTGTTGGATTCTGTTAAGCGAGTATCCCGGTATATATATATACTTGGGGAAACTCGGGGAAATTTTTATCCAAAATTTTGTCTAGATAATTAAAATTGTTTGATTGAGTGAATTGTTTGCTATGGTTGTTAGCATATGGATGATAATTTATGGTTGTGATTTAAATAGATTATTAAATTACCTTTGTTTTAAATTTCGGGGACGAAATTATTTTAAGGGGGAAGGAATGTAATATCCCGGAAATTTTAACAATATCAATTTAATAATCTGTTAAATAATTAAATTGATATTGATGATCTTTGATAATAAAATTTGAATTTAATTTAATAATCTAATTAAATAAGTATTTAATTGGTGAATCTTATCTTTTAAAAGTTAATAAGATATTTTCTATCTGTAATATATATATTTATTTGTATATATTGTAAATAGAAAAGCTTTGGTAAATTGGAAATTTAGATTTAATTTGAATTTAAAGTTTTGAAATTCAAAAGAATAAATATTTAAATTGATTTGGATTTAGAATATTTGTATAACTTTTATGTATAAAATATAATTAGTTTTTGTTTCTCTTTAAAAAGATATATATATAGATAAGCATTTAAATAAATAAAGAAAAGGTTTAATTTACTTTTAAAATAAATAAAAGTTAGCAAAAAAATACAAATGTCATCATATAAGGCAATGGAATAACATGTGTTGTAAAATTAGGATATGTGAAAGACAAGTGTCATTTTGTTTTTAATTTTTCTTTTATTTTTAAAATAAACCATTTATATTTATAAAAAGATGTTTTCCTCCTTCTCATTTTCTTTTGCAAATCTTCATTTTCTAAAACAAAGAGACTTCAGCCTGCAAACAAAATTTCTCCAAAAACAAATTCTGATAATCAATATACTCATCGAACCAGAAATGTAAACAAATCTGAGATAAAATCTTCAGCTATTTTCAAAACCAAACTCAATAAACATCTTTCTCAAATGCCCTGTTCTTCTTTTCAAAAATCTGGGAAACAACTCAAGCTGTCTACCTTCATTTCTTCAAATCTGAAATTCTTCAAACCGTAATTCATATTCAAAAATCAAAGCAAAGGCCTGTTTTCTCTTCAAATCTGAAAACAAGAAATCCTAGAATCTAAGCAACATATAAGTTCTATAAGCAAGCAAATTCAAGTAACATGCAAATTTACAAAGCCAGCATTCAAGTTTAAAAAGTTTTAAAGGTGTCAAAAGCTTTTCAAAATTTGGAAGCAAACAAAATCTGGAAATCAAGAGTATAGCCTGCATGCAAATTTAAACAGCTAGCAAATCAAGTATTCAAGTTTTAAATCAAAAGCCATGGCCAGATCAAAATTTAAAGCCTGAGTAATTTCTCTGTTTTAAGAAATTGGTGAGTAACTTACATTTTTAAAACTTAAGTATATGATATCTGTTGCATGCTATAATTCTTGAATCTATAATATGCCTGCATGTGGTTTAATATGTTTGGAATGTATGTATATTTTTGTATATATGGATGTAAATTGGTGTGCATGTTTGTTATATCTGTTTCCAGTTTTTAAACTTAAGTTTTGATTGAAAATTCTGTATCTCTTAACTTAGTTAATATCATGATTTAAGTTATAAACAAATATTGTTTGTTTTATCATAGATTAGAATTTAGGATTTAATTTAAGTTAAAACAAAACCTGAATGGCCAGGGAAAATCAAAAGAACAGAACAAGTTTTATATAAGTGGAAATTCAAAGATGTTAATTTAACAATTCAGGATTATAAACTGAAGCTCTAGACTGAATTATGATTTTTAGAAGAGAAATCACAATTTTAAAGTTTATAAATAGTGAGATATTCTAGTATGAACGAAAATTGGGTTTTTGCTGATTTCTGGCGATCAAATGGATTGTGGATCTCGGGATTGAAGTTAGAGCACGTTGATAAGTCAGTGATCATGGGAAAAATGGTTAGGAGATTTTTAATTCACCGTGGTGATCGAGGAACGAAGATGTAGGGTTTAGTCAACAGTTTTTGTCGATGGTTATCTCGAGGCTAATTCATCGCCGTGGAGAAGCTAGAGACGATCGCATGAGGGGGAATCGTATCGTGGTGATGCAAAGCTACTATGGACATGGCGGCATGATTTCTGGCAATCGGTGGCGTCGAGGCGAGTTGAAACAGATGATCGAAGTTCTGTTCCAGGTTTGGTCGAAATGCTCGTTTTCGATTATTGAAGTTGTTCGTGGTTCTGGTGTTTTGGATCGCGAGTGGGTGTCGTAGATGATGTGCTGGCGATGGTGTCAGTGGTCGGAGGCGATCGTCACGCTTGTGCACGTGCACATGTACTTTTCGTACATCTGGAAGAAGTTGGGTTAGAGGAAGAAGAAGATGAAGTCTTTGTGACTCGAAGTCATGCCGTGATTGTTGGAATCTGGCTCGAGTTGTTTCCAGGGGAAACTCGTATGGGTTATAACAGTTTTTAGAAAATAAAATAGAAGGAAAACTCGAAGGGATACTCGGGGGTTTTCAATTTTTTTTCGGGTATTTTGTTGTTTGGCTCGGGTCAGTTGGGAGGTTGCATATTTTAAACCTGACAGCATTTTCTTTTAAAATTTAAATTGAGTTTAAATTGAAAAGCAGTTTTCAAAACAAAGTTTTAAAATAAAATGTTAAAGTATGGATTTAAATTCAATTTGTATCCTAGTTGAAATAAATAGTTTATAAAATTATAATGTTTTAACAAAAATGAAAAATGTTAAAAGTATAGTTTTGTAAAGGTTTGAATTTAAAAATCTTATAAATTACCTTTATAAATGTTAAGTGTTCTTAACATTTGAATTTAAGAAGATTTTGTAAATTTGATTTAAGCCTTAGTTCAAGTTAAATTTTAATTATTTTAAATCTTTAATTTTGAAAATAAATTAAAAAGAAGATTTAAAAGTAAACTGTTTTAAAAGTCTTTTGTTAATAATAATTAAAGTGGTTAAAGGTTAATAATTTAATTTAGAGATTAATAAAGGTTTAATGCTATAGGAGTCATTAAATTAATAAGATAATTAAAGAATAATTTAATAATTTGATTAATTAATGGTTTAGTGTTAATTAATTAAATAATTAGGACTCTAAGTTAATTAATTAAGTGTTAATTAATTTGGGACTTAGAATCATTTGTTAAATAAGTATGAGTTATTAATGGATGATTGGAAATTAATTAATCAAGTGATTAGAAATTAATTTAAGAAATTAATTTAGTAATTAGAAGTTAATCTAATGGTGATTAAGAATTTATTAATTTGTAATTAATAAATAGTTGATTAAAGATTTATTACTTAAAGAAAGTAATTAAAATGGTTAATAATTAATGAGGGATCATTAATTAGGAATTATTAAATAATTAATAAATGGGATTAATTTTGATAATCAAGTAGATTAATTAACTAATGATAATCTTTTATGAATTGGTTAAGTATAATTATTTAATGGAAGTAATTAAGGTAATTAATTACTTAAGGTAATTAATTAAATAAATTTGATTAAGTTAAATTAATTAATTAAATTAATTTAAGATATCATTTAGAGATGTGATAAGTATAATTACTTAAATGTAATTAGTGAAAGTGTAATTACTTAGGAAAGTAATTAAAGTTAATTAGTGGATGTAATTAACTAAGGATGATATAATGAAAGTAATTTGAGTTAATTACTTTAAATAATTAATCAAGGGATTAATTAAAAGATAATTAATTAATGAGTAATTAATTTATGGAAGAGTAATTAAGGTAGTTAATTACTAGATGAGATTAATCAAAGGTGATTAATAAATGTGACTAATTAATTATTAAATGTAATTTATTTAAATAAGATAATTAATTAAGAGTAATTAAGGATCATTAATTAATATAATTAATGATGTAATTAAGAATTGATTAATTAAGATTAATTAATAAATAATAAGTGATTAAAGTAATTAATTAATTATAATTAATTGAGGATTAATGTAATTAAGTATAGTTAATTAATAGATGAAGTAATTAAGGATTAATTACTGAAATGGTTTAAGATAATTAATTTGTGAGATTAATTAAGTATTAATTACTTAAAGTAATTAAAGGGTAATTAATCAGGAATGATTAATTGAGATAGATATTTAGAATAATGATTAATTAATTGGTTTAATTAATAATTAAGTAAGAAGGATTTATAAAATGAAATAATTAATTTAATTCACTTTAAATTGATTAGAGATGATATAAATCATTACTTAAGGATGATGAATGATATTGAATGCTTTGCATTGTTTGATATCTCTGATGAGATACGATTGATCTATGATATAGATGCTTTGGTTGAATTGAAATGATAATATGAATTATCTGTTTGGATGATATTGTAGATTATCTAGTGTGAATTATCTATCTTTGTGTATATAGATAAAGAATTGAATTGTTTTAACTTTAAAACAACTTGGCCTTTAAAGGTACGTTTTGGATTTCGATGAGACCGGGATCGGGTTTCCGTATACCGGAATTCCAGGTCTGGAGACCCGAATACCACATCGATCCAAATTAACGTTAGGTCGTGAATCTCAAGTGAAGATGAAGATTTAGAGTGCAAGGGTTATTGTCGTTAACTCTGAGGGTGATTCCAATACGAGTGTAACGAGATAATGCCTTCGGTTTCGTTCGAACCCGGAACGAACTTGTATGGATTGAATGCTTTCAACACATCGTTAGGAGGGCGATGAGCATTCTAAGTGATGTGTTCTGATTTAAAGGTAAATCGTAGCCTCAAGCCTCATCAACCGGGAATGGCTAAAACAGGGGAGGTGCAGCAAGGCTTCGTGGGTAGCACCCACTGAGAGTAAGGTCATCCCTGTCTAGAGAGTTCCTTCTTTTATTTCGGCTTAGTGGTGCAGTTGGCGACGGCCATCTGTGGGGTGATTTTATTCGGAATTATCCAGTAAGGGATGGTTCCGGCTTTGTGTTGCAGGGGATTGGGAGTGATCCTCGGTACGGTGATCTAGGCCCCGTACTGTGATGAGCGGTACCCCGGTAGCTCTGCCATTGTATGGAAATCCAAATTCCAATAAGTGATAACGGACTTGATTGTATACTTATGTATGCTGGAATTTAATAATGTAACAATTTCGGCTATTTCATATTTATTTGAAAACCCTAGACCCTATTATAATACAATCGAATTTCCTATCAAATGTTTTGGTTATCGTAAGGTAAAAACTTACCCATGTTTATTTGTGGGGAGTCTTACGTGATACCTTTTCTTTCAAAAGGTTTTGAAGTTAAACAAGTTTAACCTGTTACTCACACCAGACCCATGTCTGACCCAAGTTGTTTATTTCTGTTTTATAAACTCTTGGGTACTCAAATTTTTACGAGTAGCCAAGGGATTCAGGTTTAGCTTTGACGAATTGTGGAGGAGCAATGGAGCAGGAGGCTTCAGCGTTGTAGATATATATAGTAGTTCCGCTGTGTCTGTATCTCTGTAGTGTATCGGGTTGTAATGTCTAGACAGATGTTTATAACTGTCTAGTAAGTGATGTATATGCTGTGTAACTCTGTAAATTGTTGTATACTATGTAATAGTTTATGTTATTAATATAAATTATTCGTTCCGTTGTGAGATCGTTGTTGTTGTTTCTTTCTTTCTTCTTTTCTTTTCTATTTCCTACCCCTTTCTTTCTTATTGTCGATGCGTCCTTCAGTGGATAGAAGGGCGGGTCGTTACAGAGTGAATAAACCAATTATATTAAATAAATAAATGGATGGAATTTGATTTAAATAAGAATCAAATGAAAGATGGAAATAAAACTTTAAAGGGTTGGTTAAATGGAAAATAAACTTAAGTTATTGACTTAAGTAAATATTGAATGGAAACTGAACTCAAACAGAGGAGTGGTTTAAATAAGTTGAGAAATAGTTATTGAATGAATTAACTTGGATTGTTTTCGAGCTAAATAAAATTCAATTTTTGGAAGTTGGAGATGAATTGGATTTAAGGAAAAATTTGGAAATGAAGTAGTAAATAAATATAAATTTATATGAACTTAAGAATTGAAGAATGAAATTCTTAAGAAAAATTGGTATTGGAAATATACTTAGTAATTGGTATTAGAAATATACTAAGTGAATAGTTGAATGAAGACTAAAACTGAAGTTGTGAAATGGGATAGTTGTGAATAAATGGATAACAATAAAAAGGAATGCGAAATAAAGGAGAATTGATATAGTTGATAATCAATTGGAATTTATACGTAGGATGTACGTATATTATTTTATTCGCATAGCTATTTGATCCGGATTCGAACACAGAATTTCGAGATAGTTTTATCGATCCGAATCAGGTTTTTTCACTCGATTTTCAACGGCGAACCTGGATATGGATTGTTGATTAATTCTGGAAATTCTCTATCATAGTTTGTGACTATGCAAGGAGAATGACGGTTTCTGATCAAGAAACCAGATCTGAGTCCGCACTAGGAAGTCGGGTGGACAATACTAGTTCGGAAGTGGAATTGTGTGATCGACTGAGCGATCGAATGTTATATTGCGTACGGATGATATATGTGCATCGTACGGGCATAAGTAAAACTAATATTGGAAATTTGTAAAGAAAAATATAAATGACTTTGGAATTGTGATTGGATATTATTGCTGAATAGGATATACAGGTGTATAAAAGAAATGGATAATTGGGATTTTTGATTTTAGAAGATAAAATTTAATGGCCCGACAAAAAGGTATGTATTTGAATTTCTATATGAAATTTGATTGGGTTTTTGATCCTGCCACTTGGGTTTTTGTTTTCTTTTTGAGATTGGAAGGCCGTAGAGCCATTTTGTAGTAGTACCGAGCTAGCCGCGCAAAGGAGACGCTGGCGAAATTTTTCGGAAATTTAAGGAGTTAGAAAAATTTTGGAAAATTTTGATAATTCAAAATTTGAATTCAAATTTAAATTTGAATGGATAAGTAGGTGGTATGAGTTGAACTTATGAATAAGTTTGGGAAGTTAAAAAAAATGATTAGTGTATCATTAATAAAAGATTGTTTGGGTGTTGTTAAAACTGTTTGGTTTTGGAAAATAGTAATGGGAATTAGATCATTCTTCCTAACTAGTAATTTCGGGGACGAAATTCTTTTAAGGGGGGAGGAATGTGACGACCCGGAATTTTTGTATATTTGAAATATGAATATTTAATTTATTTTAAATATCCGAAGGTAAAATTTTAACTTTAATTTCAAATATACAGTATTTATTTGGATAATTAATTATTAAATTTAATAATTGGAATTGAGTAAAATATAGAATCTGGAATTTTAAGGCCATTAAAAATAATATGAAGGCTTAGAAAATTTATACTGATAATTCTGAAGGTGTTGGAACTTTCATAATTGAATTTGGAGCTGTTTTGCTCAGTTTTGAAAAGTTAACGTTTAAATAAATAATATAATTGCTTTAGTACTGTTGCAAATCTATGCGGACACGTAAAGGAATTTTAAAACACGTGTCCTACCTAATAAACACGCGTCTCCTTCTTTCTTTAAAAATCATAACCGAGCTCAAACCAGATTTACCACTTGAACACTCCAAACGAAAATCAAAAGCAATTCGTATTCAACTCAGATAAATTTCCCTCTTTCAATTCTAATCGAGCATGAAAAAGAAAACCCAAATCAAAAATTATATACAGCTGCTTCGAAATTCTAATGGCCGTTTGAACGAATTTCTTTTGGGCCGCAATTTCAGTTTCAAATCGCGAACTGGTCGCGAGCGTAGGAGGGGTGGTGTTCGGCGACTCTACCGTTGAGGGGTGTGTTGCGAGTTCGTTTCGCACGAGGTCGTAAAGGGAGGGCTTGTTCTCGAAGTCAAGGTCGCGTACTAGGTTGTAAGGCGAGAGTCTCGATTTGGGCTTAGGGTTTGGATCGCGTTCGTGGCGATGGTAGGGCGGTGCTATGGGGTTCTGCGCATCGTCGAAGTGAAGCTCGATTTGGTTCGCAAACTCGACAGCGTCGGTGAGGAGGCATAGTCTCGAGTTGCATCGCCGGAGGGTCGTGAGTCACCTGAGGGCAGCGTACGGTTGGGCAATCAAGATGAAGTGGTCGCGAGGCTAATAAGGAGCATGCTTGACTGTGGAGTGTGGGATTGAGCTCGTAAGGCGTGAGGTGGATTTCGAGCAGCAGTTGATTTTTGGGTTCCTGTTCTTTGAGGTAGTTAATTTTAAGCAATTTTAGTTTTTATGTTTCCACAGTTTAAGCTGGCAAACTGTTTGATTTAAATTAGCAGTTTGCTATAAAGCAGAAAAGTTTATGAAATATGGAAATTCATTACACTAAAATAAATAGTTAGTTATCTGAAATAATATATTAAGGTAGTTAATTGGGTTAATTAACTTTGTAAATTGTTTCAGTTATTAAAAATAATTTATCTAATAGGAAACTGATCAATAGCTTAGTTTAAATTTATAGTGTTAATTAATTGAATCTTTTAAAAGGAAATTTTGGGTAAGATTTAAATTATTAGGTTAACCAAACTTTAGTTAAATTAAATGGTTGGTAACTAAGTGGTAGTTAATTATTTGATCAATTCAAGTATTTATAAACTGTATAAATATTTTTACAAGGTCTGAGATTATGGAAATCAAATTGGGTTGGATGGACGGCAAAACAATAATCAAAGGTGAGTTAATCTCACTCAGTTAGATTTAAATTTAAATGGTTAAATTTAAATAATTGATTGAATGGTTGCATTGATTGAATATGCTATACTATATATAGTAGTATATACCAATATATATATATTGGCATATGTATATTTTGGAGTTGTTGATATTCCCGCATTGTATAGCGGATGAGACCCTATACGCCGCATAATAGCGGATGATATTTTATAAAACCCATATACCGCGATATTCCACCTCGAAGTGGAATTGGTATTGTGCTAACGTCTGTGGATGCAGGGAAACAGGTTGGAGGGATCCAACTGGATTCCTCAAAATATTTAATTTTGTTAAATATTCTGTGATATGATTTTTGATATCCTGTGGTGAATTATATGGATAATTGGATGTTATGGTTTGGTTGGATCGATTTGGATGTGCTGAATTATCAAAATCTCTAGAATGGAATTTTTGAAAAGAATAAAAGAGTAAATTTTTAAGTAAAATAATTATAAGAGTTTGGAATAAATTTGAGAATGAATTTGATTAAGAATAAAAGTGATTTCCAAAATTCTAATAAATATGGAAAAGAAGAATTTTGAATAAACCAAGAAATATTGAATTTAAAAACTTATGTGATATTATTTAAGGGAATAAATAATTTATTTTAATTCAATGTTTAAATGTAATTAAAAAGAAAGAAGGAATTTGGTAAAATCTGAAACTTGTGTTTCAGTTTAAAGATTTTAAATCATAATGAGAAATAAAATCTGGAAGTTAATGAATTTGGAAATAAATGGATTAAGTAAGGAAATTTATTTCAAAATAAAATAAATTGGGAAATCAATTATAAATTGATTTCAATACGTTGGGATTTGAACTTTAAAGAGAAATGAGATTTTGGAGAGATAAACTGGGTTTGTAAAGTAAAATAAAATATTAGAGGATATTTGAAAATATAAATTCAAAGTGGGAATTTTTAAAAGGATATGGTTTGGTTTAAAAATAAATGTTATTTTATTTTTAAAAGATGGGAGTGAGAAGGGTATTTCTCTGTATAGCCAAGTACGTTTTCAAAGCAATTTTAATATAAGTTAAAAGTTCTAATTGTATTTTTAAAAGCATATTTTAGAAAATTAATTATTTCTAAATGTTAATTTCCTAAGTAAGTATGTTTTAGGAAATCTATTCTTTTTAAATGTTTAAACTTTAAAGTAAGTATTTTTCAAATCTATTATTGTAGTAATTATATAAAAATGATTTGATATTATGTTTTTTTTAAAAGAGAAAGTTAGATTATATTTATAAAGTGGTTTTATTTTAAATATTCTAAAAAAATATATATATATATATACATATATTTCGATAAAATATTAAAGTAGTTTTAAATTTCAATGTTATAAAGTATATTTAAAATAAAGTGTTTTTAAATTATTTTAAAAATCAAAAAGGGTTTTGTACTTGGTGTTTCAGAGGAAATAAATATTTGGAAATGTATTTCGTAAGCGGGAACTGTTTTGGAATTGTTTTCAAATGAGTTTTGAAAATTTAGAAATATATCTTGGAAAGATATTTGAGAGTATATAAATAATGTGGGAAATTATTTATTGTGTGATGGTTGTTTATGGATGTTAATTGATAGTTAAATAACCGACTATCAATATTGGCTAAATGCGCTGATCGTTTCGAAGAGACCGGGATCGAGTTTCCGTATACCGGGATTCTAGGTCTGGAGACTCGAATAGCACTTCGATCCGGTTTGTACGTTTCGTGTAACGTGTTCGGAGTAGAAGATGGAGCAGTGAAGTGCAAGGGCTAGTCGCTACTAATCCTGAGGATATTTCCAAAATGGATGTAGTAGGAATAGTGCCTTCGTTTCCGTTCGAACCCAGGACGGACTTGTATGGACGAATGCTTTCGAAACATCGTCAGCGGACGATGGGCATTCTAAGGGATATGTGCTATAAAGGTATCGTTTAGCCTCAAGCCTCATCAACCGGGAATGACTGAAAATCAGGGGTTATGCAGCAAGGCTTCGTGGGTAGCACCCATTTGAGAGTAAGGTCATCCCTGTCTAGATGTCCCTTTTTATTTCGGCTTAGTGGTGCGGTTGCTGATCCCAACCGTGGGGTGATTTTATTCGGAATTATCCAGTAAGGGATGGTTCCGGTCTTGTGTTGCAGGGGAGCGGGCGTACTCCTCGGTACTGTGATCTAGGCCACGTACTGTGTCAGGTGGTACCCCAGTGCCTAGTCATTGATGGAAATCCATTTTCCCTACGCGCCTTGTACGGTATTTGTTTGTATACCTATTAGCTGGAATTTAATGAATGTAACAATTTCGGCTATTTGAATAAGTATTTGTATATAGACACTATTATAATATCAGAGGATTTTATAAAAAGTGTTTTAGCTATCGTAAGGTAAAAACCCGACATGTTTATTTGTGGCGTGGTCTTACGAGATGCATTTATTTTCAAAAAGGATTTTTGAAACTTTAATAATCAATTGAGTGTGATTTTCTCACGCTGGTATTCCAGACTGACTCGGGTATTGTTTTATATAATGCTCGGGTCAGACCGAGTATTATAGATTACAGGAAATGATGCTGTGGAGCTGGATGGCGATACGTACTTCCGTATTTGAGTTGTATATTCCGCTGTGTATTCAGATTTTGAGGACAAGTTATGATTACTGTCCAGTTGTATGATATTGATGTGATGTACTCTGATGATGTATTTGGATGATGTATATATAAACAGATATAGATTTCTTTTTGTGTAAAGATCTGTTATTACCTATTATAGTTTATTCCGCTGCGTATGAGAGATTCTGTTGTTGTTTTCTATTTTTCTTCTTCTTCTTAACTCAAATGGTTCGATTTTCTGGTTCTGGAAACTCGGGTCGTTACAAGTGTACGATAAGTAGATAATGTCTATCAGTAATATAAAGATATCAAAATAGTGTTAAGTCATGGCCCATTCCACCCTTAACACATTTTTATTCCCAAAAGCATATACAAGACCGTAGTTTCCCCAAAACCGGAAGTCATCAGAGGGCAATCCATATACTAAAGGTACAAAACAAATTCATAGTGGTCGCGAATAAAGGGATACAAGTATGACAAGGCACATGAGGCAATACCCAAGGTAGTGATACTACCGTTTGCCTGATCCGGACTGGTGAGAACGCAACGCCGCAGCGCCCGCAACACCGTGAAACAACACTCCCAAAATCAAGGGTGCACCAATCGACAACAAGTAATGAGTAGTTCGACGAAGTGTGTCCACTTGAGGTAGCTAATCCTCCATTGGCCCGGCACGGCTCCTGTTTTAGTCATTTCCAATTTGACACAAGTGTCAAGGCTATCCATTATCGTTCTCTTTCTTCAGTCATCATGAACATCATTCCAACCACTTCATTCTGGATCATCACTCCGCGCATAGTTATTAAAGTGGTTTTCGGTTTAGATAGAGAGTATATCCTTAACCGATTCCGGTCTCTTTAATAACTTTCGAAATTATTACACCGAATGGTCGTTTATTTATTTCAAAACCAAAACAAATTCAATTCCAATTAGAATTTATAAACCAACATTTCATTTGTCTTTCCAAATCAATTTCCATAATTTACGTTTCAAAACTTCCAAATTACCATTTCAAAATCTTATAATTCAATTTCAATTTCTATTTAAAACAATTCAAATATTGATTCAAGTTCGTAAATAAGTTTCATTCCAAATCATTTAAATTAATTTAATTTAACCTTCAAATGAATTTAACTTCATTTATCGATTTCATTCAATATTTATTAAGTTAATTTGCCATTCAAAACAATTTCTATTAAATTTCCAATTCATTAAATCCATTATTTAAATTCAACTTCCTTATTTCAAAACTTACAATTTGAATTAAATTAAATTCATCAAATCAAATTCTTTAAATTTCAAGTCTTACATTAATTTCAATAAATCGCATTTTATTTCTTGTTAAAGAAATTCAATTTCACTTATTTACTTACTTAAATAATTTTCCAAAACTTAATTAATAAAGAAATTCAATTTCAATTATTTACAAAGTAAAGATTCACTTATTCAAAAGTTCAATTTTACTTATTAAAGAATTCAATTCAATTTAATCATTAAATAATTCAATCTTATTTAATTATTAAATAATTCAAAACTTAATTATTAAATAATTTCAAAGTTTAATAATTTCAAACTTAATTTTAATTTCAAACTTAATTATTAAATCATTCCAAACTTAATTCAATCATTTCTCAAATTAAACATCGTTCTTTCATCAATTACATTGTTAATATTTTGTTTCAGATTATTAAATATTAACATTTTCCTTTCATTAAAATTCGAATTTCAACTTCATTTCAAACCATATTATTTATTCAAATAAATCTTCGTTTATTTTTAAATCAAATTATTGACCAATCGGGTTTTATTTAATTCTCTATCCTAGGTCAAAGTTCAATTTGGGTATTTATCATTTCAACCCGATTCCAATTCAATTCAAAATCAAAATATAGCAAAGGGAACTTGCAGTGTGATAACTGGGATGGTGTCAAAGTAAATAAACAAGCAATAACAACAATCAATATCAATCCAATAATCAATTCAAATAATCCCGAAATAACCGTATTAATTCGCATTGTTATTTGTACGAATTAATATAATTATCTCTAGAATCTACACTATCATTTCATGCAGATTAAAGATTATTCCACTAACTATTTATACGGTTTTTCACTTGTCATTCAATTACAATTTCATACTACAACAATTAATCCAATATACGTCGATGGTTCAAAGTGTAATTATCACTATTCTACATGTCAATTAATTTAACAATTAAAAGGGGTCATATTCAACTAATCAAATTTAACATATAAATCAGTTTAAAATTGTTAACTATCCTATATCAATTTCAATTCTGCATACTATTTATCATTTAACACTAACAATTTAACATCTAATATAAACATCAATAATCAATCAATTATCAGCCAAACTGTATTATCATCGCATAATAAACAAAAGAACGTTAATCGTGAGTGATTGCTCACCTTTCGAGGCTAGAGACGAACGAGAAAGCGATGAGTTACGAATCCAGGTACGAATCCCAAAACAAGCTAGATTTGCACGAATTTGGCAGACATGCTGATAAATAGGAATAGACGAACTCAAATAAGAACTGGATCGATGATTTGATAAATGATATAAGTGAACTGATATCGATATATAACTATGTATATTCCAATTCCAAGCATATAATTTTTTTTTCAAAATCACTTATATAAACCATTTATATATAGCATATGTTATCAACTTATACATAACATGTACCCAATATAAAATAATATATGTTATATAATTCACGACAGATTTGAAACATTTATAACTAACAAAGCATATATATACGAGTTCCACCGATATTAAATTAAATATACACGCACACTAAAAATTCACTATTCTTAAGGAAAAATACATAAAGTCAAAGATATATTCTATTTCAACTCAACACTTATATATAAAATATCTGCACAAATTATATTCATTACCGACCAAACTGATATATATCAACAAACTAAAACTGTTTGAACTTATAAATAGAATATATAACCTACTTTATATAAACATAACTAACAAAATATGAATATATATAATACTATGTATACACCGCTATATAATGTAACATATGATACTTTAAAACAATATCCAAAATTTAATCAAAATACGCACGTTCCTCCTTTTATACAAAGTATAAAAGTGCTGCAGACTCCATATATGTGCAGATTATAAACAAAATAAGTAAATAAATGTGTATGTAACCCAATGTACCATTATATATTACAGACTAATCATACAAAATCTTGTTTCAAATTCACTTAAAAAAAAGAAACAACTTATCTACAACTAGTATAACTTAAAATCTGTGTGAAAAAAAATATACTACAAAACTCCTATATAGACGAACATACAAATCCAAATATACCTGCAGATATAACAACATAATACTGTGAACATATATTATTGTTAGCGCAAAAATAAACATTATAGGTATAAGCTTTTGAACGCACATCGGCACTAGTTTTATTCGTACCTAGCCTACTATCCTCTAGCCCAGATAGAAGCACCTCTGACCTATGCGAGCCTGGTTAAAAGATTTGCATGCTAGGATGATAGTGGTATTCAAACTTCTATATGCATCACTTACGAATAAAATGAAGTGAAGCGAGAGATGGTTGTCAACCAGCGGGTGTCGAGATGTGTGCTCGGCAGATCGCAAAGGGGAGAGGGTGAAAGCATGAAGGCGGCAGCAGGGCATGGACGTGGAAGGGTTGTATCTACGTTTGGAGGGAAGGGATAGGTGCTACTACGGCTAAGGTGGAAGTGAGTCGAAGGGAAGGAGTTAGCTGTCGGGGCTGATCTGGAGATGATGTTTGCATGGGGTAATGTGCTGTTGGTTGCTCGAAAAGTGGTAGGTCGGAGAAGCTTGAAACGTTCGGAGATGGATGGAAGGATCTCGGTGAAGTGGAGACGCTTGGCTGGCTTTGGGCGAGCAGATCAATGGCCGGGGCGGGCTGTTGTGGTGAGGAAGTGGAGTTGGCGTGCATGAGGTTGGAGGTCAATTTGGCCGAGGGTGGCGATGATGACGGCGATGCTGACGCGTGGAAGGGCCGGTTGCCACGGCGTGGGGTATGAGTTGCGTTGCCAAGCTTGGCATGCGGAGGAGATGAGGATGGGGAGTGGCTGATGATGCCATGCAATTAGATTTTTTTTATTTTATAAATGGAGTTCAAGATGAAATAGGAATAAGAAGGGGAGAGGAGATTCACAGGCAAAGGGAAGCTATAGGCAAAAGAAGGGAAGGATGGTTGAACAGGTGGCAAGGCTAATATAAATGTTTATGCTAGCGTAAAGGTAGGAGATGAAAAGCTCCAACCAGATGAAAGGAAAGCGTGGGTTCATAAATACAACTTTATATATAATTAAGGAGGGAACGGATATGCTTGCAAATGGAACGGTATAATTTTTAATGTGACAGAGGAAGGTGATGAGTTTGAGAGACGGACATATATATTTATTATACTGCTCATTCAAATCTTGGAACCAGAATATGAAGCACTAAACTAGAGGATAAAAGTTGAATTGGGAACAGCAACAGACCAGTGGCTGTTCATTCACCCAAACGGCAGAAAATCAAAAGGTTACAAAACTCAAGAGACCAAAAAAAAAAATACCGAACCAATGCGGTTGACCGTTTCATGGTTATCGTCGGGTACCGGAAATCTGAAACACAAAATTGAATGCACCGCTATGATTAGCATGAAGAGACGATCAAATTGGTATACAGATGTTAGTAGTATGATTGAATTATAAAAATTCGAATTTTCTAATAGCGGAAAATGCGAGAAAAACACTGAAAAATAAGATCGACGGAGCCAAAGATGTCCGAATTTGGAAAAACAACAAACTGACATCTTGCTCAGAAGATGGTTTAGAATTTTTCTATGTAAAAATATTTAGGTTTCGGAAACATTTTATTTTCATCGCTTTTTAACTGATTAAATTGAAGTAAATTTACGCGCGAAATAAACTTTCATATTTTCGGACGAAAATTTACCAGTTGCTATGTTTTACTAGACGCATTCCAAATATCAAATTTATATTTCAAAATTTTATCGTTTAAAATTTTACAAAATTTCAACTAATTACGTTATTAAAACAGTTAAAATTTACGGGTCGTTACAGCTAGTTTTATACTTAATAAAAATGTTCACAGGTTTAAGAGAAGCCTTAAAGTCAAACTCAGTTTAGAAAGAAGGGTCACTACAAAATTATCCCCCAATAAAAAAAATCAAAATCCAATTTGCATTGTGTATGGTCCTAATCCTACGCCAACCTACATGCACACGTAGAGCGTACAAAATTATCTTCACGCGTTGCTATATGCGTTTTTCTTGGGTATGGTATTGGACAAAAAGGCTATCGTTGTTATGATCCTTCTTCAAATAAACTGTATGTTTCTCGTCATGTTTCCTTTATTGAGCATATTCCCTTCTACTCTATTCCTGCTAGTATGTCATGACATAAATTTCATGTAATTGCCTAAATGTATGCTGTGAAACATAAGTCTTATGGTAAAAGGATGGGGTAATTACCATGTAATTACATTTAAATACATTTCACAAAATTTCAACTAATTACGTTATTAAAACAGTTAAAATTTACGGGTCGTTACAGCTAGTTTTATACTTAATAAAAATGTTCACAGGTTTAAGAGAAGCCTTAAAGTCAAACTCAGTTTAGAAAGAAGGGTCACTACAAAATTATCCCCCAATAAAAAAAAATCAAAATCCAATTTGCATCGTGTATGGTCCTAATCCTACGCCAACCTACATGCATCTAGCTTGCAATTTTTAATGGTAAAACGTATACATGAAGAGTCCTGGAGTCTACAGACATACTCATAACATTCCTCACTATACAGAATTAAAATAGTTTTGTACACCTAATGATGATGATAACATAAATAAGTCCACTTTTTTTAATTTCAGTGGCTAGTTGTTTAAATAACAAGAGAAACACCATACTATTAGTATAATCGGGATTTTGTTCACTACTTTTATGTCTGGAACTTAAGGTAAAAAAATTTTAAACTGCATTCATGAGTTAATGATTATATCACAACTTAAACTTAAGCTGGGAGAATTGCTGCATTTGATTACCACTACAGTTTGTGACCTATAAAAACTACATTAACAATGTCTTCAGTAATTTGCTCTTTTGCAACATTATCAATGACATCAGTAATTTGTGACCATGTAAATACATTTACCCTATATGTTAAGTTTTGCCTAGAGCTACCAAAGCTCTGATACCAACTGTAACGACCCGTTATTTTGGACCATTCGCATCCATTATAAGTGTATAGGTAGACACTCATGCCGGAGTTGAATTGCTCAAAATACCGCGTTGTTAATTTAAATTTGGCAAAACTGAACATATACAGTAAATAAATAATCACAGACATAGAGTAATAATTTGCAGCGGAAATAAAAAAGATAGTAGTTCATGAAGCATGTTGTAACGACCCATAAATTTTGATTGGTTTTAATAACGTAGTTAATTGAAATTTTGTAAAATTTTAAATAATAAAATTTGAAAATAAAAATTTATTATTTAGAATACGTCTATTTTAATATAGCAACTGGAAAATTTTCATTTGATAATATTGAAGTTTGTTTTCCTGTGAAATTTCATTTCAAATCAAACCGGTTAATAAAAGTGAATTTAAAAGTTTTCCGAAACCAAAATATGTCAACAGGAGAAAATTTATTCAAATCATTCTGAATCAGACTGCGAAATTCGTTTTTCCAAATTTGGACTTCTACTACTCCGTTTATCTTATTTCTGGTAAAGTAGCAGCATTTTTCGGTACCGATTATTGACATTTGATCGGACGATCGTACCATTGATATCTATGTACCGTTTTGATCGTCTCATCGTGTTGATCTTAACGGTATATTCATTTCTGTATTTTGAGGTCCGGTACGCGACGGAAACAATAAAACTGTGTGTCGTATCGGTACCGAAATGGAGACTTTTAACTTACCGTGCCTTTTCAAAATTCAAACGTGATGTCCAATCAATCAAGAAATTAATTGCTTTGAATATTTCAGTTGAATCAATCTGAGACTATTCCATTTCCTTTCTTTTTTTTCGGTTACTTTTATTTATTTCTTACTCTGCCTAACATTCGTTCAAAGGCTTACTTCTAGATCTGCATCTCACTTCTTAAAAATCTCTTCTCCTCTCCCATTCGTTCTCTGCCTCCCACTCTCTTTCCTTCCCCTTTCAATTTTCTCACCACCACTTGGCTTCTCGTCCACCGATTCCGCCATCACAGCCAAGACAAGCAACCAGGTCCACCTGTCACGGCCTCCACCACGCCTAACCCAACAAGCCCGACCCCGCCTATACCTCCGATCTGCAGCTCCTACGCCACCTCAGCCTCAACCACCAGCCACCCCTTTCCATCCACGCGGCCACCTTCTCTTCAAATAGCACCTACAGTCGTCCGCCTCTGTCGAAGCACCTAGCAACAACCGACACCCTGGCACGGTCAGCAGCAGTTCACCACCCGCGTCCTTTTCTTTTTCCAAACCCCAAAGCAGCCGCCTGCCCACTCCTTCACTCTCTTCATCTCCAAATCACATGGCTGCATTCCATGCCCAGCTACCAATAGCTAAGCCCAGTTCGCCGCAACCATGATTCCTCTACCCACCTCGAAGACCACCCTTCCTATCAGAGACCAAGTCCACTATCCATCGCCTCTGCCTAATTCACTCCCTCCCCGAGCCTCTCTCCGCCAGCGAGCATCTCGGCCATCCAAATTCACGCACCCTCCTCTCCCAGTCAAATCACAGCCAACCCATCCCCTCCCTGCATGGCACCCAGGATCAGATCTCACGCATGGCATTGCCACCACAAGACCTGCCTCCTTTCTCTCCTGTCTGCTTGTCGCGCCCTTCATCTCAGGCCGAAGCTTCTTTTCCCCACAACCTCCGCTCGCTCCACCCCATCATCACCGACGCACACCTTCCGCCTGTCCCCTCTTCGATCTACTCCCTATCCAAGCTGTAGCCGTGCTTTTATATAAGGTATATATATAATCCTAGAATATGTATACATATTTATCTTGATTGTGTAGAATTTTATATGTATGGGTTAGTTTGTTATATTGTAAGTTTAAGAATATATATATAGTTTTATTATGGTCAGTTGGCAATGTTATATAAATCTATTTTAGATATTGTTAAAATATATATTCGTATACAATGTACAATGTTTTAAAGGATGCTAGTATATATTTTCCCCGCATGTAGCCTGTTTGCAATGTATATTGTACAGTATGTTTTATATATACATATAAATATTTACATAAATTATTCATACATGCTGTTGTTCACTAGCATAGGTTACTGTATTATATAGGTCATTGCATAGAGGTTAGTATATACATATACTTAAGTTAGTAAATATGTTATGGGTTTTATAGCTTCATACATTTCTCTGTTTCAGGTTGCAGTTTTATTTTATATTTATATTATCTTAAGTAAAAGGTTGATTTTTGATGTATGTATTTAATTTAAAACAGTGATTTTGAAATATTCATATATATTCAATTTAAAATGTGTTTGTATTTAGAATATGTCTATATCTAAAAATAGTTATATTTAGTTATATACATAAGTTCGCTTATACCATATTCTGCATCGATTCGGTTCTGATTTGAATTGTTTTATCATTTTTTCTTTTCCAGCTTTGTCCGTCCAAATTCGTGCAAATTCTGTTTTGCTTCGGAATTCATGCTTGGATCCGTAACTTCTTTCTTTGTTAAATTCTCTAGCCTCGAAAGGTGAGCAATCACTCACGATTAACGTTCTTGTATTTATTAAATTTGATTTCAATTGAAACGACAATTGAAATATGATGCTGTAGTTATTTAAATTGTTATATATGCTATTATCTGTATATGTTCACCTGTGACATCTGACACCAGTATCTAGTATTTATATGCCTGTTATTACTATTATCTGTATATGTTCACCTATGACATCTGACACCAGTATCTGTTATTTATATTGATGATATATGCCTGTTGTTATATTTTATATTATCTGTTATCACTCTGCAAGTTCCCTGTTAGTATAGAATTCACTATGGGTTGAAATGATACATACCCGAACGGACTTTAGAATAGGAGAAAATCGTTATGGGTTGAAATGATAAACCCAAGCGATTTTCATTTAAATTGAAATTGGGATTACGGGTTGAAATGATATCTACCCGTATATATTTAAATTTCGGATCGAAATGATAAATATCCGTATCACTTAACCATATGATAGATATATATATACAAACACCGTTGGTCCATATATATAAATATTTTGAAATTGAATTCTATGGTTTTGGAAAGAAATATATGGTTTTAACAAATGTTGATTCTTAAAATTTTATATATAAATGGTAATGATATATATAGATTTAATAATGATATTTAATTTAATTAAGATGGATTTAATACATATAATATGTTAAGTATAAAATTTATATTTCAAAATAGATTTTGGTAAAAATTTGAATAAGTTAAGGTTGGGATGATAATTTGAATTTAGTAAAGAATTTTATTTAATTAAACCAATATAAAGCTTATTGAAATTGGAAATTAAGATATGATTTATAACTTGAGTTTGATTTAAATAATTTAAATGAATTTTTCTTGTTTAAATAAATTTAAGGAAATATTTAGTAAAAATGAAATTTAAGGCTAGTTAAAGGATATTGAAGTTATTAAGTGAATATTCCCTGATCAAGTAATAATAAAGTTAAAACAAGTGTAATATGAAACAGTTAAATTTAACTTTGAAATGTTGAATATTAAAGCTTTGAAATATATTGAAAATCTAAATGGTATATTTAGAACTGATTCGAATTGATGAATTGAGCTTTGAATAAATTTGAAATTTAATTTGAGTTAATATGAATCGATTTGTGAGACTTGAGGAAATTATAAATACTTTACTTTATAAATTATTTAACCTATCTATACTATTTTGGGAAGTAGATATATTTGAAATAAAATGATATTTTGGTTGAAAGTATAAATTTAATTAAAATGACCATGGTGTTATAATATATATTTCCACCTTGTAGATAGTTCTGAAGATCCTTAGAGGATGGTTATCCCAAACATCCTTTAAGTTACTTGTATTCCAGTTGGTATTTCACTTGAGTTGGATTTATTAGTATAAGAATGTTAATCCTGACTCGAGTGTTTTGTGTTTTGCTTTACGCTCGGGTCAGACCGAGTGATACAGCATTTGAGACTCACCCTTGGAGTTTGGAGCTTCCTTTGGAGATCCAACTTTTGATTCAGCTTCCAGCTTTCCAGTTAATTCGTTCACAGAAGTCATCTGTTTGGATTGGAGACTTCACTGTAATTGAGATATTCTGTTGTATTTTATTTAACTCTGATGTTTATATAGTAGCTTCATGAACTACTATTTTATCTATTCCGCTGCGTATTATTGTATTACTCTGTGTCTGTGATTTTGTGATTGATTTATTTACCGTATATTCTGAGTTTTGCCAAATTTAAATTAACAATCTGATATTTTGAATTATTCAAGTCAGACATGTGTGGATTTATTGTCGATTTGAATGGTCCAAAATACCGGGTCGTTACAGTGGTATCAGAGCTTTGGCTCTAGGAAAACTTAGCATATATAGTAAATTTATTTACAGAATCACTTTCGTTCGAGTTTGAATCTCTTCCTTTTGACTCGATTTCTTTTGAACTTTGGAACGTTCCTTGCGGTTCCAAAATTCATTCTTGTCTCTCCCTATTTGTATTCTTTTGATTCTGGAGTATGCCATAACTCCACTTCGAATGATCTCTATTAGAATAGGCGATCCCGCCAATCTTTGAATGATTTGTAAAGTGGTAAAACTCCTTTATAATTGGCATTGATTCACTGGAGATTTATATATTCCCCGGTTTGGATGCTACTATCTCTGGTTATGCCGAATTCTATCTCTGGCGATCGATGACGATTTGCCTTGGAATTCTGTATCGATCATATTCCTGAAGTCATGGTTGACCCGGTTAAGGTCGCCCGCGACTTGTATAAGTATATCCATCTTCTATTTGTAAGTTAATTATCTCATTTTCATTCGAACTTATCTTCGAATCATAATTTTATTCGATTAGAGTTCCTCTAATTTGAACCTCTATCTTTGTTTTGGAATCCATTCATAAACCATCCTTTAAAAAAATCGGGTTATTTGTATTTTAGAAATTGTTTTATATATCGAAATTATTATTTTGATAAGTATGATTATATTCTATATATAAAAGTGAAAATGTTTTCTATGAGGATTATATTTTTTATTAAAATGAGAATTTGAAGTTTTGAAAGGATTTGAATTTTTAAAGTTATATAAGAAATTGATTTATATAAAAATAATTTATAACTAAAAGGGTTTTAAATTTGAAATTCGAAAATTGAACTCTGGTATTTTGAAATTGGTTTTAAGATTTTGAAATATATAATAATATGATTTAAAGGTATTTTTCCGAATAAGAAATGTTTCAAATGATTTTAATAAGTTTCGAATGATTTCGAAGAAATTTCAAAATAAGTTTGAGAAAATAGAAGTCCAGAACTCACTTATGTCGCTGGAAAATAATTTCGGTGATGAGTGCAAGCATCATCGACATTGATTTTCGAGTTTCAAAGTGAGGGAAAGGCCACTCTAATAGCTTTGCTATGCGAGTGATTTTTGTGAAACTATTTTTGATTTCAAATTCCGAAGTAAGATTTGATATTCGAAAGATATATGTATATATATATATTTGAAATGATTTGAAGTGAGCCTGGTGTTCAGTCCTCGAGTTTCGAATTTTGATTTGGTATAAACCTATCTTATGGAAATTGATTTACTGATTTGTTGTTGATTTCCAACTTTTGAATTTGAAAATGATTTCTTCAACTATTTTGAAGGTTTGAGCACTTCCAAATCAAGGTTAACTTTTCAAAGCTAAGAAATTTTGAAAAGTATAAAGTATATATGTTTGGTATGTATGTTAAAGTATGTAGTAATATGATTTAAATAAGTTGAAACTGTTTTGTTAAGTAAATGAATAAGGAAATTTTAAATTTTCTAATATGAAATTTAGATTTGAAATGTTTTGAAAGGAATTTGGTCTTGAAAATATTTTGAATAAAGTTTAGTTAAATGGTTTAACTTAGTAACATCTTTATGAAACTATATATTTAACAAGTTGGAATAAATATATAAGTTGTATGTATGCTGTTTTATTCGCATAATTAATTTGATCCAGGTTTGAGCACACAAGTTCGAGGTGAATTACACCATTTCGTGTTAGGATTTTTCATTCGATTCTTGATGGCGAATATTTGATATGGATTTTGGGTTTGATTCTAGAATTCTTTATCATAGTATATGGCTATGCAAGGAGACTGATGGCTTCTAGTCGAGAAACCATATCGAAATCCGCATTAGGGAAGTCGAATGGACAATACTAGTACGAAAGCGAACTTGTGTGATCGAGCGAGCGATCAAATGTTATTTTGCGAAATGATGACGTATGTACATCGTATATTCTAATATCATTGATATATTTTGACGCTGAAATTGAAAGCTGTCGGGTTAGAATATCTTTGCTTACTAAAAAAAATTCCAATTTAAATTACAAAGACATATAACCCATAAAAGCAAAGATATTCAATCCCATATGGCTCTTCAAACAGCGAAATTTATTTTGAAAAATCTGAACCTTATATAAGATGGACCTTATGTAAGCATAAGATGATTTTGAAACGTTTGATTTTGGAAGTGAATTGGTTGACTTAAATTATATTGATTTGGAAATTTGGATTTATTTTCTAAATCTATTATTTTGGAAACTTTGAAACTAAAGATATTTAATTTGAGAAGAAAAAATTTGGTGAAATTGTATATGATTTTGAAATTGAACTGATATTGAAACAAATTGAAATTTGAGAACCTTGTGTTACTAAATACTTGATTTGGGAGTTGTCGAACTTATATAAAATTGATTTGTATGAGTATGAAATTGATTCGAAAACTATAGATTTGAAAAGGTACTCAATTTGAAAGTGAAATCTTATATAATTGAAGTCTATATAAGTATGATTTGATATACTATTGATTTTGGAAAGTATTTTATTTGAAAATTTAATCTTATATATAATGGATTTTATATAAGTACGACATTTGAAAGTGATTTGAAAAGGTACTATATGATACATATTTTCGAAGTAAAGATATGGAAAGTGCCTTCTGCTTGATATCCGATTTGTGGCCACATCTTGGATTCATTCTATCGATATTATTCTCTCTGATTTTTGGTTTTCCGGATATGATACTCGAGTGTCCTTCGAATTCCATGGCGTTACCCATGGTCTTATCGTTCTCTCGTGACTGCATAGCGCAACTAACTGGCTGAGTCTTGCCTAGGGGTACGGATTGTTTCCTGGGGGATCCAGGCGTAACCATTGTGTATCCTGCAATCTGTGTAGGTCGCGAATAGTAGCGCAAATGCTTGGCTGAGTCTTGCCTGGGGGTACGGATTGTTTCCTGGGGGATCCAGGCGTAACCATTGTGTATCCTGCATTCTACTAGTCATCATGGCGTAACTCGCAGGGCTGAGAAAGCTTACAGATATGGATTGTTTCCTGGGGAATCCAGGCGTAATCATTGTGTATCTGCGAACCATGGTTGGACAAAGGTTTTGTTCGTTTTGTTTGGATTGTACTTTCCATATCGGTTTTAAAAGTTTTTCCAGTATTTTCACTGGGTGTTGAAACAAGTCTACTAAGTACCTGGAGAATTCTAGTTTTGCGCCTGATCAACGCACTACCAGAGTCTACGGGAACAAGGATAAACTTGTCGAAACATCGAGTTATAAAAGTATTTTCGAAATGAAATTTGTTTCGTTATAAAAAAATATTTTATTATAAAAGTATTTCCAACAAAGAAAATTTTGTATCAATATTTGGAATCAAAACCCTTATGGTTCTAAATTAACTATTCATGCCGATACTATTCCTTGAATCTACCTTATCTGCTCTTTATTCACATATGTTCTGCTTTTCCAAATCCTTCTTCTTCTCCTTGTTGACTATATCCTTTTAAATATAGTTTATTTATATACTACATGGTTTAATAGAAATTTTAGTGTTATAAATATTTTTGAAGTTAATACTTAAATAAAACAGATTTAAAGTAAATGATTATTGATTATTAATAATGTTGAAAAGTATCTTGAGATAAAAATTAATAAATTTATGAATTTTGGATTTAAATGTTTTCAATAGCTTCTTTGTAAAAATAAGTAATAATGTAAATAATTGTTTTTCAAATAGTTTACATATATTTATAAAGGTGTTATTTAAACCTATAAATGATACTTATAAAGGAAACAAGAAATTTTACAAATGGGTTGAAAAATATTAAGGTATTAAAAATAATTGAATTGTAAATGAAGTTTTCAAATGAATATTTCAAGTAAAATTTATATAGTTAAATTGATTGTTTATCCTTGTCTTTTAATCTATCTTTTCTGTCTGGTTGTTTCTATTCTCCTACCTCCTTCCTTTTCGGGGACGAAAAGTTTTGAGTGGGGGAGAGTGTAACGACCCATAAATTTTGATTGGTTTTAATAACGTAGTTAATTGAAATTTTGTAAAATTTTAAATAATAAAATTTGAAAATAAAAATTTATTATTTAGAATACGTCTATTTTAATATAGCAACTGGAAAATTTTCATTTGATAATATTGAAGTTTGTTTTCCTGTGAAATTTCATTTCAAATCAAACCGGTTAATAAAAGTGAATTTAAAAGTTTTCCGAAACCAAAATATGTCAACAGGAGAAAATTTATTCAGATCATTCTGAATCAGACTGCGAAATTTGTTTTTCCAAATTTGGACTTCTACTGCTCCGTTTATCTTATTTCTGGTAAAGTAGCAGCATTTTTCGGTACCGATTATTGACTTTTGATCGGACGATCGTACCATTGATATCTGTGTACCGTTTTGATCGTCTCATCGTGTTGATCTTAACGGTATATTCATTTCTGTATTTTGAGGTCCGGTACGCGACGGAAACAATAAAACTGTGTGTCGTATCGGTACCGAAATGGAGACTTTTAACTTACCGTGCCTTTTCAAAATTCAAACGTGATGTCCAATCAATCAAGAAATTAATTGCTTTGAATATTTCAGTTGAATCAATCTGAGACTATTCCATTTCCTTTCTTTTTTTTCGGTTACTTTTATTTATTTCTTACTCTGCCTAACATTCGTTCAAAGGCTTACTTCTAGATCTGCATCTCACTTCTTAAAAATCTCTTCTCCTCTCCCATTCGTTCTCTGCCTCCCACTCTCTTTCCTTCCCCTTTCAATTTTCTCACCACCACTTGGCTTCTCATCCACCGATTCCGCCATCACAGCCAAGACAAGCAACCAGGTCCACCTGTCACGGCCTCCACCATGCCTAACCCAACAAGCCCGACCCCGCCTATACCTCCGATCTGCAGCTCCTACGCCACCTCAGCCTCAACCACCAGCCACCCCTTTCCATCCACGCGGCCACCATCTCTTCAAATAGCACCTACAGTCGTCCGCCTCTGTCGAAGCACCTAGCAACAACCGACACCCTGGCACGGTCAGCAGCAGTTCACCACCCGCGTCCTTTTCTTTTTCCAAACCCCAAAGCAGCCGCCTGCCCACTCCTTCACTCTCTTCATCTCCAAATCACATGGCTGCATTCCATGCCCAGCTACCAATCGCTAAGCCCAGTTCGCCGCAACCATGATTCCTCTACCCACCTCGAAGACCACCCTTCCTATCAGAGACCAAGTCCACTATCCATCGCCTCTGCCTAATTCACTCCCTGCCCGAGCCTCTCTCCGCCAGCGAGCATCTCGGCCATCCAAATTCACGCACCCTCCTCTCCCAGTCAAATCACAGCCAACCCATCCCCTCCCTGCATGGCACCCAGGATCAGATCTCACGCATGGCATTGCCACCACAAGACCTTCCTCCTTTCTCTCCTGTCTGCTTGTCGCGCCCTTCATCTCAGGCCGAAGCTTCTTTTCCCCACAACCTCCGCTCGCTCCACCCCATCATCACCGACGCACACCTTCCGCCTGTCCCCTCTTCGATCTACTCCCTATCCAAGCTGTAGCCGTGCTTTTATATAAGGTATATATATAATCCTAGAATATGTATACATATTTATCTTGATTGTGTAGAATTTTATATGTATGGGTTAGTTTGTTATATTGTAAGTTTAAGAATATATATATAGTTTTATTATGGTCAGTTGGCAATGTTATATAAATCTATTTTAGATATTGTTAAAATATATATTCGTATACAATGTACAATGTTTTAAAGGATGCTAGTATATATTTTCCCCGCATGTAGCCTGTTTGCAATGTATATTGTACAGTATGTTTTATATATACATATAAATATTTACATAAATTATTCATACATGCTGTTGTTCACTAGCATAGGTTACTGTATTATATAGGTCATTGCATAGAGGTTAGTATATACATATACTTAAGTTAGAAAATATGTTATGGGTTTTATAGCTTCATACATTTCTCTGTTTCAGGTTGCAGTTTTATTTTATATTTATATTATCTTAAGTAAAAGGTTGATTTTTGATGTATGTATTTAATTTAAAACAGTGATTTTGAAATATTCATATATATTCAATTTAAAATGTGTTTGTATTTAGAATATGTCTATATCTAAAAATAGTTATATTTAGTTATATACATAAGTTCGCTTATACCATATTCTGCATCGATTCGGTTCTGATTTGAATTGTTTTATCATTTCCTCTTTTCCAGCTTTGTCCGTCCAAATTCGTGCAAATTCTGTTTTGCTTCGGAATTCATGCTTGGATCCGTAACTTCTTTCTTTGTCAAATTCTCTAGCCTCGAAAGGTGAGCAATCACTCACGATTAACGTTCTTGTATTTATTAAATTTGATTTCAATTGAAACGACAATTGAAATATGATGCTGTAGTTATTTAAATTGTTATATATGCTATTATCTGTATATGTTCACCTGTGACATCTGACACCAGTATCTAGTATTTATATGCCTGTTATTACTATTATCTGTATATGTTCACCTATGACATCTGACACCAGTATCTGTTATTTATATTGATGATATATGCCTGTTGTTATATTTTATATTATCTGTTATCACTCTGCAAGTTCCCTGTTAGTATAGAATTCACTATGGGTTGAAATGATACATACCCGAACGGACTTTAGAATAGGAGAAAATCGTTATGGGTTGAAATGATAAACCCAAGCGATTTTCATTTAAATTGAAATTGGGATTACGGGTTGAAATGATATCTACCCGTATATATTTAAATTTCGGATCGAAATGATAAATATCCGTATCACTTAACCATATGATAGATATATATATACAAACACCGTTGGTCCATATATATAAATATTTTGAAATTGAATTCTATGGTTTTGGAAAGAAATATATGGTTTTAACAAATGTTGATTCTTAAAATTTTATATATAAATGGTAATGATATATATAGATTTAATAATGATATTTAATTTAATTAAGATGGATTTAATACATATAATATGTTAAGTATAAAATTTATATTTCAAAATAGATTTTGGTAAAAATTTGAATAAGTTAAGGTTGGGATGATAATTTGAATTTAGTAAAGAATTTTATTTAATTAAACCAATATAAAGCTTATTGAAATTGGAAATTAAGATATGATTTATAACTTGAGTTTGATTTAAATAATTTAAATGAATTTTTCTTGTTTAAATAAATTTAAGGAAATATTTAGTAAAAATGAAATTTAAGGCTAGTTAAAGGATATTGAAGTAATTAAGTGAATATTCCCTGATCAAGTAATAATAAAGTTAAAACAAGTGTAATATGAAACTGTTAAATTTAACTTTGAAATGTTGAATATTAAAGCTTTGAAATATATTGAAAATCTAAATGGTATATTTAGAACTGATTCGAATTGATGAATTGAGCTTTGAATAAATTTGAAATTTAATTTGAGTTAATATGAATCGATTTGTGAGACTTGAGGAAATTATAAATACTTTACTTTATAAATTATTTAACCTATCTATACTATTTTGGGAAGTAGATATATTTGAAATAAAATAATATTTTGGTTGGAAGTATAAATTTAATTAAAATGACCACGGTGTTATAATATATATTTCCACCTTGTAGATAGTTCTGAAGATCCTTAGAGGATGGTTATCCCAAACATCCTTTAAGTTACTTGTATTCCAGTTGGTATTTCACTTGAGTTGGATTTATTAGTATAAGAATGTTAATCCTGACTCGAGTGTTTTGTGTTTTGCTTTACGCTCGGGTCAGACCGAGTGATACAGCATTTGAGACTCACCCTTGGAGTTTGGAGCTTCCTTTGGAGATCCAACTTTTGATTCAGCTTCCAGCTTTCCAGTTAATTCGTTCACAGAAGTCATCTGTTTGGATTGGAGACTTCACTGTAATTGAGATATTCTGTTGTATTTTATTTAACTCTGATGTTTATATAGTAGCTTCATGAACTACTATTTTATCTATTCCGCTGCGTATTGTTGTATTACTCTGTGTCTGTGATTTTGTGATTGATTTATTTACCGTATATTCTGAGTTTTGCCAAATTTAAATTAACAATCTGATATTTTGAATTATTCAAGTCAGACATGTGTGGATTTATTGTCGATTTGAATGGTCCAAAATACCGGGTCGTTACACATGTATGGGAAAATGGAAAAGAAATGTTGAAAGTGTATTTGTTTTGTCATTTTGTCAATTTGATTGCTCAATAATATATGTTCTACCTTGTACATTATGAATATATGTCATAACAATTATTAACACATTGACTGTTTATTTGACATTAACTGGACCGATATCGCTGATGTTAGGGAGAGAATATCAAAAGCAAGGCAAGATTAGATCAACTGTTTAACTGCTTTTTAATTAACTTATTGATGGAAATATGTATGACAGATTATGTATGGACATGGAAATGTTGATAAAATGGTATGTATGAATACCGAGTATAGATATATGAAAATTTGTTTGAATCATAGGTATGAAATACTAAGTTTGGAAATGTGAAAAGTTTTTTTAATAATGTGTATGAAATATTATACAGTAATTTACATATTTGTTGTCTTTGAAAATATGTTATATGCTATAAAGAAATAGGTAATTGCATATTATATACATATATGGAAAATATAAAATGACGATAAATAAAATCTGTAAATTAATATTAAATAAAATAGCGTTTCAAGAACACTGTTGATTTAAAAAATGCTATAGAAAGTGACAAGAAATATATGGATCTAGAACGCTATAATATAACTAAGTAAAGCTATAGAAAAATGAAAGAAACGATATACAATTATGCTAATAAACACTACAGTAATATGAATAAAATGCTATACAGGTATGCTAATAACCGCTATAGAAATATCACAATAAACGCTATAAAATATGGAAAAAAACACTATAAAAGTATGCAGAACAAACGCTATAGGAAGTAGCTACTGGATGATATTTCCTATAGCATTTTTGTTTAATAACAAACAATAAACGCTATAGAAAATTAATTTTTCATAGCGTTTTTATTTCTGCTATTTAAAGCTGAAGGCCTAACATAGCATTTCGTTACAGGACATTCTTTGGAACGCTATGGTAGAATGTAATAGCGTTTTTTAAATGCTATGAAAGACCCATTTTGTTGTAGTGATTCCATGTATTTTGAGGGTAACCAAATATACCACTTGCCGTTTATATTATATATGGATCCTTTCATTATGAGATACTATTGTTCTATTCTTTCTTATTGTTTTTCATTTAGTATGCCCTAAAAATTTGTCTTTTAGACACTTAAATGATTGACATACGATTATAGAGGATGTATTTAGTTCGTATTTAGGAGTCAGAAAAAAGGTCGATACAGTTGGCATCAGCTCATAGATTAAGCGAACACCTTAGCCTAATTGGAATAAAGTCGTTAGAGATATGGTAAGTGATGCCCTAGAATGATATATGGGAGCGCATATTTGTAGTGTTTACAAATATATATCCACTAATAGTCCCTTTTAGACAACCTTTTATTAAAGTATTTTCTTAAAGACAGTGAAAGAAATAGCGTAGAAGTATTATGTGAAGAGCCCTCCAAGTTGATGTGCAGTCTTCTCTATTCACTTAATGTGGCTAAGGAAGAATTGAGATCAATAGCAATTATTCAAGATTACCCAAATGTATTTTGATAAGGTGAAAGGTTTATCCTCTCATCATGAAGTAGAATTTTAAATTGATTTGGTCCTTGATACTAAGCTTGTGATACAATCTATTTGAAGGATGGCACCTAAGGAGAAAAAGAAATTAGAAATGCAGATATTCAACTTCTTGTGAAAAAGCTTGATTTGTGTAGTGCTTTAAATAGGTGATCACCCATTATCTTTGTTACAAAGGTGGATGATTCCTTAAGACTGTATATGGATTATCGAGAGCTAAATAAGCGGACTATTAAGAAAAAGTATCCTCTACCCAGGATAGATGACTTGTTCGACCAGCTTCATAGCGCTCGTATATTTTCTCGACCGGATCTTACCATAGGGTTCCATCAATTGAGGGTAGAAGAGGAGGGTATAACCTTAACAACCTTTTAGACTCCTGATTATTTTTATGAAAGTTTAGTTATGCCATTTGAACTAACTAATGTAGCTGCCTATTTCGTCGACTTAATGAATCCAGTTTTCAGACATGTGTTAAGCAAGGTTTTGACAGTTTTTATCGATGACATACTAGTCTATTGCAAGACAAAGTAAGAGCACAAACGACATCTCAAAATCATGCTTGATATTAAGGGAGCATGTGTTGAAGGTCAAGTTCTCAAAATGTCAAGTCTGGTAGTCGGTAGTTAGATTTGTAGGACGTGTTGTCTCAGGAAACAATATATTTGTCTGTCCAGCAAAAAATGCGATAGTCTAAGATTGGAAGAGGCCCGGATACACAGCGAAAACTCAAAGCTTCTTAGGACTGATAAGAAGTTATCAGAGGTTTATAGAGGACTTCTCTTAGATTACTTCTCCCTTGAAAAATTTGACGAAGAAAGATGTTAAATTCGTCTAGTCCTTAAAATGTGATGAGGCATTCAACAAGTTGATGAAGAGTACTAAACAACACTCCATTTTTAATATCACAAAAGAGGTCAAGGGTTTAACTGTCTATATCGATGCTTATGCCATGGGTCTTGGGGCAGTTCTTATACAACATGGGAATGTTATAGCCTATGCTAGCCGACAATATAAACCGCATGAGAGGAACTATTCAACCTATGAGTTAGAGCTATTAGTCGTTGTTTTTGTTCTTAATATATGGAGGCACCACTTACTCGGTGAAATGTTCGATTTATTCACGAACCGTAAGTCGTTGAAGTACTTTTTCAACCAAAAAGACCTAAATATGAGATAATAGTGTTTGCTGGAATTTCTTGCCACCAACGATCTTGATATTCTATATACTTCGGGAAAACAAATGCCGTAGTTGATGCACTGAGTAGAAGGCATGCAATTTTGGAAAATCTAGAGGTTAGACCGACTCTTCTAGATCAGATTACAAGAAAACAACATGAAGATATTCAATAGGTAGAGATTACAAAAGCCATAAAAGAACCTAAAAATGGCTAGGTTTCACGATTGATCGCCATGGGATATTACGAATGAATGGATGATTATGCATTTCAAACATCGACGGGACCATGCAGGAAGTGCTGGTTAAGTGTCATCGTTCAAAACTCTCCATTCATCCGGGGTTTACAAAGAGGTATAAAAACATAAAGCGGGTTTTCTAGTGGGAAGGCGTGAAGAGGGGTATTTCTATTCATTTTAGTAGATGTTTGAACTACCAATAAATCGGCATCAGAAGAAGGTTGAACTGCTTCAACCACTAGAGGTTTCCAAGTGAAAGTGGGAGCAAATATGTAAATGATATAGTTCGACTCGATGGATTTCCAAGAAGCATTGTAAGTGGTAGAGATCTGATATTTACAAGTACATTCTAGGAAGTGTTGCAAACTACCTTAGGGATGAAACTGAGTTTAAGTACACCATACCATCCACAGACTGATAGGCAGACGGAGAGAAGTTACATTCAGGTTTATACTGATGAAGAAGTGGAGCAGGTGCATGAAAATATACTTTTGAAGTAGTTGGCATTGATAGAGGTGTCTCCATTGAAGACATATGGATGGTTAAGGCAAAGCATGGGTTAGTCCTGGTCATCTATAGAAGAAGAAAACGTTAGCTAGTGCAAGATTAAATTTTAGGATAAATTTTCTATTTAGGTCAATTTTGCAAACTTATTACAAATTTAGACCAGTTGCAAAACTACTTACAAAAATAGGCCAGTTTTGACCGCATCAGCTGCCACGTGTACCAGTGACATTTCAAATGCTGCCAGTACATGTTTTATTGCGAAAAGTAACTGGCGGCATTTGAGATGCTGCCAGTTTGCGGCATTTTAGATTCCGCCAGTTTGCGGCATTTCAAATGTCGCCCTGTTGTATGCCTGTTGTTTAAGACAGCCCCCACTTTCATTTATCACTCCACTCTCAAAAAATCAAAACCCCAAATCTGAACCCAACACCCCAATTCTCCCAAAATCAATATATTCACTCAAAACCTCATTAAAGCAGGCTATAAATTGAAGAATGGCTTCATCATCCTCTCAAATACCTCCTATAGGTTTGTATTCTTCCATTTTTATCTCAAATTTAGAATTTTTCATTTTAGGGTTTAGAAAAAAATAAGTTTTTAGGTATAAATCTTTGTTTCTACACTACAATGAAGTAATTTATGCACGTATAACATTTGTTTGATTGGTTCTTGATTGTGTAGAAGGATTGTTTAGGTTATAAATTTTATTTGGTTTTGTTATTGTGGTAGAATATAGCAACCGGACCGAATAATGATAGCGTTTTTTACTTACAAGCTCAACATTGCACTAGCAATAATGATTTGATGGATGTACATGTTGATATAATTATTCTTTCATTTTGCAATATGTTAATAAATGGCATAATATCTTGAATTTTGTTTTAATTTTCGATAGGACGTTGAGCCATATGGATTCGTTGACCATTCTTCGACCTTAAAGCTTGTCACGTAAGCATATCTTAGTGTGTTGGAACTTTTAGATAAGGTCGGATTCGGTGTTATTCATAAGTTGGGATACACACAGCTTGATCGTAATCATCTGACAACGTTGATTGATAGATGAAGACCTGAGATATCTACATTTCATCTCAGAGTAGGTGAGATGACCATCACATTAAAATATGTAGCTGTGTTGCTTGGATTGCCGATTAATGGCGATCCTATTCTAAAACCGAATTTCCCACATAATAATATGGATTTGTGCGAGAACTTGCTTGGCCTGTCTCCTCCAGAAGACGTAAGATGGAGGAATGAATCGATAGTGGCCACTTGGTTTACGGAGCAGTTGGCCGATGACATATTTCCCACCGTACCTCTCCAGTGCAGACACCCAGTGCTCCCGCGCAATTATTTTGCACATCATCACTCAACGACTTTTTTGAGATCGATCGAAGACTCGAATGGCCCTTCAATGGCTCACATTGTTAGAAGACTTCAATTTTTGTCGGCAGTATTCATGGGGCAGTGCGGTGCTAGCTTTCACTTATACAGAACTTATTAGAGTGGCGTTGGTACAACGGTCTACCAATGATTGTGTGACTCTAGTTCAGTACGGTCATAGTTATTCATTAATTCATATTTGTACATGTCATAAAAATTAATGAAATACAACTTATACTCTTACAGCTGTGGTCTTGGACTTATCTTCTAGTCGGGCGTATAACTATGAGGTGACCAATAATCAACAATTCGAAACCATATGGATCAAGGTAAAATATTGTTGGTTGTACGGTTATATCAACTTATACACTTTAAACAATTTGTATAAATTTTTGCTATTTTAGGTGGATTGGACCAAAGAATACCAAAAAGACTCCAAGACGGAATTTGGCGTTATATTGAAATGAGTTTGATGTTCTGGAATGCAGTTACATGGACTTCATACACTGAGGCAGAGCTTGATGCTCTTCCGACTTTGTGCACTGAGGCGAGACAGTAAGGCGGGCAAGACTGATGATATTTTGGTTTGGAAATCTAGCATACGATCTTCCAGATAGAGTGATGAGGTAGTTTGGTCTTCGCCAATACTTATCGTATCCTGCTCCATATTATACTCTTTCATATAGTGAAGATGAGTTTGAAACGATGAAAGAGTTATGGAATAACCGCTTCTTAGCTGCAGAAGATGAGCATGAGATCACACTGACTGATGGGGAGTACAATAGTTGGTATTGGAATATCACTCGGTGTTATGTGTTAAGAAGATGAGAGGAAGTGCCTGAGCAAGATGTTGCTCCTTACACTCCTAGAGCTCCACTTGAACGAAATGTGTTATGTATTTAAATTTACAATTTTTAAGGTACCTGTAAAATCAATAGTGGTAAATGTTATATGCAGGCGATAGTATGTATTGTATGTTGGAAATAGTCGATGAGCTTGTGGAGGAGGTTCCTGAAAAAAGTAAGGCGAAATGCTTCTTGCTCAAACAAATTCTACGATCATGTTTGTCGAAGAACAAGATGTCAAGACCAATTCCACCTCCGCCTCCTCCTGCAGTGCCACTCCTTATTGAGGACGTTGCATCTGCCGCACCATTTGAGGACATTGCATCCGCCTCACCGGCCCCCGAACCTAAGAGAAAGTATCAAAGACGAAAGAAATGTATGGGTGAATGCTCTGGGGCAATAACTTCCCAACATACGCATTCGGTAGGACCGTCTCAACCCCCTATGGAAGGAATACAAGAGGAGGGCAGTGAAGAAGTTTGACCTGTAAAGGAGGAATTCATGCTGAAGCTAAGAAAATCGAAAAAGAAAATTCCTCGCGAACTAAAAAATTTGAGAGGGTAGTGTACTTTGGATTATCTTTAGTGGTGATTGTAGTGTTTTTATGTTTGTAATGGAGATTAGGTTGAAATCTACTTTCGACTGTAGTATTGTTTTTTGTTGTACTTTATTTCGTAGTGAATATAGTTGTGATTCTTATGTAAGTGTTTACCGTGTAATTGTGTAGCATGTGTAATAGGGCTGTTATTGCTACGCGGTGTGCAACTAGCAGAGCGGCATTTGAAATGCCACCCCTGTGCGGTATTTCAAATGCCGTCGATTGTGTAAGTAATAGAGCGGCATTTTAAATGCCGCTCTCGTTCAGCATTTGAAATGCCGCACAAAGGCACTATTTAATTTTCAGTTTATCTCAAATTGTAATTTATTTCAACAAGGCGTCTATAAGGTAAGTATGGCATTAATATCTATAAATTTCTTTCAAATTCTAAATTCTCTTACTTTGTAATCCCAAAACTCCTTCATCAAAAACCAAACTCTCTTTTTTGTGTTGTATAGTTTGCTTCTATTCATAGATTGATAATGGAAAATTGGGACATTGATGATGAAACAATGATGAAGATTTATGACGAATTTGAACAAAAGAAAGGTAATGGGATGGAAAGTGACAGCAACCTTGATATTGATTTTGTGCCGGAGACACACGTTGAAGAATTGCCACTGACTGTGTATAATGGAACATCAACAATAGATGTCGCGAATGAAAGACTAGAGCAACAATCACTACATGCACGTCTTTTAGGTGCCATTGGTCATCAAAATCTCAATCGTGCTAGTTCAAGCGCGCAACCTCCATGTGTACTTTGTTACTATGGAGATGAATATGATGTAATTGTTTGTAGAAACGTGAGGAATGTAGGGCGTCATTTTTACCGATGTGGTTGGTACAACGATCATAAGATATGGCCTCATCATGTTGACTGCCGCAATTTTTTAAGTGGCCTCATCATGATAACATAAAAAATTATCTTTGAGTATATTCGATTACAGCCGATCTAAAAATACAATCAGACTTAAATGAAAACATTACGTTGCCGAAGTGCACTTATTTTTCTTATGACCCACAACACCACATTTGATGCACCTATTTCCTTTAGGAGTCTGCATCTTGTCCATCATACCTTTAATTCTAGTAGAACATGGACGTCCTGGTTGCCTTTTAGCTATAAGAGGTAGGACCAACTGATTATCGCTTAAACTCCAATAGTTTTTATCGCGGACAGGATGAAACTCGAGGGTTTAAGTGGCCAAGTATTTCTCAGCTGAATACCATGTTGAAGCGAAGTCATGGTGGGATCTATTAGCTCCGTTGGAAACTGTTGAGCAAGTGGCCATAACATGTTACAAGGTAAGTGCCCTAATAGAGGTATATTGCACGTGCATGAGCAAGTGATACAATTGATCAGTACTTTGAATTTATCACCGAAATAGTGCACATCATGCCATTCTGCTTGACTAAAGCGAATTATTCTTGTACGTCTTGCTTCGTTAGATCCATCAGCAATCTTTGCTTCCCACTTCGGAGTAAGACCGGCTGTAAATTTTCCTACTGCTTCTCTTCTTTGAAAAAATTAATCAACCGACCTAAAAAGGGAGCGTGCAACCAAAGCTTTAACTGGTAAAGGCCGAGCTACTTTAAGTACACCGTTGAAACACAATGCCCAATTTTTCTCTTTCCCTCCCAAACTCTTTTCTATCCAGTTGTGTGCCCTGCTACTTGTAGTTTTGATTTCTTCTCAGATTTTTTTGTACTCGGCTTCCTCTACAGCAAATGCTGCAACATAAAAAAGGCATGTATGTCGTTTTTCCCTTACAAATGTGTACCGTCAATATATAACAATGGGCGGCAATGAACAAAACCTTCGATACAAGGGCCAAAGGCACAAAAAGCTCGATCAAACACTCCATATTCATCCGTAGTAACGTGTTCAACGCTTCCTGGGTTCGTTCTACCAATTTAAGCAAAATATTGTCTTAGAATGGTATATGATTCTGCCCAATCACTATAAATCCTTTCCACCGCCTTACTCAAACCTCTCCAAGCCTTCATGTAACTAACTTTTATGAACAATTGTTCTTCCATCAATACTTGCACCGTCTCGGCTGTTATATTCAAATAGGCTTTCACAAAAGGTAAGATCCACTACAACAAAATGTACATATCATAGCATTTCAAAAATGCTATAAAAACCTTTAACAGCGTTTTTAACTACGCTGTATATTAACATGCCATTATAGGTCAGGCATATACCATAGCAAGACAGAAAACGCTATATAATCCACGTATCTACAGCGTTTTTTTGGTGTCATTAATACATTTTACAGAGCTTTCGTTGATGAGCAAAATTTCTTTTCTTAGCGTTCGTCTTCGTTAGAAATATATTCAATAGTGCTTATAATATGCTATGTTAACTTTTTTACAATGTTTTTTTCATTTCTGTGATTTCTTTTGTTGCTATGATATTTATTTACAACGTTTTTGGGAATGCAGGGTGCCATTTTATAGCGTTTCTAAAATGCTGTTAAAACTTTCTATAGCGTTTGATAAACGCTATGTAATATTTTTCTTAGCGATTTATAATCGCTATTAAATATTTTCATAGCATTTTATAGATGCTGTCATATTTTGCTCAGTTCCTAACCAATATATAGCAGGTTCCAATTCTATATGTAGCCACAATTTATGTATAACATAGTTTATATAAAGGGGCATTTCACTAGAAGGACAAAAGAAATTACTTTCAAGGCCGAAATCAGCAGAATAATTACTTTCAAAGACAAGGTCAGCAGTCCAATTACTTTTAAGGACATAATTTTATAGGTTTCTAGGCCCTAGAAACTAATTATTTTGCGTTTTGTCCTTGAAAGTAATTATTTCAGTTGTGTGTCCTAGAAACTAATTCCTCTTGCTAAAAAGGCCTTTGTGGCTAATTTCCACTTATATAAACACATATTTCATAATAAACATATATTATATTAATCGCACATTTTATAATCAACAAGTTATGTTAATCACACATCTTACAACTAACATGAAACATTACATAATAAACATATGCAATATTCTTACATCAAAATATATACTAAGTTAATAATATTTCAATGTAGAACAAGCATCAACTAGTGACCAAAAGTAGTAAAACATACAAGCATACAAACCAAAATGCAGTTATGACATCAAAAGTAACTTCGAATCCATAACTTGCTGCGGTAGGATACTATTTTTTTCCATCAAATATTTGAGGACGAAGGCTCCATAAATTTCCAAATTCCAAGAGGACTATATGCTTGATCTTCACAATTACTAACAAGATCATATTTAATAAATGAGAAATACGAAGCTTGACCTTCGCCAGTACTAACAAGATCATATTTAAAAAATGAGAAATCTGACGTGTGGACGTGAGGAGGTTGGTATAATAGAGCACCAAGATCTGGGCCATCTACTATAGGACAAGAATTATTTAGCTTGGAAAAGGTAGTATTTTCACTCGAGTTTGTTGATGCTTTATTCAATGGATCTATGAGGGAAACATTTGGAGTGTCTAGTTCATTTTGGTCATCCAAAGCAGCAGGTGGTGATGATGAGCTACAGTTTACACAATTGCCTACATCAACTTGATCTTTACATGTAGGTTCTTCATGGTTTAAAGACACATAAGATAGAGGAACTTAAGCCATTAGACTATCATAGAATGAAGAGCCTGGTTGTGTAGCAGGAAAGCAATATGAACAATAAGCATTTTAACCGTAAATATGATTTAGTATATTTGGTGAAGGAAACAAATAAGATGTAATTTATTTTATCTTCATCATACCAACCTGCATTAATATGATTTGTTTATTGTTTTTGTCTATTTCTTCATCTTCTTGCATTATTAAACCAAGATATTCAAACTATCTTTCTTGTTAATCATCCGCTCTTCTACCTTAATTGTATTATTAACTCTAGTTTCCTTACTGAACTTGCATGCCACATACTCAGTTTGATTCCAATAGGTTTTTTAACCCTTTTGACTCTAATGTATTTCCTCATTTTTCTAACTTTTTTTTATTTTGAGGTAAAAACTAGAATAGTATCATATGCAAACATCATATACCTTGATACATCCTTTTGATTTTTATTTTTTCCTTTTTTTCCTTCATTTTTTTTATCCCGGACCAATCACGTAGATATGAACTTAGAGTTGATCGTTGATGTAATCTTACTTTTACCGAAAACTCACTAGCCCCCCCGCACGTAAACCTTACTTCATCTTAGAGTTTTCATTGATATGTTGATTGATTGTTTAATTGATTTTCCAAAAAGTCAGCCATCTATCAGAAAACCAAGATGAGAATTAGGTGACGGGTTTTCAAAGCTTAATGACAAAATTAATCTTTTTGTTGGTTTCCGGAAATTTGGGGCTTTTGACACATCTCCCTATGATTTTACAGGCCTAGAATAGTTTTCCTCAGTTCTAAGAAAGCAATCATAGTGCTATATTGTAAATTCTAACCTTCCAGGTAGTAACTTGGCTATTTCTGCCCACTTGTTTCCGAGCACATCATGAGCATGAATTAGTGCTATCTCGTCCTCCTGAATCCAAGGCTTCTTGTTTATTGAAGGATTGAGATGATTATGCCACCTAAAGACACGTATAAGCAAATTGATAAAATTAAAATCGTCTAGTTCCAATTTGAAAAAAAGTTGAAGTAACATTAATGATGTTATAATCAGGATAATACTTTAGTTATATTTGTACATAGTTAATATAAGCAGTTCAATGTTGCCTGACAAATAATACTGATGATGTTTTGATTCAGTAAGCAAAGAAATAAATAGTACCAATAGGGTTTAGTTGGTTGATGTTCGGACCAAAGATCATGAGTTCGGTCTCCAAAACCGACACCTGTTGGCACTAGTTAATCATGTTAAAATAATTTAAGAAGTACATCAATTTGTTCAAATCTTCAGAGTGGTTAAATTTTCTTTACTGATTTGTTTACTAACTAACGCATTTATAAGTACAGTGCTGTAAATAAAAGAATAATAGCTCGGTAAATAGAACCAAGCATGTATAAAAACCTATGTTGCAAATAGACTCAATATGCAATTATACTAGTCAAGATTTGAAATTCTGTCTTTAGTTTCCATTTCGGTCAGTGGAAAATTCCAAATTTTCGGTCCCATTTCGAAAATTTCCCTTTGATTCAGGTTTCTAAATTCTAGTACAATTTTTCTAAATATGCTAAAAAATATGCAATATTAATACTAGACAAAATTTAAACAAATTATGTAAAATAAATTTATTGAAATGAACTTAAAATAAAATTATTAACCTTATTATTATTTAGTTATTAATCCAAATCATTAATCAAATTTATATAGCCATGTAAATTTATCTTATTATTCTCAGCCTAATTTAAAACCTAGACTAAAACATCCAAAGCCCCAAACGCTGCTGCTTCTCCTTCAATCCCACAAATGACGGATCTGGCCAAAAATATAACGCATCACGGTCCGTTCCACACTGGAACCGGGACGAAATCTCCAGGATTCTGGAATTCCGGTTGGAAGCTTGAACCATAATATTAGTAGTTAAATTTTCTTTACAGTTTATATTTAACAAACAAAACAAAAAAATTTCCTTCTTTTTTCCTTTTTTTTCCAAATGAAAAGGCCTGTTTGGTATGGCTTCTTTAATTAGTTTTTCTAAATTGGCTTTCTAAACTGAAAGCAGGTTTTGAAAAATACAAATAGATTTTTGCAAAACCAGTACAAACTCTTATTTTTAACTACTGTCTATAGTTTAGAATGTATACTACAATATTTACATCCTTGCACTGGATATTGTTAGGATCAAAATAAAACATAAATATAACTCAATGTGCATGCATAGGCACACACGTGCTCACATGCACATGCGGGCATACACACATCTTTATCATCATTGCCATCATGAATAAACAAAGGAAAACTGAGATTAATGGATTGTGTGTTTCAGAAACTTGGATTTGGGGAGGAGATACTTAAATATCATATAATTTCATTTATTCTTTACTTGAAACCAAAAGATATTCCCAATAATATTGAGTGATGATTAAATTTAGACTCTACCGATAGTCCTTATAGTTATACCTGGTTTTCATCATATTAATTCCTTGACATGTAGGACAATATCACATAGTTATAGCTCAAAGGGAACTCGACGTTATAAAAGATGATTACTCATAGCTAAGGAGGCATTTGTATGCAGTAGTAAGAATTGAAGTTCTGTATGTATCAGTAATAAGTAAAAAAACAAGCTTAGCAAACAACGTTAAGTTTAGATGAATGGTGCTACCTCTCTCGACATTGTTTCCCAATGCGCCCTGGCAAATGTTTTGCAATTTTTAACCACTTCTCTGGTCCAAATTTATTTACCATTGCAATAAGAGCTTCGTCTTCCTGAACAGTAAATGAAACAAAACCCATTATAACAAAGAAACGTAACATATTACCAATGTACATCATGCAGTCTTATTTTAATTAGCATGCCTATTCTTTCATGCAAAATCATATTAAAATATGGGAAAATCTATATACCTCTTTAGACCAAGCTCCTTTAACTAGTTCAGGATTTAAAACCTTCTTCCATCTATGCAAGCACTGAGCATCAGTGCGACCTACCAATTGTGCAGCTGTGAAGTAGAAAATTGCAATACTCATGGTAAGCAAAAAATATAAACTTAATGAGCAATGTTACAGCAAGAGGATCCTCACATCCAAAGTTATTGAAACTGTGCATGGTAACTTCTTCCTGTTGATATGCATATGTTCCCTATGTAACCACATAAAACAAGCTGTTAACACATAAAACAAATTGATACTACATATAAAGTACCTTTTTCAAAAAAAATACAAAATCGCAAATAAATATTATATATAGAAAATTAAACTCATGATTTTTTTGAAATAGTATTGTACCTACTTATAAACAAATTGATACTACATATAGCGGTAGTGCAGTACACAAATTTATTTGGGAGGTTCGTAGAGGAAATTAAGTAGGCACCTTGGATGATAATTAAGAAAACAAGCTTTTTAAAAACAAAAGATGCCCAAGATATTTTGGGTTCGAAGAGTTTTAATTTGCATCACTATGATGAGAAAAACCTCATTATTGATCGGTTTCATCGACAATGCTACACATGTAAAGACATAACTACAATATATTCACACAAGTGATGTTCTATATTCCATAGAACTGAAAACTATAGAGGCCAGTAACATAAAAACAAAGCAATCAAATGGGATGAATAAGTATATTTGTTTATTACAACAGAAAATTATTAAAACTATATAAATTTCCATTTATAGCATATGCAGAGTAATATTCAATTCAAAGCACTTCTAACCAAAAGCAAACATATTTGAGACAACTAAGGTTTGGTAATCTCTATAGGGAAGGTAAATGTGAAGCATAATAACATTATCCCTAATTGTCACTATAAGGAGTGCTGGCAGGGTCATGTGAAGACATGGTTCTATCGACTGCTAGAAAGACCAGGAGAAGAATTGAAGACTGAAGAAAGCACCCAATGTTTTCCAAAGACCAGTTATGCCTTGCTAAACCAGAAGTACAACATGAAAATTAGATATGGTACGATATTTGCTCTTGATGAACTAAAGATGGCTGGGGTCTAAAGAAACTGGGCATGAATTATGGAGTATTTGTCATGTTAAAAAACTATACATTTAACTTATATATTTCCCAAGTACCAGATATTACTAACTGCAAAAATAAACCATTCAGAAAAAGCACTAAAAAGTTGCACTGCAATATATTCTGTTTCTTCTTTGAATGCTTTCAATTCCAGATTACACATCGCCGAAATGAATGAAATATATAAATATGATAAATAAAGATTTAATGTTGTGCACATTGCAAGTTGAAAGGAGGGAAAATGCTACACATCTATTCAATAGATTGTCCTCGATGGGTTTCTTCATGTCAGTCTCCGCAGTATGAAGCATACAAGGCTTTCACATTGTTACTTTTCAGTAAGTTAGACGGAGAGGACTGGATTCCACCTACACGAGTTTGGGACTGCACAGATACTGTAAAAAGACTAAATAAGTATAGAAATGTAATAACCCGAATTTTTGGGCATCTGTTAATTGGAAATTAACAGATTTAAATTTATTAAAATATTTATTTGTAAATTGAACAAATGAAATTCTGAGATATATCTGGAAATATATATATGAATCTGAATTATAATAATGCTGAATTAAAAATATGTGAATAAATATCTATTTGATAATCTCCTAATATAATTATTCGATTGGCAAGATTATTATTTTCAAGGTACATTTAAAAATTTTAGACACTAAAATAGTACCTATGCATATACTTATGAATTTAAAAAGTATTCTAGTTTAAAGTAAAATTTGGTAAAGGTACATGTATTTCTTTAAAAGGTTATACTTGAAATAAATGTAGTTTGTAAATATATAAAGATTGAAAACACACATGTATAAATATATTGCATAGATTTAAGTAATAAATAAATACATAAGGCATTAACAAAAATAATATATATATTGAAATTTAATATATATATAAACAGTTTCTCATGAAAATGTACAAATGAAAAATAAGTAATTCATATACAAAGACAAATGTTAACTAATAAGTAAGCCTATTGACAAGTGTTAGGATTTTAAGATAGGAGATGAACAAATGTCATTTATTCCATTTTTATTTCTAAAATAATAGATAAAAAGAAAATGAAAATATAAAATATCTCTACCCTCCTTTTCTCATCTCTTTCATTCACAAAATAAATAAATAAAAAGAGAGAAACAAACCTGTACACAAAATCAGAAAAGAAGTAGAACCTGTAAACAAAAACAAAGGTGAAAATCAAGTTCAATTCATCTCAACAATCAAGATTTCAAATCAGATCAATTAAAATTCAAAATAGCAAGCAACCAACTATCAATCATCTTTACAGTTTGAAAACCTGAAGCAAATCAAATGATCAAAGCAGATTGAACTCAAAAATCAGATCAATTCAGGATCAAACATCAAGTAAATCGAACAAGCTTCAGATTTAGGCAAGACAGTCCAGATCAGAGTTATTTTCCTCTGTTCCCTGTTCAAGCTAAAGGTGAGTAAACAACTTTTAAAATCTATTACATCTTGATTAGCATGTGATAATCTTTGAAGTATGATGTGAAATATGCTTTGCATGATGGTGTAAATATGATTTCATGTATATATGAATGGTGATATGGGTGTGCATGTCTGGGAACAGATATATTTGCCTCTGATCTTGATTACAGATTTCAAAACCTATTCAAAATCTAAAATCTCTTCCTCTAATCCTTTTTAGGCTTTAAGATATAAACAAAATATGTTTGTAAAATCAAGATCTAAGTTTTAAAAATATTTTTGAGTAAAATTAGTTAGAGTTTTCGGGAAATTTGGGTTTACAGTAAAAATTTCAAAAGCATGTCAAAATTTGAACTCCATGATTTATTGTTTCAATTCCATAATCTAATTTGTTTTCGAAAACCATGATTTTTAAAAATAAAATCAAGAATTTAAGTTTAGTATTGATTGAGAATTCTTGGGTTGAACGGAATTCATGTTTGGAGTGAATTCTGGTGATTGGTGAGAAATGAGAGGTCGTGATCATGGCTGGAGGTAGTGTGAAGATTGTTGATCATGGGAAAAATAGTGGTAGAATTTCTCGATGGTCGTGGTGGCCGTAAAATGGTGATCTAGAGTTTGTGGAGCTGCTTTGTATGTCGAGGTAGTCGAGGCTCGTACGATGTCAATTGATCATCGGAGGTGATCGGACTAGAGGGGAACGACGTATCGGGGTGCGGCAAAGCTTGGGTCGAAGTTGCATAGTCATCGGTGATCGGTGGAGGTGATTCGAGGCGTTTTTCAGATGATCGTTTTGGGTTCCAGGCGCTCGAATTTGCTCGACTTTGATTGGCTGCATCGTTCATCGATCTGGGTGGATAGAATTATCAGCGTAGTCGTCGTGGATGTGTGGGTTATGGCGAGGTTGGTCGGAAGTGGTTGGTCCAGGGGTGCACGTGCACGCGTGTATGTACGATATTTGAAGGTTTTGGGTAATCGGGGAAGATGAAGTTTACTCGGGTCAGACTCGTAGTCGTTGAGGGTTTGACTCGAAGAAAGAAGGAAAGTGGTTGGCTCGAAGAGAACTCGGGTTTTCAGCTGTTTTGCTCGGGTTTTATTTTCAGGAACGTGAGTGCTTACTTGTTTCAGATTTAACTTAAAATCTTAAGTTAATAAATTAATGATAGTTAATTTCCAGAGTTTATTAAATAAGGTTTTAAATGATAATTCAGAAGTTAATTGATTTATCTTTTAAATTAATTAATTGATGGATAATTATGGATTAATTTAAATTAATTATTTAATGATTAAATAAATTAAGTAATTAAGGGCTATAAATTAATTAGAGATTAATTAATTATTAAGGATTAATTAATGTAAGAAATTAGAGATTAAACTCAAATGAAAATTTCTTAATGTAAGTAATTAAGGATTAATTTGACAAAGGTTAATTAATTTAATTTGTAATTAAAAGATTTATATAATTAGTTAAAAGAACAACTAATAAATGTAAGTAATTAAAGGATCATTAATTGATAAGAGTAATTAAGGGTGGATAAATGTGAAGGGATAAAGAATAAGTAATTTATGTAATTAATTGAAGGTTAATTACTTAATGTAATTAACGAATAATTAATCAGAGATGATTAATTAAGATGGATAATTAAGGGATGATTTATTAATTGGTTTGAAATTAATTAACGTTAAGTATGCAAGATTTAAAGGTAATTAAAGTAATTAATTTAATTCATGTGTGGTTAATTAAATTGATTAGAAATGGTGTGGATAATTAATCTTGCTTATGGATGATTAAATTGTATTGAATACCTTTGATTGTTATTGACTCTGGCATGTACTTTGTAATGTCTGTGATATGAAATGTTTTTGTTTGAACTATGATAAATATGAGTTATTTATCTGTAATGAAATTGTTGTGGGAATATGACAGTCTGAAGTAAAATTGAATTGTTGAAATTTAACAACTTGTCTTAGGAAGATGATATTTAATTCGAAGAGACCGGAATCGGATATCAGCAATATCCGGAACCACTTCGATTAGAAATCTATAGTTCTTTATAGATTCGACATAGGCCAGTTTGGGATAATATGGACCATTTAAACTAAGTTGGATACTTAGATATTGTCATGAAAAATAAGTGTTGACTATATAAGTTGATTACTTATAGTAAAGTACGAGTTACCCAGGTTTTAAATAAGTTCTTTGGATTGAAACTTTATGTTAGATAAGTTTACTCACGCTGGTTTCCAGCCTGACCCGGGTGTTACTTTGATGTAATGCTCGGGTCAGACCGAGTATTACAGATTTCCAGGTAAGGACGTTCTGGAGCTCAGGAGGCGAGCTGAATGGCAGGAACGCATGGAGTTTACCGCTGTGTATTTGAGAGCTTATTGATAGTAGTCTGGGACAGGTTGATAACTGTCTAGTCTATTTGTGTATATGTTGTAACTCTGATGTATTGAATGTAAAGTAACAATTACAGCTTTTCTTTGTATAAATGCTATTATTTGTTATTATATTTAATCCGCTGCGAATGTGAGATGTTGAGTTTTCTTTCTTCTTTCCATTTTTCTTCTATCTCTTTCTTCTTTTCCTTAACAATTCGGAATTTTCGGAGTCGAAAATATCCGGGTTGTTACAAGAAACATTAACAATAATGTAAGAGCAAGACTTATTTTTTGGCTCCTTTCCATTTCTTTACGATGCTAAGCAATAGTGATGTGACTATGAATTGGAAGGAGAATGTTTATCTTTATTTATAGTGCTTACTGGACGGCAAATTATATCACAAACAAGGACATAATGTTATACGTCTCGTATGGAAGCAAATTCACATGATCGGAACTTCATATTAAACTGAAATTCTATTAAGCTCTGATATAGACTCTTTGGTCATACGTAATAAATAGATTGAAGCTGAAAAATAATATATATAAAAACTGATTTAATAAACTATATCTGTGTTCTTATTTCTTTAGCCATACTGATGCAGTAGCGGATAACAAAAATGATGATACGGTGAAAGTAGTGATCGATGGAATATAAGATACCGAATGGCCCAAATCCGTTGATCCAAAGATGCCAGATTCTAGCTATCCCAAACACGTTGATCGTGCATGATACCGTGTTTAAAGATCTACGATTCTTCGTACGTTGATCTAGCGCACTAGATACCGTGAATCGGCTTCAGCAGTCGTTGAATCGAGCGCACTCGATTACCGAAAGTGGAGATAGGAGATCACACTCAACTACCAATTTAATGAAAGCACAAAGCTAACAAACAAAAGTTTTATTCAAAATCAACTAACTTTTACAAATGATACAACCCACCTATTTATAGGCTTACAACTCACACGGTTCAACATCGACAACACTTAGGTCGTGAACGACCTACGACCTAAAATAATGCGACCTAAAAAACCAGCGACTTACAACACAACGACATAAGAACAACACACGACTTACAATATTTACATCTCAACACATTACCAACCATCACGACTTACGACCTAACATATGAGCGACCTAAAAATGTAAGGCAGCGACTTAACTTCTCAGCGCATAAGGTCGAGCGACCTAAGGTGGATGCGGCTTAACCTTCAGCGACTTAAGAAATCAGTTTCTGGGATTCTTCACGCGACCTAAATCTCCCCGCGACCTAACTTAGGTCGTAACTCATACGCGCGACCTATCGTAGGTCGTAGCTCGCCTGAAAAAGAAAGCGGCATGTGAGAGTTAGGTCGCTCACGACCAAAACTTGACTTGTTTCCATTGCTATGTCGTAGCTCGCTTGAATGACCTATCACGTTATCTCGCACGAGTGTCTTTCTGCTTAGCCCGTTAACTCGCCAACGACCTTCGTTATGTCGCGAGTCTCCACTAGGTCGCATCCGACCTAAAACATGTTGCTTGTTAGCTCGCAAACAATCTTCGCTAGGTCGTAATTCCTTATCATGCGACTCATTAGGTCGCTCTTGACTCAAGAACTAGTTAGGTCGCTCGCGACCTAACACTTCATCAATCTGGGTCTCATTCTGGGCTGCATCATCCTCCATTGGTTGGGAAAAATTCGTCCTCGAATTTGCGCCCTCCTCTTCCACACAAGCTCATCCCCATGATACGGTATAAGATTTTTAACATTAAACACGTCAGAAGTGTACACATCCTCCGGCAGCTTCAACTATTAAGCGTTTTCATTGATTCGTTTCACAATCATTACAGGACCAATCTTTCGAGCTTTTAGTTTATTGTATGTACCTACTGGAAAACGATCTTTCTTTAGTATAGCATATACTAAATCTCCTTCATTAAATTCAACACTTCTTCGTTTCAAATCCGCAGATTGTTTATACTTTTCATTTGCTTTCTCCAATCGTTCCTGAACGATTTTATGACATTCTGCCAATCCATCAACAAAATCAACAGCCCGTTTAACTGTTCCCTTTGGTTGTGGTACTATCGTCAAATCCAACGGCCCCTTTGGTAAGCTTGAATATACAATCTGAAATGGACTGAAACCCGTACTACGGTTTATGGCATGATTATGAGCAAACTCTGCTTGACATAACTTCATATCCCAACTCTTCAGATTATCCTTCACCAGACACCGCAACAAATTTCCCAAAGATCTGTTAACAACTTCAGTCTGACCATCGGACTGCGGATGGTAAGCACTACTGAAATTTAGCTTTGTTCCCACCATCGTCCACAAACTCAGCCAAAAATGACTTAGAAATCTAGTATCCCGATAAGAAACAATGGATTCTGGTAAACCGTGTAAGCGATACACCTCTTTAAAGAATAACTCGGCAACAAGGACGACATCAGCTGTCTTCTTACAAGCGATAAAATGTGCCATCTTCGAAAACCTGTCCACTACAACATATATCGAATCATTTCCCCTCTAAGTTCTCGGTAATCCCAAAACAAAATCCATACTGATATCAACCCATGGTCTAATCGGCACGGGTAACGGCATATACAATCCCGCATTCGTCGCTGTTCCCTTGGAAACTTGGCAAATATGACATCTCTCCACAAACTTTCCAACTTCTCGCTTCATCGAGGGCCAATAGTAAGACTGAGAAATCAATTGTAAAGTTCGATCTCTGCCCATATGTCCTTCCTCATGTAATTCCTTTACAATCTTCATACGTAAGCTGCATTCTGGTATGCACAATCGATTCCCTTTAAAAAGAAATCCATCCACCAACACATAATCAACAGTCTTTCCTTCATTGACTTCATCCATGATTTTAGCAAAGTAAGGATCATCAACAAACAAATCTGGCAACACGTCAAACCCTGTCACCTCTACCTTCATTGTAGTCAACACATGATTCCTTCGACTTAATGCATCTGCCACTCGATTCGTAATTCCCGACTTATGCTTCACCACAAATGTGAATTGTTGTAAGTATGCAATCCACGAAGCATGCCTAGCTGCAATCTTGTCCTGTCCCTGCATATGCTTCAACGCCTCATGATTAGTATATAAAACAAATTCTTTATGAAACAAGTAATGTCTCTAATGTTTCACAGCTTGCACGATAGCATAAAATTCCACATCGTAAGTATTATATCTCATCTTTGCTCCTGATAACTTCTCACTGAAATATGCAATAGGGCGTCCCTTCTGACTTAACACCCCTCCAATTCCAACCTTTGATGCATCAGTATGTAATTCAAACAACAACTGAAAATCCGACAACACTAGAATCGCCGTTGTCGTCAATAGTTCCTTGATTCTCTCAAAGGCAAATCCTGCTTCCTCCGACCATGAAAATTGCTTCCCTTTCATACAATCAGTAACTGGTGCCATCACGCTACTGAAGTGTGGAATGAACCTTCGGTAGAATGACGCCAAACCATGAAAGCTTCTAACTTCTGTACTCGTCCTGGGTTGTGGCCAATTTCTGATTGCTTCAACTTTATTCTGATCCACCTGTATACCTCCATCTGAAATAACATATCCCAAAAATAAAACACTATGCGTCATGAACACGCATTTCTTCGTTGCAGCATAAAATTGTTCCTGTCGCAGTATCATCAATACTTCTCTCAGATGTTGCAAGTGTTCTTCTGAGCTTCTACTATATATTAATATATCATCAAAATACACCACCACGAACTTCCCAATGAATGGTCTAAAGACTTGATTCATCACCCGCATAAATGTACTTGGTGCATTTGAAAGACCAAACGGCATGACCAGCCATTCATATAATCCTTCTCTCGTCTTGAATGTTGTCTTCCACTCATCCCCTGGTCTTATACGAATTTGATGATAACCACTTTTCAAATCAATCTTCGAAAATATAGTAGCCCCGCTCAACTGATCCAACAAATCATCAAGTCTCGGCATTGGAAATCTGTATCTCACAGTAATCTTATTCAGTGCTCGACTATCAGTGCACATCCTCCACGTTCCATCCTTCTTTGGTATTAACAAAGCTGGCACCGCACAAGGACTTAAACTTTCCTGCACACGCCCCTGCTCAAGCAACTCTTCCACTTTCCTTCTCAACTCCTCGTGTTCCTTTGGACTCATTCTGTAATGTGGTCTATGAGGTAACACAGCTCCTGGAACAAGATCAATTTGATGTTGAATGTCTCTCAACGGCGGTAACTCCGTTGGTAGCTCTTCAGGGAATACATCGTCAAACTCTCCCAGCACTGGTTTCACTTCTTCAGGAATCTCAACCACTTCATGGCTCTCACGTCCAATCAACAAGAATACTTCAGGCTCCTCTTTTACTTCCTTAACAAACTCCTTCAAAGATAACAAAGTTTTCAACTCTTCAATCTCCTCCAACTTGCTTTCTTCGTGTTGTCGTTTCTTAGGAATTAAAGTAATTTTTGTACCCTCAAACATGAAATTGTAACTATTAGCACGTCCATCATGTTGCACAACCATATCATACTTCCATGGTCTCCCCAACAACAGATGGCATACATCCATGTCTACAACATCACACCAAATTTCATCTTTGTATTTCTTCCCAATTGAAAAATTAACACAAGCTCTACGTCCAACCTTCACCTCCCCACCTTTCCTTAACCAAGCTAACTTGTAAGGTTTCGGATGCTTCCCAATCTTCAATGCTAACTTCTTCACAGCCTCTGTAGAGATAATGTTATCGCAGCTTCCCGCATCAATGAAAAATTTACAAACCCTTCCCAAGATAGTGCATGTTGACTGAAAGATGTTACTTCTCAACCAGCTAGTCTCTTCCTCTTGCTTTGGTGTTAAACAAGATCTCTTCATCGTCAATGAATACCCTTCATCTCCAGACACATTTTTTTCCTCCTCATCATGCAGTGAATTAGAACAATCAGCTTCTACCTCATCTTCCTCTGCCTCAGCAATCATCGTTCGCTTCTTTGGCTTCGTACATTCATTGCTTTTGTGACCAATCTCCATAAAATTGAAACATTTGATACCACTATTGATTCTGGTCTTAGCAACTTCATTAATGACCGGTTTTGCAACAGCCTTCGAAACATTCACATTGCTTGTGACGCCCACCTCTATACCCATGCTAACCAAGAACACTACGATGTAGTGCTGTCAACTAGCACGGAGAATAAGGCTGTTGAGGAGCGACCATCCATGTAATTTCTTATCACACGGTGGCTATAAAATAATCTTCGGAAACAAACATAGAAATAAACATAACATAAATCAGTCATAGACATCCATATCACAAAGGCGGAAGAAGATATGAATATATAACTAACACATGAAAGTGTACATCAAAGTAGTGGTCAAAAAGATCCACAATAATACAAAAGAATAGCAACACGTGCTATACCAAAAGAATACAACTATGAGTCCATATCTCAAGTGTACACAACAAAAACTGCTAAACTAAATAGTTAGCCAAAAGTCAGAGTAGCAAATCCCGGGAGGAAGTTAAGCAGAAGCACATGTAACATCTTGGTCTGACCCGAGTATTATTTAAGAAAATAATAAACGGATCAGTCTAACTATAAATATCAGATGACATGATATAAAATAAAAGATATGGCATAAACATAAAATATCCATACTGACATACTACTATAAGTATGAAAATGAAGATCAACAGGAGATCAACCGATGAGAAATGATCAATATCACAAGAATCTTCTCAAAGATCCAAAGAGGGCATCATACCCTAAACTTGTACTCATAACAAGTCAATGACATAAAAATCCAGAAATCAAAACAAGAAATCCAGAAATCATAAAAAGAGAAAGAGGCCTATCACATGATGGTCCGAAGACCATGGGGAGCTACCCCATATGTGTGAGTCGAAATCACACAGATTGAGGTCTAGGCTAACCAAAAAGCAAAAAGGTATGTGTGAGTGGAATCACACAAGTGGTGTCTAGCCTAACCTCGCAAACAAAAAGGTATGTGTGGGTGGAATCACAAAAATGGTGTCTAGACTAACCTTGCGGACAAAGAGATATGTGTGAGTCAGAATCACACTAATGCGGTCTAGTCTAACCTTGCAAACAAAGAGACATCGCACAATTGCTAGTCAAAATCATAAAATGATCGTCATGATCAACGAGAAGTGTCAATTACACTAAGCTAGTAAATATAAAAGTTTAGCTTCATGTCCCATAACCACTTGCTTAACTTAAATATTTAAGAACAAACTGTAAATCTACACTAGAAAATTGTCACAAGAGGTTCAATCGAACAAGTCCAAGAATTAACCGACGAAGTGAACGCAAGTGTTTCATACCACTCATTTTACTAAGTCGTTTAAGTCGATTTCTCATCCAAGTGAAGTAAAGGCTTGTATATACTAGTAGATTGGAAATCGGTTTGATAAAACGAACTTTTGATATTTAAAATAGTGTTGAAATCGCTTTGATGAAAGAGTTTTTGATATTTATTACTAATATTGAAACCTTCATATCTTTAAAGTGACAAGTCACAAAACGATTATTGAAACAAATCGAATCACATAAATTCACGTTCGAAGACGTGAGTAAAGTCCAAAGAAATCAATCCCAAAACCATCAAAGTAGGAATTTCTGTTGAATGTTTTTCAGATAAGATCCCCTACGAAGAGGGGTACGGCGAGCGACTTAAGGTCCAACGACCTATGACTTAACAGAGTCGAGCGACCTAACTGCACACGACCTAAAGACACGCGACCTAAAACTCGCGACCTAAAGACGCGCGACCTAAAGACACGCGACCTAAAACTCGCGACCTAAAGAAGGGTGCGCGACCTAACTGGATCACGACCTAAGGAGGGTGCGCGACCTAACTGGTTCGCGACCTAAGGATGGTGCGCGACCTAACTAGTATGCGACCTAAGGAGGGTGCGTGACCTAACTGGTTCGCGACGTAAGGATTTACATGCGAGCGACCTAAAGTGTCGAGCGACCTACGACTTAAGGCCAGCGCGACCTAAAGTTTTAACTCGCGAGCGACCTAAAATTATAAAGGCCAAACGACCTAAGGCTTAACTCGCGAACGGCCTACGGCTTAAGGCTTAACTCGCGAACGACCTAACACTGCGTGACTTTTCAACGCGAACGAGCTACAGTTAGGAATCATTCCCAACAGTCCAATGACAATTATAGGCAAGATGTGAGATCAAAAATCTCACCTTTTCCACGAAATTGATGAAGATGGAGATTGAAAGTAAGGAGAAACAATCCAAAGCTTGAATCCACTATCTTCTACTTGAATTTGGAGTTGAATCTCGGATTTGAAATAGAATTTGAGTTTGGAGTTTTAATTTCTCTTTCCCACCACCATTTTTGACAAAGCTTGAAGTGTTTGATAAAGTGAGGAAGAGGGTTGGGCTGAATTAAGAAGATGCAGTCCAAACCAAAGTCAAAGGCGGGAAAAAGTGATGAAATTTCCACTTACTCCAAACATGTCGAAGTGTATACTCAAAAAGATCGCAAACATCATTTTGAACTCAATGGGAGTGATCTCGAGTCCTAATTTGACCGTATGCAAAAAGTAGCTTTTTGGACTAACATCCGGTGTGTGTAGAGCTTTCTGATGTGCTTCAGCGATAGATCTTGGATCAAACATATTCACCATATGTTAACGCTAAAAAGCGAACGCTAACACCGGGTGTGTGTAGTAGAATTGTGAAAGCACCACCCGTGTGACGGGAATAAGAAGTAAGCAGTAAAATAGCGGAAAGCAGTAAAAGACAGCAGTTTATAGTGGTTCGGCTTGAGATCGAGCCTACGTCCACTTTGAATCTCTTTATTACTGAATCTGGTTACAAGACGATACAATACTCTTATGAAAACAATACATTTTGATCACAAAGACAATCTCGACTACTAGCTCAAACTTTGATGATGAAATTTGATGAATCCGTGTTGGATGTAGGAAATTCCTCTCGAAGCTTGTTGTAGTGTCTCGAATGTTTGAAGATCTTCAATTGTTGAATGAGTTGAGAGTTCGGCAGAGTAACGACGCTTCAAGAAATGATCGGCCAAAAGTCCCTTCCTTGTTGGATTTTGGGGGGTATTTATAGGACTAGTTCTGAGCGGAATTGAGCCTCCAAGTCTTAGGTCGCGTACGACCTTAGTTAGGTCGTAGGTCGTGAGCGACCTAAGATAGGTCGTGGTCCATTTGGGACTTAGGAAGTGTAGCTTGAAAGAGTTGCATTCAGTCTTATCTGAACAAGTGGTAGGTCGTGAACGACCTAAGGTAGGTCATGAACGACCTATGGTAAGTCACGCTCCTTTCTTTGCCTTTAGCTCGTCAGGTTGTTAAGTCGCTGGATCACTTCAGGCGTTAGGTCGTAAACATCTCTAGGTTTTTAGCTCGCGAAACCTTTAGCAGTTAGGTCGCGAAGTCTCTTAGGTCGCAAGCTTTCTTATGTCGCAACATTCTTTAGGTCGCAAGCTCTCTTAGGTCGCAAGCTCTCTTAGGTCGCAAGCTCTCTTAGGTCGCAAGCTCTCTTAGGTCGCAAGCTTTCTTAGGTCGCAACATTCTTTAGGTCGCAAGCTTTCTTAGGTCGCAACATTCTTTAGGTCGCAAGCTCTCTTATGTCGCAACATTCTTTAGGTCGCAAGCTCTCTTAGGTCGCAAGCTCTCTTAGGTCGCAAGCTTTCTTAGGCCGCAACATTCTTTAGGTCGCAAGCTTTCTTAGGTCGCAACATTCTTTAGGTCGCAAGCTCTCTTAGGTCGCAGAGTCTCTTAGGTCGCAGAGTCTTGAGTTGCAAAGCTTTAGGTCGCTACGAAATCATGAGTTAACATTTGCCCCTCGAAGCATATGCCTATGCTATAGGTCGTGTGCTTCGACTTAACCTCGCTAGGTCGTGAACGACCTAAAGCTTGTGCTAACCCGTACGCATGTTCGCCTTCTTCCCTCAGCCTCATATAAATAAGTTAGGTCACTCCTTCCTCCCCACCTTACTGCTCTGAAATTCCATTGCCATTGGTGAATTTTTGATTTTTCGAAGGAGAATTCAATCCAACTAACCATCGATTCATTCCTATCAGCATATCACGTAAGTGGATCAATCTCTACTCACCCATAATCACTGCTCGATCACGAATCCTCGTTTCCCGACCTAAGTTTTATTTCATGCGCCATGCTTTATTCTCTGAATGGTGGTTTCGATCGATTTTTGTTTGTTGTTTGACACGTTGTGGTGATTCATGATCATATGGAAATTTTCACTATGGATCGGCGGGATTTGCAATCGATTTGCTGGTTGATTTGGTGGTATGTTGAGATGGAATGAAGGGGATGACGAATTCTTTTGCAATGGCGGTATTGGGCTATTGGATCCAGTAAGGTGTTGCTTGGAGAGGAAGCCAGCGACCTACCAGATCTGGACCTAAGCCTTGCGATCTAAGAATATCCGCGACTTAAACAATACCGAACAACCTTTTCCACGACCTAGAGAGTTTACGACCTATGCCAAGTTGTGAGCGACCTAGGACTTAGAGAAGATTGCACTGCCTTGATCCACTTAGTTGCATTGCGACCTAAAGACGCCTTGACCTATGATAGGTCGCTGAACGACCTAGCACTCGAAACGATTTTGCACAGTCCTGGACACTTTTAATTTGAACAGCACGACCTAAAATGCTGCGACTTATGTTAGGTCATGAGCGACCTAACACTTGGAAATTTGAGCAGAATTTGACTGAATCTTTGAATTTGAACTGTGTTGTATTTCTTTTCAAATTGTCTTGACTTTAATGCTAACAACTTGTTTAAAAACAACATTTGCAGAAAACCGGGACAAATATACTGCCATTGACTGCCCACATCGCATGACAGATTAGTTGATAATGAATAATTAACTTAAATGAGTTCTGTAAGTGAAATGCTGTGAAGTGACAAATTGTATTGAAACAAAACTGAAATAATCAACCTAAGCTGACTTGTCTGCATCAACACAACATTGTATTTGATCTTGAAATAACAAGCCTCAAAATTTTATAATCGACAAGTGTCAACTATATCCATTTCAAATATACTTGCTTGTTATCATTTTAGTTCTGCACAACACTTCACACTTTTTAGGAAACGTGCACCTTCATTTTTAAATATCCAGTTGATTGTGTAGAATGACATTTCAACAAGAAGATTCAGGACCAGTCGGAGAAGCTTTCCCGATAGCCAACCCACTGATCGATCCTCCGGAGAGAACTCCGACTACTCTGAGCCACAAAGTTTTTAGACAACTATGCACTCAATTCGGTATTGCCGAATCGGACGCTATACTTCCTGGAGCAAGCGACACAGCTAACAGGCCACCTCTTGGTTTTGTCGCAGTGAACCGCTAGATGTGTTTAAGCGGAGCTATTCCGCCTTTCAACGAATTTCTTCGCGATCTCTTTCTTCGATTAGCTATCTCGCCCTTCCAGCTACACCCCAACGGTTACGCTGTTCTGATGGGGTTATGTGTTCTGTTCAGGAGGACGCTTGACCGTCTCCCGAGCTTTGATGAAATTTGCTACTTATGCACTTTTTCAAAGAATAAAGACCATCCTTCAATCGTGCTCGTAAGAGGTGCAAGAAACCGTAAAATGGTTTTGGATTTGCCCGAAAGTGCTCACGGGTTTCTGAGCCAATTTTTCTTTGTCCGATGTCCTCCAAGATTCTACGCTGTTTGGAGAATCGGAAGTAAGATTGTCTTTTGCCGTTCATCTCATGAGTTTTTCGAAACCCAAATTACTAAATGCTTAACTTCATTCTTTTTCTTCTTCCAGCACTTCCTCCTCCACTCAGAAACCCCAGCCTCAAGTCAGTCCTTGAAACCTTAAATGCTATGGCGGCGGAAGAAAGAAGCGCCAAATTTTTACTGAAAGACGAATTTTTGCATCAGTATGGACTCTTACACTCTTCCCGATCTACCCAGCCTTGTGAAGTCCCCAATTCTCCAGCAAAAACATCAGATGCCCTAGTCCATGCTGAAGGACTTTCACCGAAAGGACCTACCATTGAGACTTCATTGGTAAAGTGTTCTACTCCTACCGACATTGTGGGATCATCCAGCAAATTAGCACTTTCTCCCATTATTGAAGAAGAAGAAACTTCTCAACATTTCGAGCAAGTTGATGATAAAGGAGTTGAGAAACAAAGCCCCACAAAACACGATGGTGACGATACCTTTGATGGGTTGAGTGATCTGATGATCACTTCACAGGAACTTTTCAAAGATGATATAACTAAAGCTACATCTCCTATGACTGAAGCGACATCTACTTTGCAGAAAACTTCGTCGGCTCAAAAATCAACTCCCACTTCTCAATCTATTATTACTCCCCAACCAAAGAGTGGTTTGTAGTTTGACGCGCGTAGTTCGCACATCACGCACACTTAGGATGCTTAGCACGTATACGCACTTTGCTTTTTCCAATTTGGAGATTTCTAAGACTTGTCTTTTCTCTTCAATTTCAGGTTCTACAATGGGGCAAAGTGGTTCATATTTCGACAACTTTCGGCGCTACGGAGGGCGTGATTCTTACGATTACGGACGATATCTCCCCACTCGCAAAGAATCTGACGAAGAGCAAGGAATTAGGAAAACTCAAGAGAGGCGAGCTTATGAGGAGCAGCAGAGAAGAAGGGATGGTGACTTCCATAAAAGAAAATATCCTGATGATAAAGGGAAAAGCCATGCTGCTGGAGACCCGAGTAAACGAGTTAGACTTGATGAAACGGACGCGTTTGCAATTTCTAGAAAAACTAATGCTCATATCTCTTCTAATACCCCGACCGACTCTCCTCCTTTAAAGAAATCCGACATCCAAGCGATCATCAACATGCCCCAGTATCAAGTTAAAGATGGCCCTCCAACACTTCAAAGCCGATTTCCGAATTGGTGCTTAAAAGGAGTGCGCTTTGATTTAAATCTAGTTCCGATCGATAAGCAAGCCATGCTCAGAAATCATGATGCAGTTAGGCTTGATATTGAGAGGATATCGCAATGGAAAAAGCTTGTTGATGAACTCCAAAGAGTCAACCATATGAATCTCGAGAACATGCTGACTCTGGAGAATGATAAGGCTGAATGGGATAAATGGTGCAAGCAGCATGACGCGGAGATGACGAGCATCGCGGATGACAACGCAAGGCTTGAATCTGAAGTCAAGCGACTTAAAGAAGATCTCGCCTCTTCTTCTGCATCGCATACTCAAAAAGAAGAAGTCTTCCAAAAGCAAGTGCGAGATGCACATGCTGCGCAAAGGGATGCCGAGATGAAGCTTGCAGCCGAGCAGCACATTACTGAGAAATACCGCAAAGAAAATGCTGAGCTGCGGGGTACAACTATTTCCCAAAACGCGGAGATTGAGATGTTAAAAGCTTGACTTCTTAAAGTTGAGAAAGAGCGCGACGATGCAGTTGCTGGACAGGTTGCAGCTGAAGAATCCCATAAAGCAACTAAAGCCATTGTTGACTCTACTCTATTCGAATTTTACATCCACATCATTTTAGGGCGTGGTAGTCTCTCATTCTTGGGACCAAAATATGAGACTACCTTAGCCGAAGTGTGGGAAGCAATAATGGACATGTTCGGAGGTGCTGGATATTCCAAGGCGGATCTTGAAGCGACTTATCTGGATGATGAGGCGCGCGCCGCCCTTGCCAGGGGAAAAGAGCAGCTTGCTAGGGAGCGAGCCGAAGCAGCAGGAGGAGAATGTTTAGAAAAAGTGATTGTAACTGACTTTGCTCATCCTTCGGCTTCGGTCGATCCTGAAAACATTGGCTCTAGTTCCCATTCTCCACCTCCCGCAAATGCCGAACTTAAAACCATAGCTATTGAGCCTTCCACTGCTCAGGACGAGGAAAAGACTCGAGATGACATTGAAGCTGAGCAATTTGAAATTAACCTGATCAAACCAGCTTCTCCAGGTTACTTCGATGTTGATCTAAGTCTAGCAGACTACTTATTTGCTTCAACCGAGTTTGATGAATTTCTCAATTTTTACTTAAGTGTCAATGAATCAACATCTTTACTTTTTCCGGAGAGTACTGATTTTGACTTCTTTTCTCTATAGCGGAAGCACCAAACACTGCACAAACTTCCACTCCTCTAGTTGCCGTTCCTCCACCTTCCCAAGTTACCCCTCCTTCTACTTCTCAGCCGGGATCACAGGCAGAGAAAATTGAAGCTCTTCAAGGCCTGGATGATCCGGTCGCTTCGCAAGAGCAGAAGGCGGAGAATCTTGATGACATTGAGAAGACCCCAGAGCAGTCTCTTGATGATGACACAAAGCTTTCTACACTGCTCGCTACTCCGGGGAGCGAATCTTCTTCAAAGCGGAAGGGGAAGCGTGTCATGAAGAAGAAGACAAAAAGTATTTCCACTGAAGAAGATAAAGCAGAGGAAGATCCGGCTCCCCTTTCTCCTCCTCCCTCTCCGACCCGTCCACGCCGGATTTTGAAACTAATTATCAAACCAGGCTATGGTACTAAGGGCAGCAAAAAGAAGGAGTGGCAAGCTAGGCTCTTCTTTTCTTATTTCGCCTTTTGCATGTATCGATCGGAGATTGTGCGGGTACCGGTCCCCGCTTCTTTTTGTAATCTGCATAAAAAAGTTTTCATAGTATTGAATAAAATAGCTATTTTACTTGCACAAATTCTTGTGTATGTGAGAATGCATCTGTTTCTCATTTTTAGTGTAGAATAAACGATTCTTTTTACTTGCACAAACTTTTTGTCTGTGTTTGAGAATGCATTTATTCCACATCTACTTTTCATGATATTGTAATGAACTTGCGGTATGTTGCTTGCATATTACTTTTATTAATGTAACCGAATTGTATAGTGTTGCCCCCATACCACAAGTGCATTGCAACATTTCTAATTTTTAAAAGACTGATACTCTTATTTCAGAGAATAACTATTCCACTTTTAAGGGAAGAATCATTCTGCTTTTAATAGATCATATGTCATTTTTCGGAGAAATTTTTACTTTCTCTTTCTTTCTTGAAGAGCACTTCAACTTTCAGAGATGATCACTTTTATTTGTTAAAAAGTGGATTTTCCTACATAGTGAAATGAGCTTCTGAAGAAGGTTTTGATTTTGTGCCCTAGTAAAGGGCTTATTTTTGGTACTTTGAGCATAGTGAAGTATGCCTCCGAAGAGGTCTTTTTGTAGCATTTCAACTTTTTAGGAAGAACCTTTTTGAGATGAATGAGTTAACCTTCCTTTGAGAGTTGGAATGTGCTTCCGGAGAAGGCTTTTTTGTTTGAGCATTCTATTTTGGGAGATGCCTCCGGAGAGGGCTCCTCTTAAAGAGTTGTGCCTCCGAAGAGGGCTTGTGCCTCCGGAGAGGGCTTGCGGTGCCTCGGGAGAGGGATTTTGCCTCCGAAGAGGGCATGTGCCTCCGAAGAGGGCTTGTGGTGCCTCGGGAGAGGGCTTTTGCCTCCGAAGAGGGCATGTGCCACCGAAGAGGGCTTGTGGTGCCTCGGGAGAGGGCTTTTGCCTCCGAAGAGGGCATGTGCCTCCGAAGAGGGCTTGTGGTGCCTCGGGAGAGGGCTTTTGCCTCCGAAGAGGGCATGTGCCTCTGAAGAGGGCTTGTGACTCCGAAGATGGCTTGTGCCTCCGAAGAGGGCTTTTTGATTGCCTGGAAGTTACTTTCTCATGGTTGGATGGATCCACGGGGCGGACGCAAGTTGTTTGATTGAATGTTCGTTTGCACAAACGATTGCAATCAATTAACAAGGGCCCTGTTCCTTCAGCTTGGGAAGGTGCCCCTCCAGTGGTTCCACCAATCTTTTTTGATTGAGAGAAGCACTTTCATTTTTTGGCGTGCCTCGTTAGAGGGCTTTGTTGACCTTTGGGAAGGAGCATTGGTTGGTTGGTGTGCCAGGAAAGTTGCGTCTCAGGGGCGAGTAGATCCACGGGACGGACGCAAGCTGCCTGATCGGATGCATCACGATCAGTTAGCAAGGGCCCTGTTCCTTCTGCTTGGGAAGGTGTCCCTTTGGTGCTCTACCGACCCTTTTATTGAGAGGAATACCTCCTTTTGGCTGCTTCTTTGTTTGCTTGGCCATGTTCTCTCATCATCTGCTCATTAGCGATCTTTTATTATCATTTCCAAGCGCATCTTCTTTCCTTTTGCAAGTAAATTGCCTTATCCGAAGAAGTAGACTTCACTGTTGAACGACTTCACGGGACAAACGCGAGTTACCTAGTTGGATGTCTGTTCACATCGACAATCACAACCAGTTAACGAAGGCTTGCCACAGTGGAGTCGCCAACTTTTTATGTGAAGTTCTTCTTGTATAGGATTTGAATTTGGAATTTTTGTCGCTTGGTATTTGCTTAATAGGTGATTTATAGAGGTCGCTTGGCTTTGTGACGAGCAAGCCTTGTTTTAATGTCATGCAATTTTGAATCGACATTTTAGCAATACATTTAAAGTATTTATATATCAAAATGAAACATGCATTATGAAATAGTAAAGAACACAAGATTTATAGTGGTTCGGCCAAGAATCGGGCCTACATCCACTTTATAGCTTTAATTCATTTACACTGATTTATAATATCTTTCAATACAATTGATACATTCATCACTATTTTACAATTTTGAGCAAAGCTTTTTTCAAGTAAAATAAGGACGTAAGTGGTTACTGTTCTAGGCTCTTGGAATTGGATCTCCCTCAACAGTTATGAGTTTGAAAGTGCCATCAAGAAGGTTACTGCCTATGGCATATGGTCCTTCCCAGTTTGGCCCAAACACACCAGTTGCTGTCATGATTCTTTTCAAAACTAAGTCTCCGACCTCAAAGCTACGTTGGCGAACTTTAGAGTTGAAGTGCCTGGCTATCCTTTGCTGATAAGCTGAAACTCTGAGCCTAGCTTCTTCTCTTTTTTCATTAAGAAAATCAAGTGCTTCAAGTTACAGCTTTTCGTTTTCAGCTTTATTGAAATGAATTCTCCTGTGTGAAGGAGCTTCTACTTCCACTGGAATCATTGCTTCTAATCCATATGCCAGTGAAAATGGAGTGTGCCCAGTCGCAGTTTTGTGAGTAGTTCTGTATGCCCATAGTGCTAATGGAAGCTTATCGACCCAACCACCTTTTGCTTTTTCAAGTTGCTTTTTGATGGTTGACTTGATAATTTTGTTCACTGCTTCCACTTGCCCGTTTGCCTGCGGATGAGCCACTGCTGAGAAGCTTTTCCGAATTCTGAACTGTTTGCAAAAATCCTGGAATTCTTCACTTTCAAACTGAGTGTCGTTGTCTGTGATTATCTTCTGCGGCACACCATACCTACAAATGATATTTTAGTTATGAAATTTATCATCTTTTTAGAGGTAATGGTGGCCAAAGGTTCTGCTTCAGCCCACTTAGTGAAATAATCAACAGCAACAATAGCATATTTGATTCCCGATTTAACGATCGGTAACGGTCCAATCAAGTCTATTCCCCAAATGGCGAACGGCCATGGGCTGACCATTTGTGTGAGTTCGGTGGAAGGCGCTTTCGGGATTTTTGCAAATCTTTGCCATTTGTCGCACTTTCGGGAGTAAATGGCAGCATCTCGATTAATGTCAGGCCAGAAATACCCATATCGGAGAACTTTCTTGGCTAGAGTCTGACCAGCTGAATGATCTCCACATTCTCCTCCGTGTACCTCAGCTAGAATTGTCTTGGCTTCTTCCTTAGTTACACATCAGAGCAATGGCATTGAAAATCCCCGTCTGTATAATCGGCCATCTTGAATTATATATCTCGATGCTTTCCTCAATAGTTTTCGGCGTTCTTTAGAACTTTCTGGCAGGGAACCATTGAGTAGGTATTCTTTGATTGGAGTCATCCATGATTCATGCTCTTGAGACGCAGCCATAATCCAATCAACATCCATTTCATCAATGCTTGGAGCTGACAGAACTTCTACAGGATTTAATCCCAGTAATTGAGCTTCTCTAGAACTTGAGTATTTTGCTAGAGAATCCGCTTTCATGTTTTCTACCCGAGGAATATGACTTATCGTATAATGAACGAAATCTTCGAGAAGTTCACATGCCTTTGACAAGTATGCGGGTAGATTTCCACCTTTAGCCTGAAACTCTTTCTTTACCTGGCAAACAATAAGTTGAGAATCGCTGAAGATCTGTAACACTTTGATGTTTAGTTCCTTGGCAATTTTCAAACCAGCAATAAGAGCCTCATACTCCGCTTCATTGTTCGTTGAAGGAAATTCCAGTCTCAATGCATAACACAACGATTGTCCTTTGGGGGTTTCGAGCACTACCCCTGCCCCAGAACAGTAATCATTTCTCGATCCGTCAACATACAACTTCCACTGGATTGGAATGCCATCAGTTATTTCATTCTCACTATCACCTTTGTCAGTAGATTCTGCGATGAAATCTGCTAAAGCTTGTCCGTTGATTGCTCTCCGGGGATGGTAAGTGATGTCATACTGGCTGAGTTCAATGTTCCATTTCAAAAGACGACCCGAAGTTTCCGGACGAAACATGACTTGCTTTAGAAGTTGATCAGTAAGAACCTTGATAGGATGAGCTTGAAAGTATGGTCTCAATTTCCTGGAAGCAATTAGCAAACAATAGGCGAGCTTTTCTATCTTCGAATAATTCATCTCTGCCCCAGTGAACCGTTTGCTGATATAATAAACTGGACGTTGTATTTTCATATCTTCTCGTACAAGTGCTGCACTGAGAGCATGAGATGAAATTTCTAGATAGATGAAAAGGTCTTCACCATCACTAGGCTTGGACAGAACTGGAGGCGTTTCCATATGACGAATTAGTTCATCGAAAGCATTCTGGCATTCGGGAGTCCATTCGAAATTTTTCTTTCCTTTTTTTAGAGCGTCAAAGAAGGGAATGCATTTGTCTGTGGCCTTGGAAATGAAGCGACTCAGAGCAGCGACTTTTCCATTAAGACTTTGCATTTCTTTCTTTCTTTTAGGGGCTTTGACCTCTCTTAAAGCTGTGATTTGAGTAGGATGGCCTCGATGCCCCTAGCGCTCACAATGAAACCCAAGAATTTCCCGGACTCTACTCCGAACGAACATTTCAATGGATTGAGCTTCATTCCGTACTTTCGAAGAATTGCAAACAGTTCCTCCAAGTGACCCATGTGATCTAGAGCTTTCTTTGACTTTACCAACATATCGTCAACATAAACTTCCATGGTTCTGCCAATCTGAGGTTTGAACATTGCATTGACGAGCCTTTGGTAGGTTGCCCCAGCATTTTTCAATCCGAAAGGCATAACTTTGTAGCAGTAGAGACCCACATCTGTGATAAAGCTTGTGTCTTCCTGATCCGGTTCATGCATCATAATCTGATTGTATCCGGAGTAAGCGTCCATAAATGATAAAAACTCATGCCCAGCTGTTCCATCCACCAATTGATCGATTCTGGGCAGTGGGAAGCAATCTTTGGGGCAAGCTTTGTTTAGATCCGAAAAATCGATGCATACTCTCCACTTTCCATTTGCCTTCTTAACCAGTACTGGATTTGAAACCCAATTTGAATAAGTGGAGTTTCTGATGAAGCCGTTTTCCATGAGTCGATCGACTTCTTCCTTTAGTGCTGTCGACCTTTCTGGGCCTTGGGTTCTTCTTTTCTGTTTCACTGGTGTGAATTTTGGATCGATATTCAGAGTATGTACAGCAATTTCCGGGGAGATCCCACACATATCAGCATGACACCAAGTGAACACATCCAGATTGGCTTTTAAGAATGATATCAGCGTGTTTTGAACTGCTATGCTCAGTTGTGAACCCACATTGAGTACTTTGTTTGGGTCTTTCGAGTCAACCGATATTGGTACCGTTACTTCCACGGGTACCACTCTATTCTCCCCTGTACTGGCTTTCCTGGGGTCCATTTCTTTCCTTGCATTGTTGTGTTCGCCAATACAGGGGCCACTCCGTAGCTGCTACAAGGTTGATTCTTTGATGCGGAGCGGAGCTGCCGCATCTTTTCCCATTTCTCTTTTCCTGGCCTCTCGGAGCTCTACAAGATAACATTCTCGCCCCGCGTTCTGATCTTCCTTAATGACAGCAACCCCGTTATCAGTGGGAAATTTCATTGTTAAGCACCACGGAGCGAGGACGGCCCTGAAAGCAGCAAGAGTAGGCCGACCCAAGAAAGCATTATAGGCGGAGAATCCATCGACAATTACAAAAGTTTGCTTTCGAACCAACTTTTTATGTCCTTCGCCCATTTCAACAAACAAGTCCACCGTTCCAATTGGCTGTTTCAGCTCTCCTGTAAATCCGGCGATCTTGTGTGAAGAAGCTTGTACATCTGTCATTGGAATTTTCATTTGGTCAAATGTCTTTTTAAACAGTTTGTTGCACGAGGCGCCACTATCAACCAGCACTCTTCTGACAATAGCCGGCCCAATACCGACAGAGACAACTAAAGGGTCCTCAGTAGGAGCTTCCACATCAATAGAATCCCTGGTTCTGAACATAATATCATCATGAAAAGTCTTCTGCTGCTTCAGAGGTGCAGCATCTTCCAAGATTAAGACACTTTCTTCAACTGGGGCATACTTCAAGGCTCTAGCATACCTTTCCATCTCGCCCCAACTCTTGCCAACCGGATGAGGTCCTCCTGTGATCACATTGATAACAGGTCTTTCCTTTTCAGCAGGCCTCTCTCCCGAACCAGATGAATGAGCTGGAGGTAGTTGCCCTTGGTTAGATGAAGACGGGTCTTTTCTATTCCTTTTAACGTACTGCTGCAACTTATTCTCTCTTAACAATTCTTCAATCAGGCTTTTCAAGTGGCGGCACTCGTTGGTATCATGGCCCGTTTGGTTATGAAATTTGCAAAATCTTCCGCTTTGAGCAGCACTTTTTCCAACTTTTACTACCGGTGGTTTTGGAAATTCAACAGCATCCTTAGTGGCGATGAAAATATTCTCTAGTGTATCAGTCAGGGGGGTAAAATCCAAAGGCTTGAGGAAGCGAGGCTTTTTGAGATCTTTCTGCTTCTTTCCACCATTACTCTCCCTCTTCTGATTTGCAGATTCTTTCTTGTTCTGAACTGTAGCATTATTTTCCACCACTGTTGTCACAACTTTAGCTGACACAGAGAGATTTTCTAGGCGCATGAACTCATCAGCCTTTTTGTAGAACTTTTCGAGCGAATTTGGTTCCTTCATTTTCAACCATTTTCCAAACTCGCTTGACTTGTCAACAGCCCGCATTAAGTAGGTCAAGATCATTCGTGGTTCCGCGTTATCAACTTCTGCTAGGGCTAAATTAAAGCGATTCAGAAAGGATTTGATGGGCTCTCCAGGATTCTGTTCAAGACTTGAGAGAGACATTATATCCTTTGCTCTTGAAATGTACAATCTGAATTGTTCCTTGAATTTTCGGGTTAGATCAGAAAATTGGTCAATAGATCGCACAGGAAGCTTGGTAAACCAAAGTAATGCCACTCCTTCTAAGTATACCGGGAAATATCGGCATTTGATCTCATCAGTCGCTCTGGTGCCAGTCATGTGCCAATCATATTTGTATAGGAATTGATTTGGATCACTCGTTCCTCGATAAGGAGGAATGGTAGGAGGAACGAATTTTCTGGGAAACTCAGCCTTTAGGATCCTTTCAGTAAATGGAGTTTTACTCGGAGCGAATCCCCAATCATTCTCATCTTTGTTTCTCTGCATGCTTTCTTTCATTATCTGCCGAATCATGCCGGAGAGATACTCCTCATTGTTCAGTGACTTTGCAGAATAGGCTTCGTCCATTTTCTCATAAGTTTGTCCGGGCAAATGTTCAGGGAGAGCTGGCGATGGCCTGGATCCTTCAGCTTGGGGAGGTGCCCCTTCAGTGGCACCAGATCTGTTCTGAGGAATATTTCTCCCTTCGGAGTTTGGAGCAGCATCGGCAAAGTTTTCTTCATTATTCGTTGGTCTTTGATTAGCCCCAAGCAGAGCATTCAATTTTTCCATCATTAGATTATTCTGAGTTTCAATCTGCTGGTACAGTCAGATACAGCATCATCCAACTCTTCTCGCGTCACCCCGACGCTTGGAGCTGCCTGATTTGGAGAGAGAGAAGTGGCAGTATTGTCGCGGTCATCATTAGTTCTGACAGGCTTACGTTTCCTTCCAGGAGCCATTATGTCTGATAGACTTCTGGTTTTGTAGGAAATTCTTTCAACAAACTTCCGTGAAGCAATGGTGAATAATCGCTTGAGTTGGGTTCTCAGTGAAAGCACCAAAATGTTAACGCTAAAAAGTGAACGCTAACATCCGGTGTGTGTAGTAGAATTATGAAAGCACCACCCGTGTGACGGGAATAAAAAGTAAGCAGTAAAATAGCGGAAAAGCAGTAAAAGACAGCAGTTTATAGTGGTTCGGCTTGATATCGAGCCTACGTCCACTTTGAATCTCTTTATTACTAAATCTGGTTACAAGACGATACAATACTCTTATGAAAACAATACAGTTTGATCACAAAGACAATCTCGACTACTAGCTCAAACTTTGATGATGAAATTTGATGAATCCGTGTTGGATGTAGGAAATTCCTCTCGAAGCTTGTTGTAGTGTCTCGAATGTCTGAAGATCTTCAATTGTTGAATGAGTTGAGAGTTCGGCAGAGTAACGACGCATCAAGAAATGATCGCCAAAAGTCCCTTCCTTGTTGGATTTTGGGGGGTATTTATAGGACTAGTTCTTAGCGGAATTGAGCCTCCAAGTCTTAGGTCGCGTACGACCTTAGTTAGGTCGTAGGTCGCGAGCGACCTAAGATAGGTCGTGGTCCATTTGGGACTTAGGAAGTGTAGCTTAAAAGAGTTGCATTCAGTCTTATCTGAACAAGTGGTAAGTCGTGAACGACCTAGGGTAGGTCATGAACGACCTATGGCAAGTCGCGCTCCTTTCTTTGCCTTTAGCTCGTCAGGTTGTTAAGTCGCTGGATCACTTCAGGCGTTAGGTCGTAAACATCTCTAGGTTGTTAGCTCGTGAAACCTTTAGCAGTTAGGTCGCGAAGTCTCTTAGGTCGCAAGCTTTCTTATGTCGCAACATTCTTTAGGTCGCAAGCTCTCTTAGGTCGCAAGCTTTCTTAGGTCGCAACATTCTTTAGGTCGCAAGCTTTCTTAGGTCGCAACATTCTTTAGGTCGCAAGCTCTCTTATGTCGCAACATTCTTTAGGTCGCAAGCTCTCTTAGGTCGTCACAACATTCTTTAGGTCGCAAGCTTTCTTAGGTCGCAACATTCTTTAGGTCGCAAGCTCTCTTAGGTCGCAAGCTCTCTTAGGTCGCAGAGTCTCTTAGGTCGCAGAGTCTTGAGTTGCAAAGCTTTAGGTCGCTACGAAATCATGAGTTAACACCATACCTTGTATCTGCATTCTCAACCCTCCAACAAATCTAGCTGTTAACTATTCCTTCGTCTCCATGATGTCGTTCCTCGCAATCAATTGATAGAATTCATCAGCATAATCATTAACAGTCTTTGTTCCTTGTCTCAAGTTCTGCAAACGTTGGTACATAAGAGATTGATAATTGTAAGGTAAGAATGTAGCTTTCATCAATTTATTCATCTTCTCCCAAGATTCAATCTTTGACTTTCCCATTCTCTCCCGTGTCAGTTTAGTTTGTTGCCACCATGCCATAGCTCTCCCTTTCAAACGAGTAGCAACTAACTTCACTCTTCGATGCTCAGGAACCTCCTTAAAGTCAAAAATCTCTTCAACATTAGACAACCAATCAAGGAATTCTTCGGCTTGCATACTGCCTTTGAATTCTGGAATTTCAGTTTTCATCCCTGATTCCCATCGACGATCATCCTCAACATCCCGATATGCATTTCGTCCTTGGTCTCGATCCCGATAATGATTATTGCTTCTATCACTCTCTTCATCATATTCACGTGTATTTCGATATCGATCTCGACCATCAACATCCCTTCGATCACGCATGTCTCTTCTACTGTGTCTTTCATCATCTCGATATGGCTCATACTCAAACTCTCGATGAGTTCTTCTTTCTTCATCTCTATACTCATGGTGATCACTTCTCACCGAAACTGATGATTCTCTTCGACCTCGATCAGATTGTGGCGATACCCTTCTCGCTTCCGTAACCGATGGTGAAACTCTGTTTCCTCCATGGTTCGAGATTGGCGACCTTCTCCTTTGACCTTGGTTCATGTCCATCATCAACTTCTCTAATCTTCCAATACCTTCATCTAACTTCTCATTGAATTTGTTACTTATGCGTTGTTCCATTTGCTCGGCATCTTCCCTCTTGTACAAATCTTCAATATTTTGATGTCGATTAGCTCTCCCCGGCGGCATTGTTAAATGAAACAAACTTCAACTCTCGGTGACAAATATGATGCACGACCTTCACTTGCTCTCGGCTCTAACCCCAAATACTTCACTTAGCTCGGCTTTGCTTGATGTAGCTCGGCTTCACTAACTCCTCAAACTTCTTCAATAAGAATTGGCTCCAAGACTCGGCTTAGCTATGATTGGCTAAGTTTAGCTCTGATACCAAATGATGCAGCAGCGGATAACAAAAATGATGATACGGTGAAAGTAGCGATCGATGGAATAGAAGATACCGAATGGCCCAAATCCGTTGATCCAAAGATGCCGGATTCTAGCTATACCAAACACGTTGATCGCGCACGATACCGTGTTTAAAGATTTACGATTCTTCGTACGTTGATCTAGCGCACTAGATACCGTGAATCGGCTTCAGCAGTCGTTGAATCGAGCGCACTCGATTACCGAAAGTGGAGATAGAAGATCACACTCAACTACCAATTTAATGAAAGCACAAAGCTAACAAACAAAAGTTTTATTCAAAATCAACTAACTTTTACAAATGATACAACCCACCTATTTATAGGCTTACAACTCACATGGTTCAACATTGACAACACTTAGGTTGTGAACGACCTACGACCTAAAATAATGTGACCTAAAAAACCAGCGACTTACAACACAATGACATAAGAACAACACACGAATTACAATATTTACATCTCAACACATTACCAACCATCACGACTTACGACCTAACATATGAGCGACCTAAAAATGTAAGGCAGCGACTTAACTTCTCAGCGCATAAGGTCGAGCGACCTAAGGTGGATGCGGCTTAACCTTCAGCGACTTAAGAAATCAGTTTCTAGGATTCTTCACGCGACCTAAATCTCCCCGCGACCTAACTTAGGTCGTAACTCGTACGCACGACCTATCGTAGGTTGTAGCTCGCCTGAAAAAGAAAGCGGCATGTGAGAGTTAGGTCGCTCGCGACCTAAACTTGACTTGTTTCCATTGCTATGTTGTAGCTCGCTTGAACGACCTATCACGTTATCTCGCGCGAGTGTCTTTCTGCTTAGCCCGTTAACTCGCCAGCGACCTTCGTTATGTCGCGAGTCTCCACTAGGTCGCATCCGTCCTAAAAGACGTTGCTTGTTAGCTCGCAAACAATCTTCGCTAGGTCGTAATTCCTTATCATGCGACTCGTTAGGTCGCTCTTGACTCAAGAACTTATTAGGTCGCTCGCGACCTAACACTTCATCAATCTGGGTCTCATTCTGGGCTGCATCACATACTGTGTAAACTTGCATGATATTATTTTTCTTTTTAGTACATGGTTAGTTGTTGCTAATAGATTATCAGTTTACCCGTACTGTGGATTGTTGGAAACTTACATAATACTTTTATGATTAGACAAAATGTTGCAAGTAAACAGAACGCATCAATTCCTACAAACTTTTGGCTATTTCCGCACAAGCTTGTGTGCAATATTTTTAAAGCTAAAACGATAAACTTCTAGCTATTTTCCTTGCTATATTAACATCAAAAATTAAAAAATAAATATAGTTTATAGAGATTAAAAAAATTGATTTACTCAAGCATTAAGCAGGCATTGTACGTTACTTATAGGAATTTCGTAAGTAGATAGGAATCTATCCAAGTAATTTACAGATGGATAAGCAGTCAATGGTCCAAACTTGTTGTAACGACCCAGAATTTTGAACAAATTAAATTGAGAATATTTAATTTATTTTAAATATTTGAACGATGATTTAATTTGGATCCCCGATATTACTTTGAAATTGACAATTAAATTATAAAATTTAATCTGTTGAAAGTTGAATAAAAATGTTGTAACTTCTTGCTACGTTATCAGATTTCGACGAAACCAAATGCATTGGAATCGCCTCGATGTGTACTTCGCGATGCAACTGAATTGGATTGAATTGGGGTCAGTGAAAATTTTGAGTGAAATTAAACGCCCGTTTAATTTCATTCGAAATAAATCGCTACGAATTGCTATCGTAAAATCACGGTGAGATCTTCTCACTCAAAATGAAAGTGGATTTTCTTTTACAGTTATTGATTTGACTGATATGATTGACTGTTTGGATTTGTGATATTAGATATTTTAGGATATATCTATATATATAGCAATATATACATATTGGCATATGTATATATTGGATTGATTGATTTCCCGCCTCGTATAGCGGATGAGACCCTATTGCGCCGTTAGTAAGCGGATTTTTATAAAAACCTATATACCGCGATAATTCCATACTGGAGCGGAATTGGTATTGTGCTAACATCTGTGGATGCAGGGAAACAGGTTGGAGGGATCCAACTGGATTCCTCAACTGTATTTACTTATTTACAGATATTTTGATATATTCTGTTATCATATGATGATATATGATATTTGACTGTTGTGATGGACTGATTGGTGTTGTTGCATCATCGGATTCAGTTTTGAAATGTAAAAATAACGACTTTTTCTTTAAAAAGGTTTTTAAAGTGATTTTTGAAAATATACGTTTTATGGAATTTTTGAATCGATTTATAAACGTAAAATTTTAAAGTTATAAAAGTTATAATTTTTAGTGAAATATAACCGAAGTGTCGTTTTTGAAATAAAAGTCGATTTATTTATAAAATGGTTTAAGTTGGGATTTTGAATAACTATAAACGATTTGTATAGAAAGATTTATAAAATTGATATGTTGTAAATCAAAATATTGGACTTATAAAACGAATTTTTATAAGTGTTAAAAAGAAGTATAAAAGGATTTCATAAGTGAATGAAATTAATAGATTTATAACGTGAAGTTATAAAGTGAATAGATGTTGTAGAATAAACAATTTATGAGTAATTTACTTATAAATTGGATTTTTGCACTTAATTGGGATATAAATAGAAATTGCTAAATGAAATGACTTCATAAGTTGAAATTGTTATGAAGTATAAATGTGATTTATAAACGTTGTTTATAAATCTGAAATCACTTATTTTGATAAGTAATTTTAGAAGTTAATAAAAGGAGAATTTTGTAAATCGAAGTTGTTAGAAAATATAAAGGTGAATTTATAAACGTTGTTTTATGAATTTGAAATCAATCAAATTTGATGAATGTAATATAGAAGTTATTAAGGGAATTTTATCCACGATTTTGGATAGTGGATAATCCTTGGAATAAAACGTGTAGAAAAGATTGAAATGTAATTATTGAAGTATATTCACGATTTTGGACAGTGAATATATTATTAAATAAAATGGATATGTTTCGGGAAAGCGATATTTGAAATGAAGTGATTGTTTTAAAAGATGTTTTAAAACGTGTGAATTACCGAAATCATAGATTTCAACATTTATTGTTGAAATAGACGTTTTCGAAAAAATAAGGAAATGATGGACTATAACACTGTTGTTATAGTAAATGATTTCCGAACGGAAATGTTTTTATGTAGTATTGGGATTTATATATCTATCTAATTTTGAATCCCCATACTAGTGATTTTGAGTCGTCGTAACGATGTTTTACGTAACATTCGTTTTGACTCAAATAAAATGTGTTGAAAGAATGATTTCCTTAAAGTATGAGTATGTACTTAATATTGATTTAAGTATATCGAATATTTTCAAATGTTGAAAATAAATGATTTGTGAAATACTTATTTTTAAATAAGTATGGAATTGCTTTTCCAATATGAAACGAAGGGTTTGAAACTTTATCTTTTAAAGATAATTTGGAAGGTGGATATTTGAAATTTGTTTTCAAACGGTTACGTGTGGAAATTTTATATCTAGTAAAAGATATTTTGGAAGATAAAATAATTTGGAAAATTATTTGGAATCTGATGATGTTGCGCATCTTTATTGATAGTTAAATAACCGACTATCAATAATTACCTTTAGATAGGTATTTGTTGTGAATTGGATGAATTTGAATGCCACACTTATTTTTAAATATACGCTCACTATTCGGGTTAGCCGGGAAAGGACCATGGGGTCGTATAACCCATTCCGAATATGTGATACGTCGTTATGGATCGCATTTGCTATATTACAGCATGATAGGGGGTTTTCGCTTCGCAGTTTGGTGGCGAACGGGAGACTCTTACCCCTACATGTCCCTGAGAGGGATGGGTTGGTTAGGCAGATGCCGTGACAGTCGAGAGGCTGGCCGTAAAAGTAAATGCGAGGTGCCAATGTAAGCCACGGTGGGACTGGGATGGTTGCAAAGCCTACCGGTGGCCGCTGTCTGTGGATCGTTATAAAATTATTTGTTGAAATAAAATCGTTGACTGATTAAAATTGATTTAAAATATTTAAAGGAAATTTGATCGTCACAATATTGTTTTAAATAGGGTAAATGAGATAATTTTGCCCAAAACTATTTTGTATAGAAAAGAAATGTTTTTCTATAAAGTACTATAGTATATGGTTGCATGGATGTTAGGAAGTAATAATAGTGAATTATCATAACTGAAATTGAATAAGAAATTGAAATCGTAACTCCAAAGTTAAGAAATAAATTCACATATAAATGAAATTTGAGAATGATAATTATAAATGTGAATTGTAATTTAAAACGAAATTCCAGAAAAGTTTTTGGAAATGTTTGAAAAGAATTTGAAAATTTTGGAGATTTGGAAAGTTTAAATCATTTTTGATTTGAAAATGAATTTCAAAGGTTTTGAAAAGTATTTTGGAGAAATAAAAGCTCTAAACTCTTGTCGGTCGCTGGAAAATAACTTCGGTAATGACTGCAGCATTATCGATGTTCATTTTCGGGTTTCCAAAAGAGAAATTGCTGCCAAATTGTTTTAAATGGAAGAGTTTGGAAAATTTGGGTTTTGTTTTGGAAATTCAAAGGATGATTTGAATTGTTTTCAAAAATGGTTTTGAAAAAGTTGGAAAAGACTCTGGAATACTATATATAAAAATATTTATGAAATATTGTAAGTTGATAAACTATACAAATTGAATTTTGATAGAATAAATTTAACTTAAAGATGAAGTTAAATGAATGTAAATACAAGCGAATCAATTTAATGAAAGTGAAATTAAATGTTGAAACTCATTTCGAATTTGTAAGCAAATGAATTGAATTGAATAATTGTAAATGGAAGATGAATTAAAATTCGTATGGAAATTGGAAATCCAGTTTAAAGATAAGCAGAATTAAAATAAATTGAATTGATATCAATTTGAATTAGTAATTGGACCTAATTTAAGATAGTGCAGTTGTAAATGACAGATAATTGATAAAATTCAATATTTCAGAATTGAAAGTAAATTGAATCCAAATTTAGTTGAAATGGTAAACTAAATACAAATAAATGGGAAATGTAAAAAATTGAATGAGAATAGATATATAACTTCAACAGTGAAGTAAAAATGTATAAGCAGTTTATACTATAAATTTTGTAATCAAATTTGCAAAATGGTTTGAATATATGCAACTAGATATTATGGCTAGTAGGGCATACAGGTGTTATAAAAGGAATTGGATTAGATTTCAAAGATAAAATTTGAATTGCTCGACAAAAGGTATGTATTTAAATTTCTATATGAGATTTGCTGATTTCTTGTCTAGCCGCTTGGCTTTTTCCTTTCTTTTTGAAATCTGAGAGTCCGTAGGGACGTTTTGTAGTCGTGCCATGTTAACCGCGCAAAGGAGACGCTGGCAAAATTTTTCGAAAATTTAGGGCGTTAGAAAATTTTTGAGAAATTTTGAAAGTTTAAAATTTGAATTTAAACTCGAATTTGAATTGAGAAGTTAAACAATGCTGTTGAAACTTATAATTGAAGTTGGAAATCTAGTTGAATTAATAACGAATCTTTAATAGAAGATTTGTTTTGAAAATTAGATAAAACTATTGAATTGTGAAAAATAGTAGACGAGTTAAGGACATTTTTTCCTAACTTGTAATTTCGAGGACGAAATTCTTTTAAGGGGGGAAGTCTGTAACGACCCAGAATTTTGAACAAATTAAATTGAGAATATTTAATATATTTTAAATATTTGAACGATGATTTAATTTGGATCCCCGATATTACTTTGAAATTGACAATTAAATTATAAAATTTAATCTGTTGAAAGTTGAATAAAAATGTTGTAACTTCTTGCTACGTTATCAGATTTCGACGAAACCAAATGCATTGGAATCGCCTCGATGTGTACTTCGCGATGCAACTGAATTGGATTGAATTGGGGTCAGTGAAAATTTTGAGTGAAATTAAACGCCCGTTTAATTTCATTCGAAATAAATCGCTACGAATTGCTATCGTAAAATCACGGTGAGATCTTCTCACTCAAAATGAAAGTGGATTTTCTTTTACAGTTATTGATTTGACTGATATGATTGACTGTTTGGATTTGTGATATTAGATATTTTAGGATATATCTATATATATATAGCAATATATACATATTGGCATATGTATATATTGGATTGATTGATTTCCCGCCTCGTATAGCGGATGAGACCCTATTGCGCCGTTAGTAAGCGGATTTTTATAAAAACCTATATACCGCGATAATTCCGTACTGGAGCGGAATTGGTATTGTGCTAACATCTGTGGATGCAGGGAAACAGGTTGGAGGGATCCAACTGGATTCCTCAACTGTATTTACTTATTTACAGATATTTTGATATATTCTGTTATCATATGATGATATATGATATTTGACTGTTGTGATGGACTGATTGGTGTTGTTGCATCATCGGATTCAGTTTTGAAATGTAAAAATAACGACTTTTTCTTTAAAAAGGTTTTTAAAGTGATTTTTGAAAATATACGTTTTATGGAATTTTTGAATCGATTTATAAACGTAAAATTTTAAAGTTATAAAAGTTATAATTTTTAGTGAAATATAACCGAAGTGTCGTTTTTGAAATAAAAGTCGATTTATTTATAAAATGGTTTAAGTTGGGATTTTGAATAACTATAAACGATTTGTATAGAAAGATTTATAAAATTGATATGTTGTAAATCAAAATATTGGACTTATAAAACGAATTTTTATAAGTGTTAAAAAGAAGTATAAAAGGATTTCATAAGTGAATGAAATTAATAGATTTATAACGTGAAGTTATAAAGTGAATAGATGTTGTAGAATAAACAATTTATGAGTAATTTACTTATAAATTGGATTTTTGCACTTAATTGGGATATAAATAGAAATTGCTAAATGAAATGATTTCATAAGTTGAAATTGTTATGAAGTATAAATGTGATTTATAAACGTTGTTTATAAATCTGAAATCACTTATTTTGATAAGTAATTTTAGAAGTTAATAAAAGGAGAATTTTGTAAATCGAAGTTGTTAGAAAATATAAAGGTGAATTTATAAACGTTTTTTTATGAATTTGAAATCAATCAAATTTGATGAATGTAATATAGAAGTTATTAAGGGAATTTTATCCACGATTTTGGATAGTGGATAATCCTTGGAATAAAACGTGTAGAAAAGATTGAAATGTAATTATTGAAGTATATTCATGATTTTGGACAGTGAATATATTATTAAATAAAATGGATATGTTTCGGGAAAGCGATATTTGAAATGAAGTGATTGTTTTAAAAGATGTTTTAAAACGTGTGAATTACCGAAATCATAGATTTCAACATTTATTGTTGAAATAGACGTTTTCGAAAAAATAAGGAAATGATGGACTATAACACTGTTGTTATAGTAAATGATTTCCGAACGGAAATGTTTTTATGTAGTATTGGGATTTATATATCTATCTAATTTTGAATCCCCATACTAGTGATTTTGAGTCGTCGTAACGATGTTTTACGTAACATTCGTTTTGACTCAAATAAAATGTGTTGAAAGAATGATTTCCTTAAAGTATGAGTATGTACTTAATATTGATTTAAGTATATCGAATATTTTCAAATGTTGAAAATAAATGATTTGTGAAATACTTATTTTTAAATAAGTATGGAATTGCTTTTCCAATATGAAACGAAGGGTTTGAAACTTTATCTTTTAAAGATAATTTGGAAGGTGGATATTTGAAATTTGTTTTCAAACGGTTAAGTGTGGAAATTTTATATCTAGTAAAAGATATTTTGGAAGATAAAATAATTTGGAAAATTATTTGGAATCTGATGATGTTGCGCATCTTTATTGATAGTTAAATAACCGACTATCAATAATTACCTTTAGATAGGTATTTGTTGTGAATTGGATGAATTTGAATGCCACACTTATTTTTAAATATACGCTCACTATTCGGGTTAGCCGGGAAAGGACCATGGGGTCGTATAACCCATTCCGAATATGTGATACGTCGTTATGAATTGCATTTGAAGACCGGTGTTGAAGACCGGATATTTTTGAAAACGGAAGGATTACCGTCGAGTTACTCTACATCGGCTGATCTCCGGTTTAGAGGTTTTTATCACCCTTAGTGACGGGAAGTCCTGACGTGATTGAAATTATCCGGATTTGCAAGGGCTTCGTGAGAAGTGCCTTCGGTTCTGTTCGATCCAGGAACAGACTTGTATGGATTGTGTGTCTGACGTTACAATTTGAGATATTGAGCTGATTTCTTTCAAATACATATCTGTTGGTGGCGGAGAATTTATTCTCTTAGCTTAACACCCTTCTCTGAGACGTACGAGCTCAGAGGTTATGTAGTTTAAATTTATCAGCGATATATCCCAATTTGGTAACGTGGCATACTAAGTGTTGCTGTGAAATGATCAGTGTTTGATCATTTGTGATATGATCATTTGTTTGATCTTATATCTTTGTGATCATAGGTTGATCATTTTTGTTTGACCCGAAGCAGGGCTTTTTGAGAAAGCGTAGCTTTGTGGACGAGACTTCGTCGAGCCTCACACCCCGGAAATGGTCGAAACAGGAAGGATGCAGCAAGGTTCTAGGGAGTAGCGCCCCTTAGTGTATGTCATTCCTTCTGGATAAAGGTGGTATAATGGTATGGAGCCCAGATACTTAACCTCTGTGGTTGCTGCAAAATTTATTTCTTTGTGGTTGTTGCGGATCGGGGATCCTCGGGAAGATCGGTGACGATCGGGGGATGGCATACGCGTGTCAGTAGTTACCTATTTTTGCAGAGGTAACCCGGCCTTGTGTTGGCAGAGATCCGGTTAGGTTCTCGAGTCGTCTATTCCAGGGATGTACCCATCGTGGAAAAGGAAGTTCCTTAGCCTGACCATTTGTTGGAAATCCAAAGAAACAATACGAGCCTTGTACGGTTTTAGTTGTAGAACCTGCCATCTAATATGGCAGCTATAGCAAGCATACTATAATGGTACCTATGCTGGCTAAGATTAATATTCTACTTTCGAAATGTTTTCTACACTATGCACTAATAATAATATCAAAAAGAATTTGATTTTTGCGTAGTAAGCATCTTTGACTATCATAAGAAGAAATCTCCTCCAAGTCTGCGTTTGCATTGTGTGTGTGGCGGGAGGTCTTATGGTAGTTTCATTTTCCAAAAGCATTTCGAATTGACTTTAAAATTATCCTGTTGTTTATTTTAAAGAATAACTGTTTTACGATCTCATACCAGTCACCATGACTGACTCGGAGTTTATTGTTCCCTTCTAAACTCTGGGTGCCCACCAATTTCCACACGGGCAGCCTAGAGTTAGATTATCAGGATATTCTGGATATTCTGGAGCTTTGGAGATAAGCTGGAGGACGAGACGTAGTATTTGTATCTGATAGTATTTATTCCGCTGTGTATTCTGTATGAGGACAAGTTTATATAACTGTCCATTGTTGTTTATTGACTCTGATGATATGATGTGATGTAATGTAATAACAGATATAATTCTTTTGTTTTTAAATGATATTCATTTATCTATTATATATTGTTCCGCTGCGATATGTGAGATTCTGATATTGTTTTCTGTTTCTGTTTCTGCTCTTGTTCTGTTGTTCTTCTATCTTCTTCTTCTACCTTTTTCTTCTTTATTAAAACCATAACTTTTCGGGTTTCCGGCATTCGATGGCTCAGCAGTCGATAAAGTGAGTATCGATGTTGAATTTTCGAAAGTCGAAAATTTTCGGGATGTTACACTTGTAATGCTCATGAACCTGATTAATACAATGTCACAATTAAAATACATGGAATAATTAAGACCCAAAAAAATACCCAATTCATAATCACCAAAATTAATAGAAACTCACTCGATTGAAGACACTGATCGAAGGCACGGAAGAGGCGGCATGGAGGCGGGTAGTTGTAGCGCGGAGGCGGGTATTGGCAGCGCGGAGGCGGGTATTGACGGCGCGGAGGCGAACATGAGCGACGAGAGCGACGAGAGATCTAGTTTTTTTTATTTGCTAAAATGAATTGGGGATAAACGTATTGAGATTGAAGGGTAAGATTCAAATCTAGGTTTTTAAACAAGGCAGCCATGATGCGTAGGGAATGCGTAGGGAACTGCCAACGCCTTCCCTATGCCTTTTCCACATTTTCACGATTTCCCTACACCGCACCTACGCGGCGTAGGGAATTTCGGGTTGGAAAATGTCCATTTCTTTTGTAGTGAATCAAGTTATAAATTATATCTTTAAAATCTCAAATTTAATAAGTTTCAAATTGGTTTTATTTAACGAAAATTCAAATAAATTTTAAATTAATTTCTATTTCTATTTCCAACTTAATTTATTAAAATTATTATAGAATCTATATTAAAAATATAATATCATAAAATCAATATTTATTAAAACCACATATATTTCCTTCCAAAACCTTGGAAATCATTTAAATATATATATATATATATAAACCAACGGTGTCTGTATATAATTTTCTATCCTATGGTCAAGTGATACGGATATTTATCATTTCAATCCGCAATTTAAATATCTACGGGTATATATCTTTTCAACCCGCAATCCCAATTCAATGTCAATGAAAATCGCTTGGGTTTATCATTTCAACCCATAACGATTTTCTCCTATTCTACAAGATCGCTCGGGTATGTATCATTTCAACCCATAGGGTATTCTATACTAACAGGGAACTTGCAGAGTGAGAATAGTGATGAAAATAATATAACGTATCAATAACAGGCATTTATATCAACAATAACAAATTATAAATAACATATAATGGTGTTAGATGTCACAGGTGATCAGTTACAGATAATGACATATATATAGCAATTAAATAACTAATAGCAGCATATTTCAATTGTCGTTTCAATTGGAATCAAATCTAATAAATATAAGAACGTTAATCGTGAGTGATTGCTCACCTTTCGAAGCTAGAGATGAATGAGAATGAGATGAGTTACGAATCCAAGCACGAATTCCAAAGAAAAGCACGTGGCCACGAGTTCGACGGACAAGCTGACAGATAAGGAATTGATGAAGTAAATCGGAATATGCTTGATATAGATAGAAACGAAATATATAATATATTATATTATTATTAGTTTATTAAAATCAATATTTTTTATTTACGCTAAATATTAAAATAATATATATATATATTATATTTAAAAATCAATACTTAAATATATATATATATATACACTTTAAAAGTGGGGTCCAAGTATATATTTTTATTTATTTAAAATAGATATATATGTGTACTTACATCTAAATACACAACTTGCATACATTATAACGTATACATATTATACATCAAACTTGAGATGTACTGACTAATAAAACGAGTATATATATTTATTAAAAATCATTGTCTCTTAAAACACATCTAATATAATCAAAATATCTATATGTATATAAAATTTTCTTTTAAAACGACTACAACAGACAATTATGACTGTAATACTTATGTATGAGACCTTATTATATATATATATATATCATATAAAAATAATCAAAATGTAACGACCTGTAAATTTCAACTGTTTTAATAACGTAATTAGTTGAAATTTTGTGAAATTTTAAACGATAAAATTTTGAAATAAAAATTTGATATTTGGAATGCGTCTAATTAATCATAGCAACAGGTAAATTTTCATCAGATAATTTGGAAGTTTATTTTCTAGTGTAATTTTATTCCAATTTATATCAGTTAAAATTGATGATAATAAAATGTTTTCCAACCCTGAATATTTTTACATAGAAAAATTCTAATCCATCTTCTAATTAAGACGCCATTTTTCGTTTTTCCAAATTCGGACTTCTTTAGCCCCGTCGATCTTATTTTTCTGCGTTTTTGCTGCATTTTCCGCTAGTAGAAAATTCGAATTTTTATAATTCAATCATACCACTGATATCTGTATGCCGTTTTGATCGTCTCGTCGTGCCAATCTCTATGGTATACTCATTTGTGTATTTCGGAGTTTGGTGTGCGGTGCAATCTGCGAAACGCCTAGCGTAACGGTTCCGCAACCGAGTCTTTTGGTTTCCTACCCTTCCATATCCCACCGTTTATTACCCAATAGTCTCTAGCCTCTTTATTTCCAGAATTTATGTCTAACCATTGCTATTCCTACCAGTTTCCCATTCATTTCTCGAATTCTCTTTGCTCGGTCATTTTGGAAATATACATGTTAATATATATTTACCATACGGTGCCTGTTCATTTCCTTTTCTTTGAGAGCCTGCTTGTAAACTTGCTTCCACCAAATCTTTTCTTCTTGTGGCCTCCTCTCCTTTGATATAGCTTGCTTCATCGTCCAACTTTCTTCAATTTCCAGATCTTGCAAACCTCATTTTTCCCATATCTTCACGCGACCAGCAAATCATCAACCCGTGCCTCACCTCTTCTTGGCCACTGCTCAGCCTCGGCATCCCATCTCGAGCACACCCCAACCACAGCCAGCGGTCATGCAGCCATGGACGAGCCTTGCCGCACGTCTCGGACCTCATATCAACATCCTTCCTCTCATCTTGAACCGTAAGCTTTAGACATCTTCCAGACTTATAAGTATATATATAACTGTTTTATTTATATTTTAAGTATATATATATATATATTCAGCAATGTATTTATTTATATAAAACATGTTTCGTTAACATTTTGGTATGTCTTTATTTATAAAGTATGTTGGTGGTTGTATGGCTGTACTATTTAGTGTTTGTTGGTGTTTTTATATATTGGGGTATGATGTTAGTATATGAATTTGGTTGTACAAGGTTATATAAACTATGGAATGGTTACGATGTAAGTATAAATATATATATTTTTATCTAGTCTTCGGCTGTTGAAGTTTATATATTTTATAAAGTATATAAGTTATAAAAGTTTATATAAATCATTATTTGATTTCAAAGCACATATATACTTGTTTTGCATATGACTATTTATAGACTTTCAAGTTTTACAGTGTGTTTGTATATAATATATATATGTTATGTATATATTAGTAAAGATATATTCTGTAAAGTTTTGAAGGCGGCATGTATATAGGGGAAATAGGTCATACAACATATAGAGATGATTTTGTTTGGCTGAATGTAAAATGGTAGAATGTTGTTATCTGTAAGCATATTTATATATATCTTATAAACGCTGTTTCTTAAAGTAATATGTATGTATGTGTTCTGAGTTGCATAAGTTTGATTGTTTGTTTATATATATAAAGTTGTCAGATTATATATATAAAGTTCTTTGTGCAGTGATGGGATATACTTTATAACAATATTATATTACCTTGTTTAATGAATATAAGTTTTGCTTTTTTTAAAATGTGTTTAAGTATATATATATTGTTAGTATGGTATAAAATGTGTATAGTAGGTAAGCTTTAACCGTATGTGTATATATGTTGAACGTGGGCAGAGCAACATCTATATTTGTTATTAACATTGATTTAAATGATGATAGTTTATGTAAGTATGACTATATATGTTTACTTAAGTGTATATTTTTAATTTGGAAGCGTCAAATATGTTTTGCCGCACGTATATATATGGTTACAGTGCTATATATATAGTTTTAGTTTATATGTTGGTTTTGGGTGTCAGCATATATATAGGTATAATTTATATAAAGTAGGTTATTTGTATAGGTATACATATATATGATCTAATTTAATTATATGTATATGTATGTGAATTTATTTAAAAGTATATAACCTTAAATATTGATTGATTAAAATATTGATTTAATAAAATAATATTATAATATATATATATATATATATAATTTCTATTTCTATCGAGTCGATTCTAATTATCTCATCGATTCCTATCTTTCAGCTTATTGTGCTTTGAGCTCGTTTGGATTGTTCGATGGTTTAGATCGTGATCCAATTCGTATCTTGTCGAGTCGTCAAAATTCTTCTAGCCTCGAAAGGTGAGCAATCACTCACGATTAATGTTCTTATATTTATTTAATTTGATTTCAATTGAAACGACAATTGAAATATGCTGCTGTTAGTTATTTACATTGTTATGTATATATGCCATTATCTGTATCTGTTCACCTGTGACATCTGACACCATTATCTGTTATTTATATTGATGATATATGCCTGTTACTGTTGTTATTTTATTATCATATCTATTATCACTCTGCAAGTTCCCTGTTAGTATAGAATTCACTATAGGTTGAAATGATACATACCCGAACGATCTGTAGAATAGGAGAAAATCGTTATGGGTTGAAATGATAAACCCAAGCGATTTTCATTGAATTGAATTTGGGATTGCGGGTTGAAAAGATATATACTCGTATATATATTTCAATTGCGGATTGAAATGTTAAATATTCGTACCACTTGACCATAGGGTAGGAAATTATGTACAGACACCGTTGGTCTATATATACAAATATTTGAAAATGATTTCTATGGTTTTGAAAAGAAATATATGGTTTTGATAAATATTGATTTTAAAGATTAATTAAAGCTGATTTAATAAAGTTGATAAATAATATGTTTAAGTATTTATTTAATATCTATATTTTTAAATATAGAGTTTATAATGATTTGAAATTGATTTGAAATTATATTTATTTAAGAATTATACTTAAATAGCTTGATTTGAAATGTATTGAATTTGAAATTTTAAAGAAATGTTTTACAACTTGAAATTTGATTAAAGGCGACTTAAGTGGATATTTCAAGTTTATATATATATATGGGATATTTTGTTTATTTAAATTTGTAAATTGAAGTTGTATTTAGATGTTATTGACATGATTAAGTAAATGTTTCAAAACTAAATAATAGTTAAATGAATTTGATATATATATATATAAGTATCGAATTTAGTTTTGAAATGTTGAATATTTAAAGCTTTGAAATATATTTAAATTGAAATGGCTTATTTTATGGTTCAGATATGTATTTGAAATCGATAATTTGAAATGGTTTATTTAGAAACTGAATCGAGTTGAAATTGATGATTTGAGATTTAATTAAATTTAAATTTTGGAATTCGAGTTGATTTGAATCGATTTGTGAAATTTGAGGAAACTATTTTATTTTATAAAGTAATTTTAAATTATATTTAAAACTATTGATATTTTACTTTATAAATTATTTTAATATAAACTATTTTAATATAAATCATTTTTAATATAAATTATTTTATTTCAAACTATTTTAACTTATAACTATTTATATAAACTATTTTATTATATATACTAATTTTAATATCTAAACTGTTTAAAAAGGAAAGTGTTATGATTTCCAAAATGCTATAATTTCAAAGTGTTATGATTTCCAAAATGCTATAATTTCAAAGTGTTATGATTTCCAAAATGCTATGATTTCAAAGCTGTGATTTCCAAATTGTTTTGAATTTTTTTTTAAAAGACTATGATTTCGAAAGCGTTATAACTTTGGAAAGTGATATGATTTTGAAAATGGATATATTTGAAATGAAAATGATATTTTGGTTTTGAAGTACAAACCATTTTGAAGTGACCACGGTGTTATAATAACGATTGATTGTTAAAGAGACCGGGATCAGATATGGACATACTCTCTGTCGATGCCGAAAACCACTTTGACAACTGTGTACGTGGTGGAGTTTCCAGAATGAAGTAGGATGGTGGCGACGATCCTAAGGTATATACGTGGACCCAACTCCCGTGAGTTGGCATAAGGTGGCTAAAACAGGAGCGATCTCGGACCAGTGAGGTAACACCTCTTATCGGACGCACTTCTTCGATACCATTTTATTACTTTGTGATTTTTGGTGGCCACCCTTGATTTGGGAGTGTTGTTCGAGGTGGAGCGGTAGTGGCTGCATTGCGTTTCCATCAGCCCGTGTGTGTAATTGGTATATATACCCTGGCATTGCCTTGTGTGCCGTGTCACCTACCATATCGAGCTTTACTACGAGTTTCTATTTGTGTCGTACCCTATGGAGTATCTTCTTGTAGCCTCTCGGGGTATGCAGGTACTGTATAGACTATTGGCACTATTATGTGTTAAGGGCTATATGGGTAACCCCTTAACGCTATTTAAAAGTATGTTTATTTTATATTAGACATTATTATAATAGCGCAATATTACTACATAGTAGATAGTTTAACGGATCCTTAGAGGATGGTTATCCCAAACATCCTTTGAGTTACTTGTATTTCAATTGATATTTCACTTGAGTTGGATTTATTGATATAAGAATGTTAATCCTGACTCGAGTGTTTTGTGTTTTGCTTTACGCTCGGGTTAGACTGAGTGATACAGCATTTGAGACTCACCTATGGAGTTGAAGCTTCGCTTGGAGACCCAGCTATTTATCTATCCTGCTTTCAGTTGTTCAGTCGATTCCAGTGATGCATTCAGATCTTGTATTTGATTATTGTATTGAGACATCTATGTACTCGTGACTTTTGTTGTATCTTGTTTAACTCTGTTATATATATATATATATATATATATATGTAGTAGCTTCATGAACTACTATTCTTTTGTTTCCGCTGCATTATTGCTATATTACTCTGTGTCTGTGATCTGTGATTATTTTATTTACTATATATGTTGAGTTTTGCCAAATTTTATTTACAATCCATTATTTTGAATTATTCAAGTCCGGCATGTGTGGATTTATTGTCGATTTGAATGGTCCAAAATACTGGGTCGTTACATGTGGTATCAGAGCTTTGGTTTTAGGCAAAACTCAGCATATAAAGTAAAATTCAATTACAGAATCGCTTCGTTCGAACCTGAATTCTTTCTTCTTTGATTCGGTTTCCTTTGGATTTTGGAACGTTCCTTTCGGTTCCACAATCCATTTGTATCTCTCCCTATTCATATTCCCTAAATTCCAGAGTATCCCATAGCTCCACTGAATGATTGTAAGGGGTGAAACTCCTTTACAATAAGCATCGACTCACCAAAGATTTCTATATCCTCGATTTAGATGCTGCTATCTTTTGTTTTACCCGAATTCAATCTTTGGCAATCGAATGTCAATTTGTTCCAGAATTCTACCTCAATCTTATTTTGAATTCATGGTTGACCCGGTTAAGGTTGCCCGCGATTTATACAAGTCTATCCATTCGTGTCTCACATTGAAATCTATTTATCTTCCTATCGAGCCTATCTTCTAATTGAATTCACTTTGATTTGGGTCCCTCTAATCTGAATCTCTATTCTTGTTTGAAATCCATTCTTGTATTGTCGAGTGAGGAGTGTTTGTAATTTATATTAAAATATTTTATATATTGTGTTGTTTGAGTTGTTGATGATGATTTGGATTTCGATCGATTCGTCTGATCAACGCTATCGATAGATTTCCAAAACACTTGAACAGAGCAAACTAACGCAATATTATTTTCAAATTGGTAAATGAAATAAATTTGTATGATTATATTATATATATAAGTAAAATTTTATGGAATTTAATAGTTAATTAAATTGGTTGTTTGAATGATAATATTTGATTATCATTTATTGTTCAAAATGAATTTATAAACATGGTTTATAAATTGATTTGGAATTGAAATAAATTTTAAAAATCAGGAATTTGAGAATTTAATTTCCAGTGATTTCAAGCTTTGGTTTTTAAATTTTTAAATGTATATTATTGAAGGTATTTTCGAATAGAAACCATTTTCAAAGAATTTAAAAATGTTGAAATTAGTGCTCTTCTCTTTGTCGCTGGAAAATAATTTCGGTGATGGCGGCCGCATCATCGACATTCATTTTCGAGTTTCGAAGTGAAGAGACCATTTTGTAGCTTTACCACGGTTTTGTTTTGGAAAAATATTTTGATTAGAATTTCTTATGTATGACTTGATTTATATATATATATATATATGGGTAGATTATTTTAAATTTAATTTGATTTAATATATATAGTATATACATAATTATTTCTAAAGGATTTGGAATTAAACGGAAATTTAATTCTTAAAAATCATGTTAAAGGATGTTTTCAATTATAAATAAAGCTAAATTTTGAATAAGTATTTAAACTTGAAATAATTGAATTTGAAAATTTTATTTGTATAGTACTAAATTGCATTTCAATATAATTTACCTAATTATTCAGAAGTTAAAATGTAATTGGATAATATACAATATAAAATGATTTTATAAATAAAATTTGAGTGTTTATAATAAATGTTATAAACTTAGATTTTAATTATAAAAAAATGCTAATAAAGATGATAGAATAATAAGTTAATTAAATGAGATGAATATAATAAATTTTGTTCTGAAAGAATTAACAAATTGAAATTTGATCAACTTATGGAAATACCTTAAATTTAAACCAATTATTGAATACAAATTAATTTAAATTGAAATTTATATGGTTTAAATTAATTTATATGGTTTAAATATATGTAATAAGATATATTAAGTGGAATAAACTTAATAATAATTTAGAATAAAAGAATTAAATTTGTTGAATAAAATATGAGTACAATAAATAATTATACAAACTGATGATTTAGAAATTGTTAATTGAGGATGACTAGATAATAAGATAATGAATTTAGAAATAGATAGATTGATTTAACTTAAGTGAACTCAAAGGGATTTAACCAAATTGTTAAATATTAATTAATTTAAATTGGAATTTATATGGTTTAAATTAATTGTTTTACTTGTATTCCAATCTATTTTCTTTCTGGTTGTTTCTATTCTCCTACCTCCTTCGTTTTCGGGGATGAAAAGTTTTGAGTGGGGGAGAGTGTAACGACCCGTAAATTTCAACTGTTTTAATAACGTAATTAGTTGAAATTTTGTGAAATTTTAAACGATAAAATTTTGAAATAAAAATTTGATATTTGGAATGCGTCTAATTAATCATAGCAACAGGTAAATTTTCATCAGATAATTTGGAAGTTTATTTTCTAGTGTAATTTTATTCCAATTTATATCAGTTAAAATTGATGATAATAAAATGTTTTCCAACCCTGAATATTTTTACATAGAAAAATTCTAATCCATCTTCTAATTAAGACGCCATTTTTCGTTTTTCCAAATTCGGACTTCTTTAGCCCCGTCGATCTTATTTTTCTGCGTTTTTGCTGCATTTTCCGCTAGTAGAAAATTCGAATTTTTATAATTCAATCATACCACTGATATCTATATGCCGTTTTGATCGTCTCGTCGTGCCAATCTATATGGTATACTCATTTGTGTATTTCGGAGTTCGGTGTTCGGTGCAATCTGCGAAACACCTAGCGTAACGGTTCCGCTACCGAGTCTTTTGGTTTCCTACCCTTCCATATCCCACCGTTTATTACCCAATAGTCTCTAGCATCTTTATTTCCAGAATTTATGTCTAACCATTGCTATTCCTACCAGTTCCCCATTCATTTCTCGAATTCTCTTTGCTCGATCATTTTTGAAATATACATGTTAATATATATTTACCATATGGTGCCTGTTCATTTCCTTTTCTTTGAGAGCCTGTGTTAACGCTGAAAATTGAACGCTAACATCCCGGTGTGTGTAGTAATGTTGTGAAAGCACCACCCGTGATACGAGAACAAGAAATAAGCAGTAAAATAGCAGAAAGCAGTAAAAGACAGCGATTTTATAGTGGTTCGGCTTAAGATCAGGCCTACGTCCACTTTGAATTCCTTTATTGCTGACTTTGGCACTTCAAAATACGATACACTTTGATCACAAAAACACTCTCGACTAATAGTTCAAACTTCGATGATGAAACTTGTTGAATCCGTGTCGGATGTGCAAAATTTCTCTCGAAGCTTGTTGTAGTGTCTTGAATGTTTGGAGTTCTTCAAGTGTTGGACGAGTTAAGAATTCTGCAGAGTAATGGCGCTTCAGAGAATGATCGGCCAAAAGTCCTCTCTAAGTTCGAACTCATGCTGTATTTATAATGAAATTCCAGGCTGGGTCATAGGTCGTGACCGACCTAAGATAGGTCGTGGGTCGTGGCCGACTCATTAGGCTTGATACGCCGCTTCCAAGGGATGCGCCTATTTGTTTGGGAATATGTTACAAGTCCCAGGTCGTAGACGAGTCAACCAGATGTGGCATAAGTGTCATGGTATTGAATTTTAACTCTGTAGCTTTAGGTCGTTAGGTCGGCAGCGACCTAGGAGGTGCGGCATGGAACATAACTTCACTTTGCTTTAGCTCGTTAAGTCGTACATCCACTTAGGTCGTTAGCTCCTTAGGTCGGTAGGTCGTAACCTGTTAAGTCGTTAGGTCGTAAGTCCTTTCCGTAGTTAGGTGGTTACTTCCTTAAGCCGTTAGGTCGTAACCTGTTAGGTCGTAAGTCCTTTCCGTAGTTAGGTTTCTTAAATCGTTGATTTCTCTTAGGTCGCCAAACATCTTAGTTCCTTGACAAAACGGGGTTAACATTTGCCCCTCGAAGTACACGCCTAAGTCGTAGGTCGTGTGCTTTGATTTCTCTAACTCGTGCTTTGAAGAGTTGTTAGATCGCGGACGACCTATGAGAAAATAATGTCGTGTGTGCCGATTCGAGTTCCACTGTCCTGGTGTATAAAAGGCTTAGGTCGTTTCTTCTTCTCCTCATCTGTTCTTCTGTTTGAATCCGCCATTAATGAATTCTCAAGCTTCCCAAAGATGATTTAAACCAGCCGGTTGCCAATCATCCTCATTTTCTTATCACGTAAGTGGATTCGCTTGTCATCCATTCCTCGATTATCATTGATTCACGAACTCCATTTCCCCATTTCTGTCCGACCTCCTTACGCCATGTTTCATCTCGGATCTCGTTTACATCGATTGTTGACGGACTTGAGATGGTTCGATGTAGCTTTAGACGATTTGAGAGAAGGCGATGGGTTACAGTGCTTCAGGTTAACTGATTCGTGGTTTGTGATGGAATGGCAGTGCATTGGATTTGTGGTGATTTCGGGGTGATTCAATGGCATGGGAAGATGAGGGCTTTTGTTGATGGAGAGGCTAACGGATTAACGGGTTAGAAGTTAGGAGTTAGGCGAATTGATGCATCGGGGAAAAACGAACGACCTAAGGCCTTGGCAATTTGAACAAGAACCACGAGACTTAACTCTCAACGACATAGGTGCTAAGTCGTGAACGACCTAAAGTAGGTCGTAGGTCGGCAGCGACCTAGGACTTGGCCGGTTGTATCATTCTGACTTGAGACCTTTTCTCCTTACTATGCCTCACGACTTAAGGAATCAATGACTTAACTTAACTTGCAGCATATTCTTTAGGTTGTGGACGAGCTAGCACATTGAACTGCCTAAATTTTGAATTGTTTGAACTTTTCTACAGATCACATTAACTTGTAAGCTAACAGCCTGTTAAACGTAACATTTGCAGTAAACGGGGACGAATATACTGCCATTGACTGCCCACATCAAATGACATATTAGTCGATAAAGAAAAATCAACTTAAATGAACTGCGTGAACCAAATGCTGTAAACTAACCAATTCAAGTGAAGTATTAAAGCAAAACTATAATAGTTAACTGAAGCTGATTTGTTTGCGTTAACACTGCACTTGAATTTTAGATTAACAAGTCCTGAAATCTAGCAATCGACCAATTGTCAACTAGTTTAATTCCAGTTATGTTTGCTTTCTATTTTAATTAGTTCTGCACAACACTTCACACTTTTTAGGAAACGTGCACCTTCACATTTGAATATCCAGTTGATTGTGTAGAATGTCTTCTCAACAAGAAGAAGTAACAGTTCAAGCTGGAGAGGCGGTTCCTATTCCTGCTCCATTAACTAATCCTCCAGAGAGAATTTCGACCACATTATCATATAAAGCTTTCTGCCAACTGTGTACTCAGTTCGGGATTGCTGAAGCTGATGCCATACTGCCTGAGAAAAACGACACTGCTGACATACCACCCCACGGTTTTGTTGTCGTTAATCGCCAAATGTGCATGAACGGAGCCATTCCTCCTTTTAACGATTTCCTTCAGCAGCTTCTTCTTCGACTATCTATTTCTCCCTTTCAGTTGCATCCCAATGGCTACGCCATCTTGATGGGACTATGTGTGCTATTTAGGAGGACACTCGACCGTTTTCCAAGCTTCGATGAGATTTGTTACTTATGCTCTTTCGCCAAAAATAAAGATCATCCTTCCATCACTGTCGTGCGAAGCGCTAGAAACCGCAAACTGATCTGCCTTTCGGATAGTGTTCACGGGTTTCTAAGTCAATTCTTCTACGTTCGCTGTCCTCCGGGATTTTACGCTATCTGAAGAGTAGGAAGTAAGATCATTTATCTTTGTTTCTTATGTTTCTGAACTTTTCGAAACCCGAGTTTCCAAGCGTTAACTTCGTTTTTTTATCTTTCTAGCGCTTCCTCCTCCTTCTAGGGATCCCGGTCACAAACCAACTCTTGAGAGGCTCATGGCCGTGCCAGTTGAGGAGAGGAGTATCCAATTTCTATTGACAGACGAGTTCTTACATCAATTCGGACTTCTACACTCTTCCCGTTCTACTCAGCCTCATGAAGTTCCTAATTCCCAAGCAGAGATATCGGATGCCCCGGTTTCAGCAAAGGAGATTGCTCCGAAGGAACCTACTGTGGAGGCCTCTTTGATAAAATGCTCCACATCTACTGACGTTGCGGGGTCGTCAAGCAAACTAACACTTTCCCCATTCATCGAAGAAGAGGAGCCTTCTCAGCATTCCGGAAAGGCGGCCGATGTGGGAATCGAAAGGGAAGGTTCCGCTGGGCACAATGGCGATGATATCTTTGAGGGGCTGAGTGATTTGATGATAACCTCGCAGGAGCTATTCAAGGATGACACTCCAAAAGCTATCTCTTCTGCTGTCGAGGCGACTTCCTCTCTACAACAAATTACGATGCCTGCTACACAAGTCGTCACCATTCCCACACCAAAGAGTGGTTTGTAGTCTGACGCGCGTAGCTTGCACATCACACACACTTAGGATTTTTCGGCACTTATATGCACTTAAGTTCCTTTTCTTGGTTATCTCTAAGACTTGTCTTTTTTCACTTTCAGATTCTTCGATGGGGCGAAGTGGCTCATATTATGACAAATTCCGGCGCCATGGAAGCCGTGAGAATTATGATTTTAGGAGCTATCTCACTGCCCCGAGGGAAACAGATGAAGAAAGAGCTGCTAGAAAAGCCCATGAAAGGCGAACTTATGAGGAGCAGCAAAGAAGAAGGGATGATCGACACGACTCTTCTCACAAAAGCAATGATTCTCATAAGAGGAAATCCCATGATGATAAGGGGAAGGGCCACATTGCTGACGATTCAAGCAAACGAACCAAGCTTAGCGAAAAGGACGGGTCTGCAATTTCTGAAAAGACCAATGCTCCTATCTCTGTAGAAATTCCATCTGATTCTCCTGCTCTCAAGAAAGCTGATATTCAGACAATCATTAGCAGGCCTCGATATCAGGTTGAACAAGGCCCTGCAACTCTCCAAAGCCGGTTTCCGCACTGGTGTTTAAAGGGAGTTCGTTTTGATCTCGATTTGGTTCCCATTGATAAACAAGCTATGTTACAGAATCTTGATGCCGTTAAACTTGATATCGAGAGAATATCGGGATGGCAAAAGCTTGTTGATGAACTTCGAAGAGTAAACCGTGCCAACATCGAAGCTATGCTGACTATGGAAAACGACAAGTCTGAATGGCAAAAAATTCTTGAACAGCACGACACTGAAATGAAGAGCATTGCCGATGACTACGGGAGACTTGAGTCTGAAGTTGAGAATCTAAAGAATAAGCTTGCCACTTCTTCTACTTCCTATACACAAAAGGAAGAGATGCTCCAAAAGCAGGTTCGAGATGCTCATGCTGCTCAGCGAGATGCTGAAGCTAAACTTGAAGAGGAACAGCATGTCACTGAAAAATACCGCCACGACGCCGTCCAGCTTCGGGAGAAAATCAGCTCCCAAGATTTGGAAATCACAAGGTTGCAGTCTCAATTGTTAAAGGCTGAAAGAGAGCGCGATGAAGCTATCGCTGGGAAAATTGCAGCCGAAGAATCTCATGTGGCTACTAAAGCCAATATCAGCTCTACTTTGTTCGACTTTTATATCCATAGCGTCTTGGGGCGCGGAAGTCTCTCGTTTTTGGGGCCGGAATATGAAGTCACCTTGGCTGAAGTATGGGAGGCGATAATCGATATGCTTGGTGGTGATGGTTATGCCGAAACAGATCTTGAAGCAACTTATTTAGATGAAAATGCCCGTGCTGCACTTGTTAAGGGAATGCCCAAGCGCGAGCCGAAGCGACGGGAGAGAAGTGTTCCGAAAAAGAAGTACTTCCTACTGCCCATGTTCGTACTTCGGTTTCAGCTGATGTCGATATTATTGGCTCCAGTTCACACTCTTCGCCTCCTGCTAAAGTCGACAAAGAAATTGTGACCACTCCTACCGAGGAAGAGGCCATGGAAGATATTGAGGCTCAGAAATTCGAGATTGATCTTGCAAAGCCGACTTCTCCAGGTAACTTTGATATCGACCCAAGTCAAATAGGTTGCTCATTCGATTTGTTCAGTCCAACTGAGCTCGATGAATTTATCGCTTATTACTTAAGTCCAGATGATCCGACATCTTCTCTTTTTTCGGAGAATACTGATTTTAACTTCTTTTCTTCTGTAGCGGAGGCACCGAGCGCTGTTCACACTTCTCCTCTTCCAGCTGTTCCTCCTCCAACTATTCAAGTCACTCCTGCTTCTCAGCCGGGTTCGCAGGAAGAGCAAATAGAAGCCCTTCAAGGCTTGGAGGATCCGCCTGCTTCACAAGAGCAGAAGGCGGAAGATCTTGAGGACAGTGAGAAGACTCCGGAGCAGTCTCTTGATGATGATACAAAACTTTCTACGCTGCTTACTCCGGGAAGTGAGTCTTCTTCGAAGAGGAAAGGGAAGCGCTGTAACGACCCATAAATTTTAACTGTTTTAATAACGTTATTAATTGAAATTTTGTGAAATTTTAAACGATAAAATTTTGAAAAATATATTTTATATTTGGAATGCGTCTAGTTAAACATAGCAACTGGTAAATTTTCGTCCGAAAATATGAAAGTTTATTTCGCGCGTAAATTTACTTCAATTTAATCAGTTAAAAGCGATGAAAATAAAATGTTTTCGAAACCTAAATATTTTTACATAGAAAAATTCTAAACCATCTTCTGAGCAAACGTCATTTTTCATTTTTCCAAATTCGGACTTCTTTGGCTCCGTCGATCTTATTTTTCTACGTTTTTCTTGCATTTTCCGCCAGTAGGAAAATTCGAATTTTTATAATTAAATCGTACCACTGATAGTTGTATACCATTTTGATCGTCTCGTCGTACTGATCTCTACGTTATATTCTTTTCTGTGTTTTGGAGTTCGGTACACATCAGAATCCGTGAAAAGTGTAGCCATATCGGTATCTGTTTTAACATTTAATTGCTTTGTCTATTTTAATGTTTCCAACAGTAAAAAAATTAAACAGCCACCAGCTTTTATTAGCTTTTATTTGCTGCATAATTTAAGGGCCAGCTGTTACCATTTTCATCATTTCCATTTATTATTGACTTTTCCTTTTCTCTTCCATGCTATCACCATTCGAAATACATACAGATCTAAGTTATAAAAATAAACCTTCTCTCCTCCATTCCCATCTGTTCCAGTTCTGTTCTACAAGAAAAGTAAAAAAGAAAAATGGTTTGCTACAGATCTGCTTCTTCATTTTACATTGAACATGCTCGTTCTTGCCAAACACCCCTCTCCCTCACACGCAACTCATCTCCTTCCCGTCCCTCCTTGCCGCCTGCGCTGAGTCACCAGCCCCGAACCAATGCACAGTTTTTCCCATCGACCACATATTCCATCTCTCCATGCAACTGACAGCACGAGCCCCACGCAACACTCACCGCCCTGATCCACCCAATACGGCACCGACCTCTCCTCTCAGCTGCCGCCACCACTCCCTAACCCCACAACCTCACGCCGCCCTGAACGCCAAGCTCGCCTATGCCTCCGGCCATCCAGACTCACGCTTGCAACCTCTAGCTCTCGACCTTCGTTTCTGTCAACCACCGTTCGCGTCTCCTCACCATCTCCACTACTGTGCCGAACACTACCCACTGCCGAAGCACACACGCCAGAAGCCAACCCGCGTGTTGTTTGCACAAAAAATGGACAAACACCTCAAAGTTGTATGATTTAGTAGATCTTATGTTGTTCTTAGTGATTTTGGAGATTTATGCAAATATATGAAAAACAGGGGGTAAACTGTAAAAAGACACGCAGATTTATAGTGGTTCAGCCAGAATGTGCCTACGTCCACTTTATATGTTATTTCTCTTCTCTTCTTGTGATTACAAGTACAAAGCTTTGGTACAAGTAAAAGAAAGTTGTTTGAAAGTTCCTCCCGTGCTTGAGCTCTCAAACTTGTCCCCATTGTTGTATCCCTGCCCCTCTATTTATAGAGTGAAGCTGGGGGTAGGGGTCTTGGAGGTATATAGCAGCTGGCGGGCCTGGGCTGAGACAATCTGGCCTGGAACACCTTGGTTCGGCATCCCTTGATTCGGTGGTAGGTTGATTCGGTGAGGAGTTGGTCCGGTCGTGTAGTTTGGACCGGTGGGGAGTTGGTCCGGTGTAGGTTGATTCGGCATAGGTTGATTCGGTGAGGAGTTGGTCCGGTCGTGTAGTTTGGACCGGTGGGGAGTTGGTCCGGTGTAGGTTGATTCGGCATAGGTTGATTCGGTGAGGAGTTGGTCCGGTGTAACTTGGTGGGTGTTTGGTCCGGTAGGGAGTCGAACATGGTGGATGTTTGGTCCAGTAGGGTCAAAATATACCCAACACTTGCCCCCAAAGCAGGGTAGGTGCATGCACGTATCCTGCTTTGTTTTTGACCATCCTAATTCTCCGTTTTTATCTGGTCCGGTAGCCCGCTTTCGTCTATAAGTAGATGGTTAGGGCCTCCGTTTTTCCATCTACCGAACCATTCCGTTGTCTCTTGCCGAATCAAAGTGTATCCGAATTAATCTCGGGCGTTGCCAAACCAAGCAATTTAGCTGGACCAAGCAACTTAGCCGAACCAGGTGAGATTTTTTCTGCCGAATGAGACTTCGTATTGAGAACACCGAATGAGTTATTACCGAATTGACTCAGGGATTCCGAGTGCCGAATGAAATCCCATTCGTGAATAGCCGGATGGACTCGGGTAACCCGAGAGGACCGAATGAACTGTTGCATCTGTTTCCCGAATGAACTTGTACCGAGTGAACATGTGTTTTATACTTCGAACTTCCAGTGAAATTCCAAATCATACTGCTTGTATATTCTAACGATATATTTTTCCCATTTTTGCAGATAAATGTCTCGAAAAGTTGAAACTCGATCAGATAAGAGGAGATCCGGGGGTGAAGGAGAGTCATCGGCCGTGCCCCCAGCTCAATCAGGATCGGAGCGTCATGGGCCTGCCCCGAGGTCATTAGTGGATGGATATGGTCCCCAAGAGTTGCTGGACTCCCCGCCTGACTGCTTTCCTAGCTCTCTCAAAGAGGAGCAACTCGATGTTATATCTCGTTCCTTTGGGATCGATAGAGCCCTCATGCTGCTGCCGGGCCCAGGAGTCATGCCATACAGTCCTCCCGAAGGATACTTTGCTTATAGTAGGTACCATTGCATGTGTGGTGCTATCCCGCCACTCAATGCTTGGGTAGTCAGCTTCCTCACGTACCTGAAGGTGGCCCCATTCCAGCTTCATCCCAACTCTTATGCCATATTGGTGAGTCTCTTTGTTATTTTTCGGAGGAAGTATGGTCGCGCCCCCTCCAACCGGGAGATCCGGTACTTGTATAATTTAAGGGGCTATAAGAAGGGGTCCCCATATGTTAGCTTGGAGTCTGCTGTGACCTTCAAGCCGGTCTTGGACCTGTACTCTAAATTCAGCATGTTCAAGAAAGAGTGGTTCTTTGTTAGGGACGATTCCGTCTCCATCCGGCGCTTCACCTCTGGATGTAAGTTGATGCTTTTACTTATGATTCCTATTCCGATTGCGATGCTTCTTCTCATACTTTCTCATTTTTGCTAGCGACAGGTGGCTTTCCGGTTGTGGAGACTGACCGCCTGGTTCAGACGGCGGCGGAGATAGAAGCCATTCTTGGGAAATATAGATCATCTGCCTACTTGATTAGAAATGCGATTCTTCTGGAATATAACTTGATCCTTCCGCAGCAGTCTGTATTTAAGTTGAGGGAAACGGCGGAAGAGAGGGCGGCTGCTCAGGCTAAGGGAGGCGTTGCGGCAGAGGGCGGAAAGAGAAAACCATTCACGAAACCTCCAGCCGTCGGAGGTAAGAAGCTTAAGAGGTCGGACGGTCCTTCTCCCAGCAATTGTCCACTTACTCAGGGGAAGATAGATGCGGAGGAAGAAAGAGGTGAGGCGGAGGAAGAAAGAGACGTTGAGCGTCTTGGTGATGATGGTGGCGATGGACGGAGTGGTGATGGGTCCCGGGCTCTATCTTCTGGGCAAGTAGGCGAAATGCAAGAGTGGACGGATGATGCTCTCCGCCAAGCTTTTGAGGGGTTGGATGATGATCCGGCTTTGGTAGTGAAGACCGGGAAGGCGGACAAAGCCGGGACCGGTGCAAGTGAGTCTTCTCCGGCTATCCCGGCCAAGGTGGCTCTGACAACTCAAGGTGAACTCTTGACCCCTGCATGCTTCACTAATGATAGGGACTTAGGAATATTTTATGACCCGCTCCCGTCCTGGAATGAAATCCAGGACTTATTGCAGTATCCCACTCCTCCCCAGGGTTTGTATAACCACAACTGTGTTTCTTTTCCTTTTCTAACTTGTAATCCACCGTGTTTCTTGAATCACATAGTAATGTGAGATCGTGACACTTGTTCTTTATATCAGGAGCAGGCAAGACGCCCAAAGCTTCAGACCTTCGACACAGGCTCGAGCAATATAAACTTTCCAAAATTTCTGCTAAGCCGAAGCCCTCAACCCAACGCTCCGGGGATGTAGTCGGATACCGTCCTCTTCTTGGGGTCATCGAAGAGGGTATTCAGCAGAGGAAGAGGAGTCATCCTTTATCCGAAACTTCGCTCGGTCCTCAGCCTCCGGCTCAGCCTATTCATGATATTACTGAGGAGGGTAGCGAGTTTGTGCCGTCTCCACACCCGTCCGGAAACCCTTCTGTTATCCATATCGACCGTCCCGACTTGGCCCGTAATCCATTCGCGGGTCATCCTGATCTGGATCCAGGTTCTCAGGATATTACTTTTGACGAAGTTACTGGTGAACACCTTCTCCCCCGTAACCCCATGGTACGAGTACTTGACGAAGCCAAGTCCTTAGACCTCGATCTACTCACCACTCGTATAGTCACTATGGGAGACGAGGCCAAAGCTAATATTGATCGGGTGGCAGAGGAGGCCAAGAAGCTGATGGGGCATCACGCTCGGCTGGTTAAGGCCGGAGAGGAGATAGGGAGTGCCAATATCCGACTTCGATTGGTGGTTTCGGATCAGGCCAAGCAGCTTGCGGATCAGGCTATCCAGATTTCTCAGCATGAAGCTGCTACTGGGCGATTAAGGAGAACCATGGAGGAGGCCAGTCGGGCCGAATTGCGGAAAATGGAAGCTGCTTGCAAAGAGCGGATTGACATGGCTATTACGACGGTGGATGAGGTTCGGAGAGCGGATCTCGAGCAGGTGGAGGAATTGTCCGAGAAGCTTGAAGCTGCAGAGCTTGCTCAGGCTAAGTTGAGGGAAGAGATGGAGGTGATGCGGAGATCCCTTCAATCTGATTGCTCGAGATACAGACTGGAGAGAGATGCTGCCGTGGAAAGGTTGTCGGCCTCCGATGCCCGGATGAGGGAGTTTGAGGAAAACGAAGGAATGATGGATGACATGCTCCAGGACATGTATTTCCGGACTTGGAAGCAGGGTAACCTCTCTTGGATGGATGATTATCCCAGAGTCATGGCCAAGACATATCTTCGGGCTTTGGAGGAGGCTAAGGCTGATGCGGATAAAGAGGGTGGAACGGTCTTCAGTATGGATGTGGTCACTGCCCAGTTCACCAAGGAGGAGAAAGTGGCGGTAAAGGAGGGTATGCGGCTGCTTGCTGCTGAAGAGGCGGGTGTGCAGGTAGAGGATGACGACCAGGATGGTCAAGAAGCTAGTACTGGTAAGTCTTCCTTTCTAGTCTTTCTGTTAACTTGGTTACTCATCACTAATGAATCCTTTTTATGACCGGACAGGCGGGCAAAAGAACAAGGACAAGACTTCGACGCAACCAGCTCCATGACTGAACCTGAAAAATTCTTTTTGTAGGCTTGGCATTGTTGTATCTGTTAGTCTTAAGACAGTAGAGTAACTTCTAAGTTGTAATTCTTGCTACTTGTAATAACATTATTCTTGACGTGTAATTTTTTAGCTCAAGTTGATTTTGTCGCTTCTTGAATATTTGTTGCTATTTCGACATATCGTATGAGAAATGTAGCTATGTATATTCTTGTAATTAAATTGTGTTTGATGTCAGATTCTGGTTTTAAATCATAATCTCATGACTTGCAATGTTAGCGTGTGGTGTGAAAAAATTAAATTATAGTCATGCATTTGTACATAAAGGAAGAAAATACCGCCTTTCATGTTCTGTTCGTAAATGGCAGTTTCGAATATCTTGTATGACCAAGCTTGGAAAGCAGTCGACTGCCCTGCCATCTGATTGTGAATCTCTGCATCCATTGGCGGGTATCTCTTACCCTGCATCCTGTACTTTATGGTTTGTTATAGAGGATAGGAGGAAAGTTTTCTTAAGTAAAATTGAAATATGTGAAATAGTAAAACTTCCAGTCACGGAAGGCCTTCGATGTGCTTAAGTTCGTGGCAAACGGGTTTTGTAGTCACTTTCCCTAGCTGTGGGTCTTGGAGACATTTGTCACCCATCTTACGCCTCCGCGGGGAGTTAATTCTTTTTTACCACAGCCGTACTTAAGACACACCGGAGCCGAGATCGCGCACAGTAACTACCCGGGCCATTATGGCCCGTACTCATGGGTATTATTCGACTTACTGTGGCCGGCTAGCGTGGGTGCCGATCGTCAACTGTGAACTGCCCCTGGCTGGCCACACCTTATGTTGGGGCTTATAATCGGTTCACAGTCGCCGGCGAGCCTAACGCCGTAATGAGCTGCCTCGGCTATAGTCGGCCTTCTCGGTGGCTTATAATCGGCTCATTACAGTTGGCTTTAAGGGCCGTCGCAAGCAATGAGTTAACCCGCAGCAGAGGGATGCTGGAGCAAAAGTGTCTCATTGGCGAGGGCATAGATTCGCATAGTACCTGTTGAGGCTTGTCCACGTGAAGTTGCATTGTGGAGTGCTTTGAATAGAAATGCTATATGCTCAGGATTTTGTTCAACAGAAAAGGATAAAGTTAACAAGCAGCCAAGATACAAAGGAACAAGTTAAAAAAGAGACAAGGCTTTTTTAAAGTGGTTCGGCACGAAAAAATGCCTACGTCCACTGATTCTCTTTGTTAATTCACTTCATATGGGCAATACAAGTTAAGAAAAGTATCGACGGAGGTGTTGGATGTTCCATGCCCTCTGGAACACCTCTCCGTCCACTGTTGACAAAATATAGGCTCCGTTGTGGAGATCTTTATGAATTACATATGGTCCATCCCAGTTTGGGTCTAGTGCTCCGGGGCGAGGGAAGATTCGCTTGAGGACAAGATCCCCTTCTCGTAAGGTACGATGCTTGACTTTGGAGTTGTATTGTGCTGCCACCTTTTGCTTGTGGGCTGCTGTTTTTAGGACTGCATCATTCCTTCTCTCCTCGACTAGATCCAAAGACATGTTGAGGAGCTCTTCGTTTTCTTCTGGGTTATAGTGGATCCTACGGTGGGAAGGCACAATGGTTTCAACCGGGAGCATAGCCTCTGATCCGTATGCCAAAGAGAAAGGAGTGTGCCCTGTTGATGTTCTGAAAGATGTGCGGTAGGCCCATAGTGCCGTAGGGAGTTCATCCACCCAAGCGCCCTTTGACTTTTCGAGCTTCTTTTTGATCAGAGTTTTCAGAATTTTGTTGACTGCTTCGACTTGTCCGTTTGCTTGGGGATATGCTACGGATGAGAAGCTTTTGTGAATTCCGTGTTCTTGGCACCAGTTGGCGAATTCCTCGCTGTCAAACTGAAGTCCATTGTCTGATATGATTTTTAGTGGGACTCCGTACCTGCACAGAACATTTTTGATTAAGAAGTTGATAACTTTCGCTGAAGATACTTTATTTAGAGGTTCTGCTTCCACCCATTTGGTGAAATAGTCGACTGCTACTATGGCATATTTGGCGCCGCCTCGACCCATTGGCAGTTCACCGATTAAGTCAATTCCCCATACTGCAAAGGGCCAAGGGCTGGTCATCTGAGTAATCTCGGTTGTTGGTAGCCGAGGGATCTTAGCAAATTTTTGGCATCTGTCACACTTCTTGACGAAATCTAAGGCGTCCTTGCTTAAGGTGGGCCAGAAATATCCGTATCGGAGTATCTTTTTTGCTAACGTTTGCCCTCCGGTGTGATCTCCGCAGCTTCCTTGATGAATGTTGGATAAGATTTCCTTGGCTTCCCTTCCGGCGACACACCGTAATAATGGGTTAGAGAACCCGCGCCGATAGAGGATGTCTCCTTGTATTGTGTAGCGGGACGCTTTCCTCAAGATTTTCTTGACTTCGTTACGCCCGTCGGGTAGTGTGCCATTTTGTAGGTAGTCTCGGATGGGAGTCATCCAAGTTGCTCCTTCGGTTGCAGCTATCAGATTCACTTGCTCAAAACTTGGGATCATTTGCTTTGAGACAGTTACTGCCCCGAAGATGGCGACGTCTCTCATACTTGCTTGCCTTGCCAATTCGTCGGCCTCTTGGTTCTCTTCCCGAGGGATGTGTTTGACTAAGTAGTGGTCCAATCGGCTGAGAAGTAACTTGGTCTTCTTTAGATATGCTATGAGTCGTTCTTCTCGAGCTTGGAATTCCCCTAGTATTTGATTAACAATAAGCTGAGAGTCGCTGTGAAGACACAAAGAATTGGCTCCGATCTCGATAGCAATTTCTAATCCGGCTATTACTGCTTCGTATTCTGCATCGTTGTTGGTGGCAGCGAACTCCAACCTTATAGCATAGTGCAGTTTATTTCCCCTGGGAGTGATTATTACCACGCCTGCCCCCGAGCCTTGTTCGTTAGATGCACCGTCCACAAAGAGATTCCACTTGATATCTTCTGTTATTTCCAGTTGCTCCTTATCCTCGTTGGTAGTGAATTCTGCAATGAAATCAGCCATGGCTTGTCCCTTGATGGCGGTGCGAGGGTGATAGGTGATATCATATTGACTCAGCTCAATACACCATTTAAGTAGTCGCCCGGAAGTGTCGGGACGATGGAGTACCTGCCTTAGTGGTTGATCGGTTAGAACCTTGATGGAATGGGATTGGAAGTAATGACGTAGCTTTCGTGAAGTGATTAGTAAACAGTATGCTAACTTTTCAAGCTTAGGATATCTGACTTCTGCCCCAGTAAACCTTTTACTGACGAAGTAAACCGGTCGTTGCGTGTGGTTATCTTCCCTTACCAAGGCAGCGCTTAGAGCGTGAGATGACACAGCAAGGTATAGGTATAATTCTTCGCCTTCGCTTGGGGTCGAGAGTACCGGTGGTTTCTGGAGGTGTTCGATTAGGTTAAGGAAAGCGGTCAAGCATTCGTCCGTCCATTCGAACTTTCCTTTATCTTTCTTTAGAGCTTCGAAAAAGGGGATGCACTTGTCCATTGCTTTGGAGATGAATCGGCTTAGGGCAGCCACTTTTCCATTTAGGCTTTGCATTTCCTTTCGGGTGGAAGGTATCTTGATGTCCCTTAATGCTCGGACTTGTTCAGGGTTTGCTTCTATCCCTCGGGCATGGACGATGAATCCTAAGAATTTTCCTGATGACACTCCGAAGGAGCACTTTAGTGGATTCAACTTCATTCCATACTGTCGAAGTACCTGGAACATTTCGCCCAGGTGGCTTACGTGATCTTTGGCTTTCCGTGATTTTACCAGCATGTCGTCTACATATACTTCCATTGTTCGTCCTATTAGCCCTGCGAACATCTTGTTGACGAGGCGCTGGTAGGTGGCTCCTGCATTTTTAAGTCCGAAGGGCATCACTTTGTAGCAGTACAAACCCCGGTCGGTGATGAAACTAGTGTGGTCTTGGTCGGGAGCATGCATAGGAATTTGGTTATATCCTGAGTATGCATCCATAAAAGACAGGAGTTCGTGCCCGGCTGTGCTGTCTACAAGTTGGTCGATTCTGGGAAGCGGGAAGCAATCCTTTGGGCAGGCATCATTTAGGTTGGAGAAGTCAATGCAGGTCCGCCACTTCCCATTAGCCTTCTTTACTAGTACCGGGTTGGCGATCCATTCTGGGTAAATAGCTTCTCGTATGAAGTCATTGGCGAGTAGATTCTTTACCTCTTCATCGAGGGCTGCTGATCGCTCTGCCCCCATACTTCTCTTTTTTTGTTTTACAGGCGCCTTGGTAGGATCAATGTTTAGTGCGTGGCACGCTATGTCGGGGGAGATTCCGGTCATGTCAGCGTGTGACCAAGCGAATACATCCAAGTTGTGGCGGAGAAAATCAATGAGTTGTTCCTTAAATTCAGCTTTCAGCTGCGACCCAATTTTCTGTAGCCTACTTGAGTCGTGCTTGTCTATAGATATAAACTCCATAGCCTCTGCAGGCTCGGCGGTGGCCTCCTCCTCTTTGTCCCTAGGGTCTAATTCATTGAAAGGGTCGCTGGTGTATCGAAGAGGAGGGGCTCTCTTTAGTTGCTATGCTTCAAGGCTTTTTGTGCAGAGGGCAATCTCTACACCTTTCCCTTTATCTCTCCTGTGGTTGTTACGAAGCTCGGTTACATAGCAGTCTCGTGCAATATCTTGGTCTCCTTCCACTTCCCCTACCCCATTGTCTGTTGGAAATTTCATTTTCAGGCACCACGGGGCTAGGACAATCTGGAAGTCAGATAGGGCTGGTCTTCCTAGGAAGGCGTTGTAGGCCGAATGGTTTTCTATCAGCACAAACGTCTGTTTCCTTACAACGGAGCGGGGATGGCTTCCAATTTCAACGAAGAGGTCCAGCTGCCCGATGGGCATCTTCGCATCTCCAGTGAAACCGTGTAGCGGTTTATCGCAGGGAGATACGTCCTTCATTGACAACCTCATTTTGTCGAATGCGTGTTTGAACAGGATATTTACAGAGCTTCCAGTGTCTACCAGGATTCGGTAAACTTCGGCGGGACCGAGTCGGGCAGAGATAACCATGGGATCCATGTGAGGGTACTGTCTTCCTTCTAAGTCGCGTTTACTGAATGTGATGTCATCACTTTCTTTCCGCTTTAGGTGGCGCTCTTCTATAACCGTATTGACACAGTCTCTATTGTCTCTGAGCGACTTCCCATATCTTTCCATCTCTTTCCAACTTCTGTCTGCGATGTGCGGACCTCCTGAGATGGTATGGACCACTATCTTCTCTTGACTAGAGCTGCTAGCGTTGTGGTTTCCCCTGTCGGTCCCTGGTGAGGGTAGCCTTGGGTTTTCATTGGCAGGAGCTGGAGTCCTGTCTTGACTTTTTACATAGCGTTCCAGTTTCTTCCTTCTGATGTGTTCCTCAATCAGGTCTCGGAGATGATGGCATTCGTTGGTATCATGTCCGTGGGATTCGTGGAAGCGGCAGAATTTTCCAGATTTCTGTGCGCTATCTGATTCCTTCTTGTATGGTGGGCGCTTGTATCTAACTTCGCCTTGGGTGGCGAGGAAGATATTTTCGACGGTCTCGTTCAGAGGGGTGTAAGAGTCGAATCTTGGTCCTGGCCGATATAGGCATTTTTCTACTTTCTTGCCCCCAGCATTGTCTCTGGAATCATTTCTTCGAGCGTCCCTTGCCACAGCAGGGGCGTTGCCATGGGTCGTCTTACTTTGCTGTCCTGACTGCCCCTCAATGGCAGCATCCTCAAGCCTCATGTATTTCCCGGCTTCATGGAAGAAATCGGGTAAAGTAGATGGTTTTTCTTTTGTCAATCTTCTAGCAAATTTAGTGTCCGGATGCACCCCACTGCAGAGGGCCATCAGGATAAGCTTCTCATCGGCGTCTTGAACTGCGGCTGCTGCGGCGTTAAATCTGGTTAGGTATTGCTGCAGCTTCTCTCCAGGTTTCTGTTTGACGCTGGATAAGGAATAAGCGTCCTTAGGTTGCTCCACATGAATGCGGAACTGACTGATAAATTTTTCTTTCAACATTTCCCATGAGCTGATGGATCCTTGGGGTAGATGACAGAACCAGGAGGTAGCAAGATCTGCTAAGAAGAGCGGAAAGCATTTGCATAGTACTCCCTCTGTTGCTCCACTCATGAGCATATGCTGTGTGTATCTCTGTAAGTGTACAACGGGATCGGAGGTTCCTTTGTAGGGTTCCATTGTTGGCATCTTCCATTCTCGGGGGGTGATAGCAATTTCAATATTGCGGGCGAAAGGACTGGTTACCCTAGCGCCTATCCCTCGATCTCTTTGCTCCCGTTGGACACACTCTCTGAATAAGCGCGCCATCCTTTCATCAGAATTTGGAGCGGATAGAAATGAGTTTGGTTCTGTTCTGTGGGGTTGATTCCGTCCAGACAACCTGTAGGGATGGTATCGTCTATCATTCCTCATATTTTCCAGTGGCTGCCTTTGATCTTCTGGGAGCATGCTTGGGTCAGCTACAGTTGGCCCTTGCCTTGATCTTCCCCTGTTGGGTTATGATCTAAGCACTTCCTCGGGTCCAACTTCGGGCTGAACTCTAGCTCGGCCCCGTTCACCGGTGTTTCTATGGTTAGGCAGCATGACAGGCTCAGCTGCAGTTGACCTTCGCCCGGTACCTTCCCCGTTGGGTTCGGCACCAAACGTTTCCTCAGGCCTAACTTCGGGCTGGGCTCGGTCTCGGCTCCTACCACGGCTACTCCTGCCGTTAGCTCCTTCGAAGAAGGAAGATCTTTGCTGTCTCTGAGATCTTCCAGACTGGGACTCGCCCCATGATTCAGTGTTGCGGTTGGATTCTTCAGCGTCCCTCAAGCGTGACATGAGATGGTCCACCAAGGCTTCCTGCTGGGACGTGAAGCGGTTAGTTACTTCAACAACAACTCTGTCCAAATCTGCCCTAGTAATTGTTGCAGGCTGTTCTGTGGCAGGAGTGGTTGGGTTAGCCTGTCCTTCATTTGTTGCCGTTGCTGGAGGAGGACGATTTACTTGATTCGCGGCAGCTGGATCAGGAAGGCTACTGGATGCGATGTTTTTTCCTTTGTTAACATCTTTTCTCTGTTTGGGAGGCATGTTTTCCAAGTGGCGGACGATGCTGTTAGGAAAACTTGTTAAGCGGATGAAGCTGAAGCTTCGAGCTTCTATTTCTCAGTGAAAGCACCAAAAATGTTTGCACAAAAAATGGACAAACACCTCAAAGTTGTATGATTTAGTAGATCTTATGTTGTTCTTAGTGATTTTGGAGATTTATGCAAATATATGAAAAACAGGGGGTAAACTGTAAAAAGACACGCAGATTTATAGTGGTTCAGCCAGAATGTGCCTACGTCCACTTTATATGTTATTTCTCTTCTCTTCTTGTGATTACAAGTACAAAGCTTTGGTACAAGTAAAAGAAAGTTGTTTGAAAGTTCCTCCCGTGCTTGAGCTCTCAAACTTGTCCCCATTGTTGTATCCCTGCCCCTCTATTTATAGAGTGAAGCTGGGGGTAGGGGTCTTGGAGGTATATAGCAGCTGGCGGGCCTGGGCTGAGACAATCTGGCCTGGAACACCTTGGTTCGGCATCCCTTGATTCGGTGGTAGGTTGATTCGGTGAGGAGTTGGTCCGGTCGTGTAGTTTGGACCGGTGGGGAGTTGGTCCGGTGTAGGTTGATTCGGCATAGGTTGATTCGGTGAGGAGTTGGTCCGGTCGTGTAGTTTGGACCGGTGGGGAGTTGGTCCGGTGTAGGTTGATTCGGCATAGGTTGATTCGGTGAGGAGTTGGTCCGGTGTAACTTGGTGGGTGTTTGGTCCGGTAGGGAGTCGAACATGGTGGATGTTTGGTCCAGTAGGGTCAAAATATACCCAACACGTGTGCAGCCTCACTTCTTTCCGTTGGCATGCATCTTCCTTGGATATATTGGTATATACATTATTTTGCTTAATTGTTTTAAATATGGTTCATATATATGTACATATATGTTGCTGTATGAAGTAATTATAATATGTATACGGAGATTTTCTTTAAGTTTCAGTCACTGTATAGTTATATAATCGTTTGTTGTTTAAGGATATTTAATTTCGAAATGTTTACTATGTATTGCTGTCTCAAATATACGACAGTCTACGTATAGATATATTTGAAGTTTTGAAGTATATATATATGTGATAGTCATTTTATAACTTTATGATATTTTGTTTTATGAATGGGTTCTTAGATCTTCACAATATTTGATAAATAATGCGATTGCAGCATTGTTTTACTATTGGTTGTTAACGTTATATATATATATAAATAGTTATTTAACAGTCTCGTTTATACTTTAGTTATGATATATTTTTGTTTTATAACTGTTGTTATTATTTTCGTTTTATACTTTGTTTTAGTTTTGTTTCGTAATAACTTACATATATTGTATTGGTTATGTGTTTTGTTATAGAGATATATATATCAGTGTTGTAAAGTATCTGTTATATACCTGCTGTATATATATTATCTATTACATGTTTTAAATATATGCCGTCACTGTGATTTAAATATACATTTGATATATGTTCTGGCTTTCATATATGGGTGCTGCATTATATTCTATTAAAGGTTAGTATATCCTATTATAAGTATTTATATCAAATATATTATATGCTTTCTCCTTCACTGTTTTATATTTGGGTTCTGCTTATTTATGTGGGTATAAACTATTGTTTATAGTTTAGTTATTTGTTTACAAGTTTACAATCAGTGTACGTATATATTATATCAAATATATGTTATTATATGTGTATTGGTTAGTTGTATATAACACATTATTGTGAATAATTTTTTAGTGTTTGTATATACATATATGTATGTGTATATTCATTTTGTAAATATGTTTGTTTTATGTGTTTTATTTAAAACAATGATTTTGAATTACATATATATTTAAATTTAAAATGTGTTTGAATTGAGAATATGATTTCATTTAATAGTTATATATGTACATATAGGTATAAGTTCACTGATATCAATTATCGTCATCGATCTGGTTCTGATTTGATTTCGTCATTTCCTATTTATCAGTTGTCCATCGAATTCATGCCAATTTGACTTTGTTTTGGAATTCGTGCTTGGATTCGTAACTCATCTCAGTCTCGTCCATCTCTAGCCTCGAAAGGTGAGCAATCACTCACGATTAATGTTCTTTTATTTATTAAATCTGATTTCAATTGAAACGAAAATTGAAATGCTGCTGTTAGTTAATTACACTGTTATATATGCTATTACCTGTATCAGTTCACCTGTGACATCTGACCCCACTATCTGTTATTTATACAATGATAATTCAGTTTGGTTGATAATGATTGATTGTTTAATTGTTGTTTTATTTGGATGTTAAATTATAATGATAAAGTGATAAATATTATGAAATTGAATTTGACGTAGGATAGTTAAAAATTTGAATTAACATATGTGTTGAATTTGGTTAGTTAAATTTGTTTAATATGACCCCTTAAATGTTTAATTATTTAACATGTAGAAAAATGGTTAATTACCCTTGAACCATTTGAATTTATTAAGTATGAAATAGAATAATTGATGCCAAGTGTAGAACCACATAAATTAATAGTGTAATAATCTTTAATCTACATGAAATAATAGTGTAGATTCTAGAAATAATTTTATTAATTTGCACAAATAACAATGTGAATTAATACGATTATTTCGGGATTATTTGAATTGATTATTGGATTGATATTGCTTGTTGTTATTGCTTGTTTATTTACTTTGACACCATCCCAGTTATCACACTGCAAGTTCCCTTTACTATGCTTTGATTTTGAATTGAATTGGAATCGGGTTGAAATGATAAATACCCAAATGAACTTGACTTAGGATAGAGAATTAAATAAAACCCGATTGGTCAATAATTTGATTTAAAAATAAAATAAAGATTTTATTGGAATAAATAATATGGTTTTGAAATGAAGTTGAAATTTGAATTTTAATCAAAGGAAAATGTTAATATTTAATAATCTGAAACAAAATATTAACATAGTAGTTTATGAAAGAACATTTTTTTGAATTTAATTAATAATTAAATATGGAATTATTTAATAATTGAGTTTTGGAATTATTAATAATTATGTTTTGAATCTAGTTAATAATTAAGTTTTGAAATTATTTAATGATTGAATTAAGTTTGAAATTATTTAATAATTAAATAAAATTGAATGCTTTAATAAGTGCAATTGAACTTCTTGAATAAGTGAAATTAAGTTTCTTTATTAATTGAGTTTTGAAATTGTAACTAAGTAAATTAATAAATGAAATTGAATTTCTCTAATAAGAAATAAATGTGTTTTATTGAAATTTATGTAAGACTTGAAATTTAAAGAATTTGATTTGATGAATTTAATTTAATTCAATTTGTAAGTTTGATATAATGAACTTGAATTTAAATAATGGATTTAATGAATTGGAAATTTAATAGAAATTGTTTTGAATGACAAATTTACTTGACGAATGTTGAATGGAATCGATAAAGGAATTTAAATTGATTTGAATGTTAAATTAAATTAATTTAAATGTTTTCGGAATGAAACTTATATACGAATTTAAATCAATATTTGAATTGTTTTAAAAAGAAATTGAAATTGAATTATAAGATTTTGAAATTATGAATTTGAAGGTTTTGAAACGTAAATTATGGAAATTGATTTCGAAAGAGAAATGAAATGTTGGTTTACAAATTCTAATTGAAATTGAAATTTATTTGGTTTTTGAAATATATAAACGACCAATCGGTGTAATAATTACGAAAGTTATTAAAGAGACTGGAATCGGTTAGGGACATACTCACTGTCTAAACCGAAAACCACTTTAATAACTATACGTGGAGTGTGATCCAGAATGAAGTGGTTGGAATGATGTACGTGATGACTGAAGAAAGAGAACGATAATGGATAGCCTTGACACTTGTGTCAAATTGGAAATGAATTAAACAGGAGCCGTGCCGGGCCAAATGGGGGCTAGCTACCTCGAGCGAACACACTTCTTCGAAAACTACTCATTACTTGTTGTCGATTGGTGCATCCTTGATTTTGGGAGTGTTGTTTCACTGTGTTGCGATCGCTGCGGCGATGCGTTCTCACCAGTCCGGATCAGGCAAACGGTAGTTTCACTACCTTAGGTATTGCCTCATGTGCCTTGTCATACTTGTATCCCTACATACGCGACCACTACGATTTGTTTTGTGTTATACCTATGGAGTACTCCCTGATAGCCCACTAGTTTACGGTGGAGTTTACAGTGCTGTATAGACTATAACGCTTATATAAAATGTGTTAAGGGGGATCATGGTAATGCCTTAACACTATTTTGATATCTTATATTACTGATAGGCATTATCTACTTATCGTACACTACTACATAGTAGATAGTTTAACGGATCCATAAAGGATGGTTATTCGAAACATCCTTTGAGTTACTTGTATTTGAGTTGCTATTTCACTTGAGTTGGATTTATTGATATAAGAATGTTAATCCTGATTCGAGTGTTTTGTGTTTTGCTTTATGCTCGGGTCAGACTGAGTGTACCAGTATTCGAGAATCACCTTTGGAGTTGGAGCTTTGCTTGAAGATCCAGCCATCTATTTTGCTTTCAGTATTCGATGATTCCAGTTATGTATTCTGATTTGTATCTGATGTAACGTGTTACTCTTCCGTTGTATCTGGTTTAACTCTGATGTAACTTGTATATTTATATAGTAGCTTCATGAACTACTATCTCTTTTATTTCCGCTGCAATTATTACTCTGTGTCTGTGATCTGTGATTATTTTATTTACTGTATATGTTCAGTTTTTCCAAATTTAAATTAACAATTCGGTATTTTGAATTATTCAAGTCCGACATGTGCGGATGCGAATGGTGCAAAATATCGGGTCGTTACAATTGGTATCAGAGCTTTGGTAGCTCTAGGCAAAACTCAACATATAGGGTAAATGTATTTACAGAAGCACTCTCATTTGAGTTTCAATCTCTTCCTTTGACTCAATTCCTTTGAATTTTTGGAACATTCTCCTCGGTTCCGAAATTCATTCGTGTCCTCCAGTATTCGTCTTCTTTCAATTCTGGAGCACCCCATAACTCCATTTTGAATGATATCTATAACAGATCGGCGGTCTCGCCAATCTTCGAATGATTCATAAAGGAGAAACTCCTTTAAAATAGACATCGATTTACCGGAGATTTCTGTATCCTCGGTTTACGATGCTATCTATCTCCGACAATGTCTGAATTCTACCTCTTGAGATCAATGTCGATTTGCCTTGATGTAACGACCCGACTTTCATCGACCAGAAAGTCGCATCGTTAATAAGAAAGAAAGGGATAGAAAAGAGAAACGAAGAGAAGAGAGAAAGAAACACAACAGAATCTAAATAGCGGAACGAATAAATTATATTAATAACATAAACTATTACATAGTATCATATACAACAGCTATCAGAGTTACACAGCTTATACAACACATACTAGACAGTTATAAACACCTGTCTAGTTATTACAATTCAAGATACAACTCAGATAAACTAATAACAAACGGCTCAGAGATCAACACAGCGGAACTACTATATCTCTACAAACGCTGAAGCCTCCTACTCCATTGCTCCTCCAGAGAACTCGTCAAAGCAAACCTGACTCCCTTGGCTACTCGTAAAAATTTGAGTACCCAAGAGTTTATATAAAACAGAAATAAACACTTGGGTCAGACATGGGTCTGGTGTGAGTAAACGGTTTAAATTGCTTAACTTCAAAACCTTTTGAAAACAAAGGTATCACGTAAGACTTCCCACACATAAACATGGAAAAGTTTTTACCTTACGCTAACCAAAACTTTGATAGGAAATCTGATTGTATTATAATAGGTCTAGGGTTTTCAAATAAATATGAAATAGCCGAAATTGTTACATTCATTAAATTCCAGCATACATAGGTATACAATCAAGACCGTTATCACTTATTGGAATTTGGATTTCCATACAATGGCAGGGCTACTGGGGTACCGCCCGTCACAGTACGTGGCCTAGATCACCGTACCGAGGAGTACGCCCGCTCCCCTGCAACACAAAGCCGGAACCATCCCTTACTGGATAATTCCGAATAAAATCACCCCACGGTTGTGATCATTCAACCGCACCACTAAGCCGAAATAAAACGGGGCATCTAGACAGGGATGCCCTTACTCTCAGTGGGAGCTACCCACGAAGCCTTGCTGCACGTCCCCTGTTTTAGCCATTCCCGGTTGATGAGGCTTGAGGCTACGATTACCTTTAATCAGAACACATCACTTAGAATGCTCATCGTCCACCTGACGATGTGTTGAAAGCATTCAATCCATACAAGTTCGTTCCTGGTTCGAACGAAACCGAAGGCGTTATCTCGTTACACTCGTTTTGGAATCACCCTCAGAGTTAACGAAAATAACCCATGCACTCTGAATCTTCATCTTCACTTGAGATTCACGACCTATCGTTAATTTGGATCGATGTGGTATTTGGATATCCAAATCTGGAATCCCGATCCCGGTCTCATCGAAATCCAAAACGTATCTTTAAGGCCAAGTTGTTTAAAGGTTTAAACAATTCAATTTAATACTTGAATTCACAAAGCATTAACATAGATAAATATCACACATTTATCACAGATATATCCAATATCATATCACAAAATATCATAGCATATCATCAAATAGATATCAAGCAAATCAGACATTCTACTCAAACAATCATCCATAAGCAACCATTTATTAATCTCTATTATAATCAATTTAATCAACTTAAATTAAATTAATTATTTAAGAATTAATTCCTATCCTTGCTTAATCAACCATTAATTAATTACAACCTTTTTAATTAATTAATCATTAAATATTAATCACTCTTGATTAATTATTAATTACATAAAGTAATTATCCTTTAATTAATTTCACAAATTAATTATTCTTAACCATTTAACAGTAATTAACCTTTAATTACTCTCATTAATTACATTAATTAATTATTCTTAATTAATTACTTTCATTCATTAATTAACTATAATTAATTACATTATTCCTTAATTAATTACATTAATTAATCACATATTAATTAATTACTTTCATTTATCAACCTTACATAATCATCAACAGTAATTAACTATTCTTAATTACTTCTTAATTATTTGTCATTTACTTTCATAAATCCTTTTTGATTAATTACACCAATTACATTCAGTAATTCATTTATCAATTACTTACACTAAGTAATTACACTTAACCAATCTTATTAAGTAATTATATTTAATTACCAAGTGATTATCTTTAATTAATTAACAAATTAATTAACTTAAATAAATCACATTCATTTCATAAATCATAACTGAGTAACTCATCCTTAATTACCTTTTTAAATAAATTAATTAATCCTTGATTAATTCTTCTTTAACTATTAATTAATAAACCTTAATTATTAATCAATATCCTTTAATACAAAGTAATCAATCCTTAATTACTTTTATAATTAATTAATTAAACTTAATTAACTAATTAATTACCTCTTAATTAAAACTTAATTATTAATTAACAACCTTAATTACCAATTTAATTTAATCCATAATTATCAATTAATCAATCTTTAATGATAATTAATTAACCTTAATAATAGTTAATTAATCCTTAATTAACTTTAATTATAAATTAATTATCTCTTAATTATAAATTAAGGAAACTTAGTTATTACTTAATAAACTTATTAAGTACTTCTTAATTACTATTTTAATTAACTCTTAATTATTTAATTAATCCTTATCAATAATTAATTAAATAAATTAATTAATCTTAATTTCTTAATTAAATTAATTAATTTCAACTCATTTAAAAATCTTAATAAATCTTAAGATAAAACATTTTTATTAAAAACATTTGATCTTAGTAATTAACTTTACTTAATTAAATCATTAATTAAGTAATTTAAATAAATAATCATTAATTAAGTTTAAAATAAATAAATCATTAATTACTTATCTCTAATTATTTATTAACAATCCTTAATTTACAAGTTAATAAATCTTGAAAACTTAAATTGTTAATTTACCATCCTTAACCATTAACTAATTTAGTTTAATAAATCACTCTTTATTTATTCCATTATTATCAAACTTAAATTAAGTTTTAAGATAAAACATTTCTTTATTACTTATCTTATTTTCAAATTAAATTTGAAAATAACTTAAAATTTAACTTAATATATTTAAGTTAAATAAATCACACAACTTTAATTTAGTCAAACATTCATTTCAAAGAAATGAAATTTCAAGAAAATAAACTTAACTTGATTATTTAAATTTAAAACTTACTTTTATTTTAAATATTAAAAACTGGTTTAATATTATCTTTGGTTTTAACTCATATACTTGAACAAACAAACACATCTTCCCTTTTTCTTCATTTTAAAACAGAGGTTGGTTTTAATTTTAAAAACTGTTTGAACTATAACAGTTTACTTAAAAAAAATCTCGCGTACAATCCCGAAAACTAACCCGAGCCAAACTCTTATTTTCACGAGACCTCCTTGAGTAAAATTTAAAAAAAAAAACTGTTTTGTTTAAAATTTGAAACTGTTAATAATTTAACAGTTACTCAACCACTCACATACGTCCCTACCATATACCCGAGCCAAAGACCTTTCTTCCCCGATATCCCTTCGAGAAATCCCACGAAACCCAAAAACTAATAACACTGACATTCCCATTGCCCTGTGCACCTTGCACCACCATCGGTGAACTTCCGATCACCGCCAGTCCTTCCCACATACCCACTATTGCTCCAGTAACCCATCGCCATCATCAAAACACCATCATATGCCAAGATTCAAAATCGAGCTTCTCAGCATGAACACAAACTTGAAACTTCACCAGAAAATGCTTCGAACCTCTCGTCTCCGATCACTGGAGTCACGTCGATCCCGGCTACATCTTCCCTAGCATTCCAAGCCACTATCTTCAAGATATAACATCACTCGATCAACTCGAGATACAACAATGCCTAAATTTTTCCAAAATTCGACCATACTTTGGGTTTAACCCTACTCTGACGATCTGCTGCCGCCACGGTGAAGATTAAAGCCACTTACCATTTTTTCCTTGACCAATGACCTCACAGCCAACTCCAGTAGCAATCTCGACCAACCAAACTCCATCGATCATCAGAAAGACCCAAAATTCATTTTCTAAACAAAAACCGATATCTCATTTGATAGAAATTTAAAAATTATGATTCCTGTTTTAAAAATCATGATTTGAGACAGTGATTCACATTATCCAAACGAATCAAAGAAAACTGATATTTGAATTTAACATGTTTGGAATTTTTCACTGGTATCTTTGATTTCCAGATAATGTGTACCAACATATTGAGATTTTCTTTTTATTTTAAAAATTTTAGTTTCTATTTCAAACAACTTAAATTGTTTGAAAACTAAGCTAACTGAAAATTGGAGAAGAGATTTTTGGAATTTTATCAACATCAAAACTCTGTAATTATGGACAGAGGTTTTACTCAGACAATTTACACATGCCTACATAGTTTCAACATTTATATATACATATATTCAGATCTAAAACAACATGCATATGTATTCCAGACATACAAATTCAAAATTTATTTCCAACATGGATTATTTGCATCAATCTAAAGGAGGTTTTATGTTCACATTTTATAGGCAGAGTATTGAACTAACAAATAGATGTTTAAAATTAACAGATATTCACATTTTTAAAAATATACAAGAGCAAACAGAATTTCAGACATGCAAAGCAATTATCAACACATTGATTCACATGCAATTTGATACTTATATTTTAATTCAAAGGTTTACTCACCTATTATGTTGAACAGAGAAACTGGAAGCTTTTTGAAACAGAATTGCTTCATTTCTTTTAAAAACTGAAGAGCTTGCTTTTAAAAACTGAAACTTGCTTTGGAAACTTTGCTTTGATTCCTTTAAAGATTTGAAAAGCTCTTGAAAACTTCAGATTATATTGCATGCATCCTTGGAATGGTTACAAACTTGAAGAACATGGTTACAGGTCTTTTGAGAAGTGTTGATTATAGACTTTGTTTACAGGCTTGAAGGAATATATGGTTTCAGGCATTTGAGAAGGGTTACAGGTTTAAAAGAATACATGTTTACAGGTTTGTTTTTGAGGAAGGCTACAGGGTTTTTGAACTGGAAATGATTTTTGATCAGATCAATGTCAACAAGTTTGCAAGAACAAAGGGTTAAAGGTCTTAAAAACATTGCAGATTTGAATTGTTAGAGGAGATGTTTTCAGGTTGTATATTTGCTTTGATTTTTGGTTTTGAGAAAATGATTTCGGTTGGAATATTTCTGGTTTTAGTTTTTGTCTTGAACTGAAATTAGGGAAAGAAAATGAAAAGGGAAAGATAGAAATTTATATAGTTAATTTAGATTAAATAAAAATTTAAAGAAAATAAAACAAATGGTTGACACTTGTCTTATACCTTAGCTAATTATCCCACACATGTATTTAATATGTCTAAAATTTTAACACTTGTAATTATTTATTTTATATTATTTTTAAAAAGAGTTTTAAAAGCTTTTATATTTATTTCCTAAATAGATAAATACATATTTTATTTAATAAATGCTTTCCTATATTATAAATAAATGAAATCTTTAAAAGAAAATAAAATAAAACTCATTTATATCCTAATAAAATCATATACAATGTATTTCATTCATTTTTAAGTGTAAACATATCTTTTGTATTTATTTACTATTAAATAAATACTTTCTAAATTTATATACAAAATCTCTTTAAGGAAAACAAAATAAAACAAAAGTCTTATTTTAAATAAAAGTCTTGTTCATATATTTTATACCCAAATATATTAAAATATTTATCTTTTAAAGATTCAAATTTAAATCTAGATTCAAATTCAAATTTTACTTTTAAAATCCAATTTGAAATCAACTCAACTTTTATATTTTTAAATAAACACATTATTAAGTTTGAATTTGATATATTCATTTAAAAACAACTCAAGACCAATATATATATATATATATATATATATATATTTTAAACAACACTTATTTAATTTGAAAATGATAAATCTATTTAAAATCAAATTTATGAAATAACACAATTTAAATAATTATTTAAAAATCAATCTATACCATAATTAAAACATCATATCATTATTATTATTTGGTTATTTTTATTTAAAATAACAATTTTATCTATTTAAAATAATTTAAATTTAGAGATTATCACATTTTAAACTTCTCGAAATCCCGGGATATCACATTCCTCCCCCCTTAAAAGAATTTCATCCTCGAAATTTAAAACAAAAGATAATCCACAGGTTTTTAATTTTATTTTCAAAAATCCTAGCATACACATCAACCATACACTATCAATCAAACAACCATTCATCTAAACAAAAAAATTTATCCAAACAAACAATTCATACAACAAACAACTCTAGTTATCCGGACATAGATTCGGATAAACACCCTAAAATTATCCCGAGTTTCCCCGATATAGATACTGGGTTACTTGCTCTACTAAATCCAAATTGGCAATTCAATTCCAAAGCCAAAACACTTAACTTCAGAAAAACTCAGAAAGATCCAATATACTCGGAGCTATCTTCTAGTCTTACCCAATCTTAATTGCTCCCTTCATCAAAAAAATAACAACGAAGTCTCCAACTTCGAATTCCAAATTCTCCACCTCTAATCCACAAAACTCTTCTGACGATTCTGAGCTGCCTTCATCCTTCTTGATCAGCTCAACCATCGCTGATGCTTCTCGAAACAATCAGGACCAAAAACAATCCAATAAACGGATCCTCTCAAGATCTACAGAAATCCAGAACACAAACCCTATTCCATAATCATCGGTAGATTCCAAATACTTCTCCTATCTAGAAAAGACAAAACAGATGCACTTCACCAATCTGACCTTCAGATCTTGGAAAGCTTCTTGTAGGAACCCTCTAATCCAACACTACAACTTCCGGTTGCTTCCACTCTAGAACAACTACTACCAAGCTTTCGCTGCTCAACTCTGATCTGGATGTCGTCGATGAATCTCGAACACAAACTTGACCATCACATTCCAGAAAATCTCTGACAACTCTATAACTCCAACATCCTCTAGAGATGCCTCAAACTCAAGCAAAAATTTCCCAAGAGAATACTCAAACTATCGCAAGTCACATTTGCGATTCTATCCAGTCTAATATCCAAAAATACTGTTCTTTCTTAATCCATCAGAACAGTCTATGCTTGACCAATCCATTTGAAAAAAATGAATCTACACTGCAGCTTCTGAACTCCACTTCTAAGAAATTTCTAAGCCAAAAGACCTTCTAGCAGAAACACAGAACACTCGAGTTGTACTGCTACCACAGATGCCAAAGACTCCTTATCCAAAGCTTCTAGAGAAACTCGGACCTCAGACCAAACACAAACATCATGCTGAACTCAGCCACAACACGCTTCCTTAAACTTGTTCCAAAGAAAACATCTTTGGAAACTTCCATAGTCACTGCATCTCATCACACAGCTACTACTTCCCGAGGTACTCAGATACCGTCACTCACTTCTGCTTATCCGACAGATCCAAACTCTCCAAAATCTGCTCACACTAGCTCAACCAAACTTATACTTCAATGCTGGACTCCGAACCTTAACAGGTTTCCTTCAGAGATTAGAGAAATCCTTACACCATATCTAAGTTCACTCGAGATGGTATTAGGTCTACAGTCTCGATAGATATATACTTCCAACCTCAAACATTCAAACTCCAACCATTGGTAGTTGTGTTACACACACCACTACACTATCTACCTTTATAACTCATATTGGAAAACCCGGACAGGTAACCCAACAAATAGGTAGGTATAGATATATATATATAGTTATATATAAAAATTTACAAATACGCTCTCTCAAGATAGACACCACTCCAGAGCCTAGGTATTCACTCAACCTATAGCTCTGATACCAAATGTAACGACCCGACTTTCATCGACCAGAAAGTCGCATCGTTAATAAGAAAGAAAGGGATAGAAAAGAGAAAAGAAGAGAAGAGAGAAAGAAACACAACAGAATCTAAACAGCGGAACGAATAAATTATATTAATAACATAAACTATTACATAGTATCATATACAACAACTATCAGAGTTACACAGCTTATACAACACATACTAGACAGTTATAAACACCTGTCTAGTTATTACAATTCAAGATACAACTCAGATAAACTAATAACAAACGGCTTAGAGATCAACACATCGGAACTACTATATCTCTACAAACGCTGAAGCCTCCTACTCCATTGCTCCTCCAGAGAACTCGTCAAAGCAAACCTGACTCCCTTGGCTACTCGTAAAAATTTGAGTACCCAAGAGTTTATATAAAACAGAAATAAACACTTGGGTCAGACATGGGTCTGGTGTGAGTAAACGGTTTAAATTGCTTAACTTCAAAACCTTTTGAAAACAAAGGTATCACGTAAGACTTCGCACACATAAACATGGAAAAGTTTTTACCTTACGCTAACCAAAACTTTGATAGGAAATCTGATTGTATTATAATAGGTCTAGGGTTTTCAAATAAATATGAAATAGCCGAAATTGTTACATTCATTAAATTCCAGCATACATAGGTATACAATCAAGACCGTTATCACTTATTGGAATTTGGATTTCCATACAATGGCAGGGCTACTGGGGTACCGCCCGTCACAGTACGTGGCCTAGATCACCGTACCGAGGAGTACGCCCGCTCCCCTGCAACACAAAGCCGGAACCATCCCTTACTGGATAATTCCGAATAAAATCACCCCACGGTTGTGATCATTCAACCGCACCACTAAGCCGAAATAAAACGGGGCATCTAGACAGGGATGCCCTTACTCTCAGTGGGAGCTACCCACGAAGCCTTGCTGCACCTCCCCTGTTTTAGCCATTCTCGGTTGATGAGGCTTGAGGCTACGATTACCTTTAATCAGAACACATCACTTAGAATGCTCATCGTCCACCTGACGATGTGTTGAAAGCATTCAATCCATACAAGTTCGTTCCGGGTTCGAACGAAACCGAAGGCATTATCTCGTTACACTCGTTTTGGAATCACCCTCAGAGTTAACGACAATAACCCTTGCACTCTGAATCTTCATCTTCACTTGAGATTCACGACCTATCGTTAATTTGGATCGATGTGGTATTTGGATATCCAAATCTGGAAACTCGATCCCGGTCTCATCGAAATCCAAAACGTATCTTTAAGGCCAAGTTGTTTAAAGGTTTAAACAATTCAATTTAATACTTGAATTCACAGAGCATTAACATAGATAAATATCACACATTTATCACAGATATATCCAATATCATATCGCAGAATATCATAGCATATCATCAAATAGATATCAACCAAATCAGACATTCTACTCAAACAATCATCCATAAGCAACCATTTATTAATCTCTATTATAATCAACTTAAATTAAATTAATTATTTAAGAATTAATTCCTATCCTTGCTTAATCAACCATTAATTAATTACAACCTTTTTAATTAATTAATCGTTAAATATTAATCACTCTTGATTAATTATTAATTACATAAAGTAATTATCCTTTAATTAATTTCACAAATTAATTATTCTTAACCATTTAACAGTAATTAACCTTTAATTACTCTCATTAATTACATTAATTAATGATTCTTAATTAATTACTTTCATTAATTAATTAACTATAATTAATTACATTATTCCTTAATTAATTACATTAATTAATCACATATTAATTAATTACTTTCATTTATCAACCTTACATAATCATCAACAGTAATTAACTATTCTTAATTACTTCTTAATTATTTGTCATTTACTTTCATAAATCCTTTTTGATTAATTACACCAATTACATTCAGTAATTCATTTATCAATTACTTACACTAAGTAATTACACTTAACCAATCTTATTAAGTAATTATATTTAATTACCAAGTGATTATCTTTAATTAATTAACAAATTAATTAACTTAAATAAATCACATTCATTTCATAAATCATAACTGAGTAACTCATCCTTAATTACCTTTTTAAATAAATTAATTAATCCTTGATTAATTCTTCTTTAACTATTAATTAATAAACCTTAATTATTAATCAATATCCTTTAATACAAAGTAATCAATCCTTAATTACTTTTATAATTAATTAATTAAACTTAATTAACTAATTAATTACCTCTTAATTAAAACTTAATTATTAATTAACAACCTTAATTACCAATTTAATTTAATCCATAATTATCAATTAATCAATCTTTAATGATAATTAATTAACCTTAATAATAGTTAATTAATCCTTAATTAACTTTAATTATAAATTAATTATCTCTTAATTATAAATTAAGGAAACTTAGTTATTACTTAATAAACTTATTAAGTACTTCTTAATTACTATTTTAATTAACTCTTAATTATTTAATTAATCCTTATCAATAATTAATTAAATAAATTAATTAATCTTAATTTCTTAATTAAATTAATTAATTTCAACTCATTTAAAAATCTTAATAAATCTTAAGATAAAACATTTTTATTAAAAACATTTGATCTTAGTAATTAACTTTACTTAATTAAATCATTAATTAAGTAATTTAAATAAATAATCATTAATTAAGTTTAAAATAAATAAATCATTAATTACTTATCTCTAATTATTTATTAACAATCCTTAATTTACAAGTTAATAAATCTTGAAAACTTAAATTGTTAATTTACCATCCTTAACCATTAACTAATTTAGTTTAATAAATCACTCTTTATTTATTCCATTATTATCAAACTTAAATTAAGTTTTAAGATAAAACATTTCTTTATTACTTATCTTATTTTCAAATTAAATTTGAAAATAACTTAAAATTTAACTTAATATATTTAAGTTAAATAAATCACACAACTTTAATTTAGTCAAACATTCATTTCAAAGAAATGAAATTTCAAGAAAATAAACTTAACTTGATTATTTAAATTTAAAACTTACTTTTATTTTAAATATTAAAAACTGGTTTAATATTATCTTTGGTTTTAACTCATATACTTGAACAAACAAACACATCTTCCCTTTTTCTTCATTTTAAAACAGAGGTTGGTTTTAATTTTAAAAACTGTTTGAACTATAACAGTTTACTTAAAAAAAATCTCGCGTACAATCCCGAAAACTAACCCGAGCCAAACTCTTATTTTCACGAGACCTCCTTGAGTAAAATTTTAAAAAAAAACTGTTTTGTTTAAAATTTGAAACTGTTAATAATTTAACAGTTACTCAACCACTCACGTACGTCCCTACCATATACCCGAGCCAAAGACCTTTCTTCCCCGATATCCCTTCGAGAAATCCCACGAAACCCAAAAACTAATAACACTGACATTCCCATTGCCCTGTGCACCTTGCACCACCATCGGTGAACTTCCGATCACCGCCAGTCCTTCCCACATACCCACTATTGCTCCAGTAACCCATCGCCATCATCAAAACACCATCATATGCCAAGATTCAAAATCGAGCTTCTCAGCATGAACACAAACTTGAAACTTCACCAGAAAATGCTTCGAACCTCTCGTCTCCGATCACTGGAGTCACGTCGATCCCGGCTACATCTTCCCTAGCATTCCAAGCCACTATCTTCAAGATATAACATCACTCGATCAACTCGAGATACAACAATGCCTAAATTTTTCCAAAATTCGACCATACTTTGGGTTTAACCCTACTCTGACGATCTGCTGCCGCCACGGTGAAGATTAAAGCTACTTACCATTTTTTCCTTGACCAATGACCTCACAGCCAACTCCAGTAGCAATCTCGACCAACCAAACTCCATCGATCATCAGAAAGACCCAAAATTCATTTTCTAAACAAAAACCGATATCTCATTTGATAGAAATTTAAAAATTATGATTCCTGTTTTAAAAATCATGATTTGAGACAGTGATTCACATTATCCAAACGAATCAAAGAAAACTGATATTTGAATTTAACATGTTTGGAATTTTTCACTGGTATCTTTGATTTCCAGATAATGTGTACCAACATATTGAGATTTTCTTTTTATTTTAAAAATTTTAGTTTCTATTTCAAACAACTTAAATTGTTTGAAAACTAAGTTAACAGAAAATTGGAGAAGAGATTTTTGGAATTTTATCAACATCAAAACTCTGTAATTATGGACAGAGGTTTTACTCAGACAATTTACACATGCCTACATAGTTTCAACATTTATATATACATATATTCAGATCTAAAACAACATGCATATGTATTCCAGACATACAAATTCAAAATTTATTTCCAACATGGATTATTTGCATCAATCTAAAGGAGGTTTTATGTTCACATTTTATAGGCAGAGTATTGAACTAACAAATAGATGTTTAAAATTAACAGATATTCACATTTTTAAAAATATACAAGAGCAAACAGAATTTTAGACATGCAAAGCAATTATCAACACATTGATTCACATGCAATTTGATACTTATATTTTAATTCAAAGGTTTACTCACCTATTATGTTGAACAGAGAAACTGGAAGCTTTTTGAAACAGAATTGCTTCATTTCTTTTAAAAACTGAAGAGCTTGCTTTTAAAAACTGAAACTTGCTTTGGAAACTTTGCTTTGATTCCTTTAAAGATTTGAAAAGCTCTTGAAAACTTCAGATTATATTGCATGCATCCTTGGAATGGTTACAAACTTGAAGAACATGGTTACAGGTCTTTTGAGAAGTGTTGATTATAGACTTTGTTTACAGGCTTGAAGGAATATATGGTTTCAGGCATTTGAGAAGGGTTACAGGTTTAAAAGAATACATGTTTACAGGTTTGTTTTTGAGGAAGGCTACAGGGTTTTTGAACTGGAAATGATTTTTGATCAGATCAATGTCAACAAGTTTGCAAGAACAAAGGGTTAAAGGTCTTAAAAACATTGCAGATTTGAATTGTTAGAGGAGATGTTTTCAGGTTGTATATTTGCTTTGATTTTTGGTTTTGAGAAAATGATTTCGGTTGGAATATTTCTGGTTTTAGTTTTTGTCTTGAACTGAAATTAGGGAAAGAAAATGAAAAGGGAAAGATAGAAATTTATATAGTTAATTTAGATTAAATAAAAATTTAAAGAAAATAAAACAAATGGTTGACACTTGTCTTATACCTTAGCTAATTATCCCACACATGTATTTAATATGTCTAAAATTTTAACACTTGTAATTATTTATTTTATATTATTTTTAAAAAGAGTTTTAAAAGCTTTTATATTTATTTCCTAAATAGATAAATACATATTTTATTTAATAAATGCTTTCCTATATTATAAATAAATGAAATCTTTAAAAGAAAATAAAATAAAACTCATTTATATCCTAATAAAATCATATACAATGTATTTCATTCATTTTTAAGTGTAAACATATCTTTTGTATTTATTTACTATTAAATAAATACTTTCTAAATTTATATACAAAATCTCTTTAAGGAAAACAAAATAAAACAAAAGTCTTATTTTAAATAAAAGTCTTGTTCATATATTTTATACCCAAATATATTAAAATATTTATCTTTTAAAGATTCAAATTTAAATCTAGATTCAAATTCAAATTTTACTTTTAAAATCCAATTTGAAATCAACTCAACTTTTATATTTTTAAATAAACACATTATTAAGTTTGAATTTGATATATTCATTTAAAAACAACTCAAGACCAATATATATATATATATATATATATATATATATTTTAAACAACACTTATTTAATTTGAAAATGATAAATCTATTTAAAATCAAATTTATGAAATAACACAATTTAAATAATTATTTAAAAATCAATCTATACCATAATTAAAACATCATATCATTATTATTATTTGGTTATATTTATTTAAAATAACAATTTTATCTATTTAAAATAATTTAAATTTAGAGATTATCACATTTTAAACTTCTCGAAATCCCGGGATATCACATTCCTCCCCCCTTAAAAGAATTTCATCCTCGAAATTCCATATACCGCGATATTCCACTTTGAAGTAAAATTGGTATTGTGCTAACGTCTGTGGATGCAGGAAAATAGGTTGGAGGGATCCAACTGGATTCCTCAAAATATTTAATTTTGTTTAAATATCCTGTGATATGATTTTTGATATCCTGTGATGAATTATATGGATAATTGGATGTTATGGTTTGGTTGGATCGATTTGGATGTGCTGAATTATCAAAATCTCTAGAATGGAATTTTTGGAAAGTAGTAAAAGAGTAAATTCTTAAGTAAAATAATTATAAAGAGTTTGGAATAAATTTGAGAATAAATCTGATTAAGAATAAAAGTGATTTCCAAAATTCTAATAAATATGGAAAAGAGGAATTTTGAATAAACATAGAATATTGAATTTAAAGAAAACTTATGTGATATTATTTAAAGGGATAAATAATTTATTTTAATTCAATGTTTAAATGTAATTAAAAAAAAGAAGAAGGAATTTGGTAAAATCTGAAACTTGTGTTTCAGTTTAAAGATTTTAAATCATAATGAGAAATAAAATCTGGAAGTTAATGAATTTGGAAATAAATGGATTAAGTAAGGAAATTTATTTCAAAGTAAATTAAATTGGAGAATCCATTGTTAATTGATTTAAATACTTTGGGATTTGAAATTTAAAGAGAAATGAGATTTTGAAGATATAAATTGGGTTTATAAAGTGAAATGGAATATCAGAGGATATTTGGAATATAAATTCAAGTTGGGAATTTATAAAGGGATATGAATTGGTTTAAGAATAAGTGTTGATTTATTTTTTTAAAGGATGTGAAGAGAAGTGTATTTCTCTGGATAGCCAAGTACGTTTTCAAAGCAATTTTTAATATAAGTTAAAAGTTCTAATTGTGTTTTAAAAAAAAGCATGTTTTAGAAAATTTGTTTTTTCCTAAATGTTAATTTCCAAAGTAAGTATTTTCAAAAATCTATTATTGTAGTAATTATATAAAAGTGATTTGGTATTATGTTTTAAAGAGGAAATTTAGTTTATATTTATAAAGTGGTTTATTTTAAAGTATATATTTTTAATAAAGTATTAAAGTAGTTTGATTTCTATGTTATAAAGTATATTTAAAAAAAGTGTTTTTAAATTATTTTAAAATTTAAAAATATTTTGTACTTGGTGATTCAGTGGAAATAAATATTTGGGAAATGTATTCCGTAAGCGGAAACTGTTTGAAATTGTTTTCAAATGAGCTTTGAAAATTTGGAAATATATCTTGGAAAGATAATTGGGAAAATAAATAATGAGGGAAATTATTTATTGTGTGATGGTTGCTTGTGGATGTTGATTGATAGTTAAATAACCGACTATCAATATTGGCCAAATGCGCTGATCGTTTCGAAGAGACCGGGATCGAGTTTCCGTATACTGGGATTCTAGGTCTGGAGACTCGAATACCACTTCGATTCGGTTTGTACGTTTCGTGTAACGTGTTCGAAGTCGAAGATGGAGCTGTGAAGTGCAAGGGCTAGTCGCTACTAATCCTGAGGATATTTCCAAAATGGATGTAGTAGGAATAGTGCCTTCGGTTCCGTTCGGACCCGGGACGGACTTGTATGGACGAATGCTTTCGTGACATCGTCAGGTGGGCGATGGGCATTCTAAGGGATATGTTCTATAAGGTATCGTTTAGCCTCGAACCTCATCAACCGGGAATGACTGAAAATCAGGGGTTATGCAGCAATGCTTCGTGGGTAGCCCCCACTTGAGAGTAAGGTCATCCCTGTCTAGATGTCCCTTTATTTCGGCTTAGTGGTGCGGTTACTGATCCCAACCGTGGGGTGATTTTATTTGGAATTATCCAGTAAGGGATGATTCCGGCCTTGTGTTGCAGGGGAGCGGGCGTACTCCTCGGTACTGTGATCTAGGCCACGTACTGTGACAGGTGGTACCCCAGTGCCTAGTCATTCGTTGGAAATCCATTCTCCCTACGTGCCTGTATGGTTTTGATTGTGCCCAACTATCGTTGAAATGTGAGATGCAAGCATTTCAGCTAGATTCTATTTTACTTTCTGTAGACACTATTATAATATCAGAGGATTTTGATATAAAGTGTTTTAGCTATCGTAAGGTAAAAACCCGACATGTTTATTTGTGGCGTGGTCTTACAAGATGCTTTTGTTTTCAAAGGATTTTTGAAACTTTAATAATAAATTTGAGTGTGATTTTCTCACGCTGGTTTTCCAGACTGACTCGGGTATTGTTTTATATGATGCTCGGGTCAGACCGAGTATTATAGGTTACAGGATATGATGCTGTGGAGCTCAGGAGATGAGCTGGATGGCGAGACGTATCTCCCGTACTTGTTTATATATATATATTCCGCTGTGTTGATTGTTGTACTCTGTTGTATTGAGGACATGATATGGTTATTGTCCAGTTGTATGTTATGTGTTCTCTGGTGTATACTCTGATGCTATATTATATAAAACTGATATAGTTTTGATTTGTGTAAAGATCTGTTAATATATATTATATTTTATTCCGCTGCGATGGTTAGATTCTGTTGTTGCTTTATGTTTTCTCTTCTTCTACCTCTTCTTCTTAACTAAAATGGTTCGATTTTCCGGGTCTGGGAAGTCGGGTCGTTACATAATTAAATCGTACCACTGATAGCTGTATACCGTTTTGATCGTCTCGTCGTACTGATCTCTACGTTATATTCTTTTCTGTGTTTTGGAGTCCGGTACACAGCAGAATCCGTGAAAAGTGTAGCCATATCGGTATCTGTTTTAACATTTAATTGCTCTGTCTATTTTAATGTTTCCAACGGTAAAAAAATTAAACAGCCACCAGCTTTTATTAGCTTTTATTTGCTGCAGAATTCAAAGGCCAGCTGTTACCATTTTCATCATTTCCATTTATTATTGACTGTTCCTTTTCTCTTCCATGCTATCACTATTCGAAATACATACAGATCTAAGTTATAAAAATAAACCTTCTCTCCTCCATTCCCATCTGTTCCAGTTCTGTTCTACAAGAAAAGGAAAAAAGAAAAATGGTTTGCTACAGATCTGCTTCTTCATTTTACATTGAACATGCTCGTTCTTGCCAAACACCCCTCTCCCTCACACGCAACTCATCTCCTTCCCGTCCCTCCTTGCCGCCTGCGCTGAGTCACCAGCTCCGAACCAATGCACAGTTTTTCCCATCGACCACATATTCCATCTCTCCATGCAACTGACACCACGAGCCCCACGCAACACCCACCGCCCTGATCCACCCAATACGGCACCGACCTCTCCTCTCAGCTGCCGCCACCATTCCCTAGCCCCACAACCTCGTGCCGCCTGAACGCCAAGCTCGCCTATGCCTCCGGCCATCCAGACTCACGCTTGCAACCTCTAGCTCTCGACCTTCGTTTCTGTCAACCACCGTTCGCGTCTCCTCACCATCTCCACTGCTGTGCCGAGCACTACCCACTGCCGAAGCACACACGCCCGAAACCAACCCGCGTGTGCAGCCTCACTTCTTTCCGTTGGCATGCATCTTCCTTGGATATATTGGTATATACATTATTTTGCTTAATTGTTTTAAATATGGTTCATATATATGTACATATATGTTGTTGTATGAAGTAATTATAATATGTATACAGAGATTTTCTTTAAGTTTCAGTCACTGTATAGTTATATAATCGTTTGTTGTTTAAGGATATTTAATTTCGAAATGTTTACTATGTATTGCTGTCTCATATATACGACAGTCTGCGTATAGATATATTTGAAGTTTTGAAGTATATATATATATATATGATAGTCATTTTATAACTTTTTGATATTTTGTTTTATGAATGGGTTCTTAGATCTTCACAATATTTGATAAATAATGCGATTGCAGCATTGTTTTACTATTGGTTATATATATATAAATAGTTATTTAACAGTCTCGTTTATACTTTAGTTATGATATATTTTTGTTTTATAACTGTTGTTATTATTTTCGTTTTATACTTTGTTTTAGTTTTGTTTCGTAATAACTTACATATATTGTATTGGTTATGTGTTTTGTTATAGAGATATATATACCAGTGTTGTAAAGTATCTGTTATATACCTGCTGTATATATATTATCTATTACATGTTTTAAATATATGTCATCACTGTGATTTAAATATACATTTGATATATGTTCTGGCTTTCATATATGGGTGTTGCATTATATTCTATTAAAGGTTAGTATATCCTATTATAAGTATTTATATCAAATATATTATATGCTTTCTCCTTCATTGTTTTATATTTGGGTTCTGCTTATTTATGTGGGTATAAACTATTGTTTATAGTTTAGTTATTGGTTTACAAGTTTACAATCAGTGTACGTATATATTATATCAAATATATGTTATTATATGTGTATTGGTTAGTTGTATATAATACATTATTGTGAATAATTTTGTAGTGTTTGTATATACATATATGTATGTGTATATTCATTATGTAAATATGTTTGTTTTATGTGTTTTATTTAAAACAATGATTTTGAATTACATATATATTTAAATTTAAAATGTGTTTGAATTGAGAATATGATTTCATTTAATAGTTATATATGTACATATATGTATAAGTTCACTGATATCAATTATCTTCATCGATCTGGTTCTGATTTGATTTCGTCATTTCCTATTTATCAGTTGTCCATCGAATTCATGCCAATTTGACTTTGTTTTGGAATTCGTGCTTGGATTCGTAACTCATCTCAGTCTCGTCCATCTCTAGCCTCGAAAGGTGAGCAATCACTCACGATTAATGTCCTTTTATTTATTAAATCTAATTTCAATTGAAACGACAATTGAAATGATGCTGTTTGTTAATTACACTGTTATATATGCTATTACCTGTATCAGTTCACCTGTGACATCTGACCCCACTATCTGCTATTTATACAATGATAATTCAGTTTGGTTGATAATGATTGATTGTTTAATTGTTGTTTTATTTGGATGTTAAATTGTAATGATAAAGTGATAAATAATATGAAATTGAATTTGACGTAGGATAGTTAAAAATTTGAATCGACATATGTGTTGAATTTGGTTAGTTAAATTTGTTTAATATGACCCCGTAAATGTTTAATTATTTAACACGTAGAAAAATGGTTAATTACCCTTGAACCATTTGAATTTATTAAGTATGAAATTGAATAATTGATGCCAAGTGTAGAACCACATAAATTAATAGTGTAATAATCTTTAATCTACATGAAATGATAGTGTAGATTCTAGAAATAATTTTATTAATTTGCACAAATAATAATGTGAATTAATACGATTATTTCGAGATTATTTGAATTGATTATTGGATTGATATTGCTTGTTGTTATTGCTTGTTTATTTACTTTGACACCATCCCAGTTATCACACTACAAGTTCCCTTTGCTATGCTTTGATTTTGAATTGAATTGGAATCGGGTTGAAATGATAAATAACCAAATGAACTTGACTTAGGATAGAGAATTAAATAAAACCCGATTGGTCAATAATTTGATTTAAAAATAAAATAAAGATTTTATTGGAATAAATAATATGGTTTTGAAATGAAGTTGAAATTTGAATTTTAATCAAAGGAAAATGTTAATATTTAATAATCTGAAACAAAATATTAACATAGTAGTTGATGAAAGAACATTGTTTTGAATTTAATTAATAATTAAATATGGAATTATTTAATAATTGAGTTTTGGAATTATTAATAATTATGTTTTGAAATTAGTTAATAATTAAGTTTTGAAATTATTTAATGATTGAATTAAGTTTGAAATTATTTAATAATTAAATAAAATTGAATGCTTTAATAAGTGCAATTGAACTTCTTGAATAAGTGAAATTAAGTTTCTTTATTAATTGAGTTTTGAAATTGTAACTAAGTAAATTAATAAATGAAATTGAATTTCTCTAATAAGAAATAAATGTGTTTTATTGAAATTTATGTAAGACTTGAAATTTAAAGAATTTGATTTGATGAATTTAATTTAATTCAATTTGTAAGTTTGATATAATGAAGTTGAATTTAAATAATGGATTTAATGAATTGGAAATTTAATAGAAATTGTTTTGAATGACAAATTTACTTGACGAATGTTCAATGGAATCGATAAAGGAATTTAAATTGATTTGAATGTTAAATTAAATTAATTTAAATGTTTTCGGAATGAAACTTATATACGAATTTAAATCAATATTTGAATTGTTTTAAAAAGAAATTGAAATTGAATTATAAGATTTTGAAATTATGAATTTGAAGGTTTTGAAACGTAAATTATGGAAATTGATTTCGAAAGAGAAATGAAATGTTGGTTTACAAATTCTAATTGAAATTGAAATTGATTTGGTTTTTGAAATATATAAACGACCAATCAGTGTAATAATTACGAAAGTTATTAAAGAGACCGGAATCGGTTAGGGACATACTCACTGTCTAAACTGAAAACCACTTTAATAACTATATGCAGAGTGTGATCCAGAATGAAGTGGTCGGAATGATGTACGTGATGACTGAAGAAAGAGAACGATAATGGATAGCCTTGAAACTTGTGTCAAATTGGAAATGACTTAAACAGGAGCCGTGACGGGCCAAATGGGGGCTAGCTACCTCGAGCGAACACACTTCTTCGAAAACTACTCATTACTTGTTGTCGATTTGTGCACCCTTGATTTTGGGAGTGTTGTTTCGCGGTGTTGCGATCGCTGCGGCGATGCGGTCTCACTAGTCCGGATCAGGCAAACGGTAGTTTCACTACCTTGGGTATTGCCTCATGTGCCTTGTCATACTTGTATCCCTATATTTGCGACCACTACGATTTGTTTTGTGTTATACCTATGGAGTACTCCCTGATAGCCCACTAGTTTACGGTGGAGTTTACAGTGCTGTATAGACTATAACGCTTATATAAAATGTGTTAAGGGGGATAATGGTAACGCCTTAACACTATTTTGATATCTTATATTACTGATAGGCATTATCTACTTATCGTACACTACTACATAGTAGATAGTTTAACGGATCCTTAAAGGATGGTTATTCCAAACATCCTTTGAGTTACTTGTATTTGAGTTGCTATTTCACTTGAGTTGGATTTATTGATATAAGAATGTTAATCCTGACTCGAGTGTTTTGTGTTTTGCTTTACGCTCGGGTCAGACTAAGTGTACCAGTATTCGAGACTCACCTTTGGAGTTGGAGCTTTGCTTGAAGATCCAGCCATCTATTTTTCTTTCAGTATTCGATGATTCCAGTGATGTATTCTGATTTGTATCCGATGTATCGTGTTACTCTTCCGTTGTATCTGGTTTAACTCTGATGTAACTTGTATATTTATATAGTAGCTTCATGAACTACTATCTCTTTTATTTCCGCTGTAATTATTACTCTGTGTCTGTGATCTGTGATTATTTTATTTACTATATATGTTCAGTTTTGCCAAATTTAAATTAATAATTCGGTATTTTGAATTATTCAAGTCCGACATGTGCGGATGCGAATGGTGCAAAATATCGGGTCGTTACAGTTGGTATCAGAGCTTTGGTAGCTCTTGGCAAAACTCAACATATAGGGTAAATGTATTTACAGAATCACTCTCATTCGAGTTTCAATCTCTTCCTTTGACTCAATTCCTTTGAATTTTTGGAACGTTCTCCTCGTTTCCGAAATTCATTCGTGTCCTCCACTATTCGTCTTCTTTCAATTCTGGAGCACCCCATAACTCCATTTTTAATGATATCTATAACAGATCGGCGGTCTCGCCAATCTTCGAATGATTCATAAAGGAGAAACTCCTTTAAAATAGACATCGATTTACCGGAGATTTCTGTATCCTCGGTTTACGATGCTATCTGTCTCCGACAATGTCTGAATTCTACCTCTTGAGATCAATGTCGATTTGCCTCGGAATTCTACATTGATCTTACTCTTGAAGTCACGGTCGACCCGGTTAAGGTTGCTCGCGATTTATATAAACTTATTCATCTCTTGATTTTGTTGTTTAAATCATCTTATCTCTGTTTCGAACTTGTATTCGAAAAAAAAAATTCTTCGATTCGAGTCCATCAAATTTGAATCTCTATATTCTTTCCTTGGAATCCATTCTTGTATCGTCAAGCGAGGAAGTGTATTTGTAAATTAATATTTAAATGTTTTAAAATATATTATGTTGTTTGAGTTGTTGATGTTGATTTGGGTTTTCGATCGATTCGTCTGATCAACGCTATCAATAGAATTTCTAAAACACTTTAACAGAGCAAACTGACACAATATTGTTTTCAAATTTAGTAAATAAAATAAATTTCGTATGATTATATTATATATAAGTATAATTTTTTTTTTCCTAAAATTAAATTGTTAATGAATTTGTTGTCTGAAATAATAATATTTGATTTTCATTTATTGTTTTGTAAACCATTGACTATTGCATAATATAAATAAATGAATATATAAACTTGGTTATAAATTGATTGGAATTTGAAATGAATTTAATTCATAAATTTGAGAATTTATTAGTTTCCGGAGATTTCGAACTTTGGTTTTTAAAATTTTAAAGTATATATTATTGAACGTATTTTCGAATAGAAATCTTTTCAAAGAAATTTCAGATGTTGAAATCAGTGCTCTTCTCTTTGTCGCTGGAAAATAATTTCGGTGATGGCGGCCGCATCATCGACATTCATTTTCGAGTTTCGAAGTGGAGAAACCATTCTGTAGCTTTGCTACGGTTTTGTTTTGGAAAAATATTTTTGATTTGAATTTCTTAAGTATGACTTGATTTATATATATATATATATATATGGGTATATTATTTTAAATTTAATTTGATTTAATATATATAATATATACATAATTACTTCTAAAGGGTTTGAAATTAAACGAAAATTAAATTCTTAAAAATCATGTTAAAGGATGTTTTCAATTATAAATAAAGCTAAATTTTGGATAAATATTTAAACTTGAAATAATTGGATTTGAAAATATTATTTGTATAGTACTAAATTGCATTTCAATATAACTTACCTAAATTATTTAGAAGTTAAAATGTAATTGGATAATATACAATATAAAATGATTTTATAAATAAAATTTGAGTGTTTATAATAAATGTTTTACACTTAGGTTTAAAAAAAATGCTAATAAGTTAATTGAATAATAGATGAGACAAATAAATTGTTTTGAAGGAATTAATAAAATTGAAATTTGATTAACTTATTGAAATACCTTGAATTTAAACCAATTATTGGATATAAATTAATTTAAATTGAAATTTATATAGTTTAAATTAATTTATATGGTTAAATATATGTAATAAGATATATTAAGTGAAATAAACTTAATAATAATTTGGAATAAAGAAGAATTAAATTTGTTGAATAAATATGATTTTATTAAATGATTATTCTAAATTATGATTTTAGAAATTTGTTAATTAAACATAATTGGATAATAAGATAATAAATTTAGAAATAATTAAGATTGATTTCACTTAAGTGAAATCAAATGGATTAAATCAAATTATTGAATATTAATTAATTTAAATTGAAATTTATATGGTTTAAATAAATTGTTTATTTTGTAATTCAAGACTATTTTCTTCGGGTTGTTTCTATTCTCCTATTTTCTTCCTTTTCGGAGACGAAAAGTTTTGAGTGGGGGAGAATGTAACGACCCGTAAATTTTAACTGTTTTAATAACGTTATTAATTGAAATTTTGCGAAATTTTAAATAATAAAATTTTGAAAAATATATTTTATATTTGGAATGCGTCTAGTTAAACATAGCAACTGGTAAATTTTCGTCCGAAAATATGAAAGTTTATTTCGCGCGTAAATTTACTTCAATTTAATCAGTTAAAAAGCGATGAAAATAAAATGTTTTCGAAACCTAAATATTTTTACATAGAAAAATTCTAAACCATCTTCTGAGCAAACGTCATTTTTCGTTTTTCCAAATTCGGACTTCTTTGGCTCCGTCGATCTTATTTTTCTATGTTTTTCTTGCATTTTCCGCCAGTAGGAAAATTCGAATTTTTATAATTAAATCGTACCGCTGATAGCTGTATACCGTTTTGATTGTCTCTTCGTACTGATCTCTACGTTATATTCTTTTCTGTGTTTTGGAGTCCGGTACACAGCAGAATCCATGAAAAGTGTAGCCATATCGGTATCTATTTTAACATTTAATTGCTCTGTCTATTTTAATGTTTCCAACGGTAAAAAAATTAAACCGCCACCAGCTTTTATTAGCTTTTATTTGCTGCAGAATTCAAGGGCCAGCCGTTACCATTTTCATCATTTCCATTTATTATTGACTGTTCCTTTTCTCTTCCATGCTATCACCATTCGAAATACATACAGATCTAAGTTATAAAAATAAACCTTCTCTCCTCCATTCCCATCTGTTCCAGTTCTGTTCTACAAGAAAAGGAAAAAAGAAAAATGGTTTGCTACAGATCTGCTTCTTCATTTTACATTGAACATGCTCGTTCTTGCCAAACACCCCTCTCCCTCACACGCAACTCATCTCCTTCCCGTCCCTCCTTGCCGCCTGCGCTGAGTCACCAGCCCCGAACCAATGCACAGTTTTTCCCATCGACCACATATTCCATCTCTCCAAGCAACTGACAGCACGAGCCCCACGCAACACCCACCGCCCTGATCCACCCAATACGGCACCGACCTCTCCTCTCAGCTGCCGCCACCACTCCCTAGCCCCACAACCTCGCACCGCCCTGAACGCCAAGCTCGCCTATGCCTCCGGCCATCCAGACTCACGCTTGCAACCTCTAGCTCTCGACCTTCGTTTCTATCAACCACCGTTCGCGTCTCCTCACCATCTCCACTGCTGTGCCGAACACTACCCACTGCCGAAGCACACAGGCCCGAAACCAACCCGCGTGTGCAGCCTCACACTACACCAGAAATGCAATTTCGCCACGGTTTTAGGCCGTGGCTAATTAACTTTGCCACGGTTTTGGGTCGTGGCAAAATAAGGAGTGGCGGAAAATTTGCCATGGTCTTGAGCCGTGGCAAAATATTAATTAGCCACTGCTCGGAGCCATGGCAAAATATTAATTAGCCACGGCTTTGAACCGTGGCAAATTTATATTTTGTCATGGCTCAAGACTGTGGCAAATTTTTGCTAAAAAAATTGCACAAATTACTAGCCACGACTATGAACCATAGCTGATTTATAATTAGCCACGACTCTAAGCCGTCGCTAAATAATACTATAAGACAGCCTGTAAATAGCTCTAGTTTTAACTGTAATGTTCAAACTCAATTCAAATTACAGACCAATACTGAGCACAAGTATAACAACAATACAATTAAGTGGCAAACTACATATTATACAATACATGCTCGGAATTAAGTAGCAAACTACATATTATATAATACAATATTGTATATAACAATACATGCTCAGAATTCAGCTAGAATTAATCAGTTTACAATACTGACCACTTCAAAGTTGTTTCACATCAACGTTCAATTTCCCGACAACAAATATTCTTACTTCATTGCCTGGTTTGCACACTCTATTACAATAAAGAAGTTTTCTGGATGTATTTACTAACAATAAATATTCTTACTTCCATGCTAGCATAAAGCAGACCAATCAGTTTTCTTCCTTTCCTGCAGTTTATCAAGTAAAAGTGATTAGAATCTTGAACAACTTTATACCGTAGAACCAAAGCTTGTTTACCTAATGTAGATGTTTACCTAATGCACAACCAAGGCTTGTTTGGAATAATCATAGCAATGAAATTGCTGAAATAATGTTCATAACAAAATCATAAAAGTTAGATTTTTTTTTCGCTGCTGGATGTTGCAGCAGCTGCTCGCTGTTGAAATTGCCGATGCAGCAATCTGCTGCTGCCTTTTAGGCAGCACTACTTCATTCATTTTTTTTCCTCGTCCCTTATTGATAGCTTTTATTTCCTAATAATATAACTTGTATTTCTTAAATTTGAAAATTTTCATCTATTTAACACGCTAAACTGCCATGCGGAGATTAGAATTACATATCAAACTACAATACAGCTTATGGTAATCCAGTTTAAATATGGATAAACAAATATTAGTTTTTTGGAAATCAGAAAGACAACAGAAGAAAATAATTTGAACTTACATTGGTGAAAGAGTTTAATATTAGTCATTAGACTTGTAGAAGTATGATTATAGTATGTATTTCTTTAACAATATTTGGATCCAACAGATTCGAAAAACATTTTAAAAAAATTGAGTAAAAGAACAATGGTTCGCATGTTCACCATATTCAACCAATATAAGTAACCGTGTAATATATTGTTTGTTGTCAGTACATTTAGTTGATTTCATAAGAAACGAAAGCAGTCACGTGTGTAATTAAACTCATTTTTGAACCCATATTGAAATAAATATGGGTATTATTTCCTTTACTGGTGGCTTGCCAAGGATGAAAATTAACAAATTAGCTGACTGAAACTAAACAAATTTGCAAGTAGTATGACAGTACATGCATAATGTATGTTTTGGCTCTGTATTAGTATGCATCCATGTTAAACCCAGTTCGGAAATGCACTGATATTAATGATGGCAGTATGGTGATATCCCTCATTTATTCGTTTTTAGCAGAATAGGTTGATCACAGTGAATTGAAAATATGACAGTCTAACCTGCATTTCATTTCGCCAGCAATAATAAGGAAGAATATTCCTTTTGCCACAAGTTGTGAAGTTCCCCAAAGTACTGTTGTGACATGAATAAACTACCGGACCAAAAAGGAGAAAATCAACATCTTCATTTAAAGATTATGAAGAAAATACCTAGAAAACAGATAGATGAAAATAGTTATAAAAATGATGAGAGGAACGAACACACAAATAGCACTAGTGATTCTGATGACCCTCCTAACCAACATTCCAGTTATAATGGAGTAAAGTCAGAATTACATAGATCCTTTCATGCAAAATTTAATAAGATTTTTCTTTAAAGCTCAATAAATTGGATAAGTTGTTAGTGAAACTATTTTCATAATAAACAATAATACTTTTTTGATAGCTGTAAACAATCCAATAAGAACTCATATGATAAGATTAACATGTTGTATAACATAATTTTCCATTATTCTGCCGTAGTCTGGTCATAACAATGTATCAGCAAGCCAAACGAGATTAGATAAAATATCTGATAAGCCTTTAATCAGCAAGCCAAATAAGGATTAGATAAGATACAAATTAAGTCAATCTTGCTATTACAAGCCATTAGCCTATCCCAGTCACTAAACGTCATCCTTAATCAATAACTGCGCCTAATTATATTACAAAACAATTTATAAACGGTTCACTATACATAAATTTTGCTCGCATTACATATGCACTATTACTTTAAAAAAAATGTCGAAATATCATCCGACGGAAACTTTGCTAATCATTGTTAAATTAAGTTGAGATATACAAGTTACATCGTAAACTAGTACCATGTATGTAGGTTTGTTGCTGCATCAACGCATGATAAGAATTGAATCTGCGTCTTTTTATCAGAATCCAAGTCTCATTTTCACTGTGCCCTAAAACAATTGGTTTTATCTCAATAATTAACATGTGAAAATTTTTAAAGCATTTTTTTAATATTTGTTAGAAAATGTTCTTTTGCAGTTTTAACAACTGGGAAGGTAAATACAAAATACTACTCTTTAACAGATAGAAGATAAATAAACACTTTTGAGGTTCTGAAAACCATACCTTGAGTTGTCGGTAGAAATAAATTATATTGAATGGTGAAAAACTGTCAAAAACTAGTTTTTTTTTTCTTTTTCTTTTTTTACAAACACATACACGCATATGTTCACTGTTTTTGTTTACGTTATTCCTTTTTTCTTTGGTAATCCAGGTAGGTGAAATCATCAAATTAGTTTCAATACATAAGCTCCAAATACATAACAAAGCACTAAATCCAGGTATTATTTCTGTTTTTTTGCCATGATCCATATATATTTGATATGCTAAGCAAGGACCATATATATCAAGTGTTTTTTCAACGTAATGGTAAAATCCCTTCAGCCTTAATTGATTAAACCAGTAATAATTCGTGGTTTATCATATCTATCAAAAGTTCAGTTATTCCTTAAATAAATCGTATGTTGAAGATGCATCATGTCTGTTTTTAATTCTAAGAGCAAAAGCACCAGCTTAATCTCAACCTGATTTTAGATATGCAATTGTATGATGCGACCCTTTTGTTGTTAGTCAAATTATTAGGCCATTTTTTCCATTTCACCCAACCTTACACCAATTGATCCAACATACTATCATGTAGAAATAAAATTGATATCACTAATTATCAATAATATTGATATTCATTAGAACTAATTATCAAATGTTGAAGATTGAAAATATCTCGGTGCGATCAATGTCGAAACACGAAAATAAAGAATATAATTGCAACTTAATTATTTATTTTTGAAAAAAAAATCCAAACAATCCATTTCGTCTAAATGGACGATGAGTCAATTTATAAAGGCAATTTACATTCTAATTTAAACTCCTAGCACTTGTATTGTTCTCTAAAGCACCTTATCTGGTAGGAGCTTGAATGTGTGTTAAGCCTGGTATCACCATCGTTCAATATTTATTAAATACATCAAATACCTTATTTCAATTCATTTTTAATTACCAAAATAGTGTATAAAACTAAATATTGTATATTGAAATTCACACTTTAATAAAATAATAACCAATGCTGCTTTAAATAATTTATGAGATGAAAATTACTCTATTCATTAATCAATCATTAGTTTATGTCCTTAAATATGTGTGTGTGTTTGTTATACTTTAAAAAAGTTTGCATTTATATGGAAATGCACGCAAACAAAGAATTCTGCTCAGTTAAAATGCACCCAGGAAGAAAAATGCAAGCCTAGGATGTAACTAAAATCTGTTCTAAAAGATGAGGTATAAGACAAAGCTAAACAAAACAACAATCTGACAACCTACTCAACTCACTCTTACGTACACGCTAAAATATAAACACACTGCTTTAAATGACATGATCGGGTCCATTTGGAAATTCAAAGGCAGGTAGGTGATGAATTATATACTTAAGGAAGTAATTAAACCCGGAGGTTTAACTAAAATCAGTTCTTGAACGGATACACAATACAAAACATGCACTAATATACTTAGTCCTAAAACCAGAGTAAAGAAAAGAAAAATGAGGAAGAACTTGAAATGTGAAGAAAGGCAAACCACAGTGCAACGCCAAACTGTAAATCACATATAAATTTAATACACACACTTACATAAAAGTGAAGACATTAATGCAAAAATAGGCATACAGACATGAACACATTATCACAGAGCATGGCACTTGAAGTAATACATGCGCACAACGAGAAACAAACAGGCACACTCGTGTCCAAATCTATTTGAATCTAGGATCCAGGGATATCAATTTGTAAATAAAAATAACATTCAATTCACCAATAAAACAACAAACCAGATCACAATTTTGTGTCCCAATCTGCCACCTTGCAAAGCATCGATTTCGAGAACACCGACTTGAGTGAGAATGGATTCAGGCGATGTGATGAGAAGAACGAGGGCGATTCAAGGAGTGAGGCGAAAATCGATTAGAAGAATGATCGAGGAGGGCGACTCAAATTAGGGCATGGGTTAGATTTTAAAAGGGGTCATTTTTTGAGAGGGGAGAGCTGTAACGACCCAGAATTTTGAACGAATTAAATTGAGAATATTTAATTTATTTTAAATATTTAAACGATGATTTAATTTGTGTCCCCGATATAATTTTGAAATCGGCAATTAAATTATAAAATTTAAATCGATTGAAGTTGAATAAAAATTTAAATCTTCAATTAAAAGCTAAAGAAAAATATTTCGAACGCTTGTAAAATTTATATTGATAATACTGAAAATAACAGAAGCTTCAGAATCTAATTTCGAATTGATTTGATCGGTTTTGAAATTTATATCGTTCAACCGATATTTAAAAATAGCCGTCCGAGGCACAGTCTCGGAATTCGACGAAACCAGTTCCATTGGGTCCGTAACGTTGAATTATTGTCAGATTTCAAGTTTCGTATTTTTCGGAGTTAATACGTGATCATACGTTGAGTAAATGCATCGAAATTTTAAAGCAAATCCAATTTAAATTTAAATTTAAATATTTGGTCAATTCAAAAACACTGTAGCTTTCCTTTGAACGCGCCGAGAAACACTCCAGAAATCACGAACAAAAATCGTGCGAAACATTCCTCTTCTAATTTTTTTAATTCCCCTCTTCCTTCCGGTCCAGTTCAAAATCAAAGAAAAAAAAATGGCGTCCTCCTTCAATTTCTATTCGAACGAAAGATATACATTGTTTCTCCAAATAAATAAAAATGGGGGAAGATCATCTCGTTCCTAAATCAGAGAGACGCGCGACGCGCGCTCGCGCAAAAGACTGGGGGATGCGAGTTCGTCGGCAAGCTGTGGGGATTCTGACGTTCGTGGGGCGCGCGGTGGGATTCACGACGTCGTCGCGATAGGGGGAGGGGGTCTCGTGTGCGCGTGAGAGGAGGCGTCAGGGTTTGGAATCACGAGGCCAACTGGAGGCAGCTCGTCAAGTGTAGGTGCCGCGTTGGGGTTCTGAGATTGGGGGTTCGACGCGATGTAGACAGTGTCGCGGTGATTGGGGAAGAAGCGCATCGTCTCGCGCGCAAGTTGCAAGGGAGGTGGCTTCAAATTCGTGGCGGTGGCTACTGGAGTCTCGACTCGAAGCTGTGGTGATAGGAAGGAGTTTTTGATGAACTCGATTTCAAGCACGCAGTGGAGTCTGGGTCGTCGTCAATGGAACGAAGATCGAGGCCAGGGTCAAGTGCTTGCTGGTTAGTGTGCGTTGTCAGGTGAGGCCAGAATCGAGTGTGTCAGGGAAATTTCCAGTCGAGTTCGTGGAGGAGCAGTGCTCATCGATTCGCGAGCATTGTTGGGTTTCGTACAGTGGAGGTATTCTCTGTTTAATTTAATTTTGTATATATCTGAGATTTCGGAAAGAAAGAAATAAAATACATATGTATACAGATAGCTAAGATTTTAACATACAGATCAGAAGATAAATATGTTACAGTAGGATATAAAACAATTTATTTATCTTTATTTGAAGATTTAAATAAATGTATGTAAACGGTAAAACAGAAAATAGTCTATATATAGATACGATTTAGAAGGTAGAGATTTAAATGGTAATTTACCTTTCAAGTTGATTCAAATATTAATAAAAACATTGGCTAATTAAATTTACCCAATAGAAATTTAAATTATTCGATTCAGGTCAAATATTAATTAAAATCGTACAATTGTTATACAAGGTCAAAATTGTGAAGAAAACGAGCTGAAATGGAAATGGACTGCAAATTTAAATCAAAGGTTTAAATTGCAAAGAAACCAAGACGAAATGAAAATGGATGGCAAAATAAAAAGGTGAGATCTTCTCACTCAGATTTAAATTGATTGCAGTTATTGACTGTTTGATTGTTATTTGGATGTGATATTAGATATAGTAGGATATATATCTATATATAGCAATATATACATATTGGCATATGTATATATTGGATTGATGATTTCCCGCCTCGTATAGCGGATGAGACCCTATTGCGCCGTTAGTAAGCGGATTTATAAAAACCTATATACCGCGATAATTCCGTACTGGAGCGGAACTGGTATTGTGCTAACATCTTTGGATGCAGGGAAACAGGTTGGAGGGATCCAACTGGACCCCTCACATTGATTGAATTTATTTCTACTGTGATGTGATAATCTGTGAATGATTATTGTTGTTATTGAATTGATATCTGGAAATTGTTTGAAAAGCTAAAATTTAGCTGAATGGATGTTTTGACATCATTGGATTCCAAAAATAAACGAAATTGAATTTTTGAAATCAAAGTAGAAATTTCTAAGTGAATCAATTTTTTTTTTGAAATTGAATAAAATTTGAAGAAAAGAATTTAAAGGTATGAAAGTTAATTTTTATAATCTTATCGAATAAATTCCAGAATAAAGTGAAAATGCTAAATAAATGGATTTCATAAAACAGTGATTTTAAATTGAAGAAATTAATTTAAATTTGGATTTTTAAATAGATTGAAAGAAACGATTGAAATTTATTTTCTTAAAAAGGAATTTATTTAAAAGAAGATAAGTTGGAAATTCAGTTTGGAATTTAATTGGTAAATTGAAATAAGTTGTGAAATCAATGTAAAATGATTTCAATTTGAAGAATCCATTTCAAAACAGAATATTGAATAATTTGAGAAAAATAAGGAATTTATTTTAGTAGTGATAAATAAAATTTGAAATCAATCTGTGATTGATTTAATATTTAGAAATGAATTTTTGAGAAATCAATATGGAAATTTTATTCAAACGTTGAAAATAAAATTTGAAATCAATATTGAGATTGATTTGGTATTGAAGCTTTTATAAATAGAATTAAAATTTATAAAAGTTGTTATAAACCCAAAGTCACTTATTTTGATAAGTTAAATATAGAAGTTGATAAAAGAAGGTTTATAAGTCGAAGTTGTTATTAAAAGAGAAATAGAATTTATAAACGTGCTTATAAATTCGAAAATAGATTGAATGTGATAAATCTAATATAGAAGATTATTTAAGAAGATATATTCACGATTTTGAATAGCGAATTTTTATTGAAATAAAAATGTGTAGGAATGATTGAAATAGGGTTAAGTAGATTTTATTCACGATTTTGGACAGTGAATATATTGTTAAGTAAAATGGATTCATTTTTGAAGAAGAAATATTTTTAAAATGAAGTTAAACAGTTTAAAGGTGTTTTAAAATGTGTTATGAATCGAAAGCATAGATTTCAACATTTATTGTTGAAATAGACGTTTCGAGAAATATAAGGAAATGGTGGACTATAACACTGTTGTTATAGTAAATGATTTCCGAAAGGAAATGTTTTATATAGTATTGGGATTTATATATCTATCTAAATTTCGAATCCCTATACTAGTGATTTTGAGTCGTCGTAACGATGTTTTACGTAACATTCGTTTTGACTCAAATTGATGTTGTTATAGAAAATAGATTTCCTTAAAGAATGAAATATATACTTAATTTGATTTAAGTATATCGAGTATTTTCAAATGTTGAAAATAAAAGATTTGTGAAACACTTATTATTAAATAAGTATGGAATGTTTTCCAAAATGAAGTGAAACGTTTTGAGATTTTATCTTCTTAAAGATAAATCGAAATTGAATATTTGAAAACGATTGAAAATCGAATATTAGTAGGTATTCGAAAAATGTAAATTCAATATGGAATTTATAAAGGAAAGGGAAACTGTTTAGAAAAATAAACATTGATTTATTTTTGAAGTGTGGAAATTTTATATCTAATAAAGATATTTGGAAGATTAAATAATTTGGGAAAATTATTTGGAATCTGATGATGTCGCGCATCTTTATTGATAGTTAAATAACCGACTATCGATAATTACCTTAAATAGGTATTTGTTGTGAATTGGATGAATTTGAATGCCACACTTATTTTTGAATAATCGCTCACTATTCGGGTTAGCCGGGAAAGGACCATGGGGTCGTATAACCCATTCCGAATATGTGATATGTCGTTATGAATTGCATTCGAAGACCGGTGTTGAAGACCGGATATTTTTGAAAACGGAAGGATTACCGTCGAGTTACTCTACATCGACTGATCTTCGATTTAGAGGTTTTATCACCCTTAGTGACGGGAAGTCCTGACGTGATTGGAAATTATCCGGATATGCAAGGGCTTCGTGAGAAGTGCCTTCGGTTCTGTTCGATCCCGGAACAGACTTATATGGATTGTGTGTCTGACGTTACAATTTGAGATATAAAGCTGATTTCTTTCAAATACATTTCTATTGGTGGCGGAGAATTTATTCTCTTAGCTTAACACCCTTCTCTGAGACGTACGAGCTCAGAGGTTATGTAGTTGAAATTTATCAGCGATATATCCCAATTTGGTAACGTGGCATACTGAGTGTTGCTGTGAAATGATCAGTGTTTGATCATTTGTGATATGATCATTTGTTTGATCTTATATCTTTGTGATCATAGGTTGATCATTTTGTTTGACCCGAAGCAGGGCTTTTTGAGAAAGCGTAGCTTTGTGGACGAGACTTCATCGAGCCTCACACCCCGGAAATGGTCGAAACAGAAAGGATGCAGCAAGGTTCTAGGGAGTAGCGCCCCTTAGTGTATGTCATTCCTTCTGGATAAAGGTGGTATCATGGTATGGAGCCCAGATACTTAACCTCTGTGGTTACTGCATTATTATTATCTATGTGGTTTGTTGCGAATCGGGGATCCTCGGGAAGATCGGTGACGATCGGGGGATGGCATACGCGTGTCAGTAGTTACCTATTTTTGCAGAGGTAACCCGGCCTTGTGTTGGCAGAGATCCGGTTAGGTTCTCGGGTCGTCTATTCCAGGGACGTACCCATCGTGGATAGGAAGTTCCTTAGCCTGACCATTTGTTGGAAATCCAAAGAAACAATACGAGACTTGTACGGATTTAGTTGTAGAACCTATCATTCACTTATGGTGGCGCCCCACTGTTTGGATGGTAGCTATAGTAGGCATAGTTCGAAATGTCTATGCTGGCTAAGATTAATATTATACTTTCGAAATGTTTTCTACACTATGCACTAATAATAATATCAAAAATGATTTGATTTTGCGTAGTAAGCATCTTTGACTATCATAAGAAGAAATCTCCTCCAAGTCTGCGTTTGCATTGTGTGTGTGGCGGGAGGTCTTATGGTAGTTTCATTTTCCAAAAGCATTGCGAATTTACTTTAAAATTCTCTGTTGTTTATTTTAAAGAATAACTGTTTTACGATCTCACACCAGTCACCATGACTGACTCAGAGTTTATTGTTTCCCTTCTAAACTCTGGGTGCCCACCAATTTCCACACGGGCAGCCTAGAGTTAGATTATCAGGATATTCTGGAGCTTGGAGATAAGCTGGATGACGAGACGTAGTATTTGTATCTGATAGTATTTATTCCGCTGTGTATTCTGTATGAGGACAAGTTTATATAACTGTCCATTGTTGTATATTGACTCTGACTGATGTATGTATAAACTGATAAAATTCTTTGTTTTAAAGATTATTCATTTATCTATTATATATTGTTCCGCTGCGATATGTGAGACTCTGATATTGTTCTGTTTCTGTTGCTGTTCTCTTGTTCTGTTGTTGTTCTTCTTTCTTTTTCTTCTATCTTCTTCTTCTACCTTTTTCTTCTTTCTTAAAACCATAACTTTTCGGGTTTCCGGCATTCGATGGCTCAGCAGTCGATAAAGTGAGTATCGATGTTGAATTTTCGAAAGTCGAAAATTTTCGGGATGTTACAAGAGCGTTACGGGCGTTCGAACTTTTAGATGGGTCCACGTACGTATAACACGGCAAGGGGGTTGATAACTTAGAACGGTCTTGAGCCGTGGTAATATTGCCACGGCCAATAACCGTGGTAAATCATTTTAGAACGGTCCAAAACCGTGGTAAAATTACCACGGCTCTAGACCGCGGTAAAATTGCCGCATCGGTGTGTGGCAAAATCGACAGTTTGGTGTAGTGTCACTTCTTTCCGTTGGCATGCATCTTCCTTGGATATATTGGTATGTACATTATTTTGCTTAATTGTTTTAAATATGGTTCATATATATGTACATATATGTTGTTGTATGAAGTAATTATAATATGTATACGGAGATTTTCTTTAAGTTTCAGTCACTGTATAGTTATATAATCGTTTGTTGTTTAAGGATATTTAATTTCGAAATGTTTACTATGTATTGCTGTCTCATATATACGACAGTCTACGTATAGATATATTTGAAGTTTTGAAGTATATATATATATGATAGTCATTTTATGTGATATCCCGGGTTTTAGGCAATATAAATTTAATAATCTTTATTAATAATTAAATTGGACTGATAATTATCCTATATAATTTTAATTTAAAATTAGTAATTTAATCTTTTAAAGGATAATAAATACTTAATTTGGCAATATTAATAAGATTTGTTTGTTAAAGCTAATAAATCTTATTCTATTTATAATATATATATTTGATATATATTGTGAATGGAAATATCTTTTGTTTTGTTTTAAAGATGAATTTTCAAATTTGTAATATATATGTATGAATTGTGATTTAAAGCTTTGTTTTAAAATTAATATTTTTCAAAGGATAATTTAAGTTTAATTCAATTGTTTTCAAAATATAAGATAATTGTTTATTTTAAATATGATAGTTTAAAAAAAAAGGGTTTAATCAAAGTTTTATTCTAGTTTTCTTTAAAGTGTTAAATTTTAAATGGTTATATAAATGTTCTAGATTTTAAAATACATGTATAAGAAATTTATTTATATTTATAATTAGTTTTAAACATATATTCTTTTAAAGGTAAACTAACATTTATTAATTAAGTAACTTAAAAAGTAAGTTTATATTTACATTTAAATTAAATAAAATTTAATTAAAAACACTTAAGTAATATGTGTAAACATATTAACATGATTAAAGACACTTGTAAGCTAAATGGATGTACATGGACATTTGTCCAATTTATAAATCAACAAGTGGCATTTTTCTTTTTCTTTTATTTTTAATAAAATTTTGTAACAAAAGGATGAAGAAACCTGGCATTTGATTTCAGTTCAAATCGTTCAAAACATTTTTACTGTCTCTATTCTTTTCTTCTTATAAACTAAAAAACTGAAAACAAAAGAAAGTAAAATAGCCTGATTTCATCTTCAACCTGAGATCAAGCAAGCTAGCAACTCAAGTAGCAGTTTCTAATTCAACTTCAACTAAACAAGGTTACAGATTTCAACTATTAACAAGCATGCAAGTATTCAAATTTCAACAGCAAGAAATTTAAAACAATTCAGATATTCAAAGCCTGGAACATGCTCTGTTTTGGTCTCTGGAATTCAAATGGTGAGTAAATTATTTTAAAAACAGTTTGAGATGGTTTAGATTCTAATGCATGTGTTAAATCTGTGAATTTATCTTGATGATTGCATGAAAATCTTTCCAGTATTTATATTATTGAATATATATAGATTTGCATGTCTACAGGCTTCTCTGTTTCAATATCCTGTAAGCAAATTTTTAAAATTTTCTCCTTAGATTGTATATATATGTAAATGAAATGCCTCTGTTCTCTGTCTTGTAACCTGTGAGCAAACCTCATATTTTAAGCCTTAATATGTTAATGGATGTGATGAATGATTGAAGTATTGTTATAGATATGTTTGTATGAATGCTTTGAACTGGGACTAAGTCTAAATTACTCTGTATATTGATATGCATATCTGTGTATATGCATATTCATCTCTGGTTAAATTAACAGGTTCAGTTCAATCAAAATAAATTATTATCTCTTAATCTAAACAATTTCTGGCAAGGATCCTTAAAGGAATTAGGTTTGGATTAACTAGATCTTATTTTTAGAAATAATTTTTAGGGGAATTAGTTGATGCTTAACTGGGAATTAGAAAAACTGCAGTAAAAATGTATAAGACAAAAGAAAATCGATGGATTAAATTTTGTGTTTTGAATATATAACTGAATTCGAATTGGAGAATCATGAATTTTGATATAAATTTCATAATTTCTAAGGAAGTAAATGATGTGATATCTCGAGTTGATCAGATTTGGCATTTTCGTCGATATTCGATGATCAACGATGAGATGAAGTTCGTGCTTGATATCGAAGTTAGCTTGCAGGTTGATGATCATTGGAAAAATGATCGAAGCTTTTATAGTTCGTCGTGGGGGTCGTACGTTGGCGAAGTAGGGTTTTGTCATAAGATTGGGTTGTCGATGTATTCGAGGCGATTGCGTCACCATGGGGAGACCGGAGGCGATCGCGTGTGGGGGAATCGACGCTGGGTGTCATGACGTTGCTCTGGACGAAGCGGCGGGGGTTCCGGTGGACGAGATCGTCGTCGGCGAGGAGTTTTATTCGATTGGGATGGTTCCAGCTTTAGATCGATTGGCTTGATTTTGATTTGCTGTCGAAGTTGATGATCTGGGTTTGGATTCGTGATCAAGGTAGTTCGAATGGTCAGTGAGGATGGTCGCGACGATCATCTGTAGTCGGCGGCGATGGTGCAAGTGCACCACGTGCACGTATGCACGTTTGGGCATCTGGTTTTGTTTTCGTTGGGGAAGACGAAGGGAACTCGGGGAAGTTATTGTGTAGGTTGCGTGACGACTCGAAGTAGACGAGAAGGGTGGAAGACTCGGGAAAGGATAGTGTTTTCGTGGAGTTTACTCGGGTCGTTCTGGTTTTATCTGAGACCTTGAATTTAAATTTGTTTTCAAGTTTTAACAAAGATAATATGATTTTGTAAATGATTAAAGTTTTAAACAAAAGTTAAACAAGTTTATTTATAAAATTAAATTTGTTTAAAGTTAAGTTTTAAACAAAGTTCTGGTATTTGGAAATATAAAAGTTTTAAAAATAAATAAGTAGATTTTAATAATAAGTTGTATTAAATTTATTTAAATAACTTTGGGAAGTTTAAAGATTTAAAAAGTTATAATTAGCATGTTTAAATTATTTTAAATTATGATTGATTTCTAAAGTGTTTTATTTTAAATAAGTAAAATAATTAAGATTTAGAAATCAATTAAAATAAGGATTATCTTTAGTAATGTAGAATTTTGATTTAATTAAAGATAATTAATTTGTAAAGATAATTAAGGTAATTAAATTATTAACCATTGAAAAGTTATTGGTTAATATAAATGATTTGATTTAGATAATGTTTTCTTTTTAAGAAGTTAAGAAATCATTTAATTAAATTTAAAGGACTAAGTTAAATAATTAATTAAGTAATAAATTTGTGATTTATTAAAGATAATCACTTTGGAGTTAATTAAGTGTAATTACTTGGTGAAGTAATTAAGTAATTAATTACTAAAGGTAATTAAGTAAAGGATAATTACTTTAGGAAGGTAATTAAGGTGGAAGTAATTAAATCACTTGATGTTATTAATTAAAAGATAATTAATATAATTGATTTGAAATTAATTAATTAAAGAGTAATTAATTAATTAGAGAATTAAGGTTAATTAATAATGTGATTAATTACTAGTTAAGGTAATTAATTAAAAGAGAGTAATTAATTAAAGAAGTTATTAAGGATCATTAATTAATATAATAAATGATGTAATTAAGGATTGATTAATTAAGATTAATTAATCAATAATAAGTAATTAAAGAATAATTAATTAGTATACTTAATTAATTAAGGTAAGTAATTACAAGATGGTTAATTACTGTTTATGATTAATTAAGGATAATTAATGGATGTAGTTAATTAAAGATTAATTATTTAATTAACTAGAAGGTAATTAATTAATGAAGTAATTAGAGGATTATTAATTAATAAAATTAAGGATGATTAATAAAAGTAATTAATTTAAGTATGATTAATTAATTGCAAATAATTAAGGATTAATATAATTAATTATAGTTAATTAATTAATGAAGGTTCATTAATTATTGAATTAATGATAGTAATTAAAGGTTAATTACTGTATATGGTTAAGGATAATTACTGAATGTAATTAAAGTATAATTAATCAAGGAAGATTAATTAAGGAAGATCATTAAGAGATGATTAATTAATTAATTTGTAATTAATTAATGTTAGTAAGCAGGATTAAGATAATCCAAGTAATTAAAGGATAGTAATTAATTTAATTAAAGGTTAATTAAATTGATTAAGAGTTAATCAGTTCTGCTTTTGAATGATTGATTAATATTGAATGATTGATATTGGGTGATTGGTTGATACTGGATGATTTGGATATGATATCTATATGCTGCTTTGTGAGATGGATGTTGATATGAATTATCTATTGTGATAATGTGATTTATCTATCTGTTTATATCATCCTGAATATAAGTTAAATGTTTAAACCTTTAAACAACTTGGCCTTAAAAGATACGTTTTGGATTTCGATGAGACCGGGATCGGGTTTGCTACATTACAGCGTGATAGGGGGTTCTCGCTTTGCGTTAGGTGGCGAACGGGAGACTCTTACCCCTACATGTCCCCGGGGGTAGTATAAGGCCTTGCGGGGTTGGTTGCGACTCGAGAGGGTGGCCGTAAAAGCAAACCCGAGGTATCACTGTGAGCCACAGCGGGGCTGGGATGGTTGAAAAGCCTACCGGTCGTGAACCGTTGCTGAAGGTTGAAAAGCCTAGGACGTCACATATGGTATCAGAGCATAGGTTGAGCGAATGCCTAAGCTTTTGGTTAAGTGAATATCAGAACACTAGGTTGAGTGAATACCTAGGTTCGGAAGGATTGTTCATTAGAGATAGGATCTGTAGCAACCTGTTGAGTCTGAGTATATATATACGAGAGCGCGTATTTGTTAGTTATATAAAATGGTTTTATATTGTGTTAATTGATCGGTTGAGTGGTATATGGATTCTGGTCAATACGAGTAGCTAACGTTATTGATAGGGATCTCTAAACACTTGACCAGGCCAACGGAAACAATATTGTTTTAAAAGGGTAGATGAAATAATTTTACCCAGATATAATTTCTATATAAAAAAGTATCATTTTAAATGTATATGGTATTTGTAATGATTGGTTGAGATGATAATAATTTATCATCTAGGATTAGGAGTCTGAGTGTTGAGGTTGGAAGTGTATTTGTCGAGACTGTAAACCTAATACCGTCTCGAGTGAACTTTGCAGTTGTGTAAGGATTTCACAAATCTCCGAAGGGAACTGTTAAGGATTCGTAGTTTATCTTTGAAGTTGGATGAATAGAGTTGGATCTGTTGGTTAGGCAGAAGCGAGATGATGGTATCTTGATACTTCTGGAAGGAGTAGTTGTGTGATGAGATGCAGTGACGATGGATGTTCCCAAAGATGTTTTCTTCGGAGCAAGTTAGGGAAGTGTGTCTGCTTCGGTGTTGTGGTTGAGTTCAGCATGGTGTTTCTGTTTTGTTTGAGGTCCGAGTTTCTCGAAGAACTTTGATAAGGAAATCTTTGGCATCTGTGGCAGCAGTGCAGCTCGGAGCGTTCTGTATTGGCAGGAAGTTTTCTGGCTGAGCAGTTTTCTAAAGGTAGAGTTCAGAAGCAGCAGAGTGTATTCATTTCTTTGATAGATAGGATAGATAAGTGTAAGCTGTTCTGATTGGTAAAGAGAGAATAGTTTCTTTGCATTTTGGCTGGGTTGATCGCAAAAGTGACTTGCGATTGCTGAGTATTCTCTTGAGTTATCTGAGATTTTCTGGAATGTGTTGTCCAGTCTTTGCTCGTGTTCTTCATCAACATTTTCATTCTACTCCAGATCAGAGTGGTGCAGCAGAAGCAGTTGGCGAGTGCTCCTGTTTGTCTTTTCCAGATAGGAGAAGTTAGTTTGGAATCTTCGGATAATGGTGAAGTAGAGTTTGGTTTTGGATTGGGTAGATCTTGAGAGGATCATTGGTTGAGTTATCTTTGGTCCGGTTTGTTTCAAGAAGCATCGACGAAGGTGGAACTGATCAAGAAGGAATTGTAGGAAGCCAGGATCGTCTGAAGAATTTTGTGGGTAAGAGACGAAGGAATTTGAAATTCGAAGTTGGAGACTTCGTTGTTGTGAAGTTTTTCGCTGGTTAAAGGGAGCTATAAGATTTGGTAAGTCTGGGAAGTTAGCTCCGAGTTATTTTGGATCTCTTCTGTGATCTAATTTGGATAAGTACTTTGATCTACTAGATTGAATTGTCAGTTTGGATAACTGGAAGTCAATGTATTTTACGTATCTCTAAGGGAGTACGTGTTTGATCTATCTCTGGTTTTGGAACCAGCAGTTCTGGAAGATTTAGTTGTTGAGTCAGACTCGTCTGTAGTCTGATATCTTGTTTAGTTCTATAGATCTAGATGAGTAAGAACTCTATAGCTTAGTATTGTTGATTGTTTGGATTTTGTAGAGTGAGTATCCCGGTATATTTATACTTGGGGAAACTCGAGGAGATTGTATTCAGAATTTTGTTTGGATAATTAGAATTGTTTGATTGGATGAATTGGTTGCTTTGGTTGTTAGTAACTGGATGATAGGTATGATTTGCTGTTTGAGATTGAAATCTTTGCTGGATTATTAAATTATCTTTGCTTTTATTTTCGGGGACGAAATTATTTTAAGGGGGGAGGAATGTGATATCCCGGGTTTTAGGCAATATAAATTTAATAATCGTTATTAATAATTAAATTGGACTGATAATTATCCTATATAATTTTAATTTAAAATTGGTAATTTAATCTTTTAAAGGATAATAAATACTTAATTTGGCAATATTAATAAGATTTGTTTGTTAAAGCTAATAAATCTTATTCTATTTATAATATATATATTTGATATATATTGTGAATGGAAATATCTTTTGTTTTGTTTTAAAGATGAATTTTCAAATTTGTAATATATATGTATGAATTGTGATTTAAAGCTTTGTTTTAAAATTAATATTTTTCAAAGGATAATTTAAGTTTAATTCAATTGTTTTCAAAATATAAGATAATTGTTTATTTTAAATATGATAGTTTAAAAAAAAAGGGTTTAATCAAAGTTTTATTCTAGTTTTCTTTAAAGTGTTAAATTTTAAATGGTTATATAAATGTTCTAGATTTTAAAATACATGTATAAGGAATTTATTTATATTTATAATTAGTTTTAAACATATATTCTTTTAAAGGTAAACTAACATTTATTAATTAAGTAACTTAAAAAGTAAGTTTATATTTACATTTAAATTAAATAAAATTTAATTAAAAACACTTAAGTAATATGTGTAAACATATTAACATGATTAAAGACACTTGTAAGCTAAATGGATGTACATGGACATTTGTCCAATTTATAAATCAACAAGTGGCATTTTTCTTTTTCTTTTATTTTTAATAAAATTTTGTAACAAAAGGATGAAGAAACCTAGCATTTGATTTCAGTTCAAATCGTTCAAAACATTTTTACTGTCTCTATTCTTTTCTTCTTATAAACTAAAAAACTGAAAACAAAAGAAAGTATAATAGCCTGATTTCATCTTCAACCTGAGATCAAGCAAGCTAGCAACTCAAGTAGCAGTTTCTAATTCAACTTCAACTAAACAAGGTTCCAGATTTCAACTATTAACAAGCATGCAAGTATTCAAATTTCAACAGCAAGAAATTTAAAACAATTCAGATATTCAAAGACTGGAACATGCTCTGTTTTGGTCTCTGGAATTCAAATGGTGAGTAAATTATTTTAAAAACAGTTTGAGATGGTTTAGATTCTAATGCATGTGTTAAATCTGTGAATTTATCTTGATGATTGCATGAAAATCTTTCCAGTATTTATATTATTGAATATATATAGATTTGCATGTCTACAGGCTTCTCTGTTTCAATATCCTGTAAGCAAATTTTTAAAATTTTCTCCTTAGATTGTATATATATGTAAATGAAATGCCTCTGTTCTCTGTCTTGTAACCTGTGAGCAAACCTCATATTTTAAGCCTTAATATGTTAATGGATGTGATGAATGATTGAAGTATTGTTATAGATATGTTTGTATGAATGCTTTGAACTGGGACTAAGTCTAAATTACTCTGTATATTGATATGCATATCTGTGTATATGCATATTCATCTCTGGTTAAATTAACAGGTTCAGTTCAATCAAAATAAATTATTATCTCTTAATCTAAACAATTTCTGGCAAGGATCCTTAAAGGAATTAGGTTTGGATTAACTAGATCTTATTTTTAGAAATAATTTTTAGGGGAATTAGTTGATGCTTAACTGGGAATTAGAAAAACTGCAGTAAAAATGTATAAGACAAAAGAAAATCGATGGATTAAATTTTGTGTTTTGAATATATAACTGAATTCGAATTGGAGAATCATGAATTTTGATATAAATTTCATAATTTCTAAGGAAGTAAATGATGTGATATCTCGAGTTGATCAGATTTGGCATTTTCGTCGATATTCGATGATCAACGATGAGATGAAGTTCGTGCTTGATATCGAAGTTAGCTTGCAGGTTGATGATCATTGGAAAAATGATCGAAGCTTTTATAGTTCGTCGTGGGGGTCGTACGTTGGCGAAGTAGGGTTTTGTCATAAGATTGGGTTGTCGATGTATTCGAGGCGATTGCGTCACCATGGGGAGACCGGAGGCGATCGCGTGTGGGGGAATCGACACTGGGTGTCATGACGTTGCTCTGGACGAAGCGGCGGGGGTTCCGGTGGACGAGATCGTCGTCGGCGAGGAGTTTTATTCGATTGGGATGGTTCCAGCTTTAGATCGATTGGCTTGATTTTGATTTGCTGTCGAAGTTGTTGATCTGGGTTTGGATTCGTGATCAAGGTAGTTCGAATGGTCAGTGAGGATGGTCGCGACGATCATCTGTAGTCGGCGGCGATGGTGCAAGTGCACCACATGCACGTATGCACGTTTGGGCATCTGGTTTTGTTTTCATTGGGGAAGACGAAGGGAACTCGGGGAAGTTATTGTGTAGGTTGCGTGACGACTCGAAGTAGACGAGAAGGGTGGAAGACTCGGGAAAGGATAGTGTTTTCGTGGAGTTTACTCGGGTCGTTCTGGTTTTATCTGAGACCTTGAATTTAAATTTGTTTTCAAGTTTTAACAAAGATAATATGATTTTGTAAATGATTAAAGTTTTAAACAAAAGTTAAACAAGTTTATTTATAAAATTAAATTTGTTTAAAGTTAAGTTTTAAACAAAGTTCTGGTATTTGGAAATATAAAAGTTTTAAAAATAAATAAGTAGATTTTAATAATAAGTTGTATTAAATTTATTTAAATAACTTTGGGAAGTTTAAAGATTTAAAAAGTTATAATTAGCATGTTTAAATTATTTTAAATTATGATTGATTTCTAAAGTGTTTTATTTTAAATAAGTAAAATAATTAAGATTTAGAAATCAATTAAAATAAGGATTATCTTTAGTAATGTAGAATTTTGATTTAATTAAAGATAATTAATTTGTAAAGATAATTAAGGTAATTAAATTATTAACCATTGAAAAGTTATTGGGTAATATAAATGATTTGATTTAGATAATGTTTTCTTTTTAAGAAGTTAAGAAATCATTTAATTAAATTTAAAGGACTAAGTTAAATAATTAATTAAGTAATAAATTTGTGATTTATTAAAGATAATCACTTTGGAGTTAATTAAGTGTAATTACTTGGTGAAGTAATTAAGTAATTAATTACTGAAGGTAATTAAGTAAAGGATAATTACTTTAGGAAGGTAATTAAGGTGGAAGTAATTAAATCACTTGATGTTATTAATTAAAAGATAATTAATATAATTGATTTGAAATTAATTAATTAAAGAGTAATTAATTAATTAGAGAATTAAGGTTAATTAATAATGTGATTAATTACTAGTTAAGGTAATTAATTAAAAGAGAGTAATTAATTAAAGAAGTAATTAAGGATCATTAATTAATATAATAAATGATGTAATTAAGGATTGATTAATTAAGATTAATTAATCAATAATAAGTAATTAAAGAATAATTAATTAGTATACTTAATTAATTAAGGTAAGTAATTACAAGATGGTTAATTACTGTTTATGATTAATTAAGGATAATTAATGGATGTAGTTAATTAAAGATTAATTATTTAATTAACTAGAAGGTAATTAATTAATGAAGTAATTAGAGGATTATTAATTAATAAAATTAAGGATGATTAATAAAAGTAATTAATTTAAGTATGATTAATTAATTGCAAATAATTAAGGATTAATATAATTAATTATAGTTAATTAATTAATGAAGGTTCATTAATTATTGAATTAATGATAGTAATTAAAGGTTAATTACTGTATATGGTTAAGGATAATTACTGAATGTAATTAAAGTATAATTAATCAAGGAAGATTAATTAAGGAAGATCATTAAGAGATGATTAATTAATTAATTTGTAATTAATTAATGTTAGTAAGCAGGATTAAGATAATCCAAGTAATTAAAGGATAGTAATTAATTTAATTAAAGGTTAATTAAATTGATTAAGAGTTAATCAGTTCTGCTTTTGAATGATTGATTAATATTGAATGATTGATATTGGGTGATTGGTTGATACTGGATGATTTGGATATGATATCTATATGCTGCTTTGTGAGATGGATGTTGATATGAATTATCTATTGTGATAATGTGATTTATCTATCTGTTTATATCATCCTGAATATAAGTTAAATGTTTAAACCTTTAAACAACTTGGCCTTAAAAGATACGTTTTGGATTTCGATGAGACCGGGATCGGGTTTCCGTATACCGGAATTCCAGGTCTGGAGACCCGAATACCACATCGATCCAAAATTTCGATAGGTCGTGAATCAGGTGAAGATGAAGATTCAGAGTGCAAGGGTTATTGTCGTTAACTCTAAGGGTGATTCCAAAACGAGTGTAACGAGATAATGCCTTCGGTTTCGTTCGAACCCGGAACGAACTTGTATGGATTGAATGCTTTCAGCACATCGTCAGGCGGACGATGAGCATTCTAAGTGATATGTTCTGATTAAAGGTAATCGTAACCTCAAGCCTCATCAACCGGGAATGGCTAAAACAGGGGAGGTGCAGCAAGGTTTCGTGGGTAGCACCAACTGAGAGCAAGATAGATCCCTGTCTAGAGGTCCCTTTTCTTTTATTCGGCTTAGTGTGTGGTTGGTCGCGCCAACTACGGGATTATCTTGTTCGGGATTATCCAGTAAGGGATGGTTCCGGCTTTGTGTTGCAGGGGAGCGGGCGTACTCCTCGGTACGGTGATCTAGGCCACGTACTATGACGGGCGGTACCCCAGTAGCCCTGCCATTGTATGGAATCCAAACTCCAATAAGTGCCGTACGTATTAGTTGTGCCCAATTATGTTGGAATGTGAGATGTAAGCATTTCAGCTATTTCATATTTATTTGAAAACCCTAGACCCTATTATAATACAATCAGATTTCCTATCAAACGTTTTAGTTAGCGTAAGGTAAAAACTTACCCATGTTTATTTGTGGGGAGTCTTACGTGATACTTTTGTTTTCAAAAGTTTTCAAAGTTAAGCAATCTAATCGTTTACTCACACCAGACCCATGTCTGACCCAAGTGTTTATTTTCTGTTTTATTAAACTCTTGGGTACTCAAATTTTTACGAGTAGCCAAGGGATTCAGGTTTAGCTTTGACGAATATTCTGGAGGAGCAATGGAGCAGGAGGCTTCGGCGTTCGTAGATATAGTATTCCGCTGTGTTGATATCTGTGATAGTGTCTTGTCTTGTATTTGAGTTGTAATGTCTAGACAGATGTTTATAACTGTCTAGTAAGTGATGTATATGCTGTGTAACTCTGTAAATTGTTGTATACTATGTAATAGTTTATGTTATTAATATAATTTATTCGTTCCGCTGTGAGATCGTTGTTGTTGTTTCTTTCTTTCTTCTTTTCTTTTCTATTTTCTACCCCTTTCTTTCTTCATAATGATGCGACTTTCTGGGCATAGAAAGTCGGGTCGTTACATTTTATAACTTTTTTATATTTTTTTTATGAATGGGTTCTTAGATCTTCACAATATTTGATAAATAATGCGATTGCGGCATTGTTTTACTATAAATTGTTTTGAATGACAAATTTACTTGATGAATGTTGAATGGAATCGATAAAGGAATTTAAATTGATTTGAATGTTAAATTAAATTAATTTAAATGTTTTCGGAATGAAACTTATATACAAATTTAAATCAATATTTGAATTGTTTTAAAAAGAAATTGAAATTGAATTATAAGATTTTGAAATTATGAATTTGAAGGTTTTGAAACGTAAATTATGGAAATTGATTTCGAAAGAGAAATGAAATGTTGGTTTACAAATTCTAATTGAAATTGAAATTGATTTGGTTTTTGAAATATATAAACGACTAATCGGTGTAATAATTACGAAAGTTATTAAAGAGACCGGAATCGGTTAGGGACATACTCACTGTCTAAACCGAAAACCACTTTAATAACTATACGCGGAGTATGATCCAGAATGAAGTGGTTGGAATGATGTACGTGATGACTGAAGAAAGAGAACGATAATTGATAGCCTTGACACTTGTGTCAAATTGGAAATGACTTAAACAGGAGCCATGCCGGGCCAAATGGAGGCTATCTACCTCGAGCGAACACGCTTCTTCGAAAACTACTCATTACTTGTTGTCGATTGGTGCACCCTTGATTTTGGGAGTGTTGTTTCGCGGTGTTGCGATCGCTTCGACGATGCATTCTCACCAGTCCAGATCAGGCAAACGGTAGTTTCACTACCTTGGGTATTGCCTCATGTGCCTTGTCATACTTGTATCCCTATATACGCGACCACTATGATTTATTTTGTGTTATACCTATGGAGTACTCCCTGATAGCCCACTAGTTTACGGTGGAGTTTACAGTGCTGTATAGACTATAACGCTTATATAAAATGTGTTAAGGGGGATAATGGTAACGCCTTAACACTATTTTGATATCTTATATTACTGATAGGCATTATCTACTTATCGTACACTACTACATAGTAGATAGTTTAACGGATCCTTAAAGGATGGTTATTCCAAACATCCTTTGAGTTACTTGTATTTGAGTTGCTATTTCACTTGAGTTGGATTTATTGATATAAGAATGTTAATCCTGACTCGAGTGTTTTGTGTTTTGCTTTACGCTCGGGTCAGACTGAGTGTACCCGTATTCGAGACTCACCTTTGGAGTTGGAGCTTTGCTTAAAGATCCAGCCATCTATTCTGCTTTTAGTATTCGATGATTCCAGTGATGTATTCTGATTTGTATCTGATGTATCGTGTTACTCTTTCGTTGTATCTGGTTTAACTCTGATGTAACTTGTATATTTATATAGTAGCTTCATGAACTACTATCTCTTTTATTTCCACTGCAATTATTACTCTGTGTCTGTGATCTGTGATTATTTTATTTACTGTATATGTTCAGTTTTGCCAAATTTAAATTAACAATTCGGTATTTTGAATTATTCAAGTCCGACATGTGCGGATGCGAATGGTGCAAAATATCTGGTCGTTACAAGCGCGCCATGAGGAAGAAGAAGAAAAGCATTTCAGCTGGAGAAGATAAAGCAGAAGAAGATCCAGCTCCACCTTCCTCTCCTTCTTCTCCGACCCGCCCACACCGAATTCCGAAACTAGTTATCAAGCCGGGCAAGAGTTCTAAAGGCGGCAGGAAGAAGGAGTGATGTGCTGGACTCTACTTTTCTCATTTTGCTTTTTGCATGTATCGACCGGAGATTGGGCGGATACCGGCTTCCGCTTATTGAAACCTGCATATGCACAAAAATTTCATAGTATGGAATAAAATTGTTCTTTTTGCTTATACAATTTCTTGTTAGTATATCTGTGAATGCATTTATTCATTGTTTTTGCACAAGTTTCTTTATTTACTTTATATAATATTGCAGTGAGCTCGTGGTATGATGTTTGAGCGTTATTTTTATTAATATAGCTATGTGCCCCCATACCACGGCTCATTACTATATTCTGAAAAGAATCGTACTCTTATTTTAGAAAATAATTTTTCCGTTTTTGAGGAAATATTATTTTGCTTTCAATAGAGTATGCCTTGTATCGGAGAAGTTTTCTCTTCCCTTTTTTTAGAACATTTCAACTTTCGAGGATGGTCACTTTCATTTGTTTGAAAAGTGGATTCTCCTACGCGGTGAAGTGAGCTTCTGAAGAATGTTTTGGCATTTCAACTCTGGTGAAGTGGGTCTCCGAAGAGAGATTTTTGCACTTCAACTTTGGCTAAATGTGCCCTTCGAAGAGGTCTTTTTTGGCATTTCTGAGGAGTAGCATTTGGACTCCGAAGAGTGGCATTATGCTTAGTGGAGTAGCGTTGTGCCCATGGAGAGGTCTTGTGCTTCCGGAGAAGTCTTGTTTTTGTGCTTCCGGAGAAGTCTTGTGCCTCTGGAGAGGTCTTGTGCCTCTGGAGAGGTCTTGTGTGCCTTGGGGAAGGTCTTCTGCCTCCGAAGAGGGCAGTGTGTGCCTTTGGTGAAGGCCTGTGCCTCCGAAGAGGGCTTGTGGTGCCTCGGGAGAGGTCTTACGCCTCCGGAGAGGTCTTGTGCCTCCGAAGAGGTCTTTATTTGATTGCATGGAAGTTACTTTCTCACAGTTAAATGGACCCATGGGGCAGACGCAAGTTACTTAATTGGATGTTCGTTCGCACAAACGATCGCAACTAGTTAACAAAGGTCCTACGCCTTCTGGTTCCACCAACCTCTTTGTTGAGAAGAGAATTTCCATTTTTTGGCGTGCCTCCGAAGAGGTCTTTATCCTCCGAAGAGTTGCACCTCCGAAGAGGTCTTGTGCCTCCGGAGAGGGCTTTTGTTGACTAACTTGCCCATGTCTCTTCGTCGTTTGCTCATTAGCGGTCCCCTGTTATCGTCTCCGAGCCCATGTTCCCTTCTTTTTGCGAGTAGTTTGCTTCATCCGAAGAAGTGAGCTTCACTGTTAAGTGATTCCACGGGGCAGACGCGAGTTATCTAATCAGATGTCTGTTTGTACAGACGATCGTAATTAGTTAACAAGCGTCTAGTTCCTTTTCTTTTGAAAAGTGCTCCTTTGGTGGGATTATCAACCTTTTGTGTGAAGTTCATCTTATGTTGGATTTAAATTTGGAACTTTTTTGTGGCTTGAAATTCATTTATCGAGTGATTTACAGGGCTCACTTGGCCTTGTGATGGGTAAGCTTTGTTTTAATGACCTGCAATATTAAATCGATACTTTAGCAATACATTTAGAGTATTTACACATCAAAATGAAACAGGCATTTTTTAATAATAAAGAACACAGAATTTATAGTGGTTCGGCCAAGAATTGGGCCTACATCCACTTTATAGCTCTTTTATTGATCATCACTGATTTTACAATGGTTTACAATACAATTGATACATCCATAACCATTTTACAATTTCAAGCAAAGCTTTTTAAGTAAAATATGGACGCAAATGATTGCTATTCCAGGCTCTTGGGATTGGATTTCTTTCGACAGTTGTGAGTTTGAATGTGCCATCAAGAAGTTTATTGCCTATGACATACGACCCATCCCAATTTGGTCCAAATACTCCGACTGCTGTCATGATCCTCTTCAAGACTAAGTCCCCGACTTCAAAGCTTCGTTGATGGACTTTAGAATTGAAGTGCCTTGCAATTCTTTGCTGAAGGGCCGCAACTCTGAGTCTAGCTTCTTCCCTTCTTTCATCAAGAAAGTCAAGTGCTTCGAGTTGCAATTTTTCATTTTCGGCCTGGTTGAAATGAACTCTTCTGTGTGAAGGGACTTCTAGCTCTACTGGAATCATCGCTTCTGATCCGTATGCCAATGAGAATGGAGTGTGCCCAGTCGCAGTTTTATGGGTCGTTCTGTATGCCCATAGTGCTAGTGGTAGCTTATCAACCCATCCACCTTTTGCTTTTTCAAGCTGCTTTTTGATGGTTGACTTGATAATTTTGTTTACTGCTTCCACTTGCCCATTTGCCTGCGGATGAACCACTGCTGAGAAACTTTTTTGGATTTTGAATCGCTTGCAGAAGTCCTGAAACTCTTCACTTTCGAATTGAGTACCGTTGTATGTGATTATTTTCTGCGGCACACCATACCTGCAAATGATATTTTTAGTCACAAAATTTATCATCTTTTTAGAGGTAATAGTAGCCAAAGGTTCTGCTTTAGCCCATTTAGTGAAATAATCAACGCCAACAATAGCATATTTGATTCCCGACTTGGCAATTGGTAAAGGTCCGATTAGATCTATCCCCCAAATGGCGAATGGCTATGGAATGACCATCTGTGTTAGTTCGGTGGAAGGTGCTCTTGGGATTTTTGCAAATCTCTGGCATTTGTCACATTTTTGAGAGTAGATAGCAGCATCTCGATTAATATCTAGCCAAAAATACCCATACCGGAGAACTTTCTTAGCAAGAGTTTGGCCACCTGAATGGTCCCCACATTCTCCTCCGTGTACCTCTGCTAAAATTGTCTTAGCTTCTTCCTTGGTTACACATCGGAGTAATGGCATTGAGAATCCCCGCCTGTATAATCGGCCGTCTTGAATTACATATCTCGATGCTTTTCTTAACAGCTTTCGGCGTTCTTTAGAATTTTCCGGTATGGAGCCTTTGAGCAGATATTCTTTGATCGGGGTCATCCATGACTCTTGTTCTTGAGATACAACCATGATCCAGTCGATATCCATCTCATCAGTGCTTGGAGTTGACAAAACCTCTACAGGAACTAATCCCAATAATTGAGCTTCTCCGGAGATTGAATACTTTGCAAGAGAATCTGCTTTCATATTTTCCTCTCGAGGTATTTGGCTTATTGAATAGTGATAGAAATCATCGAGAAGTTCAGAAGCCTTGGACAAATAAGCAGGCAGATTTCCTCCTTTAGCTTGAAATTCCTTCTTGACTTGACATACAATAAGCTGAGAATCACTGAAGATTTGCAATGCTTTGATGTCCAATTCCTTTGCAATCTTTAATCCAGCAATTAGAGCTTCATATTCTGCTTCATTATTCGTAGAAGGAAATTCCAATCTTAATGCGTAACATAACGATCGTCCTTCGGGGGTTTCAAGCACAACCCCAGCTCCGGAACAGTAATCATTTCTTGAACCATCGACATATAACTTCCATTTTGTCGGGATGTCAACTGTAACCTCTTCTTCAATATCACCCTTGTCTGTGTACTCTGCAATGAAATCTGCTAAAGCTTGCCTGTTGATTGCTCTTCGGGGATGATAAGTGATGTCATATTGGCTAAGTTCAATATTCCACTTCAGAAGACGGCCCGAAGTTTCAGGGCGAAATAGGACTTGCTTTAGGGGCTGGTCAGTCAGAACTTTGATAGGGTGAGCTTGAAAATATGGCCTCAACTTTCTGGAAGCAATCAGTAGGCAATAGGCGAGCTTTTCTAGCTTTGAATAATTCATTTCTGCCCCAGTGAGTCTTTTGCTGATATAGTAGACCGGGCGCTGAACTTTCGCATCTTCCCGTACTAATGTTGCACTCAGGGCATGAGATGAAACTGCCAAGTATATGAAAAGGTCTTCGCCATTGTTGGGCTTGGAAAGTATTGGAGGCGCTTCCATGTGACGGATTAGTTCATCGAAAGCTTTCTGCCATTCAGGAGTCCACTCGAAATTTTTCTTTCCTTTCTTTAAAGCGTCAAAGAAGGGGATGCATTTATCAGTGGCTTTGGAAATGAACCGACTTAAAGCAGCAACTTTCCCATTTAGGCTTTGCAGTTCCTTCTTTGTCCTAGGGGCTTTGACTTCTCTCTGAGCAGTAATTTGGGCAGGATTAGCTTCAATGCCCCTAGCGCTTACGATAAATCCCAAGAATTTCCCAAACTCTACTCCGAATGAACATTTCAAAGGGTTGAGCTTCATTCCGTATCTTCGGAGGATTGCGAACATTTCTGCTAAGTGATCCATATGGTCAACTGCTTTCTTTGATTTCACCAACATATCATCGACATAGACTTCCATAGTTTTCCCAAGCTGTGATTTGAACATTGCATTAACAAACCTTTGATATGTTGCCCCTGCATTCTTCAATCCGAAGGGCATGACTTTGTAGCGGTAAAGACCAACATCTATGATGAAGCTCGTATCTTCCTGATCCGACCCATGCATCATAATCTGGTTATACCCGGAGTAAGCATCCATAAAAGATAATAATTCGTGCCCGGCTGTTCCATCTACCAGCTGATCAATCCTTGGCAACCAGAAGTAGTCTTTGGGACAAGCATTGTTTAAATCTGAGAAATTGATGCATACTCTCCACTTTCCATTTGCTTTTTTAACCAGTACTGGATTTGAAACCCAATTTGGATAAGTGGACTCTTTGATGAAACCATTCTCCATGAGCCGATCTACTTCTTCCTTTAGCGCTGCTGACCTTTCTGGACCTTGGGTTCTCCTTTTATGTTTCACAGGTGTGAACTTCGGATCAATATTCAGAGTATGTACAGCAATCTCTGGAGATATCCCACACATATCAGCGTGACTCCAAGCGAATACGTCCAGATTTTCTTTCAAAAATGATATTAGCATATTTTGGACTGCCACACTGAGTTGCGAACCCACATTTAGCACTTTGTTTGGGTCTTTAAGATCAACAGGTACTGGTACCGTTACTTCCATCGGCACCACTCTATTTTCCCCTACACTGGCTTTTCTAGGGTCCATTTCTCTCCTTGCACCACTATGCTCGCCAGTGCAGGGGCCACCCTGTATTTGCTACAAGGTTGGGTTTTTGATGCGGAGGGGGGCTGCCACATCTTTTCCCATCTCTCTCTTCCTTGCTTCTCGAAGCTCTATAAGATAACACTCCCGCCCAGCATTTTGATCTCCTTTAATGACACCAACACCATTATCTGTGGGAAATTTCATAGTTAAGCAGTACGGGGCGAGAATGGCTTTGAATGCAGCTAAACTTGGCTGGCCCAGGAAGGCATTGTAGGCAGAAAATCCATCGACAATTACAAAAGTCTGTTTCCGAACTACCTTTTTCTGCCCCTCTCCAAGTTCCACAAACAAGTCGACAGTTCCAATTGGTTGCTGCGGTTCCCCAGTGAACCCAACAATCTTTTGTGATGAAGCCTGAACATCAGCCATTGGAATCTTCATTTGATCAAATTTCTTCTTGAAGAGTATATTGCAGGAAGCACCGCAATCAACAAGCACTCGTCTTACAATAGCTGGCCCAATTCCTGCAGAAATAACCAAGGGATCCATGGTTGGAGCTTCAATACCCATAGAATCCCTGGCTTTGAACACAATATCATCATTAGAAGTTTTCTGCTGTTTCAGGGGTGCAGCGTCTTCTAAAACAAAAACATCTTCTTCTGCTGGGATATATTTCAAAGCACGAGCGTATCTTTCCATCTCACCCCAGCTTCTGCTTGCTGGGTGTGGGCCTCCTGTAATCACATTGATAACAGGCCTTTCAGATTCATGTGCGGTAGTGTCCTTACCCGAGCTAGATGGATGAGTAGGAGGTTGCTGCCCCTGAGCAGACGAAGTTTGGTCATTTCGGTTCCTCTTAACATACTGTTGTAGCTTGTTTTCCCTTAACAATTCTTCAATTAAGCTCTTCAAATGACGACATTCGTTGGTATCATGACCGGGTTGGTTATGAAATCGACATAATTTTCCATTTCGCATAGCACTCTTTCCAGGCTTTATCTCAGCTGGTTTAGGATACTCCACAGCATCTATGGTGGCAAAGAAGATATTCTCCGGAGTGTCAGTTAAAGGAGTGAAATCTGAGGGTTTAAAGAAGCGAGGTTTCTTTATATCCTTTTGTTTCTTCCCATCATTATTCTCCCTTTTCTGACCTCCGGAATCTTTCTTAGCTGAAGCAGCAATGTTATTTTCTACTCTTGTCGCCACCACTTTTACTGGTGCTGGAAGATTTTCCAAGCGTATGAACTCATCAGCTTTCTTATAAAATTTCTCGAGTGAATTTGGCTCCTTCATTTTCATCCATTTTCCAAATTCACTTGACTTATTGATAGCCCGCATTAGATAAGTCAAAACCATCTGTGGTTCCGCGTTGTCGGCTTCAGCCACAGCTATATTGAAGCGATTCAGGAATGACTTAATAGGCTCTCCCGGATTCTGCTCAAGACTAGACAATGACATTATGTCTTTCGCCTTTGAAGCGTACAGTCTGAATTGCTCTTTAAACTTCCGGGTTAAATTGGGAAACTGGTCTACAGGTCGAACGGGAAGCTTGGTAAACCAAAGAAGTGCCACTCCTTCCAAGTATACCGGGAAATACCGGCACTTAATCTCATCAGTTGCCCTTGCGCCGGTCATGTGCCAATCATATTTATACAAGAATTGATTTGGGTCACTTGTCCCCCGATAAGCAGGAATGGTGGGGGGAACAAATTTTCTGGGAAACTCAACTTTTAGAATCCTCTCAGTAAACGGAGTCTTACTCGGAGCAAATCCCCATTCGCTCTCATCTTCACTTCTTTGCATGCTTTCTTTCATTATTTGCCGAATCATGCCGGAGAGATATTCCTCATTGTTTAATGACTTTGCGGAGTAGACTTCGGCCATTTTCTCGGAAGTTTGTCCAGGCAAATGTTCACGGAAAACTGGCAATGGCCTGGATCCTTCAGCTTGGAGAGGTGCCCCTTCAGCGGCACCTGATCCCCCTTGAGGAATATTTCTTCCTTCGGAGTTGTGAAGAGCATCAACGATGTTTTGTTCATTATTTACTGGCCTTTGACTAGTCCCGAGCAAAGCATTTAACTTCTCCATCATTAGAGTATTCTGAGTTTCAATTTGCTAATACAGTCCAGACACAGCAGCATCTAACTCTTCTCGCGTCACTCCAACACTTGGAGATGCCTGACTTGGAGAAGGAGAAGTGGCAGTATTATCGTGAACATCTTCAGATCTGATAGACTTGCGTTTTCTTCCAGGAGCCATTATATCCAACAGACTTCTGGTCTTGAAAGAAACTTTTTCCACGAACTTTTGTGAAGCAATGATGACAATATTCCTGAGTTGGGTTCTCAGTGAAAGCACCAAAATGTTAACGCTGAAAATTGAACGCTAACACCCCGGTGTGTGTAGTAATGTTGTGAAAGCACCACCCGTGATACGAGAACAAGAAATAAGCAGTAAAATAGCAAAAAGTAGTAAAAGACAGCGATTTTATAGTGGTTCGGCTTAAGATCAGGCCTACGTCCACTTTGAATTCCTTTATTGCTGATTTTGGTTACAAATTGATACAATGCACTTCAAAATACGATACACTTTGATCACAAAAACACTCTCGACTAATAGCTCAAACTTCAATGATGAAACTTGTTGAATCCGTGTTGGATGTGCAAAATTTCTCTCGAAGCTTGTTGTAGTGTCTTGAATGTTTGGAGTTCTTCAAGTGCTGGACGAGTTAAGAATTCTGCAGAGTAATGGCGCTTCAGAGAATGATCGGCCAAAAGTCCTCTCTAAGTTCGAACTCATGCTGTATTTATAATGAAATTCCAGGCTGGGTCGTAGGTCGTGACCGACCTAAGATAGGTCGTGGGTCATGGCCGACTCATTAGGCTTGATACGCTGCTTCCAAGGGATGCGCCTATTTGTTTGGGAATATGTTACAAGTCCCAGGTCGTAGACGAGTCAACCAGATGCGGCATAAGTGTCATGGTATTGAATTTTAACTCTATAGCTTTAGGTCGTTAGGTCGGCAGCGACCTAGGAGGTGCAACATGGAACATAACTTCACTTTGCTTTAGCTCGTTAAGTCGTACATCCACTTAGGTCGTTAGCTCCTTAGGTCGGTAGGTCGTAACCTGTTAAGTCGTTAGGTCGTAAGTCCTTTTCGTAGTTAGGTGGTTACTTCCTTAAGTCGTTAGGTCGTAACCTGTTAAGTCGTTAGGTTGTAAGTCCTTTCCGTAGTTAGGTTTCTTAAATCGTTGATTTCTCTCAGGTCACCAAACATCTTAGGTCGTTGACAAAACGGGGTTAACAGCCTGCTTGTAAACTTGCTTCCACCAAATCTTTTCTTCTTGTGGCCTCCTCTCCTTTGATATAGCTTGCTTCATCGTCCAACTTTCTTCAATTTCAAGATCTTGCAAACCTCATTTTTCCCATATCTTTACGTGGCCAGCAAATCATCAACCCGTGCCTCACCTCTTCTCGGCCACTGCTCAGCCTCGGCATCCCATCTCGAGCACACCCCAACCACAGCCAGTGGTCGTGCTGCCATGGACGAGCCTTGCCGCACGTCTCGGACCTCATATCAACATCCTTCCTCTCATCTTGAACCGTAAGCTTTAGACATCTTCCAGACTTATAAGTATATATATAACTGTTTTATTTATATTTTAAGTGTATATATATATATATTCAGCAATGTATTTATTTACATAAAACATGTTTCGTTAACATTTTGGTATGTCTATATTTATAAAGTATGTTGGTGGTTGTATGGCTGTACTATTTAGTGTCTGTTGGTGTTTTTATATATTGGGGTATGATGTCAGTATATGAATTTGGTTGTACAAGGTTATATAAACTATGGAATGGTTACGATGTAAGTATAAATATATATATTTTTATCTAGTCTTCAACTGTTGAAGTTTATATATTTTATAAAGTATATAAGTTATAAAAGTTTATATAAATCCTTATTTGATTTCAAAGTACATATATACTTGTTTTGCATATGACTATTTATAGACTTTCAAGTTTTACAGTGTGTTTGTATATAATATATATATATATGTTATGTATATATTAGTAAAGATATATTCTGTAAAGTTTTGAAGGCGACATGTATATAGGGGAAATAGGTCATACAACATATAGAGATGATTTTGTTTGGCTGAATGTAAAATGGTAGAATGTTGTTATCTGTAAGCATATTTATATATATCTTATAAACGCTGTTTTTTAAAGTAATATGTATGTATGTGTTCTAAGTTGCATAAGTTTGATTGTTTGTTTATATATATAAAGTTGTCAGATTATATATATAAAGTTCTTTGTGTAGTGATGGGATATACTTTATAACAGTATTATATTACGTTGTTTAATGAATATAAGTTTTTTTTTAAATGTGTTTAAGTATATATATATTGTTAGTATGGTATAAAATGTGTATAGTATGTAAGCTTTAACCGTATGTATATATATGTGGAACGTGGGCAGAGAAACATCTATATTTGTTATTAACATTGATTTAAATGATGATAGTTTATGTAAGTATGACTATATATGTTTACTTAAGTGTATATTTTTAATTTGGAAGCGTCAAATATGTTTTGCCGCACGTATATATATGGTTACAATGCTATATATATAGTTTTAGTTTTAGTTTATATGTTGGTTTTGGGTGTCAGCATATATATAGGTATAATTTATATAAAGTAGGTTATTTGTATAGGTATATATATATGATCTGATTTAATTATATGTATATGTATGTGAATTTATTTAAAAGTATATAACCTTAAATATTGATTGATTAAAATATTGATTTAGTAAAATAATACTTATAATATATATATATATATATATATATATAATTTCTATTTCTATCGAGTCGTTTCTAATTATCTCATCGATTCCTATCTTTCAGCTTATTGTGCTTTGAGCTCGTTTGGATTGTTCGATGGTTTAGATCGTGATCCAATTCGTATCTTGTCGAGTCGTCAAAATTCTTCTAGCCTCGAAAGGTAAGCAATCACTCACGATTAATGTTCTTATATTTATTAAATTTGATTTCAATTGAAACGACAATTGAAATATGTTGATGTTAGTTATTTACATTGTTACATATATATGCCATTATCTGTATCTGTTCACCTGTGACATCTGACACCATTATTTGTTATTTATATTGATGATATATGCCTGTTACTGTTGTTATTTTATTATCATATCTGTTATCACTCTGCAAGTTCCCTGTTAGTATAGAATTCACTATGGGTTGAAATGATACATACCCTACGATCTGTAGAATAGGAGAAAATCGTTATGGGTTGAAATGATAAACCCAAGCGATTTTCATTGAATTGAATTTGGGATTGCGGGTTGAAAAGATATATACCCGTATATATATTTAAATTGCGGATTGAAATGATAAATATTCGTACCACTTGACCATAGGGTAGGAAATTATGTACAGACACCGTTGGTCTATATATACAAATATTTGAAAATGATTTCTATGGTTTTGAAAAGAAATATATGGTTTTGATAAATATTGATTTTAAAGATTCTTTAAAGTTGATTTAATAAAGTTGATAAATAATATGTTTAAGTATTTATTTAATATCTATATTTGTAAATATAGAGTTTATAATGATTTGAAATTGAAATTATATTTATTTAAGAATTATACTTAAATAGTTTGATTTGAAATGTATTTAATTTGAAATTTTAAAGAAGTGTTTTACAACTTGAAATTTGATTAAAGGCGACTTAAGTGGATATTTCAAACTTATATATATATATATGGGATATTTTGTTTATTTAAATTTGTAAATTGAAGTTGTATTTAGATGTTATTGACATGATTAAGTAAATGTTTCAAAACTAAATAATAGTTATGTGAATTTGATATATATATATATATATATAAGTATCGAATTTAGTTTTGAAATGTTGAATATTTAAAGCTTTGAAATATATTGAAATTGAAATGGCTTATTTTATGGTTCAGATATGTATTTGAAATCGATAATTTGAAATGGTTTATTTAGAAACTGAATCGAGTTGAAATTGATGATTTGAGATTTGATTAAATTAAAATTTTGGAATTCGAGTTGATTTGAATCGATTTGTGAAATTTGAGAAAACTATTTTATTTTATAAAGTAATTTTAAATTATATTTAAAACTATTGATATTTTACTTTATAAATTATTTTAATATAAACTATTTTAATATAAATCATTTTTAATATAAATTATTTTATTTTAAACTATTTAACTTATGACTATTTATATAAACTATTTTATTATATATACTAATTTTAATATCTAAACTATTTAAAAAGGAAAGTGTTATGAATTCCAAAATGCTATAATTTCAAAGTGTTATGATTTCCAAAATGCTATAATTTCAAAGTGTTATGATTTCCAAAAGGCTATGATTTCAATGCTGTGATTTCCAAAGTGTTTTGGTTTTTTTTTAAAAGACTATGATTTCGAAAGTGTTATAACTTTGGAAAGTGATATGATTTTGAAAATGGATATATTTGAAATGAAAATGATATTTTGGTTTTGAAGTATAAACCATTTTGAAATGACCATGGTGTTATAATAAAGATTGGTTGTTAAAGAGATCGGGATCGGATATGGACATACTCTTTGTCGATACCGAAAACCACTTTGACAACTGTGTACGCGGTGGAGTTTCCAAAATGAAGTAGGATGGTGGCGACGATCCTAAGGTATATACGTGGACCCAACTCCCGTGAGTTGGCATAAGGTGGCTAAAACAGGAGCGATCTCAGACCAGTGAGGTAGCACCTCTTATCGAACGCACTTCTTCGATACCATTCTATTACTTTGTGATTTTTGGTGGCCACCCTTGATTTGGGAGTGTTGTTCGAGGTGGAGCAGTAGTGGCTGCTATGCATTTCCATCAGTCCGTGTGCGTAATTGGTATATCTACCCTGGCATTGCCTTGTGTGCCGTGTCACCTACCATATCGATCTTTACTACGAGTTTCTATTTGTGTCGTACCTATGGAGTATCTTCTCGTAGCCTCTCGGGGTATGAAGGTACTGTATAGACTATTGGCACTATTATGTGTTAAGGGCTATATGGGTAACCCCTTAACGCTATTTAAAAGTATGTTTATTTTATATTAGACATTATTATAATAGCGCAATATTACTACATAGTAGATAGTTTAACGGATCCTTAGAGGATGGTTATCCCAAACATCCTTTGAGTTACTTGTATTTCAGTTGATATTTCACTTGAGTTGGATTTATTGATATAAGAATGTTAATCCTGACTCGAGTGTTTTGTGTTTTGCTTTACGCTCGGGTCAGACTGAGTGATACAGCATTTGAGACTCACCTATGGAGTTGGAGATTCGCTTGGAGACCCAGCTATTTATCTATCCTGCTTTCAGTTGTTCAGTCGATTCCAGTGATGCATTCAGATTTTGTATTTGATTATTGTATTGAGACATCTATGTACTCGTGACTTTTGTTGTATCTTGTTAACTCTGTTATATATATATGTAGTAGCTTCATGAACTACTATTCTTTTGTTTCCGCTGCATTATTGTTATATTACTCCGTGTCTGTGATCTGTGATTATTTTATTTACTATATATGCTGAGTTTTGCCAAATTTTATTTACAATCCATTGTTTTGAATTATTCAAGTCCGGCATGTGTTGATTTATTATCGATTTGAATGGTCCAAAATACTGGGTCGTTACACAAAACTTGCCAAACTTATAACCTTTATAAATAGATCAAAATAGAAATCAAAGTCTTCATATATCATACTTAAATAATCTTGAGATCCATGCATAAATATACCACCTGAAATACATAGTATATGTGTACACTACCTGAAGTCATTTTGTTAAAACCAATATAATATATGTATAGTAATATTTATGTGCTGTTATGTGACGCCTCACCTCTATACCCACGCTAACCAAGAACACTACGATGTAGTGCTGTCAATTAGCACAGAGAATAAGGCTGTGGAGGAGCGACCATCCATGTCACTTCTTTGTGCGAGCACCGATATGCCAGATAGAATAGAATGCATATCATTTAAGGAGGAAGTCCGACATACCGATACAAACTCAAAGCTATCACACGGTGGCTATATATAATCTTCGGAAACAAACATAGAAATAATCATAACATAAATCAGTCACAGACATCCATATCACAAAGGCGGAAGAAGATATGAATATATATATAACACATAAAAGTGTACATCAGAGTAGTGGTCGGAAAGATCCACGATAATACAAAGGAATAGCAACACGTGCTATACAAAAGAATAAGTACCCAACATAGAGTCTATATCTCAAATGTGTACATCCAAAAACTACTAATCTATGTAGTTAGCCAAAAGTCGGAATAATCCTAAAGAGAAGTCAAGCAGAAACACCTGTAACATCTCGGTCTGACCCGAGTATTATTTATAAGAAAATAATAAACGGATCAGTCTAGCTATAAATATCAGATGATATGGTATAAAGTAAAAGACATGGCGTTAACATGTAATAACCATAATGGCATACTACTATAAGTATGTAATTGAAAATCAACAAGAGATTAATCAATATCACAAGAATCTTCTCAAAGATAAAATGGGGTATCATACCCTAAACTTTTATTCAAAACAAGTCAATAACACATGAATTCACCAATGCACAAAAACTGATATCATATCAATGAAAATCATGAGAATTGGTGAAGCACAAATTCTAGAAATCAACACACGAAATCTAGAAAATACATAAAAAGGGGGAGGCCTAACACATGAACGGGAGCATGAAAACTCACCAACGCGTATAACACATGACGAGAAGCTATCTCATGGAAGCTATCCATTAAATTTTAACACATGAACGGCCCGAAGACCATGGGGTGCTACCCCATATATGTGAGTAGAAACATCACATAAGCGGGGTCTAGTCTCCCTTGCAGACAAAGAGACATCGCACAGTTGCTAGTCTAAATCACAAAAATGATCGTCATGATCATATAGAAGTGTCGATCACACCAAGCTAGTAAATATATGAGTTTAGCTTCATGTCCCATAACCACTTGCTTAACTTAAATATTTACGAACAAGCTGTAGGTCTTCACTAGAAAATTGTCACAAAAGGGTTCAATCGAACAAGTCCAAGAGCTAACCGACGAAGTGAATGCAAGCGTTTCATACCACTCGTTTTACTAAGTCGTTTAATTCGATTTCTCATCCGAGTGAAGTAAAGGCTTGTATATACTAGTAGATTTGGAAAACGGTTTGAGAAAAAGAGCTTTGTAGTAAAATAGTGTTGAAATCGTTTTGATGAAAGATTTTTGATATTCACTACTAGTATTGAAGCCTTCACATTTTTAAAGCGACAAGTCACAAAACGATTGTTGAAGCAAATCGCATCACAAAATTTCACATTCGAAGATGTGAGAAAAATCCAAGGAAATCAGTTCCAAAGCCATCATAGTAGAAATATACTTGCGACCAAACGTGGACGAATTAAAGTGCAACGACTTTAAGTCAAATAGGTCGAACGACCTAATGGATGCGACCTAGGGGTCTAAGGGGTCAAGCGACCTAGTGGTTGCGACCTAGAGGTGTTCACGACTTAGCATTAAACAAGGCCAAACGACCTAGTAGAAAACAAGGTCTAACGACCTAACACCAAAGTGCCGAGCGACCTAGCGGGACAATGCCAAGCGACCTAGCGACTTAAATACTCGCGACCTTGCGCGTGAATCGGCCGAGCGACCTAACGACTTAAATACTCGCAACCTAGCGCGTGAATCGGCCGAGCGACCTAAGGGTCTTAACACGCGAGCGACCTAAGGGTTTAAACACGCGAGCGACCTAAGGGGTTAACACGCGAGCGACCTAAGGGTTTAACAGGTCGAGCGACCTAAAGGAAGTGAAAGGGGTCAAGCGACCTAATAGTGGTGAGCGACCTAACTAGGCTGCACATGCCGAGCGATCGAACAGGGGGGAAAGCCGAGCGACCTAAGGCCAGCGACCCAGTGCAAACGACCTAAATGAAAATAGGTCAAACGACCTAAAGGAGGCACGACCTAAGGCCAGCGACCTAAAGTTGAATCGACCTAAAGGTCTAGCGACCTAAGGAAATGTAGGCGGAGCCATTGCCGAGCGACCTAACGATCCTGTGGCGAACGGCCTATATACGCAGAACGACCTAAGTGTAGTTTTTCACCAAAAGCACTAAAAATTAGAGTTTTTCTTGCCAATCCAATCCAAACCAAAAGCAAATGTTCATACAAATGCGATAGGGAATCATTCCCAACAGTCCAATGACAGTTATATGCAGGATGTGAGATTAAAAATCTCACCTTTTCACTAAAATGGATGAAGATGAAGCTTGAAAGCAAGGAGAAGCAATCCAAAGCTTGAATCCAATATCTTCTACTTAATTGAATTTGGAGTTGAATGTTGGATTAGCAATTGAATTTGAGTTTGGAGTTTTAATTTCCCATTCCCTCCTCCATTTTTGATGAAGCTTAGATGTTTTTGCAAAGAGTGAAGTTATGAAGGGAAGAGGGTTGGGCTGAGCTAAAGAAGGTGCACTCCAAACCAAAGTCACAAGCGGGAAAAAGTAGCGAGAATTCCACTAACTCCAAACATATCGAAGTTTACACTCAAAAAGATCGCAAACGTCTTTTTGGACCCAATGGAAGTGGTCTCGAGTCCTAATTTGACCGTATGCAAAAAGTAGCTTTTTGGACTAACATCCGACTAACGATAAAATATTTAAATAAAATATTTAAATATAAAATCGATAAATATGCGGGTTGTTACATGTTAAATCCATGTTAATGCTATATTAAATCAATACAAATTTAAACTCACCATCATAATATATTTGCAGCCTTACAAGTATATATTTATATAATATTCTTTTATATAAAATTTATGTTATAGCAAAATCTATTAAAATAAAAGGGTAAATAAGCCTTTAACGTATATATACGTATGCCTTTACATATAAAAGATTATTATAAAATGCTTGTTTAGGAGCAAAACCACCAAGCAGTTTGCATGAAAGAACACAAATATAAAATCCTTTAGCAGCAAAATTTCATTCTTCACGCATGCCTTCAGTTATAAAGTATAGAGATGACAATTAGTAAACATTTAACAGCCTTTTGTGATACTTACAAAACTCACTTACCAACAAAGAGAGATGACACCAAATTGCTGCTCATATGAAAGTGGGAAGAGCAGGCTATAGGGTTTAGCAACATACGATTTTCACTTCTCTTTTTTTTAGGATGAGGCTGCATGTTAGGGCCAGAGGGAGCATGGGGTAGTCTTGCATATGGTGAAGTGGTGGCTTATCGCGGGTTCAAGGAGGAAGGAAGAAGAGTTAGGAGAAGCTGCCGTTTGAAGCTCTGGTGGGTGGCGAAAATCGACAGAGGGAGGTTGAAAAGGCAGCTGAGGCATGCGTAGGTCCAATCGGCATATATAAAACTCCATATATATAACTTTATAACTTGGTTTATATGTTTCTCCAATCACAGAACAAAAGGTAAAAGAAGGAGGTGGGTGGAAAAAAGGGGACAAGTGAGGTAGGTGAAGAAAGAGGAAGACGTACAGCTTCACAATTATATGCAGTCGTAGTAGTAATATATATTTTTTATATGAAGAATGTACAGGCAAAGAAATGAAGGGACCAAAACAAAATGAATGAACCAACGTAAAAAAATGGGCATAGGGAATAGATAAAGTCACAGCTTGAATCTGGGAATTGTAAAAGGTAGCAACCATTTGTTTTAACGATGGACAATTAAAAGGTCACAGGAAACCAAAGGATAAAAATTTGGGTACTGATATGACAAATCGTTTCGTGGTTTCGCCGCGTACCAGGCACCGAAACACACATATGAGTATACCGAAGAGATCGGCACTACAAAACGATCAAAACGGTATATAGATATCAGTGGTACGATCCTCCAATCAAAAGTTTATAATCGGTACCGAATAAAGCTGTCAATTTGTTGAAAATAAGATAGACGGAGCAAAAGCTGCCTAAATTTGGCGAAACGAAATATGACGTCCCGCTCAGAAGATGATTTACAAATTTTCTATATAAAAATATTCAGGTTTGAAAACTATTTTATTATCATCAAATATTAACTGATTTAAATTTAAATAAAATTACACAACAGAATTAGCATACATATTATCTGATGAAAATTTGCCATTTGCTATGTTTAAGTAGACGTATTCCAAATATTAAATTTCCATTCCAAAATTTAATTATTTAAAATTTCACAAAAATCCAGTTAATTACGTTATTAAAACCTTTAAAATTTACGGGTCGTTACAAAAGTGATTAGGGAATATTCTAGAATTAAATATAATTGAAGTTAGATATTTAATTATTGATTTTATTTAAATTTATAATTTGAAATTTGAAATTTTATTTAAATGTTATTAAAAATGATTAAGTGAATATTTTCAAATTTAAATAAAATTTAAAGTTGAATTTTGAAATATAAATGAAATTTATCAAATTGAGTTATTGTAAATTGTTTGAATATTTAAACTTTGAAATCTATTTAATTGGAAGTGGTTTATATTTGTAGTTCAAACCTGGATTTGAAATCGATATAAATAAAATTGGTTTTAATGAGAATTTGAATTCAACCTTTAATCTTTTTAATTGAAATTGTTGAACTGAGATTGATTTAAATTGAGTTTTGGAACTTAAGTTGATTTGAATTGATTTGTGGAATTGGAAGAAACAATTCTAATTTTAAACTGTTTTCAGTATTAACTCTTTTTAATATATATACTATTTTAATATATATTATTTTAAATTTATAAACAATTTTAAATATATATATTTTAATATTTAATCTATTTTTAATATATAAACTATTTTAATCTATAACCTATTTTCAAATATAAACTATTTTTAATGTATAATTATTCCAATATATATACTACTTTCAATATTCACACTACTTAAGTTGGAACTGTTATGATTTAGATTTAATGGAGTTAAATGCGGATACTTTCATATGCAGGTTTAACCTATTTTGTGATATGATTTCAAAAGTGAATATGATTTTGAAAGTGATATGATTTTGAAATGAATATGATATTTTGATACGAAGTATGAACTGTTTAAAATGATTATTAAAGTGATTTTATAAAATGACCACGGTGTGAAACAAGTGTTTGGTTGTTAAAGAGACCGGGATCAGATATTGTCATACTCTCTACCAGTACCGAAAACCACTTTAAGAACTCTGTACGTGGTGGACAATCCAGAACGAAGAAGGATATATGGTTTGGCGACATCTATATGAGGTATGAACGCAGCCCTAACTCCCACGAGTCAGCTTGATGTGACTAAAACAGGAGCCACGCCGGGCCAAGTGAGGTCGCACCTCCAATCGAGCATGCTTCTTCAATACCATTCTATTACTTTGTGATTTGATTTGGTGCACCTTTGATTAGGGGAGTGTGTCTCGAGGTGGGCGGTAGTAGCTCCTATGCATAACCACTAGTTTGGATCTGCAAAACGGTAATATCCAATCCTGGGCATTGTCTCGTGTGCCTTGTCATATGCCATATCGAGCACATTACGAGTTTGGTTTGTACCGTACCTATGGAGTGCCCTCTGATAGCCCTCCTGTAAAGACCCGGTATTTTCAATCATTCGCATCCGCACATGTCGGACTTGAATTGCTCAAAATATCAGATTGTTAATTTAAACTTGGCAAAAACTCAACATATACAGTGTTAATGCTGAAAAGTGAACGCTAACACCCGGTGTGTGTAGTAGTAATGTGAAAGCACCACCCGTTGGTACGGGAACAGAATATAAACTGAAAATAGCAGAAAAGTAAAGAGACAACAATTTTATAGTGGTTCGGCTCATAATTAAGCCTACGTCCACTTTATATTCTTTTATTGCTAATTTGGTTACAAGTTGATACAATGCACTTCAAAACACGATACACTTTGATCACAAAAACACTCTAGACTAGTAGCTCAAACTTCGATGATGAAACTTGTTGAATCCGTCTCGGATGTGCAACAGTTCTTTCGAAGCTTGTTGTAGTGTCTTCAATGTTTGGAGTTCTTCAAGTGTTGAACAAGTTAAGAATTCTACAGAGTAATGGCGCTTCAAAGAATGATCGGCCAAAAGTCCTTTTCTAATTGGAGTTCGGGCTGTATTTATAGGGGTGATTCTGGGTGTGATTTCATCTCTAAGTCTTAGGTCGTGGACGACCTAAGATAGGTCGTAGGTCGATAAGTCATAGGTTGTGGATGGGTTAAGGTTAAGGTAAGTTGTAAGTCGTTGGCGACTTAGTGGGCTGGTAGGTTGTGAGCGACCTAGAGAAATGCGGCATAGGGAGCAATGTTATAGGTCGTGAGCGACCTAAGGTATGTCGTAGGTCGCACTGCCTTTTGAACCAGTTAGGTCGCTGATCTTCTTAAGTTGTGAGTGTTTTAGATCGTTGGAGAAGTTAGGTCGTAGATACCTTTAGGTCGTTAGGTATGTTAGGTCATGAAGCTCAGAAGTTTTTAGGTCGCGGACTTTTAGGTCATGGAGTTTTTAGGTCGTGATACTTCATAAGTCGTGAGTGTTTTAGGTCGTTGGAGAAATTAGGTCGTAGATACCTTTAGGTCGTTAGGTATGTTAGGTCATGAAGCTCAGAAGTCTTTAGGTCGCTGATCTTCTTAAGTTGTTAGGTCGTGACATTCCACAGGTCGCTAGGTCGCTAAGCTTTTAGGTCGTTAGGTCACGAAGTGTTTAGGTCGTTAGGTTGCGAAGTGTTTAGGTCGCAGATTTTTAGGTCGTTAGGTCGCGAAGTGTTTAGGTCGCAGAGTTTTAGGTCGCTTAAAAACAAGGAGTTAACATTTGCCCCTCGAAGTATACGCCTAGGTCGTAGGTCGTGTGCTTCGATCTAACTTTGTTAGGTCGTGAGCGACCTAAAAACCCTGCTAGCTCGCGTGCCTATTCACCTTCCTCTCTCAGCCCCCTATAAATTTGTTAGGTCACTGCTTCCTCTTCACTCACCTGCTTCGATTTTCCGCTTTGCTTTGAACAGAATTTTGTGATTTCAAAGACGAATTCAAGTTAATCATTCAACGATTCATCCTCGCTATTAGATTACGTAAGCATCTTCGATTTTTATCCATTCCACGATCACCATCGAACCACGAATTCTAATCTCCGGACCAATTTTGTACGCCATGCTTCACTTTGAGTTGCGTTGTGATCGATTTCTGATCGTCATTTGTTATTGTTGTTGTTGTGATTCACGAGTGCACAGTAGTGGACTAGATTTATGATAGATCAGAGACATGTTGAATTGTTTTTGAATGATTTGGTGGAATGAAAAGATGATGAATTTTATGAAGAGGATGATGGATTTCGTTGTATTTGCGATAACGGGTTATCAGGTCTGGTGAGTTATTGCGTGGAGAGGAAGTTAGCGATGTAGTGAAGTTGAGCAACTTAAAATAATTCGCGACCTAAGGAACTTTGCGACCTAAGGAAAGCTCCGACCTATGCTAGGTCGCTGAACGACCTAAGACTTGCACAACCTAAGACTTGTACAACCTAACTTCCTCGTGAGCTAACCTGCTTGAGACAGTTGAGCGACTTAACTTATCAATGACTTAATCTTTTTGCGGCAAAGCTTTAGGTCGCGGCCGAGTTAGGACTTTGAGAAATTTGCGTTGCCCCGAACCTCTTGACTTGCATAGTGCGACCTAAGAAGCTTCCGACCTATACTAGGTCGTGAGCGACCTAGAACTTGAACTGTTTGGACTTGATTGTTTTAACTTTAATGTTAATAACCTGTTAAACACCACATTTGCAGAAAAAAGGGACAAATATACTGCCATTGACTGCCCACATCGAATGCCAGATTAGTCAATAAAAAATAATCAACTTTAAATGAACTTTGTGAATGAAATGCTGTGAAACAACAAATTCAAGTGAAGTATTAAAGCAAAGTTGAAATAATCAACAAAAGCTGATTTGTTTGCATTAACACAGCACTATACTTGGACTTAAGATAACAAGCCTTGAAACTTTATAATCGACAAATGTCAACTAACTTGATTTCAGTTATAGTTGCTTGTTATTGTATTAGTTTTGCACAACACTTCACACTTTTAGGAAACGTGCACCTTCATATTTGAATATCCAGTTCCTTGTGTAGAATGGCATCTCAACAAGAAGATACAGGACCAGCTGGAGAAGCTTTTCCGATTGCTAATCCATTGATTGATCCTCTGGAAAGGACTTCTACCACCTTGAGCCATAAAGTTTTCAGACAATTATGTATCCAGTTCGGCATTGCCGAAACAGATGCTTTATTTCCTGGATCAAACGATACTGCTGACAGGCCACCTCTTGGTTTTGTAGCGGTTAATCGTCAGATGTGTTTAAGTGGAGCGATTCCTCCCTTTAATGATTTTCTCCGACAGATTCTTCTTCGATTGACTATCTCTCCCTTCCAGCTGCACCCCAACGGCTATGCCATAATAATGGGGTTGTGTGTGCTGTTCAGAAGAACGCTTAACCGTCTTCCAAGTTTTTAGGAGATTTGCTATTTGTGCACCTTTGCAAAGAACAAAGATCACCCTTCGATTATACTTGTTAGAGGCGCGAGAAACCGTAGATTGATTCTAGACTTGCCCGATAGTGCACATGGGTTTTTGAGTCAATTTTTCTTCGTCCGCTGTCCACCGGGATTCTATGCCGTCTGGAGAGTCGGAAGTAAGATTGCCTTTCTTCATTCACTTCATTTTCTGAACTTCTCGAAAACTCGAATTGTCAAATGTTTAACCTCGTTCTTTACTTTTTGTAGCACTTCCTCCTCCACTTCGAGATCCCAGCCATAAGTCAACCTTAGAAACTTTGAGTGATGTGGTTGTTGAAGGGAGAAGCGCCAAATTTTTGCTGAAGGACGAGTTTTTGCATCAGTTCGGACTTCTACCTTCTTCCCATTCTACTCAGCCTCATGAGGTCCCTGATTCTCCAGTAAAGACATCAGATGCCCGAGCTCCTGCTGGAGAACTTACACCGAAAGAACCTACCACTGAGACCTCACTGGTGAAGTGTTCTACTTTTACTGATATTGCGGGGTCGTCCGACAAATTTGCACTTGCCCCAGTTACAGAGGAAGAAGAAATTCCTCGTCGTTCTGAAAAGACGGCTGACGTAGAAGCTGAAAAAGAAAATTCTGCCGGGCATAACGGCGATGACACTTTTGATGGGTTGAGCGATCTGATGATAACTTCACAGGAGCTTTTTAAAGATGACATTTCAAAAGCTATTTCTTCTGTTGTCGAGGCGACTTCCTCTTTACAACAAATTACGATGCCTGTTACACAAGTCGCCACCATTCCCACACCAAAGAGTGGTTTGTAGTCTGACGCGCGTAGTTCACACGCCACACACACTTAGAATCTTTTTGGCACTTATACGCACTTAACTTCTTTATTCTCAAAAATTTTAAGACTTGTCTTTTTTTTTACTTTCAGATTCTTCGATGGGGCAAAGTGGCTCATATTATGACAAATTCAGGCACCATGGAAGCCGTGAGAATTATAATTTTAGGAGCTATCTTACTGGCCCGAGGGAAACAGATGAAGAAAGAGCTGCTAGAAAAGCTCATGAAAGGCGAACTTATGAGGAGTAGCAAAGAAGAAGAGATGATCGACACGACTCTTCTCACAGAAGCGATGATTCTCATAAGAGGAAATCCCATGATGATAAGGGGAAAGGCCACATTGCTCTGTAGAAAGTCCATCTGATTCTCCTGCTCTCCAGAAATCCGACATTCAAACGATTATCAACAGGCCTCAGTATTAAGTAAAGGATGCTCCTCCCACACTTCAGAACCGATTTCCAAATTGGTGTTTAAAAGGAGTTTGCTTTGATTTAGACTTGGTTCCTATTGACAAGCAGGCCATGCTGAAGAATCTCGATGCTGTTAAGCTTGACATTGAGAGAATGTCTGGATGGCAGAAACTGGTTGATGAGCTTCAAAGGGTTAATCACATGAACCTTGAAGCCATGCTGACTATGGAGAATGATAAGTCAGAATGGGATAAAATTTGTAAGCAGCACGATGCTAAAATGAAGAGCATCACTGATGACTATGGGAGACTTGAAGCCGAAGTTGAAAGACTAAAGAACGAGCTTACCACTTCTTCCACTTCTTATTCGAAAAAGGAAGAAATGCTCCAAAAGCAAGTTCGAGATGCCCATGCTGCTCAGCGAGATGCTGAAGCAAAACTTGAAGCGGAACAGCATGTTACTGAAAAATATCGCAACGATGTCGTCCAACTTAGGGAGAAAGTTAGCTCCCATGATTTGGAAATTACAAGGCTGCAGTCTCAACTGTTAAAGGCTGAAAGAGAGCGTGATGAAGCTATCGCTGGCAGAGTTGCAGCCGAAGAATCTCATGTGGCTACTAAAGCCAATACCAGCTCTACTTTGTTCGACTTTTACATGCACAGCGTCCTGGGGCGCGGAAGCCTCTCGTTTTTAGGGCCGGACTATGAAGTCACCTTGGCTGAAGTATGGGAGGCGATAATCGATATGCTTGGTGGTGCCGGTTATGCCGAAGCAGATCTTGAAGCAACTTATTTAGATGAAAATGCCCGTGCTGCACTTGTTAAGGGAAAGGAGCAGCTTGCCCAAGCACGAGCCGAAGCGACGGGAGAGAAGCATTCCAAAAAAGAAATACTTCTTACTATCCCTGTTCGTACTTCGGTTTCAGCTGATGTTGATATTATTGGCTCCGGTTCACACTCTTCACCTCCTGCTAAAGTCGACAAAGAAATTGTGACCACTCCCACCGAGGAAGAGGCCCTGGAAGATATTGAGGCTTAGAAATTCGAGATTGATCTTGCAAAGCCAACCTCTCTAGGTAACTTTGATGTTGAACCAGGTCAAGCGGACTACTTGTTTGCTTCAACCGAGTTTGATGAATTTCTCGATTGTTACTTAAGTCTCGATGAACCAATATCTTCTCTTTTTTCGTAGAATACTGATTTCAACTTCTTTTCTTCTATAGCGGAAGCACCGAAAGCTGCGCGAACTTCTCCTTCTTCGGCTGCCGTTCCTCCTTCTTCTCAAGTTACTCCTTTTTCTACTTCTCAACCAGGATCGCAAGAAGAGAAAATAGAAGCCCTCAAAGACTTGGACGATCCGGTTGTTTTGCAAGAGCAAAAGACTGGGGAACTTGAAGAAGGCGAGAAGACTCCAGAGCAAACTTATGATGACGACACAAAGCTTTCTGCGTTTTTTACCCCAGGCAGTGAGTCTTCTTCGAAGAGGAAAGGGAAGCACGCCATGAGGAAGAAAAAGAAAAGCATTTCAGTTGGAGAAGATAAAGCAGAAGAAGATCCAGCTGCACCTTCTTCTCCTTCTTCCCCGACCCGTCCACACCAGATTCCGAAACTTGTCATCAAACCGGGCAAGGGTACTAAAGGTAGCAGGAAAAAGGAGTGATAAGCTGGACTCTACTTTTCTCATTTTGCTTTTTGCGTGTATTGACCGGAGATTGTGCGGATACCGGCCTCCGCTTATTGAAACCTACATATGCAAAAATTGCAAAAAATTTCATAGTATGGAATAAAATGGTTCTTTTTGCTTATACAATTTCTTGTTAGTATATGTGTGAACGCATTTATTCCTTGTTTTTGCACAAGTTTCTTTATTTACTTTATATGATACTGCAGTGAGCTCGTGGTATGATGTTTGAGCGTTGTTATTATTAATATAGCTATGTGCCCCCATACCATGGTTTTACTGCAATATTCTGAAAAGACTTGTACTCTTATTTTAGAGAATAATTCTTCCGTTTTGAGGAAATATTATTCTGCTTTTAATAGAATACGCTTTGTATCGGAGAAGTTTTCTCTTTCTCTTTCTTTTAAAAGAACACTTCTACTTTCAAGGATGATCACTTTTATATGTTAAAAAGTGGATTCCCCTACGCAGTGAAGCGAGCTTCTAAAGAACGTTTTGATATGTTTCTCAGAAAGTTATATTCTATCGTTGAATGGATCCACAGGACAGACGTCGGCTGTTTTATCGGATACCGGTTTGCACAAGTAATCATAAGTATTCAGCTGCGGCCTGGAATCTTCTTTTTGAGAAGATGCCCCTTTAGTTGTTCCATCAATGAAGTTTTTGGATGTGCCTTATTAAAGGGCTTTGTTTAGCATTTCACTATTAAGAGTAAAAGTGTGTCTCCGAAGAGGGCTTGTTTGATATGCCTTTGGGAGAGGGCTCCTCCGAAGAGTTGTGCCTCCGAAGAGGGCTTGTGCCTCATTAGAGGGCTTTGGTTTGGACTCCGAAGAGTATCACAAGGACTCTGAGGAGTAGCATGGACTCCGAAGAGTAGCACGTGAACTCGGAGGAGTAGCATTTGGACTCCGAAAAGTAGCAGTTGGAATCCGAGGAGTAGCATGGGGACTCTGAGGAGTAGCATGGACTCCGAAGAGTAGCTCGTGAACTCGGAGGAGTAGCATTTGGACTCCAAAGAGTAGCAGTTGGACTCCGAAGAGTAGCACGAGGAATCTGAGGAGTAGCATGGACCCCGAAGAGCAGCACGTGAACTCGGAGGAGTAGCATTTGGTCCGAAGAGTAGTAGTTGGACTCCGAGGAGTAGCATGGGGACTCTGAGGAGTAGCATGGACTCCGAAGAGTAGCACGTGAACTCGGAGGAGTAGCATTTGGACTCCGAAGAGTAGCAGTTGGACTCCGAAGAGTAGCACGAGGACTCTGAGGAGTAGCATGGACTTCGAAGAGTAGCACGTGAACTCGGAGGAGTAGCATTTGGACTCCGAAGAGTAGCAGTTGGACTCCGAAGAGTAGCACGAGGACTCTGAGGAGTAGCATGGACTCCGAAGAGTAGCACGTGAACTCGGAGGAGTAGCATTTGGAATCCGAAGAGTAGCAGTTGGACTCCGAAGAGTAGCACGAGGACTCTGAGGAGTAGCATGGATCCCGAAGAGTAGCACGTGTACTCGGAGGAGTAGCATTTTTGCTTGTGTCCTACCATCTGTTTCCTGGCGATTCCTCGTTATTACTTCAAGTGCATGTTCCATCCTTTCGCAAGTTGTTTGCTTTTTGCCAGAGAAGTGTACATTATCGTTGAGTGAATCCATGGGGCAGACACAAGCTACTTTACCGGGCGTTTGTTTGCACAAACGACCGCAATTGGTTAGCCAGGGTCTGGAATCTTCTTGTTGAGAAGATGCCCGCTTTCGTGGAATCACTAACTGTTTGAATAGCACTTCTTTTGTAGGAGTTGAATTTTGGAACTTTTGGGGCTTAGCATTCATTTGTTGAGTGATTTGTAGGAATCGCTTGGCTTCGTGATGATTTGAATAGGTAAGCTTTGCTTTGATAGCCTGCAATGTTATATCGACATTTAGCAATATTTTAAAAATACTTGCATATCGAATTGATATAGGAATTTTATAGTATTAGAGAATACAAAGTTTATAGTTCTTTATTATTGATTCACACTGATTTCTCAGTGGTTTACAATACAAGAGTTATACATCCGACATCATTTTTACAAATTTAAGCAATGCTGTTAAGTAAAAATTGGATGCAGGTGATTGTTGTTCCAGAATCTCAGGATTGAATTTCCTTTTCCGCTGGAATCATTGTTTCTGATCCATATGCCACTCAGAATGGAGTGTGGTCAGACGCTTGGTGAGGACCCCCTGTGACCATATTAATGACAAGCCTCTCAGATTCCTGCGCTGCAGCTTTGTCTTCTGAGCCGGACTGATGAGTAGGAAGTCTTTGCCCCTGAGTGGATGAGGTTGGGTCGACTCTGTTTTTCTTCACATACTGTTGCAGCTTATTCTTTTTCAGCAACTCTTCAACCACGATCTTTAATTGGCGACATTGGTTAGTGTCATGGCCAGGTTGATTGTGAAATTGACAGAATCTCCCATTATGCATTGCCCCTCTCCCCATCTCAGGTGGTTTGGGATACTTGACAACATCCTTTGTTGCGAAGAAGATATTTTCCGATGTATCAGTTAAGGGAGTAAAATCTGAAGGATTAAAGCGGCGAGGTTTCTTCTCATTCCCCTACTTCTTTCCTCCGTCATTTTCCCTTTTCTGGTTTCCAGATTCTCTTTTGTTATAAGCAAGATCATTGTCCTTGACCTCGACAACAACCACTTTCGCTGGTGCAGAGAGGCTCTCTAAGCGCATGAATTTGTCGGCTTTTATATAAAACTTCTCAAGTGAATTTGGTTCCTTTATTTTTAACCATCTTCCGAATTCACTTGATTTGTTGATGGCTCGCAGCAGGTAGGTCAGGATCATTCGAGGCTCAGCATTATCTACTTCGGCCAAAGCTATGTTAAAGCGATTCAAGAAGGATTTGATAGATTCACCGGAAGCTTGTTCTAGGCTGGACAGTGACATTATATCCTTGGCCTTTGTAGCATACAACCTGAACTGTTCCTTGAATTTATGGGTCAAATCAGAGAATTGATCCACTGATCGGACCGGTAGCTTTGTAAACCAGAGTAGAGCCACTCCTTCCAAGTACACTGGAAAGTATCGGCATTTAATCACATCTGATGCTCTTGCACCGGTCATGTGCCAGTTGTACTTATACAGGAAATGATTAGGGTCACTTGTCCCTCTATAAGCCGGGATAGTAGGAGGTACAAATTTTCTTGGAAACTCTACTTTCAGGATCCTTTCGGTAAACGGAGTTCTGCTTGGTGCAAATCCCCAATAACTCTCATTTTCTTCCCTCTGCATGCTATCTTTCATGATTCGGCGAACCATCCCTGATAGGTATTCCTCATTATTCAGAGGCATCGATGGGCAGACATCAGCCGTTCTTTCCGAAGTTTGCTCGCGAAAAGTCGGCTGCGGTCTTGGTCCTTCAGCTTGGAAAGGTGGCGCTTCGGCAGTGCCAGTTGCTCTTTGAGGAATATCTTTCTCTTGAGAATTATGAGCATTTTCAGCGAAGACTGTTTCATAATTTTTTGGTTGCCGATTTGCCCCAAGTAGAGCATTTAACCTGTCCATCATCAAAGCATTTTGGGTTTCCATTTGTTGGTATAATCCCGACACTACGTCGTCTAATTCAGCCCTTGTAACTCCGACGGTGGGAGTTGTTTGATCTGCTATTGGGGAAGCGGAGGTTCCCTCATGAGCATTTCCGGATCTGGTAGATCTACCCTTTCTTCCAGGAGCCATGATCTCAGATAAACTTCTGGTCTTTAAGGAGATTCTTTCAACAAACTTTCGCGGAGCAATGGTGAGAATATTCCTGAGTTGGGTTCTCAGTGAAAGCACCAAAATGTTAACGCTGAAAAGTGAACGCTAACACCCGGTGTGTGTAGTAGTAATATGAAAGCACCACCCATTGGTACGGGAACAGAATATAAACTGAAAATAGCAGAAAAGTAAAGAGACAACAGTTTTATAGTGGTTCGGCTCGTAATTAAGCCCACGTCCACATTATATTCTTTTATTGCTGATTTGGTTACAAGTTGATACAATGCACTTCAAAACACGATACACTTTGATCACAAAAACACTCTAGACTAGTAGCTCAAACTTCGGTGATGAAACTTGTTGAATCCGTCTCGGATGTGCAACAGTTCTTTCGAAGCTTGTTGTAGTGTCTTGAATGTTTGGAGTTCTTCAAGTGTTGAACGAGTTAAGAATTCTGAAGAGTAATGGCGCTTCAAAGAATGATCGGCCAAAAGTCCTTTTCTAATTGGAGTTCGGGCTGTATTTATAGGGGTGATTCTGGGTGTGATTTCATCTCTAAGTCTTAGGTCGTGGACGACCTAAGATAGGTCGTAGGTCGATAAGTCATAGGTTGTGGATGGGTTAAGGTTAAGGTAAGTTGTAAGTCGTTGGCGACTTAGTGGGCTGGTAGGTTGTGAGCAACCTAGAGAAATGCGGCATAGGGAGCCATGTTATAGGTCGTGAGCGACCTAAGGTAGGTCGTAGGTCGCACTGCCTTTTGAACCAGTTAGGTCGCTGATCTTCTTAAGTTGTGAGTGTTTTAGGTCGTTGGAGAAGTTAGGTCGTAGATACCTTTAGGTCGTTAGATATGTTAGGTCATGAAGCTCAGAAGTCTTTAGGTCACGGACTTTTAGGTCGTGGAGTTTTTAGGTCGTGATACTTCATAAGTCGTGAGTGTTTTAGGTCGTTGGAGAAGTTATGTCGTAGATACCTTTAGTTCGTTAGGTGTTAGGTCATGAAGCTCAGAAGTCTTTAGGTCGCCGATCTTCTTAAGTTGTTAGGTCGTGACATTCCATAGGTCGCTAGGTCGCTAGGTCGCTAAGCTTTTAGGTCGTTAGGTCGCGAAGTGTTTAGGTCGTTAGGTCGCGAAGTGTTTAGGTCGTAGAGTTTTAGGTCGCTCAAAAACAAGGAGTTAACATACAGTAAATAAATAAATCACAGAATCACAAACACAGAGTAATACAATAATACGTAGCGGAATAAATAAATAGTAGTTCATGAAGCTTCTATATGAACATCAGAGTTAGAAATAAAATACACAGAATGTCTCTAATGCAGTGAAGTGATGCAGCTCAGGCCAGAGAGGAAGGCTTAAGTCGTCCCCGACTTAAGGAAACAGGTATGAGTCGTTCACGACTCAACGAAGACGAGGAGGTAAGTCAACCACGATTTATGGAAGAGGATGACATAAGTCGTCCACGACTTAAAGACAGAGCCATAAGTCGTCTACGACTTATGAAGAAGGATCCAGGAAAAGCAACACAAGTTGAGAACAAACAAGGGATAAGTCGTCTACGACTTAAGAGAATGGACGAGTCGCTGCCGAGTTACGACTTAGTTAAGTCGCCTGAACTATCTACCGAGTTATGCAGAAAGAAAACAGAGCAAACTGTTGAAGTGTTAGGTCGCGAACGACCTAACGAGTCAAGCTATAAGTCGTTGAAGATAGGGGCCGTGGATCTTTCCTGCCGACTTAACCTGAACCGTTGACCCTTAAGTCGAATAAAGTTGGTTATCTTTAAGTCGCGAAGCACTGGATGTCGTTGATATGTCTGCCGAGTTAACCTCTGCCTTTGATTTCCTTTAAACGTTGGTCTGGGATGCCGCTTGTTCTTAAGTCGCGTGAAGCCTGGTGCGTTGATTCTGCTGTGAGATAATCTTTGCCGTTGTTTGTTAAGTCGCTAAGGTCTTATGTCGTAAGTCGTTCTGTACGTATGTTTTTAAGTCATATGTTTTGAAGGTCGTATGTCGTCTTTGTCATGAGTCGTTCTGTTTGTTAAGTCGCTGAAGGCAAATGTTGTAACTGTGGTCTTAAGTCGCCACCGAGTCATGATAGGTCGTAGGTCGGAAGCTATAACTCGGATCCGACTTAGTACTTGTAATATTTTTGTTGTTTTGTGTGAATTGTAAAATGCCTATAAATAGGCCGAGAGTCTCATTTGTAAATGGTTGTTGATTTTTGAATAAAATTCCCTTTTGATTGCTGTGTGCTTTCATCTAAATTGGTAGTTGAGTGTAATCTCCTATCTCCTCTTTCGGATAATCGAGTGCGCTTGATCAACGCTTGAAGAATTGAAGATCTTTGAACCCGGTATCGTGCGCGATCAACGAGTTCGAGATAGCTAGAGTTTGGTATCTTCGGATCAACGAATTCGGGCATTTCAGTATCCATCAATCCATCGATTGTTACTTCCACCGATTGAAGTTTGTTTTGAATTATCCGCTGCGTCAGTTTTTGGTATCGGAGCCAGTTCTAGCCAATCATAGCTAGATCGAGACTTGGAGCCTAATCATTTTGAAGTTTGGCCGTGAGCAAGTGAAGTTGTCCGAGAATTTGAAGAAGTGGGTCGTGCATACTTTTGAAGTTTGAAGTTTAGATTTGTGATTTGAGAAGTCGTGTTCATCGTGTTCATCGAGATTTGCAACAAAGTGGAAGTTTTCGATCCGTTTCATTTTGGATCAAAGTTCGAAAGGTGTTTGAATTTGAGAATTTGTGAAGTATTCAATCATGCCACCAAGGAGAGCCAATCGACATCAAAACGTTGAAGCTTTGTATCGAAGAGAAGAAGCTGATGAGATGGAGCAAAGAATCAATGAAAATTTTAGTGAGAAGCTTAACGAAGGAATTGGTCGGTTAGAGAAGCTTATGACAGAAATGAATCAAAATCGGAGAAGGGTTTCACCTGAATCTAACCATGGGGGAAGTAGAGTCTCACCACATTCAAATCGAAACAGAAGTGTTGAAAATGATCAAGGGCATGGGAGGAACGTGAATGATCGTGAACGGAGGAATGTAGATAGAAGGGATGATGGTGGTAGACGTGAAGGTAGTAGAGATGTGGGTGGACGAGATAGACAACGATATACATCTGACTTTGAAGAGGAGTATGATGGTGGTAGTGTTCGAGGACAAGGACGTGGACAAGGAAGAAATTACTCTGAGTATGATCACAAGTGGGAGTCGGGGATGAAAACGGAAATTCCTGAATTCAAGGGTGGTATGCAAGCAGAGGAGTTTCTAGATTGGATGGCTAATGTAGAGGAGATTTTTGACTTCAAGGAAGTTCCAGAATATCGTAGAGTGAAGTTGGTCGCTACGAGGCTGAGGGGTAGAGCTTTGGCATGGTGGCAGCAAACTAAGCTTACACGTGAACGGATGGGGAAGTCAAAGGTTGAATCTTCGGAGAAGATGAAGAAATTAATGAAAGTGACATTCTTACCTTATAATTATCAATCGCTTATGTATCAGAGGTTGCAGAACTTGAGACAAGGAACAAAGTCTGTGAATGACTATGCTGAATTCTATCAACTGATTGCAAGAAACGATATTATGGAGACGGAAGAGCAACTGACATCTAGATTCATTGGAGGATTGAGAATGCAGATTCAGGATATGGTTAATATGTTTGATCCCAGATCTGTAGCGGAAGCACACCAAAAGGCATTGGCTTGGGAGAAGCAGGGTAGACGAGGAGGAGGTGTGTTTACAAATTCCAACAATCCGATGAAGGGAGTTAGTGGGAGTTCGAATGTTTCAAAAGCTGTTGCAAAACCAGTTGTGAATGAGGTTGGGAAGGCGAAAGTTAACAATGGTGTCAAGTGTTACAATTGCCAAGAGTTGGGCCACAAAAGTAATGAATGTCCAAACCCGAAGAAGAGAGCGATGATAGCGGAGGTTGAGGATGAGGATGAAGAAGCTGAATGTTCCAATTCACCACCTGATGAGGAGGAAGAAGAAGTGTCGGGAGACGAAGGTTATAATCTCATGATGAAGAGGTCATGTTTAACACCAAAGCAAGAGGAGGATTGTAGTTGGTTGAGGAGCAATATTTTTCAGTCAACATGTACTATTCTGGGGAAAGTTTGCAAATTTGTTATTGATGCTGGAAGCTGTGATAATATAATTTCATCAGAGGCTGTGAAGAAGTTGGCGTTGAAGACTGAGAAACATTCGAAACCTTACAAGCTAGCTTGGTTGAGGAAAGGCGGGGAGGTGAAGGTTGGACGAAGGGCTCGTGTGAATTTTTCAATTGGAAAGAAATACAAAGATGAAATCTGGTGCGATGTGGTAGATATGGACGTTTGTCATTTGTTGCTGGGAAGACCATGGCAGTATGATAGAGCAGTACAACATGATGGGCGTACCAACAGTTACAGTTTCATGTTTGAAGGCACAAAGATTACTCTAGTTCCAAAGAAACGACAACAGGAGGAAAACAAGTTGGAGGAGATTGAAGAACTCAAAACTTTGTTAACTTTGAAGGAGTTTGTGAAGGAAGTAGAGGAGGAGCCGGAAGTGTTCTTGTTGATTGGACGAGAGAGTCAAGAAGTGGTGGAAGTACCAGAAGAAGTAAAGCCAGTACTGGAAGAATTTGACGATGTATTTCCAGAAGAGTTGCCAACGGAGTTACCGCCGTTGAGGGACATTCAACATCAAATCGATCTTGTTCCAGGAGCTGCGTTACCTCACAGACCACATTATCGAATGAGTCCAAAGGAACATGAAGAGTTGCGGAGGCAGGTAGAGGAATTGCTTGAACAGGGGCGTGTGCAGGAGAGTTTGAGTCCTTGTGCTGTACCAGCTTTATTGGTACCCAAGAAGGATGGGACATGGAGGATGTGTACGGACAGTAGAGCATTGAATAAGATCACAGTCAGATACAGATTTCCAATGCCGAGACTTGATGATTTATTGGATCAAATCAGTGGGTCCGTAATCTTTTCTAAGATTGACTTGAAGAGCGGTTATCATCAGATTCGCATTAGACCAGGGGATGAATGGAAGACAACATTCAAGACAAGGGAAGGATTGTATGAATGGCTGGTAATGCCGTTTGGTCTATCGAATGCACCAAGTACATTTATGAGGGTGATGAATCAAATTTTCCGACCATACATTGGGAAATTTGTTGTGGTTTACTTTGATGATATTTTGATCTACAGTGCTAGTACAGAAGAGCATATTCAGCATTTGAAGAAAGTGTTAATTATTCTTCGTGAAGAACAATTCTATGCTGCTACAAAGAAGTGTGTCTTTATGGCAAGGAGTGTTTTATTTTTGGGGTATGTTGTTTCAGAGAAAGGAATACAGGTTGACCAAAGTAAAGTTGAAGCTATCAGAGATTGGCCGCAGCCCAAGACGATAACGGAAGTTCGTAGTTTACATGGGTTGGCTTCATTTTATCGAAGGTTTATTCCACACTTTAGTAGTGTGATGGCACCTATTACAGATTGCATGAAAGGTAAACAGTTTGCATGGACAGAGGAAGCAGGGAGTGCTTTTGAGAAGATCAAGGAGTTGTTGATGACAGCACCGATCCTAGCATTACCAGATTTTCAGTTGTTGTTTGAGTTACATACTGATGCGTCAAAGGTTGGAATTGGAGGAGTGTTGAGTCAAAGGGGTCGTCCTATTGCCTATTATAGTGAGAAGTTGTCAGGAACAAAGAAGCGATACAGTACATATGATGTGGAGTTTTATGCTGTGGTGCAAGCTATCAAACACTGGAGACATTATCTATTTCAGAAAGAGTTTGTTCTGTATACTGATCATGAAGCTTTGAAGCATTTGCAAGGGCAAGATAAGATTTCCGCGAGACATGCATCGTGGATTGCATATTTACAACAGTTTACTTTTGTTGTCAAACACAAGTCGGGAGTGACGAATCGTGTAGCTGATGCTTTAAGTAGGAGGAGTCATTTGCTGACTACAATGAAAATTGAGGTGACTGGGTTTGAATTATTGCCGGAGCAGATTGCAGAAGATTCTTATTTTAAGAAGTTTGTTGAAAGGGACAATGACGGGAAGACTGATGAGTTTTTGATGGTTGATGGTTTTCTTTTTAAGGGAAATCGATTGTGCATACCGGAGGGTAGTCTGAGAATGAAGATTATCAAGGAGTTACACGAAGAAGGACATGTTGGGAGAGACCGTACTTTACAGTTGATTTCACAGTCTTACTTTTGGCCATCGATGAGGAAAGAGGTGGAGAAGTTTGTGGAGCGTTGTCATATTTGTCAGGTTTCGAAAGGAACTGCGACTAATGCTGGTTTATATATGCCGTTGCCTGTGCCTGTAAAACCATGGGTGGATATCAGTATGGATTTTGTTTTGGGTTTGCCTAGAACTCAAAGGGGGAATGATTCTATATTTGTTGTGGTGGACAGATTTTCGAAGATGGCACATTTTATTGCGTGTAAGAAGACGGCGGATGTTGTTCATGTTGCTCAGTTGTTTTTCAAGGAGATCTATCGACTTCATGGATTGCCAGAATCTATTGTGTCAGATAGAGATACTCGATTTCTGAGTCACTTTTGGTTGAGTTTGTGGAAAATGGTGGGAACGAAGCTGAAGTTTAGTAGTGCTTATCACCCGCAAACGGATGGACAGACCGAGGTTGTGAACAGATCATTGGGAAACTTATTGAGGTGTCTTGTTCAAGATAATCTGAAGAGTTGGGATATGAAGTTATGCCAGGCGGAGTTTGCCCATAATCATGCTGTGAATCGTAGTACTGGGTTTAGTCCATTCCAGATTGTTTATTCGAGCTTATCGAAGGGACCATTGGATTTAACGGCAGTGCCACAATCAAAGAAGAAAGTTAAGAAAGCTGCTGATTTTGTTGAAGGGCTGATGGAATGTCATAAAATCGTTCAAGAACGATTAGAGAAAGCAAATGAGAAGTATAAACAATCTGCAGATTTGAAACGACGAAATGTTGAGTTTAATGAAGGAGATATGTTTTGTGCAGTGTTAACAAAAGATCGTTTTCCGGTGGGAGCGTACAATAAATTGAAAGCACGAAAGATTGGTCCAGTGGAAATCTTAAAGAGAATCAATGAAAATGCTTATAAATTGAAACTTCCAGATGATGTGTATACGTCTGATGTGTTCAATGTTAAACACCTAGTACCATATCATGGGAGTGAGTTTGTTGGGAAGGAAGACGATGCAAATTCGAGGACGAATTTCTCTCAAACTGGGGAGGATGATGCAGCTTAGGCCAGAGAGGAAGGCTTAAGTCGTCCCCGACTTAAGGAAACAGGTATGAGTCGTTCACGACTCAACGAAGACGAGGAGGTAAGTCAACCACGATTTATGGAAGAGGATGACATAAGTCGTCCACGACTTAAAGACAGAGCCATAAGTCGTCTACGACTTATGAAGAAGGATCCAGGAAAAGCAACACAAGTTGAGAACAAACAAGGGATAAGTCATCTACGACTTAAGAGAATGGACGAGTCGCTGCCGAGTTACGACTTAGTTAAGTCGCCTGAACTATCTACCGATTTATGCAGAAAGAAAACAGAGCAAACTGTTGAAGTGTTAGGTCGCGAACGACCTAACGAGTCAAGCTATAAGTCGTTGAAGATAGGGGCCGTGGATCTTTCCTGCCGACTTAACCTGAACCGTTGACCCTTAAGTCGAATAAAGTTGGTTATCTTTAAGTCGCGAAGCACTGGATGGCGTTGATATGTCTGCCGAGTTAACCTCTGCCTTTTGATTTCCTTTAAACGTTGGTCTGGGATGCCGCTTGTTCTTAAGTCGCGTGAAGCCTGGTGCGTTGATTCTACTGCGAGATAATCTCTGCCGTTGTTTGTTAAGTCGTTAAGGTCTTATGTCGTAAGTCGTTCTGTACGTATGTTTTTAAGTCGTATGTTTTGAAGGTCGTATGTCGTCTTTGTCATGAGTCGTTCTGTTTGTTAAGTCGCTGAAGGCAAATGTTGTAACTGTGGTCTTAAGTCGCCACCGAGTCATGATAGGTCGTAGGTCGGAAGCTATAACTCGGATCCGACTTAGTACTTGTAATATTTTTGTTGTTTTGTGTGAATTGTAAAATGCCTATAAATAGGCCGAGAGTCTCATTTGTAAATGGTTGTTGATTTTTGAATAAAATTCTCTTTTGATTGCTGTGTGCTTTCATCTAAATTGGTAGTTGAGTGTAATCTCTTATCTCCTCTTTCGGATAATCGAGTGCGCTCGATTCAACGATTGTAGAAGCCGATTCGCGGAATCAAGTGCGCTTGATCAACGCTTGAAGAATTGAAGATCTTTGAACCCGGTATCGTGCGCGATCAACGAGTTCGAGATAGCTAGAGTTCGGTATCTTCGGATCAACGAATTCGGGCATTTCAGTATCCATCAATCCATTGATTGTTACTTCCACCGATTGAAGTTTGTTTTGAATTATCCGCTGCGTCATGAAGTCTCCAGTACAATAGATGACCTCTCTGAACAAATCAACTAGAAAAGCTGGAAGCTGAGTCGATAGTTGGATCTCCAAACGAAGCTCCAAACTCCAAAGGTGAGTCTCAAATGCTGTATTACTCAGTCTGACCCTAGCATAAAGCAAAACACAAAACACTCGAGTCAGGATTAACATTCTTATATCAATAAATCCAACTCAAGTGAAATATCAACTGAAATACAATTAACTTAAAGGATGTTTGGGATAACCATTTTCTAAGGATCCGTGGAACTATCTACAATATAGAAATATACACTATAACACCGTGGTCATTTCGAATTAATTTATACTTCAAAACCAAAATATCATTTTCATTAAATATAAATATTTCCTCAATTTCAATAATTGATTCAAATCAACTCGATTTCCAATTCAAATTTAATTCAATCTAGATTTATCCATTTTAATTCAATCCAGTTTCTAAATAACAAATTTCAAATATATTGATTTCAAATACAGATCTGAATCACAAAATAAACCATTTAAATTCCAATATATTTCAAAGCTTTAATATTCAACAATTTCGAAGTTAAATTTAACTGTTTCATATAGCTCTTGATTTAACTTCATTTATTATTTAATCAGGGAATATTCACTTAATAAATTCAATATCATTTAACTAGCCTTAAGTTACATTTTTACTAAATATTTCCTTAAATTTATTTAAACAATAAATATTTATTAAGTTACTTAAATCAAACCCAAGTTATAAATAATATCTTAAATCTCAATTTCAATAAGTTTCAAATCGGTTTAATTAAATAAAATTATCTTCCCAACCTTAACTTGTTCAAATTATTACCGAAATCTATTTTGAAACATAAATTTAAATACTTAACCATATTATATGTATTAAATCAATCTTAATTAAATTAAATATTATTATTAAATCTATATATATATATATATCATTACCATTTATATATAATAATTTAAGAATCAACATTTATTAAAACCATATATTTCTTCCCAAACCCATAGGGTTTATTTTTGAAATATTTATATATATGGACCAACGGTGTCTGTATATATATCCATCATATGGTTAAGTGATATGGATATTTATCATTTCAATCCGTAATTTAAATATATACGGGTAGATATCATTTCAACCCGTAATCCAAATTTAATTCAAATGAAAATCGCTTCGGTTTATCATTTCAACCCATAACGATTTTCTACTATTAAAGTCCGTTCGGGTATGTATCATTTCAACCCATAGTGAATTCTGTACTAACAGGGAACTTGCAGAGCTATAACAGATAATATAAAATACAACAACAGACATATTGATGCAGCGGAATATACGAAAAATGGATACAACGATGAAAGTAGCAATTGATGGAATGAAAAATATCGAATGGCCTAAATTCGTTTATCCGAAGATACCGAATTCTAGCTATCTTCATCACGTTGATCGCGCATGATGCCGTGAAAGAAGATCTACAATTCTTCAAGCGTTGATCAAGCGCACTTGATACCGCGAATTGGCTTCAACGATCGTTGATTCGAGTGCACTCGAATAACCGAAAGTGGAGATAGGAGATCACACTCAACTACCAATTTAATGAAAGCACAAAGCTAACAAACAAAGTTTATTTCAAAATCAACTAACTATTACAAATGACACCATCCGCCTATTTATAGGCTTACAACTCAACACTACTCCACTCGACAACACATAGGTCGGAGACGACCTAAGAGGGTACACGACCTAACATTGGCCGCGACCTACGACATATGTACAGAACGACATACGAAAACACTTTACAACACATTACATCACTTAGGTCGGCAATGACCTAACACAGACAAAACTTAGGTCGTGAGCGACCTAACACTTATTACAACACAGCGACTTAAACACATTACACACAACACAGTACAACATCACATAAGGTCGAGCGACCTAAATTAGACAGCATCACCACTCGGGAACGACTTAAGGTCAACGACCTAAGTCAATGCGGCATACGACTTACGACCTAAGGCGGTTGTGGCTTAAAATTGACCCGACTTAAGGAAATTGGCATATGAGAGTGCGGCATATCTTCATAGCGACCTATCTTCCATCGACCTATCTTCCAGCGACCTATCTTCCAGCGACCTATCTTCCAACGGTATAAGATCGAGCGACCTATCTTCCCATGATTTATGGTAGGTCGTTTGCGACCCAAAGAAACGGTATGCGAGTTAGGTCGTTTGCGACCTACTGAAGCGACATGAGAATTAGGTCGTTCGAACTTCTTAAACCACAACTCGTTACCTCTTAGCTCGTTAGCTCGTAAGTCGATAGGTCGTTCGCAACCTAAAGCATGCGACTTATTACAGCGTGTTGCAGTCTCCTCCTCTTGCCTCTAGTTAGGTCGTAATTCCTTATCTTGCGACTCGTTAGGTCGCTCTTGACTCAAGAGCTCGTTAGGTCGCTCACGACCTAACACTTCATCAATCTGGGCTGCATCATCCTCTCCCGGTTGAGAAAAATTCGTCCTCGAATTTAAAATTTCTTCGACTTTGACATTCTCGTCCTTGTGAAACAGTCCCAGGTGTTTGATATTGTCAATATTTGCAATAGGAAGTTAAGCCGGCAAACTCAACTTACAATCATTCTCACAAATTTCTTTCACAATTTCCAAACAACCCATTCCACCGGCATCCAGCTTGTTGTACGTACCAATAAGAGATCGTCCAACCTTCAAGTAGATAGATTCGTTGCCACTTTGCGTCTTCATCAAACACAATACAGAGTCCATATTCACGTTCACCCATGATCTAGTATGTATAGGTAATGACATACATAATCTTGACTTCGTCGTTGTCTCTTTTGAAATTTGATAATTCTGACTCTCCTGAACAAGCCTTTCAACCCATTTCCTTATTGACGGCCCAAAACAAGTTGTTGCAATCAACCGCATGGTATGATCACAGTTCTCATGTCTTTCTGCATGTAAGTCTTTGATAACCCTTATTCGCCAACTATAACCAGGAGTATACAATTGCCTTCCTTTAAACAGAAACCCATCAACCAATCTTCTCAACTCTACCTGCTCTGTCGGATACATATGATTACATGGCCTATATGGTACAATAGCACTTGACACTTGATTAACATGATGTATGTTCCTCAGTGGCTGTAATTCTTCGGGAAACTCTGTAGGAGCTACAAGTTTCACATTCCTTCACCACTGGCTTAACCTCTTTGATAATTCCAACACTTCCACTTGTTTCATTTTCATTCAACAGGAATACTTCTGTGCTATCCTCCACTTCTTTAACAAGCTCTTTTGTAGATTGTAGACTAGTCGAATCCACCTCCTTCACCAACAAATTACCCTCTTCACCTTCTGACTTACTTTCTTCATCCTCATTCAACTTTGCTGGTTGTGACTTTTCAACCTTATGTTCGTCAAACTTCGTTGGTTGAAAATCATCAACTTCATCTTTATCAAACTTTGGTGGTTGAAAACAATCGACTTCATCTTCCACATCAACAAATTCCTTTAAAGACAACAAAGTCTTTAGCTCCTCAATTTCCTCCAATTTGTTTTCACTCGGTTGATGCCTTTTAGGAACCAAAACGATTCGTGTATCCTCGAACATAAAACTGTAGCTGTTGGTGCGACCATCATGCTGCACAGCTCTATCGTATTGCCATGGTCTCCCCAACAACAGATGACAAACATCCATATCGACCACACCACACCAAATTTGGTCTTTGTATTTCTTCCCAATGGAAAATTTAACACAAGCTCTTCGATTAACCTTCACTTCCCCTCCTTTCCTCAACCAAGCTAATCTGTAGAGGTTTGGATGTTTCTCTGTTTTCAACGATAATTTCTTTACAGCTTCTGAAGAAATAATATTATCACAGCTTCCTGCGTCAATCAAAAATTTACAAACCTTCCCTAGAATAGTGCATGTTGACTAGAAAATATTGCTCCTCAACCAACTAGAATCATCTTCTTGCTTTGGTGTTAAACAAGATCTCCTCAACAACAAACTACAACCCTCATCTCCAGACAATAATTCTTCTTCTTCAATTGGTATAGAATTGACACACTCTACCTCTGCATTTTCATTCTCAATTTCCGCAATCATTGCTCGCTTCTTGGGCTTTGTACATTCATTGCTTTTATGGCCAAACTCTTGACAATTAAAACATTTGAGATTACTATTGGCCTTTGCTTTTCTGGCTTCATTCACAATCAGATTACTGATGACTTTGGAAACATCCACACTGTTACTAACATCCTTGTTCTGGTTGTTGGAATTTGTAAACACACCACCTACTCTCCTTCCTTGCTTCTCCCAAGCAAGTGCTTTCTGATGTGCTTCGGCGATAGATCTTGGATCAAACATATTCACCATGTCTTGAATCTGTGTTCGCAACATGCCAACATACCTAGCTGTTAGCTGTTCCTCTGTTTCCATAATATCATTCCTCGCAATCAATTGGTAAAACTCATCTGCATACTCATTCACTGATCTCGCCCCTTGTCTTAGGTTCTGCAAACGTTGATACATAAGAGATTGATAATTGTGCGGCACGAAAGTAGCTTTCATTAACTTCTTCATCTTATCCCAGGTAACAACCTTTGACTTTCCCATTCTCTCCCGTGTAAGTTTAGTCTACTACCACCATGCCATAGCTCTCCCTTTTAATCTTGTAGCAACCAACTTTACTCTTCGATCCGCGGGAACTTCTTTGAAGTCAAAAATTTCCTCAACATTTGAAACCCAATCCAAAAATTCCTTCGTTACCATTCCTCCCTTGAATTCTGGAATTTTAGTTTTCATCCCCGACTCCCATCGGTGATCATCCTCTACAACCCGATATGCACTTCGTACTTGGTCTCGATCTCGCGAATGCATACTACATCTACCACCATCTTCATCAAAAACAGATGTACTTCGATAACGATCTCGACCACCCACATCTCTATGATCACGCATATCTCTTCGACTTTGTCTTTCATCATCATGGTATGGTTCATGTTCAAACTCACGTGTAGTTCTTCTCTCTTCATCTCTATACTCATGATGTTCTCTTCTCATTGAAACTGAAGATTCTCTTCTTCCTCGGAAAGATTGTGGCGATACCCTCCTCGCTTCCGTAACCGATGGCGAAACTCTGTTTCCTACATGGTTCGAGACTGGCGATCTCCTCCGTTGACTTTGATTCATGTCATTCATCAGTTTCTCTAACTTCCCAATGCCTTCATCAAACTTTTCATTGATGCGTTGTTCCATTTGCTCGGCTTCTTCTCTTCTATACAATGCTTCAACATTTTGATGGCGATTAGCTCTTCTTGGTGGCATGATTTAAAACTTCACAAACACTTCAATTCTCGGTTTGGACTTTCAAAATGATACCAAATGATGCATGGCCTTCAACTACAAACTCTCGGCCTTGAATAACAAAGTTATGTAGAGCTTGAACTCTTGAATAAGAATTGGCTCCAAGACTCGGCTTAGCTATGATTGGCAAAGTCTAGCTCTGATACCAAACCGATGCAGCGGAATATACGAAAAATGGATACAACGATGAAAGTAGCAATCGATGGAATGAAAAATACCGAATGGCCCAAATTCGTTGATCCGAAGATACCGAATTCTAGCTATCTTCGTCACGTTGATTGCGCACGATGCCGTGAAAGAAGATCTACAATTCTTCAAGCGTTGATCAAGCGCACTTGGTACCGCGAATTGGCTTCAACGATCGTTGATTCGAGTGCACTCGAATAACCGAAAGTGGAGATAGGAGATCACACTCAACTACCAATTTAATGAAAGCACAAAGCTAATAAACAAAGTTTATTTCAAAATCAACTAACTATTACAAATGACACCATCCGCCTATTTATAGACTTACAACTCAACACTACTCCACTCGACAACACATAGGTCTGAGACGGCCCAAGAGGGTACACGACCTAACATTGGCCGCGACCTACGACTTATGTACAGAACGACATACGAAAACACTTTACAACACATTACATCAGTTAGGTCGGCAACGACCTAACACAGACAACACTTAGGTCATGAGCGACCTAACACTTATTACAACACAACGACTTAAAAACATTACACACAACACAGTACAACATCACATAAGGTCGAGCGACCTAAATTAGACAACAGCACCACTCGGGAACGACTTAAGGTCAGCGACCTAAGTCAATGCGGCATACGACTTACGACCTAAGGCGGTTGTGGCTTAAAATTGACGCGACTTAAGGAAATTGGCATATGAGAGTGCGGCATATCTTCATAGCAACCTATCTTCCATCGACCTGTCTTCCAACGACCTATCTTCCAACGACCTATCTTCCAGCGGTATAAGATCGAGCGACCTATCTTCCCACGATTTATGGTAGGTCGTTTGCGACCTAAAGAAACGGTATATGAGTTAGGTCGTTCGCGACCTATTGAAGCGACATGTGAATTAGGTCGTTCGAACTTCTTAAACCACAACTCGTTACCTCTTAGCTCGTTAGCTCGTAAGTCACTAGGTCGTTCGTGACCTAAAGCATGCGACTTATTACAGCGTGTTGCAGCCTCTTCCTCTTGCCTCTGGTTAGGTCGTAATTCCTTATCTTGCGACTCGTTAGGTCGCTCTTGACTCAAGAGCTCGTTAGGTCGCTCGCGACCTAACACTTCATCAATCTGGGCTGCATCACATATATCATCAATAATAATATAATATAAACAACAGGATATGGTGTCATATCCCACAGGTGAATAATTACAGATAATAGCATATATAACAATTTAAATAACTACAGCAGCATATTTCAGTTGTCGTTTCAATTGAAATTAGATTTAATAAATATAAGAACGTTAAATCGTGAGTGATTACTCACCTTTCACGGTTAGATAGATTTTGACAACAGAACAAGTTACAAATTCCAAAGCAAAGCAGGATTGGCACGAATTTGACGAGCAAAGCTGATAAATAGGAATCGATGAGAACAATCAATCAGTTGATAGAGACAGAAAATATATGCATTATTATTATTGCTATTATTATTATTTATAAAAATCAATATTAAATTTAAAACACTTATTTAATCTATGAAATTTTCTTTTAAACAATACTTAAAACCAATGTAAATTTTGAAAATCAATTATACATACATAAGTATTCAAAAGATAGTTTTGAAACAAACTATAGACCACACGTTTTGTATAAATCAACATATATACATTATATACGTAAACTAGACTTTATTTAAATTATACTATATATGTACTTACATTTATAAATCCATAATCATATATAACAATATACTTATAATATAATATACAGTAATAACCTATACCTCCTTTTTTTACATACTTTACAAAAAAAACTGACACAATATAATATATATATACAACTCAAAAACACGTACATATAAAGACCTCTAAATTTATACATTATACAAAACTTATACACTATTACACTATAACAGGTAAACAAAAATATTTGACAGATTAACATGTCACTGTACACATCAACAAGGCATATATAAATTAATATGTATATATAACAACTTTATAATAAAACATATAAATTTTCGTAGATAATATAACTATGACCTATAATTATATATATACAACAACTAGTATAGTATAACCTTTAATAACCGGCTAGTATATATTTAATATACTTACAAAATATATAAACACACTTAATTATAAAACATATATTTCATATAGCAAACAAAATTTTATAAATAAATCGAGGTAACAAAATATAGATAAATAAATAAATAAATATATATATATATAGTTATAGTTATAAAATGCACGCACATCTATATATATAACATACGTTCCAAATCAAGCATGTACCAAGAACTAACTTTACAAACATTTTATATATGAACAACTATATATATATATCTACTCACGAAACTACTATAAAATAATATATATGTGGTGCTTGAAGTTTACATTAAAATTTAAACTATTATAAACTCTTGTATACCTTTTACTTTATAAAGCAGCATATACACTATGTATGAAATATAGATGATACTTATATAATACTTATATACTATTTCAATATACTTATATAATACTGACGTATATAAATAGATGGACATACCATACTAACAAATATATATAACAAAACAGTATCTATGAAAATATAAATCTGGAAACATACGTACGGTTTCAGGCAAAGTTGCTACGATGAGGAGGCCAGGATTTGATGAGTTGTTTTGGCAACAGGATGGACGTGTAGGTAGGAGATGTGGAGACGAGGAGGAAGGACAAGTGAGGTCGCGGCTGTTGTGCCTTGCGTGGGAAAGAAAAACGGGCGAAGCGGGCTGTGGTGAGGAGACAGAGTGGGAGGCAGTGATGGATTCGATGGGTAGAGAGGCCGGAGATGGTGGCATGCCTGTCTCGGGTGGATGCGGAGGTGGTTTCGAACTAAATTTTTGTTATTTTTTTTCTTCTCTATAGTAGTTTAGATTTGCAGAAGAAAAGGATGGAGTGAGCAGAGGAGAACGAATGAGAATAATGCAACAGTGAACACTTGAGCAGACCGAAAGTCACGAATAAGTATAAAGTGAATTGAATAGCAACGGTCACCTCAGATTTAGCTGACTCCTTAAGGTAAATAAATGGTTTGATTGGACAGCACGTTTCAAAATTGAAACGTAAAGGAAAAATATAAGGTCACAATTTACGGTACCGTTACAACAAACAATTTATTGTCTCCGTCGTGTACTGATCTCAAAAATACAGAAATAAATATACCGTAGAGATCAGCACGACGTGACGATCAAAACGGTATACAGATATTGGTGGTACGATCATCCGGTCAAAAGTCGATAATCGGTACTGAAAATGCTGCTATTTTGCCAGAATATAAAATAAACGGAGCAAAAGAAGTCCAAATTTTGAAAAACGAAAGATGACGTCTTGTTCAGAAGATGATTTACAATTTTTCTATAGAAAAATATTCAGGTTTGGAAAACATTTTGCTATCATCAAATATTAACTGGTATAAATTGAAATAGAATTACACAATAAAATAAACTTCAATATTATCAGATGAAAATTTTCCAATTTCTATATTTAAATAGACGTACTCCAAATAATAAATTTAAATTTCAAAATTTCACAAAATCTCAATTAATTATCTCATTAAAACCATTAAAATTTTCGGGTCGGTACACTCTCCCCGACTCAAAACTTTTCTTCCCCGAAAAGGAAGGAGGTAGGAGAACAGAAACAACCAGAAAGAAAAATAGATTGAAAGACAAGGATAAACAATTAATTTAAAACTATATAAATTTTACTTGAAATATTCATTTGAAAACTTCATTTGCAAATCAATTATTTTTAATGCTTTAATACTTTTCAAAACCCATTTGTATAATTTCTTACTTCCTTTATAAGTACCATTTGTTTAAATAACACATATATATATATATATGAAAAATATTTGAAAACAATTATTTACCTCATTACTTATATTTACAAAGAAGCTATTTGAAAACATTAAATCCATAATTCATAAATTTATTAATTTTTTTTATCTCAAGATACTGTTCAAATATTATTAATAAATCAATAATCATTTACTTTAAATATGTTTTATTTAATTAATAACTTATAAAATATTTATAACACTAAATTTTTTTCTATTAAACCATATAGTATATAAATAAACAATATTTAAAAGGATATAGTCAACCAGGAAAGAAGAAGGACTTGGAAAAACAAAATATAGGTGAATAAATAAAGCTGAGTAGATAAGGTAGATTCAAAAGAATAGTATCGGGCATGAATAATTAATTAGAACCATAAGAATTTCAATTTCAAATATTAATACAGAATTCTTTGTTGGAAATACTTTTATAATAAAATACCTTTATAACGAAACAAATTTCCTTTCGAAAATACTTTTATAACTCGATGTCTCAACAAGTTTATCCTCATTCCTTTAGACTCTGGCAGTGCGTTGATTAGGCGCAAAGCTAGAATTATCCAGGTACTTAGTAGACTTGTTTCAACACCCAGTGAAAATACTGGAAAACTTAAAAAAACCACATATGGAAAGTACAATCCAAACAAAAACAAACAAAACCTTTGTCTAACCAAGGTTCGCAGATACACAATGGTTACGCCTGGATCCCCCAGGAAACAATCCATATCCGTAAGCTTTCTCAGCCCTGCGAGTTACGGCATGATGACTAGTAGAATGCAGGATACACAATGGTTACGCCTGGATCCCCCAGGAAACAATCCGTACCCCTAGGCCATCTCAGCCAGGCGGTTTCGCTACTAATGCGACCTACATAGATGTAGGATACACAATGGTTACGCCTGGATCCCCCAGGAAACAATCCGTAGCCCTAGGCCATCTCAGCCAGGCAGTTGCGCTATGCATCCGCGTTCGTAAGACCATGGGTAACACCATGGAATTCGATGGAAACTTGAGTATCATATCCAAAAAACCAAAAATCAGAGAAATATCGATAGAATGAATCCACAATGTGGCCACAAAGCGGATATCAAGCAGAAGGCACTTTTCATATCTTTACTTCGAAAATATGTATCATATAGTACCTTTTCAAATCACTTTCAAATATCGTACTTATATAAAGTCCATTATATATAAGATTTAATTTTCAAATCAAATATCTTTCCAAAATCAAAAGTATATCAAATCACACTTATATAGACTTCAATTACATAAGATTTCACTTTTCAAATTGAGTACCTTTTCAAATCCATAGTTTTCGAATCAACATCATACTTATACAAACCAAATTTTTATATAAGTTTGACAACTCCCAAATCAGGTATTTAGCAAAAATAAGGTTCTCAAATTTCAATTTGTTTCAATATCAGTTCAGTTTCAAAATCATACACAATCCCACCAAATTATTTCTTCTCAATTTAAATATCTTTAGTTTCAAAGTTTCCAACATAATAAATTTAGAAAGTAATCCAAGTTTCTAAATCAATATCATTTAAGTCAAACAATTCATTTCCAAATTCAATGGTTTTCAAAATAATCTTATATTTACATAAGGTCCATCTTATATCATGGTCAAAAAATTTCAAAAATAAATTTCGCTGCATGAAGAGCCATATGGGATTGAACATCTTTGCTTTATAAAAGGTTTTGAATTTAGAATAGTTTTGTAAGTAAAATAGTTTTGTAAAATAGATTTGTATATAAAATAATTTTGTCAAATAGTTTTGTAAAATAGTTTCATATGTAAAATAGAATAAAACAATTTGTTTAAGAAAATAAAAGAAAAATGGTTTTGAAAAATGGTTTTAAATTAATAGAAGTTTTTCATAAAAGAAAATGCCAATTAAATTACAAAGATATCCAACCCAACAACTTCTAATTTCAGCGTCAAGTATCTCAATGATATTAGAATATAAGATGTACATATGTCATCATTTCGCAACATTACATTCGATCGCTCGCTCGATCACACAAGTTCGTTTTCGAACTAGTATTGTCCATTCGACTTCCCTAATGCGGATTTTGATATGGTTTCTTGACTAGAAACCATCAGTCTCCTTGCATAGCCATATACCATGATAGAGAATTCTAGAATCAAGCACAAAATCCATATCAAATATTCGCCATCAAGAATCGAATGAAAAATCCTAACACGAAATTGTGTAATTCACCTCGAACTTGTGTACTTAAACTTGGATCAAATTAATTATACAAATAAAACAACATACGTACAACTTATATATCTATTCCAACTTGTTAAATATATAGTTTTATAAAGATGTTACCCAGTTAAAACATTTAAACTAAATTTTATTCAAAATATTTTGAAGAACAAATTCTTCTCAAAAAATTTCAAATTTAAATTTCATATTAGAAAAATTCAAAATAGCCCTATTCATTTACTTAACAAAACAATTTCAACTTATTTAAATCATATTACTACATACTTTAAACATACAAAACTAAACTCATATACTTTATCAAATAATTTATACTTTTCGAAATTACTTAGCTTGAAAATTAAACCTTGATTTGGAAGTGTTCGAACATTCAAAATAGTTGGAGAAATCAAATTTCCAATTCAAGAGTTGGAAATCAACAACAAATCAGTAAATCAATTTCCAAAAGATAGGTTTATACCAAATCAAAATTCGAAACTCAAGGACTGAACACCGGCTCATTTCAAATCGTTTCAAATACATATACATATATCTTTCGAATATCAAATCATACTTCAAAAGTTGAAATCAAAATTGGTTTTGCAAAATCACTCGCGTAGCAATGCTACTAAAGTGGCCTATCCTCCACTCTGAAACTCGAAAATCAATGTCGATGATGCGTGCACTCATCACCGAAATTATTCTCCAACGACAAAAGTGAGTTCTAAACTTCTATTTTCTTGAAACTTATTTGAAATTTCTTTGAAATCATTGGAACTCCTTTGAAGTCATTTGAAACGTTTCTTATTCGGAAAATACTTTCAAATCGTATTATCATATATTTTCAAAATCTTAGAACCAATTTCAAAATGCCGGGTTCTGTTAGCACCAAAATTGGTCACTAACCTCGTTCAGAAAGATTGTGTAGAGATAAAAGTGATGAAAGTAAATTAAACAGAGAAGACAGTCCTAATTCAAATGCAGAAAGTAAGAACACCAAATTTATAGTGGTTCGGCGTAATTGCCTACGTCCACTTTGCTCAACTTTATTGATTTCTTTTATGGTTGATTACAAATACAATTCGTGAATCAAATGTTTGAATGAAGTTGTTTAAGTAGAGGAGATGAGTCTTGAAAATGGCAGAGTCTTCCCGTATTTTCTCTCCAAAAAAGGATCCCTTTCACTGTGACCCTGCCGCTCTATTTATAGGCAAAGATGGGCTGGACTTCCCAAGTGGGCTGATTGCCGAACGTTCCAGCCCGAGTACAGTGGTCGCCGTATGCCGAGCAAGGTTCGCCGAACGATCTCCGCCGAACCATTCCTTCTATGCCGAACGGTGTGCTGGTTAGTTGTGTTGAATGTCTCCTAGATGACGAGTATTACGCCGAACACCATGGGATGCCGAATACTCTTGTATGCCGAGCAGCCTTGATTCCGAGCGACCTTGTATGCCGAGCAGTCTTGATGCCGAGTATTCTGGTATGCCGAGCGACCTTGTATGCCGAGCACTCTGGATGCCGAACAGCCTTGATGCCGAGTACTCTGGTATGCCGAGCGACCTTGTATGCCGAGCAGTCTTGATGCCGAACAGCCTTGATGCCGAGCATAGGTTGTTGCCGAGTGCCAGTTGATGCCGAACACTACTTGGTGCCGAGTACCCTTGTTGCCGAGTACTACGCCGAGTAGTCTCGATGCCGAACACTGCTGAGTATTATGCCGAACACCCCTGGACACCGGACACTAAGGACGCCGAGTACTACGCCGAGTACTCATGGATGATGGTTGCTTCGCCGAACATTCCTGGATGCCGGACACTCTCTGATGCCGAGCACTAGTTGCCTGGTCAAATCCCCAGGAAACACTTGCCCCCCAAAGTGTATCTTCGTGGCCAAACGTGGTGCGCTTTGAATCTGGTACAATCTACCTCGGAGGTACCCTCTCGAGAATGCTAGCAAAGGGAGGTGCGAGACGAACAAGCTTGGGATGCCGAACGACACGTTCTGAGCCGAACGTTCCTAGCGTGCCGAACGTCATTCCACCTTAATGCCGAGCGCTCCGGTATTGACCGGTTCTACCGGGTATAGCCCCTTCGACTTCCTCCATTCCCCTCTATAAAACCAGCCCCTTCTCTTCTTTTCTCCTTTTACTTCTTATTTCCTCCGTTCTCACAATTCTGTTCAATCGTCCGAATTTGAGACTTAACTACTCCATCTCAATCTTCGATCTGCAAACTTAGGTATTTTTCATCGCATATTCAAACGAGATGTTCGAACGATGTCGTGTAGAGGGTTCTTGTATAGCTTGACTGCATTGCCGAACGACATAGCGTGGAGGAGTTAGGAGTATGCCCGCTTATTTGCCTTAGTTTCCTCGTGTTGGATCGAGGTCAAAAGGAAGAAAAAAGAAAGAAAGGTGTTGGAGGGAGTAATGGCGCCGTTCGCTGCTCCGGCGCATGTGGTCATGTGCCGGACGGTGTAATGGTTAGTTGCCGAACGCTACCTCGGCCGGACAATGCCAGGCCGAACGCTCACCAACAAGTCAAACTATAATTGAGCCGAACGAACTAAAGCCGAACAATGCCCAAATGCCGAACGACTGACACGCCGAACATTGACCTCAGACCGAACGTTGAATCCAGCCGAACAATCCTTAGGTCGAACCGTGACTTTAGCCGAACAATATAATTGCCGAACACTTCACATGCCGAACACTTGACATGCCGAACAATATAATTGCCGAACAACTGACATGCCGAACAATACAATCACCGAACACTTTACATGCCGAACAATACAATTGCCGAACACCTTTCATGCCGAACAATATAATTGCCGAACACCTCACATGCCGAACAATATAATTGCCGAACACTTTATATGCCGAACAATACAATTGCCGAACACTTGACATGCCGAACAATACAATTGCCGCACGCTTTACTTAGGACGATGAACATTACTAAAATGCCGATCAGTATAAATGTTAAACTACACTTAGGCCGGTTACTCTAGAAATCATATGTCTTCTGAACCTGAAACTGTAATCACCTCAAGGCGGGCTTTTGAGACGGTCAGCGATGACGGTCTTCAAAGGCAATGATCCGAAGCTAATTATTATATCTTTAAAACCTTCTTATTGTCTTTACACAATTGCTTGCACTAGTTCATACACCACGTGGGGGGAAAACTCGTGTTGCTGATTCTAACGCTCAACGTTTTTCAAGTATAGCTTTCTCAAGCATTTAGCCAGTTCATTATTTATTCGGGATGTCAGGAAAATCTAGTTCTGCCACCATATCTGACAGGCCTGGGCCGTCAGCAAAGCAAGGAGCCGCAGATGCTTCCAACCCGTCAATCTCTCCCGCTCATAATTTGGCGCCCGATGCTCTGGAGTCAACCATCTTGCTGGACAATCCGGTCGATTCTCAAGCCTCGAGGATCAATGAGGCCGCTCTGCGACGGATATGTTCCATTCACGGAATTCCCTTTACTGACGTGTTAGTTCCTTCGAGACACGACCGTCCTCATTTGCCCCCAGTCGGGTACACGGCCTGCAACAAGTTCATGTGCTGGATGGGCAGCGTGCCTCCGTTTAACCTATTTCTCCGGGATGTGCTGCAGTATATAGACATCGCTCCGTCGCAGCTGCACCCGAATGGTCATGCGTTCCTATATGGGACTTATTTACTCTTCATGGCTGTCTTCTCCAGACCTCCAACCCCCGGTGATATCCGATACATTTATATGTTCAAGAGACGGAAAGATAGCCCTTCCTTCATATTCCTCGAGCCATATCACAAGTGCCAGATTTTGACAGGGGCCTGTAGCAAATTCGCCCTGTACAAACAGGAGTGGTTCTATGTGCGATGCCCATCTGGTTTTGCTAGGAGATGGGTTGAAGGCAGTAAGTCTCTCTGCTGAACCGTTACTCGTACTTAATGGGAGTCATGTTTTTCTTAACTCTTCGTTTCATCTTTTCAGGTATTAACCCGCGCCCGGAAGGCCGAGGATATTCTGACGCTGTCGACGCGATTAGAGCTCTTCCGGCCGAGGATCGAGATATTCGAGCTATCATTTCAAATGAATCGCTGTCGGGGTTCGGCTTGCTAGCTCCTGACCGTCGGGTCAGCCTTCCAGAAGGTGTTACAATTCCCAAACCTCCATCTGGTAAAGGGAAAAAACTTGCCGGCCCGTCGTCGCGTCGCGCTCCCGTCGCGCACGAAGAAGGCGAGCGTAGAGAGGATGATGCACCCGACACTCAGGGCGAGAACGTGGGTCCTGCTTGGAATCCGGCAATCGAAGTTCAGGATATTGAGACGTCATCCTCCCCTTCGAAGGGAAAGAAAAAGCTGAAATATACGGTTCAGAAAGAGAAAGTCGGCGACACCTCAAAACCTACGCCTATCCCTCCTGAAAAAGAGGCTTCTTCACATCGCCTGGAGAGTTCTCTGAGGGGTCTCTCGAACCTCTCTATCCCCGAAGACATACTTAATTATGGGTTCGATGATCCTGAAGCTCTCAAATTCTCCTCGCCCGCTAGAGGCAATGTAGGAGTTCAACTCCCGGCTCACAGAGATAATACTCCGATTAGCAAAGACAAACGAACGGGTCCGTCGGGGGGAACACTTAGGACACACACGCACACGCGCATTCCATAGCATACTTCAAGTCTTTTTAATTCGTGAATTCTCCTTAATTCGTTGTTATCTTCCTTCTTTGCAGGTGATATGGGCCGCTCTCACGGACTTGATCGCCTTCAGAGGTCTTCAATATTTCATCACTCCGGACGGGATTCCGGTTCAGGCAGACGCCGGGACCGAGGTGATTACGAAGATAGGGACAATCGCCCTCGCGAGTCGTCTCACCGCAAGAAAGCGCACTATCAATCTTCTCAGTCCCGTGATCTTCCTCCTGCTGCTGAGCCGGATAAAGAGAAGTCTTTGCAGAAGGGTTATCAGTCTGATGCTGCTCGAGAACAACATTCCAGTTCATCGAGTACGAGGCAAGTTCGAGAGCCGCGTAAAAGAACGGAATTCTCTAAGCCTCCTCCACCTGCTCCTGCCGTGGACCCGACTGTTGCAGAAAAGATGGTCGACCTCAAGACCAAGTTTCCGAAAATTTGTTTTGACGGTTTGAAATTCCTCCCAGCCATCCATCACATTCCTGGGCACGTGAAGCAAAGTGCCATTGCATGCAACAATGACGTCTATGTTCAACATGATGCATTCGTGCACTAGGTGGAGAAGATATCAGAAGTATCTGTTGAGCGTCAACACGAGATTGACCGTCTGACCTTGGAGGCTGACAGCGATAAGAAAATCATCAAACTCCAAGACGAAGAACTCGCCTCTTATAAGTTAAAGCTAGAAGCCGCTGAACAAGGCGCAAAAGATACTGCCGAGGCAGTTACTCGCTTAGAGGTGGCTCACAAAAAAGAGCTTGACGAAGCAGTTCAGCGCAGCGGCGCCCTTGCCCTAGAAAAAGACTCTGTTCAAAAAGAAAGGGACGTGCTCGCTATTCAAGTCAAAGAGCTGAAAGAACAACTCTCCAAGGAGAAAGAAGACAAAATAGCCGCTCAGGAAGAATCACAGCGGTATTGCGATGAGATTGTTGCTACCCGGCTCCTAAAGGCAAAGCTCGATGGTGAACTTGCCGGGGTCGAGAGAATGAAGGATGAAGCCCGTGAGGAGGGTAAAAGAATGGCTGAGGAGGAGCTTGATTCTCGCCTTGAGGCGGCCGCAGAGACCGGCATGGAAGAGGTCAAAAGTATGTTTGACCCGTTGATCGCCGAGTACGGAGCCCGCGTCCTTATGCACCGCGACCTAACATTCTTGGGCGACGGCTACCATGAATCCCTGGCTGAGGCATGGGAGACTCTGATAAAGATCAAGAAAGTCGAATCAGGCTCCGAAGAAATCGACGAGGATGCACTGGTGAAGGAGTTCCTGAGGGGGAATGAGCCATCGGATTTATCCGTAGCATTGGCTCTCTATGGCAAAGGCTCTTCCCCTTCGAAAGAGAAGAACATCGAGGCTGGCCCATCAGAGGCCGGCACTACTACTCCTCACATTGCCGCTCCTTATGCTGCTCAATCGGCTGGTCGGTCGACGCTTGATCCATTCGAGCAACACGCCAGTTATGATCCCGAAGATCCCGGGCTTGGCGTTCATGTGCTGTCACCTATCCTGGAGGGTGAAACCCCGCGCGCCACCGACAGTCAACCCGATCCTGGTAGGAGATTCTTCTTTCTCTAGAAATCGAAGTGATCCCGTCATTTTTCAGCAATGGTTATTTGTTCTAATGCCCACTTCTTATATTTCTCACAGGTTGTTCTGACACTGAGCTAACTCCGAGGAGCGATGACGCCAAGGAGGAAGCGGGGAAAACAAGCGACGCTGCTCACGCAGAGGTAACTCCCGGCCCAGACGCTCAAGTGATCGGGGCGCTCGACGATGACAAACTTGACACCTCGTCTCCGGCCGAAGGAAACGACGAAGTTAAAATTACTGGCGCCTCTGAACATACTTCAGAGATGAGCATGAAGGATCGTCTCGCCGACGAGGAGAAGAGAAAGGTCAAAGTCAAGGTTGAATCTGAAGTCCTGGAACTTACTGACCCGCGGAATAGACCTTTGAAAATCATTCTCCCGGGCAGGTCCAAACCATTAGATGTTCCGTCTCCTACTCCTGACTTCGTCTCTCTAGCAAGCAAAAAGTCCAAGAAGAAACGTGAGGGAGAGGAGTCGTCGGAAACACCAAAGGCGGACAAGAAGAAGAAGTCGAAGAAATGATCGATGCACTTGTTCAACAAGTTTTTTGCTTAAGTTTGTAACAGTTTCTACCTTTCATAACTTGTAGTTTGTATAGGCCCGAATTTTGTAGGAGTGATCTTGTATCCCTATTTTGGACTTATCGAATAAAATTTCAGTTTCTTCTTGTTTGAATGATTCTCTTGTCTTTATTTGGTTTGCTGACACTGTGCTCCGGGGCCTTGGAGACTTGAGACTGTTCATACTCTAGTCCGCGCTCTGGGGACTTAGAGTACTCCGCTCCGCACTCCGGGGACTCGGAGATTGGAAATCGTTTATACTCTAGTCCGCGCTCTGGGGACTTAGAGTACTCCGCTCCGCACTCTGGGGACTCGGAGATTGGAAATCATTTATACTCTAGTCCGCGCTCTGGGGACTTAGAGTACTCTGCTCCGCACTCTGGGGACTCGGAGATTGGAAATCGTTTATACTCTAGTCCGCGCTCTGGGGACTTAGAGTACTCTGCTCCGCACTCTGGGGACTCGGAGATTGGAAATCGTTTATACTCTAGTCCGCGCTCTGGGGACTTAGAGTACTCCGCTCCGCACTCTGGGGACTCGGAGATTGGAAATCGTTTATACTCTAGTCCGCGCTCCGGGGACTTAGAGTACTCCGCTCCGCACTCTGGGGATTCGGAGATTGGAAATCGTTTATACTCTAGTCCGCGCTCTGGGGACTTAGAGTACTCCGCTCCGCACTCTGGGGAATCGGAGATTGGAAATCGTTTATACTGTAGTCCGCGCTCTGGGGACTTAGAGTACTCCGCTCCGCACTCTGGGGAATCGGAGATTGGAAATCGTTTATACTCTAGTTCGCGCTCTGGGGACTTAGAGCACTCCGCTCCGCACTCTGGGGACTCGGAGATTGGAAATCGTTTATACTCTAGTCCGCGCTCTGGGGACTTAGAGTACTCCGCTCCGCACTCTGGGGACTCGGAGATTGGAAATCGTTTATACTCTAGTCCGCGCTCTAGGGACTTAGAGTACTCCGCTCCGCACTCTGGGGATTCGGAGATTGGAAATCGTTTATACTCTAGTCCGCGCTCTGGGGACTTAGAGTACTCCGCTCCGCACTCTGGGGAATCGGAGATTGGAAATCGTTTATACTCTAGTCCGCGCTCTGGGGACTTAGAGTACTCCGCTCCGCACTCTGGGGAATCGGAGATTGGAAATCGTTTATACTCTAGTCCGCGCTCTGGGGACTTAGAGCACTCCGCTCCGCACTCTGGGGACTCGGAGATTGGAAATCGTTTATACTCTAGTCCGCGCTCTGGGGACTTAGAGTACTCCGCTCCGCACTCTGGGGACTCGAAGATTGGAAATCGTTTATACTCTAGTCCGCGCTCTGGGGACTTAGAGTACTCCGCTCCGCACTCTGGGGATTCGGAGATTGGAAATCGTTTATACTCTAGTCCGCGCTCTGGGGACTTAGAGTACTCCGCTCCGCACTCTGGGGAATCGGAGATTGGAAATCGTTTATACTCTAGTCCGCGCTCTGGGGACTTAGAGTACTTCGCTCCGCACTCTGGGGAATCGGAGATTGGAAATCGTTTATACTCTAGTCCGCGCTCTGGGGACTTAGAGTACTCCGCTCCGCACTCTGGGGACTCGGAGATTGGAAATCGTTTATACTAGTTTGTACGCCGCACAGAGTAATGTAATTTATCATCCAATTAAGAGATACAGAAACTTCATAGAAAATGTGGCTTCAAGCCTTTATTAATGAAAATCAACTAAATTGTTCGATTACAACTTCAAAAGGAAACTAAGTCATTATTGAATGGAAGCATGCAGAAAACAATAGTGCCTATAACAAGAAAGGGAAACATGCTAAATGTAATAGTGCCGCAAATGTTCACTGTTCCATGCTCGGGGGAGTGTCGCGCCATCAACGGTCGCTAGCTTGAATGTTCCTTCTCCAAGCTTCCGTTCAATGGCGTATGGACCTTCCCAGCTGGGATTCATGCGTGATGGCACTGGGAAGACTCGTTTCAGAACGAGATCACCCACATCGAAGATTCTTGGGCGGACTTTGCCATCGTAGTAGCGCTTGACTCGATGTCTGTGCGCTGCCGCCCTTAACTCAGCTTCTTCACGCTTTTCGTCGATGCAGTCCAGTGATTCCAGCAAGAGGTTTTGGTTCGTCTTGGGATCATAGTATGTCACTCGGTGCGATGGAACTTCAAGTTCCACGGGTATTACGGCTTCAGAGCCGTATGCCAAGGCGAACGGAGTGTGGCCGGTCGCGGACTTGTGGGTAGTTCTATATGCCCATAATGCTGTCGGGAGTTCATCTACCCACTTGCCTCCAACCTTCTCCAGACGCTTCTTTAGTATGGACTTGATTATTTTGTTAACGGCCTCGACTTGTCCGTTAGCTTTTGGGTGTGCAACGGCAGCGAACTTTTTCTCGATGCCATACTTTAAACAGAACTCTTTGAACTCTCTACTTTCGAATTGCGTTCCGTTGTCTGTAATGATGGTGCGTGGAAGACCAAAGCGGCATATAATGTTTCGTACAACGAAGTTAATGACTTTCTTAGAGGTGATAGTGGCCAAAGGTTCTGCCTCAGCCCATTTCGTGAAATAGTCGACTGCAACTATCGCGTATTTCGCACCACCTTTGGATAGAGGCAAAGAGCCGATTATGTCGATTCCCCAGATCGCGAATGGCCAAGGGCTGATCATTTGTGTGAGTTCCGTTGACGGAGCCCTCGGGATTTTTGCATACCTTTGACACTTGTCGCATTTTCTTGCGTAGTCCGCGGCATCCCGGTTTACGGTGGGCCAGTAATACCCATAGCGGAGGATCTTCTTCGCTAGCGTTTGCCCCCCAGTATGGTCGCCGCATTCCCCTTCGTGGACTTCCCGCAAGACTCGCTTTGTTTCATCATGAGCGATGCATCGTAACAATGGGATTGAGAATCCTTTCCGGTACATGGATCCATCCTGCATTACGTACCGCGCAGCCTTTCGAAGGACCTGTCGTCTTTCGCTTCTTCTTTCTGGTAAAGCCCCGGTTGTCAGGTACAGTTTGAATGGGGTTATCCACGAGTCCCTCTCGATCTCTTTTTCCAACACAAGATCGATTTTCATCTCGTCTGCACTCGGGGCATGCAAGACTTCCACGGGATACAATCCCATTTGTTGAACATCGTCGGTACTCGCGAACTTAGCCAACAAGTCGGCTTCTTTGTTTTGTTCTCGCGGGATATGTGAAATGTCATAACGCTCAAGATTTGATAGTAGTTCCTGGACCTGAACGAGGTACGGAGCAAGCTTTCGTCCTTTTGCTTGGTAGTCTCCTCGTACTTGGTAAACCACTAACTGCGAGTCACAAAAGATTTCGATTGATTTGATTCCGAGTTCTTTGATAAGCTTCAAGCCAGCGATCAATGCTTCATATTCAGCTTCGTTGTTCGTAGCCGGAAAATCGAGCTTCAGGGCATAACAGATTGATCGGTTTTCCGGAGTTATAAGAACTACGCCCGCGCCGGAGCAACGGTCGTTTGATGCACCGTCAGTGTATAATTTCCATCGAATGGGGGGAATGAGGTCGTGATCGTCCGGTTCGATAGGTATGGTAAATTCGGCGATGAAGTCCGCTAACGCTTGCCCTCGGATAGCTCTCCGTGGTAAGTACGCGATATCGAATTGGCTCAACTCGATGTTCCATTTTAGCAATCTTCCAGAAGTTTCCGGTCGTTGAAGTACCTGCCTCAGGGGTTGATCGGTATAAACGCCGATTGAATGCGCTTGAAAGTACGGGCGTAGCTTGCGTGATGCAATCACCAAGCAATAAGCCAATTTCTCAATTTTAGGGTAATTCTTCTCTGCCCCCGTTAAACGCTTGCTAACATAATATATCGGCTTCTGGACTCGATCCTCCTCACGGACCAAAGCTGCGCTTATCGCATGAGGGGATATAGCCAAGTAAACGTACAGCATCTCATGGTCAACTGGTTTAGATAGCATTGGTGGGCTTTCCAGATGCCTTACCAAGTTCTGGAAAGCTTCCTCGCAGCTAGACGTCCATTCAAAATTCCTCTTTCCTTTCTTTATTATGTCGAAGAATGGGATGCACTTGTCAGTTGCCTTGGATATAAATCGACTTAGCGCAGCCACTTTTCCGTTCAAGCTCTGTACCTGCTTTATAGTTCTAGGCGCTTGTATATCTCGAATGGCTTGTATCTTTTCTGGGTTGGCTTCGATTCCCCTAGCGTTGACGATGAATCCTAAAAACTTCCCTGATGCAACGCCGAAAGAACACTTCAGCGGGTTGATCTTCATTCCATAGGACCTGAGTATGTTAAACATTTCAGCTAAGTCTTGAACGTGGTCGTTTGACTGCCGTGACTTCACGAGCATGTCATCCACATAGACTTCCATGGTTTTGCCCAGCTGGTCCTTGAACATTCGATTCACCAGACGTTGATAAGTTGCTCCAGCATTCTTTAATCCAAAGGGCATCACTACATAGCAATACAGCCCGACATTTGTAACGAAGCTGGTGTGTTCTTGGTCCGGAATATGCATTGGGATTTGGTTGTATCCCGAGTACGCATCCATGAATGACAACAATTCGTGCCCTGCTGTGGAATCGACCAACTGATCGATCTTAGGCAACGGGAAACTGTCCTTAGGGCACGCTTTGTTCAAGTCGGAATAATCTATGCAAGTCCTCCATTTCCCATTTGCCTTCTTTACTAGCACGGGGTTGGAGACCCACTCCGGGTAGAGGGTGTCGCGGACGAACCCATTTGCTTTGAGTTTGTCCACCTCCTCTCCAAGAGCGGCGGATCTCTCCGGATCCATTCCTCTCCTTTTTTGCTTGACTGGGACGTGTTTCGGGTCTACGTTCAACATATGACTTGTGATGGCGGGAGAAATCCCACACATATCAGAATGTGTCCAGGCAAAAACATCAAGGTTTGCCCGGAGGAAGTCGCTAAGGTCTTCTGTCATTGCGGGGCCTAACTGTGATCCGATCTTCAGTATTCGCGAAGGGTCGTCACGGCTAACTGAAATGTCAATTGTTAATTCAGCCGGTGCCGCCTTCTCTTCCCTGGGTTTCTCATCGTCGTCTCTCGGATCTATATCTCCGTAGATCCGAGAACTATGCCCAAGCCAGGGCTCGGGCACTACTTGTCAATTATTCGCGTTGAGGATGCGGACAGGATTGTCCGCACCCTTTCCTTTTTCCCTCCGGTGGGCTTCTCGGAGCTCGGCCACATAACAAGAACGACCGGCTGCTTGGTCTCCGTGCACAATGCCCACTCCTTTGTCAGTCGGGAACTTCAAAGTCAAGCACCACGGGGCTAGTGCCGCCCTAAATTCAGCCAGGGCTGGCCGACCCAAGAAAACATTATATGGAGAGTCCACGTCCAAAACTACAAAGGGTAGAATTCGTACCCTCCGACGCTCGCCTTGTCCCAGTTCAACTGGTAACTCGACATATCCTACTGCATCAGTCGCAGCGCCGTTAAAACCGTGGATACGAGCCTTGGATGGTTTCAAGTCTTTTGTCTCTAGCTTCATCTGATCATATGCCTTCTTGAAGATGATGTTGACTGAACTTCCACAATCAATCAAAATCCTTTTTACATATGCTGGTCCGATTGTTGCAGATATGACCATGGGATCGATGGTCGGAGCTTCTATCTGATCAGCGTCTCTGTTTCTGAACACAATATCGTCTGTCATCACGCGCTGCTGCTTAGCAGGGGCCCCATCCTCTACGTTCGAACAGCACTCGAAATCCGCATGCTTCAAGGAGCTCGCATATCGTTCCATCTCTTGCCAGTTCTTATCTGCGGGATGAGGTCCGCCGATAATTGTATTTATAACCAGTCTTCCAACAGTCCGGGCAGGTTCCTCTGGATGACGTGGAACCGGTGCACGACCTGGATCGGACGTTCCCTGTCCTCCTTCCTGTGGGTCCTTTACAAATTCTTGCAACTTCTTTTGTCTAATCAATTTCTCGATAGCGTCATGCAGGTGTCTGCATTCTTCCGTGTTGTGTCCATAGGTTTCATGGAATCGGCAATATTTCCCAGTCCGTTTCTGTTCTTCAGTTGATTCTTTCGGACGCGGTTTTCTGTATTGAAAAGTATTGCATGTGGATAGGTAAATGTTCTCAAGCGGGGCGTTTAGCGGAGTGTACTCGCTGTAGCTTGGAATTCTCGACTTCCACTTTCCCGCTTCTTTCCTCTTTCCTTGACTCCTTCCTCCTGACTCTTTGGGCTGCACGGGCTTACTCTGGACGTTGACTTGAACCTTTCCTGAATTGTCTCCAGATTGCTTCACAGCAATGTTGCTCTTGATTGACTCTTGGGCAGGTCCCGGTGCCTTGTCTCGTCGTACCCACCTAGCTTCCTCTCTTCTTATGAACTGGTGTGCCTTGGAGTAAAAACGCTCTAGCGTAGTCGGAGGTTTTCCTGCCAGCCAATCTCCGAATTCAGAATCCGGATCTACACCTCTCATTACAGCCATTAGAATTGCATGGTCGTTGGGATTACTGACTTCAGTTGCCGCAACGTGGAATCTCTGTAAGTACTCCTTCAGCGACTCTCCGGGATTTTGGATTACACTTGACAGAGACATCACGTCCTTCGGGCGTGTAGTGTGTATCCTGAACTGCTCAATAAACTTCTTTGCCAACTCCTCGAAATTTGATACGGATCGCGGAGGAAGTCGGGTGAACCACATAGTAGCGATCCCAGATAGAGTAATCGGAAAGCACCTACACTTGGTGGCATCATTTGCTCTGGCTGAATCCATCATCCATTCATACCTCATTACATGTTGTCTGGGGTCAGTCTTTCCTTCGTATGCAGGAATGGTTGGCATGCTAAACTTCTTGGGGTAGGACGCTTGCAGCACAACATCCGTGAACGGAGTATGACTTCTTGACACTCCCCAATCGTCATTTGATAAGCCGTGATTTTCTTTCATCAGTTGCCTGATCATGGCTGTCAGATCGGGTGTCTGTATGGAAGCTGGGAGGTTGGAGTCAGTTCTACGTGCCTGTCCATGCTGATGCCTCCTTTCTTGGCGATCTGCCAATCGTGCGTCATGGGGTTCAACATTGTTAACATCTTGATGATCTGGAGCTCCCTCCTCCACCTGTACTCCGGTTCGGAAGTTTCCAGTTCTGGCTTGGTTGCGGTCTCCTGCTGTTCGAACAGCAGCATCTGCCCTTGCGGTTTCAGTCTTACGGCGTCTGCGCCTGGGTGGCTCATCAGAAGAAGTTGAGCTGTCAGAAGAGGAATAAGCAGCTGGATTGCCCCCAGCATTCTGTTGCTGCTGTTGAGTGAGTTGTGCCATCAGGTTGGCATTAGCTTGCATCTGTTCTCCCAGTTGTCTCCTGCTTTCCCTAAGTTCTCTCATCAAGTCGTTGAACTCCACTCTGGTGACAACTGGAGTCTGTTCTTGAGCGGCAATCCCTGCACTCGGGATTGCTGGTTGATTGCTAGGTCCAGCTTGCTGCACGCTAGCAGTCTCTCGGGCATCCGCATTAAGAGAAGCTGACCTGGTACGTGGTCTTGCCATTGTAGAGTTATGGGTATGAACTCTGAGTAGGATCAGCGGATGTTCTATCAGTAAGTCGGATCTTCTTTGGGGGATTTGCTCAATCCAGTAGCTTCGAAGCAGATCCTTGAGGTCTGAGAATTCAACTCTCAGTGAAAGCACCAAAGTGTTAGTACCAAAATTGGTCACTAACCTCGTTCAGAAAGATTGTGTAGAGATAAAAGTGATGAAAGTAAATTAAACAGAGAAGACAGTCCTAATTCAAATGCAGAAAGTAAGAACACCAAATTTATAGTGGTTCGGCGTAATTGCCTACGTCCACTTTGCTCAACTTTATTGATTTCTTTTATGGTTGATTACAAATACAATTCGTGAATCAAATGTTTGAATGAAGTTGTTTAAGTAGAAGAGATGAGTCTTGAAAATGGCAGAGTCTTCCCGTATTTTCTCTCCAAAAAAGGATCCCTTTCACTGTGACCCTGCCCCTCTATTTATAGGCAAAGATGGGCTGGACTTCCCAAGTGGGCTGATTGCCGAACGTTCCAGCCCGAGTACAGTGGTCACCGTATGCCGAGCAAGGTTCGCCGAACGATCTCCGCCGAACCATTCCTTCTATGCCGAACGGTGTGCTGGTTAGTTGTGTTGAATGTCTCCTGGATGACGAGTATTACGCCGAACACCATGGGATGCCGAATACTCTTGTATGCCGAGCAGCCTTGATTTCGAGCGACCTTGTATGCCGAGCAGTCTTGATGCCGAGTATTCTGGTATGCCGAGCGACCTTGTATGCCGAGCACTCTGGATGCCGAACAGCCTTGATGCCGAGTACTCTGGTATGCCGAGCGACCTTGTATGCCGAGCAGTCTTGATGCCGAACAGCCTTGATGCCGAGCATAGGTTGTTGCCGAGTGCCAGTTGATGCCGAACACTACTTGGTGCCGAGTACCCTTGTTGCCGAGTACTACGCCGAGTAGTCTCGATGCCGAACACTGCTGAGTATTATGCCGAACACCCCTGGACACCGGACACTAAGGACGCCGAGTACTACGCCGAGTACTCATGGATGATGGTTGCTTCGCCGAACATTCCTGGATGCCGGACACTCTTTGATGCCAAGCACTAGTTACCTGGTCAAATCCCCAGGAAACAGGTTCAATCTCTCAAATTTCAAATTCAACTCTTCAGTTATAAATCATTTTTATATAAATCAATTTCTCATATAACTTTCAAAATTTCAAATCCTTTCGAAACATCAATTTCTCATTTTTAAAAGGTATATATATAATCCTTATCGTAAACATTTTCACTTATATATATATAAAATAAAATCATACTTATCAAGATAATAATTTCGATATATAAACAATTTCAAAAATACAAACAAACCCGATTTTTCAAAGGACGATTTAAGAATATATTTCAAAAATGAAGACAGAGATTCAAATTAGAGGGGCTCTAATCAAATAAAATTCTGATTCAGAGATAAGCTCAAACGAAGATGAGATAACTAAATTACAAAATACAAGATAAATATATTTTCATAAATCGCGGATGACCCTAGGGTCAACCGTGACTTCGAAATAAGATTGGTGCAGAATTCTGAGGCAAATCGACATTCGATCGCTAGAGATAGAATTCGGCTTAACAAGAGATTGTAGCATCTAAACCGAGGGATATATAAATCTCCGGTGAATCAATGCTAATTTTAAAAGAGTTTCACCCCTTCACAATTCATTCAAAGATTGGTGGGATCGCCTATTCTTATAGAGAACATTCGAAGTGGAGTTATGGGATACTCCAGAATCAAAAGAATACAAATAGTGAAGGACACGAATGGATTTCGGAACCGAGGGAACGTTCCAAAATTCAAAGGAAATTCAAATCAAAGAGGAAAGCTTTCAAGCTCGAATGAAAGTGATTCCGCATATAAATTTACTATATATGCTAAGTTTGCCTAGAGCCTAAGCTCTGATAACAACTGTAACGACCCATTATTTTCAACCATTCGCATCCGCACATGTCGGACTTGAATTGCTCAAAATATCAGATTGTTGATTTAAACTTTGCAAAAACTTAGCATATACAGTAAATAAATAAATCACAGAATCACAAACACAGAGTAATACAATAATACGCAGCTGAATAAATAAATAGTAGTTCATGAAGCTACTATATGAACATCAGAGTTAGAAATAAAATACAACAGAATGTCTCAAATGCAGTGAAGTCTCCAGTACAACAGATGACCTCTCTGAACAAATCAATTAGAAAAGCTGGAAGCTGAGTCGATAGTTGGATCTCCAAACGAAACTCCAAACTCCAAAGGTGAGTCTCAAATGCTGTATTACTCAGTCTGACCCGAGCGTAAAGCAAAACACAAAACACTCGAGTCGGGATTAACATTCTTATATCAATAAATCTAACTCAAGTGAAATATCAACTGAAATACAATTAACTTAAAGGATGTTTGGGATAACCATCCTCTAAGGATCCATGGAACTATCTACAATGTAGAAATATACACTATAACACCGTGGTCATTTCGGACTAATTTATACTTCAAAACCAAAATATCATTTTCATTAAATATAAATATTTCCTCAATTTCACAAATTGATTCAAATCAACTCGATTTCCAATTCAAATTTAATTCAATCTAGATTTATCCATTTTAATTCACTCCAGTTTCTAAATAACAAATTCCAAATATATTGATTTCAAATATAGATTTGAATCACAAAATAAACCATTTAAATTCCAATATATTTCAAAGCTTTAATATTCAACAATTTCGAAGTTAAATTTAACAGTTTCATATAGCTCTTGATTTAACTTCATTTATTATTTAACCAGGGAGTATTCACTTAATAAATTCAATATCATTTAACTTGCCTTAAGTTACATTTTACTAAATATTTCATTAAATTTATTTAAACAAGAAATATTTATTGAGTTACTTAAATCAAACCCAAGTTATAAATCGTATCTTAAATCTCAATTTCAATAAGTTTCAAATCGGTTTAATTAAATAAAATTATCTTCCCAACCTTAACTTGTTCAAATTATTACCGAAATCTATTTTGAAACATAAATTTAAATACTTAACAATATTATATGTATTAAATTAATCTTAATTAAATTAAATATTATTATTAAATCTATATATATATATATCATTACTATTTATATATAATAATTTAAGAATCAACATTTATTAAAACCATATATGTCTTCCCAAACCCATAGGATTTATTTTCAAAATATTTATATATATGGACCAACGGTGTCTGTATATATATCTATCATATGGTTAAGTGATACGGATATTTATCATTTCAATCCGTAATTTAAATATATACGGGTAGAAATCATTTCAACCCGTAATCCCAATTTAATTCAAATGAAAATCGCTTGGGTTTATCATTTCAACCCATAACGATTTTCTCCTATTCTAAAGTCCGTTCGGGTATGTATCATTTCAACCCATAGTGAATTCTATACTAACAGGGAACTTGAAGAGTGATAACAGATAATATAAAATACAACAATAGACATATATCATCAATAGTAATATAATATAAACAACAGGATATGGTGTCATATCCCACAGGTGAACAGTTATAGATAATAGCATATATAACAATTTAAATAACTACAGCAGCATATTTCAGTTGTCGTTTCAATTGAAATCAGATTTAATAAATATAAGAACGTTAAATCGTGAGTGATTACTCACCTTTCGCGGTTAGATAGATTTTGACAACAGAACAAGTTACAAATTCCAAAGCAAAGCAGGATTGGCACAAATTTGACGAGCAAAGCTGATAAATAGGAATCGATGAGAACAATCAATCAGTTGTTAGAGACATAAAATATATGCATTATTATTATTGCTATTATTATTTATAAAAATCAATATTAAATTTAAAACACTTATTTAATCTATGAAATTTTCTTTTAAACAATACTTAAAACCAATGTAAATTTTGAAACTCAATTATACATACATAAGTATTCAAAAGATAGTTTTGAAACAAACTATAGACCACACGTTATGTATAAATCAACATATATACATTATATACGTAAACTAGACTTTATTTAAATTATACTATATATGTACTTACATTTATAAATCCATAATCATATATAATAATATACTTATAATATAATATACAGTAATAACCTATACCTCCTTTTTTTACATACTTTACAAAAAAACTAACACAATATAAATATATATATACAACTCAAAAACACGTACATATAAAGACCTCTAAATTTATACATTATACAAAACTTATACACTATTACACTATAACAGGTAAACAAAAATATTTGACACATTAACATGTCACTGTACACATCAACAAGGCATATATAAATTAATATGTATATATAACAACTTTATAATAAAACATATTACTTTTCGTAGATAATATAACTATGACCTGTAATTATATATATACAACAACTAGTATAGTATAACCTTTACAACCAACTAGTATCTATTTAATATACTTACAAAATATGTAAACGCACTTAATTATAAAACATATATTTCATATAGCAAACAAAATTTTATAAAATAAATCGAGATAACAAAATATAGATAAATATATATATATATAGTTATAAAATGCACGCACATCTATATATATAACATACGTTCCAAATCACGCATGTACCACGAACTAACTTTACAAACATTTTATATATGAACAAATATATATATATATATATATCTACTCACGAAACTACTATAAAATAATATATATGTGGTGCCTGAAGTTTACATTAAAATTTAAACTATTATAAACTCTTGTATACCTTTTACTTTATAACAGCAACATATACACTATGTATGAAATATAGATGATACTTATATAATACTTATATACTATTTTAGTATACGTATATAATACTGAAGTATATAAATAGATGGACATACCATACTAACAAATATATATAACAAAACAATATCTATGAAAATATAAATCTGGACACATACGTACGGTTTCAAGCGAAGTTGCTATGATGAGGAGGCCAGGATTTGATGAATTGTTTTGGCAACAGGATAGACGTGTAGGCAGGAGATGTGGGGACGAGGAGGAAGGACAGGTGAGGTCGCGGCTGTTGTGCCTTGCGTGGGAAAGAAAAACAGGCGAAGCGGGCTGTGGTGAGGAGAGAGAGTGGGAGGCAGTGATGGATTCGATGGGTAGAGAGGCCGGAGATGGTGGCGTGCCTGTCTCGGGTGGATGCGGAGGTGGTTTCGAACTAAATTTTTGTTATTTTTTTCTTCTCTATAGTAGTTTAGATTTGTAGAAGAAAAGGATGGAGTGAGCAGAGGAGAACGAATGAGAATAATGCAACAGTGAACACTTGAGTAGACCGAAAGTCACGAATAAATATAAAGTGAATTGAATAGCAACGGTCACCTCAGATTTAGCTGACTCCTTAAGACAAATAAATGGTTTAATTGGACAGCACGTTTCAAAATTGAAACGTAAAGGAAAATATAAGGTCACAATTTACGGTACCATTACAACAAACAATTTATTGTCTCCGTCGTGTACTGATCTCAAAATTATACAGAAATAAATATACCGTAGAGATCAGCACGACGTGACGATCAAAATGGTATACAGATATTCGTGGTACAATCATCTGGTCAAAAGTCGATAATCGGTACCGAAAATGCTGCTATTTTGCCAGAATATAAGATAAACGGAGCAAAAGAAGTCCAAATTTTGAAAAACGAAAGATGACGTCTTGCTCAGAAGATGATTTACAATTTTTCTATAGAAAAATATTCAGGTTTGGAAAACATTTTGTTATCATCAAATATTAACTGATATAAATTGAAATAGAATTTCATAATAAAATAAACTTCAATATTATCAGATGAAAATTTTCCAATTGCTATATTTAAATAGACGTACTCCAAATAATAAATTTAAATTTCAAAATTTTACAAAATCTCAATTAATTATCTCATTAAAACCATTAAAATTTTCGGGTCGTTACACCTCCAGTTTACGGAGGAATTACGGTACTGTATAGACTACGGGAATATATATAAAAATGTGTTAAGGGGGATATGGGTAACGCCTTAACGATATTTTAATATTTTACTTTACTGTAGACATTATCTATGTAGCATATTGTACTATGTATGTAGATAGTTCCACGGATCCTTAAGGGATGGAATCCCAAACATCCTTTAAGTTATATTGCAATTCTCTTGGACATTTCACTTGAGTTTATTTACTAGCATAAGAATGTTAATCCTGACTCGAGTATTTTGTGTTTTGCTTTATGCTCGGTTCAGATTGAGTGTCATAGCATTTGAGACACACCTTTGGAGCTTGGAGCTCTACTTGAAGATCTCTCTTATATCTATTCAGCTTTGCGGTTATTTCCAGTTTTCTATGTTCAGACATGTCATTTGCTGTTGTATTGGTGACTTCTATGTACTTGGGATTTTCTATTGTATCTGTTTCAGACTCTGATGTTCTGTAGTAGCTTCATGAACTACTATTTATCTATTCCGCTGCTTATTGTTATATTACCCTATGTCTTTGATTTCGTGATTGATTTATTTATTGTATATGCTAAGTTTTGCCAAATGTAAATTAACAATCTGTTGTTTTGAGCAATTCAAGTCTGACATGAGTGGATGATTATCGATTTGAATGGTTCAAGATAGCAGGTCGTTACAAGTGGTATCAGAGCTCTGGTTTAGGAAATATTTAGCATATGGTGTAAAAACTCATTAGACATAGGGTAGTAATACCCTAGAATGAGTAAATTTAATTACAAAATCATCTTCGTTCGAGCTTGAAATTCTTCGTTAGAATCCTCCTGGATTAGGATTTCTTTTTAATTTTGGAATTTTCCCATTATTCTAAAATCCATTCTTGTCTTTTCATATTCGTGTTCTTCTTGATACTGGAGCATCCCATAGCTCTATTTTTGTTGATTTTTGTAATAAATTTGAGCACATCTTGCAACCTCAATTGGCAATTTCACCACTATGTGTGGCTAATCCCATCAACGGTCCCGCAACCTTAGTATGATTTGTAAAGGGGTGAAACTCCTTTACAATAGGCATCGATTCAACGGAGATTTATATGTCCTCTATTTTGATGCTGTTATTTCTTGCAAAGCCCGAACCATTTCTCTAGTAGACGACCAAGGCAAATCTTTTGTGATCGAATGTAGATTGCCTCAGGATTATCGAAGCAGTTTATCCTTTCACTTGAAGCTCAGTCTAGTGATCTGGACTCCACCCCGATAATCATGGATTATCCTGATGTTTTGGTGAAGTCACTTCGCTTCCTCCCTAGCGGGAAATTGAATTCTGCATCGATCATATTCCCGGAGCTCGACTTTCTACCGGTTTCACCATTTTCATGTAGCTAGGAGAGCATCTCCAAGACAGCTTTTCGAATAGATAATGGTTTCTATGAATGGTTACTTATGTCCTTTGGATTAACAAATTCTCCTGCTTTCTTCGTCGATCTCATGAATCACGTTTTCCGCGATGTTCTCAACAAGTTTGTCCCCGTTTTTCGTTTACGATATTCTCGTCTTTTCTAATTCTGAGTAGGAGTATGAATCTCATTTGGGCTATGTGCTTGAAACTTTTAGGAGTCATTAGTTGAAAGCCAGATTTTCTAAATGCCATTTCTAGAGGGATGAAGTCCGATTCCTTGGGCACATTGTTTCTGTAAATGGAGTCACGGTTGACCCGATTATGGTCGCCGCGATTAAAATAAGTCTATCCATTATTCTTCTTTTGTAATTTAATTATCTTATCTTCCTTTCGAGCCTATCTTCTTAGTTAGAATTCTCTTTGATTAGGGTCCCTTTAAATTTGAATCTCTATACTTGTTCTAAAATCCATTCTTAAATCATCCTACGAGGGAGCATATTTGTAATTGATATAAAAGTGTTTTATATTGTGTTGTTTGAGTTGTTAAGTTTGAATTTTGGGTTTCGATCGATTCGTCTAGCTAACACTATCAATAGAAGTTCCAAAACACTTGAACAGAGCAAACCGACACAATATTGCTTTCGAAATTGATAAATGGAAAATAAATTATGTATGATTATATTTTATATATAAAAGTATAATTTTTTGGAATTAGATAGTTAAATGAATTGGTTGTTAGAAATACATTAGGTTTTCATTTATTGTTTTGTCAACTTTTCTAAACCATTAACTATCGTTGTATGTTATAAGGAGATAAAAATTTTAAAGAATGGTTTATAAATCTGTTTTGCAAATGAAATGAATTTAAATTAAGGATTTGAGAATTTAATTTTCGGTGCTTTTCAAAATTTGGTTTTCAAAGTTTTGAAATATATTATTTGAAAGTATTTTCAAATGGAAATTGTTTCCAAAGAATTTTAAAAGAATTAAGTCGGTACTCTCCTCTTTTGTCACTGGAAAATAATCTTGGTGATGACTGTAGCATCATCGACATTCATTTTCGAGTTTCAAAGTGCAGAGACCACTTAGTAGCTTTGCTACACTTTTGTTTTGGAAAATGGATTTGATTTGAATTTCTTGAGTGTGATTTGATGTATATAGTATATAATATATATGTATATATTTATTTATTTCAAAATGGTTTAAAGTGAAACTGGAAATTTAACTCTTAATTTTTATGTTAAGTGATGGTTTTCAATTATTAAAATGAAGCAAAAAATTTTGAATAATTTGAGTGTCTAAAATGAGAAATGAAATTGAAATAGTTCAAATAGGATAAAATTAGTTTGTATAATACTCAATTGCATTCTAAAACATATATAACTTACCTAAAATATTCAAAACGTTAAATGTTAATGTGAACTGTATATTTGCTCAATTACATTCGGAAACATTCATAAAACTTACCTAGGAAAAAGTTTGAATGAAATGAGAATATGTAATTGAATAGTATACAATATAAATGTAAGTAATAAGATGGCCAAAAAACGAAATTTATATAGTTTTAAATTAATTGTTATATCAAGTATTCGAATCTATCTGTCCTTTCTGTTGCTTCTATTAACCTATCTCGTTCCTTTTCGGGGACGAAAAGTTTTGAGTGGGGGAGAGTGTAATGACCCGATAATTTTAACGATTTTAATAACGTAATTAACTAAATTTTTCATGAAAATATATAATTAAATTTTAGAAATGAAAATTAGATATTTGGTATGCGTCTATTGAAGCATAGCAAGTGGCAGATTTTCATTTGAAAATTTGAAAGTTTATTTGGTTGTGAAATTTCAAATTTTAAATCGGTTAATTTGTTGGAAATAAAATATTTTTGAAATCTGAATATTTTTACATAAGAAACATTTAAATCATTTTGTGAGTGAGACGTTGTAATTTATTTCGCCAAATTTGGACTGCTCTAGCTCCGTTTATCTTATTTTCGGTGTTTTAGCAGTAGTTTTGGCAGCGAAAATCGAATTTTGATAAGATGGTCATATCTCTAATATATGTGTACCATTATGTTCGTCCTGTCGTACTGATCTCCGTGGTATATTCATTTGTTGATTTCGGCGTTCGGTACATGGCGAAATCTGCAAAACAGTTAGTCGTATCGGTAACTTTTTTGAGCATTTTGGTTTCTCATTGACCATTCAATTGTCCATCGGTTGAAAACCAATGGCCACTAGCCTTTTATTATTCCTAGAATTTATTATTTGGCTTTCAATATTCCTATGGTTCCATATATCTCTCTAGTTCTTCGGCTATTCCATTTTATGCTCTTCCCTTCCCTTCTATAGTTATGTTATTTCATTTGAAAAAATTTATAATAAGTTTGCTTGAAAATATAATATAAGTTAGATATATTAGTTGCATTGATCTGCTTGTCTCTCTCAACTTGCTTTAACCATTCATTCTTCCTTTGCCTGATAACTTGTGCTCCACCCATCACCTACCCCCACACTCACGACCTCCCTCATGCAATCCACTCTGGCCTCACCACAACAACCACTCCATAGTGCTTCCATCTCAGATCCGAACCTCTTTCCCCACCAAACCCAGAGTCAACAGCCCCAACCTTCTATCACCCTCCGCCCCTTTCAACTCTCACCATCCCCTTGCTCTGCCACCCGAAACCCAGAGAGCCTCCATCTACCGCCGAAGCAACCTCACATCCACCATTCCTTCTACGCTAGAACCATCCGCCTCCATGCACGCGAACAGCAGCCGCATCCTCTATTTGCAAAGCCTGCTCTCTTCTCTTTCATTTTGCCGAAACCCGCTTGCTTTCTCTCCACTTTGCAACCCAACACCCACCACCGCCGTAGCCCCTCACCGCTCTGCCCATAGCATTGATCCACTGACCCGAAAGCCACAGCCAGGCTTCACAGCAGCTCCACCCTCCGACACGCCACCTTGCTTCCTCCCATCGCCACATGACATCCGCCAGTCCCCAGCCTACTTCGACCCGAGCCACCACCTGAGCTTGACAGCCACCTTACTTCCCTAGGTCGAGCAACCGAGCAGCCTCTAACCTTCTTCAACTTATGTTTAAAGAATTTATTTCAATTTATAATATGTTTAAAGTATTTCAATTTGAATGTTTAAAGTATTTATATATTATTTCAATTTCAATTTAGGTTTAGAGTATTTATATAATATGTTTAAAGTATTTATTTAAATTTATGTTAATATTTTAAAGTAGATTTTTGTAATAGCTTCAAAATATATATATATATATATATATTATATTTAAATATTTATTTGAAATTTTTTGAAAAGAAATATATGGGTTTTAATAAATATTGATTTTAAAAACATATATATATATATATAAGTTTACTTATATATTTTCGATTATCAAATTCATGTTCTCGGTGCTTCGTTTGCTTTGGTTTTGCTATGTAGTTTGCCTTCAAAAGCTTGGTTGTTGATTCGTGTTGTTGGAATTGGTTTTGCTTCGATCTCAGATTTGACTTGTTGTTGATCTCCACGTTGCTCCATTGTTTTATCATAACCTTCGTAGCCACAAAAGGTGAGCGGTCACTCATAGTTAACATTCTTTTTAATAAATTATATTAACATGAAATGACGATTAAACTATGTTGTTAAATTTAAATGGTTAGAAATTTAGTTGTTGAATATGATATGTTATTTTTTAAAATTTGTTCACCTATGATTGACATATGATGCCATAACCTGTTGAATATATATTATATTAAATATTATTAAATAAAATATGATTTTATTATATCTATATTATTTTCATTTTAAACTATATTTTATATATTTAAAAGTAATAAAATTGCGGGTTGAAATGATATATACCCGTAAATATTAATTATTGCGGAGTGAAATGATAAATATCTGCATCACTTGTCCATAGGGTAGAAAACAATATATGGACACCGTTAGTCTATTTTCAAATGATTTCTAAAAAAATTAAAATGAGAAATATATGTGTATTGATTTTTAGAATAAAATTATAAATGTATTTTAATTTTAATATATGTGTAAAATTTAGATTTTTAAATTTATATGTTTGGAAATTTTAAATTTATAAGCTATGTTTTGAAAAATCTAATTCTTAAGATTTTACTTATAATTTTATTATTATTAAATATATAAAATATATTTTAATATAAAATAATATTGATTTAATACAATCGAATTTTATTTAATAATATTTAATATAATAAAATTTAACTTAATAGAATTTAATTAGATAGGTATATATATTGTATTTAAAATATTTATTTAAAATTTATATTAATATTTGAAAATAGATTTTTGTAATAACTTTAATAAAATATGTGTTGGGAAGATAAATTAAGTTAATTTGTAATTTAATTTGTTTGAGAATTGGATATAAATAAGAATTGATTGGAAGCTTATTGATTTTTGAAATTTTGAAAAGTATGATTTTATAACTTGATTTAATTATAGGTGATTAAATGAATATTTTCAAATTTTAAATAAAATTGAATATTTAATTTTGATTTAAATTTGTAATTTGAGATTTTGTTCAAATGCTTAGAAAAAGTGATTAGGGAATATTTTAGAATTAAATATAATTGAAGTTAGATATTAATTATTGATTTTATTTGAATTTGAAATTTTATTTAAATATTATTAAAAATGATTAAGTGAATATTTTCAAATTTAAATAAAATTTAAAGTCTAATTTTGAAATATAAATTAAATTTATCAAATTGAGTTATTGTATATTGTTTGAATATTTAAACTTTGAAACCTATTTAATGTGGTTTAAATTTGTAGTTCAAACCTGGATTTGAAATCGATATAATTAAAAATGGTTTTAATGAGAATTTGATTTGAACCTTTAATTTTTTAATTGAAATTGTTGAACTGAGATTTATTTAAATTGAATTTTGGAACTGAAGTTGGTTTTAATTGAATTGTGGAATTGGAAGAAAAAATTCTAATTTGAAACTATTTTCGGTATAAACTCTTTTTAATATATATACTATTTTAATATATATTATTTTAAATTTACAAACAATTTTAAATATATATATTTTAATATATAAACTATTTTTAATGTATAAACTTTTATAATTTATAACCTATTTTTAAATATAAACTATTTTTAATGTATAACTAGTCCTATATATATACTACTTTCAATATTCAAACTATTTAAGTTGGAACAGTTATGATTTAGATTTAATGGATTTAAATGCGATTACTTTGATAAGATAGTTTAACCTATTTTGTGATATGATTTCGAAAGTGAATATGATTTTGTAAGTGATATGATTTTGAAATGAATATGATATTTTAATACGAAGTATGAACTGTTTGAAAATGATTATTAAAGTGATTTTATAAAATGAACACGGTGTGAAATAAGCGTTTGGTTGTTAAATAGACCGGGATCGGATATTGTCATACTCTCTGCCAATACCGAAAACCACTTTAACAACTGTGTACGTGGTGGAGAATCCAGAATGAAGTAGGATGGTTTGGCGACGTCTATATTAGGTATGAACGCAGCCCTGACTTCCGCGAGTCAGCTTGATGTGACTAAACCAGGAGCCACGCCGGGCCAAGTGAGGTCGCACCTCCAATCGAGCATGCTTCTTCGATACCATTCTATTACTTTGTGATTTGATTTGGTGCACCTTTGATTATGGGAGTGTGTCTCGAGGTGGGCAGTAGTAGCTGCTATGCGTTACTACCAGTCCGAATCCGCAAACGGTATCATACCCTGGGCATTGCCTCACGTGCCTTATCACATGCCTTATCGAGTCCATTACGAGTTTGGTTTGTACCGTATCTATGGAGTGCCCTCTGATAGCCTTCCAGTTTACGGAGGAATTATGGTAGTGTATAGACTATGGGAATATATATATAAATGTGTTAAGGGGGATATGGGTAACGCCTTAACGTTATTTTAATATTTTACTTAATTGTAGACATTATCTATGTAGCGTATTGTACTATGTATGTAGATAGTTCCACGGATCCTTAAGGGATGGAATCCCAAACATCCTTTAAGTTATATTGCATTTCACTTAGACATTTCACTTGAGTTGATTTACTAGCATAAAAATGTTAATCATGACTCGAGTGTTTTGTGTTTTTCTTTATGCTCGGGTCAGACTGATTGTCACAGCATTTGAGACTCGCCTTTGGAGCTTGGAGCTTTGCTTGAAGATATGTCTTGTATCTATTTAGCTTTGCAGTTATTTCCAGTTGTCTATGTTCAGACATGTTAGTTTCTTTTGTATTAGTGACTTCTATGTACTTGGGATTTTCTGTTTTATTTGTTTCAGACTCTGATGCTCTGTAGTAGCTTCATGAACTACTATTTATCTATTCCACCGCTTATTGTTATATTACTTTGTGTCTGTGATTCTGTGATTGATTTATTTACTATATATACTAAGTTTTGCCAAATGTAAATTAACAATCTGTTGTTTGAGCAATTCAAGTCTGACATGAGTGAATGATTGTCGATTTGAATGGTTCAACTAGTGGGCTGTTATAGCTTATTTTTACTTCATTTTCCCAACTTATTCAGACTTTACCAAAATGAGTTTTAATGTTTATAAACCATTTATAAATCATTTTGAACTATTTTAAAAGGTTTAACAATGCCATATATAACATTTCATTTTATAAAGGAAAGTGATTCCTTGGTGTAAATTTGACGTGTATTATACCACGAACCATTTCCACATCAAACAAATATGTCATCAACATCCAAAACATGATGATCAAACATAGAAAAAATCCATATCAAACATGACGGATCATATAATTTATAAATTTAATAGTAGAGTTTCTCAACTTCATCGGTTTTTAAATTTTTCTAAATTTGACTATAGCTTTGCTACTATTTCATCGAAGCTTTGGATCCTAGGGCCAGCTCGGCCTAGGCTTGTAGGAGATAGAAACTTGGTTTTGAGATGGTGGTGAATCCTTATAGTGCACGGTCAAGAAGAAGAAAGAGAGATGGGAGTACAAACTTGTATCTCGACTTTAAAGCGGTATTTCTTCATATATGATAGTTTTTATTTTAGTATAGCTTCACTATGATGGAAGGGACTAGAGAAGCCATGAAAGAGGCCATTAGAAAGCATAGGAAGAAGGGAGAAGAAAATGGTTTTGGTATGATTTATGAGAAGAGGGGGAATGCATATATAGGAAAAAAATATGAAAATTTTCTTCCATCACATCTCCTTTCACCATGTGCCAACCCACTCCCTTCCCTTCCCATCACTCATGGCCTACTCCCCCCGTCTATTTTCCATCACTTCTTGTCCTTTGGCATGGAAGCTTTGATTTAAGTGAAGATTTGGTTGGATTATATATGTAAATACCTAAAATATTTATGTTTTATCTTATGTAAATTTCTATAGTAAAAGTATATATATATATGTATATGTATATGTATATGTATATGTATATGTATATGTATATGTATATGTATATGTATATGTATATGTGTAGGTGTATGACATGTATATACATGTGTAATGATATGCACAAGACAACAAACAACGCTGCAATCACTTTGAACAACTTCCGTTCGTTAAACCGTTGAAGATTTAAAAACCGATTCACAATCACATTTTCACTTATTAATTAAATTACATATAAATGTAAAAAAAAATTGAAAGACAATTTTTTATCATTATTAATTAATTATAATGGTCAGATTTGAATTATAAAACCATATAAATCAATATTAAACAAGTGTTTACAAAAAGTGATGTTATATTGGTAAAGCGTTATGAATTTTCTTATATTTTCAAATTAAATATATATCTTTACAAAACTATTATAAATGATTTAATATTAGAATATTACTAATTAATATGAATTATTATCATTATAAACAAATATTTAATTATTTAAACTTAGTTTTAAAATTACAGAAAATATACAAAATTGATAACATCCCTGATGATGTCATAAATATATTTTATTTTCAAAAATAAAGTAAATAATTTTTATTTCATATTCTTGCTTAAATGTATAAATAAGTGTAAGTATCCAGTTCTATGCATGCTAATATTAAGAAAATCTCAATTTACGGAAAACTGATTACCGTCATTTTTTTGATGAAAACCCCCAAATATCCATATTTATTAATATACCTTTAAAACAAGTTTACCATCATTATTTATGGTTCAAAACATTATAATTTGTGTTATAAAAACTTATATTTGAATATTTCAAATATAAATATAATTTATCAAAATGATAAATTTGCGGGTCGTTACAGATTTCCCTCTTTAAAAGAATTTTTTCCTCTAAATTACACCTAGATAAAAACCCGATAAAAACATTATTTTAAATTTCAAATAAAAACCCGTGTTATGCTTAAGGATTATCTATATGCACTATCTTATTCGATCTACTATTTGAATCCACAACTTTACTTCCGAACTCGTATGGAATCTGATCAGGCTCCATGATAAAAAAAACCTTCGTTTTCCTTACATAGCTCTCAACTATGATAGAAAACGCAAGTACCCAATCATAAATAATCATCATTGTTCGTCGTCATAAATCGAGTGATAAATCCTTTTTCGGACCGGTGTAAACACCTTAAAGTTCCGTACTCGAATCTTAGATCAAAATCGAGCAATGAAATGATCTACAAACCTCAAACGTACTTATTAACCTTCTTAAAAATTTTATTAAAACATTTCATAAACTTTTATCTTTTATTAAAACATCTTTATAAAGATGCTTCTTTATATATAATTTCCTTAAAAAAATTAATTCACCAAAAAATTTCAATCTTCTTTCCAAAGAAACCATTTCAATTTCAACACTTAGAAAATACTTCTATATATTTAAATCGGTAAAAATCTTTGAGAAAAGCTTCATATTTTCCAAAACACATTTTACCAGGTCAAAATGAATGTTGCGTAAAAAACTACTACGGCAACCCAAAATCACCAGTACAGGGAATTGATTAATTAATATTAACTTTCGATGTCGAACTTAAACTATTTGTTAGTTAATAATGAAGCCGACCAAGTTGGGATATCATTATCTCTCTGACCTTGAATGGACAACATTCTTAACTTAAAAATGGATATAAATTACTCACCTCGAATCTTAACAAAAAATATAAGATATGTATAAATCTCATATACTATACATAACATCTTCTTTTGGAAATCACTTACTATAACAACAGTATTATAGTCTATGTCTTCCTGACTTTCTCGAAAACATTTGTTACAACAAAAATGTTGAAATCCATGTCTTTCTATCACTTAACACATTTTAAATCACTTTTAAAACCATTAAACTCCATATGCAAATATCACTTTCAAAGCATTCCTTTAAGAGATTATTTTACTTTTAAAATGAAATGTATCTCTATAACACCCTTAATTTTAAATAGCATCATTCAGGAGATCTAATTAGATAAACTATATAGAATATTGTAGATATTAGAGTGATAAGGGAATTGAGATTTGAGAACTAATTAGGGTCACGCCTTAACTAAACGAATATATGTGTGATTTATAAACTAGATATTTAAGAAAATAAGGCAAGGGTAAAAAGGGAATAGCCATATATCATAACCCTTAAACCCTTACCTCATTCACATCCACATTTTCATAAACTAAAAACACAAAAATGAAGGATAAATAAGGCTGGCAATAACCCTAAGAGAAGAAGAGCTCAAAGTCAATTAGAGGCTAAGATTCAAACTAGGAAGATTAAAGTGAAGAACAAATCTCAAGTCCTTTATCCAAACAAGGTTAATAATGATGTAAAACAACTTATATATGTCTTCTTGAACGTTTAAATTCAATTGTAAAGTTTATAACCATTTGGATGGATATATGATGATATGCTTTGATTATATGTCATGTTATAATTTAAACAAGGACTTTCATGGGGTAATATAATTAGATTTTAAGGTTAAAATCATGCAAATTTATTTTCGAATGCCATGATGTTTGAGTATGTTATGACCATTATTTTGGAGGTGGTTTTAAATTCTCATAATATTCCAAGCTATGGATAATTTATTATGAATTTTGAATGGAAGAAATAGATAATTTTGGGTTTAAATTATTTAAGGCAACTGTACAACGACTTCGGGTCTGAAATTTATATATATTAGGAAACATATTAAAAGTGAATTATTGTGATTTTTAGGGGATTTTCCTAAGTATATCACTATGGTTATAAGATTTTTTAAGTTAAGGGAGCTAAGTGTTTCATATGTTTTATCAAGGGGAACGGCTTATTTGCTTAAAAATGTTTTGAATTATTAATTATGAATTCGGCAGCTTTTTAGAAAAAGGGTTTTTGATAAACATGGTAACCAATTACATTTTGACAAATTAGGCAAGTTAGGTGAAAAGAAATTAATTTGAAAGGCATAAAATCAGTTTTGTTATGAATTACAACTTTACCACTTCGTTTGCTTGCTTCCGTCTCCATGCCCAACAGGCTTTTCGAACCCATTCGAAACCAATGCACATGGTATCAAGCCATTGCTACATAGTGTATTGGAGAAAGGCGGAAGGGATGCCGGTGTCGAAGGCATGCTTTCGAAGGGGTTGAAGTTATTCTTATAAGCTTACGAATACATTACTTGCCTTTGTTTAAAAGATGCTTTCGAAAGGGCTAAAGCTACTTTTATTTAGCATTGGAATTAATTCAACTAGCCTTTATTTTTAAATAAGCTTTCAAAAGAGTGGCCGCATTTTGAACCTATTCGACATCCTAGCTGATGCGTTCATACCTTTTGAATTAGTTAAGGCCACTTTTCTTTATAGCCTTAAAACAATGTATTTAAAAGTGGTGCTTTCACCTTTTCACCTTGAAGCCGCCTTGCCAATGCTTTCCAAAAGGTACATGTAGCCTCTTTTATTAATGGTTTTGAAAGGTTGGTTTTGAAGCTATCCTTTTTCCCAGTTATTTTACTTGAAGTCAATGCTTTCGAAATGGATACTTTCTCTTTTGTTCTCCTTGACCTAGTAGTAAATATACATTGAGTTAACTTTTGTGTGTGTAGAATTGCATCTAGAAGGTTAGGTAGACCGGGATATAGGATGGCCAAAAATTGGTTAAAGGATTATTGTTTTAGACAGGTTCTTTGTAAGCCCATGAAAACTATGTATGGAGATTGTCATTGGTAGGGGCCAATAGGTTCCTAGTGATCCCACGAAAACTACGTCCGGAAAAAGTCATTGATAGAGTTCAATAGGTTCATAGTCAGCCCATGAAAACTATAACATGAGAGCTATTATTGGAGAATACAATAGGTTCATAGTAAGCCCATGAAAACTATGAATGGAGAAAGTTGTTGGTAGATACCAATAGGTTCTTAGTGATCCGATGAAAACTATGAAAGTGGATAGGAAATCCTTAAAGAATTAATAGGTTATTAGTTAGCCCATGAGAACTAATAGGTTAATAGTGACCCTAGAAACTATAACATAAGACAAATAGTCAGGTAAATGGGGATGAGAAATCCAGAGTATGAAGCATGTTTGCATATCATTATAATACATTTTATTATGTTATGTCTTAACCATTGTGGATGTAGGTAGAGTATATGGTTATTGTAAATGTGGTTAAGATACTAGTATGGGGAAAGTCCGTTTTGCTAAGTGGCATGGTCTCACTAGATATCTATATGGTTCGAGATGGTAGGTTATTATTCACACTAGACTTAATGTCTGACTCAAAGTTTATGTTTTCCCCTTAAACTCTCGGATGCTCAATTGATTTTCAGTAGTTTGAGAGTTAAGATTTTCAAATTCTCCTTTAGACGAATAAGCTTCCAATGACGTGCTGGAGGCAAGCTAGCTAGTAGGAGTTCCTTCTATTTTATTCCGCCGTGTTTTGGGATGTAATGGCAAAGTTGTTTAATTGCCTATATTTAACTTTGATCAACCAAGAGGGCATCTTCATATGTCGCTCTTGGCGTATTTTGTAATAATTATATTTCTCCGAACATGATTTACGAATTAGGATTATGTAATGAATTTGAAATGTGATTTGAAGTGGAATGAGAAATTTGTTTTATGATTTTAAAAATTTTCACATTCATGTGTTTCTGTTATATCAATGTATCTAACATTACCGCATTTGGTCACCGAAAATTAATAATTATGGATGATTGTAGCATCCGTAGCAATTAGTATTGGGACATTAAATGGGGATGTTACAAGCTAGTATCAGAGCATAGGTTTATGTAAATTTATAAGAAATTTGAACCTAAAACATTTTCAAAACATAATCCGAAGAATCAAATAATGAGATCGGGGTAAGGGTTAACGCTCTAATAATGCACTTGCATTTGTTATATGTATGTATATATGTATGTATTCCCCTCTCTCTTAGACCATTCATATGTATCCTATTAAGGCTTGTCTGTAGATTTATGAGAAAGGAGTTATGGTGGCAGGAAACAGAAGAGGAAATCTTGGTGGAGGAAGCACCACAACTAATGGAACTGCTCGACCCAACACCAGGAGAAATCTGGGTTGGCAGGCAAATGCTAATCCAAATGCAAATGCCAACTTAGGTGTTGTAACCCCGCAAGTAGATATGGGGATGATGTATTAGTTCTTTGCAATCTGATGCAAGCTAGAGCAGCTGCATGGTAGCTAAGGGAAATGTTGTGAATGTTGGAGGAGCTAATCCCATGGCCCTAGTTGGCAATAACTATGCTAAGTTGAGCAGGGATTACACCAGTCTTGGTGGGAAGCCGTTTTTGGGAACAGAGGATGTTGTCGAAGTAGAAAATGGTTATTGCACTATGAAAGAATATTTGCTAACTTGGGATTAGATGATGAGCAGAAGAGGAGACTTGCTTCACGACAGTTGCAGGGAGCAGCACTTTATTGGTGGAATATTATTACTATAGGAATTCCGGAGGAAGAGTTGACTTAGGCGGAGTTTCGCACGAGATTCGAAGAGATGTTTTTGTCTGAAGTTGCCAAGTCAACATTGTTGAGAAAGTTCATGGACTTAATGCAAGGTGAGATGTTGGTAATTGAGTATGCTATGAAGTTTGATGAGTTATCCAGATATGAATCTGCTACCATTGACACCGTCGTTAAAAGAAACAAGAAGTTTATTCAAGGGTTAAGACCCAAGATTACCATGACGACTATGCCACATCCTCGGGATCCAAGTACAGTTATAGTGGAGATGGAAATCTGTAATGTAGAGATGATTTCTACTTATGGGAAGGAGAAGCATGTTGGAATCCAGGATCCCAATGCAAGAAGAGAAAATTCTTTAAAAAGAAAGGAGCTCAGAAAGGAAGAGCTACCAAGAAGGCAAAAGCTGATCTGTTTGTTTTAAGTGTGATAAGAAGGGATATTATGCTCATGAATGTCGAACTGGAAAAGGGAAAAATGTTTCAAATAAGAAAGCAGTGAAGTGCTTTATTTGTAACCAGATTGGACACTACAAGAATAAGTATCTCGAAATAGTCAGAGCGGATAAGGGAAAGGTTTTTGCTTTGGAACCATCTTCTTCTAGACCATCTGCTGCTGGGAAGGGAAAGATTATGATGGAAGATACACTTTTGATCCATAGTATACCAGTTAGGGTACTATTTGATACTGGTGCATCACATTCATTTATATCTCGGTGTTTAGTAGATAAGTTATGTTTAGAACTCTCAATCCTTGTTACTTCCTTAAGGGTTGCGAATCTGATAGGGTGGTATATAACTCTGGGGATGAGATGTGACCAGTTAGAACTTGAGTTGTTAGGTCATAAGCTTGCATGCATTTTGTATGTTTTTGATTTCGTAGGCTTCGGGATCATTTTGGGTATGGATTGGTTAGATAAATATGATGCTAGAATATTTTGCCAAGATAGGGAAATATCAGTAAGACACCATAATAGTCATAGCCGAATTATATACTCGGTAGAGAAGTTAGACCCAAGTGCTTGTGCTTTCCTAAATGAAATGGAAGTAGAAGAAGAGTTGAATCACTTTTTCGTAGCAAAAGAGTTAGTAGATGATTTTGAGCCAGTCACAGGACTACCACCGAAGCGGATCATTGTGTTTCGGATGGATCTTATCTCAAGAGCAGAACATGTAAGTGGACTACCTAGTAGGATGATACCTACCAAGATAAAGGAATTGAAGGTGCAGCTAGTGGATTTAGAAAGAAATAATTTTACTAGACCAAGTAGTTCGCCTTGGGGAGCGGATGTGGTGTTCGTGAAGAAGATGGGTCGTTAAGGATGTGTATCGACTATCGTAAGTTGAACGAGAAGAGGATCAAGAATAAGTATCCTTTGCCGAGAATTTGATGATTTATTTGATCAGTTGAGTGGAGCCAGAGTATTTTCTCAATTGGATTTGATGACAGTTTCCATCATCTAAGAGTAGCAGAGGACAGTATTCCATTGACGGCGTTTCAGACTAGGTATGGTTCGTATGAGTGGTTAGTAATGCCATTCAAGTTAATGAATGCACCAATTGTCTTCGTGGATTTGATGAACCGAGTTTTTCAAGAGCACTTGGATAGGTTCATATTGGTATTCATAGATGACATTTTAATATACTTTAAGGATGAAAGAGAGCATGAAGTTCATCTTGGAGTAGTGCTTGAGACGTTGAGGCAGCATCAACTGAAAGCGAAGTTTTCAAACTGTCATTTCTGGAAGAAAGAAGTTTGGTTTCTTGGTCATGTGGTTTCAGAGAAGGATTTCTCAGTTGATCCAGATAAGATCGAGGCTGTTAACAACTGGAAGAGACCAGAGACAGTAATGAGATTAGAAGTTTTCTTGGACTCGCTGGCTATTACTGAAGATTCATTAAAGATTTCTAACGTATAGCAGCGTCTTTGACTAAGCTAACCAAGAAGGACGTGAAGTTTATTTGATCTGAAAAATGTGAGGAAGCATTCCTTAAGTTAAAGCATTTGTTGACCAACGCGCATGTATTAGTAGTTCCAGACGAGAATCAAGAATTAGTAGTGTATACCGATGCATGTGGAACCGGATTAGGGACTGTGTTGATGTAGAACGGTAAAGTTATTTCCTACACCTCATGACAGCTTAGACCTCATGAAGTGAGATATCCCACTCACGATCTAGAGTTGGCAGTGGTGATCTTTGCACCGAAAGTATGGAGACATTATCTCTTAGGGGAGAGATTTTAATTATACACAGATCATAAGTCCTTAAGATATTTATTCTCTCAGAAGGAGTTGAATATGAGACAGCAGCAGTGGTTGGAGTTTTTAGCAGCTTATGAATTAGGTATAGAGTATACACCTGGAAAAAGAAATAAAGTAGCAGATGCACTTAGCAGAAAACATCGGAATGTGGTGTTAACTATGTTAATAGAATGAAAGGACCTAAAGGCTTTGACTACTTGTAGTGTGCAGTTAAGACCGACTACTAGTTCTACTCAGAGAACTGCCATGTTATCCTGCTTGGAAGTTCGACACTCATAATGAACAGTTTAACCAAGAGTACCAATTTATTCTAGTTAAATCGCCAGGACGACACTTGTTTTAGCTAAATTGTTTATGAAGAACATAGTTAGAATGCACGAAATTCCTAGTAGTATAGTAAGTGACAAAGATTCCTTATTTACTAGCGAGTTTTGGAAGGGTCTACAGGAGACTTTAGGTACCAAGCTCAAGGTGAGTACCGCTTACCATTCGTAGACAGACGAAAAAACATAGAGAATCAACTAGGTACTCGAGGATTTGTTGAGAGCTTATGTATTAGATTTTGGTGGATCATGGGAAGATCACCTACACTTTGTTGAGCTTTCCTATAATAACAGTTATAAGATTAGTATAGGAATGGCACCTTTCGAAGCTTTGTATGGAAGGTCATGCATGTCACTAGCATGCTGGTTAGAAAATGGAGACAGGTTAGTCTTAGATCTAGATCTGGTAAGAGAGGCAACAGAGAAGATTGAGTTGATCTGAGGTAGGATGAAGGAAGCTCGGTCTAGGAAAAAGAGTTACACAGATAAGAGGCATAAGGATCTAGAGTTCTTAGTTGGAGATAAAGTTTTCATTAAAGTATCACCGATGAAGGGTGTGATACGATTCAGAAAGTTAAGGAAACTGACACCGAGATGTGTTGGACCGTTCCTCGTTATACAGAGGATCGGAACGCTCGCATACAAAGTAGAATTGCAGAGCAGTTTGGCAGGTGTCCATAATGTGTTTCATGTGTCTCATCTTCGTAAGTATGTTCACGATCCAGAGACTATTGTTCCTCGGACTGCATTAGAAGACTTAATATTAAAAACGGATTCGACATTTGTTAGGAAAATAGTTCGGGTTGTAGCGAGAGAAGAGAAAAGGTTAAGAAACAAGATAGTCAAGTTAGTGAAAGTTCAGAGGAGCGACAATGAGAAGGATTGAACTTAGGAGATAGAAGACAGGATTAGAGATACTTATCCTGGTTTGCTTTAAGGGTATGTTCTATATTTACTCTATATGAACTGTTTACTTGTCAAGTAGGTTAGTATGGTAATTACCAGATGTTACAAATGATTGCTATGCTTAGTATTTAATCCTTGCTGAATTTTGAGGACGAAATTCTTTAAGGAGGGGAGCCTGTAACACCCCTAATTTTAAATAGCATTATTCAAGAGATTTAATTATATAAATTAAATAGAATAATGCAAAGATTAGAGTGATAAGAGAATTGAGATTTGAGAACTAATTAGGGTCGTGCCTTAACTAAACGAATATATATGTGATTTATAAATTAAAGATTTAAGAGAATAAGGAAAAAGTAAAAAGGAAATAACTGTATACCATAACCCCTAAACCCTTACCTCATTCTCATTCACATTTTCATAAACCAAAAAAACAAAAAGAAAGGAGAAACAAGGCCGGCCATAACTTTAGGAGAAGAGGAGCTCAAAACAAATTTGAGTCTAAGATTCAAGCTAGGAAGAACAAATCTCAAGTTCCTTATCCAAACAAGGTGAATAATGATCTAAACCATCTAATATATGACTTCTTGAATGATTAAATTCAATTTTTAAGGTTTAAAACTGTTTACATGGATAAATGATGATATGCTTTGGTTATATTCCATGTTATAATTTGAACAAGGATTTTTGTGGTATAATGTAATCGATTTTAAGGTTATCGTGCAAATTGATTTTCGAATTCCATGATGTTTGAATATGTTGTGTAGAACATTATTTTGGTGATGGGTTTAAATTCTCATAATATTCCAAGCTATGGATAATTTATTATGATTTTTGAATGGATGAAATGGATAATTTTGGTTTAAATTATTTAAGGCATTTATATATTGACTTCGGGCCAGAAATTTATATATGTTAGAAAACATATTAAAACTGAACTATTGTGATTTTTGGGGGATTTTCCTAAGTATATTACTACGGTGATAAAATTGTTTAAGTTAAGGGACCTAAATGTTTCAGATGTATTATCAAGGGGAAGTGGTTATTTGCATAAAAATGTTTTAAATTTTTAATCATGAATTCAGCGACTTTTTAGAAAAAGGGTTTTTGATAAAGAAATGGCAACTAATTACATTTTGAAAAATTGGGCAAGTTAGGTGAAAAGAAATTACTTTGAAAGGCATAAAATCAGTTTTGTTATAAATTACAACTTTACCACTTCCTTTGCTTACTTTCGTCTCCATGCCCAGTAGGCCTTTCGAACCAACCAATGCACATGGTATCAAGCCATTGATACATAGTGTATTGGAGAAAGGTGGAAGGGATAATGGTGTCGAAGGCATGGTTTCAAAGGAGTTGAAGTCATTCTTATAATCAAATAAATTACTTGCCTTTATTTTAAAATTTTCTTTCTAAGGGGCTGAAGCTACTTTTATTTAGCTTTCGAATCAATTCATCTTGCCATTGTTTTCAAGGATGCTTTCAAAAGAGTTGCCGCATTTTGAACCTATTCGACATCCTTGCTAGGGCATTCATACCTTTCGAATTAGTTAAGGCCGCTTTTCTTTATAGCCTTAAAATAATGTATTCGAAAGCCGCCTTCCCAATGCTTTCGAAAGGGTCCTTATAGCCGCTTTGATCAATGGTTTCAAAGGCAATGGTTTCGAAAGGTTGGTTCCAAAGCTATCTTTTTCCCTAATTATTTTACTTGAAATTAATGCTTTCGAAAGGGATACTTTCGCTTTTGTTCTCTTTGACTCAATAGTTAATATACACTGAGTTAGCTTTTGTGTGAGTAGAATTGCATCCGGGAGGTTAGGAAGACCTTAATATAGGATGTCCAAAGATTGATCGAAGGATTATTGGTTTAGATAGGTTCTTAGTAAGCCCATGAAATCTATGTATGGAGTTTGTCATTGGCGGAGGCCAATAGGTTCTTAGTGATCCCATGAAAACTATGTCTGGAACAAGTTATTGATAGAGTTCAATAGGTTCATAGTCAGCCTATGAAAACTATGACATAAGAGCTGTTATTGGAGAATCCAATAGGTCCATAGTAAGCCCATGAAAACTATAATTGGAGAAAGTTGTTGGTAGATACCAATAGGTTCTTAGTGAGCCTATGAAAACTATGAAAGTGGATAGGAAATCCATAAAGAATTAACAAGTTATTAGTCAGCCCATGAAAACCAATTGGTTAATAGTGACCCTAGAAACTATAACTTGAGACAGATAGTCAGGTAAATAGGGATGGGAAATCTAAAGTATGAAGCATGTTTTCATATCATCGTAATACATTTTATTATGTTAAGTCTTAACCATTGTGGATGCAGATACACTGTATATGATTATTGTAAATGGGGTTAAGATATTAGTGAGGGGAAAACCCATTCCGCTAAGGAGCGTGGTCTCACTAGATACTATATGGTTTGAGATGGTAGGTTATTATTCACACCAGACTTATTATCTGACTCAAAATTTATGTTTTTTCCTTAAACTCTCGGGTGCTCAATTGGTTTTGAGTAGTTTGAGATTTAAGGTTTTCAAGTTCTCCTTTAAACGAATAAGCTTACGGAGACATGCAGGAGGCATGCTTGCTAGTAGGAGTTCTTTTTGTTTGATTCCCCTGTGTTTTGGTGGAAAAGTTTTTTAATTGCCTATATTTAGACTCTGAACAACCATGGGGGCATCTTCATATGTCGTTCTTCGCGTATTTTGTAATAATTATATTTCTCTAAACGTGGTTTACATATTGGGATTATGTAGTGAAACTTAAATGTGATTTAAAGTGGAATGAGAAATTTGATTTATGGTTTTAAATTTTTTAATATCCATGTGTTTCTGTTATATCAATGTACCTAACATTACTGCATTTGGTCGTCGAGAATTAATAACTATGGATGACTGCAGCATCCGTAGCAGTTAGTTTTGGCCTCCAAATGAGGGATGTTATGATCTCTGTTTATAAAAACCATCCTCTACTTATCAAGATAAACCCTTTTATATTTATAAAACCATGTTTTATAATCTTCTTTCTTTTTATAAAACTTCTTTTTATAAAATCACTTTAGTTATAGAATTCCATTTATAAATCTATTTACAAAATATCAATTATAAATCCAGTTTTAATATTTATAAAACGCTATTTATAAATCTTTTACTTTATTTATAAAATATTACTTTATAAATTTTTTATATAACCATTTTGGAAATATTTTTTCAAACTATTTGTATCCTTTTAAAACTGTATTTCCTTTGTAATAAAAGATGGACTTACTCATTAAAATGCTCCTTTTCCAAAATAACTTTTATTTTGAATTAACTTTCCTAAGAATTCAATACCAATTTTATTATTTTAAAATATCACTTTCAAATCATAAAATATTTTAACTTTATAAAAACTCTTTCATATATATAAACTTTCCATTTTATAAACTCTAGTCCTAAAATTAAAACGTCTACCAAATCATTTTGAACTTTTTATAGCTTTTCCAAAATAGTAGGATTTAAATTCTCAGTAATTTCTTTATAAAATATGTTTTATAAATCCAATTTATAAAATCACTTATTAAATGCATTCACAAAATTTATTTATCTTAAATAAATTCCTTTAATCTTAAACCAAAATTATTATTTATCGAACACCACATAGTCAAATTGTGAAACTAAATTCACGAGGTATTCATATTTAAACTTTTAAATCAAACAACCAAACAATTAATGATATTAACGGAATATTATCATTTCCTTAACAACAAAACACTACATAAATAACTATATCATTTAAAAGACATTCTTTTATATTCAAAATATAATCCCAAGTAAAATTATTTCATTTACCAATTTTCCAAAACTAATCAATTTTATATAATATTAACAAATACGCACTCAAACATAATCTCACACACTCATTCTACGGTGTGACTTATCCTATCTCTAATGAGTTACTCATCTTAGGGTATTACTAACCCTTTCTTTGATGAGTCTTTACCCATATTAGACTTAGGTGTTCGCTCAACTTAAGCTCTGGTACCAAATGTGATGGTCGGGATTTTCAACCCTCAAAAAGTCGACAGTAATACGTACATTGTATCGTGTACCGAGCAATCAAGTACCGGGAAAACTGATCGTTAAGGGTAAAAAGAAAAATAAAGATAGAACATAATCTTACACGGATAAAATAACATATATTATTTCAATACATAATCTTTATAGTGGAAATTCTAAATATATACATCAGAGTCTATCCTTATCTTAGCTTAGACAGGTATAGATCTTTGTCCCAACTAGTGCTGAATACAAACAGTAAACAAATGAAGTGGAAATGGATAACCATCTACAGAGGAAACTCTAGCTACTGCTCCAAGCTCCTCAAATGTCCCAAGCTAAACCTGAACTACATGGTGGCCGAAAAAATAAGGCATCTAGAGTATAAGGGAAAAGAAATTTGAAAAAAAAAGGTATCTCATAAGACCACGCCGCACATAAACACGGATGGGTTTTTTTACCTTAGGATAACCAAAAAGAATTCTGCGCAAAACCAAAGATATTATTTTTAATGACATTTTTAAAAAATCTTTCAAATAAATTTATATAATCTTAGCCGAAATTGTTACATTTATCAAATTCCAGCATAATATGTTTACAACAAAAACCTTATACGCTCATATTGGAGGATGGATTCAATGCAATGATAAGGTAAGGGATTACCTTCTAATAGTACAACCATGACGACCCATAATTTAGGACGTTTTAAATCGACAATAAACCACATATGTCTAACTCAAACCATTCAAAAGGGTAGATTATCAATGGGGTAAATAAGAAACTAGGAGAAAGGAAGGAGAAACAAAATACAGAATCTCGCAGCGGAATGAAAAAATATAATATCAAATAAATAGTTCATGAATCTGTTTTACAGTATACATTTGATTTCATAAATTTTACAACATAATCAGAGTGCAATCACAAATATACCAAATAATGGTGCAGCAGAAATTACTAATAATATAATATACCAAACTCCGTCTTCGTCCTCTAGAAATAAAGTCTTCAAACACTGAAAAGCTCAGGATGGCCCGAGCGTAAAGAAAAGACAAAACACTCTAGTTAGAACTAAAAGTTCTTATGCAAGTTAAATCAACAGTAGGTAAATATGAGTGTAATAGCTTTAGAGATGTTTACGGGGTTTTTACATCTCCTATCCAGTGTATAACATGCATGCAATAACTTAAGAGATGTTATGGGATTTTCCATCTCCTAAGGATCCGTTAAACTATCTATATGTAGTAAGATACACTATAAAGGTAGTATCTATTAGTAATGTAAATGATTAAAATAGCGTTAAGGCTTTACATTAATCCCCATTAACACATTTTTAAGCAGGTAGTCTATGCAGGTCCTGTAACACAACAAGTAACGTCGGTAGCCAGTGAGTCCCCTATAGGTACCATACTAAAACAAAATTGTAGTGGGCATGAATAAGGATAAAGAGTATGACAAGGCACGTGAGTCAATGCCCAAGGTAGGATACTACCAATTCGAGTCCCTTGACTGGTGGTAACCCCTAAGGGCCCACGTGTCCAACGCTCCCAAAATCCGAAGGTGTAACCAATCAAGTTTCAAAGTCAAGATGGTAATACGAAGAAGTGTGTCCGCTAGAGGTAGCTAGCCTCAATGGCCAGGACAAGTCGTCATGTTTTAGTCATTTCCAATTGACACAAGTGTCGTGGTCATCCATATTGTTCCCATTCTTCAAATCCAGCAAACGTTCACCAAACCCAACCGCTTTATTCTGGATCATCTAGCACGTACACAGTTGTTAAAGTAGTTCCAATATTGACAGAGAATATGCCAAAAGGAGGCCCCGGTCTCCTTAACAACCAAATGTAATTTTTTACATCAGTTGGTTCTTTTACATTTCAAAGTCGGTTCATATTTGATATCAAAATATCATATTCAATTCAAATTATCCTTCATTTTAGAATCATCATATTTACCCAAAATATGTCATTTTCACTTGAAAATATCATTTCAAATTTCAATTTAGGTCATAACCTCATTTAACCACATTCGCATTTAAATCAACGATTTAAATATAAACATCTCAACCTTTGCACAGTTTGAAATTTTAGAAAATAGTTTAAATAGTTTGATATAAAAATTGTTTGAGTATTGAAAATAGTTTATACAGTAAAATAGTTTGAAAAATCTAAATAATTTGAATATTTAGATTTTAAACAATTTATTTTTGAAAATAATATAAAATCAAACTGTTTCATTTCATTTCAACAAATCTAGAACCCATGTCCAAATTCCAAATCAGCAAAACTCAATTTCCAATCTTTCAATATAATTGACTCAATTTCAATTTAGTTTCAAATCAACTTGATTTCAATTTCAATTCGAAATAACTTTAATTTCCAAAAACATTCATTTTTAACTCCAAATTCAATTTCAGTTTCAATTTACTGATTTAAATCACTTAAATCAAATTAACCTCATTGTTCAATTTTTAAGACACAAATCTTTAAAATAATTCAATTTTCAAAATTAAAGCCATATATCGATTATAACTTCACATTTCCAATTCTATTCTTTAAAACAATTTCTTTTGACCCATTTCAATTTCAACGTTTCGAAGCTTGAATTAGAAATTAATTTAATTCACATAAATCCACAATTTATTACCTTTTAAAAACAATTTCATTTAACCAAAATCCAAATTTAATATTTTAAAACCATTTAATTTAACCAATCTGGTGTCTGTATATAATTTTCTACCCTACGTCCAATTGATCAGTTATTTCATATTTTAATTATAAGGATGGATATATATCATTTCAATCCAAATCAAGGTGTCATAGGTATATACCATTTCAACCTATTTCTTAATTTATTCGAAATGATTCAAATGAAAATTTATATGCTGTCAAATAATATACAGGATAATAACAGGGAAATATAAAAATAAATAAACATCAAGTTATCTAAAATGTCAACAAATAGACATCCATCACAGTCAACATCCAAATCAGCCAATAAATCACAACAATCAACTAGTTATCAATATCGGGTACTTAACTAGCAATTAAATACAATGTTAATTTAAATATCAATTTAATTCAATATTAATTCAAATATAATTTAAATGACAATTTAAATCACCAAACAGCAACCAATAAAATTCTTATCACTTCATAAATTTAATTCAACTAACATAAGAAGGTTCAGTACTGCGTGAGTGGGTAAAACCACTCACCTTTGATTTATAATCGATTAAAAATCTAATAAAAGGCCAAAATTTGAACAGTTTCCAAATTCAACCAAATCTATTCCCTGTTGTCTAGAACTTTGATATGATCCCAATGGAAGAAACCGCGTGTCAATCGGAGCTCGAATGAAAAAGTTATGCAATTTTAAACATCAATAATTAAAAATTTAATTAACATAATTAATAAAAATAAAAAACGTACCCTCTCTCTCACTATGATATAGCTCCCGCCGTAACCCATACGCACGCAACGATCATCCATCATGCCCCAACTCGAGACGACCGGACCACCATCAGGAAGCACCCACGCACGCGCCTCCTTACGATCTACCAACGCCCGTAGCCAATCCCTTTACGCCGTCTCCTTTCGTCCCCTAAAACCCGAAACACACGTGACCTTTTGCGCTTAATTCTGGCGATTCCATCACATTATAGCACGATTCAACCATTGGATATGTAGATCTCATCGAGATCTACGACTTTGTTTTTGGAATTTTTTGAATTCGATGAATGAATGAAGAGAAATCGAAGGAAGGTGGAAAATTTTCAGCCATTGAAAAAGAAGGAGATGGCAGACATAGATTTCTAGGGTTTTGGAATATTTTAATAATATTTTCTCTCGTTTTGCGTGCTGTATTTATATAGTTAGGACCAAAACAGCACGAACTCCAATTGGGACATGTTGCTTGGCGTTTTATATGTTTTACCCCCATTTTGAACACAATGGAACTAGTCTCGAGGCCTAATTCGATTGTATTCAGAAGATAGCATTTCAAAATCAAATTATTTTAATTAAATTTCTTAAATTAATTTCTACGTGTTTCGATCTCGCACGATCAAACGATAAGTCCAATCGCTACGAAACTTAAAATCCTATAATAATTCACTATTACGGATCCGATGAAACTAGTTTCGTCGAAATCCGAGACAGTGCCCAAATAGACTAATTTTACACGTTAATTAAATAAAATTTTATTTTAAAATCAATTTGGACACTTTTAAATTCTAAATTAAAAGTTTACAATTCATCATTCTTGATTACACAGAAATTAATAATCTTTCGAAATTCAATTTTCCATGTTAAAACCAAGGTTTAAATATTACATTAATTTCAGCATTCAATTACAACTGTAATAAATCCCAGTTAATTGCATTTTCAATTCCAATAAATTATTTTATTTTGATTTACACTCTTATTATTAAATCAACCTATACTTTATGAATATATTTAACATAATTTTTCATCTTATTATTCTCATTTTTTACAATTGACGTCTTTTACCGTATTAACTGCAATATTTAATTACATTCAATTCCATTAATTACCAATTTAATTTCAACGAATTAAATAATAAGGTGAGAATAAAACAACTGTTATACACTAGTAATTCAAAACATTTCTAATTTATTGATTACAACAAAATCTAATAAATTTTACGTACTAGTTAATTGATTTCATATTCCATATTAAAACCGATTAAATTTAATAACACATAATTTCACTATTAAATACAACATTGATTTTATTCCTTATTTACAATTATAACCAAATTAACTTTACAATAATTTAATTGATTGAAATTACACTAAAATAGTTGTTTATAACATTCAAACAACAATATTAAATTATATTTTAATAATTTTTCCCATCAATAAATCATAAATTTTAATTTCTTACAATATTAAATTCCAAAAATCTTATTTAATTGAATATTTTTAATTATCAAAAATACGGGTCGTTGCAACATCTCTAAAGAAATGTACCGAGGCTCCAACATCTACCAATACAGAATTGGCCTACCTTTACCATAGTTAGTACCGAATACACCATCACCCCGGTCATTCCCGACCTATCCGTGGCCACAGCATACACAAGAAACCTGAAATATAGAGGGTAATCTAGAAAGGTGATGACTATATCCTAATAGGAGTGACCCACTTAGCCTTGCTGCATCTACCTTGTTTCTGCCATCGCCAATGTGTGGGGCTTGAGGTAAAGTTTTACCTTTCACACGACAAATCACACTTTGAATGCCACATTGCCCTTTCCAACAACACATTAACCGATATCCATAAACATACAACCCCCAAGTTCATATGCCTAGGGGAAGGGTGTTAAGTATGAGAGTGGCTACCTCCTGCACCACCTAACAGATGAACGTTTGTAAAAACCAATGTACATGGTTTTATAAATGCATTGTCAGACACTCATCCATACAAGTTGTCTAGGAACAGCACAGCCCAAGGCACTCCTCCTACAACATCCTGTTTTGAAATCGCCACTAGGATTAGTAGCGAGTAGTCCTTACAAATCGAAGATTTCAAATTGAAGGAACCACCGCCACCATATATTTGATAAGGGAATTACCTTAGAGGTTAGTGGTAAACAACTGTAACGACTCAAGATTTTCGACTTCCGAAAATCGACATTAATACGTCCACTGTATCAACTGCCAAGCAATCGAGTGTCGGAAAACCGAATTGTTATGGTTAAAAAGAAGAGGTAGAAGAAGACAGAAAGAAAGAAAGAAAGAAGAAACAACAGAAACAATATCAGAATCTCACATATCGCAGCGGAACAACATATAATAGATAAATGAATAATCTTTAAATCAAGAACTATATCAGTTTATACATTACATCATCAGAGTCAATATACACACAATACATCAATGGACAGTTATATAAACTTGTCCTCATACAGAATACACAACGGAATAATAATATCATATACAAGTGATATGCCTCGCCATCCAGCTCGCCACTGAGCTCCACAGCATCTCCTGAATCCAGAATGACCTGATAACCTGACTCTAGGCTGCCCGTGTGGAAAATTATGGGCACCAAGAGTTTAGGAAAGGAACAATAAACTCCAGGTCAGTCATGGGACTGGTGTGAGAACTAAAACAGTTATTATCTTTAAAACAACAATAGAAGTAAAAGACATCCGCAATGCTTTTTGGAAAATGAAACTACCATAAGGCCTCCCGCCACAAACACAATGCAAACGCAGAATTGGAGGAGATTTCTCTTTATGATAGTCAAACATGCTTACTACGCAAAATCATTTGATTTGATATTATTATTAGTGCATAGTGCAGAAAAAACATTTCAAAAGTATAATATTAATCTTAGCCAGCATAGGCATTTCGCACTTATGCCTACTATAGCTACTATGTTCAATAGCAGGTTACCGCCACATTCCATAGTAGGTTATACAACTAAAACCGTACAAGGTTCGTATTGTTTCTTTAGATTTCCAACAAATGGTCAGGCTAAGGAACTTTCTACTGCCAATGGGATCGCCTCTGGCGGGACGTCCCAAGAACTGACTAGCTCTCTGCCAACACAAGGCCGGGTTACCTCTTACACTAGGTAACTACTACACGAATATGCCAACCCCCGGTCCTTTGGGACCTTTATCCGACGCGCCTCAATCACACAGCAATCACACAGTAAATGAGATTGGAGTATCCACATAGGTTTAATACCAGGGCTCCATACCTGATACCACCCTTTTCCAAAAGGAAATTACATACCCTAAAGGGAGCGACCCTTATAAACTTGCCGCATCATTCCTGTTTTGACCATTTCCGGGTTGTGAGGTCCGAAGAGGTCTCATCCACAAAGCTACGCTTTTTCACAAAGCCATGCTTTGATCAACAAATGATCAGTAAATAATCATCACACAGCAACACTCAGCATGCCACATTACCAAATTTGGAGTATATCACTGATAACCTTCAACTACATAACTTCCGAGCTCGTACGTCTCAGAGAAGGGTGTTAAGCTAAGAGAATAAATTCTCCGCCACCAATAGAAATGTATTTGAAAGAAATCAGCTTTATATCTCAAAATGTAATGTCAGACATGTAACCATACAAGTCTGTTCCGGGTTCGAACAGAACCAAAGGCACTTCCAAAGAAGCCCTTGCAATCCGGGTATTCACAATCCCGATCGAACTTCCCATCACAAAGGAAATCTGTATACCGTAGCTAACGGTGCAGAGACAATCGATAGGTCATCCTATCATTTCCACAAATACCCGGTCTTCACCACCGGTCTTCAATACGATCCATATCGTCGTATCACTAATTCGGAATGAGTTATATGACACAAAGGTCTTTTCCCGGCTAACCCGAATAGTGAGCACAATATTTAAAACATATGGATATAGGGATTTCAATTAAGTCACAACTTATTACCCAAATCCTTTCCTTTAAATGGTTTAAACAAATTACCATTTTAAATCTTTAAACAAAAAGATTTACTGCACAAAGTTCACCCAATTTCACAAAGATTCATTCACAGATTTCCAAATCAATTTCCATTTCAATTGGATTAACCCATTAAATCTTTAAATCAAGATTTAATTTGTATCTTTCAAAACTATTCACAATTCAAGTCTTTTATAATATAAAAGATACACCTTTTAAAATCTTCTTTGATTTCAAAATAAAGCTTAATCATCTTCACAAAGGTTAATTCATAGTTTTTCCAAACTATTTACAATTTCATTTCAACTTGAAATATTTCGATACACATTAGAAATCTTTTCACTTTATGAAAGTTATTATTATTTGAAAACAGATAGTTTTTGTTCTGGGAAAAACTGGTTACAATTACACTGGTTAAGGCCATCCAAGTACAAATCTTGGATTTAAATTTAAATTTCCAAAACCATATTTTAAATGGTTAAAAACCCATACAAACACCTTTTATAACTTGTACAATCTTTTAAACCCAAAATTCCTAAATTATTGAATTCAATTTCAAGTATTGAATTCAAAATTTAAATCAAATGATTTAAATTCCAATGTTAATTAAGTTATTTAAAATAACTTTTATTTTTGAAACTCATTTTCAAAAACTTTCAATTCCAATTCCAAAACTAATTTGGATTCAAAAATTCAATTTTCAAAATTGATAAAAATCAATGACTTAACCGACTTCCACGTGAAATCCACATTTGTGTGTGTATTGTGTAATCCAGGGGTTTAACACAATAGTGCAACACATTCAACCATCATAGATCAAAACACAGAAATATAGTTGATAAGCAGTATAACTATATCGCTTATCTTTAATTCACAGATCATAGATATTTATATCATAGATAAATAGATCACGAATCACAACACAAATCAGGATATATCACAAAGCATCACATATCAGAGATATCAAACAATTCAACATACAATAATCCAAACATCCATAAGTAGGATTAATTTAATTATCTGATTTATTTAAATCGGATAATTCCTACACACCAAATCAAATTTCCAATTAATTTCCAAATTATTCCCCTTTTAAAAATAAATTTCTTTATCTCCTCAAATCTATTCAAAACCAATTATAAATAAATCCTTTAACTTATAAATAATATTACCCGAAATCCATTTATTAAGGCTTTTTCCCAAAATTTGGAATTTAACTCAATATGGTTCAAAAATAAAACTTTATCTTTTTAAAACTCCTTTTAAATTTATCCAATTCTCAAAAATAAATTTTTTGATAAATTTTCAACTTGCATTTTAAAAATCCAATTTTTATCTATTTCTGGTATCCAACGATGCCAAAAATATATTCGGCTAAATTATAGCCTTCAACGATTTCAATCACAATATAATCACACACAGATTATAAATAAATCAACATATAACGTTGAAACAAATTCAAATGTTTGAGGAATCAAGTTGGATCCCTCCAACCTGTTTTCCTACATCCACAGATGTTAGCACAATACCAATTCCACTTCGAGGTGGAATATCACGGTATATGTTTTTAATATAATAACCTCCGCTTAATATGCGGCGTATAGGGTCTATTTCAGCACAATAGATAACAACCATCATTCAATTCACACAATCAAGAAATTAAGCAATTTTAAATCTAACTATTTTAAATTTAAATTGAAACATAATTCGATTGAGTGAGGAGTTCTCACCTTGAGTTTCTGATAACAGTTGCAGAATTTTATTTCAAATAAAATTAAACGCACGTTTAACTTTACTCAAAATTATCGCTAGCTCCAATAAATCCCAATATAGATTCATTATGCAGTGCTCGACAAAACAAACCTGACGCAATTCGTTTCGTCAGTTTTCGACCTCGTATGAAGAAGTTATAGCATTTAGAAGTTTATACAAATTACAATATAATTTATTTTCAATTTCCATTTTAATTTTTAAACCTTTGCTTTCATCAGAGACGTTCATTTCTTGTAACAACCATGTATTTTACAATTATTTTTAAATTTATTTCCAGATTTAAAAGCTTTATTTATGAAAAGAATAAATTTTGTTATTGGAAAAATAAAATCTTTGATTTTGTATGTGGATTAGAATTCCAAATATGACTAAATTTAATATTTCCAGAAAATGTGAATTTTGGTTAAAATAGTCAAACTTTGACTTTTAAACTTAAAAATTTAAACGTTTGAAATTATAAATTTTATTTTTTATTATAAAAATAGATGTAATAACTTGAACACTACTTTTCGTTTCGTTGAAAACGGAGTTAAAATGTAAAAGTTAAGTACATTTCAATTTTTAGTATAATTTGTTTTATTGTGCAATTTTGCCTATTTTAAATTTTATAAATCATATTTTCTTTCTTATATTTTATTTTAATATGTGTCAATATGTTTATTTATGTATATTTTCATCTCTAAATATTTTTAAATTGATAATATAATTTTTCCAAAATGTACTATGATGACTTCCTATTTTTAAAGGCTGTTTCCCTATTTTCTGCTATTTTCTTCGTTAAAAATTATATGTAAATTTAATTTTAAATATTTATTTTGTGAATATATTTTTATTTTATGTTATTATTTATATTTAGAAATATATTACAAGCTCATATGAATTTTCTAAAATTTATTCTATTCAATTTCAAATTTTCTAGACTAGTTTACTATTTTTAGCTATTTTCTTAATTTAACTTTATATGATTGATAAATATTTATATAAATTATTATATTTTTATAAAATTTCGAAATTTTATCTGGGATTATTATTATTTCCAGAAATATAAAGTTATATAATTAAAATAAAGTAATATGAAAGGCCCTAAACCTTCTATCTTCCTAAGGCCCTTTTATATTACACCCTTTTACCTTTTAACCTAATTTTTCAATCAAGTGGCCCCATCTCCTCATTTGTTTCAGCCGCCACTTCCATTTGTTTCTCAGGTCAAAAGTGTTCCCTCAAACCCTAGAAAAAGTCACGGCTATTTCATTTGAAAGAGGAAAAAAAAATGAGCAATGGCTTCCTCTATCTCTTCTTCTCTTCAATATTCAATGAATTTAGCCTTCCTCTCCTACCTTGCATGCTCGGCCACTAGCCTCTCCACCCTTCAGCTCCACTCACCACCACATCTACAGCACCTCTTCCTCCTTCTCCTCTGACCTTGACCTGGCCATGCCATCCAATGGAAGCCATCACCCAAAATTTGCATAAAACTCTTCCAAAAATGCCTAGACAAGCCACTATACTCCACCTGCCTCTTCCTATGCACTTTGGCCACCCCTTAGCCGCCACCACCAGCCACTCCACCACCATTAGCTGCTGCTCCAGACATGTCCAGACCTGTACAAGCATGATCCAAGCCATATGTGACCAAGCCGAGCCAAGTGGTGCATCCAAACCCTTCCTATCTTGCCTTGCCTTTGACCTTTCTCTTATTTTGCCTTTGCCTTCCACTTTCATGCCCTTAGCCTTGCATTTAGGTCTAGGCCGAGCCATGTTGACACCTAGGCCGAACCTAGTGTGGTGTGGTCAAGCCCAAATTGATCATGTAGCAAACCATGTTGTCATGGTCAAGCAAAGTTTGAGGAAAGCTAGGTGATGTTCTTTGTTAATTCAAAATTCAAATTGTTTCAATGTATTTTGTATTGTATGCATATGTTTATATGGTCTTGTTTATTTGTTGTATACAAGATCATTATCAAGGCTCTCCATTCATTCAATTCAAATCGTGCCTTCTGGAATCGTTTTGTGTGTCGTTGTGGTCTTCAGCTTGAAATGGTGAGTTATTCTCACCAGACAATATGTACCTATATAACTAGTAAATTGACACCCTGCGAATCTGTAGAAATATATTATCATGTTATATATGCTTATATTATTATCATATGATGTTCACACCTGTTATTACACTTGTTATATCATATGTTACTGTTATTTAATGTTATTCTGTTATTTATATCAGTTATCACCATTGCAAGTTCGCTGTAGACTAGAATCACTATGGGTTGAAATGATACATACCCGAACGGACTTTAGAATAGGGAAAAATTGTTATGGGCTGAAATGATAGGCCTGAACGATTTTTATTTAATTTATTTTAACTTGGGATTGCGGGTTTGAAATGATAGAACCTGGATTTTTCTTTTTTTAACTGCGGATTGAAATGATACATATCCGTATCACTTGACCTAGGTTAGAAAATTATATACAGGCCCGTGGTTATTTTATAAAGTGTTTTGGATATTTTTAAGTATTTTAAAAAATTATAAATTTATGAAATTTGATTTAAATAGATTTTGAAATGTTTTAAAATAAAGAAATTATGATTTTTTTCCATGTGTTAAAAATGTAATTAATGAATGGTTTAACTGGATTTTTGAAATATAACTTAAGTTGGAAATTTGGAATTTTGGTTAAAAATGATATTTAAGTTATATAAATAAAATGGATATTAAATTTTATTTGGAAATGGTAAATATGATAATTTGATTAAATTTGAATTTAAGTGATTTATTAAAGTATTATTGATTTTTCTATGAATTTAAGTGGTTAAATAAGTGAATGTTTAAAAGTGATCTTTTAAAATATAACTTGACTAGGAAATGTGAAATTTGGTTTTAATTAAAGGGTTAAGTTAATTAAATAAAATTGGAAATTTAGTTAAATTTATGAAATGGTAATTTAAATTTGAAGTGTTAAGTTATTTGTTGAAATGTGAAGAATTGGAAACTTTTACACTTAAATTTATTAAGTAAATTGTTGAAAATTGGATTTTATTATAAGAAATTTATTATGAAAAGATATATGTTAAACGATATGTAAATGAACATTTTAAATGTTAAAATATGATTTTTAAAATGTTTATGTGTTTTAAATTAAAGTTATTTAATTGCTGGAAATACACTAACACCTGAAATTAACTTTTAATAGCATTCAGAAATGCTATAGATTCTGTTTTGAACTAAAATTGTGTAAAAAGAGCTATTACAGCATTTCTGAAATGCTGTAGTTGCTGTAATTGAACTTATAGGCTAATATTGAACTCAAGTCTATTATAGCATTCTCTGGAAATGCTATAATGGTCTGCAGTCTTTGCTGAAACCAAATTTAACCCTTGTTTTGAAATCTGAACTACCGCAGCACTTCTGATATGCTGTCTTTTCTGTTTTGAACTATAATTCAACTAAAACTGAGTTTTAACAGCAGTTTTAAGTGCTATCTTTGCTGAATTAAAAATGTTTTCAAATATAACCTACAGCAGTTGTTTTTAAATGCTGTGAAATGCTGAAATTTTAATAATTAGGGTTTTTGACTTAGTAAACGAACTCAGAATGGTTTGAAACTTTGGAAATCGAATACTTGATTTCAAAATATAATAATTACACTTTTAAAAGGTTTAAATGAATTATTTGATTGGAATATAAACTATTTAAAAGGTGACTTGAAATGATAATAAATGAAGTATACCTTTAAATTTAAAAGGTATTTAAAGTTGAATATTTAGATTTGAACTCAAATGATATTTGGAATATTAAAATGATTTGAAATGAAGTTTTGAAATGATATGATATTTTAAAAATATGGAAATGGTTTGGAATTGATTTAATCTTTATTTTGATAATGATTTGGATTTGAAATGATATTCTATTTTGAAGTATAAACTGTTTTTAAACTTATAACCACGGGTTATAATAACGTTGGGTTGTTAAAGAGACCGGGATCGGATATGGACATACTCTCTGTCTTACCGAAAACCACTTTGGCAACTGTGTACGCGGTGGAGATTCCAGAATGAAGGAGGATGGTGGCGACGTTCTTAAGGTATGTAATGTGGACCCAACTCCCGTGAGTTGGCATAAGGTGGCTAAAACAGGAGCGATCTCGGACCAGTGAGGTAGCACCTCTTCTCGGACACATTTCTTCGATATTATACTCTTACTTGTGATTGATTAGATGGCCATCCTCCGATTCGGGAGTGTTGTTCGAGGTGGAATGGTAGTGGCTGCTATGCGTATCCATCAGTCCGTGTGCGTAATTGGTATATCTACCCTGGCATTGCCTAGTTGTGCCGTGTCACCTACCATATCGAGCTTTACTACGATTATGATTCTAAGATCCGACCGCGTTAAGGTTCTCCATCCCCTTAACGCTATTTTCTATATGATTATACTTTACTTATTTAGACACTATTATAATATTGAATATTACTACATAGTAGATAGTTTAACGGATCCTTAGAGGATGGGCGGTCCCAAGCATCTTCTAAGTTACTTGTACCTTTATTGCAGTTCACTTGAGTTGGTTTACATTATATAAGTATATATTGTCCTGACTCGAGTGTTTTATGTTTTGCTTTACGCTCGGGTCAGCCTGAGTATTCACAGATTTGGATTTCCACCTTCTTTAGATTTGAATCGCTGGAGATTATCTGTTAGTCTTGTTCTATCAACTTTGGTTCCGTTGTTCTATTCAGCCTATACTTGGTTATTGTATTGAGACTTCTGCTGTACTTTATTTCTTATGTTGTATCTTATGTAAATTTGATATATTTACATAGTAGCTTCATGAACTACTATTTCTTTTACTTCCGCTGCATTATTTTACTCTGTGTCTGTGATCTGTGATTATATTTATTTACTGTATATGTAACGACCACGACTTTCTCTCCACAACACTCAATCTCATCTGATACAATGTGCATAGGTGCACGTGCACCGAAGATCGACGCTGCTCCGATCACCATTACCTTCGCCAGTAAGTCACCGTAGACAAACTCAATCATCTCCACTATCCAGAAACCAAAACGAACACGTCAATCGAAAACGAGCGAGTTCGAAACCCATCAGGACCAAACCTGATCACCCAAACCTCCACGCACCGCCTAACTCCGACTACCGGTGACCACATCCCTCAGCCCAGACCTTCGCCGTAGACCCTTACTCCTTTTTCCCTAGCTCTGATGTAACTCGATGCGACGACAACGCCGCATTCACCTCGACAACAACGTCGACTCGTTCAGGGTCTTAAACCCTAAATCACCTCCGCCAAGCCACCACAGCGATTGGAAAAACGTATCTCCATTTTTCCCTTGTCCCCCATCACTTCGACCTCCTCTGATCATAACCCCGAAATTCAATGTCACCGTGATCACCAGAATTCGATGAAATACCCAATTCAGTTCAACTCGCAATATCTCCAAAATTTCTAATTTTAAAATCTTGATATTAATATCAAAAGTCACCATTCTTAAGTACGAATCTAGTTGTAAAATCAAAACATGAAATTAAAATTATTTGGTTTTCTGTCTTATGTTGATCATCACAGTCTTTTCTAGTTTCCAGGAATCCTATTAGTTATCTTTACTTAAAATTATTTTTAAAAATTGAATATGGCTATTACTAACCATTTTCTTTTAAAAATCCTAACCTAAAAGAAGTCAGAGAAGGAGAAATAGATTTTTGAAACTAGATTAGTCTGTTAACATCAAACAGAGTATTGAATAAATGTATATACTGACATGCACAGACATTCTTCACAATTTTATATACATGCAGCCACATTAATTCATCCATGTAAATAACATTACTTTAACTACTTATCACATCAACCAATTAAAGCAGATTAAACAAATAAAATGATTGTTTACTCACTTGTAAACAGGGTACAGACTTGTTTATATAAACAGACAGGATCATATAACATATTTGAACCAATTCATATAAATTCATATTAAGAACTTCAATACAAGCAATATCATCACATGCAAGTATATATCCTAAATTTAAGTAAAAAAAATATGAAAGTTACTCACTTGATAAATAACAGGGGATAGGTTTTTTTTTATATGTAGACAGACATGCTCACACACATATTCATACCAATACAAATAAATTCAAATTAGAACTTCAATCCAGCCAATATCATCACATGCCAACATATATCATATTCTTAAGTTTTTAGAAAATGTAAGTTACTCACCATTTAAAGAAGATGAACAGAGCATCTAATTGTTTATGAGCATACACACTATAAACATTCACATTAGATTTTCACTTATTCATGCAATACTTATTCATTTCAACTATACTAGCATGCAACCATATTTTACTTTAAGTTTTTAAAAGTTACTCACCAGGCATAAACAGAGACAGAGCAGGGTAGTTTAGCTTTTGAAAACTGGAATTGACTTAAGACTGGAATGCCTCATTGATTTAAAAACTTGAGTTGTTGGCTTTAAATTGCTTTAAATCTACATGCAGGATGGCTTCCAGGTTGAAAAATGACTACAAGCAGTTTGAATTGCTTCCAGACAAATTTCCAGGTTTGCTTCAATTATCTCAGATTGAAGAAAATGCTTGCAAGCTTCCAGATTTGCTTTGCATACTTCCAGATTAAAAGAAAATGCATCCTAATCATCTAAGGTTGAAGATAACGAATGCAGATTTGCAGGCTGAAGACTTTTATTTGCAAAATTGGTCTTTGAAAATGAGTTTCTAGTTTTTGAGGAGGAACAGATTTTGATTTGCAAACTTGTTTACAGGTTTTTGAATTTGATTTCTGATTTGGATATCTTTCTGGGTTTTGTTTTTAGTTTTTGTAAAGATGAAGAGAAAAATAGAAGTTGAGAATATTTTGAACGGTAAAACTTTGAACTGGAAACAATAACCAGATTTCTTTCTTTTGGAAAATGAGCAAAAAGAATGAGAAGGGAAAGAGATGTATATATAGATTTAATTTGGATTTATTGAAAATTAAAGAAAATAAAATAAATAAGGGACACTTGTCATTAGTATTTCTAATTACTTAACACTTGTTATTATGAGGCTTTAGTATAATTACACTTGTCTTTGTATTTTTCTATTTATTTTAAATTATTTAAAAAGCCCTTTTTCTTATTTATTTAAACTTAAGTTAAAATATCTCTTAAACAATTAAATATTTACTTAAAGTATTTTAAAACTATAAAATTACTTATTTAAATATCTTTGAAAAGTCCAGATTAAATTAAATATAAATTTCCAATTTACCAAAGCTTCTATTTACAATATATATATAAATAAATATATATATATATATATATATATATCCAAATAGAAATATCTTATTAACTTTTAAAAGATAAAATCATCAATTAATACTAATTTAATCAGATTATTAAATTAAATTCAAATTTTATTATCAAAGATTATCCATATCAATTTAATTATTCAACAGATTATTAAATTGATATTGTTAAAATTTCCGGGATATTACAGTATATTCTGAGATTTGCCAAATTTTAATGACAACGCGGTATTTTGAGCAATTCAACTCCGGCATGAGTGTCTACCTAAACACTTATAATGGATGCGAATGGTTGAAAATAGCGGGTCGTTACATTTCTTCCAGTTCAGATCTGGCCGTGATTTTTATCATCTTCCCCAACCTGTTCATACATGCGTACAGGCTACACGAACGCAACCTAACCCATAGTCGCCTTCAACTTCGAATTGCCGCTCCACCATACGACGTCGAGAAGATGATCAGAGGCCGTCATATCGAAGCGCTACTCGAGCACCACCATCGGCCTGAGTCTGGTGAAGCTCGGCTGCATCTCAGCCTCGAGAAACGTGTGCGAATGGCGTGACTTTACATGCGATTTGTCGTTGATCCGTTGCTCTAATCGTGATCTTGACCGTTGAAATCGAAGCTCTCGACGAGCTCTACAAAGTTGTAGTTGGAAGTTTGTTGAAATATTTCACGGATTGGAAGAAATCGAGGAGGGAAGACGACGATTTTCTGGCCATTGAAATGTTAGGGCCGGCGGATACAACCTAGTTACGGTTTTGTGATAAAATGTGAATGATGAGGTCCTTTTATACAAAATTCCCAAAACACTATTCATCGAAAATTTTCCGAACTCGAAACGAGGCGTGCCGGCTGACGTTTCTAAGGTTTAACCTGCGTTCCGGACACAACAGAACGTGTTTCGGGAGCTAATTTGATCATATGTGCGAGTTACGGAAATAAACGATCAAATTTAAATTAAATCGATTAAAACGATTTATATGCGTTTTGGCTTGCCCCGGACAAACCGTACGTCCGATTGACACGAAATTTGAAACCTTACAATAATTTCACATTACGGATCCGATGAAACTGGATTCGTCGAAATCCGAGACTATTTGAAAAATGACCATTTTCACTCGTCAATTAAATATTAAAATAATCAATTTTCACAAATTAACTTTTAATTCAAATTTTAAAAGTTTACAAACATCATTCTAACTCCAATATGATTTATTATAACTTTAAAAATCATTTTTATTCACATTTAAACCTAATTTACAATGATTTCTGTAATTTCAAATATTAAATTATCGATTTAATTAAACAATTAAATCACTATATTCGAAATAAAATTTATTCGACTTACAAATCTTACTTGTTAATATTTAAAATCAATTAAATATCTGAATTTCAAATGACAGAAATTCTGGGTCGTTACAATCTTCCCCCCTTAAAAGAATTTCATCCTCGAAATTGCAAAGTAAGAAAAATGCCTCAAATTCATTAACTTTTCAAACAATTCGTTCAAATTTGATTTCAAAATCACTTAAGTGTACAACTTCTCCAAAATCCAATAGTTAAACTCTTTCAAAAACTTTACTAAGTTTTTCAAATCTATACTTAGTTATACTTTTCAAAACAAATTATATCGTTTAACTTTTAACTCCAAATCCAAAATTTAGTTTTCACAAACTTTTCAAAATTTCCCGAAAATTTTCTAACGCCTTAAATTTTCAGAAAAATTCGCCATAGCCTCCTCTGCGCGGTTCAATCGTAGTAGGATCACAATAGACATAAATATATATACATCGACCCACACGGTCGGAAAAACAGAAAAACAGTTCATATTTCCTATTTTTATTACGTAGGCGTACCTTTTTAGCATTTTTAAGCAAAGCAGTTATTTATTTAGCATTTTAGCGCAACCAAATCCAACCAAACGGTAGCCACGGCACCTGTACTTACTCAATTTAAACACGTAAGTGACATATATATAAAGTTATTAACAATTTACTCTTTTAAACAACTACAACACATGCATATTAAAAGAAATGCATACTAAACAAGGTTTTTAAGCAACTTATATAATTTCGACATCACTTGTAATTGTTTACAACCAATTCATATACAACGACATTCAATTATTCATTTTCAATTAGTTTACATTCTCTAATTTAAATTCAAGTTGGTTCACTTTCAATTTGGATTCAATTTCATAGCTTTCATACGTTAGCTTTCTATTTGATTAATTCAATTACATATGAATTTCTATACAATCAACTAACAATCATCAAACAATCAAATCATAATCAACATAATCAAATTCATTCAATTTACTTTACTTACATTAAATTTGGTTTAACACTTTTAATTTCAATTGGTTTAATATTAAATTGACGTCCATTCAATTTATTCAAATTCCAATTCATTAGCTTTTAATGAATTAACACTTATATCCATTATTCCATATCAATTCATTAATTCAATTGCTAATTCATTTTACAAATAAAGTTGAATCTCCTTTATATAACTCAAGTTCACATTCATATATTTACTATGCTAACTCAAATTCTTTAACTTTACCAAAGCTAAAATCTTTATTTCATATTATAAGTCTAAAACTCGTTACACTTATATTCATCAATTTCAATTTGGATTTTAATTTAAATTCTGTTTATCACAACAAAACTTCAATTTTTTCAATTTATTATGGTAGCAATTCCATCACACGGAAACTCAAAAATGATACTGATGATGCTACAGTCATCACCCTTATTATTTCCTAGTAACAGTAGTGAATTCAGTGCTTTAAATTCTTTCAAAAATTTCCTTTTATTTATAAATCACATTTATAAAAAAAAATTCTCATATAATTTCACTATTTTACTTTACTTATACAAGATTATTTCACAATTGTAAATCATTTTAATTATAATTCCATACTTAATAATTCATTTTCTTATATACTTCATTCTTTTACAATTGTTGTTTGTATTTAGATTATTCAAACAACTTTTATTAACTTATATATATATTTACATTTTCAACAACCAAACAATTAATTTTATATACACTTTAATAATTCTGAAAAATTATTTCTTTATATACAAAATATAATCAAGGTAAAATTATTTCATTTATCCAATTTAAAATGATACTATGTCGGTTTATCTCGTTTAAGAGTTTAGAAACCCCTATCGATACAGTTAGCTAGATTGCACCGACCAGAATCCATAAACAATCAACCGATAAGTCAACACAATACAAAACAATTTCGTATTCACTAACAAATACGCGCTCATATCTATTATTACACTCACACTAATTCTAGAGTACTACTGACTCTATCTCTAATGAGTAACACCCAACAGAACCAAGGTTATCGCTTAACCATATGCTCTGATACCACATGTAACGACTCGAGATTTTCGACTTCCGAAAATCGACATTAATACGTCCACTGTATCAACTACCGAGCAATCGAGTGCCGAAAAACCGAATTGTTATGGTTAAAAAGAAGAGGTAGAAGAAGACAGAAAGAAAGAAAGAAGAAACAACAGAAACAATATCAGAATCTCACATATCGCAGCGGAACAACATATAATAGATAGATGAATAATCTTTAAATCAAGAACTATATCAGTTTATACATTACATCATCAGAGTCAATATACACACAATACATCAATGGACAGTTATACAAACTTGTCCTCATACAGAATACACAGCGGAATAATAATATCATATACAAGTGATACGCCTCGCCATCCAGCTCGCCACTGAGCTCCACAGCATCTCCTGAATCTAGAATGACCTGATAACCCGACTCTAGGCTTCCCGTGTGGAAAGTTATGGGCACCCATAGTTTAGGAAAGGAACAATAAACTCCAGGTCAGTCATGGGACTGGTGTGAGAACTAAAACAGTTATTATCTTTAAAACAACAATAGAAGTAAAAGACATCTGCAATGCTTTTTGGAAAATGAAACTACCATAAGGCCTCCCGCCACACACATAATGCAAACGCAGAATTGGAGGAGATTTCTCCTTATGATAGTCAAACATGCTTACTACGCAAAATCATTTGATTTGATATTATTATTAGTGCATAGTGCAGAAAAAACATTTCGAAAGTATATTAATCTTAGCCAGCATAGGCATTTCGCACTTATGCCTACTATAGCTACTATGTTCAATAGCAGGTTACCACAACATTCCACAGTAGGTTATACAACTAAAACCGTACAAGGTTCGTATTGTTTCTTTGGATTTCCAACAAATGGTCAGGCTAAGGAACTTCCTACTGCCAATGGGATCGCCTCTGGTGGGACGTCCCGAGAACTAACTAGCTCTCTACCAACACAAGACCGGGTTACCTCTTACACTAGGTAACTACTACACGAATATGCCACCCCCGGTCCTTTGGGACCTTTATCCAAGGCGCCTCGATCACACAGCAATCGCACGGTAAATGAGATTGGAGTATCCACATAGGTTAAATACCAGGGCTCCTTACCAGATACCACCCTTTTCCAGAAGGAAATGACATACCCTAAAGGGAGCGACCCTCATAACCTTGCCGCATCATTCCTGTTTCGACCATTTCCGGGTTGTGAGGTCCGAAGAGGTCTCGTCCACAAAGCTACGCTTTTTCACAAAGCCATGCTTTGATCAACAAATGATCAGTAAATAATCATCACATAGCAACACTCAGCATGCCACATTACCAAATTGGGAGTATATCACTGATAACCTTCAACTACATAACCTTTGAGCTCGTACGTCTCAAAGAAGGGTGTTAAGCTAAGAGAATAAATTCTCCGCCACCAACAGAAATGTATTTGAAAGAATTCAGCTTTATATCACAAAATGTAATGTCAGACATGTAACCATACAAGTCTATTCCGGGTTCAAACAGAACCGAAGGCACTTCCAAAGAAGCCCTTGCAATCCAGGTATTCACAATCCCTATCGAACTTCCCATTACAAAGGAAATCTGTATACCGTAGCTAACGGTGCAGAGACAATCGATAGGTCATCCTATCGTTTTCACAAATACCCGGTCTTTACCACCGGTCTTCAATACGATCCATATCGTCGTATCACTAATTCGGAATGGGTTATATGACACAAAGGTATTTTCCCGGCTAACCCGAATAGTGAGCACAATATTTAAAACATATGGATATAGGGATTTCAATTAAGTCACAACTTATTACCCAAATCCTTTCCTTTAAATGGTTTAAACAAATTACCATTTTAAATCTTTAAACAAAAAGATTTACTTCACAATGTTCACCCAATTTCACAAAGATTCATTCACAGATTTCCAAATCAATTTCCATTTCAATTGGATTAACCCATTAAATCTTTAAATCAAGATTTAATTTATAGCTTTCAAAACTATTCACAATTCAAGTCTTTTATAATATAAAAGATATACCTTTTAAAATATTCTTTGATTTCAAAATAAAGCTTAATCATCTTCACAAAGGTTAATTCATAGTTTTTCCAAACTATTTACAATTTCATTTCAACTTGAAATATTTCAATACACATTGGAAATCTTTTCACTTTATGAAAGTTATTATTATTTGAAAACAGATAGTTTTCGTTTTGGGAAAAACTGGTTACAATTACACAGGTTAAGGCCATCCAAGTACAAATCTTGGATTTAAATTTAAATTTCGAAAGCCATATTTTAAATGGTTAAAAACCCATACAAACATTTTTTATAACTTGTACAATCTTTTAAACCCAAAATTCTCAAATTATTGAATTCAATTCCAAGTATTGAATTCAAAATTTAAATCAAATGATTTAAATTTCAATTTTAATTAAGTTATTTAAAATAACTTTTATTTTTGAAACTCATTTTCAAAAACTTTCACTTCCAATTCCAAAACTAATTTGGATTCAAAAATTCAATTTTAAAAATTGATAAAAATCTGTGACTTAACCGATTTCCACGTGATATCCACATTTGTGTGTGTATTGTGTAGGTCCAACGGTTTAACACAATAGTGCAACACATTCAACCATCATAGATCAAAACACAGAAATATAGTTGATAAGCGGTATAACTATATCGCTTATCTTTAATTCACAGATCATAGATATTCATATCATAGATAAATAGATCACAAATCACAACACAAATCAGGATATATCACAAAGCATCACATATCAAAGATATCAAACAATTCAACATCCAATAATCCAAACATCCATAAGTAGGATTAATTTAATTATCTGATTTATTTAAATCGGATAAATTCCTATACACCAAATCAAATTTCCAATTAATTTCCCAATTATTCCCCTTTTAAAAATAAATTTATTTATCTCCTCAAATCTATTCAAAACCAATTTTAAATAAATCCTTTAACTTTTAAATAATATTACCCGAAATCCATTTATTAAGGCTTTTTCCCAAAATTTGGAATTTAACTCAATATGGTTCAAAAATAAAACTTTATCTTTTTAAAACTCCTTTTAAATTTATCTAATTCTCAAAAATAAATTTTTCGATAAATTTTCAACTTGCATTTTAAAAATCAGATTTTTATCTATTTCTGGTATCCAACGATACCAAAAATATATTCGGCTAAATTATAGCCTTCAACGATTTCAATCACAATATAATCACACACAGATTATAAATAAATCAACACACAACATTGAAACAAATTCAAATGTTTGAGGAATCCAGTTGGATCCCTCCAACCTATTTCCCTACATCCACAGATGTTAGCACAATACCAATTCCACTTCGAGGTGGAATATTCGTGGTATATGTTTTTAATATAATAACCTCCGCTTAATATGCGGCGTATAGGGTCTATTTCAGCACAATAGATAACAACCATCATTCGATTCATATAATCAAGCAATTAAGCAATTTTAAATCTAACTATTTAAAATTTAAATCGAAACACAATTTGATTGAGTGAGGAGTTCTCACCTCGAGTTTCCGATAACAGTTGAAGAATTTTATTTCAAATAAAATTAAACGCACGTTTTATTTTACTCAAAATTATTGCTAGCTCCAATAAATCCCAATCCAGCTTCATAATGTAGTGCTCGAAAAACGAACCTGACGCAATTCGTTTCGTCAGTTTTCGACCTCGTATGAAGAAGTTATAGCATTTAGAAGTTTATACAAATTACAATATAATTTATTTTCAATTTCCATTTTAATTTTTAAACCTTTGCTTTCATCAGAGCCATTCATTTCTTCCACTTCAGATCTGGCCGTGATTTTTATCATCTTCCCCAACCTGTTCATACGCGCGTACAGGCTACACGAACGCAACCTAACCCATAGTCGCCTTTTGCCGCTCCACCATATGACGTCGAGAAGATGATCAGAGGCCGCCATATCGAAGCGCTACTCGAGCACCACCATCGGCCCGAGTCTGGTGAAGCTCGGCTGCATCTCAGCCTCGAGACACGTGTGCGAATAGCATGACTTTACATGCGATTTGTCGTTGATCCGTTGCTCTAATCGCGATCATGATCGTTGAAATCGAAGCTCTCGACGAGCTCTACAAAGTTGTAGTTGGAAGTTTGTTGAAATATTTCACGGATTGGAAGAAATCGAGGAGGGAAGACGACAATTTTCTGGCCATTGAAATGTTAGGGCCGGCGGCTACAACCTAGTTAGGGTTTTGTGATAAAATGTGAATGATGAGGTCCTTTTATACAAAATTCTCAAAACACTATTCATCGAAAATTTTCCGAACTCGAAATGAAGCGTGTCGGCTGACGTTTCTAAGGTTTAACCCACGTTCCAGACAATATGGAATGAGTTTCGGGACCTAATTTGATAAAATGTGCGAGTTACGGAAATAAACGATCAAATTTAAATTAAATCGATTAAAACGATTATTATGCGTTTTGGCTTGCCCCGGACAAACCGTACGTCCGATTGACACGAAATTTGAAACCTTACAATAATTTCACATTATGGATCCGATGAACCTGGTTTCGTCGAAATCCGAGACTGTTTGAAAAATGACCATTTTCACTCGTCAATTAAATATTAAAATAATCAATTTTCACAAATTAACTTTTAATTCAAATTTTAAAAGTTTACAAACATCATTCTAACTCCAATATGATTTATTATAACTTTACAAATCATTTTTATTCACATTTAAACCCTATTTACAATGATTTCTATAATTTCAAATATTAAATTATTGATTTAATTAAACAATTAAATCACTATATTCGAAATAAAATTTATTCGACTTACAAATCTTACTTGTTAATATTTAAAACCAATTAAATATCTGAATTTCAAATGACAGAAATTCTGTGTCATTACAACAACCTTATATTATGAAGATCTCCATCTTCAAAATCACTGTCTTCAACATATTTTCACTTCCGAACGTATATCGGTTCGAAGTGGTTTTTGGATAGGAATTACCGAAATCCGACCCCAGTTTCTTTGAACCAATTATCGATAAAAGATGTCAAGTATATAGGTGATTATTATTCAATTAATCAATATCATTTATCGAAGTAAAATATCTCTTTAGAGATATAAGTCTTTAAATCATATTTTGTTTCTGTATATACGAGTAATTAAACCTCATTTACCAAATATTTTGATTAATTAAAACCCTTTGTTATCTTTGGAAATACCAAAACATTTCATCTTAATTACTCAGGAAACGTATAATTCAAATCTTAATGAAGATTTCACATTTCCAAAACTTATTTTATTGGGTCAAAAAGAATGTCATTTAAGACATTATTTACTGTGAACCCAAACAAGTTAGTATTGAATAAAGGGAATCCATAAATTTTTGACTGGTTATACCATGTACTAATTTCCATATTCAACATGAACAATTCATCGAATAACAGTGAAATCACCTTTTCAATTCATACGGATAGTACGATTCCCTCCTTGGAATTTAATAAGGAGTTTAACTGGAATGTTTAACAACCAAAATCCAATTTTAAATCTTGTTTAACTTTTGGAAAGCTCCAAATTGTTTTTTATCTTAGGAAGACGTGGTCCGAGTAAATCAAATTAATCATAGATAGTACCGAATACGCCATCACCCTGGTCTTTCCCGACCTATCCGTGACCACATCATACACAACAAACCCGAAATATAAAGGGTAATCTTGAAAGGTGAAGACTACATCCTAATGACAGCGACCCACTTAGCCCTGCTGCATCTTCCCTATTTTTGCCATTACCAATGTGTAAGGCTTGAGGTAACGTTTTACCTTTCACATGAAAAATCCAACTTTGAATGCCACATTACCATTTCCAACAACACACTAATTGATTTCCACAATAATACAGCCCACAAGTTCATACGCCTTAGGGAAGGGTGTTAAGTATAAGAGGACTTACCTCCTACACCACTAAACATATGTAATTTTGTAAAAACCAATGTACATTGTCTTAGAAATGCAATGTCAGACACTCATCCATACAAATTATCCCGGAACAGGACAAATCGAAGGCACTCCTTCTACTACATCCTCTTTGGGAATCGCCTCTAGGATTAGTAGCAAGTAGTCCTTGCAAATCGAAGATTTCAAATTGAAGGAACTACTACCACCATATATATGATAAGGTAATTACCCTAGAGGTTAGTGGCAAGCAACCTTATACTATGAAGACCTCTGTCTTCAAAATCATTGTCTTCAACATATTTTCACTTTCGAACGTATATTGGTTCGAAGTGATTTTCGGATAGGAATTACTCAAATCTGGCCAAGGTTTCTCCGAATCAATTATCGATAAAAGATGTTAAGCATATAGGTGATTATTATTCAATTAATTAAAATCTTTTATCCAAGTAAAGTATCTCTTTAGAGATATACATCTTTAAATCATATTATGTTTCAGTATATACGGGATAATTAAACCTCTTTTATCAAATCTTTTGGTTAATTAAAACCCTTCTTATCTTTGGAAATACCAAAACATTTCATCTTTGACTACTCAGGAAAAGTATAATTCAAATCTTAATGAAAATTGCACTTTTCGAAAACTTTTTTTTTAATAGGTCCAAAACAATGTTATTTAAGACATCATTTACTATAAACCCAAAACAGTTAGTATTGAATAAAAGGCATCCATAAATTTTAGACTGGTTATACCCAGTACTGATTTCTGTATTCAATATGTACTATTCGTCAAATAATGGTGAAATCATCCTTTAAATTCATAAGGATAGTACGAGTTCACTCCCCAGAATTTAATATATAGTTTAGCTAAAATATTTAACAACCAAAATCCTATTTTAAATCTTGTTTAACTTTTGGAAAGCTCCAAATCTCTTTTTATCTTAGGAAGATGTGGTCCGAGTAAATCAAATTTACTATCCCCTATGTCGAGCCAGTCCAGATAGCTAGAGCGGAACCAAGACACCGGTTGTCTAAGCTTGGGTCTAGAGACTATCTCTCTGTCATCCATAAGCTGGTCAAGTTAGATGATCAACTCCAAACTCTTTAAAAAAATTATTTATTATTTGAGAAACATTTGCAAAAGATTTGGGAAGAAAATCTCAAGTTTAAATCTTAATTTCAAAAGTTATAGTGCCGCGAATAGTATTTTTAAAAGCTTCTTTGATCAAAATGCTAATTTCCTTCCACATTTGTCCTTTTTAATAACTCATATCATTTTTAAAACATTTTAATATATTTATGGAATTTATTTCTTATTTTTAAGATTTAAAAATATCTATTTTAAAGATTTTATTACTTTGGTTACTAAACACGATGTTTTTGAAAACTTGATTTGGGCATATCTCAAACTTTACGAAATAAAATCTTGATTTTCTTCTTTTGTTTGAAAACTATATTTATTATGGTCTGTAAAATTCTTATTGCAAAGAATTCTAACTCATATTCCATTCTACATGTCCATTTAACTTTTCCGATCGCGAAATCGCGAACTACCGAAACGCAACGTCTTATTTTTACTCCATTTCGCAAACTTTCTCAAACTTTTCCAAAATTAGTTTTAATGTTTATAAACCATTAATAAATCATTTTGAACTATTTTAAAGAGGTTTAACAGTGCCATATATAACATTTCATTTTTTAAACAAAGTGATTCCTTGATGTAAATTCGACGTGTATTATACCATGAATCATTTCCACATCAAACAAACATACCGTCAACATCCAAAACGCGATGACCAAACATAAAAAACATCAATATCAAACATGACATATCATATAATTTACAAATTTAATAGTAGAGTTTCTCAACTTCATCGGTTTCTATATTTTTCTAAATTTGACTATAGCTTCGCCACTATTTCACCGAAGCTTATGAATCATATCCTGGAATCCTTGGGTGAGCTCGACCTAGGCTTGTAGGAGTTTGAAACTTGGTTTTGAGATGGTGGTGACTCCTTATAGTGCACGGCCAAGAAGAAGAAAGAGAGGTGGGAGTACAGACTTGTATCTCGACTTTAAGGCGGTATTTCATCGTATATGGTAGTTTTTATTTTAGTAGAGCTTCGCTATGATGGAAGAGATTAGAGAAGCCATTAAAGAGGCCATTAGAAAGCTTAGGAAGAATAGAGAAGAAGATTGTTTTGGTGTGAGGATTTATGAGAAGAGAGGGCATGTATTTATAGGAAAATAAATGTGGAAAATATCTTTCATTACATCTCCTTTCACCATATGCCAACCCACTCCCCTCCGCCCCCCTTACTCATGGCCCACTCCCCCTCATCCTTGCTATCCCTTCTTGTCATTTGGCATATAAGCTTTGACTCAAGTGAAGATTTGGTTGGATTTTATATGTAAATATCTAAGTTATTTATGTTTTTATCTTATGTAAATTTATACATTAAAAGTAAATGTATATATGTATATGTGTAGGTGTATGACATGTGTATGATATGCACAAGACAACAAACAATGCTTGCAATTACTTTGAACAACATCCGTTTGTTAAACCGTTGAAGATCTGAAAGCCGATTCTTGGTCACATTTTCACTTACTAACTAAACTACACATAAATGTGAAAAAAATAAAAAAATAATTTCTCATCATTATTAATTAATTAAAATGATCACATTTGAATTATAAGACCATATAAATCAATATTAAAAAAGTGTTCACAAAAAGTGCTGTTATATCGATAAAGCATATAAAATTTTCTTATACTTTCAAATCAAGTATATATCTTTATAAAACTATTATAAATGATTTATTATCATTATATTATTAATTAAAATGAATTATTATCATTATAGAACAATTATTTAATTATTTAAACTTAATTTTAAAATTACAGAAAATATATAAAATTAATGACATCCCTGATGATGTCACAAATATATTTTATTTTAAAAAATAAAATAAATAATTTTTATTTCATATTCTTGCTTAAATGGATAAAGAAGTGTATATACCCAGTTTCATGCATGCTAATGTTGAGAAAATCTCAATTTTGCCGAAAACTAATTTCTGTCGTTTTTCTTATGGAAACCCCTAAATATCCATATTTGTTAATGTACCTTTAAAACAAGTTTACCATCATTATTTATGGTTCAAAACATTATAATTTGTGTTATAAAATCTTGTGTTTGAATATTTAAATATAAAAATATTATATTAAAGTGATAAATTTGTGGGCCGTTAGAACATCCAATGGTGATACCGCATAATATATAAAATTGGAGAATTTTACTTTTAAAGCTGCTACTTTTACTCATTGGTTTAAATGGAAGAGAAAGAAAATTTGAGGTTGGGTCAATAAGCAAAAGCTGGTGTATATATAGCAAACTGGAAATGAATTTTATTGACCGTAATCAAGAAAAGTGTACTATATACACACATAAAAGGGGGAATTAATTTAAAGGACAAAAATTTGTATATTTTTAGCCTCAAGGACACGACCTCAATATTTTAACCACAAAGACAAACATTCTTCTAAAAATTAATCATAAGGACAAGCATTCTTCCAAAATTATTTATAAGGACAAACATTCTTGCAAAACTACTACCGAACTAAAAACTGATACCTAAAAACTGCTACCGATAACTACAAACTGATACCTAAAAACTGATACCTAAAGAAAGTTGTCCTTCAGGCTAAAATACCGTAGGTCTGCCCTTGAGGCTAAAACGTTGAGAAATTTTGTCCTCGACAATAATTTCCTGCACATAAAAATACCATTGTTAAAGTTTATTCATTAATAATTCAAAAATATGTAATATGAGAATATTCTAAAGGACGTATTCAAAGGCGTTTTTATTATCTAGGACACCCCACTAATATTTTTCCATGAGGACAATATCATTAAAAAAATTCAAAGAGCCCTAACTGCCAACCATGCACTCTCCTTTTCTTCTCAACATCATTCTTCTTCTCCTTTATTTCTTCATCGTTCTCTCTTTCACACATTCAAAATTAAATGCTAAAATCCCATTTCATAATTTCCATTCATGGTTTCCTAATTTCGGATCTCGTTTGTTGATTTCGAATGTCGTTCCCTGATTCTGGTATGCTTCTATTACTCTGTTTTTGGTTTCTGTTCTATTAGAATTTGATTTTTTTTTCTAATTTTTGAACGTTTCTCTTTTTAAACCTAAAATTCAGTTTTGTTGCTATGTTTACTTCTTTGATATTCCATGAAAAATTTGGGAAGTAGCAGAAGGTATCAATTGTTTTCTTCTCTTCTTTATGAACTAATGTTTACTTATGTGTTTAAACTGGATGTTATTTGTTTTTTATTGTTGATGTATATCTTGCATTCTTATTGGTTTGATTTAAAATGTATTGTTGTGTTGAGTTCAGTGAAGAGCGGTTTTTAGATATCATTTTTGTTTTTTCTTAGTATCATTTTTCATAATAATGCATTTTGGAAGTTTCTAATGTTTTGTTTGTTTGAGTGTTTAAGAAAATGAGGGTATTACAGAGTAAATATGATGATATGCACCAATCAACCAATGAGTTTAATTAATGTTTTCTTAGTATCAAACATTTAATGCAATGTGTTTAAGTATCAGTTTTTAGGTATAATTTTAATATACTATAGGTATCATTTTTGAAAAATCTGTTTTATTTTTTTGTTTCTGGTTTTTGTTGTATAAAGAAAATTATTGTATTATAATAAATGACATTTTGAAGCAATCATATTTTTACTGATGTTTTATTTGTTTTGCAGTGGTGACAATAGCCTTCTTGTTTTATTTGTATTCGATGACAGTACATTTAGCACTTGATTATCTGTTGATTGTTCTTTTTATGATTTGAAGATTGAAATTTGTCGGTGGTCTCAACTTACTCCTTCGTCTATTGAGATTTCTTATGTCCTTGAAAATAAAGTTTGGTTGATATCGATTCCGATCTTTAATGTATATATATCAACCCGTATATTTGGACCATTTAAATTGACAATAATACACACATGTCAACTTAAATAATACAAAACACGAATCATTATGGGATTATGAATACATATATGTAAATGAGAATCAACACAATATCACAGACACAGAATAGTCATAGAATAATGCAGCGGAAAAGTACATCATCATAATAGTAGTTCATGAAGCTACTATAGGAAATACAACAATGTCTCAACATAAAGTGACAAAAGGAAATACAAGATGTTCAATACACAAGTTCATCAAATACTGGAAAGGAAATAAACTGATAAAGATAAATGCTAAGTCTTCAGCATCTTCAACCAACCTTGATCAGCAACTGGATAGCTTCAGACTGCCCCAAGCATATACAAAAGAAACACTCGAGTCAGGACTCAAAATCTTATACGGAATAATCAAGTGCAAATGATAAAGTCCATAACTCAAAGATGAATGTAATAAACATCCTTAAGGATCCGGTAAACTATCTATATATACAATAGAGTACGCTAAATAGATAATGTCTAATCAGTAAAATATGATATCAAAATAGTGTGAAGGCGTTACCATAATCCCCCTTAACACATTTTATAATGCCATAGTCTGTACAGCACCGTAAACCCCACCGTAAACTAGTGGTTATCAGAGGGTACCCCATAGGTATAACACGAAAAAAATCGTAGTGGTCGCGAATAGGATAATCAGTATGACAAGGTACATGAGGCGATAACAACTAGGATACTAGTAGTTGCCTGATCCGGACTGATGTTGGGCATAGCAGCTGCTATCCCAACACCGCGAAACAACACTCCCAAATCAAGGGGTGCACCCAAATCGAATCAGATAAGTAATAGATAAGGTATCAAAGAAGTGTGTCCGTTAGAGATGGCGATCCTCAATGGCCCGGTGCGGCTCCTGTTTTAGTCATGTCAGGGGTCATCCAATATCGTTCTCTTTCTTCAGTCAACGCGTTCACCAAACCATCCACTTTGTTCTGGATCAACACTCCGCGTATATTAGTTATTAAAGTGGTTTTCAGTATCGACAGAGAGTATGTCCATATCCGATCCCGGTCTCTTTAATAACTACGCATTAATTACCCGATGGTCATTTAATATTAAAGTTTAAACAAATCAAAGTCCAAAAGTCAAGTTGCAAATTTGACTTTCAAAATTTGACATTTCACAATTCGATTTATTTCAAATATTTTAAAATCATATTTCCAAATGAAATTTTAGTTCAAACCCTTGAGTTAACAATCATTAAGTATTTTAGTTCAATTTAATAAGATCCATATTTCACTTATTAAATTTAATTCAAAATCCATGGATTCAATTTAATGGTCAATTTAGTTCAAATCATTAAATCAAATTCTATTCCTTTCAATTCTTATTTACATTCATCGTTACATTAAATATAATCATAAATTCGATTAAATCAATTTCATTAACTAAATTCCCTTTTATCAAACTTCATTGATTTATTTACCAAATTCAATTAAATTGCTATTTTAAAGAAATCCATTTCATTCATTTGGTTCTATGATCTACCTATCACCAATAAGTGGTTTCCGAGTTACAAATCAACTCAATTCATAATCGGTTTACAATGTCCTGCTTTAATTAATTCATCCATTTTAAAATCATTTTAAATTTAAATTATCGCTAAATCAAATCCATAAAACTTTAGTTAGTTTTGTATTCCCCTTAAGTCAATTTGTTTCTTAATCTCACATTAAATTTTATAACAAATTCCAAATCTATTAAATTTAACCGAGTTTAAATCTAAATCTCAAATCTAATAAATTTCAAATTATTAAATTCTAAAACTTACTTGTTTCTAAATCTCATTTCAATTAAATGTGTCAATCCGTTTTATTCAATTACATAGATTTATTAATTCATAGATTTATTAATCCGTTTCAATTAAATCCATTAATTTATTTCAATTAGATCCATTAATTTATTTCGATTAAATCCATTAATTTATTACAATTAAATCCATTAATTTATTACAATTAAATCCATTAAGTTATTACAATTAAATCCATTAAGTTATTACAATTAAATCCATTAAATTCGTTACCTAAATTCCAAACAAATTGTTAAGTTCATTCTTTAACTTCAAATAGATTTCAATTCCAAAATGATTTTTGTTGACCAATCGGGTTCCTTATTTTTAATTATCTATCCTAGGCCAAAGTTTTTCAATTTGGGTATTTATCATTTCAACCCAATATCATTAAATAAAAAAACAAAGCATAGTAAAGGGAATTTGCAGTGTGATAACTGGGATGGTGTCAAAGTAAGCAAACAATCAATAGCATCCATACATAACAATTCAACAATTGATTTAAATAATCCCAAAATAATCGTATTAATTTACATTCGTTATTTATGCAAATTAATATAATTATTCCTAGAATCTACACTATCATTTCATGCAGATTAAAGATTGTTACATTATGGGTTTTCACTTGGCGTCTATTATCAAATTATTACATCAATCATACATTCAATGGTTCAAAATGTGGTTCACTATTTCTACGTGTCGATTTATTTAACATTAAAAGGGACAAGTTCAACATATATAATCTATTTTAAATTTGTTGACTATCCTATATCAAATTCAATTTCATATTAATCATCACTTATATTAACGACCAAATTCAACATCACATACCAATTTAGTGTCACAACTATTTACCATAAACTAACTTCAAATCATAATTTAACATCAACCATTAACATCTAAATTAATACCAACAACATATATCACTTGATTATCGTAGCATAATAGATTGAGTCGTTAATGAAATATTCACCTTGCGTGGTTAGAGATTTGACGACGAAGCACGAAGACAAATAGATAAGAGGCACTACAAGTACGAAAAAAAGGCGAACACAGACTGCAATCAAACAAACAATTAAATTGACAATTTTGTTCAATATAATATATATTTTTCATATATAATCATACCAAAACAATGAATTAGATCAATTCGTCAAGCTGAGTGGAAGCCTAATTCTCTGAAGCTGTAGCTGGAACAAAAGACAGCAAAACACTGTATGTTAGTAACTAGAAATTTCAAAAGTAACTACTGCTTCAAGATATAGCAGTTTTATATATATATTTCTATATATATACAACGGAATGAAATGGAATACGGTTGCGGCCAAGGCGAGGCACGGCGGTGACGGTGGTAGGGGATGTCGCGGTGGTCGGAGAAGGTGGGTGCAGGCTGGTGGGTGGTCGCGGCTGTGGTGGAGGGTTCGAACTGGGTTTGCCGACTGGCGATGGACGAGCTGAGTGGCTGGGCAGGGGTTCGGAGGCTGCAGGCGGGTGGACCGGGTGCAGGCGCGGTCAGGCGGACTAGCTGGTGGTCTAGGTCAGGCGGACGGCAGGTGGGAGGCGATGGTGGTAGAACTGGTGGAACTGCGAGGTGTGAGGCGGACGGGGTCAGGGCGGTAGAGTGGGTCGAGCGAACTGGGCAGGTGGGCGAGGTCAGGCAGAGGCTGGGTGGCAGGGCGCGGCTGGGTAAGTGGAGGTCGGACTGGGTGGGAGTGGGTGGCAGGCCGGGTTTTGGGTTTCGGGTGGAGACTGGGGTCCGGTGGGCTGACTAGGCAGTGGGTTCGGAGGCGGCAGGAGAGTGGAAGGCGGACTGGGCAGGGGCGGTAGGCTGAAAGGCGGCGTGAGTGCAGGACGGAGGCTGGCAGTAGGGGAGGCGGACTAGGCAGGGGCGGTGGGGGAGGCAGGGCGGTAGCTGGCGACTGGGCTGGTTCGGTAGGGGAGGCAGGGCGGTAGCTGGCGCTGGTGGCGGGCGGACTGGAATCGGCGGACTGGGCGGAAGGGGAGGTCGGACTAGGCTGGTGGGTGGCAGGGTGGGGAGGTTGGTTAGTTTCAGTAGGGGAAGTTTCAAAGCAAATATGTATAAACAGAAAATGGAGAAGAAAGAGAGGAGTAGAGAGCAAGTGAATACCAACCAGTAGATTTATGTTTGCAAACGAATGAATAGATGAACGAGCTTGTTTATATAAAATAGTATAGGGATTTCAAAGGCCTCAATTTATTGTCTCGGTAACCAAAAGACTGTTGATTTTTCAAGGCAGCTGAATAGTCAAGGCTCCTAGAATTCCAACAGGGTAGATAAATGAGGTACCGGTCTGTACAGCGTAACGGACCAGTTTGTAATCCGTTGAACGATTATAATTTGCAACGCCGAACTCCGATTGACACAAATAAATATACCATTTTGATCAGCGCGACGAGGCGAACCCATCGGTATATAAATATCTGTGGTATGCTTAAATTATAAAATTCGAAATTTTTATTATGGAGAAAATGCAGCAAAAATGCCGAGAAATAAGCTCGACGGAGCTGAAGATGTCCGAATTTTGAAAAACGAAAAATGACGCCTTGGTCAGAAGATGTTTAGAATTTTTCTACGTAAAAATATTCCAGTCCGGAAGATAAAATTTTCTGCGTTTAAAATGAACTGATGTGAAATAAACGCGAACGAAATTTACTGCGGTATTTTCCGACGAAACTTTACCCATATCTATAACCATCTAGGCGCAATTTATAAACAAAGTTTGGACGCTAATTGAAATCGTAGGTAAGTTTCACATTTTATATTAAAATAATGGATTTAAAAAATTTTAAATTGGGTTCTAAATCCAATTTGAGCTTATTACAAAGGTCAACTGATATAAAGCTATGTGAAGCACCAATATCGAATAATACCCTAACAGGTGTAGCATGTAAATGAAAAATACTTCGTAAGGTACCTTGGTCATCACGGGCGGGTGGTGCAGAGGGTGCAGGTGTGGTGATAGCAAATACTCCAGAGGTGGTGCCACGCTTATGCATTGGGCAGTCTTTCCTGAAATGTCCCGGCTGGAGGCAGACATGGCATAAATCTCTCCTAGTCGTAGAAGGAGGTGGGACAGTAGCTCCGGTAGATGGACAGCTATTAGCATAATGGCCCTTCTTATCGCATTTGAAGCAAGTGATATTAGCAAGGTCGATTGGGCTTTTCTGGACGTATCCCAATCCAGTAGTCTTTTGCCAAGCTTTCTTTTATTGATCAAAGTTCATCTTCCTGTTTCCGGGCTGGCTAGAAGAAGGCTGAGTAGGAGTGGCCTTGGCAGTAGATCCCTTAGGCTTCGCCTCATATCTAAGAGCATAGTCAACAAGCTCTGTGAAGGTGCAGTGAGTGTGGCCAGTAAGCAAGTCATAATATTCTAGTCTAGCTCCCAAAATGAATTTCTCGTTCTTCAGAAGTGGTGTATCGATCAAGCCAGGTCCGAATTTGGAGAGTTTGTTGAATTTCCTCTCATACTCAGAAAAAGTCATACTTCCTTGCTTAAGATCCATGAAAGCTCTATAAAGTTGGGTTTTCCCAACAGCTGGCATCCATTGTGCCGAGAAAGTATCCCTAATCAAAAGATAGACTAGATGAACAATCATTCCAAAGATTGATGGATGAATTTAGACTAAGAAATCAAAACAAATTTATACCTAAACTGGGCCCAAGTGATGGTGTTTTCCTCGATACGTGAAGTAACAGATTCCCACCAATCCTGTGCGGCATCTTGAAGTTGCCAAGCAGCAAGCTGACGCTTCTGAGCATCAGTGATCTCCAGACCCGAAAATATCTTCTCTAAGCCTTTAAGCCATTGCTGAGCCTCGATAATGTTCTCGGATCCAGCAAACTTAATACCTCCAAGCTGTGTGTACTCCTTACTAAGAGTGGTGAATTTGACAGGAGCTGGAGCGGCATGTGCAGCCTGAGAAGGACCATTGCCTCTTCCACCCCTATTGTTTCTTCTGGCACTCATCCTGAAATACCAAAGAGATTTTAGAAACCAAGGATAGAATTCATAGAACTCTAAGGAAAGTCCTATCAATGAATCAAAAGAAGTTTGAATTGAAAGGATTGGATTTTGAATCGATTCTCCTCATTCTAGGGTATTACTACCCTATCTTTAATGAGTTTAGATAATCCCAAACTAAGGTTTTTAGGGAAACCGAAGCTCTGATACCAACTATAACAACCCGTATATTTGGACCATTTAAATTGACAATAATCCACACATGTCAACTTAAATAATACAAAACACGAATCATTATGGGATTATGAATACATATATGTAAATGAGAATCAACACAATATCACAGACACAGAATAGTCATAGAATAATGCAGCGGAAAAGTACATCATCATAATAGTAGTTCATGAAGCTACTACAGGAAATACAACAATGTCTCAACATAAAGTGACAAAAGGAAATACAAGATGTTCAATACACAAGTTCATCAAATACTGGAAAGGAAATAAACTGATAAAGATAAATGCTAAGTCTTCAGTATCTTCAACCAACCTTGATCAGCAACTGGATAGCTTCAGACTGACCCGAGCATATACAAAAGAAACACTCGAGTCAGGACTCAAAATCTTATACGGAATAATCAAGTGCAAATGATAAAGTCCATTACTCAAAGATGAATGTAATAAACATCCTTAAGGATCCGGTAAACTATCTATATATACAATAGTGTACGCTAAATAGATAATGTCTAATCAGTAAAACATGATATCAAAATAGTGTTAAGGCGTTACCATAATCCCCCTTAACACATTTTATAATGCCATAGTCTATACACCATCGTAAACCCCACCGTAAACTAGTGGTTATCAGAGGGTACCCCATAGGTATAACATGAAACAAATCGTAGTGGTCGCGAATATGATAATCAGTATGACAAGGTACATGAGGCGATACCAACTAGGATACTAGTAGTTGCCTGATCCGGACTGATGTTGGGCATAGCAGCTACTATCCCAACACCGCGAAACAACACTCCCAAATCAAGGGGTGCACCCAAATCGAATCACATAAGTAATAGATAAGGTATCGAAGAAGTGTGTCCGTTAGAGATGGTGATCCTCAATGGCCCGGCGCGGCTCCTGTTTTAGTCATGTCAGGGGTCATCCAATATCGTTCTCTTTCTTCAGTCAGCGCATTCACCAAACCATCCACTTCGTTCTGGATCAACACTCCGCGTATATTAGTTATTAAAGTGGTTTTCGGTATCGATAGAGAGTATGTCCATATCCGATTCCGGTCTCTTTAATAACAACGCATTAATTACCCGATGGTCATTTAATATTAAAGTTTAAACAAATCAAAGTCCAAAAGTCAAGTTGCAAATTTGACTTTTAAAATTTGACATTTCACAATTCGATTTATTTCAAATATTTTAAAATCAAATTTCCAAATGAAATTTTAGTTCAAACCCTTGAGTTAACAATCATTAAGTATTTTAGTTCAATTTAATAAGATCTAGATTTCACTTATTAAATTTAATTCAAAATCCATGGATTCAATTTAATGGTCAATTTAGTTCAAATCATTAAATCAAATTCTATTACTTTCAATTCTTATTTACATTCATCGTTACATTAAATATAATCATAAATTCGATTAAATCAATTTCATTAACTAAATTCCCTTTTATCAACCTTCATTGATTTATTTACCAAATTCAATTAAATTGCTATTTTAAAGAAATCCATTTCATTCATTTGGTTCTATGATCTACCTATCACCAATAAGTGGTTTCCGAGTTACAAATCAACTCAATTCATAATCGGTTTACAATGTCCTACTTTAATTAATTCATCCATTTTAAAATCATTTTAAATTTAAATTATCGCTAAATCAAATCCATAAATCTTTAGTTAGTTTTGTATTCCCCTTAAGTCAATTTGTTTCTTAATCTCACATTAAATTTTATAACAAATTCCAAATCTATTAAATTTAACCGAGTTTAAATCTAAATCACAAATCTAATAAATTTCAAATTATTAAATTCTAAAACTTACTTGTTTCTAAATCTCATTTCAATTAAATGTGTCAATCCGTTTTATTCAATTACATAGATTTATTAATCCATAGATTTATTAATCCGTTTCAATTAAATCCATTAATTTATTTCAATTAGATCCATTAATTTATTTCAATTAAATCCATTAATTTATTACAATTAAATCTATTAATTTATTACAATTAAATCTATAATTTATTACAATTAAATCCATTAATTTATTACAATTAAATCCATTAATTTATTACAATTAAATCCATTAAGTTATTACAATTAAATCCATTAAGTTATTACAATTAAATCCATTAAATTCGTTACCTAAATTCCAAACAAATTGTTAAGTTCATTCTTTAACTTCAAATAGATTTCAATTCCAAAATGATTTTTGTTGACCAATCGGGTTCCTTATTTTTAATTATCTATCCTAGGCCAAAGTTGTTCAATTTGGGTATTTATCATTTCAACCCAATATCATTAAATAAAAAAAACAAAGCATAGCAAAGGGAACTTGCTGTAACGAGCCGACTTTTTCTCCACAAAAAGTCGTATCATCATGAAGAAAGAAAGGGATAGAAGAAGAAAGAAGAGAAAGAAAGAACAACAACACATCAGAAATCTCACAGCGGAACGAGAAATATATTATATCACATAAGATATTACATAGTATCATATACATCAGAGTACACAACTTATACATCACAATATAGACAGTTATAAACTTCTGTCTATTATACAACACAACTATATCAATACAATACATCATACACAGCGGAAACTCTATATATCTACACGCTGAAGCCTCCTGCTCCACAGCTCCTCCAGTATTCGTCAAGACTAACCTGAATCCCTCGACTACTCAATACAATATTGAGTACCCAAGAGTTTAATAAAACAGAAAATAAACACTTGGGTCAGACATGGGTCTGGTGTGAGTAAACGGTTTAAAGTTGTTTAACTTTGAAAAACCTTTGAAAGAAAAAGTATCTCGTAAGACTTCCCGCACATAAACACGGAAAAGTTTTTACCTTACGATAACCAAAACATTTGATAGGAAATCTGATTATATTATAATAGGTCTAGGGTTTTCAATATAAATAAGAAATAGCTGAAATTGTTACATTATTAAATTCCAGCATACTAGCCACAAAGTGGGTTATACAATCAAAACCGTAGGGTCTCGTAGGAAGAATGGATTTCCATCAATGGCAGGGCTACTGGGGTACCGCCCGTCACAGTACGTGGCCTAGATCACCGTACCGAGGAGTACGCCCGCTCCCCTGCAACACAAAGCCGGAACCATCCCTTACTGGATAATCCCGAACAAGATAACCCCGTAGTTGGCGCGACCAACCACACACTAAGCCGAATGAAAAGAAAAGTGACCTCTAGACAGGGATCTATCTTGCTCTCAGTGGGTGCTACCCACGAAGCCTTGCTGCACCTCCCCTGTTTTAGCCATTCCCGGTTGATGAGGCTTGAGGTTACGATTACCTTTAATCAGAACATATCACTTAGAATGCTCATCGTCCGCCTGACGATGTGCTGAAAGCATTCAATCCATACAAGTTCGTTCCGGGTTCGAACGAAACCGAAGGCATTATCTCGTTACACTCGTTTTGGAATCACCCTCAGAGTTAACGACAATAACCCTTGCACTCTGAATCTTCATCTTCACTTGAGATTCACGATCTATCGTAAATTTGGATCGATGTGGTATTCGGGTCTCCAGACCTGGAATACCGGTATACGGAAACCCGATCCCGGTCTCATCGAAATCCAAAACGTATCTTTTAAGGCCAAGTTGTTTAAAGGTTTAAACATTTAAACTTATTCAGGATGATATAAACAGATAGATAAATCATATTATCACAATTGATAATTCATATCAACATTCATCTCACAAAGCAGCATATATCATATATATATCAGAGATATTCAAATCATCCAATATCAACCAATCACCCAATATCAAACATCCAGTATTAATCAATTATCTAAACAGAATTGATTAACTCTAATTAATTTAATTAACCTTTAATTAAATTAATTACTATCCTTTAATTACTTGGATTATCTTAATCCTGCTTATTATCATTAATTAATTACAAATTAATTAATTAAACATCTTAATGATCTTCCTTATTTAATCTTCCTTGATTAATTTTACTTTAATTACATTCAAGTAATTATCCTTAACCATATTCAATAATTAACATTTAATTACTATCATTAATTACAATAATTAATGAACCTTCATTAATCAATTAACTAGAATTAATTTTATTAATCCTCAATTAATTACAATTAATTAATCATACTTAATTTAATTACTTTTATTAATCAACCTTGATTAATTCATTAAATAATTCTTATTAATTAATTAACCGTTTAATTAATTAAATAATTAATTTTAATCAACCACTTCATTCATTAATCAGTCTTAATTAATCATAATCAGTAATTAACAATTTGTAATTACTTATCTTAATTAATTACTTCTTAATTATTTATATCAACCTTGATTAATTAATCTAATTAATTATTCTTTAATTACTTCATTAAGTAATTATTAATCAATTTTATTAACAAATAATCCTTAATTAATTACTTTATTAATTAATTACTTTTAAATTAATTGCACTTAGTAATTAATCTTAAATTAAACATATTAAATTAATCACATTATTAATTAACCTAAATCCTTTAATTAATTTCTCTTAATTAATTAACTTCAAATCCATTATATTAATTAATCCTTTAATTAATACCACCAAACGATTAACCCTTAATCAATTTATATTTAATTACTTTCATAAAATAATTATCCTCTAATTACTTTATTAAATAATTTACCTTTATTTAATTACATCCAGTAATTATTCCTTAATTACTTCATCAAGTAATTACACTTAATTAATTTATAAGTGATTATCTTTAATTAATCACTAATTAATTACTTAGTTAATTATTAAATTAATTATTTAAATTTAATTAAATAATTTCTTAACTATTTATACTTAAAGATCTTAATTAAGAAAACCATTTATCTTAATTAAATTATTATCTATTCTTAAATCATTTTCAATAAATGAATTATCCTTATTAATTTCACATATTAATTTCCTTTAATAAATCAAAATCTTAATTACTTAAGATAAATTCTTGTTATAATTAAACAATTACAACATTTAATTTTTACCTCTAAAATCTTTGAAGCTTTTCAAAGTTATTAATTAACTTTAATACAAAGATCATTTGAAAACCCACTTCCCTAATCTTTGAAACTTATTTATTTAAATTATTTAAACTTATTAAACTTATAATCTTGAAAGCAATTTGGTTTTGTAGGAAAAACTTGTTTACCTTTGTTTTAAAGCTTAGAAACATTTCCTGTTAAATTTTCTTAAAATCTGCTCTCATCAAAACCCGAGTAAAATCCTTAGAATTCTCGAAGTAACTCTCGAGTATTCCCCACTACGTTATCTGCTCCGAGTCGAACTTCAATTCTCACGAGACCTTCCCGAACAAATCATCGTCTTCCCAACCCAATCGAAACAGATGACACGAACGTGCACGTGGTGCACTTGCACCAACGCCGCCGACTACCGATGATCGTCGCGACCATCCTCACTGACCACTCGAACACACTCGATCACGAATCCAAACCCAGATTTCACGAAAACCCAATCAAACAAAATCGAGCAAAAATCTCGATCAACTGGAAACACCATGGCCGGAAAACCTTCACCGTTACGACGCCTCCCACCTCGAGATCAACTATCCACTTCACCGTTGCTTCGACACTTCATCCAGCTTCAATTCCCATAATCGCGAACGATTCCGGTCACGAATACAAATCGCAATTATCACGACAACGAAGCCCAAAAAAACAACAGCTAAAACCCTAGTTGGTTCGAATTCGATCAATTCAGACATTGGAAAAATTCGATTGTATTTTTCCCATCATCTCCAACACTCAAGCTAGCTTCGACCCAGATAATAGCTCCGATCAACACGCCGATCATCGGCAATCAACAAAGATACCCAAAACGTACCTTTCGAAAATTCTCCTGAATTAACAATTTAAAAATTATGATATGTATATTAAAATTCACCATTTTCAATCATGATTTCATTCATGTAATTCAAATTAGAATTTAAAGAAGTTGATTTTTAACAAAATTCTTAGTTTCACTGTTAATCCTTTACTTTAAAATTTTCTGTTGTTTTTAAAATCATGAAACTATTTTTATGATCAACAATACACTGCTATAATCACTTTGTATTCAAGGATCCAAGCTTAAATTTGCATGAATACAGAGATATGAAATTTTCTTTAGAAAATTAAACTCTGTAAGTAAAAACAGAGAAAATGTATATATTCAGGAAGCTTATATATACACATACAATTCATATTTCAACATGCATTCACAACCAACATTCATATAAAGTAATATATCATCACAATAAAATCAATCACATACATCAAAGTTTAAATCATAGATTTTTAAAACTGTTTTTAAAAATGTTTACTCACCAATTTTCAAAAAGAACAGAGAGCAGAGGCATTTTCTTATTTCCTGGAATTGCACTTTGATCTGGAAAAAGCTTTTGATTTTCTTTGTTATTGAAATCCCTTGCATGCTTGATTTGTTGAAGTTGAATAAAATGCTTGCAGATTTAAATTCCAGGCTTGATTTTGCTTTTGGTTTCAGTTTTCAGGTTTGTAATAGTTTTTGGTTTCAGCTTGATTCAGTTGAATTGAATCTGCTTTTCCAGTTTTGATTTTCTTTTGAATTTAGAAAAGATGGAGAGAAAAAGAAGATGGAGGAAGAAAAGATTCGAACTGAGAAAATGAATACAGGTTTCTCTAACATATGTTATTCTGTATCATTATATTAATTTAATTCAAATTTAAAGAAAATAAAATCTTGCCACTTGAAATTTTTATTGCATTACAAATGTCCAATTTGTTTTATATGTTTACAAGTGTTAAAACAATGCATAATTATGTTTAAACCCTTATTATAAAAGTAATTATATTTTCTTATTTATGTAAATATGACTTTGTACAAATTTATGTTTTATTTATTTGTTTACAAACTATTTTAAGTTTAAGAGACAGAAAAAAAAAAGTTTATTTAAAACCATATATACACACTTATAACCATTTTAGTCTTATACTTATTAAAAAGAAAACAAGATAAAATAAATCTTTTATTAAATCTTATTTAAACTATCGCATTTTAAAAATAAATAATATCTTATATTTGAAAACAATTGAATTAATCTAAACTTAACCTTTGAAAAATATTAATTTTAAAACAAAGCTTTAAATCACAATTCATACATATATAAATTATCAATAGATTAAAATAAATTTCAAACAATATCAAATTATAACATATACATACATATATATTACAATTTGAAAATACAATCTTTTATTTAAACAAAAGATTCTCTATTCACAATATATATATCACTATATACATTATAAATAGAATCTATTTTTATTAGCTTTGAAAATAAATCTTACCAATATTGCCAGATTATAATTTATTTACCTTTAAAAGATTAAATTACTAATTTAAATTAAAATTATAAAGGAAAATTATCAATTCAATTAAATTATTAATACTGTTAAATTTATATTGCCCAAAATCCCGGGATATCACATTCCTCCCCCCTTAAAATAATTTTGTCCCCGAAATTAAAAGCAAAAATAATTTAATAATCCAGCAAAGATTTAAATCTCAAACAGCAACCATACATATCAATCATATTCTAACAATCATAGCAAACAATTTAATCAAACAAATTTAACTATCCAGACAAATTCTGGATAGAATTTCCTCGAGTTTTTTCCCAAGTATATATATATACCGGGATACTCGTTCTACAGAATCTTAACTAACTATCTACAATAATTTAGAACTCCTTCCCATCTAGATTACAAATCTGAACAATATATCAGACTAAACTCAAAACCATCTCAACTTCCATATCCATCTGAACTGCTGATCCCACAACCAGATGAATCACACACGTATTCCCTCAAAGATTCGTGAAATACAATGAATTCCAGTTATTCGAACTGGCAACTCAATCCTGTAGATCAAAGAACTAATCCTTTAGAGAACACAGAAAATCCAAAATACTTTTGGAGCTAACTTTCCAGACTTACCAAATCTTATAGCTCTTTAATCGGAGAAAAACTTAAACAATTTCCAATTTCCAACTCCGAATTCCAAACTCTGACTCATATCTGCATAGCTCACCAGACGATCCTGAGCTACCTCATCTCCTCCCGATCAGCTCAACCTTCGCTGATGCTTCTTGAAACAAATATGAACCAAGCACAAAATGATCTTCAAATCTGCTGAAATCCACAAATTCTACTCCACAAGAAATAGAAGACTGAACTTCCTTCTTCTAGATTCCAGAAAATTCTATACACACTTAGAAATTCACATAAACTTCTTGTAGAAATCTGAGGTTACTTCCTTTCTTGCACAGCTACTACCTTTGCTTTCGCTGCACAACTCTGATTTGAAATAGATGAGAATGTCGATGAACTCGAGCACAAACTAGATCCACAAACAAGCGGAAACATTGGTTATCTTAAAGACATAACCAACTTCTCAAAGAATAGACGAGTCCTCGGTCAAGGGTACTGTCTTCAGCTACCCTTGGCTAGAGGAAACTCGAAACTAGAAGCAGAAGAGAAAACACAGATACTCCATAAAATTCTAAGATACTTCACCAAATCCTTCTCTAGGAACCAAATCGATATAAACTAAATCTTTGACCTCTTCGATAACTTTTACTTCCTCTTGAGATGTCTCAATTTCATACAAAAGATTACTCAAGATGAACTCTAAAAATAATCGCAATTCACTTTTACGATCCTACCTAGTTCGGATTCCAAAGAAACTGTTCTCTCTTTACTAATTAAAACAGCCTTAAACTTTTCCAAACAAGGTTAACCCTTCAAGAAAACATTCACCATCTTCCCGGACTGCTGATAGAAGAATCACAAAGATTCCGGTACCATCGAAGAAACGGCCACACTGCTGCTTCCAAACTCTATCTCTAGGATATTGCTAGGCCAGAAAATCTTCTTGTCGGCACACGATCACTTTCGAGCTGAACTACTACCACAACTAACCAAAAACTTCTAATCCATAGGCTCCTCGAACTCCAAAAAGAATATCTCCTTCGGGAACATCCATAGATACTTCGTCTCATCACACAGCTGCCAAGATACCATCACTTGCTTCTGCTTATACAACAGATCCAAATTCTAGAAAATCGGCTCACCCTAGCACAACCAATCTTACACTCCAATAATGGACTCCGAATCTTGAAAAAGATTTCCTTCAGAGATCCGCGAAATCTTTACACCACAACAAAGTTTACTCGAGACGGTATTTGGTCTACAGTCTCGTCAGATATACTTCCAATCTCAACACTCAAATTCCAACCATTGATAGTCGTGTTACACACACTACCCCCTTATCTACCTTTATAACTTATATTGGAAAACCCGAACAGGTAACCCAACAAATAGGTAGAAATACATAAATATATATATTTAAAATGATACTTTTTATATAGAAATTATTTCTGGGTAGAATTATTTCATCTACCTCTTTAAAACAATATTGTGTCCGTTGGCCTGGTTCAAGTGTTTAGAGATCCCTATCAATAACGTTAGCTACTCGTATTGACCAGAATCCATATACCACTCAACCGATCAATTAACACAATATAAAACCATTTTTATATAACTAACAATTACGCGCTCTCAAGATAGACACCACTTCAGAGCCTAGGTATTCACTCAACCTACTGCTCTGATACCACTGTAACGACCCGACTTTTCAACCGTCGGTAGCGGCGACCGGTAGGCTTTGCAACCATCCCAGACCCACCGTGGCACACAGTGATACCTCGAATTTGCTTTTACGGCCAGCCTCTCGACTCGCAACCAACCCTCACAAGGCCTTTACCTCTCAGGGACATGTAGGGGTAAGAGTCTCCCGTTCGCCACCAAACCGCGAAGCGAGAACCCCCTATCATGCTGTAATGTAGCAAATCCGATCCCGGTCTCATCGAAATCCAAAATGTATCTTTTAAGGCCAAGTTGTTTAAAGGTTTAAACATTTAAACTTATTCAGGATGATATAAACAGATAGATAAATCATATTATCACAATTGATAATTCATATCAACATTCATCTCACAAAGCAGCATATATCATATATATATCAGAGATATTCAAATCATCCAATATCAACCAATCACCCAATATCAAACATCCAGTATTAATCAATTATCTAAACAGAATTGATTAACTCTAATTAATTTAATTAACCTTTAATTAAATTAATTACTATCCTTTAATTACTTGGATTATCTTAATCCTGCTTATTATCATTAATTAATTACAAATTAATTAATTAAACATCTTAATGATCTTCCTTATTTAATCTTCCTTGATTAATTTTACTTTAATTACATTCAAGTAATTATCCTTAACCATATTCAGTAATTAACATTTAATTACTATCATTAATTACAATAATTAATGAACCTTCATTAATCAATTAACTAGAATTAATTTTATTAATCCTCAATTAATTACAATTAATTAATCATACTTAATTTAATTACTTTTATTAATCAACCTTGATTAATTCATTAAATAATTCTTATTAATTAATTAACCTTTTAATTAATTAAATAATTAATTTTAATCTACCACTTCATTCATTAATCAGTCTTAATTAATCATAATCAGTAATTAACAATTTGTAATTACTTATCTTAATTAATTACTTCTTAATTATTTATATCAACCTTGATTAATTAATCTAATTAATTATTCTTTAATTACTTCATTAAGTAATTATTAATCAATTTTATTAACAAATAATCCTTAATTAATTACTTTATTAATTAATTACTTTTAAATTAATTGCACTTAGTAATTAATCTTAAATTAAACATATTAAATTAATCACATTATTAATTAACCTAAATCCTTTAATTAATTTCTCTTAATTAATTAACTTCAAATCCATTATATTAATTAATCCTTTAATTAATACCACCAAACGATTAACCCTTAATCAATTTATATTTAATTACTTTCATAAAATAATTATCCTCTAATTACTTTATTAAATAATTTACCTTTATTTAATTACATCCAGTAATTATTCCTTAATTACTTCATCAAGTAATTACACTTAATTAATTTATAAGTGATTATCTTTAATTAATCACTAATTAATTACTTAGTTAATTATTAAATTAATTATTTAAATTTAATTAAATAATTTCTTAACTATTTATACTTAAAGATCTTAATTAAGAAAACCATTTATCTTAATTAAATTATTATCTATTCTTAAATCATTTTCAATAAATGAATTATCCTTATTAATTTCACATATTAATTTCCTTTAATAAATCAAAATCTTAATTACTTAAGATAAATTCTTGTTATAATTAAACAATTACAACATTTAATTTTTACCTCTAAAATCTTTGAAGCTTTTCAAAGTTATTAATTAACTTTAATACAAAGATCATTTGAAAACCCACTTCCCTAATCTTTGAAACTTATTTATTTAAATTATTTAAACTTATTAAACTTATAATCTTGAAAGCAATTTGGTTTTGTAGGAAAAACTTGTTTACCTTTGTTTTAAAGCTTAGAAACATTTCCTGTTAAATTTTCTTAAAATCTGCTCTCATCAAAACCCGAGTAAAATCCTTAGAATTCTCGAAGTAACTCTCGAGTATTCCCCACTACGTTATCTGCTCCGAGTCGAACTTCAATTCTCACGAGACCTTCCCGAACAAATCATCGTCTTCCCAACCCAATCGAAACAGATGACACGAACGTGCACGTGGTGCACTTGCACCAACGCCGCCGACTACCGATGATCGTCGCGACCATCCTCACTGACCACTCGAACACACTCGATCACGAATCCAAACCCAGATTTCACGAAAACCCAATCAAACAAAATCGAGCAAAAATCTCGATCAACTGGAAACACCATGGCCGGAAAACCTTCACCGTTACGACGCCTCCCACCTCGAGATCAACTATCCACTTCACCGTTGCTTCGACACTTCATCCAGCTTCAATTCCCATAATCGCGAACGATTCCGGTCACGAATACAAATCGCAATTATCATGACAACGAAGCCCAAAAAAACAACAGCTAAAACCCTAGTTGGTTCGAATTCGATCAATTCAGACATTGGAAAAATTCGATTGTATTTTTCCCATCATCTCCAACACTCAAGCTAGCTTCGACCCAGATAATAGCTCCGATCAACACGCCGATCATCGGCAATCAACAAAGATACCCAAAACGTACCTTTCGAAAATTCTCATGAATTAACAATTTAAAATTTATGATATGTATATTAAAATTCACCATTTTCAATCATGATTTCATTCATGTAATTCAAATTAGAATTTAAAGAAGTTGATTTTTAACAAAATTCTTAGTTTCACTGTTAATCCTTTACTTTAAAATTTTCTGTTGTTTTTAAAATCATGAAACTATTTTTATGATCAACAATACACTGCTATAATCACTTTGTATTCAAGGATCCAAGCTTAAATTTGCATGAATACAGAGATATGAAATTTTCTTTAGAAAATTAAACTCTGTAAGTAAAAACAGAGAAAATGTATATATTCAGGAAGCTTATATATACACATACAAATCATATTTCAACATGCATTCACAACCAACATTCATATAAAGTAATATATCATCACAATAAAATCAATCACATACATCAAAATTTAAATCATAGATTTTTAAAACTGTTTTTAAAAATGTTTACTCACCAATTTTCAAAAAGAACAGAGAGCAGAGGCATTTTCTTATTTCCTGGAATTGCACTTTGATCTGGAAAAAGCTTTTGATTTTCTTTGTTATTGAAATCCCTTGCATGCTTGATTTGTTGAAGTTGAATAAAATGCTTGCAGATTTAAATTCCAGGCTTGATTTTGGTTTCAGTTTTCAAGTTTGTAATAGTTTTTGGTTTCAGCTTGATTCAGTTGAATTGAATCTGCTTTTCCAGTTTTGATTTACTTTTGAATTTAGAAAAGATGGAGAGAAAAAGAAGATGGAGGAAGAAAAGATTCGAACTGAGAAAATGAATACAGGTTTCTCTAACATATGTTATTCTGTATCATTATATTAATTTAATTCAAATTTAAAGAAAATAAAATCTTGCCACTTGTAATTTTTATTGCATTACAAATGTCCAATTTGTTTTATATGTTTACAAGTGTTAAAACAATGCATAATTATGTTTAAACCCTTATTATAAAAGTAATTATATTTTCTTATTTATGTAAATATGACTTTGTACAAATTTATGTTTTATTTATTTGTTTACAAACTATTTTAAGTTTAAGAGACAGAAAAAAAAAAGTTTATTTAAAACCATATATACACACTTATAACCATTTTAGTCTTATACTTATTAAAAAGAAAACAAGATAAAATAAATCTTTTATTAAATCTTATTTAAACTATCGCATTTTAAAAATAAATAATATCTTATATTTGAAAACAATTGAATTAATCTAAACTTAACCTTTGAAAAATATTAATTTTAAAACAAAGCTTCAAATCACAATTCATACATATATAAATTATCAATAGATTAAAATAAATTTCAAACAATATCAAATTATAACATATACATACATATATATTACAATTTGAAAATACAATCTTTTATTTAAACAAAAGATTCTCTATTCACAATATATATATCACTATATACATTATAAATAGAATCTATTTTTATTAGCTTTGAAAATAAATCTTACCAATATTGCCAGATTATAATTTATTTACCTTTAAAAGATTAAATTACTAATTTAAATTAAAATTATAAAGGAAAATTATCAATTCAATTAAATTATTAATATTGTTAAATTTATATTGCCCAAAATCCCGGGATATCACACTTGCAGTGTGATAACTGGGATGGTGTCAAAGTAAACAAACAATCAATAGCATCCATACATAACAATTCAACAATTGATTTAAATAATGCTGAAATAATCATATTAATTTACATTTGTTATTTATGCAAATTAATATAATTATTCCTAGAATCTACACTATCATTTCATGCAGATTAAAGATTGTTACATTATGGGTTTTCACTTAGCGTCTATTATCAAATTATTACATCAATCATACATTCAATGGTTCAAAATGTGGTTAACACTATTTCTACGTGTCGATTTATTTAACATTAAAAGGGACAAGTTCAACATATATAATCTATTTTAAATTTGTTGACTATCCTATATCAAATTCAATTTCATATTAATCATCACTTATATTAACGACCAAATTCAACATCACATACCAATTTAGTGTCACAACTATTTACCATAAACTAACTTCAAATCACAATTTAACATCAACCATTAACATCCAAATTAATACCAACAACATCTATCACTTGATTATCGTAGCATAATAGATTGAGTCGTGAATGAAATATTCACCTTGCGTGGTTAGAGATTTGACGACGAAGCACGAAGACGAATAGATAAGAGGCACTACAAGTACGACAAAAAGGCGAACACAGACTGCAATCAAACAAACAATTAAATTGACAATTTTGTTCAATATAATATATATTTTTCATATATAATCATACCAAAATAAAGAACTAGATCGATTCATCAAGCTGAGTGGAAGCCTAATTTTCTGAAGCTGTAGCTGGAACAAAACACAGCAAAACACTGTATGTTAGTAACCAGAAATTTCAAAAGTAACTACTGCTTCAAGATATAGTAGTTTCATATATATTTCTATATATATACAATGGAATGAAACGGAATACGGTTGCGGCCAAGGCGAGGCACGGCAGTGACGGTGGCAGGGGATGTCGCGGTGGTCAGAGAAGGCGGGTGCAGGCTGGTGGGTGGTCGCGGCTGTGGTGGCGGGTTCGGACTGGGTTTGCCGACTGGCGGCGGACGAGGTGAGTGGCTGGGCAGGGGTTCGGAGGCTGCAGGCGGGTGGACCGGGTGCAGGCGCGGGCAGGCGGACTGGCTGGTGGTCTAGGTCAGGCGGACGGCAGGTGGGAGGCGGTGGTGGCAGGACTGGCGGAACTGGGAGGTGTGAGGCGGACGGGGTCAGGGCCTGGCAGGGCGGTAGAGTGGGTCGGGCGAATTGGCCAGGTGGGCGAGGTCAGGTGGAGGCTGGGTGGCAGGGCACGGCTGGGTAAGTGGAGGTCGGACTGGGTGGGAGTGGGTGGCAGGCTGGGTTTTGGGTTTCGGGTGGAGACTGGGGTCTGGTGGGCTGACTGGGCAGTGGGTTCAGAGGCGGCAGGCGAGTGGAAGGCGGACTGGGCAGGGGCGGTAGGCTGAAAGCCGGCGTGGAGTGCAGGGCGGAGGCTGGCAGTAGGGGAGGCGGACTGGGCAGGGGTGGTAGGGGAGGCAGGGCGGTAGCTGGCGACTGGGCTGGTTCGGTAGGGGAGGCAGGGCGGTAGCTGGCGCTGGTGGCGGGCGGACTGGAATCGGCGGACTGGGCGGAAGGGGAGGTCGGACTAGGCTGGTGGGTGGCAGGGTGGGGAGGTTGGTTAGTTTCAATAGGGGAAGTCTCAAAGCAAATATGTATAAATAGAAAATGGAGAAGAAAGAGAGGAGCAGAGAGCAAGTGAATACCAACCAGTAGATTTAAGTTTGCAAACGAATGAATAGATGAACGAGCTTGTTTATATAAAATAGTATAAGGATTTCAAAGGCCTCAATTTATTGTCTCGGTAACCAAAAGACTGTTGAGTTTTCAAGGCAGCTGAATAGTCAAGGCTCCTAGAATTCCAACAGGGTAGATAAATGAGGTACCGGTCTGTACAGCGTAACGGACCAGTTTGTAATCCGTTGAACGATTATAATTTGCAACGCCGAACTCCGATTGACACAAATAAATATACCATTTTGATCAGCGCGATGAGGCAAACCCATCGGTATATAAATATCAGTGGTATGCTTAAATTATAAAATTCGAAATTTTTATTATGGAGAAAATGCAGCAAAAATGCCGAGAAATAAGCTCGACGGAGCTGAAGATGTCCGAATTTTGAAAAACGAAAAATGACGCCTTGGTCAGAAGATGTTTAGAATTTTTCTACGTAAAAATATTCCGGTTCGGAAGATAAAATTTTCCACGTTTAAAATGAACTAATGTGAAATAAACGCGAACGAAATTTGCTGCGGTATTTTCCGACGAAACTTTACCCATATCTATAACCATCTAGGCGCAATTTATAAACAAAGTTTGGACGCTAATTGAAATCGTAGGTAAGTTTCACATTTTATATTAAAATAATGGATTTAAAAAAATTTAAATTGGGCCTAAATCCAGGGTCGTTACAGTATACTTTGTTTTCAATTGTATAAAAAGAGTGAATTCTTTCCTTTTTACTATCAAGGTTAAGAGTTTTGTAATGAAAAATGATGGTGGTAGTTCTATTTGGAGTTTATCTACTCTTCCTAGTTATTCACCTTCTAGTGGTTCTTTGTGTTCCGATGTTATTTTCCATAGTAAAAGTTATTTGAAGGATATATTGAAGAGAGGTTTGAAATTTATTTTTGAATTTGTTGATTTTTGTTTTGGAGGAGCTAATGATTTTAGAGAATTTTTGATGGCACGCCAACTACAAAAGGATATAAATTAGTGTTTTTGAATAATTGTGCAATGAAAGTTGCTGCTATTTGTTCTTATTTTAAGGCTGGTTGTCCTTTTAAAGTGCATAGTTCCTGTGATTTAGAACAACTAAATAGGTTTTACACTAGACATATGGTTAGTAATCATTCTAGTGGGGCTGGTCTTAGAAATGTGAATAGTCCACATCTTTTTGGTGCATTTGTTAAATCGTTGATCATTGATGAGATTTATGATTGTCCTAGTAAGAAGCCTAAAGATAAAATATATGATTTTAGAAGAGAATACAATCTTACTTTGTTATACTCTTTCGCTTGTTCAGAAAACAACTTGCTTTGATGAAATTGCATGGTAATGGTGCTATGTCCTACAATGATTTGAGTTGGTATTTGGAAGCATTGAAGAAACATAATCCAGGTAGTTATGTCAAGATGAATGTTCATCCTTATAGTAATCAATTTGAGTGGGTTTTTGTTGGTTTTGGTGCTTGTATACTTGGCTTCAAGCATTGTCAAGCTATTAATTTTGTAGATGCTACTCATTTAAGGAGACGTCCAGATGTTTCGAAGGGTGCTACCGTGAAAAATGTTGATCAAGATTAGTTTTTATTTTTGTTTGTTTGTGAGTTATGTGGTGATGTTGTGTGATTATTACAAAAACTAACTAGTATTAGATTTTCAGGTATTGCTAGTGCCATTTTATTTTAGTATCAGTTTTTCTTAGTATTAGTTATTGTGCAAAAAGTGATATTTTGTAGTATTGCATTTGTGGTATTGATGTGTATTAGATTATTGCTTAATATTAGTTTTTAGGTGTCGAAAATTAAACATGTTTTATTGTATAGTATTAGAATGTAGTTATCAGTTTTTAGGTATCAGTTTTCAAGTAGCAGTTTTTTAGGTATCAATTTTAAGTTGATGGTTGATTAAATTTTGTTTTAATGTTTTTTCTTAACTTGCATGTTTATTCCTTTAACTATGGGTATTGTTTCTCTAGAAAATAAAGATAGTTGGAAATGGTTTTTGAATCATTTAAAACAAATGCTTCAAGAAGATCATGACTTGATTTTTATGTCCGATTGCCATCAAGGGTTAGTTTCAGGTCTTTGTGAAGTTTTCCCTTTATCCTTTCATAACTACTACTAACTGCATATGGAACAGAATCTTCTTTTTGTTTTAAAGGCAAAGAATGCGAATTTTCTATTGTTGATTTGTCAAAAATGTGTTCTTGAGCTTCTAATTTGTATGAATTTTAAAGAAGCACGTTCTAATTTTATGAAATAAGTGGTATTGCTACTGTGAATTTTTTGAAGGATAAGTCTTATGATTAGTGGGCCGATTTGTTTTTTGTGGGGAAACGTAACAATGAATATAGTTCAAATGTTGCAGAAAGTTTTAATAGTTTGATTTTGGTAAATGAGCATTGCCTATTATTGAATGTTTAGATGGTAATCACGTTAAAGTTATGGAACAAATGGGTAGAAGGATAAAGGAGTGTCATTTGTGAAATACTACTCTTTGCTCTTCTATTGAGTTTCGTTTAAGTGAATCGATAGAAGAAGGATTTGGATTGGATATGTACAAGCATTCGGAGTTTGTTTTTAAAGTGAAATCACCAAACTCTCATCGCGTTGATCTTAAAGAACGGATTTGTAGTTATAATCAATGGAAAGTTACAAGATTTCCATGTGCTCATGCCACTAAGTGCATGAACAAGTCAAAATTGTAAGTTTATGATTTTGTTAAGTATTATTTCACCGTGAATGTTTATTGTTCTTCTTATGCTAATGATATTAATCATATTCCTAATTTTGATAAGTCTATTGTTGATGCAAGTGTTAAAGATGTTATTAAGCATCCAAGGAGAAACAAGGTGCTGGTAGACCTTCTATAAAACGAAAAGGAGGATTTGTATATTTTCAAAATAAACAAAATAGATGCGATGTATGCAAGCAATATGGTTACAATAAGCGTAATTGTTAAGCTTCGAAGAAGATATGATTTGATTTTCATTTTTTTATGAATTTGTTGAGAGTTATACTAGTTGTATGTCTTTTTTGTAATTTTATGTAATTGAACTTGGTTATATAAGTATATTGGTTTAGCATATACTAAATTTGACATTGATTTATTCTTTGTAGTTGACTTTTGTCATATAGTATCAATTTTAGTTGATTGTTATGTGTATTGGAATATATAGGTGGCATGGTAAGTGGTGTGTTTTTAAATTTTTATGGTGTTTAGTTTATTCATTATTATTTGTTTTTGGTTATCAATTTTTGGTACTATTAGTGTCAGTTTCAGGCATATAAAAATGTGGTATCGGTTTTTGTATGCTATTAGTATCAATACCAGGTATAACAAATTACGGTGTCGGTTTTTGTATGCTTTTAATGTCCATTTCAGGTATAAACAATTATGGTATCGTTTTTTTTGCATGCTATTAGTATCGTTTTTACATGGTAATTTTATTTTCATACTAGTTTTGAAGTGACTGTAATTATTTGTTTGCTAAGTTGTCAAGTATAGAACTATGAGAGGAAAGCTTAAATGTCAATATATAATGTACACTATGTTATGTAAACAGTTGGCAACTCGATATATGATGTAGAAGTGTAAAAGTGTTGTTTGGCATAGTGCTATTGTCAAATTTTTTTAAACAACTACTGGGTATCAGTTTTGCATGTATACAGGTATCAGTTTTGTTACAAATAATAGTCAAAATAATTTATAAAATGACCAAGCATGAATTCCAATTTAATAACTACTAGGTATGAGTTTGCATTATTTTGATATCACTTATGTCATACATGACAATGTACTAAGTAATTAAATTTACAGAGCATCATATTGTATCAAACTGCTTCTGTGTATCATTTTTGCATATATATAGGTACCAGTTTTGTTATAAATAGCATTTAAAATAATTTATAAAATAACCAAGTATGAATTCCAATCAAATATGTACTAGTATGAGTTTTTCACTATTTTTATATAACTTTGTCATACATGACAGTGAAGTAAATAATTAAATTTATAGAGCGTCATATTATATCAAATAGCTACTAGGTATGATTATTGCATATATATGTATATTAGTTTTATTGTAAATAACATTCAAAATAATCTATAAAATAATTCACTACGCCAAAACAGAGGATTCCCAACGAGTATAAGCGTTGCCAAGAATTTCAATAACACATATATGTGTCGCTATAGGGGCATGGGCATTTACTTGTAATGTTTATAAGCGTTGGGTAAAAATATCTCCCAAGCTTATAAGCATTGGCGAAAAATATCTCCCAATACTTATAAGCATTGGGAGATGTTTTTCCCTAATGCTTATAAGGGTTGGAAGATGTTTTTCCCCAACGCTTATACACGTTGGAAGTTTTTCTCCAATGCTTATAAACATTAGGGAAAAATATCTCCCAACGCTTATAAGTGTTACAAATATATGCAAACAAATAACCGCTTATCGGTAATGTGAATGTTGAAAGATATAATGTAGATTATATTTAATATGAAATATTATCTTAATTTAACAAATTAATTATAACCCAATCAATATAAATAAATATTCATAATCACGGTAATAAAATAGAGCATCAATTAACAAAAGAGAAGTTCAATACATAGTTAAGTTTACCAATACATAGTTTGCCAATTCCACACTAATATCAATTGCAATAACAAATGATAAGACAATAATTGAGGCAATAATTTTTCTTTACTTTTTTCATAGAAGAAGTAGAACTAACTGTTCGACAATAATTTTTCTTTCTATCGAAACCAAAAACTTCCGCAATTGGATAATTTTCAAGATCTTCTACTTCACCATCACCACTAGAACTACCATCCAATTTCCTCTTTTCTTCTACTTCTTCTACAAGTGCCTACATGCATTCAATACAATATTAAATTGAAATTTATACTAAAAAGAATGAAAAATAGTAATCAAAGTGATAACACATGATTTAACAATAAAAAGACATTAAATAAAACAAGCAAATTGCATGCTAGCCTCAGTTTAAAGTTGAGGCAACTGAGCCTCCGTTTTAAACTGAAGCTCGACAACCAGTTTAAAACTGAGGCCGGGATGGCCTCGGTTTTAAATCGAGGCGGTTGGTGGGAACATGGACATAAAAGATTAAATGAATAACCAAGCGATCATGAATGGATTTGGTATTTGTATAGTAAGAGGGAACGTGGAGAATTAGGTTGTCACTGACTAATAGTTGCAACCTAACCATGTGACAATCTTAATTAGTTTACTATTTGGGACAACTCATCCATCATTGTTTTCTAGTAACAACTGCTCAACTACTTCCTTTATATCACTAATGAATAACTGTACTTAAATCCCAGAGTATCTTATTTTCTTATGTTACCTATAACTGATCCAAAACTTATTATTTTTTTCTTAATTTATATAATAATTTCCAAAGATGTAAGATGATTATGCAAACACATGCTGAATGGATTTATGGTACTATATGTATGTATTTCTTTACTACATATTAACATATTTTATTATCATTTTTCAGTAATAAAACAATAAGTTTATAAATAAGATTAAAATAGCCAGCCCCTTCTACAACACTAATTAAATTAGTGTTTATAAACAGGAAGACGGAAGAATCGCAAAACACTAGAGATGACTATTTGTACATACAGTGCTGTATAGTACATAAAAATATCAATCGATTAAATTGTTCTTTTATTTCTACATTTTGTCTGTTTGATATGTTTTAATATGTTCACATTTTCTTAGAAACCCAAAATAACAATTAATTCAAACATATTTAAAAATGTGCTATGATAAAAGTCCCACATACATTTTTGTGGGATCCATATGGCTGGTGTATAAACTAGTTAAAAATCTATACAAAAATATATTTAATAAATTGAACTCTACATAAAAATTTAATAAATAATTCACAATTTTATTCTTCTAAACTTAGTCTTTACCTGGAAACATAAATAATGCTGATTATATTTGTTTTGTTTTGTTTTGTGTTAGTTTTCAAAAAAAAAAGGATTGTTCACTCATTTTACTTGTTGTTCTTATTTCAGTTCATTCTCATTGCATTGTGTACTTATTTTATTTTAAAAAAAACTCATATTGCATTTCTGTTTTTTTGTGCATTTTGTGTTTCCGTTGTATCAATTTTGATTTACTGTGCACCTATGCATTTGGTTTATCTCAGCTTTGTGATTGAATTGCAGTTAATATAAAAAAAGAGCTTAACATTGCACTGTTTCTCCATTTGCAAAACAATATGTTCAATGTTGCACTTTGTTGTTTTCTGTGACAATTAAAAAACTTCATAAACATTTTTCATTTGAGGTGTACATTTTGTATTCATTGTCTTTGTTTCAATCTTTGTTTTCAGTTGCATTTACAGTGCATTTTAACAGCCTCGCTCCAACCTTCCAACCCCAACCATCAGCAACCTCTCTTCACAACCTCCTCAAACAGCTTTCACAAGCTACAACCATTCACAAAAGCCAATTTTCACACTCAAACAACTTCGCACATCACCTGAACATGACCCCTGCCACCAACCATAAACCGAGGCCTCGATTTTAACTGAGGCCGCATGGCTTCAGTTTAAACCAAGGCCGATCGGCATCAGGTTAAAAACTAAGGCCATCGGCCTCAGCTTTAAACTTAGGCCATCGACCTTAGTTTAAACTAAGGCAGCATGTCCTCAATTTAAACTGAGGCCTCTGCCTCGATTTAAACTGAGTCTGCATGGCCTCTGGTGTAAACTGAGGCCATGGGCCTCAGGTTAAAAACTAAAATATGTTTAAATGACCAGTAAATTAAGTATACTATGATTGTTATTGTCAAAGAAGTGTTTGGCAATAACGTAGAGATTTTTTTGACTTAACAGAGAAGTGTTTGCATGCAGACGTAGATATGCATTACTGGAGGTAGCAATGAGTACATTGTACACAAACCGGAAATTGTGTTGTAATCTGGGATTGGTATAAAAAATTGAACTATGTTATTATTGGTATGTATTAACTGAGTGAGCATTAAAACACCATGACCACTAATAATGTAAGTGTGTACAAAATAAATACAAACTGGTTGTTACAGGAGAATCAAGATGGTTGGCTTCTTACATATAATCTTATACAACCACACAAATATCCCATACAGCAATAGAAGTTCAAATCTTTGACAAATAAAATGAATATTGTTTTTTTGGTTTGAAAACAAACAATAGAAAAAAAGGTACTCATACACATAAATATTTCATGAACACTGTGGTTAATGAGTGTAACGACCCTGGTTTGGAGATTACCATAATTATTAAATTATAATGAGAATTATAATTTAATAATGGAGAAAATAATTTAATAAGGAGAAAATGATGTGAAATATTGTTTAATTGAAATAAACAATATTGTATGAATAAATCTTGGGTGAATGTAATAAAATGAGATTTATTTCAATTTTAATGGTTGAAATAAATTTAAGATGGAGGAAAATAAAGTTAACTACTTTATTTGAGAATTTGGGTGGATAAATATCAATTGTTGGTATTTATTATGGTTAATAAAAGGATATTGGTGATGTATACCAATAATCATCTTTTATTGTTTAATAATAAAAATAAAAGAAGAAATAATTGTGAATGTGCCTAAACATGATGAACATGTATGTGAAATAAAGTATTTATTTTATTTCATGAATTCGAATGTAGTTAGTGGCTACATTTGATTAAATTGAATAATTTGAACAATATTGTGTTTGTTGCCAATATTGTCATTTTATTTAATTAAATATATATGAGAATGAGTAATAAAATAATTAATCATGATAAATATGATTAACATTGTGAGAAATAATTTAATAATGTCTAAACATGTATTTGTTTTGTTTTGGGTGCATAACATCCTTTTATTTAACCAATTGTATTAAATTTGCAATTTATTTTGCAATCATGGGAAAATTGGTTAAATTGAGTAATAAATGGAAATTAAATAAAAAAATTGTTGAAACTTATGTTTTGATAATTTTATTAAAAACTAGATGACATAACGAATCCAACGCATCCAAAATCATTAAAAACGGATTAAAAATGTAGAAGTTATGAAGATTTAAACATTGTATAAGTGTAAATAAACTTAAACAATTTTTTTCTAGCTAAGTAAAATTAATATGGGTCATTGGGTTAAGCCCAAACCCAATATCCACTAGTGAAACTTATGGAGCCAGGAAAGAAGTACGTACACTTCTTCCACCTTCAGCTCATTTGAGAAAAGGAACGGCAGAAGCTCAAAAACAATAAAAATGGCTTCCTTGCTCAACTAATATCAAAAATCCAATTAAAATCCACACCAAATTAAATTATTTTCATGCTAAAACCAAATTCAGGTAATCTTCTAACCCATTTGTCTCAATCCATGGAATTTGCCAATTTCATTTACTGTTGTTTTTGGTTTTAGTGAAATCTTCTCTTGCATGCCTATTTTCAGCAATCACAGGTCCGGCAAGGGCGAATTCGAGTTGAAAGCTTCCATCTTCAAGCCTAAATCATCATCTTTTTGCCGCTAACAGTAAGTTAAAAGCTTATGCAAACTGAATTGGTTATCTACCAAGAAATAAAAATAAAATCTGAAGCTATAATGTTGGTTTATGCATAAAATTTTGCTCTTATCGTATGTTATCTTGCTGAAAATGGTGCAACTTTGTTTGCCCATATCTTGTTCATCTGGCATCGGATTGCCGTCAAATTCTTTTCAGTTTGTAAAGCATTTGCTAAAGTTCATTGCTGCAAATTTTCATCGAGTTTTGAGTCCGTTTGGACCTTCCTTTTTTGCTGTCAAATGTGAAAATCCGAGAGAAAATATGCACAGAAAATTCCATTGGCTGAATAGTATTTTCGGCATAACTTTTGCGTTTCTAATCAGAATTTCGAAATCTTAGATGTTCTGAAATCCTTGTGAAATATTCCACAACTTTTCTGTTTTAGCTTTTGAATGATCTAGAAGTCTACACAGTGAAAAATAGACGTTTTTGTCGCTGGCCTGTGTTGATAGCCAGCGCGCAAATTTTCTTTTCTAGTAGTATTTCGCTCGTAACTTATCCGTTACTGACCGGAATATCGAAATTTTTGAAGTTTTTAAAACCTTGGGCTGTAGACTACAAATTTTGTGTTTTATGCTTTGTGGAATTTCGAAGTGTGCATGGTGGAAAATATATGTTTTCATTGTTGGTCTGTCATGGACAGCCCCAAATTTTGATATAATTGTCCGATTTTGACAGTTTCATTTGCATTCTTTTGCAAGAAGTTTATTATGAAATTTGATACTAATATTTGATCATTTGGTCCAGAAAGGGACTACTAAATTTAGAATGTGATTTAAATTTAAATTTAATTTCAATTCGATTTAAATTTAAATATCGGTTTAGGCCGATTAAATTGCAAATTGATGATTTCTTGAGTTTTAAAAAAGAATCCAAATAAATTTCTGTAAATTCTATAAAAATCGTAGTTTGATCTAATAAGTATTTTTGCTGCATTTTTTTTAGCTATTTAAGGATTTGTTAAATTTCTTTATGTAATTTTTAAAATGGAGATTTTCCCGAAAACAATGGGTTTTTCCTTCTAAAAAGCCTATTTTTGGGTCCATAAATTTATTTATTAATCCATTTCTACTAAATTATTTTATGTTATAAGTTATTAATTTTTATCATCTTTATGCTTTTTCGAACGTATAAGAAAATAAATTAAACGATTTAGTAAATCCGCGAGGTATGAGACTTGTGTATTTACTTTATCGGTTAATTTCGGACTTATACGATCGAAACGATTTTGAGGAATCGTTTGATTCCTCCTTGATGTTAACCACATTGTGGTATGAGTTTGAGATTATATTAGTCCATTTGGCTAATACGTATAGTCCGAGATCTCCTATTCGGGAGCATATACGAGATTAGGACTATATTGATGGAGATATACTTGCCGATGATATGAGGCAAGATTTTGATGGAATTTGATGAGTTTGATGATTTTATGGAATTTCTACTCATCGATGAGATGAGACGAGTTTAGCATCTTATACCATACGCCAAATACATGAGGCGATTCTTTTGATGATGTTGATGATTTCTTAGTGTGGCATGAACTAGCGGCTAGAAAACCGATAAGTGAGAGCATATGGTATGGGACATACGTTACCACTTTCCGGGTTACTATCCGAGAGTTGTTGACACATTCTGAGAGAACCACCAGTACTTAGAGTCCCGATCGGGTTAAGTAATACTTGACTCGATCACTTTTGATGACGGGGACTCAGCGAACACCGATTGGAGTGAGGTGCTCCAATCACTTTTGATGGCGGGTGTTCGTGGGGAATATAGATGACGTCATAGACCGGATCAATTCGAGATGAGGATTCCGGTCGAGAGATGGATATGGTACCATGATGGTGAACAGTACTGGTAAATAGCACGTGAAACATGCTTTTGCATGTAATAATTGGCCAATATGAGATTTCTTTATGAGTTACGATGATTTCGATTTCACCATTTTTGATGTGTTTACCTAGCCTTTTAGATGTAAATAAGGCAAATATGATTTCTTTGAGGATTTTTGTGATTTCGAATTTTATGGATTTATACTTGGGATTTATATACGACTTTGAGAGATTTATTTATTCATGGATATTGTTTGAATGTTTTCCCTTAGATCATATACATGAATTCCCTCAGATTAACCCAAGTATATGTATATACAAACCACCATAGAGACATAGTGAAGTTAATTGATATCAACCCTAGATGTTCATATCTACTTATGTTATCCCGTTGCGAAGCTCTTCTCTTTACCTTATCGTATTCCCTTTCTAACGATAAGATTCAGTTGCCTGACCCGTGTGTTTATCACTCGGGTCAGACCGAGTTGCAGGTTATGTGGAAGTCGATCTTTTATGTTGGATCTATGTTACTTTTTGTGTAGGACGCACGACTATGGACTGAACTCCTCTTTTTAGTGTTGTACCTGTTATCGACACTTTGTATATATTCTTTTATGGGACGTGATGTATGTATTTGATATGGGCATACTATTATGTAGTGGTGTATGACACTTGATGTTTGGGTTTGTAGCTACATATATATCTGTGGCTGCTGTTCTGTGATATTTATTTATTTATTTATTTCATTTTGCTTCTGAATAGATCCTATAGCCGAGTAGTATCGTATTAGCTAAATATTGGATATGTCGATTCCGTAAGGTAAAAAAAAATTCGACGTATTCAGTCTTTAGCTAATGCATTACTATATCGGTCGTCCTTAACCAGCCCTATTCTCTGCGTTAGTAGATGGAATTACTTGGTAATTCCCTTTACTAACGTGGGTCTCGGGGTGGGGCGCCACAGTTTGGTATCAGAGCGAGCTTTCAGAATGAAATGGAATAAACACAAAACAGTGAACACGATATACCATACATCAAGTATAATACCCTTGTACATCTCATCCCGTAAACAAGGCCAGCGTAGTCATGACCCAATCCTTTTCGATTCCTTTGGGGTAGATAAAAAGGAATACGTCTAGGAATGCTAAATATTAAGTGTTTAATTTCTATTGTTATATATATATCTACCCTGTGAATGATCTTCTCTTATCTTATCCTTTAGTTATGGCTGGAAGAGTTAGAGCTCGCCCTTCGGCATCGGGACCGTCTAGTGGTTCACGACCCGAAGGTGTTTATATGACTACTGATCAGATTCGAGGGCTTCTTAGGAGCACCCAACCTCCCGCTCCTATTCCATCTTCATCTCCTCGCAAGTCAATGTTTGCACGACTTTGCAGTGATTTTGTTCATCTCGGAGGCAGGCCGTTCAAAGGCTCCGAGTCGGTTCTTGAGGTGCAAGCCTGGCTTCGCATCTGTGAGCGTGTATTCCTTCTTATGGACCTTTCAGACCATCATCTAGTTCTTGTAGCATCTAGTATGCTATAAGAGCGTGCTTTAGACTGGTACGAGCTTCTTATCGCTGACTACCCTCACATGGCAGCAGTTTCAAGATAGATTTGAGCTCAACTTCATACTAAGTCTGAAAAGGCTCATCTCACCAGTCGCTTTATTGAGTTGAAGCAAGGCAATTCTTTGGTATCAGATTATGTTTCCTCCTTCGAGTCTCTATCTAAGTATGGGTTGGAATTCATTAGTACCCCATACAAGAAGAATCGTAAGTTCGTGTCCGGACTCAAGAAATATCTTAAGAAGTCTTTGATGCTTCAACTTAAGTTACCCTTCCAAGAGTTAGTGGATGCAGCTCTCAATCTCGAGACAGTCGAGAATGAGGAAGAGAGTGATGGCGAGGGTGGTTCTCAGTCCAATCCTAAGAAGAAGAAGTTTCATTTCCACAAGTCTAGATTTCCTCCATCCAAGAAGAAGAAGCAAGGTGGATCGTCTCCTTCTTAATCTCAAGCTCCTTCTCAGCCTAAGCCTTTTGCATGCTATAACTGTGGTTCTCCTAACCATCCAGCCCGTGAGTGTCCAAAGCCCAAGAGGTGCAACTTTTGCAAAGCCGAGGGACATATGGCTTCTTCTTGTCCTAAGAAGAACAAAGGTTCTCGTCTGGGGAATCTTAATGTAGCAGCTTCTAGTGATGCGACTCAGCCGAAAGGTACTTTTTCTTCTATTCTTGAAGGTTCCATTCTTTTTCATGATCGATCGATTAGAGTGCTCTTTGATACGGGTGCATCCACTCATTCATGTCAAAGGAACTCGTGGATGCTTGTTCTTTGGATGTTTCATGCTTGCTTACTTCTTTACAGATTGCAAATCCTTTTGGTGGGTTCGCAACCCTTAGCTTATTTTGTGATGATATTGAGGTTATTCTTTGTGGGTTTTCTTTCTGTGCGAATCTACACGTGATTCCATCGCTTGGATTTGATATGATCTTCGGTATGGACTGGCTAGTTCGATATGAGGCCAGGATTCTTTGTTCTGAAAGAGTTATTTATCTTCGACTTCCAGACTCTTCTTCTCAGTTTTCTCTTGTTCTTTACGATACAGATTGTGATTCCCTAGCTACCTTATATGCTCTTGATTCTCGAGACGATGTTGATGTTTCTCGTATTCCGATAGTTTGTGACTTCGCTGATATTTTTGAGCCTGTTCCAGGTTTGCCACCCAAGCGGGCCATAGAGTTTTGTATTGATCTCATTCCTGGTGCTCAGCCAGCTAGTCGTCCTCCCACGAGGATGTCTACTAAGGAGAATGAGGAACTTAAGAAGAAACTCCTTGAGCTCGAAGCTAAACACTTCATTCGATCTAGCTCTTCACCGTGGGGTGCCGCGGTGGTATTCGTGAAGAAGTGCGATGGTACTCTTAGGCTTTGCATCGACTATCGCAAGCTTAATGAGCTAACCATCAAGAATCGCTATCCCTTGCCAATAATTGATGACATGTTCGATCAGTTGAGTGGTGCAAAGGTTTTTTCTCAATTTGACCTTGCCATGGGTTTTCATCAACTCCGAGTTGCGGAAGATAGCATTCCCCTTACGGCCTTCCGCACTCGATATGGATCTTATGAGTGGCTCGTCATGACATTTGGTTTGACGAACGCTCCTGCCTACTTCGTCGATCTTATGAATCGGGTATTCCGGGAATATCTCGATAAATTTGTGCTAGTATTCATCGAAGACATCTTAGTTTATTCCAAATCCAAAGAGGACCATGCTCAACATCTTAGAATTGTCTTGAGTACTCCCCCAAACATCCACTCAAGGCAAAGCTTTCTAAATGTCACTTCTGGGAAAGGCAAGTGAAATTCTTAGGTCATGTGGTATCTTCCGATGGTATCTCAGTTGATCCTTCTAAGATCGAGGCTATTCAGAATTGGAAGAGGCCTGAGAATGTTCATGAGATTCATAACTTTCTAGGATTAGTGGGTTATTATTGCCGTTTCATTAAGGATTTCTCTCGCATCGTGCTTCCTCTTACAAACCTCACTAGAAAGGGTGTTCGTTTTATCTGGTCTGACTGTGAGGCTGCCTTCCAGCGATTGAAGGAGCTTCCCACACATGCTCCTATGCTTGTGGTTCCTGAAGGGAACCAAGATCTCATTGTTTATACCGATGCAAGCCAAAGTGGTCTTGGTGCGGTTCTTATGCAGAAGGATCAGGTTGTTGCCTACGCTTCAAGGCAATTACGTCCGAACGAGGTTCGGTACGCGACCCATGATTTAGAGCTCGCAGCCATCGTCTTCGCCTTGAAGATATGGCGTCATTATCTCCTTGGTGAGCATTTCATTCTTTATACTGATCATAAGTCTCTCAAGTACCTCTTTTCGCAGAAGGAATTGAATATGAGACAGCAGCGATGGTTAGAGTTTCTCGCCTCATATGACTTCGATATCGAGTATACCCCTGGGAAGGGTAATCGTGTAGCTGATGCGCTTAGTCGCAAGCATTCGGGCGTTGTTTCAATGATGTTAGCCGAATGGAATGTTCTTGAGACCTTATCCAGCTTCGATATTCATGATCGAGCACCGTCATCTGACTCACCGGTCTCATTATTCAGTATGGTGGCTCGACCTTCTCTTCTTGATCGTATCTCTGAGGCCCAGAGACGTGATGCTTATACTATGCGCCTCATTCAGTTTTGCTCATCTGAGTCCCGTGATGAGGAGTTGCGGGATTATTCGATTGATTCTCACGGTTGCCTTCGTCTAAAGAACCGTATAGTTGTGCCTTCTAGTTCAGCACTTAGGCATGACATACTTGATGATTGTCATTGCACTAAGTATACCATTCATCCGGGTAGCAGTAAGATGTATGCGGATATGCATCGCCTTTATTATTAGGATGGTATGAAGCGGGATATTGCAAGTTATGTAAGCAATTGCATGACTTGTCAACTTGTCAAGACCGAGCATCAGCGGCCATCCGGTCTTCTTCAGCCTCTTGAGGTTCCACAGTGGAAGTGGGACCAGGTATCGATGGACTTCGTTGACGGCCTACCTCGTTCGAGGTTGGGTCATTCTAGCATTTGGGTTATCGTGGATCGTCTTACTAAATCCGCACATTTCATCCCTACTAAATCTAATAGGAATGCTCCTCTTTTGGCTAAGATCTACATTAAAGAAGTCATGCGATTACATGGTGTTCCTTCTTCGATTGTATGTGATCATGATCCCTTGTTTACCAGCCATTTCTGGACCAGTTTTCAGCAAGCTTTGGGTACAAAGCTTAATCTTTCTACAGCTTATCATCCCCAGTCTGATGGACAGACTGAGAGGGTGAATCGCATTCTTGAAGATCTTCTCCGTGCATGTATTCTTGATTTTAGTGGTTCATGGGAGGATCATCTTCCATTAGTAGAGTTCTCCTATAATAATAGCTTCCAAACCAGTATCGGTATGGCTCCATTCGAGGCACTATACGGAAGACCATTCCGTTCTCCTTCTTGTTGGTTAGAATCTGGCGAGAAGCTTATACTCGATCCAAATTCAATTCGTGATTCTTCGGAGAAGATATCCCTTATTAGATAGAGAATGAAGGAGGCACAGAGTCACTAGAAATCCTACGCGAACAACCGTAGGAAGCCTCTTGAGTTCTCCATTGGTGATCTTGTATTTATCCGTGTATCTCCAATAAAGGGAGTAATGCGCTTTAGCTCCACAGGGAAATTGGCTCCTCGCTTTATAGGACCATTTTCGATTACCGAGCGCATTGGTCCTGTTGCTTATCGATTAGCTCTTCCATCTCATTTATCGGGTATTCATGATGTCTTCCACGTCTCTCAGCTTCGGAAATACATTCGAGATCCTGATTCTGTTATTGATCCATCCGAGCAACTTGAGCTTGAGATCTCACCGAGCCTATCCACTGCTCAGCAGCCTATTCGTGTACTTGATTCGGAGGTAAGGCACCTTCGAAGCAAGAACGTTCCTCTTATAAAGATTCAATGGTCGGAGAATCCCAATGATTGCACTTGGGAAACCAGAGAATCTATCGAGCGTTCTTTTCCGGGCTTTCTTTCTTCACTTGATAATGGTGAGAATTATTATCTCAAGCTATTTCTATTCCTTCGTATTGGATTATTACTTGTGTTACGAATTTTCCTTAAGAATTGCATGGACGCAATTTATTTAAGGGGGGAGTCTGTAACGACCCTGGTTTGGAGATTACCATAAGTATTAAATTATATTGAGAATTATAATTTAATAATGGAGAAAATAATTTAATAAGGAGAAAATGATGTGAAATATTATTTAATTGAAATAAACAATATTGTATGAATAAATCTTGGGTGAATGTAATAAAATGAGATTTATTTCAATTTTAATGGTTGAAATAAATTTAAGATGGAGGAAAATAAAGTTAACTACTTTATTTGAGAATTTGGGTGGATAAATATCAATTGTTGGTATTTATTATGGTTAATAAAAGGATATTGGTGATGTATACCAATAATCACCTTTTATTGTTTAATAATAAAAATAAAAGAAGAAATAATTGTGAATGTGCCTAAACATGATGAACATGTTTGTGAAATAAAGTATTTATTTTATTTCATGAATTCGAATGTAGTTAGTGGCTACATTTGATTAAATTGAATAATTTGAACAATATTGTGTTTGTTGCCAATATTGTCATTTTATTTAATTAAATATATATGAGAATGAGTAATAAAATAATTAATCATGATAAATATGATTAACATTGTGAGAAATAATTTAATAATGTCTAAACATGTATTTGTTTTGTTTTGGGTGCATAACATCCTTTTATTTAACCAATTGTATTAAATTTGCAATTTATTTTGCAATTATGGGAAAATTGGTTAAATTGAGTAATAAATGGAAATTAAATAACAAAATTGTTTAAACTTATGTTTTGATAATTTTATTAAAAACTAGATGACATAACGAATCCAACGAATCCAAAATCATTAAAAACGGATTAAAAATGTAGAAGTTATGAAGATTTAAACATTGTGTAAGTGTAAATAAACTTAAACAAATTTTTTTTGGCTAAGTAAAATTAATATGGGTCATTGGGTTAAGCCCAAACCCAATATCCACTAGAGAAACTTCTAGAGCCGGGAAAAAAGTACGTACACTTTTGTGCTAAAACCAAATTCAGGTAATCTCCTAACCCATTTGTCTCATTCCATGGAATTTGCCAATTTCATTTACTGTTGTTTTTTGTTTTAGTGAAATCTTCTCTTGCATACCTATTTTCAGCAATCACAGGTCCGGCAAGGGCAAATTCGAGTTGAAAGCTTCCATCTTCAAGCCTAATCATCATCTTTTTGCCACTAACAGTAAGTTAAAAGCTTATGCAAACTGAATTGGTTATCTACCAAGAAATAAAAATAAAATCTGAAGCTAAAATGTTGGTTTATCCATAAAATTTTGCTCTTAACGTATGTTGTCTTGCTGAAAATGGTGCAACTTTGTTTGCCCATATCTTGTTCATCCGGCATCGGATTGCCGTCAAATTCTTTTCAGTTTGTAATGCATTTGCTAAAGTTCATTGCTGCAAATTTTCATCGAGTTTTGAGTCCGTTTGGACCTTCTTTTTTGCTGTCAAATGTGAAAATCCGAGAGGAAATATGCACAGAAAATTCCATTGGCTGAATAGTATTTTCGGCATAACATTTGTGTTTCTAATCGGAATTTCGAAATCCTTGTGAAATATGCCACAACTTTTCTATTTTAGCTTTTGAATGATCTGGAAGTCTACACAGTGGAAAATAGACGTTTTTGTCGCTGGCCTGTGTTGATAGCCAGCGCGCAAATTTTCTTTTCTAGTAGTATTTCGCTCGTAACTTATCCGTTACTGACCGAAATATCGAAATTTTTGAAGTTTTAAAAACCTTGGGCTGTAGACTACAAATTTTGTGTTTTATGCTTTGTGGAATTTCGAAGTTTGCATGGTGGAAAATATATATTTTCATTGTTGGTCTGTCATGGACAGCCCCAAATTTTGATATAATTGTCCGATTTTGACAGTTTCATTTGCATTCTTTTGCAAGAAGTTTATTATGAAATTTGATATTAATATTTGATCATTTGGTCCAGAAATGGACTACTAAATTTAGAATTTTATTTTAATTTAAATTTAATTTAAATTCGATTTAAATTTAAATATCGGTTTAGGCTGATTAAATTGCAAATTGATGATTCCTTGAGTTTTAAAAAAAATCCAAATAAATTTCTGTAAATTCTGTAAAAATCGTAGTTTGATCTAATAAGTATTTTTGCTGCATTTTTTTTAGCTATTTAAGGTTTTGTTAAATTTCTTTATGTAATTTTTAAAATGGAGATTTTCCCTAAAACAATGGGTTTTTCCTTCTAAAAAGCCTATTTTTGGGTCCATAAATTTATTTATTAATCCATTTCTACTAAATTATTTTATGTTATAACTTATTAATTTTTATCATCTTTATGCTTTTTCAAACGTATAAGAAAATAAATTAAACGATTTAGTAAATCCGCGAGGTATGGGACTTGTGTATTTACTTTATTGGTTAATTTCGGACTTGTACGATCGAAATGATTTTGAGGAATCGTTTGATTCCTCCTTGATGTTAACCACATTGTGGTATGAGTTTGAGACTATATTAGTCCATTTGGCTAATACGTATAGTCCAAGATCTCCTATTCGGGAGCATATACGAGATTAGGACTATATTGATGGAGATATACTTGCCGATGATATGAGGCAAGATTTTGATGGAATTTGATGAGTTTGATGATTTTATGGAATTTCTACTCGTCGATGAGATGAGACGAGTTTAGCATCTTATACCATACGCCAAATACATGAGGCGATTCTTTTGATGATGTTGATGATTTCTTAGTGTGGCATGAACTAGCGGCTAGAAAACCGCTAAGTGAGAGCGTATGGTATGGGACATACGTTACCACTTTCCGGGTTACTATCCGAGAGTTGTTGACACATTCTGGGAGAATTACCAGTACTTGGAGTCCCGATCGGGTTAAGTAATACTTGACTCGATCACTTTTGATGGCGGGGACTCAGCGAACACCGATTGGAGTGAGGTGCTCCAATCACTTTTGATGGCGGGTGTTCGTGGGGAATATAGATGACGTCATAGACCGGATCAATTCGAGATGAGGATTCCGGTCGAGAGATGGATATGGTACCATGATGGTGAACAGTACTGGTAAATAGCACATGAAACATGCTTTTGCATGTAATAATTGGCCAATATGAGATTTCTTTATGAGTTACGATGATTTCGATTTCACCATTTTTGATGTGTTTACCTAGCCTTTTAGATGTAAATAAGGCAAATATGATTTCTTTGAGGATTTTGGTGATTTAGAATTTTATGGATTTATACTTGGGATTTATATACGACTTTGAGAGATTTATTTATTCATGGATATTGTTTGAATGTTTTCCCTTATATCATATACATGAATTCCCTCAGATTACCCCAAGTATATGTATATACAAACCACCATAGAGACATAGTGAAGTTAATTGATATCAACCCTAGATGTTCATATCTACTTATGTTATCCCATAGCGAAGCTCTTCTCTTTACCTTATCATATTCTCTTTCTAATGATAAGATTCAGTTGCCTGACCCGTGTGTTTATCACTCGGGTCAGACCGAGTTGCAGGTTAGGTGGAAGTCGATCTTTTATGTTGGATCTATGTTGCTTTTTGTGTAGGACGCACGACTATGGACTGGACTCCTCTTTTTAGTGTTGTACCTGTTATCGACACTTTGTATATATTCTTTTATGGGTACTGATGTATGTATTTGATATGGGCATACTATTATGTAGTGGTGTATGACACTTGATGTTTGGGTTTGTAGCTACATATATATATCTGTGGCTGTTGTTCTGTGATATGTATGTTTTATTTATTTCATTTTGCTTCTGAATAGATCCTATAGCCGAGTAGTATCGTATTAGCTAAATATTGGATATGTCGATTCCATAAGGTAAAAAAAAATCGACGTATTCAGTCTTTAGCTAATGCATTACTATACCGGTCGCCCTTAACCGGCCCTATTCTCTGCGTTAGTAGACGGAATTACTTGGTAATTCCCTTTACTAACGTGGGTCTCGGGGTGGGGCGCCACAGCTTGGTATCAGAGCGAGCTTTCAGAACGAAATGGAATAAACACAGAACAGTGAACACGATATACCATACATCAAGTATAATACCCTTGTACATCTCATCCCGTAAACAAGGCCAGCTTAGTCATGACCCAATCCTTTTCGATTCCTTTGGGGTAGATAAAAAGGAATACGTCTAGGAATGCTAAATATTATTCCGTAGTATTCCTTAAGTGTTTAATTTCTATTGTTATATATATATGTCTACCCTGTGAATGATCTTCTCTTAACTTATCCTTTAGTTATGGTTGGAAGAGGTAGAGCTCGCCGTTCGGCATCGGGACCGTCCAGTGGTTCACGACTCGAAGGTGTTTATATGACTACTGATCAGATTTGAGAGCTTCTTGGGAGCACCCAACCTCCCGCTCCTATTCCATCTTCATCTCCTCGCAAGTCAGTGTTTGCGCGACTTTGCAGTGATTTTGTTCATCTCGGAGGCAAGCCGTTCAAAGGCTCCGAGCCGGTTCTTGAGGTGCAAGCCTGGCTTTGCATCTGTGAGCGTGTATTCCTTCGTATGGACCTTTCAGACCGTCATCGAGTTCTTATAGCATCTAGTATGCTACAAGAGTGTGCTTTAGACTGGTACGAGCTTCTTATCGCTGAGGTAGATACCCTCACATGGCAGCAGTTTCGAGATAGATTTGAGCTCAAGTTCATACCCAAGTCTGAAAAGGCTCATCTCATCAGTCGCTTTATTGAGTTGAAGCAAGGCAATTCTTCGGTATCAGATTATGTTTCCTCCTTCGAGTCTCTATCTAAGTATGGGTTGGAATTCATTAGTACCCCATATAAGAAGAATCGTAAGTTCGTGTCCGGACTCAAGAAATATCTTAAGAAGTCTTTGATGCTTCAACTCAAGTTACCCTTCGAAGAGTTAGTGGATGCAGCTCTCAATCTCGAGACAGTTGAGAATGAGAAAGAGAGTGATGGCGAGGGTGGTTCTCAGTCCAATCCTAAGAAGAAGAAGTTTCATTTCCGCAAGTCTAGATTTCCTCCATCCAAGAAGAAGATGCAAGGTGGATCGTCTCCTTCTCAATCTCAAGTTCCTTCTCAGCCTAAGCCTTTTGCATGCTACAACTGTGGTTCTCCTAACCATCCAGCCCGTGAGTGTCCAAAGCCCAAGAGGTGCAACTTTTGCAAAGCCGAGGGACATATGGCTTCTTCTTGTCCTAAGAAGAACAAAGGTTCTCGTCCGGGGAATCTTAATGTAGCAACTTCTAGTGATGCGACTCAACCGAAAGGTACTTTTTCTTCTATTCTTGAAGGTTCCATTCTTTTTCATGATCGATCGATTAGAGTGCTCTTTGATACGGGTGCATCACACTCATTCGTGTCAAAGGAACTCGTGGATGCTTGTTCTTTGGATGTTTCATGCTTGCTTACTTCTTTACAGATTGCAAATCCTGTCGGTGGGTTCGCAACCCTTAGCTTATTTTGTGATGATATTGAGGTTATTCTTTGTGGGTTTTCTTTCCGTGCGAATCTACACGTGATTCCATCGCTTGGATTTGATATGATCTTCGGTATGGACTGGATAGTTCGATACGAGGCCAGGATTCTTTGTTCTGATAGAGTTATTTATCTTCGACATCTAGACTCTTCTTCTCAGTTATCTCTTGTTCTTCGCGATACAGATTGTGATTCCCTAGCTACCTTATATGCCCTTGATTCTCGAGATGATGATGCTGTTTCTCGTATTCCGATAGTTTGTGACTTCGCTGATATTTTTGAGCCTGTTCCGGGTTTGCCACTCAAGCGGGCCATAGAGTTTCGTATTGATCTCATTCCTGGTGCTCAGCTAGCTAGTCGTCCTCCCATGAGGATGTCTACTATGGAGAATGAGGAACTTAAGAAGCAACTCCTTGAGCTCGAAGCTAAACACTTCATTCGATCTAGCTCTTCACCGTGGGGTACCGCGGTGGTATTCGTGAAGAAGTCCGATGGTACTCTTAGGCTTTGCGTCGACTATCGCAAGCTTAATGAGCTAACCATCAAGAATCGCTATCCCTTGCCAATAATTGATGACATGCTCGATCAGTTGAGTGGTGCAAAGGTTTTTTCTCAATTGGACCTTGCCACGGGTTTTCATCAACTTCGAGTTGCGGAAGACAGCATTCCCCTTACGGCCTTCCACACTCGATATGGATCTTACGAGTGGCTCGTCATGACATTCGGTTTGACGAACGCTCCTGCCTACTTAGTCGATCTTATGAATCGGGTATTCCGGGAATATCTCGATAAATTTGTGCTAGTATTCATCGATGACATCTTAGTTTATTCCAATTCCGAAGAGGACCATGCTCGACATCTTAGAATTGTATTAAGTACTCTCCGCAAACATCAACTCAAGGCAAAGCTTTCTAAATGTCACTTCTGGGAAAGGCAAGTGAAATTCTTAGGTCATGTGGTATCTTTCAATGGTATCTCAGTTGATCCTTCTAAGATCGAGGCTATTCAGAATTGGAAGAGGCCTGAGAATGTTCATGAGATTCGTAGCTTTCTGGGATTAGCGGGTTATTATCGTTGTTTCATTAAGGATTTCTCTCGCATCGTGCTTCCTTTTACAAACCTCACCAGAAAGGGTGTTCGTTTTATCTGGTCTGACAAGTGTAAGGCTGCCTTCCAACGATTGAAGGAGCTTCTCACACATGCTCCTGTGCTTGTGGTTCCTGAAGGGAACCAAGATTTCATTGTTTATACCGATGCAAGCCCCAGTGTTCTTGGTGCGGTTCTTATGCAGAAGGATCAGGTTGTTGCCTACGCTTCAAGGCAATTACGTCCGAACGAGGTTCGGTACGCGACCCATGATTTAGAGCTCGCAGCCATCGTCTTCGCCTTGAAGATATAGCGTCATTATCTCCTTGGTGAGCATTTCGTTCTTTATACCGATCATAAGTCTCTCAAGTACCTCTTTACGCAGAAGGAATTGAATATGAGGCAGCAGCGATGGTTAGAGTTTCTCGCCTCATATGATTTGATATCGAGTATACCCCTGGGAAGGGTAATCGTGTAGCTGATGCGCTTAGTTTTAAGCATTCGGGCGTTGTTTCTATGATGTTAGCCGAATGGGATGTTCTTGAGACCTTATTCAGCTTCGATATTCGTGATCGAGCACCGTCATCTGACTCACCAGTCTCGTTATTCAGTATGGTGGCTCGACCTTCTCTTCTTGATCGTATCTATGAGGCCCAGAGACGTTGTGATATCCCGGAATTTTAGGCAATATCAATTTAATAATCTGTGTTAAAATTAAATAGATTTGATAATATTGTTAATGATAAATTCGAATTGGTTTAATAAATATTTAAATAGGTGATTTTATCTTTTAAAAGCTTATTGATTTGTTTTCTATTTGTATATATTGAAAATAGATAAGCTTTGTTTTAAAGTTAATAAATAAAGGCATGTTTTCTAATTCTAGTATTTTTGGTAATTTGGAAATTTAATTTAATATTAAGCTATTAAATAAATAACCATGTGGCTTTAAAATACTCAGGATAAAAGTTTAAAAATGATTCTAGCTTAAGTTTAAATTTAAACAAAAAGATTTGTTTTGTTTTTTTTAAATATAGCTTGATAAAATAAGTAGTTTATTAATAAAGAGATAATCTCTTTTATAAATTATGTTAATTTAATAATGAGTTATTTTTAAAACAATATTGATAATATAATGTCTTTACAAATGGATTTTAATATAAATAGAAATTGTTATTTCAAATTTATTTATATATATATATATATATGTATTTTGGAAGAAGCTATGATTTGTAAATTTAAAATAAAATCTTTCAAATATGTTTAAGATAAAATAAATCTTATAAATATTTAAACATAAGTATAAAAATAGTTAATAAGTAAATTAAGTATTTAATAGTTTAAGTTTAAAAATAAAGGAAAGATAAAATTGTAAATTAATTAAGTATAAAAGTATATATGTACATAAGGTATGAAGCATAACCAGGCAAGAACAAAATAAAAAGAATCTTGTATGTAACCTATAAGTAATTATGAAAGGCAAGGAAACAATAAAATACATACAAGTTGTACTTGATAGAAAATATAACAACTTTATGGAAGCATATAGAGTAGAAAACATAACCAGGCAAGAAAATTTATCTCTGTACATATGAATAAGAATGGGATAAGTATGCAAAGAAATAAGTCAAACAAATAAAAATATATGCAAGATTGTACATACAAAATAAAAGAAATAGTATTGTAAACATGATAAGGTACCAAAGCATTAAATGCTATCATCTCAAATTTGCTGAAAAATCATCTCAGCCACCATACAAAAGAAAATCTTTGATCAAAATTGTACAAGTGAAACAAAGCCTCTGCACTTGTTTCCTATATATCAATCTCTTTTCGTTCATAAAACTTAGCATACCAGAGAATTATCAAATCTGTAATCATCTCCTCTAAAACAAATGAAAACCAAAGCCTGCAAAGCTTCTTCTTCAACCTGAGATCTTAATAACCAAGCATTCTTCAGCATTCCAGTTTCAGTAGCATGCAACTGCAGTTCTTAAATCAAAGACATTTCCAGCAAATTTAAGTTTTAAAAGTCTAAAGATATTTTCTAATCAAAAGTGCTATGTTCTTCATTTGGACAGGTGAGTAACGTTTCTTTTAAAAAAATATAAGTATAAGAATTTGGTTGCATGAGTAAAATCTGGAATAAGTATGTTGTGTGAAATTATATTTGGTGAATTTTCTGCATATGTATTGATGTGTATATATGTGAATATATTGGTATATGCATGCTGTTATGGTTCCCTGTATTTAATTTCCAGACTCAAGATGAAATCAAAAATCAATATCTCTTGATCCAATCTATGTTAGGGTTTAAGCTTTAAACAAAACTTGTTTGTTCATCATAGGTTAAAGTTTAAAATTTTATTTAAGTTAAAATTAATTTGAGTTTGCTCTGGAAATCAAAAACAACAGTACAAGCTCAAGATAAGTAAAAATCTAAACATCCTAATTTCTTGTTCCAGGCTTATAATCCGAAACCATACTTTAAATCATGATTTTTGGAAGTGAAGCCATAATTTATAGTTTGGGTTTGTATGAGCATTTTGGGTTTGATCTGATATTGGGTTTTGGGTAGTCTCTGGTGATCTGGTTGATCTGGGGAGTCGTGGTTCTTTCTGGAGGTGGAAGGATGATCGGGAACTTCGAAAAAATTGTTAGAATGGCGAACAAGTGGCTGTGAAGGCGGTGGTGTTCGATTTTTATCTGTAACCCTAGTTATGGGAAGGGTGGAAGTTTTTTTCTTCACGGAAACCCTAGTGGATCGAGTTCATCAGAACTCAGGGAGAAAGAAGAGGGAATATGGCGAGGTCGTGGCAAGAGGCGCTGACCCTCCGGTGGTCTGAGGCGCGAGAGTGAGGTGGTTCTAGGTTTTGATGGTTGTTCCAGGTTTATGCCTTAAGGTTCGAATTTGATTTCGAATTTGTGTTGAAGTTCTGATGGTCGGAATACGATGAGGGGATGATCGCCGACTTGCTAAGGACTGTGGTGATGACCGGAGGTGGTCAGAGCCACCGTGCATATGCACGGTGCATCATTGGTTCAGGGGAAGTCTGGGTTGAAGGGAAGAGTGATACTCGGGTTTTGTCTCGAGTCATTGAGGGTTTTGCTAGAAGATATGGAGAGTTCGAATCGAAGCAGTTTTTGGTTGGCTCGGGTATACGTCTTGTTTTAGGTTTTCAAACCTGTTCTGTTTTACAATTCAAAATTTTCTTTCTTTTTTTTGAAGTATAAAGCAGAGTTAAATTAAGTAAATCAAAGTTTAAATCTAGTTTTAAGTTAGTTTAAATCTCAGTTTTAAAATAAAGGAAAGTTTTTAAATTTAAATGTTTTAACAACTTTAAAATGTTAAAGTATATTTTATAAAATGATTTGAATTTAAATGATTTGGTTTTAATTCTTATATAAATTTCTTTTATAAAGATAAGTGTTCTTTAACATTTGATTAAGGATTTTTTTAAATTGTTTTTAAAACTTTGTTAAAGTTAAATTTGTATTTATTTTAATTCTTAAATTTAAAATGAAATTTAAAAGTAAATTGTTTTAAATGCTTTATTAATGATAATTAATCATTAATAAGAATAAATTTTATCTTAAAGAAAATTAGGATTTAATGACTTGGATTCATTAAATTATCAAGATAATTAAAATAGAAAATTTATTAATTTAATTAATTAATGATTTGGATAATTTATTTAGTAATTAAGGGTTTTAAATTAATTAATTAAGGGTTAAGATTAATTAGGAATAATTAATTAAGAATCATTAATTATATAAGATTAGATTATAAATTCATGATTAAAGATTTATTAATCAAATAATTTAACGATTAATTAAGTTACAATTACACATTTAATTAATTAAATAATTAGGATTAATTAATGGGTTATTGAAGATTTATTAACTTGTAATTAATAATGATTAATCTAAGTTTAATCACTTAAGAGAAGTAATTAAAGAAATTGTTAATAGTTAATGAAGATCATTAACTAGAGATTATTAAATAATTAACGTGATTAAATTAAATAATTAATTTTATTAATTAATTAAAGATAATCATTTGTAGAATTGTTTAAGTGTAATTACTTAATGGAAGTAAATAAGGAATTAATTACTTAATGTAATTAATTGAGTTTAATTTATTAGTTTAAGTTAATTAATTAAGTTTAATTAATTTAAGATAATCATTGGATGATTTGTTAGTATAATTACTTAATGTAATTAACATAGTATAATTACTTAGTGAAGTAATTAACGGATAATTAATGGATGTAATTAGTTGAATGGTGATTTGTTAATGGAAGTAATTTGAGTATAATTACTTTGTGTAATTAATCAAGGGATTAATTAAGATAATTACACTACAACAAAAACACCCTTTAATAGCGTTTAAAAAACGCTATTAGAAGATATTATAGCGTTTTTTATTACGCTGTATATTAACATGTTGTAATAGGTCAGTGACCTATAACAGCAACATACAAAACGCTATAAGAGACGCTATGGACAAGGACATTTCATAGCGTTTTATGAGTGATGTAAACATGACTTTTAATAGCCTTGGAAAGTCGCTATGAAGTGAAACTATAGCGTTTTCATGACTGCTATGTAAAAACAGGCTGGCACACATTTGAAATATACAACAGCGTCTATAGACGCTATAGAACACAATATTTTACAGCGTTATCTGCTGCAATAGTACATTGTATGTATAAGTACAGCTACTTTCTATAGCGATTTGCTGTCTTTTATTGCGTTGTTTTTTTGTTATGAAAATTGTTTATAGCACTATCATAATGCTGTAGTATATAAAACTGGAAAAAACAACCTTTCCATAGCACAGTTAAAACGCTATAAATTTTTATCCCTGCGGTTTTTTTACTAGGTACATCCAAGCTTACAATTCTACTAATATATTATAAAATTTCAAAAAACACAATTATCACATAATGATGTACGTAATCAAATGAAGACAAGCCAAACCACAATATATATTTAAATATATATCCATAATATTTCATACACAAAGTTTCAAATATTTGTGATCTTAAAAAAAAAATACATACAACCATAGCTGACCAAAACGATACATACTAAAAGCAAAGATATATGAACGTCAATACAAAATACATTAATCCAAGCATGACCGATTTGAAAGAGAATGAATGCAGCAAAATAATTTTTCCTTCCTTCCAGCTTGTAGTAACCCCGGTATCATCATACAGCACCTGTCAAAACGAATCACATAAGTTATTTTTCAAATCCAAACATCATCCGCAAGTTATATAATTTTTCATAACAAAAAAGATAAAGACTGTTAGTACATCATTTTAACTAAATAGACTGCCAGTACATCAGTTTAACTAAAGAGACATTGACGTGAAATAAAACAAAAATAACGTGTGATTTAGAAAATACAGCAACAAGAAGCGGATTATTACCAGGCATTATACAATGCAGAAGAACAAAAACTGCATTTTCAGTTATAAATATGATTTAAACAGCAAAACCCAATCACCCACTTCCTCTCACTGTCGCAAATGCCATATGCCAAACTCGAACTTAACCCTCTTAAGGTATCATTAAACTGACATTGATGCCTTTTTATGTTTCAAATTTTGACTCCCTTTGTTGGCGACTCATTGACAGGTACGCTCCTGCCTTTACCTAATAAACTAATATAGATCTTGATGGAGTAAATTAAATTTTTTACACACCTATAATTAAACTTAAGCGCATAAAGTGAAGTGTCACTGATCATCTTCTTCCAGATGTCATGTAATTAATGCTCAGAGTCTCATGATGCCCTTAAGCTCACAAAATATCATGCGTTCAAGAAGGCAGCCTGAGCCATAATCACTGCCTGCTCCTATATTTATCTTGGTTGTAAAGAGAAGTGGCTCTCGAAAATCAGCAATTGTGGAAAACAAAACCAGCGTGACATGAATATTTATGAATCAACAAACATCAAGATATTTATCGGTGCCATATTCAGGTTTAACCCATTAATAATGATAACATGAGAAGTAAGAAGATTAATTGCAAAGTTGCGACCAAAGTACATAAATATTTTTGAATTTTTTTCCTATAGCCTTGGATAAAGCTTACCAACACACATCTATTTTACATGGATGAGTAACTGTACATGCTGCTATCATCTATTTCTCCACCAATTTATTCGAAAAATTTATTCAGCACACGCACATTTATTTGATTAAGCTTACTACCAACCATCAGTATAAATATTATTGCTAAAAGGTGCGTAATGAAGCATTCTCTAAAAACGAACCCAACTGAATTACTACCAACCATCACTATAAATTAAAGAAGTTATACTTGCTAGAATTTGATTCCATTATAACGTTCGCAATAGGCCAAGCTATCGTAGTGCCAAGAGCATCTTCAATGACTTCTAATTCGGATGTTGTTCTCCATAGATGTGATTTTGGAATTTTTACAATTTCTACCCAAACTTTAATTGCATTTTTCCCCAAAGGAACACAATGAACCATTGAAGTTGGATCGGTTGAAGACACGCGTCCTAATGCAACTATTTCTCTCTTTCCCGACCAATCGATCAGCTTGCATTTACCATTTACCATAAAATTTGTACTCTATCAATAAATAAAAAGGCTATTTTATTATGTGCTTCAACAATTCGTAAGATGAAAAAAAAGTGAATCGATTATAAATAAGTTTACCTTCTCAACAACTCCGGCATTACTCCTATGATCATCCGATGATGCACCGTTAACGGTCTCGATAACTACTTTTGACTCAGGCCATGCGACTTTGACACCAACGGCTTCCCCAACTCATGTCAAACCTTTAGTGGGCATCCATAGAAAAGCATCTTCCACTTTTGCATTATCTATCCAAACTGCAACGGCATCCGGTCCAAGAGGGAGATCATTCACAAGTTGTTTTAGATCACTCGAAAGTATTTGTCCTTCTGCAACTAATTTTTCGCTCTCACTCCAATCGAATAATTTGCATTTATGATGTGTACTGCTACTTTTACTCTATTAAAAAAACATATTGGTTATTATTTTTATACATTCAAACTAAAACTTAAATAATATAAAGATGAAAGATTACCGTATGATCTTCTTTGTCAAAGTTATCTAAGTTATGCAAAACAACTCTAGTAGCTGGCTACGCTACTATATCACCTTCAACTTCTCCAATACGTGTCAAATAAAGTGAAGGTCTCCACAAGAAAGCATCCGGTTTTCTCACAGTTTCTATTATAATTTTCTTAGCATCAGACCCTAAAGGGATTTGTTGGACAAGCTCCTTTGGATCACTTGACACAACTCTTCCTTCCGCAACAATTTCGTCAGTCTCACTCCAATCCAATAAATCACATGTGCCATATTTTTTATCATAATTGTTCTACAATTAATCAAATGAAAATTATATTAATAATAAATTAAATGTCAAATGTAATGATATCGATAGTAATATAAATAACTTTTACCGCTTGAGGTACATTTGCTTCAACCCGGCTTTCTTTTCTCTGTCAAACAAATATAAAAACAACATTAGCCCAGCACTGCCTCTCCAAGGTACACTATATACAAAAGGGAAATGGATATCCACAAGTGCACATTTCATGTGGCTATAGTGATAGTATTTCAGGTGACAATAACACTACAGTGCCATGGCATTGATAACTACAATTTTATAATATAAGATAACAATGTGTTTAATATATGGCATATCTTTTTCAAAGTCTAAAATAGACTGACACTACTAGGCTAAAAGATCTTCCTTCTCATGCAATGATTGAATCTAAACTACTCAAAATGTCAATCATTTATAGAGTTGTATAGTGGCGGGAGTGCAAATTGCAACCCCATAAGCTGGGACTTCCCTAAAAAAAATAAAAAAAAATAAAAAAATAAAATAAAATAAAACAGTCCAAATACAGATCAAGTTAATTATTCTGACATATCCAAATATATGTTGTATATTATATGATATCCATATCCAAACCTCTGTAAACACAACCTAAATCTTAGTGGATTTTAGTTCTAAATGCGCACTTATATTCATATGGTTTTCGTTATACATATTTCCATGCCAGATCTCTGCATCTAAATTCTATAAACATCAGAAAAACTCAACTTTCAGCACTTTGCTGTATTTTAAAATTCATCTGTATTAAATAATCCTTCAATCAGACAAAAATACATGAACGGACAGAAAATAGTTTTCCTATACTCGTCCGAGACTTCAGGAATACTGTTACAAATACTTCGATTAATATTTACATCTTAAAGCACTAATAAGCTCTCTAATATTGAAGGTTTTATTCTACGAAGTATGAACGCAATCTTTACAGTGACTCGTATCATGAGTTCAAAAGAACTGAATCATATAACTATTTGGTCCATAACTAATCTTGAACTTCTACGATAAAAGTGTTTGGCACTTTTTCTTGACTTCTACGACTGAATTGATAACCAAATGTCAATATGTTACCTTGCTAGGTAAAAGAGAATATGTGCCTAAATTTTATTTAAAATAAATTCATTATTGCGAACCCTCTTGTCCAAGGACAGTTTGTCGACACTCTCACTGTGAGAGAATGTGAGTAGCTTCCCCCATAAGCAAATCACTGTTGATTACAAAATGTTCATTGAGATGGTCTAACAGTGTGAGAAAATAGCCGATTAAAACGCATTCTTTCAAATAAAAGGCAACCCCCAAAATATCATAATCATCAGACAAGAAAGCTAGTGTGAACAGAGAAAGATGATATGAAATTTTTCAAAAAGTTGGTGGAATTAAATTGGTGAATGTAAAGTTCCAAATTATAAGAAATATGCTTTTAGGGAAAATAAATTTGAAATCAAGGACAACATAATATCCAATAAGATTAATGCTAAAGTAAGAAATGTGAATAATCGGTTTAACTTTTATAAGCAGATTAGTAGGAATATATTTTGCTTTTGCGGGAACAGTTTTATTACCAATCAAACCTCATTACCTTGATCTCCATTTAATATAAACAGTTTTAGTTTGATAGACATGTTTACTTTTAGTGGTTGTTCTGATCCTTATTTTTATTTGATAACCACATTTTAATTGGGTATGGCTAAAACATGCTATAATATTTAACAGAATAAGAACATCTGTATCCTTGTAGAAATAAAAAAATGTACAAAATGTTCTCATTCCTCCCTCCCTTCCGCTCTCACATCAAAATCCTGCTTCAACCTATCATTTTGTATGTACAAAATTTGAAAAGTGAAGAAAATATGTGTATTTCTTTCAATATTAAATATAAAAAAGATTGAAATATTTTGATATTCCAAACACCTTCATAGCTACACTGCCAATTAATCTAAAAGTAAAATTGGTTCAACTAATTACACAGGACAAAATCCTTAAATAATCAGTGGCAATCAAAGTTTTTATGTAAATGCATAGTTAAACTAGACATTGCCCTAAACTCCAAAAGAAATTTTCGTCAGTCTCAGTGTCTCATATAATATATTTCGAGTAATTAGCAAAAGGATCTGCCATTGTTGTTAACATTGGACCATTGCAACTTTTATGACATCTTAGTGTTTTGGATAGATGAGGCACCCTATAAAGAAAAATCTCTGTTTCAATCTTTAAACAGATAACCATATGTCTATTTGAAATTAAAAAAAATAGGAAATTTTGTAAATTTAGTCACCTTTTCAACACTAATAACAAACTTAGGCCACTTTTAAAATTCCTTACAAACATAGTTTTGATATTCCATATTTTTATTTTATTTTACTGGCATTTTGTGATTATTAAACAGGGAAATGAAATATATTTTGAGCTATATGAGTCAATATGCCTTTGATTTTATTTTAAATTCAAACAGAGTCAATATGCCTTAATATCACAGTGCATACCTGATTTTTCACAAGCATTTGAACCATCACGGTTAATTCTGAAATTTGATTTTGCATGACGATGGTTTGTTTATCCCTTATGTGTGACCATATTGCCTTGCTGTAGTTCATACCTCTTCCCATTCCTCTCAATCATCCTGGTCTGTCTTGTCCCAACACTTTTGCAAGCACATCTTCTTTGTAATTACTTGTTGAGCTAGAATTTGATTCATTGTTGATTTGTTTAATTTTTTCCTACCCAAGTTGTCGTAATGCATATTATACACAATCGAACTACCACAATAGCAAACAAATTGTTACTTAATAAAATTTCAAAGTACTTACGATAGCCTCTGCAACAGTGACATTTACTGGTTCGCCATTTTTTCGAGTGTGGGATTTGATCCAAACGTGAGATCGATTGACAGAAGATGGATGAGGACTCGTCTTTCTCTATGTTTAAAGAATATTTATTACAACATATCACATTGAAAAACTAGTTAATAAATATTATGGTAAAAAAATTAGCAATTCTTACCAAATCATCAGCCACTCGAGCAATTCCTTTACGACTACATGTGTGTGGTATCTGATTGTTTCTAATAGCTTTATATTTCTGACTCAGTTCCTAAGAAAAAACACATTATTTATGTTGTCTAATGCATACAATCTCATCAACAATAAATGTGTAACTACTACTTAATTTCATCAACAGAACCTGAAACTGACTTTACCGTAAACTCTGGAGTTGTTTTGGACTTGACAAAGTTCTTCCACTCATTCATGCTTAGGTTTTCGGGTTTCAACTGATTTCTTTCTTCTTCATTCCTTGCAATTGCTATTTTGCGAACTAATCTAGCTTTTGAAGCTCTAAAAATGCACCCCATTTGCTGAAATATGCACTCTTTTTGCCATTGCTCATCCAATTTAAATCTAACCTACAACACAACACATTAGCAAAGTTGACGTTGAATAAGTGTACATTTGAAATTAATGCCAAAAAATTGGTATCTGAATAAGTGCTTATTAGCAAAGTTAAGTACTGCAATTCTTATATATATCTCAAGACATATATGGAATAGTAATGCAAAAGCAAACTTGTTTATTTTAAAATAACTTTATATTACTGCATATAATTCAGTCTAAAGATGCTTCATATAATATGCATATTTATTATTCATAGTAAGGACACACCAGTTATATTAAAAAAAATATCATTATATTTAAATTAAAATATGTATTAGGCCTTGTTCCTTTTCTTTTTAAATCCAAAAGCTGGGAGGACGAGGAATACCTGTTGTATGTGCGAAGATATAATTTAAAGCAGAGGTAGTGGATGTCTTAGTTTTGGCCTTCTGTTTCAATTTGTTAATCTCAGATAGTGTCTCAATTAATCTGAGGTCCTTGACACAGTTAAATTATGGCAAGTGCCTCAGTTTAACTAGGGCATGTGCCTCGGAATAAACGAGGCAACATAGTCATTAAAATTGTACAACCATTTGAAGTGTAACCGGAACATTACAGTCATTATATCAGAACATGCAACTGTATAGCTAATTAGTAAATATAAAAACAGTTTATACCTGAATGCATCCCCACAAAGCAACTTGTAATTCGTTACTTAGTTCCTTCCACTTATCAAGTGTAACGGGAACATGTTCCCTTATTAGCGGACCTAAATATGAAGACAGTTTAACAGATCCATATCCTATTGGTTTGCCATCCGCATCAAATTCGACTTCAATACGATTCTCAAGATTCGCTGGAAGTCTTTTCACTTTGGTTGGACCCCTATATTTGCGCTTCGCAGTCGAAATTGCAGCAGCATCTCTAGTAGTTCCTTCATTAACATCAACTTCAAAATTTTCTTGCATTGTATCTTCGTCACCTGCTTCAGCATTGTCTTTGATTTGAGCATCGTTGTTCTCTTCCGTTTGTATGACTCGGTTTTCACTTTCTTGCGAGTTGTCTTCGGTATGAATTTCACTGACTACTTTTAGCCATTTTAGAGCAGCCCTCTTCCTTTTAGTCATTGGAAATTATCAACCTGCTCCTGAATTGATTAAGTAGAAGAATGTGATTTATTGGATTAAGTACTTACAAAATTGATTAAGTACTTACAAAATTATATACGAAACTATGCCCCAAAAGCATGTATATCAAATTTAAAATGTGTGGTATTATCATGCAGTGTGTTTTCAGCCTGAACTATACAAAAAAACCATACTTTATTTGCTTGGACAAAACATTTCTGGCCTGAACTATTTTTTTGCAGTGTGTTTTGATTAAAAAAGGAAAATGATACTTCAGTACTATTAGCTAAGTCACAGTGGTCACCTTTTGGAAGTAAGTTATAAAATAGTGGATGATCGTCTTTCTTTACGGGCCTATCATATATTAGTTAAGTATAATTCATTAAGCATCTTGCATCAGATGTAAATTTAAACAACATTTGGAAAAAAATATTATTTCAAACTGGTCTGTTTATATACAATAAAACTCCGAAAGAAACTTATTTCAAGGAAAAAAATACTACAAATGGTTGCATCTATCAGGTTAAAGGAGATAATATAATTAAATGTGAACATAATCATACTCATCAAGTCATGATATCAAAGGATTTGTTGATAATATAAAAAATGTCGCTTGTGCTTATATTTTCTACGAATGTATACTTACATACAGCAGCAAACTAATCCAAGCATAATCAATGATGATTTGGAAAAATAATTTCAAGTATGCCTTCACAATCCTCCCTAACATAGCTAGCATCTTCCACATAATCAACAACCATCTCGTTTTCTTCACAATCTTGTACAACATAGCTTGTGCCCTCAATATAATCGATTGTTTCTAATTCATGAAAACCTCTTGGTGGTGCCTTCATTACAACATACCAATTAGAAGAGTCATTCTCTCTTGAATAAAAAATTTGTTTCGCCTGAGATGCAAGGATATATGGATCCCTCGAAAATGAAGCTTGATTTTGATGTAATTAACAAGAGTAAATCCATCTTCAACTTTCACTCCGTTTCCAATGTTTGCCCAATGACACTTAAAAATTGGAATATAAAATTTATGATAGTCTAACAAGATTATGTCAGTCAAAATCCCATAATAAGTGACCACATCAACTATTTGAGAAACATCTTTCGCACTTGCTCTACACATGGTAGTAGCATCATAAGTCACTCCAGAATTTTGAGTTTCTCTCTCAACATCTTTTGTGTGAAAACGTAACCCATTAATTATATATCCTTTGCAGGACAAATCAGTACTACTTGGACCATAAGCAATCCATTTTAGCAAATCATCATGTTCATTTGAGTTTAAAGATATCTGAAAAAATTCAATCCATTCAATATAGAGTCAAAAAAAAAAATATTTCAAAGCTAAAAACAAAATTTAAAAGATTTGATCAACCTTCTTTTTAATCCATTCAGCAAAAATTTTTGTGTGAATTTTCCATAGCAATGTAGCATTTCTTTCCAAGCGCTTATCCGAACTTTGTAGCTCTTCCAAATGCATACTATCATAATATAAAAGGTGCTAAGTCACATTTATAAATACACATATATTAAGACAATAAAAAGAAACAATATGTGCTTACTCTAAAAATGGCTCGGTTATAGCCATATTCATTAGCACAGCCAAATAAGCAACTTCCTTCTCATTAGCCGTCAATGTAAATGTTTTGCATGTTGATATCGGACGTCCTTCGAGTATTGCATCATCATTCTCATAATCTTTGTTTCTACCTTCTTTCTCCCATAATTGTGATGATTTCTTTAGAAAATCACCAAAGAATCTCATAGATTCTTCGGCGAGATAATTCTCTGCAATGCATCCTTCAGGTCTTGAATAGTTCCTTACATAATCCTTAAGTGTTTTCATATACCTTTCGAAAGGATACATCCAACGAAAATGAACCGGTCCACATAATCGAGCTTCTTTTCCAAGATGAATTGTTAAATGTATCATTATGTCGAAAAATGAAGGTGGAAAATATCTTTCAAGATCACATATAATTCTGACAATCTCATCATCCATTTGTTGTAGCTTTTCTCTATCAAGAACACGCTGACATAGATTATTAAAAAATGCACATAAACGAGTTATTACTTTCCTTGGCCTCTTTGGAAGCAATCCTCTAATTGCAACCGATAGCATCTGTTGCATCAAAACATGATAATCATGCGACTTCAATCCACTAACTTTGCAATCCTCCAACGACACACATCTTTTGAAATTTGAGCAATAACCATCAGGCCCCTTAAAATCATACAATCTTCTACAAATTTTTTTTTTTCAGAACTAGACAAAGTATACGGAGCCGGTGGAAGATATGTTTTTTCCCATGAGATTGCGCATATAAAGCATGTCGAATTCCCCAATCCACTAAGTCTTTTCTAGAGTTAATGCCATCTTTTGATTTGCTATCATGCAACATTGTGCTGAGTAAACTTTCACCAACGTTTTTCTCAACATGCATCACATCTAAATTGTGGCGCAGTGGAAGTTCCTATAAACATCAATAATATGACAATTAAACGTTATAAAATTTATAGTTATATTTTTATGAATAAGATAAATTTTGAATACTAACCTCCCAGTATGGTAATTCGAAGAAAATAGATTTTTTTTCCACCATGATAGCTCTGTTTTTGTAGGATCGTTTTCACCTTCTTTATTGTCAGTACATTTTCTTTTCTTACTCGTAATCGTTATAATTTGCTTCTTATTTAGCTTCTTCTTATTCTTTCTCTTCTTATCTTTTTCTATTTCTTCATTTTTAAATTTTCCAAAATCATTTGGAAAATCTTTCAAAATAACCGAAATATCTCTACCTGTAAGAATTCTAGGCTTGTTACCTTTCTCCACAGTATTATCAAACCAAGCCTTTTGTTTTCTTAATGGATCGGATGAAGGTAAAAATCTTCTATGTCCCATATAGACATTTTTTCGACTATGATTTAGCCATCGATGGTGAGTATTAATACCACATAATGGACAACCTTGTTTGCCTTTTACAAAACATCCAGCGAGATTTCCATAAGCTGGAAAATCGTTTATGGTCCATAACAAGATTGCTTTTAAGTTAAACAATGTCTTGCTAAATGCATCATAAATTTCCACTCCGTTTGTAACGACCCGTAAATTTTAACTGTTAAATAACGTAATTAGTTAAATTTTGTGAAATTTTAAACAATCAAATTCTGAAATATAAATTTGATATTTGGAATGCGACTAATTAAAGATAGCAACTGGTAAATTTTCGTCCGAAAATATAAAAATTTATTTCGCGCGTAAATTTACTTCAATTTAATCAGTTAAAAATTGGTGATAATAAAATGTTTTCCAAACCTAAATATTTTACATAAGAAATTTGTAAATCATCTTCTGAGTGAGACGTCATCTTTCGTTTCGTCAAATTTGGACTTCTGTTGCTCCGTTTATCTTAATTCGGTTAGAATAGCAGCATTTCTGGTACCGATTATCGACTTTCGATCGGATGATCGTACCACTGATATCTGTATACCGTTTTGATCGTCTCGTCGTGCTGATCTCTGCGGTATATTTATTCTGTGTTTTGAAGTCCGGTACACAACGGAATCCACGAAACCGGTAACCGTATCGGTACCGGATCCGTGACCATTTGATTTCTTTGGCGTTTAAAAATTTGAAACCACAATTGCTTTAATCGCGTCAATCAATCGTCCTTCTGTTGCATTTTTTTTATTTTGCATTTATTGCCAACGGTGAAAAATTCAACAATCACTTGCGTTTTGTCTTCCTGAATTCTCGGTTACGTGCGCACTTCGTCCTTTGATTTAGCTTAGATTTGCGTGGCCTCTGGGGTTTACTTCTTTTTTTTTTTTGAGATCTCCCTTCCCACTGCCTCTTCCATTTCCATACAGCCCTCCAAAGCATAGCCGATCCTCTCACCACCGCCAGAGAACCCACGTCACCAATCCAGCCTACCACCCAGGCGACCCTACGCCTGCCACCAAGTTTCCTCCACCAGACCGTGCCAACCAGCCGAACCCCTGCCATCTACCTCCATGCCGACACCACGGCAACCACCAGACCATCACCACCCACCCAGCACCCACCACGAGACCAACCACTACCCCACCGAACCCATTCGCCACCAACACGACCCCAGCCCTATCACCTGACCACCTCCATGCCAGCGAACCCGCGTGCCTGCCCAGCTCCCCTAGCACTCGACCACCCTGTTTGCAGCAAACCCACTTCGGCCTCCCTGTCATTCGCCAAAACAAATCACTTCGCCACCATTTCGCCTCCACTGACCGAACTAGCTCCACTCGCGCCTCCTCCCTCCCAAAACGCTGTTTCATCGAGCCCCTTCTTTTAAGGTTTGGTATGGATATTTTATATGTTGGATTATGTTCTATTATATTGAAGTATACTATATTTTAGTTTAGTTTGTTGAGTTAAAAAAAAGCATCTGTTCCAATACGAGAACCTGTTGATATATTATTTGTAAGTTATATTATGGCCTGTTAGTTTGATATATTTTATTAAACTAAGTTATGCATATTAGTCTGTGGAGATTTCAATGAAGAATATTTATAATAGCTCACCTTATACATATATACTGCTGTACGTGTTATATTGATGATGTATATACATATTTATACCAGATCTATATTGTCTTATTTTTTTTTCATAGATTTGTTTATATAGGTATGTAGATAAGCATTGGGTTTTAAAAATAATATATAATATGTTACAGTATTTTACATATATTTTGTCTACTAAATCCTAGTTTATACATATAAGAGTTTAAGCTTAAAGGATATATTGTTATAAATTTATCAAGCTATAAGGTATACAGTTCATAATTGGTTAACTTATATATGATTAAAGAAATATAAAATGGTTAGCTGGGTATGTCAGTTTGTATTATATATATGTTAGTGATATTTGTATGTTAGTATATAGAAAATTGGCGACAGTTATATATGTTAATTCATGTGTCAGCCTACATGATTTAAATTATGATAGTTTAGGTAAGTATAACTATATATTTTTACATAAGTTGTAAATTAATTTATATAAGATTTGTAGAAACTGTTTGTTGATGTATATAGGTTTTACTAGTTATAAAGATAGACTATTGTTATATATATAGTAAGGAGTATACGCACGTTAGCCCATAAATGTTTTATAGTTGTAGTTCACACTTTTGTTATATAAGCTTGTACCGTATGCCTATGTGTTTTAATCTGAAAAAAATGTATATATATATATATATTTTTTATATGTATTTAAGGATTTAGGATATGATTATATATATATATATATTGATATATAGGTTTGCTTATATCAATTATCTTCATCAATCCGATTCTGATTTGATTTCGTCAATTCTTATCTGTCAGCTTCGTCCGTCGAATCTTGTCCTTCTTGCGTTGCTTTGCAATTCGTAACCTGTTGTGTTGTCTATCTTCTCTCAAGCCTCGAAAGGTGAGCAATCACTCACGATTAATATTCTTATATTTCTTAAATTTAATTTCAATTGAAACGTCAATTGAAATATGCTGCTGTTAGTTGTTCACATTGTTATATATATATGTCATTTTCTGTATCTGTTCACCTGTGACATCTGACACCATTATCTGTTATTTATACTGTCGATATATGCCTGTTACTGTTGTTATTTTATTATCATATCTGTTATCACTCTGCAAGTTCCCTATTAGTATAGAATCACTATGGGTTGAAATGATACATACCCGAACGATCTTGTAGAATAGGAGAAAATCGTTATGGGTTGAAATGATAAACCCAAGCGATTTTCATTGAATTGAATTTGGGATTGCGGGTTGAAAAGATATATACCCGTATATATATTTTAAATTGCGGATTGAAATGATAAATATCCGTATCACTTGACCATAGGATAGAAAATTATATACAGGCACCGTTGGTCTATATAAATGTTTTGAAAATGATTTTTTTGGTTTTGAAAAGAAATATATGGTTTTGATAAATATTGATTTTTAAGATTCATTAAGTTGATTTAATAAAGTTGATAGATAATATGTTTAAGTATTTATTTAATATCTATATTTTCAAATATAGAAATTTATAATGATTTGAAATTGATTGAAATTATAATTTATTTAAGAATTATACTTAAATAAGTTTGATTTAAAATATATTGAATTTGAAATTTAAAGAAGTGATTTACAACTTGAAATTTGAAAATGTGACTTAAATGGATATTTCAAACGTATGAATATTTGAATGAGATATTTTGTTTATTTAAATTGTAAATTTAAAATTGAATTTAAATGTTATGAAATGATTAAGTTAATATTTCAAAACTAAATAATTGTAAAGGGAATCTGATATGTATATAAAGTTATCGAATTTAGTTTTGAAATGATGAATATATAAAGCTTTGAAATATATTAAAATTGAAATGACTTATTTTATGGTTCAGATATGTATTTGAAATCGATAAATTGAAATGGTTTATTTAGAAGCTGAATCGAGTTGAAACTAATGATTTGAGATTTGATTAAATTAAATTTTTGGAATTCGAGTTAATTTGAATCGATTTGTGAAATTTGAGGAAACTAATTTATTTTATAACGAAATTTTATTATCTAAACTGTTTAAAAAGGGAAGTGTTATGATTGCCAAAATACTGTGATTTCCAGACTATGATTTCGAAAGCATTATAACTTTGGAAAGTAATATGATTTTGAAAATGGATATTTGAAGTGAAATGATATCGTATTAAATTGGGTTTTGGAAATGATAATGATTTTGGTTTAAAGTATAAACTATTTTGAAATGACCACGGTGTTATAATAGCGATTGGTTGGCAAAGAGACCGGGATCGGATATGGACATACTCTCTGTCGATACCAAAAACCACTTTGACAACCGTGTACGCGGTGGAGATTCCAGAATGAAGTAGGATGGTGGCGACGTTCTTAAGGTATGTTACGTGGACCCAACTCCCGTGAGTTGGCATAAGGTGGCTAAAACAGGAGCGATCTCGGACCAGTGAGGTAGCACCTCTTCTCGGACGCATTTCTTCGATTTATACTCTTACTTGTGATTTGACTAGATGGCCATCCTCCGATTTGGGAATGTTGTTCGAGGTGGAACGGTAGTGGCTGCTATGCGTATCCATCAGTCCGTGTGCGTAATTGGTATATCTACCCTGGCATTGCCTAGTTGTGCCGTGTCACCTACCATACCGAGCTTTACTACGATTATGATTTTAAGATCCGACCGCGTTAAGGTTCTCCATCCCCTTAACGCTATTTTCCGATATGATTATACTTTACTTATTTAGACACTACTGTATATAGTGTATATTACTACATAGTAAATAGTTTAACGGATCCTTAGGGGATGGTTATCCCAAACATCCTTTAAGTTACTTGTATTTCAGCTGATATTTCACTTGAGTTGGATTTATTAATATAAGAATGTTAATCCTGACTCGAGTGTTTTGTGTTTTGCTTTACGCTCGGGTCAGACTGAGTGATACAGCATTTGAGACTCACCTTTGGAGTTGGAGCTTCGCTTGGAGATCCAGTAATCTATCGATCCTGCTTTCAGTTATTCTGTTGATTCCAGTGATGAATTCAGATCTGGTATTTGATTATTGTATTGAGACATCTATTGTATTCGAGACCTCTGTTGTATCTTGTTTAACTCTGTTATATATATATAGTAGCTTCATGAACTACTATCCTTTTGTTTCCGCTGCATTATTGTTATATTACTCTGTGTCTGTGATCAGTAATGATTTTATTTACTGTATATGTTGAGTTTTGCCAAATTTTATTTACAACGCAGTATTTTGAGCAATTCAACTCCGGCATGAGTGTCTATCTATACACTTATAATGGATGCGAATGGTTGAAAATATTGGGTCGTTACACCGTTACTCCATAAGTACTCCAAATCTTCTACCAAAGGAGCTAAATATACATCAATATCATTTCCAGGTTGCTTAGGGCCAGGAATTAATAATGTTAACATAATATTCTCATTTTTCATACATAGTACAGGCGAGAGATTATATGTCACAAGCATCACTGGCCAGCAACTATACTTGGAACCCTTAATGTCAAATGGGTTAAAACTATCAATAGCAAGACCAAGTCGAAGGTTGCGTGGATCACTTGAAAATGATTTCCATTTATCATCCACCATGCTCCATGTCAAAGAATCCACAGGATGACGCATTTTATCATCATTACTTTTATTACTAAAATGCCACCTTAGATCTTCTGCCATCTGCTTAGATCTAAACATTCTTTTAAATCTTGGAATAGTTGGAAAATATCTCAACACTTTGACTGGAATACCTTTCATTACCTCTTTCGTCCGCTCATTTATCTTCCATCTCGAAGAACCGCATTTGGGACAACTAGTCAAATCTTTGTATTCTTTTCTGAAAAGACAACAATCATTTTTGCAAGCATGAATCTTCTCAAATCCCATATCGAATACTTTGAGGAACTTCTTTAGTTCATATAAAGTCTTCGGAAGAACATTATTTTTGGGTAATAACAATTGCTGCACGCTTAGAAGCTTATCAAAACCAGTATCAGATAATCCGGTTTCACATTTCAAATTATACAATGTAGTGATAGCAGATAATTTTGTTTGATCTATGCAATCAGGATACAGTGGAGTTTCTGCATCTTCCAAATTTTTAAGGAAATCATCTGTTCGCTTTTGTGCATCATCATCGTTTTTATTCTCGGAGAAAAAAGTATGGTTGACAAACTCTTCATCTTCAAAGTGAATGGCTTAAAGTAACTCATATGTGTCATCCAATTTCACTTTTTTAGCTACATTTATTTGCTCACCATCACTATACCACTTACTGCACTTGTATAAAGGATCCATTCCTCTAATAATCAAATGCTCAACAACAATGTTATCATATTGATGAGTAAGATTTCGACAATCTAAGCAAGGACACAATTTTTTTTCCATATTTCCTAAATTTCTCTTAGCGGAATGCACAAAATTCCATGCTCCTTGCTCGTACTCCCTACTAGTTCTAAATTAAAATTAAAATTAAAAAACAAAGTTATTGACATAAAAAATCAAATTTTAATATTAATTTCCAAGTTAAATATTAATCCAAATATTGTATTCTTACCTATGCAAATGCACCCAATCTTTTTCCATCGCCATATATAATATTGCAACAAGCAAATTTCTAAAAAAAAGCACAATATGTGAGGAAGACTTTATTACCGATGCACAATCTGTCAAATTAGAGGGAAAATTTTCTAAAAAAAACAAAAGTTAAATATTATTTCTTATGTCAACTGAGTTTAGCATACTATGTCAACTGAGTTTACTTCAAATTCATAATAAAATAGCATTCTGCAGCAGGGTTTAGTTGTCAACAAAGTTGCTATTTTGGCAATGATTCGACTGAATTGTAAACTGAGTTGTTTTCATGTTAAATAAATTGCATATTCACGCTTTTTGACGCCTGAGGCTTTTTTGGAATATTGAGAATAAATTAACATACGATCATCATAAACTCAATTAAGAAGGAAACAAGGCGTTCAATTCACGTCTACAAACAAAAAACATACTTAAAATAAAGAAACTGCAACATTAGTACTTAGTCTTAAATAAATTTTCGAAATTCCATAAACTTTTGATCACTTTAAAAAACTGCATTTAAAAAAACAGAAACTGCACTAAAAAACTGCATTTAAAAAAAACAGAAACTGTATTTAAAAGAAAAACTACATTTTAATTTTGTTTTAAATTACATTTAAAAAAACAAAAACTACATTTTTAAATTTTAGGTTAAAATTTTAACATAAAACTTCAAATTCAATTTAAAATTTTAATATAGAACTTCAAAATTAAGATTCAATTATGATTAAGCTAAATCAAAACATGTAAAGTAAGCTTAATTTAAATATTAAACAAGGAAATGAAATATATTTTGTCATTATTAAATAAGGAAATGAAATATATTTTGAGCTATATGAGTCAATATGCCTTTGATATTATTTTAAATTCAAACAGAGCCTGGTAGTGGTTATGTACTTTGTTTTATATGCTTCATAATCGATCTTAAAACAAGCCATGCAGTAAACATAAGTGATTTGCTCAATCCAAGTAACTTCAGTTCTATGTTTTGGCTACTCAACTGATTTTGGGAATCAGTGTCTACAACTACTTTTTGATTTCCATTTCAACATACAAATATTAAAACAGCTTTTTCAATGTCGCTTGTATACCATAACTTACCATAATCAATAGTGCTATTACCATAATCCTTCTTTTATGAAGTAATATTTTACTGTAAAATTTGGATTTGGCGAGTGTGATTACAATATAAGACATGTTCACAAAATATGCTGCAGTGCAAACTCTGAACTGTAGTGTTATAAGCAACTTTAATGGAGTTTACCTGATCCATCTTTGCCCTCTTTTCTCATTCATACAGACCCAACTTGTGATATCCCGGAATTTTGGCAATATCAATTTAATAATCTTTATTAATAATTAAATTGATTTATTGATTTTATTTTATAAAATTAACAAGTTTATTCATTTTAAAAGGTTAATAATATTTTAAATTGGCAAGTTTATTTCTTTTGAAAACTAATAACATTTTAATATTGGAAATATTTATTAATATCTTTTCTAACAATTTTAAATTGGGAAGATTTATATTTCTAAAACTAATATAAGTGTTTATATTTATAATGTATATATATAGGTATATATATTATAAATAGGGAGTCTTTAATTTAATAAAAGGATAAGTTTTCAAATTATAATATATATGTTTATATATATTGTTATTTGGAGTTATGTTATAAAATTCAATATAGTAATTATAAAAGCTAATGTTAAAAATATTTTCCATTTAGAATATATATATTTGTATATATTGGAATGGAAAGAATATTGGATTTGAATTTTATAAAGTATTTTCAAACTTTAATAATTATATAATTTGGAAATTTGTAATTTGACTTAATACCTTTGAAAATGATATTTGAGATTTAAATAACAAGGATAATTTCTTATTTGTTATAAAGTTATATTTTAGCTTAATTTTTAAATAAGATTTAAAATAAGAAGTTAATTGGTTTTAAGATTCTTTCATTTTAAATTTCAAACATAAGATAAATTGATTTGTAAAAATATATATAGTTAAAATAAGTTTCTCAAGCATATAAAAATATGTTATATATATATTTGATTAAAGCATAAGTTATTTTAAATAATAGTTTTCACATTTGTATCTTTATATAGGAATGTAAAGCTTAATTATAAAAAGATAAATACATCATTATATACATATAAATATTTCTTAAATACATATAAATGACTTAAATAAATTAATTAAAACAAGATTAATACTTGTAAGCATATTAAGATGGTGTGAAGACATTTGTAAGAAAATAAGTGTATAGGTGTAAACTAATTAACACCTAAGAGGACAAATGTCCACATTTCCTTTTGATAATTAAAATAAGTAAATTAAAATATGAAAGAGGGAAAGATCTGATTTCACTTTTCAGTTGAAACTCTTGTTCTCTTCATTTCAACCAAAAATTATAATTCGAATCTAAAAATAAATAAAAGACTGGAAACCAAATTCAAAGAAGATGAAAATCTGGAAATACAAATCAGTGGAAAAGAAGATCAAAATCAATACAACATCAATCTCAAGATTTTCAAATACAATTAGCAATTTCAAATTCTTCAAACAACCTGAAGACATGCAATCAGTTTCAAGGATCAAACTACAAGTTTAAAATTCAACAAAGTATAAACAAAAGGAGTTTAAAATCAAAATCAGTCTGGAAATCAACATCAGCCTGGAAACAGAAAATGTTCTCTGTTCTCTGATTTTAGGTGAGTAAATATTATTTTAAAAACAGATTTTAAATTTTGATATGAGATGATTTATCTAAAATGTTTGTAATGTATGCATGTTTGTATGTGAGAGTCTGGAATAAGCCTAGAAAATCATTTCTATCTTCTGCTCTCTGTTCCTTGGTGAGTAAATGGATTTTTAAAAACAGTTTTAAACCCTGGTTTCAACTTATTTTTGTGAATGAATATCATGCTATTATTTGAAATACTTGAATTAATGCATGTTTGGATAGGGATGCTTGAATGACTGTATAGTTGTAATATAGTTTCTGTATAGTGATAACAGTTTTGATTTCTTATAAAAACCAATATCTCATCATTTAGTCTCTGGTAGTTTTTGATTTGTAAATGAAAGATGTGAGAAATCATATAATATTACTATTAAAAATAAGTTATGAAATTTATATAAATTATCTGACTCGAAATTTTATAAACAACAGTGAAATGTAAATTGGGTCAAAACTTAATGAATTAAATTTTAAGATTTAATTATATGGTTGAAATCGTGATAGGAAACTATGAATTTTAATGGCTATATCACGTTTTATAGCTTAGAGTTTGTCGAGTACTTCTTAGATGAACGGGAAAGTTATGCTGGGCAAATTCAGGCGATCAAGCGAATAGTGAACCACGGGGTTGTGGCCAGAGGAGGATGGAAGGTTGCTGGACATCAGAAAAATGGTCGTGGATTTTATAATCCATCGTGATGATCATACGAAGTCTTAATAGGGTTTTTAGTTAGTTTGAAATCGATGTCGAAGGTTGGATTTTCACGGCGACGACAAGCGACCGGAAGCGATCGCATGTGGTTCTGTGGGTTCGAGGCGAAGTAGGGAAGCTTCGACGAAGGTGGCGAGGTGTCTCGAAGTGTTGATTGCCGTGGATGATGGTTTTTCTGATGATGGTGTTCGAGCAGTTTGGGTTCGAAATGTCGAATTCGAGTCTCGTACGAATCGAGTAAATTTTGATGCTCGATCGTGATGTCGTGGTTGTAGATGACTTGCCGGAGGGCAGATCGTAGTTCGTCGACGTCCAGCGTAGTCGTGCACGTGCACGTACATGTTGCGTGTATCTGGAAGTTTTGTTTTGGGGAAGAAAGGTGTCAAGACCGAAATTTTCGACTTTCGAAAATTCGACATCGATACTCACTTTATCGACTGCCGAGAAATCGAGTGCCGGAAACTCCAATAGTGAGGGTTTTTTAAGAAAAAGAAAAAAGTAGAAGAAGAAGAAGATAGAAGAAAAGAAGAGAAAAAGAAAAGACGAACAACACATCAGAACAGCAACAGAAAACAATTTCAGAATCTTACACATCGCAGCGGAACAATATATAATAAATAATCATTAGTCTTTTTAAAACAAAGAACTATATCAGTTTATACATACATCAATCATCAGAGTCAATATACAACAATGGACAGTTATATAACCTGTCCTCATACAGAATACACAGCGGAATAAATAATATCAGATACAAATACTACGTCTCGCCATCCAGCTTATCTCCAAAGCTCCAGAATATCCAGATAACCTAATAATATAACTCTAGGCTGCCCGTGTGGAAATTGGTGGGCACCCAGAGTTTAGAAGGGAAACAATAAACTCCGAGTCAGTCATGGTGACTGGTGTGAGATCGTAAAACAGTTATTCTTTAAAATAAACAACAGGATGATTTTAAAGTCAATTCGAAATGCTTTTGGAAAATGGAACTACCATAAGACCTCCCACCACACACACAATGCAAACGCAGAATTGGAGGAGATTTTTTCTTATAATAGTCAAAGATGCTTACTACGCAAAATCAAATCATTTTGATATTATTATTAGTGCATAGTGTAGAAAGTAATTTCGAAAGTAGAATATTAATCTTAGCCAACATACGACCATTATCGTATGCCTACTATAGCTACCATGTTCAATAGCAGGTTACCGCCACATTCCATAGCAGGAAATACAACTAAAACCGTACACGTCACGTATTGTTTCTTTGGATTTCCAACAAATGGTCAGGCTAAGGAACTTCCTTTTCCACGATGGGTACGTCCCTGGAATAGACGACCCGAGAACCTAACCGGATCTCTGCCAACACAAGGCCGGGTTACCTCTGCAAAAATAGGTAACTACTGACACGCGTATGCCATCCCCCGATCGTCACCGATCTTCCCGAGGATCCCCGATTCCAACAAACCACATAGAAAAAATAATGCAGTAACCACAGAGGTTAAGTATCTGGGCTCCATACCATGATACCACCTTTATCCAGAAGGAATGACATACACTAAGGGGCGCTACTCACTAGAACCTTGCTGCATTCGTCCTGTTTCGACCATTTCCGGGGTGTGAGGCTCGATGAAGTCTCGTCCACAAAGCTACGCTTTCTTAAAAAGCCCTGCTTCGGGTCAAACAAAATGATCAACCTATGATCACAAAGATATAAGATCAAACAAATGATCATATCACAAATGATCAAACACTGATCATTTCACAGCAACACTCAGTATGCCACGTTACCAAATTGGGATATATCGCTGATAAATTTCAACTACATAACCTCTGAGCTCGTACGTCTCAGAGAAGGATGTTAAGCTAAGAGAATAAATTCTCCGCCACCAACAGATATGTATTTGAAAGAAATCAGCTTTATATCTCAAATTGTAACGTCAGACACACAATCCATACAAGTCTGTTCCGGGATCGAACAGAACCGAAGGCACTTCTCACGAAGCCCTTGCATATCCGGATAATTTTCAATCACGTCAGGACTTCCCGGCACTAAGGGTGATAAAACCTCTAAATCGAAGATCAGTCGATGTAGAGTAACTCGACGGTAATCCTTCCGTTTTCAAAAATATCCGGTCTTCAACACCGGTCTTCAAATGCGATTCATAACGACGTATCACATATTCGGAATGGGTTATACGACCCCATGGTCCTTTCCCGGTTAACCCGAATAGTGAGCGATTATTTAAAAACAAGTGTGGCATTCAAATTCATCCAATTCACAACAAATACCTATCTAAAGGTAATTATTGATAGTCGGTTATTTAACTATCAATAAAGATGCGCAACATCATCAGATTCCAAATAAATTTCCAAATTATTTCATCTTCCAAAAATATCTTTACTAGATATATACTTTCCACACTTAACCATTTGAAAACAATTTCAAATCAAATTTCCACACTTCAAAAATAAATCAAAATTGATTTTTAAAACAACTTCGCTTTCTTTTATAAATCCCGTATTGAATTTATACTTTCGAATATCTACTGATATTCGATTTTCAAATCGTTTTCAATATTAAATTTCAATTTATCTTTAAGAAGATAAATTCTCAAAACGTTTCATTTCATTTTGGAAAACATTCCATACTTATTTAATAATAAGTGTTTCACAAATCTTTTATTTTCAACATTTGAAAATATTCGATATACTTAAATCAAAATTAAGTATATATTCATTCTTTAAGGAAATCTATTTTCTATAACAACATCAATTTGAGTCAAAAACGAATGTTACGTAAAACATCGTTACGACGACTCAAAAATCACTAGTATAGGGATTCGAAATTAATATAGATATGTAAATCCCAATACTAGATAAAAAACATTTCCTTTCGGAAATCATTTACTATAACAACAGTGTTATAGTCCACCATTTCCTTATTTCTCGAAAACGCCTATTTCAACAAGAACTGTTGAAATCTATGCTTTCGATTCACAATACATTTTAAAACATCTTTAAAATGTTTAACTTCATTTTTAATATCACTTCTTCAAAAACGTATTCATTTTACTTAACAATATATTCACTGTCCGAATCGTGAATATACTTCACTTAACCCTATTTAAATCTTTTCTACACATTTATTTCGAGAATTTTCCACTATCCAAAATCGTGGATAAAATCCCCCTTTAACCTTTTAATTTACCAAATCCAATTGATTTCGAATTTATAAAACAACGTTTATAAATTCCATTTCTATTTTCTAACGACTTCAATTTAATAAATCTTCTTTATTAATAATTCGATCAATATCCCATTTAAAGGCAACAATCCAAGTTACAAGTAAATTTCTTATCAGTCTTTATTCTACAACTTCATTCATTTTATAACTTCATTCATTTTATAACTTCATACTTTATAATCTATGAACTTCAATCTTTATAAATCTATAAACTTCAATCTTTATAAATCTATAAACTTCAAATCTTCACAATCTATAATTCTATAAATCTCATGTCTTCACAATTTATAATTCTATAAATTTCTAACACTTATAGAAACTCGTTTTAAAATTCCAATACTATTAATTGATAAATATCAATTCTGTACATCTTTTATATATATCATTCTTAAATAATTCAAAAGAAATCCAACTTAAACTATTTTATTTATCACTTGACTATTTATTTCAAAATCACCTTTCAGGTATATTTCACAATTTAAAATTTTCATAATTTTAAATTTATAACATTTATTTATTTATTTAAGATAAATAAATTCCAAAATTTAATAAATCGTATACTTTCCAAAAATCACTTCAAAATTCCTTTTAAAGTAAAAATCGTTTATTTTTAAACTTTAAAATTGAACCCGATGATGCACCGCATCAATTAGTTCATCACAACATCAAACATCATATATCATCATATGATGACAGAATATATATCAACATCTGTAAATAAATAAATACAGTTGAGGAATCCAGTTGGATCCCTCCAACCTGTTTCCCTGCATCCAAAGACGTCAGCACAATACCAATTCCGCTCCAGTACGGAATTATCGCGGTATATAGGTTTTTTATAAATCCGCTTACTAACGGCGCAATAGGGTCTCATCCGCTATACGAGGCGGGAAATCATCAATCCAGTATATACATATGCCAATATGTATATACTGCTATATATATAGATATATCCTATCATATCTAATATCACATTCAAACAAATCAATCAATACTGCAATTCAATTATAAATCTGAGTGAGAAGATCTCACCTTTGATTTTAATTTTGCAATCCATTTTCCATTTTCAGTTTTGTTTTCTCGATTTTTAACCTGGTATAACAATTTTATACAGTTTATCAATATTCGAAATAAAATCGAACAATTATTTATCGTTTAAATAAATTTATGTTAATCTAAAAATTAAATTTTAACTGATGATTTATTTTTATTTCTTTCTTACTTATATTTTTCTACATATATATATACATATATACAGAATCTTTTAAACTGAAATAAAATTTTGTTTTAAACCTTACTGCAATTTGAATTCGAAATTATACTTCTTCAAACATATATATATTAAAACAATAATGTTTTATACTTTACAGTAATCGATATATTTTTTTCTCTGTACGCCTATAAGAGTTTAAAACTGCATATATATTTCAAATCCATTAAATTGAGTTAAAGATAAATTTATACCTTACTGCCTATTTGAATTTTTCGCTCGAAACCTTCGAACAATCGGAACCCCAGCACTGACGAACTCGAGATATCACTGCCGTTCCCACTTCGTCGTCGCCCGCGATTCAATCGCCACCAAACAGAAATGGTTCGACTCCTATCCCCAATCGCGAAACCCTAAACACTGTCGATCGCCTCCATCCCCTTGCCGCTGCCGCCGTGACCTCAACGCCAGTCCAACGTCGCTGCTGCCTCCCCCTACGCGCGCCCATCGCGAGCTGCTCGCTCGAGAGTACTGGCTACTTCTGGAATCATCGCGAGCTCGACCGCGAAACCCCTTCATCAATTTCGAACTCGCCTGCTTCGCGACCACCACTTACCGACCCATCGTGACCATCGCGAGTGTACGCGCGCGCCCCACTGCCTCGACCAGCCTCCCTTGAATTCACGACTAACCGCACCACGAAAACCCTAACCTTCACGTCTCGAGCCTCTGACAATTGGCGACTCCAGCCACTCACACAAGCACGCGAACGCCTCGCCTTTAAGCGCGAGTCTCTCTTCTAACCGCATCGAGGTCGACATTCCCTATCGAACTCGAGCGCCATTGTTGTTTTAATACTTCGGTTGCTTGAGTAATGAGGAGGAACGATTTAATTGTTTGCCTGGAAATCGAAACTGGAGGGGAAGAGAAAATATTCATTTGGCCATTTTTATTTCACTCGATTTTTTCTTCGTTTGAACGAGAGGAGTGTTTAAACTGAACAAGTATGGGTACCCCAATTTTTTTATCGTGATTTCTGGCGTATTTCTCGGCGTGTTTTAAGGCGTAAACACAGGGAAGACGACGTGTATATGTTTGACCAAATTTAAGTTTAAATTTAAATTCGAATTCGAATAAATTTAGATGCGTTTTTCTGTCGTGCGGTCACGTATTAACACCGATAAATACGAAAATTGAAATCCGGTAATAATTCAATATTACGGACCCGATGGAACTGGTTTCGTCGAATTCCGAGACTGTTTGAAAATTGACTATTTTTAAATATCGATATGAACGATAATTTTTCAAACTGAACAATTCACTTCCAAATTCGTTTCTGAAGCTTCTGTTATCTTCAGAAATTTCAATACGAATTTTAAAAGCTTTTGAAATATTTTTCTTCAACTGTAAACTGAAGATTTAAATTTTTATTCAACATCAATAGATTAAATTTTATAATTTAATCGCCAATTTCAAAGTTATATCGGGGATTCAAATTAAATCGTCGTTCAAATATTTAAAATTAATTAAATATTCTAAATTTAATTCGTTCGAAATTCCGGGTCGTTACAGACTTCCCTCCTTAAAAGAATTTCGTCCTCGAAATTACAAGTTAGGAAAAAAAAAGTCCTTAACTCGTCTACTATTTTTCACAATCCAATAGTTTTATCAAATTTTCAAAACAAATCTCTCTATTAAAGATTCGTTATCAATTTAACTAAACTTTCCAACTCGAATTTTAAGTTTCAAACAACATTGTTTACCTTAACAATTCAAATTTAAATTCAAATTCAAATTTAAACTTTCAAAATTTTCTCAAAAATTTTCTAACACTCTAAATTTTCGAAAAATTTCGCCAGCGTCTCCTTTGCGCGGCTAATACGGCACAACTACAAAACGTCCCTACGGACTCTCAGATTTCAAATAGAAAAAGAAAAAGCCAAGCGGCTAGAGAGAAATCATCAAAAACTCATATAGAAATTCAAATACATACCTTTTTCGAGCAATTCGAATTATCTGTGAAATAAAATTTCCAATCCCTTTATACACCTGTATATCCTACTAGCCATTATATCTAGTTACAGTATTCAAATCATTTTGCAAATTCAATCACAAATTTTCAATATAAACTACTTATATCATTTTTACTTCACCATTGAAGTTACATATTCATTATCATTCAATTTTGCATTTCAATTTTCATTTGAGTTCAATTCAATTTGAATTCTATTTTACTTCTATTCTGAAATACTGAATTTTATCTTTCAATTATAGCTGATTCATATCACTATTTTTTTCACTTAGTTTCGCTTACTAATTTTCTTATTTCAATACTTCACTTTGTTTATTACAAATCAAATTCAATTCAGTCTCATTTTCTTACAAATTCAAAATGAACTTTAACATTCAATTTCATTTTCTGGCACTTGCAATCGCAATTTATTCATTCATTCACTAATTTAGTCCTTTTCAATTTGAATCTTATTCCAATCAGATTTCAATGTTTTATAAGTTATCAACTTATTTACATTTCATAAATATGGTATTCCAGAGTCTTTTCAACCTTTCAAAGCCATTTTGAAAACAATTCAAATTCCATTTGAATTTCCTAAAACAAAAATCCAAATTTTTCAAAACAACTTCCATTTAAAACAATTTGGCAGCAATTTCCTCTTCTGGAAACCCGAAAATGAACATCAGTAATGCTGCAGTCATTACCGAAGTTATTTTCCAGCGACCGAAAAGAGTTTAGAGCTTTCATCTCTCTAAAATACTTTTCAAACCTTTGAAATTCATTTTCAAATCAAAAAGGAATTTAAACTTTCCAAATCTCCAAAATTTTCAAATTCTTTTCAAAACATTTCCAAATACTTCTCTGGAATTCCGTTTCAAATTACAATTCACATTTATAATTTATATTCTCAAATTTCATTTGTATGTGAATTTTATTTCTTTATCTTTCAATTCACATTTATAAATTTCATTCGTTAAATGGATTTATTTCCAACTCTTTGGTTATTATTTTAATTTCTCATTCCATTTCATATAACAATGATAATAATTCAATGTTATTATTCTATAACAACCAAACATCCATATACTATGATAATTCATAGAAAACCATTTCTTTTCTATACAAAAATAGTTTTGGGCAAAATTATTTCATTTACCCATTTAAAACAATACTGTGTCAGTTTACCTTGTTTAGAGTTTAGAAACCCCTATCGATTACAGTTAGCTAGACTGTACCGACCAGAATCTATAAACAATCAACCGATAAGTCAACACAATACAAAACAATTTCATATTCAAATAACAAATACGCGCTCATATCTATTATTACACTCAAACTCATTCTAGAGTACTACTGACTCTATCTCTAATGAGTAACACCCAACAGAGCAGGGTTGTCGCTTAACCATATGCTCTGATACCACTTGTCAAGACCGAAATTTTCGACTTTCGAAAATTCGACATCGATACTCACTTTATCGACTGCCGAGAAATCGAGTGCCGGAAACTCCAATAGTGAGGGTTTTTTAAGAAAAAGAAAAAAGTAGAAGAAGAAGAAGATAGAAGAAAAGAAGAGAAAAAGAAAAGACGAACAACACATCAGAACAGCAACAGAAAACAATTTCAGAATCTTACACATCGCAGTGGAACAATATATAATAAATAATCACTAGTCTTTTTAAAAATAAGAACTATATCAGTTTATACATACATCAATCATCAGAGTCAATATACAACAATGGACAGTTATATAACCTGTCCTCATACAGAATACACAGCGGAATAAATAATATCAGATACAAATACTACGTCTCGCCATCCAGCTTATCTCCAAAGCTCCAGAATATCCAGATAACCTAATAATATAACTCTAGGCTGCCCGTGTGGAAATTGGTGGGCACCCAGAGTTTAGAAGGGAAACAATAAACTCCGAGTCAGTCATGGTGACTGGTGTGAGATCGTAAAACAGTTATTCTTTAAAATAAACAATAGGATGATTTTAAAGTCAATTCGAAATGCTTTTGGAAAATGGAACTACCATAAGACCTCCCACCACACACACAATGCAAACGCAGAATTGGAGGAGATTTCTTCTTATAATAGTCAAAGATGCTTACTACGCAAAATCAAATCATTTTGATATTATTATTAGTGCATAGTGTAGAAAGTAATTTCGAAAGTAGAATATTAATCTTAGCCAACATACGACCATTATCGTATGCCTACTATAGCTACCATGTTCAATAGCAGGTTACCGCCACATTCCATAGCAGGAAATACAACTAAAACCGTACACGTCACGTATTGTTTCTTTGGATTTCCAACAAATGGTCAGGCTAAGGAACTTCCTTTTCCACGATGGGTACGTCCCTGGAATAGACGACCCGAGAACCTAACCGGATCTCTGCCAACACAAGGCCGGGTTACCTCTGCAAAAATAGGTAACTACTGACACGCGTATGCCATCCCCCGATCGTCACCGATCTTCCCGAGGATCCCCGATTCCAACAAACCACATAGAAAAAATAATGCAGTAACCACAGAGGTTAAGTATCTGGGCTCCATACCATGATACCACCTTTATCCAGAAGGAATGACATACACTAAGGGGCGCTACTCCCTAGAACCTTGCTGCATTCGTCCTGTTTCGACCATTTCCGGGGTGTGAGGCTCGATGAAGTCTCGTCCACAAAGCTACGCTTTCTTAAAAAGCCCTGCTTCGGGTCAAACAAAATGATCAACCTATGATCACAAAGATATAAGATCAAACAAATGATCATATCACAAATGATCAAACACTGATCATTTCACAGCAACACTCAGTATGCCACGTTACCAAATTGGGATATATCGCTGATAAATTTCAACTACATAACCTCTGAGCTCGTACGTCTCAGAGAAGGGTGTTAAGCTAAGAGAATAAATTCTCCGCCACCAACAGATATGTATTTGAAAGAAATCAGCTTTATATCTCAAATTGTAACGTCAGACACACAATCCATACAAGTCTGTTCCGGGATCGAACAGAACCGAAGGCACTTCTCACGAAGCCCTTGCATATCCGGATAATTTTCAATCACGTCAGGACTTCCCGGCACTAAGGGTGATAAAACCTCTAAATCGAAGATCAGTCGATGTAGAGTAACTCGACGGTAATCCTTCCGTTTTCAAAAATATCCGGTCTTCAACACCGGTCTTCAAATGCGATTCATAACGACGTATCACATATTCGGAATGGGTTATACGACCCCATGGTCCTTTCCCGGTTAACCCGAATAGTGAGCGATTATTTAAAAACAAGTGTGGCATTCAAATTCATCCAATTCACAACAAATACCTATCTAAAGGTAATTATTGATAGTCGGTTATTTAACTATCAATAAAGATGCGCAACATCATCAGATTCCAAATAAATTTCCAAATTATTTCATCTTCCAAAAATATCTTTACTAGATATATACTTTCCACACTTAACCATTTGAAAACAATTTCAAATCAAATTTCCACACTTCAAAAATAAATCAAAATTGATTTTTAAAACAACTTCGCTTTCTTTTATAAATCCCGTATTGAATTTATACTTTCGAATATCTACTGATATTCGATTTTCAAATCGTTTTCAATATTAAATTTCAATTTATCTTTAAGAAGATAAATTCTCAAAACGTTTCATTTCATTTTGGAAAACATTCCATACTTATTTAATAATAAGTGTTTCACAAATCTTTTATTTTCAACATTTGAAAATATTCGATATACTTAAATCAAAATTAAGTATATATTCATTCTTTAAGGAAATCTATTTTCTATAACAACATCAATTTGAGTCAAAAACGAATGTTACGTAAAACATCGTTACGACGACTCAAAAATCACTAGTATAGGGATTCGAAATTAATATAGATATGTAAATCCCAATACTAGATAAAAAACATTTCCTTTCGGAAATCATTTACTATAACAACAGTGTTATAGTCCACCATTTCCTTATTTCTCGAAAACGCCTATTTCAACAAGAACTGTTGAAATCTATGCTTTCGATTCACAATACATTTTAAAACATCTTTAAAATGTTTAACTTCATTTTTAATATCACTTCTTCAAAAACGTATTCATTTTACTTAACAATATATTCACTGTCCGAATCGTGAATATACTTTACTTAACCCTATTTAAATCTTTTCTACACATTTATTTCGAGAATTTTCCACTATCCAAAATCGTGGATAAAATCCCCCTTTAACCTTTTAATTTACCAAATCCAATTGATTTCGAATTTATAAAACAACGTTTATAAATTCCATTTCTATTTTCTAACGACTTCAATTTAATAAATCTTCTTTATTAATAATTCGATCAATATCCCATTTAAAGGCAACAATCCAAGTTACAAGTAAATTTCTTATCGGTCTTTATTCTACAACTTCATTCATTTTATAACTTCATTCATTTTATAACTTCATACTTTATAATCTATGAACTTCAATCTTTATAAATCTATAAACTTCAATCTTTATAAATCTATAAACTTCAAATCTTCACAATCTATAATTCTATAAATCTCATGTCTTCACAATTTATAATTCTATAAATTTCTAACACTTATAGAAACTCGTTTTAAAATTCCAATACTATTAATTGATAAATATCAATTCTGTACATCTTTTATATATATCATTCTTAAATAATTCAAAAGAAATCCAACTTAAACTATTTTATTTATCACTTGACTATTTATTTCAAAATCACCTTTCAGGTATATTTCACAATTTAAAATTTTCATAATTTTAAATTTATAACATTTATTTATTTATTTAAGATAAATAAATTCCAAAATTTAATAAATCGTATACTTTCCAAAAATCACTTCAAAATTCCTTTTAAAGTAAAAATCGTTTATTTTTAAACTTTAAAATTGAACCCGATGATGCACCGCATCAATTAGTTCATCACAACATCAAACATCATATATCATCATATGATGACAGAATATATATCAACATCTGTAAATAAATAAATACAGTTGAGGAATCCAGTTGGATCCCTCCAACCTGTTTCCCTGCATCCAAAGACGTCAGCACAATACCAATTCCGCTCCAGTACGGAATTATCGCGGTATATAGGTTTTTTATAAATCCGCTTACTAACGGCGCAATAGGGTCTCATCCGCTATACGAGGCGGGAAATCATCAATCCAGTATATACATATGCCAATATGTATATACTGCTATATATATAGATATATCCTATCATATCTAATATCACATTCAAACAAATCAATCAATACTGCAATTCAATTATAAATCTGAGTGAGAAGATCTCACCTTTGATTTTAATTTTGCAATCCATTTTCCATTTTCAGTTTTGTTTTCTCGATTTTTAACCTGGTATAACAATTTTATACAGTTTATCAATATTCGAAATAAAATCGAACAATTATTTATCGTTTAAATAAATTTATGTTAATCTAAAAATTAAATTTTAACTGATGATTTATTTTTATTTCTTTCTTACTTATATTTTTCTACATATATATATACATATATACAGAATCTTTTAAACTGAAATAAAATTTTGTTTTAAACCTTACTGCAATTTGAATTCGAAATTATACTTCTTCAAACATATATATATTAAAACAATAATGTTTTATACTTTACAGTAATCGATATATTTTTTTCTCTGTACGCCTATAAGAGTTTAAAACTGCATATATATTTCAAATCCATTAAATTGAGTTAAAGATAAATTTATACCTTACTGCCTATTTGAATTTTTCGCTCGAAACCTTCGAACAATCGGAACCCCAGCACTGATGAACTCGAGATATCACTGCCGTTCCCACTTCGTCGTCGCCCGCGATTCAATCGCCACCAAACAGAAATGGTTCGACTCCTATCCCCAATCGCGAAACCCTAAACACTGTCGATCGCCTCCATCCCCTTGCCGCTGCCGCCGTGACCTCAACGCCAGTCCAACGTCGCTGCTGCCTCCCCCTACGCGTGCCCATCGCGAGCTGCTCGCTCGAGAGTACTGGCTACTTCTGGAATCATCGCGAGCTCGACCGCGAAACCCCTTCATCAATTTCGAACTCGCCTGCTTCGCGACCACCACTTACCGACCCATCGTGACCATCGCGAGTGTACGCGCGCGCCCCACTGCCTCGACCAGCCTCCCTTGAATTCACGACTAACCGCACCACGAAAACCCTAACCTTCACGTCTCGAGCCTCTGACAATTGGCGACTCCAGCCACTCACACAAGCACGCGAACGCCTCGCCTTTAAGCGCGAGTCTCTCTTCTAACCGCATTGAGGTCGACATTCCCTATCGAACTCGAGCGCCATTGTTGTTTTAATACTTCGGTTGCTTGAGTAATGAGGAGGAACGATTTAATTGTTTGCCTGGAAATCGAAACTGGAGGGGAAGAGAAAATATTCATTTGGCCATTTTTATTTCACTCGATTTTTTCTTCGTTTGAACGAGAGGAGTGTTTAAACTGAACAAGTATGGGTACCCCAATTTTTTTATCGTGATTTCTGGCGTATTTCTCGGCGTGTTTTAAGGCGTAAACACAGGGAAGACGACGTGTATATGTTTGACCAAATTTAAGTTTAAATTTAATTTCGAATTCGAATAAATTTCGATGCGTTTTTCTGTCGTGCGGTCACGTATTAACTCCGATAAATACGAAAATTGAAATCCGGTAATAATTCAATATTACGGACCCGATGGAACTGGTTTCGTCGAATTCTGAGACTGTTTGAAAATTGACTATTTTTAAATATCGATACGAACGATAATTTTTCAAACTGAACAATTCACTTCCAAATTCGTTTCTGAAGCTTCTCTTATCTTCAGAAATTTCAATACGAATTTTAAAAGCTTTTGAAATATTTTTCTTCAACTGTAAACTGAAGATTTAAATTTTTATTCAACATCAATAGATTAAATTTTATAATTTAATCGCCAATTTCAAAGTTATATCGGGGATTCAAATTAAATCGTCGTTCAAATATTTAAAATTAATTAAATATTCTAAATTTAATTCGTTCGAAATTCCGGGTCGTTACAAAAGGGGTTACTCGGGTTTCATTCGGGGATATCTGGGTTTGACTCGAAGTATGGTAGAATGGGAATGAACTCGTGAGTTTCTTCGAGTTTCTAGGCGTTTTACTCGGTTTTGATAAAAGCAGTTTTAAGGCATTTGGTAAAAGAAATGTTTTTAAGTTTTAAACAAAAGAAATTTTGTTTGTAATATTTTCTGAGTTTAAAACAAAGTTTAAACAAGTTTATATATTTTATAATATTAAGTTTCAAATAAAATAAGTGAATTTTAATAATAAATTTTGTATTAAATTTTGTTTGATAACTTTGGAAAAGTTTTAAAGATTTAAAGGTTTAATTTAAAATGTGTTTAATGTTTTATTGATTTCTAAATCTTATATTTTAATTTAAGTAAGGTTTAATGGTTAAGATTTAGTAATCAATTAAAATAAGAATTTTCTTAAGTATTTAGAATGTTGATTTAATTTAAGATAATTAATTTGAAAAGGAAATTTAGATAATTAAATTATTTTAATTATCAAGTGTTACTGGTAAATAATTGATTTAATTAAGATAATAGTTTCTTAATTAAGAACCTTTAATATAGTAAGTTAAGAATCATTTAATTAAATTTAAATGATTAAGTTAAATTAATTAATAATTAATTAGAGATAATCATTTATAAATTAATTTAGTATAATTACTTGATGAAGTAATTAAGGAATAATTACTGGATGTAATTAAGTAAAGGTAGATTATTTAATAAATTAATTAGAGGATAATTAATAAGAAGTGATTAAGAGTTAATTACTTAGTGTTATTAATTAAATAATTTATTTAATTTATTTAATTAAAGGATTACGAATAATTAATAAGATAATTAATTATTGGTAAAGATAATTAAAAAAAATTAATTAAGGGAAGTAATTAAAGGAAGTTAATTACTGGATTAGATTAATCAAAGATGATTAATAATTGTGGTTTAATTAAGATTAATTATTTAATTAATTTAAATATAATAAATAATTAAAGATGTAATTAGAGATCATTAGTTTATAATTAATTAATGATATGATTAAGAGTTGACTAATTAAGATTAATTAATCAAATGATAAGTGATTAATTATAATTAATTAAGGATTAAAGTAATTGATTAAAATTTATTTAATTAATTAATGAAGTAACTAAAGGTTAATTACTGTATTGGTTAAGAATAATTAATTTGTGAAATTAATTAAAGATAATTACTCAAATGTAATTAAAGTATAATTAATCAAGGTGATTAATTAAGTGGATAATTATAGAATGATTAATTAATTTATTTGTAATAAATTAATGATTATATAAGTAAGATTTATAATGAAGTAATTAATTTAATTAATTTTAAATTAATTAAGAGATGAAGTAATTAATTTAATTCACTTTAAATTAATTAAAGATAGAGATAGTTAATTTAAATCAATTTTAAATTAATTATGTTATGATTAAGTAAATCATTGCTTTTATAAGAATGAATGACATTGATTGTCTTGAATGAATGTAATCTCAGAAATGAAATCAGTAATGTAGTGTGGTATGAATGCTTGGTTGCATTATGATGGTAATATAGATTAACTATTGTGATGTTGATATGGATTACCTATTTGGTTATGAATCATCTGTTTAAATGATAATGTGATTATCAATTGTGACTTGTGAATTATCTATCTGTATAGATAAGTTAAATTGTTTAAACCTTTAAACAACTTGGCCTTAAAAGATACGTTTTGGATTTCGATGAGACCGGGATCGGGTTTCCGTATACCGGTATTCCAGGTCTGGAGACCCGAATACCACATCGATCCAAATTAACGATAGGTCGTGAATCTCAAGTGAAGATGAAGATTCAGAGTGCAAGGGTTATTGTCGTTAACTCTGAGGGTGATTCCAAAACGAGTGTAACGAGATAATGCCTTCAGTTTCGTTCGAACCCGAAACGAACTTGTATGGATTGAATGCTTTCAGCACATCGTCAGGCGAACGATGAGCATTCTAAGTGATATGTTCTGATTAAAGGTAATCGTAACCTCAAGCCTCATCAACCGGGAATGGCTAAAACAGGGGAGGTGCAGCAAGGCTTCGTGGGTAGCGCCCACTAAGAGCAAGATATATCCCTGTCTAGAGGTCCCTTTCTTATTATTCGGCTTAGTGGGTAGTTGGACTGCAGCCAACTACGGTGTTGTCTTGTTCGAGATTATCCAGTAAGGGATGGTTCCGGCTTTGTGTTGCAGGGCAGCGGGCGTACTCCTCGGTATGGTGATCTAGGCCACGTACTGTGACGGGCGGTACCCCAGTAGCCATGCCATTGTATGGAATCCAAAATCCAATAAGTGCCAACGGACTTGATTGTATAACCCACTTTGTGGCTAGTATGCTGGAATTTGATAATGTAACAATTTCAGCTATTTCATATTTACTTGAAAACCCTAGACCCTATTATAATACAATCAGATTTCCTATCAAATGTTTTAGTTAGCGTAAGGTAAAAACTTACCCATGTTTATGTGTGGGGAGTCTTACGTGATACTTTTGTTTTCAAAGGTTTTCAAAGTTAAGCAATTTAACCGTTTACTCACACCAAACCCATGTCTGACCCAAGTGTTTATTTTCTGTTTTATTAAACTCTTGGGTACTCAATATTGTATTGAGTAGTCGAGGGATTCAGGTTAGTCTTGACGAATACTGGAGGAGCTGAGGAGCAGGAGGCTTCAGCGAGTAGATATAATGTTTCTGCTGTGTTTGTATTAGTCTGTATTGTACTGTTGTACTTGTGTTGTGTAATAGACAGAAGTTTATAACTGATATTCTGTGATGTATAAATTGTGTACTCTGATGTATATGATACTATGTAATATCTTATGTGATATAATATATTTCTCGTTCCGCTGTGAGATTGTGATGTGTTGTTGTTCTTTCTTCTTTTCTTTTCTTCTTCTATCCCTTTCTTTCTTCATAATGATGCGTCCTTCTGTGGAGAGAAGGGCGGGTCGTTACAGTTGGTATCAGAGCGGTAGGTTGAGTGAATACCTAAGCTCTGGAGTGGTGTCTATCTTGAGAGAGCGTATTTGTAATTTTTATATAACTATATATATATATATATATATATAATTATTCTACCTATTTGTTGGGTTACCTGTTCGGGTTTTCCAATATGAGTTATAAAGGTAGATAGGATGGTAGTGTGTGTAACACAATTACCAATATTTAGAATCTGAGTGTTGAGGTTGGAAGTGTATTTGTCAAGACTGAAGACCAAATACCGTCTCGAGTAAACTTTGCTGTGGTATAAGATTTCACTGATCTCTGAAGGAAACCAGTTATGGTTCGGAGTTTATCTTTGAAGTTGGATGAATAGAGTAGATCTGTTGGATGAGATGAAGCGAGTGATGGTATTTTGGTAACTTCAGGAAGTAATAGCTGTGTGGTGAGACGCGATGACTATGGATGTTTCTGAAGATGTTTCTTCTGGAGCAAGTTTGAAGAAGTATGTCTGCTTCGGTGTTGTGGCTGAGTCCAGCGGGGTGTTTCTGTTTGCTTTGAGGTCCGAGTTTCTCGAGGAATTTCGGATAAGAAGTCTTTGATATCTGTGGCAGCAATGAGGCTCAGAGTGTTCTGTGTTGGCAGGAAGTTTTCTGGCTGAGCAGTCTTTTTGAGTTGGAGTTCAGAAGCAACAAAGTGAATCCATTCCTTCGATGGATTGGATAGATAAGTGTAAGCTGTTCTAATTTGTGAAGAGAGAACAGTTATCTTTGGAAATTAGGCCGGGCTGATCGCAAAAGTGACTTGCGATTGTTTGAGTATTCTCTTGGGATTATTGGAGATTGAGATTCCGTATCGACTTGATTCGTGGAGTTACCGGTGGTTCAGCTTAGTAGAAGGATGTCTCATAGAGAAGAATTTGGTAAAGCAGCTCAGGATTGTTTGGAGAGGGATTGATCACACCTAATTTTCTGGAAGGGATTCTGCTGAGGTGTTTTGACCAAGTGGAATGGTTCACTAAGATTTTATGGTATGGTGAACTGTGGATGATCAAGTTTGTACTCGAGTTTCTCCGACGGCATTCTCATCTATTCCAGATCAGAGTTGTGCAGCGGAAGCAAGATAGCAGCTATTCTAGAGTGGGAACAACCGGAAGTTGTAATTTTCTTGGAATAGAGGATTTCTATAGGAAATTCAAGTGTACTTCTAAGTGTGAAGGAATTTTCAGGATTTGGAGGTAAGGTTGTCAAGTGCAACTGTTTGGCTATTTCAGATAGGAGAAGTAGTTCGAAGTGCTCTAATGATTGTGGAGTAGAGCTGTGTTCTGGATTGCGGCATATTTTTGGGAACCATTTTGTTGAGTAGGATCCAGAAATTGGTTTGATGTTGGTCTAGTCTGTTTCAATAAGCATCAGCAAGAGCTAAGCTGATCAAGAAGGATGAAGTGACTCAGGATCGTCAAAGGAGTTATGCAGTTAAGAATTGATGGAATTTGGAATTTGAAGTTGAAATTTGGATATTATTTAAGTTTCTCCGATCAAAGGAGATATAAGATTTGGTAAGATTGGAGAGTAAGCTCCGGAAGTATTATGAGAATTTTTTTTCTGTGTTCTCAAAGGGATTAGTTCTTTGATATATAGAATTGAGTTGCCAGTTCGGATAACTGGAATTCATTGTATTTCACTTATCTCTGAGGAATATGTGTATGATTCATCGAGTAATGGAATCAGCAATTCAGAAGGATTTGGTAGTTGAGATGATTTTGAGTTTAGTCTGATATCTTGTTCAGATTTGTAATCTAGATGGGAAGGAGTTCTAGATTTTTGTAGATAGTTAGTTAAGATCCTGTAGAACGAGTATCCCGGTATATATATATACTTGGGGAAACTCGAGGAAATTCTATCCAGAATTTTGACTGGATAATTAAATTTGTTTGATTAAATTATTTACTATGGTTGCTATGATTGATAGTATATGATTGATTGTGTGATTGCTGTTTAAAATTAAAAAAAATTTGCTGGGTTATTAAATTATCTTTGCTTTTAAATTTCGGGGACGAAATTATTTTAAGGGGGGAGGAATGTGATATCCCGGAATTTTGGCAATATCAATTTAATAATCTTTATTAATAATTAAATTGATTTGTTAATTTTATTTTATAAAATTAACAAGTTTATTCATTTTAAAAGGTTAATAATATTTTAAATTGGCAAGTTTATTTCTTTTGAAAACTAATAACATTTTAATATTGGAAATATTTATTAATATCTTTTCTAACAATTTTAAATTGGGAAGATTTATCTTTCTAAAACTAATATAAGTGTTTATATTTATAATGTATATATAGGTATATATATTATAAATAAGGAGTCTTTAATTTAATAAAAGGATAAGTTTTCAAATTATAATATATATGTATATATATATTGTTATTTGGAGTTATGTTATAAAATTCAATATAGTAATTATAAAAGCTAATGTTAAAAATATTGTCCATTTAGAATATATATATTTGTATATATTGGAATGGAAAGAATATTGGATTTGAATTTTATAAAGTATTTTCAAACTTTAATAATTATATAATTTGTAATTTGGAAATTTGTAATTTGACTTAATACCTTTGAAAATGATATTTGAGATTTAAATAACAAGGATAATTTCTTATTTATTATAAAGATATATTTTAGCTTAATTTTTAAATAAGATTTAAAATAAGTAGTTAATTGGTTTTAAGATTCTTTCATTTTAAATTTCAAACATAAGATAAATTGATTTGTAAAAATATATATAGTTAAAATAAGTTTCTCAAGCATATAAAAATATGTTATATATATATTTGATTAAAGCATAAGTTATTTTAAATAATAGTTTTCACATTTGTATATTTATATAGGAATGTAAAGCTTAATTATAAAAAGATAAATACATCATTATATACATATAAATATTTCTTAAATACATATAAATGACTTAAATAAATTAATTAAAACAAGATTAATACTTGTAAGCATATTAAGATGGTGTGAAGACATTTGTAAGAAAATAAGCGTATAGGTGTAAACTAATTAACACCTAAGAGGACAAATGTCCACATTTCCTTTTGATAATTAAAATAAGTAAATTAAAATATGAAAGAGGGAAAGATCTGATTTCACTTTTCAGCTGAAACTCTTGTTCTCTTCATTTCAAACAAAAATTATAATTCGAATCTAAAAATAAATAAAAGACTGGAAACCAAATTCAAAGAAGATGAAAATCTGGAAATACAAATCAGTGGAAAAGAAGATCAAAAACAATACAACATCAATCTCAAGATTTTCAAATACAATTAGCAATTTCAAATTCTTCAAACAACCTGAAGACATGCAATCAGTTTCAAGGATCAAACTGCAAGTTTAAAATTCAACAAAGTATAAACAAAAGGAGTTTAAAATCAAAATCAGTTTGGAAATCAACATCAGCCTGGAAACAGAAAATGTTCTCTGTTCTCTGATTTTAGGTGAGTAAATATTATTTTAAAAACAGATTTTAAATTTTGATATGTGATGATTTATCTGAAATGTTTGTAATGTATGCATGTTTGTATGTGAGAGTCTGGAATAAGCCTGGAAAATCATTTCTATCTTCTGCTCTCTGTTCCTTGGTGAGTAAATGGATTTTTAAAAACAGTTTTAAACCCTGGTTTCAACTTATTTTTGTGAATGAATATCATGCTATTATTTGAAATACTTGAATTAAATTAATGCATGTTTGGATAGGGATGCTTGAATGACTGTATAGTTGTAATATAGTTTCTGTATAGTGATAACAGTTTTGATTTCTTATAAAAACCAATATCTCATCATTTAGTCTCTGGTAGTTTTTGATTTGTAAATGAAAGATGTGAGAAATCATATAATATTACTATTAAAAATAAGTTATGAAATTTATATAAATTATCTGACTCGAAATTTTATAAACAACAGTGAAATGTAAATTGGGTCAAAACTTAATGAATTAAATTTTAAGATTTAATTATATGGTTGAAATCGTGATAGGAAACTATGAATTTTAATGGCTATATAACGTTTTATAGCTTAGAGTTTGTCGAGTACTTCTTAGATGAACGGGAAAGTTATGCTGGGCAAATTCAGGCGATCAAGCGAATGGTGAACCACGGGGTTGTGGCCAGAGGAGGATGGAAGGTTGCTGGACATCAGAAAAATGGTCGTGGATTTTATAATCCATCGTGATGATCATACGAAGTCTTAATAGGGTTTTTAGTTAGTTTGAAATCGATGTCGAAGGTTGGATTTTCACGGCGACGACAAGCGACCGGAAGCGATCGCACGTGGTTCTGTGGGTTCGAGGCGAAGTAGGGAAGCTTCGACGAAGGTGGCGAGGTGTCTCGAAGTGTTGATTGCCGTGGATGATGGTTTTTCTGATGATGGTGTTCGAGCAGTTTGGGTTCGAAATGTCGAATTCGAGTCTCGTACGAATCGAGTAAATTTTGATGCTCGATCGTGATGTCGTGGTTGTAGATGACTTGCCAGAGGGTAGATCGTAGTTCGTCGACGTCCAGCGTAGTCGTGCACGTGCACGTATATGTTGCGTGTATCTGGAAGTTTTGTTTTGGGGAAGAAAGGGGTTACTCGGGTTTCATTCGGGGATATCTGGGTTTGACTCGAAGTATGGTAGAATGGGAATGAACTCGTGAGTTTCTTCGAGTTTCTAGGCGTTTTACTCGGTTTTGATAAAAGCAGTTTTAAGGCATTTGGTAAAAGAAATGTTTTTAAGTTTTAAACAAAAGAAATTTTGTTTGTAATATTTTCTGAGTTTAAAACAAAGTTTAAACAAGTTTATATATTTTATAATATTAAGTTTCAAATAAAATAAGTGAATTTTAATAATAAATTTTGTATTAAATTTTGTTTGATAACTTTGGAAAAGTTTTAAAGATTTAAAGGTTTAATTTAAAATGTGTTTAATGTTTTATTGATTTCTAAATCTTATATTTTAATTTAAGTAAGGTTTAGTGGTTAAGATTTAGTAATCAATTAAAATAAGAATTTTCTTAAGTATTTAGAATGTTGATTTAATTTAAGATAATTAATTTGAAAAGGAAATTTAGATAATTAAATTATTTTAATTATCAAGTGTTACTGGTAAATAATTGATTTAATTAAGATAATAGTTTCTTAATTAAGAACCTTTAATATAGTAAGTTAAGAATCATTTAATTAAATTTAAATGATTAAGTTAAATTAATTAATTAATAATTAATTAGAGATAATCATTTATAAATTAATTTAGTATAATTACTTGATGAAGTAATTAAGGAATAATTACTGGATGTAATTAAGTAAAGGTAGATTATTTAATAAAGTAATTAGAGGATAATTAATAAGAAGTGATTAAGAGTTAATTACTTAGTGTTATTAATTAAATAATTTATTTAATTTATTTAATTAAAGGATTAAGAATAATTAATAAGATAATTAATTATTTGTTAAGATAATTAATTAAAAAATAATTAATTAAGGGAAGTAATTAAAGGAAGTTAATTACTGGATTAGATTAATCAAAGATGATTAATAATTGTGGTTTAATTAAGATTAATTATTTAATTAATTTAAATATAATAAATAATTAAAGATGTAATTAGAGATCATTAGTTTATAATTAATTAATGATATGATTAAGAGTTGATTAATTAATAAAATGATAAGTGATTAATTATAATTAATTAAGGATTAAAGTAATTGATTAAAATTTATTTAATTAATTAATGAAGTAATTAAAGGTTAATTACTGTATTGGTTAAGAATAATTAATTTGTGAAATTAATTAAAGATAATTACTCAAATGTAATTAAAGTATAATTAATCAAGGTGGTTAATTAAGTGGATAATTAGAGAATGATTAATTAATTTATTTGTAATAAATTAATGATTATATAAGTAAGATTTATAATGAAGTAATTAATTTAATTAATTTTAAATTAATTAAGAGATGAAGTAATTAATTTAATTCACTTTAAATTAATTAAAGATAGAGATAGTTAATTTAAATCAATTTTAAATTAATTATGTTATGATTAAGTAAATCATTGCTTATATAAGAATGAATGACATTGATTGTCTTGAATGAATGTAATCTCAGAAATGAGATCAGTAATGTTGTGTGGTATGAATGCTTGGTTGCATTATGATGGTAATATAGATTAACTATTGTGATGTTGATATGGATTACTTATTTGGTTATGAATCATCTGTTTAAATGATAATGTGATTATCAATTGTGACTTGTGAATTATCTATCTGTATAGATAAGTTAAATTGTTTAAAACTTTAAACAACTTGGCCTTAAAAGATACGTTTTGGATTTCGATGAGACCGGGATCGGGTTTCCGTATACCGGTATTCCAGGTCTGGAGACCCGAATACCACATCGATCCAAATTAACGATAGGTCGTGAATCTCAAGTGAAGATGAAGATTTAGAGTGCAAGGGTTATTGTCGTTAACTCTGAGGGTGATTCCAAAACGAGTGTAACGAGATAATGCCTTCGGTTTCATTCAAACCCGGAACGAACTTGTATGGATTGAATGCTTTCAGCACATCGTCAGGCGGACGATGAGCATTCTAAGTGATATGTTCTGATTAAAGGTAATCGTAACCTCAAGCCTCATCAACCGGGAATGGCTAAAACAGGGGAGGTGCAGCAAGGCTTCGTGGGTAGCGCCCACTAAGAGCAAGATATATCCCTGTCTAGAGGTCCCTTTCTTATTATTCGACTTAGTGGGTAGTTGGACTACAGCCAACTACGGGGTTGTCTTGTTCGGGATTATCCAGTAAGGGATGGTTACGGCTTTGTGTTGTAGGGGAGCGGGCGTACTCCTCGGTACGGTGATATAGGCCACGTACTGTGATGGGCGGTACCCCAGTAGCCCTGCCATTGTATGGAATCCAAAATCCAATAAGTGCCAACGGACTTGATTGTATAACCCACTTTGTGGCTAGTATGCTGGAATTTAATAATGTAACTATTTCAGCTATTTCATATTTACTTGAAAACCCTAGACCCTATTATAATACAATCAGATTTCCTATCAAATGTTTTAGTTAGCGTAAGGTAAAAACTTACCCATGTTTATGTGCGGGGAGTCTTACGTGATACTTTTGTTTTCAAAGGTTTTCAAAGTTAAGCAATTTAACCGTTTACTCACACCAGACCCATGTCTGACCCAAGTGTTTATTTTCTGTTTTATTAAACTCTTGGGTACTCAATATTGTATTGAGTAGTCGAGGGATTCAGGTTAGTCTTGACGAATACTGGAGGAGCTGAGGAGCAGGAGGCTTCAACGAGTAGATATAATGTTTCCGATGTGTTTGTATTAGTCTGTATTGTACTGTTGTACTTGTGTTGTGTAATAGACAGAAGTTTATAACTGATATTCTGTGATGTATAAATTGTGTACTCTGATGTATATGATACTATGTAATATCTTATGTGATATAATATATTTCTCGTTCCGCTGTGAGATTGTGATGTGTTGTTGTTCTTTCTTCTTTTCTTCTTCTATCCCTTTCTTTCTTCATAAGGATGCGTCCTTCTGTGGAGAGAAGGGCGGGTCGTTACACAACTAAACTCTAGATTCAACTCTAGATGCCAAAAGCAACTATTAATTCAGGCGAGAATCTTGCAAACAAGGCAACTTGGCAAGGAGAAAATTCAATCAAGACAATGAAAAACATAAACAAAGTGCTTAGAATAAGGGATCTTACTCAACTGCTTCAGCTATTCCTAAAACTGAAGTTAGTGGACTAGCAGTTGAATCTGAAACTGCTTCAGCAGTGCTAAGAACTGATGGTAGATACCGTCGTTTAAATTCTGAAACCGGAAAAACAACATCACAACAAAAATCAGACGACGTGCGGAATCAAAACATAGATACCACTTATAAAGACAACAACTTAAACATTCTAATTGATGATTTACCACATGATATAGAGGATGAAACTATAATACTTGCTGCTATTTACTTTTTAAACATAAATACATGCCACGGTAGACAAACCGGAAACATGTTATAACTAAGTTCAGGCTTTCTATTTCTTCTACTAGCTACTGAAATGAACTAACCATATTTATCTAGTTCTATTTTGATTAGAAGCATGTCTTGTTTTCGTACATTGTATTATGACCAAGCAACTCAACAGATCGTTCAAAACAAGTGAACAAGCCAACAAATGAATTCCCAAAACAAATCACACAGCAACTGAAACAACATGTAACCACGGTGCAGAGACACAGGTGCATAGGCAATTGACATGAACATATAAGGCATCACATGTATACAGTAATACATGGTCAAGGACCTGAATCAATTAAAGATATGTAACAAGATTCTTGAATTCAAAATAAACACATAGTAGGGGTCAGTTTCAAGTTCATCAACGTTGCTGCCAATACACTCCAAAAAAAATGCAAAGTAAACACAATGAAGGTCGTATTTCAAGGTCCTCAATATTCAGATTACAAAGTAAACAGTCGAATTTTGAAATAAACCAATTCAACTAATTTATGCATAAATGTCCTTCATTGTTACTAATAATATAACATAAGAAGTTGCAAAATGACACAGCAAGAGCTTTGCCTTAGGTTCGTTAGTGTTCAAGTTCAGCTATGCAAGAACAAAACAGCAGTTAAATTCCAAAATATCATATATACTTATCATCAATATCCATCACATTGGATTTTAGATTTAAATTCAATTTAAATCCTATTTTTTTTCTCTATTTTTAGGGATTAAATTTAAATAAACAATTAAACTTGAGTAAAATTCAAGTCATGTATGTGTGTATATAAGTTGTATAATCAAAAATAGATTGATATACTCAGTAATGATCAAATTATTGAAGCTTACCCGAGTGTTAAAAAAATGCATAAACATAAAGAATGTAAAAGTTTCAGTACTTTTCAAGTATAAGGAAATGAAAACTGTCAATGCAATGCATATCACAAATTTGAAAGTCCAATAATTATCCAAACAAACATGGTAAGGCTGCACTTGTCAGGCATAGCAAGGCTGATACCCAAATGTGACAATAACATAAACAATATATTTTATGATTTTGCAATTCTGTTTTAAAACTATATTAGAACAAATGTGACAATAAAATATCCAATATACAATTAATATAGACTGATTATAGTGAACGTTTCTTAAACTAATATATAGGAACAATAGAAACAACCAGCCATGTTTAATCGGTTTCACAGTCTGATACCCAAATTCTAGTATAAAAATGTGCATTTGATATCTTGTAAGGAAAGTTTGATACCCAAATTCTTGTTTTATCTGCATAATAAATAAATTATGAACTAAAGATAAATTATAGACTTTAAAATAAAACATAAATACTTTCAAGGCAATAATGTGGCAAATGGTTCCAAATGCATCCTTACCGGTGTCTGGACAAGTTTAGGCCTTGCTGCTATCTACACAGTGTGGCAAAAGTATTCCAGTATAGCATCCAAATACAATAAATGGTAAAATTATAAAAAACCTTAGACCATCTTGCTTTACTTCATAAGGTGTTTCAAGTAATAAAACATAAGATGAAATATTGCATGAAATATCAAATACCTTCAGATGTTAATCTTTGAGTAAAATTTAGTAGGTGCGTGTACTATTAAATCATTGGTACTAGAACAGGTATAACAGCCAAAGCAAGATAGAATTTTTTCACTATTTTATCCTTTACATTATAGTTACAAAGTAAGTAAATAGTAGAATATATGGAAAACTAACCACTACAATATTTTATCCTAACTATCCTATGAAGGTGGAACAAAAATCCTTGGTTCAAGAGAGCATAATAGTGCACAATATCTATATTAACGTTTCAGCTATTTTTAAATTTGTACATTATTCCAATTTTACAAGCATATAATGTTAGGTAGAAAAAATTATTTGTCTATATGATGAGTTGCTATTAGAGGTGATTCTAATCCTAGGTATGAGAAGCAAATGTTGTGCAACTCTCTTCAATATTGTGGGTTTTCCCTTCTATCTATTATACAAGACACAAATTAGACAAATTATAAAATCACCTAGTGATATCAATAGTAATAGTCCAATTAAAATGAGAAAAAAGTACCATATTATATAATATGGATCCACTAACTCTTTTTTTACATACTTAGTTAAGTGTTATAAAACTTAGTTAATTTTTAGAAGCTTAGTTAATTTTTAGAAGCTTAGTTAATTTTTATAAAACTTATATAACTTAGTTATATTTTATAAACTAACAGTTAATTTTTATAAACTTAGTCAACTTAGTTAATTTCTATTTGATCGAGATGATATGATGGTATTTTTTCTATATTTTAAAATAGAAGAAATGTTTGTAGCTGAGTGGATTTTTTCCATATGGTAGTCTTTTCTTAGTCAGTTATGGATTTATAGAGAGATGACCTTAATATTAAATGATAAAGTAGTTAAGTCCAAGGAAGAAGGAATAAGAAAGGGTGATGGCTCAACAAAATACCAACTATTCTGCTTACTGCACTAATCAATCCTCAGAAAAATTCAATTATTGTAGAAAGGGTTGAGTGAGAAGTTATTAAATTTTATTTGTATATTACACTTTATGTCATGGTCATCTAATCAATCTATAGAATTGTTAAATGGAAAAGTTTCATGTCTTCTGGCTCTTTACAACCAATCTCATGCAAGAAAATTAGCTAACTAGAGAACTAAGACAAAAGACAATTTATAATAACAATAAGGTGCTGATTTGCACACTTGTTTATTAAAATTGACAGGTCATAGCCTATGATAAAACTGATGTTTATTAAAATTTACAGTAGTAACATAGGTGTGGTTGATTGTAATATAAACTAATAATCATTTAAAACCGACAGTAACAACTTATTATAAAATGTGTATCATTTAAGTAGAAAAAATTATTATGGATAAATACAATGTTTTAATTACATAATTTACATATGTCAAAACTGAAAATGATTACATTATATGATACTTATCAAAGCTAGCAGCAATAACATATTATTGATGTGCATTAAAACTAATAGTGACAACATTGGTGAGGTTGAGAGTAATATAAACTTAATAATAACAGATACATTAGTTATTATTTGCAAAAGGATTCAATGCCAATTTGCCTTATAAAAGTTTAAATTAAGTTATAAAAAAAACCATGGACTAATATAGAAGTGTAAATATTCTTAAAAAAATATAAAAGGAAATTGTAAATGATATAAATTACCTTTTAACAATTTGAAACCCTATTTATCTCAATACCTACAAACCAAATAAGATAGGATAAGTTTACTTTAAGCTATTTTACTCTGTTAAAATCTCTACATCTTAGATGCTAGTAAACGGCAAACTTTGCTGTCAATTTACATCATCAATTGCATGTTAAATATACATCAAATTTGGGGAATCAATCAATCAATCCCCCACTCAACACTCTATTAAAAAAATTGAAAAATATACCTATAAGTGTCAGGTTCGGTATCCAAGGAGGCGCTTCAGCGAAGTTGAGGAATCGAGCTTCAGCGATGTCGAGGAATCGAGCTTTAGTGATGTCCGAATCGAGCTTTGGCGATGTTGAGGAAGGGATGAAAGGTCGCAAAATTTATGGAGCTTCAGCGAAGTCGTGGAATCGAGCTTCAGCGAAGTCGAGGAATCGAGCTTGAGCGATGTTGAGGAATCAAGCTTGAGCGATGTTGAGGAAGGGATGAAAGGTCGCGAAATTTATGGATTTTCAAGTGAAGAGGGTAACTTAGCAGGTCTCGTAAGTGTGGATTTTGGATTTTAGAAGTGAAGTGAAAAGAGGATTTCTGGGCGGAATAACGGAGGAGGGAAGAGTAGAATTGTACCGCTAATTTTTTCCTTTTGTTAACAATAGCGTGAAGACGAGCTATTTTTTAACCTAAATGGCTACTAGATAACAAGCCACAGCAACTCAAGTTTTCATGCTATCCTCTCTTGCAATCAATGGAACGTTTTCTTGTAGTGTTAATTAAGGAGTAATTAATTTATTTAATGAAGTAATTAAGGGTAGTTAATTACTGAATGGAATTAATCAAAGGTGATTGATAAATGTGGTTTAATTAAATATTAATTACCTAATGTAATTAATGTAAATAGAATAATTAATAAGAAGTAATTAGGGATCATTCATTAATATAATTAATGATGTAATTAAGGGTTGATTGATTAAGATCAATAAATCAATAAAAAGTAATTATAGAGTAATTAATTAGTATAATTAATTAAGGATTAATGTAATTGATTTTAGTTAATTAATCACTGAAGTAATTTACGGTTAATTACTCTAATGGTTAAGAATAATTAATTAGTATAATTAATTAAGAATTAATTACTTAAGGTAATTGAAGGATAATTAATCAAGGATGATTAATTAAGATGGATACTTAGAGTATGATTAATTAATTGGTTTAATTAATGGTTATGTAAGCAAGATTTATAATGATGAAGTAAATAATTTAATTTACTTTAAATTAGTTAAAGATAAGGTAATTAATTTAATTCATTTTAAATTAATTATAAATGGTGTGATTATTAATCCTAGCTTATGTATGATGGATGATATTGATTTCCTTGAATGGTTTGAAATCTTAGATATGAGATAAGTAATGCTGTGTGATATGGATGCTTTGGTTGAATTGTGGTGATAATGTGAATTATCTGTTTGTGATGATAATATGAATTATCTATTGTGATATTATGAATTATCCACCTGTGTGTATATAGATAATTGAAATTGAATTGTTTTAACTTTAAAACAACTTGGCCTTAAAAGATACGTTTTGGATTTCGATGAGACCGGGATCGGGTTTCCAGATTTGGATATCCGAAAAACACATCGATCCAAATTAACGATAGGTCGTGAACCTCAGGTGAAGAGGAAGATTCAGAGTGCAAGGGTTATTGTCGTTAACTCTGAGGGTGATTCCAAAGTGAGTGTAACGAGATAATGCCTTCGGTTTCGTTCGAACCCGGAATGAACTTGTATAGATGGAATGCTTTCAGAACATCGTCAGGTGGACGATGAGCATTCTAAGATAGATGTGTTCTGATAAGGTAATCGTAGCCTCAAGCCTCATCAACCGGGAATGGCTAAAACAGGGGAGGTGCAGCAAGGCTTCGTGGGTAGCACCCACTTGAGAGCGAGATATACCCCTGTCTAGATGTCCCTTTTATTTCGGCTGTGTGGGCAGTTGATTGCAACAACTACTGGGGTTGTCTTGTTTGGGACTGTCCAGTAAGGGATGGTTCCGGCTTTGTGTTGCAGGGGGTCGAGAGTGATCCTCGGTACGGTGATCTAGGCCACGTACTATGACAGACGGTACCCTAGTAGCCCTGCCATTGTATGGAATCCAATCTCCAATAAGCGCCCTCGGATTTGATTGTATTACCCACTTGTTTGCTGGTATGCTGGAATTTAATCCTGTAACAATTTCAGCTATTTCTTATTTACTTGAAAACCCTAGACCTATTATAATATCATAGAATTTCCTATCAAATGTTTGGTTAGCGTAAGGTAAATACTTTTCCATGTTTATGTGTGGGAAGTCTTACGTGATACCTTTTGTTTTCAAAGGATTTTCGAAGTTAAGCAACTTTAACCTGTTACTCACACCAGACCCATGTCTGACCCGGAGTTTATTTTGTTTTTCTTAAACTCTTGGGTACTCAAATTTTTACAAATAGCCAAGGGATTCAAGTTAGCTTTGACGAATTGTGGACGAGCAATGGAGCAGGAGGCTTTAGCGTTATAGATATATAGTTTTCCGCTGTGTTGGTATCTCTGTGTAGTTTCTCTGTGTTGTATTTGAGTTGTAATAACTAGACAGGTGTTTATAACTGTCTAGTACGTGATGTATTATCTATGTATCTCTGATTGATGTTGTATATCATGTAATACTTATGTGATTTATATAATTTATTCGTTCCGCTCTTGAGATTCTGATGTTGTTTCTTCTTTCTTCTCTATCTTTTCTCTTTTCTATCCCTTTCTTTCTTCATCATGATACGACTTTCTGGTGATAGAAAGTTGGGTCATGACAGTTGGTATCAGAGCGCTAGGTTGAGTGAATACTTAGGCTCTAGAGTGGTATCTTTCTTGATAGAGCGTATTTGTAATTTTGAATATATATATGTATATCTATATTTCTACCTACCTGTTGGGTTACCTGTTCGGGTTTTCCAATATAAGTTATAAAGGTAGATAGGGTAGTGGTGTGTGTAACACGACTACCAATGGTTGGAGTTTGAATGTTTGAGGTTGGAAGTGTATCTGTCGAGACTGTAGACCTAATACCGTCTCGAGTGAGCTTTGATGTGATAAAGGATTTCATCGATCTCTGAAGGAAACCTGTTAAGGTTTGGAGTTTATCTTTGAAGTGTAAGTTGGATGAGCTAGAGTTTGGATCTGTCTGTTGGACAGAAGCGAGTCATGATATCTTGATACCTCAAGATATAGTAGCTGTGTGATGAGACACAGTGACTATGGGTTGTTTCCGAAGATGTTTCTCAAGGAGCTTTGGATAAGGAAGTGTGTCTACATCGGTGTTGAGGCTGAGTTCAGCTGGGTGTTTGTGTTTGGCTTTGAGGCCTGAGTTTCTCGAGGAGTTTGGATTAGGAAGTCTTTGGCATCAGTGGCAGCGTTGCAGCTCAGATTGTTCTGTGTGCAGGAAAGGAGGTCATCTGTCAGCAGTTTTCTAGAGGTGAAGTTCAGAAGCAGCAATTTGTGGATCCATTTCTTCGATGGATTGGCTAGATAGGTTTAAGCTGTTCTGATTGGTAAAGAGAGAACGGTTTTCTTTGGAATTAGGTTGGATTAATCGCAAAAGTGACTTGCGATAGTTTGAGCGTTCTCTTGTGTTTCAGAGATTTTTTCTGGATGTCTTCAGGAAGTGACGCGGCGGATTAAACAAAAACAAGATAGATCGATGAACGTAGCAATCGGTGGATTGAGAAATACTGAAATGCCCAAATTCGTTGATCCGAAGACACCGAATTCTAGCTATCTCTGACACGTTGATTGCGCACGATACCGTGAAGAGAGATCTACAATTCTTCGAGCGTTGATCAAGCGCACTTGATTTCGCGAATTGGCTTCAACGATCGAAGATTCGAGCGCACTCGAATGTCGAAGGTGGAGATAGGAGATTACACTCAACTACCGATTTAATTGAAATCACAAAGCTAACAAACAAGAATTTTATTCAAAAATCAACCAACCTCAAAATGTACAACTCACGCCTATTTATAGCAGTTTTCAAACCAGACCCTTAAGTCGTTCACGACTTACGACTCAACTAGGTCGACAACGACTCAACCATCATGACTCAAGTACCGGTATTACAACCCACACATCATCACAAATTTACAACACTTAGGTCGTATACGACCTAACTACTCACGACATAAGAAACACATTACAACACCATGTCACGACATACAATTCTCACGACTTATACAGAACGATCTAAAAACATACGACTTAACAATATGTTTAACGACTTAAACCAGCTGCGACATAACATCCTCCGCGACTTAAAAGAATCAACGGCATAGAGTAAAACGGCATAAAGAATCTACGGCCTCAAGCTTCAGCGACCTAACCTAGGTCGTAACCCGCTTCTACGACTTAACCTAGGTCGTAACTCGGCAGTGACCTATCGCTTGAACGACCCAAAGAAAATGGCCTGTGTACGTTAGGTCGTTCGCGACTTATAGAAGCATACGAGTTAAGTCGTTCGCACTCTTCTTTCGCGACCTTAGAGTTAGGTTGTTCACGACCTAAGCTTTCTTCACGTTGCACTGCATTTTTAGGTCGTAAATTCCCACTAGATCGTGTCCGACCTAAACTGTCAGCTCGCCAACCCTCTTCGTTAGGTCCACAGTCCTTAGGTCGTGGACGACTCATCATTTCCAAACGACTTAAGATTTCGTTAGGTCGTGGACGACTTATAACTTCCTCCTTAGGTCGTGGATGACCTAAGTCTTGGGAATTCAAAGGCTGCGCTGCATCATCCTCCCCAGGTTGAGAAAAATTCGTCCTCGAATTTGTAAATTCTTCCTCATCGGATCGTTCATCCCCATAATATGGTACGAGATGCTTAACATTGAACACGTCAGAAGTGTACACATCCTCCGGCAGCTTCAACTTATAAGCATTTTCATTAATCCGTTTCATGACTTCTACAGGACCAATTTTTCTGGCTTTCAACTTGTTATAAGCGCCCACTGGAAAACGGTCCTTTGTTAACACAGCATATACCATATCTCCTTCATTAAACTCAACATTTCTTCGCTTCAGATCTGCGGAACGTTTATACTTCTCATTTTCCTTCTCCAATCGTTCCTGAATGATTTTATGACATTCAGTCAATCCATCAACAAAATCTACAGCTCGTTTGACCGTCCTCTTCGGTTGTGGTACTACCGTTAAGTCCAACACTCCTCCAATCCCAACCTTGGATGCATCAGTATGTAGTTCAAACACTAACTGAAAATCTGATAACACTAGAATTGGTGCTGACGTCAATAGTTCTTTAATTCGCTCAAAAGCAACCCCTGCTTCCTCCGCCCATGCAAACTGTTTACCCTTCATAAAATCAGTCACAAGCGCCATCACACTACTAAAGTGCGGAATAAACCTTTGATAAAATGAAGCCAACCCGTGAAAACTACGAACTTCCGTTATCGTCTTGGGCTGTGGCCAATCTCTGATAGCTTCAACTTTACTTTGGTCCACCTGTATTCCTTCTTTCGATACAACATACCCCAGAAATAAAACACTCCTTGCCATAAAAACACACTTCTTTGTAGTTGCATAGAATTGCTCTTCACGAAGAATAATTAACACTTCTCTCAAATGCTGAACATGCTCCTCTGTACTAGCACTGTAGATCAGAATATCATCAAAGTAAACCACCACAAATTTCCCAATGTACGGCCTGAAAATTTGGTTCATCACCCTCATGAATGTACTTGGTGCATTCGATAGACCAAACGGCATCACCAGCCATTCATACAACCCTTCCCTCGTCTTGAATGTTGTCTTCCATTCGTCCCCTGGTCTGATTCGTATCTGATAATAACCACTTTTAAGATCAATCTTCGAAAATATCACAGATCCACTGATTTGATCTAACAGATCATCAAGCCTCGGCATCGGAAATCTGTATCTGACAGTTATCTTATTCAGTGCCCTGCCATCCGTACACATTCTCCATGAACCATCCTTCTTCGGTACGAGTAATGCTGGTACAGCACACGGACTCAAGCTCTCTTGTATACGCCCCTGTTCAAGCAATTCCTCTACCTGCCTACGCAACTCTTCATGTTCTTTCGGACACATTCTGTAGTGTGGTTTATGTGGCAACATAGCACCTGGAACAAGATCTATCTGGTGTTGTATATCCCTCAACGGTGGTAACTCCGCTGGTAGCTCTTCAGGAAATACATCATCAAATTCTTCCAGTACTGGTTTTACTTCATCAGGTATCTCCACCACTTCATGACTCTCTCGTCCAATCAACAAGAATACTTCAGGCTCCTCTTCAACCTCCTTAACAAACTCCTTCAAGGATAATAAGGTTTTCAGCTCTTCAATCTCCTCTAGTTTGTTTTCTTCCTGTTGTCGCTTCTTTGGAACTAGAGTAATCTTGGTGCCTTCAAATATGAAACTGTAACTGTTGGTACGCCCATCATGTTGCACCGCCCTATCATACTGCCACGGTCTTCCCAGCAACAAATGACAGACATCCATATCTACCACATCGCACCAGATTTCGTCTTTGTATTTCTTCCCAATTGAAAAATTCACACAAGCTCGACGTCCCACTTTCACCTCCCCGCCTTTCCTCAACCAAGCCAACTTGTACGGTTTCGGATGTTTCTCAGTCTTCAATGCCAATTTCCTCACAGCCTCTGAAGAAATTATATTATCATAGCTCCCAGCATCAACAACAAATTTGCAAACTTTCCCCAGAATAGTACATGTCGACTGAAAAATATTGCTCCTCAACCAACTACAATCCTCCTCTTGCTTGGGTGTCAAACAAGACCTCCTCATCATCAGATTACAACCTTCGTCTCCTGACACTTCTTCTTCCTCCTCATTAGGTGGTGAATTGGAACATTCAGCTTCTTCATCCTCATCCTCAACCTCGGTTATCATAGCTCTCTTCTTCGGCTTTGGACATTCATTACTTTTGTGGCCCACTTCTTGGCAATTATAGCACTTGAAACCATTATTGACTTTCGTCTTTCCAACCTCATTCACAACTGGTTTTGCAACAGCTTTTGAAACATTAGAACTTCCACTAATACCCTTCACTTGATTGTTGGAATTTGTAAACACACCACCTCCTCGTCTTCCCTGTTTCTCCCAAGCCAATGCTTTCTGGTGTGCTTCCGCTATAGATCTGGGATCAAACATATTTACCATGTCTTTAATCTGCATACGCAACCCTCCAACAAATCTAGCTGTTAATTGTTCCTCTGTCTCCATGATATCGTTCCTTGCAATCAGTTGATAGAATTCATCAGCGTAGTCATTAACAGACTTCGTTCCTTGCCTCAAGTTTTGTAGCCTCTGATACATAAGCGATTGATAATTATAAGGTAAGAATGTGGCTTTCATCATTTTCCTCATCTTTTCCCATGATTCAGCCTTTGACTTCCCCATCCGTTCACGTGTAAGTTTGGTTTGCTGCCACCATGCCAAAGCTCTGCCCCTCAGCCTTGTAGCAACCAACTTCACTCTACGATGTTCTGGAACTTCCTTGAAGTCAAAAATCTCCTCCACATTAGACAACCAATCCAAAAACTCCTCAGCTTGCATACCACCCTTGAATTCTGAAATTTCAGTTTTCATCCCCGATTCCCATCGACGATCTTCCTCAACATCCCGATATGCATTTCGCCCTTGGTCTCGATCTCGATAATGATTATGGCTTCTATCACTCTCTTCATCATATTCTCGTGTATTTCGATATCGATCCTGACCACCAACATCTCTACTACCATGACGTCTACCACCAACATCCCTTCTATCTACATTCCTCCGTTCTCGATCATTCACATTCCTCTCACGTCTTCGATCATCATCATCTCTATAACAATCTCGACTCACACTTCTATGATCGTTATCAACACTTCTCTCCCGATTGGAATGTGGTGAGACTCTACTTCACCCATGGTTAGATTCAGGTGAAACCCTTCTCCGATTTTGATTCATCTCTAACATCATCTTCTCTAATCGTCCAATCCCTTCATTAAGCTTTTCACTAAAGTTTTCATTAATTCGTTGTTCCATCTCATCAGCTTCTTCTCTTCTATACAAAGCTTCTACGTTCTGATGGCGATTAGCTCTTCTCGGCGGCATGGTTGATCCTTCAAAACTTTGACTTTCGGCCTTGAACAAACAAATGATCAAATGATACACTTTCAATCTCCAACACTTCTACTTAGCTCGGCTCAACACTTCAAGCTCGGATAACACTTCAACTTCAAAATTCTCGGCTCCAAGACTCGATTTAGTTATGATAGGCTAAAAAAGCTCCGATACCAAACTGACGCAGTGGATTAAACAAAAACAAGATAGATCGATGAACGTAGCAATTGGTGGATTGAGAAATACTGAAATGCCCAAATTCGTTGATCCGAAGATACCGAATTCTAGCTATCTCTGACACGTTGATCACGCACGATACCGTGAAGAGAGATCTACAATTCTTCGAGCGTTGATCAAGCGCACTTGATTCCGCGAATTGGCTTCAACGATCGAAGATTCGAGCATGCTTGAATGTCGAAGATGGAGATAGGAGATTACACTCAACTACCGATTTAATTGAAAGCACAAAGCTAACAAACAAGAATTTTATTCAAAAATCAACCAACCTCAAAATGTACAACTCACGCCTATTTATACAGTTTTCAAACCAGATCCTTAAGTCGTTCATGACTTACGACTCAACTAGGTCGGCAACGACTCAACCATCACGACTCAAGTACCGGTATTACAACCCACACATCATCACAAATTTACAACACTTAGGTCGTATACGACCTAACTACTCACGACATAAGAAACACATTACAACACCATGTCACGACATATAATTCTCACGACTTATACAGAACGATCTAAAAACATACGACTTAACAATATGTTTAACGACTTAAACCAGCTGCGACATAACATCCTCCGCGACTTAAAAGAATCAACGGCATAGAGTAAAACGGCATAAAGAATCTACGGCTTCAAGCTTTAGCGACCTAACCTAGGTCGTAACCCGCTTCTACGACTTAACCTAGGTCGTAACTCAGCAGCGACCTATCGCTTGAACGACCCAAAGAAAATGGCCTGTGTACGTTAGGTCGTTCGCGACTTATAGAAGCATACGAGTTAAGTCATTCGCACTCTTCTTTCACGACCTTAGAGTTAGGTCATTCACGGCCTAAGCTTTCTTCACGTTGCACTGCATTTTTAGGTCGTAAATTCCCACTAGATCGTGTCCGACCTAAACTGTCAGCTCGCCAACCCTCTTCGTTAGGTCCACAGTCCTTAGGTCGTGGACGACTCATCATTTCCAAACGACTTAAGATTTCGTTAGGTCGTGGACGACTTATAACTTCCTCCTTAGGTCGTGGACGACCTAAGTCTTGAGAATTCAAAGGCTGCGCTGCATCAGGAAGTCAGAGTTTTGTTAGCATCTGGAGATTGAGTTTGGTATCGTCTGGATTCCAGAAGTGGTACCAATGGTTCAGCTTAGTAGTAGGATGGTTTCTGGAGGAAGATTTTAGTGAAGCAGCTCAGGTTTTGGAGGAACTTCTGAGTTTTATTTTTGGATCTGTTGAACCATATTTTTGAAATGTGTTGTCCAGTCTTTACTTGTGTTTGTCATCAGCATTTTCATCTTCTCAATCAGAGTTGCACAGTGGAAGCATGGTGGCAGCTGTTTTAGAGTGGAAGCAACTGGAAGTTGCAGTGTTTTGGATTAGAGAGTTTCTACAGGAAATTTTTCAGGATCTTAAGGCCAGTTTGGCAAGCGCACATGTTTTATCTTTTCCAGATGGGAGAAGTGAGATCTGTTTTCTGATTTGGAATAGAGTTTGTGTTCTGAGTTTTGGTTGATCTTGAAAAGATCATTTTGTTGTATTGTTTTTGGTTAAGTTTATTTGTAAGGGCATCAGCAAGGGTTAAGCTGATCAGGAAGGATGTAGGCAGCCCAGGATCATCTAAAGAGTTTTTTGAATAAGAGACGAAGGAATTTGGATTCCAGAGTCGGAGATTTGATTTTGGATAAGTGTTTGGTCTTCAGGATTGAATTGTCAGTTTGGATAACTGGGATTCGTTGTGTTTCACGTATCTCTGAGGGAGTACGTGTAAGATTCTATCTCTGGTTATAGAACCAGCAGTTCAGGGAGTTTTGGTTGTTGAGTCAGACTTGTCTATAGTCTGATATCCTATCTTGTTTTGTAGATCTAGATGAGTGGAAGCTCTGTAGCTTAGTCGTATTGATTGTTTGGATTCTGTAGAGCGAGTATTCCGGTATTTATACTTGGGAAACTCGAGAAAATCCTGTCCAGAATTTTGTGTGGATAGTTAGATTTGTTTGATTGGATGAATTGGTTGATATGGTTGTTAGCATATGATTGATATATGCTTGTGTTTTAAAATTAAATCTTTAATTAGATTATTAAATTATCTTTGTTTTAAATTTCGAGGACGAAATTCTTTTAAGGGGGGAGGAATATGATATCCCGGAATTTTGGCCAATATCAATTTAATAATCTGTGTTAAAATTAAATAGATTTGATAATATTGTTAATAATAAATTCGAATTGATTTAATAAATATTTAAATAGGTGATTTTATCTTTTAAAAGCTAATTGATTTGTTTTCTATTTGTATATATTGAAAATAGATAAGCTTTGTTTTAAAGTTAATAAATAAAGGCATGTTTTCTAATTCTAGTATTTTCGGTAATTTGGAAATTTAATTTAATATTAATCTATTAAATAAATAACCATGTGGCTTTAAAATACTCAAGATAAAAGTTAAAAAATGATTCTAGCTTAAGTTTAAATTCAAACAAAAATTTTTTTTTGTTTTTTTTAAATATAGCTTGATAAAATAAGTAGTTTATTAATAAAGAGATAATCTATTTTATAAATTATGTTAATTTAGTAATGAGTTATTTTTAAAACAATATTAATAATATAATGTCCTTACAAATGGATTTTAATATAAATAGAAATTGTTATTTCAAATTTATTTATAGATATATGTGTATTTTGGAAGAAGCTATGATTTGTAAATTTAAAATAAAATCTTTCAAATATGTTTAAGATAAAATAAATCTTATAAATATTTAAACATAAGTATAAAAATAGTTAATAAGTAAATTAAGTATTTAATAGTTTAAGTTTAAAAATAAAGGAAAGATAAAATTGTAAATTAATTAAGTATAAAAGTATTTATGTACATAAGGTATGAAGCATAACCAGGCAAGAACAAAATAAAAAGAATCTTGTATGTAACCTATAAGTAATTATGAAAGGCAAGGAAACAATAAAATACATACAAGTTGTACTTGATAAAAAGTATAACAACTTTATGGAAGCATATAGAGTAGAAAACATAACCAGGTAAGAAAATTTATCTCTGTACATACGAATAAGAATGGGATAAGTATGCAAAGAAATAAGTCAAACAAATAAAAATATATGCAAGATTGTACATACAAAATAAAAGAAATAGTATTGTAAACATGATAAGGTACCAAAGCATTAAATGCTATCATCTCAAATTTGCTGGAAAATCATCTCAGCCACCATACAAAAGAAAATCTCTGATCAAAATTATACAAGTGAAACAAAGCCTCTGCACTTGTTTCCTATATATCAATCTCTTTTCTTTTCGTTCATAAAACTTAGCATAACAGAGAATTATCAAATCTGTAATCATCTCCTCTAAAACAAATGAAAACCAAAGCCTGCAAAGCTTCTTCTTCAACCTGAGATCTTAACAACCAAGCATTCTTCAGCATTCCAGTTTCAGTAGCATGCAACTGCAGTTCTTAAATCAAAGCCATTTCCAGCAAATTCAAGTTTTAAAAGTCTAAAGATATTTTCTAATCAAAAGTGCTATGCTCTTCATTTGGACAGGTGAGTAACGTTTCTTTTAAAAAAATATAAGTATAAGAATTTGGTTGCATGAGTAAAATCTGGAATAAGTATGTTGTGTGAAATTATATTTGGTGAATTTTCTGCATATGTATGGATGTGTGTATATATATGAATATATTGGTATGTGCATGTTGTTATGGTTCCCTGTATTTAATTTCCAAACTCAAGATGCAATCAAAAATCAATATCTCTTGATCCAATCTATGTTAGGGTTTAAGCTTTAAACAAAACCTGTTTGTTCATCATAGGTTAAAGTTTAAAAATTTATTTAAGTTAAAATTAATTTGAGTTTGCTCTAGAAATCAAAAACAACAGTACAAGCTCAAGATAAGTAAAAATCCAAACATCCTAATTTCTTGTTCCAGGCTTATAATCTGAAATCATACTCTAAATCATGATTTTTGGAAGTGAAGCCATAATTTATAGTTTGGGTTTGTATGAGAATTTTGGGTTTGATCTGATATTGGGTTTTGGGTAGTCTCTGGTGATCTGGTTGATTTGGGGAGTCGTGGTTCTTTCTGGAGGTGGACGGATGATCGGGGACTTCGGAAAAATTGTCAGAATGGCGAACAAGTGGCTGTGATGGCGGTGGTGTTCGATTTTTATCTATAACCCTAGTTTTGTTCTTCACGGCGACCCTAGTGGATCGAGTTCATCGGAACTCAGGGAGATGGAAGAGGGAATGATGGCGAGGTCGTGGCCAGAGGCGCTGACCCTCCGGTGGTCGGAGGCGCGAGAGTGAGGTGGTTCCAGGTTTTGATGGTTGTTCCAGGTTTATGCCTTAAGGTTCGAATTCGATTTTGAATTTGTGTTGAAGTTCTGATGGTCGGAATACGATGAGGGGATGATCGCCGACTTTCTAAGGACTGTGGTGATGACCGGAGGTGGTCGGAGCCACCGTGCATATGCACGGTGCATCATTGGTTCAGGGGAAGTCTGGGTTGAAGGGAGGAGTGATACTCGGGTTTTGTCTTGAGTCATTAAGGGTTTTGCTCGAAGATATGGAGAGTTCGACTGGAAGCAGTTTTTGGTTGGCTCGGGTATACGTCTTGTTTCAGGTTTTCAAACCTGTTCTGTTTTACAATTCAAAATTTTCTTCTTTTTTTTTGAATTATAAAGCAGAGTTAAATTAAGTAAATCAAAGTTTAAATCTGGTTTTAAGTTAGTTTAAATCTCAGTTTTAAAATAAAGGAAAGTTTTTAAATTTAAATGTTTTAACAACTTTAAAATGTTAAAGTATATTTTATAAAATGATTTGAATTTAAATGATTTGGTTTTAATTCTTATATAAATTTCTTTTATAAAGATAAGTGTTCTTTAACATTTGATTAAGGAGTTTTTTAAATTGTTTTTAAAACTTTGTTAAAGTTAAATTTGTATTTATTTTAAATCTTAAATTTAAAATGAAATTTAAAAGTAAATTGTTTTAAATGCTTTATTAATGATAATTTAATCATTAATAAGAATAAAGTTTTATCTTAAAGAAAATTAGGATTTAATGACTTGGATTCATTAAATTGTTAAGATAATTAAAATAGAAAATTTATTAATTTAATTAATTAATGATTTGGATAATTTATTTAGTAATTAAGGGTTTTAAATTAATTAATTAAGGGTTAAGATTAATTAGGAATAATTAATTAAGAATCATTAATTAGATAAGATTAGATTATAAATTAATGATTAAAGATTTATTAATCAAATAATTTAAAGATTAATTAAGTTACAATTATACACTTAATTAATTAAATAATTAGGATTAATTAATGGGTTATTAAAGATTTATTAACTTGTAATTAATAATGATTAATCTAAGTTTAATCACTTAAGAGAAGTAATTAAAGAAATTGTTAATAGTTAATGAAGATCATTAATTAGAGATTATTAAATAATTAATGTGATTAAATTAAATAATTAATTTTATTAATTAATTAAAGATAATCATTTGTAGAATTGTTTAAGTGTAATTACTTAATGGAAGTAATTGAGGAATTAATAACTTAATGTAATTAATTGAGTTTAATTTGATTAGTTTAAGTTAATTAATTAAGTTTAATTAATTTAAGATAATCATTGGATGATTTGTTAGTATAATTACTTAATGTAATTAACATAGTATAACTACTTAGTGAAGTAATTAATGGATAATTACTGGATGTAATTAATTGAATGGTGATTTGTTAATGGAAGTAATTTGAGTATAATTACTTTGTGTAATTAATCAAGGGATTAATTAAGATAATTAATTAAGGAGTAATTAATTTATTTAATGAAGTAATTAAGGGTAGTTAATTACTGAATGGAATTAATCAAAGGTGATTAATAAATGTGGTTTAATTAAAGATTAATTACCTAATGTAATTAATTTAAATAGAATAATTAATAAGAAGTAATTAGGGATCATTCATTAATATAATTAATGATGTAATTAAGGGTTGATTGATTAAGATCAATAAATCAATAAAAAGTAATTATAGAGTAATTAATTAGTATAATTAATTAAGGATTAATGTAATTGATTTTAGTTAATTAATCACTGAAGTAATTTAAGGTTAATTATTGTAATGGTTAAGAATAATTAATTAGTATAATTAATTAAGAATTAATTACTTAAGGTAATTGAAGGATAATTAATCAACGATGATTAATTAAGATGGATACTTAGAGTATGATTAATTAATTGGTTTAATTAATGGTTATGTAAGCAAGATTTATAATGATGAAGTAATTAATTTAATTTACTTTAAATTAATTAAAGATAAGGTAATTAATTTAATTCATTTTAAATTAATTATAAATGGTGTGATTATTAATCCTAGCTTATGTATGATGGATGATATTGATTTCCTTTATTGGTTTGAAATCTCAGATATGAGATAAGTAATGCTGTGTGATATGGATGCTTTGGTTGAATTTTGGTGATAATGTGAATTATCTGTTTGTGATGATAATATGAATTATCTATTGTGATATTATGAATTATCCACCTGTGTGTATATAGATAATTGAAATTGAATTGTTTTAACTTTAAAACAACTTGGCCTTAAAAGATACGTTTTGGATTTCGATGAGACCGGGATCGGGTTTCCAGATTTGGATATCCGAAAACCACATCGATCCAAATTAACTATAGGTCGTGAATCTCAAGTGAAGAGGAAGATTCAGAGTGCAAGGGTTATTGTCGTTAACTCTGAGGGTGATTCCAAAGTGAGTGTAACGAGATAATGCCTTCGGTTTCGTTCGAACCCGGAATGAACTTGTATGGATAGAATGCTTTCAGAACATCGTCAGGTGGACGATGAGCATTCTAAGATAGATGTGTTCTAAAAGGTAATCGTAGCCTCAAGCCTCATCAACCGAGAATGGCTAAAACAGGGGAGGTGCAGCAAGGCTTCGTGGGTAGCACCCACTTGAGAGCGAGATATACCCCTGTCTAGATGTCCCTTTTTATTTCGGCCGTGTGGGCAGTTGATTGCAACAACTGCTGGGGTTGTCTTGTTTGGGACTGTCCAGTAAGGGATGGTTCCGGCTTTGTGTTGCAGGGGGTCGGGGGTTATCCTCGGTACGGTGATCTAGGCCACGTACTGTGACGGGCGGTACCCCGGTAGCCCTGCCATTGTATGGAATCCAATCTCCAATAAGCGCCCTCGGATTTGATTGTATTACCCACTTGTTGGCTGGTATGCTAGAATTTAATCATGTAACAATTTCAGCTATTTCTTATTTACTTGAAAACCCTAGACCTATTATAATATCATAGAATTTCCTATCAAATGTTTGGTTAGCGTAAGGTAAAAACTTTTCCATGTTTATGTGTGGGAAGTCTTACGTGATACCTTTTGTTTTCAAAGGATTTTCAAAGTTAAGCAACTTTAACCTGTTACTCACACCAAACCCATGTCTGACCCGGAGTTTATTCTGTTTTTCTTAAACTCTTGGGTACTCAAATTTTTACGAGTAGCCAAGGGATTCAGGTTAGCTTTGACGAATTGTGGAGGAGCAATGGAGCAAGAGGCTTTAGCGTTATAGATATATAGTTTTCCACTGTGTTGGTTCTCTGTGTAGTTTCTCTATGTTGTATTTGAGTTGTAATAACTAGATAGGTGTTTATAACTGTCTAGTACGTGATGTATTATCTGTGTAACTCTGATTGATGTTGTATATTATGTAATACTTATGTGATTTATATAATTTATTCGTTCCGCTGTTGAGATTCTGATGTCGTTTATTCTTTCTTCTCTATCTTTTTTCTTTTCTATCCCTTTCTTTCTTCATCATGATACGACTTTCTGGTGATAGAAAGTCGGGTCGTGCCAGACATGATGCTTATACTATGCGCCTCATTCAGTCTTGCTCATCTGAGTCCCGTGACGAGGAGTTGCGGGATTATTCGATTGATTCTCACGGTTGCCTTCGTCTGAAGAACCGTATAGTTGTGCCTTCTGGTTCAGCACTTAGGCATGACATACTTGATGATTGTCATTGCACTAAGTATACCATACATCCGGGTAGCAGTAAGATGCATGCGGATATGCATCGCCTTTAATATTGGGATGGTATGAAGCGGGATATTGCAAGTTATGTAAGCAATTGCATGACTTGTCAGCTTGTCAAGGCCGAGCATCAGCGGCCATCCGGTCTTCTTCGGCCTCTTGAGGTTCCACAGTGGAAGTGGGACCAGGTATCGATGGACTTCGTTGACGGCCTACCACGTTCGATGTAACGACCCTGAAATTCCGACCCAATTTTAAAAATTTTAGAACCGTTATTTTAATATAAAATGTAAAACTTACATAAGATTTCAATCAACGTCCAAACTTTGTTTCTAAATTGCGCCTAGATGATTGTAGATATGGGTAAAGTTTCGTCGGAAAATACCGCAATAAACTTCGTGCGCGTTTTACTGCACATCAGTTCATTTAAAACGTGTAAAAATTTCATCTTCTGAACCTAAATATTTTTACATAGAAAAATTCTAAATCATTTTCTGACAAAGGCGTCATTTTCCGTTTTTCAAAATTCGGATATATTTAGCTCCGTCGATCTTATTCTTCGGTGTTTTGCTGCATTCCCCGTAAATGGAAATTTCAAATATTCACAAACGATTTCCGTTACCGTTCAAACTTCACATTTGGAATGCGCCTAGATAGACATAGGCGTACGCCAGATTTCGTCGAAAAATATTGTAGTAAATTTCGCTTGTCAAATTTACATATTAGTCTTAATTTTATGTATAAATTTTCTATCGTCCGAACTCAAATATTTTTCGCATTGTTGCATAAGAAAAATATTCTGATCATGACGGCGCAGTTCGTTTCGTCAAATTTCGCTTTTAATTACTAGTTAAAATGTTCACTCGTGCAAATGGTTCAATAAGATTGACCACTTCGCAAACAATGTCAAACCACCAATATCTTCATACCGTTGTGTCCGCCTCGTCGCGCCGATCAAAACGGTATATTTGTTTGTGTCAATCGGAGTTCGGCGTTGCAAGCTATTAATTGGTTAACGGAGTACAAACTGGTCTGTTACGCCATACAAATCGGTACCCTACTTTTTCCCGCTCAGAATTCAAATGGCCCTTCGGAAACCCAATAGCCACTGTGGCAAATCATCATTTGATTTGCACGGGGACTCTAAATTTCTCTTTATAAATCTGCTACCCTCTCCCTTCATTTATTGCTCTGCATCAGTTCACTTCGCTTCAGAAGAAAGAAAATAGGTACGTGACTATTTCTTTTCTCTCCTCCCTTTCTACGCTCTGTACATGCTTCTTCTTCTTTTTCTATTTTATTTTTTTTTACTTCCCATGCCAGCTCCAACTGCCACCCCCTCCGCCACAGCCACTCGCCCCGCCCCATGCAACTGCCACCCCACCACCACGTCCACCAGCAGCCACCTGCACCCCACTGCCGCCTGCACCCAGCCCGCCACCACTGCCACTCGCCTGCCCATGCCACCCCACCACCTCTCCCTTCGCCTGCACGCACCACCCACCCACGTCCCAGCCTCCTCCGCCCACTACCGGCCTCCGCCCCAACACTCGAGCCTCCCTCCGCACCAGCCCACCCCACACCAGCCTTCCCCACCGCCTGTCACCCAACAGCCCAGCCAGCCCTCCACCCCACTGCCATACCCCAGCGCCCAGACCACCCACCCAGCCCCTACCTCCGCCTACACCCACCACCCGCGTCACGCCCAGCACGCACCACCCAGCCCCAGCCTCCGCCTGCACGCACGCGTCAACCCCCACTGCCCGCCTCGTCCCCACCAGGCCACCCCATCGCCACTGCAGCCCCTGCTCCGTCCAGACCCACCCTCCGTCCTGCTCGCGCCACGGCAGCCCACCACCGACCGCCTCCGAATCCCAGACCAGCCGAACCCGAACCCGCCAACCATCGCGACATCCCCTGCCGCCATCACTACTGTGCCGCGCCTTGGCTGCCTGTGTTTAGTGCACTTCAGTTGCATATGAATATATGCATGAAACTGTTAATTATATGCTTAGAATAGTTGCTTACGTACAGTGTTTTACTGGTTTGCAGCTGCTGATCCGGGATCTCAGTCCTAGGCTTTATCCGGCTTGTTGAATCTATCTCGCTTCATCGTTGGTATGGTTTATATATATTCAATCGATATATATATATGGCAATAAACAAATTATTGATAAATTATTTGTTTGAGTGCAGTTTGTGTTCATTTAGCGTCGTGCCTATTAGAATCTATTTTGTCTATTTTTCTTCGTGCCGCGCCATCTTCTCCAACCACGCAAGGTGAATATTTTATTCATGACTCAATCTATTATGCTATGATAATCAAGTGATAAATTGTTGTTAATATTAAATTGGATATTAAATTATTAGTTGTTAAAATTTGGTTGAAATAAACTGTTAAGTTTTAAAAATTTGATGCCATGTATTGTTTAAATATGTTGAACTGTAATACGATGTTAATTAGGGTAAATAATAGTGACATTAAAATTGATAAGTACGATTGATGTAGAAATTTGATAAACGGACACCAAGTAAAAATCTTAATGTAATAATCTTTAATCCGTAGGATTCTAGGAATAATTGTATTAATTTGCATCATAACAAATGTAAGTTAATATGGTTATTTCGGGATTATTTGAATAAATTGTTAATTTGTTATGTATGGTTGCTATTGCTTGTTTATTTACTTTGACACCATCCCAGTTATCACACTGCAAGTTTCCTTTGCTATGCCTTGTTTTATATTGAATGATATCGGGTTGAAATGATAAATACCCACTTAAATAACTTGGCCTAGGATAGACAATTAAAAATAAGAAACCCGATTGGTCAACAAAAATTATTTTGAAATTGAAATCTATTTGAAATTAAGAAATGAACTTAATAATTTGTTTGGAAATCAAGTGACGACTTAATGGATTTAATTGAAATAAATAAATGGATTTAATTGAAATAAATTAATGGATTTAATTAAAATAAATTAATGGATTAATTGGAATAAATTAACGGATTTAATTGAAACGGATTAATAAATCTATTTAATTAAAGAAAATTTGATTGAAATAAGATTTAAAACAAGTGAGTTTTAGAATTTAATAATTTAATTTATTAGATTGGTAGATTCAGATTTGAACTAAGTTTAAATTAAATAGATTTGAACTTGTTATAAATAATAATTTAGATTTAGGAAATTTTGACTTAAAATGGAATACGAAACTAACTAAAGTTTTATGGATTAAATTTAGCGACAATTTAAAGGTAAATGATTTTAAATCTAATGAAATTGATTTAATCAAATTTAAGACTATATTTAATGTAACGATGAATGTAAATATGAATTGAGATAAATAGAATTTGATTTAACGATTCGAACTTAGTTAACCGGTAAATTTGAATTAATTGATTTTGAACTAAATTTAATAAGTGAGTTATTAAATTGAACTTGAATACTTAATTATATTGTTAATTCAAATGTTTGGACTACAGATTTCATTTGGAAATATGATTTTAAATATCCGAAATAAATTGAATCGTGAAATGTCAAATTTTGGAAGTTAAATTTGCACCTTGACTTTCGGACTTTGATTTGTTTTAAACGTTAAGTTAACCGACCATTGGGTAATAAATACGTAGTTATTAAAGAGACCGGGATCGGATATGGACATACTCTCTGTCGATACCGAAAACCACTTTAATAACTATTACACGCGAAGTGTTGATCCAGAATGAAGTGGATGGTTTGGTGAACGCGTTGACTGAAGAAAGAGAACGATATTGGACGACCCCTGACATGACTAAAACAGGAGCCGCGCCGGGCCATTGAGGTTCGCTACCTCTAGCGGATGCACTTCTTCGATACCATATCTATTACTTTGTGATTCGATTTGGGTGCACCCCTTGATTTGGGAGTGTTGTTTCGCGGTGTTGAGGTAGTAGCTGCTATGCTCAACATCAGTCCGGATCATGCAACTACTAGTATCCTAGTTGGTATCGCCTCATGTACCTTGTCATACTGATTATCCTATTCGCGACCACTACGCTTTGATTTGTACCTTAGTATATGGATTGCCCTCTGGTGACTTCCGGTTTTGGGGAAACTACGGTCTTGTATATGCTTTTGGGAATAAAATGTGTTAAGGGGATTATGGTAACGCCTTAACACTATTTTAATATCGTACTTGACTAATTAGACATTATCTATCTATCGTATTCTGTTGTATATATATAGATAGTTTTATCGGATCCTTAGAGAGGTTATTTTATCCATCTTTAAGTTATGAACTATTCCCTTGCACTTGGTTTAATTACATAAGATTTTGAGTCCTGACTCGAGTGTTTCTTTTTGCATATGCTCGGGTCAGACTGAAGCTATACAGTTGCTGATCAAGGTTGGTTGAAGATGCTGAAGGCTTAGCATTTATCTTTATCAGTCTATTTTCTATTCTTGTATTGATGTCCTAGTCTGTTGGACATTTTTGGTATTTGTCACTTGATATTAAGACATTGTTGTATATTATATAGTGGCTTCATGAACTGCTATTATGACGATGTATTTTCCGCTGCATTATTCTGTGACTGTTCTGTGTCTGTGATGTTGTATTGATTCTCATTTACATTTATGTATTTATAATCCCATAATGATTCGTGTTTTGTATTATTTAAGTTGACATGTGAGGATTATTGTCGACTTAAATGGTACAAATATACGGGTTGTTACAGTTGGTATCAGAGCTTCGGTTTCCCTAAAACCTTAGTTTGGGATTATATATAAACTCATTAGAGATAGGGTAGCAATACCCTAGAATGAGGAGAATCGATTCAATATCCAAACCCTTTCATTTCAAAATTCTTTGATTCGCTGATTAGACTTCCTTAAAAATTCTATGATTTTCTATCCTTTGGCTTTAACAATCTCTTTGGTATTTCAGGATGGGTACCAGAGGAAACCATAGAGGAGGAAGGGGCCATGGTCCTGCCCAGGCTGCACCTATCGCTCCAGCTCCTGTCAAATTCACCATTCTTAGTAAGGAGTATACACAGCTGGGAGGGATTAAGTTTTCTGGATCCGAGAACATTATTGAGGCTCAGCAATGGCTTAAAGGCTTAGAGAAGATATTTTCTGGTCTGGAGATCACTGATGCTCAGAAGCGTCAGCTTGCTGCCTGGCAACTTCAGGATGCCGCGCAAGATTGGTGGGAATCAGTTACTTCTCATATCGAGGAGAACACCATCACTTGGGCCCAGTTTAGGTATAAAATTGTTTGGATTTCGTAGTCTAAAAATTCTTCTCTTTAACTTGGAATGTTATTCATCTTGCCTATCTTTTAATTAGGGATACTTTCTCGGCACAATGGATGCCAGCTGTTGGGAAAACCCAACTTTATAGAGCTTTCATGGATCTTAAGCAAGGTAGTATGACCTTTTCGGAGTACGAGAGGAAATTCAATGAACTCTCCAAGTTCGGCTCGGAATTGATTGATACACCGCTTCTAAAGAACAAGAAGTTCATTTTGGGAGCTAGACCAGAGTATTATGACTTGCTTACTGGCCACACTCACTGCACCTTCACAGAGCTTGTTGACTATGCTCTTAGATATGAGGCAAAGCCTAGGGGACCTACTGCCAAGGCCACTCCCACTCAGCCCTCCTCTAGCCAGCCCGGGAAGAGGAAGATGAACTTTGATCAACAAAAGAAAGCTTGGCAGAAGACTACAGGATTGGGATATGCTCAGAAAAGCCCAATCGACCTTGCTAACATCACTTGCTTCAAATGCAATAAGAAGGGCCATTATGCTAATAGTTGTCCATCTACCGGAGCTGCTGTTGCACCACCTTCTACGACTAGGAAAGATTTATGCTATGTCTGCCTCCAGCCGGGCCATTTCAAGAAAGAGTGCCCAATGTATAAGCGTGGCAAACCATCTGGAGTATTTGCTATCACCACTCCTACACCGCCTGCTCAGGATGACCAAGGTACCTTACGAAGTACTTTTTCATTACATGATTTACCTATTAGGGTATTGTTCGATACTGGTGCTTCTCGTAGCTTCATATCTATTGATCTTTGCAATAAGCTCAACTTGAAACCTACTCTTGCTACTACTTCCTTATGCGTCTCCAACCCTATTGGAGGACCCGCCAACCTCAGTAGAATTTGTAAAGAGGTTGTGCTCTTGTATGGGAGATATCGATTCACTTGGGATTTTTATGTACTTGGCTTCGCAGCATTTGACATCTTGTTAGGTGCTGATTGGTTAAGGAAATTCGATGCTGTTATTTCTTGCAAGGCCCGTTCTGTTTCTCTAGTCAATGACAAGGGCCTACCGCTTGTCATTGAATGCAAATCACCGCAGAAATATGCCGGAAACTTCATATTCTCTCTTGATGCTCACCCGGATGATCTTAGTACTACTCCTATTGTTCAGAAATTTCCCGATGTATTTGGAGAGGTCAACTCCTTACCGCCTAAACGGAAATCGATTTCCGCATTGACCTTATTCCTGGAGCTACTCCCGTAGTTCTCACTCACAGAAGGATGGCTCCTAAAGAAAAATCTGAACTTAAAACTCAAATTGATGATCTATTCGCTAGGGGTTTGATTAGGAGAAGTTGTTCTGAATGGGGCGCCGTAGTTGTATTTGTCACCAAGTCGGATGGGTCTCTTCGCATGTGTGTTGATTACAGGGAGCTGAAAAAACGCACTCTCAAGAAACGCTATCTGATGCCTCACATCAACGATTTATTCGATCAGCTCCATGGAGCTAAAGTTTTCTCCCAACTTGATCTTGCCACTGGGTTCCACCAACTCAGAGTAGCAGAAGATAGTATTCATAAGACAGCTTTCCGTACCGAGAACGGATTCTATGAATGGTTGGTTATGCCATTCGGTTTGACCAACGCACCTGCTTATTTCGTCGACTTGATGAATCGAGTCTTCCGTGATGTGCTTAACAAGTTTGTTCTTGTTTTCATTGATGATATTCTCGTTTTCTCCAAAGACGAGAAGGAGCACGAGACACACCTTGCTTATGTTCTGAAAACTCTCCGAAATCATCAACTTAAGGCCAAATTCTCTAAATGCCACTTCTGGCGAGACGAAGTGAGATTCCTGGGCCACATAGTTTCTGAAAATGGGATTTCGGTCGATCCAGCTAAGATCGCCGTAATCAATGTAAGTTCTATCCTATTCGTTATTTCTATTCAATTCCTCTTATCCCTTTCTAATTTGAAATTTATCTATAGGATTGGGAGACTCCCAAAACTCCTACTGATATCCGTAGCTTCTTGGGCTTGGCCGGTTATTATCGTAGATTTATTGAGCACTTTGCCCGGATTTCTGCCCCACTCACTGCTTTAACCCGAAAGGATGTCAAGTTTATTTGGAGTGAGAAGTGTGAATCGGCTTTTAATAAGTTGAAGTGTAAGTTAACTTCAGCCCCAGTTCTTGCGGTAATCGATGGAAGTGAAGAATTAACTGTCTATACAGATGCTTGCCGAGAAGGTTTAGGCGCTGTTCTTATGCAAAGCGGAAAGGTTATTGCTTACGCTGGCCGCCAGTTGAAGATCCATGAAGTAAACTATGCAACTCATGATCTAGAGCTTCTTGCAGTTGTATTTGCTTTGAAACTGTGGAGGCATCATCTTTTGGGAATTAAATTTGAATTATTCACCGATCATAAGTCCTTGAGATATATCTTTTCTCAGAAGGATTTGAACCAGAGACAAGTCCGATGGCTCGAATTCTTAGCTGCATATGATCTCGATATCAATTATACTCCTGGGAAAGCAAATGTTGTAGCTGATGCTTTGAGCCGTAGCAAAGCATTGTCATGTTGTAATCTTGTAGAAGGCATGCTATTTCAGCTTGTTATCTCCCCATCTCTTATGGATCGCATCAAGGACAAACAATATGAGGACACCTTGCTCTATCGCATGAAAGAGTTAGTTCTTGGTAGAGTTGGAAATACCGACAGTAAAGTGGGAGCACAGATAGATAGTAATGGAGTTCTGAGGATTGACAACCGTATTTGCGTTCCCGATGTCGATGGATTGAGACAAGAAGTGCTTAGAGAAAACCATCAGTCATCACTTTCATTTCATCCGGGCGTCACTAAGATGTACCGAAATATGAAACGTTTATATTGGTGGAGTGGGATGAAGAGGGATATTTCTATATATGTCAGTAGATGCACCACTTGCCAACAAGTTAAGGCCGACCACCAGAAGTCTGCAGGGTTACTTCAACCCCTAGAGATTCCGTGTTGGAAATGGGATCAGATTTCTATGGACTTCATTGATGGATTACCGAGGACTAGAAAAGGTAACGAGAGTATATGGGTGATTGTTGATAGGTTGACAAAATCTGCTCACTTTATTCCTGTTAAGACCACTCGTACTGCTTTGAGTTTGGCCGAGATATATATGAGAGAGATTGTTAGACTTCATGGAGTTCGATCTAGTATTGTGTGCGATAGAGACTCTTTATTCACTAGTAAATTCTGGAAGGCATTTCAGGACGTCTTGGGCACTAAACTGAATCTGAACACAGCTTATCATCCTCAAACAGATGGCCAAACTGAAAGGGTGAATCAGATTTTGGAGGATCTGCTCCGTGCGTGCATTATTAATTTCGGTGGATCTTGGGAAGACCATCTCCATTTGGTTGAATTCACTTATAATAACAGTTATCAGGTAAATAAAAATTTCAAATTGAATAAGTAAATTTGAATTGAAATTTAACCACCTTTATATTCAGGCAAGTATCGATATGGCACCGTTCGAAGCTTTATATGGACGGCCATGCAAATCGCCAGCTTGTTGGATTGAGCCTGGTGATCGATTAATTCTTGGCCCGGATATGATTATAGAAGCATCCGAGAAGGTTAATGAAATCAGAAGAAAGATGAAGACCGCACAGGATAGACAGAAAAGCTTTGCTGATAGGCGTAGAAGAGATTTAGAATTCCTGATTGGGGATAAGGTATTCCTTAAGGTATCACCCTTAAAGAATGTTATTCGATTTAGTCGTAGAGGGAAGCTCGCTCCTAGATTTGTTGGACCATTCACTATCACTGAGAGAATTGGTACACTAGCCTACAGAGTTGCACTACCGGAGAAGTTTGAGGGCGTGCACAACGTCTTCCATATTTCACATCTTCGGAAAGTTGTACACGATCCATCCATGACCATTCCTATTGCTCAGTTAGATGAGGTTGATATTGAGCCGGATTTGACTATAGAGAGGAGACCACTTCGTATTATTGATAGGGATACCAAGCAACTTAGAAGGAAGTCGGTTAGCCTAGTCAAAGTCCAATGGAGTCCCGATGATCGTGATTGCACTTGGGAAACCGAGGAGAGTATCCGGGATTCTAATCCAGAATTGTTTGTCGAAGGTAAATCCCATTCTTTACTCTTTACTATATTCAATAATCTATTCTGAATCCATTGTTTCTCTGTTATCTGTTCTTCCACTCTTTACTTTGTTCCTTTTCGAGGACGAAAAGTCTTGAGTAGGGGAGAATGTAACGACCTTGAAATTCCGACCCAATTTTAAAAATTTTAGAACCGTTATTTTAATATAAAATGTAAAACTTACATAAGATTTCAATCAACGTCCAAACTTTGTTTCTAAATTGCGCCTAGATGATTGTAGATATGGGTAAAGTTTCGTCGGAAAATACCGCAGTAAACTTCGTGCGCGTTTTACTGCACATCAGTTCATTTAAAACGTGTAAAAATTTCATCTTCCGAACCTAAATATTTTTACATAGAAAAATTCTAAATCATTTTCTGACAAAGGCGTCATTTTTCGTTTTTCAAAATTCGGATATATTTAGCTCCGTCGATCTTATTCTTCGGTGTTTTGCTGCATTCCCCGTAAATGAAAATTTCAAATATTCACAAACGATTTCCGTTACCGTTCAAACTTCACATTTGGAATGCGCCTAGATAGACATAGGCGTACGCCAGATTTCGTCGAAAAATATTGTAGTAAATTTCGCTCGTCAAATTTACATATTAGTCTTAATTTTATGTATAAATTTTCTATCGTCCGAACTCAAATTTTTTTCGCATTGTTGCATAAGAAAAATATTCCGATCATGACGGCGCAGTTCGTTTCGTCAAACTTCGCTTTTAATTACTAGTTAAAATGTTCACTCGTACAAATGGTTCAATAAGATTGACCACATCGCAAACAATGTCAAACCACCAATATCTTCATACCGTTGTGTCCGCCTCGTCGCGCTGATCAAAACGGTATATTTGTTTGTGTTAATCGGAGTTCGGCGTTGCAAGCTATTAATTGGTTAACGGAGTACAAACTGGTCTGTTACGCCATACAAACCGGTACCCTACTTTTTCCCGCTCAGAATTCAAATGGCCCTTCGGAAACCCAATAGCCACTGTGGCAAATCATCATTTGATTTGCACGGGGACTCTAAATTTCTCTTTATAAATCTGCTACCCTCTCCCTTCATTTATTGCTCTGCATCAGTTCACTTCGCTTCAGAAGAAAGAAAATAGGTACGTGACTATTTGTTTTCTCTCCTCCCTTTCTACGCTCTGTACATGCTTCTTCTTCTTTTTCTATTTTTTTTTTTATTTCCCATGCCAGCTCCAACTGCCACCCCCTCCGCCATAGCCACTCGCCCCACCCCATGCAACTGCCACCCCACCACCACGTCCACCAGCAGCCACCTGCACCCCACTGCCGCCTGCACCCAGCCCGCCACCACTGCCACTCGCCTGCCCATGCCACCCCACCACCTCTCCCTTCGCCTGCACGCACCACCCACCCACGTCCCAGCCTCCTCCGCCCACTACCGGCCTCCGCCCCAGCACTCGAGCCTCCCTCCGCACCAGCCCACCCCACACCAGCCTTCCCCACCGCCTGTCACCCAACAGCCCAGCCAGCCCTCCGCCCCACTGCCGTACCCCAGCGCCCAGACCACCCACCCAGCCACTGCCTCCGCCTGCACCCACCACCCGCGTCACGCCCAGCACGCACCACCCAGCCCCAGCCTCCGCCTGCACGCACGCGTCAACCCCCACTGCCCGCCTCGTCCCCACCAGGCCACCCCATCGCCACTGCAGCCCCTGCTCCGCCCAAACCCACCCTCCGTCCTGCTCGCGCCACGGCAGCCCACCACCGACCGCCTCCGAATCCCAGACCAGCCGAACCCGAACCCGCCAACCATCGCGACATCCCCTGCCGCCGTCACTGCTGTGCCGCGCCTTGGCTGCCTGTGTTTAGTGCACTTCAGTTGCATATGAATATATGCATGAAACTGTTAATTATATGCTTAGAATAGTTGCTTACGTACAGTGTTTTACTGGTTTGCAGCTGCTGATCCGGGATCTCAGTCCTAGGCTTTATCCGGCTTGTTGAATCTATCTCGCTTCATCGTTGGTATGGTTTATATATATTCAATCGATATATATATGGCAATAAACAAATTATTGATAAATTATTTGTTTGAGTGCAGTTTGTGTTCATTTAGCGTCGTGCCTATTAGAATCTATTTTGTCTATTTTTCTTCGTTCCGCGTCATCTTCTCCAACCACGCAAGGTGAAATTTTATTCACGACTCAATCTATTATGCTATGATAATCAAGTGATAAATTATTGTTAATATTAAATTGGATATTAAATTGTTAGTTGTTAAAATTTGGTTGAAATAAACTATTAAGTTTTAAAAATTTGACGCCATGTATTGTTTAAATATGTTGAACTGTAATACGATGTTAATTAGGGTAAATAATAGTGACATTAAAATTGATAAGTACGATTGATGTAGAAATTTGATAAACGGACACCAAGTAAAAATCTTAATGTAATAATCTTTAATCCGTAGGATTCTAGGAATAATCGTATTAATTTGCATCATAAAAAATGTAAGTTAATATGGTTATTTCGGGATTATTTGAATAAATTGTTAATTTGTTATGTATGGTTGCTATTGCTTGTTTATTTACTTTGACACCATCCCAGTTATCACACTACAAGTTCCCTTTGCTAGGCCTTGTTTTATATTGGATGATATCAGGTTGAAATGATAAATACCCACTTAAATAACTTGGCCTAGGATAGACAATTAAAAATAAGAAACCCGATTGGTCAACAAAAATTATTTTGAAATTGAAATCTATTTGAAATTAAGAAATGAACTTAATAATTTGTTTGGAAATCAAGTGACGACTTAATGGATTTAATTGAAATAAATAAATGGATTTAATTGAAATAAATTAATGGATTTAATTAAAATAAATTAATGGATTAATTGAAATAAATTAATGGATTTAATTGAAACGGATTAATAAATCTATTTAATTAAAGAAAAATGAATTGGCAAATTTGATTGAAATAAGATTTAAAACAAGTGAGTTTTAGAATTTAATAATTTAATTTATTAGATTGGTAGATTCAGATTTGAACTAAGTTTAAATTAAATAGATTTGAACTTGTTATAAATAATAATTTAGATTTAGGAAATTTTGACTTAAAATGGAATACGAAACTAACTAAAGTTTTATGGATTAAATTTAGCGACAATTTAAAGGTAAATGATTTTAAATCTAATGAAATTGATTTAATCAAATTTAAGACTATATTTAATGTAACGATGAATGTAAATATGAATTGAGATAAATAGAATTTGATTTAACGATTCGAACTTAGTTAACCGGTAAATTTGAATTAATTGATTTTGAACTAAATTTAATAAGTGAGTTATTAAATTGAACTTGAATACTTAATTATATTGTTAATTCAAATGTTTGGACTACAGATTTCATTTGGAAATATGATTTTAAATATCCGAAATAAATTGAATCGTGAAATGTCAAATTTTGGAAGTTAAATTTGCACCTTGACTTTCGGACTTTGATTTGTTTTAAACGTTAAGTTAACCGACCATTGGGTAATAAATACGTAGTTATTAAAGAGACCGGGATCGGATATAGACATACTCTCCGTCGATACCGAAAACCACTTTAATAACTATTACACGCGAAGTGTTGATCCAGAATGAAGTGGATGGTTTGGTGAACGCGTTGACTGAAGAAAGAGAACGATATTGGACGACCCCTGACATGACTAAAACAGGAGCCGCGCCGGGCCATTGAGGTTCGCTACCTCTAGCGGACGCACTTCTTCGATACCATATCTATTACTTTGTGATTCGATTTGGGTGCACCCCTTGATTTGGGAGTGTTGTTTCGCGGTGTTGAGGTAGTAGCTGCTATGCTCAACATCAGTCCGGATCACGCAACTACTAGTATCCTAGTTGGTATCGCCTCATGTACCTTGTCATACTGATTATCCTATTCGCGACCACTACGTTTTGATTTGTACCTTAGTATATGGATTGCCCTCTGGTGACTTCCGGTTTTGGGGAAACTACGGTCTTGTATATGCTTTTGGGAATAAAATGTGTTAAGGGGATTATGGTAACGCCTTAACACTATTTTAATATCGTACTTGACTAATTAGACATTATCTATCTATCGTATTCTGTTGTGTATATATAGATAGTTTTATCGGATCCTTAGAGATGTTATGTTATCCTTCTTTAAGTTATGAACTATTCCCTTGCACTTGGTTTAATTGCATAAGATTTTGAGTCCTGACTCGAGTGTATCTTTTTGCATATGCTCGGGTCAGTCTGAAGCTATCCAGTTGCTGATCAAGGTTGGTTGAAGATGCTGAAGGCTTAGCATTTATCTTTATCGGTCTATTTTCTATTCCTGTATTGATGTCCTAGTCTGTTGGACATTTTTGGTATTTTTCACTTGATATTAAGACATTGTTGTATATTATATAGTGGCTTCATGAACTGCTATTATGACGATGTATTTTCCGCTGCATTATTCTGTGACTGTTCTGTGTTTGTGATGTTGTATTGATTCTCATTTACATTTATGTATTTATAATCCCATAATGATTCGTGTTTTGTATTATTTAAGTTGACATGTGAGGATTATTGTCGACTTAAATGGTACAAATATACGGGTTGTTACATTCGAGGTTTGGTCATTCTAGCATTTGGGTTATCGTGGATCGTCTTACTAAATCCGCACATTTCATCCGTATTAAATCTAATAGGAATGCTCCTCTTTTGGCTAAGCTCTACATTAAAGAAGTCGTGCGATTACATGGTGTTCCATCTTCGATTGTATGTGATCATGATCCCTTATTTACCAGCCATTTCTGGACCAGTTTTCAGCAAGCTTTGGGTACAAAGCTTAATCTTTCTACAGCTTATCATCCCCAGTCTGATGGACAGACTGAGAGGGTGAATCGCATTCTTGAAGATCTTCTCCGTGCATGTATTCTTGATTTTAGTGGTTCATGGGAGGATCATCTTCCATTAGTAGAGTTCTCCTATAATAATAGCTTCCAATCCAGTATCGGTATGGCTCCATTCGAGGCACTATATGGAAGACCATGTCGTTCTCCTTCTTGTTGGTTAGAATCTGGCGAGAAGCTTATACTCGGTCCTGATTCAATTCGTGATTCTTCGGAGAAGATATCCCTTCTTAGACAGAGAATGAAGGAGGCACAGAGTCACTAGAAATCCTACGCGGACAACCGTAGGAAGCTTCTTGAGTTCTCCATTGGTGATCTTGTATTTATCCGTGTATCTCCAATAAAGGGAGTAATGCGCTTTAGCTCCACAGGGAAATTGGCTCCTCGCTTTATAGGACCATTTTCGATTACCGAGCAACTTCGGAAATACATTCGAGATCCTAATTCTGTTATTGATCCATCCGAGCAACTTGAGCTTGAGATCTCACCGAGCCTATCCACTGTTCAGCAGCCTATTCGTGTACTTGATTCGGAGGTGAGGCGCCTTCGAAGCAAGAACGTTCCTCTTGTAAAGATTCAATGGTCGGAGAATCCCAATGATTGCACTTGGGAAACCAGAGAATCTATCGAGCGTTCTTTTCCGGGCTTTCTATCCTCACTTGATAATGGTGAGAATTATTATCTCAAGCTATTTCTGTAACAACCCGGAGTTTTATAACAATTAATTATCGTCATTGGACGATTATTATTGTTAGCTATTTGTTGTCGGGGGTTTGTAATCGGGTTTAAATTGTGTTAAATAATTTGTTAAATGTTGATGGGCTTTTGAAATTGAACCTAGCCCATGTTTTATTTTGTTGCCGTGATAGTTATCAATGCCCGTTCATTCTCCCCGATCCATTCATTTATCTAATACCCTAAGCAAACAAAAGAAAAAAAAAGAATGGCAACATCGTTCGTTCCTCCTCTTTGCGAAATTAGGGCTTCGATAAATGGAGGCTGCCGACTTCAAATTCTCGATCGAAGATTTTGTGGCCACCGAGCTTGTTCGCGGCTGCTTCTTCTTCGAAAAAAGGTGAGTAATTTTAATTACTCACATCTAGTCAAATCTCAAGTTGTAGGGTTTGAATCCCCTTATTTTCGTTCGTCTGACATTTATTTAAATTCGTCGATAATTTATCTCGACCACTTGATTTCGATTTTCGTATGGATGTTGGAGATGATTTCTGACTTTGGCAATTTCGTATATTTTGTGATTTGATACCCTCGGCTTGTTTTGATGTCGTGATTGCCACGGCTTTGGTTTGAAAACGTTCGATTTTTCTGTTGACATTCTGGTTTGACTTGATCATAACTGCTCCTTCTCTATCTTTGATTTGTGGTAGTATTTTGGCTTCGGCCTCCTTGTGCTTTGCGAACTCAAGTTGGGTTTTGTTGATGGTTGCCGCGGTTATCAAATATTCAAATTTGATTTTATCGATGTTGTTTTGTTCGACTTTGGCTATACTGTTCACTGCCTCTGGTGATTGTAGACACTTTGTGCTCGACTCTGACCATTTGTGTTTACTGCCCATTGCTATTATGTGTATTTACTGTTGAACTTGGATTGGATTTGGGGTCTTGTGTCATTGTTGTAGTTTTGTGTACATTGTGATCTGGTATCACTGACTTTGAGTTGTTTCGAGCATTTTTGTTTTGTTAATTTGAGTTGCATTTTTATGATGGGCACCGGCTTTAACTTTGATTTGTTGTCCCATTGCTTTGGCATGGTTATTCGGTAGCATACTCGTCTTCGACTATGCATTTTCTTTGCGTATTGACTTCGGTCATTGCTTGAACTATTTTGATTTCGGCATTGTCTTGATTTGGAACTGCTGCTTCGATTATCTCTGTAGCATAATTATTTCATAGCTATCTGGCTTGACTTGAATTTGCTTGATCACATGCTAACGTATGCATTGTGATTTTGGTCGAGTCTAGTGTTTGAATTTTGTCTGCACTTCCAGTATATGTCTGAAGCACTTTTGTAAAGTCTGGTTCAGTCTGACCAGTGAAGTGTTGCATTGTTCCATGTATTTGTGTAGTCTGGTCTACATTATGTGTGCACTTGAGTGTTGCTTGGAGTCTTTACTGGTGCACGTTGTTTGTGCATGTCATTTGAACTTGTTTCATTAGTGATGTACTATACATTCACCATTCTCATGAACTTGTTTCATTAGTGATGTATTGTACATTCACTATTCTCACTTGTTGTTGTTGTTTGCACTGCACTTGAGTTTGATTGTTGTTGTTCATCTTGTAGTATGGTTTGCTGTTGTACATTCATGTGTACATTCTGAATTGTGCAGTCTTAGACTTGTATACTGGTCAGTTCTGGTTGAAGTTGTTTTGAACATAGATTCACTTCTAATCTGATGCTGAGGCTTTGCCTTTGTGATCTTCACTATACACGTGTGTTTGGTGATTGCATTTGGTCTGGTTCCATGCTTTGTGTACTTTGGTATTTGCAGTTACACTTCATCACTGATCTGCTTTGCCTTTGTGCAATTACCCTGGTTGTAGTAGAGTGTTTCACTAGTCTACCTGATCCTATTGTCTCTTTGAAATGTGCATTCTGATGCTTTTATTTGGTCTGACCTGACCTTCACTTGAGTCAAGCTGTGCTTGCCGTTGGAGTTCCATCAGGTACATGAGTTGGTTCAACACCTTTTTTATTGTTGCTTGGGTATTGAACTGTTTCATGCTTCATGCGAGCCTTTGTGCTTGTGCACTGACATTGGTCTAACCATTCTTCGTTTCAGATCTGTGCATATCTTCTGGTATGCTCGGAGTCTCTGTTCGACCATGTTGATTGTAATTGGTCTAGACATTGTTGTATTGTGACTTGTACATTGATTTTTACATTGAGTTGAATCCAGGTTAATCGCTCGGATTTGACCTTGTGCTGATTCTTATTTTATCACTGTAGTGGCGAGGCAGTGCACGCGTGCGTGTACTGCAGCCACACAGAATTGGCGTTTTAATTGGTATTTCAATTGTTTGTATTGTTATGCGTTCAATTCAATATTTGAAATTATATTTTGATTTGGTTTGATTTGATCATTTGAGATTGTCTAATTATCTATTTGATAATTAGTTTATGAGTTTCTAATTATTTATTAAATAATTGAATTTGGTTGTTAATTGCTGTTTAGGCAATTCTTTGGTTTCCATATTATCTTCATCGATAATCCTTTCTTTATCTTGTTGATGATTTGAATTTGCTGATTTGTTGTTTTACACTATTTAGTGTTATATCTACCGTTAACCGTTTTCCTTGTTAAAGGATTGGATAGACGAGATTTCTGTGACTGTCGTCTATTTGCTATTTAATTATTATTGCTTCTGTGCATTAATAACTGAGTTTGAATTAGACTGACCCGTGTATTATTTTCTTTTGAATTTAATACTCAGGTCAGACCGAGTTATTTCAGGTTGTTGATATCTTGCTGTGGGTTGCTGCTTGAGCTATGAAGTCTTTTCATATCTTTTGAAGTAGTCTTCGTCATTTTGTAGGAGTCGGTGTATCTGATTTAGGTTGATATGTATTCATGTATATTATTCGATAATGTACTTGTATATATAACTTCCAGAGTCGACAGTTGTAGTTGTATCATATGTACTGTGTCAAATGTATTGTAACTGACATCAGTTATATATATATATGAGACTTTTATTATATGTGTTCCGCATTTAGCTTATCTGTGTTATTATTATATATATTGTCCTAAACTATTATGAACCATCGTAGTTCGTTTTATACTAGAGTTGGGTATGTCGATGGGAGTAAATAAATAAGAGATGAAAAATAAAAATATATACCACTCCTATCGAGGTAACCAATACTACTGTAAGGCCCAACTACGGATGGCCGCTCCTATCCAGCCTTATTCTTCGTAATAACAGACAGTATTTCTTTTAATACTCTTTGTTATTGTGAGCATAGAGGTGGGGCGTCACAGTTGGTATTAGAGCTTGGGGTATATGGACATAATATAAAACATAACTTAGATGGAACATGTGTTACAACTATTTGTCAATGTTTTTAGTTGTGCTTTGAGTCAAAACTAAAGTTTTGAAATTATGATGAAATTTTTAAATATCTTTATTTAAAAATAAAAGTGAAACTGTGTTTTGATGATTGAATAATTTGTGTTCTATTTATCAGAGTGCGCAGCGGAAACAGTGAGACTGTCTTCGCTGAATACAGCTGATAACCTTTTTGATTTAAAAATCAAAATATGAAATTGAAATAAATTTCATTTGTTGTTTACATAGCTGGGTTTATTTTGTTTCTTTGAAAATTTCGAATCCGATTTGAGGATTCGAAGCGATTGCAGTTATGTGAATTTGTTGAGATTTTTGCTGTTTTGAATTATCTTCATTGAAGATACATTCGAATGATTTCTTTATTCATTTTGTAATACGTGCAAATTTGAGTTGCACGTTACTGCATTAATTTTACGTTGAACCAATGTTTGGTTTAAACGTATTTTGTTGCCGTTATCTTTATAACGGGATTTTTATATCGATGCTAAATTTTTGAAGCACGGTGTTTTGTGACATTTTTAATGAATGAAAATTCACTGGTGTTATATTTTGATGTAAATTATTTTGATGAGATTCTGACGCATAAAAATTACTGTCGCTTTGACTTCAGTAATCGTCAGATTTTAAAGTGGATTTTCAAGCGGTTATTCCGCAAAGATGATTTTGAGATCCGATTTTACGGTGTTTTGGGAAGTACAATTTCCTTTTCGAAATTGCTACTGATATTACTGTTTTAATCACGTGTTCTGAAAAAAAATTTAAAATTTTTACAGTTTGAGCTTTCAAAAGAATGAGGAAGCGATTTAAACGTTTCAGCAAAATTGAGGACTATGAACCCTCACTTTTACTGTTTCGCTTAATTCCGGACTTGTCCGTTTGAGAACGTAAAATGTTATTTATTTAAAATATAAATTTTTTACAGTTTTCGCTTTCAAAAGAATGAGGAAGCGATTTAAACGATTCAGCAAAATCGAGGACTATGAACCCTTTCTTTTACTGATTCGCTTAATTCCGTACTTGTCCGTTTGAGAATGTAAAATGTCATTTTTACAAAATACACAATTTGCACTTTCAAGGAAACGATGAAGAGAATCAAACGATTTAGTAAAACACGTGGTATGGGACATATGCGTTTGCTATTTCGGTTAATTCCAGACTCGTTAATTGAAACATCTGTTGTTTGATGATTCTGATGATTTTGTGTGCTTTCGAGCCACTATGTTGGACCTTCGGGTCATCTGTTGGACCTTCGGTTCATATGTTGGGCTTTCGGGCCACTCTGCTGGACCTTCGGGTCATATGATGGACCTTCGGGTCAAATACCAGTACTAGACCTTCGGGTCACTCTACGGACCTTCGGGTCATCTGATGGGCGCCAAAATTTAATAGTACTTGGTAGGCTTCGGCCATATGAGATGCACGTGCGGCGTAGCTAAAACTCGCCATCTTATGGGATCGATCCACCTTTTATGTTGATTTTCTAGAGTATCTTAATTGATTTCTAGATATTTGTTGTTTCTAATTATCTGCAGGTAATTAGATATTTGTTGTTATGAGATTTAATTATCGTATTGATAATTAGATATTTGCTGTTATGATTATCGTATCGATAATTAGATATTTGCTGTTATGAGATTTAGTTATCGTATCGATAATTAGATATTTGCTGTTATGAGATTTAATTATCGTATCGATAATTAGATATTTGCTATTATGAGATTTCTGATTATCGTTTTTGATAATTGGATATTTGTTGATTTGAGATTTCTGATTATCGTTTGTGATAATTAGATATTTGTTGATTTGATTTCTGATTATCGTTTTTGATAATTAGATATTTGTTGTTTCTGATTATCGTTTTTGATAATTGGATATTTGTTGATTTGAGATTTCTGAGTATCGTTTGTGATAATTAGATATTTGTTGATTTGATTTCTGATTATCATTTTTGATAATTAGATATTTGTTGTTTCTGATTATCGTTTTTGATAATTGGATATTTGTTGATTTGAGATTTCTGATTATCGTTTGTGATAATTAGATATTTGTTGATTTGATTTCTGATTATCGTTTTTGATAATTAGATATTTGTTGTTTCTGATTATTGTTTTTGATAATTGGATATTTGTTGATTTGAGATTTCTGATTATCGTTTGTGATAATTAGATATTTGTTGATTTGATTTCTGATTATCGTTTTTGATAATTAGATATTTGTTGTTTCTGATTATCGTTTTTGATAATTAGATATTTGTTGTTTCTGATTATCGTTTGTGATAATTAGATATTTGTTGATTTGATTTCTGATTATCGTTTTTGATAATTAGATATTTGTTGTTTCTGATTATCGTTTTTGATAATTGGATATTTGTTGATTTGAGATTTCTGATTATCGTTTGTGATAATTAGATATTTGTTGATTTGATTTCTGATTATCGTTTTTGATAATTAGATATTTGTTGTTTCTGATTATCGTTTTTGATAATTGGATATTTGTTGATTTGAGATTTCTGATTATTGTTTGTGATAATTAGATATTTGTTGATTTGATTTCTAATTATCGTTTTTGATAATTAGATATTTGTTGTTTCTGATTATCGTTTTTGATAATTGGATATTTGTTGATTTGAGATTTCTGATTATCGTTTGTGATAATTAGATATTTGTTGATTTGATTTCTGATTATCGTTTTTGATAATTAGATATTTGTTGTTTCTGATTATCGTTTTTGATAATTGGATATTTGTTGATTTGAGATTTCTGATTATCGTTTATGATAATTAGATATTTGTTGATTTGATTTCTGATTATCGTTTTTGATAATTAGATATTTGTTGTTTCTGACTATCGTTTTTGATAATTAGATATTTGAGATTTTCTAGTCTCTAATTGATTCTAGATTATGTTGATTTTATTGAATTGCTATTTTCTATCTATCTCAGTTGATAGTTAGAGTTTGCTGATTATGAAGTTTGTGTTTTCTAGTTAATTGTTGGATAACTAGATATTTGCAGTTTTGCGAATTGTGATTTGTGTTTTCTAATTATCTTTGTTGATAATTAGATTTTGCTGTTTTCTAATTATCGTATCGATAATTAGATATTGCTATTTTGAAATTTCTGTATTCGAATTATCTAATTGATAATTGAATATTGCTGATAATTGCATTTATTCAGTTTTGTCGCTTTCTGATTATCTATTTGATAGTTAGATTTTGTTGAGAAGTAGTGAATTTCTTTTATGGAATTAAAAGATTTTTTTGACGTTTGTATTCCCGACTTTTATTTTTCTAGCTTAACCAGTTTATGTTAGAAAAATAATTGTTATTGACACCTTTAATTATGAAAATTGCGGGGACGCAATTTTTATAAGGAGGGGAGTCTATAACAACCCGGAGTTTTATAACAATTAATTATCATCATTGGACGATTATTGTTGTTAGCTATTTGTTGTCGGGAGTTTGTAATCGGGTTTAAATTGTGTTAAATAATTTGTTAAATGTTGATGGGGTTTTGAAATTGAACCTAGCCCATGTTTTATTTTGTTGCCGTGATAGTTATCAATGCCCGTTCATTCTCCCCGATCCATTCATTTATCTAATACCCTAAGCAAACAAAAGAAAAGAAAAAGAATGGAAACATCGTTCGTTCCTCCTCTTTGCGAAATTTGGGCTTCGATAAATGGAGGCTGCCGACTTCAAAGTCTCGATCGAAGATTTTGTGGCCACCGAGCTCGTTCGCGGCTGCTTCTTCTTCGAAAAAAGGTGAGTAATTTTAATTACTCACATCTAGTCAAATCTCAAGTTGTAGGGTTTGAATCCCCTTATTTTCGTTCGTCTGACATTTGTTTAAATTCGTCGATAATTTATCTCGACCACTTGATTTTGATTTTCGTATGGATGTTGGAGATGATTTCTGACTTTGGCAATTTCGTATATTTTGTGATTTGATACCCCCGGCTTGTTTTGATGTCGTGATTGCCACGACTTTGGTTTGAAAACGTTCGATTTTTCTGTTGACATTCTAGTTTGACTTGATCATAACTGCTCCTTCTCTATCTTTGATTTGTGGTATTATTTTGGCTTCGGCCTCCTTGTGCTTTGCGAACTCAAGTTGGGTTTTGTTGATGGTTGTCGCGGTTGTCAAATATTCAAACTTGATTTTATCGATGTTGTTTTGTTCGACTTTGGCTATACTGTTCACTGCCTCTGGTGATTGTAGACACTTTGTGCTCGACTCTGACCATTTGAGTTCACTGCCCATTGCTATTATGTGTATTTACTGTTGAACTTGGATTGGATTTGGGGTCTTGTGTCATTGTTGTAGTTTTGTGTACATTGTGATCTGGTATCACAGACTTTGAGTTGTTTCGAGCATTTGTGTTTTGTTGATTTGAGTTGCATTTTTATGATGGGCATCGGCTTTAACTTTGATTTGTTGTCCCATTGCTTTGGCATGGTTATTCGGTAGCGTACTCGTCTTCGACTATGCATTTTCTTTGCATATTGACTTCGGTCATTGCTTGAACTATTTTGATTTCGGCATTGTCTTGATTTGGAACTGCTGCTTCAATTATCTCTGTAGCATAACTATTTCATAGCTATCTGGCTTGACTTGAATTTGCTTGATCACATGCTAACATATGCATTGTGATTTTGGTCGAGTCTAGTGTTTGAATTTTGTATGCACTTCCAGTATATGTCTGAAGCACTTTTGTAAAGTCTGGTTCAGTCTGACCAGTGAAGTGTTGCATTGTTCCATGTATTTGTGTAGTCTGGTCTACATTATGTGTTCACTTGAGTGTTGCTTGGAGTCTTTACTGGTGCACGTTGTTTGTGCATGTCATTTGAACTTGTTTCATTAGTGATGTACTGTACATTCACCATTCTCATGAACTTGTTTCATTAGTGATGTATTGTACATTCACTATTCTCACTTGTTGTTGTTGTTTGCACTGCACTTGAGTTTGATTGCTATTGTTCATCTTGTAGTCTGGTTTGCTGTTGTACATTCATGTGTACATTTTGAATTGTGCAGTCTTTGACTTGTATACTGGTCAGTTCTGGTTGAAGTTGTTTTGAACATGGATTCACTTCTAATCTGATGCTGAGGCTTTGCCTTTGTGATCTTCACTATACACGTGTGTTTGGTCATTGCATTTGGTCTGGTTCCATGCTTTGTGTACTTTGGTATTTGCAGTTACACTTCATCACTGATCTGCTTTGCCTTTGTGCAAGTACCCTGGTTGTAGTAGAGTGTTTCACTAGTCTACCCGATCCTGTTGTCTCTTTGAAATGTGCATTCTGATGCTTTTATTTGGTCTGACTTGACCTTCACTCGAGTCAAGCTGTGCTTGCCGTTGGAGTTCCATCAGGTACATGAGTTGGTTCAACACCTTTTTTATTGTTGCTTGGGTATTGAACTGTTTCATGCTTCATGCGAGCCTTTGTGCTTGAGCACTGACATTGGTCTAACCATTCTTCGTTTTAGATCTGTGCATATCTTCTGGTATGCTCGGAGTCTCTGTTCGACCATATTGATAGTAATTGGTCTAGACATTGTTGTATTGTGACTTGTACATTGATTTGTACATTGAGTTGAATCCAGGTTAATCGCTCGGATTTGACCTTGTGCTGATTCTTATTTTATCACTGTAGTGGCGAGGCAGTGCACGCGTGCGCGTACTGCAGCCATACAGAATTGGCGTTTTAATTGGTATTTCAATCGTTTGAATTGTTTTGCGTTCAATTCAATATTTGAAATTATATTTTGATTTGGTTTGATTTGATCATTTGAGATTATCTAATTATCTATTTGATAATTAGTTTATGAGTTTCTAATTATTTATTAAATAATTGAATTTTGTTGTTAATTGCTGTTTAGGCAATTCTGTGGTTTCCATATTATCTTCATCGATAATCCTTTCTTTTATCTTGCTAATGATTTGAATTTGTTGATTTGTTGTTTAACACTATTTAGTGTTATATCTACCGTTAACAGTTTTCCTTGTTAAAGGATTGGATAGACGAGATTTCTGTGACTGTCGTCTATTTGCTATTTAATTATTATTTCTTCTGTGCATTAATAACTGAGTTTGAATTAGACTGACCCGTGTATTATTTTCTTTTGAATTTAATACTCGGGTCAGACCGAGTTATTTCAGGTTGTTGATATCTTGCTTTGGGTTGCTGCTTGAGCTATGAAGTCTTTTCATATCTTTTGAAGTAGTCTTCGTCATTTTGTAGGAGTCGGTGTATCTTATTTAGGTTGATATGTATTCATGTATATTATTCGATAATGTACTTGTATATATAACTTCCAGAGTCGACAGTTGTAGTTGTATCATATGTACTGTGTCAAATGTATTGTAACTGACATCAATTATATATATATATGAGACTTTTATTATCTGTGTTCTGCATTTAGCTTACCTGTGTTATTATTATATATATTGTCCTAAACTATTATGAACCATCGTAGTTCGTTTTATACTGGAATTGGGTATGTCGATGGGAGTAAATAAATAAGAGATGAAAAATAAAAATATATACCACTCCTATCGAGGTAACCAATACTAGTGTAAGGCCCAACTACGGATGGCCGCTCCTATCTAGCCTTATTCTTCATAATAACAGACAGTATTTCTTTTAATACTCTTTGTTATTGTGAGCATAGAGGTGGGGCGTCACAATTTCTATTCCTTCGTGTTGGATTCTTACTTGTGTTACGAATTTTCCTTAAGAATTTCGTGGATGCAATTTATTTAAGGGGGGAGTCTGTAACGACCCTAGTTTGGAGATTACCATAATTATTAAATTATAATGAGAATTATAATTTAATAATGGAGAAAATAATTTAATAAGGAGAAAATGATGTGAAATATTGTTTAATTGAAATAAACAATATTGTATGAATAAATCTTGGGTGAATGTAATAAAATGAGATTTATTTCAATTTTAATGGTTGAAATAAATTTAAGATGGAGGAAAATAAAGTTAACTACTTTATTTAAGAATTTGGGTGGATAAATATCAATTGTTGGTATTTATTATGGTTAATAAAAGGATATTGGTGATGTATACCAATAATCACCTTTTATTGTTTAAAATAATTGTGAATGTGCCTTAACATGATGAACATGTATGTGAAATAAAGTATTTTTTTATTTCATGAATTTGAATGTAGTTAGTGGCTACATTTGATTAAATTGAATAATTTGAACAATATTGTGTTTGTTGCCAATATTGTCATTTTATTTAATTAAATATATATGAGAATGAGTAATAAAATAATTAATCATGATAAATATGATTAAAAATGTGAGAAATAATTTAATAATGTCTAAACATGTATTTGTTTTGTTTTGGGTGCATAACATCCTTTTATTTAACCAATTGTATTAAATTTGCAATTTATTTTGCAATTATGGGAAAATTGGTTAAATTGAGTAATAAATGGAAATTAAATAACAAAATTGTTGAAACTTATGTTTTGATAATTTTATTAAAAACTAGATGACATAACGAATCCAACGCATCCAAAATCATTGAAAACGGATTAAAAATGTAGAAGTTATGAAGATTTAAACATTGTATAAGTGTAAATAAACTTAAACAAATTTTTTTTGGCTAAGTAAAATTAATATGGGTCATTGGGTTAAGCCCAAACCCAATATCCACTAGAGAAACTTCTGGAGGCAGGAAAGAAGTACGTACACTTTCGTGCTAAAACCAAATTCAGGTAATCTCCTAACCCATTTGTCTCAATCCATGGAATTTTCCAATTTCATTTACTGTTGTTTTTTGTTTTAGTGAAATCTTCTCTTGCATTCCTATTTTCAGCAATCACAGGTCCGGCAAGGGCGAATTCGAGTTGAAAGCTTCCATCTTCAAGCCTAAATCATCATCTTTTTGCCACTAACAGTAAGTTAAAAGCTTATGCAAACTGAATTTGTTATCTACCAAGAAAGAAAATAAAATCTGAAGCTATAATGTTGGTTTATGCATAAAATTTTGCTCTTAGCGTATGTTGTCTTGCTGAAAATGGTGCAACTTTGTTTGATATCTTGTTCATCCGGCGTCGTATTGCCGTCAAATTCTTTTCAGTTTGTAATGCATTTGCTAAAGTTCATTGCTGCAAATTTTCATCGAGTTTTGAGTCCGTTTGGACCTTCTTTTTTGCTGTCAAATGTGAAAATCCAAGAGGAAATATGCACAGAAAATTCCATTGGCTGAATAGTATTTTCGGCATAACATTTGCGTTTCTAATCGGAATTTCGAAATCTTGGACGTTCTGAAATCTTTGTGAAATATGCCACAACTTTTCTGTTTTATCTTTTGAATGATCTGGAAGTCTACATTGTGAAAAATAGACGTTTTTGTCGCTGGCCTGTGTTGATAGCCAGCGCGCAAATTTTCTTTTCTAGTAGTATTTCGCTCGTAACTTATCCGTTACTGACCGGAATATCGAATTTTTGAAGTTTTGAAAACCATGGACTGTAGGCTACAAATTCTTTGTTTTATTCTTTGTGGAATTTCGAAGTTTGCATGGTGGAAAATTTATGTTTTCATTGTTGGTCTGTCATGGACAGTCCCAAATTTTGATATAATTGCCCGATTTTGACGATTTCATTTGCATTCTTTTGCAAGAAGTTTATTATGAAATTTGATATTAATATTTGATCATTTGGTCCAAAAATGGACTAATAAATTTAGAATGTGATTTTAATTTAAATTTAATTTAAATTCGATTTAAATTTGAATATCGGTTTAGGCCGATTAGATTGCAAATTGATGATTTCTTGAGTTTTAAAAAAAAATCCAAATAAATTTCTGTAAATTCTCTAAAAATTGTAGTTTGATCTAATAAGTATTTTTGCTGCAATTTTTTTATAGCTATTTAAGGATTTTTTTAATTTCTTTATGTAATTTTTAAAATCGAGATTTTCCCTAAAACAATGGGTTTTCCCTTCTAAAAAGCCTATTTTTGGGTCCATAAATTTATTTATTAATCCATTTCTACTAAATTATTTTATGTTATAACTTATTAATTTTTATCATCTTTATGCTTTTTCGGACGTATAAGAAAATAAATTAAACGATTTAGTAAATCCGCGAGGTATGAGACTTGTGTATTTACTTTATCGGTTAATTTCGGACTTGTACGATCGAAACGATTTTGAAGAATCGTTTGATTCCTCCTTGATGTTAACCACACTGTGGTATGAGTTTGAGATGATATTAGTCCATTTGGCTAATACGTATAGTCTGAGATCTCCTATTCGGGAGCATATACGAGATTAGGACTATATTGATGGAGATATACTTGCCGATGATATGAGGCAAGATTTTGATGGAATTTGATGATTTTATGGAATTTCTATTCGTCGATGAGATGAGACGAGTTTAGCATCTTATACCATACGCCGATGACATGAGGTGATTCTTTTGATGATGTTGATGATTTCTTAGTGTGGCACGAACTAGCGGCTAGAAAACCGCTAAGTGAGAGCGTATGGTATGGGACATACGTTACCACTTTCCGGGTTACTATCCGAGAGTTGTTGACACATTCTGGGAGAACCACCAGTACTTGGAGTCCCGATCGGGTTAAGTAATACTTAACTCGATCACTTTTGATGGCGGGGACGCAGCGAACACCGATTGAAGTGAGGTGCTCCAATCACTTTTGATGGCGGGTGTTCGTGGGGAATATAGATGACGTCATAGACCGGATCAATTTGAGATGAGGATTCTGGTCGAGAGATGGATATGGTGCCATGATGGTGAACAGTACTGGTAAATAGCACGTGCAACATGCTTTTGCATGTAATAATTGGCCAATATGAGATTTCTTTATGAGTTATGATGATTTCGATTTCATCATTTTTGATGTGTTTACCTAGCCTTATAGATGTAAATAAGGCAAATATGATTTCTTTGAGGATTTTGGTGATTTTGAATTTTATGAATTTATACTTGGGATTTATATACGACTTTGAGAGATTTATTTATTCATGGATAATGTTTGAATGTTTTCCCTTATATCATATACATGAATTCCCTCAGATTAACCCAAGTATATGTATATAAAAACCACCATAGAGACATAATGAAGTTACTTGATATCAACCCTAGATGTTCATATCTACTTATGTTATCCCGTTGTGAAGCTCTTCTCTTTACCTTATCGTATTCCCTTTCTAACGATAAGTGTAACGACCCTGAATTTTTGATATTTAAAAAGTGAATATTAAATGAGTTTAAATATTCGAATGATAGTTTAATTTGAAAATTCGAATATCAAAGTGAATTTGGCGATTAATTATTGAAATTAATTACTGAATCTGGGTTAAAATTTGAATCTTCAGTTTTAAGCTGATTAAAAATAATCTGAAGGCTTTGAAAATTTATCTTGATAATTCTGAAGGTAATCAAACTTTCAGAATTGAATTTGAAACTGTTTTGTTCAGTTTTGAAATTTTATCGTTTAAATCGATATTCAAAAATAACGTTTCGGAGCACAGTCTCGGAATTCGACGAAACCAGTTCCATTGGATTCGTAATATTGTATTATTATTGGATTTCAATTTTTGTAACATTTGGAGTTGTTGTGTGAGCGTACGATATATAAACGCGTTGGAATTTAGATCGAAATTTTGAATTGTGAAAACCAAGGCAATTTGAATTTGAATTTAAAAAAATAAAAAATAAAAATTCCATTACTGTAGCAACGAATACGTTGCTTCTATTTTCAACACTTGTCCTTCATTTTGAACACGCGTCACCCTCTAAAATGAACAACTCAACATGTATAACAGTTCGAAGGAATTTATTGCCGAAACCATATACCTTCTCAAAATTTATCTCGTTCAAAAATCAAAATAAATAAAAATGGCCGAAGTAAAACAAAATTAAATGGTGACCAAAAATCATCTCGTTCCCTAATCAAAAGAAAAACGAAATCCTCGTTTGATTTCAAAATCAAAAGTCGCGTGATTGAGTGGCTTCGACGACTTCAAAGGAGGCCGGAGGGAAAGCTGGAAGCGACGACGAATTTGTACTCGAGGTCAGATTTGTGGTGACATATTGGGGAAGCTCGCGTTCATGTGATGAATTGTCGATGTGGTAAAGTCGAGACGCACAGGGTTGGGGTGATCGATTCTAAGAGGATGAGTCGAGGAAGCGGCGAGCTCGAGTCGCGACAGTTCTAGAGGAGGCTGCGGGGATTCGCGAAGCATTTGTCGAAGTCGAGCGACGTGGGAAAGAGGGCAATTCGCAGGGACGTTCTTGAGGTGGTGGTATGTGACTGGTCGCAGTCGTGAGGACAAAGGCAGAGGCGTTCGAATTCGAACGCAATGGAAGCTCGCGAAGAACTGTGAGTCGAGATGAGATTCGTTGAGGCTAGGGCTCGTTCGTGTTTGATCTACAGTGAGGTAATCTCGATGTTATTTTTATTTTCAATTAAACGAAATTGTTAAATGTATATATATATAAAGTTAGAATAAAATTTTATACAGAGAAATTTTTTTTTACAGTAAGTTTATATATGTACACAACAGTTTGCTGTTTAAAAAGATAAAATAAAATAATATATATTTTCAGTTATAAACAGAAATAGTTTTGTATAGAGAGGAATTTTCTGAATGAAATTATATATTATTTATCATTTTTGAACTGAAACATATATATAAGATTTAGGTATGCAGCAGTTTTAAATTGTAAAGACAGTTTAAAATTTTATTATTTGTGTAGTTGAATCTAAAGTATCTTTTTCACAAAAGAAAAATAATTTATGAAAGGAAATTTGTTTAAAATTTAATCCTTTGATTTAAAAATTAAATCATTAAGTTAAATTAAATCAATAGTAGATTAAATTTGTTAAAATGGAAATTTATTATTCGATTGATTCGAATATTAATAAATTGTATAAATTGTTTATACAAGGTTTAAAACGGTGAAGAAAACAAACTGGAATTGGAAATGGATTGCAAATTAAAAAGCTAAGGTGAGATCTTCTCACTCAAATTGAAAAGTTGATTTTGCAGTTATTGATTTGATTGACTGTTTGGATGTGATATTAGATATAGTAGGATATATCTATATATATATAGCAATATATACATATTGGCATATGTATATATTGGAGTTGATTGATTTCCCGCACTATATAGCGGATGAGACCCTATTGCGCCGTTAGTAAGCGGATGATATTTTATAAATCCCATATACCGCGATATTCCACCTCGAAGTGGAATTGGTATTGTGCTAACATCTGTGGATGTAGGGAAACAGGTTGGAGGGATCCAACAGGATTCCTCAAAACATTTGAATTTGGTTTCATATGTTCTGTGATTGATTATTTATAATCTGTGTATGATTATATCTGTGATTGAATGTGTTGAAGGCTATAATTTAGCCGAATGTATTTTTGGTATCGTTGGATACCAGAAATGAATATAAATTGAATTTTGAAATTAAAGTGGAAAACTTTAAGTGAATTTATTTTTAAGAATTGAATTTATTTGAAAGAAGAAATTTTGAAACTAAAATGGATTGTCGAAATCTTATTGAATAAATTCCAAGATATGGGAAAAGATTTTTATAAATGAATTTTGAATAGTATTATTCGGAAGATTGGAAAATTTATTTGAAATGGAATTTTAAATGGTTTGGAAAATATAAAGGAATTTATTTTAAAAGCGATAAATTTGTTGAAATCCCAATTGATAATTGATTTTGTATTGAAGAAATAAATAATTTGGGAAATCGATATAAAAATCTATTTGGTGTTTGAATGAAAATCGATTTTTGGTGTTGAGAATAAATGTGTAAATCAATTTACAAATGATTTGTTATTTGGAGATAAATTCAGAAATAAATTGCAATGTTTTGTTCTATTGAAATAAAACTTAGAAAACAATTTGGAATTTGATTTGGAGTTTGAAATAAAATTGAGAAATCAATTTGAAAGTCGATTTGGTGTTGAAAATGAATATTTGAGAATGTAAATTCCGAATAAAATTTATAAAGGAAAGGGAATTCTGTTTTAAAAAATAAACGTTGATTTATTTTTAAAGTGTGAGAAATATGATTTGGAATCGGTTTTCAAAGTGATGAAGTGTAGAAATAAATTTATAGTTTTGGAATGTTAATTTGAGATAAATCGATAAGGATTTATTAAATTGGTTTAAATGGACCATTTTGTGATGAAGTGTGAAAATGTGATTTGAAATTGGTTTTCAAATGTTGAAGTGTGGAAATATATATATATCTTTCGAAGGTATTCGAAAATAAATAATTTGGGAAAATTATTAAATCTGATGATTGTTGTGAATATTGTTGATAGTTAAATCACCGACTATCAATATTGCCTTTGAGATGGCACTTGAATTTGTTTTTTTTTTTAAAACAAACGCTTATTATTCGGTTTAGCTGGGAAATGACCTTTGTGTCAGATAACCCATTCCGAATAATAATACGACGATATGGATCGTATTGAAGACCAGTGATGAAGACCAGATATTTGTGAAAACGATAGGATGACCTATCGATTGTCTCTGCACCGTTAGCTACGGTATTGAGATTTCCTTTGTGATGGGAAGTTTTATCGGGATTGTGAATATCCGGATTGCAAGGGCTTCTTTGGAAGTGCCTTCGGTTCTGTTCGAACCCGGAACAGACTTGTATGGTTACGTGTCTGACATTACATTTTGAGATATATAGCTAATTTCTTTCAAATACATTTCGTTTGGTGGCGGAGAATTTATTCTCTTAGCTTAACACCCTTCTCTGAGACGTACGAGCTCAGAGGTTATGTAGTTGAAATTTATCAACGATATATTCCCAATTTGGTAATGTGGCATGCTGAGTGTTGCTGTGATGATGATCATTTATTGATCATTTGTGATCAAAGCGTGGCTTTGTGAAAAAGCGTAGCTTTGTGGACGAGACTTCGTCAGGGCCTCAACAACCCGGAAATGGTCGAAACAGGAATGTTGCGGCAAGGTTATGAGGGTCGCGCCCTTTAGGGTATGTCATTTCCTTCTGGAAAGGGGTGGTATCATGGTATGGAGCCCAGATACTTACTGATGTGGACACACTTTATTTATTATGTGTGATGATGTTATCGAGCGCTCGGATAAGGGTCCCAAAGGACAGGGGGATGACATATTCGTGAGTTACCTAGTTACAGGGGTAACCCGGCCTTGTTTGGCAGAGAGCAGTTTGTCTCTCGGGACGTCCAGCCAGAGGCGATCCCATTCGGCAGTAGGAAAGGAAGTTCCTTAGCCTGACCATTTGTTGGAAATCCAAAGAAACAATACGAACCTTTACGATTGCAATTGTATTACCTACTATGGAATGTGGCGGTAACCTGCTATTGAACATAGTAGCTATAGTAGGCATAACGTGAAATGCCTATGCTGGCTAAGATTAATATTATACTTTCGAAATGTTTTCTACACTAGACATTAATAATAATATCCAATGATTGACGTAGTAAGCATCTTTGACTATCATAAGAAGAAATCTCCTCCAATTCTGCGTTTGCATTGTGTGTGTGGCGGGAGGTCTTATGGTAGTTTCATTTTCCAAAAGCATTGCGAATCTATTTTATCTTCTTTGTGAAAATAACTGTTTTACGATCTCACACCAGTCATCATGACTGACTCGGAGTTTATTGTTCCCTTCTAAATTCTGGGTGCCCATAATTTTCCACACGGGCAGCCTAGAGTTATTTTTATCAGGATATTCTGGAGCTTTGGGGATAAGCTGGATGGCGAGACGTACTTCCGTACTTGTTATTTATTTCCACTGCGTATTCTGGATGATGACAGGTTTATATAACTGTCCATTGTTGTATCGAGTTGTATATTGGCTCTGATTGATGTATGTATAAACTGATATAGTTCTTTGTTTTAAAAGACTAGTGATTATCTATTATATATTGTTTCGCTGCGAATGTGAGATTCTGATGTTGTTTCTGCTTCTGTGTTTCTGTTCTTTCTTTTCTTCTATCTTCTTCTACCCCTTCTTTTAACCCTAATGGTTCGGTTTTCTGGCATTCGATTGCGCGGCATTTGATACAGTGGACATATTAATGTCGACTTTCGAGCGTCGAAAAATCGTGATCGTTACAATAAGATTCAGTTGCCTGACCCGTGTGTTTATCACTCGGGTCAGACCGAGTTGCAGGTTAGGTGGAAGTCGATCTTTTATGTTGGATCTATGTTGCTTTTTGTGTAGGACGCACGACTATGGACTAGACTCCTCTTTTTAGTGTTGTACCTGTTATCGACACTTTGTATATATTCTTTTATGGGATGTGATGTATGTATTTGATATGGGCATACTATTATGTAGTGGTGTATGACACTTGATGTTTGGGTTTGTAGCTACATATATATATATATATATATGTGGCTATTGTTCTGTGATATGTAAGTTTTATTTATTTCATTTTGCTTCTGAATAGATCCTATAGCCGAGTAGTATCGTATTAGCTAAATATTGGATATGTCGATTCCATGAGGTAAAAAAAGAAAAAAAATATTGACGTATTCAGTCTTTAGCTAATGCATTACTATATCGGTCGCCCTTAACCAGCCCTATTCTCTGCGTTAGTAGACGGAATTATAATTCCCTTTACTAACGTGGGTCTCGGGGTGGGGCGCCACAATGAGCATTACAGATTAGAGCAGTGTAAAAGATAACAATAAGAGTTGTTCGCAAATGTTATATGTATACTTAACCCAGTTCGCTCAAAGGTACTGAGATTTTATATCATCCAATTAGCTAGTAAAACTACTTTCGCTGTATATTTTTGTATCATACTTATGCAGATGTTCAAATGGGCGTCCTCAGTAAAATATTATTCAGCCCAACTTAGCTTGGATTAAATGCTGCTTAATCCTACAATCCAACTCAACCTAATCCAACCAATTTATGTGTCATTCAAGGGAATTCATTAACCAATTTATCATATGCATTATTTTCTAATCAAGATTTGCAAAATAATTTGATGTGGTGGTAGGTAACAAAATTTATATTTAATAAGCGAACATGTAAGTCGCCGCATAACTCTTAAAATAGAATTAGTTGTATGTATAACAGAACTTACTAAGATAGAATGCATAATAATGAGTAGTAAAAAATTTGGTTGAAACAAAATAGAAAATTTCCAAATTTAAGTCATCACTTACTCAATTCAGGCTTCTTAACTTCAGCAATAGTGTGATCAGTTACTTCAGCCTTCTAACTAAGGAATATTAAGCAACATGACTTAACTCTCGGTCATCCTAGAAATAACATTTTGCAACCACTTGAAAAAAAAATTTAACTACAAAAATTTAGCAAAATGTTTTAGTAAATAAAGCATCCATGCACTCAAACAAGCAAGCGTTATGTCTTGTCTTCTTCAAAATAAGCAAGCATAAGAACTGAAATAAATGTCCAATTAAAATAATTGTAAATAAGTTATATTTATTAAAAACTTAAAATATTGCTAACTCATATCTTACAATATAAAAATATAATCATTAACCATGAACATCATCCTTAATTAAAAATAACCTGATGATTCAACAAACTGGTTCACTAGATGAATATACATGTGAAACATTAATATAGCAGGCAAGGAAAACTCAATAATGAAGTGAAACTAAATATATAAGTTTACAGGCAAGGGAAAGAACTACACGGTGAAAAATATGTACCAGGCAAGGAAAACTCGGCAAATAGGTTCAATAAATGTAATGGTGGAACTAAAAATTTGAAAAACAACAAACTAGTAAGGTCATAAAAATAACTAAAAATACACACTTTGAATAACAACTGCACTAGCTTTGGCACTATTTGCTAAATTTAAGCTAAATTTATGTACTGGTGGAACTTTTGACTGTTACCCCTTAATAATATTAACTAATTTGTAAAAATGGTGATATATATTAGAGGCATTTTTATTTTCCATTAATAACATCAAAGAAGGTCATACTTATATATGCCTCTAATTAATTATCATTTGAAGCATTACATTATATTTGCCTCTAAACAAGAGTCCCTAATACTCCTATATTTGGTAGTGCTAGTAGGGTAATTATCTAATGAAATTAGCTAGGACATAGCGTGTATTATCAAGATCTTTGCTTCCAGGAATATGTCTAATGAAAGTTGGGTTATTTATGCATGACCTATTTTATCTGAGGATTATAACAAATTTGAAATGACAAATAACTGGGATCAATTCACATTGCTCTACACCAAGGTCTGATAAACAAGTGCAAACAAAAACAGCACCATACTTATAGCCATATACGATGGCATCCAAATTAAACAAAAGTTTCTATATCATCCTTCAGTAACCCTTTTTCTTCACTATGGTTTGACAAAAAGTAAGTAAATGAAGGATAAATTAGAAGTTAGCTAGATATGTTTGTAACCAACAGGAATGCGCATATGTAGAGTATATGAATTAGAGGTTATAGTTAAGTTTGTTCAATACTGTACATTGTTTAGGACAAAATTCTAGCATAACTTTCACAAGCATTGTGACTTTTGCTTCTAAAATGATGATGCTAGAATAACTTCAATAAAAATTAACCAAAATGAAGTTAAAAAGCATTCAGTTCATATTTTATACAATCTAGTTTATTAATTGAAGTTAAATGTCCATTTAGTCCATACAAAAGTTTACAAATTAAGTTCATGGTGAATGAAAAATTAATGTCGGTATATACCTAGTATTCACACCATAAAGCTCTTATAACTTTTCAACGTAGTATAGCAGCAGATCTCTGATTGTATTAACACCAAGATCACTTTGTAAAGTGTTACCAATACCTCTAAGTTGCTTCCTTAAAAATATAAATACATGTAGAAAACTGTTATTCTTAAGTTATAGGATCAATTATAATAACGGAAACTAATTCAAACAAAGAAAATAATCAATTACATTTTTAAGTGGAACGTAGCTAGCAAGTCTTTTATGGAAGAAGTTTGAACAACAGTTTGTTGTGCAGCTTTATGCATTGCGCTTGCATGTTTTGCTAACATATGCAAAACATTTAAGACAAACATATTATCCTTTAAGACTTTTGTATAATAGTAAAGCATAAGTTTTGCCCCCTCCCCCCATCTCCCATAAATTCCTACTAATATTTTCATTTGAATCTTCCACATTCAAATTTTTCATCCATTTTAATCTCCTTAACAATGTTTTCATTTAAATTTCCATAACAAGGGATACTATATCTTTGCCTCTCGTGCAAATGCCCATGCCATTTATAAACAATACTATTGCAACATTGAGTTGCAAGTTGCAACTACAACTCAGTTTTAAAATTGAGTTGCTAAGTTGTGCCACTCAATTTTAAAACTAAGTTGCTAAATAAAACAAAGACAAACTACCTTTATGAATTTTTGTTGTCGTATTTCAAGTTCAACAATAAGTAAAAGATAAAAAATGAGAAACCATTGAAAGAATTAACAATTAGTTTCAGATAAGCTAAATATGTTTCAAATCCACTTCATTTGCAAAGTTATTAAATAATCAACTTTATATGGGTTTAATTCATAGATAAGTGACTTTATATAGACTTACGTCCATGCAAATATAACACTTTGAAGTAAATAATATAAACCACGGGCATGCGGCGAGGATATATAAAAGTCTACTAATTCAAACACAACTACTTTAGAAAAAAGGAACATTTCAAAATCAAATAAGTACTTATGAAATTGTTTCATCATAATTCACTAAACATATTTTAATTCTTCATGATCAAAATTTAGTCCAAATTTTCGAGAATAGTCAATAAAAATTTCACCGGTATTGGAAAAGAGTCCTAATGTGAAAACAAAACATAAAAAATTGATAAAACTCCAAAAAGAATAATTTGCCAATTCATCTAAATTCTTTACCGTAACTGAAAACTTTTCCATGGTTTAAAACAACAATTAAATGCTATAAATGGATACGTTTAAATGCTTCAACTAATTAGTCTTATGTTATCGGTTTCTTCAATTAGAACTGAGAAAACTTAATAAATAACTTTGATTGGACTCAGTTACATAAAAAATAGTGATCATCAATAGTAGATTCACATTTAACCATGTGTTTTCAATTTGAAAGCTAAACGGAAGTAGACCAAAAAAAACTACCTGAACCGAAATTCAAACAGCAATCAGAAACCCTAGACTTTTATTTTACGAGGCGGAGGCTAACATAACAGGGCGGAGGCAATGACAAATTAAGGTAGAGGAGATGACAAAACGAGGCGGTGGAAAAATGAGGCGAAAGCGATGTCTGAACGATGCAGAGGTAGTAACCCTAGACTGAAAGAGGGGGGAGGAATAATAAAATGAGAAAAACGTATGCATTAGAAATGGGATTGGAAAAAATGAAAGCGAAATTACAATTCTGTCTATTTAGTTTTGTCTATTTACAAAGTTGTCGTCTTTAGTAATGGTAATAACGATTGTAATTATTTATAACGGAAATAACCGTGGGTAATTGGTAATAGTAATAACCATTATAAATTGAAGATGAAAAAGTGTTGCAAAATGGCCTATTTGGTGTTGTGTAGTCAAGCATGAATTCCAATCATACAGGTACTAGATATGAGTTTTGCACTATTTTGATATCACTTTTTTCATACATGACAGCAGCAAGTGGATATACAAACTATTCAAAAAGTTGAAATGTTTCAGCACAATACAATGAAGATGACATGAACTTGGAGTGTTCAGAAATTCTTTCAAATGCAGATACCCAATCACAATTGAATTCAGCCATTTTCTATAGCAAGAAAAAGAAAATACAAATAATACAAGCAATAGCCAGCGTCTCAGTTCAAGTTATAGGCAATTGCCTAATTTAAATATTAAAAATAATGAAAAGCGCATAGAACACAACATCCCCATACAGCAAGTCTTAACAAGCTCAGAAGAAACTGACCAGTTGATGAACACAACTTAAAACAAAGTACAGATCTCTATTACTACATGCTATTAGTATCACTTTCAGGTATAATAGAATATGGTATCAGTTTTTGTATTATATTAGCATTGGTAATAGTTTCAAGTATGTCAAAAAATAGCATCGGTTCATGCACAGTGTTGGTATCAGTTTAAGGTGTTAATAGAAATATATTTAGGGTCATAACATAACATCAAGAGTATGAAAATTTTAACAAAGCTAATCGTTACAACAAATTGACAGTATTTCATCAAGGGATCATATGTATGAAAAAAAAAACAAAGCTAAATTCATATAGTTCTAACTTGACATCTCAAATGTATATTACTTGAATTGAATATCACATCAATTTTTACAACAAATTCACTTGTTAATATTTTCTCTTAATTCAAGTTTTGATATAAAATCTGCCAAATTCTAATAGTGTTCATTGTCCATCAATATTACATGCACAATTCTTGCTCTGATTCGCAACATATATTCAGGTTGTACCTTCAATGGTATTTGACTTTTTTTCAACGAGATGATGAAACATAAATACTACGGTCAACCTTGTTTAAAGCAAAATATGTTATTAGTATCAGTTGGCATCATTTGCAGCATTATATCTATAACAAATATATAACATTGTATTTAATAAATGATGGTGCAAATATTAATAGTTTTAGTATCAATGTTAGCATGAATTTTAGAATTAATTTTATTGCATGTATGTATCATTTTTAAAATCCATGATAATTGTTCAGTTTCGTTTTTAATTTTATACTGTTAGTGTCAGTTTTTATATATGTAGGTGTCAGTTTTGGTGGCTTTAGGTATCATTTTGTTTGCCTATAGGTATCAATTTTGATCTGAATCAAATGCTTAGTGAACTGACTGAAAATATCTTGTGTATCAATCGAATTCAATTTAATGAACTAGGCATATAAATATGTATAGTAGTTTATGTAAAAGATCATAATGAAAACTTATACTAAAAAATATAAAACATTGTATCTTTTCAGCAGGTTTCGTTTTTAATAAAAAAAATCTAACATGTTCGATCCTTGCTGTGCACATTTGGTTTGATGTATGTCATCTGACTTCATTTCCATGTCTTGTACATTGTTTTTGTTCCATAGTTCTTACAGGATTTCTTCTACTTTTCTATTAAAGACAGAACAATAAAAAGTTAGAATGTTCACTTTGTTTTGATTATATTATTTAATTATTTTGAATAAAAATCGTATCAATGTCATTGCTGCTTTCAGACTTCGGTTATTTCTTTCGTTTGATCTCCTAGGGCATAAAGAATCTATGTGAGACCATTGCATTGTTGGATATGTCTATGTTACCAATGTCCAATGGTCTCCACAATATAAAGGGAAATAAATAGCGTATCCATATTTATCCCATACAACTTTTCAAGAAAAGGGATAACTAATGTTGTTAAATACTTTCTAGCTTAGTGACTAGCTCATTCTGCTGAATAAAAAAACTAGTTACAATTCTGTGTATGTAACAATTATTATGTACATGCATATTAAAATTTTATATACTGTCATTGTCGTCATCATTGCAGAGTTATGTTGAAACAGCCCACATTTTGACATGTACCAATCGATTTTTTATATTAACAATAGAAAATTGTAAGTCTTTGTTATAGTTGAACCAGTATCAAATAATAAATAGTATCAGTAATGTAAACAGTGTTTGTATGAATTGAAAAGTATTAAAATAACTGAGCATCAATTCCAATCATACCACAACTAGGTAGTAGTTTTAAAATGATTCGTTATCAGTTTTGTTTTACATGACAATCAACTAAATTTATATAGCATGAAATTATATCAAACAGCTACCGGATATCATTTTTGTGTGTGTGTGTATATATATATATAGTTATCAGTTTTGTTGTAAATAACATTTAAATTAATTTATAAAATTACCAAGCATGAATTCCTATCAAACAGCTATTGGGTATCATTTTTGCATATATATAGGTATCGGTTTTGTTGTAAATAACATTTAAATTAATTTATAAAAGTACTAAGCATGAATTCCAATCAAACGGCTACTGGGTATCATTTTTGCATGCATGCATACATACATACATACATACATACATACATACATACATACATACATACATATATATATATATATCAGTTTTATTGTAAATAACATTTAAACTAATTAAATTTATAACATAATAAAGCATGAATTCTAGTCAAATAGCAACTAGGTATATGAATTTGTCATTATTTTGATTAGTAGCAATATTGTTTGGTAAAAATAAATTTACGTACCTGTCCATCCGTGATGTTTCCTTCATGAACATGTTATTTCTTTTATAATTACGCATCCTCCTTTGATCATGTTCTTATCATCCTATGCCACTTCGCTTTTTTGACAAAAAAAGATTTGAATTAAGTAAATAGAATTATTTTAATACATATAACATTAGTATCAATATTTATAAACCTGCTTTTTTGTTCTCGTTAGAGCAAAAAAAGTTTTGATCACATTTTGTTGTTCTCTGTTCAAGTATAATAAGCATTTGCAGTGTGATAGCTATAAATCTGCAAATGTCGATTCTCTTACCACAAGTGGCTATGGGATGGTTTCTTTTGTTGCTTCTTCTTCAATGTCTATGTTTTTTTAGATCTTCATACTCAAACGTATCACTTTCTTTTCCTTTTCTTATTCTTTCTTTTAATCTTTTCGCATAAGAAGTTTCTCGTTTTGTTGCTGCTTTTTTCTTCTCTAGCCAGTAGGTTTTATTAATTTCTTTTCTTGATCTTGTTTGGTTTATTACTTTTCAGACTCTTCCGAGTCATAGAGTTTGAAAGATGCAGGTGTAAAGTCAAGTATTGAAGCATGGACAACTATGATTTAGGTGTTGATAGAGGTGTCTTCTTCCATGTTCTGAGCCTCTTTTGCTTGTTTTTCTTCCATTTTATCTTGATTTGTTGGAGAAAATTTTTCATGCATTTCAATTGTTGTTTATGTTTCTATGCATGTATTGTCCTTATCAGTTGCTAGGTGGACTTGCTCTATATAAGGCTCAACAATTGTTTCTTCATTTTTTTCATTATTTTTTTAAGGTGTTGTTTACTTTTCATCATTTTCTATATCAGTCTATACCAGTGCATTTTCATCCAATATAAAGTCTACTTCATGTACTATGTGTAGTTCTTCAACTTTGCCATTAAGTTTCTTTCTTCATTCACTTGAAGTCTTGATTTCATTTCTCTCAGTTCTTGTTTCAATTTCAAAATTTCCTTCTCAGCTTCTACTCACATCTTATTTACATTTTATAATTATAGCTTTGTTTTTTCAGCTTCGTCTTCCAAATTTTTGATATGCAGTTCCAAGACTCTAATGGTTACATCTTCTTCCAAAAATTTGTTCGACTTCTTCAATTTTCTTTTTTCACTTTGTTTTTCCTTTCCTTTTTTGCTTAATTGTCTTCTTGTTGATGCTGTTTGAAGAAGCCTCGCTTCATGTGGAAGAATATCGTTTATTTCTATCACCAGTATAATTTGTAGAAGAATTTTATGTTAGTTTTCTACTGATACTAAGTGTAATAGTTTGTTATTATTGATTTTTTAGTAGAAGCAAAAATAATAAATATGAAGTCGATACTATGTAGATGCATAAAGTGATACTATGCCGTGTTGAAAATGATACCAAGTATCATAGCGTACTATAATTGATACCATGCAGAGCGAAAGTAGATACTATAGAGAGGCAAAACTGACACTATGTAAAGACTAAAATGATACCAAGTATTGAAACTAATACTATGTATAGACAAAAATGATACCTTGAAGCTAATACTATACGTTGGTAGAAATCGATACCATGCAGAATCAAAAAATGACGGTAAAAGAAATGTAGTGCTAAAACAGATTCTAAGTGGAAAATAAATTTTTATTGATTAATGTAAGCAAGATGGAGTTTTAAAATACTTAACCCTCTTTTACATCATCTAAAAACCGCCTAGCCGCTATGGACTTCAGCATACAAAAATCCCATCTTGCAAACCTACGTAAAGTATTATTATGTTGTCATCTTAGTCTAATGAGCTGTATCTTTTCACAAATGCAATACTGCAAACATTTAAAAAAAGATCAGATATGATTATTAAAATAATATTTATTTCATATATTAATATTTTGAATAACATATCTTACCAATGGAAGCATGGAGCATCCGTACATGTTTCTTGGCTTGGGGATAAATTTTTTAACAAATTTACTGAAATTTCTCTATTGTTTGTAGCCAAGAAATTGTGTGCAATGTCTCGAAATTGATCGAGAAGGGTATATTTCCCATCTTAATTTTTGTTGATTGTTGGGAAAGAAAAACGCTAATAGAATTTCCATTACTATCTACAGTGGCAAATCTTCCTCATATTGTTTTTTCTCCTCTCCTATCTGATGTTTTATTCTCCTTTCAACCACATTTCTCATAATAAAAGCACAATTTCCAAAATTTCTTGTCGCAAATTCTTTGCACTCCATTGGAATAGTTTTGCTTATCAATTTTGGGGTTGGCTCTATGTTTCTTCTTTCCAATGATTGAGCAAAAAGCAAGCTTATATTAGTTGCAGTTACTTTCATTTTGTCTTGTCAAAATATAAAAGTTACATTTTCTATCGAGTAGCAGCTGTACAGTGCCTCCAAGTTGTGTTGATGCTTTTTGCATTCTTTCGTTGTTACTTTTTCTTCATAGAAGATAATGAAGAAGTTGTAAAACTAGGTCTTTTTCAAGATGTCTATTTGTTTATTGCTTAGAATATTCTTATCTTTAATCAACTTTATGATCTTGAAAATAGCTTGCAACCCACATCTGTATGCAATGTCAGGCTTTATATCTTCACTTTTTGCTATTTCCTCAAATGTTTTTTGCTCTAATCCTCCAGGTATCATTTTCATACTTGTAGGACATGGGTTGACAAAATTATCGTCATTCTATTGTATGAAAAACTGGCATTAAGTTGACAGTGAAACAAATGGCAGTGAAACATAACAGTATAAGAGGTATCAACTGTAGGACGGTGAAAAACTGGCATTAAGTTGACAGTGAAACAAATGGCAGTGAAACATAACAATATAAGGGGTATCAACAAACACATATAAGGGGTATCATTTTTGCAGTATACCAGTATAAGATTTTATACAAAATACAGTGAAAACAATTTATAAAATACAAAGTACAAACTTCAAACAAACATATTACTGCCATCATTTTTATAGTACCATTTTTGCTACAAATTACACGGAAAATCATTTATAAAATTAAGGCATCAACTTTAGTCAAAACAGCCAGTGGATATTAATTTTATTAAATACATATATTAGTTTTCATAAAATTGACATTGAGAAATAATTTTTCAAATTCCAAACTAATAACTTTAAGCATACAAACTGTAGATATCATTCTTAGTTTATAATTGTATCAATTTTTAAAGAAAATATAGTGAAAATAATTTATGAAAGTAGAAAGTACAAGCTTCAAACAAACATATCGGTGGTATCATTTTTGCAAGGTATTGATATCATTTTTTCTACAAATTACATTTAAAATCATTTATGAAATTAGAAAGACATCAGCTCTATTCAAAACAGCCAGTGGATATCATTTTCGTTGCATACTGGCATCGGTTTTCATAAAAATGACAGTGGAAACAATTTTTAAATTTTCAAATCATTAACCTCAAAGTTACAGACTTTAGATATCATTTTTGGTATTAGTTTTCAAACAAAATATAGTGAAATTATTTTGTAAAAGTACAAAGTATAAGCTTCAAACAAAAATATTACCAGTATCATTTTTGCAAGCTATTAGTATCATTTTTGCTACAAATTACAGGGAAAATGATTTATAAAATTAAAAAGGCATAAACTCTACTCAAAACAGGCAGTAGGTATCATTTTTGTTGTGTATTTGTATCAGTTTTCATAAAAATGACAATGGAAACAATTTTTAAAATTTCAAATCGTTAACCTTAAACATGCAGACTTTAGTTATCGTTTTTGATTTATAATGGTATCAATTTGTGAACAAAATATAGCGAAAATAGTTTATTAAAGTAGAAAGTACAAGATTCAAACAAAAATATTACTGGTGTCGTTTTTGCAAGCTATTGGTATCGTTTTTGCTGCAAATTCCGTAATTTTTTAACATAATTTATCCGTAAAAAAATTCCCAATAGGAAAGTAATAAATTTTGATTATGCAGGAATACAAAAGGAATTGATGTATTAAATGAGTGTATATATTGGTTTCCTTTATGGAAAACACTTTGAAAATAAATTAAATCCTGATATATAAATTACGAGAGCTGATTGCGAGCACCTTCCACATAATGTTAAGTTATAATATAAATGTTGAAACTGCATCTTGTCCTCTTTTTTATTAATTTCATTTAGATAATGCATATCTTTATAAATACATTGAGTGTTCGATTTATGGATGAAAAGAAACTTAATTGGCCATTTTGCAGTCAAACAATTGAAAATTAATCGGTACATATTTTAGTTTAATCAATTTTCAATTAGCAAGATACCAAAAAAATCCTTAAAATAAAGTAAGTTATTAATCTTTGTTCATACACTTAAACGGTAAGCTTCTTCACTCCATCATTTGAATTACCAAAATGTAAAAAATACCATACATACATATATTGACCAAATGCAGTCAAATGACAAGGCCTAAAATCAAACTTTAAACCTGGTTTCCATATAAGCTTGCATCAAGTATAAGCTTTGATTAGAGATTTTTATTCCATAATTATGAGAAAATAAAATGACTTTTGAGATAGATTTGTTTTATTAGGAATAGATCAAATTATTCCAACCTCACTCAATCTTCCACTTCCAATAGACTCGAAAACGTGAATAAGATTTCAAACCTTGAATTATTAAATTCATTAACCCATCGGTTCCCCAATTGAAAAGTATAAATCTATAATAAAAATATAAAACATACAAATAATTCAATACTGTCAAATACTTCAAATTTTGAATGATACCAATCAATTAGTCATATTAAATGGATTGAATTGCTAAACCTGATCACCAAATCTTATTTATCCACATCAAGTAATGAAATAGGGTTGCGGTTACATTTCAACCAATATACACACACACACACACTGTTAATTACCATCAAATTGACTTGTAATGAATAGGTCAAAAGAGTTTAAAGTTTTAAGTATATTATTGCATTGTATATCAAACAAATACATATTGTATAGCGGTCGTGGGTAAGCTTCTACGCAGTAAAATCATGGCTTCAATTCTTTATTTGAGCATTGTTTTTCCAGATTTTTTACGACTTGATAGACTTTTTAGGTTACATTTCAACCAATATATGCACACACACACTGTTAAGTGAAGAGAAGGAAGAAAAAAAAGCATGTTTAAAAGCACCAATTAAGTATAATACCATTGTCATCCTTTTCTATGAAATTCAGCTGTTGACAAATGATTTTAACTGACAAAAAACATTGAAGACAAATGATTTTAACTGACCAAAAACATTGAAACTGAACTAATATTATCAAGTTGATACATGGATGCTCCCATTGAAACACACATTGAAACTGAACTAATATTATAACATGTGCCAGATTGAAACATTGAAACACACATCAAAAGACTAATCCAAATTAAACTGACTGAAATCAAAGTGTATACCTGCATGCTACCAGCTAACAATCCGGAAGATATAATGATACCTCATCAGCTCAGATCTTCTTCATCTTCTGTGTGATCAAGTTTCAAAGCTATCGATTCCATTCTAATTTCATGAGTTGGTCCTGCATTATACGGGGTAAATTTTGGAAGCAAATCCACATACTTACGGTAATCTTCCTTCGTTGAAATCTTATCCACATATAGTTTAATCGTATTAGCCTCTGCAGTAAACCCTTGCTCCTTTAATATTTCTAAATAATCAATAGCCATCACCAATTCACCTTTCACAAGCAAGGCTCTAACAATACGGTTAAGCATTCGTGAGTCTGGGAAGCAATCCAGTTTCTTCATTTTCAATAATAACTCATCAAGTTCATCCAGTAATCCTTCCTTAATAAAACATCGAGCCATTATTGAATATGCAATGACATCTGGCCTAAGTTTCAAAGAAAGCATGACCTCAAACAGATCCTTAGCTTCTTTTGTTTTACCAACTTTGTACAGTCCAAACATTAAAATATTATACATCCTAATATCATGTTTGAACTTCTGAAAACGAATGGACTTAAACAATTTCAGTGCCTCATCAACCTTTAAATTCTTGCATAGGCCGTCTAGCATTACATCGCAAGTGATTCTATTCATAGTAACCCCTTCATTAATCATCTCTTCATGAATTTCTTCAGCATCTTTAATCCTTTTAGCACCATACAAACCATGTAACATGGAATTATAAGTAGCAACTGTTTTCAAGATACCCTTATGCGTCATCTCATTAAAAAACCTTTTAGCCATATCAATTCTTCCATGCTTGAAATACAAATTAATTAATGTAGTATAGGAAATTGTATCAGGTGTATGCCCTTTTAAGAGCATCATATCATATATTTCAATGGCTTTGACTAATTCACCAGTCAAACCATACCCATGCATCAATGTATTATATGTTACAACATTAGGTTCTATGCCTTTTTTAGTCATCACATCCAGTAATTGACGAGCTTCTTTTGTCGATCCTTTTTTGCAATGCATGTCAACCAATGAACTAAACCCAACAACATCAAGTGATATTCCTTTATTGGTCATTTCATCAAGAACTTCATAAACTTCCTTCTCTTTTCCCAATCTTCCATAACTGGATATCAGGGTATACATGATTTATTGCCATTTTATTCATCAACTCCAAAGCCGATGCGATTTTTCCAATACTACATTGATCTTTGATGAGAGCATTGTAAGTGAAGACATTTGGTTTGCAGCCAGAAAGAATCATTCTATCGAGCAAAATTTCCGCCTCGTTGACTTTCTTATTCAAACAGAGACCTCTGATCAGAGAACTAAAAATAACAGGATTGCCGTATTTGCCGCACTTGATCATAGATCCAAAAACGCCAAAAGCAACGTCGATACGGTTTACGAGAACGCAAGTGTGGATAATGATTCCATAACCATGTATGTCTGGGAATACATTATTCAGCATCATATTATTGTAGAATGATAAGATTAGAGTATAAAGGGATGGATTTCTCTTTTGAACGATTCTTGTGAAAAAATTGTTGAATGTAAAGCTTGCAGGCTTTGGATTGGCATGGAGCATTTTATCAAACAGCTTCCGTGCTTCATCAATATTGAAGTTGGTTGACTTGCACAGGTCTGTAGCTTCGTCTTCCAATCCAACATGGCGACCATACGATCTCCTTTGTAGCATTTTTTTAATTCACGTGAATCCTGGGATTGGATGATGAAAAGGACATGCGATAAAAAAGGCAAGGCATGATGAAAAGCAGAGGTTGATGAGGAATGCACTGGTGTTGAGAAGAATCTCTTAACTGAGTGCATAAACTGAGCAAGTTAACGACGAGTGCACTACTGAGGCATGGATATCTGAGCAAGCTGCGTGATGGAAAGTGACTAAATATTGATAACTGGGTTGCACAATCTGGTTAGAATCGCTTATGGCGGTGGATTTAGACTACTCAGGACTGTCTGATCTGACTGACCGAACAAGCAAAACTGGGTGTGTTTTTCCAGAAAGTCGGAATTAATTCTTAGCAAAAGAGGAGGGGTTTCGGGGCCACAGATTCGAAGTGGACGACCACTGAATGTTGGGATGTTATTTTTTGTTAATCCTACTTGGTAGTATACTTTCATCAACTAGTAAAGGGCTTTGTTAGCTCGAAATTTGGTTCAACCCAATATGCTTTTGGTTCAAAAAGTCATGGCACTTGTGTAATGATCCGGATTTTTGAACGTTTTATAATTAAATATCAGAATTATTTAAATAATTGAATCTTGGATTTAATTCGAATAAAATGATTTCGAAAGCTTATTTAAAATTCTGTTTAAATAATAATGAAATTGGAAAGCTTTTAATTTATAATTAAAAGTGATTAAAATTGTTTTAAAAAAATTTGTTTTAAATTAACGTGTGAAACTATCATTTTGGGACACTGTCTCGGATTTTGATGAATTAGTGGCATGGATCCAGAATAATGAATTGTTATATGCCAGCTAGTTTCATGACGATCGGACGCATTGTGCGGTCATGCGAGCTCGAAAAGCGTAACGATTAATTTCAGAAATTAAAATATGATATAACCTAACAACTAACTTTTTTATACGATGGAATTAGGTCTCGAAATTAATTCCATTGAGTTCAAAATTAGGGTATTTGGCTATGAACGCCAGTGAGCACGCCTCGATTGGAGTTTATGATTTTGGGGATGAATAGTGCCAGATAAAATTCCTATATGAGGACCTCACCCCTCTCTCATTCACCCAAACTCTAACCCTAGCCCACATAATCCAACGGTCGAAGCTGATCATCGCCACTATGGGCCGATTTAGGTGATGGCTCTAGCATGAAAAACGTTCGGCTAGGTGAGATGGTGGACGGTTGGATTGGTGTACGGTTGAGCAAGGTGGCAAGAATCTGGAATGGAAGGCGCGACGATTTTTGGGTTCGTCGGGGAGCTCGAGGCATCGTGGGGAGGGGATGCAAGGGCAATCGTTTAGGGTAAAGCGACGGTGGTTGGAGGTCGACGACGACGGTGATGGGTGAGGAACGTTGCAATTAGGGTTTTAAGAAGCGGCAGCCTGAGTTTGTTAAACGAGATAGCCGAGGTTAATTTCTTAATTACCAATTATTAAATCAACTATAAGTTAATTATTCCAAGATGTTTATTAATTCATATCTTGTTCATATGAGTTTGGATTTGGATGCGGTCTTTTGCATTGGATTTGTAGCGATGATATCTACACATTGGAGGTTGATTCTTCGATTTTGGAGCTAGTGAGAATTTTAGCCAAAATTGATCGGCGTTTGATTTTGGACTATTACTAAACGCGCAAGTGTTGGCTGCAATTTGGGTGAGTTTAACCAGTTGATTGTATATTATTGTGTATATAATTGTTGTTATATTAAAATATAAATAGTATAATAAACTATGTAAGTTATTACTTTTGGACATCGCCTTGTTTTGTAAAACAAGTGACAACATTATTATGAGGTATAATCTCTCTTTTGATCATTATTAACATGTATCGTGGCCTAGACTACATGTTTGCAAGCTTGATAGTGCATTATAAATGTTTGAAGCGATATAGTCATATTAAATGTGCTTTGAAATCCCTGGTATTTGACATATGTTGAATTGGATAAATTGTGTTATATAGTGGATATATATACACACACGTATGTATGTATGTATGTATATGTATTTGGCTCCACGCCTTTTGGTGTGTTTGACATAAAGGAATTAGTTTGGACATTTGTAGAAATTGAAAATGGTAGTTGTAAATATTAGAAGCGAAAAGGTTGCAATGGATGCACTTAAAATCATTGTGTTCGGCGATTTTAAAGTTAACTTTGGAAGATATCCTATGGCATTTTCGTAGTTTTCATAAGTACTATAAGCTTACTTATTATTTGGAAATATCAAGGTTTAAATATACTACTGATAATCATTTATGGATTTTTAAAGTGATGGTCTTAAATTGTAAAATATATTTTTATGGTTTTTAAATTAGTGTTTTAAAAATATAGTATAAATATTTTTAAAAGTATATTTTTAATATATATATATATATATGGTTTCAGAAATTGTTAAAGATTTTATTTAGGAAATAATAAGATTTTTACATTATAATATTTTACAAATGGTTTATAGTATTTTATTAAATATCTTAGTTTTATAAATAAATTAGTATATGTATATATATATATATATATGTATATATATATGTATATATATATATATATCTTTTTAATGGTATTTTAGTATATTTAGAAGTTAAAAGGAAGTTTAACTTTGTAAAAGAGTTTAAAAGGAGTTTTTAGATTATAACACTTATGTTATAATGAATGGTTTTGTAAAATTGATTAAAAAGGTATATAACCTTGTTTAATAAGTGAAGGTGCGGGTAGAGCTTTAAATGAATGTTTCAAAATAAATGACAAGTATAAAAGTGATTTTGGGCTTACAGTAACAATATTTGTGCAACATTTATTTTAACCCATTTAACTATACTTTTGAAAAGTGATTAGATCTTTGAAATCGAGTTTTAAAAATAATGATTAAGTAAAGGGGTTTCGGGTTTGTTGTAAACAATGTTTTGGTGCATTTGTTTTTAAACCCTTGAATAATATTTTAAAGTGGTAAAATAGTTTTAAATGATTTTAGGAAAATATTTAGATCTTTAATAATGGAATATTAAAGAGAATAACAAGTATGAATTGATTGTGGGTTTGTTGTGACAATGTGTTAATAACATTCGTCTTTAACCCATTTTGATTATACTTATGAACATAAATAGATCTTTGAAATGGAGTTTTAATGATAATCATAAGTGAAATGGTTTTGTATTTGTAGTGATAGTGTTTGAGTAACATTTGTCTTAGGCCATTTGAAATTGATTTAAGATTATACTTATACGGTTGAGATAAGTCTATTAATACTTTTGGAAAGTATTAGAACGTGTAGAAACGAATAGTGATGTTTTAATTAAATAGCGAAGTTTAATTAATAAGTGTAATATCATTTATAAAGAATTATTGAGTAAAAATGAGTTTTACCGATAAAATAGGATTTTAACTAATAAAGGAAGATTAATTAAAAAAAGGGATTTGAAGTCGTTTATATGACTTAATCGTGTTTATGTGTTGATTTGAAGTCGTTTATATGACTTAATCGTGCTTATATGTTTCAATCGTACTTATGTATTACTTGCTTATGGACAGTACACTTTGTTTTCCATATGTGATTACTCTCATTGTTATTTGATTTGACCAAATATACTCTGGAAATATCTAGAAGAAGCACAGGAATTGGTACAGTAATCTTCGGTGATACTATATTGTACGTATAAACTTGTTTTGCTCTTTTAGGACAAATGATAAGGAAATCCGTCCACTTAAACAGTTAGGAGGTGATCTCTGATCTTATACATTGTTTGTTTATTTCTCACATACCGGAGTTGAGATTACCGGAAAATCGGTCGATTGGTTTTGGAGCACCCGGTAAGTGGGGGAGTGTACTTATATGGGATGACTTGAAATCGTAACCACTCTAAAACCATATACATGTTCTATGCTTTGAATGAGGTTCGTGATTAGTTCAAGATGCAGGAGTCTATATGGAGATTCGAGATCTATTTGAGATGCTCGAACACATGTAGTTGTTCGTGATCTATTCAGGATGTAGAGATCCATGTGTGATTCTGAGATCTATTGAGATATGAGAATCCGTGTGTGGTTCTGAGATCTATTCAAGTTGGGGACTCGTGTGTCGAGATCTATTCGAGTTGTGACTCGTGCGCTGGAATGGCTGAACGTGACTTCACCTTTGGTAATGACAGAAACCAAAGAGTCATAGTCTATGGAGTTTAGCTAACTTAAAGGGTGCATGCACTCCATTCTAGTGTTTACTTACGGATATGCATGCGGGAGTGATGTGACCCGGTGCGACGTGTTCGAGCAGGACTAGCTATGTTTTTCCTATAGTATATTTTATCTAGAGATATACGATGCTCGGAAGGATATCTGTGATCCTTGTGTAGGGGGACCATTCTCGAAGTACTGAGAGCACCTCCATGGAATCCTACACAAGTAGCGAACGTGCCTTAGCAGTTGTGCTGTATACCTATTATTGTTGTAATGTACACTCACATGCATCATAGCTATGTGGTCATTTATATTTAACACCGTATAGATTATTATATTATCACTGGATTTTATAATTGAAGTAGTTTGGTTATCGTAAGATAAAAATCTATCTGTGTTTATTTGCGGCGTGGTTTTACGAGATACTTTTATATGAAGGGTTTTGCAAATATAATAATCCATATGATTTGAGTTTCTCACGCTAGTTTACTAGACTGATCCGGGTGTTATTTTCTTATAATGCTCGGGTCAGCTCGAGTATGTTTTCAGATCTAGATGTGGTTCGTTGAAGCTGTTGGAAAGGACCTAAATGATTTCCTATCGTAGTTTATTTCTGCTACATTACTTGATTTGTATATATCAACATTTGTGAGGACATGCAGTTATTACTGTCCAGACTGATGATAGGTTTGTTTACTCTGATTGATATGTATATCAAAATTTTCTTTTTTGGTAAAGACCTTTTGAGACATTATATATTATCGTTTTACATATGAGATTATGATATTGTGTTCTTCTTTCTTGTTCTGTTTCCTTTTTTTACCCTAACGTTCTGCCTTTTCGGCACTTGGGTGCTCGATACATGAAAACCGTTGATGTATTAGTGTCGACATTCAAGGGTCAAAAAGGCAGATCATTACAACTTGAGTAAGATATAACACTTAGTCAAGCATGCTATTGTCGAGTCCATATGAATTCATAGCGCAAGCAGTTCTTTATTAGGATCCTTGGTTGAAAAGTCACAAAGTCATGTAAGTCCAAATGGACAGTAATGCCCCGATTAATGCTTTTCATTATGCTAAAGAAAAAATGGAAATGACGAAGAAGATCAATTCAGAATTCGCGCCTTCTTAGTTCGGTGTGCATGCCTATTTATAAAGAAATCGTACCATTAGGTCCTCAACACATGGCACTCGAGGAAGATGAACTACTAAGATTTGGTCGACGTATCACTTTGACGATTTGTCATGTGGGATAACTTTCCATTGATCTCATCATGATGACGTGGCTTGGTTGGACTAATCAATGTTTCTTGCATGGATTTGTGGCATGTTTTATGCGTTAATGTCTTAACGTGTGATAGTAGTCAACATTCAATAGTTCCACAATGCTCAATACGTGATAGGTTGATAACTCAACATGTGATGGCTCCTTATCCTCAATATAGGATAACCTGATAACTCAACATACAATGGCTCCTTATCCTCAATATGTTATAGCTTGATAGCTTAACTTGTGATGGCTTATTATCCTCAGTATGCAATAGCTTGATTACTCAACATTCCATGGCTCCTTATCCTCAACACGCGATAGCTTAATAACTCAACATGTGATGGCTCCTAAACCTCATCATGTGATAGCTTGATAACTGAATATGCGATATCTCCTAAACCTCATCATGCAATAGCTTGGTAACTCAACAAACGATGGCTCTTTAACCTCAACATGTGATGGCTCGCCTCAATATGCAATAAGTACTTTAACCTTGACCCATGATTGTTCTTTCATATTTAACTTCGATATCTTTTAATAGTCAACTTGTGATAGCTTTTAATAGTCAACTTACTATAGCTATCCCAATTTCAACTTGTGACAACCATCCTTTCCCTTCATTTTGTGACAACTTCTTTTATCATCAATATTTGACAACCGTGTCATCTGCGACTTGCGACATCTCTTTACCACCATCTTGCGATATTACATCACTATCAATTTTTAGGAATCCTACTTCTAATGGATTTGCACCATATCAATTTGAAATTTTGTGGATGTAGCACTTCTGTAATAACCCACACCTTAATGGGCCTGAATTTCGACTAAATCGAAACCCAAGTCCATTAGGGCACGGAATGTTGGTTTGGTAACCTGTAATAAACATAAGTATATCAGAGATTGATCATCTAAACTCACAGCGAAATGGAAAATATAATATAATATAAATACTAACTGGGGTTACTGCCCCAGAATCAATAGTATTCCTAGTATATCATATCACCTTGTCAGTACAGAGCATGAATAAGAAGACTTCCACTTCATATATTCTCATCTTGCTCCTATGACCTATCCCTTTAAATCTATCATGTGGGTTGTAATGAGGGGGGGGTCTAAACAATGTTCAAATGATTGGAAAACTTTATACTTTATCCATAACACAAATTTATACTGATTAGTTTCCATTTATACGTTATGTCTGCTATTTGTGGCTAATCAGTTCAATGTTATATGTGCATATGATATATCTAACCTAACCTTCTTCAAGGTATACTATACCTATTTATGCCTATATATATGGAGGGTGTGTGTCTATGTGTGTGTGTGTGTATATGTATGTGTGTGTGTCTATATATATTAACATACAACACCCAAAACCTCGACCACTTAATACTTCTTAAGTAGGGAGGTGGCAGGCCCATTGGCTATTTATTGCCTTAAGTCCCCGAAGCGAGTCCTTCGCAAAGTCAACGCTAGTCAAATCAGTTCTAGCTACAAAGATCGATGACCCATATATACGACTTTATAATATAATATATAATGTAATAGTTGTACTACTAGCATAACTCAAAGACTCATCTAAGGTTTAACTAACCCACCTTCGATAAACTAATTTTCCTCCTAACCATCAACTTGGCGTAACCCAAGTATTTGCTACCGCTTACTCGGGATTGCTGGTGATCATGGCCTATATGCCAGACCTATTGTTAACTTCTGGTACAAAAATACTGACATAAATGTCGACCTTTCACGGTTGACATCTTGTTTAGACTAACCTAAGTACGTCAAGAAAATGCCCCTTTCGGTTACTTACTACCTCTTATTGGATATGAAGGAGACCCTATTTCCCTATAAGTACCGAGCTATATAATACTTCAAATCTGAGGCGAACCCTCGGCATACTTTCCCCTACCAATCTGCAACGCATATCCCTCCCATATGGGTCCTATGGTTGGAGATGTCTTACATTAGTAGTAAATGTACACAATTGTAGGTTGCCTCTAAGTTAAGGGCGGACTTCTGTTGTGTAACTTTACCGACCTCGCATCCCAACCTACTAAATTAAATTAATCATCCTAAGTTTAATTATTGGGCTAAGTCCACTGATCCCTATTTGTATAATTAAGGCTATATGCTTTACCTTAATGACAATAATACTGCCTTATAATATTTGATTACTACCTAATGTGTTTATTCGCTATTTTTATAAACGTCACTTGTCTGTAATAAATAATTAATATTCTAACAGGACAATCTCTAAGACATTTATTTATTCATTCTAATTTTACATATTATGTCTTACTTATTTATTAATAATCACCCAGTAAACTCTTTAGTCAGTCCCATTAATTCATTTACATCCTTATTAAATTCTTGTAACTCCCTATTTATTGCCCTATTAATTTTGGAGGTATATTCTTTTCCATCTACATTTCATATCCCTATTATTTATTACACAATTTATTCTAATGTTCCAACTATATCTAATGTGAATATCATCATGTTTTACGCTCAATTAAATGGTATTCCCATAACAGTTGGGGTTATGGATTTTCAGTTTTTGGGGGGTAGTATGGGACCTGTAGTAGGCGAGAAAATCACTCGTTTGATCGAGTATGCTACTAATCGATCTCTACCTATTATTATTATGTGTGCTTCCGGAGGAGCACGTATGCAAGAAGGAAGTTTGAGCTTGATGCAAATGGCTAAAATATCTTTTGCTTCATATAATTATCAATCAAATTAAAAGTTGTTCTATATATCAATCCTTACATCCACTACAATAGTGGAGTAACGGCCAGTTTTGGTATTTTAGGAGATGTCATTATTGCTGAACCTAACGCGTACATTTCTTTCGTAGGTAAAAGACTAGTTGAACATTTTTTAAATGCTGACGTAGTTATACTTGTTTACATATTTATTTTTATGTTTCTAGTTATTAGTCCCCAACTAGCATATTTTAATACATTAGAATTATTCTTCCTAAATGGATTCTCATTATAACTTTCCATAAATTAACTTAAAGAGAGAATTACTTCATTTGAAATTACAAAGAATTATTTTTTCCTTTTTACTAAAATAGACAGTGCAAACTACGTAGAGAATATCCATAATTTATACATCTTTTTCCCTTTTATGTATATTCCTTGTTAATTCAGACACTGCACTTTCTATGTATTTAAGAAATTATATAAGTTATAGAGGTTACATGAATAATACTTCCAACAAATCAAACACAGAAATTCACATTCCAATAAAATTAAGGCAATCCAAATTATACTAACATTTTTACAGCCCAATTATAAATTTGGAATAAATTCTACACCTTTATCAATATTCAACTTTTAATATCTTAGGGACTTACTTCAAAATCCGGGTGTAAATAATATTACTATTTCAATTTCCTAAATTACAGAATATGCAGGTCATGTTCTTATATGTTTATTCAAGCCCATAACTCATTAGATCTTATTTAGGCATAATAATTAAATAAAAATCCAACGAAATAAATTTCAATGTTATTAATAAATTTCATAATTTCTCATTCACCTGCTTTCAAACTTTCCAAATCTCCTAAATCTGAATATGATTTTTTGACTTAACATTATCTCCTTTTTAATCCAAAAGAATATGTATAACATGGTATATACATACTATTAGAATTACAAACATGAGAAGAAATTTGTGGTTAAGAGGAATATTTCCTTTTTTGATGAAAGAGTTGTCCTCTTATGAGGAGAGCACTCATTGGCTAAGGGGAATAAAAATTAATAATATTGAAACATTTTTATTTCACAACGTTGATTTGCTTCTTCTCTTCTTTATAATTATTTTTCGCTCTTCTCCAATTTTTATAAATACAGAATATTTTATATTTAGGAGGAATAGTGGAGAAGAGAAAATGGCATAGCTTCGCTGCTCTTGATCAGAAAATATGAGAAGAGAAGTGAGGGGTTATGCATGTATTTATAGATGCTTGAATAAATTGTGTCTGCTAGATTAAAATAATTAAATTAAATCAGAGCCATTGGCCAAGATTCAACCCCTAGCCGCCATGCTCCAACCTGTTGACTGCACCCCTATAGGCGGTTGACTGGCTCATTGTGGGGTCAATCGAGAGGTCCCCGGATTAATGTTTTTTTATTTCCATATTTTATTCTTTAATAATTTTCATTTCGAAAACTTTAAAGCCTGTAACTTCTTCGTTTGAACTTTGATCGCGAAACTCCAAATATGAAAGTTACTCAGAAAATCACTACAAGCACAATGATGGAAGTTTCTTGGTCAAATTCTGAAATTTCTGAAATTTCCATTTTTGAATTAACATAAATGTTTATGGGGTATTACATTCTTCCCACTTAAATGAATTTTGTCCCAAAATTATTCCAATGGTTAAATCATAGGGTTTTTTGTGCAACCATCCTAAACAATTCAAAAAATTAGTGTACAACTTATTTTGCAACCAGGTGTGTACATGTGCACGGTGTGTCATAATATATAAAATATGTATGTAGAATGATTCTAAATCGACGCCTCCTATATGAATTCATTCTTTTAAAAGCATTTTTGAAATTATGATGCAAACAACCTATATATTCGCAAATATATATGTATGCATGTTTTCAAAATTCTTTTTTGACATGATAATTTCTATACTCCTATGAATGGAAGTATGGTTCAACCAATTTTGCATCCAACTCTTACCATCCAAAAATCTAACGTGTCAAATTTTTGTTTCCTAACCAATCACTCCTATACTGGAGAAAAAATTTAGGTGGTGAATTTTACATTTCTACCAATATATTGGGTACAATCCCATTGTACATTGAAAAGTTCCCCGTCGCTGCGGAATTTCTCCAAATTTTTCCATATATAATACGCAAAAAGAGGCTTATTTTCGAGCTCTAAAATGGAATTGAATCCAAAAACGGATTCTCTTACGTCATTTACAAGGTGTGAAAATAGAAATTCCAAGGCTAAAACGGCTTTTTCCCTTGTTGTCGTCTGCGCTTAACCCATCATCAGCCTTAATGCACCACTAAATTTAAATCTACTAACCCATCGACCTTCCTTACGCTTCGCATGTGACATTTGAAAATCGGAAATCTTTTCCACCTTTTCAATCAGACTTACACATTGTTTGAAAAGTCAAATTTCCAAAACATTTAAATGTTATTTTTTTAGACGATTTGGACAAAAACTTTCAAAATCAAAAAATAATATATATATATATATATATAAATTCTATTTTTTTCAAAACATTTCCCTTTTCCATTTTTAATAAATGAAGCAACATTTCAACGTAATTGGAGTTCATTTATAAGTTATTGCATATGTTTGATCTTATGATTTCGAAATAAATCCTAGACCTTAAAACCTAAAACAACGACGCGCTAGCCAGTTTATAAAATTTGGCTTTTAAGGGACAACAATAATGACTCATGATTTCACAATAACCTTAGCCTATCATTCGCTTGCTAAAATTTATTATTTTTATAAACTTATAGTCTTACATTGTATTTACCGTTAGTTAAGTGTCTATATGACATTTCCATATTTATTCTTTTCTTCTAAATACACATATAATAGCGGTCAACATGTCCAGAAACAACTGTACAATGAATAAATATGAATATATCTCATTATATGTCGTATGAGTCTTTTATACAAAGAGACAATTAACGGTTACAACCCAAAGAAAAGAAAAAATGCTGGAAGAGAAATGACAACAACATAACTAGACCTAAAATACTAACTAAATGCTATGGGATTGTCTCAATCCTCTATGGGAGCTCGAGCCATTGCCGCAACCCCAGAGTAGGAGTAACATGTTAGATGTACACCCAACATCGTGGCTCCAGCGTGGCTATTAGGTTGGAATCTCTTGGTGCTTGACCTAGACATGTCGGATAGTGACTAGTTCGGGGCTCTGGTATCCTACAACACCTTGTCCATGCTCTGCCAACAATATGGCTACTCTTCTACTGCTGGTACCGCTACAGGTGGCTTAAGAATCCCCATCCTCTTGAGGGATGCTCTATCGAATAGGGTTGGGACCTTCCTCTGAATCGGCCCTCCATGGAGGTTCACTCTATATCGCCTAAAGAAAGGCGTGAAGAGATGGAAATACAAAATGTAACTTCATGGAGTCCCAACTCCAGGCTTCACATTGTGGCTCATGGTAGAACAAGCTCAGTTGATAGCTATGCCACCATGATGGCGTAGGTGGCCTTTTGAACAAATGGATAAATCTGATCGAAACTCCCTGGCTTCAGAATAATGTTCTGTTAAATGATGCAAACGACAAGACGTGTTGTAGGCCGTAATTGTTCTGTCCAGACATCAAAATCTCTAGAAAGATTCACTGCAGAATCTCTTGAACAATCATCTCAATGCTTTCCAAATCCGCTTCTACCACGAAAATCCTAAAATATCACTGAAATCATCGTCGAATATATCAATCTCGACTCCCTTCACTTTCAACTTGAGATTACTGATATTCTCATCAAAATTGTACTATAAATGAGTGTTAACTAGTCGTATGTAATGCGGGTAGCATTCCTACTCAAAAGTGTCATGGTTGAGGATCGTGCTAGTCTTGTAGTTGTGAAAAAATCATCAAGTCTAGAGGTACCAAAATCTCCAAATTTCGCCGAGCGTCCCTGAAGAAAGGTGAAATTTGTTGAGGCCATGTAGGTGGAGATTTTCTGGTTTCTCCAGTCGAGCCAAGCGATCCCCTAAGGGGTGAGACCCGGATGGCATGAGCAAGTGCCGATGGTTCGGGGTCATCCATGGACCGAGTTGGTGTCGGGGAGGGAAGTTGGGTTCAGATCTATGGAGAGAGAGAGCGGAGGGACTAGATCTGACGTGAACTATTGGTGCTTGGGAATGCTCGGCGGATGCTACATGCATGGGAGAGGCAGTGCTACAAGCCGGGGGTGAGGGAGGGTGTGGCGGTGCTCGCTGCTGGGGTAAGGATGCGGCGACACTCATTTGTTGGAAGGATGTGGTGGTTTAAGAGAATGAGGAAGGGGGAGGATAAAATGAAGGGGTGGCTAGCCTTGATGCGGCTATATGTCGCGTTCGAGGTTCGAGTTGCGTTTTTACCCTTTAACAGCTTGACCGCTCTAGGGCTACCGATTGACCGCTAATAGTTGACCCATATGGTTCAATTGGTTATAATATTCGGGTGTAGGATGAACTTGGACCCTATTCTGATCGAATTAATTAATAATAATAATAATAATTGCTTCGTTCCGTCTTCTTCGATCCAACACGATCCGAATTATCCCAAAAATTTCTTATCCCTTACATGATGGTGCCTAAGCTTACTGTCTAGCTCTACGAATCCTTTTTTTTCTTTTATGTCACAGTACTCTTATACTGCTTTGGCCATCCACAAGCCTCAAAAACCAAAAAATATTCTAGCTATTATTATTTGTGTTCTCTTTATATGGGAGTATTCCTTCTATTTTTGCTGGCAGACATTCCTACACTTCCTGACTTCGTACTCCAAGTAAATTAATTTTCATTTCTATTTTATCCACCCCTTGAAGAGGGAATTTTAAAACCTCCCATTTTTATAAGCAAGAAAAATTGTCGAGCTAAATTGAAAAACCTATTTAACTCAACCAAACTGTTAATTACTATATAAATATATAAGAATTTCAAATTTTCCTTTTCAAACAACAGTTTCCAAATACGCCTTTTGGAAAAATCCTTTGAAAACCCGTCCAAACTGTTAGTATTAAAATGTGGCACTAACACCCAAAAGATTATATAGAGAATGAAATTGAAGAAAAAGTAAATTAAAATGAGCAAAAATAAAATAACACACGTTTACAGTGGTTTGGCCAATTGTTGCATATGTCCACTAAGATCATCTTATGCATCCTTTTGGTTACTTTGGGATAGATGATATATAGTCAGCTTCATGTTTCTCAAATTGTTTGCATTGCCATGCGCTTGTTTTTTATTGTAAATGATGGATTGGTGGAGGAGTACAGTTGTTGATTTCTAGTGCTTGAGATATTCGATAGAAAATGATAGATGATTGGTCTATGGAGCTTGGAATACGCTTTTGGCATCAAGACTAAGTAGTAGAAGGAAAATGGCATGATTCTGAGGAGATCCTATGGATCAGTACCAACCATAACTATGGATCGGTACCAAGATTGATGGATGGTGTTGTGGAACTTTTGGATTAGCCTTGTTTTTCTTATGATCTTGGCTGTACTTGGTTTATAGGCTATATGGCTATCTCTCAATGCCTTCTACCTCGATAGCTTTCAAGTTCCATTCGTCAAGTCAGTCTAGACACTGCCTGATCAAAAGGCTGGATAACACTTTCCTCTTAAAGTGAATCTTGTTGCAAACACGATGTATTTTTGAATCGATACAAGTCGGGATTGCCAGATCGAACAATAACCCATGCCTCGAATAGTTGTTATCTCTATTTTTGGACCCTTTCATTGAAGTGTTGTGTCTATAGCTATTCGTTTCGACACTTCACTATCTTCCGGGACTATAAAACTGGAGCATCCTCTCATGATCTGTCATTCCGAGCTTGGTAATTTCAACCTAGTTCTTTTTCTGGATTTTTCAGGTTTGAATCTTCTTTCCTTCGATTCAAGTTGCTGAATATTAAGTATACACACACATGTACTTTGATTTTCCATCGTGCCTTGGTTCCATGTACATACCGGTCCCAATGGAACACTAGATGTGTATATCTACACATTTCATTTTTTTTATTTTTTTATTGTCGATCGATTAGTATCGCTCCATAGGCAAGGATCGATACTGATTCATGGCCTTAGAATGAGGCGATTCTGTTGCCTATTATTTTGGATCGGTGGCTATATACTTGAGCCGCTTCCTCTTATTCTTCACTTTATTTGTGAACATCAGCTTGGAGATTTTAAGTTTTATTATACCATTGAAATTCTTGCTACCAGAACTACACATAGCCATTCCTCCTTCCTTGAGCTACCGCCCCTGCCACTCCTTGACTGAACTCTCCATCGAATTAACAAACCTATAGGATCATTCCCGACTCATTTTGTATTTAACCCAGATTTCGGTCCAATTCCTAAATCGATCATTTACCTTGCCTTCAAAGTCCTTAGGTAGGTGGCCGTGGAGATGGAAAAAGGCTAGGAGATCATCGCTTTCAATTCTGATTGTGTCTCATCTTTTGAACGTCTTAAAAATGAACCCATTTCTTCTCTAATCATCTTCTCTCCTAATTGGGATCTTCTATTGAGATTATGTGTGATGCTTTTAACTTTACAATTGGTGCTGTCCTAGGATAACACATCAACAAAATCCTTCACATCATCTACTACACTAGTATGACTTTGAACAACGCTTGACTCAATTATACAATCATTGAAAAAGAGCTTCTTATCTTAGTTTTTGCACTAGAAAAGTTTAGACCATATTTGACAGGCTTGCACATCACTGCCTATACCGATCATTCCGCTATTAGGTACATTTTTGCTAAAAAAGATGCAAAGTTTCTTTTGATTCTTTGGATCATGTTACTTCAAGAATTTGATCTTACAATCAAAGACAAAAAAGGATCCGGCAATGTCATAGCTGATCACTTGTCTCGTCTTCCACAAGCATAATCTTCTTTACTCATCAATGGGGACTTTCCAGATGAACAATCCTTTTCAATTTCCATCGATCCATGGTTTGTTGATATAATGAACTATTTAGTCACTAAAGAAACTCTTTCTTTTGGTCAATGGACGAGATAAATACATTTCTATCCCAAGTGAAATACTTCTATTGGGACAATCCATACTTGTTTCAGTATTGTTCCAACCAAATCATTCGACGACATATTCCGAATAGTAAAATCAAGAGTGTCCTTTCATTTTGTCATGACCAAGTTCGTGGTGGACATTTCAGTCCTTGAAAATCATGAAAAAGGTGTTTCAATGTGCCTTTTATTGGCCTACACTTTTCAAAGACACGTTTGTCAATTGTTAGGAAAAATCAAGAAAAGAAACATGATGCCTTTGACCTCCATTCTTACGATCAAAATTTTTGACGTTTGAGGAATTGACTTTATGAGACTGTTTCCTAACTCTTTCGAATATCTTTGTATTCTCCTTGCTGTCGATTACGTTGTAAATGGGTTGAAGCTGTTCAATGTAAAATTAATGATGATAAGGTTGTTGTGAAATTCATAAAAGAAAACATCCTTTCTAGGTTTAGCATACCCCAAATATTAATAAGTGATAATGGAATCCATTTTTGTTATCAACCTTTCAAAGCTTTAAAGAAGAAATACTTGATAACCCATAAGTTATCCACTCCTTATCATCCTCAAACTTATGGTCAAGTTGAAGTTTCAAATCAACAGATTAAACAAATTTTGGAGAAAACTATTAATAAAAATTGAAAATATTAGTCTCAAAAATTGTCAAATGTGCTTTGGCTTACAAAATTTCTTTTAAAACTAATCTTGCAATGTCTAAAATAATATATGGTAAAATGTGTCACTTACCAATCGAGCTTGAACATAAGGCATTATAGGCAATAAAGAACATCAACTTTGATCTTGAAAAGGTCAGCGAAAATAGAAAATTGCAACTTAATGAATAAAAAGAGATTAGGAACGACGTGTATGAAAATGCGAAAATTTACAAGGAAAAAGAAAAAGTTTTTCGTGATAAGTCGATACTAATAAAAACATTTTTGCCAATGAGAAAGTTCTTTTGTATGACTCTCGACTTCATTTGTTCCTTGGTAAATTAAAATCGAGATGGAGATGACCATACATGGTACGTACTGTTTTTCCACATGGTGCCATAGTAATAGAAAACCCTAGGGATTCATCGATTTTTAAGGTCAATTGTCATTGTTTAATGCCTTACTTGGAATTGGCAAGTGACCAAGAGAAGGAGCTCATGATTCGTTATGAGCCACACAACGTCTAGCATGGCATTTTAACCCTTTCTTGTGTGTATGAGTATGTGTATCCTTTACACTCGTTATATCGTGCATTGACGGTAGGGACACATGTTAGTCCCGGAGAAGTTGGTTTTGATGACAACAACCTTAGAATAAGATTATAAAATATAAATACTAACATTATTGTTTAGATATATATGTATATGAAGGATATATATGCAGGTACCAAAGAATGAAGACTGTATAGTATAGAGATTCAAGAACCGATGAACTCAAGATCGAAGATATCAAGATTCAAGACTCATGAGTATCAAGATTATCAAGAGTTCAAGATTTCAAGATAAGTAATTTAGTTAGGAATTTTGTTAAAACTCCTAGAAAAGCACTGACATCTTAAAATCCATTTTATTCGTGGAATGGAATCCACTTCGAGCCCGTTAAAGAGATGGAACCTATGAAAAATCTAGTGGAACATTGTTTTGTATCCACTAACTTTTATTCAAATGTTTTACAAAATTATATCTTGTTTTCAAAATGATTTCAAAATCTTCCTTTTTAAATCAAAAACATCTATCCTGGTTTTAAAATACTTTTAGCCTCAAAATAATCTTTATTTTCAATATCAAATTATCCTTGGTTTTAAACTATCTTTTAATTATAATATATTTAAAATTTAATATTTATACTTAGATTTAAATATAAAATTATAGTAAAATTTTATATATACCAAAATATTATTCTCTATACTTATTTATGTATTTTAACTATAGTTAAGTATATTCATAAAATTTAAAATAGTTTTAATACAAGATAGAAGTTATTTTCAAAGAAAAACAAATTACCAAAAATAACTTGGGCTTGTCGATAAGCCCAAGGAACCCTTGTCGACAAGGTGACAGTTTATTTCAAAAGTTTGAATTTCAAAGGAAGTGTCTATTCGTCATATCCTTTCACGAATGGACAAGGCAGTTGTTCTACTATAAATATGGGCTGTTTTAAACGAATTTATATTCAATATTTTCTATAACTTCACTCCTCTTCTTCTTTCGCATTTCTTTATTTACATTTTTACCATTACTCTGCCGAAATCACCATTGAATCTAACTAGATCATTTCTGGTTTGATTCTCTATCACTATCTCAACAAGATCCCAGTGCTATTCAGAGTTATAGATTTCTTTGTATTCAATCGAGCGAGAAAAGGTGTGATTGTAGCCTGGAAAATCAATCGGGTGAACATGTTGCCCGTAAAATCAAGTATCTCTACCCAGGGGATTGTGAATCTGGAGCGGTGTACCTTGTGGCCTTGAAATCGAGGGTGTAATTGTAAGAATTGATTTTGAAAGGAAATCCGTACTTGTGTTGCGGGACTGGATGTAGGGTAACTCCAAACCAGTATAAAATCCGGTGTGTTCTTTCCTTTATTGCTTTTACTTTATATCTGTATCTGTGTTTGATTCTATGATCATATCTGTGTCTGAATATTGCATACATTTGTGTTCAAATTAATATAAACTCAAAAAGAATTAGTAATTCCTTAAAACACTATTCACCCCCTCTCTAGTGTTAATTCTAGCCTTAAGATCCGTAATCCGCATTTCTCACATTTGGTATCGGAGCAAGGTTTTCAAAGTTTCATAATATGAATTTTGAAAAAGCTTTTAAAATGGCTATGTTTGAAAAACTTGTTAATACTAGTTTAGAAATATTCAGATCATCACTGTCTCATTAGTCTTCATATAATCGATATTCAAATTCAAGTTGTCTACCAAAATTGTATGATGTGCAGGAAACATGTTTTATGGGTGTTGAGGAATCAATCCACAATGGACAAATTATGAGAATAAATGGATATTCGATAGTGGATGCTCTAGACACATGACTGGTAATCCAGATATGCTGAATGATATATTATACAAAGACGGAGGACTGGTTAACTTTGGAGACAACTCAAAAGGATACGTGATTGGCATCGGCAATGTCGGTAACTTTGAAACTCCTATTATTACTAATGTTTTGCTAGTTAAGAATCTGAAACATAATATGCTAAGTATTAGTCAACTTTGCGATAAAGGATATAAAATTAAATTTGAAAAAGATAAGTGTCACATTGAAGATAATAATTCAACCATAATATTTGAGGGAATTAGGAAAAAGAATATTTATATTCTTAGTATGAAAGTTTCAAATGGTAACCTGTGTCTTTTGGCAAATACAAGTGACCCTTGGATTTGGCATAAGAGATTTGGGCATTTGAATTTCAAACTCTTATCTAGACTGTCAAAACATGATCTAGTAAGAGGTCTCCCTAAAATGAATGTTAAAGTAGATAGTTTATGTGATGCATGTCAATTAGGAAAACTTAGAAAAAGTTCCTTTAAATTAAAAAAAATGATTTCAACTTCCAAACCTCTTGAATTACTTCATCTTGATTTATTTGGTCCATCTCAAATTCAGTCAATAAATTACAGTAAATATGTTTTTGTAATTGTAGATGATTATTCTAGATTTACATGGACAATATTTTTGAAACATAAAAGTGATACTTTTGAAAGTTTTAAGAACTTTACAAAAAGGATTCAAAATCAAATTTCTATAAAATTATAACCATCCGTAGTGATCACGGTGGTGAATTTGAAAATGAAAAGTTTGAGGAATTCAGCAATAAAAAGGGAATAACTCACAATTTTTCATTTCCAAGAACTCCACAACAGAACGGAGTAGTAGAATGTAAAAATAGGACGATTCAAGAGTGTGCGAGAACTATGCTTTCAAATAGTAAATTACCAAAACATTTTTGGGCAGAAGCAGTTGCTACCGCCTGTTATATTTTAAATAGAATTTTAATTAGACCTTTAACTGATAAGACATCTTATGAACTTCTTCATGGAAAGAAACCTAAGGTATCTTATTTTAGAATTTTTGGAAGTAAATGTTTTATTTTAAATACAAAAGATAACTTAGATAAATTTGATCCTAAATCCGACAAAGGTATCTTTATCGGATATTCTAATAGAAGTAAAGCATATAAAGTGTTTAATTTAAGAAGTAACACCATCGAAGAAATAATGCATGTTTCATTCGATGAAAATCTCAAAAATTTTGAAGATACAAATGATGAAGAGGATTTAATTACTCAAATTCAGGAGTCAACTGAAACTAATAATGAAATTAATCATCTTAATAAAAAGATTAAACTTTTAAAAGATCATCCTATAGAAAATATACTAGGTGATATGCAATATGTTGTAACAACTATAAATCAACTAAGTAAAATGAGCAATGTAGCCTTTATATCAACTATTGAACCCAAAAATCCAAAAGAAGCATCAACTGATGATTCATGGATTTTGGCTATGCAAGAAGAACTAAATCAATTCACTATAAATGATGTTTGGGAACTTGTTCCTAGACCTGAAAATAAAACTATAATTGGAACTAAATGGGTTTATAAAAATAAAATGAATGAACAAGGTGAGGTCATTAGAAATAAAGCCCGGTTAGTCTCTCAAGGTTATTGTCAAGAAGAAGGAATAGATTATGATGAAACCTTTGCTCCCGTAGCAAGATTATAAGCAATTAGGATTCTACTTGCTTTCGAAAATCATAATAATTTCAAATGGATGTTAAAAGTGCCTTTAAAATGGATTTGTAAAAGAGGAAGTATATGTTAAACAACACCACTTCATGGGTGATGGTTATGAAGTGCATTCTAAATTATAATCTTCGTTCAAAAAGTGGTAATTTAAAGTGCATGCATTAATAATTTTAATTTTTAAAGTTAAGTGGTGCTAAGACGATTTTTCATAACCCTTTCTCCTAAAAAAAGAGAAAAATATAACACCTGGAGTCAGATGTCCACATATAAGTGTGTACTCTCGCCAGGCTTTGTACTCTTCTCACATAAGCCCACAAAGCAGTGCATGAGTGGTATATCTGGCCACAATATTCTGAGTTAGATGTATGTATATAAAAAATAATAATATAATAGTAATAAACACGTGGAGTCAAGTGTACACACTTAGATTTGTACACATGCCACGCTCTGTACTCTTCTCATGTAAGCCCACAAGGCAGTGCATGAATGGTATATCTAGCCTCGGTATTTTGAGTTTGGTGTATGTAAATAATAGGTTGTTAATATTAATAATAATTTTTTGCAATGAGAGAGAGATAGAGTAAGCAATTGAAACCCAATGTATTGACATTAATGATTTGACTTGTTATGCAAAAAGAAATGAAGGTCTCACTTTGCAAACTCTGACAATCAATTAAAGAATTTATTTCATAGTTGCACTATGCTATCATCCAAAACAACCAGCCAAGCTAGAGTCCAAATGTAACGAAAACTTAATTTTTGTTGAAATTTTTTATTAGTAAAGGACAGAAATTTCTTAAAGATGATCGAGACCTGTATATTACTCTATCATGTCAATTTAATGTAAATTCTTCATTTTGTAAATAGAACTTGCATTCATATCTTTCACACTAGGAACTTTGCATATTGTGTTTGGATTTTATGGGTAGTATCCATTGAAAACTCTCATGAGACACGACTCGTCATAATAGGAATACCTAGAGGTTTATTTTCTTATTGCATACACTCAATGCAATTGTGTTTCCTATAAAAATGGACTTATCCTAGTTTTACTTTATTCAGGAAATAATAAAAAGATAGTTATGAGAGTATTTGATCTGCACATAAAAATGTATATTTTTACTCTCTTACTTAATCTTCTTCTATTAAAATAAAGGACATATTAGGGTATTTTTACATATTTTGACCAATTTATAAAATTGTTTTCAAATCATTATTCGCTCATGAGAAAAATGGTAATTTTGTGTGTATACTCTAATTTTAAGAAAATTTATTTGCACATTTTAATTTTATTTTGTAGGAAATTGAGTGCAAATTGGAAGAAGCTTCATGGACCTATGATGCACAAGTCTTAGAAGCCAAAAGAAGGAAGAAAAGAAAGAATTAATTCTTCATGGAGTAGCCCATATACCCACTTGCAAATGGATCACAATTAAAAAGAAAAGTACACATTATTGGAGATTAATTTATCATTAACGATGACTTGAAGGCCACACAATGTTAATGTTAAATTTGGTAGCACCCTAAAAAGATATTAGAGCTTTATTTTTTTTTGGCAAAGCCAGCCTGTTTTTATAGTGGACAGTCCACTCTTTATTAAACAAAAGCAACATACAAATTTAAAAATACAAAGCAAGTAAACAACTCGCCCCCAATAAAATTATCAATCGACAACTACAGGGCAAATTTTCGAAATAAGATCAGAGATAGAAGACGAAGACCCCGCAAATCTTCTCGAATTCCTTTCCTCCCATATCACTACTATCGATAGCTTGAGGTAACGGAGAAACCTATTTGCCAACAAGGATTTCCACCTGGTTAACTGAAAGATACGAACCCATTCCATTTTGAAATCACGGAGAGGAGGCCTCTCATGAATACGATGAAGAACCTCTTTCCATATCTGATAAGAAACAAGGCAATTGAAAAACAAATGGCCGACATTTTCAGCAGCCCGATTGCACAAGATGCACACAGAATGATTGATAAAGTGCCTTCTGACAAGATTATCTTGAGTGTGAATAGCATTCATCAGACATTTCCAAAGCAACAAATTATGCTTTGGTTTCGATCCAGACTTCCATATACGAGCGTGCCAAGGAAACGTAGAAGGGCATTGATTTTGAATGATTGATTTGTAGACTATGGAGATGGTATGAATATTGCCATTCCAGTTGAGCCCATCATGTTCCACAGGCTTAAAGGAAGCAGTAATGGACGACCAAAGATTGTTCAGCATAGGTGAGCTGACCTGAGGCAAATGCAGAACCTCATTGACAAAAACAGAATCGGCATTAGCATTAATAGGAATACCAGAGTTAAATAAAAGATTATAATCAATATATTGAGACAGAATCATTCCTGGAGCACACCAGGGAGAGTACCAAAAGGAGTTCATAGTGTTGCATTGAACCATAGGCCGGTAATATCTTCTGTAAGTCAACAGTTTTTTCCATAGAAAGCTAGACGAATTGCTAGATTCCATTGTCCAAAAGTTACCACCCTTAAGGTTGTACTGCCTATTCCAGACCTCCCACATCCCCGTACTATTACTGAGCAATCTGTTAACTAGCTGGGAAATAGTGGCTATGTTCCAAATTTTAAGATTAATAATACCCAGGCCTCACATATTAAAAGGATAAATAATTTTCTTATAAGAAATCGGAATGAGTTTAGAGGAGTAAATATTTCCATGCCATAAGAAATGATTAAAAGCCCGATATAACATGTTAATTAGCTTAAAAGGAATGATGAAAAGTTTAAAATAGTATGCACACAAAGCAGTGGCAATACTCTGTATGATGACAAGCCTGCCAGCTTGAGAAATTTTGGTACCATTATAATTATTGAGTCTGTTAGTTAATTTTTCATATAAAGGAAGGCATTGCGCCTTGGATATTCTAGACTTACACATAGGGGCACCAAGGTACATTGCATTTTGATCAATGTCCTGAAGCCCAGAAACCAGAAGAATATTTTGGTAGATGTTATCTGTAACCCCAGAAATATTAATTTGCAATTTACTTTTATTTATGCCTAGGCCTGTCAGAAATTTAAATTTTTGAAGAACGGAAAGCACATTAGTGATGGATTTAATATTAGGTTTAGTGAAGAGCAGGAGATCATCAGCAAACATTAAGGTTGAAATTTGCTGCTTTTGACACTTAGGATGATAATCTATATTTTTATTATGGCATTCAACACTAATCAATCGAGAAAGCACTTCCATAACTAAAATAAATAAGGAAGAGGAGATAGGATCTCCTTGCCTTATACCTTTTTGAGTTTTGAAATAGCCAAAAGACTCATCATTGAGAGATAAAGAGACATAAACAGTAGATATGCATGTGTATATCCAAGCTAAGAAAGGTAAGGGAAAGTTCATCTTGGACATAATGGATATGACTGCCTCCCAACTAACAGAGTCATAAGCTTTATGAATATCCAATTTCAGAAAACATCTAGGAGAAATTTTTTTCCTATTGTATCCTTTAATTAGTTCTTGGGAGAGTAGAATATTATCAATAATAGTTCTGCCCAAAACGAAACCATTCTGGTTAGGAGAAATTAGGTCAGTAAGGCAAGTTTTCATTCTAGAGGATATAATTTTAGCAATACATTTATAAATGACATTGCAACACGCAATGGGCCTAAACTCAGTAACAGATTGGGGTAGATTAACTTTAGGAATAAGGGCAAGTTTAGTATGATTTATTCCTTTCAGCAAAGTATTGGTTTTAAAGAAATGTTGAATGGCTTTACAAAAATCATGTTTAACAATATGCCAACATTTTTGGAAGAACCTAGCAGAAAACCCATCAGGACCGGGAGAGCTATTGCTTTTCATTTTGAAGAGGTTATCATGAATTTCATCAGGGGTAATAAGCTTAATTAAACTATTAGCTTGTTCATTAGTGATATTATTAATAGGTAAGTCATTAAGAACTTGGGTACTAATTACTGTGTCTGAATGAGTAAAAAGAAATTGATAATAATTAAGAAATGATTGCTTTATACTGGCATGAGTGTTAACTTCAAAACTGTGTCTATCTTTAATCCTGTGAATGAAGGCAGCAGTCTTCTTAAGCTTCAAGGAGTTGTTAAAATTTTTGGTGTTTCTATCTCCAGCAATCTCCCAGTTAAGTTTATTTTTTTCACGGAGCATTTGAAGTTCAGATTTGATAGCTATTTTCAATCTTTTGGTAAGCAGATTAACATTATTAGAAATAGTTATATTACCTAGATCAGACTGCAGTTGGATATGAGTATCATTAAGTTCAGAGTTTAATTTGGTAGAAAGAAGATTACCAGAACCATACTTATTTGAAGACCAAGCTTTAATGGAAGCTTTGCAATCTTTAAGCTTCGATTGAAGAATAAACATGGGATTGCCAAATTTGGGAATTCTCCATACATGCTCAATCAAAGGAAGAAATCCAGGATCAGCAATCCAACTATTAAAAAAATTAAAAGAAGATGGACCTTTAATACTTCTATTTCCCCATTCCAAAATAATAGGACTATGATCAGATATAGATGGAGTATGGAAAATAGAAATCAGAGAAGGCCAAGAGTTGAAAGCAGCAGAATTAAAATAAGAACGATCAAGTTTGCAAAAAGTTCTATTACCTGATCTACTACAGTTATTCCAAGTGTAAAAAACACCTGTTTTTGGAACTTCATGAAGTTGAGAAAGAAGGATTGCATTATTAAGAGGAGCAACATCCACCAGAGCTAATGGTAACCCTCCCAACTTATCCTCAGAGCTTTGCATACAGTTAAAGTCACCAAGGCATATCCAGGGGATAGCAGTGTACAAAGAAGGAAGAATGTCAAGAAAGATCTGCCTATTAGCTTTAATATTGTCTCCATAAACAAATGTAGACTTAAATTTGAAATTTGTTGGCAAATGATCAATATTATAGTGGATGAACTGTCTGTGAGTTTCAGAAGCAATAATTGAATATACCTGGGGGTTCCACAAAATCAATAGCCTCCCATAAGGGGCAGCAATATGGTTGTGAATAAAAGCCCATCCAGGAGCAATACGATTTGCAAATAAGTAAGTTTCAGTTTCAGAATATTTTGTTTCGCTGATGCAAATAATTCCCAGTTTGTTGCCCTTAATTAGAAGTTTGATTTCATATACTTTGGCATCATCATGCCCACCACGAATATTCCAATATCCTATGTTATCTAACATCACAATTTTTTGTGTTTATTGGCAGATTGCCGAGTTAACCTTTGTGGCCCTTGAATCTTAGCAGAGGCATTTTTTTTGATTTTTTTTGAACTCTTAGCTGTGAGATTAGCCAAAATTTGCTCTTGATTGTATTCATAGCCGTCATTCATGTCATCTTCCGAACAAAATTCCACATCAGAAGATGATCCTATATTGGTTTCAATTGTGTTATCCTTTGTTGGAGTAAAAAGAGTAATTTCTTTGGGTGGTTTTAGATTTGCATATGGGCTGACTGATGTGTTAACAGTATTGTTCATGGAAGATATAGCAACTGGTGTACCATTAATATTCTGCGTATCAGGGGAGCAATTAAGAATTGGGGTCTCCTTTTCATTGTGCTTGCTTCTATTAGATTCAAGCTGGTGATTACTTACATCAGTTTCCTTTTGTATCTGCTTCTTTTGAGAACTATTGAAATGAGTAGAACAACCCATATTCTGCTGACTAACATTAATGTCAGGGTCCAATTGCAAGCTACCTAATGCATCCGGGTCCTCATCTAGTAATTCTCCTTCCTCTATCTCAGTAAGAATGGAAAAAGCATTACTAGTTTCAACTGGGTTTTGAGATACACCCTGTAACTGAATATCTTTGATAACTTGTATTGAGTCTGCATTAATTATGTTACTGATTTCCTTCTCTGAATTCTTTTTTCCTATGTTTGGTTCCACCCCTTTATGGTTCATTTGATTTGCTTTAGGTTTCCAATGCCTATTCTTCATATTGTCACTAAAAGGTTTCCTATGCACTGTAGTATTACTTTTAATTATAGGACCTGAAACATTAGCTGGTTCTTCTTTTTTTTTGCTTATTTTCCCTTCCTCAGTACTTTTGTCCTTATCACAATTTTTATTTGAGTGACCAAAGACTTTACAGTCAGTGCATATAAGCGGTCTCCATGAGTATTCAATGTATACTTTTTGACATGTCTCAACTCCATCTCCTATTAATAAATATTCAGGTAACTCTTTGTCAGGAGAAATTTCTACTAAGCACTTTGCATATTCCATTCTTTCACGCTTTTCGGTAGCCTCATTGAAGCAGACAAGTTTCCCCAGGTGACAAGCAATCCAATTGATACCAATTAGGGTCCAAGCAATGTGGGGAATATTATATAGTTGAATCCATATGGGAACTGATTTCACTTGAGATTGAACTGAACCAAACGCTGGTTTCCAAGTAGTAATGACAAACATTTGACCTCGAATAAAGGTCGGATCTGCACGAAGAACAAATTGCTTGTCCTCAGGACAAGAAAACTTGAATAAATAATTAGCACCATCAGATTTAATGTCATATGAACCTTTCAGTTTCCATATTTTTTTAGATGTGAAACCACTGCCATGTAATTCACTGGCACACCAAGAAAGAAACCCACCAGATACCCATCCCAATAACTCATACCTTCTGTAACCAGAACTTCAGGAGGAGGAAGCGGCAAACCCTGATAGTCAATATTGAAATCCGTTGGAGTATATAAGCCCGCATTCCTAGGCTTAGACGCAAACAGAGAAGACCAAGACGGCAGCGGGATGGGATCTGGAAGGACAACAGTTGGAGAAGGTAAAGGCGGAGAAGAATCAGGGTCAGGAGGATCTGAAGGTAAAGGTTGAGGAGGGTTGAGAGCAGGAGGGATCAAGGCAGGTAACGGTGAAGAAGAGAGGCATGGAGAAGAAGAAGAAGAGGGAATGCCAGATATAGCCGTTGCATTGGACGCCATTAAGAATGTGGATTATTATTCCGCACAATTAGATTTGTATAAATACCCTCTTACGTTCATGAAAAGTATGCATATAGTTGTAGCCACAAAATAGACATAAAAGTTATCTTCCCTTTAATGGCTTCTTAGCCTTTTGTTTTCATGCTTTTTATTTCATGCTTCTCTTTTTGTGTAATTTTTTTTTCATGCTTCTTTTTTATTCATGCAAGTAGATTAGATTTATTTTATACAAATTAGTGTAGGTTTACTTTTTTGCAATCGATTAGCTCTCTTTCTCATTAATTTGCATTTACTTTCATTTTGTTAATGTTGAAATTCATTTTTTTTGAAAAGAATTCAAGGATAAGAGGCTGAACCGCTTCAATTTTAGGGAAACGAAGCTCTCATGATTCATGTAAACTCAATAATAGTTTCTTTCATTATGTCTTGTTTTTGGGCTTAATGTAAACATAGATATAGATGGAGTTTGAAGTTTATAAATGAATTTGATAGCCTATGTTCTTAACCAAAAATAAGCTATACTTAATCAAATATGGACATAATTTACATATTCACCTAACAATTTGATTTTGATAATCAAGTTAAAAGTAGAGTAAAAATTTGATGTTCTATGTAACTTGATCTAAGATAGTAAATAGATCATGCTTAAAATGGATTTTACTTCTAACTTCATAATCATTTTTATTAGATTTGATAACTGAGTTTGGTTGATTTATTAAAATTTGATGGTTTAAGTTGTTTTAGTTAATATCTCAACTAAACCATACTTAAAATAAATGCATGAACTAATCTACTTGGGTTAAAATAGAGATTATAAATTTGTTATATATTTATTTATTTGAATGTGAAAGTGGATTTATCTCTAAATTGCATTTTAATCTCATTACTTTAATTCTAATTTTACCTTAGTTTTCTACAATTTTTAGTTAAAAATATTTTCAAAACATTTTGAATAGTTTGATTGAGTAAGTTGAAATTCATGCTTTCCTTGTGGTTCGATCCATACTTGTTGACGCACTACAAATTGTACATCGTTCGCTTGTGGTATTTAATTACAATATGATTCGACGGTTTTATAATCTACAGAAATCCGTATCTGAATCAAGTAATAGGACTCCAATCCTGGTTATGAACTTGCGAAAGAATTTTTAGTGATTTGAACTTGTCACACTAGGACAAGAGGAGGTTGGCATCTCGACAACTACAGTCAGGGCAGTGGGTTGAATGATGCTATGACCGTAGAGATTACATATGATGATATTTCCTAGCACAGATTTAAAGAACTTTTCAATGCCTATTTTCCACCTGAAGCCAAAAAAGCTTACCTCATAAATCTATTGATTTGAATGAAGGTGGTTCCTTGATAAGAGCTTATGTGAATGAATTCAACGCATTATCAAAATTTTAGACCAACACTCATTAGTATCGTGCAAGAAAAGAATGAGAAACTTGTGCCTGGTTTAAGTAATGAATTAAAAGATAAGTTACTTACCCAACTCAAATTTCCATTTGAAGAGATTGTGGATATAACATTAAGTTTTGAGAAGGTTTGGGAATAAGATTCGGTTCTAGAAATCAACCTACTCAGCTGTACTAACAACAAAGGAAAAGGCTATTCTTCCAAAAGAATAAGCGACCTTTCTAGACAAAATAGCAAGATCAGAAGACGCAACAACCTAAAGCTCATGTTGAATGCTATTTATGTGGAAGAAAGAACCATTACACTAATGAATGTAGAATTACAGGTCAAGTTCCAATGAAGAAATGTTACAATTACAATGAAATAGGGCATTTAGTGAGACAATGCACCAAGCCAAGAAAGCAACCCAGGGAAAGATGTTTGCTATAGAAGGTCCCAGTGCTCTAGTGCTAGATAAAGAAAAAAAGCTTTGGTGTTATAAGTTACAATTTAAGGCATGGAGTTTCTGGTAAAATTATTTTTAATACAGGTGCATCAAATTAATTTATATCGAAAGAACTAGTATAAAAACAAATTGGATGTTTCCCTTCTTGTTACTTCTCTTAATGTGGCTAATCCATTTATTGAATGTGCTATTCTAGGAATGAAGTGTAATAGAGTCAAGATTTGGTTATCTGGATACTCTTTCGTGTGTGATTTATTTGTCATGGATTCATTAAGTAATGGATTTATCTTGGGAATGGAATGGCTCGACATTATCAAACTTGATTATTTTGTGTGGAACAGGTAGTTACCTTCAACATCCCAATCATTAAGAACTAGTCCTTATAGCTCCGGAATGAGCATATGCCTGTTCAGGTTATTCTTTACCTGTATTGGAATCCAAAGAAGATGAAATACAATAGATTCTGGTAGCCAGATATTTTTTAGGATATTTTTGAAGCAATCACTAGTTTACCTCACGTCGATCAGTTAGGTGTGGGGATAGATTTAAAACTTGATAGTCAACCATTTAGTGGACCACCTAACCATATGTGCCCAAGTGAGATGGAGGAGTTAAGGTCTCAAACAGAAGACCTTGAGCAGAAGAATTTCATTAGGACAAGCACTTATCCTTAGGGTGCATAAGCCTTATTTGTTGAAAGGTAGATGGATCTCTTCCACTCTGTATAGATTATAGAAAATTGAATGATCTCGCTATTAAGAATAAGTACCCATTATCAAGGATGGATGATCTATTTGATTAATTAAGTAGAGCGAAGGTAGTTTCATAATACGATATTGCTATAGGTTTTCATCAACTTAGAGTTGAGGAAGAATGTATTTCGATTATAGCATTTTAGACAATATGCGGTTATCACAAATAGTTAGTAATGTCATTCGGGCTGACGGATGTTCCTGCTTACTTCCTCGATCTAATGAATTGAGTATTCAGGAATTATTTGGATAAATTTGTTTTAATTTTCATTGATGACATCCTCTACTACTTAAAGACAAAAAAACAATATATGATTCATTTGAAAGTGGTGTTAGAAACCTTATGAAAACACTAACTTAAGGCTAAGTTTTCAAAGTGCCACTTCTGGTAGAAGGAAGTAAAATTTTTGAAACGTACTTTTTTTAGAGAGAGGAATCACAATTCGACCCAGCTAAGGCAGAAGGTATTCAAAGGTGGAAACATCTCAAGTTACACTACACCAGAAATGCCATTTTGCAACGGTTCTGAGCCGTTGCAAACGAGTTTTGCAACGGCTTAGTGCTGTTGCAAAATTGGCAGTGGTAAAAAATTAGCAACGGCTGTCACGATCCAAATTTCAGCGTTCGAAAATCGACACCCATACTTCACTTGTACTCGAGTGCCGCAGATTCAATCATTGAAATTTGAGTCATGCCGGAGCTTATAACACAGTAAGTATAACAACATAGCAAAAGAAAGAAATGAATGATATCATATACAACTCCAATGAATACAATATCCAAAATGATATACAACAATGATATCAATATGATACAACAATATCAGAGATAAATAATGATACAGCGGAAAACAGAAGTGATAACTCCAAATGATCTGCAAAAGAGCATAAATCCAACAACTCCAACATCAAGCTCGAAACCCCATCACGTCTCACTAAGATAAGCAAGTGCAGTCCTGAACTCCAAAAACTGAACTAGCACCCGATAATCTACTAAACCTGACTATCTAAAAAACCCAACTCTAGACTGCCCGTGTGGAAAATTGTGGGCACCTAGAGTTTAGGAAGGGAACAATAAACTCCGAGTCAGTCATGGGATTGGTGTGAGCAACAAAAATAGTTTATCTTTTGATGCAGGCCAAGCTATAATTTTCCAAGGCTTAAGTCGTGACCGACCTAACGTGGCCATAAGTCGTGACCGACTTAGCGAAGACCTTAAGTCGCCTCAACGACCTAGTGTAACTCGGCAACGACTTGGTGAAGACTTGCGAGTTAACAAGTTCCTTAAGTCGCCTGAACGACCTAACGAAGCAGATTTAAGTCGTCTACGACTTAACTCGAGCGGGTCACGACCTAAGAAAGAAGCGGATCTAAGTCGGATACGACTTAAAGGAAGTGTTTTAGGTCGTCTGCGACCTAACAAGTATGCTGGAGAAAAGATCTCACGACCTAAGATAAGTCGTGTACGACCTACGACCTAAGTTAGGTCGCGAGAAACTTTAGGTCGCCAATTGCTACAGCTCGCTGAGGATTGAAGCCGTTGATTCTTATGCCGCCTTAATCTCTGCCGTTGATCCTTTAAGTCGCATGAAGACTGGGTATCTTTTAAGTCGTCTGTATGATAAGTCACTACATGTGTTAGGTCGTATACGACCTAAGTGTTGTACAGTTGTGACGTATTGTATATGTTGCTTGTTAAGTCGTTATGATCTATGTTGTATTGTTTCTTTGTACATATTGTTGAGTCGTTCTATTATAGGTCGTAAGTCGTGACGTTTGTATTGTAAACTGATAAGTCGTGAACGACTTATGATGAGTCGTAGGTCATAGGGTGATGAGTCGGAAACGACTTAAGACTTGTGTAATTTTCTATGGCATGTGTTGTAGCCTATAAATAGGCAAGTTGTGTCATTTTGTAAAGTTCAGTTGATTTGAAATAAAACTCTTGTTTTGTTAGCTTTGTGCTTTCACCAAATTGGTAGTTGAGTGTAATCTCCTATCTCCTCTTTCGGTTAATCGAGTGCGCTCGATTCAACGACTGCAGAAGCCGATTCACGGAATCTAGTGCGCTAGATCAACGTGCGAAGAATCGTAGATCTTTGAACCCGGTATCGTGCGCGATCAACGAGTTCGGGATAGCTAGAATTCGGTATCTTCGGATCAACGAATTTGGGCATTTCAGTATTCATCAATCCACCGATTGCAACTTTCATCGATCTACATTGTTTGTATAATCCGCTGCGTCAGTTTGGTATCAGAGCTTGTTTTAGCCAATCATAGCTAAATCGAGTCTTGGAGCCGAGAATTTGAAGTTTGAAGTGTTTTTTTGTATGATCTTGAGTTAGGCCGTGATCAAGTTGAAGTGTTCATCATTGTTTGACGAGTTGGAGATCGGATTTGTATCATTCGAGAAGTTGTTGATTCATCATGTTCATCGCAAGTTGCAACAAAGTGGAAGTTTTCGATCCATATCATTTTGGATCAAAATTCAAAAAGTGTTTAAATTTGAAGTGTTGAAGAGCTTCGGCCGAACTAAACAAGGAAGGCCGTGTACATCATTTTGAAAGTCAAAGCCGAGAATTGAAGAGTTTGTAAAGTTTCAAATCATGCCGCCAAGAAGAGCTAATCGTCACCAAAATGTAGAAGCTTTGTATCGAAGAGAAGAAGCTGATGAGATGGAGCAAAGAATCAATGAAAACTTTAGTGAAAAGCTTAACGAAGGAATTGGTCGGTTAGAGAAGATGATGTTAGAGATGAATCAGAATCGGAGAAGGGTATCACCTGAATCTAACCATGGGGGAAGTAGAGTCTCACCACAATCCAATCGAGAAAAAGTATTGATGATGATCAAAGACGTGGGAGGAATGTGAATGACCGAGAACGAAGGAATGTAAATAGAAGGGATGTTGGTGGTAGACGTGATGGTAGTAGAGATGTGGGTGGACGAGAAAGACAACGATATACATCTGATTTTGAAGAGGAATATGATGGTGGTGTATTCAAGGACGAGGTCAAGGAAGAAATCAATCGGAGTATGATCACAAGTGGGAATCGGGAATGAAAACTGAAATTCCTGAATTCAAGGGTGGTATGCAAGCTGAAGAGTTTTTGGATTGGGTGGCTAATGTTGAAGAAATTTTTGATTTCAAGGAAGTTCCAGAACATCGTAGAGTGAAGTTGGTTGCTACAAGGTTGAGGGGTAGAGCTTTGGCATGGTGGCAGCAAACCAAACTTACACGTGAACGAATGGGGAAGTCCAAAGTTGAATCTTGGGAGAAGATGAAGAAATTGATGAAAGCAACGTTCTTACCTTACAATTATCAGTCACTGATGTATCAACGTTTGCAGAATTTAAGACGGGGCACAAAAACTGTTAATGATTACGCGGATGAGTTTTACCAGCTTATTGCGAGGAATGATATTATGGAAACGGAAGAGCAGCTGACATCTAGATTCATTGGGGGATTGAGAATGCAGATTCAGGATATGGTTAATATGTTCGATCCAAGATCTGTGGCAGAAGCACATCAAAAGGCGTTGGTTTGGGAGAAACAGGGACGACGAGGGGTGGTGTGTTTACTAATTCCAACAATCAAGTGAAGGGTGTTAGTGGGAGTTCTAATGTTTCTAAACCTATCAGTAGACCAGTGGTGAAGGAGGCTGAGAAGGCAAAAGTTAACAATGGTTTCAAATGTTACAATTGTCAAGAAGTGGGTCATAAAAGCAATGAGTGTCCAAAGCCAAAGAAGAGAACCATGGTTGCAGAAGTTGAAGATGAGGATATTGATGGAGATTATTCTAGTCCAGTTGAGGAGGATAGACAGGATATTGCGTCAGGAGATGAAGGTTGTAATCTAATGCTGAGGAGATCGTGTTTGACAATGAAACAGGAAGAAACTAGTTGGTTGAGGAGTAATATCTTTCAGTCGACATGCACTATATTGGGGAAGGTGTGTAAATTTGTGATTGACGCAGGAAGCTGTGACAATATCGTTTCAACCGAGGCTGTGACAAAGTTGAAGTTGAAGACAGAGAAACATCTGAATCCATACAAGTTAGCATGGTTGAGAAAAGGAGGAGAAGTGAAAGTGGATAGACGAGTTCGTGTTCCATTCTCTATTGGGAAGAAATACAAAGACGAAATCTGGTGTGATGTAGTAGAGATGGATGTTTGTCACTTACTTTTGGGAAGACCATGGTAGTATGATCGAGCAGTACAGCATGACGGTCGGACCAATAGCTACAGTTTTATGTTTGAAGGTATAAAGATTATCTTAGTTCCGAAGAAGAGACAACAAGGAGAAAGTAAGTCGGAAGAGATTGAAGAGCTGAAAACTTTATTATCTTTGAAGGAGTTTGTTAAGGAGGTTGAGGAAGAGCCTGAAGTGTACTTGTTGATTGGGCGAGAGAGTCAAGAAGTGGTTGAAATTCCAGAAGAAGTGAAACCAGTATTGAAAGAATTTGAGGATGTATTTCCAGAGGAGTTACCAAAGGAGTTACCGCCACTGAGAGACATTCAACATCAAATTGATCTTGTTCCGGGAGCAACGTTGCCACACAGACCACATTACCGAATGAGTCCGAAGGAACATGAAGAATTAAGGAGGCAGGTGGAAGAGTTGCTTGAGCAGGGACGTGTGCAGGAGAGTTTGAGTCCGAGTGCTATACCAGCATTACTCGTACCGAAGAAGGATGGCTCATGGAGAATGTGTACGGATAGCAGGGCACTGAATAAGATAACTGTCAGATACAGATTTTCGATGCCGAGGCTTGATGATCTGTTAGATCAAATCAGTGGGTCTGTGATCTTTTCGAAGATTGATCTTAAAAGCGGTTATCATCAAATTCGAATTAGACCAGGAGATGAGGGGAAGACAACATTCAAGACAAGGGAAGGATTGTATGAATGGCTGGTCATGCCGTTTGGTCTATCAAATGCACCGAGCACATTCATGCGGGTGATGAACCAACTTTTCAGGTCGTACATTGGGAAATTTGTGGTGGTTTACTTTGATGATATTCTGATCTACAGTGCTAGTATAGAAGAGCATGTTCAGCATTTGAGGAAAGTGTTAATTATCCTTCGTGAAGAACAATTCTATGCTGCTACGAAGAAGTGTGTTTTTATTGCGAGGAGTGTTTTATTTCTGGGGTATGTTGTATCGAAAGAAGGAATACAGGTGGACCAAAGTAAAGTTAAAGCTATCAAAGATTGGCCGCAACCCAAGACGATAACGGAAGTTCGTAGTTTTCACGGGTTGGCTTCATTCTATCGAAGGTTCATTCCACACTTTAGTAGTGTGATGGCACTGGTTACAGATTGTATGAAGGGCAAACAGTTTGCATGGACGGAGGAAGCAGGGGTTGCTTTTGAGCGAATCAAAGAACTCTTGACGTCAGCACCAATTCTAGTATTACCAGATTTTCAGTTAGTGTTTGAACTACATACTGATGCATCCAAGGTTGGGATTGGAGGAGTGTTGAGTCAGAGGGGACGTCCGATTGCATATTTCAGTGAGAAGTTATCAGGAGCGAAGATGAGATATAGTACATATGATGTGGAATTCTATGCTGTTGTGCAAGCCATTAAACACTGGAGACATTATCTATTTCAGAAAGAGTTTATTCTTTACACTCACCATGAGGCGTTGAAACATTTACAAGGGCAAGACAAGATTTCAACGAGACATGCATCATGGATTGCATATCTGCAACAGTTTACGTTTGTTGTGAAACACAAATCGGGAGTGACGAATCGTGTTGCAGATGCATTGAGTAGAAGAAATCATGTGTTGACTGCAATGAAGGTCGAAGTGACAGGGTTTGATGTGCTACCAGAGTTATTTGTTGAAGATCCTTACTTTATGAAGTTTGTAGATAAAGTGAAGAAAGGAGAGACGGATGAGTTTGTGATGGTAGATGGTTTTCTGTTCAAGGGAAATCGATTATGTATACCGGATTGCAGTTTACGGTTGAAGATTGTGACGGAATTGCATGAGGAAGGTCATGTGGGTAGAGACCGTACATTACAGCTGATTACTCAATCTTATTTTTGGCCATCAATGAGGAAAGAAGTGGAAAGGTTTGTGGAGCGATGTCATATCTGTTAGGTTTCGAAAGGAACTGCAACTAATGCGGGATTATATATGCCGTTACCGGTACCAACTAAACCATGGGTTGATGTGAGTATGGACTTTGTGTTGGGGTTGCTGAGAACACAACGTGGTAATGATTCCATTTATGTGGTGGTTGACCGATTTTCGAAAATGGCACATTTTATTGCTTGTAAGAAGACGGCGGATGCTGTTCATGTTGCTCGGTTGTTTTTCAAAGAGATATATCGACTTCATGGATTGCCAGAATCTATTATGTCGGATAGGGATACTCATTTTCTGAGTCATTTTTGGCTAAGTTTGTGGAAGATGGTGTGAACGAAGTTGAACTTTAGCAGCGCTTATCATCCGCAAACGGATGGACAAACCGAGGTCGTGAACAGATCGTTAGGAAATTTGTTGAGGTGTCTTGTGCAAGATAATCTGAAGAGTTGGGGTATAAAACTATGTCAAGCAGAATTTTCTCATAATCATGCTGTAAACCGTAGTACAGGTTTCAGTCCATTTCAGATAGTATATTCAAGCTTACCGAAGGGACCGTTGGATTTAACGGTAGTGCCACAATCAAAGAAGACAGTTAAGAAAGCTGCTGATTTTGTTGATGGATTGGCGGAATGTCATAAAATCGTTCAGGAACGATTGGAGAAAGCAAACGAGAAGTATAAACGATCTGCAGACTTGAAACGAAGAAATGTTGAATTTAATGAAGGAGATATGGTATATGCTGTATTGACAAGAGATCGTTTTCCAATAGGCGCTTATAACAAATTGAAAGCCAGAAAAATTGGTCCTGTAGAAATCGTCAAACGGATTAATGAAAATGCTTATAAATTGAAGCTGCCAGAGGGTGTGTACACGTCGGACGTATTCAATGTTAAGCATCTCGTACCTTATCACGGGGATGAGCGTATTGCGGGGGAGGAAACTGCAAATTCGAGGACGAATTCCGTTCAACCAGGGGAGGATGATGCAGGCCAAGCTATAATTTTCCAAGGCTTAAGTCGTGACCGACCTAACGTGGCCATAAGTCGTGACCGACTTAGCAAAGACCTTAAGTCGCCCCAACGACCTAGTGTAACTCGGCAACGACTTGGTGAAGACTTGCGAGTTAACAAGTTCCTTAAGTCGCCTGAATGACCTAACGAAGCAGATTTAAGTCGTCTACGACTTAACTCGAGCGGGTCACGACCTAAGGAAGAAGCGGATCTAAGTCGGATACGACTTAAAGGAAGTGTTTTAGGTCGTCTGCGACCTAACGAGTATGCTGGAGAAAAGATCTCACAACCTAAGATAAGTCGCGTACGACCTACGATCTAAGTTAGGTCGCGAGAAACTTTAGGTCACCAATTGCTACAGCTCGTTGAGGATTGAAGCCGTTGATTCTTATGCCGCCTTAATCTCTGCCGTTGATCCTTTAAGTCGCATGAAGACTGGGTAACTTTTCAGTCGTCTGTATGATAAGTCGCTACATGTGTTAGGTCGTATACGACCTAAGTGTTGTAAAGTTGTGATGTATTGTATATGTTGCTTGTTAAGTTGTTATGATCTATGTTGTATTGTTTCTTTGTACATATTGTTGAGTCGTTCTGTTATAGGTCGTAAGTCGTGACGTTTGTATTATAAACTGATAAGTCGTGAACGACTTATGATGAGTCGTAGGTCATAGGGTGATGAGTCGGAAACGACTTAAGACTTGTGTAATTTTCTATGGCATGTGTTGTAGCCTATAAATAGGCAAGTTGTGTCATTTTGTAAAGTTCAGTTGATTTGAAATAAAACTCTTGTTTTGTTAGCTTTGTGCTTTCACCAAATTGGTAGTTGAGTGTAATCTCCTATCTCCTCTTTCGGTTAATCGAGTGCACTCGATTCAACGACTGCAGAAGCCGATTCACGGAATCTAGTGCGCTAGATCAACGTGCGAAGAATCGCAGATCTTTGAACCCGGTATCGTGCGTGATCAACGAGTTCAGGATAGCTAGAATTCGGTATCTTCGGATCAACGAATTTGGGCATTTCAGTATTCATCAATCCACCGATTGCAACTTTCATCGATCTACATTGTTTGTATAATCCGCTGCGTCATCTTTAAAACAACAACAAAAGAATTTTTAACATTGAAATCCGCAATGCTTTTTGGAAAATGAAACTACCATAAGACCTCCCACCACACACACAATGCAATCGCAGACTTAGAGGAGATTTCTTCTTATGATAGTCAAACATGCTTACTACGCAAAATCCTTTTGATATTATTAATAGTGCATAGTGGAAAACATTTCAAAAGTATAATATAGATCTTAGCCAGCATAGGTACCATTATACTATGCCTACTATAGCTACCATTTTAAATGGCAGGTTCTACAAATAAAACCGTATAAGGCTCGTATTGTTTCTTTGGATTTTCCAACAAATGGTCAGGCTAAGGAACTTCCTATGCCACATGGGAACGCCTCTGGAGGGTCTCCTCGAGAACCACCTGGCCGTCTGCCAACACAAGGCCGGTTACCCCCTTCCCGGGTAGTAAACCTGAGATATGCCACCCCCGGTCGTTTGCAACCTTTATCCGAGGCGCCTCGATCACACAGCGACAATCACACAGTAAATGAGATTGGAGCAACCACATAGGTAAATATCTGGGCTCCATACCATGATACCACCTTTTTCCATAAGGAATGGATATACCCTAGGGGAGCGACCCCTGAAACCTGCCGCATATTTCCTGTTTCGACCATTACCGGTTTGTGAGGTCCGATGAGGTCTCGTCCATAAAGCTACGCTTTTTCACAAAGCCGTGCTTTGATCACAAATGATCAACAAATGATCATCAACACACAGCAGCACTCAGCATGCCACACTACCAAATTGCGAGTATATCACTGATAACCTTCAACTACATAACCTCTGAGCTCGTACGTCTTAGAGAAAGGTGTTAAGCTAAGAGAATAAATCTCCGCCACCAAACAGAAATGTATTTGAAAGAAATCAGCTTTATATCTCAAAGTGTAGTGTCAGACATACAACCATATAAGTTTGTTCCGGGTTCGAACAGAACCGAAGGCACTTCCAAAGAAGCCCTTGCAATCCGGGTATTCACAATCCCGATTGGATTTCCCATCACTTAGGAAATCTCCATACCGTAGCTACTCAGTGCAGAGATAATCAATAGGTTATCCTATCATTCTCGCAAACACCCGGTCTGCACCATCGGTCTTCAATTGCTATCCATATACGACGTATCACTTATTCGGAATGGGTTGTATGACACAAAGGTCCTCTCCCGGCTAAACCGAATAGTGAGCGTAATATTTAACAACATATGGATATTGTGATTTCAGTTAAGTCACAACTTATTACCCAAAAATTTTCTTCAAATGGTTTAAACACATTACCATTTTAATCTTTTACACAAAAAGATTCATCTCACAAAGTTCACCCAGTTTCACAAAGATCTATTCATAGATTTCCAAATCGATTTTCCATTTCAATTGGATTAACTCATTAAATCTTTAAATCAAAGATTAACTTATAGCTTTCAAAACAATTCCATTTCGTATGGTTTAAACAAATTACCATTTTAAATCTGTTAAAAATAAACAGATTCAATTCACAAAGTTCACCCAGTTTCACAAAAATCTATTCATAGATTTCCATTTCAAACTTGAAATTATTTTGACACAATTTGAAAATTCATTCCTTATATGAAAGCTTCTAATATTTGGAAACAAATAGTTATCATTTCGGAAAATCTAATTCTTTATACGAGTTAAAGTGTTTGGGTTAAATTCAAATTCTCAAAACCATACTTTTAAAATGGTTTAAATTCATATAAACACATTTATAACATCTTTAACCGTAATTTCCAATCATGGAATTCAATTCCAAATTTTGAATTCAAATTCAAATTAAATTATTTAAATTGGAAACTTTACCAAGTTATTCAAAATAACTTTTATCTTAAAAAACTCCTTTTCAAAAGCTTTAACCTTTAACCCAAATCCATTTCCAAAATCAATTGAAATTTCAATTTCAATTTCAAAAATATTAAATTTAAATCATCTTGACTTAACTGATTTCCTCGTGAAATCCATATTTGTGTGTGTATGGTATGGTCCAGGGGTTTCACACAATAATGCAACAACATTCAATCATCACAGATCAAATACAACAATATATTTGATAAGCAGTATAAACTATAACGCTTATCTTTCATACACAGATCACAAATAGATATATATCATAGATAATAAATTACATCACATATATAACAGCTCATCACAAAGCATTTCATATTACATAGCATCACATCACATATCAGATATATCAATACAGCGTTCAATAACAATCAATCATCTTCAATTAAGATGAATAAATCGTGTGGTTTTAAATTTATCAACCACATAATTACTTTCATTAGAAATCTTTAATCAATGATTAATTATCATTAATTACAATTTGATTAAGTCTTAATCACCTTCATTAATTAATCATTCCTTAATTAATTATCTTAATTAATTAACCCTTAATTGTTAATTAATTAACCCTTAATTACTTATATAAATCATCCTTTAATTAATTCCATACAGTAATTAACTATCCTTTTAATCATTCATTAATGATCCTTTAATTTCATACGGCAATTATTCTTCTAATCACCTTCACCAATTTCATTCAATAATTATTAATTACTCCCATTAAGTAATTATCTTTTTAATCACTTCCATTTAATTATTCCATAAATCACATTAACAAATTTCCCATTAATTAATTACATTAATTATTTAGAAATTTACCTTTGATTACTTAATTAACCTTAAATTAATTACAATAAGTAATTATCTCTTAATTAATTTCATTAAATAATTATTCTTTTAATTACTTAGTTAATTAACATTTAAATCTTATTCAATTTCTTTATTATTAACTCCAGGTCAAAGGAAACCGAGCCAAAACATGGTTTTCCTGAATCATTACTCGAGTACTCAAACCCCTTCACCCCTCGATAAACCATGAGAATGACTCGAGAATGACATCGAGTCCAGACCGAAGTTTCCCGATCCCCTTCTTCCTCCATTACAAAACTAACTCCAGCTATATCAGAAAATCACGTGCACGTGCATGATCGCCTGAGCGATCGTCGGCCATCGCCGTGGTCATCCACACATCCCCGATGATCTCCACGAGCCCACAAACATCCAGATTCCCAAAATGTTGACGAATTTGCAATCGAGCTATACGACTTCCCTGGAACACAACTTCGATCGACCAAAATGCCTCGCGCTGCCATGTCACGATGCCAGAAACCTCGCGACTCCGCCGGAACCTCCGCCGTAGTCCCTTGCTTCGGTTCCCCTAGGTCCGATTGCCTGTAGTGCACCCTCGGCAACGAATTCGTCTCGATTTTATTATCGACCAAAATAAGTTGTTAAACCCTACTTCGATGCCATGCCGCCGTGTAACGACCCAGAATTTTGAACAAATTAAATTGAGAATATTTAATTAATTTTAAATATTTGAACGGTGATTTAATTTGAATCCCGAATATAACTTTGAATTTGCCGATTAAATTATAAAATTTAATCTATTGAAACTGGATAAAAATTTAAATCTTCAATTTAAAGTTGAAGAAAAATATTTCAGAAGCTTTTAAAATTTAGATTGATAATACTGAAGATAATAGAAGCTTCAGAATCGAATTTGAAATTGAATTGTCCAGTTTTGAAATTTAATTGTTTGAATCAATATTTAAAAATAGTCATTTTTCAAACAGTCTCGGAATTCGACGAAACCAGTTCCATTGGGTCCGTAACGTTGAATTATTGTCGAGTTTCAATTTTCGTATTTTTCGGAGTTATGGTGTGAACACACGGCGTGTAAACGCATTGAGAATTTATATCGGTTTGAATTTAAATTTAAATCGAATAATTTTATTGGTCAAAATCAACATGCTATTCGTTCCTAAGATTACGCCTAAAATCATGCCCAAAATCACGTCGTTTTCCATTTTATACGCCGAGCCTCCTCTCCCTCTTCAGTTCAAAAAAAATCAAAAGAAAGAAAAGAAAAGAAAAAAACAATGGCCGCGTACGTTTTACCTTTCCCCCCTACCAATTTTAAATAACTCGTCCCTCCTCTCCAGTTCAAACAAAATCCCCAAATCAAAACAAGAAGGGCCGAAGCCTCGTTCAAATCTCAAAATAAAATCGCGCGAGGCAACGACGAGAGTTAGGGTTTCGCGAGGCTGTGGCGTGCGTACGGGGTCGCGACGAGGGGCAAAGGCAAGTCGCAGTAGGGATCGCAGCTGAAGAGGGAGGTACGACTTCGATTGGGTCGGCAACTGCACGGGAAGGATGGTATCAAGGATTGCGAGTTCGTCGGTCGACGCTGGAAGAGGGGCAGTAGTAGTTTCGAAGTCGCGTCCTCGGGAAGTACGGCATCGCGCTCACGTGGTGGTGCCGCTTCGCAATGGCAGCGACGCGCCTGGGGCAATTGCATTCGGCTATGTGATGGTGGTCGAAATTTTGAAGGAAGTTCGAGCGTGGTGGTCGAGCAATCTCGTTCTGGTGTTGGTCGTTTCTGGAAGAAGGCAAATCGAGTGGAGGAGCAGCACTCGTCGATTCGCAGTAAGGTACCAACCTGGTTTAATTCGATTTAATACAAATAAATATACGAATTTACAATAAGACCCATATGCCAATTTGATTTCAGATCAAAGATGTATATGAACATTGTTTGTTCAGTAAAGAAATTTTTTATTATGATGTTTTCAGAAGAAAATATAAAATGGGTATATCAGTGGCTTTTGATTTAATATATATATATATATATATATAAGATTTTCGTATGCCGCAGTTTAAAATTTGAATAATTTTTAGAGAAAAATATAGCAGTAAGTTTATAAGGCAATTTATTTATATATGAATATTTATACAGTTTACATGTAATTTCAAAAGAAAACAATATGCATCTATATATTTTGATTTACTAAGTTATGTAAAAATAATGAACTATGGTGATTAACTCTATTTAAGAAGAGTGAGTTAAAAATGAAATTTTTAGTTAAATAAATTTATTTAAAAGAAATTTGGTTAAAAATAAAATTCGTTGGATAATTAAAACTACCAAGCGAAATTTGTTATTCAAATTTTTCGAATATTAACGAATTGTATAATTATTTATACAAGGTCGAATATAATGACGAAATCAAGTCTGGATTGAAAATTGGGATGCCAAATTAAAAGCAAAGGTGAGATTTTTCTCACTCAAAATACGTTTGGTATTACAGTTATTGATTTGACTGATATGATTGCTATTGGATGTGATATTAGATATAGTAGGATATATCTATATATATAGCAATATATACATATTGGCATATGTATATATTGGATTGATTGATTTCCCGCCTCGTATAGCGGATGAGACCCTATTGCGCCGTTAGTAAGCGGATATTTTTATAAAACCCATATACCGCGATATTCCACCTCGATGTGGAATTGGTATTGTGCTAACATCTTTGGATGCAGGGAAACAGGTTGGAGGGATCCAACTGGATTCCTCAACTGTATTTATTTATTTACAGATATTGATGTATATTCTGTTATCATATTGATATATGATGTTTGTTGTTGTGATTGACTAATTGGTGCTGTTGCATCATCGGATTCAATTTTAAAGTTTAAAAATAATGATTTTTAACTTTAAAAGAGATTTTAAAAGTAATTATTTGAAAGTATACGTTTATTTAAAATTTTGAATTGATTTATTTTAAATAAAAATAAACGTTCAAATATTAAAGTTATAAAAGTTAAGATTTGTGAATTATAACCAAAAGGTAATTTCTTTTGAAATAAATAGTTAAGAAATTTATAAAATGGTTTTAATTGGAATTTTTGAATTATTAAAAACGATGTATGTAAAAGATGTACAAAATTGATATTTATAACTTTAAAGTTTGGTATTATAAAACGAGTTTTTATAAGTGTAAAATGAATTTTTAAGAATTTATAAATAAATGAAATTTATAAATTGTGAACTTATAAATGGAAATGATTTTGTAAAATAAAGAAATTATAAGTATTTAACTTATAATTATGGATTGTTGGTATAAGATTTGAGTTATGAATCGAATTGTTAATAAAGGAGATTTATTAAATTGAAGTTGTTAGAAAATAGAAATAGAATTTATAAACGTTGTTTTATAAATTTGAAATCAATTGGATTTGATAAATTAAATATAGAAGGTGGTTAAGGGAGATATATTCGCGATTTTGGATAGCGAAGTATTATTGAAATAAAACGTGTAGAAAATAGTGAAATGTAATTAGTGGAGTATATTCACGATTTTGGACAGTGAATATATTGTTAAGTAAAATGGATATGGTTTTAGGAAAGTGATATTTGGAATGAAGTTAATTGTTTTAAAGATGTTTTCAATATAATATCGAATACATAGATTTCAAAATTTTTATTGTTGAAATAGACGTTTTCGAAAAATAAGGAAATGGTGGACTATAACACTGTTGTTATAGTAAATGATTTCCGAAAGGAAATGTTTTTGTCTAGTATTGGGATTTATATATCTATCTAAATCCGAATCCCTATACTAGTGATTTTGAGTCGTCGTAACGATGTTTTACGTAACATTCGTTTTGACTCAGATAAATGTGTTATAGAAATAGATTTCCTTAAAGAATGAATATATACTTAATTTTGATTTAAGTATATTGAATATTTTCAAAGGTTGAAAATAAATAGATTTGTGAATTTCTTATTATTAAATAAGTATGGAAATGTTTCCAAAACGAAATGAAACGTTTTTGAGAATTTATCTTTGTAGAGATAAATTGAAAATGAATTTTGAAATCGATTAAAAATCGTATATCAGTAGATATTTTGAAAGATATAAATTCATATGGAATTTATAAAAGAAAAGGGAAGTTGTTTAAAAATAAATATTGATTTATTTTTTGAAGTGTGGAAATTATATATCTAGTAAGATATTTTTGAAGATAAAATAATTTGGAAAATTATTTGGAATCTGATGATGTTGCGCATCTTTATTGATAGTTAAATAACCGACTATCAATAATTACCTTGAATATGGTATTTGTTGTGAATTGGATGAATTTGAATGCCACACTTATTTTTTGAATAAACGCTCACTATTCGGGTTAGCCGGGAAAGGACCATGGGGTCGTATAACCCATTCCGAATATGTGATACATCGTTATAAATTGCATTCGAAGACCGGTGTTGAAGACCGGATATTTTTGAAAACGGAAGGATTACCGTCGAGTTACTCTACATCGGCCGATCTCCGATTTAGAGGTTTTATCACCCTTAGTGACGGGAAGTCCGGACGTGATTAGAAATTTATCCGGATATACAAGGGCTTCGTGAGAAGTGCCTTCGATTTTGTTCGATTCCGGAACAGACTTGTATGGATTGTGTGTCTGACGTTACAATTTGAGATATAAAGCTGATTTCTTTCAAATACATATCTGTTGGTGGCGGAGAATTTATTCTCTTAGCTTAACACCCTTCTCTGAGACGTACGAGCTCAGAGGTTATGTAGTTGAAATTTATCAGCGATATACTCCCAATTTGGTAACGTGGCATACTAAGTGTTGCTGTGAAATGATCAGTGTTTGATCATTTGTGATATGATCATTTGTTTGATCTTATATCTTTGTGATCATAGGTTGATCATTTGTTTGACCCGAAGCAGGGCTTTGTAGAAAGCGTAGCTTTGTGGACGAGACTTCGTCGAGCCTCACACCCCGGAAATGGTCAAAACAGGAAGGATGCAGCAAGGTTCTAGGGAGTAGCGCCCCTTAGTGTATGTTATTCCTTCTGGATAGAGGTGGTATCATGGTATGGAGCCCAGATACTTAACCTATGTGGTTGCTGCATTTTTACTATGTGGTTTGTTGGAAATCGGGGATCCTCGGGAAGATCGGTTACGATCGGGGGATGACATACGCGTGTCAGTAGTTACCTACTTTTGCAGAGGTAACCCGGCCTTGTGTTGGCAGAGATCTAACCGTAATGTTAGGTTATTTCTCGGGTCGTCTATTCCAGGGACGTACCCATCGTGGAAGAGGAAGTTCCTTAGCCTGACCATTTGTTGGAAATCCAAACTCCAATACGCACCTTGTACGGTATTAGTTGTAGAACCTGCCATTTACGTACGGTGGTCACCACTGTTTAGATGGTAGCTATAGTAGGCATACGATACTGGTCGTATGTTGGCTAAGATTAATATTATACTTTCGAAATGATTTCTACACTATGCACTAATAATAATATCAAAAATGATTTGATTTTGCGTAGTAAGCATTTTTGACTATCATAAGAAGAAATCTCCTCCAATTCTGCGTTTGCATTGTGTGTGTGGTGGGAGGTCTTATGGTAGTTTCATTTTCCAAAAGCATTGCGAATTTGTTTATTTTTCTTTGTGAAAGAATAACTGTTTTACGATCTCACACCAGTCACCATGACTGACTCGGAGTTTATTGTTCCCTTTCTAAACTCTGGGTGCCCACAAATTTTCCACACGGGCAGCCTAGAGTTATGTTATCAGGATAGTCTGGATATTCTGGAGCTTTGGAAGCAAGCTGGATGGCGAGACGTAGTATTTGTATCTGATATATTTATTCCGCTGTGTATTCTATATGAGGACAAGTTTATATAACTGTCCATTGTTGTATATTGACTCTGATGATTGATGTATGTATAAAATGATATAGTTCTTTGTTTAAAGATTATTCATTTATCTATTATATATTGTTCCGCTGCGATATGTGAGATTCTAATATTGTTTCTGTTCTGATGTTGTTCTGTTGTTCTTCTTTCTTTTTTCTTCTTTCTTCTTCTGTTTTCTTCTTCTTCTCTTTTTCTTCTATCTTTTCTTCTACCTCTTCTTTCTAAAACCATCACTATTGGAGTTTCCGGCACTCGATTTCTCGGCAGTCGATAAAGTGAGTATCGATGTCGAATTTTCGAAAGTCGAAAATTTCAGTTCGTGACATGCCGCCACGATCACTTATAGTTACTCCAGCTATTTTTCCGATGATCTACGGTACACAACCTTCCTCTGGCCACAATACCGATCCCCCGGACCCACCAGATCACCGGAATTCGAGCAATCTTCCATTTCCGTTCAACTCGAGATACCACATCATTTACTTACTTAGAAATAGTGAAACCTTCATCTAAAATCATAATTTGCATTTTCGAATCAGATTATATAATTTAGTCAAGAAATTATGAACTTTGGTTTTTTAGATTTAAAAAGATTTTACTGTAAAATCTTATTTTCAAAATATTAACCAAATAATTCCACTTTAAACTATTTTTAAAAATTAATTTACACTGTTATAATCATCTTCTTTTTATGATCATAGTCTAACATTTATTCTTTGGGAAGATATGAATTTTTGAAGGTTGTTCTTGAGCCTGTTATTTAACAGAGGAAGATATATTTCATATTTCATAGGCATGCACAGGCACATACACATTTCTATAAGACATGCATGCAGTTTTAGCATCTATACAATTTTTTCAACAAACTTCACGTATCAATCACAAATATCAGGATGTATAAACAGATTTAAGCATTTGAAAGATAGTTTACTCACCTGAAACTGTTAAACAGAGAGCAAAAATTGAAATGCTTGGATTTGAAACTGGAAGCTTTAAAACTGGAAACTTGAAGGGTATTGAAGCTGAAAGCCTTGAATGCTTTGATTCCTTTAAACTGAATTGTCTAGTTGATTCAGATTGAAGCTAGTTGATCTTTGTTATAGGCTGAAGCTTGTTTGATTGCTTGATTCTCTGGTTTGCTTTGATTTGTATTATTGTTTAGATTGAAGTTTATTTAAGTTTTTAAGATGATGTTTACTTCATATTTTCTCAGTTTTAGATGGTCGAACTGAGATGAAGATTAATACATATAAAAAGAAATGTGTACAGGCTATATTATTATTTGTTTGTTTAATAGGATCGGAGATTATTTTTCTTTTGTACTAAAATATTTTTCGTTTAAAGTTTGGCCAGAGATTTTTCTAAGTAAATGGTGGCTGAGATGATTTGTTGTAGTGTACTAAGGTTTCATGCATTTATTATCTTGTACAAACATACTTATCCTTATTTGATTTTTGTACATAGATTTTTTTACATTCTTTCATTTCGGCTGTACAATATATGAGATAGTTTGATGTGGCTTCCTTTGCAAGCTTTTATACTTCATATATATTTTGTTTTCAAGCCTATATACTTATAATTGAACATACTTTTATCTTTTCTTTTGTCTTTGCTTTGGCCTTATCACTTTAAAAAATAAAAATAAACTTCCATTTAACATGTTATTTGAATTTTAACTATGTGTATTTATTTTATTCATTTTGTTTCATTATTTTGTAGTATACTTTGTTTGTATTTTTATTACGTTATAATTTAGCTAATTTGTTTACTTAATATTTTATAATTTATTAACATGTTGTTGAATTTATTTATGTATTTAATTTATTTTATTTTTAGAATTTATCTTATATATATATCAATTTCTACCTTATATATTTATTAAACTTATGTAAATTTCATAGTTTCTAGTGTTGAGATATATATATTATTTGTATTATTTTATAAGTACATTTTGTTTTTGTTTTATAGATTTTGTTTGTATTTTATTTTTACTCCATATATTTATTCCTATTTTAACTTAAAATTTAAATTCAATATATATAAATTCAAACTCAATATATATACATATATATTCAAATTATTATTAAACCATTTACTGGAAATTTAAATCCAAATCACATATATACAATATTTAAATTCATATGATTTAATATATATATTCTATTTGAATTGGGGAAACTCGCTTCAATTACAATTAATTTTACAAATTTAATTCAAAAATTCAATTAATTATCAATTTAAATTTATATAAAATCCGGGGCCGTTACAACCTTCCCCCCTAAAAGAATTTCGTCCTCGAAATTTGCCAGTGAGACACAAAGATAGATGAAGAATATTTCATCAAATTAAACTGAGCATCTATTCTGCATTTGGCTTACCAAATCAGAATATCAATAATAGATACGAGAACGAATCTTTTAATTTTTTTACAAGATACTCGGGTTATCCAGATCTATGAAATGTGCAGTGGCATTAGTTAGTTCGAAGGAATAACTAACCATTCGTAGATTATATTGGGACCCAAAGAATAGATAGATATATGGAAACAATTTCCAAAACTTTCAGTTTAGAAACCAAAGTATACCTATCAACCATAGCAAACAAAGCAACCAATTCATCTAAACAAACAATTCCGACCTATTTGGAGTTTATGTCCCATGCAAATATATCAAGTCTTCTTCCTGGATCTACCAGGAACCCTCGAAGAATTGAGAAAAAGATGCTGAACAAAAGAGATTGATAGAGAAAAGATTTCTTCCTTGTTGTTACAGGGTATTGACCATTTATATTCGTATTCCCCTGTCCCTTATCTCATCCTCTTCTTGCACTCATACTCACTATCAGTGGATAGTAAGAGAATTTACTGAGGCATACAGACGGATATCTTAGAGATTACTCATTCTAGGGTATACTTCAACCTATCTCTAATGAGTTACTTAATGTGTTATACTCCATAGCTAAAGTTCAACCTTAGCTATGATACCAAAATGTCATGATCCAAATTTCATCGTTTGAAAATCGACACCCATACTTCACTTGTACTCGAGTACCGCAGATTCAATCGTTGAAATTCGAGTCATGCCGGAGCTTATAACATAGTAAGTATAACAACACAGCGGAAGAAAGAAATGAATGATATCATATACAACTCCAATGCATACAATATCCAAAATGATATACAACAATGATATCAATATGATACAACAATATCAGAGATAAATAATGATACAGCGGAAAACATAAGTGGTAACTCCAAATGATCTGCAAAAGAGCATAAATCCAACAACTCCAACATCAAGCTCGAACCCCATCACGTCTCACTAAGATAAGCAAGTGCAGTCCTGAACTCCAAAAACTGAACTAGCACCCGATAATCTACTAAACCTGACTATCTGAAAAACCCAACTCTAGACTGCCCGTGTGGAAAATTGTGGGCACCCAGAGTTTAGGAAGGGAACAATAAACTCCGAGTCAGTTATGGGACTGGCGTGAGCAACAAAAATAGTTTATCTTTAAAACAACAACAAAAGAATTTTAAACATTAAAATCCGCAATGCTTTGTGGAAAATGAAACTACCATAAGACCACCCACCACACACACAATGCAATCGCAGACTTGGAGGAGATTTCTTCTTATGATAGTCAAACATGCTTACTACGCAAAATCATTTTGATATTAATAATAGTGCATAGTGGAAAACATTTCGAAAGTATAATATAAATCTTAGCCAGCATAGGTACCATTATACTATGCCTACTATAGCTACCATTTTAAATGGCAGGTTATACAACTAAAACCGTACAATGCTCGTATTGTTTCTTTGGATTTTCTAACAAATGGTCAGGCTAAGGAACTTCCTATGCCACATGGGAACGCCTTTGGAGGGACACCCCAAGAACCACCTGGCTCTCTGCCAACACAAGGCCGGTTAGCCCCTTCCCGGGTAGTAAACCTAAGATATGCCACCCCTGGTCGTTTGCGACCTTTATCCGAGGCGCCTTGATCACACAGCAACAATCACACAGTAAATGAGATTGGAGCAACCACACAGGTAAATATCTGGGCTCCATACCAAAATACCACCTTTTTCCAGAAGGAATGGACATACCCTAGGGGATCTACCCCTGAAAGCTTGCCGCATCTTTCCTGTTTCGACCATTATCGGTTTGTGAGGTCCGATGAGGTCTCGTCCACAAAGCTACGTTTTTTCACAAAGCCATGCTTTGATCACAAATGATCAACGAATGGTCATTAACACACAGAAACACTCAGCATGCCACACTACCAAATTGGGAGTATATCACTGATAACCTTCAACTACATAACCTCTGAGCTCGTATGTCTCATAGAAGGGTGTTAAGCTAAGAGAATAAAACTCCGCCACCAAACAGAAATGTATTTGAAAGAAATCAGCTTTATATCTCAAAGTGTAGTGTCAGACATACAACCATAAAAGTCCGTTCCGGGTTCGAACAGAACCGAAGGCACTTCCAAAGAAGCCCTTGCAATCCGGGTATTCACAATCCCGATCGAATTTCCCATCACTTAGGAAATCTCTATACCGTAGCTACTCAGTGCAGAGATAATCGATAGGTTATCCTATCGTTCTCGCAAACACCCGGTCTTCACCACCGGTCTTCAATTGCTATCCATATACGACGTATCACTTATTCGGAATGGGTTGTATGACACAAAGGTCCTCTCCCGGCTAAACCGAATAGTGAGCGTAATATTTAAAAACATATGGATATTGGGATATCAGTTAAGTCACAACTTATTACCCAAAAATTTTCTTCAAATGGTTTAAACACATTACCATTTTAATCTTTTACATAAAAAGATTCATCTCACAAAGTTCAACCAGTTTCACATAGATCTATTCATAGATTTCCAAATCGATTTTCCATTTCAATTGGATTAACTCATTAAATCTTTAAATCAAAGATTTAACTTATAGCTTTCAAAACAATTCCATTTCGAATGGTTTAAACAAATTACCATTTTAAATCTGTTAAAAATAAACAGATTCAATTCACAAAGTTCACCCAGTTTCACAAAGATCTATTCATAGAATTCCATTTCAAACTTGAAATTCTTTTGACACAATTTGCAAAATTCATTCCTTATATGAAAGCTTCTATTATTTGGAAACAAATAGTTTTCATTTCGGAAAATCTGATTCTTTATACCAGTTAAAGTTTTTGGGTTAAATTCAAATTCTCAAAACCATACTTTTAAAATGGTTTAAATTCATATAAACACATTTATAACATCTTTAACCGTAATTTCCAATCATGGAATTTAATTCCAAATTTTGAATTCAAATTCAAATTAAATTATTTAAATTGGAAACTTTACCAAGTTATTCAAAATAACTTTTATCTTAAAAAACTCTTTTTCAAAAGCTTTAACCTTTAACCCAAATCCATTTCCAAAATCAATTGAAATTTCAATTTCAATTTCAAAAATATTAAATTTAAATCATCTATGACTTAACCGGTTTCCTCGTGAAATCCATATTTGTGTGTGTATGGTGTGGTCCAGGGGTTTCACACAATAGTGCAACAACATTCAATCATCACATATCAAATAAAACAATATATTTGATAAGCGGTATAAACTATAACGCTTATCTTTCATACACAGATCACAGATAGATATATATCACAGATAATAAATTACATCACAGATATAACAGCTCGGCACAAAGCATTTCATATTACATAGCATCACATCACATATCAGATATATCAATACAGCGTTCAATAACAATCAATCATCTTCAATTAAGATGAATAAATCGTGTGGTTTTAAATTTATCAACCACATAATTACTTTCATTAGAAACCTTTAATCAATGATTAATTATCATTAATTACAATTTGATTAAGTCTTAATCACCTTCATTAATTAATCATTCCTTAATTAATTATCTTAATTAATTAACCCTTAATTATTAATTAATTAACTCTTAATTACTTATATAAACCATCCTTTAATTAATTCCATACAGTAATTAACTATCCTTTTAATCATTCATTAATGATCCTTTAATTTCATACAACAATTATTCTTCTAATCACTTTCACCAGTTTCATTCAATAATTATTAATTACTCTCATTAAGTAATTATATTTTTAATCACTTCCATTTAATTATTCCATAAATCACATTAACAAATTTCCCATTAATTAATTACATTAATTATTTAGAAATTTACCTTTGATTACTTAATTAACCTTAAATTAATTACAATAAGTAATTATCTCTTAATTAATTTCATTAAATAATTATTCTTTTAATTACTTAGTTAATTAACATTTAAATCTTATTCAATTTCTTTATTATTAACTCCAGGTTAAAGGAACCCGAGCCAAAACATGGTTTTCCCGAATCCTTACTCGAGTACTCAAACCCCTTCACCCCTCGATAAACCACGAGAATGACTCGAGAACGACATCGAATCCAGACCGAAGTTTCCAGATCCCCTTCTTCCTCCATTACAAAAATAACTCCAGGTATATCAGAAAATCACGTGCACGATCGCCTGAGCGATCGCCGGCCATCGTCGTGGTCATCCACACATCCCCGATGATCTCCACGAGCCCACGAACATCCAGATACCCAAAACGTTGACGAATTTGCAATCGAGCTATACGACTTCCCTGGAACACAACTACGATCGACCAAAATGCCTCGAGCCGCCACGTCACGACGCCAGAAACCTCGCGACTCCGCCTGAACCTCTGCCGTAGTCCCCTGCTTCGGTTCCCCTAGGTCCGATTGCCTCCAGTGCACCCTCGGCAACGAATCCGTCTCGATTTTATTATCGACCAAAATAAGTTGTTAAACCCTACTTCGATGCCATGCCGCCGCCACGGTCACTTATAATTACTCCAGCTATTTTTTCGATGATCTACGGTCCACAACCTTCCTTTGGCCACAATACCGATCCCCCGGACCCACGAGATTGCCGAAATTCGAGCAATCTTCCATTTTCGTTCAACTCGAGATACCACATCATTTACTTACTTAAAAATAGTGAAACCTTCATCTAAAATCATCATTTCATTTTCGAATCAGATTATATAATTATGTCAAGAAATTATGAACTTTGGTTTTTCAGATTTAAAAAGATTTTACTGTAAAATCTTATTTTCAAAATATTAACCAAATAATTCCACTTTAAACTATTTTTAAAAATGAATTTACACTGTTATAATCATCTTCTTTTTTATGATCATAGTCTAACATTTATTCTTTGGGAAGATATGAATTTTTGAAGGTTGTTCTTGAGCCTGTTATTTAACAAAGGAAGATATATTTCATATTTCATAGGCATGCACAGGCACATACACATTTCTATAAGACATGCGGGCATTTTTAGCATCTATACAATTTTTTCAACAAACTTCACGTATCAATCACAAATATCAGGATTTATAAACAGATTTAAGCATTTGAAAGATAGTTTACTCACCTGAAACTGTTGAATAGAGAGCAAAAATTGAAATGCTTGGATTTGAAACTGGAAAGCTTTAAAACTGGAAACTTGAAGGGTATTGAAGCTGAAAGCCTTGAATGCTTTGATTCCTTTAAACTGAATTGTCTAGTTGGTTCAGATTGAAGCTGGTTGATCTTTGTTACAGGCTGAAGCTTGTTTGACTGCTTGATTCTCTGGTTTGCTTTGATTTGTATTATTGTTTAGATTGAAGTTTATTTAAGTTTTTAAGATGGTGTTTACTTCATATTTTCTCAGTTTTAGATGGTCGAACTGAGATGAAGATTAATACATATAAAAAGAAATGTGTACAGGCTATATTATTATTTGTTTATACAATAGGATCAGAGATTTTTTTCTTTTGTACTGAAATATTTTTCGTTTAAAGTTTGGCCGGAGATTTTTCTAAGTAAATGGTGGCTGAGATGATTTGCTGTAGTGTACTAAGGTTTCATGCATTTATTATCTTGTACAAACATACTTATCCTTATTTGATTTTTGTACATAGAACTTTGTACATTCCTTCATTTTGGCTGTACAATATATGAGATAGTTTGATGTGGCTTCCTTTGCAAGCTTTTATACTTCATATATATTTTGTTTTCAAGCCTATATACTTATAATTAAACATACTTTTATCTTTTCTTTTGTCTTTGCTTTGGCCTTATCACTTTAGGAAATAAAAATGAATTTTTATTTAACATGTTATTTGAATTTTAACTGTGTATTTATTTTATTCATTTTTTTTATTATTTTGTAGTATACTTTGTTTGTATTTTTATTATGTTATAATTTAGCTAATTTGTTTACTTAATATTTTATAATTTATTAACATGTTGTTGAATTTATTTATGTATTTAATTATTTTATTTTTAGAATTTATCTTATATATATATATCAATTTCTACCTTATATATTTATTAAACTTATGTAAATTTCATAGTTTCCACTGTTGAGATATATATATTATTTGTATTATTTTATAAGTACATTTTGTTTGTGTTTTATATATTTTGTTTGTATTTTATTTTTACTCCATATATTTATTCCTATTTTAACTTAAAATTTAAATTCAATATATATAAATTCAAACTCAATATATATACATATATATTCAAATTATTATTAAACCATTTACTAGAAATTTAAATCCAAATCACATATATACAATATTTAAATTCATATGATTTAATATATATATTCTATTTGAATTAGGGAAACTTGCTTCAATTTACAATTAATTTTACAAATTTAATTCAAAAATTCAATTAATTATCAATTTAAATTTATACAAAATCCGGGGTCGTTACAACGGCCCTTAGCCGTTGCGAAATTAAATTTAGCAACGGCTCAAAGTCGTTGCAAAACTTAATTTTACAATGGCTAAGAGCCATTGTGTAACGACCCAGAATTTTTGATAATTAAAATTCGAATATTTAATTGATTTTAAATATTAATAAATGGAATTTAGAAGTCGAATGATTTATTTTTCGAATACTGGATTTAATTTGATAATAAAATCGATAATTTAATGATTGAAATTCCAGAGATAATTGAAAATCGAGTTTAAAGTGATTGAAAATGATTTGTAAATTTTATTTAATCATACTGGAGTTATAGAAAGGTTATAGAACTTTTAAAACTGAATTTAAAGTTAATCTGTGAAAATCGAATATTTTAATATTTAATTATCGACTGAAAAATAGCCAATTTTTGAACAGTCTCAGAATTGAACGAGACCAGTTCCATTGGATCCGTAATAGTTAGTTATTATCGGATTTAAATTTTCGTATCAATCAGAGTTATCATTTGACCGGGGCAACTCGAAACGCATCGATATCGTTTTAATTTTAAATCGTCGAGTTAAAATAGTCATTTTTCAAACGGTCTCGGATTTCGACGAAACCAGTTTCATCGGATCCGTAATGTGATATTATTGTAAGATTTCAAATTTCGTAATTTTTGGAGTTACCGTTTGCCCGGTACAAATTAAAACGCCTCGAAATCGATTTAAATCGGTTTAATTTAAATTTATCGTTTATTGTCATATCTCTCACAGATGATCGAATTAGCTTCCGAAACCTATTCCATTGCGTTTGGAACGTGGGGTAAACCTTACGAACGTCAGCCGGCACGCTCGAATCGGAGTTCGAAAAAAATTCGATGAATAGTAAATCGTTAAGTTTTCTATAAAAGCCCCCCTTCTCTCATTTTTGCAAGAATAAACAGCCCTAGGGTTTCTAAATGTCTCAGCCGCCACTTGTTATTTCGAAGGCCAGGAATTCGCAACCTTTTCCCTTCGATTTCTTCAAATCCGTTCATCAATTCAAGAAACGTTCAACATGAAAGTTGAAGAGCGCGTTGTGATCTACAGATCCAACGGCTATGATCGAGTAATTCATGCTGGATCGACGGCAATTGGCTCGAGAAGGCCAGCTGTTCAACCTCGTTTTGCACGCTAGGGGGGTGGCCGAGTGCCACGTGGTCGTAGCCGTGGGTAGGGGAGGCGAAGAGCTTTCCTGTGGTGGTAGTTTGATGGGGTGAAGATCGTCGTGGGGGTCGCGTGCGTTAGGGTTTAGGGCGGCGTGGTGGGTTGCGTTCGAACCTGGAGCATGTCGTGAGTGGGAAGAAGAATACGCGTGCGGCCCAGATCTGTTGTCTCGAGATCGAATGGCCAGATTTGTTTTAGGTTTAAAAATAATAAGAAATTTGTTAATTTATTTTATTTAAATCGTGTAAAACTTTGAAATATCATATCTTTGTTGTACGAGGTCAAAATTCGACGAAACCAGTTGCATTGCGTTCGTATCGTTGAATACTACGCTATGGAGCAGGATTGGAATTTATTGGAGCTAGTTGGAATTTCGGGTAAAATTAAACGCGTGTTTAATTTTATTCGAAATAAACGCTGGAACGGAATTAAAATCTCGGTGAGATCTTCTCACTCAAATTGAATGTGGAATTATTTACAGTTATTGATTGATGATTGACTGTTTGGATGTGATATTAGATATTATAGGATATATATCTATATATAGCGATATATACATATTGGCATATGTATATATTGGATTGATGATTTCCCGCCTCGTATAGCGGATGAGACCCTATTGCGCCGTTAGTAAGCGGATTTATAAAAACCTATATACCGCGATAATTCCGTACTGGAGCGGAATTGGTATTGTGCTGACGTTTTTGGATGCAAGGAAACAGGTTGGAGGGATCCAACTGGATTCCTCACCAGTATTTATTTATTTACAGATATTGATGAATATTCTGTTATCATATTGATATATGATATTGACTGTTGTGATGGACTGATTGATGTTGTTGCATCATCGGATTCAGTTTTGAAATGTAAAAATAACGACTTTTATTTTAAAAAGGATTTTTAAGTGATTTTTGAAAAGTAGACGTTTATCGAATTTTTGAATTGATTTATTTCAGAAAAATAAACATCTAGAATTTTGAAGTTATAAAAGTTAAGATTTTTGTGAATTATGACCGTAAGGTGATTTTTGAAATAAAAGTCGATTTATTTATAAAATGGTTTAAGCTGGGATTTTTGAATAACTATAAACGATTTGTATAGAAAGATTTATAAAATGGATATTTTATTAATAAAAATATTGGACTTATAAAACGAATTTTTATAAGTGTTGAAAAGAAGTATAAAAGGATTTCATAAGTGAATGAAATTAATAGATTTATAACGTGAAGTTATAAAGTGAATAGATGTTGTAGAATAAACGATTTATAAGTAATTTACTTATAAATTAGATTTTTGCACTTAATTGGGATATAAATAGAAATTGCTAAATGAAATGATTTCATAAGTTGAATTTGTTATGAAGTATAAATGTGATTTATAAACGTTGTTTATAAATCTGGAATCACTTATTTTGATAAGTGATTTTAGAAGTTAATAAGAGGAGAATTTTATAAATCGAAGTTGTTAGAAAATATAAAGGTGAATTTATAAACGTTGTTTTATGAATTCGAAATAAATCAAAATTTGATGAATGTAATATAGAAGTTATTAAGGGAATTTTACCCACGATTTTGGATAGTGGATAATTCTTGGAATAAAACGTGTAGAAAAGATTAAAACGTAATTATTGAAGTATATTCACGATTTTGGATAGTGAATATATCGTTAAGTAAAATGGATAGTTTTGGAAAAGGGATATAAAAAAAAAAATGAAGTTAAACATTTTAGAGATGTTTTTAAAATGTATTATAAATCGAAAGCAGAGATTTCCGCAGTTCTTGTTGAAATAGACGTTTTCGAGAAATTTAAGGAAATGGTGGACTATAACACTGTTGTTATAGTAAATGATTTCCGAAAGGAAATGTTTTGATGTGGTATTGGGATTCATATATCTATCTAAATTCCGAATCCCTATACTAGTGATTTTGAGACGTCGTAACGATGTTTTACGTAACATTCGTTTTGACTCAAATAAAAATGTGTTTAAAGAATGATTTCCTTAAAGAATGAAATGTATACTTAATATTGATTTAAGTATATTGAATATTTTCAAATGTTGAAAATAAATGATTTGTGAAATACTTATTTTTAAATAAGTATGGAATTGCTTTTCCAATATGAAACGAAGGGTTTGAAACTTTATCTTTTAAAGATAATTTGGAAGGTGGATATTTGAAATTTGTTTTCAAACGGTTAAGTGTGGAAATTTTATATCTAGTAAAGATATTTTGGAAGATAAAATAATTTGGAAAATTATTTGGAATCTGATGATGTTGCGCATCTTTATTGATAGTTAAATAACCGACTATCAATAATTACCTTTAGATAGGTATTTGTTGTGATTGGATGAATTTGAATGCCACACTTATTTTTAAAATAAACGCTCACTATTCGGGTTAGCCGGGAAAGGACCATGGGGTCGTATAACCCATTCCGAATATGTGATACGTCGTTATGAATTGCATTTGAAGACCGGTGTTGAAGACCGGATATTTTTGAAAACGGAAGGATTACCGTCGAGTTACTCTACATCGACTGATCTTCGATTTAGAGGTTTTATCACCCTTAGTGACGGAAAGTCCTGACGTGATTGAAATTATCCGGAAATGCAAGGGCTTCGTGAGAAGTGCCTTCGGTTCTGTTCGATCCCGGAACAGACTTGTATGGATAGTGTGTCTGACGTTACAATTTGAGATATAAAGCTGATTTCTTTCAAATACATTTCTGTTGGTGGCGGAGAATTTATTCTCTTAGCTTAACACCCTTCTCTGAGACGCACGAGCTCAGAGGTTATGTAGTTGAAATTCATCAGCGATATATCCCAATTTGGTAACGTGGCATACTGAGTGTTGCTGTGAAATGGTCAGTGTTTGATCATTTGTGATATGATCATTTGTTTGATCTTATATCTTTGTGATCATAGGTTGATCATTTTGTTTGACCCGAAGCAGGGCTTTTTGAGAAAGCGTAGCTTTGTGGACGAGACTTCGTCGAGCCTCACACCCCGGAAATGGTCGAAACAGGAAGAATGCAGCAAGGTTCTAGGGAGTAGCGCCCCTTAGTGTATGTCATTCCTTCTGGATAAAGGTGGTATCATGGTATGGAGCCCAGATACTTAACCTCTGTGGTTACTGCATTATTATTATCTATGTGGTTTGTTGGAAATCGGGGATCCTCGGGAAGATCGGTGACGATCGGGGGATGGCATACGCGTGTCAGTAGTTACCTATTTTTGCAGAGGTAACCCGGCCTTGTGTTGGCAGAGATCTAACCGTAACGTTAGGTTCTCGGGTCGTCTATTCCAGGGACGTACCCATCGTGGATAGGAAGTTCCTTAGCCTGACCATTTGTTGGAAATCCAAAGAAACAATACGATCTTGTACGGTTTTAGTTGTAGAACCTATCATTCACTTATGGTGGTCACCACTGTTTGGATGGTAGCTATAGTAGGCATAAGTGCGGAATGCCTATGCTGGCTAAGATTAATATTATACTTTCGAAATGTTTTCTACACTATGCACAAATAAAAATATCAAAATGATTTGATTTTGCGTAGTAAGCATCTTTGACTATCATAAGAAGAAATCTCCTCCAATTCTGCGTTTGCATTGTGTGTGTGGTGGGAGGTCTTATGGTAGTTTCATTTTCCAAAAGCATTTCGAATTGACTTTAAAATTATCCTGTTGTTTATTTTTAAAGTATAACTGTTTTACGATCTCACACCAGTCACCATGACTGACTTGGAGTTTATTGTTCCCTTCTAAACTCTGGGTGCCCACCAATTTCCACACGGGCAGCCTAGAGTTATGTTATCAGGATATTCTGGATATTCTGGAGCTTTGGAGATAAGCTGGAGGACGAGACGTAGTATTTGTATCTGATAGTATTTATTCCGCTGTGTATTCTGTATGAGGACAAGTTTATATAACTGTCCATTGTTGTTATTGACTCTGATGATATGATGTGATGTAATGTAATAACAAATATAATTCTTTTGTTTTTAAATGATATTCATTTATCTATTATATATTGTTCCGCTGCGATATGTGAGATTCTGATATTGTCTCTGTTCTGTGTTTCTATTGATGTCGTTCTGATGTGTTTTCTGTTGTTCTTCTTCTTTCTTTCTTTTCTTTTTCTTCTATCTTCTTCTTCTACTTTTTCTTTTTCTTAAAACCATAACTTTTCGGGTTTCCGGCATTCGATGGCTCAGCAGTCGATAAAGTGAGTATCGATGTTGAATTTTCGAAAGTCGAAAATTTTCGGGATGTTACAAGTGGTATCAGAGCATATGGTTAAGCGACAACCCTGCTCTGTTGGGTGTTACTCATTAGAGATAGAGTCAGTAGTACTCTAGAATGAGTTTGAGTGTAATAATAGATACGAGTGCGTATTTGTTAGTGAATATAAAATTTGTTTTATATTGTGATGATTGGTTTGTTGAGTGGTATATGGATTCTGGTCGGTATTGTCCGTACAACTCTATCGATAGGGATCTCTAAACACTTGAATAGAACAATTCGGCACAGTATTGTTTTAAATAGGGTAAATGAGATAATTTTGCCCAAAACTATTTGTGTATAGAAAAGAAATGTTTTTCTATAAAATACTATAGTATATGGTTGCATGGATGTTAGAAGTGATAATATTAATCTATTATCATTGAAATTAAATAAGAAATTGAAATCGTAACTCCAAAGTTAAGAAATAAATTCATATACAAATGAAATTTGAGAATGTAAATTATAAATGTGAATTGTAATTTAAAATGAGATTCCAGAGAAGTTTTTGGAAATGTTTTTGAAAAGAATTTGAAAATTTTGGAGATTTGGAAAGTTTAAATCATTTTTGATTTGAAAATGGATTTCGAAGGTTTTGAAAAGTATTTTGGAGAGATAAAAAGCTCTAAACTCTTTTCGGTCGCTGGAAAATAACTTCGATGATGACCGCGGCATCACCGGTGTTCATTTTCGGGTTTCCAAAAGAGGAATTGCTGCCAATTGTTTTAAAAGGAAGTTGTTTTGAAAATTTGGATTTTGTTTTAGAAAATTCAAAGGATAATTTGAACTGTTTTCAAAATGGCTTTGAAATGTTGGTAAACTCTGGAATACTATGTAGAAATATTTATGAAATATTATTAAGTTGATAACTTATACAAATTGAATGTTGATAGAATAAATTCAACTTAAAGGATGAAGTTAAATTAAAGAAAGTATAAGTGAATCAATTAAATCTAAGTTGAGATTGTGGAATATGAAATCTGGATTTAATATGAATTTTGAATAAGTGAAGAAATTTGACCTTGGTAAAAGTTAAATAGGATTGAAATTTGAATTTTGGATTTATAAGTGGAAATGCAAGTTAAGTTAAACAAACGATGTTTAGTGGGATATAACTTAAGTGTTGATTGAAATTGATTTTGGTGTCGAAGTAAATAATCAAAATGAATTAAATGAATATGAACTTGAGTTATATAAATGAACTTCAACTTGAAATGTGAAATGGGTTAGCTATTGAACTAATGAATCAATTGAATGTAAATGTTAATTCATTGAGGAAATTGAATAAATTGAATGTAAGTCAATTGAAATTAAAGGTGTTGAACTAAATTGAATGGAAATCAAATAATAATGGGTATGTTGAATATGCATTGATTGTTTGATGATTGTTAGTTGATTGTATATAAATTCATTAAGTGTTAATGAAGTTGAATTGATAAAATTTGAAGAAAAGTAAATTGAATTTGAATTGGAAATCCAGTTTAAAAGACAGTAGATTTAACCAAAGGGTAAATTGAAATCAAATTTTGGGAATGAACAAAAGTGAATAAAACTGGAATTGAAACTGAATGTTGAAAACAAATGTGAATTGTGCGAAATTAAATGAAGTTTTGAGATTAGTTTGAAGTGAACTAAAGTTAATTGATAAAAATTCAATATTCAGAAGTTAAATAGAATCCAAATAAGGTTGGAATTGTGAAGTAAATTCAAATGAAATTTGAAATGTGAAAGTGAATGAATATGAAACTGCAATGGCGAACTTAAAGAATGTATAAGCAGTCATATTGAAAATTTTGTAACTGAATGTGCAAAATGGTTTGAATATATGTAACTAGATATTATGGCTAGTAGGATATACAGGTGTTATAAAGGAATTGGAATTTAATTTCGAAGATAAATTTGAATGGCTCGACAAAAGGTAAGTATTTGAATTCGAATATGAGATTTGATGACGTATTTCTCTAGCCGCTTGGCTTTTTCTTTTTCTTTTTGAAATCTGAGAGTCCGTAGGGACGTTTTGTAGTCGTGCCATGTTAACCGCGCAAAGGAGACGCTGGCGAAATTTTCTGAAAATTTAAGGCGTTAGAAATTTTTGAGAAAATTTTGAAGTTTAAAATTTGAATTTAAACTCGAATTTGAATTTTGAAGTAAACAATGTTGTTTGGAATTTATAATTGAAGTTAGAAAGCTAGTTGAATGATAACGAATCTTTAATAGAAAGATTTGTTTTGATAAATTGATAAAACTATTTGAATTTGAGAAAATAGTAGACGAGTTAAGGACCTTTCTTCCTAACTTGTAATTTCGAGGACGAAATTCTTTTAAGGGGGGAAGTTTGTAACGACCCAGAATTTTTGATAATTAAAATTCGAATATTTAATTGATTTTAAATATTAATAAATGGAATTTAGAAGTCGAATGATTTATTTTTCGAATACTGGATTTAATTTGATAATAAAATCGATAATTTAATGATTGAAATTCCAGAGATAATTGAAAATCGAGTTTAAAGTGATTGAAAATGATTTGTAAATTTTATTTAATCATACTGGAGTTATAGAAAGGTTATAGAACTTTTAAAACTGAATTTAAAGTTAATCTGTGAAAATCGAATATTTTAATATTTAATTATCGACTGAAAAATAGCCAATTTTTGAACAGTCTCAGAATTGAACGAGACCAGTTCCATTGGATCCGTAATAGTTAGTTATTATCGGATTTAAATTTTCGTATCAATCAGAGTTATCATTTGACCGGGGCAACTCGAAACGCATCGATATCGTTTTAATTTTAAATCGTCGAGTTAAAATAGTCATTTTTCAAACGGTCTCGGATTTCGACGAAACCAGTTTCATCGGATCCGTAATGTGATATTATTGTAAGATTTCAAATTTCGTAATTTTTGGAGTTACCGTTTGCCCGGTACAAATTAAAACGCCTCGAAATCGATTTAAATCGGTTTAATTTAAATTTATCGTTTATTGTCATATCTCTCACAGATGATCGAATTAGCTTCCGAAACCTATTCCATTGCGTTCGGAACGTGGGGTAAACCTTACGAACGTCAGCCGGCACGCTCGAATCGGAGTTCGAAAAAAATTCGATGAATAGTAAATCGTTAAGTTTTCTATAAAAGCCCCCCTTCTCTCATTTTTGCAAGAATAAACAGCCCTAGGGTTTCTAAATGTCTCAGCCGCCACTTGTTATTTCGAAGGCCAGGAATTCGCAACCTTTTCCCTTCGATTTCTTCAAATCCGTTCATCAATTCAAGAAACGTTCAACATGAAAGTTGAAGAGCGCGTTGTGATCTACAGATCCAACGGCTATGATCGAGTAATTCATGCTGGATCGACGGCAATTGGCTCGAGAAGGCCAGCTGTTCAACCTCGTTTTGCACGCTAGGGGGGTGGCCGAGTGCCACGTGGTCGTAGCCGTGGGTAGGGGAGGCGAAGAGCTTTCCTGTGGTGGTAGTTTGATGGGGTGAAGATCGTCGTGGGGGTCGCGTGCGTTAGGGTTTAGGGCGGCGTGGTGGGTTGCGTTCGAACCTGGAGCATGTCGTGAGTGGGAAGAAGAATACGCGTGCGGCCCAGATCTGTTGTCTCGAGATCGAATGGCCAGATTTGTTTTAGGTTTAAAAATAATAAGAAATTTGTTAATTTATTTTATTTAAATCGTGTAAAACTTTGAAATATCATATCTTTGTTGTACGAGGTCAAAATTCGACGAAACCAGTTGCATTGCGTTCGTATCGTTGAATACTACGCTATGGAGCAGGATTGGAATTTATTGGAGCTAGTTGGAATTTCGGGTAAAATTTAACGCGTGTTTAATTTTATTCGAAATAAACGCTGGAACGGAATTAAAATCTCGGTGAGATCTTCTCACTCAAATTGAATGTGGAATTATTTACAGTTATTGATTGATGATTGACTGTTTGGATGTGATATTAGATATTATAGGATATATATCTATATATAGCGATATATACATATTGGCATATGTATATATTGGATTGATGATTTCCCGCCTCGTATAGCGGATGAGACCCTATTGCGCCGTTAGTAAGCGGATTTATAAAAACCTATATACCGCGATAATTCCGTACTGGAGCGGAATTGGTATTGTGCTGACGTTTTTGGATGCAAGGAAACAGGTTGGAGGGATCCAACTGGATTCCTCACCAGTATTTATTTATTTACAGATATTGATGAATATTCTGTTATCATATTGATATATGATATTGACTGTTGTGATGGACTGATTGATGCTGTTGCATCATCGGATTCAGTTTTGAAATGTAAAAATAACGACTTTTATTTTAAAAAGGATTTTTAAGTGATTTTTGAAAAGTAGACGTTTATCGAATTTTTGAATTGATTTATTTCAGAAAAATAAACATCTAGAATTTTGAAGTTATAAAAGTTAAGATTTTTGTGAATTATGACCGTAAGGTGATTTTTGAAATAAAAGTCGATTTATTTATAAAATGGTTTAAGCTGGGATTTTTGAATAACTATAAACGATTTGTATAGAAAGATTTATAAAATGGATATTTTATTAATAAAAATATTGGACTTATAAAACGAATTTTTATAAGTGTTGAAAAGAAGTATAAAAGGATTTCATAAGTGAATGAAATTAATAGATTTATAACGTGAAGTTATAAAGTGAATAGATGTTGTAGAATAAACGATTTATAAGTAATTTACTTATAAATTAGATTTTTGCACTTAATTGGGATATAAATAGAAATTGCTAAATGAAATGATTTCATAAGTTGAATTTGTTATGAAGTATAAATGTGATTTATAAACGTTGTTTATAAATCTGGAATCACTTATTTTGATAAGTGATTTTAGAAGTTAATAAGAGGAGAATTTTATAAATCGAAGTTGTTAGAAAATATAAAGGTGAATTTATAAACGTTGTTTTATGAATTCGAAATAAATCAAAATTTGATGAATGTAATATAGAAGTTATTAAGGGAATTTTACCCACGATTTTGGATAGTGGATAATTCTTGGAATAAAACGTGTAGAAAAGATTAAAACGTAATTATTGAAGTATATTCACGATTTTGGATAGTGAATATATCGTTAAGTAAAATGGATAGTTTTGGAAAAGGGATATAAAAAAAAAAATGAAGTTAAACATTTTAGAGATGTTTTTAAAATGTATTATAAATCGAAAGCAGAGATTTCCGCAGTTCTTGTTGAAATAGACGTTTTCGAGAAATTTAAGGAAATGGTGGACTATAACACTGTTGTTATAGTAAATGATTTCCGAAAGGAAATGTTTTGATGTGGTATTGGGATTCATATATCTATCTAAATTCCGAATCCCTATACTAGTGATTTTGAGTCGTCGTAACGATGTTTTACGTAACATTCGTTTTGACTCAAATAAAAATGTGTTTAAAGAATGATTTCCTTAAAGAATGAAATGTATACTTAATATTGATTTAAGTATATTGAATATTTTCAAATGTTGAAAATAAATGATTTGTGAAATACTTATTTTTAAATAAGTATGGAATTGCTTTTCCAATATGAAACGAAGGGTTTGAAACTTTATCTTTTAAAGATAATTTGGAAGGTGGATATTTGAAATTTGTTTTCAAACGGTTAAGTGTGGAAATTTTATATCTAGTAAAGATATTTTGGAAGATAAAATAATTTGGAAAATTATTTGGAATCTGATGATGTTGCGCATCTTTATTGATAGTTAAATAACCGACTATCAATAATTACCTTTAGATAGGTATTTGTTGTGATTGGATGAATTTGAATGCCACACTTATTTTTAAAATAAACGCTCACTATTCGGGTTAGCCGGGAAAGGACCATGGGGTCGTATAACCCATTCCGAATATGTGATACGTCGTTATGAATTGCATTTGAAGACCGGTGTTGAAGACCGGATATTTTTGAAAACGGAAGGATTACCGTCGAGTTACTCTACATCGACTGATCTTCGATTTAGAGGTTTTATCACCCTTAGTGACGGGAAGTCCTGACGTGATTGAAATTATCCGGAAATGCAAGGGCTTCGTGAGAAGTGCCTTCGGTTCTGTTCGATCCCGGAACAGACTTGTATGGATAGTGTGTCTGACGTTACAATTTGAGATATAAAGCTGATTTCTTTCAAATACATTTCTGTTGGTGGCGGAGAATTTATTCTCTTAGCTTAACACCCTTCTCTGAGACGCACGAGCTCAGAGGTTATGTAGTTGAAATTCATCAGCGATATATCCCAATTTGGTAACGTGGCATACTGAGTGTTGCTGTGAAATGGTCAGTGTTTGATCATTTGTGATATGATCATTTGTTTGATCTTATATCTTTGTGATCATAGGTTGATCATTTTGTTTGACCCGAAGCAGGGCTTTTTGAGAAAGCGTAACTTTGTGGACGAGACTTCGTCGAGCCTCACACCCCGGAAATGGTCGAAACAGGAAGAATGCAGCAAGGTTCTAGGGAGTAGCGCCCCTTAGTGTATGTCATTCCTTTTGGATAAAGGTGGTATCATGGTATGGAGCCCAGATACTTAACCTCTGTGGTTACTGCATTATTATTATCTATGTGGTTTGTTGGAAATCGGGGATCCTCGGGAAGATCGGTGACGATCGGGGGATGGCATACGCGTGTCAGTAGTTACCTATTTTTGCAGAGGTAACCCGGCCTTGTGTTGGCAGAGATCTAACCGTAACGTTAGGTTCTCGGGTCGTCTATTCCAGGGACGTACCCATCGTGGATAGGAAGATCCTTAGCCTGACCATTTGTTGGAAATCCAAAGAAACAATACGATCTTGTACGGTTTTAGTTGTAGAACCTATCATTCACTTATGGTGGTCACCACTGTTTGGATGGTAGCTATAGTAGGCATAAGTGCGGAATGCCTATGCTGGCTAAGATTAATATTATACTTTCGAAATGTTTTCTACACTATGCACAAATAAAAATATCAAAATGATTTGATTTTGCGTAGTAAGCATCTTTGACTATCATAAGAAGAAATCTCCTCCAATTCTGCGTTTGCATTGTGTGTGTGGTGGGAGGTCTTATGGTAGTTTCATTTTCCAAAAGCATTTCGAATTGACTTTAAAATTATCCTGTTGTTTATTTTTAAAGTATAACTGTTTTACGATCTCACACCAGTCACCATGACTGACTTGGAGTTTATTGTTCCCTTCTAAACTCTGGGTGCCCACCAATTTCCACACGGGCAGCCTAGAGTTATGTTATCAGGATATTCTGGATATTCTGGAGCTTTGGAGATAAGCTGGAGGACGAGACGTAGTATTTGTATCTGATAGTATTTATTCCGCTGTGTATTCTGTATGAGGACAAGTTTATATAACTGTCCATTGTTGTTATTGACTCTGATGATATGATGTGATGTAATGTAATAACAAATATAATTCTTTTGTTTTTAAATGATATTCATTTATCTATTATATATTGTTCCGCTGCGATATGTGAGATTCTGATATTGTCTCTGTTAACTCTTATTTTCAAGCGACCTAAAACTGCACGACCTAAGAAGTGCTGCGACCTAATGAAGTGCTGCGACCTAAGGATGAGCTGCGACCTAACCTCTTTGCGACCTAAGGCTGCAGAAGATCTCGCGACCTAAGAAGTTCGCGACCTAAGAAGTTCGCGACCTAAGAAGTGCTGCGACCTAATGAAGTGCTGCGACCTAATGAAGTGCTGCGACCTAATGAAGTGCTGCGACCTAATGAAGTGCTGCGACCTAACCTCTTTGCGACCTAAGGTCCAAAAGACCTCGCGACCTAAGGGGGCAGGAAAGCTTTGCGACCTAAGGCTGCAGAAGATCTCGCGACCTAAGAAGTTCGCGACCTAAGAAGTTCGCGACCTAAGAAGTTTGCGACCTAAGATCCAGGAGGACCTCGCGACCTAGCTACAGGAAAGGTTTGCGACCTAAGAACTTGGAAGTTTGCGACCTAGGAGGCTAACGAGTTAGGACTTTAGCGATCTAGAGCTTCCACAGCTATCCATTAACTCGCCTGCGACCTAGTTTAGGTCGCTCGCGACCTACGACTTAACTAAGGTCGTACGCGACCTAAGACTTAGGCGAATTTTCTGAATTCAAATCAGCTACTATAAATACCCCACCACTTCCAACATCAAAGGGACTTTTGGGCAATTCATTTCTAAAGCGCCGTTACTCTGTCGAACTCTCCAATCATTCAGCAAACAAGGATCCTCCAAGCATTCAAGACACTACAACAAACTTCGAGAGAAATTCCTAACATCTGACATGAATTCATCGAGTTTCATCACCGAAGATTGAGCTAGTAGTCAAGATTGCTTCTTGTGATCGAGTTGTATTGTTTTCATAGAAGATTTGTATCAATTTGTAATCAGATTCAATAATAAAGAGATTCAAAGTGGACGTAGGCTAAATCTTAAGCCGAACCACTATAAACTGCTGTCTTTTACTGCATTTCTACTATTTTCCTGCTTGATTTCTGTTCCCGTTACGCGGGTGGTGCTTTCACAATCTTACTACACACACCGGGTGTTGGCGTTCACATTTTGACGTTAACATTTTTGGTGCTTTCACTGAGAACCCAACTCAGGCTGCCACTCACCATTGCTTCTCAGAAGTTTGCTGAAAAAATTTCCCACAAAATCAGAAGTTTATCAGACATAATGGCTCCCGGAAGGAAACGAAAGTCTGTCAGAACTGATGATGACCGTGACAATACTGCCACTTCTCTCTCTCCCAATCAAGCAGCTCCGAGCATCGGTGTTACGCGACAGGAATTAGATGCTGCTGTATCCGGACTGTACCAGCAAATTGAAACTCAGAATAACCTGATGATGGAAAGGCTGAATGCTCTATTTGGTACGAGTCAAAGACCGGTAAATAATGAGGGAAACTTTGCTAATGCTGCTCCCAATTCCGAGGGAAGAAATGTTCCTCACGGGGGGTCAGGTGCTGCCGAAGGGGCACCCCTCCAGGCCGAAGGATCTAGGCCGTCACCAGTTCTTCATGAGCATTTACCTAGACAGACTCCTGAAAAGATGGCTGAGGCCTACTCTGCGAAATCTCTGAATAATGAGGAATATCTCTCTGGAATGATCAAGCAAATAATGAAAGAGAGCATGCAAAGAGATGAAGACGAAAGCGAATGGGGATTCGCACCAAGTAGAACTCCGTTTACGGAAAAGATTCTGAAAGCTGAATTTCCTAGAAAGTTTGTTCCCCCCACTATTCCTGCTTATCGGGGAACAAGTGATCCAAATCAGTTCTTGTATAAATACGATTGGCATATGACTGGCGCAAGGGCAACCGACGAGATAAAGTGCCGATATTTCCCAGTCTATTTAGAAGGGGTGGCACTTCTCTGGTTTACCAAGCTTCCAGCCCGATCTGTAGATCAGTTTTCCGATCTCACCCGAAAATTCAAAGAGCAATTCAGGCTATACGCTTCAAGGGCAAAAGATATAATGTCACTGTCCAGTCTTGAGCAGAACCCGGGAGAGCCCATTAGGTCATTCTTGAGCCGCTTCAACTTAGCTCTGGCAGAAGTCGATAATGCCGAGCCACGAATGATCTTGACCTATTTGATGCGTGCCGTTGACAAATCGAGCGAGTTTGGGAAATGGCTGAAGATGAAAGAGCCCAATTCGCTCGAAAAATTCTACAAAAAGGCTGATGAATTTATACGCCTAGAAAATCTTTCCGCACCAGCTAAAGTTGTGACAGCGGCAGCAGAAAATAATGCTTCTACTCAAAGCAAGAAAGAACCGGCAGATCAGAAAAGGGACAGTAATGGTGGGAAAAGGCAGAAAGACTTCAAAAAGCCCCGTTTTCTTAAACCATCAGACTTCACTCCTCTGACCGATACCCCAGAAAATATCTTCATTGCCACTAAAGATGCTGTTGAATTTCCAAAACCACCGGCCGTGAAAGTTGGGAAGAATGCTGTTCAGAGCGGAAGATTTTGCAAGTTTCACAACCAACCAGGGCATGATACCAATGAGTGCCGCCATTTGAAAAGTCTGATTGAAGAATTACTAAGAGAGAATAAATTGCAGCAATATGTCAAGAGGAATAGAAAGGATCCATCTTCATCCAGCCAAGGGCAGTTACCTCCAAATAATTCATCTGATTCAGGAGAAAGGCCAGTGGGAAAGGAAAGACCTGTTATTAATGTGATCACAGGGGGGCCTCACCCGGCTGGCAGGAGTTGGGGTGAAATGGAAAGGTATGCAAAAGCTTTGAAGTATGCACCAACTGAAGAAAGTGTCCTAATCCTGGAGGATGTTTCACCTCTAAAGCAGCAAAAAACTCTCCATGATGATATTATGTTCAGAGCCAGAGATTCTGTTAATGTGGAAGCTCCTACTGAGGACCCTATGGTTGTCTCTGTCGGTATCGGGCCGGCCATCGTCAGAAGAGTGTTGGTTGATAGTGGTGCCTCATGCAACATCCTCTTTAAAAGAACATTTGACCAAATGAAAATCCCGATGACTGATGTACATGCTTCTTCACACAAGATCGCCGGATTTACAGGAGAGCTGAAACAGCCGATCGGAACAGTAGACTTGTTTGTTGAAATGGGCGAAGGGCCCAGAAAATTGGTTCGGAAGCAAACTTTTGTAATTGTGGACGGATTTTCTGCCTATAACGCTTTCTTGGGCCGGCCTACTCTTGCAGCTTTCAGGGCCGTCCTTGCTCCTTGGTGTTTAACAATGAAATTTCCTACTGATAATGGGATTGCTGTTATCAAAGGAGATCAAAACGCAGGACGAGAATGTTATCTTGTAGAACTCCGAGAGGCCAGGAGAAAAGAAATGGGGAAAGATGCGGCAGCTCCGCTCCGCATCAAGGAACCGACCCTGTAGCAACTACGGAGCGGCCCCTGTACTGGCGAACACAGCAATGCAAGAAAAGAAATGGATCCCAGAAAAGCCAGTACAGGGGAGAATAGAGTGGTGCCCGTGGAGGTAACGGTACCAGTATCTGTAGATCCGAAAGACCCAAATAAAGTGCTCAATGTGGGTTCACAGCTAAGTATAACAGTTCAGAATACACTGATATCATTCTTAAAAGCCAATCTAGATGTGTTTGCTTGGTGTCATGCTGATATGTGCGGAATTTCTCCTACAATTGCTGTTCATACCCTGAATGTCGATCCGAAATTTACGCCAGTAAAACAGAAGAGAAGAACTCAAGGTCCAGAAAGGTCAACAGCTTTAAAGGAAGAAGTAGATCGCCTCTTAGAGAATAATTTCATCAAAGAATCCACTTATCCAAATTGGGTTTCGAATCCAGTACTGGTTAAGAAGGCAAATGGAAAGTGGAGAGTATGTATTGATTTCTCAGATCTGAACAAAGCTTGCCCCAAAGACTGCTTCCCGTTGCCTAGGATCGATCAACTAATAGATGGGACGGCTGGACATGAGTTGTTATCTTTTATGGATGCTTATTCTGGATACAATCAAATTATGATGAATGAACCGGATCAGGAGAACACAAGCTTTATTACAGATGTGGGGCTCTACTGTTACAAAGTCATGCCATTCGGTTTAAAGAATGCTGGGGCAACATATCAAAGACTTGTCAACGCTATGTTCAAGCCTCAGATTGGCAAAACGATGGAAGTCTATGTTGATGATATGTTAGTAAAGTCAAAGAAAGCAGTAGACCACATGGATCACCTAGCAGAAATGTTCTCAATTCTTCGAAAGTACGGAATGAAGCTAAACCCTTTGAAATGTTCATTCGGAGTAGAGTCTGGGAAATTCCTGGGTTTCATTGTGAGCGCTAGGGGCATCGAGGCCAACCCTGCTCAGATCACAGCTTTAAGAGAAGTTAAAGCCCCTAGAACAAAGAAAGAATTGCAAAGTCTCAATGGAAAGGTTGCCGCTCTTAGTCGCTTCATTTCCAAGGCCACAGACAAATGCATTCCCTTCTTTGATGCTCTAAAGAAAGGAAAGAAAAATTTCGAATGGACTCCTGAATGCCAGAATGCTTTCGATCAACTGATTCATCATATGGAAACTCCTCCGGTCCTTTCCAAGCCTAGTGATGGTGAAGACCTCTTCATCTACCTGGCAATTTCATCCCATGCTTTAAGTGCAGCACTCGTACAAGAAGATATGAAAATACAACGTCCGGTTTACTACATCAGCAAACGGTTCGCTGGGGCTGAAATGAATTATTCAAAGATAGAAAAACTTGCTTATTGTCTGCTAATCGCTTCCAGAAAGTTGAGGCCTTATTTTCAATCTCATCCTATCAAAGTCCTGACTGATCAACCTTTGAAGCAAGTCCTGTATCGTCCTGAAACCTCGGGTCGTCTCTTGAAGTGGAACATAGAACTCAGCCAATATGACATCACTTACCATCCCCGAAGAGCAATTAATGGACAAGCTTTAGCAGATTTCATCGCAGAATCCACTGACAAAGGTGACAGTAAGGAAGAAACCACTGACTGCATTCCGATACAGTGGAAGTTGTATGTAGATGGCTCAAGAAACGATTATTGTTCTGGGGCAGGAATTGTGCTCGAAACTCCCGAAGGACGATCACTGTGTTATGCATTAAGGCTGGAGTTTCCTTCGACAAACAATGAAGCAGAATATGAAGCCCTTATTGCCGGGTTGAGGATCGCCAAGGAATTGAATATCAAGGAGATACAGATTTTCAGTGATTCTCAGCTTATTGTCTGCCAGGTGAAGAAGGAATTTCAGGCCAAGGGAGGGAATTTGCCTGCATATTTGACAAAAACTTCTGAACTTCTCAATGATTTAGATCACTACTCAATAAGCCACATACCCCGAGAGGAAAATATGAAGGCGGATTCTTTAGCAAAGTATTCAAGTTCCGGAGAAGCTCAATTACTAGGATTAGTTCCTGTAGAAGTTCTGTCAGCTCCAAGTATTGATGAAATGGATGTTGATTGGCTTATGACTACGTCTCAAGAGCATGAATCATGGATGACTCCAATCAAAGAATACTTACTCAGTGGTTCCCTGCCAGAGAATTCTAAGGAACGTCGGAAGTTATTAAGAAAAGCATCAAGGTATATAATTCAAGATGACCGATTATACAGGCGGGGATTTTCAACCCCACTACTCCGATGTGTAACTAAAGAAGAAGCCAAGACAATCTTAACAGAGGTGCATGGAGGAGAATGTGGAGACCATTCAGGTGGTCAAACACTTGCAAAGAAAATTCTTCGATATGGATACTTTTGGCCAGATATCAATCGAGATGCTGCAAATTTCTCCAGAAAATGTGACAGATGCCAACGATTTGCAAAGATCCCAAGAGCACCCTCCACCGAACTCACACAAATGGTCAGTCCATGGCCATTCGCCATTTGGGGAATAGACCTAATTGGACCGTTACCGATCGCTAAATCAGGAATTAAATATGCTATTGTTGCCGTTGATTATTTCACCAAGTGGGCTGAAGCTGAACCTTTGGCCACCATCACTTCTAAAAAGATGATAAATTTCGTAACAAAGAATATCGTTTGTAGATATGGTGTGCCACAGAAGATAATCACCGACAATGGCACTCAATTTGAAAGTGAAGAATTCCAAGATTTTTGCAAACGATTCAGAATTCGAAAAAGCTTCTCAGCAGTGGCTCATCCGCAGGCAAATGGGCAAGTGGAAGCAGTTAACAAAATCATCAAGTCAACTATTAAAAAGCAACTTGAAAAAGCAAAAGGTGGTTGGGTTGATAAGCTTCCATTAGCACTATGGGCGTACAGAACGACTCACAAAACTGCGACTGGGCACACTCCATTTTCACTGGCATACGGATCTGAGGCAATGATTCCAGTAGAAGTAGAGGTTCCTTCACATAGAAGAGTTCATTTCAATGAAATCGAAAATGAAAAACTGCAGCTTGAAGCGCTTGACTTTCTTGATGAAAAAAGAGAAGAAGCTAGGCTCAGAGTTTCAGCTCATCAGCAGAGGATAGCCAGGTATTTCAATTCCAAAGTTCGCCAACGCAGCTTTGAGGTCGGAGACTTGGTTTTGAAAAGGATCATGACAGCAACTGGTGTGTTTGGGCCAAACTGGGAAGGACCATATGTCGTGGGCACTAAACTTCTCGATGGAACTTTCAAACTCATAACCATTGAAGGAGATCCGATTCCAAGGGCCTGGAATAGCAACCATTTGCGTCCTTACTTTACCTGAAAAAGAGCTCAGCTCAAAATTGTAAAATGATGATGAATGTATCAGTTGTATGATGAAACATTGTAAATCAGTATAAATGAATGAAAGCTATAAAGTGGACGTAGGCCCGATTTTTGGCCGAACCACTATAAATCTTGTGTTCTTTACTATTTCATGATGCCTGTGTTATTTTGATATGTAAATACTTTAAATGTATCGCTAAAATATCGATTCAAAATTGCAGGACATTATAACAAGGCTTGCTCATCACAAAGCTAAGCAACTTCCATGAATCAGCTATTACACGAAAACCAAGCCACAAAATTTTTGTCCAAATTCAAATCCCAAGCAAGGAAAACTTCACATAAAAAGTTAGTGACTCCACTGTGACAAACCTTTGTTCACTAGTTGAGATTGTCGTTATGAATAGACATCCAACTAGATAACTTGCGTTTGTCTCATGAAGTCATTCAACAGTGAAGTCCACTTCTTCGGATAAAGCAATTTACTTATAAGGCAGAAAAGAAGAAGATGTGCTTGGAAACGATAATAAAAGAGCGCTAACAGACAGATGATGAGGGAAAGTTCCCAAGCAAACAAAGGGGAGGACAATGGGAGGTATGCATCTCAACAGGAAGGCCAGAAGATCCACTAAAGGGACGCCTTCCCAAGCGGAAGTAACAGGACCCTCGCTAACTGGTCGTGATGCATCCGATCAGATAGCTTACGTCCGTCCCGTGGATCCACTCGTCCCTGAGACGCAACCTACCCAGCGCACCAACCAACCAAAGCCCTCTAACGAGGCACCCCAATAAATGGGAGTGCTTTCCTCAACCAAAAAGATCGGTGGGACCACCAAAGGAGCATCTTGTTAATTGATTGCGGTCGTTTGTACAAACAAACATCCAATCAAGCAACTCACGCCTGCCCCGCGAACCCATCCGACCATGAGAAAGTAACTCCCAGGCACTCAAAAGCCCTCTTCGGAGGCACAAGCCCTCTTCGGAGGCACATGACCTCTTCGGGGGCAAAAGCCCTTTCCCAAGGCACCACAAGCCCTCTTCGGAGGCACATGACCTCTTCGGGGGCAAAAGCCCTTTCCCAAGGCACCGCAAGCCCTCTTCGGAGGCACAAGCCCTCCTCGGAGGCACAAGCCCTTTCCAAAGGCACAAGACCTCTTCGGAGGCACAACTCTTTAAGAGGAGCCCTCTCCGGAGGCATGTCCCAAAATAGAATGCTTGAACAAAAAGCATCGTCCAGAAGCACAGTTCAACTCTCAAAGGAAGGACTAACTTGTTCATCTAGGAAAGTTCCTCCTAAAAAAGTTGAAAAAATGCTACAAAATTCTTTCAGAAAAGCTTATTTCACTTCATAGGGAAATTCACTTCTTAATAATTAAAAGTGATTATCCCCGAAAGTTGAAGCGTTCTTCAGAAAGGAAAAATAAAATTCTTCTAAAGACTGGGTACACTCTATTAAGAGCAGAATAATTCTCCCCTTAAAAGCGGAATAATTGTCTTCTGAAGTAAGAGTATTAGTCTTAAAAAAAAAAAAAAAAAAAAAAAAAAAAAGAAACTAGGAATGTTGCAATGCACTTATGGCATGGGGGCAATACTGTACAATTTAACATACTGTACAATTCAATTATATTAATAAAAGCAACATGCCACAAGTTCGTTGCAATATCACGGAAGACAGATGTGGAATAAATGCATTCTCAAACGCAGACAAAAAGTTTGCACAAGTAAGAAGAATCGTTTGTTCTACACTTAAAATAAAAGATAGGTCATTCTCACATACACAAGAGTTTGTACAAGTAAAATAATTATTTTATTTAGTACTACGAAAATTTTTTACATGTGCAGATATCTCAAAAAGCAAAAGCGGAGACCGGTACCCGCACAATCCCCGGTCAATACATGCAAAAAGCAAAAATAATAGGTGGGAAATCCAGCTTGATCACTCCTTCTCACCACCCTTGGAACTCTTTCCCGGTCTGATGACTAACTTTTGAAGTCGTTGAGAACGGGCAGGGGCAGAAGGAGAAAGCGGTACAGCCAGATCCACTACTGCTTCCTCTTCAGTGGAAGTCTTCTTCTTTTTCCTTACAGCACGCTTCCCCTTCCTCTTTGAAGAAGACTCACTCCCCGGAGTAGTCAGCAATGTTGAAAGCTTAGTATCGTCGTCAAAAGACCGCTCCGGGGTCTTCTCGGTACCTTCAAAATCCTCCGCCTTCTGCTCCTGAGAAGCAGCCGGATCATCCAAGCCTTGAAGAGCTTCGATTTTCTCTGCTTGTGATCCCGGTTGGGAAGCAGAGGGAGGAGTGATTTGGGAAGACAGAGGAACGGCAATCGAAGGAGTGGAAGCTTGTGTTGTGCTTGGTGCCTCCGCTGTAGAAGAAAAGAAGTTAAAATCAGCATCCCCCGAAAATAAAGAAGGCATCGATTCATCAAAGTTTAAGTAACATGTAAGAAGATCATCAAATTCGGCTAAGTCAAATGACTGATTCGTTAGACCCGAGATGACACCAAAAGTACCTGGAGGAGTTGGCTTTACAAGATCCACCTCGAACTTCTCAGCTTCAATATCATCCAGCGCCTCATCTTCAGTAGGAGTAGTTGCAGTCTCCTGGGCAACTTTGGCTAAATGTAGAGAATGAGGACTGGAATCTATAATATTAACGTCAGCTGAAGTGGAAGTTTGGACGGGGGCAGTCAAAGGAGCTCCTTCTTTTGGAGGCTCTTCTTCCACTGTTTCAGCTCGTGCTTTGGCAAGTAACTCTTTCCCTTTAACAAGAGCGGCGCGATCCTCATCATTAAGATAGCGCTTCTCAAGGTCCAGTTCATTATAGCCAGCCCCGCCAAGCATATCCATCGCGACTTCCCACACTTCAGCCAGTGTAATTTCATAATCAGGACCAAGAAAAGAGAGGCTCCCACGACCCAGAACGCTGTGTAAGTAAAAGTCAAATAAGGTAGAGCCGACGTTTGCTTTCGTTGCCTCATGTGATTGCTCAGCCGCTTCCTTTTCAGCAACGGCAGCGATCCGGCCGGCGGTAGCCTCATCACGTTCTGTCTCAACTTTAGCAAGTCGAGATTTTAATAACTCAATCTCCATGTTCTGGGAGGTGACCTTTTCCCGCAGTTCGGCGTTTTCTGTGCGGTACTTCTCTTTAACGTGCTGTTCGGCGGCAAGCTTCATTTCTACATCTCTTTGTGCAGCATGTGCGTCCCGCACTTGCTTCTGGAAGACTTCTTCTTTTTGAGTAAATGATGCAGAAGAGGAAGCGAGATTTTCCTTAAGCTGCTTAACTTCAGACGCAAGCTTTGCATTGTCATCTGCAATACTCGTCATTTCCGCGTCATGCTGCTTGCGCCATTTGTCCCATTCTGCCTTATCATTCTCCATCGTCATCATTGCCTCAAGGTTAAGATGGTTGACCCTTTGGAGTTCATCGACCAGCTTCTGCCACTGTGACATCCTCTCGATGTTAAGTCTGACCGCATCAAGACTGCTAAGCATGTCTGATTTATCAATCGGAACAATGTCCAAGTCGAAGCGTACCCCTCTTAGGCACCAATTCGGAAATCGGCTCTGAAGCGTTGGAGGGCCGTCTTTAACTAGATATTGTGGCCTGTTAATAATGGTCTGAATGTCAGTTTCCTTTAGAGGAGGAGAGCCTGCCGGAATGCCAGAAGAAATGGGAGCGTTGGTCTTTTCAGAAATAGCAGACGCGTCACTCGGCTTAGACCGCTTGCTCGATTCATCAGTAATTTGAGTCTTCCCTTTGTCATCATAAGACTTTCGCTTATGAGAATCGTAAGTTTTGTAAGAAGAATCGTATCGATCAGCATCTTTTCTTCTCTGCCTCTGCTCATAATCCCATTTTTCTTGAGCCTTCCTTTGGGCCCGTTCCTCATCTGTTTCTCTGTGATCACCAAGATATTTCCTGAAGTCATAGGTTCCACGGCCTCCATGGCGCTGAAATGAGTCATAATATGAGCCGGAGCGTCCCATTGGAGAACCTGAAAGCAGAAGAAGTGTAGAATTTAAAAATTTCCAGGAAAAAGAGAATAAATGCTTATAAGTGCTGAAAAGTCCTAAGTGTGTGTGGCGTGCAAACTACATGCGTCAAATTACAAACCACGCTTCGGTGTGGAAACAGGGACGATTGGCGTAGTAGGCATTTGGGTTTGTTTAAGGGTAGAAGTTGCCTCGACGACGGGAGAAGTCGCTTTTTGACTGCTATCCCCGAAAAGCTCTTGGGAAGTTATCATAATGTCACTCAAGCCATCAAAGGTATCGTCACCCAAGTGTTCAGCAGATTTCTCTTTCTCAAGTTCCACATCAATTGATTTTTCAGAAGCTCGAGGATTCTCTTCTTCCTCAATAATTGGGGGAAGTGCCGACTTGCCAGCCAACCCTACAACATCAGTGGATCCAGAGCACTTTATCAAAACAGAATCCAGGGCAGGTGTTTTTGAAGCAGCTTCTTCCGCAAAAACCGGGACATTTGACGCCTCTGCTTGGGAATCTGGAGCAATTAACGTTTCCGCCTCCGAGCTAGAAACTTCATGAATCTGAGTCGATCTAGAAGAATGTAAAAGGCCAAACTGGTGCAGAAATTCATCTTTCAACAAGAATTTGGCACTCCTCTCTTCAGCGTCAACAGCATTCAAAGTATCTAAAATCGACTTACGGCTGGTATCTCGAAGAAGAGAAGGAAGTGCTGCACGAAGAAAGAATGGAACTAAGCATTTGATGGTTCGAATTATGAAAAATTTAGGAAAAAATGAATTGGTAAGAGGAAATCTTACTTCCGACTCTCCAAATAGCATAAAATCCCGGAGGACAGCGAACATAGAAGAATTGAGTCAAAAATCCGTGGGCACTTTCGGGCAAGTCCAGAATCAGTCTGCGATTCCTAGCACTCCTCACAAGTATAATAGAAGGATGGTCCTTGTTCTTTGCAAATGTGCACAAGAAGCGAATTTCATCAAAAGAGGGAAAACGGTTCAACGTTCTCCTGAAAAGCACACACAATCCCAGCAGGATGGAGTATCCGTTAGGGTGTAGTTGAAAGGGAGAAATAGTTAGCCGAAGGAGGAGTTCCCGAAGACAATCATTAAATGGAGGGATGGCTCCACTTGAACACATTTGCCGGTTCACAGCAACGAAGCCAAGAGGCGGCCTGTCAGCAGTATCGCTTGGCCCAGGAAGTAAAGCATCTGCTTCGGCAATGCCGAATTGGATGCACAGTTGTCGGAAGACTTTATGGCTTAAAGTAGTAGAAGTCCTTTCCGGAGGGTCGATTAGTGGAGTAGCAATTGGAAAAGATTCTCCGGCTATTTCCAAGTCTTCTTGTTGAGATTCCATTCTACACAAGGAACTGGACGATCAAATATTAAGGTGCACGTTTCCTAAAAAGAGTGAAGTGTTGTGCAAAACTAATACAATAATGAGCAAATGTAAATGAAATTAAACTAATTGATACTTGTCAATTAAAAAGTTTCAGGGCTTGATATTTTAAGTCCAGGAATAGTGTTGCGTTAATGCAAATAAATCAGCTTTAGTTGATCACTTCAATTTTGCCTGAATACTTCACTTAGATTTGTTAGTTCACAACATTTCATTCACGAAGTTCATTTAAGTTTGGTTTTCTTTGACAACTAATCTGCTGTTTGATGTGGGCAATCAATAGCAGTATATTCGTCCCATTTTTTTTTTTTTTTTCTGTGAATGTTGCTTATAAACAGGTTATTAGCATTAAAATCGAGGCAATCCGAGAAAAAGTGCAAAACCCCAAAACGGTTCAAGTCCAGAAAATCAGTCAAAAGCTGTTCAAAGTTCTAAGTGTCAGGTCGCTCACAACCTAACACAGGTTGCAATGTTCTTATGCCATGTTGTTCAAGTTGAAAGTTCAAGACTGTGAAAAATTGCTAAGTCTTAGGTCGGTCAGCGACCTATCATAAGTCAGGATTTCTGTAGGTCGCGTGTTGCAGCTGAATGGATTAAGGCGAGGCAATTCTCTTAAGTCCTAGGTCGAGCACAATTGTTTTTAGGTTGGAGATACTCTAGGTCGTAAATGTCATCAGGTCGCAAAGGCTAAGGTCGTTAAACATTCCCACGCGACCTAACTCTTAGGGCATTCGAATCTGATAAGTTGATGACTTCTTCTCCAAGCAACATCATATTGGGTCCAATAACCCAATATCACCAGTTCAAAAAAGGAATCGTCATCCCCTTCATCCCACCTCAACCTATCACCGATTGACCAGAGAATCAATGGCAAATCCTACAGATCCATAGCAAAACCTTCCGTATGATCGAAAATCATCCCAACACGTCAAACGACGAACGAAAGTCGATTAAGACTACCGTACAAAAAGGCGTGATGCACGAAATTGGGCTTAGGTCGAGCGACAACGATTCATGTTCAAAACAGTGACTATGGGCAAGTATAAGCTGATCCACTTACGAATTATAAATGGTAAGGAAGAATTGATGACTGGAATAGGTTGAATTCGCCTTTGAAAGCTCGGAAAAATTCGTCAATGGCAGCAAGGGATCGAAGTAATAGAGTAAGGAGGAAGAAGCGACCTAACCGATTTATATGAAACCAAGAAAGGAAGATGAATAGACAAGCAAGTTAGTGTTTTAAGTCGCTCGCGACCTAGCGAAGTTAAGTCGAAGCACACGACCTATGACTTCGGCCCGTACTTCGAGGGGCAAATGTTAACTCTTATTTTCAAGCGACCTAAAACTGCACGACCTAAGAAGTGCTGCGACCTAATGAAGTGCTGCGACCTAAGGATGAGCTGCGACCTAACCTCTTTGCGACCTAAGGCTGCAGAAGATCTCGCGACCTAAGAAGTTCGCGACCTAAGAAGTTCGCGACCTAAGAAGTGCTGCGACCTAATGAAGTGCTGCGACCTAATGAAGTGCTGCGACCTAATGAAGTGCTGCGACCTAATGAAGTGCTGCGACCTAACCTCTTTGCGACCTAAGGTCCAAAAGACCTCGCGACCTAAGGGGGCAGGAAAGCTTTGCGACCTAAGGCTGCAGAAGATCTCGCGACCTAAGAAGTTCGCGACCTAAGAAGTTCGCGACCTAAGAAGTTTGCGACCTAAGATCCAGGAGGACCTCGCGACCTAGCTACAGGAAAGGTTTGCGACCTAAGAACTTGGAAGTTTGCGACCTAGGAGGCTAACGAGTTAGGACTTTAGCGATCTAGAGCTTCCACAGCTATCCATTAACTCGCCTGCGACCTAGTTTAGGTCGCTCGCGACCTACGACTTTTATTTTAAAAAGGATTTTTAAGTGATTTTTGAAAAGTAGACGTTTATCGAATTTTTGAATTGATTTATTTCAGAAAAATAAACATCTAGAATTTTGAAGTTATAAAAGTTAAGATTTTTGTGAATTATGACCGTAAGGTGATTTTTGAAATAAAAGTCGATTTATTTATAAAATGGTTTAAGCTGGGATTTTTGAATAACTATAAACGATTTGTATAGAAAGATTTATAAAATGGATATTTTATTAATAAAAATATTGGACTTATAAAACGAATTTTTATAAGTGTTGAAAAGAAGTATAAAAGGATTTCATAAGTGAATGAAATTAATAGATTTATAACGTGAAGTTATAAAGTGAATAGATGTTGTAGAATAAACGATTTATAAGTAATTTACTTATAAATTAGATTTTTGCACTTAATTGGGATATAAATAGAAATTGCTAAATGAAATGATTTCATAAGTTGAATTTGTTATGAAGTATAAATGTGATTTATAAACGTTGTTTATAAATCTGGAATCACTTATTTTGATAAGTGATTTTAGAAGTTAATAAGAGGAGAATTTTATAAATCGAAGTTGTTAGAAAATATAAAGGTGAATTTATAAACGTTGTTTTATGAATTCGAAATAAATCAAAATTTGATGAATGTAATATAGAAGTTATTAAGGGAATTTTACCCACGATTTTGGATAGTGGATAATTCTTGGAATAAAACGTGTAGAAAAGATTAAAACGTAATTATTGAAGTATATTCACGATTTTGGATAGTGAATATATCGTTAAGTAAAATGGATAGTTTTGGAAAAGGGATATAAAAAAAAAAATGAAGTTAAACATTTTAGAGATGTTTTTAAAATGTATTATAAATCGAAAGCAGAGATTTCCGCAGTTCTTGTTGAAATAGACGTTTTCGAGAAATTTAAGGAAATGGTGGACTATAACACTGTTGTTATAGTAAATGATTTCCGAAAGGAAATGTTTTGATGTGGTATTGGGATTCATATATCTATCTAAATTCCGAATCCCTATACTAGTGATTTTGAGTCGTCGTAACGATGTTTTACGTAACATTCGTTTTGACTCAAATAAAAATGTGTTTAAAGAATGATTTCCTTAAAGAATGAAATGTATACTTAATATTGATTTAAGTATATTGAATATTTTCAAATGTTGAAAATAAATGATTTGTGAAATACTTATTTTTAAATAAGTATGGAATTGCTTTTCCAATATGAAACGAAGGGTTTGAAACTTTATCTTTTAAAGATAATTTGGAAGGTGGATATTTGAAATTTGTTTTCAAACGGTTAAGTGTGGAAATTTTATATCTAGTAAAGATATTTTGGAAGATAAAATAATTTGGAAAATTATTTGGAATCTGATGATGTTGCGCATCTTTATTGATAGTTAAATAACCGACTATCAATAATTACCTTTAGATAGGTATTTGTTGTGATTGGATGAATTTGAATGCCACACTTATTTTTAAAATAAACGCTCACTATTCGGGTTAGCCGGGAAAGGACCATGGGGTCGTATAACCCATTCCGAATATGTGATACGTCGTTATGAATTGCATTTGAAGACCGGTGTTGAAGACCGGATATTTTTGAAAACGGAAGGATTACCGTCGAGTTACTCTACATCGACTGATCTTCGATTTAGAGGTTTTATCACCCTTAGTGACGGGAAGTCCTGACGTGATTGAAATTATCCGGAAATGCAAGGGCTTCGTGAGAAGTGCCTTCGGTTCTGTTCGATCCCGGAACAGACTTGTATGGATAGTGTGTCTGACGTTACAATTTGAGATATAAAGCTGATTTCTTTCAAATACATTTCTGTTGGTGGCGGAGAATTTATTCTCTTAGCTTAACACCCTTCTCTGAGACGCACGAGCTCAGAGGTTATGTAGTTGAAATTCATCAGCGATATATCCCAATTTGGTAACGTGGCATACTGAGTGTTGCTGTGAAATGGTCAGTGTTTGATCATTTGTGATATGATCATTTGTTTGATCTTATATCTTTGTGATCATAGGTTGATCATTTTGTTTGACCCGAAGCAGGGCTTTTTGAGAAAGCGTAACTTTGTGGACGAGACTTCGTCGAGCCTCACACCCCGGAAATGGTCGAAACAGGAAGAATGCAGCAAGGTTCTAGGGAGTAGCGCCCCTTAGTGTATGTCATTCCTTTTGGATAAAGGTGGTATCATGGTATGGAGCCCAGATACTTAACCTCTGTGGTTACTGCATTATTATTATCTATGTGGTTTGTTGGAAATCGGGGATCCTCGGGAAGATCGGTGACGATCGGGGGATGGCATACGCGTGTCAGTAGTTACCTATTTTTGCAGAGGTAACCCGGCCTTGTGTTGGCAGAGATCTAACCGTAACGTTAGGTTCTCGGGTCGTCTATTCCAGGGACGTACCCATCGTGGATAGGAAGATCCTTAGCCTGACCATTTGTTGGAAATCCAAAGAAACAATACGATCTTGTACGGTTTTAGTTGTAGAACCTATCATTCACTTATGGTGGTCACCACTGTTTGGATGGTAGCTATAGTAGGCATAAGTGCGGAATGCCTATGCTGGCTAAGATTAATATTATACTTTCGAAATGTTTTCTACACTATGCACAAATAAAAATATCAAAATGATTTGATTTTGCGTAGTAAGCATCTTTGACTATCATAAGAAGAAATCTCCTCCAATTCTGCGTTTGCATTGTGTGTGTGGTGGGAGGTCTTATGGTAGTTTCATTTTCCAAAAGCATTTCGAATTGACTTTAAAATTATCCTGTTGTTTATTTTTAAAGTATAACTGTTTTACGATCTCACACCAGTCACCATGACTGACTTGGAGTTTATTGTTCCCTTCTAAACTCTGGGTGCCCACCAATTTCCACACGGGCAGCCTAGAGTTATGTTATCAGGATATTCTGGATATTCTGGAGCTTTGGAGATAAGCTGGAGGACGAGACGTAGTATTTGTATCTGATAGTATTTATTCCGCTGTGTATTCTGTATGAGGACAAGTTTATATAACTGTCCATTGTTGTTATTGACTCTGATGATATGATGTGATGTAATGTAATAACAAATATAATTCTTTTGTTTTTAAATGATATTCATTTATCTATTATATATTGTTCCGCTGCGATATGTGAGATTCTGATATTGTCTCTGTTCTGTGTTTCTATTGATGTCGTTCTGATGTGTTTTCTGTTGTTCTTCTTCTTTCTTTCTTTTCTTTTTCTTCTATCTTCTTCTTCTACTTTTTCTTTTTCTTAAAACCATAACTTTTCGGGTTTCCGGCATTCGATGGCTCAGCAGTCGATAAAGTGAGTATCGATGTTGAATTTTCGAAAGTCGAAAATTTTCGGGATGTTACACATTGCTAAATTTAATATCGCAACGGTTAAAAGCCGTTGCAAAACCTTGTTGTACATGGGTTGTTAATTTGGTTTTGCAACGGCTCAAAACCATTGCTAATTTTAATATTTTTTAAAAATATACATTGCTTTATTCTGCCCTCTTATAGTAATAGTTAATTCATTATCATACTCAATACAAACATTTGCAAATTTAACATAATATCACAAAAGAAAGATCATTAAACCAAATATTTTTCATAGATTCAGCACAAAGACCAAATATAACAACTTTTTTAATTACAATGTTCAACAACAATACATTACACTACATAGTTCAGCAGTAACCACAACAATATTAAAGTATACAGTACATAGTTTGGCAATAACAATAAAATGATTAGAACAACAATACTACATCATTGCCAACAATATTACATTATCATACTCAATACTACAGTATACAGTACTCAACACAAACAGAGATATCTTTCAGGACAGAAGAGCTTACTACAGCAATCAAACCTGGAAAACCTTCCACATATATCTATGAAAATTAGGAACCGAGACTCTTCAACTATGATACATATAAAGAAGCGAATTGTTACATGTAAAAAGTAGCAAGAACAAACAAAATAAGATGACGTGAGTTGGATAAAAAGTTTACGAACAAGCACAAGAAACATATATAACTAATTCTGTAATTTTCAGACCATAAAATTTAGAACTTCAGTTTTGTCTAATTCATAAATCGGTTAGCATCTTTTTTTCTTCCATTTCAATATGAAGGAAAAATGCATTCATATTGACTAAAACATTTTCACATATTGATATTTAGATAAAAATATCATAGAATCTTCTTAAATCAGATTTATCAATTATAATGTATATTGATCAAAAAAGAAGTCTATTCGGTAAATTCAATATCACTAGCATATGCATATCAATATCTCATCCCAATAATCTATTAAACATGGGTAAAAGATAGAAATTTCAACAATGATTCTCTGTCATGTTCTAAGTGTAAGTGTCCAACTTGAATGCACTGCTAAACTTATCTACGATGATTCATATAAGAACAATTTATAGTATACAAATCACTAGTACACAGTCCATTAAATTGTCTTTTTTATTCATAATCAGATCCCATGGTCATTTGTTCACGTGGGACTATAAGTTATAATATAGTATCAAAATTGTCAAAAGCCAATCATATAACAACAAACAACATACAGAGTGTTCTCTCTGCATACAGACCAGATGTTATATACGTCGTTTATCTATGAGTGATAGCATATTTAATATGTTGGACCGTAGTTTTTCGTACATATGCATATATGTTGGGTGAAGCATAGTTAATACATTCACTTGCATATCATTCCAGTTTTCTCATAAATTTTTTGGTGGAGACGTTGCTAAATTATATACTGTTGTATTCTGCTCCTGTAACTCTCATAGTTACATTAGCTAAACATGTTCATGCACAATTAAAAACACTTGAATTAGAAAAGATCTTAAATTACAGGGAAAGTAACAATTAAAAACACTTCAACTTTATAAGGTCGGTAAGTAACTTTATAAGTGACAATGAGTTGTAAACTTTGTGAACTTAGTGCACCGCAATGAGTTACTAAACTTTGTGCAAATTCACTGAGTTTATAAACCCAGCGAACTCGATGCATTTGCATTGAGTCAATTTGCACTGAGTTTATTAACTCATCGCAAATACATTGAGTTTATTAACTCAGTTATACTTGATATGCAGAACTGAACGGCAATCCTAAATTGCACTGAGTTTATTCACTAAGTGGGTATTAATTTTGATTCAAGTTCTGTAGATGTTGACAAAATTAAAATGAAAAAATAGTAATATGCATGCTTGTAGGTTTTGGATGAGGGCCTGTGATAATTGGTTAAAACCACCAGAACCTTGGGGTACTATTACAACCTCCTCCCATTATTCATAAATGTGTGCAAATTAGTAAAGCAATTCGGTTATTACATTGATAAGCATACGCAACCACATAATCATGTCAACATTTTACCTAAATGCCATTACACAACATGCTAATAAATTGTATGTGCACATATTTGCACACTATCAAATTGTAATTTTTTTCCCTATCTGTTAAGTTTACTGCATATTGCAGGAGTTTTGTTTTTTTCCCCATGTATGATGGTCTCGTTATTACAATGAGAAAATTTGGAATTCAAAATAGGCTAAGAATTCAAAATGTTTACATGAATTAATGATATATCTCACTAGCAGCTTGAGATGTTGAGATTAAATTATAGAAACAAAAGCTTTTTCAGTCCCATAGTACTTTATCCACCTTTAAACAACCAACCCATCCAATAATCAAATTTCTAGACTGAAATGAAAATAAAAATGCAGTGAGTCCCAATATCAAGCTCACATGTTAATTGCTTAATTACTGCAGTATTGAAGAAAATAATCTACAGCCAACGTCCTTAACGAACTCTCACGTTTCGCAATCTAAGAGCTTCGATTTCGTCATAATAGCTCCCTTGTTGCTCCTATACATCATCGTCAGGAAGCGGGGTCACTATTATACATGTAACGACCCAAATTTTCAACCCAATTTAAAATTTAAAATTCATCGTTTCAACAAAAATTTTGAAATTTTAAACGATTTCAATTTACGTCCAAACTTTATTTGCGACATACGTCTAGTTAGATATGGACATAGAAAAAGTTTCGTTGAAAAATATTACAGTAAAGTCCGTTCGCGTTTTACTGTATATCAGTCCATCTAAAGCTGCGAAAAATTTATCTTCCAAATCCAAATATTTTTACACAGTCCGCTTGTAAAAATTATTCTGATCAAGATTTTATGATTCGTTTCGTCTCAAACTGTCATCGCCTACTCCGTTTATCTTATTTTGCAAAACGTACAATTTAAGCGGCGTAAATGCAAATTTTATAAAATCATCGTATCGCAATAACCTGTGTACCGTTGGAACCGCATCGTCGCACTAATCAAAACGGTATACTCATTTGTGTCAATCGGAGTTCGACGTTATCCGTCGCGCTGATTTAACGGTTCCGAACGGACCGGTTAAATAAAATCTCAGCCCATTTACAAGAAATTGAAAAATATAATCTGAACTAACGTTTAGATTGGTGGGTTGGAAGCTAATAGGTTGCCTTGGAAATGTGTAACGTTGGGAAGTTAAAAGGTGAAAGGTTGGGAATGTAAATAACCGGTTGAGAATTTTATTGTAAAGGGATCCAACTCAACTCTCTCTTTCACTTTCTCATTTCACTTTCTCTACTTGCTCACGTCTCCAGGTAAACTCTCCATTCTTCCTCTGCCATTTTTTTTTCCTCTTTCTTTTCTCTTTTCATTTGTTGGGAAAACAAAAGCACTGCAAGCACGTCTACCAGCCATTCTTCCTCTGCTATTCTTCCACTCTTCCCACCAACCCAGCTACCAACCGACTGCAGCCCATCACCACCACGCCCCAGATCCTCCGCACCCAGACTCCGCCCTGACCCCACCCAGTTCCGCCCCAGACCCACCCAGTTCCGCCCTGACACCCAGACTCCGCACCCAGACTCCGCCCTGACCCCACCCAGTTCCGCCCCAGACCTCCCACCCGAACCCCGCCTTCCCAGACCCCACCCGAACCCCGCCTTCCCAGACCCCACCCGAACCCCGCCTTCCCAGACCCCACCCGAACCCCGCCTTCCCAGACCCCACCCGAACCCCGCCTTCCCAGACCCCACCCGAACCCCTGCCAGCCCAGACCCACCACACCCGCCTTCCCAGACCCCACACGAACCCTACCAGCACCCAGACCCCATCCCGCCCCTACCCTGCCCAGTTCGGCCACAGCCCCACTGCTGTCCATCACTGCCCGCCTCAACTCCACCCAGTCACCAATGGCGGCCACTGTACAGCCACTACCGCCCAGTCGAGCGCCTTCCAGTCTTCAGTCCACTGCCGGAGCCGAGACCCTATATACGTGTTGTTGGCATGCGTGCGTGCGTATGTTGTTTGTTGGCATGCGTGCGTATGTGTGATTCTGTTGCAAGTTGCATATGTATGTACTCGTATGCGAGGGAATGTGAGTGCGCGTGTGTTGCGTGAATAGTGTGCGTGGCCATGTGTGTTAATGTGAGATATGTGCAAGTGAAGTGGGTCGTGTGCGTATATCTATTTCGGTTACCAAATAGTAACCGATTTTTCTTTGCTTGTTGTTGCAGCAACCGACTGAATTTATTTCGCAGCAGCATCGATCTTCAACTTTTGTCTTTTCCCGTCTTCGGTAAGCGCATTTATATAAATTTACAAATTATATACAATGTTCATTGTATTAATATCGTTTTTTTTTGTCGATATTACAGTGTCCGTTGTTTGTGCTGTATCGTTTCTTTTCTACTTCTTCGTGCTTCGCCGCCAAATTCTTATCCACGAAAGGTGAATTAATTTTCACGACTATATTCTTATGCAAGTTTGAATTGATAAATGATTGCGTTGTGATGTTGAATTGGATGTAAAATTATTATCGATAAGTGATAAATTGATTGCAAGTTAAAGTTGGATATAGGTTGGTTAACGATTTAAAGTGAATTATATATGTCGAATTTTGATTGTTAACTTGACCCCTTTATATGATGAATATTGATTAATTAAAGTGACCCTTAAATTGTTAAGTTAATTGACACGTAGAATTGACAAATTTCACTTTGGACTGTTGAACGTATATTGAATTAACTGTTGTAATTGAAGTCGAACGACAAGTGAAACTGAAATGTTATAATCTTTAATCTACTTGAAATGATAGAGTAGATTCTAGAAATAATTGTATTAATTGGCGTAAATAACAAACGCGAATTAATACGATTATTTCGGGATTATTTGAATGGTTGAATTGTTGCAAATGGATGCTATTGCTTGTTTATTTACTTTGACACCATCCCTGCTATCACACTGCAAGTTCCCTTTGTATGTTTTGATTTTGAATTTAAAAAGAATTGGGTTGAAATGATAAATACCCAATTGAGTGAATTGGCCTAGGATAGATAATTAAAATAAGAAACCGAACAGTCAACAAATAACGTTTTGAAATTGGGACTTATTTGGAATTATGGAATAAACTTAGGAAACTGTATTGAAATTTGGTAACGTGAATATAAATAAATTTGTTGAAATAAATAAAATGATTTTATTGAATTGAATAAATAAATTTGTTGAAATAAATAAAATGATTTTATTGAATTGAATAAATAAATTTGTTGAAATAAATAAAATGGATTTTATCGAATTAAATAAATTAGATTTGTGGGAATAAAGAAATGAATTCAATTGGAATAAATGAGAACTAATTAATGTAATGAATTGAAACGAATTTGTAAATTTATTTGATTGAACAAAGTGTTTGACAAAGTTAATCGAAATGAGATTTAAGAAGTAAATAGGATGGAGGATAAAGAGATTAAATTTCGAGTTTTGATAAATGAATAAACGAAGTTTTGACAAAGTGAACATAGTAATGAAATTGATATAGTAATGAACCTAGGAATGTAAATACGGATTTAAAGAATAAAACGTGATTTAATAAGTTGAACTAAGATTGACTATTTCATGTAATCCATGAATTTGAATTGATATAATAAGTGAAATGTTGATTTAATGTGAATACTAAAATTTTGGTAACTAAAGGGCTTGAACTAGAATTTTTTTTTCGAAATAAGATTTTATAAATAAAATGAACCAAATTATGAAATATCAAATTTGGAAGTCAAATTTGCAACTTGACCTTTGGACTTGATTTGTTTTAACTTTAATAAAAAGTTGACTGTTGGGTAATTAATACGTAGTTATTAAAGAGTCCGGGATCGGATTATGGACATACTCTCTGTCGATACCGAAAACCACTTTAATAACTAATATACGCGAAGTGTTGACCCAGAACGAAGTGGATGGTTTTGATGAACGCGTTGACTGAAGAAAGAGAACGATTTTTGGATGACCCCTGACATGACTAAAACAGGAGCCGCGCCGAGCCATTGAGGTTCGCTACCTCTAGCGGACACACTTCTTCGATACCTTATCTATTACTTTTGTGATTCGATTTGGGTGCACCCCTTGATTTGGGAGTGTTGTTTCGCGGTGTTGGGATAGTAGCTGCTATGCCCAACATCAGTCCGGATCACGCAACTACTAGTATCCTAGTTGGTATCGCCTCATGTACCTTGTCATACTGATTATCCTATTCGCAACCACTACGATTTTGATTTGTACCTTTAGTATATGGATTGCCCTCTGGTAACTTCCGGTTTTGGGGAAACTACGGTTTTGTATATGCTTTTGGGAATAAACAGGTTAAGAGGTGTATGGGCCCTGCTTAACCCTATTTTGATATCTTACTTTATGGATTAGACATTATCTATTTAGCGTATTCTGTAGGTAGTTTATCGATCCCTTAATGATGTTTATATTCACCTTTGAGTTAGGGACTTTATTATATGCATTGATTATCCTGTATAAGATTTTGAGTCCTGACTCGAGTGTTTCTTTTGCATATGCTCGGGTCAGTCTGAAGATATTCCGTTGCTGGTCAAGGTTGGTCGAAGATGCTGAAGGCTTAGCTGTTATCTATATCATTTTATTTTCAGTATTTGATGTACTTTTGTATTGGACATCTTGTATCTCTTTCAGTCGCTTTATGTTGAGACATTGTTGTATTCACTGTAGTAGCTTCATGAACTACTATTATGGCGATGTATTTTCCGCTGCATTATTCTGTGACTGTTCTGAGTCTGTGATGTTGTATTGATTCTCATTTACATTTATGTATTTATAATCCCATAATGTTCTGTATTTTGTATTATTTAAGTTGACAAGTGTGGATTTTGTCAATTTAAATGGTCCAAATATACGGGATGTTACAGTTGGTATCAGAGCTCTGGTTTCCTGAAAACCTTAGTTCGGGATTATAAAGAAACTCATTAGAGATAGAGTAGCAATACTCTAGAATGAGGAGAATCGATTCAATATCCAAATCCTTTCAAAAATTCAAGCTCCTTTGATTCGTTGATTTGTTTTCTTAGCTTTCTATTATCTTATTTTTGGTTCTAAATCTCTTTTGGTATTTCAGGATGAGTACCAGAAGAAATGTTAGAGGTGGAAGAGGCAATGGTCCTGCCCAGGCTGCACCTGCCGCTCCAGCTCCTGTCAAATTCACTACTCTTAGCAAGGAGTACTCACAACTGGGAGGTACTAAATTTTCCGGATCCGAGAACATCATAGAGGCTCAGCAATGGCTTAAGAGTTTGGAGAAGATATTTTCTGGATTAGAAATTACTGATGCTCAGAAGCGTCAGCTTGCTGCTTGGCAACTCCAAGATGCCGCACAAGATTGGTGGGAATCCGTTACTTCACGTATCGAGGAGGACACCATCACTTGGGCCCAGTTTAGGTACGAATAGTTTGGATTCTAGTGGTTTAAAATTCTTCCTTCTATCTTTGAAATGTTATTCATCTTGTCTATCTTTGATTAGGGATACCTTCTCGGCACAATGGATGCCAGCTGCTGGGAAAACCCAACTTTATAGAGCTTTCATGGATCTTAAGCAAGGCAGTATGACTATTTCTGAGTATGAGAGGAAATTTAATGAACTCTCCAAGTTTGGACCGGGTTTGATAGATACACCACTTTTGAAGAACGAGAAATTCATTTTGGGAGCTAGACCAGAATTTTATGACCTGCTTACCGGACACATTCGCTCCACTTTCACAGAGCTTATTGATTTTGCTCTTAGATATGAGGCGAAGCCTAAGGGATCCACTGCCAAGGCTGCTCCTACTCAGCCCTCTTCTAGCCAGCCCGGGAAGAGGAAGATGAACTTTGATCAACAAAAGAAAGCTTGGCAGAAGACTACTGGATTGGGTTATGCTCAGAAAAGCCCTATCGATCTTGCAAATATCACATGCTTCAAGTGCGATAAGAAGGGCCATTATGCCAATAGTTGTCCATCTGCTGGAGCTGCTATTCCACCACCTTCTACGACTAGGAAGGATTTATGCTATGTCTGCCTCCAGCAGGGTCATTTCAAGAAGGAATGCCCAATGTATAAGCGTGGCACACCATCTGGAGTATTTGCTATCACCACTCCTACACCACCTCCACCACCTGCTCAGGATGACCAAGGTACCTTACGAAGTACTTTTTCTTTACATGATTTACCTATTAGGGTATTATTCGATACTGGTGCTTCTCATAGCTTTATATCTATTGATCTCTGTAATAAGCTCAAATTAGAACCTACTCTTGCTGCTACTTCCTTATGCGTCTCCAACCCTATTGGAGGACTTGCCAACCTCAGTAGAATTTGTAAAGAGGTCGTGCTCTTATATGGAAGATATCGATTCACTTGGGATTTTTATGTACTTGGCTTCGCAGCATTTGACATCTTGTTAGGTGCTGATTGGTTAAGAAAATTCGATGCTGTTATTTCTTGCAAAGCTCGTTCTGTTTCTCTAGTCAATGACAAGGGCCTACCGCTTGTCATTGAATGTAAATCACCTCAGAAATATGCCGGAAGCTTCATATTCTCTCTTGATGCTCATCCGGATGATCTAAGTACTACACCTATTGTTCAGAAATTTCCCGATGTATTTGGAGAGGTTAACTCTCTACCGCCCAAACGGGAAATCGATTTCCGTATTGATCTTATTCCTGGAGCTACGCCCGTAGTTCTCCCACACCGAAGGATGGCACCTAAAGAAAAAGCCGAACTAAAAACCCAAATTGATGATCTATTTGCTAAAGGTTTGATTAGAAGAAGTTGCTCTGAATGGGGCGCCGCAGTTGTATTTGTCACTAAATCAGATGGATCTCTTCGCATGTGTGTTGATTACCGGGAACTGAACAAACGCACTCTCAAGAATCGTTATCCGATGCCCCGCATCAACGATTTATTCGACCAGCTTCATGGTGCTAAGGTTTTCTCACAGCTTGATCTAGCCACTGGGTTCCACCAACTCAGAGTTGCTGAAGATAGTATCCATAAGACAGCTTTCCGTACTGAAAATGGATTCTATGAATGGTTGGTTATGCCATTCGGTTTGACCAACGCACCTGCTTATTTTGTTGACTTGATGAATCGAGTTTTCCGTGATGTACTTAACAAGTTTGTTCTTGTTTTCATTGATGATATTCTCGTCTTCTCCAAAGACAAGAAGGAGCATGAGACACACCTTGCTTATGTTCTGGAAACTCTCCGAAATCATCAACTTAAGGCCAAATTCTCCAAATGCCACTTCTGGCGAGATGAAGTAAGATTCCTGGGCCACATAGTTTCTGAAAACGGAATCTCGGTCGATCCAGCTAAGATCGCCGTAATCAATGTAAGTCCACCCTATTTGCTATCTTATTCAATTCCTCTTATCACTTTCTAATTTGAAATTTTCTACAGGATTGGGAGACTCCTAAAACTCCTACAGATATTCGTAGTTTCTTGGGTTTAGCCGGATATTATCGCAGATTTATTGAGCACTTTGCCCGGATTTCTGCCCCTCTTACTGCTTTAACTCGGAAGGATGTTAAGTTTATTTGGAGTGAGAAGTGCGAATCAGCTTTCAATGAGTTGAAGAGTAAATTAACTTCAGCCCCAGTTCTTGCAGTCATCGATGGAAGTGAAGGATTGACTGTTTATACGGATGCTTGCCGAGAAGGTTTAGGCGCTGTTCTTATGCAAAATGGAAAGGTTATTGCTTATGCTGGTCGTCAGTTGAAGACCCATGAATTGAACTATGCCACTCATGATCTTGAGCTTCTTGCTGTTGTATTTGCTTTGAAACTTTGGAGGCATCATCTTTTGGGAACAAAGTTCGAACTATTTACTGATCATAAGTCCTTGAGGTACATCTTTTCTCAAAAGGATTTGAATCAGAGGCAAGTTCGATGGCTTGAATTCTTAGCTGCATACGATCTCGACATCACTTATACACCGGGGAAAGCAAATGTTGTAGCAGATGCTTTGAGCCGCAGCAAGGCATTGTCTTGTTGCAATCTTATCGAAGGCATGTTATTCCAGCTGAGTATCTCTCCATCTCTTATGGATCGCATCAAAGTTAAGCAATATAAAGACACTTTGCTCTATCGTATGAAGGAATTAGTTATGGGCAGAGTAAGTAATGCCGACAACAAAGTGGGTGCACAAGTTGATAGTGATGGAGTTTTGAGAATCGACAATCGTATTTGTGTTCCTAATGTCGATGGTCTTAGACAGGAAGTGCTGCGAGAAAATCATAAGTCTTCGCTTTCATTTCATCCCGGTGCTACCAAAATGTACCAGAATATGAAGAAGCTATATTGGTGGAGTGGAATGAAGCGCGACATTTCTATCTATGTTAGCAGGTGCACCACTTGCCAACAAGTTAAAGCTGATCACAGAAAGACAGCAGGATTACTCCAACCGCTAGAGATTCCAGGGTGGAAATGGGAGCAAATTTCTATGGACTTTATTGACGGGCTACCAAAGACTAGAAAGGGTAATGAAAGCATATGGGTGATTGTTGACAGACTGACAAAGTCCGCTCACTTTATTCCAGTCAAGACCACTCGTACAGCCTCTAGTTTGGCCGAGATATACATGAGGGAAGTTGTTAAACTTCACGGTGTACCATCTAGTATTGTATGCGATCGAGATCCTATTTTCACCAGTAAATTCTGGAAAGCATTCCAGGATACTTTGGGCACCAAACTGAATCTGAGTACAGCTTATCATCCTCAGACAGATGGCCAAACTGAGAGGGTAAATCAGATTTTGGAAGATCTTCTCCGAGCTTGTATTATTGACTTTGGTGGATCCTGGGAAGACCATCTTCACTTGGTTGAATTCACTTATAATAATAGTTACCAGGTAAAGAATTTGAATTTCAAATTTGAATAAGTATATTTGAATTTGAATTAATTATCCTTTAAAAACCCAGGCAAGCATTGGTATGGCACCGTTCGAAGCCTTATATGGACGGCCATGCAAATCGCCGGCTTGTTGGATTGAGTCGGGAAATCGATTAGTGCTCGGACCAGAAATGATTATGGAAGCTTCTGAAAAGGTCGAAGAAATCAGGAAGAAGATAAAGACGGCACAGGATAGACAGAAAAGCTATGCCGACAAAAGGAGAAGAGACCTCGAATTCAGTATAGGAGACAAAGTATTTCTGAAGGTGTCGCCTTTGAAGAATATTGTTCGATTTGGAAGAAAAGGGAAATTAGCTCCCAGATTCGTTGGTCCGTTTGAGATTACAGAAAGAGTTGGAACATTAGCATATAGAGTTGCATTACCAGGAAAGTTCGCTGGTGTTCACAACGTATTCCACGTCTCACACCTTCGCAAGGTTGTACACGATCCATCTATGACCATCCCTACTGCTCAGTTGGATGAAATAGTTATTGAGCCTGACTTGACTATTGAGCGAAAGCCACTTCGGATAGTTGATCGGGAGACAAAGCAACTCAGAAGGAAGTCGGTAAATCTCGTCAAAGTACAGTGGAGTGCAGATGAGCGAGATTGCACGTGGGAAACTGAGGATAGCATTCGAGATTCAAACCCCGAACTATTAATTTCTGGTATTCTTCAAATTTCTTGAAATCTATCGTGACTTTTCTACTTATTTCATTTCTACTTCACTCGTCTCGTTCCTTTTCGAGGACGAAAAGTTTTGAGTGGGGGAGATTGTAACGACCCAAATTTTCAACCCAATTTAAAATTTAAAATTCATCGTTTCAACAAAAATTTTGAAATTTTAAACGATTTCAATTTACGTCCAAACTTTATTTGCGACATACGTCTAGTTAGATATGGACATAGAAAAAGTTTCGTTGAAAAATATTACAGTAAAGTCCGTTCGCGTTTTACTGTATATCAGTCCATCTAAAGCTGCGAAAAATTTATCTTCCAAATCCAAATATTTTTACACAGTCCGCTTGTAAAAATTATTCTGATCAAGATTTTATGATTCGTTTCGTCTCAAACTGTCATCGCCTACTCCGTTTATCTTATTTTGCAAAACGTACAATTTAAGCGGCGTAAATGCAAATTTTATAAAATCATCGTATCGCAATAACCTGTGTACCGTTGGAACCGCATCGTCGCACTGATCAAAACGGTATACTCATTTGTGTCAATCGGAGTTCGACGTTATCCGTCGCGCTGATTTAACGGTTCCGAACGGACCGGTTAAATAAAATCTCAGCCCATTTACAAGAAATTGAAAAATATAATCTGAACTAACGTTTAGATTGGTGGGTTGGAAGCTAATAGGTTGCCTTGGAAATGTGTAACGTTGGGAAGTTAAAAGGTGAAAGGTTGGGAATGTAAATAACCGGTTGAGAATTTTATTGTAAAGGGATCCAACTCAACTCTCTCTTTCACTTTCTCATTTCACTTTCTCTACTTGCTCACGTCTCCAGGTAAACTCTCCATTCTTCCTCTGCCATTTTTTTTTTCCTCTTTCTTTTCTCTTTTCATTTGTTGGGAAAACAAAAGCACTGCAAGCACGTCTACCAGCCATTCTTCCTCTGCTATTCTTCCACTCTTCCCACCAACCCAGCTACCAACCGACTGCAGCCCATCACCACCACGCCCCAGATCCTCCGCACCCAGACTCCGCCCTGACCCCACCCAGTTCCGCCCCAGACCCACCCAGTTCCGCCCTGACACCCAGACTCCGCACCCAGACTCCGCCCTGACCCCACCCAGTTCCGCCCCAGACCTCCCACCCGAACCCCGCCTTCCCAGACCCCACCCGAACCCCGCCTTCCCAGACCCCACCCGAACCCCGCCTTCCCAGACCCCACCCGAACCCCGCCTTCCCAGACCCCACCCGAACCCCGCCTTCCCAGACCCCACCCGAACCCCTGCCAGCCCAGACCCACCACACCCGCCTTCCCAGACCCCACACGAACCCTACCAGCACCCAGACCCCATCCCGCCCCTACCCTGCCCAGTTCGGCCACAGCCCCACTGCTGTCCATCACTGCCCGCCTCAACTCCACCCAGTCACCAATGGCGGCCACTGTACAGCCACTACCGCCCAGTCGAGCGCCTTCCAGTCTTCAGTCCACTGCCGGAGCCGAGACCCTATATACGTGTTGTTGGCATGCGTGCGTGCGTATGTTGTTTGTTGGCATGCATGCGTATGTGTGATTCTGTTGCAAGTTGCATATGTATGTACTCGTATGCGAGGGAATGTGAGTGCGCGTGTGTTGCGTGAATAGTGTGCGTGGCCATGTGTGTTAATGTGAGATATGTGCAAGTGAAGTGGGTCGTGTGCGTATATCTATTTCGGTTACCAAATAGTAACCGATTTTTCTTTGCTTGTTGTTGCAGCAACCGACTGAATTTATTTCGCAGCAGCATCGATCTTCAACTTTTGTCTTTTCCCGTCTTCGGTAAGCGCATTTATATAAATTTACAAATTATATACAATGTTCATTGTATTAATATCGTTTTTTTTTGTCGATATTACAGTGTCCGTTGTTTGTGCTGTATCGTTTCTTTTCTACTTCTTCGTGCTTCGCCGCCAAATTCTTATCCACGAAAGGTGAATTAATTTTCACGACTATATTCTTATGCAAGTTTGAATTGATAAATGATTGCGTTGTGATGTTGAATTGGATGTAAAATTATTATCGATAAGTGATAAATTGATTGCAAGTTAAAGTTGGATATAGGTTGGTTAACGATTTAAAGTGAATTATATATGTCGAATTTTGATTGTTAACTTGACCCCTTTATATGATGAATATTGATTAATTAAAGTGACCCTTAAATTGTTAAGTTAATTGACACGTAGAATTGACAAATTTCACTTTGGACTGTTGAACGTATATTGAATTAACTGTTGTAATTGAAGTCGAACGACAAGTGAAACTGAAATGTTATAATCTTTAATCTACTTGAAATGATAGAGTAGATTCTAGAAATAATTGTATTAATTGGCGTAAATAACAAACGCGAATTAATACGATTATTTCGGGATTATTTGAATGGTTGAATTGTTGCAAATGGATGCTATTGCTTGTTTATTTACTTTGACACCATCCCTGCTATCACACTGCAAGTTCCCTTTGTATGTTTTGATTTTGAATTTAAAAAGAATTGGGTTGAAATGATAAATACCCAATTGAGTGAATTGGCCTAGGATAGATAATTAAAATAAGAAACCGAACAGTCAACAAATAACGTTTTGAAATTGGGACTTATTTGGAATTATGGAATAAACTTAGGAAACTGTATTGAAATTTGGTAACGTGAATATAAATAAATTTGTTGAAATAAATAAAATGATTTTATTGAATTGAATAAATAAATTTGTTGAAATAAATAAAATGATTTTATTGAATTGAATAAATAAATTTGTTGAAATAAATAAAATGGATTTTATCGAATTAAATAAATTAGATTTGTGGGAATAAAGAAATGAATTCAATTGGAATAAATGAGAACTAATTAATGTAATGAATTGAAACGAATTTGTAAATTTATTTGATTGAACAAAGTGTTTGACAAAGTTAATCGAAATGAGATTTAAGAAGTAAATAGGATGGAGGATAAAGAGATTAAATTTCGAGTTTTGATAAATGAATAAACGAAGTTTTGACAAAGTGAACATAGTAATGAAATTGATATAGTAATGAACCTAGGAATGTAAATACGGATTTAAAGAATAAAACGTGATTTAATAAGTTGAACTAAGATTGACTATTTCATGTAATCCATGAATTTGAATTGATATAATAAGTGAAATGTTGATTTAATGTGAATACTAAAATTTTGGTAACTAAAGGGCTTGAACTAGAATTTTTTTTTCGAAATAAGATTTTATAAATAAAATGAACCGAATTATGAAATATCAAATTTGGAAGTCAAATTTGCAACTTGACCTTTGGACTTGATTTGTTTTAACTTTAATAAAAAGTTGACTGTTGGGTAATTAATACGTAGTTATTAAAGAGTCCGGGATCGGATTATGGACATACTCTCTGTCGATACCGAAAACCACTTTAATAACTAATATACGCGAAGTGTTGACCCAGAACGAAGTGGATGGTTTTGATGAACGCGTTGACTGAAGAAAGAGAACGATTTTTGGATGACCCCTGACATGACTAAAACAGGAGCCGCGCCGGGCCATTGAGGTTCGCTACCTCTAGCGGACACACTTCTTCGATACCTTATCTATTACTTTTGTGATTCGATTTGGGTGCACCCCTTGATTTGGGAGTGTTGTTTCGCGGTGTTGGGATAGTAGCTGCTATGCCCAACATCAGTCCGGATCACGCAACTACTAGTATCCTAGTTGGTATCGCCTCATGTACCTTGTCATACTGATTATCCTATTCGCAACCACTACGATTTTGATTTGTACCTTTAGTATATGGATTGCCCTCTGGTAACTTCCGGTTTTGGGGAAACTACGGTTTTGTATATGCTTTTGGGAATAAACAGGTTAAGAGGTGTATGGGCCCTGCTTAACCCTATTTTGATATCTTACTTTATGGATTAGACATTATCTATTTAGCGTATTCTGTAGGTAGTTTATCGATCCCTTAATGATGTTTATATTCACCTTTGAGTTAGGGACTTTATTATATGCATTGATTATCCTGTATAAGATTTTGAGTCCTGACTCGAGTGTTTCTTTTGCATATGCTCGGGTCAGTCTGAAGATATTCCGTTGCTGGTCAAGGTTGGTCGAAGATGCTGAAGGCTTAGCTGTTATCTATATCATTTTATTTTCAGTATTTGATGTACTTTTGTATTGGACATCTTGTATCTCTTTCAGTCGCTTTATGTTGAGACATTGTTGTATTCACTGTAGTAGCTTCATGAACTACTATTATGGCGATGTATTTTCCGCTGCATTATTCTGTGACTGTTCTGAGTCTGTGATGTTGTATTGATTCTCATTTACATTTATGTATTTATAATCCCATAATGTTCTGTATTTTGTATTATTTAAGTTGACAAGTGTGGATTTTGTCAATTTAAATGGTCCAAATATACGGGATGTTACAATACAAGTTCAAGGATCCTGACTAATACCAACTAGGTTTTAAGGTAAGGATTGTCGTTCAGTTCCAGGCTTCCGCAAATGCAATTAGTGCAATGCACTGAGTTAACAAACTCAATGCAACATGAGTTTGTTGACTTAGTGAATATATTAAAACTATATACAACAATATATATGCAGAAGCTATATAATATTAGTAATAGTGTTTTTTTGGTATAAACAAATGGCACACGTTGCACAATTATAACTAACGTGATATACGTAACTCAACTATAACTTGATATGTAACCAGGGGCGGCCCAAAGAATCGGTTGCCCAAGCCCAATGTGAATTTTTTTGCCCCTTACTATATAACATGTCAATTTTTTTAAATTTTCTTTTTTATATATAAGCATAAAATCACATATAAAACTATAACATAAAAAAGTATCAACTTTTTATACAAAAGTTGCCACATTAAGTGGGCTGCAATACTTATAGTCTCAAATAGTTTACAAAACAGTGTATTTAATTTTTAACTAAATGTATCAAGTTTACAAACTAGTGTATCTAGTTAAGTGTACAGGCAAATCATATTGGGTTCTGCCTAAATGTTTGCGGGTAGACATACACACACTGCAGGAAAAATAGTACATCGATGTAAGTATCAGTTCCTAAATAATTATTAGTTTTTTAGCTTTGGCTTTCAAATTTCAATTCCTAAACGATTATTTACAGAAAACTAGTTGTTTATAACTAAATACTAATAAGTTATTAGCTTCAGGCATTTTCAATGTTAATGAAATCTAAAGCAGTAAAAGGGCGACTCAATTTTAGAAAATTAGACAACTCAAAACAAGAAATTCACATACTTAATTAGCAGTGGCAGTATAAAGAGACTGTAGCAGGACTTCAAATCAGCAGTAGAAAATATCGCGTAGGAGGCAAGGATGAGCCGATGAAGGCTGATGGAATAGCCGAGTATGCAGCGATGATTATTTAGAAGGCGTTGATTTTTAAAACCCTAGTTTTTTTGGGTTCAAGCATTGCAAACATGGAGATTGCTATTGAGCTGTAACTTTGAAGTAAAACAGATGTTTTCTATTGCCCGGCTCAATGGGCTGCCCCAGCCCAGGGGCTTGGTGGGCTTGCCCCTGGGCCGGCCCTGTATGTAACCCATCCTTAATCAATCACATAGCACCAGTCCATAGAAATCGATATAATATAACTCTCTAATTTCCCATTCTATTCTGATTCCTTTTAACATTTTCGATTAATAACTACATTTCTCATGCCCGGTCTAAGTTTTTGAATATAAGTTTTGGGTGTCAGTATTTGAATATATACACTCTGATAATTTCATTGAATGGTTCATGTATACTAGATGTACTCCAACCATTGTATCTTATTTAGAATAAAACATTAAACACAATCTCCTTTTGTTTATAAAATCAAATCTATATTAGGATTCTCTGTTATCAACAATTATATGTACTTCGCTTGAAAATCTAAATTGGCAGTAGGCTAAACATGGTTCTATTTTCAGAATAATTTTATTTTCTTGGAAGAAAAACGCATGGTTCTGTTTTAGGAATTTATAGGCTAAACATATACTCAAAACTCAAGGAAAAAAGAGCTAGAAGCCTGGAAAAAAAAATTTGGTATAACAGCAAAAAAAATCTACACAATAGTTTGCTGTCCTAACCATGCCTTAAAATGTACAATTTTACCCCACTATACCATCTCTGGTTTACCTAAATTCAAATTTTACCAGAGGTATTTAAAAAAAATGGAAACTAAATACAGAGAATAAGTTGTGCATGGAATGTATAAATATACACCACTGTGTATAAATAGCTATGTAATTACAAATACATCCTCTATAGCAACAAAAAGTTTTTAAAGTACCTTATTATCCAATGACTATTAAAACAGTAAAAAAGAGAACATGAATACACTCATGTTGTCAAATTTGTCTAGAACATCAAACTTTATTAAACTTTCTAATATGTAATAACCATGGTAACATGCCTTGTAAATTCAGCAAACATACTTCAAGAAATGCAGTGAACTGTTAAAAAACATACCTTAACCATCCTTTTCATTTTCCTAAGAATCTGATGACAAAACTCGGTCAATATCATGACTTGGTCCAGTTAGAATGGGATAGTGTGTGCAATAGAAACCCCCACTTTCACCTTATGACAAAGCAAAAGAAAAAAAAAGACTTCACAAATGGAGCAAAGATCTTAACCATAAAGAAAAAACCATAAAGAAAAATAAATCGTTGATGCCCTCAGGGCAGAGTTGGTGTCATTCACTCTAATCTACTTAATCATCCTAACGATGTCTAGATATTAGATCTCTATAGTTAAAAGGTAGATCGGCTCTCTGACACCTTGCATAAGCAGGCCATAAAATATTTAAAACATTCAAAAATAAAGTGGCTAATCCAAGGAGATAAAACATCTCAAATATATATGTAGCCAGTCAATTGCTGCGTAAATCTCTAGCCTGGAAAAGCTTTGTCAAAGTAGAAAACAGTAAAACCATAAAAGTACCTCAAATACCAAAATTTCAGACTTGAATACGATCACTTCTTTTGAATAACAATTTACTACAACAAAAACTATACCTGTATACCTCAGATACATTAAAAGTTGATTAAACTATACTGAATCATTGGAAAAACCAAAACAAAATATTATCACTGATCCATTTATTTTCAAAATCCAATTATAAATAACTCCAAAACAAGAGGATTTATTAGTTCTTATTATAGGTACAACTATGTATGGAGTTTTATACAGTTTTATTAGTTTATTAATTCAAGCATTGAATCCTTGTCAGGTTATAAATATATTTGGATCGGATCAATGCTTTATAGTTTTTCATTGAATGAATAATACTTACATGAGCATCCTTACCCAATCCTGTAGCATTCACATGGTTCCCTTTTTTGTACAAACTGTGAATCTTTGTATAACGCGATGTATAACAGTTCAGTGTCAATGTGAGCGTCATTCTCATGAAAATAATAAAAATTCCATTCTTTGGGCATTTTGACCATTTTTTATATGGTATCAACCAGTGTTTTCTTGCACCACAAAGGCACTACCAATAGTGAAATGTTATACATTTACTTACACACACAAAGAGGAACATTCTTATGCTTTAAAATGTTAGGAACAATATGAAAACTGTTGTGGTTATGCAAGATTCATTACTGCCGCAGTGACAGTTGACATACAAGATTTTAAAACCTGAGATATATCAGTATTGCATTGTCATATTTTCTCATACACGACTAGAAATCGTGCTCATACACAACAATTTTTCTAATTCTTTCCTCACTCATTGTTGAATTGCACAATCAATTACAATACATACTTAATCATTATCATCCAAAAATAATAATATTATCAATGAACAAGTAAATATATAGAATACACACACACAAAAAAAAAATTTCAACGATAACATAGTTAGATTCAAATACATTCAAAATAATGACGTGAAAGTTAACTAAATTTTTGCCGGTTTTTCATTTCCATTATGTTCTATCTGCTTTATTTGTCTCTTGTTTTTGTATGTTTTTTCGTTCAGACAACTTCAATGTTTGTAGTCCAATTCATTTTCTTCAATAGGTAGGTGGTTACAACATAACCATGCCATCTAATTATTTGCTATTTTCTTCAATTCAAATTGTTAAACTTACATAACTTGGATGAAGAACCTGAATCTATCATAGATTTCCAAAAATTATTGGTATAAAATGTCTCACAAACACTCGAGCAAGGTATCCATATTTCTTCTTTGCAAAAAAGTAACATCTATTTCAAAAAAATGTTGTTTGTTCAGGGATTCTACTTAAACATGACATGATATGTGAGCATATATACTTGTCTTGTTTACAAATAATAATGCACTTTAACCTTTTTTTAAAAATAAATAAATATAAGTAGTACCTTTTTGAATAGTCCGAACTTTAATTTTAAACAGAGTATCAAAGAAGCTGAAAACATAGGGATGAAGCAAGCAAATGTTCCAACTTTGCCCTCTTCTATTTACAAACTCCATTCACAACTATTTTCCTTGTAACCCTCTCGTTCTCTCATTACAATAACTACATACCGGGTATGCCTCTTGATGCAGCGCATTACAACACTAGGTCGCAAATTTTAGGCCGCGAGCGACCTAACGACTTACGGGCTAACGAGACAGAGCATGCGTTGGAACTAGAGGATGGCGAGCTAAGAGAGAAGGGAGAAGCAACTCGCAAGCGACCTAATTTGATACCATTACTCTCATTACCAGCGACCTACGACCTAGTTAGGTCGCGTGAAGAAGATTCCGTTACCAGCGACCTATGACCTAGTTAGGTCGTTCGAAGATTTCCAGAAGCCACTTCTTTAGGTCGCTCAAGCGAACTAACGACCTTATACCGCATATGCTGCTTTGACTTAAGTCGCGTGGAGCTCAGGTCGCATGTGTTGTAACTATTCTGTTAGGTCGTATATTTGTAACTCGTGTATGTTGTGTTGTAATTTTCCTTATGTTTGTTAAATCGTATGTCGTGTATATATTAGGTCATATGTTGTCATGTGGTAAGTCGCTTGATGTTGTAATGGTTAGGTCGGTAACGACCTATCTTAGGTCGTGAGTCGCGTGAGTTAGGTCGCCAACCTGGGTTGTAAAACTCTATAAATAGCGGGGTTGTGTCATTTGTAAAACTTGGTTGATTTTGAATAAAATTTCGTTTGTGTGCTTTGTGCCACTTTGAAATTGGTAGTTGAGTGTTATCTCCTATCTCCACTTTCGGCATTCGAGTGCGCTCGAATCAACGATTGTTGAAGCCAATTCACGGAATCAAGTGCGCTTGATCAACGTTCGAAGAATTGTAGATCTTCTCTCACAGTATCGTGCGCGATCAACGTGTCGAAGATTGCTAGAATCCGGTATCTCTTGAGATCAACGGATTTGGGTGTTTGGTATTTTCAATCCACCGATTGCTACTTTCATCGTTGTATCCATTTTAGTTATTTCCGCTGCATCATTTGGTATCAGAGCTAGACTAGCCAATCATAGCTAAGCCGAGTCTTGGAGCCAAGAAGGAGAGTTGATTTAATTTCAGCCGAGCCAATTGAGTTTAGGCCGAGCTAGTTGAAGTGCTTGAAGTGTTGGAGCCGTGCGAGCTAAGTGCAGGCCGAGAGCAAAGATTTGAGTTAAGTTGAAGATTGTTTCATTTGATAATGCCGCCGAGAAGAGCTAACCGTCATCAAAATGTTGAAGATTTGTACAAAAGAGAAGATGCCGAACAAATGGAACAATGAATTAGCAACAAATTCAATGAGAAGTTGGATGAAGGTATTGGTAGGTTAGAGAAACTGATGATTGACATGAATCAAGGTCAAAGGAGAAGGTCGCCAGTCTCGAACCATGGAGGAAACATAGTTTCGCCATCGGTTACGGAAGCGAGGAGGGTGTCGCCGTAATCTTACTGAGAAAGAAGAGAATCTTCAGTTTCATTGAGAAGAGAACATCATGAGTATAGAAATGAAGAGAGAAGAACTCCACGTGAGTTTGAACCTGAGCCATATCGTGATGATGAAAGACAAAGTAGAAGGGATATGCGTGATCATAGAGATGTGGATGGTCGAGATCGTTATCGAAGTACATCTGTTTTTGATGAAGATGGTTATAGATGTAGTGCTCATGATCGAGATCGAGACCAAGTACGAAATGCATATCGGGAGGTTGAAGATGATCGTCGATGGGAATCGGGGATGAAAATGGAAATTCCAGAATTCAAGGGTGGAATGGTAGCAGAAGAATTTTTGGATTGGTTATCTAATGTTGAAGAAATTTTTGACTTTAAGGAGATTCCCGAGCATCGAAGAGTTAAGTTGGTTGCTACTCGTTTGAGAGGAAGAGCTATGGCGTGGTAGCAACAAACTAAACTTACACGGGAGAGAATGGGGAAGTCAAAGATTGCTACATGGGAAAAGATGAAGAAGTTAATGAAGGCTACATTCTTGCCGTATAATTATCAGTCTCTTATGTATCAACGATTGCAGAATCTGAGATAGGGAACAAAGTCAGTGAATTATTATACGGATGAATTTTATCAAATGATTGCGAGGAATGATATTATGGAGATGGAGGAACAGTTGACCGCTAGATTTGTTGGAGGGTTGAGAATGCAGATTCAAGATATGGTGAATATGTTTGATCCCAGATCTGTTGCTGAAGCACATCAAAAGGCTCTAGCTTGGGAGAAGCAAGGTAGGAGAGGTGGTGGTGTGTTTACAAATTCCAACAATCAAATGAAAGGGGCTTGTAGCAATGCGAATGTTTCCAAGGCTGTTGCAAAACCGGTTGTTAGTGAAGTTGCTAAGACCAAGGTCAATAGTGGTATCAAATGCTTCAATTGTCAGGAGTTTGGTCACAAAAGCAATGAATGTCCGAAGCCTAAGAAACGAGTGATGGTTGCTGAGGTTGAGGATGGGGATGTAGAAGCTGAATGTTCTAATTCACTACCAGTTGAGGAGGAAGAAGAATTGTTGTCAGGAGATGATGGATATACTTTAATGATGAGGAGATCTTGTTTGACACCAAAACAGGAGGAGGAAACTAGCTGGTTGAGGAGTAACATCTTTCAATCAACATGCACTATATTAAGAAGGGTTTGCAAGTTTGTTATTGATGCGAGAAGCTGTGATAACATCATTTCTACCGAGGCTATGAAGAAGTTGGTATTAAAGACTGAGAAGCATCTGAAACCTTACAAGTTAGCTTGGTTGAGGAAAGGTGGGGAGGTGAAGGTTGGACGAAGAGCTTGTGTTAATTTTTCGATTGGGAAGAAATACAAAGATGAAATTTGGTGTGATGTTGTGGATATGGATGTATGCCATTTGTTGTTGGGGAGACCATGGCAGTATGATAGAGCTGTGCAACATGATGGACGTACCAACAACTATAGTTTCATGTTCGAATGCACAAAAATCACTTTAGTTCCCAAGAAGCGACAACAAGAAGAAAGCAAGTTGGAGGAGATTGAAGAAATTAAAACATTGCTATCTTTGAAGGAGTTTGTTAAGGAAGTAGAAGAGGAGCCTGAAGTATTTTTGTTGATTGGACGTGCAAGAAGTGAAGTGGTTTAGATTCCTAAAGAAGTAAAACCAGTGCGGGAAAAATTTGAAGATATATTTCCTGAAGAGCTGCTAACGGAGTTACCACCGTTGAGGGACATACAACACCAAATAGATCTTGTTCCAGGAGCTGTGTTACCACATAGACCACATTACAGAATGAGTCCAAAGGAGCACGAGGAGTTGAGAAGGCAAGTGGAAGAGTTGCTTGAACAAGGGCATGTACAGGAAAGTTTAAGTCCTTGTGCAGTTCCAGCCTTGTTAGTGCCGAAGAAAGATTGAACGTGGAGGACGTGTACTGATAGTCGGGCACTAAACAAGATTACTGTGAGGTATAGATTTCCTATGCCCAGATTGGATGACTTGTTGGATCAACTAAGTGGAGCTGCTATCTTTTCGAAGATCGATTTGAAGAGTGGTTATCATCAAATTCGAATTCGGCCAGGGGATGAATGGAAAACAGCCTTCAAGACATGGGAGGGGTTGTACGAATGGCTGGTTATGCCGTTTTGTTTGTCGAATGCACCAAGTACTTTTATGCGGGTGATGAACCAGATTTTCAGACCTTTTATTGGAAAGTTCGTGGTGGTGTATTTTGATGATATACTGATATACAGTGGAAGCACAGAAGAAAACTTGCATCATCTGAGAGAAGTGTTGATGTAACTGCGACGGGAACAATTTTATGCTGCAATGAAGAAATGCGTGTTCATGACGCATAGTGTCTTATTTCTGGGATATGTTGTATCGGAAGAAGGAATACATGTGGATCAAAGTAAAATAGAAGCAATCAGAGATTGGCCACAGCCCAAGACTATAACAGAAATCCGAAGTTTTCATGGGTTGGCTTCATTTTATCGAAGGTTTATTCCACACTTTAGTAGTGTGATGGTGTCTGTTACTGATTGTATGAAGGGAAAGCAGTTTTAATGGTCGGAGGAAGCAAGGGTTGCTTTTGAGCGAATCAAGGAACTCTTGACGTCAGCACCAATTCTAGTATTACCGGATTTTCAGTTGTTGTTTGAGTTACATACTGATGCATCTAAGGTTGGAATTGGAGGGGTGTTAAGTCAGAGAGGCCGACCAATTGCATATTTCAGTGAGAAGCTTTCGGGAGCCAAGATGAGATATAATACATATGATGTGGAATTTTATGCTATTGTGCAAGCCGTGAAACACTGGAGACATTACTTGTTTCACAAGGAGTTTGTGTTATATACTGATCATGAGGCTTTGAAACATTTGCAAGGGCAGGATAAAGTCGCAGCTAGACATGCTTCATGGATCGCATACTTGCAACAGTTTACATTTGTGGTGAAGCATAAGTCGGGAATTACAAACCGTGTGGCAGATTCATTGAGTCGAAGGAATCATTTGTTGACTACAATGAAGATTGAAGTGATGGGGTTTGATGTGTTGCCAGAATTGTTTGTTGATGATCCTTACTTTTCCAAGGTGGTTGATGAAGACGAGAAGGGGAAGACGGATGAGTATGTGTTGGTGGATGGTTTTCTTTTTAAAGGGAATCGATTGTGTATACTAGAGTGCAGCTTACGAATGAAGATTGTGAAGGAGTTGCATGAAGAGGGTCATATGGGAAGAGATCGTACATTGCAGTTGATTTCGCAATCATATTTTTGGCCTTCTATGAGAAAAGAAGTTGAAATATTTGTGGAGAGATGTCATATTTGTCAAGTCTCCATAGGGACAGCGACGGATGCAGGATTGTATATGCCCTTACCCGTGCCTACTAGACCATGGGTTGATATCAGCATGGATTTTGTTTTGGGGTTGCCAAGAACTCAGCGAGGGAATGATTCAATATATGTTGTAGTGGACAGGTTTTCGAAAATGGCACATTTTATAGCATGTAAAAAGACCGCTGATGCAGTCCGTGTTGCTCAATTGTTCTTTAAAGAGGTGTATCGATTACATGGGCTACCTAAATCTATTGTTTCTGATCGGGATACTAGATTTCTAAGCCATTTTTGGTTGAGTTTGTGGAAGATGGTTGGAACGAAGCTGAATTTTAGTAGCGCCTATCATCCGCAAACAGATGAGCAAACGGAAGTGGTGAATAGATCGTTGGGAAACTTGCTGAGATGTCTTGTGAAAGATAATTTAAAGAGCTGGGATATGAAATTATGTCAGGCGGAATTCGCACACAATCATGCTGTTAATCGACATACTGGATTCAGTCCGTTTCAAGTTGTATATTCAGCAATTCCGAAGGGACCGTTGGATTTGACGACAGTGCCATATCAGAAGGGAGTTGTTAAGAGAGCTAGTGAATTTGTGACTGAGTTACGGGAGTGCCACATAACTATTCATGAACGATTGCTTGCATCAAATGAGAAGTATAAACAACTGGCAGATAAAAAGCGAAGGAGTGTGAACTTCAGAGAAGGTGATTTGGTTTACGCCGTGTTGACAAAAGATCGTTTTCCAGTGGGAACGTACAATAAATTGAAAGCGCGAAAGATTGGTCCAGTAAAGATCTTGAAGAAGATCAATGATAATGCATAGCAGTTAAAGTTGCTAGATCATATTCACACTACAGACGTTTTTAACGTCAAATACTTGATTCCGTATCATGGGGATGAGCTTGTTGTGGAAGAGGAAGGTGCAAATTCGAGGACGAATTTTGTCAACCGGGGGAGGATGATGCAGCGCATTACAACACTAGGTCGCAAATTTTAGGTCGCGAGCGACCTAACGACTTACGGGCTAACGAGACAGAGCATGCATTGGAACTAGGGGATGGCGAGCTAAGAGAGAAGGGAGAAGCAACTCGCAAGCGACCTAATGTGATACCATTACTGTCATTACCAGCGACCTACGACCTAGTTAAGTCGTGTGAAGAAGATTCCGTTACCAGCGACCTACGACCTAGTTAGGTCATTCGAAGATTTCCAGAAACCACTTCTTTAGGTCGCTCAAGTGAGCTAACGACCTTATACCGCATATGCTGCTTTGACTTAAGTCGCGTGGAGCTCAGGTCGCGTGTGTTGTAACTATTCTGTTAGGTCGTATATTTGTAACTCGTGTATGTTGTGTTGTAATTTTCCTTATGTTTGTTAAATCATATGTCGTTGTGTATATATTAGGTCGTATGTTGTCATGTGGTAAGTCGCTTGATGTTGTAATGGTTAGGTCGCGTCTGTTAGGTCGGTAACGACCTGTCTTAGGTCGTGATCGCGTGAGTTAGGTCGCCAACCTAGGTTGTAAAACTCTATAAATAGCGGGGTTGTGTCATTTTTAAAACTTGGTTGATTTTGAATAAAACTTCGTTTGTGTGCTTTGTGCCACTTTGAAATTGGTAGTTGAGTGTTATCTCCTATCTCCACTTTCGGCATTCGAGTGCGCTCGAATCAACGATTGTTGAAGCCAGTTCACAGAATCAAGTGCGCTTGATCAACGTTCGAAGAATTGTAGATCTTCTCTCACAATATCGTGCGCGGTCAACGTGTCAAAGATTGCTAGAATCCGGTATCTCTTGAGATCAACGGATTTGGGCGTTTGGTATTTTCAATCCACCGATTGCTACTTTCATCGTTGTATCCATTTTAGTTATTTCCGCTGCATCACCTCTACTTTCAGCGCAAGTTCAGACCCGCATCCAACAAGCCACCCTAATCTATAAAGCACATATTCAACGTGTACTCCAATGGAAATATCATTATGATCCAGACAAACTTCAAAAATTTCTGGTTGAGGTTCAAGGAGAAGCTAATGCTACTTGAGAAACAGCTCAAAAAATAATCAACTCCCAAAAAGATATAATAATCAACTAGAGATAAAGACTAATAATAGGTTTAAATGTTTGGCAGTTGATGATAAAGAAAATTATGGATTGGAACACTACGATTTAATAACAGAAAGCAGCACTTCAACTTGTAATAATTTGGTTAATTCAGAAAAATTAATGGTGATTGATATTTCTGAAAATCTTGAAAAAGTGACAAAGTATCATCATGGAGAGGCTTTTGATGCGGTATTGTCTTTGATATCATCAGCTAATGTAGAAGTGATTTTGGAGAATGATCTAAGAAAGGGCAGATTGGATAAGGCTACTTTCATTAATAAGGAGAAGGTGGATTTGCTTGATATGATTAAATCTAGAATTCAAATTTCAAATAGAGTGGTTATCTCTGGTAATACAAAATCTGGTTTGAGTAATAATTATGAAAAGGACAGTTCGTATCTAAGTGGTTCTATAGTAGATAAATTTGAAAATTTCAATTCAAGTAATGGTGAGGTGTCCGTGTCTGAAGAAATTCATGGAGAGGTTTTTGTTGGGTTATTGTCATTGAAATCACCAGTCTATGTTGAAGAGAGAATGGAGAATGATCGTAGTAACAATATGGTTTGTAGTTTGGTACCTATTGTTGTTGATATGCACACTGATAGGGAGTTAAGAATTCAGAATAAAGAAGATATTGGTGATATTCCATATAAGCCTGTTGTTGATAGTATTATATACAGTAATGGTAATTTTGACAATGAGGTTGAAATAGATTTCATGACTAGTGAGAGGATGGGCAGATTGGAAGAGGTTATATTCTTAAATAAGGAGAAGGTTGATATTTTTAATTTTAATGAGTCTTTATTTCAGGAAGTAAATGAAGGGGTGTATATCCCTGATATTTCAAAATCTGACTTAAATAAAGTTTCTGCTGTGAGTCATCTAGCTGATAGTGGCATTAAGTTATCAGGTAGTTCATCAATTGGGCTAGTAGATGTGGTTTCTGGTCTTGCTCCAGAACCAAAAAAGTTGGAAAGGGTCATCAGCTTTAATTCTTATTCCTCATCTTTGAAGAAAGGAACGTGCAAGAAATCATGTGTCTCTAGTGGAACGGTTCGTAGAAGTCAGTGTGCACGTTCTAATGTGTCACAGTGCATCGCAGTAGGAGATTTAAAGCATGGTGATGTTGTTTCTTCTGTTAATGTTTTGGTTGATACTAGTTCTAGGGATTTTGTTGATTTAGAGAGGCATACAGAGCATTCTTGTCCCAATAACGTCGGTGCTGATAGAGCTGTCTATTATTGGACTGGAGGTTTCAGATTCGTTATGTATTGCTGTCTTGCATCTATAGGAAAATTTCCTCGTTCTTCTGCTCATGCTAGAGAATTACTCTGTGCAGCCAAAGTAAGGAAAAGAACCAGCAAGAGCTTTCCGGCTGGTATTATTAGGAGAAGTCATCGTTTAAACCGTAAAGCTTATAAGTAATTCAATGGAAGGATATATTTTGTTTTTTGTGGTTTTGGAGTTTGTTAGTGGTTTGTGTAGATGTATTATATTGAGATGTTTCAGCTTGGTTGTTAAGGTTGCGGTTGTGGAAGTTATTTTCAGACAGCTACATCTCTTTGGGTGTCGCTTTAGGCCATGGTTTCTGGACAGTGTTGTCTCTTTAGGATCTGTTTTTATTTTTTTAAGGAGTTTGGGTGGGTTTGATTCTTCTTTTGTATGGGGTTGTCTTTAGCTACCTGCCAGTCTTGTTGGCAGCTCCTTTACTATTGTTGTTATATATGTGTGCATGTGTGCTCTCCTCTCCTGTAGAGGATCACACATTTTTCTCAAAAAAAAAATCTTATTCGCGAATGCAAAGAATACCATTTTATTCATATATATTTGGTGAAAGGTTAAACTGAATTTATCAGCAATTGATTCACAACTCATCCTTTGATCCGTTATGAATAGTGTTAACTGTTAATCCATAACTATAAAACTAGTGCCAAATTTTATAGTTATCTTAAGGGACATAGTCTTACTAACTTATTAAAGTGGTTTTCGGTTTAGATAGAGAGTATATCCATAACCGATTCCGGTCTCTTTAATAACTTTCGAAATTATTACACCGAATGGTCGTTTATTTATTTCAAAACCAAAACAAATTCAATTCCAATTAGAATTTATAAACCAACATTTCATTTGTCTTTCCAAATCAATTTCCATAATTTACGTTTCAAAACTTCCAAATTACCATTTCAAAATCTTATAATTCAATTTCAATTTCTATTTAAAACAATTCAAATATTGATTCAAGTTCGTAAATAAGTTTCATTCCAAATCATTTAAATTAATTTAATTTAACCTTCAAATGAATTTAACTTCATTTATCGATTTCATTCAATATTTATTAAGTTAATTTGCCATTCAAAACAATTTCTATTAAATTTCCAATTCATTAAATCCATTATTTAAATTCAACTTCCTTATTTCAAAACTTACAATTTGAATTAAATTAAATTCATCAAATCAAATTCTTTAAATTTCAAGTCTTACATTAATTTCAATAAATCGCATTTTATTTCTTGTTAAAGAAATTCAATTTCACTTATTTACTTACTTAAATAATTTTCCAAAACTTAATTAATAAAGAAATTCAATTTCAATTATTTACAAAGTAAAGATTCACTTATTCAAAAGTTCAATTTTACTTATTAAAGAATTCAATTCAATTTAATCATTAAATAATTCAATCTTATTTAATTATTAAATAATTCAAAACTTAATTATTAAATAATTTCAAAGTTTAATAATTTCAAACTTAATTTTAATTTCAAACTTAATTATTAAATCATTCCAAACTTAATTCAATCATTTCTCAAATTAAACATCGTTCTTTCATCAATTACATTGTTAATATTTTGTTTCAGATTATTAAATATTAACATTTTCCTTTCATTAAAATTCGAATTTCAACTTCATTTCAAACCATATTATTTATTCAAATAAATCTTCGTTTATTTTTAAATCAAATTATTGACCAATCGGGTTTTATTTAATTCTCTATCCTAGGTCAAAGTTCAATTTGGGTATTTATCATTTCAACCCGATTCCAATTCAATTCAAAATCAAAATATAGCAAAGGGAACTTGCAGTGTGATAACTGGGATGGTGTCAAAGTAAATAAACAAGCAATAACAACAATCAATATCAATCCAATAATCAATTCAAATAATCCTGAAATAACCGTATTAATTCGCATTGTTATTTGTACGAATTAATATAATTATCTCTAGAATCTACACTATCATTTCATGCAGATTAAAGATTATTCCACTAACTATTTATACGGTTTTTCACTTGTCATTCAATTACAATTTCATACTACAACAATTAATCCAATATACGTCGATGGTTCAAAGTGTAATTATCACTATTCTACATGTCAATTAATTTAACAATTAAAAGGGGTCATATTCAACTAATCAAATTTAACATATAAATCAGTTTAAAATTGTTAACTATCCTATATCAATTTCAATTCTGCATACTATTTACCATTTAACACTAACAATTTAACATCCAATATAAACATCAATAATCAATCAATTATCAGCCAAACTGTATTATCATCGCATAATAAACAAAAGAACGTTAATCGTGAGTGATTTCTCACCTTTCGAGGCTAGAGACGAACGAGAAAGCGATGAGTTACGAATCCAGGTACGAATCCCAAAACAAGCTAGATTTGCACGAATTTGGTGGACATGCTGATAAATAGGAATAGACGAACTCAAATAAGAACTGGATCGATGATTTGATAAATGATATAAGTGAACTGATATAGATATATAACTATGTATATTCCAATTCCAAGCATATAATTTTTTTTCAAAATCACTTATATAAACCATTTATATATAGCATATGTTATCAACTTATACATAACATGTACCCAATATAAAATAATATATGTTATATAATTCACGACAGATTTGAAACATTTATAACTAACAAAGCATATATATACGAGTTCCACCGATATTAAATTAAATATACATGCACACTAAAAATTCACTATTCTTAAGGAAAAATACATAAAGTCAAAGATATATTCTATTTCAACTCAACACTTATATATAAAATATCTGCACAAATTATATTCATTACCGACCAAACTGATATATATCAACAAACTAAAACTGTTTGAACTTATAAATAGAATATATAACCTACTTTATATAAACATAACTAACAAAATATGAATATATATAATACTATGTATACACCTCTATATAATGTAACATATGATACTTTAAAACAATATCCAAAATTTAATCAAAATACGCACGTTCCTCCTTTTATACAAAGTATAAAAGTGCTGCAGACTCCATATATGTGCAGATTATAAACAAAATAAGTAAATAAATGTGTATGTAACCCAATGTACCACTATATATTACAGACTAATCATACAAAATCTAGTTTCAAATTCACTTAAAAAAAAGAAACAACTTATCTACAACTAGTATAACTTAAAATCTGTGTGAAAAAAAATATACTACAAAACTCCTATATAGACGAACATACAAATCCAAATATATCTGCATGTATAACAACATAATACTGTGAACATATATTATTGTTAGCGCAAAAATAAACATTATAGGTATAAGCTTTTGAACGCACATCGGCACTAGTTTTATTCATACCTAGCCTACTATCCTCTAGCCCAGATAGAAGCACCTCTGACCTATGCGAGCCTGGTTGAAAGATTTGCATGCTAGGATGATAGTGGTATTCAAACTTCTATATGCATCACTTACGAATAAAATGAAGTGAAGCGAGAGATGGTTGTCAACCAGCGGGTGTCGAGATGTGTGCTCGGCAGATCGCAAAGGGGAGAGGGTGAAAGCATGAAGGCGGCAGCAGGGCATGGACGTGGAAGGGTTGTATCTACTTTTGGAGGGAAGGGATAGGTGCTACTACGGCTAAGGTGGAAGTGAGTCGAAGGGAAGGAGTTAGCTGTCGGGGCTGATCTGGAGATGATGTTTGCATGGGGTAATGTGCTGTTGGTTGCTCGAAAAGTGGTAGGTCGGAGAAGCTTGAAACGGTCGGAGATGGATGGAAGGATCTCGGTGAAGTGGAGACGCTTGGCTGGCTTTGGGCGAGCAGATCAATGGCTGGGGCGGGATGCTGTGGTGAGGAAGTGGAGTTGGCGTGCGTGAGGTTGGAGGTCGATTTGGCCGAGGGTGGCGATGATGACGGCGATGCTGACGCGTGGAAGGGCCGGTTGCCAGGGCGTGGGGTGTGAGTTGCGTTGCCAAGCTTGGCATGCAGAGGAGATGAGGATGGGGAGTGGCTGATGATGCCATGCAATTAGATTTTTTTTATAAATGGAGTTCAAGATGAAATAGGAATAAGAAGGGGAGAGGAGATTCACAGGCAAAGGGAAGCTATAGGCAAAAGAAGGGAAGGATGGTTGAACAGGTGGCAAGGCTAATATAAATGTTTATGCTAGCGTAAAGGTAGGAGATGAAAAGCTCCAACCAGATGAAAGGAAAGCGTGGGTTCATAAATACAACTTTATATATAATTAAGGAGGGAACGGATATGCTTGCAAATGGAACGGTATAATTTTTAATGTGACAGAGGAAGGTGATGAGTTTGAGAGACGGACATATATATTTATTATACTACTCATTCAAATCTTGGAACCAGAATATGAAGCACTAAACTAGAGGATAAAAGTTGAATTAGGAACAGCAACAGACCAGTGGTTGTTCATTCACTCAAACGGCAGAAAATCGAAAGGTTACAAAACTCAAGAGACAAAAAAAAATTACTGAACCGATACGGTTGACCGTTTCATGGTTATCGTCGGGTACCGGAAATCCGAAACACAAAATTGAACGCACCGCCACGATTAGCATGAAGAGACGATCAAAACGGTATACAGATGTTAGTAGTATGATTGAATTATAAAAATTCGAATTTTCTAATAGCGGAAAATGCGAGAAAAACACTGAAAAATAAGATCGACGGAGCCAAAGATGTCCGAATTTGGAAAAACGACAAACTGACATCTTGCTCAGAAGATGATTTAGAATTTTTCTATGTAAAAATATTTAGGTTTCGGAAACATTTTATTTTCATCGCTTTTTAACTGATTAAATTGAAGTAAATTTACGCGCGAAATAAACTTTCATATTTTCGGACGAAAATTTACCAGTTGCTGTTTTACTAGACGCATTCCAAATATCAAATTTATATTTCAAATTTTATCGTTTAAAATTTCACAAAATTTCAACTAATTACGTTATTAAAACAGTTAAAATTTACGGGTCGTTACATTCTCCCCCACTCAAAACTTTTCGTCCCCGAAAAGGAACGAGGTAGGAGAATAGAAACAACAAGAAAGAAAAACAGATTTGAAATATAGAATAACAATTAATTTAAACCATATAAATTCAAATTTAAATTAATTTATATTCAATAATTGATTTAATCCATTTGATTTCACTAAAATCAATCTCAACTATTTCTAAATTCATTATATTATTATCCCATTTCTTCAATTTACATTTTTTTAAAACCATAAATTTGAATAGTCTTTTATTATAATCATATTTCTTCAACAATTTTAAATTCTTCTTTATTCCAAATTACTATCAAATTTATTCTACTTAATATATCTACTCACATATATTTAACTCATATAAATTAATTTAAAACATAAAAGTTTCGATTTAAATTAATTTACATCTATTATTTTCTTTTAAATTCAAGGTATTTTCATATGTTGATCAAATTTCAATTTATTAATTCTTTCAAAATAAATTTATTAATTCTTTCAAAACAAATTTATTTCATTATTAACTTATTATCCTATCTAACTCTATTAACATCTTTATAATCAAAATTTAGTGTATAACATTTATTATAAACACTCAAATTTTATTTATAAAATTATTTTATATTGTATATTATCCAATTACATTTTAACTTATGAATAATTTAGGTAAGTTATATTGAAATGCAATTTAGTACTATACAAATAAAATTTTCAAATTCGATTATCTCAAGTTTAAATACTTATTCAAATTTAGCTTTATTTATAATTTGAAAACATCCTTTAACATGATTTTTAAGAATTAAATTTTCGTTTAATTTCAAACCCTTTAGAAATAATTATGAATATATTATATATATTAAATCAAATTAAATTTTAAAATAATATACTCATATATATATAAAAATCAAGTCATACTTAAGAAATTTAAATCAAAATATTTTTTTCTCAAAACAAAACCATAGCAAAGCTACAGAATGATTTCTCCACTTCGAAACTCGAAAATGAATGTCGATGATGCGGCCGCCATCACCAAAATTTATTTTCCAGCGACAAAGAGAAGAGCACTGATTTCAATACTTGAAATTTTTTTTTTTGAAAACGGTTTCTATTTGAAAAATACGTTCAATAATATACATTTTAAAATTTTACAACCAAAGCTTGAAATTTTAGGAAATTAAATTCTCAAAATTTTACTTTAAATTCATTTAAATTTCAAATCAGTTTATAACCCAAGTTTACACATTCATTTATAGAACAATAAGTGATAATCAATTATTATCATTTCAACAACCAATTTAATTAACTTATTAAATTTTAGAAAATTTTACTTATATATATTTATAATATATTCATACAAAATTATTTCATTTACCAAATTTGAAAACAATATTGTGTTAGTTTGCTCTGCTCAAGTGTTTTGGAAATCCTATCGATAGCGTTGATCAGACGAATCGATAGAAAACCCAAATCAACATCAACAACTCAAACAACACAATATATAAAACATTTTAAAGTATTAATTTACAAATACATTTCTTTGCTCGTCGATACAGGAATGAATTTTTCAAAATAAAGATAGGGTTTCAAATTTGATGGACTCAAACCAAAAGAGAATTTTGATTCGAAGATAAGTTCGAAACAAAGATTAGATGATGAAATAACGAAATAGAAAGATGGATAAGTTTATATAAATCGCGGGCGACCTTAACCGGGTCGACCGTGACTTCAAAATAAGATCGGTGTAGAATTCCGAGGTAAATCGACATTTGATCTCAAGAAATAGAATTCAGGTATAGCAGGAGATAGATAGCGTCGTAAACCGAGGATACAGAAATCTCCAGTAAATCGATGCCTATTATAAAGGAGTTTTGCTCCTTTACAAATCATTCTAAGATTGGCGAGACCGCCGATCTATTATAGATAACATTCAGAATGGAGTTATGGGTGCTCCATGATTAAAAGAAGACGAATAGTGAAGGACACGAATGAATTTCGGAACCGAGGGGAACGTTCCAAAATTCAAAGGAATTGAGTCAAAGGAAGAGATTGAAACTCGAATGAGAGTGATTCTGTAAATACATTTACCCTATATGTTAAGTTTTGCCTAGAGCTACCAAAACTCTGATACCAACTGTAACGACCCATTATTTTAGACCATTCGCATCCATTATAAGTGTATAGGTAGACACTCATGCCGTAGTTGAAATGCTCAAAATACCGCGTTGTTAATTTAAATTTGGCAAAACTGAACATATACAGTAAATAAATAATCACAGACACAGAGTAATAATTTGCAGCGGAAATAAAAAAGATAGTAGTTCATGAAGCTACTATATGAATATATAAGATACATCAGAGTTTTACAACAGAAGAGTAATACGATACATCAGAGTTAAATCAGATACAACGGAAGAGTACACGATACATCAGATACAAATCAGAATACATCACTGGAATCATCGAATACTGAAAGCAGAATAGATGGCTGGATCTTCAAGCAAAGCTCCAACTTCAAAGGTGAGTCTCGAATACTGGTACACTCAGTCTGACTCGAGCGTAAAGCAAAAACACAAGACACTCGAGTCAGGATTAACATTCATATATTAATAAATCCAACTCAAGTGAAATAGCAATTGAAATACAAGTAACTCAAAGGATGTTTGGAACAACCATCCTTTAAGGATCCGTTAAACTATCTACTATGTAGTAGTGTTGTGACGACCCGGAATTTTTGTACATTTGAAATATGAATATTTAATTTATTTTAAATATCCGAAGGTAAAATTTTAACTTTAATTTCAAATATACAGTATTTATTTGGATAATTAATTATTAAATTTAATAATTGGAATTGAGTAAAATATAGAATCTGGAATTTTAAGGCCATTAAAAATAATATGAAGGCTTAGAAAATTTATACTGATAATTCTGAAGGTGTTGGAACTTTCAGAATTGAATTTGGAGCTGTTTTGCTCAGTTTTGAAAAGTTAACGTTTAAATAAATAATATAATTGCTTTAGTACTGTTGCAAATCTATGCGGACACGTAAAGGAATTTTAAAACATGTGTCCTACCTAATAAACACGCGTCTCTTTCTTTCTTTAAAAATCATAACCGAGCTCAAACCAGATTTACCACTTGAACACTCCAAACGAAAATCAAAAGCAATTCGTATTCAACTCAGATAAATTTCCCTCTTTCAATTCTAATCGAGCACGAAAAAGAAAACCCAAATCAAAAATTATATACAGCTGCTTCGAAATTCTAATGGCCGTTTGAACGAATTTCTTTTGGGCCGCAATTTCAGTTTCAAATCGCGAACTGGTCGCGAGCGTAGGAGGGGTAGTGTTCGGCGACTCTACCGTTGAGGGGTGTGTTGCGAGTTTGTTTCGCACGAGGTCGTAAAGGGAGGGCTTGTTCTCGAAGTCGAGGTCGCGTACTAGGTTGTAAGGCGAGAGTCTCGATTTGGGCTTAGGGTTTGGATCGCGTTCGTGGCGATGGTAGGGCGGTGCTATGGGGTTCTGCGCATCGTCGAAGTGAAGCTCGATTTGGTTCGCAAACTCGACAGCGTCGGTGAGGAGGCATAGTCTCGAGTTGCATCGTCGGAGGGTCGTGAGTCACCTGAGGGCAGCGTACGGTTGGGCAATCAAGATGAAGTGGTCGCGAGGCTAATAAGGAGCATGCTTGACTGTGGAGTGTGGGATTGAGCTCGTCAGGCGTGAGGTGGATTTCAAGCAGCAGTTGATTTTTGGGTTCCTGTTCTTTGAGGTAGTTAATTTTAAGCAATTTTAGTTTTTATGTTTCCACAGTTTAAGCTGGCAAACTGTTTGATTTAAATTAGCAGTTTTCTATAAAGCAGAAAAGTTTATGAAATATGGAAATTCATTACACTAAAATAAATAGTTAGTTATCTGAAATAATATATTAAGGTAGTTAATTGGGTTAATTAACTTTGTAAATTGTTTCAGTTATTAAAAATAATTTATCTAATAGGAAACTGATCAATAGCTTAGTTTAAATTTATAGTGTTAATTAATTGAATCTTTTAAAAGGAAATTATGGGTAAGATTTAAATTATTAGGTTAACCAAACTTTAGTTAAATTAAATGGTTGGTAACTAAGTGGTAGTTAATTATTTGATCAATTCAAGTATTTATAAACTGTATAAATATTTTTACAAGGTCTGAGATTTTGGAAATCAAATCGGGTTGGATGGACGGCAAAACAATAATCAAAAGTGAGTTAATCTCACTCAGTTAGATTTAAATTTAAATGGTTAAATTTAAATAATTGATTGAATGGTTGCATTGATTGAATATGCTATACTATATATAGTAGTATATACCAATATATATATATATTGGCATATGTATATATTGGAGTTGTTGATATTCCCGCATTGTATAGCGGATGAGACCCTATACGCCGCATAATAGCGGATGATATTTTATAAAACCCATATACCGCGATATTCCACCTCGAAGTGGAATTGGTATTGTGCTAACGTCTGTGGATGCAGGGAAACAGGTTGGAGGGATCCAACTGGATTCCTCAAAATATTTAATTTTGTTAAATATTCTGTGATATGATTTTTGATATCCTGTGGTGAATTATATGGATAATTGGATGTTATGGTTTGGTTGGATCGATTTGGATGTGCTGAATTATCAAAATCTCTAGATTGGAATTTTTGAAAAGAATAAAAGAGTAAATTTTTAAGTAAAATAATTATAAGAGTTTGGAATAAATTTTAGAATGAATTTGATTAAGAATAAAAGTGATTTCCAAAATTCTAATAAATATGGAAAAGAAGAATTTTGAATAAACCAAGAAATATTGAATTTAAAAACTTATGTGATATTATTTAAGGGAATAAATAATTTATTTTAATTCAATGTTTAAATGTAATTAAAAAGAAAGAAGGAATTTGGTAAAATCTGAAACTTGTGTTTCAGTTTAAATATTTTAAATCATAATGAGAAATAAAATCTGGAAGTTAATGAATTTGGAAATAAATGGATTAAGTAAGGAAATTTATTTCAAAATAAAATAAATTGGGAAATCAATTATAAATTGATTTCAATACTTTGGGATTTGAACTTTAAAGAGAAATGAGATTTTGGAGAGATAAACTGGGTTTGTAAAGTAAAATAAAATATTAGAGGATATTTGAAAATATAAATTCAAAGTGGGAATTTTTAAAAGGATATGGTTTGGTTTAAAAATAAATGTTATTTTATTTTTAAAAGATGGGAGTGAGAAGGGTATTTCTTTGTATAGCCAAGTACGTTTTCAAAGCAATTTTAATATAAGTTAAAAGTTCTAATTGTATTTTTAAAAGCATATTTTAGAAAATTAATTATTTCTAAATGTTAATTTCCTAAGTAAGTATTTTTTAGGAAATCTATTCTTTTTAAATGTTTAAACTTTAAAGTAAGTATTTTTCAAATCTATTATTGTAGTAATTATATAAAAATGATTTGATATTATGTTTTTTTAAAAGAGAAAGTTAGATTATATTTATAAAGTGGTTTTATTTTAATTATTCTAAATATATATATATATATATATATATATTTCGATAAAATATTAAAGTAGTTTTAAAATTTCAATGTTATAAAGTATATTTAAAATAAAGTGTTTTTAAATTATTTTAAAAATCAAAAAGGGTTTTGTACTTGGTGTTTAAGAGGAAATAAATATTTGGAAATGTATTTCGTAAGCGGGAACTGTTTTGGAATTGTTTTCAAATGAGTTTTAAAAATTTAGAAATATATCTTGGAAAGATATTTGAGAGTATATAAATAATGTGGGAAATTATTTATTGTGTGATGGTTGTTTATGGATGTTAATTGATAGTTAAATAACCGACTATCAATATTGGCTAAATGCGCTGATCGTTTCGAAGAGACCGGGATCGAGTTTCCGTATACCGGGATTCTAGGTCTGGAGACTCGAATACCACTTCGATCCGGTTTGTACGTTTCGTGTAACGTGTTCGGAGTAGAAGATGGAGCAGTGAAGTGCAAGGGCTAGTCTCTACTAATCCTGAGGATATTTCCAAAATGGATGTAGTAGGAATAGTGCCTTCGTTTCCGTTCGAACCCAGGACGGACTTGTATGGACGAATGCTTTCGAAACATCATCAGCGGACGATGGGCATTCTAAGGGATATGTGCTATAAAGGTATCGTTTAGCCTCAAGCCTCATCAATCGGGAATGACTGAAAATCAGGGGTTATGCAGCAAGGCTTCGTGGGTAGCACCCATTTGAGAGTAAGGTCATCCCTGTCTAGATGTCCCTTTTTATTTCGGCTTAGTGGTGCGGTTGCTGATCCCAACTGTGGGGTGATTTTATTCGGAATTATCCAGTAAGGGATGGTTCCGGTCTTGTGTTGCAGGGGAGCGGGCGTACTCCTCGGTACTGTGATCTAGGCCACGTACTGTGTCAGGTGGTACCCCAGTGCCTAGTCATTGATGGAAATCCATTTTCCCTACGCGCCTTGTACGGTATTTGTTTGTATACCTATTAGCTGGAATTTAATGAATGTAACAATTTCGGCTATTTGAATAAGTATTTGTATATAGACACTATTATAATATCAGAGGATTTTATAAAAAGTGTTTTAGCTATCGTAAGGTAAAAACCCGACATGTTTATTTGTGGCGTGGTCTTACGAGATGCATTTATTTTCAAAAAGGATTTTTGAAACTTTAATAATCAATTGAGTGTGATTTTCTCACGCTGGTATTCCAGACTGACTCGGGTATTGTTTTATATAATGCTCGGGTCAGACCGAGTATTATAGATTACAGGAAATGATGCTGTGGAGCTGGATGGCGATACGTACTTCCGTATTTGAGTTGTATATTCCGCTGTGTATTCAGATTTTGAGGACAAGTTATGATTACTGTCCAGTTGTATGATATTGATGTGATGTACTTTGATGATGTATTTGGATGATGTATATATAAACAGATATAGATTTCTTTTTGTGTAAAGATCTGTTATTACCTATTATAGTTTATTCCGCTGCGTATGAGAGATTCTGTTGTTGTTTTCTATTTTTCTTCTTCTTCTACCTCTTCTTCTTAACTCAAATGGTTCGATTTTCCGGTTCTGGAATCTCGGGTCGTTATAGTCGTATCAGAGCTTAGGCTAGCGATAACCTTGGCTCTGGTGGGAATTTTGAGAGTATTAATAGATATGAGCGCGTATTTGTTAGTGAATATAAAATGATTTTATATTGTGTTGGTTGATTTATTGAGTGGCATATGAACCTTCGTCGGCACAGTCTGAACAACTGTATCGAAGGGGTTTCTAAACACTTGAATAGAACAGTTCGACACAGTATTGTTTTAAATAGGGTGAATGAAATAATTTTGCCCAAATTATTTTGTATATTAAAGAAATAATTATTTGAAATTTATTATAGTTATATATTTGGATGCTTGGTTGTTAGAAAATGACAATAAGGAGTTAGTCTCATTATTGAGTAGAAATTGAAAACTTATAACCTAAGTTGAAGAATAAATTTATATAATAAAAATGGAATTTGAAATATAGACTATAAATGAAATTTATGAATTGAGATAAACTTTATATACAAATGTGATTTATAATCAAAGGAGATAAATTCATAAACAAATGAAATTTGTAAATATAAATTGTAAATGTGACTTATAACTTGGAATAAAATGTGATAGAATTCCAGAGTAATGTTTGGATATAAAATTGAATGGATTTTGAATTTGAAGTTTTGGGAAAGGTTTAAATTCCTTTGGATTTAAAAATAGTTTTCAAAGGGTTTTGGAAAAAAAAAATAGTGGTATTATTTCGGAAATATCTTTGAATTGGAATTGAATATGGTGGGATTTGGAATTTAAAAATATTTGAAATGTTTTAAAGTGATAAAAGCATTAAATTCTCTTTCGGTCGCTGGAAAATAATTTCGGTGATGACTGCAGCATCATCGATGTCTATTTTCGAGTTTCCAAAGAGAAATTGCTACCAAACTGTTTTAAATTGGAAGTGATTGTGAACTGGGTTGGTTTTGAAATTCAAAGGGAAAATTGTTTGGTAAAGGCAGATTGTTTTGAAAATTGGGATTTGATGTGATATATCAGATGTGTGAGTTATTTATGGATTCAAAATGGTTTTGAAATAAAACCGGGCAATTGAATTCTGGGAATTCTATTTAAAATTTAAATGTGGAAATTTAAATGAATCAACAATATAAAGTATAGAATGAAGTTGATTGAAATAAGAAAGGAATGAAAGTTAAATTCTGGGATTATAATTATGAGATGAAATTAACTCAATGAGTAATATAAGCTGGTAGATAAAAGAGTTAGAGAACTTGAAGGTGAATGAATTGTAAAACTTGTATAAAAATTGTATCCTAGAATTAAAATTTAATTCGAGTATATGAAGGGGAATAGAAATATATTTGAATTTAACTTTAGATAAGTTAAATAAAATTGAGAATTGGAATTGAATTAAATGTAAATAAGTTGAAGTCGAATTGAATTGGATATAAAGGTAATGTAAAATGCTTATAATTGTGTAAAGAAATTCATATCCTTAAGTTCTTAAGTATAATAATTAAAAATTTGATTATAAAGATGGGAATGGACTTAAATGAATAGTCCTAGATCTTAAGTAAGTAAGTTAAAACTTATGAATAGAAATGAAATTGTAAGTCATAAATGGGAATTCATTTCTTTGAACCATTAAGAATTATGATTTGAAATTGCAATTATCAAATGGAAACGACTAAGATGAGCAATCTTAATTTTTAAATAAATGTCACGACCCGCCCTTCTCGACCCTCGAAAATCGACACAAAATACTCAACAGTATAATATGCCGACGATCGAACGCCGGAAAAGACAGATTGTAGGAAAAGAAAGAAGGTAGAAGAAGAAGAAACTAAACAACATCAGAACCTCACAGTCGCAGCGGAATAAAATATAATATATATAACAGAACTTTACACAAATCAAAACTATATCTGTTTATATACAATACATCATCATCAGAGTATATCAATACAACCAATCATAACCAGTCAAACAGTCTCAACAATCACAGCAGCGGAATAATACAAGTACGAGAAATACGTCTCGGACTCCAGCTCCTCTCCTGAGCTCCATAGTAACCTATCCTGTAATATACTCGGTCTGACCCGAGCATTATAATAAAATAACACCCGAGTTAGTCTGGAATACCAGCGCATCATAAATACATCCAAACTGATTATTAAAGTTTCAAAAATCCTTTGAAAACAAAAGCATCTCGTAAGACCACGCCACAAATAAACATGTCGGGTTTTTACCTTACGATAGCTAAAACACTTTTATATTAAAATTCCCTGATATTATAATAGTGTCTATAGAAAGTAACATAGAATCTAGCTGAAATGCTTGCATCTCACATTTCAACAATAGTTGGGCACAATCAAAACCGTACAGGCACGTAGGGAGAATGGATTTCCAACGAATGACTAGGCACTGGGGTACCACCTGTCACAGTACGTGGCCTAGATCACAGTACCGAGGAGTACGCCCGCTCCCCTGCAACACAAGACCGGAATCATCCCTTACTGGATAATTCCAAGTAAAATCACCCCACGGTTGGGATCAGCAACCGCACCACTAAGCCGAAATAAAAGGGACATCTAGACAGGGATGACCATACTCTCCAGTGGGTGCTACCCACGAAGCCTTGCTGCATAACCCCTGATTTTCAGTCATTCCCGGTTGATGAGGCTTGAGGCTAAACGATACCTTTATAGCACATATCCCTTAGAATGCCCATCGTCCACCTGACGATGTCACAAAAGCATTCGTCCATATAAGTCCGTCCCGGGTCCGAACGGAACCGAAGGCACTATTCCTACTACATCCATTTTGGAAATATCCTCAAGATTAGTAGCGACTAGCCCTTGCACTTCACTGCTCCATCTTCGACTCCGAAATCGTTTTCGCGAAACGTACAAACCGGATCGAAGTGGTTTTCGAGTCTCCAGACCTAGAATCCCGGTATACGGAAACTCGATCCCGGTCTCTTCGAAACGATCGCGCATTTGGCCAATATTGATAGTCGGTGATTTAACTATCAATTAATGTTCACAAACATCCATACACATCCATCACACAATAAATAATCTCCATATTATTTATTTTCTTCTAATATCTTTCAAAGATATATTTTCACATTTTCAAAACTCATTTGAAAACAATTTCCACTCTTCCTTTACAAGGTAAATCTTTTACCCTTTATTCCCATCGGGATTAACCAAGTTTAAAACAATTTGCATTTAAAACAGTTAAAAATACTTTGTACTGAAATATACTTTAAAATATGAAAATTACTTCTATTTATTTACTCAAAATATAAATTTAAAATATGTGAAGAAAACTAGTTATTAACACATAAACTTTGATTTAAAGATAAGGGTTTTAGTTTAACTAAATTCAAAATAGCATTATAAGAAGAAAAATACTAATTTTAACAGCTTAAGCTAAAACCAACTTTTAAATAAATCCATTTGTAAAAATAATTGCTAATATACTCCCAAATTATTACGGTATTAAAATTATTAATTTATTTCTTTAAAAATAACGATTTCTTAAAAATACTTTTAAAACGATTTAAACTTAACCTTAGTTAAATAAAAATCTTTTTATAACATTTACTTGGTTTTCCCAGGGAAACACTTTCCCGTTTCAAAACATTCCAAAGTACTCTTTCATATAAATCCACTGATTTATTTCAAGTCAATTATGTTTTACAACATAAATCCCAAATCCCATATTTAATTATGACTTCATCCGAAGTTCATACCCAATTTCCCATATCCGGAATTTCACTTTTAAATATACCATTTAAATCATTTTTCTTAAATAAACAATATCGGAGAATTTCTTACTGAAAACCATATCTACCATTTACTTAAATAAATCCCCAATGAAATACGGCATTTCAAATTATTCTATTTTCTTTTGAAACTTGTTAATTTATAGTTGACAACTCCATTTAAACATATTTTTAATTTCCGGATAACATCAGTCATTATTAAAATAAACATCGTTATTTTAAACAATTTATAATTTCATAAATTTAATTTCCAGAAAAACTATACTTTCCATTTACCCATTTCATAAACTTCCCATTATATTCAAAATCCCAATTTGGCCCAATTTACATTTTCCTTTCAAATCCGATTTCAAATTTTATTCTTTGAAATTCTAAATTTAACAATTCATTTTATTTCGTAAAAACACAATTTAGCCATTTATAATTTAATTCTATGATTACAATTTATACCACAATGTCACAGAACAACTAAATTTCCAGATTTATCAATCACATCATATAAACAGGTATCACTATCAATTATAAAATAATTGCTACATTATGAGGAATCCAGTTGGATCCCTCCAACCTGTTTCTCCCTGCATCCACAAATATTAGCTCATCACAATATAAATATCAATCCAGACTGATAATAACAATTATATTCAGCCATCCACACAGATATTTAAATATCAACTATTTATAATGTCTAGCATCCAGATGTGAGTGAGAAAAACTCACTTTGAGTTCGGCGAGCGTTCGAAATTTTAAATTAAACCGGACGACGTCCGATTTAATCTAAATTTCTACATGCCCGGAATGCTTCCGGAACTGCTCCACTTCGTAGTGCTCGTTTCTGCGATTCCGGCGTCGCAAATTTCGTCGAATTCTGATATAGTATGAATTAGTTATGATTTTATAAAATTCGAACAACAATTTAAAAACAAATGTTCTTTTAAATTTTAATTTATATACCCAACAAAATCTGGCCGCACATCTAACATTCGAAAATAGGCCCGCTATTTCCATCTTCCCAAACGCGACATCTCCAGCTTCAAATGCACCCACTCACGCACGCCTAGGGTTAGCCACCGCCTCACCTACGGTCGACTCGAACGCGATCGGAACCCGGCACCTTGAAGCCCATCGCCATCTCCACCCTTCCCAGGCGCGCGCACGAGTCCGGTCACCCCTAGCTCTCAAAAAACGCCATCGAACGACCACCGTTCGTGCCCACCTTGCCGCCGATCTGCTCCACTTCACGCGAAATCACCCGTTGGATTTATAGATCCCTCAACGATCTACAACTTTCATTTAGAAAGTTTCTCAATTTAAAGCATGGATTGAAAGATTTTTGGAGGGGAAACGAATCGATTTTCGGCCATTAAACGATAAAGAGGCGGCTGGTTGTTTTTAACTAGGGTTTAGAGAATAAAACGTTTATATATATATAAATTTAATATTATTTAATTAATAAAATTCTCAAATTAACAGTTTATGCAAACGACCTCCAAACTACACGTTCCGACAGGCAATCCTAGGGTTTTTCCGCGTTCCGGACACAATGGAACAGGTTTCGTAAGCTAATTTAATCGTATGCGCGAGATACGGAATTAAACGATCAATTTAAAATTAAATCGGTTAAATCGATTTCGATGCGTTTCGAACTGCCCCGATCACACGACAACTCCGATTGCTCCGAAAATTGAAATCCGATAATAACTATTTATTATGGATCCAATGGAACTGGTTTCGTCGAATTCCGAGACTGCGCCCCGGAAGGCTATTTTAACTCGTCTATTAAATCGAGCGATTTCTGAAATTATCAGAAACGCTTAAAATTTTACTTTTAAAATTTTATTAACTTAACAATACATCATATAAAATTTATAATCACATAAAAATCATTCTGGCTCATTCTAGACCAAAATCTGATTAAATTGCATTTTAATAATATTAAATTCATTTTTAAATTAATATAAAATTCCAAATAATAACTTGTCAACTTTTAAATTCATCTAAAAATCCAACATTATTGTTTATAATCAATTGAACTTAAAATACATTTAAACACCATTTTTATCACTATTTACATTCAGATTTACCCTTATCTCAATTCCGAATATTTAATTTATTATTTCCCATTATTCAAATTCAACCAGGATTGCTATAATTAAAAATTATAGCTTATTTTATTGAATGAACCCGAATCCATTCATTCCAACATCAATTAAGAATCCACATTAAACATTTAAAATGAATTAAATGTTCAAATTCAATGGCTTAAAAATACGGGATGTTACATTCCTCCCTCCTTATAAAAATTTCGTCCTCGAAATTTGCTAAGGTAGAAAATATACTTCAACTCAACTCACTTATCCCATTTGCTTAGTTAAAAGCTATATTCACTTTCCCAAAAAGTTTCAGCTCCATTTCAAAACCCTTTGCTTTCTTTACTCTAAAGCCTTTATTTTAACACTCGCTTTTAAAATAACTTTACTTATTAATAAATTTCCCAAAAACCCCAAAAATTTTCTAACTCCCAAAATTTCTGGAAAATTTTGGCGGAGTCTCCTTTGTACGGAGGAGCTTCTGCGATATCGCAGGATACACAAATATATATACATCGGCTCACATGGCCGGAAACCAAAATATATCACGATATATATATCATTTTCCCAATTATTTTTGCGTAGGCGTACCTTTAGCAAATTTTTAATAGCGAGCGGCTAATATAACGCATATACGCGCTCCAACTCTCTCGAACGCCTCCCGTACCTGTACTTAACTCAAGCAAACTCATCAGTTTCAAAGATGTGAGCATTTTAATAACATTTCCAATGTAAATGCAAGCCAAACATATCCATTTCATAACCAAACCAAGCATAGTTCATAATTTAACTATGTTGACCATCTTTATAAACAATTTCACAAATTTCGACAACATTTCAAATCCTCTTTACAAACTCAAACTTCATAGTTTAACAATGTTTCCATATTTTATTTACAATTCAAAGATTTCAATCATCTTTTAATTTCTTATTCAAGTTCGACTTCATTTTATTCCACTTGAATGATTTACACTCAAATTCTCTATATACCATTCATATTTGTTACAACCAATTCATTTCTATTCCAATATGATTAACATATGCCTTACTTACATCTCTTATTTAAATTTAAATTCCCTATTTGATTTACCATCAAATTTTATTTTAAATTTGAAGCATTTGCATTACTTTTATGATCCACCTCCATTCACATGCAATATTACTCATTAAAAGGTCAATTCATTCCTATTGATTCAAAATCAATTCCATTCGCTATTTTTGAATCAATTCACTTGCATTTATTTACAAACCCTCTGAAATGGATTCCAATTCATATCAATTTATTCACAATTCAATTTCTATTGCTTTTTAAACAACTCAATTCTGAATACATGCAAATTTTCACGCCATTCAAGCAAAAATTATTGTCACTTAAGCTTATCACCATTCAAAATTAATTTCAACTTGGATGTGTATTAATCTTATTCAATTTTTGCATTGTTCACAATCCAAGTATTTTCTTTTCCGAATGCAATTGTTAAATTCAATATTTCCTTTACATTTTTATTTCATTAACCAACTCAAGTTTATATTAATATCATTCCATTTTGGATTGTTTACAACCCATACATCCTTATTTCATCTCAATAATTAATTAAAACTCATTTCACTTGCTTTCCAGTTTTATTATCTAACAAATTGCACTCAAGATTACTTAATAAAGCCCATTCAAAATCACTTGTTTTTCTTCCAAGTTACTTAAGTTCTTTCACAATAGATTCATTATCTTCTTATATCAATTTTATTTTATTTCCATTTGATTCTCATCCAATCAAATTTCAATTCATTTACAACTTTAATGCTCTTTGTTTATTTATCCAATCCATGTGCAAATTTATTTTATTAACAAAGAGACCTTTTAAATTATTTCTCTCATTTGAATTTTTATTTACAATTCAAATTCATCATTATTATAGCTAATTCTATTATACCTTCTCACTCTCAGATATTTATTACCAAAATTTCAAATCTCAAATTCTATTCCAGACTGGATTTTACTTACCTTCAAAATTTGACCAAACTATCAAAATTTTATTTATTGCAATACAAATTCCATTTAATTTAGCTTACACAAGATTTATTTCCAAACAATCATTTTGGATTTAATAGAGTAAGCATTTACTTCATTCAACATCACTTCAACTAAATTAAATTTCCATTTAATTAAATTCTTATCCAAATTTAATTCAAGGTTAACTAGATTATATATGCATTTTCAATTTAATTCCGTTCCAGAATTTATTCAAGTTCATCTAAATTTTATTTAGCCCACCTAAATTTAACCCATTTCCTTTACTACCTTAAATAATAATTTAATTATATTCATTTTTATCCATAACACAACTGAAATTTTAATATTCAGCTTAATTCCATCTTAGTCGAAGTTAGACCAAATTCAATTTAATCTTAATTCTCCATATCCAAGTTCAACTTATTTACTAACTTCAGTTCACTTACCTCTTTTATATTTTATAATTGTTTCACCTTACTTTGCATTCCATTTAAAATTAAGTTCGAATTCACCATTCCACTTATTATTTCCATTTGTGATTATAATCCCATTTTACTTGAGTTAAAATCAAATCTTCCATTCTCAAGTTCTCCAACTTATTTACTTGTAAGTTTATATTGCTCATTTCAAACCAATCCACATTTTATAATCACAATGTCAATTTTTTAACACTTAATAGCTTAAGAATATGAATTCATTTGCACAATCATAAGCATTTACATTTCACCGTTATCTCAACTTCCCTTTAATTCCAATTCATTTAGATTTAATTCAAATTCAAATTCTTAATTTTATTTAACTTATCATAAGTTAAATCCAGATATATTCCATTCACCTTCATTTATTCGAAGTAAATTTACATTCCATATATACTCAATTCTTCTTTAAATCAACTTTCCTTTATAAGTTATATAGTTGAATCATTTCAACTTTCACATTTTTATTTTAAAATAGAATTTCCAGAATTCAATTTACCCGGATTTATTTCAAAACCAATTTGAAATAAAAATCAACACATTTCTCTTTTGATATTCAAATCAAATACCAAATTCCAAAACAAACTGCTTTTACCAAACAATTTTCCTTTGAAAATTCCAAAATCACTTGTTTCCCAAACAAGTCCAAACAATGTCATAACCAACTATTTTGGTAGCAATCCATCACTTTAGAAACTCGAAAATGAATTCTAATGATGTGGCCAGCATCATCAGGATTATTTTCCAGCGACTGAAGTAAGTTCAGTGCTTTCCACTTCCAAAATCCACCTCAAAACAATTTCTATTCAAAAATATTTCCCCAAAATATACTCCATTCTTACAAATGCTTTTGAAAACATTTCTAACATTTCCACAAAGTCAAACTCCCAAAACTTTGTTTAATTCCATTTGAAATCCCTTTCAAAATTTCCGGGGTCAAAATTCTAGTTTAAATCAAATTTTAATTTTTACTTTTCTTATTTAAAACATATCCAGTCAATTCCATTTGGTTATAAACCATTTTAATATTTTAACTTCTTATTTTCTTATATATATCATTTCAAATTTTAGATCATGTTTTAATTTCTTATTTGATTATAGAAGAAACAACCAAACAAACATCCAATATATAAAATTTAGAAAACTATTTCCTTTTATATCAAAATACAATTTTGGGTAAAATTATTTCATTTACCCGCTTTAAAAACAATACTATGTCGGTTTATCTTGTTTAAGAGTTTAGAAACCCCTATCGATACGGTTGTACTTCCCGCACCGACCAGAATTCATAAACACTCAACCGATAAGTCAACACAGTACAAAAACAATTTTATATCCACTAACAAGTACGCTCTCATAGCTATTATTACACTCAACTCATTATAGAGTACTTCCGACTCTATTTAAAAATGAGTAATTTTCCCACCAAAGCCTAGGTTGTCGCCAACCTATGCTCTGATACCAACTGTCACGACCCGCCCTTCTCGACCCTCGAAAATCGACACAAAATACTCAACAGTATAATATGCCGACGATCGAACGCCGGAAAAGACAGATTGTAGGAAAAGAAAGAAGGTAGAAGAAGAAGAAACTAAACAACATCAGAACCTCACAGTCGCAGCGGAATAAAATATAATATATATAACAGAACTTTACACAAATCAAAACTATATCTGTTTATATACAATACATCATCATCAGAGTATATCAATACAACCAATCATAACCAGTCAAACAGTCTCAACAATCACAGCAGCGGAATAATACAAGTACGAGAAATACGTCTCGGACTCCAGCTCCTCTCCTGAGCTCCATAGTAACCTATCCTGTAATATACTCGGTCTGACCCGAGCATTATAATAAAATAACACCCGAGTCAGTCTGGAATACCAGCGCATCATAAATACATCCAAACTGATTATTAAAGTTTCAAAAATCCTTTGAAAACAAAAGCATCTCGTAAGACCACGCCACAAATAAACATGTCGGGTTTTTACCTTACGATAGCTAAAACACTTTTATATTAAAATTCCCTGATATTATAATAGTGTCTATAGAAAGTAACATAGAATCTAGCTGAAATGCTTGCATCTCACATTTCAACAATAGTTGGGCACAATCAAAACCGTACAGGCACGTAGGGAGAATGGATTTCCAACGAATGACTAGGCACTGGGGTACCACCTGTCACAGTACGTGGCCTAGATCACAGTACCGAGGAGTACGCCCGCTCCCCTGCAACACAAGACCGGAATCATCCCTTACTGGATAATTCCAAGTAAAATCACCCCACGGTTGGGATCAGCAACCGCACCACTAAGCCGAAATAAAAGGGACATCTAGATAGGGATGACCATACTCTCCTGTAACGGCCTGATATTTTCAACCATTCGCATCCATTATAAGTGTATAGGTAGACACTCATGCCGAAGTTGAATTGCTCAAAATACCGCGTTGTAAATAAAATTTGGCAAATCTCAGAATATACAGTAAATAAATATAATCACAGATCACAGACACAGAGTAAAATAATGCAGCGGAAGTAAAAGAAATAGTAGTTCATGAAGCTACTATATAAATATATCAGAGTTACATAAGATACAACAGAAGAAATAGAGTACAACAAAAGTCTCAATAAAATAACCAAGTACAAGCTGAGTAGAACAACGGAACTGGAATAGATAGGACATGACAAGCAGATAATCTCCAGCGATTCAAATCTCCAAGAGAGTGGAAATCCAAATCTGTGAATAACTCAGGCTGACCCGAGCGTAAAGCAAAACACAAAACACTCGAGTCAGGACAATATATACTTATATAATGTAAACCAACTCAAGCGAACTGTAATAAGGGTACAAGTAACTTAGAAGATGCTTGGGACCGCCCATCCTCTAAGGATCCGTTAAACTATCTACTATGTAGTAATATTCGATATTATAATAGTGTCTAAATAAGTAAAGTATAATCATATCGGAAAATAGCGTTAAGGGGATGGAGAACCTCAACGCGGTCGGATCTTAAAATCATAATCGTAGTAAAGCTCGATATGGTAGGTGACACGGCACAACTAGGCAATGCCAGGGTAGATATACCAATTACGCATCCGGACTGGTGGTGACGCATAGCAGCCACTACCGCCCACCTCGAACAACACTCCCAAATCAAGGGTGCGCACCAAATCAATCACAAGTAATAGAATGGTATCGAAGAAGTGTGTCCGATCAGAGGTGCTACCTCATTGGTCCGTCAATCGCTCCTGTTTTAGCCACCTTATGCCAACTCACGGGAGTTGGGTCCACGTATATACCTTAGGATCGTCGCCACCATCCTACTTCATTCTGGAATCTCCACCGCGTACACAGTTGCCAAAGTGGTTTTCGGTAAGACAGAGAGTATGTCCATATCCGATCCCGGTCTCTTTAACAACCCAACGTTATTATAACCCGTGGTTATAACTTTTAAAAACAATACTTTACTTCAAAATAAAATATCATTTCAAACCATATCTTTATCAAAATAAAGATTAAATCAATTCCAAACCATTTCCATATATTTAAATTTCATATAATTTCAAAACTTCATTTCAAATCATTTTAATATAATAAAATATCATATCCTTACAAAACTTCATTTCAAATCATTTTTATAAAATAAAATATCCTATCAGTTCAAATCCAAATATTCAACTTTAAATACCTTTTAAATTCAAAGATATCGTTCATTTACTATCATTTCAAATCACCTTTAAATAGTTTATATTCCAATCAAAATAATTCATTTAAACCTTTTAAAAGTGTAATTATTATATTTTCAAATCAAGTATTCAATTTCCAAAGTTTCAAACCATTCTAAGTTCGTTTACTAAGTCAAAAACCTTAATAATTAAAATTTCAGCATTTCACAGCATTTAAAACAACTGTTATAAGTTATATTTGAAAACATTTTTAATTCAGCAAAGACAGCACTTAAAACTGCTGTTAAAACTCAGTTTTAGTTGAATTATAGTTCAAAACAGAAAAGACAGCAATTCAGAAGTGCTGCGGTAGTTCAGATTTCAAAACAAGGGTTAAATTTGGTTTCAGCAAAGACTGCAGACCATTATAGCATTTCCAGAGAATGCTATAATAGACCTGGGTTCAATATTAGCCTATAAGTTCAACTGCAGCAACTACAGCATTTCAGAAATGCTGTAGTAGCCCTTTTATTCAAATTTTAGTGTAATTCAGAACCATAGCATTTCTGAATGCTATTAAAAGTGATTTCCAGCTTTTTAGTGTATTTCCAGCAATTAAATAACTTCATTTTAAACTCTTTAAACATTTTAAAAATCATAATTTAACATTTAAAATGTTTATTTACATATCATTTAACATGTATCTTTTTCACAATAAATTTCTTATAATTAAATCCAATTTTCAACAATTTACTTAATAAATTTAAGTGTAAAAGTTTCCAATTCTTCACATTTCAACAAATAACTTAACACTTCAAATTTAAATTACCATTTCACAAATTTAACTAAATTTCCAATTTTATTTAATTAACTAAAACCTTTAATTAAAACCAAATTTCACATTTCCAAGCCAAGTTATATTTTAAAAGATCACTTTTAAACATTCATTTATTTAACCACTTAAATTCATAGAAAAAATCAATAATACTTTAATAAATCACTTAAATTCACATTTAATCAAATTATCATATTTACCATTTCCAAATAAAATTTAATATCCATTTTATTTATATAACTTAAATATCATTTTTAACCAAATTCCAAATTTCCAACTTAAGTTATATTTCAAAAATCCAGTTAAACCATTCATTAATTACATTTTTAACACATAGAAAAATCATAATTTCTTTATTTTAAACATTTCAAAATCTATTTAAATCAAATTTCATAAATTTATATTTTTAAAATACTTAAAAATATTCAAAACACTTTATAAAATAACCACGGGCCTGTATATAATTTTCTAACCTAGGTCAAGTGATACGGATATGTATCATTTCAATCCGCAGTTAAAAAAAGAAAAATCCGGGTTCTATCATTTCAAACCCGCAATCCCAAGTTAAAATAATTTAAATAAAAATCATTCAGGCCTATCATTTCAGCCCATAACGATTTTTCCCTATTCTAAAGTCCGTTCGGGTATGTATCATTTCAACCCATAGTGATTCTAATCTATAGGGAACTTGCAATGGTGATAACAGATATAAATAACAGAATAACATTAAATAATAGTAACATATGATATAATAAGTGTAATAACAGGTGTGAACATCATATGATAATAATATAAACATATATAACATGATGATATACATTACAGATTCAAATGGTGTCGGTTTATCAGTTATATAGGTACATATTGTCTGGTGAGAATAACTCACCTGTTCAGAGCTGGAGATATCCACCAAAGCACACAACACAAACAAAATGAAGGCATGATGACATGGATATGACTTGAGAGTGGAGAGCCAAAGCAATTGGACTTGTTCAAATATTTACACAAAACAATACAAGCATATGTAAGTTTCAACTCGAATTAAACATCAAATAACATTAGAATTCAAAGCCCAAAACAATGCCAATTTCTTTGCACTTGTTCTCAACCTCATATGCTTCAGTTAGACATGTGTTAAGCTCAGCCAAGGCAGGTGATTGGGTCTGGTTTGGGTCACAAAAGGGTCGGCCATCATGGGTTATCAAGGTGAATAGGTATAGGTGCAACACTTTACAAAACAAGGCAAATATCATCACATCTTGGCTCTTATTGGGCTCGGCCTCAAGCTCTATGTTCATGGCCTGATGTCCAGATGGTGGTGGCTGATGTGGCAGAGGTTGGAGGTTAGGTCAGAGGTGGTGGTGGTGGAGGAAGTGGTGGCTAGAGGTTGATTGAAGGTGGTGGAGCAAAACTAGGTCATCTAGTGTACATAGGAATGGTTTTGGTGCAATTTTGTGATGATCTCATGCCATGGTGTGGTCGACCTGGTGGGGTGATGGTCTGGAGGTGGTGATGGTCAGCATACGTGGTGGTGGAGGTCGGCCAAGGGCTGGTGTAGGAGGAGCTGATCAAAATAGTGGAGAACAAATGCAAAGATCAAGTAGAAATATAGGAAAAACAAAGAAAAAGAGAAGAGATTACCTAACTTTTGATCAAACAAATGATGATAGCCGTATATTTTTGTTTGAGGAATGATAAGTTCACGTGAAAGAGAAAAGAAATTAAGGAGGTACGGCTGAAAATGAGAAACAAAGGCACGGCCAAGCAATTAAGAAAGGAGTTTGGAAAGGGAAAGGTCGGAAATGCAAAGAGACTTTGGAATTTCAAAAGTTTAAAACTCTTCGAATTTCTTCTATTCTCTTTTTATAAGTTTAAATATCTGAATATAATTAAAAATTCAGTTTCAATTCGAAAATGTAACAAAAATAAAAAAAAATATAAATAAATAAATATTAATAATATATGATAAAATAAGAAATTAGCACAAAAATGAAAACTAGTCTAGAAAATTTGAAAATAAACAGAATAAATTTTGGAAAATTCATATGGACTTGTAAAACATTTATAAACAAAGATAATAACATAAAATAAAAATGCATTCACAAAATGAATAAATAAATTTTAATTAAATATAATTTAATTGAACAAAATAGCAGAAAAATAGAAACTAGCCTTTAAAAATAGAAAATAAATTCAATACGCTTTGGAAAAATTATATAATCACTTTAAATTATTTAAAAGACAAAATTATACATAAAATAAGATATTAACATATATTAGAACAAAATATGACAAATACAATATAATTTATATGTTTTTAAAATAAATAATATTGCAAAATAAACAGTTTATACACAAAATTGAAAATTACATAACTTCTACAATATAAGTCCGTTTTCAACGAAACGAAAAGCAGTATTCATGGAATTTAAATCTATTTTCATAATAAAAGATAAAATTTAAGAATTTTAAATATTTAAATTTAAAGTTTAAAAGTCAAAGTTTGACCAGTTTGAACAGAAATTCACTTTACAGTAAAATATCCAATTTTTACCAGTTTGAAATTATAATTTACATAACAATCAAAATATATATTTAGAAATGAAATATTTGAAACAAAACAAGTTTAAAATAATTTCAAATTAAAATAAAGTTTTTCAATCAGGAAATTCAATTTAACAGAAATAAAATATAAAATAAAATAAGCCTAAAATGTAGGGTTGTTACACTCTCCCCCACTCAAAACTTTTCGTCCCCGAAAAGGAATGAGGTACAGGAAAGCACAGAAAAAGAAAAAAAAATGAAATAGAATTAAGACAAGATGATAAGAAGATTGGAATTACACCTGATAACTATTGTTATAGGTAAGTTTGACAAGATGGAGGTGATCAAATCAAGAATATAAGCACGAAAAAGATCCTCTAGAGTCTGAATCTCCCTTTTCACTTGACTGACGGTCTATGAATGGAAAAACAGTGTTCAGATCCAGATGAGTAACAAAGGTTATCAAAGATTACAGAAAGATTTCTAAACAGACTAGTATAAGCAATAGCCTTCCCATTCTGTAACAAGATAAGAGAAATAAGGACAACCAAAAGGTAGTTTGAAAAACAAAATAAGATAATAGATTTGTAACCATAATGTTTTGAAATCATAACAATTTAGAGATGTTATCATTTAGAAATCGTACTACTTAAATCATAACACTTTGGAAATGTTATTCTAAAAAAAACATAATACTTTGAAAATCATAACACCTTTTTAAAAAATAATCTTCATTTAAACCATTTAAATCCAATGTCAAATAATATTCATTTAAAAGCTGTAACATTTCTAAGTTCATTCAATTATAAAAATTTCCAAAACATTGTATTTTCAAAACAGCAGCACTTATAAAATGCTACAGTAGATATATTAATATTTCAAATCAGTTTAATATCAGAAATATTCATTTGGATATCATTTAACTTATGACTTATTAAAACAAACTTTTATGAATGGAATATTCAAATCAAACTATACTTCATTTATTAAGTTAAAAGTTCACTATTTTAGTTAGCTCTTAATTTAACACATAACCTAACACTTTATTTAAAATACCCATTTCATAAATAGATATTCCTTTAATAAGTTACACTTATTATTCCATTTGGAAACCAAATTCTCAATTATCAAATTTTAGTGATGTTAAAATACATTTTAACTCTTTAAATCATAATTACTCATTTTTCAAGACATATCTATTTCATAAATAAAATATTTATATAGCAAATATAACAATCAAATTTCTTTACACATTTATTCATTAGGACATCAATTAAACTACGAATTCAAGTTAAATAACTTTATTACAAAATGTCTAATTCAAATGTATTTTATTTTATCTATTCAAAGATACATTATTTATTATACAACATATTCATTTCAGGAAATAACCTTTATTAAAATTTCTAGGTTAGACTTAAGGTTCCATATTAAATCAATTTGATTATTAAGTTATTTAAATAAAATCTCTTTAGATTCATTTTTCAATATTTACCTTTGTTAATCTTTTATAACTAAAATTTAAGTGTATAACATGTATTATAACCACTCAAATTTTATTTATAAAAATCCTTTTTATATTGTATATTATCCAATTCCATATTCAACTTCTGTGTAATTTAGGTAAGTTATATTGGAATGAAATTGTGTGTTATACAAGTAAAACCTTCCAATTCAATTATCTCAAGTTTGAATCATTTATTCAAATTTTTGATTTTCTTCTTATAACTGAAATTATTCTTTAAAATAAAATTTAAGAATTAAACTTCCGATTCCCTTCAAACCATTTAGAGATAAGTAATTATATATACATAATATGTCAAATCAAATTTAAATCATATATCTATATATATTATAATCCAGTCATATTTTTTAGAAATTCAAATCAATTAGATTTTCCAAAACAAAGCTGTAGCAAGACTATAGAACGGTCTCTTCACTTCGAAACTCGAAAATGAACGTCGATGATGCTGCAGTCATCACCGAAATTATTTTCCAGCGACAAAGAGAAGAGCACTTAATTTTTAAACTTTAAAATCCTTTAGAGACAAATTTTATTCAAAATACTTTAAATAATATCCTTTTAAAAATTTTAAACACAAGGTTTGAAACCATCGGAAATTAAATTCTCAAATTCTTGATTTAAATTCATTTCAGTTCCCAAATAAATTTATAAACAACTATTTATAAATTCATTTGTAGAACAATAATTGATAAATCAAGTATTATCATTTCAAATTATCAATTTAAATCAATTTATTAAGTTCCATAAAATTATATATCCAAATTTATTTCATTAACCAAATTTTAAAATAATATTGTGTCAGTTTGTTCTGTCAAAGTGTTTTAGAAATCCTATCGATAGCGTTGATCAGACGAATCGATCGGAAACCCAAATCAACATCAACAACTCAAACAACACAATATAAAACAAAACATTAATTTACAAGTACAGTTCACAATGTTTGGAAGATAGATTGGAACAAAAGACAAGATGATTAAACAGAGTAGAGAGATGGGTAAGCTTAGATAAATCGCGGACAACCTTAACCAGGTCAACCGTGACTTAATGGATAAGATCAAATGTGGATTTTCTGGGGTAAATCTACCTTCGATCTCAAGAGATAGAGTTTGGAATAATAAAAGATATTAGCATCTAAACCAAGGATAAATATAAATCTCTGGTGAATCGATGCTGATTATAAAGAATTTTCACCCTTTTACAAGAAAATTAGAATATTGGCGAGACCGCCAATTTACTATAAAGATCATTCGAAGTGGAGTTATGTGATACTCCAAAATCAAAAGAAGATGAATAGTGAGGGACAAGAATGAATTTTGGAACCACAGGGAACGTTCCAAAAATTCAAAGGAAATTCAAATCAAGAGGAAAAGATTCAAACTCGAACGAAAGTGATTCTGTAAATAAATCTACTCCATATGCTGAGTTTTGCCTCAAAGCCAAAGCTCTGATACCAACTGTAACGGCCTGATATTTTCAACCATTCGCATCCATTATAAGTGTATAGGTAGACACTCATGCCGAAGTTGAATTGCTCAAAATACCGCGTTGTAAATAAAATTTGGCAAATCTCAGAATATACAGTAAATAAATATAATCACAGATCACAGACACAGAGTAAAATAATGCAGCGGAAGTAAAAGAAATAGTAGTTCATGAAGCTACTATATAAATATATCAGAGTTACATAAGATACAACAGAAGAAATAGAGTACAACAAAAGTCTCAATAAAATAACCAAGTACAAGCTGAGTAGAACAACGGAACTGGAATAGATAGGACATGACAAGCAGATAATCTCCAGCGATTCAAATCTCCAAGAGAGTGGAAATCCAAATCTGTGAATAACTCAGGCTGACCCGAGCGTAAAGCAAAACACAAAACACTCGAGTCAGGACAATATATACTTATATAATGTAAACCAACTCAAGCGAACTGTAATAAGGGTACAAGTAACTTAGAAGATGCTTGGGACCGCCCATCCTCTAAGGATCCGTTAAACTATCTACTATGTAGTAATATTCGATATTATAATAGTGTCTAAATAAGTAAAGTATAATCATATCGGAAAATAGCGTTAAGGGGATGGAGAACCTCAACGCGGTCGGATCTTAAAATCATAATCGTAGTAAAGCTCGATATGGTAGGTGACACGGCACAACTAGGCAATGCCAGGGTAGATATACCAATTACGCATCCGGACTGGTGGTGACGCATAGCAGCCACTACCGCCCACCTCGAACAACACTCCCAAATCAAGGGTGCGCACCAAATCAATCACAAGTAATAGAATGGTATCGAAGAAGTGTGTCCGATCAGAGGTGCTACCTCATTGGTCCGTCAATCGCTCCTGTTTTAGCCACCTTATGCCAACTCACGGGAGTTGGGTCCACGTATATACCTTAGGATCGTCGCCACCATCCTACTTCATTCTGGAATCTCCACCGCGTACACAGTTGCCAAAGTGGTTTTCGGTAAGACAGAGAGTATGTCCATATCCGATCCCGGTCTCTTTAACAACCCAACGTTATTATAACCCGTGGTTATAACTTTTAAAAACAATACTTTACTTCAAAATAAAATATCATTTCAAACCATATCTTTATCAAAATAAAGATTAAATCAATTCCAAACCATTTCCATATATTTAAATTTCATATAATTTCAAAACTTCATTTCAAATCATTTTAATATAATAAAATATCATATCCTTACAAAACTTCATTTCAAATCATTTTTATAAAATAAAATATCCTATCAGTTCAAATCCAAATATTCAACTTTAAATACCTTTTAAATTCAAAGATATCGTTCATTTACTATCATTTCAAATCACCTTTAAATAGTTTATATTCCAATCAAAATAATTCATTTAAACCTTTTAAAAGTGTAATTATTATATTTTCAAATCAAGTATTCAATTTCCAAAGTTTCAAACCATTCTAAGTTCGTTTACTAAGTCAAAAACCTTAATAATTAAAATTTCAGCATTTCACAGCATTTAAAACAACTGTTATAAGTTATATTTGAAAACATTTTTAATTCAGCAAAGACAGCACTTAAAACTGCTGTTAAAACTCAGTTTTAGTTGAATTATAGTTCAAAACAGAAAAGACAGCAATTCAGAAGTGCTGCGGTAGTTCAGATTTCAAAACAAGGGTTAAATTTGGTTTCAGCAAAGACTGCAGACCATTATAGCATTTCCAGAGAATGCTATAATAGACCTGGGTTCAATATTAGCCTATAAGTTCAACTGCAGCAACTACAGCATTTCAGAAATGCTGTAGTAGCCCTTTTATTCAAATTTTAGTGTAATTCAGAACCATAGCATTTCTGAATGCTATTAAAAGTGATTTCCAGCTTTTTAGTGTATTTCCAGCAATTAAATAACTTCATTTTAAACTCTTTAAACATTTTAAAAATCATAATTTAACATTTAAAATGTTTATTTACATATCATTTAACATGTATCTTTTTCACAATAAATTTCTTATAATTAAATCCAATTTTCAACAATTTACTTAATAAATTTAAGTGTAAAAGTTTCCAATTCTTCACATTTCAACAAATAACTTAACACTTCAAATTTAAATTACCATTTCACAAATTTAACTAAATTTCCAATTTTATTTAATTAACTAAAACCTTTAATTAAAACCAAATTTCACATTTCCAAGCCAAGTTATATTTTAAAAGATCACTTTTAAACATTCATTTATTTAACCACTTAAATTCATAGAAAAAATCAATAATACTTTAATAAATCACTTAAATTCACATTTAATCAAATTATCATATTTACCATTTCCAAATAAAATTTAATATCCATTTTATTTATATAACTTAAATATCATTTTTAACCAAATTCCAAATTTCCAACTTAAGTTATATTTCAAAAATCCAGTTAAACCATTCATTAATTACATTTTTAACACATAGAAAAATCATAATTTCTTTATTTTAAACATTTCAAAATCTATTTAAATCAAATTTCATAAATTTATATTTTTAAAATACTTAAAAATATTCAAAACACTTTATAAAATAACCACGGGCCTGTATATAATTTTCTAACCTAGGTCAAGTGATACGGATATGTATCATTTCAATCCGCAGTTAAAAAAAGAAAAATCCGGGTTCTATCATTTCAAACCCGCAATCCCAAGTTAAAATAATTTAAATAAAAATCATTCAGGCCTATCATTTCAGCCCATAACGATTTTTCCCTATTCTAAAGTCCGTTCGGGTATGTATCATTTCAACCCATAGTGATTCTAATCTATAGGGAACTTGCAATGGTGATAACAGATATAAATAACAGAATAACATTAAATAATAGTAACATATGATATAATAAGTGTAATAACAGGTGTGAACATCATATGATAATAATATAAACATATATAACATGATGATATACATTACAGATTCAAATGGTGTCGGTTTATCAGTTATATAGGTACATATTGTCTGGTGAGAATAACTCACCTGTTCAGAGCTGGAGATATCCACCAAAGCACACAACACAAACAAAATGAAGGCATGATGACATGGATATGACTTGAGAGTGGAGAGCCAAAGCAATTGGACTTGTTCAAATATTTACACAAAACAATACAAGCATATGTAAGTTTCAACTCGAATTAAACATCAAATAACATTAGAATTCAAAGCCCAAAACAATGCCAATTTCTTTGCACTTGTTCTCAACCTCATATGCTTCAGTTAGACATGTGTTAAGCTCAGCCAAGGCAGGTGATTGGGTCTGGTTTGGGTCACAAAAGGGTCGGCCATCATGGGTTATCAAGGTGAATAGGTATAGGTGCAACACTTTACAAAACAAGGCAAATATCATCACATCTTGGCTCTTATTGGGCTCGGCCTCAAGCTCTATGTTCATGGCCTGATGTCCAGATGGTGGTGGCTGATGTGGCAGAGGTTGGAGGTTAGGTCAGAGGTGGTGGTGGTGGAGGAAGTGGTGGCTAGAGGTTGATTGAAGGTGGTGGAGCAAAACTAGGTCATCTAGTGTACATAGGAATGGTTTTGGTGCAATTTTGTGATGATCTCATGCCATGGTGTGGTCGACCTGGTGGGGTGATGGTCTGGAGGTGGTGATGGTCAGCATACGTGGTGGTGGAGGTCGGCCAAGGGCTGGTGTAGGAGGAGCTGATCAAAATAGTGGAGAACAAATGCAAAGATCAAGTAGAAATATAGGAAAAACAAAGAAAAAGAGAAGAGATTACCTAACTTTTGATCAAACAAATGATGATAGCCGTATATTTTTGTTTGAGGAATGATAAGTTCACGTGAAAGAGAAAAGAAATTAAGGAGGTACGGCTGAAAATGAGAAACAAAGGCACGGCCAAGCAATTAAGAAAGGAGTTTGGAAAGGGAAAGGTCGGAAATGCAAAGAGACTTTGGAATTTCAAAAGTTTAAAACTCTTCGAATTTCTTCTATTCTCTTTTTATAAGTTTAAATATCTGAATATAATTAAAAATTCAGTTTCAATTCGAAAATGTAACAAAAATAAAAAAAATATAAATAAATAAATATTAATAATATATGATAAAATAAGAAATTAGCACAAAAATGAAAACTAGTCTAGAAAATTTGAAAATAAACAGAATAAATTTTGGAAAATTCATATGGACTTGTAAAACATTTATAAACAAAGATAATAACATAAAATAAAAATGCATTCACAAAATGAATAAATAAATTTTAATTAAATATAATTTAATTGAACAAAATAGCAGAAAAATAGAAACTAGCCTTTAAAAATAGAAAATAAATTCAATACGCTTTGGAAAAATTATATAATCACTTTAAATTATTTAAAAGACAAAATTATACATAAAATAAGATATTAACATATATTAGAACAAAATATGACAAATACAATATAATTTATATGTTTTTAAAATAAATAATATTGCAAAATAAACAGTTTATACACAAAATTGAAAATTACATAACTTCTACAATATAAGTCCGTTTTCAACGAAACGAAAAGCAGTATTCATGGAATTTAAATCTATTTTCATAATAAAAGATAAAATTTAAGAATTTTAAATATTTAAATTTAAAGTTTAAAAGTCAAAGTTTGACCAGTTTGAACAGAAATTCACTTTACAGTAAAATATCCAATTTTTACCAGTTTGAAATTATAATTTACATAACAATCAAAATATATATTTAGAAATGAAATATTTGAAACAAAACAAGTTTAAAATAATTTCAAATTAAAATAAAGTTTTTCAATCAGGAAATTCAATTTAACAGAAATAAAATATAAAATAAAATAAGCCTAAAATGTAGGGTTGTTACATCTCCAGTGGGTGCTACCCACGAAGCCTTGCTGCATAACCCCTGATTTTCAGTCATTCCCGGTTGATGAGGCTTGAGGCTAAACGATACCTTTATAGCACATATCCCTTAGAATGCCCATCGTCCACCTGACGATGTCACAAAAGCATTCGTCCATATAAGTCCGTCCCGGGTCCGAACGGAACCGAAGGCACTATTCCTACTACATCCATTTTGGAAATATCCTCAAGATTAGTAGCGACTAGCCCTTGCACTTCACTGCTCCATCTTCGACTCCGAAATCGTTTTCGCGAAACGTACAAACCGGATCGAAGTGGTTTTCGAGTCTCCAGACCTAGAATCCCGGTATACGGAAACTCGATCCCGGTCTCTTCGAAACGATCGCGCATTTGGCCAATATTGATAGTCGGTGATTTAACTATCAATTAATGTTCACAAACATCCATACACATCCATCACACAATAAATAATCTCCATATTATTTATTTTCTTCTAATATCTTTCAAAGATATATTTTCACATTTTCAAAACTCATTTGAAAACAATTTCCACTCTTCCTTTACAAGGTAAATCTTTTACCCTTTATTCCCATCGGGATTAACCAAGTTTAAAACAATTTGCATTTAAAACAGTTAAAAATACTTTGTACTGAAATATACTTTAAAATATGAAAATTACTTCTATTTATTTACTCAAAATATAAATTTAAAATATGTGAAGAAAACTAGTTATTAACACATAAACTTTGATTTAAAGATAAGGGTTTTAGTTTAACTAAATTCAAAATAGCGTTATAAGAAGAAAAATACTAATTTTAACAGCTTAAGCTAAAACCAACTTTTAAATAAATCCATTTGTAAAAATAATTGCTAATATACTCCCAAATTATTACGGTATTAAAATTATTAATTTATTTCTTTAAAAATAACGATTTCTTAAAAATACTTTTAAAACGATTTAAACTTAACCTTAGTTAAATAAAAATCTTTTTATAACATTTACTTGGTTTTCCCAGGGAAACACTTTCCCGTTTCAAAACATTCCAAAGTACTCTTTCATATAAATCCACTGATTTATTTCAAGTCAATTATGTTTTACAACATAAATCCCAAATCCCATATTTAATTATGACTTCATCCGAAGTTCATACCCAATTTCCCATATCCGGAATTTCACTTTTAAATATACCATTTAAATCATTTTTCTTAAATAAACAATATCGGAGAATTTCTTACTGAAAACCATATCTACCATTTACTTAAATAAATCCCCAATGAAATACGGCATTTCAAATTATTCTATTTTCTTTTGAAACTTGTTAATTTATAGTTGACAACTCCATTTAAACATATTTTTAATTTCCGGATAACATCAGTCATTATTAAAATAAACATCGTTATTTTAAACAATTTATAATTTCATAAATTTAATTTCCAGAAAAACTATACTTTCCATTTACCCATTTCATAAACTTCCCATTATATTCAAAATCCCAATTTGGTCAAATTTACATTTTCCTTTCAAATCCGATTTCAAATTTTATTCTTTGAAATTCTAAATTTAACAATTCATTTTATTTCGTAAAAACACAATTTAGCCATTTATAATTTAATTCTGTGATTACAATTTATACCACAATGTCACAGAACAACTAAATTTCCAGATTTATCAATCACATCATATAAACAGGTATCACTATCAATTATAAAATAATTGCTACATTATGAGGAATCCAGTTGGATCCCTCCAACCTGTTTCTCCCTGCATCCACAAATATTAGCTCATCACAATATAAATATCAATCCAGACTGATAATAACAATTATATTCAGCCATCCACACAGATATTTAAATATCAACTATTTATAATGTCTAGCATCCAGATGTGAGTGAGAAAAACTCACTTTGAGTTCGGCGAGCGTTCGAAATTTTAAATTAAACCGAACGACGTCCGATTTAATCTAAATTTCTACATGCCCGGAATGCTTCCGGAACTGCTCCACTTCGTAGTGCTCGTTTCTGCGATTCCGGCGTCGCAAATTTCGTCGAATTCTGATATAGTATGAATTAGTTATGATTTTATAAAATTCGAACAACAATTTAAAAACAAATTTTCTTTTAAATTTTAATTTATATACCCAACAAAATCTGGCCGCACATCTAACATTCGAAAATAGGCCCGCTATTTCCATCTTCCCAAACGCGACATCTCCAGCTTCAAATGCACCCACTCACGCACGCCTAGGGTTAGCCACCGCCTCACCTACGGTCGACTCGAACGCGATCGGAACCCGGCACCTTGAAGCCCATCGCCATCTCCACCCTTCCCAGGCGCGCGCACGAGTCCGGTCACCCCTAGCTCTCGAAAAACGCCATCGAACGACCACCGTTCGTGCCCACCTTGCCGCCGATCTGCTCCACTTCACGCGAAATCACCCGTTGGATTTATAGATCCCTCAACGATCTACAACTTTCATTTAGAAAGTTTCTCAATTTAAAGCATGGATTGAAAGATTTTTGGAGGGGAAACGAATCGATTTTCGGCCATTAAACGATAAAGAGGCGGCTGGTTGTTTTTAACTAGGGTTTAGAGAATAAAACGTTTATATATATATAAATTTAATATTATTTAATTAATAAAATTCTCAAATTAACAGTTTATGCAAACGACCTCCAAACTACACGTTCCGACAGGCAATCCTAGGGTTTTTCCGCGTTCCGGACACAATGGAACAGGTTTCGTAAGCTAATTTAATCGTATGCGCGAGATACGGAATTAAACGATCAATTTAAAATTAAATCGGTTAAATCGATTTCGATGCGTTACGAACTGCCCCGATCACACGACAACTCCGATTGCTCCGAAAATTGAAATCCGATAATAACTATTTATTATGGATCCAATGGAACTGGTTTCGTCGAATTCCGAGACTGCGCCCCGGAAGGCTATTTTAACTCGTCTATTAAATCGAGCGATTTCTGAAATTATCAGAAACGCTTAAAATTTTACTTTTAAAATTTTATTAACTTAACAATACATCATATAAAATTTATAATCACATAAAAATCATTCTGGCTCATTCTAGACCAAAATCTGATTAAATTGCATTTTAATAATATTAAATTCATTTTTAAATTAATATAAAATTCCAAATAATAACTTGTCAACTTTTAAATTCATCTAAAAATCCAACATTATTGTTTATAATCAATTGAACTTAAAATACATTTAAACACCATTTTTATCACTATTTACATTCAGATTTACCCTTATCTCAATTCCGAATATTTAATTTATTATTTCCCATTATTCAAATTCAACCAGGATTGCTATAATTAAAAATTATAGCTTATTTTATTGAATGAACCCGAATCCATTCATTCCAACATCAATTAAGAATCCACATTAAACATTTAAAATGAATTAAATGTTCAAATTCAATGGCTTAAAAATACGGGATGTTACAATAAATCCAAAACTTGAATTATAAAATATATTGAACTTAAGAAAATTAAGTGAAGTGATATTTGGAATTAAAAAGCAAGTATTTAATTTTAACCAGCGAAGGAACTAATGAGATAATAAATTAGTTAATGAAATTGGATTAACATAGTGATGGTTTAAATTGCAAATGAATCCAAATAAGTGAAAATAAATTGGAAATGACCTGGTTATTAATAAAATAATTCCAGATGAATTGAGTATAGAAATTAAAATTCATAATGATTGAGTGTGTAATATCCCGGAAATTTTAACAATATCAATTTAATAATCTGTTAAATAATTAAATTGATATTGATGATCTTTGATAATAAAATTTGAATTTAATTTAATAATCTAATTAAATAAGTATTTAATTGGTGAATCTTATCTTTTAAAAGTTAATAAGATATTTTCTATCTATAATATATATATTTATTTGTATATATTGTAAATAGAAAAGCTTTGGTAAATTGGAAATTTAGATTTAATTTGAATTTAAAGTTTTGAAATTCAAAAGAATAAATATTTAAATTGATTTGGATTTAGAATATTTGTATAACTTTTATGTATAAAATATAATTAGTTTTTGTTTCTCTTTAAAAAGATATATATATAGATAAGCATTTAAATAAATAAAGAAAAGGTTTAATTTACTTTTAAAATAAATAAAAGTTAGCAAAAAAATACAAATGTCATCATATAAGGCAATGGAATAACATGTGTTGTAAAATTAGGATATGTGAAAGACAAGTGTCATTTTGTTTTTAATTTTTCTTTTATTTTTAAAATAAACCATTTATATTTATAAAAAGATGTTTTCCTCCTTCTCATTTTCTTTTGCAAATCTTCATTTTCTAAAACAAAGAGACTTCAGCCTGCAAACAAAATTTCTCCAAAAACAAATTCTGATAATCAATATACTCATCGAACCAGAAATGTAAACAAATCTGAGATAAAATCTTCAGCTATTTTCAAAACCAAACTCAATAAACATCTTTCTCAAATGCCCTGTTCTTCTTTTCAAAAATCTGGGAAACAACTCAAGCTGTCTACCTTCATTTCTTCAAATCTGAAATTCTTCAAACCGTAATTCATATTCAAAAATCAAAGCAAAGGCCTGTTTTCTCTTCAAATCTGAAAACAAGAAATCCTAGAATCTAAGCAACATATAAGTTCTATAAGCAAGCAAATTCAAGTAACATGCAAATTTACAAAGCCAGCATTCAAGTTTAAAAAGTTTTAAAGGTGTCAAAAGCTTTTCAAAATTTGGAAGCAAACAAAATCTGGAAATCAAGAGTATAGCCTGCATGCAAATTTAAACAGCTAGCAAATCAAGTATTCAAGTTTTAAATCAAAAGCCATGGCCAGATCAAAATTTAAAGCCTGAGTAATTTCTCTGTTTTAAGAAATTGGTGAGTAACTTACATTTTTAAAACTTAAGTATATGATATCTGTTGCATGCTATAATTCTTGAATCTATAATATGCCTGCATGTGGTTTAATATGTTTGGAATGTATGTATATTTTTGTATATATGGATGTAAATTGGTGTGCATGTTTGTTATATCTGTTTCCAGTTTTTAAACTTAAGTTTTGATTGAAAATTCTGTATCTCTTAACTTAGTTAATATCATGATTTAAGTTATAAACAAATATTGTTTGTTTTATCATAGATTAGAATTTAGGATTTAATTTAAGTTAAAACAAAACCTGAATGGCCAGGGAAAATCAAAAGAACAGAACAAGTTTTATATAAGTGGAAATTCAAAGATGTTAATTTAACAATTCAGGATTATAAACTGAAGCTCTAGACTGAATTATGATTTTTAGAAGAGAAATCACAATTTTAAAGTTTATAAATAGTGAGATATTCTAGTATGAACGAAAATTGGGTTTTTGCTGATTTCTGGCGATCAAATGGATTGTGGATCTCGGGATTGAAGTTAGAGCACGTTGATAAGTCAGTGATCATGGGAAAAATGGTTAGGAGATTTTTAATTCACCGTGGTGATCGAGGAACGAAGATGTAGGGTTTAGTCAACAGTTTTTGTCGATGGTTATCTCGAGGCTAATTCATCGCCGTGGAGAAGCTAAAGACGATCGCATGAGGGGGAATCGTATCGTGGTGATGCAAAGCTACTATGGACATGGCGGCATGATTTCTGGCAATCGGTGGCGTCGAGGCGAGTTGAAACAGATGATCGAAGTTCTGTTCCAGGTTTGGTCGAAATGCTCGTTTTCGATTATTGAAGTTGTTCGTGGTTCTGGTGTTTTGGATCGCGAGTGGGTGTCGTAGATGATGTGCTGGCGATGGTGTCAGTGGTCGGAGGCGATCGTCACGCTTGTGCACGTGCACATGTACTTTTCGTACATCTGGAAGAAGTTGGGTTAGAGGAAGAAGAAGATGAAGTCTTTGTGACTCGAAGTCATGCCGTGATTGTTGGAATCTGGCTCGAGTTGTTTCCAGGGGAAACTCGTATGGGTTATAACAGTTTTTAGAAAATAAAATAGAAGGAAAACTCGAAGGGATACTCGGGGGTTTTTAATTTTTTTTCGGGTATTTTGTTGTTTGGCTCGGGTCAGTTGGGAGGTTGCATATTTTAAACCTGACAGCATTTTCTTTTAAAATTTAAATTGAGTTTAAATTGAAAAGCAGTTTTCAAAACAAAGTTTTAAAATAAAATGTTAAAGTATGGATTTAAATTCAATTTGTATCCTAGTTGAAATAAATAGTTTATAAAATTATAATGTTTTAACAAAAATGAAAAATGTTAAAAGTATAGTTTTGTAAAGGTTTGAATTTAAAAATCTTATAAATTACCTTTATAAATGTTAAGTGTTCTTAACATTTGAATTTAAGAAGATTTTGTAAATTTGATTTAAGCCTTAGTTAAAGTTAAATTTTAATTATTTTAAATCTTTAATTTTGAAAATAAATTAAAAAGAAGATTTAAAAGTAAACTGTTTTAAAAGTCTTTTGTTAATAATAATTAAAGTGGTTAAAGGTTAATAATTTAATTTAGAGATTAATAAAGGTTTAATGCTATAGGAGTCATTAAATTAATAAGATAATTAAAGAATAATTTAATAATTTGATTAATTAATGGTTTAGTGTTAATTAATTAAATAATTAGGACTCTAAGTTAATTAATTAAGTGTTAATTAATTTGGGACTTAGAATCATTTGTTAAATAAGTATGAGTTATTAATGGATGATTGGAAATTAATTAATCAAGTGATTAGAAATTAATTTAAGAAATTAATTTAGTAATTAGAAGTTAATCTAATGGTGATTAAGAATTTATTAATTTGTAATTAATAAATAGTTGATTAAAGATTTATTACTTAAAGAAAGTAATTAAAATGGTTAATAATTAATGAGGGATCATTAATTAGGAATTATTAAATAATTAATAAATGGGATTAATTTTGATAATCAAGTAGATTAATTAAGTAATGATAATCTTTTATGAATTGGTTAAGTATAATTATTTAATGGAAGTAATTAAGGTAATTAATTACTTAAGGTAATTAATTAAATAAATTTGATTAAGTTAAATTAATTAATTAAATTAATTTAAGATATCATTTAGAGATGTGATAAGTATAATTACTTAAATGTAATTAGTGAAAGTGTAATTACTTAGGAAAGTAATTAAAGTTAATTAGTGGATGTAATTAACTAAGGATGATATAATGAAAGTAATTTGAGTTAATTACTTTAAATAATTAATCAAGGGATTCTTCTTCAAAAAAAAATTAATCAAGGGATTAATTAAAAGATAATTAATTAATGAGTAATTAATTTATGGAAGAGTAATTAAGGTAGTTAATTACTAGATGAGATTAATCAAAGGTGATTAATAAATGTGACTAATTAATTATTAAATGTAATTTATTTAAATAAGATAATTAATTAAGAGTAATTAAGGATCATTAATTAATATAATTAATGATGTAATTAAGAATTGATTAATTAAGATTAATTAATAAATAATAAGTGATTAAAGTAATTAATTAATTATAATTAATTGAGGATTAATGTAATTAAGTATAGTTAATTAATAGATGAAGTAATTAAGGATTAATTACTGAAATGGTTTAAGATAATTAATTTGTGAGATTAATTAAGTATTAATTACTTAAAGTAATTAAAGGGTAATTAATCAGGAATGATTAATTGAGATAGATATTTAGAATAATGATTAATTAATTGGTTTAATTAATAATTAAGTAAGAAGGATTTATAAAATGAAATAATTAATTTAATTCACTTTAAATTGATTAGAGATGATATAAATCATTACTTAAGGATGATGAATGATATTGAATGCTTTGCATTGTTTGATATCTCTGATGAGATACGATTGATCTATGATATAGATGCTTTGGTTGAATTGAAATGATAATATGAATTATCTGTTTGGATGATATTGTAGATTATCTAGTGTGAATTATCTATCTTTGTGTATATAGATAAAGAATTGAATTGTTTTAACTTTAAAACAACTTGGCCTTTAAAGGTACGTTTTGGATTTCGATGAGACCGGGATCGGGTTTCCGTATACCGGAATTCCAGGTCTGGAGACCCGAATACCACATCGATCCAAATTAACGTTAGGTCGTGAATCTCAAGTGAAGATGAAGATTTAGAGTGCAAGGGTTATTGTCGTTAACTCTGAGGGTGATTCCAATACGAGTGTAACGAGATAATGCCTTCGGTTTCGTTCGAACCCGGAACGAACTTGTATGGATTGAATGCTTTCAACACATCGTTAGGAGGGCGATGAGCATTCTAAGTGATGTGTTCTGATTTAAAGGTAAATCGTAGCCTCAAGCCTCATCAACCGGGAATGGCTAAAACAGGGGAGGTGCAGCAAGGCTTCGTGGGTAGCACCCACTGAGAGTAAGGTCATCCCTGTCTAGAGAGTTCCTTCTTTTATTTCGGCTTAGTGGTGCAGTTGGCGACGGCCATCTGTGGGGTGATTTTATTCGGAATTATCCAGTAAGGGATGGTTCCGGCTTTGTGTTGCAGGGGATTGGGAGTGATCCTCGGTACGGTGATCTAGGCCCCGTACTGTGATGAGCGGTACCCCGGTAGCTCTGCCATTGTATGGAAATCCAAATTCCAATAAGTGATAACGGACTTGATTGTATACTTATGTATGCTGGAATTTAATAATGTAACAATTTCGGCTATTTCATATTTATTTGAAAACCCTAGACCCTATTATAATACAATCGAATTTCCTATCAAATGTTTTGGTTAGCGTAAGGTAAAAACTTACCCATGTTTATTTGTGGGGAGTCTTACGTGATACCTTTTCTTTCAAAAGGTTTTGAAGTTAAACAAGTTTAACCTGTTACTCACACCAGACCCATGTCTGACCCAAGTTGTTTATTTCTGTTTTATAAACTCTTGGGTACTCAAATTTTTACGAGTAGCCAAGGGATTCAGGTTTAGCTTTGACGAATTGTGGAGGAGCAATGGAGCAGGAGGCTTCAGCGTTGTAGATATATATAGTAGTTCCGCTGTGTCTGTATCTCTGTAGTGTATCGGGTTGTAATGTCTAGACAGATGTTTATAACTGTCTAGTAAGTGATGTATATGCTGTGTAACTCTGTAAATTGTTGTATACTATGTAATAGTTTATGTTATTAATATAAATTATTCGTTCCGTTGTGAGATCGTTGTTGTTGTTTCTTTCTTTCTTCTTTTCTTTTCTATTTCCTACCCCTTTCTTTCTTATTGTCGATGCGTCCTTCAGTGGATAGAAGGGCGGGTCGTTACAGTGGTATCAGAGCATAGGTTGAGCGAATGCCTAAGCTTTTGGTTAAGTGAATATCAGAACACTAGGTTGAGTGAATACCTAGGTTCGGAAGGGTTGTTCATTAGAGATAGGATCTGTAGCAACCTGTTTGAGTCTGAGTGTATATATATATACGAGAGCGCGTATTTGTTAGTTATATAAAATGGTTTTATATTGTGTTAATTGATCGGTTGAGTGGTATATGGATTCTGGTCAATACGAGTAGCTAACGTTATTGATAGGGATCTCTAAACACTTAGACCAGGCCAACGGACACAATATTGTTTTAAAAAGGTAGATGAAATAATTTACCCAAATATAATTTCTATATAAAAAAAAAGTATCATTTTAAATGTATATGGTATTTGTAATGATTGGTTGAGATGATAATAATTTATCATCTAAGATTAGGAGTCTGAGTGTTGAGGTTGGAAGTGTATTTGTCGAGACTGTAAACCTAATACCGTCTCGAGTAAGTTTTGCTGTGATATGAGGATTTTTCAATCTCTGAAGAAAACCTGTTATGGTTCGGAGTTCATCTTTGAAGTTTGGATGGGTAGAGTTGGATCTGTCGGAGAACAGAAGCGAGTGATGGTATCTCAGGTAATAGTAGCTGTATGATGAGATACAGTGACGATGGATGTTCCCGAAGATGTTTTCTTTGGAACAAGATTAAGGAAGTGTGAATGCTTCGGTGTTGTGACTGAGTTCAGCATGAAGTTTCTGCTTTGGTTTGGAGTCCGAGTTTCTCGAAGAGCTTTGGATAAGAGCATCAGTGTCAGCAGTGCAGCTCGGAGTATTCTGTGATGGCAGGAAGTTTTCTGGATGAGCAGTTTTTCTGGAAGTGAAGTTCAGAAGCAGCAGAGTGGATCCATTTCTTAGATGAATTGGATAAATAAGTGTAAGCTGTTCTGATTGGTAAAGAGAGAACAGTCTGTTTGGAATTAGGATGGGTTGATCGCAAAAGTGACTTGCGATTGTCTGAGTGTTCTCTTGGGTTGTCAGAATTTTTCTAGATGTCTTCAGAGAAGTCAGAAGTTTGTCCGCATCTGAAGGTTGAGTTTTCTTATCGACTGGATTCCAGGAGTGATATCGGTGGTTCAGTCTAGTGGAAGGATGTTTCCTAGAGATGGAGTTGGTGAAGCAACTCAAGTTTTGTTGGAGTATCTGAGTTTTCTTTTATGGATCAGTGAACCTTATTTCTAGAAGTGAGTTGTCCAGTCTGTGCTTGTGTTCTACCTCATATCGGAGTTGAGCAGCGAAAGCAGTTTGGAGTGTATCTCTGGATGGGAAAAGTAAGTTTGGAATCTACTGATGTTGTGAAGTAGAGTTATGTTTGGATCTCGTCTGTGTTCTGATTTGGATAAGTATTTGGTCTTCTGAATTGAATTGTCAGTTTGGATAACTGGAATTCATTGAGTTTTACGTATCTCTGAGGGGATACGTATTTGATCTATCTCTAGTTGTAGAATCAGCAGTTCTGGAAGTTTGGTAGTTGAAACAGACTCATCTGTAGTCTGATATCTTATTTAGTTCTGTAGATCTAGATGAGTAGAAGATCTATAGTTTAGTAGTGTTGATTGTTGGATTCTGTTAAGCGAGTATCCCGGTATATATATATACTTGGGGAAACTCGGGGAAATTTTTATCCAAAATTTTGTCTAGATAATTAAAATTGTTTGATTGAGTGAATTGTTTGCTATGGTTGTTAGCATATGGATGATAATTTATGGTTGTGATTTAAATAGATTATTAAATTACCTTTGTTTTAAATTTCGGGGACGAAATTATTTTAAGGGGGAAGGAATGTAATATCCCGGAAATTTTAACAATATCAATTTAATAATCTGTTAAATAATTAAATTGATATTGATGATCTTTGATAATAAAATTTGAATTTAATTTAATAATCTAATTAAATAAGTATTTAATTGGTGAATCTTATCTTTTAAAAGTTAATAAGATATTTTCTATCTGTAATATATATATTTATTTGTATATATTGTAAATAGAAAAGCTTTGGTAAATTGGAAATTTAGATTTAATTTGAATTTAAAGTTTTGAAATTCAAAAGAATAAATATTTAAATTGATTTGGATTTAGAATATTTGTATAACTTTTATGTATAAAATATAATTAGTTTTTGTTTCTCTTTAAAAAGATATATATATAGATAAGCATTTAAATAAATAAAGAAAAGGTTTAATTTACTTTTAAAATAAATAAAAGTTAGCAAAAAAATACAAATGTCATCATATAAGGCAATGGAATAACATGTGTTGTAAAATTAGGATATGTGAAAGACAAGTGTCATTTTGTTTTTAATTTTTCTTTTATTTTTAAAATAAACCATTTATATTTATAAAAAGATGTTTTCCTCCTTCTCATTTTCTTTTGCAAATCTTCATTTTCTAAAACAAAGAGACTTCAGCCTGCAAACAAAATTTCTCCAAAAACAAATTCTGATAATCAATATACTCATCGAACCAGAAATGTAAACAAATCTGAGATAAAATCTTCAGCTATTTTCAAAACCAAACTCAATAAACATCTTTCTCAAATGCCCTGTTCTTCTTTTCAAAAATCTGGGAAACAACTCAAGCTGTCTACCTTCATTTCTTCAAATCTGAAATTCTTCAAACCGTAATTCATATTCAAAAATCAAAGCAAAGGCCTGTTTTCTCTTCAAATCTGAAAACAAGAAATCCTAGAATCTAAGCAACATATAAGTTCTATAAGCAAGCAAATTCAAGTAACATGCAAATTTACAAAGCCAGCATTCAAGTTTAAAAAGTTTTAAAGGTGTCAAAAGCTTTTCAAAATTTGGAAGCAAACAAAATCTGGAAATCAAGAGTATAGCCTGCATGCAAATTTAAACAGCTAGCAAATCAAGTATTCAAGTTTTAAATCAAAAGCCATGGCCAGATCAAAATTTAAAGCCTGAGTAATTTCTCTGTTTTAAGAAATTGGTGAGTAACTTACATTTTTAAAACTTAAGTATATGATATCTGTTGCATGCTATAATTCTTGAATCTATAATATGCCTGCATGTGGTTTAATATGTTTGGAATGTATGTATATTTTTGTATATATGGATGTAAATTGGTGTGCATGTTTGTTATATCTGTTTCCAGTTTTTAAACTTAAGTTTTGATTGAAAATTCTGTATCTCTTAACTTAGTTAATATCATGATTTAAGTTATAAACAAATATTGTTTGTTTTATCATAGATTAGAATTTAGGATTTAATTTAAGTTAAAACAAAACCTGAATGGCCAGGGAAAATCAAAAGAACAGAACAAGTTTTATATAAGTGGAAATTCAAAGATGTTAATTTAACAATTCAGGATTATAAACTGAAGCTCTAGACTGAATTATGATTTTTAGAAGAGAAATCACAATTTTAAAGTTTATAAATAGTGAGATATTCTAGTATGAACGAAAATTGGGTTTTTGCTGATTTCTGGCGATCAAATGGATTGTGGATCTCGGGATTGAAGTTAGAGCACGTTGATAAGTCAGTGATCATGGGAAAAATGGTTAGGAGATTTTTAATTCACCGTGGTGATCGAGGAACGAAGATGTAGGGTTTAGTCAACAGTTTTTGTCGATGGTTATCTCGAGGCTAATTCATCGCCGTGGAGAAGCTAGAGACGATCGCATGAGGGGGAATCGTATCGTGGTGATGCAAAGCTACTATGGACATGGCGGCATGATTTCTGGCAATCGGTGGCGTCGAGGCGAGTTGAAACAGATGATCGAAGTTCTGTTCCAGGTTTGGTCGAAATGCTCGTTTTCGATTATTGAAGTTGTTCGTGGTTCTGGTGTTTTGGATCGCGAGTGGGTGTCGTAGATGATGTGCTGGCGATGGTGTCAGTGGTCGGAGGCGATCGTCACGCTTGTGCACGTGCACATGTACTTTTCGTACATCTGGAAGAAGTTGGGTTAGAGGAAGAAGAAGATGAAGTCTTTGTGACTCGAAGTCATGCCGTGATTGTTGGAATCTGGCTCGAGTTGTTTCCAGGGGAAACTCGTATGGGTTATAACAGTTTTTAGAAAATAAAATAGAAGGAAAACTCGAAGGGATACTCGGGGGTTTTCAATTTTTTTTCGGGTATTTTGTTGTTTGGCTCGGGTCAGTTGGGAGGTTGCATATTTTAAACCTGACAGCATTTTCTTTTAAAATTTAAATTGAGTTTAAATTGAAAAGCAGTTTTCAAAACAAAGTTTTAAAATAAAATGTTAAAGTATGGATTTAAATTCAATTTGTATCCTAGTTGAAATAAATAGTTTATAAAATTATAATGTTTTAACAAAAATGAAAAATGTTAAAAGTATAGTTTTGTAAAGGTTTGAATTTAAAAATCTTATAAATTACCTTTATAAATGTTAAGTGTTCTTAACATTTGAATTTAAGAAGATTTTGTAAATTTGATTTAAGCCTTAGTTCAAGTTAAATTTTAATTATTTTAAATCTTTAATTTTGAAAATAAATTAAAAAGAAGATTTAAAAGTAAACTGTTTTAAAAGTCTTTTGTTAATAATAATTAAAGTGGTTAAAGGTTAATAATTTAATTTAGAGATTAATAAAGGTTTAATGCTATAGGAGTCATTAAATTAATAAGATAATTAAAGAATAATTTAATAATTTGATTAATTAATGGTTTAGTGTTAATTAATTAAATAATTAGGACTCTAAGTTAATTAATTAAGTGTTAATTAATTTGGGACTTAGAATCATTTGTTAAATAAGTATGAGTTATTAATGGATGATTGGAAATTAATTAATCAAGTGATTAGAAATTAATTTAAGAAATTAATTTAGTAATTAGAAGTTAATCTAATGGTGATTAAGAATTTATTAATTTGTAATTAATAAATAGTTGATTAAAGATTTATTACTTAAAGAAAGTAATTAAAATGGTTAATAATTAATGAGGGATCATTAATTAGGAATTATTAAATAATTAATAAATGGGATTAATTTTGATAATCAAGTAGATTAATTAACTAATGATAATCTTTTATGAATTGGTTAAGTATAATTATTTAATGGAAGTAATTAAGGTAATTAATTACTTAAGGTAATTAATTAAATAAATTTGATTAAGTTAAATTAATTAATTAAATTAATTTAAGATATCATTTAGAGATGTGATAAGTATAATTACTTAAATGTAATTAGTGAAAGTGTAATTACTTAGGAAAGTAATTAAAGTTAATTAGTGGATGTAATTAACTAAGGATGATATAATGAAAGTAATTTGAGTTAATTACTTTAAATAATTAATCAAGGGATTAATTAAAAGATAATTAATTAATGAGTAATTAATTTATGGAAGAGTAATTAAGGTAGTTAATTACTAGATGAGATTAATCAAAGGTGATTAATAAATGTGACTAATTAATTATTAAATGTAATTTATTTAAATAAGATAATTAATTAAGAGTAATTAAGGATCATTAATTAATATAATTAATGATGTAATTAAGAATTGATTAATTAAGATTAATTAATAAATAATAAGTGATTAAAGTAATTAATTAATTATAATTAATTGAGGATTAATGTAATTAAGTATAGTTAATTAATAGATGAAGTAATTAAGGATTAATTACTGAAATGGTTTAAGATAATTAATTTGTGAGATTAATTAAGTATTAATTACTTAAAGTAATTAAAGGGTAATTAATCAGGAATGATTAATTGAGATAGATATTTAGAATAATGATTAATTAATTGGTTTAATTAATAATTAAGTAAGAAGGATTTATAAAATGAAATAATTAATTTAATTCACTTTAAATTGATTAGAGATGATATAAATCATTACTTAAGGATGATGAATGATATTGAATGCTTTGCATTGTTTGATATCTCTGATGAGATACGATTGATCTATGATATAGATGCTTTGGTTGAATTGAAATGATAATATGAATTATCTGTTTGGATGATATTGTAGATTATCTAGTGTGAATTATCTATCTTTGTGTATATAGATAAAGAATTGAATTGTTTTAACTTTAAAACAACTTGGCCTTTAAAGGTACGTTTTGGATTTCGATGAGACCGGGATCGGGTTTCCGTATACCGGAATTCCAGGTCTGGAGACCCGAATACCACATCGATCCAAATTAACGTTAGGTCGTGAATCTCAAGTGAAGATGAAGATTTAGAGTGCAAGGGTTATTGTCGTTAACTCTGAGGGTGATTCCAATACGAGTGTAACGAGATAATGCCTTCGGTTTCGTTCGAACCCGGAACGAACTTGTATGGATTGAATGCTTTCAACACATCGTTAGGAGGGCGATGAGCATTCTAAGTGATGTGTTCTGATTTAAAGGTAAATCGTAGCCTCAAGCCTCATCAACCGGGAATGGCTAAAACAGGGGAGGTGCAGCAAGGCTTCGTGGGTAGCACCCACTGAGAGTAAGGTCATCCCTGTCTAGAGAGTTCCTTCTTTTATTTCGGCTTAGTGGTGCAGTTGGCGACGGCCATCTGTGGGGTGATTTTATTCGGAATTATCCAGTAAGGGATGGTTCCGGCTTTGTGTTGCAGGGGATTGGGAGTGATCCTCGGTACGGTGATCTAGGCCCCGTACTGTGATGAGCGGTACCCCGGTAGCTCTGCCATTGTATGGAAATCCAAATTCCAATAAGTGATAACGGACTTGATTGTATACTTATGTATGCTGGAATTTAATAATGTAACAATTTCGGCTATTTCATATTTATTTGAAAACCCTAGACCCTATTATAATACAATCGAATTTCCTATCAAATGTTTTGGTTATCGTAAGGTAAAAACTTACCCATGTTTATTTGTGGGGAGTCTTACGTGATACCTTTTCTTTCAAAAGGTTTTGAAGTTAAACAAGTTTAACCTGTTACTCACACCAGACCCATGTCTGACCCAAGTTGTTTATTTCTGTTTTATAAACTCTTGGGTACTCAAATTTTTACGAGTAGCCAAGGGATTCAGGTTTAGCTTTGACGAATTGTGGAGGAGCAATGGAGCAGGAGGCTTCAGCGTTGTAGATATATATAGTAGTTCCGCTGTGTCTGTATCTCTGTAGTGTATCGGGTTGTAATGTCTAGACAGATGTTTATAACTGTCTAGTAAGTGATGTATATGCTGTGTAACTCTGTAAATTGTTGTATACTATGTAATAGTTTATGTTATTAATATAAATTATTCGTTCCGTTGTGAGATCGTTGTTGTTGTTTCTTTCTTTCTTCTTTTCTTTTCTATTTCCTACCCCTTTCTTTCTTATTGTCGATGCGTCCTTCAGTGGATAGAAGGGCGGGTCGTTACAGAGTGAATAAACCAATTATATTAAATAAATAAATGGATGGAATTTGATTTAAATAAGAATCAAATGAAAGATGGAAATAAAACTTTAAAGGGTTGGTTAAATGGAAAATAAACTTAAGTTATTGACTTAAGTAAATATTGAATGGAAACTGAACTCAAACAGAGGAGTGGTTTAAATAAGTTGAGAAATAGTTATTGAATGAATTAACTTGGATTGTTTTCGAGCTAAATAAAATTCAATTTTTGGAAGTTGGAGATGAATTGGATTTAAGGAAAAATTTGGAAATGAAGTAGTAAATAAATATAAATTTATATGAACTTAAGAATTGAAGAATGAAATTCTTAAGAAAAATTGGTATTGGAAATATACTTAGTAATTGGTATTAGAAATATACTAAGTGAATAGTTGAATGAAGACTAAAACTGAAGTTGTGAAATGGGATAGTTGTGAATAAATGGATAACAATAAAAAGGAATGCGAAATAAAGGAGAATTGATATAGTTGATAATCAATTGGAATTTATACGTAGGATGTACGTATATTATTTTATTCGCATAGCTATTTGATCCGGATTCGAACACAGAATTTCGAGATAGTTTTATCGATCCGAATCAGGTTTTTTCACTCGATTTTCAACGGCGAACCTGGATATGGATTGTTGATTAATTCTGGAAATTCTCTATCATAGTTTGTGACTATGCAAGGAGAATGACGGTTTCTGATCAAGAAACCAGATCTGAGTCCGCACTAGGAAGTCGGGTGGACAATACTAGTTCGGAAGTGGAATTGTGTGATCGACTGAGCGATCGAATGTTATATTGCGTACGGATGATATATGTGCATCGTACGGGCATAAGTAAAACTAATATTGGAAATTTGTAAAGAAAAATATAAATGACTTTGGAATTGTGATTGGATATTATTGCTGAATAGGATATACAGGTGTATAAAAGAAATGGATAATTGGGATTTTTGATTTTAGAAGATAAAATTTAATGGCCCGACAAAAAGGTATGTATTTGAATTTCTATATGAAATTTGATTGGGTTTTTGATCCTGCCACTTGGGTTTTTGTTTTCTTTTTGAGATTGGAAGGCCGTAGAGCCATTTTGTAGTAGTACCGAGCTAGCCGCGCAAAGGAGACGCTGGCGAAATTTTTCGGAAATTTAAGGAGTTAGAAAAATTTTGGAAAATTTTGATAATTCAAAATTTGAATTCAAATTTAAATTTGAATGGATAAGTAGGTGGTATGAGTTGAACTTATGAATAAGTTTGGGAAGTTAAAAAAAATGATTAGTGTATCATTAATAAAAGATTGTTTGGGTGTTGTTAAAACTGTTTGGTTTTGGAAAATAGTAATGGGAATTAGATCATTCTTCCTAACTAGTAATTTCGGGGACGAAATTCTTTTAAGGGGGGAGGAATGTGACGACCCGGAATTTTTGTATATTTGAAATATGAATATTTAATTTATTTTAAATATCCGAAGGTAAAATTTTAACTTTAATTTCAAATATACAGTATTTATTTGGATAATTAATTATTAAATTTAATAATTGGAATTGAGTAAAATATAGAATCTGGAATTTTAAGGCCATTAAAAATAATATGAAGGCTTAGAAAATTTATACTGATAATTCTGAAGGTGTTGGAACTTTCATAATTGAATTTGGAGCTGTTTTGCTCAGTTTTGAAAAGTTAACGTTTAAATAAATAATATAATTGCTTTAGTACTGTTGCAAATCTATGCGGACACGTAAAGGAATTTTAAAACACGTGTCCTACCTAATAAACACGCGTCTCCTTCTTTCTTTAAAAATCATAACCGAGCTCAAACCAGATTTACCACTTGAACACTCCAAACGAAAATCAAAAGCAATTCGTATTCAACTCAGATAAATTTCCCTCTTTCAATTCTAATCGAGCATGAAAAAGAAAACCCAAATCAAAAATTATATACAGCTGCTTCGAAATTCTAATGGCCGTTTGAACGAATTTCTTTTGGGCCGCAATTTCAGTTTCAAATCGCGAACTGGTCGCGAGCGTAGGAGGGGTGGTGTTCGGCGACTCTACCGTTGAGGGGTGTGTTGCGAGTTCGTTTCGCACGAGGTCGTAAAGGGAGGGCTTGTTCTCGAAGTCAAGGTCGCGTACTAGGTTGTAAGGCGAGAGTCTCGATTTGGGCTTAGGGTTTGGATCGCGTTCGTGGCGATGGTAGGGCGGTGCTATGGGGTTCTGCGCATCGTCGAAGTGAAGCTCGATTTGGTTCGCAAACTCGACAGCGTCGGTGAGGAGGCATAGTCTCGAGTTGCATCGCCGGAGGGTCGTGAGTCACCTGAGGGCAGCGTACGGTTGGGCAATCAAGATGAAGTGGTCGCGAGGCTAATAAGGAGCATGCTTGACTGTGGAGTGTGGGATTGAGCTCGTAAGGCGTGAGGTGGATTTCGAGCAGCAGTTGATTTTTGGGTTCCTGTTCTTTGAGGTAGTTAATTTTAAGCAATTTTAGTTTTTATGTTTCCACAGTTTAAGCTGGCAAACTGTTTGATTTAAATTAGCAGTTTGCTATAAAGCAGAAAAGTTTATGAAATATGGAAATTCATTACACTAAAATAAATAGTTAGTTATCTGAAATAATATATTAAGGTAGTTAATTGGGTTAATTAACTTTGTAAATTGTTTCAGTTATTAAAAATAATTTATCTAATAGGAAACTGATCAATAGCTTAGTTTAAATTTATAGTGTTAATTAATTGAATCTTTTAAAAGGAAATTTTGGGTAAGATTTAAATTATTAGGTTAACCAAACTTTAGTTAAATTAAATGGTTGGTAACTAAGTGGTAGTTAATTATTTGATCAATTCAAGTATTTATAAACTGTATAAATATTTTTACAAGGTCTGAGATTATGGAAATCAAATTGGGTTGGATGGACGGCAAAACAATAATCAAAGGTGAGTTAATCTCACTCAGTTAGATTTAAATTTAAATGGTTAAATTTAAATAATTGATTGAATGGTTGCATTGATTGAATATGCTATACTATATATAGTAGTATATACCAATATATATATATTGGCATATGTATATTTTGGAGTTGTTGATATTCCCGCATTGTATAGCGGATGAGACCCTATACGCCGCATAATAGCGGATGATATTTTATAAAACCCATATACCGTGATATTCCACCTCGAAGTGGAATTGGTATTGTGCTAACGTCTGTGGATGCAGGGAAACAGGTTGGAGGGATCCAACTGGATTCCTCAAAATATTTAATTTTGTTAAATATTCTGTGATATGATTTTTGATATCCTGTGGTGAATTATATGGATAATTGGATGTTATGGTTTGGTTGGATCGATTTGGATGTGCTGAATTATCAAAATCTCTAGAATGGAATTTTTGAAAAGAATAAAAGAGTAAATTTTTAAGTAAAATAATTATAAGAGTTTGGAATAAATTTGAGAATGAATTTGATTAAGAATAAAAGTGATTTCCAAAATTCTAATAAATATGGAAAAGAAGAATTTTGAATAAACCAAGAAATATTGAATTTAAAAACTTATGTGATATTATTTAAGGGAATAAATAATTTATTTTAATTCAATGTTTAAATGTAATTAAAAAGAAAGAAGGAATTTGGTAAAATCTGAAACTTGTGTTTCAGTTTAAAGATTTTAAATCATAATGAGAAATAAAATCTGGAAGTTAATGAATTTGGAAATAAATGGATTAAGTAAGGAAATTTATTTCAAAATAAAATAAATTGGGAAATCAATTATAAATTGATTTCAATACGTTGGGATTTGAACTTTAAAGAGAAATGAGATTTTGGAGAGATAAACTGGGTTTGTAAAGTAAAATAAAATATTAGAGGATATTTGAAAATATAAATTCAAAGTGGGAATTTTTAAAAGGATATGGTTTGGTTTAAAAATAAATGTTATTTTATTTTTAAAAGATGGGAGTGAGAAGGGTATTTCTCTGTATAGCCAAGTACGTTTTCAAAGCAATTTTAATATAAGTTAAAAGTTCTAATTGTATTTTTAAAAGCATATTTTAGAAAATTAATTATTTCTAAATGTTAATTTCCTAAGTAAGTATGTTTTAGGAAATCTATTCTTTTTAAATGTTTAAACTTTAAAGTAAGTATTTTTCAAATCTATTATTGTAGTAATTATATAAAAATGATTTGATATTATGTTTTTTTTAAAAGAGAAAGTTAGATTATATTTATAAAGTGGTTTTATTTTAAATATTCTAAAAAAATATATATATATATACATATATTTCGATAAAATATTAAAGTAGTTTTAAATTTCAATGTTATAAAGTATATTTAAAATAAAGTGTTTTTAAATTATTTTAAAAATCAAAAAGGGTTTTGTACTTGGTGTTTCAGAGGAAATAAATATTTGGAAATGTATTTCGTAAGCGGGAACTGTTTTGGAATTGTTTTCAAATGAGTTTTGAAAATTTAGAAATATATCTTGGAAAGATATTTGAGAGTATATAAATAATGTGGGAAATTATTTATTGTGTGATGGTTGTTTATGGATGTTAATTGATAGTTAAATAACCGACTATCAATATTGGCTAAATGCGCTGATCGTTTCGAAGAGACCGGGATCGAGTTTCCGTATACCGGGATTCTAGGTCTGGAGACTCGAATAGCACTTCGATCCGGTTTGTACGTTTCGTGTAACGTGTTCGGAGTAGAAGATGGAGCAGTGAAGTGCAAGGGCTAGTCGCTACTAATCCTGAGGATATTTCCAAAATGGATGTAGTAGGAATAGTGCCTTCGTTTCCGTTCGAACCCAGGACGGACTTGTATGGACGAATGCTTTCGAAACATCGTCAGCGGACGATGGGCATTCTAAGGGATATGTGCTATAAAGGTATCGTTTAGCCTCAAGCCTCATCAACTGGGAATGACTGAAAATCAGGGGTTATGCAGCAAGGCTTCGTGGGTAGCACCCATTTGAGAGTAAGGTCATCCCTGTCTAGATGTCCCTTTTTATTTCGGCTTAGTGGTGCGGTTGCTGATCCCAACCGTGGGGTGATTTTATTCGGAATTATCCAGTAAGGGATGGTTCCGGTCTTGTGTTGCAGGGGAGCGGGCGTACTCCTCGGTACTGTGATCTAGGCCATGTACTGTGTCAGGTGGTACCCCAGTGCCTAGTCATTGATGGAAATCCATTTTCCCTACGCGCCTTGTACGGTATTTGTTTGTATACCTATTAGCTGGAATTTAATGAATGTAACAATTTCGGCTATTTGAATAAGTATTTGTATATAGACACTATTATAATATCAGAGGATTTTATAAAAAGTGTTTTAGCTATCGTAAGGTAAAAACCCGACATGTTTATTTGTGGCGTGGTCTTACGAGATGCATTTATTTTCAAAAAGGATTTTTGAAACTTTAATAATCAATTGAGTGTGATTTTCTCACGCTGGTATTCCAGACTGACTCGGGTATTGTTTTATATAATGCTCGGGTCAGACCGAGTATTATAGATTACAGGAAATGATGCTGTGGAGCTGGATGGCGATACGTACTTCCGTATTTGAGTTGTATATTCCGCTGTGTATTCAGATTTTGAGGACAAGTTATGATTACTGTCCAGTTGTATGATATTGATGTGATGTACTCTGATGATATATTTGGATGATGTATATATAAACAGATATAGATTTCTTTTTGTGTAAAGATCTGTTATTACCTATTATAGTTTATTCCGCTGCGTATGAGAGATTCTGTTGTTGTTTTCTATTTTTCTTCTTCTTCTTAACTCAAATGGTTCGATTTTCTGGTTCTGGAAACTCGGGTCGTTACAAGTGTACGATAAGTAGATAATGTCTATCAGTAATATAAAGATATCAAAATAGTGTTAAGTCATGGCCCATTCCACCCTTAACACATTTTTATTCCCAAAAGCATATACAAGACCGTAGTTTCCCCAAAACCGGAAGTCATCAGAGGGCAATCCATATACTAAAGGTACAAAACAAATTCATAGTGGTCGCGAATAAAGGGATACAAGTATGACAAGGCACATGAGGCAATACCCAAGGTAGTGATACTACCGTTTGCCTGATCCGGACTGGTGAGAACGCAACGCCGCAGCGCCCGCAACACCGTGAAACAACACTCCCAAAATCAAGGTTGCACCAATCGACAACAAGTAATGAGTAGTTCGACGAAGTGTGTCCACTTGAGGTAGCTAATCCTCCATTGGCCCGGCACGGCTCCTGTTTTAGTCATTTCCAATTTGACACAAGTGTCAAGGCTATCCATTATCGTTCTCTTTCTTCAGTCATCATGAACATCATTCCAACCACTTCATTCTGGATCATCACTCCGCGCATAGTTATTAAAGTGGTTTTCGGTTTAGATAGAGAGTATATCCTTAACCGATTCCGGTCTCTTTAATAACTTTCGAAATTATTACACCGAATGGTCGTTTATTTATTTCAAAACCAAAACAAATTCAATTCCAATTAGAATTTATAAACCAACATTTCATTTGTCTTTCCAAATCAATTTCCATAATTTACGTTTCAAAACTTCCAAATTACCATTTCAAAATCTTATAATTCAATTTCAATTTCTATTTAAAACAATTCAAATATTGATTCAAGTTCGTAAATAAGTTTCATTCCAAATCATTTAAATTAATTTAATTTAACCTTCAAATGAATTTAACTTCATTTATCGATTTCATTCAATATTTATTAAGTTAATTTGCCATTCAAAACAATTTCTATTAAATTTCCAATTCATTAAATCCATTATTTAAATTCAACTTCCTTATTTCAAAACTTACAATTTGAATTAAATTAAATTCATCAAATCAAATTCTTTAAATTTCAAGTCTTACATTAATTTCAATAAATCGCATTTTATTTCTTGTTAAAGAAATTCAATTTCACTTATTTACTTACTTAAATAATTTTCCAAAACTTAATTAATAAAGAAATTCAATTTCAATTATTTACAAAGTAAAGATTCACTTATTCAAAAGTTCAATTTTACTTATTAAAGAATTCAATTCAATTTAATCATTAAATAATTCAATCTTATTTAATTATTAAATAATTCAAAACTTAATTATTAAATAATTTCAAAGTTTAATAATTTCAAACTTAATTTTAATTTCAAACTTAATTATTAAATCATTCCAAACTTAATTCAATCATTTCTCAAATTAAACATCGTTCTTTCATCAATTACATTGTTAATATTTTGTTTCAGATTATTAAATATTAACATTTTCCTTTCATTAAAATTCGAATTTCAACTTCATTTCAAACCATATTATTTATTCAAATAAATCTTCGTTTATTTTTAAATCAAATTATTGACCAATCGGGTTTTATTTAATTCTCTATCCTAGGTCAAAGTTCAATTTGGGTATTTATCATTTCAACCCGATTCCAATTCAATTCAAAATCAAAATATAGCAAAGGGAACTTGCAGTGTGATAACTGGGATGGTGTCAAAGTAAATAAACAAGCAATAACAACAATCAATATCAATCCAATAATCAATTCAAATAATCCCGAAATAACCGTATTAATTCGCATTGTTATTTGTACGAATTAATATAATTATCTCTAGAATCTACACTATCATTTCATGCAGATTAAAGATTATTCCACTAACTATTTATACGGTTTTTCACTTGTCATTCAATTACAATTTCATACTACAACAATTAATCCAATATACGTCGATGGTTCAAAGTGTAATTATCACTATTCTACATGTCAATTAATTTAACAATTAAAAGGGGTCATATTCAACTAATCAAATTTAACATATAAATCAGTTTAAAATTGTTAACTATCCTATATCAATTTCAATTCTGCATACTATTTATCATTTAACACTAACAATTTAACATCTAATATAAACATCAATAATCAATCAATTATCAGCCAAACTGTATTATCATCGCATAATAAACAAAAGAACGTTAATCGTGAGTGATTGCTCACCTTTCGAGGCTAGAGACGAACGAGAAAGCGATGAGTTACGAATCCAGGTACGAATCCCAAAACAAGCTAGATTTGCACGAATTTGGCAGACATGCTGATAAATAGGAATAGACGAACTCAAATAAGAACTGGATCGATGATTTGATAAATGATATAAGTGAACTGATATCGATATATAACTATGTATATTCCAATTCCAAGCATATAATTTTTTTTTCAAAATCACTTATATAAACCATTTATATATAGCATATGTTATCAACTTATACATAACATGTACCCAATATAAAATAATATATGTTATATAATTCACGACAGATTTGAAACATTTATAACTAACAAAGCATATATATACGAGTTCCACCGATATTAAATTAAATATACACGCACACTAAAAATTCACTATTCTTAAGGAAAAATACATAAAGTCAAAGATATATTCTATTTCAACTCAACACTTATATATAAAATATCTGCACAAATTATATTCATTACCGACCAAACTGATATATATCAACAAACTAAAACTGTTTGAACTTATAAATAGAATATATAACCTACTTTATATAAACATAACTAACAAAATATGAATATATATAATACTATGTATACACCGCTATATAATGTAACATATGATACTTTAAAACAATATCCAAAATTTAATCAAAATACGCACGTTCCTCCTTTTATACAAAGTATAAAAGTGCTGCAGACTCCATATATGTGCAGATTATAAACAAAATAAGTAAATAAATGTGTATGTAACCCAATGTACCATTATATATTACAGACTAATCATACAAAATCTTGTTTCAAATTCACTTAAAAAAAGAAACAACTTATCTACAACTAGTATAACTTAAAATCTGTGTGAAAAAAAATATACTACAAAACTCCTATATAGACGAACATACAAATCCAAATATACCTGCAGATATAACAACATAATACTGTGAACATATATTATTGTTAGCGCAAAAATAAACATTATAGGTATAAGCTTTTGAACGCACATCGGCACTAGTTTTATTCGTACCTAGCCTACTATCCTCTAGCCCAGATAGAAGCACCTCTGACCTATGCGAGCCTGGTTAAAAGATTTGCATGCTAGGATGATAGTGGTATTCAAACTTCTATATGCATCACTTACGAATAAAATGAAGTGAAGCGAGAGATGGTTGTCAACCAGCGGGTGTCGAGATGTGTGCTCGGCAGATCGCAAAGGGGAGAGGGTGAAAGCATGAAGGCGGCAGCAGGGCATGGACGTGGAAGGGTTGTATCTACGTTTGGAGGGAAGGGATAGGTGCTACTACGGCTAAGGTGGAAGTGAGTCGAAGGGAAGGAGTTAGCTGTCGGGGCTGATCTGGAGATGATGTTTGCATGGGGTAATGTGCTGTTGGTTGCTCGAAAAGTGGTAGGTCGGAGAAGCTTGAAACGTTCGGAGATGGATGGAAGGATCTCGGTGAAGTGGAGACGCTTGGCTGGCTTTGGGCGAGCAGATCAATGGCCGGGGCGGGCTGTTGTGGTGAGGAAGTGGAGTTGGCGTGCATGAGGTTGGAGGTCAATTTGGCCGAGGGTGGCGATGATGACGGCGATGCTGACGCGTGGAAGGGCCGGTTGCCACGGCGTGGGGTATGAGTTGCGTTGCCAAGCTTGGCATGCGGAGGAGATGAGGATGGGGAGTGGCTGATGATGCCATGCAATTAGATTTTTTTTATTTTATAAATGGAGTTCAAGATGAAATAGGAATAAGAAGGGGAGAGGAGATTCACAGGCAAAGGGAAGCTATAGGCAAAAGAAGGGAAGGATGGTTGAACAGGTGGCAAGGCTAATATAAATGTTTATGCTAGCGTAAAGGTAGGAGATGAAAAGCTCCAACCAGATGAAAGGAAAGCGTGGGTTCATAAATACAACTTTATATATAATTAAGGAGGGAACGGATATGCTTGCAAATGGAACGGTATAATTTTTAATGTGACAGAGGAAGGTGATGAGTTTGAGAGACGGACATATATATTTATTATACTGCTCATTCAAATCTTGGAACCAGAATATGAAGCACTAAACTAGAGGATAAAAGTTGAATTGGGAACAGCAACAGACCAGTGGCTGTTCATTCACCCAAACGGCAGAAAATCAAAAGGTTACAAAACTCAAGAGACCAAAAAAAAAATACCGAACCAATGCGGTTGACCGTTTCATGGTTATCGTCGGGTACCGGAAATCTGAAACACAAAATTGAATGCACCGCTATGATTAGCATGAAGAGACGATCAAATTGGTATACAGATGTTAGTAGTATGATTGAATTATAAAAATTCGAATTTTCTAATAGCGGAAAATGCGAGAAAAACACTGAAAAATAAGATCGACGGAGCCAAAGATGTCCGAATTTGGAAAAACAACAAACTGACATCTTGCTCAGAAGATGGTTTAGAATTTTTCTATGTAAAAATATTTAGGTTTCGGAAACATTTTATTTTCATCGCTTTTTAACTGATTAAATTGAAGTAAATTTACGCGCGAAATAAACTTTCATATTTTCGGACGAAAATTTACCAGTTGCTATGTTTTACTAGACGCATTCCAAATATCAAATTTATATTTCAAAATTTTATCGTTTAAAATTTTACAAAATTTCAACTATTTACGTTATTAAAACAGTTAAAATTTACGGGTCGTTACAGCTAGTTTTATACTTAATAAAAATGTTCACAGGTTTAAGAGAAGCCTTAAAGTCAAACTCAGTTTAGAAAGAAGGGTCACTACAAAATTATCCCCCAATAAAAAAAATCAAAATCCAATTTGCATTGTGTATGGTCCTAATCCTACGCCAACCTACATGCACACGTAGAGCGTACAAAATTATCTTCACGCGTTGCTATATGCGTTTTTCTTGGGTATGGTATTGGACAAAAAGGCTATCGTTGTTATGATCCTTCTTCAAATAAACTGTATGTTTCTCGTCATGTTTCCTTTATTGAGCATATTCCCTTCTACTCTATTCCTGCTAGTATGTCATGACATAAATTTCATGTAATTGCCTAAATGTATGCTGTGAAACATAAGTCTTATGGTAAAAGGATGGGGTAATTACCATGTAATTACATTTAAATACATTTCACAAAATTTCAACTAATTACGTTATTAAAACAGTTAAAATTTACGGGTCGTTACAGCTAGTTTTATACTTAATAAAAATGTTCACAGGTTTAAGAGAAGCCTTAAAGTCAAACTCAGTTTAGAAAGAAGGGTCACTACAAAATTATCCCCCAATAAAAAAAAATCAAAATCCAATTTGCATCGTGTATGGTCCTAATCCTACGCCAACCTACATGCATCTAGCTTGCAATTTTTAATGGTAAAACGTATACATGAAGAGTCCTGGAGTCTACAGACATACTCATAACATTCCTCACTATACAGAATTAAAATAGTTTTGTACACCTAATGATGATGATAACATAAATAAGTCCACTTTTTTTAATTTCAGTGGCTAGTTGTTTAAATAACAAGAGAAACACCATACTATTAGTATAATCGGGATTTTGTTCACTACTTTTATGTCTGGAACTTAAGGTAAAAAAATTTTAAACTGCATTCATGAGTTAATGATTATATCACAACTTAAACTTAAGCTGGGAGAATTGCTGCATTTGATTACCACTACAGTTTGTGACCTATAAAAACTACATTAACAATGTCTTCAGTAATTTGCTCTTTTGCAACATTATCAATGACATCAGTAATTTGTGACCATGTAAATACATTTACCCTATATGTTAAGTTTTGCCTAGAGCTACCAAAGCTCTGATACCAACTGTAACGACCCGTTATTTTGGACCATTCGCATCCATTATAAGTGTATAGGTAGACACTCATGCCGGAGTTGAATTGCTCAAAATACCGCGTTGTTAATTTAAATTTGGCAAAACTGAACATATACAGTAAATAAATAATCACAGACATAGAGTAATAATTTGCAGCGGAAATAAAAAAGATAGTAGTTCATGAAGCATGTTGTAACGACCCATAAATTTTGATTGGTTTTAATAACGTAGTTAATTGAAATTTTGTAAAATTTTAAATAATAAAATTTGAAAATAAAAATTTATTATTTAGAATACGTCTATTTTAATATAGCAACTGGAAAATTTTCATTTGATAATATTGAAGTTTGTTTTCCTGTGAAATTTCATTTCAAATCAAACCGGTTAATAAAAGTGAATTTAAAAGTTTTCCGAAACCAAAATATGTCAACAGGAGAAAATTTATTCAGATCATTCTGAATCAGACTGCGAAATTCGTTTTTCCAAATTTGGACTTCTACTACTCCGTTTATCTTATTTCTGGTAAAGTAGCAGCATTTTTCGGTACCGATTATTGACATTTGATCGGACGATCGTACCATTGATATCTATGTACCGTTTTGATCGTCTCATCGTGTTGATCTTAACGGTATATTCATTTCTGTATTTTGAGGTCCGGTACGCGACGGAAACAATAAAACTGTGTGTCGTATCGGTACCGAAATGGAGACTTTTAACTTACCGTGCCTTTTCAAAATTCAAACGTGATGTCCAATCAATCAAGAAATTAATTGCTTTGAATATTTCAGTTGAATCAATCTGAGACTATTCCATTTCCTTTCTTTTTTTTCGGTTACTTTTATTTATTTCTTACTCTGCCTAACATTCGTTCAAAGGCTTACTTCTAGATCTGCATCTCACTTCTTAAAAATCTCTTCTCCTCTCCCATTCGTTCTCTGCCTCCCACTCTCTTTCCTTCCCCTTTCAATTTTCTCACCACCACTTGGCTTCTCGTCCACCGATTCCGCCATCACAGCCAAGACAAGCAACCAGGTCCACCTGTCACGGCCTCCACCACGCCTAACCCAACAAGCCCGACCCCGCCTATACCTCCGATCTGCAGCTCCTACGCCACCTCAGCCTCAACCACCAGCCACCCCTTTCCATCCACGCGGCCACCTTCTCTTCAAATAGCACCTACAGTCGTCCGCCTCTGTCGAAGCACCTAGCAACAACCGACACCCTGGCACGGTCAGCAGCAGTTCACCACCCGCGTCCTTTTCTTTTTCCAAACCCCAAAGCAGCCGCCTGCCCACTCCTTCACTCTCTTCATCTCCAAATCACATGGCTGCATTCCATGCCCAGCTACCAATAGCTAAGCCCAGTTCGCCGCAACCATGATTCCTCTACCCACCTCGAAGACCACCCTTCCTATCAGAGACCAAGTCCACTATCCATCGCCTCTGCCTAATTCACTCCCTCCCCGAGCCTCTCTCCGCCAGCGAGCATCTCGGCCATCCAAATTCACGCACCCTCCTCTCCCAGTCAAATCACAGCCAACCCATCCCCTCCCTGCATGGCACCCAGGATCAGATCTCACGCATGGCATTGCCACCACAAGACCTGCCTCCTTTCTCTCCTGTCTGCCATTCGCGCCCTTCATCTCAGGCCGAAGCTTCTTTTCCCCACAACCTCCGCTCGCTCCACCCCATCATCACCGACGCACACCTTCCGCCTGTCCCCTCTTCGATCTACTCCCTATCCAAGCTGTAGCCGTGCTTTTATATAAGGTATATATATAATCCTAGAATATGTATACATATTTATCTTGATTGTGTAGAATTTTATATGTATGGGTTAGTTTGTTATATTGTAAGTTTAAGAATATATATATAGTTTTATTATGGTCAGTTGGCAATGTTATATAAATCTATTTTAGATATTGTTAAAATATATATTCGTATACAATGTACAATGTTTTAAAGGATGCTAGTATATATTTTCCCCGCATGTAGCCTGTTTGCAATGTATATTGTACAGTATGTTTTATATATACATATAAATATTTACATAAATTATTCATACATGCTGTTGTTCACTAGCATAGGTTACTGTATTATATAGGTCATTGCATAGAGGTTAGTATATACATATACTTAAGTTAGTAAATATGTTATGGGTTTTATAGCTTCATACATTTCTCTGTTTCAGGTTGCAGTTTTATTTTATATTTATATTATCTTAAGTAAAAGGTTGATTTTTGATGTATGTATTTAATTTAAAACAGTGATTTTGAAATATTCATATATATTCAATTTAAAATGTGTTTGTATTTAGAATATGTCTATATCTAAAAATAGTTATATTTAGTTATATACATAAGTTCGCTTATACCATATTCTGCATCGATTCGGTTCTGATTTGAATTGTTTTATCATTTTTTCTTTTCCAGCTTTGTCCGTCCAAATTCGTGCAAATTCTGTTTTGCTTCGGAATTCATGCTTGGATCCGTAACTTCTTTCTTTGTTAAATTCTCTAGCCTCGAAAGGTGAGCAATCACTCACGATTAACGTTCTTGTATTTATTAAATTTGATTTCAATTGAAACGACAATTGAAATATGATGCTGTAGTTATTTAAATTGTTATATATGCTATTATCTGTATATGTTCACCTGTGACATCTGACACCAGTATCTAGTATTTATATGCCTGTTATTACTATTATCTGTATATGTTCACCTATGACATCTGACACCAGTATCTGTTATTTATATTGATGATATATGCCTGTTGTTATATTTTATATTATCTGTTATCACTCTGCAAGTTCCCTGTTAGTATAGAATTCACTATGGGTTGAAATGATACATACCCGAACGGACTTTAGAATAGGAGAAAATCGTTATGGGTTGAAATGATAAACCCAAGCGATTTTCATTTAAATTGAAATTGGGATTACGGGTTGAAATGATATCTACCCGTATATATTTAAATTTCGGATCGAAATGATAAATATCCGTATCACTTAACCATATGATAGATATATATATACAAACACCGTTGGTCCATATATATAAATATTTTGAAATTGAATTCTATGGTTTTGGAAAGAAATATATGGTTTTAACAAATGTTGATTCTTAAAATTTTATATATAAATGGTAATGATATATATAGATTTAATAATGATATTTAATTTAATTAAGATGGATTTAATACATATAATATGTTAAGTATAAAATTTATATTTCAAAATAGATTTTGGTAAAAATTTGAATAAGTTAAGGTTGGGATGATAATTTGAATTTAGTAAAGAATTTTATTTAATTAAACCAATATAAAGCTTATTGAAATTGGAAATTAAGATATGATTTATAACTTGAGTTTGATTTAAATAATTTAAATGAATTTTTCTTGTTTAAATAAATTTAAGGAAATATTTAGTAAAAATGAAATTTAAGGCTAGTTAAAGGATATTGAAGTTATTAAGTGAATATTCCCTGATCAAGTAATAATAAAGTTAAAACAAGTGTAATATGAAACAGTTAAATTTAACTTTGAAATGTTGAATATTAAAGCTTTGAAATATATTGAAAATCTAAATGGTATATTTAGAACTGATTCGAATTGATGAATTGAGCTTTGAATAAATTTGAAATTTAATTTGAGTTAATATGAATCGATTTGTGAGACTTGAGGAAATTATAAATACTTTACTTTATAAATTATTTAACCTATCTATACTATTTTGGGAAGTAGATATATTTGAAATAAAATGATATTTTGGTTGAAAGTATAAATTTAATTAAAATGACCATGGTGTTATAATATATATTTCCACCTTGTAGATAGTTCTGAAGATCCTTAGAGGATGGTTATCCCAAACATCCTTTAAGTTACTTGTATTCCAGTTGGTATTTCACTTGAGTTGGATTTATTAGTATAAGAATGTTAATCCTGACTCGAGTGTTTTGTGTTTTGCTTTACGCTCGGGTCAGACCGAGTGATACAGCATTTGAGACTCACCCTTGGAGTTTGGAGCTTCCTTTGGAGATCCAACTTTTGATTCAGCTTCCAGCTTTCCAGTTAATTCGTTCACAGAAGTCATCTGTTTGGATTGGAGACATCACTGTAATTGAGATATTCTGTTGTATTTTATTTAACTCTGATGTTTATATAGTAGCTTCATGAACTACTATTTTATCTATTCCGCTGCGTATTATTGTATTACTCTGTGTCTGTGATTTTGTGATTGATTTATTTACCGTATATTCTGAGTTTTGCCAAATTTAAATTAACAATCTGATATTTTGAATTATTCAAGTCAGACATGTGTGGATTTATTGTCGATTTGAATGGTCCAAAATACCGGGTCGTTACAGTGGTATCAGAGCTTTGGCTCTAGGAAAACTTAGCATATATAGTAAATTTATTTACAGAATCACTTTCGTTCGAGTTTGAATCTCTTCCTTTTGACTCGATTTCTTTTGAACTTTGGAACGTTCCTTGCGGTTCCAAAATTCATTCTTGTCTCTCCCTATTTGTATTCTTTTGATTCTGGAGTATGCCATAACTCCACTTCGAATGATCTCTATTAGAATAGGCGATCCCGCCAATCTTTGAATGATTTGTAAAGTGGTAAAACTCCTTTATAATTGGCATTGATTCACTGGAGATTTATATATTCCCCGGTTTGGATGCTACTATCTCTGGTTATGCCGAATTCTATCTCTGGCGATCGATGACGATTTGCCTTGGAATTCTGTATCGATCATATTCCTGAAGTCATGGTTGACCCGGTTAAGGTCGCCCGCGACTTGTATAAGTATATCCATCTTCTATTTGTAAGTTAATTATCTCATTTTCATTCGAACTTATCTTCGAATCATAATTTTATTCGATTAGAGTTCCTCTAATTTGAACCTCTATCTTTGTTTTGGAATCCATTCATAAACCATCCTTTAAAAAAATCGGGTTATTTGTATTTTAGAAATTGTTTTATATATCGAAATTATTATTTTGATAAGTATGATTATATTCTATATATAAAAGTGAAAATGTTTTCTATGAGGATTATATTTTTTATTAAAATGAGAATTTGAAGTTTTGAAAGGATTTGAATTTTTAAAGTTATATAAGAAATTGATTTATATAAAAATAATTTATAACTAAAAGGGTTTTAAATTTGAAATTCGAAAATTGAACTCTGGTATTTTGAAATTGGTTTTAAGATTTTGAAATATATAATAATATGATTTAAAGGTATTTTTCCGAATAAGAAATGTTTCAAATGATTTTAATAAGTTTCGAATGATTTCGAAGAAATTTCAAAATAAGTTTGAGAAAATAGAAGTCCAGAACTCACTTATGTCGCTGGAAAATAATTTCGGTGATGAGTGCAAGCATCATCGACATTGATTTTCGAGTTTCAAAGTGAGGGAAAGGCCACTCTAATAGCTTTGCTATGCGAGTGATTTTTGTGAAACTATTTTTGATTTCAAATTCCGAAGTAAGATTTGATATTCGAAAGATATATGTATATATATATATTTGAAATGATTTGAAGTGAGCCTGGTGTTCAGTCCTCGAGTTTCGAATTTTGATTTGGTATAAACCTATCTTTTGGAAATTGATTTACTGATTTGTTGTTGATTTCCAACTTTTGAATTTGAAAATGATTTCTTCAACTATTTTGAAGGTTTGAGCACTTCCAAATCAAGGTTAACTTTTCAAAGCTAAGAAATTTTGAAAAGTATAAAGTATATATGTTTGGTATGTATGTTAAAGTATGTAGTAATACGATTTAAATAAGTTGAAACTGTTTTGTTAAGTAAATGAATAAGGAAATTTTAAATTTTCTAATATGAAATTTAGATTTGAAATGTTTTGAAAGGAATTTGGTCTTGAAAATATTTTGAATAAAGTTTAGTTAAATGGTTTAACTTAGTAACATCTTTATGAAACTATATATTTAACAAGTTGGAATAAATATATAAGTTGTATGTATGCTGTTTTATTCGCATAATTAATTTGATCCAGGTTTGAGCACACAAGTTCGAGGTGAATTACACCATTTTGTGTTAGGATTTTTCATTCGATTCTTGATGGCGAATATTTGATATGGATTTTGGGTTTGATTCTAGAATTCTTTATCATAGTATATGGCTATGCAAGGAGACTGATGGCTTCTAGTCGAGAAACCATATCGAAATCCGCATTAGGGAAGTCGAATGGACAATACTAGTACGAAAGCGAACTTGTGTGATCGAGCGAGCGATCAAATGTTATTTTGCGAAATGATGACGTATGTACATCGTATATTCTAATATCATTGATATATTTTGACGCTGAAATTGAAAGCTGTCGGGTTAGAATATCTTTGCTTACTAAAAAAAATTCCAATTTAAATTACAAAGACATATAACCCATAAAAGCAAAGATATTCAATCCCATATGGCTCTTCAAACAGCGAAATTTATTTTGAAAAATCTGAACCTTATATAAGATGGACCTTATGTAAGCATAAGATGATTTTGAAACGTTTGATTTTGGAAGTGAATTGGTTGACTTAAATTATATTGATTTGGAAATTTGGATTTATTTTCTAAATCTATTATTTTGGAAACTTTGAAACTAAAGATATTTAATTTGAGAAGAAAAAATTTGGTGAAATTGTATATGATTTTGAAATTGAACTGATATTGAAACAAATTGAAATTTGAGAACCTTGTGTTACTAAATACTTGATTTGGGAGTTGTCGAACTTATATAAAATTGATTTGTATGAGTATGAAATTGATTCGAAAACTATAGATTTGAAAAGGTACTCAATTTGAAAGTGAAATCTTATATAATTGAAGTCTATATAAGTATGATTTGATATACTATTGATTTTGGAAAGTATTTTATTTGAAAATTTAATCTTATATATAATGTATTTTATATAAGTACGACATTTGAAAGTGATTTGAAAAGGTACTATATGATACATATTTTCGAAGTAAAGATATGGAAAGTGCCTTCTGCTTGATATCCGATTTGTGGCCACATCTTGGATTCATTCTATCGATATTATTCTCTCTGATTTTTGGTTTTCCGGATATGATACTCGAGTGTCCTTCGAATTCCATGGCGTTACCCATGGTCTTATCGTTCTCTCGTGACTGCATAGCGCAACTGCCTGGCTGAGTCTTGCCTAGGGGTACGGATTGTTTCCTGGGGGATCCAGGCGTAACCATTGTGTATCCTGCAATCTGTGTAGGTCGCGAATAGTAGCGCAAATGCTTGGCTGAGTCTTGCCTGGGGGTACGGATTGTTTCCTGGGGGATCCAGGCGTAACCATTGTGTATCCTGCATTCTACTAGTCATCATGGCGTAACTCGCAGGGCTGAGAAAGCTTACAGATATGGATTGTTTCCTGGGGAATCCAGGCGTAATCATTGTGTATCTGCGAACCATGGTTGGACAAAGGTTTTGTTCGTTTTGTTTGGATTGTACTTTCCATATCGGTTTTAAAAGTTTTTCCAGTATTTTCACTGGGTGTTGAAACAAGTCTACTAAGTACCTGGAGAATTCTAGTTTTGCGCCTGATCAACGCACTACCAGAGTCTACGGGAACAAGGATAAACTTGTCGAAACATCGAGTTATAAAAGTATTTTCGAAATGAAATTTGTTTCGTTATAAAAAAATATTTTATTATAAAAGTATTTCCAACAAAGAAAATTTTGTATCAATATTTGGAATCAAAACCCTTATGGTTCTAAATTAACTATTCATGCCGATACTATTCCTTGAATCTACCTTATCTGCTCTTTATTCACATATGTTCTGCTTTTCCAAATCCTTCTTCTTCTCCTTGTTGACTATATCCTTTTAAATATAGTTTATTTATATACTACATGGTTTAATAGAAATTTTAGTGTTATAAATATTTTTGAAGTTAATACTTAAATAAAACAGATTTAAAGTAAATGATTATTGATTATTAATAATGTTGAAAAGTATCTTGAGATAAAAATTAATAAATTTATGAATTTTGGATTTAAATGTTTTCAATAGCTTCTTTGTAAAAATAAGTAATAATGTAAATAATTGTTTTTCAAATAGCTTACATATATTTATAAAGGTGTTATTTAAACCTATAAATGATACTTATAAAGGAAACAAGAAATTTTACAAATGGGTTGAAAAATATTAAGGTATTAAAAATAATTGAATTGTAAATGAAGTTTTCAAATGAATATTTCAAGTAAAATTTATATAGTTAAATTGATTGTTTATCCTTGTCTTTTAATCTATCTTTTCTGTCTGGTTGTTTCTATTCTCCTACCTCCTTCCTTTTCGGGGACGAAAAGTTTTGAGTGGGGGAGAGTGTAACGACCCATAAATTTTGATTGGTTTTAATAACGTAGTTAATTGAAATTTTGTAAAATTATAAATAATAAAATTTGAAAATAAAAATTTATTATTTAGAATACGTCTATTTTAATATAGCAACTGGAAAATTTTCATTTGATAATATTGAAGTTTGTTTTCCTGTGAAATTTCATTTCAAATCAAACCGGTTAATAAAAGTGAATTTAAAAGTTTTCCGAAACCAAAATATGTCAACAGGAGAAAATTTATTCAGATCATTCTGAATCAGACTGCGAAATTTGTTTTTCCAAATTTGGACTTCTACTGCTCCGTTTATCTTATTTCTGGTAAAGTAGCAGCATTTTTCGGTACCGATTATTGACTTTTGATCGGACGATCGTACCATTGATATCTGTGTACCGTTTTGATCGTCTCATCGTGTTGATCTTAACGGTATATTCATTTCTGTATTTTGAGGTCCGGTACGCGACGGAAACAATAAAACTGTGTGTCGTATCGGTACCGAAATGGAGACTTTTAACTTACCGTGCCTTTTCAAAATTCAAACGTGATGTCCAATCAATCAAGAAATTAATTGCTTTGAATATTTCAGTTGAATCAATCTGAGACTATTCCATTTCCTTTCTTTTTTTTCGGTTACTTTTATTTATTTCTTACTCTGCCTAACATTCGTTCAAAGGCTTACTTCTAGATCTGCATCTCACTTCTTAAAAATCTCTTCTCCTCTCCCATTCGTTCTCTGCCTCCCACTCTCTTTCCTTCCCCTTTCAATTTTCTCACCACCACTTGGCTTCTCATCCACCGATTCCGCCATCACAGCCAAGACAAGCAACCAGGTCCACCTGTCACGGCCTCCACCATGCCTAACCCAACAAGCCCGACCCCGCCTATACCTCCGATCTGCAGCTCCTACGCCACCTCAGCCTCAACCACCAGCCACCCCTTTCCATCCACGCGGCCACCATCTCTTCAAATAGCACCTACAGTCGTCCGCCTCTGTCGAAGCACCTAGCAACAACCGACACCCTGGCACGGTCAGCAGCAGTTCACCACCCGCGTCCTTTTCTTTTTCCAAACCCCAAAGCAGCCGCCTGCCCACTCCTTCACTCTCTTCATCTCCAAATCACATGGCTGCATTCCATGCCCAGCTACCAATCGCTAAGCCCAGTTCGCCGCAACCATGATTCCTCTACCCACCTCGAAGACCACCCTTCCTATCAGAGACCAAGTCCACTATCCATCGCCTCTGCCTAATTCACTCCCTGCCCGAGCCTCTCTCCGCCAGCGAGCATCTCGGCCATCCAAATTCACGCACCCTCCTCTCCCAGTCAAATCACAGCCAACCCATCCCCTCCCTGCATGGCACCCAGGATCAGATCTCACGCATGGCATTGCCACCACAAGACCTTCCTCCTTTCTCTCCTGTCTGCTTGTCGCGCCCTTCATCTCAGGCCGAAGCTTCTTTTCCCCACAACCTCCGCTCGCTCCACCCCATCATCACCGACGCACACCTTCCGCCTGTCCCCTCTTCGATCTACTCCCTATCCAAGCTGTAGCCGTGCTTTTATATAAGGTATATATATAATCCTAGAATATGTATACATATTTATCTTGATTGTGTAGAATTTTATATGTATGGGTTAGTTTGTTATATTGTAAGTTTAAGAATATATATATAGTTTTATTATGGTCAGTTGGCAATGTTATATAAATCTATTTTAGATATTGTTAAAATATATATTCGTATACAATGTACAATGTTTTAAAGGATGCTAGTATATATTTTCCCCGCATGTAGCCTGTTTGCAATGTATATTGTACAGTATGTTTTATATATACATATAAATATTTACATAAATTATTCATACATGCTGTTGTTCACTAGCATAGGTTACTGTATTATATAGGTCATTGCATAGAGGTTAGTATATACATATACTTAAGTTAGAAAATATGTTATGGGTTTTATAGCTTCATACATTTCTCTGTTTCAGGTTGCAGTTTTATTTTATATTTATATTATCTTAAGTAAAAGGTTGATTTTTGATGTATGTATTTAATTTAAAACAGTGATTTTGAAATATTCATATATATTCAATTTAAAATGTGTTTGTATTTAGAATATGTCTATATCTAAAAATAGTTATATTTAGTTATATACATAAGTTCGCTTATACCATATTCTGCATCGATTCGGTTCTGATTTGAATTGTTTTATCATTTCCTCTTTTCCAGCTTTGTCCGTCCAAATTCGTGCAAATTCTGTTTTGCTTCGGAATTCATGCTTGGATCCGTAACTTCTTTCTTTGTCAAATTCTCTAGCCTCGAAAGGTGAGCAATCACTCACGATTAACGTTCTTGTATTTATTAAATTTGATTTCAATTGAAACGACAATTGAAATATGATGCTGTAGTTATTTAAATTGTTATATATGCTATTATCTGTATATGTTCACCTGTGACATCTGACACCAGTATCTAGTATTTATATGCCTGTTATTACTATTATCTGTATATGTTCACCTATGACATCTGACACCAGTATCTGTTATTTATATTGATGATATATGCCTGTTGTTATATTTTATATTATCTGTTATCACTCTGCAAGTTCCCTGTTAGTATAGAATTCACTATGGGTTGAAATGATACATACCCGAACGGACTTTAGAATAGGAGAAAATCGTTATGGGTTGAAATGATAAACCCAAGCGATTTTCATTTAAATTGAAATTGGGATTACGGGTTGAAATGATATCTACCCGTATATATTTAAATTTCGGATCGAAATGATAAATATCCGTATCACTTAACCATATGATAGATATATATATACAAACACCGTTGGTCCATATATATAAATATTTTGAAATTGAATTCTATGGTTTTGGAAAGAAATATATGGTTTTAACAAATGTTGATTCTTAAAATTTTATATATAAATGGTAATGATATATATAGATTTAATAATGATATTTAATTTAATTAAGATGGATTTAATACATATAATATGTTAAGTATAAAATTTATATTTCAAAATAGATTTTGGTAAAAATTTGAATAAGTTAAGGTTGGGATGATAATTTGAATTTAGTAAAGAATTTTATTTAATTAAACCAATATAAAGCTTATTGAAATTGGAAATTAAGATATGATTTATAACTTGAGTTTGATTTAAATAATTTAAATGAATTTTTCTTGTTTAAATAAATTTAAGGAAATATTTAGTAAAAATGAAATTTAAGGCTAGTTAAAGGATATTGAAGTAATTAAGTGAATATTCCCTGATCAAGTAATAATAAAGTTAAAACAAGTGTAATATGAAACTGTTAAATTTAACTTTGAAATGTTGAATATTAAAGCTTTGAAATATATTGAAAATCTAAATGGTATATTTAGAACTGATTCGAATTGATGAATTGAGCTTTGAATAAATTTGAAATTTAATTTGAGTTAATATGAATCGATTTGTGAGACTTGAGGAAATTATAAATACTTTACTTTATAAATTATTTAACCTATCTATACTATTTTGGGAAGTAGATATATTTGAAATAAAATAATATTTTGGTTGGAAGTATAAATTTAATTAAAATGACCACGGTGTTATAATATATATTTCCACCTTGTAGATAGTTCTGAAGATCCTTAGAGGATGGTTATCCCAAACATCCTTTAAGTTACTTGTATTCCAGTTGGTATTTCACTTGAGTTGGATTTATTAGTATAAGAATGTTAATCCTGACTCGAGTGTTTTGTGTTTTGCTTTACGCTCGGGTCAGACCGAGTGATACAGCATTTGAGACTCACCCTTGGAGTTTGGAGCTTCCTTTGGAGATCCAACTTTTGATTCAGCTTCCAGCTTTCCAGTTAATTCGTTCACAGAAGTCATCTGTTTGGATTGGAGACTTCACTGTAATTGAGATATTCTGTTGTATTTTATTTAACTTTGATGTTTATATAGTAGCTTCATGAACTACTATTTTATCTATTCCGCTGCGTATTGTTGTATTACTCTGTGTCTGTGATTTTGTGATTGATTTATTTACCGTATATTCTGAGTTTTGCCAAATTTAAATTAACAATCTGATATTTTGAATTATTCAAGTCAGACATGTGTGGATTTATTGTCGATTTGAATGGTCCAAAATACCGGGTCGTTACACATGTATGGGAAAATGGAAAAGAAATGTTGAAAGTGTATTTGTTTTGTCATTTTGTCAATTTGATTGCTCAATAATATATGTTCTACCTTGTACATTATGAATATATGTCATAACAATTATTAACACATTGACTGTTTATTTGACATTAACTGGACCGATATCGCTGATGTTAGGGAGAGAATATCAAAAGCAAGGCAAGATTAGATCAACTGTTTAACTGCTTTTTAATTAACTTATTGATGGAAATATGTATGACAGATTATGTATGGACATGGAAATGTTGATAAAATGGTATGTATGAATACCGAGTATAGATATATGAAAATTTGTTTGAATCATAGGTATGAAATACTAAGTTTGGAAATGTGAAAAGTTTTTTTAATAATGTGTATGAAATATTATACAGTAATTTACATATTTGTTGTCTTTGAAAATATGTTATATGCTATAAAGAAATAGGTAATTGCATATTATATACATATATGGAAAATATAAAATGACGATAAATAAAATCTGTAAATTAATATTAAATAAAATAGCGTTTCAAGAACACTGTTGATTTAAAAAATGCTATAGAAAGTGACAAGAAATATATGGATCTAGAACGCTATAATATAACTAAGTAAAGCTATAGAAAAATGAAAGAAACGATATACAATTATGCTAATAAACACTACAGTAATATGAATAAAATGCTATACAGGTATGCTAATAACCGCTATAGAAATATCACAATAAACGCTATAAAATATGGAAAAAAACACTATAAAAGTATGCAGAACAAACGCTATAGGAAGTAGCTACTAGATGATATTTCCTATAGCATTTTTGTTTAATAACAAACAATAAACGCTATAGAAAATTAATTTTTCATAGCGTTTTTATTTCTGCTATTTAAAGCTGAAGGCCTAACATAGCATTTCGTTACAGGACATTCTTTGGAACGCTATGGTAGAATGTAATAGCGTTTTTTAAATGCTATGAAAGACCCATTTTGTTGTAGTGATTCCATGTATTTTGAGGGTAACCAAATATACCACTTGCCGTTTATATTATATATGGATCCTTTCATTATGAGATACTATTGTTCTATTCTTTCTTATTGTTTTTCATTTAGTATGCCCTAAAAATTTGTCTTTTAGACACTTAAATGATTGACATACGATTATAGAGGATGTATTTAGTTCGTATTTAGGAGTCAGAAAAAAGGTCGATACAGTTGGCATCAGCTCATAGATTAAGCGAACACCTTAGCCTAATTGGAATAAAGTCGTTAGAGATATGGTAAGTGATGCCCTAGAATGATATATGGGAGCGCATATTTGTAGTGTTTACAAATATATATCCACTAATAGTCCCTTTTAGACAACCTTTTATTAAAGTATTTTCTTAAAGACAGTGAAAGAAATAGCGTAGAAGTATTATGTGAAGAGCCCTCCAAGTTGATGTGCAGTCTTCTCTATTCACTTAATGTGGCTAAGGAAGAATTGAGATCAATAGCAATTATTCAAGATTACCCAAATGTATTTTGATAAGGTGAAAGGTTTATCCTCTCATCATGAAGTAGAATTTTAAATTGATTTGGTCCTTGATACTAAGCTTGTGATACAATCTATTTGAAGGATGGCACCTAAGGAGAAAAAGAAATTAGAAATGCAGATATTCAACTTCTTGTGAAAAAGCTTGATTTGTGTAGTGCTTTAAATAGGTGATCACCCATTATCTTTGTTACAAAGGTGGATGATTCCTTAAGACTGTATATGGATTATCGAGAGCTAAATAAGCGGACTATTAAGAAAAAGTATCCTCTACCCAGGATAGATGACTTGTTCGACCAGCTTCATAGCGCTCGTATATTTTCTCGACCGGATCTTACCATAGGGTTCCATCAATTGAGGGTAGAAGAGGAGGGTATAACCTTAACAACCTTTTAGACTCCTGATTATTTTTATGAAAGGTTAGTTATGCCATTTGAACTAACTAATGTAGCTGCCTATTTCGTCGACTTAATGAATCCAGTTTTCAGACATGTGTTAAGCAAGGTTTTGACAGTTTTTATCGATGACATACTAGTCTATTGCAAGACAAAGTAAGAGCACAAACGACATCTCAAAATCATGCTTGATATTAAGGGAGCATGTGTTGAAGGTCAAGTTCTCAAAATGTCAAGTCTGGTAGTCGGTAGTTAGATTTGTAGGACGTGTTGTCTCAGGAAACAATATATTTGTCTGTCCAGCAAAAAATGCGATAGTCTAAGATTGGAAGAGGCCCGGATACACAGCGAAAACTCAAAGCTTCTTAGGACTGATAAGAAGTTATCAGAGGTTTATAGAGGACTTCTCTTAGATTACTTCTCCCTTGAAAAATTTGACGAAGAAAGATGTTAAATTCGTCTAGTCCTTAAAATGTGATGAGGCATTCAACAAGTTGATGAAGAGTACTAAACAACACTCCATTTTTAATATCACAAAAGAGGTCAAGGGTTTAACTGTCTATATCGATGCTTATGCCATGGGTCTTGGGGCAGTTCTTATACAACATGGGAATGTTATAGCCTATGCTAGCCGACAATATAAACCGCATGAGAGGAACTATTCAACCTATGAGTTAGAGCTATTAGTCGTTGTTTTTGTTCTTAATATATGGAGGCACCACTTACTCGGTGAAATGTTCGATTTATTCACGAACCGTAAGTCGTTGAAGTACTTTTTCAACCAAAAAGACCTAAATATGAGATAATAGTGTTTGCTGGAATTTCTTGCCACCAACGATCTTGATATTCTATATACTTCGGGAAAACAAATGCCGTAGTTGATGCACTGAGTAGAAGGCATGCAATTTTGGAAAATCTAGAGGTTAGACCGACTCTTCTAGATCAGATTACAAGAAAACAACATGAAGATATTCAATAGGTAGAGATTACAAAAGCCATAAAAGAACCTAAAAATGGCTAGGTTTCACGATTGATCGCCATGGGATATTACGAATGAATGGATGATTATGCATTTCAAACATCGACGGGACCATGCAGGAAGTGCTGGTTAAGTGTCATCGTTCAAAACTCTCCATTCATCCGGGGTTTACAAAGAGGTATAAAAACATAAAGCGGGTTTTCTAGTGGGAAGGCGTGAAGAGGGGTATTTCTATTCATTTTAGTAGATGTTTGAACTACCAATAAATCGGCATCAGAAGAAGGTTGAACTGCTTCAACCACTAGAGGTTTCCAAGTGAAAGTGGGAGCAAATATGTAAATGATATAGTTCGACTCGATGGATTTCCAAGAAGCATTGTAAGTGGTAGAGATCTGATATTTACAAGTACATTCTAGGAAGTGTTGCAAACTACCTTAGGGATGAAACTGAGTTTAAGTACACCATACCATCCACAGACTGATAGGCAGACGGAGAGAAGTTACATTCAGGTTTATACTGATGAAGAAGTGGAGCAGGTGCATGAAAATATACTTTTGAAGTAGTTGGCATTGATAGAGGTGTCTCCATTGAAGACATATGGATGGTTAAGGCAAAGCATGGGTTAGTCCTGGTCATCTATAGAAGAAGAAAACGTTAGCTAGTGCAAGATTAAATTTTAGGATAAATTTTCTATTTAGGTCAATTTTGCAAACTTATTACAAATTTAGACCAGTTGCAAAACTACTTACAAAAATAGGCCAGTTTTGACCGCATCAGCTGCCACGTGTACCAGTGACATTTCAAATGCTGCCAGTACATGTTTTATTGCGAAAAGTAACTGGCGGCATTTGAGATGCTGCCAGTTTGCGGCATTTTAGATTCCGCCAGTTTGCGGCATTTCAAATGTCGCCCTGTTGTATGCCTGTTGTTTAAGACAGCCCCCACTTTCATTTATCACTCCACTCTCAAAAAATCAAAACCCCAAATCTGAACCCAACACCCCAATTCTCCCAAAATCAATATATTCACTCAAAACCTCATTAAAGCAGGCCATAAATTGAAGAATGGCTTCATCATCCTCTCAAATACCTCCTATAGGTTTGTATTCTTCCATTTTTATCTCAAATTTAGAATTTTTCATTTTAGGGTTTAGAAAAAAATAAGTTTTTAGGTATAAATCTTTGTTTCTACACTACAATGAAGTAATTTATGCACGTATAACATTTGTTTGATTGGTTCTTGATTGTGTAGAAGGATTGTTTAGGTTATAAATTTTATTTGGTTTTGTTATTGTGGTAGAATATAGCAACCGGACCGAATAATGATAGCGTTTTTTACTTACAAGCTCAACATTGCACTAGCAATAATGATTTGATGGATGTACATGTTGATATAATTATTCTTTCATTTTGCAATATGTTAATAAATGGCATAATATCTTGAATTTTGTTTTAATTTTCGATAGGACGTTGAGCCATATGGATTCGTTGACCATTCTTCGACCTTAAAGCTTGTCACGTAAGCATATCTTAGTGTGTTGGAACTTTTAGATAAGGTCGGATTCGGTGTTATTCATAAGTTGGGATACACACAGCTTGATCGTAATCATCTGACAACGTTGATTGATAGATGAAGACCTGAGATATCTACATTTCATCTCAGAGTAGGTGAGATGACCATCACATTAAAATATGTAGCTGTGTTGCTTGGATTGCCGATTAATGGCGATCCTATTCTAAAACCGAATTTCCCACATAATAATATGGATTTGTGCGAGAACTTGCTTGGCCTGTCTCCTCCAGAAGACGTAAGATGGAGGAATGAATCGATAGTGGCCACTTGGTTTACGGAGCAGTTGGCCGATGACATATTTCCCACCGTACCTCTCCAGTGCAGACACCCAGTGCTCCCGCGCAATTATTTTGCACATCATCACTCAACGACTTTTTTGAGATCGATCGAAGACTCGAATGGCCCTTCAATGGCTCACATTGTTAGAAGACTTCAATTTTTGTCGGCAGTATTCATGGGGCAGTGCGGTGCTAGCTTTCACTTATACAGAACTTATTAGAGTGGCGTTGGTACAACGGTCTACCAATGATTGTGTGACTCTAGTTCAGTACGGTCATAGTTATTCATTAATTCATATTTGTACATGTCATAAAAATTAATGAAATACAACTTATACTCTTACAGCTGTGGTCTTGGACTTATCTTCTAGTCGGGCGTATAACTATGAGGTGACCAATAATCAACAATTCGAAACCATATGGATCAAGGTAAAATATTGTTGGTTGTACGGTTATATCAACTTATACACTTTAAACAATTTGTATAAATTTTTGCTATTTTAGGTGGATTGGACCAAAGAATACCAAAAAGACTCCAAGACGGAATTTGGCGTTATATTGAAATGAGTTTGATGTTCTGGAATGCAGTTACATGGACTTCATACACTGAGGCAGAGCTTGATGCTCTTCCGACTTTGTGCACTGAGGCGAGACAGTAAGGCGGGCAAGACTGATGATATTTTGGTTTGGAAATCTAGCATACGATCTTCCAAATAGAGTGATGAGGTAGTTTGGTCTTCGCCAATACTTATCGTATCCTGCTCCATATTATACTCTTTCATATAGTGAAGATGAGTTTGAAACGATGAAAGAGTTATGGAATAACCGCTTCTTAGCTGCAGAAGATGAGCATGAGATCACACTGACTGATGGGGAGTACAATAGTTGGTATTGGAATATCACTCGGTGTTATGTGTTAAGAAGATGAGAGGAAGTGCCTGAGCAAGATGTTGCTCCTTACACTCCTAGAGCTCCACTTGAACGAAATGTGTTATGTATTTAAATTTACAATTTTTAAGGTACCTGTAAAATCAATAGTGGTAAATGTTATATGCAGGCGATAGTATGTATTGTATGTTGGAAATAGTCGATGAGCTTGTGGAGGAGGTTCCTGAAAAAAGTAAGGCGAAATGCTTCTTGCTCAAACAAATTCTACGATCATGTTTGTCGAAGAACAAGATGTCAAGACCAATTCCACCTCCGCCTCCTCCTGCAGTGCCACTCCTTATTGAGGACGTTGCATCTGCCGCACCATTTGAGGACATTGCATCCGCCTCACCGGCCCCCGAACCTAAGAGAAAGTATCAAAGACGAAAGAAATGTATGGGTGAATGCTCTGGGGCAATAACTTCCCAACATACGCATTCGGTAGGACCGTCTCAACCCCCTATGGAAGGAATACAAGAGGAGGGCAGTGAAGAAGTTTGACCTGTAAAGGAGGAATTCATGCTGAAGCTAAGAAAATCGAAAAAGAAAATTCCTCGCGAACTAAAAAATTTGAGAGGGTAGTGTACTTTGGATTATCTTTAGTGGTGATTGTAGTGTTTTTATGTTTGTAATGGAGATTAGGTTGAAATCTACTTTCGACTGTAGTATTGTTTTTTGTTGTACTTTATTTCGTAGTGAATATAGTTGTGATTCTTATGTAAGTGTTTACCGTGTAATTGTGTAGCATGTGTAATAGGGCTGTTATTGCTACGCGGTGTGCAACTAGCAGAGCGGCATTTGAAATGCCACCCCTGTGCGGTATTTCAAATGCCGTCGATTGTGTAAGTAATAGAGCGGCATTTTAAATGCCGCTCTCGTTCAGCATTTGAAATGCCGCACAAAGGCACTATTTAATTTTCAGTTTATCTCAAATTGTAATTTATTTCAACAAGGCGTCTATAAGGTAAGTATGGCATTAATATCTATAAATTTCTTTCAAATTCTAAATTCTCTTACTTTGTAATCCCAAAACTCCTTCATCAAAAACCAAACTCTCTTTTTTGTGTTGTATAGTTTGCTTCTATTCATAGATTGATAATGGAAAATTGGGACATTGATGATGAAACAATGATGAAGATTTATGACGAATTTGAACAAAAGAAAGGTAATGGGATGGAAAGTGACAGCAACCTTGATATTGATTTTGTGCCGGAGACACACGTTGAAGAATTGCCACTGACTGTGTATAATGGAACATCAACAATAGATGTCGCGAATGAAAGACTAGAGCAACAATCACTACATGCACGTCTTTTAGGTGCCATTGGTCATCAAAATCTCAATCGTGCTAGTTCAAGCGCGCAACCTCCATGTGTACTTTGTTACTATGGAGATGAATATGATGTAATTGTTTGTAGAAACGTGAGGAATGTAGGGCGTCATTTTTACCGATGTGGTTGGTACAACGATCATAAGATATGGCCTCATCATGTTGACTGCCGCAATTTTTTAAGTGGCCTCATCATGATAACATAAAAAATTATCTTTGAGTATATTCGATTACAGCCGATCTAAAAATACAATCAGACTTAAATGAAAACATTACGTTGCCGAAGTGCACTTATTTTTCTTATGACCCACAACACCACATTTGATGCACCTATTTCCTTTAGGAGTCTGCATCTTGTCCATCATACCTTTAATTCTAGTAGAACATGGACGTCCTGGTTGCCTTTTAGCTATAAGAGGTAGGACCAACTGATTATCGCTTAAACTCCAATAGTTTTTATCGCGGACAGGATGAAACTCGAGGGTTTAAGTGGCCAAGTATTTCTCAGCTGAATACCATGTTGAAGCGAAGTCATGGTGGGATCTATTAGCTCCGTTGGAAACTGTTGAGCAAGTGGCCATAACATGTTACAAGGTAAGTGCCCTAATAGAGGTATATTGCACGTGCATGAGCAAGTGATACAATTGATCAGTACTTTGAATTTATCACCGAAATAGTGCACATCATGCCATTCTGCTTGACTAAAGCGAATTATTCTTGTACGTCTTGCTTCGTTAGATCCATCAGCAATCTTTGCTTCCCACTTCGGAGTAAGACCGGCTGTAAATTTTCCTACTGCTTCTCTTCTTTGAAAAAATTAATCAACCGACCTAAAAAGGGAGCGTGCAACCAAAGCTTTAACTGGTAAAGGCCGAGCTACTTTAAGTACACCGTTGAAACACAATGCCCAATTTTTCTCTTTCCCTCCCAAACTCTTTTCTATCCAGTTGTGTGCCCTGCTACTTGTAGTTTTGATTTCTTCTCAGATTTTTTTGTACTCGGCTTCCTCTACAGCAAATGCTGCAACATAAAAAAGGCATGTATGTCGTTTTTCCCTTACAAATGTGTACCGTCAATATATAACAATGGGCGGCAATGAACAAAACCTTCGATACAAGGGCCAAAGGCACAAAAAGCTCGATCAAACACTCCATATTCATCCGTAGTAACGTGTTCAACGCTTCCTGGGTTCGTTCTACCAATTTAAGCAAAATATTGTCTTAGAATGGTATATGATTCTGCCCAATCACTATAAATCCTTTCCACCGCCTTACTCAAACCTCTCCAAGCCTTCATGTAACTAACTTTTATGAACAATTGTTCTTCCATCAATACTTGCACCGTCTCGGCTGTTATATTCAAATAGGCTTTCACAAAAGGTAAGATCCACTACAACAAAATGTACATATCATAGCATTTCAAAAATGCTATAAAAACCTTTAACAGCGTTTTTAACTACGCTGTATATTAACATGCCATTATAGGTCAGGCATATACCATAGCAAGACAGAAAACGCTATATAATCCACGTATCTACAGCGTTTTTTTGGTGTCATTAATACATTTTACAGAGCTTTCGTTGATGAGCAAAATTTCTTTTCTTAGCGTTCGTCTTCGTTAGAAATATATTCAATAGTGCTTATAATATGCTATGTTAACTTTTTTACAATGTTTTTTTCATTTCTGTGATTTCTTTTGTTGCTATGATATTTATTTACAACGTTTTTGGGAATGCAGGGTGCCATTTTATAGCGTTTCTAAAATGCTGTTAAAACTTTCTATAGCGTTTGATAAACGCTATGTAATATTTTTCTTAGCGATTTATAATCGCTATTAAATATTTTCATAGCATTTTATAGATGCTGTCATATTTTGCTCAGTTCCTAACCAATATATAGCAGGTTCCAATTCTATATGTAGCCACAATTTATGTATAACATAGTTTATATAAAGGGGCATTTCACTAGAAGGACAAAAGAAATTACTTTCAAGGCCGAAATCAGCAGAATAATTACTTTCAAAGACAAGGTCAGCAGTCCAATTACTTTTAAGGACATAATTTTATAGGTTTCTAGGCCCTAGAAACTAATTATTTTGCGTTTTGTCCTTGAAAGTAATTATTTCAGTTGTGTGTCCTAGAAACTAATTCCTCTTGCTAAAAAGGCCTTTGTGGCTAATTTCCACTTATATAAACACATATTTCATAATAAACATATATTATATTAATCGCACATTTTATAATCAACAAGTTATGTTAATCACACATCTTACAACTAACATGAAACATTACATAATAAACATATGCAATATTCTTACATCAAAATATATACTAAGTTAATAATATTTCAATGTAGAACAAGCATCAACTAGTGACCAAAAGTAGTAAAACATACAAGCATACAAACCAAAATGCAGTTATGACATCAAAAGTAACTTCGAATCCATAACTTGCTGCGGTAGGATACTATTTTTTTCCATCAAATATTTGAGGACGAAGGCTCCATAAATTTCCAAATTCCAAGAGGACTATATGCTTGATCTTCACAATTACTAACAAGATCATATTTAATAAATGAGAAATACGAAGCTTGACCTTCGCCAGTACTAACAAGATCATATTTAAAAAATGAGAAATCTGACGTGTGGACGTGAGGAGGTTGGTATAATAGAGCACCAAGATCTGGGCCATCTACTATAGGACAAGAATTATTTAGCTTGGAAAAGGTAGTATTTTCACTCGAGTTTGTTGATGCTTTATTCAATGGATCTATGAGGGAAACATTTGGAGTGTCTAGTTCATTTTGGTCATCCAAAGCAGCAGGTGGTGATGATGAGCTACAGTTTACACAATTGCCTACATCAACTTGATCTTTACATGTAGGTTCTTCATGGTTTAAAGACACATAAGATAGAGGAACTTAAGCCATTAGACTATCATAGAATGAAGAGCCTGGTTGTGTAGCAGGAAAGCAATATGAACAATAAGCATTTTAACCGTAAATATGATTTAGTATATTTGGTGAAGGAAACAAATAAGATGTAATTTATTTTATCTTCATCATACCAACCTGCATTAATATGATTTGTTTATTGTTTTTGTCTATTTCTTCATCTTCTTGCATTATTAAACCAAGATATTCAAACTATCTTTCTTGTTAATCATCCGCTCTTCTACCTTAATTGTATTATTAACTCTAGTTTCCTTACTGAACTTGCATGCCACATACTCAGTTTGATTCCAATAGGTTTTTTAACCCTTTTGACTCTAATGTATTTCCTCATTTTTCTAACTTTTTTTTATTTTGAGGTAAAAACTAGAATAGTATCATATGCAAACATCATATACCTTGATACATCCTTTTGATTTTTATTTTTTCCTTTTTTTCCTTCATTTTTTTTATCCCGGACCAATCACGTAGATATGAACTTAGAGTTGATCGTTGATGTAATCTTACTTTTACCGAAAACTCACTAGCCCCCCCGCACGTAAACCTTACTTCATCTTAGAGTTTTCATTGATATGTTGATTGATTGTTTAATTGATTTTCCAAAAAGTCAGCCATCTATCAGAAAACCAAGATGAGAATTAGGTGACGGGTTTTCAAAGCTTAATGACAAAATTAATCTTTTTGTTGGTTTCCGGAAATTTGGGGCTTTTGACACATCTCCCTATGATTTTACAGGCCTAGAATAGTTTTCCTCAGTTCTAAGAAAGCAATCATAGTGCTATATTGTAAATTCTAACCTTCCAGGTAGTAACTTGGCTATTTCTGCCCACTTGTTTCCGAGCACATCATGAGCATGAATTAGTGCTATCTCGTCCTCCTGAATCCAAGGCTTCTTGTTTATTGAAGGATTGAGATGATTATGCCACCTAAAGACACGTATAAGCAAATTGATAAAATTAAAATCGTCTAGTTCCAATTTGAAAAAAAAGTTGAAGTAACATTAATGATGTTATAATCAGGATAATACTTTAGTTATATTTGTACATAGTTAATATAAGCAGTTCAATGTTGCCTGACAAATAATACTGATGATGTTTTGATTCAGTAAGCAAAGAAATAAATAGTACCAATAGGGTTTAGTTGGTTGATGTTCGGACCAAAGATCATGAGTTCGGTCTCCAAAACCGACACCTGTTGGCACTAGTTAATCATGTTAAAATAATTTAAGAAGTACATCAATTTGTTCAAATCTTCAGAGTGGTTAAATTTTCTTTACTGATTTGTTTACTAACTAACGCATTTATAAGTACAGTGCTGTAAATAAAAGAATAATAGCTCGGTAAATAGAACCAAGCATGTATAAAAACCTATGTTGCAAATAGACTCAATATGCAATTATACTAGTCAAGATTTGAAATTCTGTCTTTAGTTTCCATTTCGGTCAGTGGAAAATTCCAAATTTTCGGTCCCATTTCGAAAATTTCCCTTTGATTCAGGTTTCTAAATTCTAGTACAATTTTTCTAAATATGCTAAAAAATATGCAATATTAATACTAGACAAAATTTAAACAAATTATGTAAAATAAATTTATTGAAATGAACTTAAAATAAAATTATTAACCTTATTATTATTTAGTTATTAATCCAAATCATTAATCAAATTTATATAGCCATGTAAATTTATCTTATTATTCTCAGCCTAATTTAAAACCTAGACTAAAACATCCAAAGCCCCAAACGCTGCTGCTTCTCCTTCAATCCCACAAATGACGGATCTGGCCAAAAATATAACGCATCACGGTCCGTTCCACACTGGAACCGGGACGAAATCTCCAGGATTCTGGAATTCCGGTTGGAAGCTTGAACCATAATATTAGTAGTTAAATTTTCTTTACAGTTTATATTTAACAAACAAAACAAAAAAATTTCCTTCTTTTTTCCTTTTTTTTCCAAATGAAAAGGCCTGTTTGGTATGGCTTCTTTAATTAGTTTTTCTAAATTGGCTTTCTAAACTGAAAGCAGGTTTTGAAAAATACAAATAGATTTTTGCAAAACCAGTACAAACTCTTATTTTTAACTACTGTCTATAGTTTAGAATGTATACTACAATATTTACATCCTTGCACTGGATATTGTTAGGATCAAAATAAAACATAAATATAACTCAATGTGCATGCATAGGCACACACGTGCTCACATGCACATGCGGGCATACACACATCTTTATCATCATTGCCATCATGAATAAACAAAGGAAAACTGAGATTAATGGATTGTGTGTTTCAGAAACTTGGATTTGGGGAGGAGATACTTAAATATCATATAATTTCATTTATTCTTTACTTGAAACCAAAAGATATTCCCAATAATATTGAGTGATGATTAAATTTAGACTCTACCAATAGTCCTTATAGTTATACCTGGTTTTCATCATATTAATTCCTTGACATGTAGGACAATATCACATAGTTATAGCTCAAAGGGAACTCGACGTTATAAAAGATGATTACTCATAGCTAAGGAGGCATTTGTATGCAGTAGTAAGAATTGAAGTTCTGTATGTATCAGTAATAAGTAAAAAAACAAGCTTAGCAAACAACGTTAAGTTTAGATGAATGGTGCTACCTCTCTCGACATTGTTTCCCAATGCGCCCTGGCAAATGTTTTGCAATTTTTAACCACTTCTCTGGTCCAAATTTATTTACCATTGCAATAAGAGCTTCGTCTTCCTGAACAGTAAATGAAACAAAACCCATTATAACAAAGAAACGTAACATATTACCAATGTACATCATGCAGTCTTATTTTAATTAGCATGCCTATTCTTTCATGCAAAATCATATTAAAATATGGGAAAATCTATATACCTCTTTAGACCAAGCTCCTTTAACTAGTTCAGGATTTAAAACCTTCTTCCATCTATGCAAGCACTGAGCATCAGTGCGACCTACCAATTGTGCAGCTGTGAAGTAGAAAATTGCAATACTCATGGTAAGCAAAAAATATAAACTTAATGAGCAATGTTACAGCAAGAGGATCCTCAAATCCAAAGTTATTGAAACTGTGCATGGTAACTTCTTCCTGTTGATATGCATATGTTCCCTATGTAACCACATAAAACAAGCTGTTAACACATAAAACAAATTGATACTACATATAAAGTACCTTTTTCAAAAAAAATACAAAATCGCAAATAAATATTATATATAGAAAATTAAACTCATGATTTTTTTGAAATAGTATTGTACCTACTTATAAACAAATTGATACTACATATAGCGGTAGTGCAGTACACAAATTTATTTGGGAGGTTCGTAGAGGAAATTAAGTAGGCACCTTGGATGATAATTAAGAAAACAAGCTTTTTAAAAACAAAAGATGCCCAAGATATTTTGGGTTCGAAGAGTTTTAATTTGCATCACTATGATGAGAAAAACCTCATTATTGATCGGTTTCATCGACAATGCTACACATGTAAAGACATAACTACAATATATTCACACAAGTGATGTTCTATATTCCATAGAACTGAAAACTATAGAGGCCAGTAACATAAAAACAAAGCAATCAAATGGGATGAATAAGTATATTTGTTTATTACAACAGAAAATTATTAAAACTATATAAATTTCCATTTATAGCATATGCAGAGTAATATTCAATTCAAAGCACTTCTAACCAAAAGCAAACATATTTGAGACAACTAAGGTTTGGTAATCTCTATAGGGAAGGTAAATGTGAAGCATAATAACATTATCCCTAATTGTCACTATAAGGAGTGCTGGCAGGGTCATGTGAAGACATGGTTCTATCGACTGCTAGAAAGACCAGGAGAAGAATTGAAGACTGAAGAAAGCACCCAATGTTTTCCAAAGACCAGTTATGCCTTGCTAAACCAGAAGTACAACATGAAAATTAGATATGGTACGATATTTGCTCTTGATGAACTAAAGATGGCTGGGGTCTAAAGAAATTGGGCATGAATTATGGAGTATTTGTCATGTTAAAAAACTATACATTTAACTTATATATTTCCCAAGTACCAGATATTACTAACTGCAAAAATAAACCATTCAGAAAAAGCACTAAAAAGTTGCACTGCAATATATTCTGTTTCTTCTTTGAATGCTTTCAATTCCAGATTACACATCGCCGAAATGAATGAAATATATAAATATGATAAATAAAGATTTAATGTTGTGCACATTGCAAGTTGAAAGGAGGGAAAATGCTACACATCTATTCAATAGATTGTCCTCGATGGGTTTCTTCATGTCAGTCTCCGCAGTATGAAGCATACAAGGCTTTCACATTGTTACTTTTCAGTAAGTTAGACGGAGAGGACTGGATTCCACCTACACGAGTTTGGGACTGCACAGATACTGTAAAAAGACTAAATAAGTATAGAAATGTAATAACCCGAATTTTTGGGCATCTGTTAATTGGAAATTAACAGATTTAAATTTATTAAAATATTTATTTGTAAATTGAACAAATGAAATTCTGAGATATATCTGGAAATATATATATGAATCTGAATTATAATAATGCTGAATTAAAAATATGTGAATAAATATCTATTTGATAATCTCCTAATATAATTATTCGATTGGCAAGATTATTATTTTCAAGGTACATTTAAAAATTTTAGACACTAAAATAGTACCTATGCATATACTTATGAATTTAAAAAGTATTCTAGTTTAAAGTAAAATTTGGTAAAGGTACATGTATTTCTTTAAAAGGTTATACTTGAAATAAATGTAGTTTGTAAATATATAAAGATTGAAAACACACATGTATAAATATATTGCATAGATTTAAGTAATAAATAAATACATAAGGCATTAACAAAAATAATATATATATTGAAATTTAATATATATATAAACAGTTTCTCATGAAAATGTACAAATGAAAAATAAGTAATTCATATACAAAGACAAATGTTAACTAATAAGTAAGCCTATTGACAAGTGTTAGGATTTTAAGATAGGAGATGAACAAATGTCATTTATTCCATTTTTATTTCTAAAATAATAGATAAAAAGAAAATGAAAATATAAAATATCTCTACCCTCCTTTTCTCATCTCTTTCATTCATAAAATAAATAAATAAAAAGAGAGAAACAAACCTGTACACAAAATCAGAAAAGAAGTAGAACCTGTAAACAAAAACAAAGGTGAAAATCAAGTTCAATTCATCTCAACAATCAAGATTTCAAATCAGATCAATTAAAATTCAAAATAGCAAGCAACCAACTATCAATCATCTTTACAGTTTGAAAACCTGAAGCAAATCAAATGATCAAAGCAGATTGAACTCAAAAATCAGATCAATTCAGGATCAAACATCAAGTAAATCGAACAAGCTTCAGATTTAGGCAAGACAGTCCAGATCAGAGTTATTTTCCTCTGTTCCCTGTTCAAGCTAAAGGTGAGTAAACAACTTTTAAAATCTATTACATCTTGATTAGCATGTGATAATCTTTGAAGTATGATGTGAAATATGCTTTGCATGATGGTGTAAATATGATTTCATGTATATATGAATGGTGATATGGGTGTGCATGTCTGGGAACAGATATATTTGCCTCTGATCTTGATTACAGATTTCAAAACCTATTCAAAATCTAAAATCTCTTCCTCTAATCCTTTTTAGGCTTTAAGATATAAACAAAATATGTTTGTAAAATCAAGATCTAAGTTTTAAAAATATTTTTGAGTAAAATTAGTTAGAGTTTTCGGGAAATTTGGGTTTACAGTAAAAATTTCAAAAGCATGTCAAAATTTGAACTCCATGATTTATTGTTTCAATTCCATAATCTAATTTGTTTTCGAAAACCATGATTTTTAAAAATAAAATCAAGAATTTAAGTTTAGTATTGATTGAGAATTCTTGGGTTGAACGGAATTCATGTTTGGAGTGAATTCTGGTGATTGGTGAGAAATGAGAGGTCGTGATCATGGCTGGAGGTAGTGTGAAGATTGTTGATCATGGGAAAAATAGTGGTAGAATTTCTCGATGGTCGTGGTGGCCGTAAAATGGTGATCTAGAGTTTGTGGAGCTGCTTTGTATGTCGAGGTAGTCGAGGCTCGTACGATGTCAATTGATCATCGGAGGTGATCGGACTAGAGGGGAACGACGTATCGGGGTGCGGCAAAGCTTGGGTCGAAGTTGCATAGTCATCGGTGATCGGTGGAGGTGATTCGAGGCGTTTTTCAGATGATCGTTTTGGGTTCCAGGCGCTCGAATTTGCTCGAGTTTGATTGGCTGCATCGTTCATCGATCTGGGTGGATAGAATTATCAGCGTAGTCGTCGTGGATGTGTGGGTTATGGCGAGGTTGGTCGGAAGTGGTTGGTCCAGGGGTGCACGTGCACGCGTGTATGTACGATATTTGAAGGTTTTGGGTAATCGGGGAAGATGAAGTTTACTCGGGTCAGACTCGTAGTCGTTGAGGGTTTGACTCGAAGAAAGAAGGAAAGTGGTTGGCTCGAAGAGAACTCGGGTTTTCAGCTGTTTTGCTCGGGTTTTATTTTCAGGAACGTGAGTGCTTACTTGTTTCAGATTTAACTTAAAATCTTAAGTTAATAAATTAATGATAGTTAATTTCCAGAGTTTATTAAATAAGGTTTTAAATGATAATTCAGAAGTTAATTGATTTATCTTTTAAATTAATTAATTGATGGATAATTATGGATTAATTTAAATTAATTATTTAATGATTAAATAAATTAAGTAATTAAGGGCTATAAATTAATTAGAGATTAATTAATTATTAAGGATTAATTAATGTAAGAAATTAGAGATTAAACTCAAATGAAAATTTCTTAATGTAAGTAATTAAGGATTAATTTGACAAAGGTTAATTAATTTAATTTGTAATTAAAAGATTTATATAATTAGTTAAAAGAACAACTAATAAATGTAAGTAATTAAAGGATCATTAATTGATAAGAGTAATTAAGGGTGGATAAATGTGAAGGGATAAAGAATAAGTAATTTATGTAATTAATTGAAGGTTAATTACTTAATGTAATTAACGAATAATTAATCAGAGATGATTAATTAAGATGGATAATTAAGGGATGATTTATTAATTGGTTTGAAATTAATTAACGTTAAGTATGCAAGATTTAAAGGTAATTAAAGTAATTAATTTAATTCATGTGTGGTTAATTAAATTGATTAGAAATGGTGTGGATAATTAATCTTGCTTATGGATGATTAAATTGTATTGAATACCTTTGATTGTTATTGACTCTGGCATGTACTTTGTAATGTCTGTGATATGAAATGTTTTTGTTTGAACTATGATAAATATGAGTTATTTATCTGTAATGAAATTGTTGTGGGAATATGACAGTCTGAAGTAAAATTGAATTGTTGAAATTTAACAACTTGTCTTAGGAAGATGATATTTAATTCGAAGAGACCGGAATCGGATATCAGCAATATCCGGAACCACTTCGATTAGAAATCTATAGTTCTTTATAGATTCGACATAGGCCAGTTTGGGATAATATGGACCATTTAAACTAAGTTGGATACTTAGATATTGTCATGAAAAATAAGTGTTGACTATATAAGTTGATTACTTATAGTAAAGTACGAGTTACCCAGGTTTTAAATAAGTTCTTTGGATTGAAACTTTATGTTAGATAAGTTTACTCACGCTGGTTTCCAGCCTGACCCGGGTGTTACTTTGATGTAATGCTCGGGTCAGACCGAGTATTACAGATTTCCAGGTAAGGACGTTCTGGAGCTCAGGAGGCGAGCTGAATGGCAGGAACGTATGGAGTTTACCGCTGTGTATTTGAGAGCTTATTGATAGTAGTCTGGGACAGGTTGATAACTGTCTAGTCTATTTGTGTATATGTTGTAACTCTGATGTATTGAATGTAAAGTAACAATTACAGCTTTTCTTTGTATAAATGCTATTATTTGTTATTATATTTAATCCGCTGCGAATGTGAGATGTTGAGTTTTCTTTCTTCTTTCCATTTTTCTTCTATCTCTTTCTTCTTTTCCTTAACAATTCGGAATTTTCGGAGTCGAAAATATCCGGGTTGTTACAAGAAACATTAACAATAATGTAAGAGCAAGACTTATTTTTTGGCTCCTTTCCATTTCTTTACGATGCTAAGCAATAGTGATGTGACTATGAATTGGAAGGAGAATGTTTATCTTTATTTATAGTGCTTACTGGACGGCAAATTATATCACAAACAAGGACATAATGTTATACGTCTCGTATGGAAGCAAATTCACATGATCGGAACTTCATATTAAACTGAAATTCTATTAAGCTCTGATATAGACTCTTTGGTCATACGTAATAAATAGATTGAAGCTGAAAAATAATATATATAAAAACTGATTTAATAAACTATATCTGTGTTCTTATTTCTTTAGCCATACTGATGCAGTAGCGGATAACAAAAATGATGATACGGTGAAAGTAGTGATCGATGGAATATAAGATACCGAATGGCCCAAATCCGTTGATCCAAAGATGCCAGATTCTAGCTATCCCAAACACGTTGATCGTGCATGATACCGTGTTTAAAGATCTACGATTCTTCGTACGTTGATCTAGCGCACTAGATACCGTGAATCGGCTTCAGCAGTCGTTGAATCGAGCGCACTCGATTACCGAAAGTGGAGATAGGAGATCACACTCAACTACCAATTTAATGAAAGCACAAAGCTAACAAACAAAAGTTTTATTCAAAATCAACTAACTTTTACAAATGATACAACCCACCTATTTATAGGCTTACAACTCACACGGTTCAACATCGACAAAACTTAGGTCGTGAACGACCTACGACCTAAAATAATGCGACCTAAAAAACCAGCGACTTACAACACAACGACATAAGAACAACACACGACTTACAATATTTACATCTCAACACATTACCAACCATCACGACTTACGACCTAACATATGAGCGACCTAAAAATGTAAGGCAGCGACTTAACTTCTCAGCGCATAAGGTCGAGCGACCTAAGGTGGATGCGGCTTAACCTTCAGCGACTTAAGAAATCAGTTTCTGGGATTCTTCACGCGACCTAAATCTCCCCGCGACCTAACTTAGGTCGTAACTCATACGCGCGACCTATCGTAGGTCGTAGCTCGCCTGAAAAAGAAAGCGGCATGTGAGAGTTAGGTCGCTCACGACCAAAACTTGACTTGTTTCCATTGCTATGTCGTAGCTCGCTTGAATGACCTATCACGTTATCTCGCACGAGTGTCTTTCTGCTTAGCCCGTTAACTCGCCAACGACCTTCGTTATGTCGCGAGTCTCCACTAGGTCGCATCCGACCTAAAACATGTTGCTTGTTAGCTCGCAAACAATCTTCGCTAGGTCGTAATTCCTTATCATGCGACTCATTAGGTCGCTCTTGACTCAAGAACTAGTTAGGTCGCTCGCGACCTAACACTTCATCAATCTGGGTCTCATTCTGGGCTGCATCATCCTCCATTGGTTGGGAAAAATTCGTCCTCGAATTTGCGCCCTCCTCTTCCACACAAGCTCATCCCCATGATACGGTATAAGATTTTTAACATTAAACACGTCAGAAGTGTACACATCCTCCGGCAGCTTCAACTATTAAGCGTTTTCATTGATTCGTTTCACAATCATTACAGGACCAATCTTTCGAGCTTTTAGTTTATTGTATGTACCTACTGGAAAACGATCTTTCTTTAGTATAGCATATACTAAATCTCCTTCATTAAATTCAACACTTCTTCGTTTCAAATCTGCAGATTGTTTATACTTTTCATTTGCTTTCTCCAATCGTTCCTGAACGATTTTATGACATTCTGCCAATCCATCAACAAAATCAACAGCCCGTTTAACTGTTCCCTTTGGTTGTGGTACTATCGTCAAATCCAACGGCCCCTTTGGTAAGCTTGAATATACAATCTGAAATGGACTGAAACCCGTACTACGGTTTATGGCATGATTATGAGCAAACTCTGCTTGACATAACTTCATATCCCAACTCTTCAGATTATCCTTCACCAGACACCGCAACAAATTTCCCAAAGATCTGTTAACAACTTCAGTCTGACCATCGGACTGCGGATGGTAAGCACTACTGAAATTTAGCTTTGTTCCCACCATCGTCCACAAACTCAGCCAAAAATGACTTAGAAATCTAGTATCCCGATAAGAAACAATGGATTCTGGTAAACCGTGTAAGCGATACACCTCTTTAAAGAATAACTCGGCAACAAGGACGACATCAGCTGTCTTCTTACAAGCGATAAAATGTGCCATCTTCGAAAACCTGTCCACTACAACATATATCGAATCATTTCCCCTCTAAGTTCTCGGTAATCCCAAAACAAAATCCATACTGATATAAACCCATGGTCTAATCGGCACGGGTAACGGCATATACAATCCCGCATTCGTCGCTGTTCCCTTGGAAACTTGGCAAATATGACATCTCTCCACAAACTTTCCAACTTCTCGCTTCATCGAGGGCCAATAGTAAGACTGAGAAATCAATTGTAAAGTTCGATCTCTGCCCATATGTCCTTCCTCATGTAATTCCTTTACAATCTTCATACGTAAGCTGCATTCTGGTATGCACAATCGATTCCCTTTAAAAAGAAATCCATCCACCAACACATAATCAACAGTCTTTCCTTCATTGACTTCATCCATGATTTTAGCAAAGTAAGGATCATCAACAAACAAATCTGGCAACACGTCAAACCCTGTCACCTCTACCTTCATTGTAGTCAACACATGATTCCTTCGACTTAATGCATCTGCCACTCGATTCGTAATTCCCGACTTATGCTTCACCACAAATGTGAATTGTTGTAAGTATGCAATCCACGAAGCATGCCTAGCTGCAATCTTGTCCTGTCCCTGCATATGCTTCAACGCCTCATGATTAGTATATAAAACAAATTCTTTATGAAACAAGTAATGTCTCTAATGTTTCACAGCTTGCACGATAGCATAAAATTCCACATCGTAAGTATTATATCTCATCTTTGCTCCTGATAACTTCTCACTGAAATATGCAATAGGGCGTCCCTTCTGACTTAACACCCCTCCAATTCCAACCTTTGATGCATCAGTATGTAATTCAAACAACAACTGAAAATCCGACAACACTAGAATCGCCGTTGTCGTCAATAGTTCCTTGATTCTCTCAAAGGCAAATCCTGCTTCCTCCGACCATGAAAATTGCTTCCCTTTCATACAATCAGTAACTGGTGCCATCACGCTACTGAAGTGTGGAATGAACCTTCGGTAGAATGACGCCAAACCATGAAAGCTTCTAACTTCTGTACTCGTCCTGGGTTGTGGCCAATTTCTGATTGCTTCAACTTTATTCTGATCCACCTGTATACCTCCATCTGAAATAACATATCCCAAAAATAAAACACTATGCGTCATGAACACGCATTTCTTCGTTGCAGCATAAAATTGTTCCTGTCGCAGTATCATCAATACTTCTCTCAGATGTTGCAAGTGTTCTTCTGAGCTTCTACTATATATTAATATATCATCAAAATACACCACCACGAACTTCCCAATGAATGGTCTAAAGACTTGATTCATCACCCGCATAAATGTACTTGGTGCATTTGAAAGACCAAACGGCATGACCAGCCATTCATATAATCCTTCTCTCGTCTTGAATGTTGTCTTCCACTCATCCCCTGGTCTTATACGAATTTGATGATAACCACTTTTCAAATCAATCTTCGAAAATATAGTAGCCCCGCTCAACTGATCCAACAAATCATCAAGTCTCGGCATTGGAAATCTGTATCTCACAGTAATCTTATTCAGTGCTCGACTATCAGTGCACATCCTCCACGTTCCATCCTTCTTTGGTATTAACAAAGCTGGCACCGCACAAGGACTTAAACTTTCCTGCACACGCCCCTGCTCAAGCAACTCTTCCACTTTCCTTCTCAACTCCTCGTGTTCCTTTGGACTCATTCTGTAATGTGGTCTATGAGGTAACACAGCTCCTGGAACAAGATCAATTTGATGTTGAATGTCTCTCAACGGCGGTAACTCCGTTGGTAGCTCTTCAGGGAATACATCGTCAAACTCTCCCAGCACTGGTTTCACTTCTTCAGGAATCTCAACCACTTCATGGCTCTCACGTCCAATCAACAAGAATACTTCAGGCTCCTCTTTTACTTCCTTAACAAACTCCTTCAAAGATAACAAAGTTTTCAACTCTTCAATCTCCTCCAACTTGCTTTCTTCGTGTTGTCGTTTCTTAGGAATTAAAGTAATTTTTGTACCCTCAAACATGAAATTGTAACTATTAGCACGTCCATCATGTTGCACAACCATATCATACTTCCATGGTCTCCCCAACAACAGATGGCATACATCCATGTCTACAACATCACACCAAATTTCATCTTTGTATTTCTTCCCAATTGAAAAATTAACACAAGCTCTACGTCCAACCTTCACCTCCCCACCTTTCCTTAACCAAGCTAACTTGTAAGGTTTCGGATGCTTCCCAATCTTCAATGCTAACTTCTTCACAGCCTCTGTAGAGATAATGTTATCGCAGCTTCCCGCATCAATGAAAAATTTACAAACCCTTCCCAAGATAGTGCATGTTGACTGAAAGATGTTACTTCTCAACCAGCTAGTCTCTTCCTCTTGCTTTGGTGTTAAACAAGATCTCTTCATCGTCAATGAATACCCTTCATCTCCAGACACATTTTTTTCCTCCTCATCATGCAGTGAATTAGAACAATCAGCTTCTACCTCATCTTCCTCTGCCTCAGCAATCATCGTTCGCTTCTTTGGCTTCGTACATTCATTGCTTTTGTGACCAATCTCCATAAAATTGAAACATTTGATACCACTATTGATTCTGGTCTTAGCAACTTCATTAATGACCGGTTTTGCAACAGCCTTCGAAACATTCACATTGCTTGTGACGCCCACCTCTATACCCATGCTAACCAAGAACACTACGATGTAGTGCTGTCAACTAGCACGGAGAATAAGGCTGTTGAGGAGCGACCATCCATGTAATTTCTTATCACACGGTGGCTATAAAATAATCTTCGGAAACAAACATAGAAATAAACATAACATAAATCAGTCATAGACATCCATATCACAAAGGCGGAAGAAGATATGAATATATAACTAACACATGAAAGTGTACATCAAAGTAGTGGTCAAAAAGATCCACAATAATACAAAAGAATAGCAACACGTGCTATACCAAAAGAATACAACTATGAGTCCATATCTCAAGTGTACACAACAAAAACTGCTAAACTAAATAGTTAGCCAAAAGTCAGAGTAGCAAATCCCGGGAGGAAGTTAAGCAGAAGCACATGTAACATCTCGGTCTGACCCGAGTATTATTTAAGAAAATAATAAACGGATCAGTCTAACTATAAATATCAGATGACATGATATAAAATAAAAGATATGGCATAAACATAAAATATCCATACTGACATACTACTATAAGTATGAAAATGAAGATCAACAGGAGATCAACCGATGAGAAATGATCAATATCACAAGAATCTTCTCAAAGATCCAAAGAGGGCATCATACCCTAAACTTGTACTCATAACAAGTCAATGACATAAAAATCCAGAAATCAAAACAAGAAATCCAGAAATCATAAAAAGAGAAAGAGGCCTATCACATGATGGTCCGAAGACCATGGGGAGCTACCCCATATGTGTGAGTCGAAATCACACAGATTGAGGTCTAGGCTAACCAAAAAGCAAAAAGGTATGTGTGAGTGGAATCACACAAGTGGTGTCTAGCCTAACCTCGCAAACAAAAAGGTATGTGTGGGTGGAATCACAAAAATGGTGTCTAGACTAACCTTGCGGACAAAGAGATATGTGTGAGTCAGAATCACACTAATGCGGTCTAGTCTAACCTTGCAAACAAAGAGACATCGCACAATTGCTAGTCAAAATCATAAAATGATCGTCATGATCAACGAGAAGTGTCAATTACACTAAGCTAGTAAATATAAAAGTTTAGCTTCATGTCCCATAACCACTTGCTTAACTTAAATATTTAAGAACAAACTGTAAATCTACACTAGAAAATTGTCACAAGAGGTTCAATCGAACAAGTCCAAGAATTAACCGACGAAGTGAACGCAAGTGTTTCATACCACTCATTTTACTAAGTCGTTTAAGTCGATTTCTCATCCAAGTGAAGTAAAGGCTTGTATATACTAGTAGATTGGAAATCGGTTTGATAAAACGAACTTTTGATATTTAAAATAGTGTTGAAATCGCTTTGATGAAAGAGTTTTTGATATTTATTACTAATATTGAAACCTTCATATCTTTAAAGTGACAAGTCACAAAACGATTATTGAAACAAATCGAATCACATAAATTCACGTTCGAAGACGTGAGTAAAGTCCAAAGAAATCAATCCCAAAACCATCAAAGTAGGAATTTCTGTTGAATGTTTTTCAGATAAGATCCCCTACGAAGAGGGGTACGGCGAGCGACTTAAGGTCCAACGACCTATGACTTAACAGAGTCGAGCGACCTAACTGCACACGACCTAAAGACACGCGACCTAAAACTCGCGACCTAAAGACGCGCGACCTAAAGACACGCGACCTAAAACTCGCGACCTAAAGAAGGGTGCGCGACCTAACTGGATCACGACCTAAGGAGGGTGCGCGACCTAACTGGTTCGCGACCTAAGGATGGTGCGCGACCTAACTGGTATGCGACCTAAGGAGGGTGCGTGACCTAACTGGTTCGCGACGTAAGGATTTACATGCGAGCGACCTAAAGTGTCGAGCGACCTACGACTTAAGGCCAGCGCGACCTAAAGTTTTAACTCGCGAGCGACCTAAAATTATAAAGGCCAAACGACCTAAGGCTTAACTCGCGAACGGCCTACGGCTTAAGGCTTAACTCGCGAACGACCTAACACTGCGTGACTTTTCAACGCGAACGAGCTACAGTTAGGAATCATTCCCAACAGTCCAATGACAATTATAGGCAAGATGTGAGATCAAAAATCTCACCTTTTCCACGAAATTGATGAAGATGGAGATTGAAAGTAAGGAGAAACAATCCAAAGCTTGAATCCACTATCTTCTACTTGAATTTGGAGTTGAATCTCGGATTTGAAATAGAATTTGAGTTTGGAGTTTTAATTTCTCTTTCCCACCACCATTTTTGACAAAGCTTGAAGTGTTTGATAAAGTGAGGAAGAGGGTTGGGCTGAATTAAGAAGATGCAGTCCAAACCAAAGTCAAAGGCGGGAAAAAGTGATGAAATTTCCACTTACTCCAAACATGTCGAAGTGTATACTCAAAAAGATCGCAAACATCATTTTGAACTCAATGGGAGTGATCTCGAGTCCTAATTTGACCGTATGCAAAAAGTAGCTTTTTGGACTAACATCCGGTGTGTGTAGAGCTTTCTGATGTGCTTCAGCGATAGATCTTGGATCAAACATATTCACCATATGTTAACGCTAAAAAGCGAACGCTAACACCGGGTGTGTGTAGTAGAATTGTGAAAGCACCACCCGTGTGACGGGAATAAGAAGTAAGCAGTAAAATAGCGGAAAGCAGTAAAAGACAGCAGTTTATAGTGGTTCGGCTTGAGATCGAGCCTACGTCCACTTTGAATCTCTTTATTACTGAATCTGGTTACAAGACGATACAATACTCTTATGAAAACAATACATTTTGATCACAAAGACAATCTCGACTACTAGCTCAAACTTTGATGATGAAATTTGATGAATCCGTGTTGGATGTAGGAAATTCCTCTCGAAGCTTGTTGTAGTGTCTCGAATGTTTGAAGATCTTCAATTGTTGAATGAGTTGAGAGTTCGGCAGAGTAACGACGCTTCAAGAAATGATCGGCCAAAAGTCCCTTCCTTGTTGGATTTTGGGGGGTATTTATAGGACTAGTTCTGAGCGGAATTGAGCCTCCAAGTCTTAGGTCGCGTACGACCTTAGTTAGGTCGTAGGTCGTGAGCGACCTAAGATAGGTCGTGGTCCATTTGGGACTTAGGAAGTGTAGCTTGAAAGAGTTGCATTCAGTCTTATCTGAACAAGTGGTAGGTCGTGAACGACCTAAGGTAGGTCATGAACGACCTATGGTAAGTCACGCTCCTTTCTTTGCCTTTAGCTCGTCAGGTTGTTAAGTCGCTGGATCACTTCAGGCGTTAGGTCGTAAACATCTCTAGGTTTTTAGCTCGCGAAACCTTTAGCAGTTAGGTCGCGAAGTCTCTTAGGTCGCAAGCTTTCTTATGTCGCAACATTCTTTAGGTCGCAAGCTCTCTTAGGTCGCAAGCTCTCTTAGGTCGCAAGCTCTCTTAGGTCGCAAGCTTTCTTAGGTCGCAACATTCTTTAGGTCGCAAGCTTTCTTAGGTCGCAACATTCTTTAGGTCGCAAGCTCTCTTATGTCGCAACATTCTTTAGGTCGCAAGCTCTCTTAGGTCGCAAGCTCTCTTAGGTCGCAAGCTTTCTTAGGCCGCAACATTCTTTAGGTCGCAAGCTTTCTTAGGTCGCAACATTCTTTAGGTCGCAAGCTCTCTTAGGTCGCAGAGTCTCTTAGGTCGCAGAGTCTTGAGTTGCAAAGCTTTAGGTCGCTACGAAATCATGAGTTAACATTTGCCCCTCGAAGCATATGCCTATGCTATAGGTCGTGTGCTTCGACTTAACCTCGCTAGGTCGTGAACGACCTAAAGCTTGTGCTAACCCGTACGCATGTTCGCCTTCTTCCCTCAGCCTCATATAAATAAGTTAGGTCACTCCTTCCTCCCCACCTTACTGCTCTGAAATTCCATTGCCATTGGTGAATTTTTGATTTTTCGAAGGAGAATTCAATCCAACTAACCATCGATTCATTCCTATCAGCATATCACGTAAGTGGATCAATCTCTACTCACCCATAATCACTGCTCGATCACGAATCCTCGTTTCCCGACCTAAGTTTTATTTCATGCGCCATGCTTTATTCTCTGAATGGTGGTTTCGATCGATTTTTGTTTGTTGTTTGACACGTTGTGGTGATTCATGATCATATGGAAATTTTCACTATGGATCGGCGGGATTTGCAATCGATTTGCTGGTTGATTTGGTGGTATGTTGAGATGGAATGAAGGGGATGACGAATTCTTTTGCAATGGCGGTATTGGGCTATTGGATCCAGTAAGGTGTTGCTTGGAGAGGAAGCCAGCGACCTACCAGATCTGGACCTAAGCCTTGCGATCTAAGAATATCCGCGACTTAAACAATACCGAACAACCTTTTCCACGACCTAGAGAGTTTACGACCTATGCCAAGTTGTGAGCGACCTAGGACTTAGAGAAGATTGCACTGCCTTGATCCACTTAGTTGCATTGCGACCTAAAGACGCCTTGACCTATGATAGGTCGCTGAACGACCTAGCACTCGAAACGATTTTGCACAGTCCTGGACACTTTTAATTTGAACAGCACGACCTAAAATGCTGCGACTTATGTTAGGTCATGAGCGACCTAACACTTGGAAATTTGAGCAGAATTTGACTGAATCTTTGAATTTGAACTGTGTTGTATTTCTTTTCAAATTGTCTTGACTTTAATGCTAACAACTTGTTTAAAAACAACATTTGCAGAAAACCGGGACAAATATACTGCCATTGACTGCCCACATCGCATGACAGATTAGTTGATAATGAATAATTAACTTAAATGAGTTCTGTAAGTGAAATGCTGTGAAGTGACAAATTGTATTGAAACAAAACTGAAATAATCAACCTAAGCTGACTTGTCTGCATCAACACAACATTGTATTTGATCTTGAAATAACAAGCCTCAAAATTTTATAATCGACAAGTGTCAACTATATCCATTTCAAATATACTTGCTTGTTATCATTTTAGTTCTGCACAACACTTCACACTTTTTAGGAAACGTGCACCTTCATTTTTAAATATCCAGTTGATTGTGTAGAATGACATTTCAACAAGAAGATTCAGGACCAGTCGGAGAAGCTTTCCCGATAGCCAACCCACTGATCGATCCTCCGGAGAGAACTCCGACTACTCTGAGCCACAAAGTTTTTAGACAACTATGCACTCAATTCGGTATTGCCGAATCGGACGCTATACTTCCTGGAGCAAGCGACACAGCTAACAGGCCACCTCTTGGTTTTGTCGCAGTGAACCGCTAGATGTGTTTAAGCGGAGCTATTCCGCCTTTCAACGAATTTCTTCGCGATCTCTTTCTTCGATTAGCTATCTCGCCCTTCCAGCTACACCCCAACGGTTACGCTGTTCTGATGGGGTTATGTGTTCTGTTCAGGAGGACGCTTGACCGTCTCCCGAGCTTTGATGAAATTTGCTACTTATGCACTTTTTCAAAGAATAAAGACCATCCTTCAATCGTGCTCGTAAGAGGTGCAAGAAACCGTAAAATGGTTTTGGATTTGCCCGAAAGTGCTCACGGGTTTCTGAGCCAATTTTTCTTTGTCCGATGTCCTCCAAGATTCTACGCTGTTTGGAGAATCGGAAGTAAGATTGTCTTTTGCCGTTCATCTCATGAGTTTTTCGAAACCCAAATTACTAAATGCTTAACTTCATTCTTTTTCTTCTTCCAGCACTTCCTCCTCCACTCAGAAACCCCAGCCTCAAGTCAGTCCTTGAAACCTTAAATGCTATGGCGGCGGAAGAAAGAAGCGCCAAATTTTTACTGAAAGACGAATTTTTGCATCAGTATGGACTCTTACACTCTTCCCGATCTACCCTGCCTTGTGAAGTCCCCAATTCTCCAGCAAAAACATCAGATGCCCTAGTCCATGCTGAAGGACTTTCACCGAAAGGACCTACCATTGAGACTTCATTGGTAAAGTGTTCTACTCCTACCGACATTGTGGGATCATCCAGCAAATTAGCACTTTCTCCCATTATTGAAGAAGAAGAAACTTCTCAACATTTCGAGCAAGTTGATGATAAAGGAGTTGAGAAACAAAGCCCCACAAAACACGATGGTGACGATACCTTTGATGGGTTGAGTGATCTGATGATCACTTCACAGGAACTTTTCAAAGATGATATAACTAAAGCTACATCTCCTATGACTGAAGCGACATCTACTTTGCAGAAAACTTCGTCGGCTCAAAAATCAACTCCCACTTCTCAATCTATTATTACTCCCCAACCAAAGAGTGGTTTGTAGTTTGACGCGCGTAGTTCGCACATCACACACACTTAGGATGCTTAGCACGTATACGCACTTTGCTTTTTCCAATTTGGAGATTTCTAAGACTTGTCTTTTCTCTTCAATTTCAGGTTCTACAATGGGGCAAAGTGGTTCATATTTCGACAACTTTCGGCGCTACGGAGGGCGTGATTCTTACGATTACGGACGATATCTCCCCACTCGCAAAGAATCTGACGAAGAGCAAGGAATTAGGAAAACTCAAGAGAGGCGAGCTTATGAGGAGCAGCAGAGAAGAAGGGATGGTGACTTCCATAAAAGAAAATATCCTGATGATAAAGGGAAAAGCCATGCTGCTGGAGACCCGAGTAAACGAGTTAGACTTGATGAAACGGACGCGTTTGCAATTTCTAGAAAAACTAATGCTCATATCTCTTCTAATACCCCGACCGACTCTCCTCCTTTAAAGAAATCCGACATCCAAGCGATCATCAACATGCCCCAGTATCAAGTTAAAGATGGCCCTCCAACACTTCAAAGCCGATTTCCGAATTGGTGCTTAAAAGGAGTGCGCTTTGATTTAAATCTAGTTCCGATCGATAAGCAAGCCATGCTCAGAAATCATGATGCAGTTAGGCTTGATATTGAGAGGATATCGCAATGGCAAAAGCTTGTTGATGAACTCCAAAGAGTCAACCATATGAATCTCGAGAACATGCTGACTCTGGAGAATGATAAGGCTGAATGGGATAAATGGTGCAAGCAGCATGACGCGGAGATGACGAGCATCGCGGATGACAACGCAAGGCTTGAATCTGAAGTCAAGCGACTTAAAGAAGATCTCGCCTCTTCTTCTGCATCGCATACTCAAAAAGAAGAAGTCTTCCAAAAGCAAGTGCGAGATGCACATGCTGCGCAAAGGGATGCCGAGATGAAGCTTGCAGCCGAGCAGCACATTACTGAGAAATACCGCAAAGAAAATGCTGAGCTGCGGGGTACAACTATTTCCCAAAACGCGGAGATTGAGATGTTAAAAGCTTGACTTCTTAAAGTTGAGAAAGAGCGCGACGATGCAGTTGCTGGACAGGTTGCAGCTGAAGAATCCCATAAAGCAACTAAAGCCATTGTTGACTCTACTCTATTCGAATTTTACATCCACATCATTTTAGGGCGTGGTAGTCTCTCATTCTTGGGACCAAAATATGAGACTACCTTAGCCGAAGTGTGGGAAGCAATAATGGACATGTTCGGAGGTGCTGGATATTCCGAGGCGGATCTTGAAGCGACTTATCTGGATGATGAGGCGCGCGCCGCCCTTGCCAGGGGAAAAGAGCAGCTTGCTAGGGAGCGAGCCGAAGCAGCAGGAGGAGAATGTTTAGAAAAAGTGATTGTAACTGACTTTGCTCATCCTTCGGCTTCGGTCGATCCTGAAAACATTGGCTCTAGTTCCCATTCTCCACCTCCCGCAAATGCCGAACTTAAAACCATAGCTATTGAGCCTTCCACTGCTCAGGACGAGGAAAAGACTCGAGATGACATTGAAGCTGAGCAATTTGAAATTAACCTGATCAAACCAGCTTCTCCAGGTTACTTCGATGTTGATCTAAGTCTAGCAGACTACTTATTTGCTTCAACCGAGTTTGATGAATTTCTCAATTTTTACTTAAGTGTCAATGAATCAACATCTTTACTTTTTCCGGAGAGTACTGATTTTGACTTCTTTTCTCTATAGCGGAAGCACCAAACACTGCACAAACTTCCACTCCTCTAGTTGCCGTTCCTCCACCTTCCCAAGTTACCCCTCCTTCTACTTCTCAGCCGGGATCACAGGCAGAGAAAATTGAAGCTCTTCAAGGCCTGGATGATCCGGTCGCTTCGCAAGAGCAGAAGGCGGAGAATCTTGATGACATTGAGAAGACCCCAGAGCAGTCTCTTGATGATGACACAAAGCTTTCTACACTGCTCGCTACTCCGGGGAGCGAATCTTCTTCAAAGCGGAAGGGGAAGCGTGTCATGAAGAAGAAGACAAAAAGTATTTCCACTGAAGAAGATAAAGCAGAGGAAGATCCGGCTCCCCTTTCTCCTCCTCCCTCTCCGACCCGTCCACGCCGGATTTTGAAACTAATTATCAAACCAGGCTATGGTACTAAGGGCAGCAAAAAGAAGGAGTGGCAAGCTAGGCTCTTCTTTTCTTATTTCGCCTTTTGCATGTATCGATCGGAGATTGTGCGGGTACCGGTCCCCGCTTCTTTTTGTAATCTGCATAAAAAAGTTTTCATAGTATTGAATAAAATAGCTATTTTACTTGCACAAATTCTTGTGTATGTGAGAATGCATCTGTTTCTCATTTTTAGTGTAGAATAAACGATTCTTTTTACTTGCACAAACTTTTTGTCTGTGTTTGAGAATGCATTTATTCCACATCTACTTTTCATGATATTGTAATGAACTTGCGGTATGTTGCTTGCATATTACTTTTATTAATGTAACCGAATTGTATAGTGTTGCCCCCATACCACAAGTGCATTGCAACATTTCTAATTTTTAAAAGACTGATACTCTTATTTCAGAGAATAACTATTCCACTTTTAAGGGAAGAATCATTCTGCTTTTAATAGATCATATGTCATTTTTCGGAGAAATTTTTACTTTCTCTTTCTTTCTTGAAGAGCACTTCAACTTTCAGAGATGATCACTTTTATTTGTTAAAAAGTGGATTTTCCTACATAGTGAAATGAGCTTCTGAAGAAGGTTTTGATTTTGTGCCCTAGTAAAGGGCTTATTTTTGGTACTTTGAGCATAGTGAAGTATGCCTCCGAAGAGGTCTTTTTGTAGCATTTCAACTTTTTAGGAAGAACCTTTTTGAGATGAATGAGTTAACCTTCCTTTGAGAGTTGGAATGTGCTTCCGGAGAAGGCTTTTTTGTTTGAGCATTCTATTTTGGGAGATGCCTCCGGAGAGGGCTCCTCTTAAAGAGTTGTGCCTCCGAAGAGGGCTTGTGCCTCCGGAGAGGGCTTGCGGTGCCTCGGGAGAGGGATTTTGCCTCCGAAGAGGGCATGTGCCTCCGAAGAGGGCTTGTGGTGCCTCGGGAGAGGGCTTTTGCCTCCGAAGAGGGCATGTGCCACCGAAGAGGGCTTGTGGTGCCTCGGGAGAGGGCTTTTGCCTCCGAAGAGGGCATGTGCCTCCGAAGAGGGCTTGTGGTGCCTCGGGAGAGGGCTTTTGCCTCCGAAGAGGGCATGTGCCTCTGAAGAGGGCTTGTGACTCCGAAGATGGCTTGTGCCTCCGAAGAGGGCTTTTTGATTGCCTGGAAGTTACTTTCTCATGGTTGGATGGATCCACGGGGCGGACGCAAGTTGTTTGATTGAATGTTCGTTTGCACAAACGATTGCAATCAATTAACAAGGGCCCTGTTCCTTCAGCTTGGGAAGGTGCCCCTCCAGTGGTTCCACCAATCTTTTTTGATTGAGAGAAGCACTTTCATTTTTTGGCGTGCCTCGTTAGAGGGCTTTGTTGACCTTTGGGAAGGAGCATTGGTTGGTTGGTGTGCCAGGAAAGTTGCGTCTCAGGGGCGAGTAGATCCACGGGACGGACGCAAGCTGCCTGATCGGATGCATCACGATCAGTTAGCAAGGGCCCTGTTCCTTCTGCTTGGGAAGGTGTCCCTTTGGTGCTCTACCGGCCCTTTTATTGAGAGGAATACCTCCTTTTGGCTGCTTCTTTGTTTGCTTGGCCATGTTCTCTCATCATCTGCTCATTAGCGATCTTTTATTATCATTTCCAAGCGCATCTTCTTTCCTTTTGCAAGTAAATTGCCTTATCCGAAGAAGTAGACTTCACTGTTGAACGACTTCACGGGACAAACGCGAGTTACCTAGTTGGATGTCTGTTCACATCGACAATCACAACCAGTTAACGAAGGCTTGCCACAGTGGAGTCGCCAACTTTTTATGTGAAGTTCTTCTTGTATAGGATTTGAATTTGGAATTTTTGTCGCTTGGTATTTGCTTAATAGGTGATTTATAGAGGTCGCTTGGCTTTGTGACGAGCAAGCCTTGTTTTAATGTCATGCAATTTTGAATCGACATTTTAGCAATACATTTAAAGTATTTATATATCGAAATGAAACATGCATTATGAAATAGTAAAGAACACAAGATTTATAGTGGTTCGGCCAAGAATCGGGCCTACATCCACTTTATAGCTTTAATTCATTTACACTGATTTATAATATCTTTCAATACAATTGATACATTCATCACTATTTTACAATTTTGAGCAAAGCTTTTTTCAAGTAAAATAAGGACGTAAGTGGTTACTGTTCTAGGCTCTTGGAATTGGATCTCCCTCAACAGTTATGAGTTTGAAAGTGCCATCAAGAAGGTTACTGCCTATGGCATATGGTCCTTCCCAGTTTGGCCCAAACACACCAGTTGCTGTCATGATTCTTTTCAAAACTAAGTCTCCGACCTCAAAGCTACGTTGGCGAACTTTAGAGTTGAAGTGCCTGGCTATCCTTTGCTGATAAGCTGAAACTCTGAGCCTAGCTTCTTCTCTTTTTTCATTAAGAAAATCAAGTGCTTCAAGTTACAGCTTTTCGTTTTCAGCTTTATTGAAATGAATTCTCCTGTGTGAAGGAGCTTCTACTTCCACTGGAATCATTGCTTCTAATCCATATGCCAGTGAAAATGGAGTGTGCCCAGTCGCAGTTTTGTGAGTAGTTCTGTATGCCCATAGTGCTAATGGAAGCTTATCGACCCAACCACCTTTTGCTTTTTCAAGTTGCTTTTTGATGGTTGACTTGATAATTTTGTTCACTGCTTCCACTTGCCCGTTTGCCTGCGGATGAGCCACTGCTGAGAAGCTTTTCCGAATTCTGAACTGTTTGCAAAAATCCTGGAATTCTTCACTTTCAAACTGAGTGTCGTTGTCTGTGATTATCTTCTGCGGCACACCATACCTACAAATGATATTTTAGTTATGAAATTTATCATCTTTTTAGAGGTAATGGTGGCCAAAGGTTCTGCTTCAGCCCACTTAGTGAAATAATCAACAGCAACAATAGCATATTTGATTCCCGATTTAACGATCGGTAACGGTCCAATCAAGTCTATTCCCCAAATGGCGAACGGCCATGGGCTGACCATTTGTGTGAGTTCGGTGGAAGGCGCTTTCGGGATTTTTGCAAATCTTTGCCATTTGTCGCACTTTCGGGAGTAAATGGCAGCATCTCGATTAATGTCAGGCCAGAAATACCCATATCGGAGAACTTTCTTGGCTAGAGTCTGACCAGCTGAATGATCTCCACATTCTCCTCCGTGTACCTCAGCTAGAATTGTCTTGGCTTCTTCCTTAGTTACACATCAGAGCAATGGCATTGAAAATCCCCGTCTGTATAATCGGCCATCTTTAATTATATATCTCGATGCTTTCCTCAATAGTTTTCGGCGTTCTTTAGAACTTTCTGGCAGGGAACCATTGAGTAGGTATTCTTTGATTGGAGTCATCCATGATTCATGCTCTTGAGACGTAGCCATAATCCAATCAACATCCATTTCATCAATGCTTGGAGCTGACAGAACTTCTACAGGATTTAATCCCAGTAATTGAGCTTCTCTAGAACTTGAGTATTTTGCTAGAGAATCCGCTTTCATGTTTTCTACCCGAGGAATATGACTTATCGTATAATGAACGAAATCTTCGAGAAGTTCACATGCCTTTGACAAGTATGCGGGTAGATTTCCACCTTTAGCCTGAAACTCTTTCTTTACCTGGCAAACAATAAGTTGAGAATCGCTGAAGATCTGTAACACTTTGATGTTTAGTTCCTTGGCAATTTTCAAACCAGCAATAAGAGCCTCATACTCCGCTTCATTGTTCGTTGAAGGAAATTCCAGTCTCAATGCATAACACAACGATTGTCCTTTGGGGGTTTCGAGCACTACCCCTGCCCCAGAACAGTAATCATTTCTCGATCCGTCAACATACAACTTCCACTGGATTGGAATGCCATCAGTTATTTCATTCTCACTATCACCTTTGTCAGTAGATTCTGCGATGAAATCTGCTAAAGCTTGTCCGTTGATTGCTCTCCGGGGATGGTAAGTGATGTCATACTGGCTGAGTTCAATGTTCCATTTCAAAAGACGACCCGAAGTTTCCGGACGAAACATGACTTGCTTTAGAAGTTGATCAGTAAGAACCTTGATAGGATGAGCTTGAAAGTATGGTCTCAATTTCCTGGAAGCAATTAGCAAACAATAGGCGAGCTTTTCTATCTTCGAATAATTCATCTCTGCCCCAGTGAACCGTTTGCTGATATAATAAACTGGACGTTGTATTTTCATATCTTCTCGTACAAGTGCTGCACTGAGAGCATGAGATGAAATTTCTAGATAGATGAAAAGGTCTTCACCATCACTAGGCTTGGACAGAACTGGAGGCGTTTCCATATGACGAATTAGTTCATCGAAAGCATTCTGGCATTCGGGAGTCCATTCGAAATTTTTCTTTCCTTTTTTTAGAGCGTCAAAGAAGGGAATGCATTTGTCTGTGGCCTTGGAAATGAAGCGACTCAGAGCAGCGACTTTTCCATTAAGACTTTGCATTTCTTTCTTTCTTTTAGGGGCTTTGACCTCTCTTAAAGCTGTGATTTGAGTAGGATGGCCTCGATGCCCCTAGCGCTCACAATGAAACCCAAGAATTTCCCGGACTCTACTCCGAACGAACATTTCAATGGATTGAGCTTCATTCCGTACTTTCGAAGAATTGCAAACAGTTCCTCCAAGTGACCCATGTGATCTAGAGCTTTCTTTGACTTTACCAACATATCGTCAACATAAACTTCCATGGTTCTGCCAATCTGAGGTTTGAACATTGCATTGACGAGCCTTTGGTAGGTTGCCCCAGCATTTTTCAATCCGAAAGGCATAACTTTGTAGCAGTAGAGACCCACATCTGTGATAAAGCTTGTGTCTTCCTGATCCGGTTCATGCATCATAATCTGATTGTATCCGGAGTAAGCGTCCATAAATGATAAAAACTCATGCCCAGCTGTTCCATCCACCAATTGATCGATTCTGGGCAGTGGGAAGCAATCTTTGGGGCAAGCTTTGTTTAGATCCGAAAAATCGATGCATACTCTCCACTTTCCATTTGCCTTCTTAACCAGTACTGGATTTGAAACCCAATTTGAATAAGTGGAGTTTCTGATGAAGCCGTTTTCCATGAGTCGATCGACTTCTTCCTTTAGTGCTGTCGACCTTTCTGGGCCTTGGGTTCTTCTTTTCTGTTTCACTGGTGTGAATTTTGGATCGATATTCAGAGTATGTACAGCAATTTCCGGGGAGATCCCACACATATCAGCATGACACCAAGTGAACACATCCAGATTGGCTTTTAAGAATGATATCAGCGTGTTTTGAACTGCTATGCTCAGTTGTGAACCCACATTGAGTACTTTGTTTGGGTCTTTCGAGTCAACCGATATTGGTACCGTTACTTCCACGGGTACCACTCTATTCTCCCCTGTACTGGCTTTCCTGGGGTCCATTTCTTTCCTTGCATTGTTGTGTTCGCCAATACAGGGGCCACTCCGTAGCTGCTACAAGGTTGATTCTTTGATGCGGAGCGGAGCTGCCGCATCTTTTCCCATTTCTCTTTTCCTGGCCTCTCGGAGCTCTACAAGATAACATTCTCGCCCCGCGTTCTGATCTTCCTTAATGACAGCAACCCCGTTATCAGTGGGAAATTTCATTGTTAAGCACCACGGAGCGAGGACGGCCCTGAAAGCAGCAAGAGTAGGCCGACCCAAGAAAGCATTATAGGCGGAGAATCCATCGACAATTACAAAAGTTTGCTTTCGAACCAACTTTTTATGTCCTTCGCCCATTTCAACAAACAAGTCCACCGTTCCAATTGGCTGTTTCAGCTCTCCTGTAAATCCGGCGATCTTGTGTGAAGAAGCTTGTACATCTGTCATTGGAATTTTCATTTGGTCAAATGTCTTTTTAAACAGTTTGTTGCACGAGGCGCCACTATCAACCAGCACTCTTCTGACAATAGCCGGCCCAATACCGACAGAGACAACTAAAGGGTCCTCAGTAGGAGCTTCCACATCAATAGAATCCCTGGTTCTGAACATAATATCATCATGAAAAGTCTTCTGCTGCTTCAGAGGTGCAGCATCTTCCAAGATTAAGACACTTTCTTCAACTGGGGCATACTTCAAGGCTCTAGCATACCTTTCCATCTCGCCCCAACTCTTGCCAACCGGATGAGGTCCTCCTGTGATCACATTGATAACAGGTCTTTCCTTTTCAGCAGGCCTCTCTCCCGAACCAGATGAATGAGCTGGAGGTAGTTGCCCTTGGTTAGATGAAGACGGGTCTTTTCTATTCCTTTTAACGTACTGCTGCAACTTATTCTCTCTTAACAATTCTTCAATCAGGCTTTTCAAGTGGCGGCACTCGTTGGTATCATGGCCCGTTTGGTTATGAAATTTGCAAAATCTTCCGCTTTGAGCAGCACTTTTTCCAACTTTTACTACCGGTGGTTTTGGAAATTCAACAGCATCCTTAGTGGCGATGAAAATATTCTCTAGTGTATCAGTCAGGGGGGTAAAATCCAAAGGCTTGAGGAAGCGAGGCTTTTTGAGATCTTTCTGCTTCTTTCCACCATTACTCTCCCTCTTCTGATTTGCAGATTCTTTCTTGTTCTGAACTGTAGCATTATTTTCCACCACTGTTGTCACAACTTTAGCTGACACAGAGAGATTTTCTAGGCGCATGAACTCATCAGCCTTTTTGTAGAACTTTTCGAGCGAATTTGGTTCCTTCATTTTCAACCATTTTCCAAACTCGCTTGACTTGTCAACAGCCCGCATTAAGTAGGTCAAGATCATTCGTGGTTCCGCGTTATCAACTTCTGCTAGGGCTAAATTAAAGCGATTCAGAAAGGATTTGATGGGCTCTCCAGGATTCTGTTCAAGACTTGAGAGAGACATTATATCCTTTGCTCTTGAAATGTACAATCTGAATTGTTCCTTGAATTTTCGGGTTAGATCAGAAAATTGGTCAATAGATCGCACAGGAAGCTTGGTAAACCAAAGTAATGCCACTCCTTCTAAGTATACCGGGAAATATCGGCATTTGATCTCATCAGTCGCTCTGGTGCCAGTCATGTGCCAATCATATTTGTATAGGAATTGATTTGGATCACTCGTTCCTCGATAAGGAGGAATGGTAGGAGGAACGAATTTTCTGGGAAACTCAGCCTTTAGGATCCTTTCAGTAAATGGAGTTTTACTCGGAGCGAATCCCCAATCATTCTCATCTTTGTTTCTCTGCATGCTTTCTTTCATTATCTGCCGAATCATGCCGGAGAGATACTCCTCATTGTTCAGTGACTTTGCAGAATAGGCTTCGTCCATTTTCTCATAAGTTTGTCCGGGCAAATGTTCAGGGAGAGCTGGCGATGGCCTGGATCCTTCAGCTTGGGGAGGTGCCCCTTCAGTGGCACCAGATCTGTTCTGAGGAATATTTCTCCCTTCGGAGTTTGGAGCAGCATCAGCAAAGTTTTCTTCATTATTCGTTGGTCTTTGATTAGCCCCGAGCAGAGCATTCAATTTTTCCATCATTAGATTATTCTGAGTTTCAATCTGCTGGTACAGTCAGATACAGCATCATCCAACTCTTCTCGCGTCACCCCGACGCTTGGAGCTGCCTGATTTGGAGAGAGAGAAGTGGCAGTATTGTCGCGGTCATCATTAGTTCTGACAGGCTTACGTTTCCTTCCAGGAGCCATTATGTCTGATAGACTTCTGGTTTTGTAGGAAATTCTTTCAACAAACTTCCGTGAAGCAATGGTGAATAATCGCTTGAGTTGGGTTCTCAGTGAAAGCACCAAAATGTTAACGCTAAAAAGTGAACGCTAACATCCGGTGTGTGTAGTAGAATTATGAAAGCACCACCCGTGTGACGGGAATAAAAAGTAAGCAGTAAAATAGCGGAAAAGCAGTAAAAGACAGCAGTTTATAGTGGTTCGGCTTGAGATCGAGCCTACGTCCACTTTGAATCTCTTTATTACTAAATCTGGTTACAAGACGATACAATACTCTTATGAAAACAATACAGTTTGATCACAAAGACAATCTCGACTACTAGCTCAAACTTTGATGATGAAATTTGATGAATCCGTGTTGGATGTAGGAAATTCCTCTCGAAGCTTGTTGTAGTGTCTCGAATGTCTGAAGATCTTCAATTGTTGAATGAGTTGAGAGTTCGGCAGAGTAACGACGCATCAAGAAATGATCGCCAAAAGTCCCTTCCTTGTTGGATTTTGGGGGGTATTTATAGGACTAGTTCTTAGCGGAATTGAGCCTCCAAGTCTTAGGTCGCGTACGACCTTAGTTAGGTCGTAGGTCGCGAGCGACCTAAGATAGGTCGTGGTCCATTTGGGACTTAGGAAGTGTAGCTTAAAAGAGTTGCATTCAGTCTTATCTGAACAAGTGGTAAGTCGTGAACGACCTAGGGTAGGTCATGAACGACCTATGGCAAGTCGCGCTCCTTTCTTTGCCTTTAGCTCGTCAGGTTGTTAAGTCGCTGGATCACTTCAGGCGTTAGGTCGTAAACATCTCTAGGTTGTTAGCTCGTGAAACCTTTAGCAGTTAGGTCGCGAAGTCTCTTAGGTCGCAAGCTTTCTTATGTCGCAACATTCTTTAGGTCGCAAGCTCTCTTAGGTCGCAAGCTTTCTTAGGTCGCAACATTCTTTAGGTCGCAAGCTTTCTTAGGTCGCAACATTCTTTAGGTCGCAAGCTCTCTTATGTCGCAACATTCTTTAGGTCGCAAGCTCTCTTAGGTCGTCACAACATTCTTTAGGTCGCAAGCTTTCTTAGGTCGCAACATTCTTTAGGTCGCAAGCTCTCTTAGGTCGCAAGCTCTCTTAGGTCGCAGAGTCTCTTAGGTCGCAGAGTCTTGAGTTGCAAAGCTTTAGGTCGCTACGAAATCATGAGTTAACACCATACCTTGTATCTGCATTCTCAACCCTCCAACAAATCTAGCTGTTAACTATTCCTTCGTCTCCATGATGTCGTTCCTCGCAATCAATTGATAGAATTCATCAGCATAATCATTAACAGTCTTTGTTCCTTGTCTCAAGTTCTGCAAACGTTGGTACATAAGAGATTGATAATTGTAAGGTAAGAATGTAGCTTTCATCAATTTATTCATCTTCTCCCAAGATTCAATCTTTGACTTTCCCATTCTCTCCCGTGTCAGTTTAGTTTGTTGCCACCATGCCATAGCTCTCCCTTTCAAACGAGTAGCAACTAACTTCACTCTTCGATGCTCAGGAACCTCCTTAAAGTCAAAAATCTCTTCAACATTAGACAACCAATCAAGGAATTCTTCGGCTTGCATACTGCCTTTGAATTCGGGAATTTCAGTTTTCATCCCTGATTCCCATCGACGATCATCCTCAACATCCCGATATGCATTTCGTCCTTGGTCTCGATCCCGATAATGATTATTGCTTCTATCACTCTCTTCATCATATTCACGTGTATTTCGATATCGATCTCGACCATCAACATCCCTTCGATCACGCATGTCTCTTCTACTGTGTCTTTCATCATCTCGATATGGCTCATACTCAAACTCTCGATGAGTTCTTCTTTCTTCATCACTATACTCATGGTGATCACTTCTCACCGAAACTGATGATTCTCTTCGACCTCGATCAGATTGTGGCGATACCCTTCTCGCTTCCGTAACCGATGGTGAAACTCTGTTTCCTCCATGGTTCGAGATTGGCGACCTTCTCCTTTGACCTTGGTTCATGTCCATCATCAACTTCTCTAATCTTCCAATACCTTCATCTAACTTCTCATTGAATTTGTTACTTATGCGTTGTTCCATTTGCTCGGCATCTTCCCTCTTGTACAAATCTTCAATATTTTGATGTCGATTAGCTCTCCCCGGCGGCATTGTTAAATGAAACAAACTTCAACTCTCGGTGACAAATATGATGCACGACCTTCACTTGCTCTCGGCTCTAACCCCAAATACTTCACTTAGCTCGGCTTTGCTTGATGTAGCTCGGCTTCACTAACTCCTCAAACTTCTTCAATAAGAATTGGCTCCAAGACTCGGCTTAGCTATGATTGGCTAAGTTTAGCTCTGATACCAAATGATGCAGCAGCGGATAACAAAAATGATGATACGGTGAAAGTAGCGATCGATGGAATAGAAGATACCGAATGGCCCAAATCCGTTGATCCAAAGATGCCGGATTCTAGCTATACCAAACACGTTGATCGCGCACGATACCGTGTTTAAAGATTTACGATTCTTCGTACGTTGATCTAGCGCACTAGATACCGTGAATCGGCTTCAGCAGTCGTTGAATCGAGCGCACTCGATTACCGAAAGTGGAGATAGAAGATCACACTCAACTACCAATTTAATGAAAGCACAAAGCTAACAAACAAAAGTTTTATTCAAAATCAACTAACTTTTACAAATGATACAACCCACCTATTTATAGGCTTACAACTCACATGGTTCAACATTGACAACACTTAGGTTGTGAACGACCTACGACCTAAAATAATGTGACCTAAAAAACCAGCGACTTACAACACAATGACATAAGAACAACACACGAATTACAATATTTACATCTCAACACATTACCAACCATCACGACTTACGACCTAACATATGAGCGACCTAAAAATGTAAGGCAGCGACTTAACTTCTCAGCGCATAAGGTCGAGCGACCTAAGGTGGATGCGGCTTAACCTTCAGCGACTTAAGAAATCAGTTTCTAGGATTCTTCACGCGACCTAAATCTCCCCGCGACCTAACTTAGGTCGTAACTCGTACGCACGACCTATCGTAGGTTGTAGCTCGCCTGAAAAAGAAAGCGGCATGTGAGAGTTAGGTCGCTCGCGACCTAAACTTGACTTGTTTCCATTGCTATGTTGTAGCTCGCTTGAACGACCTATCACGTTATCTCGCGCGAGTGTCTTTCTGCTTAGCCCGTTAACTCGCCAGCGACCTTCGTTATGTCGCGAGTCTCCACTAGGTCGCATCCGTCCTAAAAGACGTTGCTTGTTAGCTCGCAAACAATCTTCGCTAGGTCGTAATTCCTTATCATGCGACTCGTTAGGTCGCTCTTGACTCAAGAACTTATTAGGTCGCTCGCGACCTAACACTTCATCAATCTGGGTCTCATTCTGGGCTGCATCACATACTGTGTAAACTTGCATGATATTATTTTTCTTTTTAGTACATGGTTAGTTGTTGCTAATAGATTATCAGTTTACCCGTACTGTGGATTGTTGGAAACTTACATAATACTTTTATGATTAGACAAAATGTTGCAAGTAAACAGAACGCATCAATTCCTACAAACTTTTGGCTATTTCCGCACAAGCTTGTGTGCAATATTTTTAAAGCTAAAACGATAAACTTCTAGCTATTTTCCTTGCTATATTAACATCAAAAATTAAAAAATAAATATAGTTTATAGAGATTAAAAAAATTGATTTACTCAAGCATTAAGCAGGCATTGTACGTTACTTATAGGAATTTCGTAAGTAGATAGGAATCTATCCAAGTAATTTACAGATGGATAAGCAGTCAATGGTCCAAACTTGTTGTAACGACCCAGAATTTTGAACAAATTAAATTGAGAATATTTAATTTATTTTAAATATTTGAACGATGATTTAATTTGGATCCCCGATATTACTTTGAAATTGACAATTAAATTATAAAATTTAATCTGTTGAAAGTTGAATAAAAATGTTGTAACTTCTTGCTACGTTATCAGATTTCGACGAAACCAAATGCATTGGAATCGCCTCGATGTGTACTTCGCGATGCAACTGAATTGGATTGAATTGGGGTCAGTGAAAATTTTGAGTGAAATTAAACGCCCGTTTAATTTCATTCGAAATAAATCGCTACGAATTGCTATCGTAAAATCACGGTGAGATCTTCTCACTCAAAATGAAAGTGGATTTTCTTTTACAGTTATTGATTTGACTGATATGATTGACTGTTTGGATTTGTGATATTAGATATTTTAGGATATATCTATATATATAGCAATATATACATATTGGCATATGTATATATTGGATTGATTGATTTCCCGCCTCGTATAGCGGATGAGACCCTATTGCGCCGTTAGTAAGCGGATTTTTATAAAAACCTATATACCGCGATAATTCCATACTGGAGCGGAATTGGTATTGTGCTAACATCTGTGGATGCAGGGAAACAGGTTGGAGGGATCCAACTGGATTCCTCAACTGTATTTACTTATTTACAGATATTTTGATATATTCTGTTATCATATGATGATATATGATATTTGACTGTTGTGATGGACTGATTGGTGTTGTTGCATCATCGGATTCAGTTTTGAAATGTAAAAATAACGACTTTTTCTTTAAAAAGGTTTTTAAAGTGATTTTTGAAAATATACGTTTTATGGAATTTTTGAATCGATTTATAAACGTAAAATTTTAAAGTTATAAAAGTTATAATTTTTAGTGAAATATAACCGAAGTGTCGTTTTTGAAATAAAAGTCGATTTATTTATAAAATGGTTTAAGTTGGGATTTTGAATAACTATAAACGATTTGTATAGAAAGATTTATAAAATTGATATGTTGTAAATCAAAATATTGGACTTATAAAACGAATTTTTATAAGTGTTAAAAAGAAGTATAAAAGGATTTCATAAGTGAATGAAATTAATAGATTTATAACGTGAAGTTATAAAGTGAATAGATGTTGTAGAATAAACAATTTATGAGTAATTTACTTATAAATTGGATTTTTGCACTTAATTGGGATATAAATAGAAATTGCTAAATGAAATGACTTCATAAGTTGAAATTGTTATGAAGTATAAATGTGATTTATAAACGTTGTTTATAAATCTGAAATCACTTATTTTGATAAGTAATTTTAGAAGTTAATAAAAGGAGAATTTTGTAAATCGAAGTTGTTAGAAAATATAAAGGTGAATTTATAAACGTTGTTTTATGAATTTGAAATCAATCAAATTTGATGAATGTAATATAGAAGTTATTAAGGGAATTTTATCCACGATTTTGGATAGTGGATAATCCTTGGAATAAAACGTGTAGAAAAGATTGAAATGTAATTATTGAAGTATATTCACGATTTTGGACAGTGAATATATTATTAAATAAAATGGATATGTTTCGGGAAAGCGATATTTGAAATGAAGTGATTGTTTTAAAAGATGTTTTAAAACGTGTGAATTACCGAAATCATAGATTTCAACATTTATTGTTGAAATAGACGTTTTCGAAAAAATAAGGAAATGATGGACTATAACACTGTTGTTATAGTAAATGATTTCCGAACGGAAATGTTTTTATGTAGTATTGGGATTTATATATCTATCTAATTTTGAATCCCCATACTAGTGATTTTGAGTCGTCGTAACGATGTTTTACGTAACATTCGTTTTGACTCAAATAAAATGTGTTGAAAGAATGATTTCCTTAAAGTATGAGTATGTACTTAATATTGATTTAAGTATATCGAATATTTTCAAATGTTGAAAATAAATGATTTGTGAAATACTTATTTTTAAATAAGTATGGAATTGCTTTTCCAATATGAAACGAAGGGTTTGAAACTTTATCTTTTAAAGATAATTTGGAAGGTGGATATTTGAAATTTGTTTTCAAACGGTTACGTGTGGAAATTTTATATCTAGTAAAAGATATTTTGGAAGATAAAATAATTTGGAAAATTATTTGGAATCTGATGATGTTGCGCATCTTTATTGATAGTTAAATAACCGACTATCAATAATTACCTTTAGATAGGTATTTGTTGTGAATTGGATGAATTTGAATGCCACACTTATTTTTAAATATACGCTCACTATTCGGGTTAGCCGGGAAAGGACCATGGGGTCGTATAACCCATTCCGAATATGTGATACGTCGTTATGGATCGCATTTGCTATATTACAGCATGATAGGGGGTTTTCGCTTCGCAGTTTGGTGGCGAACGGGAGACTCTTACCCCTACATGTCCCTGAGAGGGATGGGTTGGTTAGGCAGATGCCGTGACAGTCGAGAGGCTGGCCGTAAAAGTAAATGCGAGGTGCCAATGTAAGCCACGGTGGGACTGGGATGGTTGCAAAGCCTACCGGTGGCCGCTGTCTGTGGATCGTTATAAAATTATTTGTTGAAATAAAATCGTTGACTGATTAAAATTGATTTAAAATATTTAAAGGAAATTTGATCGTCACAATATTGTTTTAAATAGGGTAAATGAGATAATTTTGCCCAAAACTATTTTGTATAGAAAAGAAATGTTTTTCTATAAAGTACTATAGTATATGGTTGCATGGATGTTAGGAAGTAATAATAGTGAATTATCATAACTGAAATTGAATAAGAAATTGAAATCGTAACTCCAAAGTTAAGAAATAAATTCACATATAAATGAAATTTGAGAATGATAATTATAAATGTGAATTGTAATTTAAAACGAAATTCCAGAAAAGTTTTTGGAAATGTTTGAAAAGAATTTGAAAATTTTGGAGATTTGGAAAGTTTAAATCATTTTTGATTTGAAAATGAATTTCAAAGGTTTTGAAAAGTATTTTGGAGAAATAAAAGCTCTAAACTCTTGTCGGTCGCTGGAAAATAACTTCGGTAATGACTGCAGCATTATCGATGTTCATTTTCGGGTTTCCAAAAGAGAAATTGCTGCCAAATTGTTTTAAATGGAAGAGTTTGGAAAATTTGGGTTTTGTTTTGGAAATTCAAAGGATGATTTGAATTGTTTTCAAAAATGGTTTTGAAAAAGTTGGAAAAGACTCTGGAATACTATATATAAAAATATTTATGAAATATTGTAAGTTGATAAACTATACAAATTGAATTTTGATAGAATAAATTTAACTTAAAGATGAAGTTAAATGAATGTAAATACAAGCGAATCAATTTAATGAAAGTGAAATTAAATGTTGAAACTCATTTCGAATTTGTAAGCAAATGAATTGAATTGAATAATTGTAAATGGAAGATGAATTAAAATTCGTATGGAAATTGGAAATCCAGTTTAAAGATAAGCAGAATTAAAATAAATTGAATTGATATCAATTTGAATTAGTAATTGGACCTAATTTAAGATAGTGCAGTTGTAAATGACAGATAATTGATAAAATTCAATATTTCAGAATTGAAAGTAAATTGAATCCAAATTTAGTTGAAATGGTAAACTAAATACAAATAAATGGGAAATGTAAAAAATTGAATGAGAATAGATATATAACTTCAACAGTGAAGTAAAAATGTATAAGCAGTTTATACTATAAATTTTGTAATCAAATTTGCAAAATGGTTTGAATATATGCAACTAGATATTATGGCTAGTAGGGCATACAGGTGTTATAAAAGGAATTGGATTAGATTTCAAAGATAAAATTTGAATTGCTCGACAAAAGGTATGTATTTAAATTTCTATATGAGATTTGCTGATTTCTTGTCTAGCCGCTTGGCTTTTTCCTTTCTTTTTGAAATCTGAGAGTCCATAGGGACGTTTTGTAGTCGTGCCATGTTAACCGCGCAAAGGAGACGCTGGCAAAATTTTTCGAAAATTTAGGGCGTTAGAAAATTTTTGAGAAATTTTGAAAGTTTAAAATTTGAATTTAAACTCGAATTTGAATTGAGAAGTTAAACAATGCTGTTGAAACTTATAATTGAAGTTGGAAATCTAGTTGAATTAATAACGAATCTTTAATAGAAGATTTGTTTTGAAAATTAGATAAAACTATTGAATTGTGAAAAATAGTAGACGAGTTAAGGACATTTTTTCCTAACTTGTAATTTCGAGGACGAAATTCTTTTAAGGGGGGAAGTCTGTAACGACCCAGAATTTTGAACAAATTAAATTGAGAATATTTAATATATTTTAAATATTTGAACGATGATTTAATTTGGATCCCCGATATTACTTTGAAATTGACAATTAAATTATAAAATTTAATCTGTTGAAAGTTGAATAAAAATGTTGTAACTTCTTGCTACGTTATCAGATTTCGACGAAACCAAATGCATTGGAATCGCCTCGATGTGTACTTCGCGATGCAACTGAATTGGATTGAATTGGGGTCAGTGAAAATTTTGAGTGAAATTAAACGCCCGTTTAATTTCATTCGAAATAAATCGCTACGAATTGCTATCGTAAAATCACGGTGAGATCTTCTCACTCAAAATGAAAGTGGATTTTCTTTTACAGTTATTGATTTGACTGATATGATTGACTGTTTGGATTTGTGATATTAGATATTTTAGGATATATCTATATATATAGCAATATATACATATTGGCATATGTATATATTGGATTGATTGATTTCCCGCCTCGTATAGCGGATGAGACCCTATTGCGCCGTTAGTAAGCGGATTTTTATAAAAACCTATATACCGCGATAATTCCGTACTGGAGCGGAATTGGTATTGTGCTAACATCTGTGGATGCAGGGAAACAGGTTGGAGGGATCCAACTGGATTCCTCAACTGTATTTACTTATTTACAGATATTTTGATATATTCTGTTATCATATGATGATATATGATATTTGACTGTTGTGATGGACTGATTGGTGTTGTTGCATCATCGGATTCAGTTTTGAAATGTAAAAATAACGACTTTTTCTTTAAAAAGGTTTTTAAAGTGATTTTTGAAAATATACGTTTTATGGAATTTTTGAATCGATTTATAAACGTAAAATTTTAAAGTTATAAAAGTTATAATTTTTAGTGAAATATAACCGAAGTGTCGTTTTTGAAATAAAAGTCGATTTATTTATAAAATGGTTTAAGTTGGGATTTTGAATAACTATAAACGATTTGTATAGAAAGATTTATAAAATTGATATGTTGTAAATCAAAATATTGGACTTATAAAACGAATTTTTATAAGTGTTAAAAAGAAGTATAAAAGGATTTCATAAGTGAATGAAATTAATAGATTTATAACGTGAAGTTATAAAGTGAATAGATGTTGTAGAATAAACAATTTATGAGTAATTTACTTATAAATTGGATTTTTGCACTTAATTGGGATATAAATAGAAATTGCTAAATGAAATGATTTCATAAGTTGAAATTGTTATGAAGTATAAATGTGATTTATAAACGTTGTTTATAAATCTGAAATCACTTATTTTGATAAGTAATTTTAGAAGTTAATAAAAGGAGAATTTTGTAAATCGAAGTTGTTAGAAAATATAAAGGTGAATTTATAAACGTTTTTTTATGAATTTGAAATCAATCAAATTTGATGAATGTAATATAGAAGTTATTAAGGGAATTTTATCCACGATTTTGGATAGTGGATAATCCTTGGAATAAAACGTGTAGAAAAGATTGAAATGTAATTATTGAAGTATATTCATGATTTTGGACAGTGAATATATTATTAAATAAAATGGATATGTTTCGGGAAAGCGATATTTGAAATGAAGTGATTGTTTTAAAAGATGTTTTAAAACGTGTGAATTACCGAAATCATAGATTTCAACATTTATTGTTGAAATAGACGTTTTCGAAAAAATAAGGAAATGATGGACTATAACACTGTTGTTATAGTAAATGATTTCCGAACGGAAATGTTTTTATGTAGTATTGGGATTTATATATCTATCTAATTTTGAATCCCCATACTAGTGATTTTGAGTCGTCGTAACGATGTTTTACGTAACATTCGTTTTGACTCAAATAAAATGTGTTGAAAGAATGATTTCCTTAAAGTATGAGTATGTACTTAATATTGATTTAAGTATATCGAATATTTTCAAATGTTGAAAATAAATGATTTGTGAAATACTTATTTTTAAATAAGTATGGAATTGCTTTTCCAATATGAAACGAAGGGTTTGAAACTTTATCTTTTAAAGATAATTTGGAAGGTGGATATTTGAAATTTGTTTTCAAACGGTTAAGTGTGGAAATTTTATATCTAGTAAAAGATATTTTGGAAGATAAAATAATTTGGAAAATTATTTGGAATCTGATGATGTTGCGCATCTTTATTGATAGTTAAATAACCGACTATCAATAATTACCTTTAGATAGGTATTTGTTGTGAATTGGATGAATTTGAATGCCACACTTATTTTTAAATATACGCTCACTATTCGGGTTAGCCGGGAAAGGACCATGGGGTCGTATAACCCATTCCGAATATGTGATACGTCGTTATGAATTGCATTTGAAGACCGGTGTTGAAGACCGGATATTTTTGAAAACGGAAGGATTACCGTCGAGTTACTCTACATCGGCTGATCTCCGGTTTAGAGGTTTTTATCACCCTTAGTGACGGGAAGTCCTGACGTGATTGGAATTATCCGGATTTGCAAGGGCTTCGTGAGAAGTGCCTTCGGTTCTGTTCGATCCAGGAACAGACTTGTATGGATTGTGTGTCTGACGTTACAATTTGAGATATTGAGCTGATTTCTTTCAAATACATATCTGTTGGTGGCGGAGAATTTATTCTCTTAGCTTAACACCCTTCTCTGAGACGTACGAGCTCAGAGGTTATGTAGTTTAAATTTATCAGCGATATATCCCAATTTGGTAACGTGGCATACTAAGTGTTGCTGTGAAATGATCAGTGTTTGATCATTTGTGATATGATCATTTGTTTGATCTTATATCTTTGTGATCATAGGTTGATCATTTTTGTTTGACCCGAAGCAGGGCTTTTTGAGAAAGCGTAGCTTTGTGGACGAGACTTCGTCGAGCCTCACACCCCGGAAATGGTCGAAACAGGAAGGATGCAGCAAGGTTCTAGGGAGTAGCGCCCCTTAGTGTATGTCATTCCTTCTGGATAAAGGTGGTATAATGGTATGGAGCCCAGATACTTAACCTCTGTGGTTGCTGCAAAATTTATTTCTTTGTGGTTGTTGCGGATCGGGGATCCTCGGGAAGATCGGTGACGATCGGGGGATGGCATACGCGTGTCAGTAGTTACCTATTTTTGCAGAGGTAACCCGGCCTTGTGTTGGCAGAGATCCGGTTAGGTTCTCGAGTCGTCTATTCCAGGGATGTACCCATCGTGGAAAAGGAAGTTCCTTAGCCTGACCATTTGTTGGAAATCCAAAGAAACAATACGAGCCTTGTACGGTTTTAGTTATAGAACCTGCCATCTAATATGGCAGCTATAGCAAGCATACTATAATGGTACCTATGCTGGCTAAGATTAATATTCTACTTTCGAAATGTTTTCTACACTATGCACTAATAATAATATCAAAAAGAATTTGATTTTTGCGTAGTAAGCATCTTTGACTATCATAAGAAGAAATCTCCTCCAAGTCTGCGTTTGCATTGTGTGTGTGGCGGGAGGTCTTATGGTAGTTTCATTTTCCAAAAGCATTTCGAATTGACTTTAAAATTATCCTGTTGTTTATTTTAAAGAATAACTGTTTTACGATCTCATACCAGTCACCATGACTGACTCGGAGTTTATTGTTCCCTTCTAAACTCTGGGTGCCCACCAATTTCCACACGGGCAGCCTAGAGTTAGATTATCAGGATATTCTGGATATTCTGGAGCTTTGGAGATAAGCTGGAGGACGAGACGTAGTATTTGTATCTGATAGTATTTATTCCGCTGTGTATTCTGTATGAGGACAAGTTTATATAACTGTCCATTGTTGTTTATTGACTCTGATGATATGATGTGATGTAATGTAATAACAGATATAATTCTTTTGTTTTTAAATGATATTCATTTATCTATTATATATTGTTCCGCTGCGATATGTGAGATTCTGATATTGTTTTCTGTTTCTGTTTCTGCTCTTGTTCTGTTGTTCTTCTATCTTCTTCTTCTACCTTTTTCTTCTTTATTAAAACCATAACTTTTCGGGTTTCCGGCATTCGATGGCTCAGCAGTCGATAAAGTGAGTATCGATGTTGAATTTTCGAAAGTCGAAAATTTTCGGGATGTTACACTTGTAATGCTCATGAACCTGATTAATACAATGTCACAATTAAAATACATGGAATAATTAAGACCCAAAAAAATACCCAATTCATAATCACCAAAATTAATAGAAACTCACTCGATTGAAGACACTGATCGAAGGCACGGAAGAGGCGGCATGGAGGCGGGTAGTTGTAGCGCGGAGGCGGGTATTGGCAGCGCGGAGGCGGGTATTGACGGCGCGGAGGCGAACATGAGCGACGAGAGCGACGAGAGATCTAGTTTTTTTTATTTGCTAAAATGAATTGGGGATAAACGTATTGAGATTGAAGGGTAAGATTCAAATCTAGGTTTTTAAACAAGGCAGCCATGATGCGTAGGGAATGCGTAGGGAACTGCCAACGCCTTCCCTATGCCTTTTCCACATTTTCACGATTTCCCTACACCACACCTACGCGGCGTAGGGAATTTCGGGTTGGAAAATGTCCATTTCTTTTGTAGTGAATCAAGTTATAAATTATATCTTTAAAATCTCAAATTTAATAAGTTTCAAATTGGTTTTATTTAACGAAAATTCAAATAAATTTTAAATTAATTTCTATTTCTATTTCCAACTTAATTTATTAAAATTATTATAGAATCTATATTAAAAATATAATATCATAAAATCAATATTTATTAAAACCACATATATTTCCTTCCAAAACCTTGGAAATCATTTAAATATATATATATATATAAACCAACGGTGTCTGTATATAATTTTCTATCCTATGGTCAAGTGATACGGATATTTATCATTTCAATCCGCAATTTAAATATCTACGGGTATATATCTTTTCAACCCGCAATCCCAATTCAATGTCAATGAAAATCGCTTGGGTTTATCATTTCAACCCATAACGATTTTCTCCTATTCTACAAGATCGCTCGGGTATGTATCATTTCAACCCATAGGGTATTCTATACTAACAGGGAACTTGCAGAGTGAGAATAGTGATGAAAATAATATAACGTATCAATAACAGGCATTTATATCAACAATAACAAATTATAAATAACATATAATGGTGTTAGATGTCACAGGTGATCAGTTACAGATAATGACATATATATAGCAATTAAATAACTAATAGCAGCATATTTCAATTGTCGTTTCAATTGGAATCAAATCTAATAAATATAAGAACGTTAATCGTGAGTGATTGCTCACCTTTCGAAGCTAGAGATGAATGAGAATGAGATGAGTTACGAATCCAAGCACGAATTCCAAAGCAAAGCACGTGGCCACGAGTTCGACGGACAAGCTGACAGATAAGGAATTGATGAAGTAAATCGGAATATGCTTGATATAGATAGAAACGAAATATATAATATATTATATTATTATTAGTTTATTAAAATCAATATTTTTTATTTACGCTAAATATTAAAATAATATATATATATATTATATTTAAAAATCAATACTTAAATATATATATATATATACACTTTAAAAGTGGGGTCCAAGTATATATTTTTATTTATTTAAAATAGATATATATGTGTACTTACATCTAAATACACAACTTGCATACATTATAACGTATACATATTATACATCAAACTTGAGATGTACTGACTAATAAAACGAGTATATATATTTATTAAAAATCATTGTCTCTTAAAACACATCTAATATAATCAAAATATCTATATGTATATAAAATTTTCTTTTAAAACGACTACAACAGACAATTATGACTGTAATACTTATGTATGAGACCTTATTATATATATATATATATCATATAAAAATAATCAAAATGTAACGACCTGTAAATTTCAACTGTTTTAATAACGTAATTAGTTGAAATTTTGTGAAATTTTAAACGATAAAATTTTGAAATAAAAATTTGATATTTGGAATGCGTCTAATTAATCATAGCAACAGGTAAATTTTCATCAGATAATTTGGAAGTTTATTTTCTAGTGTAATTTTATTCCAATTTATATCAGTTAAAATTGATGATAATAAAATGTTTTCCAACCCTGAATATTTTTACATAGAAAAATTCTAATCCATCTTCTAATTAAGACGCCATTTTTCGTTTTTCCAAATTCGGACTTCTTTAGCCCCGTCGATCTTATTTTTCTGCGTTTTTGCTGCATTTTCCGCTAGTAGAAAATTCGAATTTTTATAATTCAATCATACCACTGATATCTGTATGCCGTTTTGATCGTCTCGTCGTGCCAATCTCTATGGTATACTCATTTGTGTATTTCGGAGTTTGGTGTGCGGTGCAATCTGCGAAACGCCTAGCGTAACGGTTCCGCAACCGAGTCTTTTGGTTTCCTACCCTTCCATATCCCACCGTTTATTACCCAATAGTCTCTAGCCTCTTTATTTCCAGAATTTATGTCTAACCATTGCTATTCCTACCAGTTTCCCATTCATTTCTCGAATTCTCTTTGCTCGGTCATTTTGGAAATATACATGTTAATATATATTTACCATACGGTGCCTGTTCATTTCCTTTTCTTTGAGAGCCTGCTTGTAAACTTGCTTCCACCAAATCTTTTCTTCTTGTGGCCTCCTCTCCTTTGATATAGCTTGCTTCATCGTCCAACTTTCTTCAATTTCCAGATCTTGCAAACCTCATTTTTCCCATATCTTCACGCGACCAGCAAATCATCAACCCGTGCCTCACCTCTTCTTGGCCACTGCTCAGCCTCGGCATCCCATCTCGAGCACACCCCAACCACAGCCAGCGGTCATGCAGCCATGGACGAGCCTTGCCGCACGTCTCGGACCTCATATCAACATCCTTCCTCTCATCTTGAACCGTAAGCTTTAGACATCTTCCAGACTTATAAGTATATATATAACTGTTTTATTTATATTTTAAGTATATATATATATATATTCAGCAATGTATTTATTTATATAAAACATGTTTCGTTAACATTTTGGTATGTCTTTATTTATAAAGTATGTTGGTGGTTGTATGGCTGTACTATTTAGTGTTTGTTGGTGTTTTTATATATTGGGGTATGATGTTAGTATATGAATTTGGTTGTACAAGGTTATATAAACTATGGAATGGTTACGATGTAAGTATAAATATATATATTTTTATCTAGTCTTCGGCTGTTGAAGTTTATATATTTTATAAAGTATATAAGTTATAAAAGTTTATATAAATCATTATTTGATTTCAAAGCACATATATACTTGTTTTGCATATGACTATTTATAGACTTTCAAGTTTTACAGTGTGTTTGTATATAATATATATATGTTATGTATATATTAGTAAAGATATATTCTGTAAAGTTTTGAAGGCGGCATGTATATAGGGGAAATAGGTCATACAACATATAGAGATGATTTTGTTTGGCTGAATGTAAAATGGTAGAATGTTGTTATCTGTAAGCATATTTATATATATCTTATAAACGCTGTTTCTTAAAGTAATATGTATGTATGTGTTCTGAGTTGCATAAGTTTGATTGTTTGTTTATATATATAAAGTTGTCAGATTATATATATAAAGTTCTTTGTGCAGTGATGGGATATACTTTATAACAATATTATATTACCTTGTTTAATGAATATAAGTTTTGCTTTTTTTAAAATGTGTTTAAGTATATATATATTGTTAGTATGGTATAAAATGTGTATAGTAGGTAAGCTTTAACCGTATGTGTATATATGTTGAACGTGGGCAGAGCAACATCTATATTTGTTATTAACATTGATTTAAATGATGATAGTTTATGTAAGTATGACTATATATGTTTACTTAAGTGTATATTTTTAATTTGGAAGCGTCAAATATGTTTTGCCGCACGTATATATATGGTTACAGTGCTATATATATAGTTTTAGTTTATATGTTGGTTTTGGGTGTCAGCATATATATAGGTATAATTTATATAAAGTAGGTTATTTGTATAGGTATACATATATATGATCTAATTTAATTATATGTATATGTATGTGAATTTATTTAAAAGTATATAACCTTAAATATTGATTGATTAAAATATTGATTTAATAAAATAATATTATAATATATATATATATATAATTTCTATTTCTATCGAGTCGATTCTAATTATCTCATCGATTCCTATCTTTCAGCTTATTGTGCTTTGAGCTCGTTTGGATTGTTCGATGGTTTAGATCGTGATCCAATTCGTATCTTGTCGAGTCGTCAAAATTCTTCTAGCCTCGAAAGGTGAGCAATCACTCACGATTAATGTTCTTATATTTATTTAATTTGATTTCAATTGAAACGACAATTGAAATATGCTGCTGTTAGTTATTTACATTGTTATATATATATGCCATTATCTGTATCTGTTCACCTGTGACATCTGACACCATTATCTGTTATTTATATTGATGATATATGCCTGTTACTGTTGTTATTTTATTATCATATCTATTATCACTCTGCAAGTTCCCTGTTAGTATAGAATTCACTATAGGTTGAAATGATACATACCCGAACGATCTGTAGAATAGGAGAAAATCGTTATGGGTTGAAATGATAAACCCAAGCGATTTTCATTGAATTGAATTTGGGATTGCGGGTTGAAAAGATATATACTCGTATATATATTTCAATTGCGGATTGAAATGTTAAATATTCGTACCACTTGACCATAGGGTAGGAAATTATGTACAGACACCGTTGGTCTATATATACAAATATTTGAAAATGATTTCTATGGTTTTGAAAAGAAATATATGGTTTTGATAAATATTGATTTTAAAGATTAATTAAAGCTGATTTAATAAAGTTGATAAATAATATGTTTAAGTATTTATTTAATATCTATATTTTTAAATATAGAGTTTATAATGATTTGAAATTGATTTGAAATTATATTTATTTAAGAATTATACTTAAATAGCTTGATTTGAAATGTATTGAATTTGAAATTTTAAAGAAATGTTTTACAACTTGAAATTTGATTAAAGGCGACTTAAGTGGATATTTCAAGTTTATATATATATATGGGATATTTTGTTTATTTAAATTTGTAAATTGAAGTTGTATTTAGATGTTATTGACATGATTAAGTAAATGTTTCAAAACTAAATAATAGTTAAATGAATTTGATATATATATATAAGTATCGAATTTAGTTTTGAAATGTTGAATATTTAAAGCTTTGAAATATATTTAAATTGAAATGGCTTATTTTATGGTTCAGATATGTATTTGAAATCGATAATTTGAAATGGTTTATTTAGAAACTGAATCGAGTTGAAATTGATGATTTGAGATTTAATTAAATTTAAATTTTGGAATTCGAGTTGATTTGAATCGATTTGTGAAATTTAAGGAAACTATTTTATTTTATAAAGTAATTTTAAATTATATTTAAAACTATTGATATTTTACTTTATAAATTATTTTAATATAAACTATTTTAATATAAATCATTTTTAATATAAATTATTTTATTTCAAACTATTTTAACTTATAACTATTTATATAAACTATTTTATTATATATACTAATTTTAATATCTAAACTGTTTAAAAAGGAAAGTGTTATGATTTCCAAAATGCTATAATTTCAAAGTGTTATGATTTCCAAAATGCTATAATTTCAAAGTGTTATGATTTCCAAAATGCTATGATTTCAAAGCTGTGATTTCCAAATTGTTTTGAATTTTTTTTTAAAAGACTATGATTTCGAAAGCGTTATAACTTTGGAAAGTGATATGAATTTGAAAATGGATATATTTGAAATGAAAATGATATTTTGGTTTTGAAGTACAAACCATTTTGAAGTGACCACGGTGTTATAATAACGATTGATTGTTAAAGAGACCGGGATCAGATATGGACATACTCTCTGTCGATGCCGAAAACCACTTTGACAACTGTGTACGTGGTGGAGTTTCCAGAATGAAGTAGGATGGTGGCGACGATCCTAAGGTATATACGTGGACCCAACTCCCGTGAGTTGGCATAAGGTGGCTAAAACAGGAGCGATCTCGGACCAGTGAGGTAACACCTCTTATCGGACGCACTTCTTCGATACCATTTTATTACTTTGTGATTTTTGGTGGCCACCCTTGATTTGGGAGTGTTGTTCGAGGTGGAGCGGTAGTGGCTGCATTGCGTTTCCATCAGCCCGTGTGTGTAATTGGTATATATACCCTGGCATTGCCTTGTGTGCCGTGTCACCTACCATATCGAGCTTTACTACGAGTTTCTATTTGTGTCGTACCCTATGGAGTATCTTCTTGTAGCCTCTCGGGGTATGCAGGTACTGTATAGACTATTGGCACTATTATGTGTTAAGGGCTATATGGGTAACCCCTTAACGCTATTTAAAAGTATGTTTATTTTATATTAGACATTATTATAATAGCGCAATATTACTACATAGTAGATAGTTTAACGGATCCTTAGAGGATGGTTATCCCAAACATCCTTTGAGTTACTTGTATTTCAATTGATATTTCACTTGAGTTGGATTTATTGATATAAGAATGTTAATCCTGACTCGAGTGTTTTGTGTTTTGCTTTACGCTCGGGTTAGACTGAGTGATACAGCATTTGAGACTCACCTATGGAGTTGAAGCTTCGCTTGGAGACCCAGCTATTTATCTATCCTGCTTTCAGTTGTTCAGTCGATTCCAGTGATGCATTCAGATCTTGTATTTGATTATTGTATTGAGACATCTATGTACTCGTGACTTTTGTTGTATCTTGTTTAACTCTGTTATATATATATATATATATGTAGTAGCTTCATGAACTACTATTCTTTTGTTTCCGCTGCATTATTGCTATATTACTCTGTGTCTGTGATCTGTGATTATTTTATTTACTATATATGTTGAGTTTTGCCAAATTTTATTTACAATCCATTATTTTGAATTATTCAAGTCCGGCATGTGTGGATTTATTGTCGATTTGAATGGTCCAAAATACTGGGTCGTTACATGTGGTATCAGAGCTTTGGTTTTAGGCAAAACTCAGCATATAAAGTAAAATTCAATTACAGAATCGCTTCGTTCGAACCTGAATTCTTTCTTCTTTGATTCGGTTTCCTTTGGATTTTGGAACGTTCCTTTCGGTTCCACAATCCATTTGTATCTCTCCCTATTCATATTCCCTAAATTCCAGAGTATCCCATAGCTCCACTGAATGATTGTAAGGGGTGAAACTCCTTTACAATAAGCATCGACTCACCAAAGATTTCTATATCCTCGATTTAGATGCTGCTATCTTTTGTTTTACCCGAATTCAATCTTTGGCAATCGAATGTCAATTTGTTCCAGAATTCTACCTCAATCTTATTTTGAATTCATGGTTGACCCGGTTAAGGTTGCCCGCGATTTATACAAGTCTATCCATTCGTGTCTCACATTGAAATCTATTTATCTTCCTATCGAGCCTATCTTCTAATTGAATTCACTTTGATTTGGGTCCCTCTAATCTGAATCTCTATTCTTGTTTGAAATCCATTCTTGTATTGTCGAGTGAGGAGTGTTTGTAATTTATATTAAAATATTTTATATATTGTGTTGTTTGAGTTGTTGATGATGATTTGGATTTCGATCGATTCGTCTGATCAACGCTATCGATAGATTTCCAAAACACTTGAACAGAGCAAACTAACGCAATATTATTTTCAAATTGGTAAATGAAATAAATTTGTATGATTATATTATATATATAAGTAAAATTTTATGGAATTTAATAGTTAATTAAATTGGTTGTTTGAATGATAATATTTGATTATCATTTATTGTTCAAAATGAATTTATAAACATGGTTTATAAATTGATTTGGAATTGAAATAAATTTTAAAAATCAGGAATTTGAGAATTTAATTTCCAGTGATTTCAAGCTTTGGTTTTTAAATTTTTAAATGTATATTATTGAAGGTATTTTCGAATAGAAACCATTTTCAAAGAATTTAAAAATGTTGAAATTAGTGCTCTTCTCTTTGTCGCTGGAAAATAATTTCGGTGATGGCGGCCGCATCATCGACATTCATTTTCGAGTTTCGAAGTGAAGAGACCATTTTGTAGCTTTACCACGGTTTTGTTTTGGAAAAATATTTTGATTAGAATTTCTTATGTATGACTTGATTTATATATATATATATATATATATATATGGGTAGATTATTTTAAATTTAATTTGATTTAATATATATAGTATATACATAATTATTTCTAAAGGATTTGGAATTAAACGGAAATTTAATTCTTAAAAATCATGTTAAAGGATGTTTTCAATTATAAATAAAGCTAAATTTTGAATAAGTATTTAAACTTGAAATAATTGAATTTGAAAATTTTATTTGTATAGTACTAAATTGCATTTCAATATAATTTACCTAATTATTCAGAAGTTAAAATGTAATTGGATAATATACAATATAAAATGATTTTATAAATAAAATTTGAGTGTTTATAATAAATGTTATAAACTTAGATTTTAATTATAAAAAAATGCTAATAAAGATGATAGAATAATAAGTTAATTAAATGAGATGAATATAATAAATTTTGTTCTGAAAGAATTAACAAATTGAAATTTGATCAACTTATGGAAATACCTTAAATTTAAACCAATTATTGAATACAAATTAATTTAAATTGAAATTTATATGGTTTAAATTAATTTATATGGTTTAAATATATGTAATAAGATATATTAAGTGGAATAAACTTAATAATAATTTAGAATAAAAGAATTAAATTTGTTGAATAAAATATGAGTACAATAAATGATTATACAAACTGATGATTTAGAAATTGTTAATTGAGGATGACTAGATAATAAGATAATGAATTTAGAAATAGATAGATTGATTTAACTTAAGTGAACTCAAAGGGATTTAACCAAATTGTTAAATATTAATTAATTTAAATTGGAATTTATATGGTTTAAATTAATTGTTTTACTTGTATTCCAATCTATTTTCTTTCTGGTTGTTTCTATTCTCCTACCTCCTTCGTTTTCGGGGATGAAAAGTTTTGAGTGGGGGAGAGTGTAACGACCCGTAAATTTCAACTGTTTTAATAACGTAATTAGTTGAAATTTTGTGAAATTTTAAACGATAAAATTTTGAAATAAAAATTTGATATTTGGAATGCGTCTAATTAATCATAGCAACAGGTAAATTTTCATCAGATAATTTGGAAGTTTATTTTCTAGTGTAATTTTATTCCAATTTATATCAGTTAAAATTGATGATAATAAAATGTTTTCCAACCCTGAATATTTTTACATAGAAAAATTCTAATCCATCTTCTAATTAAGACGCCATTTTTCGTTTTTCCAAATTCGGACTTCTTTAGCCCCGTCGATCTTATTTTTCTGCGTTTTTGCTGCATTTTCCGCTAGTAGAAAATTCGAATTTTTATAATTCAATCATACCACTGATATCTATATGCCGTTTTGATCGTCTCGTCGTGCCAATCTATATGGTATACTCATTTGTGTATTTCGGAGTTCGGTGTGCGGTGCAATCTGCGAAACACCTAGCGTAACGGTTCCGCTACCGAGTCTTTTGGTTTCCTACCCTTCCATATCCCACCGTTTATTACCCAATAGTCTCTAGCATCTTTATTTCCAGAATTTATGTCTAACCATTGCTATTCCTACCAGTTCCCCATTCATTTCTCGAATTCTCTTTGCTCGATCATTTTTGAAATATACATGTTAATATATATTTACCATATGGTGCCTGTTCATTTCCTTTTCTTTGAGAGCCTGTGTTAACGCTGAAAATTGAACGCTAACATCCCGGTGTGTGTAGTAATGTTGTGAAAGCACCACCCGTGATACGAGAACAAGAAATAAGCAGTAAAATAGCAGAAAGCAGTAAAAGACAGCGATTTTATAGTGGTTCGGCTTAAGATCAGGCCTACGTCCACTTTGAATTCCTTTATTGCTGACTTTGGCACTTCAAAATACGATACACTTTGATCACAAAAACACTCTCGACTAATAGTTCAAACTTCGATGATGAAACTTGTTGAATCCGTGTCGGATGTGCAAAATTTCTCTCGAAGCTTGTTGTAGTGTCTTGAATGTTTGGAGTTCTTCAAGTGTTGGACGAGTTAAGAATTCTGCAGAGTAATGGCGCTTCAGAGAATGATCGGCCAAAAGTCCTCTCTAAGTTCGAACTCATGCTGTATTTATAATGAAATTCCAGGCTGGGTCATAGGTCGTGACCGACCTAAGATAGGTCGTGGGTCGTGGCCGACTCATTAGGCTTGATACGCCGCTTCCAAGGGATGCGCCTATTTGTTTGGGAATATGTTACAAGTCCCAGGTCGTAGACGAGTCAACCAGATGTGGCATAAGTGTCATGGTATTGAATTTTAACTCTGTAGCTTTAGGTCGTTAGGTCGGCAGCGACCTAGGAGGTGCGGCATGGAACATAACTTCACTTTGCTTTAGCTCGTTAAGTCGTACATCCACTTAGGTCGTTAGCTCCTTAGGTCGGTAGGTCGTAACCTGTTAAGTCGTTAGGTCGTAAGTCCTTTCCGTAGTTAGGTGGTTACTTCCTTAAGCCGTTAGGTCGTAACCTGTTAGGTCGTAAGTCCTTTCCGTAGTTAGGTTTCTTAAATCGTTGATTTCTCTTAGGTCGCCAAACATCTTAGTTCGTTGACAAAACGGGGTTAACATTTGCCCCTCGAAGTACACGCCTAAGTCGTAGGTCGTGTGCTTTGATTTCTCTAACTCGTGCTTTGAAGAGTTGTTAGATCGCGGACGACCTATGAGAAAATAATGTCGTGTGTGCCGATTCGAGTTCCACTGTCCTGGTGTATAAAAGGCTTAGGTCGTTTCTTCTTCTCCTCATCTGTTCTTCTGTTTGAATCCGCCATTAATGAATTCTCAAGCTTCCCAAAGATGATTTAAACCAGCCGGTTGCCAATCATCCTCATTTTCTTATCACGTAAGTGGATTCGCTTGTCATCCATTCCTCGATTATCATTGATTCACGAACTCCATTTCCCCATTTCTGTCCGACCTCCTTACGCCATGTTTCATCTCGGATCTCGTTTACATCGATTGTTGACGGACTTGAGATGGTTCGATGTAGCTTTAGACGATTTGAGAGAAGGCGATGGGTTACAGTGCTTCAGGTTAACTGATTCGTGGTTTGTGATGGAATGGCAGTGCATTGGATTTGTGGTGATTTCGGGGTGATTCAATGGCATGGGAAGATGAGGGCTTTTGTTGATGGAGAGGCTAACGGATTAACGGGTTAGAAGTTAGGAGTTAGGCGAATTGATGCATCGGGGAAAAACGAACGACCTAAGGCCTTGGCAATTTAAACAAGAACCACGAGACTTAACTCTCAACGACATAGGTGCTAAGTCGTGAACGACCTAAAGTAGGTCGTAGGTCGGCAGCGACCTAGGACTTGGCCGGTTGTATCATTCTGACTTGAGACCTTTTCTCCTTACTATGCCTCACGACTTAAGGAATCAATGACTTAACTTAACTTGCAGCATATTCTTTAGGTTGTGGACGAGCTAGCACATTGAACTGCCTAAATTTTGAATTGTTTGAACTTTTCTACAGATCACATTAACTTGTAAGCTAACAGCCTGTTAAACGTAACATTTGCAGTAAACGGGGACGAATATACTGCCATTGACTGCCCACATCAAATGACATATTAGTCGATAAAGAAAAATCAACTTAAATGAACTGCGTGAACCAAATGCTGTAAACTAACCAATTCAAGTGAAGTATTAAAGCAAAACTATAATAGTTAACTGAAGCTGATTTGTTTGCGTTAACACTGCACTTGAATTTTAGATTAACAAGTCCTGAAATCTAGCAATCGACCAATTGTCAACTAGTTTAATTCCAGTTATGTTTGCTTTCTATTTTAATTAGTTCTGCACAACACTTCACACTTTTTAGGAAACGTGCACCTTCACATTTGAATATCCAGTTGATTGTGTAGAATGTCTTCTCAACAAGAAGAAGTAACAGTTCAAGCTGGAGAGGCGGTTCCTATTCCTGCTCCATTAACTAATCCTCCAGAGAGAATTTCGACCACATTATCATATAAAGCTTTCTGCCAACTGTGTACTCAGTTCGGGATTGCTGAAGCTGATGCCATACTGCCTGAGAAAAACGACACTGCTGACATACCACCCCACGGTTTTGTTGTCGTTAATCGCCAAATGTGCATGAACGGAGCCATTCCTCCTTTTAACGATTTCCTTCAGCAGCTTCTTCTTCGACTATCTATTTCTCCCTTTCAGTTGCATCCCAATGGCTACGCCATCTTGATGGGACTATGTGTGCTATTTAGGAGGACACTCGACCGTTTTCCAAGCTTCGATGAGATTTGTTACTTATGCTCTTTCGCCAAAAATAAAGATCATCCTTCCATCACTGTCGTGCGAAGCGCTAGAAACCGCAAACTGATCTGCCTTTCGGATAGTGTTCACGGGTTTCTAAGTCAATTCTTCTACGTTCGCTGTCCTCCGGGATTTTACGCTATCTGAAGAGTAGGAAGTAAGATCATTTATCTTTGTTTCTTATGTTTCTGAACTTTTCGAAACCCGAGTTTCCAAGCGTTAACTTCGTTTTTTTATCTTTCTAGCGCTTCCTCCTCCTTCTAGGGATCCCGGTCACAAACCAACTCTTGAGAGGCTCATGGCCGTGCCAGTTGAGGAGAGGAGTATCCAATTTCTATTGACAGACGAGTTCTTACATCAATTCGGACTTCTACACTCTTCCCGTTCTACTCAGCCTCATGAAGTTCCTGATTCCCAAGCAGAGATATCGGATGCCCCGGTTTCAGCAAAGGAGATTGCTCCGAAGGAACCTACTGTGGAGGCCTCTTTGATAAAATGCTCCACATCTACTGACGTTGCGGGGTCGTCAAGCAAACTAACACTTTCCCCATTCATCGAAGAAGAGGAGCCTTCTCAGCATTCCGGAAAGGCGGCCGATGTGGGAATCGAAAGGGAAGGTTCCGCTGGGCACAATGGCGATGATATCTTTGAGGGGCTGAGTGATTTGATGATAACCTCGCAGGAGCTATTCAAGGATGACACTCCAAAAGCTATCTCTTCTGCTGTCGAGGCGACTTCCTCTCTACAACAAATTACGATGCCTGCTACACAAGTCGTCACCATTCCCACACCAAAGAGTGGTTTGTAGTCTGACGCGCGTAGCTTGCACATCACACACACTTAGGATTTTTCGGCACTTATATGCACTTAAGTTCCTTTTCTTGGTTATCTCTAAGACTTGTCTTTTTTCACTTTCAGATTCTTCGATGGGGCGAAGTGGCTCATATTATGACAAATTCCGGCGCCATGGAAGCCGTGAGAATTATGATTTTAGGAGCTATCTCACTGCCCCGAGGGAAACAGATGAAGAAAGAGCTGCTAGAAAAGCCCATGAAAGGCGAACTTATGAGGAGCAGCAAAGAAGAAGGGATGATCGACACGACTCTTCTCACAAAAGCAATGATTCTCATAAGAGGAAATCCCATGATGATAAGGGGAAGGGCCACATTGCTGACGATTCAAGCAAACGAACCAAGCTTAGCGAAAAGGACGGGTCTGCAATTTCTGAAAAGACCAATGCTCCTATCTCTGTAGAAATTCCATCTGATTCTCCTGCTCTCAAGAAAGCTGATATTCAGACAATCATTAGCAGGCCTCGATATCAGGTTGAACAAGGCCCTGCAACTCTCCAAAGCCGGTTTCCGCACTGGTGTTTAAAGGGAGTTCGTTTTGATCTCGATTTGGTTCCCATTGATAAACAAGCTATGTTACAGAATCTTGATGCCGTTAAACTTGATATCGAGAGAATATCGGGATGGCAAAAGCTTGTTGATGAACTTCGAAGAGTAAACCGTGCCAACATCGAAGCTATGCTGACTATGGAAAACGACAAGTCTGAATGGCAAAAAATTCTTGAACAGCACGACTCTGAAATGAAGAGCATTGCCGATGACTACGGGAGACTTGAGTCTGAAGTTGAGAATCTAAAGAATAAGCTTGCCACTTCTTCTACTTCCTATACACAAAAGGAAGAGATGCTCCAAAAGCAGGTTCGAGATGCTCATGCTGCTCAGCGAGATGCTGAAGCTAAACTTGAAGAGGAACAGCATGTCACTGAAAAATACCGCCACGACGCCGTCCAGCTTCGGGAGAAAATCAGCTCCCAAGATTTGGAAATCACAAGGTTGCAGTCTCAATTGTTAAAGGCTGAAAGAGAGCGCGATGAAGCTATCGCTGGGAAAGTTGCAGCCGAAGAATCTCATGTGGCTACTAAAGCCAATATCAGCTCTACTTTGTTCGACTTTTATATCCATAGCGTCTTGGGGCGCGGAAGTCTCTCGTTTTTGGGGCCGGAATATGAAGTCACCTTGGCTGAAGTATGGGAGGCGATAATCGATATGCTTGGTGGTGATGGTTATGCCGAAACAGATCTTGAAGCAACTTATTTAGATGAAAATGCCCGTGCTGCACTTGTTAAGGGAATGCCCAAGCGCGAGCCGAAGCGACGGGAGAGAAGTGTTCCGAAAAAGAAGTACTTCCTACTGCCCATGTTCGTACTTCGGTTTCAGCTGATGTCGATATTATTGGCTCCAGTTCACACTCTTCGCCTCCTGCTAAAGTCGACAAAGAAATTGTGACCACTCCTACCGAGGAAGAGGCCATGGAAGATATTGAGGCTCAGAAATTCGAGATTGATCTTGCAAAGCCGACTTCTCCAGGTAACTTTGATATCGACCCAAGTCAAATAGGTTGCTCATTCGATTTGTTCAGTCCAACTGAGCTCGATGAATTTATCGCTTATTACTTAAGTCCGGATGATCCGACATCTTCTCTTTTTTCGGAGAATACTGATTTTAACTTCTTTTCTTCTGTAGCGGAGGCACCGAGCGCTGTTCACACTTCTCCTCTTCCAGCTGTTCCTCCTCCAACTATTCAAGTCACTCCTGCTTCTCAGCCGGGTTCGCAGGAAGAGCAAATAGAAGCCCTTCAAGGCTTGGAGGATCCGCCTGCTTCACAAGAGCAGAAGGCGGAAGATCTTGAGGACAGTGAGAAGACTCCGGAGCAGTCTCTTGATGATGATACAAAACTTTCTACGCTGCTTACTCCGGGAAGTGAGTCTTCTTCGAAGAGGAAAGGGAAGCGCTGTAACGACCCATAAATTTTAACTGTTTTAATAACGTTATTAATTGAAATTTTGTGAAATTTTAAACGATAAAATTTTGAAAAATATATTTTATATTTGGAATGCGTCTAGTTAAACATAGCAACTGGTAAATTTTCGTCCGAAAATATGAAAGTTTATTTCGCGCGTAAATTTACTTCAATTTAATCAGTTAAAAGCGATGAAAATAAAATGTTTTCGAAACCTAAATATTTTTACATAGAAAAATTCTAAACCATCTTCTGAGCAAACGTCATTTTTCATTTTTCCAAATTCGGACTTCTTTGGCTCCGTCGATCTTATTTTTCTACGTTTTTCTTGCATTTTCCGCCAGTAGGAAAATTCGAATTTTTATAATTAAATCGTACCACTGATAGTTGTATACCATTTTGATCGTCTCGTCGTACTGATCTCTACGTTATATTCTTTTCTGTGTTTTGGAGTTCGGTACACATCAGAATCCGTGAAAAGTGTAGCCATATCGGTATCTGTTTTAACATTTAATTGCTTTGTCTATTTTAATGTTTCCAACAGTAAAAAAATTAAACAGCCACCAGCTTTTATTAGCTTTTATTTGCTGCAGAATTTAAGGGCCAGCTGTTACCATTTTCATCATTTCCATTTATTATTGACTATTCCTTTTCTCTTCCATGCTATCACCATTCGAAATACATACAGATCTAAGTTATAAAAATAAACCTTCTCTCCTCCATTCCCATCTGTTCCAGTTCTGTTCTACAAGAAAAGTAAAAAAGAAAAATGGTTTGCTACAGATCTGCTTCTTCATTTTACATTGAACATGCTCGTTCTTGCCAAACACCCCTCTCCCTCACACGCAACTCATCTCCTTCCCGTCCCTCCTTGCCGCCTGCGCTGAGTCACCAGCCCCGAACCAATGCACAGTTTTTCCCATCGACCACATATTCCATCTCTCCATGCAACTGACAGCACGAGCCCCACGCAACACTCACCGCCCTGATCCACCCAATACGGCACCGACCTCTCCTCTCAGCTGCCGCCACCACTCCCTAACCCCACAACCTCACGCCGCCCTGAACGCCAAGCTCGCCTATGCCTCCGGCCATCCAGACTCACGCTTGCAACCTCTAGCTCTCGACCTTCGTTTCTGTCAACCACCGTTCGCGTCTCCTCACCATCTCCACTACTGTGCCGAACACTACCCACTGCCGAAGCACACACGCCAGAAGCCAACCCGCGTGTTGTTTGCACAAAAAATGGACAAACACCTCAAAGTTGTATGATTTAGTAGATCTTATGTTGTTCTTAGTGATTTTGGAGATTTATGCAAATATATGAAAAACAGGGGGTAAACTGTAAAAAGACACGCAGATTTATAGTGGTTCAGCCAGAATGTGCCTACGTCCACTTTATATGTTATTTCTCTTCTCTTCTTGTGATTACAAGTACAAAGCTTTGGTACAAGTAAAAGAAAGTTGTTTGAAAGTTCCTCCCGTGCTTGAGCTCTCAAACTTGTCCCCATTGTTGTATCCCTGCCCCTCTATTTATAGAGTGAAGCTGGGGGTAGGGGTCTTGGAGGTATATAGCAGCTGGCGGGCCTGGGCTGAGACAATCTGGCCTGGAACACCTTGGTTCGGCATCCCTTGATTCGGTGGTAGGTTGATTCGGTGAGGAGTTGGTCCGGTCGTGTAGTTTGGACCGGTGGGGAGTTGGTCCGGTGTAGGTTGATTCGGCATAGGTTGATTCGGTGAGGAGTTGGTCCGGTCGTGTAGTTTGGACCGGTGGGGAGTTGGTCCGGTGTAGGTTGATTCGGCATAGGTTGATTCGGTGAGGAGTTGGTCCGGTGTAACTTGGTGGGTGTTTGGTCCGGTAGGGAGTCGAACATGGTGGATGTTTGGTCCAGTAGGGTCAAAATATACCCAACACTTGCCCCCAAAGCAGGGTAGGTGCATGCACGTATCCTGCTTTGTTTTTGACCATCCTAATTCTCCGTTTTTATCTGGTCCGGTAGCCCGCTTTCGTCTATAAGTAGATGGTTAGGGCCTCCGTTTTTCCATCTACCGAACCATTCCGTTGTCTCTTGCCGAATCAAAGTGTATCCGAATTAATCTCGGGCGTTGCCAAACCAAGCAATTTAGCTGGACCAAGCAACTTAGCCGAACCAGGTGAGATTTTTTCTGCCGAATGAGACTTCGTATTGAGAACACCGAATGAGTTATTACCGAATTGACTCAGGGATTCCGAGTGCCGAATGAAATCCCATTCGTGAATAGCCGGATGGACTCGGGTAACCCGAGAGGACCGAATGAACTGTTGCATCTGTTTCCCGAATGAACTTGTACCGAGTGAACATGTGTTTTATACTTCGAACTTCCAGTGAAATTCCAAATCATACTGCTTGTATATTCTAACGATATATTTTTCCCATTTTTGCAGATAAATGTCTCGAAAAGTTGAAACTCGATCAGATAAGAGGAGATCCGGGGGTGAAGGAGAGTCATCGGCCGTGCCCCCAGCTCAATCAGGATCGGAGCGTCATGGGCCTGCCCCGAGGTCATTAGTGGATGGATATGGTCCCCAAGAGTTGCTGGACTCCCCGCCTGACTGCTTTCCTAGCTCTCTCAAAGAGGAGCAACTCGATGTTATATCTCGTTCCTTTGGGATCGATAGAGCCCTCATGCTGCTGCCGGGCCCAGGAGTCATGCCATACAGTCCTCCCGAAGGATACTTTGCTTATAGTAGGTACCATTGCATGTGTGGTGCTATCCCGCCACTCAATGCTTGGGTAGTCAGCTTCCTCACGTACCTGAAGGTGGCCCCATTCCAGCTTCATCCCAACTCTTATGCCATATTGGTGAGTCTCTTTGTTATTTTTCGGAGGAAGTATGGTCGCGCCCCCTCCAACCGGGAGATCCGGTACTTGTATAATTTAAGGGGCTATAAGAAGGGGTCCCCATATGTTAGCTTGGAGTCTGCTGTGACCTTCAAGCCGGTCTTGGACCTGTACTCTAAATTCAGCATGTTCAAGAAAGAGTGGTTCTTTGTTAGGGACGATTCCGTCTCCATCCGGCGCTTCACCTCTGGATGTAAGTTGATGCTTTTACTTATGATTCCTATTCCGATTGCGATGCTTCTTCTCATACTTTCTCATTTTTGCTAGCGACAGGTGGCTTTCCGGTTGTGGAGACTGACCGCCTGGTTCAGACGGCGGCGGAGATAGAAGCCATTCTTGGGAAATATAGATCATCTGCCTACTTGATTAGAAATGCGATTCTTCTGGAATATAACTTGATCCTTCCGCAGCAGTCTGTATTTAAGTTGAGGGAAACGGCGGAAGAGAGGGCGGCTGCTCAGGCTAAGGGAGGCGTTGCGGCAGAGGGCGGAAAGAGAAAACCATTCACGAAACCTCCAGCCGTCGGAGGTAAGAAGCTTAAGAGGTCGGACGGTCCTTCTCCCAGCAATTGTCCACTTACTCAGGGGAAGATAGATGCGGAGGAAGAAAGAGGTGAGGCGGAGGAAGAAAGAGACGTTGAGCGTCTTGGTGATGATGGTGGCGATGGACGGAGTGGTGATGGGTCCCGGGCTCTATCTTCTGGGCAAGTAGGCGAAATGCAAGAGTGGACGGATGATGCTCTCCGCCAAGCTTTTGAGGGGTTGGATGATGATCCGGCTTTGGTAGTGAAGACCGGGAAGGCGGACAAAGCCGGGACCGGTGCAAGTGAGTCTTCTCCGGCTATCCCGGCCAAGGTGGCTCTGACAACTCAAGGTGAACTCTTGACCCCTGCATGCTTCACTAATGATAGGGACTTAGGAATATTTTATGACCCGCTCCCGTCCTGGAATGAAATCCAGGACTTATTGCAGTATCCCACTCCTCCCCAGGGTTTGTATAACCACAACTGTGTTTCTTTTCCTTTTCTAACTTGTAATCCACCGTGTTTCTTGAATCACATAGTAATGTGAGATCGTGACACTTGTTCTTTATATCAGGAGCAGGCAAGACGCCCAAAGCTTCAGACCTTCGACACAGGCTCGAGCAATATAAACTTTCCAAAATTTCTGCTAAGCCGAAGCCCTCAACCCAACGCTCCGGGGATGTAGTCGGATACCGTCCTCTTCTTGGGGTCATCGAAGAGGGTATTCAGCAGAGGAAGAGGAGTCATCCTTTATCCGAAACTTCGCTCGGTCCTCAGCCTCCGGCTCAGCCTATTCATGATATTACTGAGGAGGGTAGCGAGTTTGTGCCGTCTCCACACCCGTCCGGAAACCCTTCTGTTATCCATATCGACCGTCCCGACTTGGCCCGTAATCCATTCGCGGGTCATCCTGATCTGGATCCAGGTTCTCAGGATATTACTTTTGACGAAGTTACTGGTGAACACCTTCTCCCCCGTAACCCCATGGTACGAGTACTTGACGAAGCCAAGTCCTTAGACCTCGATCTACTCACCACTCGTATAGTCACTATGGGAGACGAGGCCAAAGCTAATATTGATCGGGTGGCAGAGGAGGCCAAGAAGCTGATGGGGCATCACGCTCGGCTGGTTAAGGCCGGAGAGGAGATAGGGAGTGCCAATATCCGACTTCGATTGGTGGTTTCGGATCAGGCCAAGCAGCTTGCGGATCAGGCTATCCAGATTTCTCAGCATGAAGCTGCTACTGGGCGATTAAGGAGAACCATGGAGGAGGCCAGTCGGGCCGAATTGCGGAAAATGGAAGCTGCTTGCAAAGAGCGGATTGACATGGCTATTACGACGGTGGATGAGGTTCGGAGAGCGGATCTCGAGCAGGTGGAGGAATTGTCCGAGAAGCTTGAAGCTGCAGAGCTTGCTCAGGCTAAGTTGAGGGAAGAGATGGAGGTGATGCGGAGATCCCTTCAATCTGATTGCTCGAGATACAGACTGGAGAGAGATGCTGCCGTGGAAAGGTTGTCGGCCTCCGATGCCCGGATGAGGGAGTTTGAGGAAAACGAAGGAATGATGGATGACATGCTCCAGGACATGTATTTCCGGACTTGGAAGCAGGGTAACCTCTCTTGGATGGATGATTATCCCAGAGTCATGGCCAAGACATATCTTCGGGCTTTGGAGGAGGCTAAGGCTGATGCGGATAAAGAGGGTGGAACGGTCTTCAGTATGGATGTGGTCACTGCCCAGTTCACCAAGGAGGAGAAAGTGGCGGTAAAGGAGGGTATGCGGCTGCTTGCTGCTGAAGAGGCGGGTGTGCAGGTAGAGGATGACGACCAGGATGGTCAAGAAGCTAGTACTGGTAAGTCTTCCTTTCTAGTCTTTCTGTTAACTTGGTTACTCATCACTAATGAATCCTTTTTATGACCGGACAGGCGGGCAAAAGAACAAGGACAAGACTTCGACGCAACCAGCTCCATGACTGAACCTGAAAAATTCTTTTTGTAGGCTTGGCATTGTTGTATCTGTTAGTCTTAAGACAGTAGAGTAACTTCTAAGTTGTAATTCTTGCTACTTGTAATAACATTATTCTTGACGTGTAATTTTTTAGCTCAAGTTGATTTTGTCGCTTCTTGAATATTTGTTGCTATTTCGACATATCGTATGAGAAATGTAGCTATGTATATTCTTGTAATTAAATTGTGTTTGATGTCAGATTCTGGTTTTAAATCATAATCTCATGACTTGCAATGTTAGCGTGTGGTGTGAAAAAATTAAATTATAGTCATGCATTTGTACATAAAGGAAGAAAATACCGCCTTTCATGTTCTGTTCGTAAATGGCAGTTTCGAATATCTTGTATGACCAAGCTTGGAAAGCAGTCGACTGCCCTGCCATCTGATTGTGAATCTCTGCATCCATTGGCGGGTATCTCTTACCCTGCATCCTGTACTTTATGGTTTGTTATAGAGGATAGGAGGAAAGTTTTCTTAAGTAAAATTGAAATATGTGAAATAGTAAAACTTCCAGTCACGGAAGGCCTTCGATGTGCTTAAGTTCGTGGCAAACGGGTTTTGTAGTCACTTTCCCTAGCTGTGGGTCTTGGAGACATTTGTCACCCATCTTACGCCTCCGCGGGGAGTTAATTCTTTTTTACCACAGCCGTACTTAAGACACACCGGAGCCGAGATCGCGCACAGTAACTACCCGGGCCATTATGGCCCGTACTCATGGGTATTATTCGACTTACTGTGGCCGGCTAGCGTGGGTGCCGATCGTCAACTGTGAACTGCCCCTGGCTGGCCACACCTTATGTTGGGGCTTATAATCGGTTCACAGTCGCCGGCGAGCCTAACGCCGTAATGAGCTGCCTCGGCTATAGTCGGCCTTCTCGGTGGCTTATAATCGGCTCATTACAGTTGGCTTTAAGGGCCGTCGCAAGCAATGAGTTAACCCGCAGCAGAGGGATGCTGGAGCAAAAGTGTCTCATTGGCGAGGGCATAGATTCGCATAGTACCTGTTGAGGCTTGTCCACGTGAAGTTGCATTGTGGAGTGCTTTGAATAGAAATGCTATATGCTCAGGATTTTGTTCAACAGAAAAGGATAAAGTTAACAAGCAGCCAAGATACAAAGGAACAAGTTAAAAAAGAGACAAGGCTTTTTTAAAGTGGTTCGGCACGAAAAAATGCCTACGTCCACTGATTCTCTTTGTTAATTCACTTCATATGGGCAATACAAGTTAAGAAAAGTATCGACGGAGGTGTTGGATGTTCCATGCCCTCTGGAACACCTCTCCGTCCACTGTTGACAAAATATAGGCTCCGTTGTGGAGATCTTTATGAATTACATATGGTCCATCCCAGATTGGGTCTAGTGCTCCGGGGCGAGGGAAGATTCGCTTGAGGACAAGATCCCCTTCTCGTAAGGTACGATGCTTGACTTTGGAGTTGTATTGTGCTGCCACCTTTTGCTTGTGGGCTGCTGTTTTTAGGACTGCATCATTCCTTCTCTCCTCGACTAGATCCAAAGACATGTTGAGGAGCTCTTCGTTTTCTTCTGGGTTATAGTGGATCCTACGGTGGGAAGGCACAATGGTTTCAACCGGGAGCATAGCCTCTGATCCGTATGCCAAAGAGAAAGGAGTGTGCCCTGTTGATGTTCTGAAAGATGTGCGGTAGGCCCATAGTGCCGTAGGGAGTTCATCCACCCAAGCGCCCTTTGACTTTTCGAGCTTCTTTTTGATCAGAGTTTTCAGAATTTTGTTGACTGCTTCGACTTGTCCGTTTGCTTGGGGATATGCTACGGATGAGAAGCTTTTGTGAATTCCGTGTTCTTGGCACCAGTTGGCGAATTCCTCGCTGTCAAACTGAAGTCCATTGTCTGATATGATTTTTAGTGGGACTCCGTACCTGCACAGAACATTTTTGATTAAGAAGTTGATAACTTTCGCTGAAGATACTTTATTTAGAGGTTCTGCTTCCACCCATTTGGTGAAATAGTCGACTGCTACTATGGCATATTTGGCGCCGCCTCGACCCATTGGCAGTTCACCGATTAAGTCAATTCCCCATACTGCAAAGGGCCAAGGGCTGGTCATCTGAGTAATCTCGGTTGTTGGTAGCCGAGGGATCTTAGCAAATTTTTGGCATCTGTCACACTTCTTGACGAAATCTAAGGCGTCCTTGCTTAAGGTGGGCCAGAAATATCCGTATCGGAGTATCTTTTTTGCTAACGTTTGCCCTCCGGTGTGATCTCCGCAGCTTCCTTGATGAATGTTGGATAAGATTTCCTTGGCTTCCCTTCCGGCGACACACCGTAATAATGGGTTAGAGAACCCGCGCCGATAGAGGATGTCTCCTTGTATTGTGTAGCGGGACGCTTTCCTCAAGATTTTCTTGACTTCGTTACGCCCGTCGGGTAGTGTGCCATTTTGTAGGTAGTCTCGGATGGGAGTCATCCAAGTTGCTCCTTCGGTTGCAGCTATCAGATTCACTTGCTCAAAACTTGGGATCATTTGCTTTGAGACAGTTACTGCCCCGAAGATGGCGACGTCTCTCATACTTGCTTGCCTTGCCAATTCGTCGGCCTCTTGGTTCTCTTCCCGAGGGATGTGTTTGACTAAGTAGTGGTCCAATCGGCTGAGAAGTAACTTGGTCTTCTTTAGATATGCTATGAGTCGTTCTTCTCGAGCTTGGAATTCCCCTAGTATTTGATTAACAATAAGCTGAGAGTCGCTGTGAAGACACAAAGAATTGGCTCCGATCTCGATAGCAATTTCTAATCCGGCTATTACTGCTTCGTATTCTGCATCGTTGTTGGTGGCAGCGAACTCCAACCTTATAGCATAGTGCAGTTTATTTCCCCTGGGAGTGATTATTACCACGCCTGCCCCCGAGCCTTGTTCGTTAGATGCACCGTCCACAAAGAGATTCCACTTGATATCTTCTGTTATTTCCAGTTGCTCCTTATCCTCGTTGGTAGTGAATTCTGCAATGAAATCAGCCATGGCTTGTCCCTTGATGGCGGTGCGAGGGTGATAGGTGATATCATATTGACTCAGCTCAATACACCATTTAAGTAGTCGCCCGGAAGTGTCGGGACGATGGAGTACCTGCCTTAGTGGTTGATCGGTTAGAACCTTGATGGAATGGGATTGGAAGTAATGACGTAGCTTTCGTGAAGTGATTAGTAAACAGTATGCTAACTTTTCAAGCTTAGGATATCTGACTTCTGCCCCAGTAAACCTTTTACTGACGAAGTAAACCGGTCGTTGCATGTGGTTATCTTCCCTTACCAAGGCAGCGCTTAGAGCGTGAGATGACACAGCAAGGTATAGGTATAATTCTTCGCCTTCGCTTGGGGTCGAGAGTACCGGTGGTTTCTGGAGGTGTTCGATTAGGTTAAGGAAAGCGGTCAAGCATTCGTCCGTCCATTCGAACTTTCCTTTATCTTTCTTTAGAGCTTCGAAAAAGGGGATGCACTTGTCCATTGCTTTGGAGATGAATCGGCTTAGGGCAGCCACTTTTCCATTTAGGCTTTGCATTTCCTTTCGGGTGGAAGGTATCTTGATGTCCCTTAATGCTCGGACTTGTTCAGGGTTTGCTTCTATCCCTCGGGCATGGACGATGAATCCTAAGAATTTTCCTGATGACACTCCGAAGGAGCACTTTAGTGGATTCAACTTCATTCCATACTGTCGAAGTACCTGGAACATTTCGCCCAGGTGGCTTACGTGATCTTTGGCTTTCCGTGATTTTACCAGCATGTCGTCTACATATACTTCCATTGTTCGTCCTATTAGCCCTGCGAACATCTTGTTGACGAGGCGCTGGTAGGTGGCTCCTGCATTTTTAAGTCCGAAGGGCATCACTTTGTAGCAGTACAAACCCCGGTCGGTGATGAAACTAGTGTGGTCTTGGTCGGGAGCATGCATAGGAATTTGGTTATATCCTGAGTATGCATCCATAAAAGACAGGAGTTCGTGCCCGGCTGTGCTGTCTACAAGTTGGTCGATTCTGGGAAGCGGGAAGCAATCCTTTGGGCAGGCATCATTTAGGTTGGAGAAGTCAATGCAGGTCCGCCACTTCCCATTAGCCTTCTTTACTAGTACCGGGTTGGCGATCCATTCTGGGTAAATAGCTTCTCGTATGAAGTCATTGGCGAGTAGATTCTTTACCTCTTCATCGAGGGCTGCTGATCGCTCTGCCCCCATACTTCTCTTTTTTTGTTTTACAGGCGCCTTGGTAGGATCAATGTTTAGTGCGTGGCACGCTATGTCGGGGGAGATTCCGGTCATGTCAGCGTGTGACCAAGCGAATACATCCAAGTTGTGGCGGAGAAAATCAATGAGTTGTTCCTTAAATTCAGCTTTCAGCTGCGACCCAATTTTCTGTAGCCTACTTGAGTCGTGCTTGTCTATAGATATAAACTCCATAGCCTCTGCAGGCTCGGCGGTGGCCTCCTCCTCTTTGTCCCTAGGGTCTAATTCATTGAAAGGGTCGCTGGTGTATCGAAGAGGAGGGGCTCTCTTTAGTTGCTATGCTTCAAGGCTTTTTGTGCAGAGGGCAATCTCTACACCTTTCCCTTTATCTCTCCTGTGGTTGTTACGAAGCTCGGTTACATAGAAGTCTCGTGCAATATCTTGGTCTCCTTCCACTTCCCCTACCCCATTGTCTGTTGGAAATTTCATTTTCAGGCACCACGGGGCTAGGACAATCTGGAAGTCAGATAGGGCTGGTCTTCCTAGGAAGGCGTTGTAGGCCGAATGGTTTTCTATCAGCACAAACGTCTGTTTCCTTACAACGGAGCGGGGATGGCTTCCAATTTCAACGAAGAGGTCCAGCTGCCCGATGGGCATCTTCGCATCTCCAGTGAAACCGTGTAGCGGTTTATCGCAGGGAGATACGTCCTTCATTGACAACCTCATTTTGTCGAATGCGTGTTTGAACAGGATATTTACAGAGCTTCCAGTGTCTACCAGGATTCGGTAAACTTCGGCGGGACCGAGTCGGGCAGAGATAACCATGGGATCCATGTGAGGGTACTGTCTTCCTTCTAAGTCGCGTTTACTGAATGTGATGTCATCACTTTCTTTCCGCTTTGGGTGGCGCTCTTCTATAACCGTATTGACACAGTCTCTATTGTCTCTGAGCGACTTCCCATATCTTTCCATCTCTTTCCAACTTCTGTCTGCGATGTGCGGACCTCCTGAGATGGTATGGACCACTATCTTCTCTTGACTAGAGCTGCTAGCGTTGTGGTTTCCCCTGTCGGTCCCTGGTGAGGGTAGCCTTGGGTTTTCATTGGCAGGAGCTGGAGTCCTGTCTTGACTTTTTACATAGCGTTCCAGTTTCTTCCTTCTGATGTGTTCCTCAATCAGGTCTCGGAGATGATGGCATTCGTTGGTATCATGTCCGTGGGATTCGTGGAAGCGGCAGAATTTTCCAGATTTCTGTGCGCTATCTGATTCCTTCTTGTATGGTGGGCGCTTGTATCTAACTTCGCCTTGGGTGGCGAGGAAGATATTTTCGACGGTCTCGTTCAGAGGGGTGTAAGAGTCGAATCTTGGTCCTGGCCGATATAGGCGTTTTTCTACTTTCTTGCCCCCAGCATTGTCTCTGGAATCATTTCTTCGAGCGTCCCTTGCCACAGCAGGGGCGTTGCCATGGGTCGTCTTACTTTGCTGTCCTGACTGCCCCTCAATGGCAGCATCCTCAAGCCTCATGTATTTCCCGGCTTCATGGAAGAAATCGGGTAAAGTAGATGGTTTTTCTTTTGTCAATCTTCTAGCAAATTTAGTGTCCGGATGCACCCCACTGCAGAGGGCCATCAGGATAAGCTTCTCATCGGCGTCTTGAACTGCGGCTGCTGCGGCGTTAAATCTGGTTAGGTATTGCTGCAGCTTCTCTCCAGGTTTCTGTTTGACGCTGGATAAGGAATAAGCGTCCTTAGGTTGCTCCACATGAATGCGGAACTGACTGATAAATTTTTCTTTCAACATTTCCCATGAGCTGATGGATCCTTGGGGTAGATGACAGAACCAGGAGGTAGCAAGATCTGCTAAGAAGAGCGGAAAGCATTTGCATAGTACTCCCTCTGTTGCTCCACTCATGAGCATATGCTGTGTGTATCTCTGTAAGTGTACAACGGGATCGGAGGTTCCTTTGTAGGGTTCCATTGTTGGCATCTTCCATTCTCGGGGGGTGATAGCAATTTCAATATTGCGGGCGAAAGGACTGGTTACCCTAGCGCCTATCCCTCGATCTCTTTGCTCCCGTTGGACACACTCTCTGAATAAGCGCGCCATCCTTTCATCAGAATTTGGAGCGGATAGAAATGAGTTTGGTTCTGTTCTGTGGGGTTGATTCCGTCCAGACAACCTGTAGGGATGGTATCGTCTATCATTCCTCATATTTTCCAGTGGCTGCCTTTGATCTTCTGGGAGCATGCTTGGGTCAGCTACAGTTGGCCCTTGCCTTGATCTTCCCCTGTTGGGTTATGATCTAAGCACTTCCTCGGGTCCAACTTCGGGCTGAACTCTAGCTCGGCCCCGTTCACCGGTGTTTCTATGGTTAGGCAGCATGACAGGCTCAGCTGCAGTTGACCTTCGCCCGGTACCTTCCCCGTTGGGTTCGGCACCAAACGTTTCCTCAGGCCTAACTTCGGGCTGGGCTCGGTCTCGGCTCCTACCACGGCTACTCCTGCCGTTAGCTCCTTCGAAGAAGGAAGATCTTTGCTGTCTCTGAGATCTTCCAGACTAGGACTCGCCCCATGATTCAGTGTTGCGGTTGGATTCTTCAGCGTCCCTCAAGCGTGACATGAGATGGTCCACCAAGGCTTCCTGCTGGGACGTGAAGCGGTTAGTTACTTCAACAACAACTCTGTCCAAATCTGCCCTAGTAATTGTTGCAGGCTGTTCTGTGGCAGGAGTGGTTGGGTTAGCCTGTCCTTCATTTGTTGCCGTTGTTGGAGGAGGACGATTTACTTGATTCGCGGCAGCTGGATCAGGAAGGCTACTGGATGCGATGTTTTTTCCTTTGTTAACATCTTTTCTCTGTTTGGGAGGCATGTTTTCCAAGTGGCGGACGATGCTGTTAGGAAAACTTGTTAAGCGGATGAAGCTGAAGCTTCGAGCTTCTATTTCTCAGTGAAAGCACCAAAAATGTTTGCACAAAAAATGGACAAACACCTCAAAGTTGTATGATTTAGTAGATCTTATGTTGTTCTTAGTGATTTTGGAGATTTATGCAAATATATGAAAAACAGGGGGTAAACTGTAAAAAGACACGCAGATTTATAGTGGTTCAGCCAGAATGTGCCTACGTCCACTTTATATGTTATTTCTCTTCTCTTCTTGTGATTACAAGTACAAAGCTTTGGTACAAGTAAAAGAAAGTTGTTTGAAAGTTCCTCCCGTGCTTGAGCTCTCAAACTTGTCCCCATTGTTGTATCCCTGCCCCTCTATTTATAGAGTGAAGCTGGGGGTAGGGGTCTTGGAGGTATATAGCAGCTGGCGGGCCTGGGCTGAGACAATCTGGCCTGGAACACCTTGGTTCGGCATCCCTTGATTCGGTGGTAGGTTGATTCGGTGAGGAGTTGGTCCGGTCGTGTAGTTTGGACCGGTGGGGAGTTGGTCCGGTGTAGGTTGATTCGGCATAGGTTGATTCGGTGAGGAGTTGGTCCGGTCGTGTAGTTTGGACCGGTGGGGAGTTGGTCCGGTGTAGGTTGATTCGGCATAGGTTGATTCGGTGAGGAGTTGGTCCGGTGTAACTTGGTGGGTGTTTGGTCCGGTAGGGAGTCGAACATGGTGGATGTTTGGTCCAGTAGGGTCAAAATATACCCAACACGTGTGCAGCCTCACTTCTTTCCGTTGGCATGCATCTTCCTTGGATATATTGGTATATACATTATTTTGCTTAATTGTTTTAAATATGGTTCATATATATGTACATATATGTTGCTGTATGAAGTAATTATAATATGTATACGGAGATTTTCTTTAAGTTTCAGTCACTGTATAGTTATATAATCGTTTGTTGTTTAAGGATATTTAATTTCGAAATGTTTACTATGTATTGCTGTCTCAAATATACGACAGTCTACGTATAGATATATTTGAAGTTTTGAAGTATATATATATGTGATAGTCATTTTATAACTTTATGATATTTTGTTTTATGAATGGGTTCTTAGATCTTCACAATATTTGATAAATAATGCGATTGCAGCATTGTTTTACTATTGGTTGTTAACGTTATATATATATATAAATAGTTATTTAACAGTCTCGTTTATACTTTAGTTATGATATATTTTTGTTTTATAACTGTTGTTATTATTTTCGTTTTATACTTTGTTTTAGTTTTGTTTCGTAATAACTTACATATATTGTATTGGTTATGTGTTTTGTTATAGAGATATATATATCAGTGTTGTAAAGTATCTGTTATATACCTGCTGTATATATATTATCTATTACATGTTTTAAATATATGCCGTCACTGTGATTTAAATATACATTTGATATATGTTCTGGCTTTCATATATGGGTGCTGCATTATATTCTATTAAAGGTTAGTATATCCTATTATAAGTATTTATATCAAATATATTATATGCTTTCTCCTTCACTGTTTTATATTTGGGTTCTGCTTATTTATGTGGGTATAAACTATTGTTTATAGTTTAGTTATTTGTTTACAAGTTTACAATCAGTGTACGTATATATTATATCAAATATATGTTATTATATGTGTATTGGTTAGTTGTATATAACACATTATTGTGAATAATTTTTTAGTGTTTGTATATACATATATGTATGTGTATATTCATTTTGTAAATATGTTTGTTTTATGTGTTTTATTTAAAACAATGATTTTGAATTACATATATATTTAAATTTAAAATGTGTTTGAATTGAGAATATGATTTCATTTAATAGTTATATATGTACATATAGGTATAAGTTCACTGATATCAATTATCGTCATCGATCTGGTTCTGATTTGATTTCGTCATTTCCTATTTATCAGTTGTCCATCGAATTCATGCCAATTTGACTTTGTTTTGGAATTCGTGCTTGGATTCGTAACTCATCTCAGTCTCGTCCATCTCTAGCCTCGAAAGGTGAGCAATCACTCACGATTAATGTTCTTTTATTTATTAAATCTGATTTCAATTGAAACGAAAATTGAAATGCTGCTGTTAGTTAATTACACTGTTATATATGCTATTACCTGTATCAGTTCACCTGTGACATCTGACCCCACTATCTGTTATTTATACAATGATAATTCAGTTTGGTTGATAATGATTGATTGTTTAATTGTTGTTTTATTTGGATGTTAAATTATAATGATAAAGTGATAAATATTATGAAATTGAATTTGACGTAGGATAGTTAAAAATTTGAATTAACATATGTGTTGAATTTGGTTAGTTAAATTTGTTTAATATGACCCCTTAAATGTTTAATTATTTAACATGTAGAAAAATGGTTAATTACCCTTGAACCATTTGAATTTATTAAGTATGAAATAGAATAATTGATGCCAAGTGTAGAACCACATAAATTAATAGTGTAATAATCTTTAATCTACATGAAATAATAGTGTAGATTCTAGAAATAATTTTATTAATTTGCACAAATAACAATGTGAATTAATACGATTATTTCGGGATTATTTGAATTGATTATTGGATTGATATTGCTTGTTGTTATTGCTTGTTTATTTACTTTGACACCATCCCAGTTATCACACTGCAAGTTCCCTTTACTATGCTTTGATTTTGAATTGAATTGGAATCGGGTTGAAATGATAAATACCCAAATGAACTTGACTTAGGATAGAGAATTAAATAAAACCCGATTGGTCAATAATTTGATTTAAAAATAAAATAAAGATTTTATTGGAATAAATAATATGGTTTTGAAATGAAGTTGAAATTTGAATTTTAATCAAAGGAAAATGTTAATATTTAATAATCTGAAACAAAATATTAACATAGTAGTTTATGAAAGAACATTTTTTTGAATTTAATTAATAATTAAATATGGAATTATTTAATAATTGAGTTTTGGAATTATTAATAATTATGTTTTGAATCTAGTTAATAATTAAGTTTTGAAATTATTTAATGATTGAATTAAGTTTGAAATTATTTAATAATTAAATAAAATTGAATGCTTTAATAAGTGCAATTGAACTTCTTGAATAAGTGAAATTAAGTTTCTTTATTAATTGAGTTTTGAAATTGTAACTAAGTAAATTAATAAATGAAATTGAATTTCTCTAATAAGAAATAAATGTGTTTTATTGAAATTTATGTAAGACTTGAAATTTAAAGAATTTGATTTGATGAATTTAATTTAATTCAATTTGTAAGTTTGATATAATGAACTTGAATTTAAATAATGGATTTAATGAATTGGAAATTTAATAGAAATTGTTTTGAATGACAAATTTACTTGACGAATGTTGAATGGAATCGATAAAGGAATTTAAATTGATTTGAATGTTAAATTAAATTAATTTAAATGTTTTCGGAATGAAACTTATATACGAATTTAAATCAATATTTGAATTGTTTTAAAAAGAAATTGAAATTGAATTATAAGATTTTGAAATTATGAATTTGAAGGTTTTGAAACGTAAATTATGGAAATTGATTTCGAAAGAGAAATGAAATGTTGGTTTACAAATTCTAATTGAAATTGAAATTTATTTGGTTTTTGAAATATATAAACGACCAATCGGTGTAATAATTACGAAAGTTATTAAAGAGACTGGAATCGGTTAGGGACATACTCACTGTCTAAACCGAAAACCACTTTAATAACTATACGCGGAGTGTGATCCAGAATGAAGTGGTTGGAATGATGTACGTGATGACTGAAGAAAGAGAACGATAATGGATAGCCTTGACACTTGTGTCAAATTGGAAATGAATTAAACAGGAGCCGTGCCGGGCCAAATGGGGGCTAGCTACCTCGAGCGAACACACTTCTTCGAAAACTACTCATTACTTGTTGTCGATTGGTGCATCCTTGATTTTGGGAGTGTTGTTTCACTGTGTTGCGATCGCTGCGGCGATGCGTTCTCACCAGTCCGGATCAGGCAAACGGTAGTTTCACTACCTTAGGTATTGCCTCATGTGCCTTGTCATACTTGTATCCCTACATACGCGACCACTACGATTTGTTTTGTGTTATACCTATGGAGTACTCCCTGATAGCCCACTAGTTTACGGTGGAGTTTACAGTGCTGTATAGACTATAACGCTTATATAAAATGTGTTAAGGGGGATCATGGTAATGCCTTAACACTATTTTGATATCTTATATTACTGATAGGCATTATCTACTTATCGTACACTACTACATAGTAGATAGTTTAACGGATCCATAAAGGATGGTTATTCGAAACATCCTTTGAGTTACTTGTATTTGAGTTGCTATTTCACTTGAGTTGGATTTATTGATATAAGAATGTTAATCCTGATTCGAGTGTTTTGTGTTTTGCTTTATGCTCGGGTCAGACTGAGTGTACCAGTATTCGAGAATCACCTTTGGAGTTGGAGCTTTGCTTGAAGATCCAGCCATCTATTTTGCTTTCAGTATTCGATGATTCCAGTTATGTATTCTGATTTGTATCTGATGTAACGTGTTACTCTTCCGTTGTATCTGGTTTAACTCTGATGTAACTTGTATATTTATATAGTAGCTTCATGAACTACTATCTCTTTTATTTCCGCTGCAATTATTACTCTGTGTCTGTGATCTGTGATTATTTTATTTACTGTATATGTTCAGTTTTTCCAAATTTAAATTAACAATTCGGTATTTTGAATTATTCAAGTCCGACATGTGCGGATGCGAATGGTGCAAAATATCGGGTCGTTACAATTGGTATCAGAGCTTTGGTAGCTCTAGGCAAAACTCAACATATAGGGTAAATGTATTTACAGAAGCACTCTCATTTGAGTTTCAATCTCTTCCTTTGACTCAATTCCTTTGAATTTTTGGAACATTCTCCTCGGTTCCGAAATTCATTCGTGTCCTCCAGTATTCGTCTTCTTTCAATTCTGGAGCACCCCATAACTCCATTTTGAATGATATCTATAACAGATCGGCGGTCTCGCCAATCTTCGAATGATTCATAAAGGAGAAACTTCTTTAAAATAGACATCGATTTACCGGAGATTTCTGTATCCTCGGTTTACGATGCTATCTATCTCCGACAATGTCTGAATTCTACCTCTTGAGATCAATGTCGATTTGCCTTGATGTAACGACCCGACTTTCATCGACCAGAAAGTCGCATCGTTAATAAGAAAGAAAGGGATAGAAAAGAGAAACGAAGAGAAGAGAGAAAGAAACACAACAGAATCTAAATAGCGGAACGAATAAATTATATTAATAACATAAACTATTACATAGTATCATATACAACAGCTATCAGAGTTACACAGCTTATACAACACATACTAGACAGTTATAAACACCTGTCTAGTTATTACAATTCAAGATACAACTCAGATAAACTAATAACAAACGGCTCAGAGATCAACACAGCGGAACTACTATATCTCTACAAACGCTGAAGCCTCCTACTCCATTGCTCCTCCAGAGAACTCGTCAAAGCAAACCTGACTCCCTTGGCTACTCGTAAAAATTTGAGTACCCAAGAGTTTATATAAAACAGAAATAAACACTTGGGTCAGACATGGGTCTGGTGTGAGTAAACGGTTTAAATTGCTTAACTTCAAAACCTTTTGAAAACAAAGGTATCACGTAAGACTTCCCACACATAAACATGGAAAAGTTTTTACCTTACGCTAACCAAAACTTTGATAGGAAATCTGATTGTATTATAATAGGTCTAGGGTTTTCAAATAAATATGAAATAGCCGAAATTGTTACATTCATTAAATTCCAGCATACATAGGTATACAATCAAGACCGTTATCACTTATTGGAATTTGGATTTCCATACAATGGCAGGGCTACTGGGGTACCGCCCGTCACAGTACGTGGCCTAGATCACCGTACCGAGGAGTACGCCCGCTCCCCTGCAACACAAAGCCGGAACCATCCCTTACTGGATAATTCCGAATAAAATCACCCCACGGTTGTGATCATTCAACCGCACCACTAAGCCGAAATAAAACGGGGCATCTAGACAGGGATGCCCTTACTCTCAGTGGGAGCTACCCACGAAGCCTTGCTGCACGTCCCCTGTTTTAGCCATTCCCGGTTGATGAGGCTTGAGGCTACGATTACCTTTAATCAGAACACATCACTTAGAATGCTCATCGTCCACCTGACGATGTGTTGAAAGCATTCAATCCATACAAGTTCGTTCCTGGTTCGAACGAAACCGAAGGCGTTATCTCGTTACACTCGTTTTGGAATCACCCTCAGAGTTAACGAAAATAACCCATGCACTCTGAATCTTCATCTTCACTTGAGATTCACGACCTATCGTTAATTTGGATCGATGTGGTATTTGGATATCAAAATCTGGAATCCCGATCCCGGTCTCATCGAAATCCAAAACGTATCTTTAAGGCCAAGTTGTTTAAAGGTTTAAACAATTCAATTTAATACTTGAATTCACAAAGCATTAACATAGATAAATATCACACATTTATCACAGATATATCCAATATCATATCACAAAATATCATAGCATATCATCAAATAGATATCAAGCAAATCAGACATTCTACTCAAACAATCATCCATAAGCAACCATTTATTAATCTCTATTATAATCAATTTAATCAACTTAAATTAAATTAATTATTTAAGAATTAATTCCTATCCTTGCTTAATCAACCATTAATTAATTACAACCTTTTTAATTAATTAATCATTAAATATTAATCACTCTTGATTAATTATTAATTACATAAAGTAATTATCCTTTAATTAATTTCACAAATTAATTATTCTTAACCATTTAACAGTAATTAACCTTTAATTACTCTCATTAATTACATTAATTAATTATTCTTAATTAATTACTTTCATTCATTAATTAACTATAATTAATTACATTATTCCTTAATTAATTACATTAATTAATCACATATTAATTAATTACTTTCATTTATCAACCTTACATAATCATCAACAGTAATTAACTATTCTTAATTACTTCTTAATTATTTGTCATTTACTTTCATAAATCCTTTTTGATTAATTACACCAATTACATTCAGTAATTCATTTATCAATTACTTACACTAAGTAATTACACTTAACCAATCTTATTAAGTAATTATATTTAATTACCAAGTGATTATCTTTAATTAATTAACAAATTAATTAACTTAAATAAATCACATTCATTTCATAAATCATAACTGAGTAACTCATCCTTAATTACCTTTTTAAATAAATTAATTAATCCTTGATTAATTCTTCTTTAACTATTAATTAATAAACCTTAATTATTAATCAATATCCTTTAATACAAAGTAATCAATCCTTAATTACTTTTATAATTAATTAATTAAACTTAATTAACTAATTAATTACCTCTTAATTAAAACTTAATTATTAATTAACAACCTTAATTACCAATTTAATTTAATCCATAATTATCAATTAATCAATCTTTAATGATAATTAATTAACCTTAATAATAGTTAATTAATCCTTAATTAACTTTAATTATAAATTAATTATCTCTTAATTATAAATTAAGGAAACTTAGTTATTACTTAATAAACTTATTAAGTACTTCTTAATTACTATTTTAATTAACTCTTAATTATTTAATTAATCCTTATCAATAATTAATTAAATAAATTAATTAATCTTAATTTCTTAATTAAATTAATTAATTTCAACTCATTTAAAAATCTTAATAAATCTTAAGATAAAACATTTTTATTAAAAACATTTGATCTTAGTAATTAACTTTACTTAATTAAATCATTAATTAAGTAATTTAAATAAATAATCATTAATTAAGTTTAAAATAAATAAATCATTAATTACTTATCTCTAATTATTTATTAACAATCCTTAATTTACAAGTTAATAAATCTTGAAAACTTAAATTGTTAATTTACCATCCTTAACCATTAACTAATTTAGTTTAATAAATCACTCTTTATTTATTCCATTATTATCAAACTTAAATTAAGTTTTAAGATAAAACATTTCTTTATTACTTATCTTATTTTCAAATTAAATTTGAAAATAACTTAAAATTTAACTTAATATATTTAAGTTAAATAAATCACACAACTTTAATTTAGTCAAACATTCATTTCAAAGAAATGAAATTTCAAGAAAATAAACTTAACTTGATTATTTAAATTTAAAACTTACTTTTATTTTAAATATTAAAAACTGGTTTAATATTATCTTTGGTTTTAACTCATATACTTGAACAAACAAACACATCTTCCCTTTTTCTTCATTTTAAAACAGAGGTTGGTTTTAATTTTAAAAACTGTTTGAACTATAACAGTTTACTTAAAAAAAATCTCGCGTACAATCCCGAAAACTAACCCGAGCCAAACTCTTATTTTCACGAGACCTCCTTGAGTAAAATTTAAAAAAAAAAACTGTTTTGTTTAAAATTTGAAACTGTTAATAATTTAACAGTTACTCAACCACTCACGTACGTCCCTACCATATACCCGAGCCAAAGACCTTTCTTCCCCGATATCCCTTCGAGAAATCCCACGAAACCCAAAAACTAATAACACTGACATTCCCATTGCCCTGTGCACCTTGCACCACCATCGGTGAACTTCCGATCACCGCCAGTCCTTCCCACATACCCACTATTGCTCCAGTAACCCATCGCCATCATCAAAACACCATCATATGCCAAGATTCAAAATCGAGCTTCTCAGCATGAACACAAACTTGAAACTTCACCAGAAAATGCTTCGAACCTCTCGTCTCCGATCACTGGAGTCACGTCGATCCCGGCTACATCTTCCCTAGCATTCCAAGCCACTATCTTCAAGATATAACATCACTCGATCAACTCGAGATACAACAATGCCTAAATTTTTCCAAAATTCGACCATACTTTGGGTTTAACCCTACTCTGACGATCTGCTGCCGCCACGGTGAAGATTAAAGCCACTTACCATTTTTTCCTTGACCAATGACCTCACAGCCAACTCCAGTAGCAATCTCGACCAACCAAACTCCATCGATCATCAGAAAGACCCAAAATTCATTTTCTAAACAAAAACCGATATCTCATTTGATAGAAATTTAAAAATTATGATTCCTGTTTTAAAAATCATGATTTGAGACAGTGATTCACATTATCCAAACGAATCAAAGAAAACTGATATTTGAATTTAACATGTTTGGAATTTTTCACTGGTATCTTTGATTTCCAGATAATGTGTACCAACATATTGAGATTTTCTTTTTATTTTAAAAATTTTAGTTTCTATTTCAAACAACTTAAATTGTTTGAAAACTAAGCTAACTGAAAATTGGAGAAGAGATTTTTGGAATTTTATCAACATCAAAACTCTGTAATTATGGACAGAGGTTTTACTCAGACAATTTACACATGCCTACATAGTTTCAACATTTATATATACATATATTCAGATCTAAAACAACATGCATATGTATTCCAGACATACAAATTCAAAATTTATTTCCAACATGGATTATTTGCATCAATCTAAAGGAGGTTTTATGTTCACATTTTATAGGCAGAGTATTGAACTAACAAATAGATGTTTAAAATTAACAGATATTCACATTTTTAAAAATATACAAGAGCAAACAGAATTTCAGACATGCAAAGCAATTATCAACACATTGATTCACATGCAATTTGATACTTATATTTTAATTCAAAGGTTTACTCACCTATTATGTTGAACAGAGAAACTGGAAGCTTTTTGAAACAGAATTGCTTCATTTCTTTTAAAAACTGAAGAGCTTGCTTTTAAAAACTGAAACTTGCTTTGGAAACTTTGCTTTGATTCCTTTAAAGATTTGAAAAGCTCTTGAAAACTTCAGATTATATTGCATGCATCCTTGGAATGGTTACAAACTTGAAGAACATGGTTACAGGTCTTTTGAGAAGTGTTGATTATAGACTTTGTTTACAGGCTTGAAGGAATATATGGTTTCAGGCATTTGAGAAGGGTTACAGGTTTAAAAGAATACATGTTTACAGGTTTGTTTTTGAGGAAGGCTACAGGGTTTTTGAACTGGAAATGATTTTTGATCAGATCAATGTCAACAAGTTTGCAAGAACAAAGGGTTAAAGGTCTTAAAAACATTGCAGATTTGAATTGTTAGAGGAGATGTTTTCAGGTTGTATATTTGCTTTGATTTTTGGTTTTGAGAAAATGATTTCGGTTGGAATATTTCTGGTTTTAGTTTTTGTCTTGAACTGAAATTAGGGAAAGAAAATGAAAAGGGAAAGATAGAAATTTATATAGTTAATTTAGATTAAATAAAAATTTAAAGAAAATAAAACAAATGGTTGACACTTGTCTTATACCTTAGCTAATTATCCCACACATGTATTTAATATGTCTAAAATTTTAACACTTGTAATTATTTATTTTATATTATTTTTAAAAAGAGTTTTAAAAGCTTTTATATTTATTTCCTAAATAGATAAATACATATTTTATTTAATAAATGCTTTCCTATATTATAAATAAATGAAATCTTTAAAAGAAAATAAAATAAAACTCATTTATATCCTAATAAAATCATATACAATGTATTTCATTCATTTTTAAGTGTAAACATATCTTTTGTATTTATTTACTATTAAATAAATACTTTCTAAATTTATATACAAAATCTCTTTAAGGAAAACAAAATAAAACAAAAGTCTTATTTTAAATAAAAGTCTTGTTCATATATTTTATACCCAAATATATTAAAATATTTATCTTTTAAAGATTCAAATTTAAATCTAGATTCAAATTCAAATTTTACTTTTAAAATCCAATTTGAAATCAACTCAACTTTTATATTTTTAAATAAACACATTATTAAGTTTGAATTTGATATATTCATTTAAAAACAACTCAAGACCAATATATATATATATATATATATATATATTTTAAACAACACTTATTTAATTTGAAAATGATAAATCTATTTAAAATCAAATTTATGAAATAACACAATTTAAATAATTATTTAAAAATCAATCTATACCATAATTAAAACATCATATCATTATTATTATTTGGTTATTTTTATTTAAAATAACAATTTTATCTATTTAAAATAATTTAAATTTAGAGATTATCACATTTTAAACTTCTCGAAATCCCGGGATATCACATTCCTCCCCCCTTAAAAGAATTTCATCCTCGAAATTTAAAACAAAAGATAATCCACAGGTTTTTAATTTTATTTTCAAAAATCCTAGCATACACATCAACCATACACTATCAATCAAACAACCATTCATCTAAACAAAAAAATTTATCCAAACAAACAATTCATACAACAAACAACTCTAGTTATCCGGACATAGATTCGGATAAACACCCTAAAATTATCCCGAGTTTCCCCGATATAGATACTGGGTTACTTGCTCTACTAAATCCAAATTGGCAATTCAATTCCAAAGCCAAAACACTTAACTTCAGAAAAACTCAGAAAGATCCAATATACTCGGAGCTATCTTCTAGTCTTACCCAATCTTAATTGCTCCCTTCATCAAAAAAATAACAACGAAGTCTCCAACTTCGAATTCCAAATTCTCCACCTCTAATCCACAAAACTCTTCTGACGATTCTGAGCTGCCTTCATCCTTCTTGATCAGCTCAACCATCGCTGATGCTTCTCGAAACAATCAGGACCAAAAACAATCCAATAAACGGATCCTCTCAAGATCTACAGAAATCCAGAACACAAACCCTATTCCATAATCATCGGTAGATTCCAAATACTTCTCCTATCTAGAAAAGACAAAACAGATGCACTTCACCAATCTGACCTTCAGATCTTGGAAAGCTTCCTGTAGGAACCCTCTAATCCAACACTACAACTTCCGGTTGCTTCCACTCTAGAACAACTACTACCAAGCTTTCGCTGCTCAACTCTGATCTGGATGTCGTCGATGAATCTCGAACACAAACTTGACCATCACATTCCAGAAAATCTCTGACAACTCTATAACTCCAACATCCTCTAGAGATGCCTCAAACTCAAGCAAAAATTTCCCAAGAGAATACTCAAACTATCGCAAGTCACATTTGCGATTCTATCCAGTCTAATATTCAAAAATACTGTTCTTTCTTAATCCATCAGAACAGTCTATGCTTGACCAATCCATTTGAAAAAAATGAATCTACACTGCAGCTTCTGAACTCCACTTCTAAGAAATTTCTAAGCCAAAAGACCTTCTAGCAGAAACACAGAACACTCGAGTTGTACTGCTACCACAGATGCCAAAGACTCCTTATCCAAAGCTTCTAGAGAAACTCGGACCTCAGACCAAACACAAACATCATGCTGAACTCAGCCACAACACGCTTCCTTAAACTTGTTCCAAAGAAAACATCTTTGGAAACTTCCATAGTCACTGCATCTCATCACACAGCTACTACTTCCCGAGGTACTCAGATACCGTCACTCACTTCTGCTTATCCGACAGATCCAAACTCTCCAAAATCTGCTCACACTAGCTCAACCAAACTTATACTTCAATGCTGGACTCCGAACCTTAACAGGTTTCCTTCAGAGATTAGAGAAATCCTTACACCATATCTAAGTTCACTCGAGATGGTATTAGGTCTACAGTCTCGATAGATATATACTTCCAACCTCAAACATTCAAACTCCAACCATTGGTAGTTGTGTTACACACACCACTACACTATCTACCTTTATAACTCATATTGGAAAACCCGGACAGGTAACCCAACAAATAGGTAGGTATAGATATATATATATAGTTATATATAAAAATTTACAAATACGCTCTCTCAAGATAGACACCACTCCAGAGCCTAGGTATTCACTCAACCTATAGCTCTGATACCAAATGTAACGACCCGACTTTCATCGACCAGAAAGTCGCATCGTTAATAAGAAAGAAAGGGATAGAAAAGAGAAAAGAAGAGAAGAGAGAAAGAAACACAACAGAATCTAAACAGCGGAACGAATAAATTATATTAATAACATAAACTATTACATAGTATCATATACAACAGCTATCAGAGTTACACAGCTTATACAACACATACTAGACAGTTATAAACACCTGTCTAGTTATTACAATTCAAGATACAACTCAGATAAACTAATAACAAACGGCTTAGAGATCAACACATCGGAACTACTATATCTCTACAAACGCTGAAGCCTCCTACTCCATTGCTCCTCCAGAGAACTCGTCAAAGCAAACCTGACTCCCTTGGCTACTCGTAAAAATTTGAGTACCCAAGAGTTTATATAAAACAGAAATAAACACTTGGGTCAGACATGGGTCTGGTGTGAGTAAACGGTTTAAATTGCTTAACTTCAAAACCTTTTGAAAACAAAGGTATCACGTAAGACTTCGCACACATAAACATGGAAAAGTTTTTACCTTACGCTAACCAAAACTTTGATAGGAAATCTGATTGTATTATAATAGGTCTAGGGTTTTCAAATAAATATGAAATAGCCGAAATTGTTACATTCATTAAATTCCAGCATACATAGGTATACAATCAAGACCGTTATCACTTATTGGAATTTGGATTTCCATACAATGGCAGGGCTACTGGGGTACCGCCCGTCACAGTACGTGGCCTAGATCACCGTACCGAGGAGTACGCCCGCTCCCCTGCAACACAAAGCCGGAACCATCCCTTACTGGATAATTCCGAATAAAATCACCCCACGGTTGTGATCATTCAACCGCACCACTAAGCCGAAATAAAACGGGGCATCTAGACAGGGATGCCCTTACTCTCAGTGGGAGCTACCCACGAAGCCTTGCTGCACCTCCCCTGTTTTAGCCATTCTCGGTTGATGAGGCTTGAGGCTACGATTACCTTTAATCAGAACACATCACTTAGAATGCTCATCGTCCACCTGACGATGTGTTGAAAGCATTCAATCCATACAAGTTCGTTCCGGGTTCGAACGAAACCGAAGGCATTATCTCGTTACACTCGTTTTGGAATCACCCTCAGAGTTAACGACAATAACCCTTGCACTCTGAATCTTCATCTTCACTTGAGATTCACGACCTATCGTTAATTTGGATCGATGTGGTATTTGGATATCCAAATCTGGAAACTCGATCCCGGTCTCATCGAAATCCAAAACGTATCTTTAAGGCCAAGTTGTTTAAAGGTTTAAACAATTCAATTTAATACTTGAATTCACAGAGCATTAACATAGATAAATATCACACATTTATCACAGATATATCCAATATCATATCGCAGAATATCATAGCATATCATCAAATAGATATCAACCAAATCAGACATTCTACTCAAACAATCATCCATAAGCAACCATTTATTAATCTCTATTATAATCAACTTAAATTAAATTAATTATTTAAGAATTAATTCCTATCCTTGCTTAATCAACCATTAATTAATTACAACCTTTTTAATTTATTAATCGTTAAATATTAATCACTCTTGATTAATTATTAATTACATAAAGTAATTATCCTTTAATTAATTTCACAAATTAATTATTCTTAACCATTTAACAGTAATTAACCTTTAATTACTCTCATTAATTACATTAATTAATGATTCTTAATTAATTACTTTCATTAATTAATTAACTATAATTAATTACATTATTCCTTAATTAATTACATTAATTAATCACATATTAATTAATTACTTTCATTTATCAACCTTACATAATCATCAACAGTAATTAACTATTCTTAATTACTTCTTAATTATTTGTCATTTACTTTCATAAATCCTTTTTGATTAATTACACCAATTACATTCAGTAATTCATTTATCAATTACTTACACTAAGTAATTACACTTAACCAATCTTATTAAGTAATTATATTTAATTACCAAGTGATTATCTTTAATTAATTAACAAATTAATTAACTTAAATAAATCACATTCATTTCATAAATCATAACTGAGTAACTCATCCTTAATTACCTTTTTAAATAAATTAATTAATCCTTGATTAATTCTTCTTTAACTATTAATTAATAAACCTTAATTATTAATCAATATCCTTTAATACAAAGTAATCAATCCTTAATTACTTTTATAATTAATTAATTAAACTTAATTAACTAATTAATTACCTCTTAATTAAAACTTAATTATTAATTAACAACCTTAATTACCAATTTAATTTAATCCATAATTATCAATTAATCAATCTTTAATGATAATTAATTAACCTTAATAATAGTTAATTAATCCTTAATTAACTTTAATTATAAATTAATTATCTCTTAATTATAAATTAAGGAAACTTAGTTATTACTTAATAAACTTATTAAGTACTTCTTAATTACTATTTTAATTAACTCTTAATTATTTAATTAATCCTTATCAATAATTAATTAAATAAATTAATTAATCTTAATTTCTTAATTAAATTAATTAATTTCAACTCATTTAAAAATCTTAATAAATCTTAAGATAAAACATTTTTATTAAAAACATTTGATCTTAGTAATTAACTTTACTTAATTAAATCATTAATTAAGTAATTTAAATAAATAATCATTAATTAAGTTTAAAATAAATAAATCATTAATTACTTATCTCTAATTATTTATTAACAATCCTTAATTTACAAGTTAATAAATCTTGAAAACTTAAATTGTTAATTTACCATCCTTAACCATTAACTAATTTAGTTTAATAAATCACTCTTTATTTATTCCATTATTATCAAACTTAAATTAAGTTTTAAGATAAAACATTTCTTTATTACTTATCTTATTTTCAAATTAAATTTGAAAATAACTTAAAATTTAACTTAATATATTTAAGTTAAATAAATCACACAACTTTAATTTAGTCAAACATTCATTTCAAAGAAATGAAATTTCAAGAAAATAAACTTAACTTGATTATTTAAATTTAAAACTTACTTTTATTTTAAATATTAAAAACTGGTTTAATATTATCTTTGGTTTTAACTCATATACTTGAACAAACAAACACATCTTCCCTTTTTCTTCATTTTAAAACAGAGGTTGGTTTTAATTTTAAAAACTGTTTGAACTATAACAGTTTACTTAAAAAAAATCTCGCGTACAATCCCGAAAACTAACCCGAGCCAAACTCTTATTTTCACGAGACCTCCTTGAGTAAAATTTAAAAAAAAAACTGTTTTGTTTAAAATTTGAAACTGTTAATAATTTAACAGTTACTCAACCACTCACGTACGTCCCTACCATATACCCGAGCCAAAGACCTTTCTTCCCCGATATCCCTTCGAGAAATCCCACGAAACCCAAAAACTAATAACACTGACATTCCCATTGCCCTGTGCACCTTGCACCACCATCGGTGAACTTCCGATCACCGCCAGTCCTTCCCACATACCCACTATTGCTCCAGTAACCCATCGCCATCATCAAAACACCATCATATGCCAAGATTCAAAATCGAGCTTCTCAGCATGAACACAAACTTGAAACTTCACCAGAAAATGCTTCGAACCTCTCGTCTCCGATCACTGGAGTCACGTCGATCCCGGCTACATCTTCCCTAGCATTCCAAGCCACTATCTTCAAGATATAACATCACTCGATCAACTCGAGATACAACAATGCCTAAATTTTTCCAAAATTCGACCATACTTTGGGTTTAACCCTACTCTGACGATCTGCTGCCGCCACGGTGAAGATTAAAGCTACTTACCATTTTTTCCTTGACCAATGACCTCACAGCCAACTCCAGTAGCAATCTCGACCAACCAAACTCCATCGATCATCAGAAAGACCCAAAATTCATTTTCTAAACAAAAACCGATATCTCATTTGATAGAAATTTAAAAATTATGATTCCTGTTTTAAAAATCATGATTTGAGACAGTGATTCACATTATCCAAACGAATCAAAGAAAACTGATATTTGAATTTAACATGTTTGGAATTTTTCACTGGTATCTTTGATTTCCAGATAATGTGTACCAACATATTGAGATTTTCTTTTTATTTTAAAAATTTTAGTTTCTATTTCAAACAACTTAAATTGTTTGAAAACTAAGTTAACAGAAAATTGGAGAAGAGATTTTTGGAATTTTATCAACATCAAAACTCTGTAATTATGGACAGAGGTTTTACTCAGACAATTTACACATGCCTACATAGTTTCAACATTTATATATACATATATTCAGATCTAAAACAACATGCATATGTATTCCAGACATACAAATTCAAAATTTATTTCCAACATGGATTATTTGCATCAATCTAAAGGAGGTTTTATGTTCACATTTTATAGGCAGAGTATTGAACTAACAAATAGATGTTTAAAATTAACAGATATTCACATTTTTAAAAATATACAAGAGCAAACAGAATTTCAGACATGCAAAGCAATTATCAACACATTGATTCACATGCAATTTGATACTTATATTTTAATTCAAAGGTTTACTCACCTATTATGTTGAACAGAGAAACTGGAAGCTTTTTGAAACAGAATTGCTTCATTTCTTTTAAAAACTGAAGAGCTTGCTTTTAAAAACTGAAACTTGCTTTGGAAACTTTGCTTTGATTCCTTTAAAGATTTGAAAAGCTCTTGAAAACTTCAGATTATATTGCATGCATCCTTGGAATGGTTACAAACTTGAAGAACATGGTTACAGGTCTTTTGAGAAGTGTTGATTATAGACTTTGTTTACAGGCTTGAAGGAATATATGGTTTCAGGCATTTGAGAAGGGTTACAGGTTTAAAAGAATACATGTTTACAGGTTTGTTTTTGAGGAAGGCTACAGGGTTTTTGAACTGGAAATGATTTTTGATCAGATCAATGTCAACAAGTTTGCAAGAACAAAGGGTTAAAGGTCTTAAAAACATTGCAGATTTGAATTGTTAGAGGAGATGTTTTCAGGTTGTATATTTGCTTTGATTTTTGGTTTTGAGAAAATGATTTCGGTTGGAATATTTCTGGTTTTAGTTTTTGTCTTGAACTGAAATTAGGGAAAGAAAATGAAAAGGGAAAGATAGAAATTTATATAGTTAATTTAGATTAAATAAAAATTTAAAGAAAATAAAACAAATGGTTGACACTTGTCTTATACCTTAGCTAATTATCCCACACATGTATTTAATATGTCTAAAATTTTAACACTTGTAATTATTTATTTTATATTATTTTTAAAAAGAGTTTTAAAAGCTTTTATATTTATTTCCTAAATAGATAAATACATATTTTATTTAATAAATGCTTTCCTATATTATAAATAAATGAAATCTTTAAAAGAAAATAAAATAAAACTCATTTATATCCTAATAAAATCATATACAATGTATTTCATTCATTTTTAAGTGTAAACATATCTTTTGTATTTATTTACTATTAAATAAATACTTTCTAAATTTATATACAAAATCTCTTTAAGGAAAACAAAATAAAACAAAAGTCTTATTTTAAATAAAAGTCTTGTTCATATATTTTATACCCAAATATATTAAAATATTTATCTTTTAAAGATTCAAATTTAAATCTAGATTCAAATTCAAATTTTACTTTTAAAATCCAATTTGAAATCAACTCAACTTTTATATTTTTAAATAAACACATTATTAAGTTTGAATTTGATATATTCATTTAAAAACAACTCAAGACCAATATATATATATATATATATATATTTTAAACAACACTTATTTAATTTGAAAATGATAAATCTATTTAAAATCAAATTTATGAAATAACACAATTTAAATAATTATTTAAAAATCAATCTATACCATAATTAAAACATCATATCATTATTATTATTTGGTTATATTTATTTAAAATAACAATTTTATCTATTTAAAATAATTTAAATTTAGAGATTATCACATTTTAAACTTCTCGAAATCCCGGGATATCACATTCCTCCCCCCTTAAAAGAATTTCATCCTCGAAATTCCATATACCGCGATATTCCACTTTGAAGTAAAATTGGTATTGTGCTAACGTCTGTGGATGCAGGAAAATAGGTTGGAGGGATCCAACTGGATTCCTCAAAATATTTAATTTTGTTTAAATATCCTGTGATATGATTTTTGATATCCTGTGATGAATTATATGGATAATTGGATGTTATGGTTTGGTTGGATCGATTTGGATGTGCTGAATTATCAAAATCTCTAGAATGGAATTTTTGGAAAGTAGTAAAAGAGTAAATTCTTAAGTAAAATAATTATAAAGAGTTTGGAATAAATTTGAGAATAAATCTGATTAAGAATAAAAGTGATTTCCAAAATTCTAATAAATATGGAAAAGAGGAATTTTGAATAAACATAGAATATTGAATTTAAAGAAAACTTATGTGATATTATTTAAAGGGATAAATAATTTATTTTAATTCAATGTTTAAATGTAATTAAAAAAAAGAAGAAGGAATTTGGTAAAATCTGAAACTTGTGTTTCAGTTTAAAGATTTTAAATCATAATGAGAAATAAAATCTGGAAGTTAATGAATTTGGAAATAAATGGATTAAGTAAGGAAATTTATTTCAAAGTAAATTAAATTGGAGAATCCATTGTTAATTGATTTAAATACTTTGGGATTTGAAATTTAAAGAGAAATGAGATTTTGAAGATATAAATTGGGTTTATAAAGTGAAATGGAATATCAGAGGATATTTGGAATATAAATTCAAGTTGGGAATTTATAAAGGGATATGAATTGGTTTAAGAATAAGTGTTGATTTATTTTTTTAAAGGATGTGAAGAGAAGTGTATTTCTCTGGATAGCCAAGTACGTTTTCAAAGCAATTTTTAATATAAGTTAAAAGTTCTAATTGTGTTTTAAAAAAAAGCATGTTTTAGAAAATTTGTTTTTTCCTAAATGTTAATTTCCAAAGTAAGTATTTTCAAAAATCTATTATTGTAGTAATTATATAAAAGTGATTTGGTATTATGTTTTAAAGAGGAAATTTAGTTTATATTTATAAAGTGGTTTATTTTAAAGTATATATTTTTAATAAAGTATTAAAGTAGTTTGATTTCAATGTTATAAAGTATATTTAAAAAAAGTGTTTTTAAATTATTTTAAAATTTAAAAATATTTTGTACTTGGTGATTCAGTGGAAATAAATATTTGGGAAATGTATTCCGTAAGCGGAAACTGTTTGAAATTGTTTTCAAATGAGCTTTGAAAATTTGGAAATATATCTTGGAAAGATAATTGGGAAAATAAATAATGAGGGAAATTATTTATTGTGTGATGGTTGCTTGTGGATGTTGATTGATAGTTAAATAACCGACTATCAATATTGGCCAAATGCGCTGATCGTTTCGAAGAGACCGGGATCGAGTTTCCGTATACTGGGATTCTAGGTCTGGAGACTCGAATACCACTTCGATTCGGTTTGTACGTTTCATGTAACGTGTTCGAAGTCGAAGATGGAGCTGTGAAGTGCAAGGGCTAGTCGCTACTAATCCTGAGGATATTTCCAAAATGGATGTAGTAGGAATAGTGCCTTCGGTTCCGTTCGGACCCGGGACGGACTTGTATGGACGAATGCTTTCGTGACATCGTCAGGTGGGCGATGGGCATTCTAAGGGATATGTTCTATAAGGTATCGTTTAGCCTCGAACCTCATCAACCGGGAATGACTGAAAATCAGGGGTTATGCAGCAATGCTTCGTGGGTAGCCCCCACTTGAGAGTAAGGTCATCCCTGTCTAGATGTCCCTTTATTTCGGCTTAGTGGTGCGGTTGCTGATCCCAACCGTGGGGTGATTTTATTTGGAATTATCCAGTAAGGGATGATTCCGGCCTTGTGTTGCAGGGGAGCGGGCGTACTCCTCGGTACTGTGATCTAGGCCACGTACTGTGACAGGTGGTACCCCAGTGCCTAGTCATTCGTTGGAAATCCATTCTCCCTACGTGCCTGTATGGTTTTGATTGTGCCCAACTATCGTTGAAATGTGAGATGCAAGCATTTCAGCTAGATTCTATTTTACTTTCTGTAGACACTATTATAATATCAGAGGATTTTGATATAAAGTGTTTTAGCTATCGTAAGGTAAAAACCCGACATGTTTATTTGTGGCGTGGTCTTACAAGATGCTTTTGTTTTCAAAGGATTTTTGAAACTTTAATAATAAATTTGAGTGTGATTTTCTCACGCTGGTTTTCCAGACTGACTCGGGTATTGTTTTATATGATGCTCGGGTCAGACCGAGTATTATAGGTTACAGGATATGATGCTGTGGAGCTCAGGAGATGAGCTGGATGGCGAGACGTATCTCCCGTACTTGTTTATATATATATATTCCGCTGTGTTGATTGTTGTACTCTGTTGTATTGAGGACATGATATGGTTATTGTCCAGTTGTATGTTATGTGTTCTCTGGTGTATACTCTGATGCTATATTATATAAAACTGATATAGTTTTGATTTGTGTAAAGATCTGTTAATATATATTATATTTTATTCCGCTGCGATGGTTAGATTCTGTTGTTGCTTTATGTTTTCTCTTCTTCTACCTCTTCTTCTTAACTAAAATGGTTCGATTTTCCGGGTCTGGGAAGTCGGGTCGTTACATAATTAAATCGTACCACTGATAGCTGTATACCGTTTTGATCGTCTCGTCGTACTGATCTCTACGTTATATTCTTTTCTGTGTTTTGGAGTCCGGTACACAGCAGAATCCGTGAAAAGTGTAGCCATATCGGTATCTGTTTTAACATTTAATTGCTCTGTCTATTTTAATGTTTCCAACGGTAAAAAAATTAAACAGCCACCAGCTTTTATTAGCTTTTATTTGCTGCAGAATTCAAAGGCCAGCTGTTACCATTTTCATCATTTCCATTTATTATTGACTGTTCCTTTTCTCTTCCATGCTATCACTATTCGAAATACATACAGATCTAAGTTATAAAAATAAACCTTCTCTCCTCCATTCCCATCTGTTCCAGTTCTGTTCTACAAGAAAAGGAAAAAAGAAAAATGGTTTGCTACAGATCTGCTTCTTCATTTTACATTGAACATGCTCGTTCTTGCCAAACACCCCTCTCCCTCACACGCAACTCATCTCCTTCCCGTCCCTCCTTGCCGCCTGCGCTGAGTCACCAGCTCCGAACCAATGCACAGTTTTTCCCATCGACCACATATTCCATCTCTCCATGCAACTCACACCACGAGCCCCACGCAACACCCACCGCCCTGATCCACCCAATACGGCACCGACCTCTCCTCTCAGCTGCCGCCACCACTCCCTAGCCCCACAACCTCGTGCCGCCTGAACGCCAAGCTCGCCTATGCCTCCGGCCATCCAGACTCACGCTTGCAACCTCTAGCTCTCGACCTTCGTTTCTGTCAACCACCGTTCGCGTCTCCTCACCATCTCCACTGCTGTGCCGAGCACTACCCACTGCCGAAGCACACACGCCCGAAACCAACCCGCGTGTGCAGCCTCACTTCTTTCCGTTGGCATGCATCTTCCTTGGATATATTGGTATATACATTATTTTGCTTAATTGTTTTAAATATGGTTCATATATATGTACATATATGTTGTTGTATGAAGTAATTATAATATGTATACAGAGATTTTCTTTAAGTTTCAGTCACTGTATAGTTATATAATCGTTTGTTGTTTAAGGATATTTAATTTCGAAATGTTTACTATGTATTGCTGTCTCATATATACGACAGTCTGCGTATAGATATATTTGAAGTTTTGAAGTATATATATATATATATATGATAGTCATTTTATAACTTTTTGATATTTTGTTTTATGAATGGGTTCTTAGATCTTCACAATATTTGATAAATAATGCGATTGCAGCATTGTTTTACTATTGGTTATATATATATATAAATAGTTATTTAACAGTCTCGTTTATACTTTAGTTATGATATATTTTTGTTTTATAACTGTTGTTATTATTTTCGTTTTATACTTTGTTTTAGTTTTGTTTCGTAATAACTTACATATATTGTATTGGTTATGTGTTTTGTTATAGAGATATATATACCAGTGTTGTAAAGTATCTGTTATATACCTGCTGTATATATATTATCTATTACATGTTTTAAATATATGTCATCACTGTGATTTAAATATACATTTGATATATGTTCTGGCTTTCATATATGGGTGTTGCATTATATTCTATTAAAGGTTAGTATATCCTATTATAAGTATTTATATCAAATATATTATATGCTTTCTCCTTCATTGTTTTATATTTGGGTTCTGCTTATTTATGTGGGTATAAACTATTGTTTATAGTTTAGTTATTGGTTTACAAGTTTACAATCAGTGTACGTATATATTATATCAAATATATGTTATTATATGTGTATTGGTTAGTTGTATATAATACATTATTGTGAATAATTTTGTAGTGTTTGTATATACATATATGTATGTGTATATTCATTATGTAAATATGTTTGTTTTATGTGTTTTATTTAAAACAATGATTTTGAATTACATATATATTTAAATTTAAAATGTGTTTGAATTGAGAATATGATTTCATTTAATAGTTATATATGTACATATATGTATAAGTTCACTGATATCAATTATCTTCATCGATCTGGTTCTGATTTGATTTCGTCATTTCCTATTTATCAGTTGTCCATCGAATTCATGCCAATTTGACTTTGTTTTGGAATTCGTGCTTGGATTCGTAACTCATCTCAGTCTCGTCCATCTCTAGCCTCGAAAGGTGAGCAATCACTCACGATTAATGTCCTTTTATTTATTAAATCTAATTTCAATTGAAACGACAATTGAAATGATGCTGTTTGTTAATTACACTGTTATATATGCTATTACCTGTATCAGTTCACCTGTGACATCTGACCCCACTATCTGCTATTTATACAATGATAATTCAGTTTGGTTGATAATGATTGATTGTTTAATTGTTGTTTTATTTGGATGTTAAATTGTAATGATAAAGTGATAAATAATATGAAATTGAATTTGACGTAGGATAGTTAAAAATTTGAATCGACATATGTGTTGAATTTGGTTAGTTAAATTTGTTTAATATGACCCCGTAAATGTTTAATTATTTAACATGTAGAAAAATGGTTAATTACCCTTGAACCATTTGAATTTATTAAGTATGAAATTGAATAATTGATGCCAAGTGTAGAACCACATAAATTAATAGTGTAATAATCTTTAATCTACATGAAATGATAGTGTAGATTCTAGAAATAATTTTATTAATTTGCACAAATAATAATGTGAATTAATACGATTATTTCGAGATTATTTGAATTGATTATTGGATTGATATTGCTTGTTGTTATTGCTTGTTTATTTACTTTGACACCATCCCAGTTATCACACTACAAGTTCCCTTTGCTATGCTTTGATTTTGAATTGAATTGGAATCGGGTTGAAATGATAAATAACCAAATGAACTTGACTTAGGATAGAGAATTAAATAAAACCCGATTGGTCAATAATTTGATTTAAAAATAAAATAAAGATTTTATTGGAATAAATAATATGGTTTTGAAATGAAGTTGAAATTTGAATTTTAATCAAAGGAAAATGTTAATATTTAATAATCTGAAACAAAATATTAACATAGTAGTTGATGAAAGAACATTGTTTTGAATTTAATTAATAATTAAATATGGAATTATTTAATAATTGAGTTTTGGAATTATTAATAATTATGTTTTGAAATTAGTTAATAATTAAGTTTTGAAATTATTTAATGATTGAATTAAGTTTGAAATTATTTAATAATTAAATAAAATTGAATGCTTTAATAAGTGCAATTGAACTTCTTGAATAAGTGAAATTAAGTTTCTTTATTAATTGAGTTTTGAAATTGTAACTAAGTAAATTAATAAATGAAATTGAATTTCTCTAATAAGAAATAAATGTGTTTTATTGAAATTTATGTAAGACTTGAAATTTAAAGAATTTGATTTGATGAATTTAATTTAATTCAATTTGTAAGTTTGATATAATGAAGTTGAATTTAAATAATGGATTTAATGAATTGGAAATTTAATAGAAATTGTTTTGAATGACAAATTTACTTGACGAATGTTCAATGGAATCGATAAAGGAATTTAAATTGATTTGAATGTTAAATTAAATTAATTTAAATGTTTTCGGAATGAAACTTATATACGAATTTAAATCAATATTTGAATTGTTTTAAAAAGAAATTGAAATTGAATTATAAGATTTTGAAATTATGAATTTGAAGGTTTTGAAACGTAAATTATGGAAATTGATTTCGAAAGAGAAATGAAATGTTGGTTTACAAATTCTAATTGAAATTGAAATTGATTTGGTTTTTGAAATATATAAACGACCAATCAGTGTAATAATTACGAAAGTTATTAAAGAGACCGGAATCGGTTAGGGACATACTCACTGTCTAAACTGAAAACCACTTTAATAACTATATGCAGAGTGTGATCCAGAATGAAGTGGTCGGAATGATGTACGTGATGACTGAAGAAAGAGAACGATAATGGATAGCCTTGAAACTTGTGTCAAATTGGAAATGACTTAAACAGGAGCCGTGACGGGCCAAATGGGGGCTAGCTACCTCGAGCGAACACACTTCTTCGAAAACTACTCATTACTTGTTGTCGATTTGTGCACCCTTGATTTTGGGAGTGTTGTTTCGCGGTGTTGCGATCGCTGCGGCGATGCGGTCTCACTAGTCCGGATCAGGCAAACGGTAGTTTCACTACCTTGGGTATTGCCTCATGTGCCTTGTCATACTTGTATCCCTATATTTGCGACCACTACGATTTGTTTTGTGTTATACCTATGGAGTACTCCCTGATAGCCCACTAGTTTACGGTGGAGTTTACAGTGCTGTATAGACTATAACGCTTATATAAAATGTGTTAAGGGGGATAATGGTAACGCCTTAACACTATTTTGATATCTTATATTACTGATAGGCATTATCTACTTATCGTACACTACTACATAGTAGATAGTTTAACGGATCCTTAAAGGATGGTTATTCCAAACATCCTTTGAGTTACTTGTATTTGAGTTGCTATTTCACTTGAGTTGGATTTATTGATATAAGAATGTTAATCCTGACTCGAGTGTTTTGTGTTTTGCTTTACGCTCGGGTCAGACTAAGTGTACCAGTATTCGAGACTCACCTTTGGAGTTGGAGCTTTGCTTGAAGATCCAGCCATCTATTTTTCTTTCAGTATTCGATGATTCCAGTGATGTATTCTGATTTGTATCCGATGTATCGTGTTACTCTTCCGTTGTATCTGGTTTAACTCTGATGTAACTTGTATATTTATATAGTAGCTTCATGAACTACTATCTCTTTTATTTCCGCTGTAATTATTACTCTGTGTCTGTGATCTGTGATTATTTTATTTACTATATATGTTCAGTTTTGCCAAATTTAAATTAATAATTCGGTATTTTGAATTATTCAAGTCCGACATGTGCGGATGCGAATGGTGCAAAATATCGGGTCGTTACAGTTGGTATCAGAGCTTTGGTAGCTCTTGGCAAAACTCAACATATAGGGTAAATGTATTTACAGAATCACTCTCATTCGAGTTTCAATCTCTTCCTTTGACTCAATTCCTTTGAATTTTTGGAACGTTCTCCTCGTTTCCGAAATTCATTCGTGTCCTCCACTATTCGTCTTCTTTCAATTCTGGAGCACCCCATAACTCCATTTTTAATGATATCTATAACAGATCGGCGGTCTCGCCAATCTTCGAATGATTCATAAAGGAGAAACTCCTTTAAAATAGACATCGATTTACCGGAGATTTCTGTATCCTCGGTTTACGATGCTATCTGTCTCCGACAATGTCTGAATTCTACCTCTTGAGATCAATGTCGATTTGCCTCGGAATTCTACATTGATCTTACTCTTGAAGTCACGGTCGACCCGGTTAAGGTTGCTCGCGATTTATATAAACTTATTCATCTCTTGATTTTGTTGTTTAAATCATCTTATCTCTGTTTCGAACTTGTATTCGAAAAAAAAAATTCTTCGATTCGAGTCCATCAAATTTGAATCTCTATATTCTTTCCTTGGAATCCATTCTTGTATCGTCAAGCGAGGAAGTGTATTTGTAAATTAATATTTAAATGTTTTAAAATATATTATGTTGTTTGAGTTGTTGATGTTGATTTGGGTTTTCGATCGATTCGTCTGATCAACGCTATCAATAGAATTTCTAAAACACTTTAACAGAGCAAACTGACACAATATTGTTTTCAAATTTAGTAAATAAAATAAATTTCGTATGATTATATTATATATAAGTATAATTTTTTTTTTCCTAAAATTAAATTGTTAATGAATTTGTTGTCTGAAATAATAATATTTGATTTTCATTTATTGTTTTGTAAACCATTGACTATTGCATAATATAAATAAATGAATTTATAAACTTGGTTATAAATTGATTGGAATTTGAAATGAATTTAATTCATAAATTTGAGAATTTATTAGTTTCCGGAGATTTCGAACTTTGGTTTTTAAAATTTTAAAGTATATATTATTGAACGTATTTTCGAATAGAAATCTTTTCAAAGAAATTTCAGATGTTGAAATCAGTGCTCTTCTCTTTGTCGCTGGAAAATAATTTCGGTGATGGCGGCCGCATCATCGACATTCATTTTCGAGTTTCGAAGTGGAGAAACCATTCTGTAGCTTTGCTACGGTTTTGTTTTGGAAAAATATTTTTGATTTGAATTTCTTAAGTATGACTTGATTTATATATATATATATATATATATATGGGTATATTATTTTAAATTTAATTTGATTTAATATATATAATATATACATAATTACTTCTAAAGGGTTTGAAATTAAACGAAAATTAAATTCTTAAAAATCATGTTAAAGGATGTTTTCAATTATAAATAAAGCTAAATTTTGGATAAATATTTAAACTTGAAATAATTGGATTTGAAAATATTATTTGTATAGTACTAAATTGCATTTCAATATAACTTACCTAAATTATTTAGAAGTTAAAATGTAATTGGATAATATACAATATAAAATGATTTTATAAATAAAATTTGAGTGTTTATAATAAATGTTTTACACTTAGGTTTAAAAAAAATGCTAATAAGTTAATTGAATAATAGATGAGACAAATAAATTGTTTTGAAGGAATTAATAAAATTGAAATTTGATTAACTTATGGAAATACCTTGAATTTAAACCAATTATTGGATATAAATTAATTTAAATTGAAATTTATATAGTTTAAATTAATTTATATGGTTAAATATATGTAATAAGATATATTAAGTGAAATAAACTTAATAATAATTTGGAATAAAGAAGAATTAAATTTGTTGAATAAATATGATTTTATTAAATGATTATTCTAAATTATGATTTTAGAAATTTGTTAATTAAACATAATTGGATAATAAGATAATAAATTTAGAAATAATTAAGATTGATTTCACTTAAGTGAAATCAAATGGATTAAATCAAATTATTGAATATTAATTAATTTAAATTGAAATTTATATGGTTTAAATAAATTGTTTATTTTGTAATTCAAGACTATTTTCTTCGGGTTGTTTCTATTCTCCTATTTTCTTCCTTTTCGGAGACGAAAAGTTTTGAGTGGGGGAGAATGTAACGACCCGTAAATTTTAACTGTTTTAATAACGTTATTAATTGAAATTTTGCGAAATTTTAAATAATAAAATTTTGAAAAATATATTTTATATTTGGAATGCGTCTAGTTAAACATAGCAACTGGTAAATTTTCGTCCGAAAATATGAAAGTTTATTTCGCGCGTAAATTTACTTCAATTTAATCAGTTAAAAAGCGATGAAAATAAAATGTTTTCGAAACCTAAATATTTTTACATAGAAAAATTCTAAACCATCTTCTGAGCAAACGTCATTTTTCGTTTTTCCAAATTCGGACTTCTTTGGCTCCGTCGATCTTATTTTTCTATGTTTTTCTTGCATTTTCCGCCAGTAGGAAAATTCGAATTTTTATAATTAAATCGTACCGCTGATAGCTGTATACCGTTTTGATTGTCTCTTCGTACTGATCTCTACGTTATATTCTTTTCTGTGTTTTGGAGTCCGGTACACAGCAGAATCCATGAAAAGTGTAGCCATATCGGTATCTATTTTAACATTTAATTGCTCTGTCTATTTTAATGTTTCCAACGGTAAAAAAATTAAACCGCCACCAGCTTTTATTAGCTTTTATTTGCTGCAGAATTCAAGGGCCAGCCGTTACCATTTTCATCATTTCCATTTATTATTGACTGTTCCTTTTCTCTTCCATGCTATCACCATTCGAAATACATACAGATCTAAGTTATAAAAATAAACCTTCTCTCCTCCATTCCCATCTGTTCCAGTTCTGTTCTACAAGAAAAGGAAAAAAGAAAAATGGTTTGCTACAGATCTGCTTCTTCATTTTACATTGAACATGCTCGTTCTTGCCAAACACCCCTCTCCCTCACACGCAACTCATCTCCTTCCCGTCCCTCCTTGCCGCCTGCGCTGAGTCACCAGCCCCGAACCAATGCACAGTTTTTCCCATCGACCACATATTCCATCTCTCCAAGCAACTGACAGCACGAGCCCCACGCAACACCCACCGCCCTGATCCACCCAATACGGCACCGACCTCTCCTCTCAGCTGCCGCCACCACTCCCTAGCCCCACAACCTCGCACCGCCCTGAACGCCAAGCTCGCCTATGCCTCCGGCCATCCAGACTCACGCTTGCAACCTCTAGCTCTCGACCTTCGTTTCTATCAACCACCGTTCGCGTCTCCTCACCATCTCCACTGCTGTGCCGAACACTACCCACTGCCGAAGCACACAGGCCCGAAACCAACCCGCGTGTGCAGCCTCACACTACACCAGAAATGCAATTTCGCCACGGTTTTAGGCCGTGGCTAATTAACTTTGCCACGGTTTTGGGTCGTGGCAAAATAAGGAGTGGCGGAAAATTTGCCATGGTCTTGAGCCGTGGCAAAATATTAATTAGCCACTGCTCGGAGCCATGGCAAAATATTAATTAGCCACGGCTTTGAACCGTGGCAAATTTATATTTTGTCATGGCTCAAGACTGTGGCAAATTTTTGCTAAAAAAATTGCACAAATTACTAGCCACGGCTATGAACCATAGCTGATTTATAATTAGCCACGACTCTAAGCCGTCGCTAAATAATACTATAAGACAGCCTGTAAATAGCTCTAGTTTTAACTGTAATGTTCAAACTCAATTCAAATTACAGACCAATACTGAGCACAAGTATAACAACAATACAATTAAGTGGCAAACTACATATTATACAATACATGCTCGGAATTAAGTAGCAAACTACATATTATATAATACAATATTGTATATAACAATACATGCTCAGAATTCAGCTAGAATTAATCAGTTTACAATACTGACCACTTCAAAGTTGTTTCACATCAACGTTCAATTTCCCGACAACAAATATTCTTACTTCATTGCCTGGTTTGCACACTCTATTACAATAAAGAAGTTTTCTGGATGTATTTACTAACAATAAATATTCTTACTTCCATGCTAGCATAAAGCAGACCAATCAGTTTTCTTCCTTTCCTGCAGTTTATCAAGTAAAAGTGATTAGAATCTTGAACAACTTTATACCGTAGAACCAAAGCTTGTTTACCTAATGTAGATGTTTACCTAATGCACAACCAAGGCTTGTTTGGAATAATCATAGCAATGAAATTGCTGAAATAATGTTCATAACAAAATCATAAAAGTTAGATTTTTTTTTCGCTGCTGGATGTTGCAGCAGCTGCTCGCTGTTGAAATTGCCGATGCAGCAATCTGCTGCTGCCTTTTAGGCAGCACTACTTCATTCATTTTTTTTCCTCGTCCCTTATTGATAGCTTTTATTTCCTAATAATATAACTTGTATTTCTTAAATTTGAAAATTTTCATCTATTTAACACGCTAAACTGCCATGCGGAGATTAGAATTACATATCAAACTACAATACAGCTTATGGTAATCCAGTTTAAATATGGATAAACAAATATTAGTTTTTTGGAAATCAGAAAGACAACAGAAGAAAATAATTTGAACTTACATTGGTGAAAGAGTTTAATATTAGTCATTAGACTTGTAGAAGTATGATTATAGTATGTATTTCTTTAACAATATTTGGATCCAACAGATTCGAAAAACATTTTAAAAAAATTGAGTAAAAGAACAATGGTTCGCATGTTCACCATATTCAACCAATATAAGTAACCGTGTAATATATTGTTTGTTGTCAGTACATTTAGTTGATTTCATAAGAAACGAAAGCAGTCACGTGTGTAATTAAACTCATTTTTGAACCCATATTGAAATAAATATGGGTATTATTTCCTTTACTGGTGGCTTGCCAAGGATGAAAATTAACAAATTAGCTGACTGAAACTAAACAAATTTGCAAGTAGTATGACAGTACATGCATAATGTATGTTTTGGCTCTGTATTAGTATGCATCCATGTTAAACCCAGTTCGGAAATGCACTGATATTAATGATGGCAGTATGGTGATATCCCTCATTTATTCGTTTTTAGCAGAATAGGTTGATCACAGTGAATTGAAAATATGACAGTCTAACCTGCATTTCATTTCGCCAGCAATAATAAGGAAGAATATTCCTTTTGCCACAAGTTGTGAAGTTCCCCAAAGTACTGTTGTGACATGAATAAACTACCGGACCAAAAAGGAGAAAATCAACATCTTCATTTAAAGATTATGAAGAAAATACCTAGAAAACAGATAGATGAAAATAGTTATAAAAATGATGAGAGGAACGAACACACAAATAGCACTAGTGATTCTGATGACCCTCCTAACCAACATTCCAGTTATAATGGAGTAAAGTCAGAATTACATAGATCCTTTCATGCAAAATTTAATAAGATTTTTCTTTAAAGCTCAATAAATTGGATAAGTTGTTAGTGAAACTATTTTCATAATAAACAATAATACTTTTTTGATAGCTGTAAACAATCCAATAAGAACTCATATGATAAGATTAACATGTTGTATAACATAATTTTCCATTATTCTGCCGTAGTCTGGTCATAACAATGTATCAGCAAGCCAAACGAGATTAGATAAAATATCTGATAAGCCTTTAATCAGCAAGCCAAATAAGGATTAGATAAGATACAAATTAAGTCAATCTTGCTATTACAAGCCATTAGCCTATCCCAGTCACTAAACGTCATCCTTAATCAATAACTGCGCCTAATTATATTACAAAACAATTTATAAACGGTTCACTATACATAAATTTTGCTCGCATTACATATGCACTATTACTTTAAAAAAAATGTCGAAATATCATCCGACGGAAACTTTGCTAATCATTGTTAAATTAAGTTGAGATATACAAGTTACATCGTAAACTAGTACCATGTATGTAGGTTTGTTGCTGCATCAACGCATGATAAGAATTGAATCTGCGTCTTTTTATCAGAATCCAAGTCTCATTTTCACTGTGCCCTAAAACAATTGGTTTTATCTCAATAATTAACATGTGAAAATTTTTAAAGCATTTTTTTAATATTTGTTAGAAAATGTTCTTTTGCAGTTTTAACAACTGGGAAGGTAAATACAAAATACTACTCTTTAACAGATAGAAGATAAATAAACACTTTTGAGGTTCTGAAAACCATACCTTGAGTTGTCGGTAGAAATAAATTATATTGAATGGTGAAAAACTGTCAAAAACTAGTTTTTTTTTTCTTTTTCTTTTTTTACAAACACATACACGCATATGTTCACTGTTTTTGTTTACGTTATTCCTTTTTTCTTTGGTAATCCAGGTAGGTGAAATCATCAAATTAGTTTCAATACATAAGCTCCAAATACATAACAAAGCACTAAATCCAGGTATTATTTCTGTTTTTTTGCCATGATCCATATATATTTGATATGCTAAGCAAGGACCATATATATCAAGTGTTTTTTCAACGTAATGGTAAAATCCCTTCAGCCTTAATTGATTAAACCAGTAATAATTCGTGGTTTATCATATCTATCAAAAGTTCAGTTATTCCTTAAATAAATCGTATGTTGAAGATGCATCATGTCTGTTTTTAATTCTAAGAGCAAAAGCACCAGCTTAATCTCAACCTGATTTTAGATATGCAATTGTATGATGCGACCCTTTTGTTGTTAGTCAAATTATTAGGCCATTTTTTCCATTTCACCCAACCTTACACCAATTGATCCAACATACTATCATGTAGAAATAAAATTGATATCACTAATTATCAATAATATTGATATTCATTAGAACTAATTATCAAATGTTGAAGATTGAAAATATCTCGGTGCGATCAATGTCGAAACACGAAAATAAAGAATATAATTGCAACTTAATTATTTATTTTTGAAAAAAAAATCCAAACAATCCATTTCGTCTAAATGGACGATGAGTCAATTTATAAAGGCAATTTACATTCTAATTTAAACTCCTAGCACTTGTATTGTTCTCTAAAGCACCTTATCTGGTAGGAGCTTGAATGTGTGTTAAGCCTGGTATCACCATCGTTCAATATTTATTAAATACATCAAATACCTTATTTCAATTCATTTTTAATTACCAAAATAGTGTATAAAACTAAATATTGTATATTGAAATTCACACTTTAATAAAATAATAACCAATGCTGCTTTAAATAATTTATGAGATGAAAATTACTCTATTCATTAATCAATCATTAGTTTATGTCCTTAAATATGTGTGTGTGTTTGTTATACTTTAAAAAAGTTTGCATTTATATGGAAATGCACGCAAACAAAGAATTCTGCTCAGTTAAAATGCACCCAGGAAGAAAAATGCAAGCCTAGGATGTAACTAAAATCTGTTCTAAAAGATGAGGTATAAGACAAAGCTAAACAAAACAACAATCTGACAACCTACTCAACTCACTCTTACGTACACGCTAAAATATAAACACACTGCTTTAAATGACATGATCGGGTCCATTTGGAAATTCAAAGGCAGGTAGGTGATGAATTATATACTTAAGCAAGTAATTAAACCTGGAGGTTTAACTAAAATCAGTTCTTGAACGGATACACAATACAAAACATGCACTAATATACTTAGTCCTAAAACCAGAGTAAAGAAAAGAAAAATGAGGAAGAACTTGAAATGTGAAGAAAGGCAAACCACAGTGCAACGCCAAACTGTAAATCACATATAAATTTAATACACACACTTACATAAAAGTGAAGACATTAATGCAAAAATAGGCATACAGACATGAACACATTATCACAGAGCATGGCACTTGAAGTAATACATGCGCACAACGAGAAACAAACAGGCACACTCGTGTCCAAATCTATTTGAATCTAGGATCCAGGGATATCAATTTGTAAATAAAAATAACATTCAATTCACCAATAAAACAACAAACCAGATCACAATTTTGTGTCCCAATCTGCCACCTTGCAAAGCATCGATTTCGAGAACACCGACTTGAGTGAGAATGGATTCAGGCGATGTGATGAGAAGAACGAGGGCGATTCAAGGAGTGAGGCGAAAATCGATTAGAAGAATGATCGAGGAGGGCGACTCAAATTAGGGCATGGGTTAGATTTTAAAAGGGGTCATTTTTTGAGAGGGGAGAGCTGTAACGACCCAGAATTTTGAACGAATTAAATTGAGAATATTTAATTTATTTTAAATATTTAAACGATGATTTAATTTGTGTCCCCGATATAATTTTGAAATCGGCAATTAAATTATAAAATTTAAATCGATTGAAGTTGAATAAAAATTTAAATCTTCAATTAAAAGCTAAAGAAAAATATTTCGAACGCTTGTAAAATTTATATTGATAATACTGAAAATAACAGAAGCTTCAGAATCTAATTTCGAATTGATTTGATCAGTTTTGAAATTTATATCGTTCAACCGATATTTAAAAATAGCCGTCCGAGGCACAGTCTCGGAATTCGACGAAACCAGTTCCATTGGGTCCGTAACGTTGAATTATTGTCAGATTTCAAGTTTCGTATTTTTCGGAGTTAATACGTGATCATACGTTGAGTAAATGCATCGAAATTTTAAAGCAAATCCAATTTAAATTTAAATTTAAATATTTGGTCAATTCAAAAACACTGTAGCTTTCCTTTGAACGCGCCGAGAAACACTCCAGAAATCACGAACAAAAATCGTGCGAAACATTCCTCTTCTAATTTTTTTAATTCCCCTCTTCCTTCCGGTCCAGTTCAAAATCAAAGAAAAAAAAATGGCGTCCTCCTTCAATTTCTATTCGAACGAAAGATATACATTGTTTCTCCAAATAAATAAAAATGGGGGAAGATCATCTCGTTCCTAAATCAGAGAGACGCGCGACGCGCGCTCGCGCAAAAGACTGGGGGATGCGAGTTCGTCGGCAAGCTGTGGGGATTCTGACGTTCGTGGGGCGCGCGGTGGGATTCACGACGTCGTCGCGATAGGGGGAGGGGGTCTCGTGTGCGCGTGAGAGGAGGCGTCAGGGTTTGGAATCACGAGGCCAACTGGAGGCAGCTCGTCAAGTGTAGGCGCCGCGTTGGGGTTCTGAGATTGGGGGTTCGACGCGATGTAGACAGTGTCGCGGTGATTGGGGAAGAAGCGCATCGTCTCGCGCGCAAGTTGCAAGGGAGGTGGCTTCAAATTCGTGGCGGTGGCTACTGGAGTCTCGACTCGAAGCTGTGGTGATAGGAAGGAGTTTTTGATGAACTCGATTTCAAGCACGCAGTGGAGTCTGGGTCGTCGTTAATGGAACGAAGATCGAGGCCAGGGTCAAGTGCTTGCTGGTTAGTGTGCGTTGTCAGGTGAGGCCAGAATCGAGTGTGTCAGGGAAATTTCCAGTCGAGTTCGTGGAGGAGCAGTGCTCATCGATTCGCGAGCATTGTTGGGTTTCGTACAGTGGAGGTATTCTCTGTTTAATTTAATTTTGTATATATCTGAGATTTCGGAAAGAAAGAAATAAAATACATATGTATACAGATAGCTAAGATTTTAACATACAGATCAGAAGATAAATATGTTACAGTAGGATATAAAACAATTTATTTATCTTTATTTGAAGATTTAAATAAATGTATGTAAACGGTAAAACAGAAAATAGTCTATATATAGATACGATTTAGAAGGTAGAGATTTAAATGGTAATTTACCTTTCAAGTTGATTCAAATATTAATAAAAACATTGGCTAATTAAATTTACCCAATAGAAATTTAAATTATTCGATTCAGGTCAAATATTAATTAAAATCGTACAATTGTTATACAAGGTCAAAATTGTGAAGAAAACGAGCTGAAATGGAAATGGACTGCAAATTTAAATCAAAGGTTTAAATTGCAAAGAAACCAAGACGAAATGAAAATGGATGGCAAAATAAAAAGGTGAGATCTTCTCACTCAGATTTAAATTGATTGCAGTTATTGACTGTTTGATTGTTATTTGGATGTGATATTAGATATAGTAGGATATATATCTATATATAGCAATATATACATATTGGCATATGTATATATTGGATTGATGATTTCCCGCCTCGTATAGCGGATGAGACCCTATTGCGCCGTTAGTAAGCGGATTTATAAAAACCTATATACCGCGATAATTCCGTACTGGAGCGGAACTGGTATTGTGCTAACATCTTTGGATGCAGGGAAACAGGTTGGAGGGATCCAACTGGACCCCTCACATTGATTGAATTTATTTCTACTGTGATGTGATAATCTGTGAATGATTATTGTTGTTATTGAATTGATATCTGGAAATTGTTTGAAAAGCTAAAATTTAGCTGAATGGATGTTTTGACATCATTGGATTCCAAAAATAAACGAAATTGAATTTTTGAAATCAAAGTAGAAATTTCTAAGTGAATCAATTTTTTTTTTGAAATTGAATAAAATTTGAAGAAAAGAATTTAAAGGTATGAAAGTTAATTTTTATAATCTTATCGAATAAATTCCAGAATAAAGTGAAAATGCTAAATAAATGGATTTCATAAAACAGTGATTTTAAATTGAAGAAATTAATTTAAATTTGGATTTTTAAATAGATTGAAAGAAACGATTGAAATTTATTTTCTTAAAAAGGAATTTATTTAAAAGAAGATAAGTTGGAAATTCAGTTTGGAATTTAATTGGTAAATTGAAATAAGTTGTGAAATCAATGTAAAATGATTTCAATTTGAAGAATCCATTTCAAAACAGAATATTGAATAATTTGAGAAAAATAAGGAATTTATTTTAGTAGTGATAAATAAAATTTGAAATCAATCTGTGATTGATTTAATATTTAGAAATGAATTTTTGAGAAATCAATATGGAAATTTTATTCAAACGTTGAAAATAAAATTTGAAATCAATATTGAGATTGATTTGGTATTGAAGCTTTTATAAATAGAATTAAAATTTATAAAAGTTGTTATAAACCCAAAGTCACTTATTTTGATAAGTTAAATATAGAAGTTGATAAAAGAAGGTTTATAAGTCGAAGTTGTTATTAAAAGAGAAATAGAATTTATAAACGTGCTTATAAATTCGAAAATAGATTGAATGTGATAAATCTAATATAGAAGATTATTTAAGAAGATATATTCACGATTTTGAATAGCGAATTTTTATTGAAATAAAAATGTGTAGGAATGATTGAAATAGGGTTAAGTAGATTTTATTCACGATTTTGGACAGTGAATATATTGTTAAGTAAAATGGATTCATTTTTGAAGAAGAAATATTTTTAAAATGAAGTTAAACAGTTTAAAGGTGTTTTAAAATGTGTTATGAATCGAAAGCATAGATTTCAACATTTATTGTTGAAATAGACGTTTCGAGAAATATAAGGAAATGGTGGACTATAACACTGTTGTTATAGTAAATGATTTCCGAAAGGAAATGTTTTATATAGTATTGGGATTTATATATCTATCTAAATTTCGAATCCCTATACTAGTGATTTTGAGTCGTCGTAATGATGTTTTACGTAACATTCGTTTTGACTCAAATTGATGTTGTTATAGAAAATAGATTTCCTTAAAGAATGAAATATATACTTAATTTGATTTAAGTATATCGAGTATTTTCAAATGTTGAAAATAAAAGATTTGTGAAACACTTATTATTAAATAAGTATGGAATGTTTTCCAAAATGAAGTGAAACGTTTTGAGATTTTATCTTCTTAAAGATAAATCGAAATTGAATATTTGAAAACGATTGAAAATCGAATATTAGTAGGTATTCGAAAAATGTAAATTCAATATGGAATTTATAAAGGAAAGGGAAACTGTTTAGAAAAATAAACATTGATTTATTTTTGAAGTGTGGAAATTTTATATCTAATAAAGATATTTGGAAGATTAAATAATTTGGGAAAATTATTTGGAATCTGATGATGTCGCGCATCTTTATTGATAGTTAAATAACCGACTATCGATAATTACCTTAAATAGGTATTTGTTGTGAATTGGATGAATTTGAATGCCACACTTATTTTTGAATAATCGCTCACTATTCGGGTTAGCCGGGAAAGGACCATGGGGTCGTATAACCCATTCCGAATATGTGATACGTCGTTATGAATTGCATTCGAAGACCGGTGTTGAAGACCGGATATTTTTGAAAACGGAAGGATTACCGTCGAGTTACTCTACATCGACTGATCTTCGATTTAGAGGTTTTATCACCCTTAGTGACGGGAAGTCCTGACGTGATTGGAAATTATCCGGATATGCAAGGGCTTCGTGAGAAGTGCCTTCGGTTCTGTTCGATCCCGGAACAGACTTATATGGATTGTGTGTCTGACGTTACAATTTGAGATATAAAGCTGATTTCTTTCAAATACATTTCTATTGGTGGCGGAGAATTTATTCTCTTAGCTTAACACCCTTCTCTGAGACGTACGAGCTCAGAGGTTATGTAGTTGAAATTTATCAGCGATATATCCCAATTTGGTAACGTGGCATACTGAGTGTTGCTGTGAAATGATCAGTGTTTGATCATTTGTGATATGATCATTTGTTTGATCTTATATCTTTGTGATCATAGGTTGATCATTTTGTTTGACCCGAAGCAGGGCTTTTTGAGAAAGCGTAGCTTTGTGGACGAGACTTCATCGAGCCTCACACCCCGGAAATGGTCGAAACAGAAAGGATGCAGCAAGGTTCTAGGGAGTAGCGCCCCTTAGTGTATGTCATTCCTTCTGGATAAAGGTGGTATCATGGTATGGAGCCCAGATACTTAACCTCTGTGGTTACTGCATTATTATTATCTATGTGGTTTGTTGCGAATCGGGGATCCTCGGGAAGATCGGTGACGATCGGGGGATGGCATACGCGTGTCAGTAGTTACCTATTTTTGCAGAGGTAACCCGGCCTTGTGTTGGCAGAGATCCGGTTAGGTTCTCGGGTCGTCTATTCCAGGGACGTACCCATCGTGGATAGGAAGTTCCTTAGCCTGACCATTTGTTGGAAATCCAAAGAAACAATACGAGACTTGTACGGATTTAGTTGTAGAACCTATCATTCACTTATGGTGGCGCCCCACTGTTTGGATGGTAGCTATAGTAGGCATAGTTCGAAATGTCTATGCTGGCTAAGATTAATATTATACTTTCGAAATGTTTTCTACACTATGCACTAATAATAATATCAAAAATGATTTGATTTTGCGTAGTAAGCATCTTTGACTATCATAAGAAGAAATCTCCTCCAAGTCTGCGTTTGCATTGTGTGTGTGGCGGGAGGTCTTATGGTAGTTTCATTTTCCAAAAGCATTGCGAATTTACTTTAAAATTCTCTGTTGTTTATTTTAAAGAATAACTGTTTTACGATCTCACACCAGTCACCATGACTGACTCAGAGTTTATTGTTTCCCTTCTAAACTCTGGGTGCCCACCAATTTCCACACGGGCAGCCTAGAGTTAGATTATCAGGATATTCTGGAGCTTGGAGATAAGCTGGATGACGAGACGTAGTATTTGTATCTGATAGTATTTATTCCGCTGTGTATTCTGTATGAGGACAAGTTTATATAACTGTCCATTGTTGTATATTGACTCTGACTGATGTATGTATAAACTGATAAAATTCTTTGTTTTAAAGATTATTCATTTATCTATTATATATTGTTCCGCTGCGATATGTGAGACTCTGATATTGTTCTGTTTCTGTTGCTGTTCTCTTGTTCTGTTGTTGTTCTTCTTTCTTTTTCTTCTATCTTCTTCTTCTACCTTTTTCTTCTTTCTTAAAACCATAACTTTTCGGGTTTCCGGCATTCGATGGCTCAGCAGTCGATAAAGTGAGTATCGATGTTGAATTTTCGAAAGTCGAAAATTTTCGGGATGTTACAAGAGCGTTACGGGCGTTCGAACTTTTAGATGGGTCCACGTACGTATAACACGGCAAGGGGGTTGATAACTTAGAACGGTCTTGAGCCGTGGTAATATTGCCACGGCCAATAACCGTGGTAAATCATTTTAGAACGGTCCAAAACCGTGGTAAAATTACCACGGCTCTAGACCGCGGTAAAATTGCCGCATCGGTGTGTGGCAAAATCGACAGTTTGGTGTAGTGTCACTTCTTTCCGTTGGCATGCATCTTCCTTGGATATATTGGTATGTACATTATTTTGCTTAATTGTTTTAAATATGGTTCATATATATGTACATATATGTTGTTGTATGAAGTAATTATAATATGTATACGGAGATTTTCTTTAAGTTTCAGTCACTGTATAGTTATATAATCGTTTGTTGTTTAAGGATATTTAATTTCGAAATGTTTACTATGTATTGCTGTCTCATATATACGACAGTCTACGTATAGATATATTTGAAGTTTTGAAGTATATATATATATGATAGTCATTTTATGTGATATCCCGGGTTTTAGGCAATATAAATTTAATAATCTTTATTAATAATTAAATTGGACTGATAATTATCCTATATAATTTTAATTTAAAATTAGTAATTTAATCTTTTAAAGGATAATAAATACTTAATTTGGCAATATTAATAAGATTTGTTTGTTAAAGCTAATAAATCTTATTCTATTTATAATATATATATTTGATATATATTGTGAATGGAAATATCTTTTGTTTTGTTTTAAAGATGAATTTTCAAATTTGTAATATATATGTATGAATTGTGATTTAAAGCTTTGTTTTAAAATTAATATTTTTCAAAGGATAATTTAAGTTTAATTCAATTGTTTTCAAAATATAAGATAATTGTTTATTTTAAATATGATAGTTTAAAAAAAAAGGGTTTAATCAAAGTTTTATTCTAGTTTTCTTTAAAGTGTTAAATTTTAAATGGTTATATAAATGTTCTAGATTTTAAAATACATGTATAAGAAATTTATTTATATTTATAATTAGTTTTAAACATATATTCTTTTAAAGGTAAACTAACATTTATTAATTAAGTAACTTAAAAAGTAAGTTTATATTTACATTTAAATTAAATAAAATTTAATTAAAAACACTTAAGTAATATGTGTAAACATATTAACATGATTAAAGACACTTGTAAGCTAAATGGATGTACATGGACATTTGTCCAATTTATAAATCAACAAGTGGCATTTTTCTTTTTCTTTTATTTTTAATAAAATTTTGTAACAAAAGGATGAAGAAACCTGGCATTTGATTTCAGTTCAAATCGTTCAAAACATTTTTACTGTCTCTATTCTTTTCTTCTTATAAACTAAAAAACTGAAAACAAAAGAAAGTAAAATAGCCTGATTTCATCTTCAACCTGAGATCAAGCAAGCTAGCAACTCAAGTAGCAGTTTCTAATTCAACTTCAACTAAACAAGGTTACAGATTTCAACTATTAACAAGCATGCAAGTATTCAAATTTCAACAGCAAGAAATTTAAAACAATTCAGATATTCAAAGCCTGGAACATGCTCTGTTTTGGTCTCTGGAATTCAAATGGTGAGTAAATTATTTTAAAAACAGTTTGAGATGGTTTAGATTCTAATGCATGTGTTAAATCTGTGAATTTATCTTGATGATTGCATGAAAATCTTTCCAGTATTTATATTATTGAATATATATAGATTTGCATGTCTACAGGCTTCTCTGTTTCAATATCCTGTAAGCAAATTTTTAAAATTTTCTCCTTAGATTGTATATATATGTAAATGAAATGCCTCTGTTCTCTGTCTTGTAACCTGTGAGCAAACCTCATATTTTAAGCCTTAATATGTTAATGGATGTGATGAATGATTGAAGTATTGTTATAGATATGTTTGTATGAATGCTTTGAACTGGGACTAAGTCTAAATTACTCTGTATATTGATATGCATATCTGTGTATATGCATATTCATCTCTGGTTAAATTAACAGGTTCAGTTCAATCAAAATAAATTATTATCTCTTAATCTAAACAATTTCTGGCAAGGATCCTTAAAGGAATTAGGTTTGGATTAACTAGATCTTATTTTTAGAAATAATTTTTAGGGGAATTAGTTGATGCTTAACTGGGAATTAGAAAAACTGCAGTAAAAATGTATAAGACAAAAGAAAATCGATGGATTAAATTTTGTGTTTTGAATATATAACTGAATTTGAATTGGAGAATCATGAATTTTGATATAAATTTCATAATTTCTAAGGAAGTAAATGATGTGATATCTCGAGTTGATCAGATTTGGCATTTTCGTCGATATTCGATGATCAACGATGAGATGAAGTTCGTGCTTGATATCGAAGTTAGCTTGCAGGTTGATGATCATTGGAAAAATGATCGAAGCTTTTATAGTTCGTCGTGGGGGTCGTACGTTGGCGAAGTAGGGTTTTGTCATAAGATTGGGTTGTCGATGTATTCGAGGCGATTGCGTCACCATGGGGAGACCGGAGGCGATCGCGTGTGGGGGAATCGACGCTGGGTGTCATGACGTTGCTCTGGACGAAGCGGCGGGGGTTCCGGTGGACGAGATCGTCGTCGGCGAGGAGTTTTATTCGATTGGGATGGTTCCAGCTTTAGATCGATTGGCTTGATTTTGATTTGCTGTCGAAGTTGATGATCTGGGTTTGGATTCGTGATCAAGGTAGTTCGAATGGTCAGTGAGGATGGTCGCGACGATCATCTGTAGTCGGCGGCGATGGTGCAAGTGCACCACGTGCACGTATGCACGTTTGGGCATCTGGTTTTGTTTTCGTTGGGGAAGACGAAGGGAACTCGGGGAAGTTATTGTGTAGGTTGCGTGACGACTCGAAGTAGACGAGAAGGGTGGAAGACTCGGGAAAGGATAGTGTTTTCGTGGAGTTTACTCGGGTCGTTCTGGTTTTATCTGAGACCTTGAATTTAAATTTGTTTTCAAGTTTTAACAAAGATAATATGATTTTGTAAATGATTAAAGTTTTAAACAAAAGTTAAACAAGTTTATTTATAAAATTAAATTTGTTTAAAGTTAAGTTTTAAACAAAGTTCTGGTATTTGGAAATATAAAAGTTTTAAAAATAAATAAGTAGATTTTAATAATAAGTTGTATTAAATTTATTTAAATAACTTTGGGAAGTTTAAAGATTTAAAAAGTTATAATTAGCATGTTTAAATTATTTTAAATTATGATTGATTTCTAAAGTGTTTTATTTTAAATAAGTAAAATAATTAAGATTTAGAAATCAATTAAAATAAGGATTATCTTTAGTAATGTAGAATTTTGATTTAATTAAAGATAATTAATTTGTAAAGATAATTAAGGTAATTAAATTATTAACCATTGAAAAGTTATTGGTTAATATAAATGATTTGATTTAGATAATGTTTTCTTTTTAAGAAGTTAAGAAATCATTTAATTAAATTTAAAGGACTAAGTTAAATAATTAATTAAGTAATAAATTTGTGATTTATTAAAGATAATCACTTTGGAGTTAATTAAGTGTAATTACTTGGTGAAGTAATTAAGTAATTAATTACTGAAGGTAATTAAGTAAAGGATAATTACTTTAGGAAGGTAATTAAGGTGGAAGTAATTAAATCACTTGATGTTATTAATTAAAAGATAATTAATATAATTGATTTGAAATTAATTAATTAAAGAGTAATTAATTAATTAGAGAATTAAGGTTAATTAATAATGTGATTAATTACTAGTTAAGGTAATTAATTAAAAGAGAGTAATTAATTAAAGAAGTAATTAAGGATCATTAATTAATATAATAAATGATGTAATTAAGGATTGATTAATTAAGATTAATTAATCAATAATAAGTAATTAAAGAATAATTAATTAGTATACTTAATTAATTAAGGTAAGTAATTACAAGATGGTTAATTACTGTTTATGATTAATTAAGGATAATTAATGGATGTAGTTAATTAAAGATTAATTATTTAATTAACTAGAAGGTAATTAATTAATGAAGTAATTAGAGGATTATTAATTAATAAAATTAAGGATGATTAATAAAAGTAATTAATTTAAGTATGATTAATTAATTGCAAATAATTAAGGATTAATATAATTAATTATAGTTAATTAATTAATGAAGGTTCATTAATTATTGAATTAATGATAGTAATTAAAGGTTAATTACTGTATATGGTTAAGGATAATTACTGAATGTAATTAAAGTATAATTAATCAAGGAAGATTAATTAAGGAAGATCATTAAGAGATGATTAATTAATTAATTTGTAATTAATTAATGTTAGTAAGCAGGATTAAGATAATCCAAGTAATTAAAGGATAGTAATTAATTTAATTAAAGGTTAATTAAATTGATTAAGAGTTAATCAGTTCTGCTTTTGAATGATTGATTAATATTGAATGATTGATATTGGGTGATTGGTTGATACTGGATGATTTGGATATGATATCTATATGCTGCTTTGTGAGATGGATGTTGATATGAATTATCTATTGTGATAATGTGATTTATCTATCTGTTTATATCATCCTGAATATAAGTTAAATGTTTAAACCTTTAAACAACTTGGCCTTAAAAGATACGTTTTGGATTTCGATGAGACCGGGATCGGGTTTGCTACATTACAGCGTGATAGGGGGTTCTCGCTTTGCGTTAGGTGGCGAACGGGAGACTCTTACCCCTACATGTCCCCGGGGGTAGTATAAGGCCTTGCGGGGTTGGTTGCGACTCGAGAGGGTGGCCGTAAAAGCAAACCCGAGGTATCACTGTGAGCCACAGCGGGGCTGGGATGGTTGAAAAGCCTACCGGTCGTGAACCGTTGCTGAAGGTTGAAAAGCCTAGGACGTCACATATGGTATCAGAGCATAGGTTGAGCGAATGCCTAAGCTTTTGGTTAAGTGAATATCAGAACACTAGGTTGAGTGAATACCTAGGTTCGGAAGGATTGTTCATTAGAGATAGGATCTGTAGCAACCTGTTGAGTCTGAGTATATATATACGAGAGCGCGTATTTGTTAGTTATATAAAATGGTTTTATATTGTGTTAATTGATCGGTTGAGTGGTATATGGATTCTGGTCAATACGAGTAGCTAACGTTATTGATAGGGATCTCTAAACACTTGACCAGGCCAACGGAAACAATATTGTTTTAAAAGGGTAGATGAAATAATTTTACCCAGATATAATTTCTATATAAAAAAGTATCATTTTAAATGTATATGGTATTTGTAATGATTGGTTGAGATGATAATAATTTATCATCTAGGATTAGGAGTCTGAGTGTTGAGGTTGGAAGTGTATTTGTCGAGACTGTAAACCTAATACCGTCTCGAGTGAACTTTGCAGTTGTGTAAGGATTTCACAAATCTCCGAAGGGAACTGTTAAGGATTCGTAGTTTATCTTTGAAGTTGGATGAATAGAGTTGGATCTGTTGGTTAGGCAGAAGCGAGATGATGGTATCTTGATACTTCTGGAAGGAGTAGTTGTGTGATGAGATGCAGTGACGATGGATGTTCCCAAAGATGTTTTCTTCGGAGCAAGTTAGGGAAGTGTGTCTGCTTCGGTGTTGTGGTTGAGTTCAGCATGGTGTTTCTGTTTTGTTTGAGGTCCGAGTTTCTCGAAGAACTTTGATAAGGAAATCTTTGGCATCTGTGGCAGCAGTGCAGCTCGGAGCGTTCTGTATTGGCAGGAAGTTTTCTGGCTGAGCAGTTTTCTAAAGGTAGAGTTCAGAAGCAGCAGAGTGGATTCATTTCTTTGATAGATAGGATAGATAAGTGTAAGCTGTTCTGATTGGTAAAGAGAGAATAGTTTCTTTGCATTTTGGCTGGGTTGATCGCAAAAGTGACTTGCGATTGCTGAGTATTCTCTTGAGTTATCTGAGATTTTCTGGAATGTGTTGTCCAGTCTTTGCTCGTGTTCTTCATCAACATTTTCATTCTACTCCAGATCAGAGTGGTGCAGCAGAAGCAGTTGGCGAGTGCTCCTGTTTGTCTTTTCCAGATAGGAGAAGTTAGTTTGGAATCTTCGGATAATGGTGAAGTAGAGTTTGGTTTTGGATTGGGTAGATCTTGAGAGGATCATTGGTTGAGTTATCTTTGGTCCGGTTTGTTTCAAGAAGCATCGACGAAGGTGGAACTGATCAAGAAGGAATTGTAGGAAGCCAGGATCGTCTGAAGAATTTTGTGGGTAAGAGACGAAGGAATTTGAAATTCGAAGTTGGAGACTTCGTTGTTGTGAAGTTTTTCGCTGGTTAAAGGGAGCTATAAGATTTGGTAAGTCTGGGAAGTTAGCTCCGAGTTATTTTGGATCTCTTCTGTGATCTAATTTGGATAAGTACTTTGATCTACTAGATTGAATTGTCAGTTTGGATAACTGGAAGTCAATGTATTTTACGTATCTCTAAGGGAGTACGTGTTTGATCTATCTCTGGTTTTGGAACCAGCAGTTCTGGAAGATTTAGTTGTTGAGTCAGACTCGTCTGTAGTCTGATATCTTGTTTAGTTCTATAGATCTAGATGAGTAAGAACTCTATAGCTTAGTATTGTTGATTGTTTGGATTTTGTAGAGTGAGTATCCCGGTATATTTATACTTGGGGAAACTCGAGGAGATTGTATTCAGAATTTTGTTTGGATAATTAGAATTGTTTGATTGGATGAATTGGTTGCTTTGGTTGTTAGTAACTGGATGATAGGTATGATTTGCTGTTTGAGATTGAAATCTTTGCTGGATTATTAAATTATCTTTGCTTTTATTTTCGGGGACGAAATTATTTTAAGGGGGGAGGAATGTGATATCCCGGGTTTTAGGCAATATAAATTTAATAATCGTTATTAATAATTAAATTGGACTGATAATTATCCTATATAATTTTAATTTAAAATTGGTAATTTAATCTTTTAAAGGATAATAAATACTTAATTTGGCAATATTAATAAGATTTGTTTGTTAAAGCTAATAAATCTTATTCTATTTATAATATATATATTTGATATATATTGTGAATGGAAATATCTTTTGTTTTGTTTTAAAGATGAATTTTCAAATTTGTAATATATATGTATGAATTGTGATTTAAAGCTTTGTTTTAAAATTAATATTTTTCAAAGGATAATTTAAGTTTAATTCAATTGTTTTCAAAATATAAGATAATTGTTTATTTTAAATATGATAGTTTAAAAAAAAAGGGTTTAATCAAAGTTTTATTCTAGTTTTCTTTAAAGTGTTAAATTTTAAATGGTTATATAAATGTTCTAGATTTTAAAATACATGTATAAGGAATTTATTTATATTTATAATTAGTTTTAAACATATATTCTTTTAAAGGTAAACTAACATTTATTAATTAAGTAACTTAAAAAGTAAGTTTATATTTACATTTAAATTAAATAAAATTTAATTAAAAACACTTAAGTAATATGTGTAAACATATTAACATGATTAAAGACACTTGTAAGCTAAATGGATGTACATGGACATTTGTCCAATTTATAAATCAACAAGTGGCATTTTTCTTTTTCTTTTATTTTTAATAAAATTTTGTAACAAAAGGATGAAGAAACCTAGCATTTGATTTCAGTTCAAATCGTTCAAAACATTTTTACTGTCTCTATTCTTTTCTTCTTATAAACTAAAAAACTGAAAACAAAAGAAAGTATAATAGCCTGATTTCATCTTCAACCTGAGATCAAGCAAGCTAGCAACTCAAGTAGCAGTTTCTAATTCAACTTCAACTAAACAAGGTTCCAGATTTCAACTATTAACAAGCATGCAAGTATTCAAATTTCAACAGCAAGAAATTTAAAACAATTCAGATATTCAAAGACTGGAACATGCTCTGTTTTGGTCTCTGGAATTCAAATGGTGAGTAAATTATTTTAAAAACAGTTTGAGATGGTTTAGATTCTAATGCATGTGTTAAATCTGTGAATTTATCTTGATGATTGCATGAAAATCTTTCCAGTATTTATATTATTGAATATATATAGATTTGCATGTCTACAGGCTTCTCTGTTTCAATATCCTGTAAGCAAATTTTTAAAATTTTCTCCTTAGATTGTATATATATGTAAATGAAATGCCTCTGTTCTCTGTCTTGTAACCTGTGAGCAAACCTCATATTTTAAGCCTTAATATGTTAATGGATGTGATGAATGATTGAAGTATTGTTATAGATATGTTTGTATGAATGCTTTGAACTGGGACTAAGTCTAAATTACTCTGTATATTGATATGCATATCTGTGTATATGCATATTCATCTCTGGTTAAATTAACAGGTTCAGTTCAATCAAAATAAATTATTATCTCTTAATCTAAACAATTTCTGGCAAGGATCCTTAAAGGAATTAGGTTTGGATTAACTAGATCTTATTTTTAGAAATAATTTTTAGGGGAATTAGTTGATGCTTAACTGGGAATTAGAAAAACTGCAGTAAAAATGTATAAGACAAAAGAAAATCGATGGATTAAATTTTGTGTTTTGAATATATAACTGAATTCGAATTGGAGAATCATGAATTTTGATATAAATTTCATAATTTCTAAGGAAGTAAATGATGTGATATCTCGAGTTGATCAGATTTGGCATTTTCGTCGATATTCGATGATCAACGATGAGATGAAGTTCGTGCTTGATATCGAAGTTAGCTTGCAGGTTGATGATCATTGGAAAAATGATCGAAGCTTTTATAGTTCGTCGTGGGGGTCGTACGTTGGCGAAGTAGGGTTTTGTCATAAGATTGGGTTGTCGATGTATTCGAGGCGATTGCGTCACCATGGGGAGACCGGAGGCGATCGCGTGTGGGGGAATCGACACTGGGTGTCATGACGTTGCTCTGGACGAAGCGGCGGGGGTTCCGGTGGACGAGATCGTCGTCGGCGAGGAGTTTTATTCGATTGGGATGGTTCCAGCTTTAGATCGATTGGCTTGATTTTGATTTGCTGTCGAAGTTGTTGATCTGGGTTTGGATTCGTGATCAAGGTAGTTCGAATGGTCAGTGAGGATGGTCGCGACGATCATCTGTAGTCGGCGGCGATGGTGCAAGTGCACCACGTGCACGTATGCACGTTTGGGCATCTGGTTTTGTTTTCATTGGGGAAGACGAAGGGAACTCGGGGAAGTTATTGTGTAGGTTGCGTGACGACTCGAAGTAGACGAGAAGGGTGGAAGACTCGGGAAAGGATAGTGTTTTCGTGGAGTTTACTCGGGTCGTTCTGGTTTTATCTGAGACCTTGAATTTAAATTTGTTTTCAAGTTTTAACAAAGATAATATGATTTTGTAAATGATTAAAGTTTTAAACAAAAGTTAAACAAGTTTATTTATAAAATTAAATTTGTTTAAAGTTAAGTTTTAAACAAAGTTCTGGTATTTGGAAATATAAAAGTTTTAAAAATAAATAAGTAGATTTTAATAATAAGTTGTATTAAATTTATTTAAATAACTTTGGGAAGTTTAAAGATTTAAAAAGTTATAATTAGCATGTTTAAATTATTTTAAATTATGATTGATTTCTAAAGTGTTTTATTTTAAATAAGTAAAATAATTAAGATTTAGAAATCAATTAAAATAAGGATTATCTTTAGTAATGTAGAATTTTGATTTAATTAAAGATAATTAATTTGTAAAGATAATTAAGGTAATTAAATTATTAACCATTGAAAAGTTATTGGGTAATATAAATGATTTGATTTAGATAATGTTTTCTTTTTAAGAAGTTAAGAAATCATTTAATTAAATTTAAAGGACTAAGTTAAATAATTAATTAAGTAATAAATTTGTGATTTATTAAAGATAATCACTTTGGAGTTAATTAAGTGTAATTACTTGGTGAAGTAATTAAGTAATTAATTACTGAAGGTAATTAAGTAAAGGATAATTACTTTAGGAAGGTAATTAAGGTGGAAGTAATTAAATCACTTGATGTTATTAATTAAAAGATAATTAATATAATTGATTTGAAATTAATTAATTAAAGAGTAATTAATTAATTAGAGAATTAAGGTTAATTAATAATGTGATTAATTACTAGTTAAGGTAATTAATTAAAAGAGAGTAATTAATTAAAGAAGTAATTAAGGATCATTAATTAATATAATAAATGATGTAATTAAGGATTGATTAATTAAGATTAATTAATCAATAATAAGTAATTAAAGAATAATTAATTAGTATACTTAATTAATTAAGGTAAGTAATTACAAGATGGTTAATTACTGTTTATGATTAATTAAGGATAATTAATGGATGTAGTTAATTAAAGATTAATTATTTAATTAACTAGAAGGTAATTAATTAATGAAGTAATTAGAGGATTATTAATTAATAAAATTAAGGATGATTAATAAAAGTAATTAATTTAAGTATGATTAATTAATTGCAAATAATTAAGGATTAATATAATTAATTATAGTTAATTAATTAATGAAGGTTCATTAATTATTGAATTAATGATAGTAATTAAAGGTTAATTACTGTATATGGTTAAGGATAATTACTGAATGTAATTAAAGTATAATTAATCAAGGAAGATTAATTAAGGAAGATCATTAAGAGATGATTAATTAATTAATTTGTAATTAATTAATGTTAGTAAGCAGGATTAAGATAATCCAAGTAATTAAAGGATAGTAATTAATTTAATTAAAGGTTAATTAAATTGATTAAGAGTTAATCAGTTCTGCTTTTGAATGATTGATTAATATTGAATGATTGATATTGGGTGATTGGTTGATACTGGATGATTTGGATATGATATCTATATGCTGCTTTGTGAGATGGATGTTGATATGAATTATCTATTGTGATAATGTGATTTATCTATCTGTTTATATCATCCTGAATATAAGTTAAATGTTTAAACCTTTAAACAACTTGGCCTTAAAAGATACGTTTTGGATTTCGATGAGACCGGGATCGGGTTTCCGTATACCGGAATTCCAGGTCTGGAGACCCGAATACCACATCGATCCAAAATTTCGATAGGTCGTGAATCAGGTGAAGATGAAGATTCAGAGTGCAAGGGTTATTGTCGTTAACTCTAAGGGTGATTCCAAAACGAGTGTAACGAGATAATGCCTTCGGTTTCGTTCGAACCCGAAACGAACTTGTATGGATTGAATGCTTTCAGCACATCGTCAGGCGGACGATGAGCATTCTAAGTGATATGTTCTGATTAAAGGTAATCGTAACCTCAAGCCTCATCAACCGGGAATGGCTAAAACAGGGGAGGTGCAGCAAGGTTTCGTGGGTAGCACCCACTGAGAGCAAGATAGATCCCTGTCTAGAGGTCCCTTTTCTTTTATTCGGCTTAGTGTGTGGTTGGTCGCGCCAACTACGGGATTATCTTGTTCGGGATTATCCAGTAAGGGATGGTTCCGGCTTTGTGTTGCAGGGGAGCGGGCGTACTCCTCGGTACGGTGATCTAGGCCACGTACTATGACGGGCGGTACCCCAGTAGCCCTGCCATTGTATGGAATCCAAACTCCAATAAGTGCCGTACGTATTAGTTGTGCCCAATTATGTTGGAATGTGAGATGTAAGCATTTCAGCTATTTCATATTTATTTGAAAACCCTAGACCCTATTATAATACAATCAGATTTCCTATCAAACGTTTTAGTTAGCGTAAGGTAAAAACTTACCCATGTTTATTTGTGGGGAGTCTTACGTGATACTTTTGTTTTCAAAAGTTTTCAAAGTTAAGCAATCTAATCGTTTACTCACACCAGACCCATGTCTGACCCAAGTGTTTATTTTCTGTTTTATTAAACTCTTGGGTACTCAAATTTTTACGAGTAGCCAAGGGATTCAGGTTTAGCTTTGACGAATATTCTGGAGGAGCAATGGAGCAGGAGGCTTCGGCGTTCGTAGATATAGTATTCCGCTGTGTTGATATCTGTGATAGTGTCTTGTCTTGTATTTGAGTTGTAATGTCTAGACAGATGTTTATAACTGTCTAGTAAGTGATGTATATGCTGTGTAACTCTGTAAATTGTTGTATACTATGTAATAGTTTATGTTATTAATATAATTTATTCGTTCCGCTGTGAGATCGTTGTTGTTGTTTCTTTCTTTCTTCTTTTCTTTTCTATTTTCTACCCCTTTCTTTCTTCATAATGATGCGACTTTCTGGGCATAGAAAGTCGGGTCGTTACATTTTATAACTTTTTTATATTTTTTTTATGAATGGGTTCTTAGATCTTCACAATATTTGATAAATAATGCGATAGCGGCATTGTTTTACTATAAATTGTTTTGAATGACAAATTTACTTGATGAATGTTGAATGGAATCGATAAAGGAATTTAAATTGATTTGAATGTTAAATTAAATTAATTTAAATGTTTTCGGAATGAAACTTATATACAAATTTAAATCAATATTTGAATTGTTTTAAAAAGAAATTGAAATTGAATTATAAGATTTTGAAATTATGAATTTGAAGGTTTTGAAACGTAAATTATGGAAATTGATTTCGAAAGAGAAATGAAATGTTGGTTTACAAATTCTAATTGAAATTGAAATTGATTTGGTTTTTGAAATATATAAACGACTAATCGGTGTAATAATTACGAAAGTTATTAAAGAGACCGGAATCGGTTAGGGACATACTCACTGTCTAAACCGAAAACCACTTTAATAACTATACGCGGAGTATGATCCAGAATGAAGTGGTTGGAATGATGTACGTGATGACTGAAGAAAGAGAACGATAATTGATAGCCTTGACACTTGTGTCAAATTGGAAATGACTTAAACAGGAGCCATGCCGGGCCAAATGGAGGCTATCTACCTCGAGCGAACACGCTTCTTCGAAAACTACTCATTACTTGTTGTCGATTGGTGCACCCTTGATTTTGGGAGTGTTGTTTCGCGGTGTTGCGATCGCTTCGACGATGCATTCTCACCAGTCCAGATCAGGCAAACGGTAGTTTCACTACCTTGGGTATTGCCTCATGTGCCTTGTCATACTTGTATCCCTATATACGCGACCACTATGATTTATTTTGTGTTATACCTATGGAGTACTCCCTGATAGCCCACTAGTTTACGGTGGAGTTTACAGTGCTGTATAGACTATAACGCTTATATAAAATGTGTTAAGGGGGATAATGGTAACGCCTTAACACTATTTTGATATCTTATATTACTGATAGGCATTATCTACTTATCGTACACTACTACATAGTAGATAGTTTAACGGATCCTTAAAGGATGGTTATTCCAAACATCCTTTGAGTTACTTGTATTTGAGTTGCTATTTCACTTGAGTTGGATTTATTGATATAAGAATGTTAATCCTGACTCGAGTGTTTTGTGTTTTGCTTTACGCTCGGGTCAGACTGAGTGTACCCGTATTCGAGACTCACCTTTGGAGTTGGAGCTTTGCTTAAAGATCCAGCCATCTATTCTGCTTTTAGTATTCGATGATTCCAGTGATGTATTCTGATTTGTATCTGATGTATCGTGTTACTCTTTCGTTGTATCTGGTTTAACTCTGATGTAACTTGTATATTTATATAGTAGCTTCATGAACTACTATCTCTTTTATTTCCACTGCAATTATTACTCTGTGTCTGTGATCTGTGATTATTTTATTTACTGTATATGTTCAGTTTTGCCAAATTTAAATTAACAATTCGGTATTTTGAATTATTCAAGTCCGACATGTGCGGATGCGAATGGTGCAAAATATCTGGTCGTTACAATCGCGCCATGAGGAAGAAGAAGAAAAGCATTTCAGCTGGAGAAGATAAAGCAGAAGAAGATCCAGCTCCACCTTCCTCTCCTTCTTCTCCGACCCGCCCACACCGGATTCCGAAACTAGTTATCAAGCCGGGCAAGAGTTCTAAAGGCGGCAGGAAGAAGGAGTGATGTGCTGGACTCTACTTTTCTCATTTTGCTTTTTGCATGTATCGACCGGAGATTGGGCGGATACCGGCTTCCGCTTATTGAAACCTGCATATGCACAAAAATTTCATAGTATGGAATAAAATTGTTCTTTTTGCTTATACAATTTCTTGTTAGTATATCTGTGAATGCATTTATTCATTGTTTTTGCACAAGTTTCTTTATTTACTTTATATAATATTGCAGTGAGCTCGTGGTATGATGTTTGAGCGTTATTTTTATTAATATAGCTATGTGCCCCCATACCACGGCTCATTACTATATTCTGAAAAGAATCGTACTCTTATTTTAGAAAATAATTTTTCCGTTTTTGAGGAAATATTATTTTGCTTTCAAAAGAGTATGCCTTGTATCGGAGAAGTTTTCTCTTCCCTTTTTTTAGAACATTTCAACTTTCGAGGATGGTCACTTTCATTTGTTTGAAAAGTGGATTCTCCTACGCGGTGAAGTGAGCTTCTGAAGAATGTTTTGGCATTTCAACTCTGGTGAAGTGGGTCTCCGAAGAGAGATTTTTGCACTTCAACTTTGGCTAAATGTGCCCTTCGAAGAGGTCTTTTTTGGCATTTCTGAGGAGTAGCATTTGGACTCCGAAGAGTGGCATTATGCTTAGTGGAGTAGCGTTGTGCCCATGGAGAGGCCTTGTGCTTCCGGAGAAGTCTTGTTTTTGTGCTTCCGGAGAAGTCTTGTGCCTCTGGAGAGGTCTTGTGCCTCTGGAGAGGTCTTGTGTGCCTTGGGGAAGGTCTTCTGCCTCCGAAGAGGGCAGTGTGTGCCTTTGGTGAAGGCCTGTGCCTCCGAAGAGGGCTTGTGGTGCCTCGGGAGAGGTCTTACGCCTCCGGAGAGGTCTTGTGCCTCCGAAGAGGTCTTTATTTGATTGCATGGAAGTTACTTTCTCACAGTTAAATGGACCCATGGGGCAGACGCAAGTTACTTAATTGGATGTTCGTTCGCACAAACGATCGCAACTAGTTAACAAAGGTCCTACGCCTTCTGGTTCCACCAACCTCTTTGTTGAGAAGAGAATTTCCATTTTTTGGCGTGCCTCCGAAGAGGTCTTTATCCTCCGAAGAGTTGCACCTCCGAAGAGGTCTTGTGCCTCCGGAGAGGGCTTTTGTTGACTAACTTGCCCATGTCTCTTCGTCGTTTGCTCATTAGCGGTCCCCTGTTATCGTCTCCGAGCCCATGTTCCCTTCTTTTTGCGAGTAGTTTGCTTCATCCGAAGAAGTGAGCTTCACTGTTAAGTGATTCCACGGGGCAGACGCGAGTTATCTAATCAGATGTCTGTTTGTACAGACGATCGTAATTAGTTAACAAGCGTCTAGTTCCTTTTCTTTTGAAAAGTGCTCCTTTGGTGGGATTATCAACCTTTTGTGTGAAGTTCATCTTATGTTGGATTTAAATTTGGAACTTTTTTGTGGCTTGAAATTCATTTATCGAGTGATTTACAGGGCTCACTTGGCCTTGTGATGGGTAAGCTTTGTTTTAATGACCTGCAATATTAAATCGATACTTTAGCAATACATTTAGAGTATTTACACATCAAAATGAAACAGGCATTTTTTAATAATAAAGAACACAGAATTTATAGTGGTTCGGCCAAGAATTGGGCCTACATCCACTTTATAGCTCTTTTATTGATCATCACTGATTTTACAATGGTTTACAATACAATTGATACATCCATAACCATTTTACAATTTCAAGCAAAGCTTTTTAAGTAAAATATGGACGCAAATGATTGCTATTCCAGGCTCTTGGGATTGGATTTCTTTCGACAGTTGTGAGTTTGAATGTGCCATCAAGAAGTTTATTGCCTATGACATACGACCCATCCCAATTTGGTCCAAATACTCCGACTGCTGTCATGATCCTCTTCAAGACTAAGTCCCCGACTTCAAAGCTTCGTTGATGGACTTTAGAATTGAAGTGCCTTGCAATTCTTTGCTGAAGGGCCGCAACTCTGAGTCTAGCTTCTTCCCTTCTTTCATCAAGAAAGTCAAGTGCTTCGAGTTGCAATTTTTCATTTTCGGCCTGGTTGAAATGAACTCTTCTGTGTGAAGGGACTTCTAGCTCTACTGGAATCATCGCTTCTGATCCGTATGCCAATGAGAATGGAGTGTGCCCAGTCGCAGTTTTATGGGTCGTTCTGTATGCCCATAGTGCTAGTGGTAGCTTATCAACCCATCCACCTTTTGCTTTTTCAAGCTGCTTTTTGATGGTTGACTTGATAATTTTGTTTACTGCTTCCACTTGCCCATTTGCCTGCGGATGAACCACTGCTGAGAAACTTTTTTGGATTTTGAATCGCTTGCAGAAGTCCTGAAACTCTTCACTTTCGAATTGAGTACCGTTGTATGTGATTATTTTCTGCGGCACACCATACCTGCAAATGATATTTTTAGTCACAAAATTTATCATCTTTTTAGAGGTAATAGTAGCCAAAGGTTCTGCTTTAGCCCATTTAGTGAAATAATCAACGCCAACAATAGCATATTTGATTCCCGACTTGGCAATTGGTAAAGGTCCGATTAGATCTATCCCCCAAATGGCGAATGGCTATGGAATGACCATCTGTGTTAGTTCGGTGGAAGGTGCTCTTGGGATTTTTGCAAATCTCTGGCATTTGTCACATTTTTGAGAGTAGATAGCAGCATCTCGATTAATATCTAGCCAAAAATACCCATACCGGAGAACTTTCTTAGCAAGAGTTTGGCCACCTGAATGGTCCCCACATTCTCCTCCGTGTACCTCTGCTAAAATTGTCTTAGCTTCTTCCTTGGTTACACATCGGAGTAATGGCATTGAGAATCCCCGCCTGTATAATCGGCCGTCTTGAATTACATATCTCGATGCTTTTCTTAACAGCTTTCGGCGTTCTTTAGAATTTTCCGGTATGGAGCCTTTGAGCAGATATTCTTTGATCGGGGTCATCCATGACTCTTGTTCTTGAGATACAACCATGATCCAGTCGATATCCATCTCATCAGTGCTTGGAGTTGACAAAACCTCTACAGGAACTAATCCCAATAATTGAGCTTCTCCGGAGATTGAATACTTTGCAAGAGAATCTGCTTTCATATTTTCCTCTCGAGGTATTTGGCTTATTGAATAGTGATAGAAATCATCGAGAAGTTCAGAAGCCTTGGACAAATAAGCAGGCAGATTTCCTCCTTTAGCTTGAAATTCCTTCTTGACTTGACATACAATAAGCTGAGAATCACTGAAGATTTGCAATGCTTTGATGTCCAATTCCTTTGCAATCTTTAATCCAGAAATTAGAGCTTCATATTCTGCTTCATTATTCGTAGAAGGAAATTCCAATCTTAATGCGTAACATAACGATCGTCCTTCGGGGGTTTCAAGCACAACCCCAGCTCCGGAACAGTAATCATTTCTTGAACCATCGACATATAACTTCCATTTTGTCGGGATGTCAACTGTAACCTCTTCTTCAATATCACCCTTGTCTGTGTACTCTGCAATGAAATCTGCTAAAGCTTGCCTGTTGATTGCTCTTCGGGGATGATAAGTGATGTCATATTGGCTAAGTTCAATATTCCACTTCAGAAGACGGCCCGAAGTTTCAGGGCGAAATAGGACTTGCTTTAGGGGCTGGTCAGTCAGAACTTTGATAGGGTGAGCTTGAAAATATGGCCTCAACTTTCTGGAAGCAATCAGTAGGCAATAGGCGAGCTTTTCTAGCTTTGAATAATTCATTTCTGCCCCAGTGAGTCTTTTGCTGATATAGTAGACCGGGCGCTGAACTTTCGCATCTTCCCGTACTAATGTTGCACTCAGGGCATGAGATGAAACTGCCAAGTATATGAAAAGGTCTTCGCCATTGTTGGGCTTGGAAAGTATTGGAGGCGCTTCCATGTGACGGATTAGTTCATCGAAAGCTTTCTGCCATTCAGGAGTCCACTCGAAATTTTTCTTTCCTTTCTTTAAAGCGTCAAAGAAGGGGATGCATTTATCAGTGGCTTTGGAAATGAACCGACTTAAAGCAGCAACTTTCCCATTTAGGCTTTGCAGTTCCTTCTTTGTCCTAGGGGCTTTGACTTCTCTCTGAGCAGTAATTTGGGCAGGATTAGCTTCAATGCCCCTAGCGCTTACGATAAATCCCAAGAATTTCCCAGACTCTACTCCGAATGAACATTTCAAAGGGTTGAGCTTCATTCCGTATCTTCGGAGGATTGCGAACATTTCTGCTAAGTGATCCATATGGTCAACTGCTTTCTTTGATTTCACCAACATATCATCGACATAGACTTCCATAGTTTTCCCAAGCTGTGATTTGAACATTGCATTAACAAACCTTTGATATGTTGCCCCTGCATTCTTCAATCCGAAGGGCATGACTTTGTAGCGGTAAAGACCAACATCTATGATGAAGCTCGTATCTTCCTGATCCGACCCATGCATCATAATCTGGTTATACCCGGAGTAAGCATCCATAAAAGATAATAATTCGTGCCCGGCTGTTCCATCTACCAGCTGATCAATCCTTGGCAACCAGAAGTAGTCTTTGGGACAAGCATTGTTTAAATCTGAGAAATTGATGCATACTCTCCACTTTCCATTTGCTTTTTTAACCAGTACTGGATTTGAAACCCAATTTGGATAAGTGGACTCTTTGATGAAACCATTCTCCATGAGCCGATCTACTTCTTCCTTTAGCGCTGCTGACCTTTCTGGACCTTGGGTTCTCCTTTTATGTTTCACAGGTGTGAACTTCGGATCAATATTCAGAGTATGTACAGCAATCTCTGGAGATATCCCACACATATCAGCGTGACTCCAAGCGAATACGTCCAGATTTTCTTTCAAAAATGATATTAGCATATTTTGGACTGCCACACTGAGTTGCGAACCCACATTTAGCACTTTGTTTGGGTCTTTAAGATCAACAGGTACTGGTACCGTTACTTCCATCGGCACCACTCTATTTTCCCCTACACTGGCTTTTCTAGGGTCCATTTCTCTCCTTGCACCACTATGCTCGCCAGTGCAGGGGCCACCCTGTATTTGCTACAAGGTTGGGTTTTTGATGCGGAGGGGGGCTGCCACATCTTTTCCCATCTCTCTCTTCCTTGCTTCTCGAAGCTCTATAAGATAACACTCCCGCCCAGCATTTTGATCTCCTTTAATGACACCAACACCATTATCTGTGGGAAATTTCATAGTTAAGCAGTACGGGGCGAGAATGGCTTTGAATGCAGCTAAACTTGGCTGGCCCAGGAAGGCATTGTAGGCAGAAAATCCATCGACAATTACAAAAGTCTGTTTCCGAACTACCTTTTTCTGCCCCTCTCCAAGTTCCACAAACAAGTCGACAGTTCCAATTGGTTGCTGCGGTTCCCCAGTGAACCCAACAATCTTTTGTGATGAAGCCTGAACATCAGCCATTGGAATCTTCATTTGATCAAATGTCTTCTTGAAGAGTATATTGCAGGAAGCACCGCAATCAACAAGCACTCGTCTTACAATAGCTGGCCCAATTCCTGCAGAAATAACCAAGGGATCCATGGTTGGAGCTTCAATACCCATAGAATCCCTGGCTTTGAACACAATATCATCATTAGAAGTTTTCTGCTGTTTCAGGGGTGCAGCGTCTTCTAAAACAAAAACATCTTCTTCTGATGGGATATATTTCAAAGCACGAGCGTATCTTTCCATCTCACCCCAGCTTCTGCTTGCTGGGTGTGGGCCTCCTGTAATCACATTGATAACAGGCCTTTCAGATTCATGTGCGGTAGTGTCCTTACCCGAGCTAGATGGATGAGTAGGAGGTTGCTGCCCCTGAGCAGACGAAGTTTGGTCATTTCGGTTCCTCTTAACATACTGTTGTAGCTTGTTTTCCCTTAACAATTCTTCAATTAAGCTCTTCAAATGACGACATTCGTTGGTATCATGACCGGGTTGGTTATGAAATCGACATAATTTTCCATTTCGCATAGCACTCTTTCCAGGCTTTATCTCAGCTGGTTTAGGATACTCCACAGCATCTATGGTGGCAAAGAAGATATTCTCCGGAGTGTCAGTTAAAGGAGTGAAATCTGAGGGTTTAAAGAAGCGAGGTTTCTTTATATCCTTTTGTTTCTTCCCATCATTATTCTCCCTTTTCTGACCTCCGGAATCTTTCTTAGCTGAAGCAGCAATGTTATTTTCTACTCTTGTCGCCACCACTTTTACTGGTGCTGGAAGATTTTCCAAGCGTATGAACTCATCAGCTTTCTTATAAAATTTCTCGAGTGAATTTGGCTCCTTCATTTTCATCCATTTTCCAAATTCACTTGACTTATTGATAGCCCGCATTAGATAAGTCAAAACCATCTGTGGTTCCGCGTTGTCGGCTTCAGCCACAGCTATATTGAAGCGATTCAGGAATGACTTAATAGGCTCTCCCGGATTCTGCTCAAGACTAGACAATGACATTATGTCTTTCGCCTTTGAAGCGTACAGTCTGAATTGCTCTTTAAACTTCCGGGTTAAATTGGGAAACTGGTCTACAGGTCGAACGGGAAGCTTGGTAAACCAAAGAAGTGCCACTCCTTCCAAGTATACCGGGAAATACCGGCACTTAATCTCATCAGTTGCCCTTGCGCCGGTCATGTGCCAATCATATTTATACAAGAATTGATTTGGGTCACTTGTCCCCCGATAAGCAGGAATGGTGGGGGGAACAAATTTTCTGGGAAACTCAACTTTTAGAATCCTCTCAGTAAACGGAGTCTTACTCGGAGCAAATCCCCATTCGCTCTCATCTTCACTTCTTTGCATGCTTTCTTTCATTATTTGCCGAATCATGCCGGAGAGATATTCCTCATTGTTTAATGACTTTGCGGAGTAGACTTCGGCCATTTTCTCGGAAGTTTGTCCAGGCAAATGTTCACGGAAAACTGGCAATGGCCTGGATCCTTCAGCTTGGAGAGGTGCCCCTTCAGCGGCACCTGATCCCCCTTGAGGAATATTTCTTCCTTCGGAGTTGTGAAGAGCATCAACGATGTTTTGTTCATTATTTACTGGCCTTTGACTAGTCCCGAGCAAAGCATTTAACTTCTCCATCATTAGAGTATTCTGAGTTTCAATTTGCTAATACAGTCCAGACACAGCAGCATCTAACTCTTCTCGCGTCACTCCAACACTTGGAGATGCCTGACTTGGAGAAGGAGAAGTGGCAGTATTATCGTGAACATCTTCAGATCTGATAGACTTGCGTTTTCTTCCAGGAGCCATTATATCCAACAGACTTCTGGTCTTGAAAGAAACTTTTTCCACGAACTTTTGTGAAGCAATGATGACAATATTCCTGAGTTGGGTTCTCAGTGAAAGCACCAAAATGTTAACGCTGAAAATTGAACGCTAACACCCCGGTGTGTGTAGTAATGTTGTGAAAGCACCACCCGTGATACGAGAACAAGAAATAAGCAGTAAAATAGCAAAAAGTAGTAAAAGACAGCGATTTTATAGTGGTTCGGCTTAAGATCAGGCCTACGTCCACTTTGAATTCCTTTATTGCTGATTTTGGTTACAAATTGATACAATGCACTTCAAAATACGATACACTTTGATCACAAAAACACTCTCGACTAATAGCTCAAACTTCAATGATGAAACTTGTTGAATCCGTGTTGGATGTGCAAAATTTCTCTCGAAGCTTGTTGTAGTGTCTTGAATGTTTGGAGTTCTTCAAGTGCTGGACGAGTTAAGAATTCTGCAGAGTAATGGCGCTTCAGAGAATGATCGGCCAAAAGTCCTCTCTAAGTTCGAACTCATGCTGTATTTATAATGAAATTCCAGGCTGGGTCGTAGGTCGTGACCGACCTAAGATAGGTCGTGGGTCATGGCCGACTCATTAGGCTTGATACGCTGCTTCCAAGGGATGCGCCTATTTGTTTGGGAATATGTTACAAGTCCCAGGTCGTAGACGAGTCAACCAGATGCGGCATAAGTGTCATGGTATTGAATTTTAACTCTATAGCTTTAGGTCGTTAGGTCGGCAGCGACCTAGGAGGTGCAACATGGAACATAACTTCACTTTGCTTTAGCTCGTTAAGTCGTACATCCACTTAGGTCGTTAGCTCCTTAGGTCGGTAGGTCGTAACCTGTTAAGTCGTTAGGTCGTAAGTCCTTTTCGTAGTTAGGTGGTTACTTCCTTAAGTCGTTAGGTCGTAACCTGTTAAGTCGTTAGGTTGTAAGTCCTTTCCGTAGTTAGGTTTCTTAAATCGTTGATTTCTCTCAGGTCACCAAACATCTTAGGTCGTTGACAAAACGGGGTTAACAGCCTGCTTGTAAACTTGCTTCCACCAAATCTTTTCTTCTTGTGGCCTCCTCTCCTTTGATATAGCTTGCTTCATCGTCCAACTTTCTTCAATTTCAAGATCTTGCAAACCTCATTTTTCCCATATCTTTACGTGGCCAGCAAATCATCAACCCGTGCCTCACCTCTTCTCGGCCACTGCTCAGCCTCGGCATCCCATCTCGAGCACACCCCAACCACAGCCAGTGGTCGTGCTGCCATGGACGAGCCTTGCCGCACGTCTCGGACCTCATATCAACATCCTTCCTCTCATCTTGAACCGTAAGCTTTAGACATCTTCCAGACTTATAAGTATATATATAACTGTTTTATTTATATTTTAAGTGTATATATATATATATATTCAGCAATGTATTTATTTACATAAAACATGTTTCGTTAACATTTTGGTATGTCTATATTTATAAAGTATGTTGGTGGTTGTATGGCTGTACTATTTAGTGTCTGTTGGTGTTTTTATATATTGGGGTATGATGTCAGTATATGAATTTGGTTGTACAAGGTTATATAAACTATGGAATGGTTACGATGTAAGTATAAATATATATATTTTTATCTAGTCTTCAACTGTTGAAGTTTATATATTTTATAAAGTATATAAGTTATAAAAGTTTATATAAATCCTTATTTGATTTCAAAGTACATATATACTTGTTTTGCATATGACTATTTATAGACTTTCAAGTTTTACAGTGTGTTTGTATATAATATATATATATATGTTATGTATATATTAGTAAAGATATATTCTGTAAAGTTTTGAAGGCGACATGTATATAGGGGAAATAGGTCATACAACATATAGAGATGATTTTGTTTGGCTGAATGTAAAATGGTAGAATGTTGTTATCTGTAAGCATATTTATATATATCTTATAAACGCTGTTTTTTAAAGTAATATGTATGTATGTGTTCTAAGTTGCATAAGTTTGATTGTTTGTTTATATATATAAAGTTGTCAGATTATATATATAAAGTTCTTTGTGTAGTGATGGGATATACTTTATAACAGTATTATATTACGTTGTTTAATGAATATAAGTTTTTTTTTAAATGTGTTTAAGTATATATATATTGTTAGTATGGTATAAAATGTGTATAGTATGTAAGCTTTAACCGTATGTATATATATGTGGAACGTGGGCAGAGAAACATCTATATTTGTTATTAACATTGATTTAAATGATGATAGTTTATGTAAGTATGACTATATATGTTTACTTAAGTGTATATTTTTAATTTGGAAGCGTCAAATATGTTTTGCCGCACGTATATATATGGTTACAATGCTATATATATAGTTTTAGTTTTAGTTTATATGTTGGTTTTGGGTGTCAGCATATATATAGGTATAATTTATATAAAGTAGGTTATTTGTATAGGTATATATATATGATCTGATTTAATTATATGTATATGTATGTGAATTTATTTAAAAGTATATAACCTTAAATATTGATTGATTAAAATATTGATTTAGTAAAATAATACTTATAATATATATATATATATATATATATAATTTCTATTTCTATCGAGTCGTTTCTAATTATCTCATCGATTCCTATCTTTCAGCTTATTGTGCTTTGAGCTCGTTTGGATTGTTCGATGGTTTAGATCGTGATCCAATTCGTATCTTGTCGAGTCGTCAAAATTCTTCTAGCCTCGAAAGGTAAGCAATCACTCACGATTAATGTTCTTATATTTATTAAATTTGATTTCAATTGAAACGACAATTGAAATATGTTGATGTTAGTTATTTACATTGTTACATATATATGCCATTATCTGTATCTGTTCACCTGTGACATCTGACACCATTATTTGTTATTTATATTGATGATATATGCCTGTTACTGTTGTTATTTTATTATCATATCTGTTATCACTCTGCAAGTTCCCTGTTAGTATAGAATTCACTATGGGTTGAAATGATACATACCCTACGATCTGTAGAATAGGAGAAAATCGTTATGGGTTGAAATGATAAACCCAAGCGATTTTCATTGAATTGAATTTGGGATTGCGGGTTGAAAAGATATATACCCGTATATATATTTAAATTGCGGATTGAAATGATAAATATTCGTACCACTTGACCATAGGGTAGGAAATTATGTACAGACACCGTTGGTCTATATATACAAATATTTGAAAATGATTTCTATGGTTTTGAAAAGAAATATATGGTTTTGATAAATATTGATTTTAAAGATTCTTTAAAGTTGATTTAATAAAGTTGATAAATAATATGTTTAAGTATTTATTTAATATCTATATTTGTAAATATAGAGTTTATAATGATTTGAAATTGAAATTATATTTATTTAAGAATTATACTTAAATAGTTTGATTTGAAATGTATTTAATTTGAAATTTTAAAGAAGTGTTTTACAACTTGAAATTTGATTAAAGGCGACTTAAGTGGATATTTCAAACTTATATATATATATATGGGATATTTTGTTTATTTAAATTTGTAAATTGAAGTTGTATTTAGATGTTATTGACATGATTAAGTAAATGTTTCAAAACTAAATAATAGTTATGTGAATTTGATATATATATATATATAAGTATCGAATTTAGTTTTGAAATGTTGAATATTTAAAGCTTTGAAATATATTGAAATTGAAATGGCTTATTTTATGGTTCAGATATGTATTTGAAATCGATAATTTGAAATGGTTTATTTAGAAACTGAATCGAGTTGAAATTGATGATTTGAGATTTGATTAAATTAAAATTTTGGAATTCGAGTTGATTTGAATCGATTTGTGAAATTTGAGAAAACTATTTTATTTTATAAAGTAATTTTAAATTATATTTAAAACTATTGATATTTTACTTTATAAATTATTTTAATATAAACTATTTTAATATAAATCATTTTTAATATAAATTATTTTATTTTAAACTATTTAACTTATGACTATTTATATAAACTATTTTATTATATATACTAATTTTAATATCTAAACTATTTAAAAAGGAAAGTGTTATGAATTCCAAAATGCTATAATTTCAAAGTGTTATGATTTCCAAAATGCTATAATTTCAAAGTGTTATGATTTCCAAAAGGCTATGATTTCAATGCTGTGATTTCCAAAGTGTTTTGGTTTTTTTTTAAAAGACTATGATTTCGAAAGTGTTATAACTTTGGAAAGTGATATGATTTTGAAAATGGATATATTTGAAATGAAAATGATATTTTGGTTTTGAAGTATAAACCATTTTGAAATGACCATGGTGTTATAATAAAGATTGGTTGTTAAAGAGATCGGGATCGGATATGGACATACTCTTTGTCGATACCGAAAACCACTTTGACAACTGTGTACGCGGTGGAGTTTCCAAAATGAAGTAGGATGGTGGCGACGATCCTAAGGTATATACGTGGACCCAACTCCCGTGAGTTGGCATAAGGTGGCTAAAACAGGAGCGATCTCAGACCAGTGAGGTAGCACCTCTTATCGAACGCACTTCTTCGATACCATTCTATTACTTTGTGATTTTTGGTGGCCACCCTTGATTTGGGAGTGTTGTTCGAGGTGGAGCAGTAGTGGCTGCTATGCATTTCCATCAGTCCGTGTGCGTAATTGGTATATCTACCCTGGCATTGCCTTGTGTGCCGTGTCACCTACCATATCGATCTTTACTACGAGTTTCTATTTGTGTCGTACCTATGGAGTATCTTCTCGTAGCCTCTCGGGGTATGAAGGTACTGTATAGACTATTGGCACTATTATGTGTTAAGGGCTATATGGGTAACCCCTTAACGCTATTTAAAAGTATGTTTATTTTATATTAGACATTATTATAATAGCGCAATATTACTACATAGTAGATAGTTTAACGGATCCTTAGAGGATGGTTATCCCAAACATCCTTTGAGTTACTTGTATTTCAGTTGATATTTCACTTGAGTTGGATTTATTGATATAAGAATGTTAATCCTGACTCGAGTGTTTTGTGTTTTGCTTTACGCTCGGGTCAGACTGAGTGATACAGCATTTGAGACTCACCTATGGAGTTGGAGATTCGCTTGGAGACCCAGCTATTTATCTATCCTGCTTTCAGTTGTTCAGTCGATTCCAGTGATGCATTCAGATTTTGTATTTGATTATTGTATTGAGACATCTATGTACTCGTGACTTTTGTTGTATCTTGTTAACTCTGTTATATATATATGTAGTAGCTTCATGAACTACTATTCTTTTGTTTCCGCTGCATTATTGTTATATTACTCCGTGTCTGTGATCTGTGATTATTTTATTTACTATATATGCTGAGTTTTGCCAAATTTTATTTACAATCCATTGTTTTGAATTATTCAAGTCCGGCATGTGTTGATTTATTATCGATTTGAATGGTCCAAAATACTGGGTCGTTACACAAAACTTGCCAAACTTATAACCTTTATAAATAGATCAAAATAGAAATCAAAGTCTTCATATATCATACTTAAATAATCTTGAGATCCATGCATAAATATACCACCTGAAATACATAGTATATGTGTACACTACCTGAAGTCATTTTGTTAAAACCAATATAATATATGTATAGTAATATTTATGTGCTGTTATGTGACGCCTCACCTCTATACCCACGCTAACCAAGAACACTACGATGTAGTGCTGTCAATTAGCACAGAGAATAAGGCTGTGGAGGAGCGACCATCCATGTCACTTCTTTGTGCGAGCACCGATATGCCAGATAGAATAGAATGCATATCATTTAAGGAGGAAGTCCGACATACCGATACAAACTCAAAGCTATCACACGGTGGCTATATATAATCTTCGGAAACAAACATAGAAATAATCATAACATAAATCAGTCACAGACATCCATATCACAAAGGCGGAAGAAGATATGAATATATATATAACACATAAAAGTGTACATCAGAGTAGTGGTCGGAAAGATCCACGATAATACAAAGGAATAGCAACACGTGCTATACAAAAGAATAAGTACCCAACATAGAGTCTATATCTCAAATGTGTACATCCAAAAACTACTAATCTATGTAGTTAGCCAAAAGTCGGAATAATCCTAAAGAGAAGTCAAGCAGAAACACCTGTAACATCTCGGTCTGACCCGAGTATTATTTATAAGAAAATAATAAACGGATCAGTCTAGCTATAAATATCAGATGATATGGTATAAAGTAAAAGACATGGCGTTAACATGTAATAACCATAATGGCATACTACTATAAGTATGTAATTGAAAATCAACAAGAGATTAATCAATATCACAAGAATCTTCTCAAAGATAAAATGGGGTATCATACCCTAAACTTTTATTCAAAACAAGTCAATAACACATGAATTCACCAATGCACAAAAACTGATATCATATCAATGAAAATCATGAGAATTGGTGAAGCACAAATTCTAGAAATCAACACACGAAATCTAGAAAATACATAAAAAGGGGGAGGCCTAACACATGAACGGGAGCATGAAAACTCACCAACGCGTATAACACATGACGAGAAGCTATCTCATGGAAGCTATCCATTAAATTTTAACACATGAACGGCCCGAAGACCATGGGGTGCTACCCCATATATGTGAGTAGAAACATCACATAAGCGGGGTCTAGTCTCCCTTGCAGACAAAGAGACATCGCACAGTTGCTAGTCTAAATCACAAAAATGATCGTCATGATCATATAGAAGTGTCGATCACACCAAGCTAGTAAATATATGAGTTTAGCTTCATGTCCCATAACCACTTGCTTAACTTAAATATTTACGAACAAGCTGTAGGTCTTCACTAGAAAATTGTCACAAAAGGGTTCAATCGAACAAGTCCAAGAGCTAACCGACGAAGTGAATGCAAGCGTTTCATACCACTCGTTTTACTAAGTCGTTTAATTCGATTTCTCATCCGAGTGAAGTAAAGGCTTGTATATACTAGTAGATTTGGAAAACGGTTTGAGAAAAAGAGCTTTGTAGTAAAATAGTGTTGAAATCGTTTTGATGAAAGATTTTTGATATTCACTACTAGTATTGAAGCCTTCACATTTTTAAAGCGACAAGTCACAAAACGATTGTTGAAGCAAATCGCATCACAAAATTTCACATTCGAAGATGTGAGAAAAATCCAAGGAAATCAGTTCCAAAGCCATCATAGTAGAAATATACTTGCGACCAAACGTGGACGAATTAAAGTGCAACGACTTTAAGTCAAATAGGTCGAACGACCTAATGGATGCGACCTAGGGGTCTAAGGGGTCAAGCGACCTTGTGGTTGCGACCTAGAGGTGTTCACGACTTAGCATTAAACAAGGCCAAACGACCTAGTAGAAAACAAGGTCTAACGACCTAACACCAAAGTGCCGAGCGACCTAGCGGGACAATGCCAAGCGACCTAGCGACTTAAATACTCGCGACCTTGCGCGTGAATCGGCCGAGCGACCTAACGACTTAAATACTCGCAACCTAGCGCGTGAATCAGCCGAGCGACCTAAGGGTCTTAACACGCGAGCGACCTAAGGGTTTAAACACGCGAGCGACCTAAGGGGTTAACACGCGAGCGACCTAAGGGTTTAACAGGTCGAGCGACCTAAAGGAAGTGAAAGGGGTCAAGCGACCTAATAGTGGTGAGCGACCTAACTAGGCTGCACATGCCGAGCGATCGAACAGGGGGGAAAGCCGAGCGACCTAAGGCCAGCGACCCAGTGCAAACGACCTAAATGAAAATAGGTCAAACGACCTAAAGGAGGCACGACCTAAGGCCAGCGACCTAAAGTTGAATCGACCTAAAGGTCTAGCGACCTAAGGAAATGTAGGCGGAGCCATTGCCGAGCGACCTAACGATCCTGTGGCGAACGGCCTATATACGCAGAACGACCTAAGTGTAGTTTTTCACCAAAAGCACTAAAAATTAGAGTTTTTCTTGCCAATCCAATCCAAACCAAAAGCAAATGTTCATACAAATGCGATAGGGAATCATTCCCAACAGTCCAATGACAGTTATATGCAGGATGTGAGATTAAAAATCTCACCTTTTCACTAAAATGGATGAAGATGAAGCTTGAAAGCAAGGAGAAGCAATCCAAAGCTTGAATCCAATATCTTCTACTTAATTGAATTTGGAGTTGAATGTTGGATTAGCAATTGAATTTGAGTTTGGAGTTTTAATTTCCCATTCCCTCCTCCATTTTTGATGAAGCTTAGATGTTTTTGCAAAGAGTGAAGTTATGAAGGGAAGAGGGTTGGGCTGAGCTAAAGAAGGTGCACTCCAAACCAAAGTCACAAGCGGGAAAAAGTAGCGAGAATTCCACTAACTCCAAACATATCGAAGTTTACACTCAAAAAGATCGCAAACGTCTTTTTGGACCCAATGGAAGTGGTCTCGAGTCCTAATTTGACCGTATGCAAAAAGTAGCTTTTTGGACTAACATCCGACTAACGATAAAATATTTAAATAAAATATTTAAATATAAAATCGATAAATATGCGGGTTGTTACATGTTAAATCCATGTTAATGCTATATTAAATCAATACAAATTTAAACTCACCATCATAATATATTTGCAGCCTTACAAGTATATATTTATATAATATTCTTTTATATAAAATTTATGTTATAGCAAAATCTATTAAAATAAAAGGGTAAATAAGCCTTTAACGTATATATACGTATGCCTTTACATATAAAAGATTATTATAAAATGCTTGTTTAGGAGCAAAACCACCAAGCAGTTTGCATGAAAGAACACAAATATAAAATCCTTTAGCAGCAAAATTTCATTCTTCACGCATGCCTTCAGTTATAAAGTATAGAGATGACAATTAGTAAACATTTAACAGCCTTTTGTGATACTTACAAAACTCACTTACCAACAAAGAGAGATGACACCAAATTGCTGCTCATATGAAAGTGGGAAGAGCAGGCTATAGGGTTTAGCAACATACGATTTTCACTTCTCTTTTTTTTAGGATGAGGCTGCATGTTAGGGCCAGAGGGAGCATGGGGTAGTCTTGCATATGGTGAAGTGGTGGCTTATCGCGGGTTCAAGGAGGAAGGAAGAAGAGTTAGGAGAAGCTGCCGTTTGAAGCTCTGGTGGGTGGCGAAAATCGACAGAGGGAGGTTGAAAAGGCAGCTGAGGCATGCGTAGGTCCAATCGGCATATATAAAACTCCATATATATAACTTTATAACTTGGTTTATATGTTTCTCCAATCACAGAACAAAAGGTAAAAGAAGGAGGTGGGTGGAAAAAAGGGGACAAGTGAGGTAGGTGAAGAAAGAGGAAGACGTACAGCTTCACAATTATATGCAGTCGTAGTAGTAATATATATTTTTTATATGAAGAATGTACAGGCAAAGAAATGAAGGGACCAAAACAAAATGAATGAACCAACGTAAAAAAATGGGCATAGGGAATAGATAAAGTCACAGCTTGAATCTGGGAATTGTAAAAGGTAGCAACCATTTGTTTTAACGATGGACAATTAAAAGGTCACAGGAAACCAAAGGATAAAAATTTGGGTACTGATATGACAAATCGTTTCGTGGTTTCGCCGCGTACCAGGCACCGAAACACACATATGAGTATACCGAAGAGATCGGCACTACAAAACGATCAAAACGGTATATAGATATCAGTGGTACGATCCTCCAATCAAAAGTTTATAATCGGTACCGAATAAAGCTGTCAATTTGTTGAAAATAAGATAGACGGAGCAAAAGCTGCCTAAATTTGGCGAAACGAAATATGACGTCCCGCTCAGAAGATGATTTACAAATTTTCTATATAAAAATATTCAGGTTTGAAAACTATTTTATTATCATCAAATATTAACTGATTTAAATTTAAATAAAATTACACAACAGAATTAGCATACATATTATCTGATGAAAATTTGCCATTTGCTATGTTTAAGTAGACGTATTCCAAATATTAAATTTCCATTCCAAAATTTAATTATTTAAAATTTCACAAAAATCCAGTTAATTACGTTATTAAAACCTTTAAAATTTACGGGTCGTTACAAAAGTGATTAGGGAATATTCTAGAATTAAATATAATTGAAGTTAGATATTTAATTATTGATTTTATTTAAATTTATAATTTGAAATTTTATTTAAATGTTATTAAAAATGATTAAGTGAATATTTTCAAATTTAAATAAAATTTAAAGTTGAATTTTGAAATATAAATGAAATTTATCAAATTGAGTTATTGTAAATTGTTTGAATATTTAAACTTTGAAATCTATTTAATTGGAAGTGGTTTATATTTGTAGTTCAAACCTGGATTTGAAATCGATATAAATAAAATTGGTTTTAATGAGAATTTGAATTCAACCTTTAATCTTTTTAATTGAAATTGTTGAACTGAGATTGATTTAAATTGAGTTTTGGAACTTAAGTTGATTTGAATTGATTTGTGGAATTGGAAGAAACAATTCTAATTTTAAACTGTTTTCAGTATTAACTCTTTTTAATATATATACTATTTTAATATATATTATTTTAAATTTATAAACAATTTTAAATATATATATTTTAATATTTAATCTATTTTTAATATATAAACTATTTTAATCTATAACCTATTTTCAAATATAAACTATTTTTAATGTATAATTATTCCAATATATATACTACTTTCAATATTCACACTACTTAAGTTGGAACTGTTATGATTTAGATTTAATGGAGTTAAATGCGGATACTTTCATATGCAGGTTTAACCTATTTTGTGATATGATTTCAAAAGTGAATATGATTTTGAAAGTGATATGATTTTGAAATGAATATGATATTTTGATTCGAAGTATGAACTGTTTAAAATGATTATTAAAGTGATTTTATAAAATGACCACGGTGTGAAACAAGTGTTTGGTTGTTAAAGAGACCGGGATCAGATATTGTCATACTCTCTACCAGTACCGAAAACCACTTTAAGAACTCTGTACGTGGTGGACAATCCAGAACGAAGAAGGATATATGGTTTGGCGACATCTATATGAGGTATGAACGCAGCCCTAACTCCCACGAGTCAGCTTGATGTGACTAAAACAGGAGCCACGCCGGGCCAAGTGAGGTCGCACCTCCAATCGAGCATGCTTCTTCAATACCATTCTATTACTTTGTGATTTGATTTGGTGCACCTTTGATTAGGGGAGTGTGTCTCGAGGTGGGCGGTAGTAGCTCCTATGCATAACCACTAGTTTGGATCTGCAAAACGGTAATATCCAATCCTGGGCATTGTCTCGTGTGCCTTGTCATATGCCATATCGAGCACATTACGAGTTTGGTTTGTACCGTACCTATGGAGTGCCCTCTGATAGCCCTCCTGTAAAGACCCGGTATTTTCAATCATTCGCATCCGCACATGTCGGACTTGAATTGCTCAAAATATCAGATTGTTAATTTAAACTTGGCAAAAACTCAACATATACAGTGTTAATGCTGAAAAGTGAACGCTAACACCCGGTGTGTGTAGTAGTAATGTGAAAGCACCACCCGTTGGTACGGGAACAGAATATAAACTGAAAATAGCAGAAAAGTAAAGAGACAACAATTTTATAGTGGTTCGGCTCATAATTAAGCCTACGTCCACTTTATATTCTTTTATTGCTAATTTGGTTACAAGTTGATACAATGCACTTCAAAACACGATACACTTTGATCACAAAAACACTCTAGACTAGTAGCTCAAACTTCGATGATGAAACTTGTTGAATCCGTCTCGGATGTGCAACAGTTCTTTCGAAGCTTGTTGTAGTGTCTTCAATGTTTGGAGTTCTTCAAGTGTTGAACAAGTTAAGAATTCTACAGAGTAATGGCGCTTCAAAGAATGATCGGCCAAAAGTCCTTTTCTAATTGGAGTTCGGGCTGTATTTATAGGGGTGATTCTGGGTGTGATTTCATCTCTAAGTCTTAGGTCGTGGACGACCTAAGATAGGTCGTAGGTCGATAAGTCATAGGTTGTGGATGGGTTAAGGTTAAGGTAAGTTGTAAGTCGTTGGCGACTTAGTGGGCTGGTAGGTTGTGAGCGACCTAGAGAAATGCGGCATAGGGAGCAATGTTATAGGTCGTGAGCGACCTAAGGTATGTCGTAGGTCGCACTGCCTTTTGAACCAGTTAGGTCGCTGATCTTCTTAAGTTGTGAGTGTTTTAGATCGTTGGAGAAGTTAGGTCGTAGATACCTTTAGGTCGTTAGGTATGTTAGGTCATGAAGCTCAGAAGTTTTTAGGTCGCGGACTTTTAGGTCATGGAGTTTTTAGGTCGTGATACTTCATAAGTCGTGAGTGTTTTAGGTCGTTGGAGAAATTAGGTCGTAGATACCTTTAGGTCGTTAGGTATGTTAGGTCATGAAGCTCAGAAGTCTTTAGGTCGCTGATCTTCTTAAGTTGTTAGGTCGTGACATTCCACAGGTCGCTAGGTCGCTAAGCTTTTAGGTCGTTAGGTCACGAAGTGTTTAGGTCGTTAGGTTGCGAAGTGTTTAGGTCGCAGATTTTTAGGTCGTTAGGTCGCGAAGTGTTTAGGTCGCAGAGTTTTAGGTCGCTCAAAAACAAGGAGTTAACATTTGCCCCTCGAAGTATACGCCTAGGTCGTAGGTCGTGTGCTTCGATCTAACTTTGTTAGGTCGTGAGCGACCTAAAAACCCTGCTAGCTCGCGTGCCTATTCACCTTCCTCTCTCAGCCCCCTATAAATTTGTTAGGTCACTGCTTCCTCTTCACTCACCTGCTTCGATTTTCCGCTTTGCTTTGAACAGAATTTTGTGATTTCAAAGACGAATTCAAGTTAATCATTCAACGATTCATCCTCGCTATTAGATTACGTAAGCATCTTCGATTTTTATCCATTCCACGATCACCATTGAACCACGAATTCTAATCTCCGGACCAATTTTGTACGCCATGCTTCACTTTGAGTTGCGTTGTGATCGATTTCTGATCGTCATTTGTTATTGTTGTTGTTGTGATTCACGAGTGCACAGTAGTGGACTAGATTTATGATAGATCAGAGACATGTTGAATTGTTTTTGAATGATTTGGTGGAATGAAAAGATGATGAATTTTATGAAGAGGATGATGGATTTCGTTGTATTTGCGATAACGGGTTATCAGGTCTGGTGAGTTATTGCGTGGAGAGGAAGTTAGCGATGTAGTGAAGTTGAGCAACTTAAAATAATTCGCGACCTAAGGAACTTTGCGACCTAAGGAAAGCTCCGACCTATGCTAGGTCGCTGAACGACCTAAGACTTGCACAACCTAAGACTTGTACAACCTAACTTCCTCGTGAGCTAACCTGCTTGAGACAGTTGAGCGACTTAACTTATCAATGACTTAATCTTTTTGCGGCAAAGCTTTAGGTCGCGGCCGAGTTAGGACTTTGAGAAATTTGCGTTGCCCCGAACCTCTTGACTTGCATAGTGCGACCTAAGAAGCTTCCGACCTATACTAGGTCGTGAGCGACCTAGAACTTGAACTGTTTGGACTTGATTGTTTTAACTTTAATGTTAATAACCTGTTAAACACCACATTTGCAGAAAAAAGGGACAAATATACTGCCATTGACTGCCCACATCGAATGCCAGATTAGTCAATAAAAAATAATCAACTTTAAATGAACTTTGTGAATGAAATGCTGTGAAACAACAAATTCAAGTGAAGTATTAAAGCAAAGTTGAAATAATCAACAAAAGCTGATTTGTTTGCATTAACACAGCACTATACTTGGACTTAAGATAACAAGCCTTGAAACTTTATAATCGACAAATGTCAACTAACTTGATTTCAGTTATAGTTGCTTGTTATTGTATTAGTTTTGCACAACACTTCACACTTTTAGGAAACGTGCACCTTCATATTTGAATATCCAGTTCCTTGTGTAGAATGGCATCTCAACAAGAAGATACAGGACCAGCTGGAGAAGCTTTTCCGATTGCTAATCCATTGATTGATCCTCTGGAAAGGACTTCTACCACCTTGAGCCATAAAGTTTTCAGACAATTATGTATCCAGTTCGGCATTGCCGAAACAGATGCTTTATTTCCTGGATCAAACGATACTGCTGACAGGCCACCTCTTGGTTTTGTAGCGGTTAATCGTCAGATGTGTTTAAGTGGAGCGATTCCTCCCTTTAATGATTTTCTCCGACAGATTCTTCTTCGATTGACTATCTCTCCCTTCCAGCTGCACCCCAACGGCTATGCCATAATAATGGGGTTGTGTGTGCTGTTCAGAAGAACGCTTAACCGTCTTCCAAGTTTTGAGGAGATTTGCTATTTGTGCACCTTTGCAAAGAACAAAGATCACCCTTCGATTATACTTGTTAGAGGCGCGAGAAACCGTAGATTGATTCTAGACTTGCCCGATAGTGCACATGGGTTTTTGAGTCAATTTTTCTTCGTCCGCTGTCCACCGGGATTCTATGCCGTCTGGAGAGTCGGAAGTAAGATTGCCTTTCTTCATTCACTTCATTTTCTGAACTTCTCGAAAACTCGAATTGTCAAATGTTTAACCTCGTTCTTTACTTTTTGTAGCACTTCCTCCTCCACTTCGAGATCCCAGCCATAAGTCAACCTTAGAAACTTTAAGTGATGTGGTTGTTGAAGGGAGAAGCGCCAAATTTTTGCTGAAGGACGAGTTTTTGCATCAGTTCGGACTTCTACCTTCTTCCCATTCTACTCAGCCTCATGAGGTCCCTGATTCTCCAGTAAAGACATCAGATGCCCGAGCTCCTGCTGGAGAACTTACACCGAAAGAACCTACCACTGAGACCTCACTGGTGAAGTGTTCTACTTTTACTGATATTGCGGGGTCGTCCGACAAATTTGCACTTGCCCCAGTTACAGAGGAAGAAGAAATTCCTCGTCGTTCTGAAAAGACGGCTGACGTAGAAGCTGAAAAAGAAAATTCTGCCGGGCATAACGGCGATGACACTTTTGATGGGTTGAGCGATCTGATGATAACTTCACAGGAGCTTTTTAAAGATGACATTTCAAAAGCTATTTCTTCTGTTGTCGAGGCGACTTCCTCTTTACAACAAATTACGATGCCTGTTACACAAGTCGCCACCATTCCCACACCAAAGAGTGGTTTGTAGTCTGACGCGCGTAGTTCACACGCCACACACACTTAGAATCTTTTTGGCACTTATACGCACTTAACTTCTTTATTCTCAAAAATTTTAAGACTTGTCTTTTTTTTTACTTTCAGATTCTTCGATGGGGCAAAGTGGCTCATATTATGACAAATTCAGGCACCATGGAAGCCGTGAGAATTATAATTTTAGGAGCTATCTTACTGGCCCGAGGGAAACAGATGAAGAAAGAGCTGCTAGAAAAGCTCATGAAAGGCGAACTTATGAGGAGTAGCAAAGAAGAAGAGATGATCGACACGACTCTTCTCACAGAAGCGATGATTCTCATAAGAGGAAATCCCATGATGATAAGGGGAAAGGCCACATTGCTCTGTAGAAAGTCCATCTGATTCTCCTGCTCTCCAGAAATCCGACATTCAAACGATTATCAACAGGCCTCAGTATTAAGTAAAGGATGCTCCTCCCACACTTCAGAACCGATTTCCAAATTGGTGTTTAAAAGGAGTTTGCTTTGATTTAGACTTGGTTCCTATTGACAAGCAGGCCATGCTGAAGAATCTCGATGCTGTTAAGCTTGACATTGAGAGAATGTCTGGATGGCAGAAACTGGTTGATGAGCTTCAAAGGGTTAATCACATGAACCTTGAAGCCATGCTGACTATGGAGAATGATAAGTCAGAATGGGATAAAATTTGTAAGCAGCACGATGCTAAAATGAAGAGCATCACTGATGACTATGGGAGACTTGAAGCCGAAGTTGAAAGACTAAAGAACGAGCTTACCACTTCTTCCACTTCTTATTCGAAAAAGGAAGAAATGCTCCAAAAGCAAGTTCGAGATGCCCATGCTGCTCAGCGAGATGCTGAAGCAAAACTTGAAGCGGAACAGCATGTTACTGAAAAATATCGCAACGATGTCGTCCAACTTAGGGAGAAAGTTAGCTCCCATGATTTGGAAATTACAAGGCTGCAGTCTCAACTGTTAAAGGCTGAAAGAGAGCGTGATGAAGCTATCGCTGGCAGAGTTGCAGCCGAAGAATCTCATGTGGCTACTAAAGCCAATACCAGCTCTACTTTGTTCGACTTTTACATGCACAGCGTCCTGGGGCGCGGAAGCCTCTCGTTTTTAGGGCCGGACTATGAAGTCACCTTGGCTGAAGTATGGGAGGCGATAATCGATATGCTTGGTGGTGCCGGTTATGCCGAAGCAGATCTTGAAGCAACTTATTTAGATGAAAATGCCCGTGCTGCACTTGTTAAGGGAAAGGAGCAGCTTGCCCAAGCACGAGCCGAAGCGACGGGAGAGAAGCATTCCAAAAAAGAAATACTTCTTACTATCCCTGTTCGTACTTCGGTTTCAGCTGATGTTGATATTATTGGCTCCGGTTCACACTCTTCACCTCCTGCTAAAGTCGACAAAGAAATTGTGACCACTCCCACCGAGGAAGAGGCCCTGGAAGATATTGAGGCTTAGAAATTCGAGATTGATCTTGCAAAGCCAACCTCTCTAGGTAACTTTGATGTTGAACCAGGTCAAGCGGACTACTTGTTTGCTTCAACCGAGTTTGATGAATTTCTCGATTGTTACTTAAGTCTCGATGAACCAATATCTTCTCTTTTTTCGTAGAATACTGATTTCAACTTCTTTTCTTCTATAGCGGAAGCACCGAAAGCTGCGCGAACTTCTCCTTCTTCGGCTGCCGTTCCTCCTTCTTCTCAAGTTACTCCTTTTTCTGCTTCTCAACCAGGATCGCAAGAAGAGAAAATAGAAGCCCTCAAAGACTTGGACGATCCGGTTGTTTTGCAAGAGCAAAAGACTGGGGAACTTGAAGAAGGCGAGAAGACTCCAGAGCAAACTTATGATGACGACACAAAGCTTTCTGCGTTTTTTACCCCAGGCAGTGAGTCTTCTTCGAAGAGGAAAGGGAAGCACGCCATGAGGAAGAAAAAGAAAAGCATTTCAGTTGGAGAAGATAAAGCAGAAGAAGATCCAGCTGCACCTTCTTCTCCTTCTTCCCCGACCCGTCCACACCAGATTCCGAAACTTGTCATCAAACCGGGCAAGGGTACTAAAGGTAGCAGGAAAAAGGAGTGATAAGCTGGACTCTACTTTTCTCATTTTGCTTTTTGCGTGTATTGACCGGAGATTGTGCGGATACCGGCCTCCGCTTATTGAAACCTACATATGCAAAAATTGCAAAAAATTTCATAGTATGGAATAAAATGGTTCTTTTTGCTTATACAATTTCTTGTTAGTATATGTGTGAACGCATTTATTCCTTGTTTTTGCACAAGTTTCTTTATTTACTTTATATGATACTGCAGTGAGCTCGTGGTATGATGTTTGAGCGTTGTTATTATTAATATAGCTATGTGCCCCCATACCATGGTTTTACTGCAATATTCTGAAAAGACTTGTACTCTTATTTTAGAGAATAATTCTTCCGTTTTGAGGAAATATTATTCTGCTTTTAATAGAATACGCTTTGTATCGGAGAAGTTTTCTCTTTCTCTTTCTTTTAAAAGAACACTTCTACTTTCAAGGATGATCACTTTTATATGTTAAAAAGTGGATTCCCCTACGCAGTGAAGCGAGCTTCTAAAGAACGTTTTGATATGTTTCTCAGAAAGTTATATTCTATCGTTGAATGGATCCACAGGACAGACGTCGGCTGTTTTATCGGATACCGGTTTGCACAAGTAATCATAAGTATTCAGCTGCGGCCTGGAATCTTCTTTTTGAGAAGATGCCCCTTTAGTTGTTCCATCAATGAAGTTTTTGGATGTGCCTTATTAAAGGGCTTTGTTTAGCATTTCACTATTAAGAGTAAAAGTGTGTCTCCGAAGAGGGCTTGTTTGATATGCCTTTGGGAGAGGGCTCCTCCGAAGAGTTGTGCCTCCGAAGAGGGCTTGTGCCTCATTAGAGGGCTTTGGTTTGGACTCCGAAGAGTATCACGAGGACTCTGAGGAGTAGCATGGACTCCGAAGAGTAGCACGTGAACTCGGAGGAGTAGCATTTGGACTCCGAAAAGTAGCAGTTGGAATCCGAGGAGTAGCATGGGGACTCTGAGGAGTAGCATGGACTCCGAAGAGTAGCTCGTGAACTCGGAGGAGTAGCATTTGGACTCCAAAGAGTAGCAGTTGGACTCCGAAGAGTAGCACGAGGAATCTGAGGAGTAGCATGGACCCCGAAGAGCAGCACGTGAACTCGGAGGAGTAGCATTTGGTCCGAAGAGTAGTAGTTGGACTCCGAGGAGTAGCATGGGGACTCTGAGGAGTAGCATGGACTCCGAAGAGTAGCACGTGAACTCGGAGGAGTAGCATTTGGACTCCGAAGAGTAGCAGTTGGACTCCGAAGAGTAGCACGAGGACTCTGAGGAGTAGCATGGACTTCGAAGAGTAGCACGTGAACTCGGAGGAGTAGCATTTGGACTCCGAAGAGTAGCAGTTGGACTCCGAAGAGTAGCACGAGGACTCTGAGGAGTAGCATGGACTCCGAAGAGTAGCACGTGAACTCGGAGGAGTAGCATTTGGAATCCGAAGAGTAGCAGTTGGACTCCGAAGAGTAGCACGAGGACTCTGAGGAGTAGCATGGATCTCGAAGAGTAGCACGTGTACTCGGAGGAGTAGCATTTTTGCTTGTGTCCTACCATCTGTTTCCTGGCGATTCCTCGTTATTACTTCAAGTGCATGTTCCATCCTTTCGCAAGTTGTTTGCTTTTTGCCAAAGAAGTGTACATTATCGTTGAGTGAATCCATGGGGCAGACACAAGCTACTTTACCGGGCGTTTGTTTGCACAAACGACCGCAATTGGTTAGCCAGGGTCTGGAATCTTCTTGTTGAGAAGATGCCCGCTTTCGTGGAATCACTAACTGTTTGAATAGCACTTCTTTTGTAGGAGTTGAATTTTGGAACTTTTGGGGCTTAGCATTCATTTGTTGAGTGATTTGTAGGAATCGCTTGGCTTCGTGATGATTTGAATAGGTAAGCTTTGCTTTGATAGCCTGCAATGTTATATCGACATTTAGCAATATTTTAAAAATACTTGCATATCGAATTGATATAGGAATTTTATAGTATTAGAGAATACAAAGTTTATAGTTCTTTATTATTGATTCACACTGATTTCTCAGTGGTTTACAATACAAGAGTTATACATCCGACATCATTTTTACAAATTTAAGCAATGCTGTTAAGTAAAAATTGGATGCAGGTGATTGTTGTTCCAGAATCTCAGGATTGAATTTCCTTTTCCGCTGGAATCATTGTTTCTGATCCATATGCCACTCAGAATGGAGTGTGGTCAGACGCTTGGTGAGGACCCCCTGTGACCATATTAATGACAAGCCTCTCAGATTCCTGCGCTGCAGCTTTGTCTTCTGAGCCGGACTGATGAGTAGGAAGTCTTTGCCCCTGAGTGGATGAGGTTGGGTCGACTCTGTTTTTCTTCACATACTGTTGCAGCTTATTCTTTTTCAGCAACTCTTCAACCACGATCTTTAATTGGTGACATTGGTTAGTGTCATGGCCAGGTTGATTGTGAAATTGACAGAATCTCCCATTATGCATTGCCCCTCTCCCCATCTCAGGTGGTTTGGGATACTTGACAACATCCTTTGTTGCGAAGAAGATATTTTCCGATGTATCAGTTAAGGGAGTAAAATCTGAAGGATTAAAGCGGCGAGGTTTCTTCTCATTCCCCTACTTCTTTCCTCCGTCATTTTCCCTTTTCTGGTTTCCAGATTCTCTTTTGTTATAAGCAAGATCATTGTCCTTGACCTCGACAACAACCACTTTCGCTGGTGCAGAGAGGCTCTCTAAGCGCATGAATTTGTCGGCTTTTATATAAAACTTCTCAAGTGAATTTGGTTCCTTTATTTTTAACCATCTTCCGAATTCACTTGATTTGTTGATGGCTCGCAGCAGGTAGGTCAGGATCATTCGAGGCTCAGCATTATCTACTTCGGCCAAAGCTATGTTAAAGCGATTCAAGAAGGATTTGATAGATTCACCGGAAGCTTGTTCTAGGCTGGACAGTGACATTATATCCTTGGCCTTTGTAGCATACAACCTGAACTGTTCCTTGAATTTATGGGTCAAATCAGAGAATTGATCCACTGATCGGACCGGTAGCTTTGTAAACCAGAGTAGAGCCACTCCTTCCAAGTACACTGGAAAGTATCGGCATTTAATCACATCTGATGCTCTTGCACCGGTCATGTGCCAGTTGTACTTATACAGGAAATGATTAGGGTCACTTGTCCCTCTATAAGCCGGGATAGTAGGAGGTACAAATTTTCTTGGAAACTCTACTTTCAGGATCCTTTCGGTAAACGGAGTTCTGCTTGGTGCAAATCCCCAATAACTCTCATTTTCTTCCCTCTGCATGCTATCTTTCATGATTCGGCGAACCATCCCTGATAGGTATTCCTCATTATTCAGAGGCATCGATGGGCAGACATCAGCCGTTCTTTCCGAAGTTTGCTCGCGAAAAGTCGGCTGCGGTCTTGGTCCTTCAGCTTGGAAAGGTGGCGCTTCGGCAGTGCCAGTTGCTCTTTGAGGAATATCTTTCTCTTGAGAATTATGAGCATTTTCAGCGAAGACTGTTTCATAATTTTTTGGTTGCCGATTTGCCCCAAGTAGAGCATTTAACCTGTCCATCATCAAAGCATTTTGGGTTTCCATTTGTTGGTATAATCCCGACACTACGTCGTCTAATTCAGCCCTTGTAACTCCGACGGTGGGAGTTGTTTGATCTGCTATTGGGGAAGCGGAGGTTCCCTCATGAGCATTTCCGGATCTGGTAGATCTACCCTTTCTTCCAGGAGCCATGATCTCAGATAAACTTCTGGTCTTTAAGGAGATTCTTTCAACAAACTTTCGCGGAGCAATGGTGAGAATATTCCTGAGTTGGGTTCTCAGTGAAAGCACCAAAATGTTAACGCTGAAAAGTGAACGCTAACACCCGGTGTGTGTAGTAGTAATATGAAAGCACCACCCATTGGTACGGGAACAGAATATAAACTGAAAATAGCAGAAAAGTAAAGAGACAACAGTTTTATAGTGGTTCGGCTCGTAATTAAGCCCACGTCCACATTATATTCTTTTATTGCTGATTTGGTTACAAGTTGATACAATGCACTTCAAAACACGATACACTTTGATCACAAAAACACTCTAGACTAGTAGCTCAAACTTCGGTGATGAAACTTGTTGAATCCGTCTCGGATGTGCAACAGTTCTTTCGAAGCTTGTTGTAGTGTCTTGAATGTTTGGAGTTCTTCAAGTGTTGAACGAGTTAAGAATTCTGAAGAGTAATGGCGCTTCAAAGAATGATCGGCCAAAAGTCCTTTTCTAATTGGAGTTCGGGCTGTATTTATAGGGGTGATTCTGGGTGTGATTTCATCTCTAAGTCTTAGGTCGTGGACGACCTAAGATAGGTCGTAGGTCGATAAGTCATAGGTTGTGGATGGGTTAAGGTTAAGGTAAGTTGTAAGTCGTTGGCGACTTAGTGGGCTGGTAGGTTGTGAGCAACCTAGAGAAATGCGGCATAGGGAGCCATGTTATAGGTCGTGAGCGACCTAAGGTAGGTCGTAGGTCGCACTGCCTTTTGAACCAGTTAGGTCGCTGATCTTCTTAAGTTGTGAGTGTTTTAGGTCGCTGATCTTCTTAAGTTGTGAGTGTTTTAGGTCGTTGGAGAAGTTAGGTCGTAGATACCTTTAGGTCGTTAGATATGTTAGGTCATGAAGCTCAGAAGTCTTTAGGTCACGGACTTTTAGGTCGTGGAGTTTTTAGGTCGTGATACTTCATAAGTCGTGAGTGTTTTAGGTCGTTGGAGAAGTTATGTCGTAGATACCTTTAGTTCGTTAGGTGTTAGGTCATGAAGCTCAGAAGTCTTTAGGTCGCCGATCTTCTTAAGTTGTTAGGTCGTGACATTCCATAGGTCGCTAGGTCGCTAGGTCGCTAAGCTTTTAGGTCGTTAGGTCGCGAAGTGTTTAGGTCGTTAGGTCGCGAAGTGTTTAGGTCGTAGAGTTTTAGGTCGCTCAAAAACAAGGAGTTAACATACAGTAAATAAATAAATCACAGAATCACAGACACAGAGTAATACAATAATACGTAGCGGAATAAATAAATAGTAGTTCATGAAGCTTCTATATGAACATCAGAGTTAGAAATAAAATACACAGAATGTCTCTAATGCAGTGAAGTGATGCAGCTCAGGCCAGAGAGGAAGGCTTAAGTCGTCCCCGACTTAAGGAAACAGGTATGAGTCGTTCACGACTCAACGAAGACGAGGAGGTAAGTCAACCACGATTTATGGAAGAGGATGACATAAGTCGTCCACGACTTAAAGACAGAGCCATAAGTCGTCTACGACTTATGAAGAAGGATCCAGGAAAAGCAACACAAGTTGAGAACAAACAAGGGATAAGTCGTCTACGACTTAAGAGAATGGACGAGTCGCTGCCGAGTTACGACTTAGTTAAGTCGCCTGAACTATCTACCGAGTTATGCAGAAAGAAAACAGAGCAAACTGTTGAAGTGTTAGGTCGCGAACGACCTAACGAGTCAAGCTATAAGTCGTTGAAGATAGGGGCCGTGGATCTTTCCTGCCGACTTAACCTGAACCGTTGACCCTTAAGTCGAATAAAGTTGGTTATCTTTAAGTCGCGAAGCACTGGATGTCGTTGATATGTCTGCCGAGTTAACCTCTGCCTTTGATTTCCTTTAAACGTTGGTCTGGGATGCCGCTTGTTCTTAAGTCGCGTGAAGCCTGGTGCGTTGATTCTGCTGTGAGATAATCTTTGCCGTTGTTTGTTAAGTCGCTAAGGTCTTATGTCGTAAGTCGTTCTGTACGTATGTTTTTAAGTCATATGTTTTGAAGGTCGTATGTCGTCTTTGTCATGAGTCGTTCTGTTTGTTAAGTCGCTGAAGGCAAATGTTGTAACTGTGGTCTTAAGTCGCCACCGAGTCATGATAGGTCGTAGGTCGGAAGCTATAACTCGGATCCGACTTAGTACTTGTAATATTTTTGTTGTTTTGTGTGAATTGTAAAATGCCTATAAATAGGCCGAGAGTCTCATTTGTAAATGGTTGTTGATTTTTGAATAAAATTCCCTTTTGATTGCTGTGTGCTTTCATCTAAATTGGTAGTTGAGTGTAATCTCCTATCTCCTCTTTCGGATAATCGAGTGCGCTTGATCAACGCTTGAAGAATTGAAGATCTTTGAACCCGGTATCGTGCGCGATCAACGAGTTCGAGATAGCTAGAGTTTGGTATCTTCGGATCAACGAATTCGGGCATTTCAGTATCCATCAATCCATCGATTGTTACTTCCACCGATTGAAGTTTGTTTTGAATTATCCGCTGCGTCAGTTTTTGGTATCGGAGCCAGTTCTAGCCAATCATAGCTAGATCGAGACTTGGAGCCTAATCATTTTGAAGTTTGGCCGTGAGCAAGTGAAGTTGTCCGAGAATTTGAAGAAGTGGGTCGTGCATACTTTTGAAGTTTGAAGTTTAGATTTGTGATTTGAGAAGTCGTGTTCATCGTGTTCATCGAGATTTGCAACAAAGTGGAAGTTTTCGATCCGTTTCATTTTGGATCAAAGTTCGAAAGGTGTTTGAATTTGAGAATTTGTGAAGTATTCAATCATGCCACCAAGGAGAGCCAATCGACATCAAAACGTTGAAGCTTTGTATCGAAGAGAAGAAGCTGATGAGATGGAGCAAAGAATCAATGAAAATTTTAGTGAGAAGCTTAACGAAGGAATTGGTCGGTTAGAGAAGCTTATGACAGAAATGAATCAAAATCGGAGAAGGGTTTCACCTGAATCTAACCATGGGGGAAGTAGAGTCTCACCACATTCAAATCGAAACAGAAGTGTTGAAAATGATCAAGGGCATGGGAGGAACGTGAATGATCGTGAACGGAGGAATGTAGATAGAAGGGATGATGGTGGTAGACGTGAAGGTAGTAGAGATGTGGGTGGACGAGATAGACAACGATATACATCTGACTTTGAAGAGGAGTATGATGGTGGTAGTGTTCGAGGACAAGGACGTGGACAAGGAAGAAATTACTCTGAGTATGATCACAAGTGGGAGTCGGGGATGAAAACGGAAATTCCTGAATTCAAGGGTGGTATGCAAGCAGAGGAGTTTCTAGATTGGATGGCTAATGTAGAGGAGATTTTTGACTTCAAGGAAGTTCCAGAATATCGTAGAGTGAAGTTGGTCGCTACGAGGCTGAGGGGTAGAGCTTTGGCATGGTGGCAGCAAACTAAGCTTACACGTGAACGGATGGGGAAGTCAAAGGTTGAATCTTCGGAGAAGATGAAGAAATTAATGAAAGTGACATTCTTACCTTATAATTATCAATCGCTTATGTATCAGAGGTTGCAGAACTTGAGACAAGGAACAAAGTCTGTGAATGACTATGCTGAATTCTATCAACTGATTGCAAGAAACGATATTATGGAGACGGAAGAGCAACTGACATCTAGATTCATTGGAGGATTGAGAATGCAGATTCAGGATATGGTTAATATGTTTGATCCCAGATCTGTAGCGGAAGCACACCAAAAGGCATTGGCTTGGGAGAAGCAGGGTAGACGAGGAGGAGGTGTGTTTACAAATTCCAACAATCCGATGAAGGGAGTTAGTGGGAGTTCGAATGTTTCAAAAGCTGTTGCAAAACCAGTTGTGAATGAGGTTGGGAAGGCGAAAGTTAACAATGGTGTCAAGTGTTACAATTGCCAAGAGTTGGGCCACAAAAGTAATGAATGTCCAAACCCGAAGAAGAGAGCGATGATAGCGGAGGTTGAGGATGAGGATGAAGAAGCTGAATGTTCCAATTCACCACCTGATGAGGAGGAAGAAGAAGTGTCGGGAGACGAAGGTTATAATCTCATGATGAAGAGGTCATGTTTAACACCAAAGCAAGAGGAGGATTGTAGTTGGTTGAGGAGCAATATTTTTCAGTCAACATGTACTATTCTGGGGAAAGTTTGCAAATTTGTTATTGATGCTGGAAGCTGTGATAATATAATTTCATCAGAGGCTGTGAAGAAGTTGGCGTTGAAGACTGAGAAACATTCGAAACCTTACAAGCTAGCTTGGTTGAGGAAAGGCGGGGAGGTGAAGGTTGGACGAAGGGCTCGTGTGAATTTTTCAATTGGAAAGAAATACAAAGATGAAATCTGGTGCGATGTGGTAGATATGGACGTTTGTCATTTGTTGCTGGGAAGACCATGGCAGTATGATAGAGCAGTACAACATGATGGGCGTACCAACAGTTACAGTTTCATGTTTGAAGGCACAAAGATTACTCTAGTTCCAAAGAAACGACAACAGGAGGAAAACAAGTTGGAGGAGATTGAAGAACTCAAAACTTTGTTAACTTTGAAGGAGTTTGTGAAGGAAGTAGAGGAGGAGCCGGAAGTGTTCTTGTTGATTGGACGAGAGAGTCAAGAAGTGGTGGAAGTACCAGAAGAAGTAAAGCCAGTACTGGAAGAATTTGACGATGTATTTCCAGAAGAGTTGCCAACGGAGTTACCGCCGTTGAGGGACATTCAACATCAAATCGATCTTGTTCCAGGAGCTGCGTTACCTCACAGACCACATTATCGAATGAGTCCAAAGGAACATGAAGAGTTGCGGAGGCAGGTAGAGGAATTGCTTGAACAGGGGCGTGTGCAGGAGAGTTTGAGTCCTTGTGCTGTACCAGCTTTATTGGTACCCAAGAAGGATGGGACATGGAGGATGTGTACGGACAGTAGAGCATTGAATAAGATCACAGTCAGATACAGATTTCCAATGCCGAGACTTGATGATTTATTGGATCAAATCAGTGGGTCCGTAATCTTTTCTAAGATTGACTTGAAGAGCGGTTATCATCAGATTCGCATTAGACCAGGGGATGAATGGAAGACAACATTCAAGACAAGGGAAGGATTGTATGAATGGCTGGTAATGCCGTTTGGTCTATCGAATGCACCAAGTACATTTATGAGGGTGATGAATCAAATTTTCCGACCATACATTGGGAAATTTGTTGTGGTTTACTTTGATGATATTTTGATCTACAGTGCTAGTACAGAAGAGCATATTCAGCATTTGAAGAAAGTGTTAATTATTCTTCGTGAAGAACAATTCTATGCTGCTACAAAGAAGTGTGTCTTTATGGCAAGGAGTGTTTTATTTTTGGGGTATGTTGTTTCAGAGAAAGGAATACAGGTTGACCAAAGTAAAGTTGAAGCTATCAGAGATTGGCCGCAGCCCAAGACGATAACGGAAGTTCGTAGTTTACATGGGTTGGCTTCATTTTATCGAAGGTTTATTCCACACTTTAGTAGTGTGATGGCACCTATTACAGATTGCATGAAAGGTAAACAGTTTGCATGGACAGAGGAAGCAGGGAGTGCTTTTGAGAAGATCAAGGAGTTGTTGATGACAGCACCGATCCTAGCATTACCAGATTTTCAGTTGTTGTTTGAGTTACATACTGATGCGTCAAAGGTTGGAATTGGAGGAGTGTTGAGTCAAAGGGGTCGTCCTATTGCCTATTATAGTGAGAAGTTGTCAGGAACAAAGAAGCGATACAGTACATATGATGTGGAGTTTTATGCTGTGGTGCAAGCTATCAAACACTGGAGACATTATCTATTTCAGAAAGAGTTTGTTCTGTATACTGATCATGAAGCTTTGAAGCATTTGCAAGGGCAAGATAAGATTTCCGCGAGACATGCATCGTGGATTGCATATTTACAACAGTTTACTTTTGTTGTCAAACACAAGTCGGGAGTGACGAATCGTGTAGCTGATGCTTTAAGTAGGAGGAGTCATTTGCTGACTACAATGAAAATTGAGGTGACTGGGTTTGAATTATTGCCGGAGCAGATTGCAGAAGATTCTTATTTTAAGAAGTTTGTTGAAAGGGACAATGACGGGAAGACTGATGAGTTTTTGATGGTTGATGGTTTTCTTTTTAAGGGAAATCGATTGTGCATACCGGAGGGTAGTCTGAGAATGAAGATTATCAAGGAGTTACACGAAGAAGGACATGTTGGGAGAGACCGTACTTTACAGTTGATTTCACAGTCTTACTTTTGGCCATCGATGAGGAAAGAGGTGGAGAAGTTTGTGGAGCGTTGTCATATTTGTCAGGTTTCGAAAGGAACTGCGACTAATGCTGGTTTATATATGCCGTTGCCTGTGCCTGTAAAACCATGGGTGGATATCAGTATGGATTTTGTTTTGGGTTTGCCTAGAACTCAAAGGGGGAATGATTCTATATTTGTTGTGGTGGACAGATTTTCGAAGATGGCACATTTTATTGCGTGTAAGAAGACGGCGGATGTTGTTCATGTTGCTCAGTTGTTTTTCAAGGAGATCTATCGACTTCATGGATTGCCAGAATCTATTGTGTCGGATAGAGATACTCGATTTCTGAGTCACTTTTGGTTGAGTTTGTGGAAAATGGTGGGAACGAAGCTGAAGTTTAGTAGTGCTTATCACCCGCAAACGGATGGACAGACCGAGGTTGTGAACAGATCATTGGGAAACTTATTGAGGTGTCTTGTTCAAGATAATCTGAAGAGTTGGGATATGAAGTTATGCCAGGCGGAGTTTGCCCATAATCATGCTGTGAATCGTAGTACTGGGTTTAGTCCATTCCAGATTGTTTATTCGAGCTTATCGAAGGGACCATTGGATTTAACGGCAGTGCCACAATCAAAGAAGACAGTTAAGAAAGCTGCTGATTTTGTTGAAGGGCTGATGGAATGTCATAAAATCGTTCAAGAACGATTAGAGAAAGCAAATGAGAAGTATAAACAATCTGCAGATTTGAAACGACGAAATGTTGAGTTTAATGAAGGAGATATGTTTTGTGCAGTGTTAACAAAAGATCGTTTTCCGGTGGGAGCGTACAATAAATTGAAAGCACGAAAGATTGGTCCAGTGGAAATCTTAAAGAGAATCAATGAAAATGCTTATAAATTGAAACTTCCAGATGATGTGTATACGTCTGATGTGTTCAATGTTAAACACCTAGTACCATATCATGGGAGTGAGTTTGTTGGGAAGGAAGACGATGCAAATTCGAGGACGAATTTCTCTCAAACTGGGGAGGATGATGCAGCTTAGGCCAGAGAGGAAGGCTTAAGTCGTCCCCGACTTAAGGAAACAGGTATGAGTCGTTCACGACTCAACGAAGACGAGGAGGTAAGTCAACCACGATTTATGGAAGAGGATGACATAAGTCGTCCACGACTTAAAGACAGAGCCATAAGTCGTCTACGACTTATGAAGAAGGATCCAGGAAAAGCAACACAAGTTGAGAACAAACAAGGGATAAGTCATCTACGACTTAAGAGAATGGACGAGTCGCTGCCGAGTTACGACTTAGTTAAGTCGCCTGAACTATCTACCGATTTATGCAGAAAGAAAACAGAGCAAACTGTTGAAGTGTTAGGTCGCGAACGACCTAACGAGTCAAGCTATAAGTCGTTGAAGATAGGGGCCGTGGATCTTTCCTGCCGACTTAACCTGAACCGTTGACCCTTAAGTCGAATAAAGTTGGTTATCTTTAAGTCGCGAAGCACTGGATGGCGTTGATATGTCTGCCGAGTTAACCTCTGCCTTTTGATTTCCTTTAAACGTTGGTCTGGGATGCCGCTTGTTCTTAAGTCGCGTGAAGCCTGGTGCGTTGATTCTACTGCGAGATAATCTCTGCCGTTGTTTGTTAAGTCGTTAAGGTCTTATGTCGTAAGTCGTTCTGTACGTATGTTTTTAAGTCGTATGTTTTGAAGGTCGTATGTCGTCTTTGTCATGAGTCGTTCTGTTTGTTAAGTCGCTGAAGGCAAATGTTGTAACTGTGGTCTTAAGTCGCCACCGAGTCATGATAGGTCGTAGGTCGGAAGCTATAACTCGGATCCGACTTAGTACTTGTAATATTTTTGTTGTTTTGTGTGAATTGTAAAATGCCTATAAATAGGCCGAGAGTCTCATTTGTAAATGGTTGTTGATTTTTGAATAAAATTCTCTTTTGATTGCTGTGTGCTTTCATCTAAATTGGTAGTTGAGTGTAATCTCTTATCTCCTCTTTCGGATAATCGAGTGCGCTCGATTCAACGATTGTAGAAGCCGATTCGCGGAATCAAGTGCGCTTGATCAACGCTTGAAGAATTGAAGATCTTTGAACCCGGTATCGTGCGCGATCAACGAGTTCGAGATAGCTAGAGTTCGGTATCTTCGGATCAACGAATTCGGGCATTTCAGTATCCATCAATCCATTGATTGTTACTTCCACCGATTGAAGTTTGTTTTGAATTATCCGCTGCGTCATGAAGTCTCCAGTACAATAGATGACCTCTCTGAACAAATCAACTAGAAAAGCTGGAAGCTGAGTCGATAGTTGGATCTCCAAACGAAGCTCCAAACTCCAAAGGTGAGTCTCAAATGCTGTATTACTCAGTCTGACCCTAGCATAAAGCAAAACACAAAACACTCGAGTCAGGATTAACATTCTTATATCAATAAATCCAACTCAAGTGAAATATCAACTGAAATACAATTAACTTAAAGGATGTTTGGGATAACCATTTTCTAAGGATCCGTGGAACTATCTACAATATAGAAATATACACTATAACACCGTGGTCATTTCGAATTAATTTATACTTCAAAACCAAAATATCATTTTCATTAAATATAAATATTTCCTCAATTTCAATAATTGATTCAAATCAACTCGATTTCCAATTCAAATTTAATTCAATCTAGATTTATCCATTTTAATTCAATCCAGTTTCTAAATAACAAATTTCAAATATATTGATTTCAAATACAGATCTGAATCACAAAATAAACCATTTAAATTCCAATATATTTCAAAGCTTTAATATTCAACAATTTCGAAGTTAAATTTAACTGTTTCATATAGCTCTTGATTTAACTTCATTTATTATTTAATCAGGGAATATTCACTTAATAAATTCAATATCATTTAACTAGCCTTAAGTTACATTTTTACTAAATATTTCCTTAAATTTATTTAAACAATAAATATTTATTAAGTTACTTAAATCAAACCCAAGTTATAAATAATATCTTAAATCTCAATTTCAATAAGTTTCAAATCGGTTTAATTAAATAAAATTATCTTCCCAACCTTAACTTGTTCAAATTATTACCGAAATCTATTTTGAAACATAAATTTAAATACTTAACCATATTATATGTATTAAATCAATCTTAATTAAATTAAATATTATTATTAAATCTATATATATATATATCATTACCATTTATATATAATAATTTAAGAATCAACATTTATTAAAACCATATATTTCTTCCCAAACCCATAGGGTTTATTTTTGAAATATTTATATATATGGACCAACGGTGTCTGTATATATATCCATCATATGGTTAAGTGATATGGATATTTATCATTTCAATCCGTAATTTAAATATATACGGGTAGATATCATTTCAACCCGTAATCCAAATTTAATTCAAATGAAAATCGCTTCGGTTTATCATTTCAACCCATAACGATTTTCTACTATTAAAGTCCGTTCGGGTATGTATCATTTCAACCCATAGTGAATTCTGTACTAACAGGGAACTTGCAGAGCTATAACAGATAATATAAAATACAACAACAGACATATTGATGCAGCGGAATATACGAAAAATGGATACAACGATGAAAGTAGCAATTGATGGAATGAAAAATATCGAATGGCCTAAATTCGTTTATCCGAAGATACCGAATTCTAGCTATCTTCATCACGTTGATCGCGCATGATGCCGTGAAAGAAGATCTACAATTCTTCAAGCGTTGATCAAGCGCACTTGATACCGCGAATTGGCTTCAACGATCGTTGATTCGAGTGCACTCGAATAACCGAAAGTGGAGATAGGAGATCACACTCAACTACCAATTTAATGAAAGCACAAAGCTAACAAACAAAGTTTATTTCAAAATCAACTAACTATTACAAATGACACCATCCGCCTATTTATAGGCTTACAACTCAACACTACTCCACTCGACAACACATAGGTCGGAGACGACCTAAGAGGGTACACGACCTAACATTGGCCGCGACCTACGACATATGTACAGAACGACATACGAAAACACTTTACAACACATTACATCACTTAGGTCGGCAATGACCTAACACAGACAAAACTTAGGTCGTGAGCGACCTAACACTTATTACAACACAGCGACTTAAACACATTACACACAACACAGTACAACATCACATAAGGTCGAGCGACCTAAATTAGACAGCATCACCACTCGGGAACGACTTAAGGTCAACGACCTAAGTCAATGCGGCATACGACTTACGACCTAAGGCGGTTGTGGCTTAAAATTGACCCGACTTAAGGAAATTGGCATATGAGAGTGCGGCATATCTTCATAGCGACCTATCTTCCATCGACCTATCTTCCAGCGACCTATCTTCCAGCGACCTATCTTCCAACGGTATAAGATCGAGCGACCTATCTTCCCATGATTTATGGTAGGTCGTTTGCGACCCAAAGAAACGGTATGCGAGTTAGGTCGTTTGCGACCTACTGAAGCGACATGTGAATTAGGTCGTTCGAACTTCTTAAACCACAACTCGTTACCTCTTAGCTCGTTAGCTCGTAAGTCGATAGGTCGTTCGCAACCTAAAGCATGCGACTTATTACAGCGTGTTGCAGTCTCCTCCTCTTGCCTCTAGTTAGGTCGTAATTCCTTATCTTGCGACTCGTTAGGTCGCTCTTGACTCAAGAGCTCGTTAGGTCGCTCACGACCTAACACTTCATCAATCTGGGCTGCATCATCCTCTCCCGGTTGAGAAAAATTCGTCCTCGAATTTAAAATTTCTTCGACTTTGACATTCTCGTCCTTGTGAAACAGTCCCAGGTGTTTGATATTGTCAATATTTGCAATAGGAAGTTAAGCCGGCAAACTCAACTTACAATCATTCTCACAAATTTCTTTCACAATTTCCAAACAACCCATTCCACCGGCATCCAGCTTGTTGTACGTACCAATAAGAGATCGTCCAACCTTCAAGTAGATAGATTCGTTGCCACTTTGCGTCTTCATCAAACACAATACAGAGTCCATATTCACGTTCACCCATGATCTAGTATGTATAGGTAATGACATACATAATCTTGACTTCGTCGTTGTCTCTTTTGAAATTTGATAATTCTGACTCTCCTGAACAAGCCTTTCAACCCATTTCCTTATTGACGGCCCAAAACAAGTTGTTGCAATCAACCGCATGGTATGATCACAGTTCTCATGTCTTTCTGCATGTAAGTCTTTGATAACCCTTATTCGCCAACTATAACCAGGAGTATACAATTGCCTTCCTTTAAACAGAAACCCATCAACCAATCTTCTCAACTCTACCTGCTCTGTCGGATACATATGATTACGTGGCCTATATGGTACAATAGCACTTGACACTTGATTAACATGATGTATGTTCCTCAGTGGCTGTAATTCTTCGGGAAACTCTGTAGGAGCTACAAGTTTCACATTCCTTCACCACTGGCTTAACCTCTTTGATAATTCCAACACTTCCACTTGTTTCATTTTCATTCAACAGGAATACTTCTGTGCTATCCTCCACTTCTTTAACAAGCTCTTTTGTAGATTGTAGACTAGTCGAATCCACCTCCTTCACCAACAAATTACCCTCTTCACCTTCTGACTTACTTTCTTCATCCTCATTCAACTTTGCTGGTTGTGACTTTTCAACCTTATGTTCGTCAAACTTCGTTGGTTGAAAATCATCAACTTCATCTTTATCAAACTTTGGTGGTTGAAAACAATCGACTTCATCTTCCACATCAACAAATTCCTTTAAAGACAACAAAGTCTTTAGCTCCTCAATTTCCTCCAATTTGTTTTCACTCGGTTGATGCCTTTTAGGAACCAAAACGATTCGTGTATCCTCGAACATAAAACTGTAGCTGTTGGTGCGACCATCATGCTGCACAGCTCTATCGTATTGCCATGGTCTCCCCAACAACAGATGACAAACATCCATATCGACCACACCACACCAAATTTGGTCTTTGTATTTCTTCCCAATGGAAAATTTAACACAAGCTCTTCGATTAACCTTCACTTCCCCTCCTTTCCTCAACCAAGCTAATCTGTAGAGGTTTGGATGTTTCTCTGTTTTCAACGATAATTTCTTTACAGCTTCTGAAGAAATAATATTATCACAGCTTCCTGCGTCAATCAAAAATTTACAAACCTTCCCTAGAATAGTGCATGTTGACTAGAAAATATTGCTCCTCAACCAACTAGAATCATCTTCTTGCTTTGGTGTTAAACAAGATCTCCTCAACAACAAACTACAACCCTCATCTCCAGACAATAATTCTTCTTCTTCAATTGGTATAGAATTGACACACTCTACCTCTGCATTTTCATTCTCAATTTCCGCAATCATTGCTCGCTTCTTGGGCTTTGTACATTCATTGCTTTTATGGCCAAACTCTTGACAATTAAAACATTTGAGATTACTATTGGCCTTTGCTTTTCTGGCTTCATTCACAATCAGATTACTGATGACTTTGGAAACATCCACACTGTTACTAACATCCTTGTTCTGGTTGTTGGAATTTGTAAACACACCACCTACTCTCCTTCCTTGCTTCTCCCAAGCAAGTGCTTTCTGATGTGCTTCGGCGATAGATCTTGGATCAAACATATTCACCATGTCTTGAATCTGTGTTCGCAACATGCCAACATACCTAGCTGTTAGCTGTTCCTCTGTTTCCATAATATCATTCCTCGCAATCAATTGGTAAAACTCATCTGCATACTCATTCACTGATCTCGCCCCTTGTCTTAGGTTCTGCAAACGTTGATACATAAGAGATTGATAATTGTGCGGCACGAAAGTAGCTTTCATTAACTTCTTCATCTTATCCCAGGTAACAACCTTTGACTTTCCCATTCTCTCCCGTGTAAGTTTAGTCTACTACCACCATGCCATAGCTCTCCCTTTTAATCTTGTAGCAACCAACTTTACTCTTCGATCCGCGGGAACTTCTTTGAAGTCAAAAATTTCCTCAACATTTGAAACCCAATCCAAAAATTCCTTCGTTACCATTCCTCCCTTGAATTCTGGAATTTTAATTTTCATCCCCGACTCCCATCGGTGATCATCCTCTACAACCCGATATGCACTTCGTACTTGGTCTCGATCTCGCGAATGCATACTACATCTACCACCATCTTCATCAAAAACAGATGTACTTCGATAACGATCTCGACCACCCACATCTCTATGATCACGCATATCTCTTCGACTTTGTCTTTCATCATCATGGTATGGTTCATGTTCAAACTCACGTGTAGTTCTTCTCTCTTCATCTCTATACTCATGATGTTCTCTTCTCATTGAAACTGAAGATTCTCTTCTTCCTCGGAAAGATTGTGGCGATACCCTCCTCGCTTCCGTAACCGATGGCGAAACTCTATTTCCTACATGGTTCGAGACTGGCGATCTCCTCCGTTGACTTTGATTCATGTCATTCATCAGTTTCTCTAACTTCCCAATGCCTTCATCAAACTTTTCATTGATGCGTTGTTCCATTTGCTCGGCTTCTTCTCTTCTATACAATGCTTCAACATTTTGATGGCGATTAGCTCTTCTTGGTGGCATGATTTAAAACTTCACAAACACTTCAATTCTCGGTTTGGACTTTCAAAATGATACCAAATGATGCATGGCCTTCAACTACAAACTCTCGGCCTTGAATAACAAAGTTATGTAGAGCTTGAACTCTTGAATAAGAATTGGCTCCAAGACTCGGCTTAGCTATGATTGGCAAAGTCTAGCTCTGATACCAAACCGATGCAGCGGAATATACGAAAAATGGATACAACGATGAAAGTAGCAATCGATGGAATGAAAAATACCGAATGGCCCAAATTCGTTGATCCGAAGATACCGAATTCTAGCTATCTTCGTCACGTTGATTGCGCACGATGCCGTGAAAGAAGATCTACAATTCTTCAAGCGTTGATCAAGCGCACTTGGTACCGCGAATTGGCTTCAACGATCGTTGATTCGAGTGCACTCGAATAACCGAAAGTGGAGATAGGAGATCACACTCAACTACCAATTTAATGAAAGCACAAAGCTAATAAACAAAGTTTATTTCAAAATCAACTAACTATTACAAATGACACCATCCGCCTATTTATAGACTTACAACTCAACACTACTCCACTCGACAACACATAGGTCTGAGACGGCCCAAGAGGGTACACGACCTAACATTGGCCGCGACCTACGACTTATGTACAGAACGACATACGAAAACACTTTACAACACATTACATCAGTTAGGTCGGCAACGACCTAACACAGACAACACTTAGGTCATGAGCGACCTAACACTTATTACAACACAACGACTTAAAAACATTACACACAACACAGTACAACATCACATAAGGTCGAGCGACCTAAATTAGACAACAGCACCACTCGGGAACGACTTAAGGTCAGCGACCTAAGTCAATGCGGCATACGACTTACGACCTAAGGCGGTTGTGGCTTAAAATTGACGCGACTTAAGGAAATTGGCATATGAGAGTGCGGCATATCTTCATAGCAACCTATCTTCCATCGACCTGTCTTCCAACGACCTATCTTCCAACGACCTATCTTCCAGCGGTATAAGATCGAGCGACCTATCTTCCCACGATTTATGGTAGGTCGTTTGCGACCTAAAGAAACGGTATATGAGTTAGGTCGTTCGCGACCTATTGAAGCGACATGTGAATTAGGTCGTTCGAACTTCTTAAACCACAACTCGTTACCTCTTAGCTCGTTAGCTCGTAAGTCACTAGGTCGTTCGTGACCTAAAGCATGCGACTTATTACAGCGTGTTGCAGCCTCTTCCTCTTGCCTCTGGTTAGGTCGTAATTCCTTATCTTGCGACTCGTTAGGTCGCTCTTGACTCAAGAGCTCGTTAGGTCGCTCGCGACCTAACACTTCATCAATCTGGGCTGCATCACATATATCATCAATAATAATATAATATAAACAACAGGATATGGTGTCATATCCCACAGGTGAATAATTACAGATAATAGCATATATAACAATTTAAATAACTACAGCAGCATATTTCAGTTGTCGTTTCAATTGAAATTAGATTTAATAAATATAAGAACGTTAAATCGTGAGTGATTACTCACCTTTCACGGTTAGATAGATTTTGACAACAGAACAAGTTACAAATTCCAAAGCAAAGCAGGATTGGCACGAATTTGACGAGCAAAGCTGATAAATAGGAATCGATGAGAACAATCAATCAGTTGATAGAGACAGAAAATATATGCATTATTATTATTGCTATTATTATTATTTATAAAAATCAATATTAAATTTAAAACACTTATTTAATCTATGAAATTTTCTTTTAAACAATACTTAAAACCAATGTAAATTTTGAAAATCAATTATACATACATAAGTATTCAAAAGATAGTTTTGAAACAAACTATAGACCACACGTTTTGTATAAATCAACATATATACATTATATACGTAAACTAGACTTTATTTAAATTATACTATATATGTACTTACATTTATAAATCCATAATCATATATAACAATATACTTATAATATAATATACAGTAATAACCTATACCTCCTTTTTTTACATACTTTACAAAAAAAACTGACACAATATAATATATATATACAACTCAAAAACACGTACATATAAAGACCTCTAAATTTATACATTATACAAAACTTATACACTATTACACTATAACAGGTAAACAAAAATATTTGACAGATTAACATGTCACTGTACACATCAACAAGGCATATATAAATTAATATGTATATATAACAACTTTATAATAAAACATATAAATTTTCGTAGATAATATAACTATGACCTATAATTATATATATACAACAACTAGTATAGTATAACCTTTAATAACCGGCTAGTATATATTTAATATACTTACAAAATATATAAACACACTTAATTATAAAACATATATTTCATATAGCAAACAAAATTTTATAAATAAATCGAGGTAACAAAATATAGATAAATAAATAAATAAATATATATATATATAGTTATAGTTATAAAATGCACGCACATCTATATATATAACATACGTTCCAAATCAAGCATGTACCAAGAACTAACTTTACAAACATTTTATATATGAACAACTATATATATATATCTACTCACGAAACTACTATAAAATAATATATATGTGGTGCTTGAAGTTTACATTAAAATTTAAACTATTATAAACTCTTGTATACCTTTTACTTTATAAAGCAGCATATACACTATGTATGAAATATAGATGATACTTATATAATACTTATATACTATTTCAATATACTTATATAATACTGACGTATATAAATAGATGGACATACCATACTAACAAATATATATAACAAAACAGTATCTATGAAAATATAAATCTGGAAACATACGTACGGTTTCAGGCAAAGTTGCTACGATGAGGAGGCCAGGATTTGATGAGTTGTTTTGGCAACAGGATGGACGTGTAGGTAGGAGATGTGGAGACGAGGAGGAAGGACAAGTGAGGTCGCGGCTGTTGTGCCTTGCGTGGGAAAGAAAAACGGGCGAAGCGGGCTGTGGTGAGGAGAGAGAGTGGGAGGCAGTGATGGATTCGATGGGTAGAGAGGCCGGAGATGGTGGCATGCCTGTCTCGGGTGGATGCGGAGGTGGTTTCGAACTAAATTTTTGTTATTTTTTTTCTTCTCTATAGTAGTTTAGATTTGCAGAAGAAAAGGATGGAGTGAGCAGAGGAGAACGAATGAGAATAATGCAACAGTGAACACTTGAGCAGACCGAAAGTCACGAATAAGTATAAAGTGAATTGAATAGCAACGGTCACCTCAGATTTAGCTGACTCCTTAAGGTAAATAAATGGTTTGATTGGACAGCACGTTTCAAAATTGAAACGTAAAGGAAAAATATAAGGTCACAATTTACGGTACCGTTACAACAAACAATTTATTGTCTCCGTCGTGTACTGATCTCAAAAATACAGAAATAAATATACCGTAGAGATCAGCACGACGTGACGATCAAAACGGTATACAGATATTGGTGGTACGATCATCCGGTCAAAAGTCGATAATCGGTACTGAAAATGCTGCTATTTTGCCAGAATATAAAATAAACGGAGCAAAAGAAGTCCAAATTTTGAAAAACGAAAGATGACGTCTTGTTCAGAAGATGATTTACAATTTTTCTATAGAAAAATATTCAGGTTTGGAAAACATTTTGCTATCATCAAATATTAACTGGTATAAATTGAAATAGAATTACACAATAAAATAAACTTCAATATTATCAGATGAAAATTTTCCAATTTCTATATTTAAATAGACGTACTCCAAATAATAAATTTAAATTTCAAAATTTCACAAAATCTCAATTAATTATCTCATTAAAACCATTAAAATTTTCGGGTCGGTACACTCTCCCCGACTCAAAACTTTTCTTCCCCGAAAAGGAAGGAGGTAGGAGAACAGAAACAACCAGAAAGAAAAATAGATTGAAAGACAAGGATAAACAATTAATTTAAAACTATATAAATTTTACTTGAAATATTCATTTGAAAACTTCATTTGCAAATCAATTATTTTTAATGCTTTAATACTTTTCAAAACCCATTTGTATAATTTCTTACTTCCTTTATAAGTACCATTTGTTTAAATAACACATATATATATATATATGAAAAATATTTGAAAACAATTATTTACCTCATTACTTATATTTACAAAGAAGCTATTTGAAAACATTAAATCCATAATTCATAAATTTATTAATTTTTTTTATCTCAAGATACTGTTCAAATATTATTAATAAATCAATAATCATTTACTTTAAATATGTTTTATTTAATTAATAACTTATAAAATATTTATAACACTAAATTTTTTTCTATTAAACCATATAGTATATAAATAAACAATATTTAAAAGGATATAGTCAACCAGGAAAGAAGAAGGACTTGGAAAAACAAAATATAGGTGAATAAATAAAGCTGAGTAGATAAGGTAGATTCAAAAGAATAGTATCGGGCATGAATAATTAATTAGAACCATAAGAATTTCAATTTCAAATATTAATGCAGAATTCTTTGTTGGAAATACTTTTATAATAAAATACCTTTATAACGAAACAAATTTCCTTTCGAAAATACTTTTATAACTCGATGTCTCAACAAGTTTATCCTCATTCCTTTAGACTCTGGCAGTGCGTTGATTAGGCGCAAAGCTAGAATTATCCAGGTACTTAGTAGACTTGTTTCAACACCCAGTGAAAATACTGGAAAACTTAAAAAAACCACATATGGAAAGTACAATCCAAACAAAAACAAACAAAACCTTTGTCTAACCAAGGTTCGCAGATACACAATGGTTACGCCTGGATCCCCCAGGAAACAATCCATATCCGTAAGCTTTCTCAGCCCTGCGAGTTACGGCATGATGACTAGTAGAATGCAGGATACACAATGGTTACGCCTGGATCCCCCAGGAAACAATCCGTACCCCTAGGCCATCTCAGCCAGGCGGTTTCGCTACTAATGCGACCTACATAGATGTAGGATACACAATGGTTACGCCTGGATCCCCCAGGAAACAATCCGTAGCCCTAGGCCATCTCAGCCAGGCAGTTGCGCTATGCATCCGCGTTCGTAAGACCATGGGTAACACCATGGAATTCGATGGAAACTTGAGTATCATATCCAAAAAACCAAAAATCAGAGAAATATCGATAGAATGAATCCACAATGTGGCCACAAAGCGGATATCAAGCAGAAGGCACTTTTCATATCTTTACTTCGAAAATATGTATCATATAGTACCTTTTCAAATCACTTTCAAATATCGTACTTATATAAAGTCCATTATATATAAGATTTAATTTTCAAATCAAATATCTTTCCAAAATCAAAAGTATATCAAATCACACTTATATAGACTTCAATTACATAAGATTTCACTTTTCAAATTGAGTACCTTTTCAAATCCATAGTTTTCGAATCAACATCATACTTATACAAACCAAATTTTTATATAAGTTTGACAACTCCCAAATCAGGTATTTAGCAAAAATAAGGTTCTCAAATTTCAATTTGTTTCAATATCAGTTCAGTTTCAAAATCATACACAATCCCACCAAATTATTTCTTCTCAATTTAAATATCTTTAGTTTCAAAGTTTCCAACATAATAAATTTAGAAAGTAATCCAAGTTTCTAAATCAATATCATTTAAGTCAAACAATTCATTTCCAAATTCAATGGTTTTCAAAATAATCTTATATTTACATAAGGTCCATCTTATATCATGGTCAAAAAATTTCAAAAATAAATTTCGCTGCATGAAGAGCCATATGGGATTGAACATCTTTGCTTTATAAAAGGTTTTGAATTTAGAATAGTTTTGTAAGTAAAATAGTTTTGTAAAATAGATTTGTATATAAAATAATTTTGTCAAATAGTTTTGTAAAATAGTTTCATATGTAAAATAGAATAAAACAATTTGTTTAAGAAAATAAAAGAAAAATGGTTTTGAAAAATGGTTTTAAATTAATAGAAGTTTTTCATAAAAGAAAATGCCAATTAAATTACAAAGATATCCAACCCAACAACTTCTAATTTCAGCGTCAAGTATCTCAATGATATTAGAATATAAGATGTACATATGTCATCATTTCGCAACATTACATTCGATCGCTCGCTCGATCACACAAGTTCGTTTTCGAACTAGTATTGTCCATTCGACTTCCCTAATGCGGATTTTGATATGGTTTCTTGACTAGAAACCATCAGTCTCCTTGCATAGCCATATACCATGATAGAGAATTCTAGAATCAAGCACAAAATCCATATCAAATATTCGCCATCAAGAATCGAATGAAAAATCCTAACACGAAATTGTGTAATTCACCTCGAACTTGTGTACTTAAACTTGGATCAAATTAATTATACAAATAAAACAACATACGTACAACTTATATATCTATTCCAACTTGTTAAATATATAGTTTTATAAAGATGTTACCCAGTTAAAACATTTAAACTAAATTTTATTCAAAATATTTTGAAGAACAAATTCTTCTCAAAAAATTTCAAATTTAAATTTCATATTAGAAAAATTCAAAATAGCCCTATTCATTTACTTAACAAAACAATTTCAACTTATTTAAATCATATTACTACATACTTTAAACATACAAAACTAAACTCATATACTTTATCAAATAATTTATACTTTTCGAAATTACTTAGCTTGAAAATTAAACCTTGATTTGGAAGTGTTCGAACATTCAAAATAGTTGGAGAAATCAAATTTCCAATTCAAGAGTTGGAAATCAACAACAAATCAGTAAATCAATTTCCAAAAGATAGGTTTATACCAAATCAAAATTCGAAACTCAAGGACTGAACACCGGCTCATTTCAAATCGTTTCAAATACATATACATATATCTTTCGAATATCAAATCATACTTCAAAAGTTGAAATCAAAATTGGTTTTGCAAAATCACTCGCGTAGCAATGCTACTAAAGTGGCCTATCCTCCACTCTGAAACTCGAAAATCAATGTCGATGATGCGTGCACTCATCACCGAAATTATTCTCCAACGACAAAAGTGAGTTCTAAACTTCTATTTTCTTGAAACTTATTTGAAATTTCTTTGAAATCATTGGAACTCCTTTGAAGTCATTTGAAACGTTTCTTATTCGGAAAATACTTTCAAATCGTATTATCATATATTTTCAAAATCTTAGAACCAATTTCAAAATGCCGGGTTCTGTTAGCACCAAAATTGGTCACTAACCTCGTTCAGAAAGATTGTGTAGAGATAAAAGTGATGAAAGTAAATTAAACAGAGAAGACAGTCCTAATTCAAATGCAGAAAGTAAGAACACCAAATTTATAGTGGTTCGGCGTAATTGCCTACGTCCACTTTGCTCAACTTTATTGATTTCTTTTATGGTTGATTACAAATACAATTCGTGAATCAAATGTTTGAATGAAGTTGTTTAAGTAGAGGAGATGAGTCTTGAAAATGGCAGAGTCTTCCCGTATTTTCTCTCCAAAAAAGGATCCCTTTCACTGTGACCCTGCCCCTCTATTTATAGGCAAAGATGGGCTGGACTTCCCAAGTGGGCTGATTGCCGAACGTTCCAGCCCGAGTACAGTGGTCGCCGTATGCCGAGCAAGGTTCGCCGAACGATCTCCGCCGAACCATTCCTTCTATGCCGAACGGTGTGCTGGTTAGTTGTGTTGAATGTCTCCTAGATGACGAGTATTACGCCGAACACCATGGGATGCCGAATACTCTTGTATGCCGAGCAGCCTTGATTCCGAGCGACCTTGTATGCCGAGCAGTCTTGATGCCGAGTATTCTGGTATGCCGAGCGACCTTGTATGCCGAGCACTCTGGATGCCGAACAGCCTTGATGCCGAGTACTCTGGTATGCCGAGCGACCTTGTATGCCGAGCAGTCTTGATGCCGAACAGCCTTGATGCCGAGCATAGGTTGTTGCCGAGTGCCAGTTGATGCCGAACACTACTTGGTGCCGAGTACCCTTGTTGCCGAGTACTACGCCGAGTAGTCTCGATGCCGAACACTGCTGAGTATTATGCCGAACACCCCTGGACACCGGACACTAAGGACGCCGAGTACTACGCCGAGTACTCATGGATGATGGTTGCTTCGCCGAACATTCCTGGATGCCGGACACTCTCTGATGCCGAGCACTAGTTGCCTGGTCAAATCCCCAGGAAACACTTGCCCCCCAAAGTGTATCTTCGTGGCCAAACGTGGTGCGCTTTGAATCTGGTACAATCTACCTCGGAGGTACCCTCTCGAGAATGCTAGCAAAGGGAGGTGCGAGACGAACAAGCTTGGGATGCCGAACGACACGTTCTGAGCCGAACGTTCCTAGCGTGCCGAACGTCATTCCACCTTAATGCCGAGCGCTCCGGTATTGACCGGTTCTACCGGGTATAGCCCCTTCGACTTCCTCCATTCCCCTCTATAAAACCAGCCCCTTCTCTTCTTTTCTCCTTTTACTTCTTATTTCCTCCGTTCTCACAATTCTGTTCAATCGTCCGAATTTGAGACTTAACTACTCCATCTCAATCTTCGATCTGCAAACTTAGGTATTTTTCATCGCATATTCAAACGAGATGTTCGAACGATGTCGTGTAGAGGGTTCTTGTATAGCTTGACTGCATTGCCGAACGACATAGCGTGGAGGAGTTAGGAGTATGCCCGCTTATTTGCCTTAGTTTCCTCGTGTTGGATCGAGGTCAAAAGGAAGAAAAAAGAAAGAAAGGTGTTGGAGGGAGTAATGGCGCCGTTCGCTGCTCCGGCGCATGTGGTCATGTGCCGGACGGTGTAATGGTTAGTTGCCGAACGCTACCTCGGCCGGACAATGCCAGGCCGAACGCTCACCAACAAGTCAAACTATAATTGAGCCGAACGAACTAAAGCCGAACAATGCCCAAATGCCGAACGACTGACACGCCGAACATTGACCTCAGACCGAACGTTGAATCCAGCCGAACAATCCTTAGGTCGAACCGTGACTTTAGCCGAACAATATAATTGCCGAACACTTCACATGCCGAACACTTGACATGCCGAACAATATAATTGCCGAACAACTGACATGCCGAACAATACAATCACCGAACACTTTACATGCCGAACAATACAATTGCCGAACACCTTTCATGCCGAACAATATAATTGCCGAACACCTCACATGCCGAACAATATAATTGCCGAACACTTTATATGCCGAACAATACAATTGCCGAACACTTGACATGCCGAACAATACAATTGCCGCACGCTTTACTTAGGACGATGAACATTACTAAAATGCCGATCAGTATAAATGTTAAACTACACTTAGGCCGGTTACTCTAGAAATCATATGTCTTCTGAACCTGAAACTGTAATCACCTCAAGGCGGGCTTTTGAGACGGTCAGCGATGACGGTCTTCAAAGGCGATGATCCGAAGCTAATTATTATATCTTTAAAACCTTCTTATTGTCTTTACACAATTGCTTGCACTAGTTCATACACCACGTGGGGGGAAAACTCGTGTTGCTGATTCTAACGCTCAACGTTTTTCAAGTATAGCTTTCTCAAGCATTTAGCCAGTTCATTATTTATTCGGGATGTCAGGAAAATCTAGTTCTGCCACCATATCTGACAGGCCTGGGCCGTCAGCAAAGCAAGGAGCCGCAGATGCTTCCAACCCGTCAATCTCTCCCGCTCATAATTTGGCGCCCGATGCTCTGGAGTCAACCATCTTGCTGGACAATCCGGTCGATTCTCAAGCCTCGAGGATCAATGAGGCCGCTCTGCGACGGATATGTTCCATTCACGGAATTCCCTTTACTGACGTGTTAGTTCCTTTGAGACACGACCGTCCTCATTTGCCCCCAGTCGGGTACACGGCCTGCAACAAGTTCATGTGCTGGATGGGCAGCGTGCCTCCGTTTAACCTATTTCTCCGGGATGTGCTGCAGTATATAGACATCGCTCCGTCGCAGCTGCACCCGAATGGTCATGCGTTCCTATATGGGACTTATTTACTCTTCATGGCTGTCTTCTCCAGACCTCCAACCCCCGGTGATATCCGATACATTTATATGTTCAAGAGACGGAAAGATAGCCCTTCCTTCATATTCCTCGAGCCATATCACAAGTGCCAGATTTTGACAGGGGCCTGTAGCAAATTCGCCCTGTACAAACAGGAGTGGTTCTATGTGCGATGCCCATCTGGTTTTGCTAGGAGATGGGTTGAAGGCAGTAAGTCTCTCTGCTGAACCGTTACTCGTACTTAATGGGAGTCATGTTTTTCTTAACTCTTCGTTTCATCTTTTCAGGTATTAACCCGCGCCCGGAAGGCCGAGGATATTCTGACGCTGTCGACGCGATTAGAGCTCTTCCGGCCGAGGATCGAGATATTCGAGCTATCATTTCAAATGAATCGCTGTCGGGGTTCGGCTTGCTAGCTCCTGACCGTCGGGTCAGCCTTCCAGAAGGTGTTACAATTCCCAAACCTCCATCTGGTAAAGGGAAAAAACTTGCCGGCCCGTCGTCGCGTCGCGCTCCCGTCGCGCACGAAGAAGGCGAGCGTAGAGAGGATGATGCACCCGACACTCAGGGCGAGAACGTGGGTCCTGCTTGGAATCCGGCAATCGAAGTTCAGGATATTGAGACGTCATCCTCCCCTTCGAAGGGAAAGAAAAAGCTGAAATATACGGTTCAGAAAGAGAAAGTCGGCGACACCTCAAAACCTACGCCTATCCCTCCTGAAAAAGAGGCTTCTTCACATCGCCTGGAGAGTTCTCTGAGGGGTCTCTCGAACCTCTCTATCCCCGAAGACATACTTAATTATGGGTTCGATGATCCTGAAGCTCTCAAATTCTCCTCGCCCGCTAGAGGCAATGTAGGAGTTCAACTCCCGGCTCACAGAGATAATACTCCGATTAGCAAAGACAAACGAACGGGTCCGTCGGGGGGAACACTTAGGACACACACGCACACGCGCATTCCATAGCATACTTCAAGTCTTTTTAATTCGTGAATTCTCCTTAATTCGTTGTTATCTTCCTTCTTTGCAGGTGATATGGGCCGCTCTCATGGACTTGATCGCCTTCAGAGGTCTTCAATATTTCATCACTCCGGACGGGATTCCGGTTCAGGCAGACGCCGGGACCGAGGTGATTACGAAGATAGGGACAATCGCCCTCGCGAGTCGTCTCACCGCAAGAAAGCGCACTATCAATCTTCTCAGTCCCGTGATCTTCCTCCTGCTGCTGAGCCGGATAAAGAGAAGTCTTTGCAGAAGGGTTATCAGTCTGATGCTGCTCGAGAACAACATTCCAGTTCATCGAGTACGAGGCAAGTTCGAGAGCCGCGTAAAAGAACGGAATTCTCTAAGCCTCCTCCACCTGCTCCTGCCGTGGACCCGACTGTTGCAGAAAAGATGGTCGACCTCAAGACCAAGTTTCCGAAAATTTGTTTTGACGGTTTGAAATTCCTCCCAGCCATCCATCACATTCCTGGGCACGTGAAGCAAAGTGCCATTGCATGCAACAATGACGTCTATGTTCAACATGATGCATTCGTGCACTAGGTGGAGAAGATATCAGAAGTATCTGTTGAGCGTCAACACGAGATTGACCGTCTGACCTTGGAGGCTGACAGCGATAAGAAAATCATCAAACTCCAAGACGAAGAACTCGCCTCTTATAAGTTAAAGCTAGAAGCCGCTGAACAAGGCGCAAAAGATACTGCCGAGGCAGTTACTCGCTTAGAGGTGGCTCACAAAAAAGAGCTTGACGAAGCAGTTCAGCGCAGCGGCGCCCTTGCCCTAGAAAAAGACTCTGTTCAAAAAGAAAGGGACGTGCTCGCTATTCAAGTCAAAGAGCTGAAAGAACAACTCTCCAAGGAGAAAGAAGACAAAATAGCCGCTCAGGAAGAATCACAGCGGTATTGCGATGAGATTGTTGCTACCCGGCTCCTAAAGGCAAAGCTCGATGGTGAACTTGCCGGGGTCGAGAGAATGAAGGATGAAGCCCGTGAGGAGGGTAAAAGAATGGCTGAGGAGGAGCTTGATTCTCGCCTTGAGGCGGCCGCAGAGACCGGCATGGAAGAGGTCAAAAGTATGTTTGACCCGTTGATCGCCGAGTACGGAGCCCGCGTCCTTATGCACCGCGACCTAACATTCTTGGGCGACGGCTACCATGAATCCCTGGCTGAGGCATGGGAGACTCTGATAAAGATCAAGAAAGTCGAATCAGGCTCCGAAGAAATCGACGAGGATGCACTGGTGAAGGAGTTCCTGAGGGGGAATGAGCCATCGGATTTATCCGTAGCATTGGCTCTCTATGGCAAAGGCTCTTCCCCTTCGAAAGAGAAGAACATCGAGGCTGGCCCATCAGAGGCCGGCACTACTACTCCTCACATTGCCGCTCCTTATGCTGCTCAATCGGCTGGTCGGTCGACGCTTGATCCATTCGAGCAACACGCCAGTTATGATCCCGAAGATCCCGGGCTTGGCGTTCATGTGCTGTCACCTATCCTGGAGGGTGAAACCCCGCGCGCCACCGACAGTCAACCCGATCCTGGTAGGAGATTCTTCTTTCTCTAGAAATCGAAGTGATCCCGTCATTTTTCAGCAATGGTTATTTGTTCTAATGCCCACTTCTTATATTTCTCACAGGTTGTTCTGACACTGAGCTAACTCCGAGGAGCGATGACGCCAAGGAGGAAGCGGGGAAAACAAGCGACGCTGCTCACGCAGAGGTAACTCCCGGCCCAGACGCTCAAGTGATCGGGGCGCTCGACGATGACAAACTTGACACCTCGTCTCCGGCCGAAGGAAACGACGAAGTTAAAATTACTGGCGCCTCTGAACATACTTCAGAGATGAGCATGAAGGATCGTCTCGCCGACGAGGAGAAGAGAAAGGTCAAAGTCAAGGTTGAATCTGAAGTCCTGGAACTTACTGACCCGCGGAATAGACCTTTGAAAATCATTCTCCCGGGCAGGTCCAAACCATTAGATGTTCCGTCTCCTACTCCTGACTTCGTCTCTCTAGCAAGCAAAAAGTCCAAGAAGAAACGTGAGGGAGAGGAGTCGTCGGAAACACCAAAGGCGGACAAGAAGAAGAAGTCGAAGAAATGATCGATGCACTTGTTCAACAAGTTTTTTGCTTAAGTTTGTAACAGTTTCTACCTTTCATAACTTGTAGTTTGTATAGGCCCGAATTTTGTAGGAGTGATCTTGTATCCCTATTTTGGACTTATCGAATAAAATTTCAGTTTCTTCTTGTTTGAATGATTCTCTTGTCTTTATTTGGTTTGCTGACACTGTGCTCCGGGGCCTTGGAGACTTGAGACTGTTCATACTCTAGTCCGCGCTCTGGGGACTTAGAGTACTCCGCTCCGCACTCCGGGGACTCGGAGATTGGAAATCGTTTATACTCTAGTCCGCGCTCTGGGGACTTAGAGTACTCCGCTCCGCACTCTGGGGACTCGGAGATTGGAAATCGTTTATACTCTAGTCCGCGCTCTGGGGACTTAGAGTACTCTGCTCCGCACTCTGGGGACTCGGAGATTGGAAATCGTTTATACTCTAGTCCGCGCTCTGGGGACTTAGAGTACTCTGCTCCGCACTCTGGGGACTCGGAGATTGGAAATCGTTTATACTCTAGTCCGCGCTCTGGGGACTTAGAGTACTCCGCTCCGCACTCTGGGGACTCGGAGATTGGAAATCGTTTATACTCTAGTCCGCGCTCCGGGGACTTAGAGTACTCCGCTCCGCACTCTGGGGATTCGGAGATTGGAAATCGTTTATACTCTAGTCCGCGCTCTGGGGACTTAGAGTACTCCGCTCCGCACTCTGGGGAATCGGAGATTGGAAATCGTTTATACTCTAGTCCGCGCTCTGGGGACTTAGAGTACTCCGCTCCGCACTCTGGGGAATCGGAGATTGGAAATCGTTTATACTCTAGTTCGCGCTCTGGGGACTTAGAGCACTCCGCTCCGCACTCTGGGGACTCGGAGATTGGAAATCGTTTATACTCTAGTCCGCGCTCTGGGGACTTAGAGTACTCCGCTCCGCACTCTGGGGACTCGGAGATTGGAAATCGTTTATACTCTAGTCCGCGCTCTGGGGACTTAGAGTACTCCGCTCCGCACTCTGGGGATTCGGAGATTGGAAATCGTTTATACTCTAGTCCGCGCTCTGGGGACTTAGAGTACTCCGCTCCGCACTCTGGGGAATCGGAGATTGGAAATCGTTTATACTCTAGTCCGCGCTCTGGGGACTTAGAGTACTCCGCTCCGCACTCTGGGGAATCGGAGATTGGAAATCGTTTATACTCTAGTCCGCGCTCTGGGGACTTAGAGCACTCCGCTCCGCACTCTGGGGACTCGGAGATTGGAAATCGTTTATACTCTAGTCCGCGCTCTGGGGACTTAGAGTACTCCGCTCCGCACTCTGGGGACTCGAAGATTGGAAATCGTTTATACTCTAGTCCGCGCTCTGGGGACTTAGAGTACTCCGCTCCGCACTCTGGGGATTCGGAGATTGGAAATCGTTTATACTCTAGTCCGCGCTCTGGGGACTTAGAGTACTCCGCTCCGCACTCTGGGGAATCGGAGATTGGAAATCGTTTATACTCTAGTCCGCGCTCTGGGGACTTAGAGTACTTCGCTCCGCACTCTGGGGAATCGGAGATTGGAAATCGTTTATACTCTAGTCCGCGCTCTGGGGACTTAGAGTACTCCGCTCCGCACTCTGGGGACTCGGAGATTGGAAATCGTTTATACTAGTTTGTACGCCGCACAGAGTAATGTAATTTATCATCCAATTAAGAGATACAGAAACTTCATAGAAAATGTGGCTTCAAGCCTTTATTAATGAAAATCAACTAAATTGTTCGATTACAACTTCAAAAGGAAACTAAGTCATTATTGAATGGAAGCATGCAGAAAACAATAGTGCCTATAACAAGAAAGGGAAACATGCTAAATGTAATAGTGCCGCAAATGTTCACTGTTCCATGCTCGGGGGAGTGTCGCGCCATCAACGGTCGCTAGCTTGAATGTTCCTTCTCCAAGCTTCCGTTCAATGGCGTATGGACCTTCCCAGCTGGGATTCATGCGTGATGGCACTGGGAAGACTCGTTTCAGAACGAGATCACCCACATCGAAGATTCTTGGGCGGACTTTGCCATCGTAGTAGCGCTTGACTCGATGTCTGTGCGCTGCCGCCCTTAACTCAGCTTCTTCACGCTTTTCGTCGATGCAGTCCAGTGATTCCAGCAAGAGGTTTTGGTTCGTCTTGGGATCATAGTATGTCACTCGGTGCGATGGAACTTCAAGTTCCACGGGTATTACGGCTTCAGAGCCGTATGCCAAGGCGAACGGAGTGTGGCCGGTCGCGGACTTGTGGGTAGTTCTATATGCCCATAATGTTGTCGGGAGTTCATCTACCCACTTGCCTCCAACCTTCTCCAGACGCTTCTTTAGTATGGACTTGATTATTTTGTTAACGGCCTCGACTTGTCCGTTAGCTTTTGGGTGTGCAACGGCAGCGAACTTTTTCTCGATGCCATACTTTAAACAGAACTCTTTGAACTCTCTACTTTCGAATTGCGTTCCGTTGTCTGTAATGATGGTGCGTGGAAGACCAAAGCGGCATATAATGTTTCGTACAACGAAGTTAATGACTTTCTTAGAGGTGATAGTGGCCAAAGGTTCTGCCTCAGCCCATTTCGTGAAATAGTCGACTGCAACTATCGCGTATTTCGCACCACCTTTGGATAGAGGCAAAGAGCCGATTATGTCGATTCCCCAGATCGCGAATGGCCAAGGGCTGATCATTTGTGTGAGTTCCGTTGACGGAGCCCTCGGGATTTTTGCATACCTTTGACACTTGTCGCATTTTCTTGCGTAGTCCGCGGCATCCCGGTTTACGGTGGGCCAGTAATACCCATAGCGGAGGATCTTCTTCGCTAGCGTTTGCCCCCCAGTATGGTCGCCGCATTCCCCTTCGTGGACTTCCCGCAAGACTCGCTTTGTTTCATCATGAGCGATGCATCGTAACAATGGGATTGAGAATCCTTTCCGGTACATGGATCCATCCTGCATTACGTACCGCGCAGCCTTTCGAAGGACCTGTCGTCTTTCGCTTCTTCTTTCTGGTAAAGCCCCGGTTGTCAGGTACAGTTTGAATGGGGTTATCCACGAGTCCCTCTCGATCTCTTTTTCCAACACAAGATCGATTTTCATCTCGTCTGCACTCGGGGCATGCAAGACTTCCACGGGATACAATCCCATTTGTTGAACATCGTCGGTACTCGCGAACTTAGCCAACAAGTCGGCTTCTTTGTTTTGTTCTCGCGGGATATGTGAAATGTCATAACGCTCAAGATTTGATAGTAGTTCCTGGACCTGAACGAGGTACGGAGCAAGCTTTCGTCCTTTTGCTTGGTAGTCTCCTCGTACTTGGTAAACCACTAACTGCGAGTCACAAAAGATTTCGATTGATTTGATTCCGAGTTCTTTGATAAGCTTCAAGCCAGCGATCAATGCTTCATATTCAGCTTCGTTGTTCGTAGCCGGAAAATCGAGCTTCAGGGCATAACAGATTGATCGGTTTTCCGGAGTTATAAGAACTACGCCCGCGCCGGAGCAACGGTCGTTTGATGCACCGTCAGTGTATAATTTCCATCGAATGGGGGGAATGAGGTCGTGATCGTCCGGTTCGATAGGTATGGTAAATTCGGCGATGAAGTCCGCTAACGCTTGCCCTCGGATAGCTCTCCGTGGTAAGTACGCGATATCGAATTGGCTCAACTCGATGTTCCATTTTAGCAATCTTCCAGAAGTTTCCGGTCGTTGAAGTACCTGCCTCAGGGGTTGATCGGTATAAACGCCGATTGAATGCGCTTGAAAGTACGGGCGTAGCTTGCGTGATGCAATCACCAAGCAATAAGCCAATTTCTCAATTTTAGGGTAATTCTTCTCTGCCCCCGTTAAACGCTTGCTAACATAATATATCGGCTTCTGGACTCGATCCTCCTCACGGACCAAAGCTGCGCTTATCGCATGAGGGGATATAGCCAAGTAAACGTACAGCATCTCATGGTCAACTGGTTTAGATAGCATTGGTGGGCTTTCCAGATGCCTTACCAAGTTCTGGAAAGCTTCCTCGCAGCTAGACGTCCATTCAAAATTCCTCTTTCCTTTCTTTATTATGTCGAAGAATGGGATGCACTTGTCAGTTGCCTTGGATATAAATCGACTTAGCGCAGCCACTTTTCCGTTCAAGCTCTGTACCTGCTTTATAGTTCTAGGCGCTTGTATATCTCGAATGGCTTGTATCTTTTCTGGGTTGGCTTCGATTCCCCTAGCGTTGACGATGAATCCTAAAAACTTCCCTGATGCAACGCCGAAAGAACACTTCAGCGGGTTGATCTTCATTCCATAGGACCTGAGTATGTTAAACATTTCAGCTAAGTCTTGAACGTGGTCGTTTGACTGCCGTGACTTCACGAGCATGTCATCCACATAGACTTCCATGGTTTTGCCCAGCTGGTCCTTGAACATTCGATTCACCAGACGTTGATAAGTTGCTCCAGCATTCTTTAATCCAAAGGGCATCACTACATAGCAATACAGCCCGACATTTGTAACGAAGCTGGTGTGTTCTTGGTCCGGAATATGCATTGGGATTTGGTTGTATCCCGAGTACGCATCCATGAATGACAACAATTCGTGCCCTGCTGTGGAATCGACCAACTGATCGATCTTAGGCAACGGGAAACTGTCCTTAGGGCACGCTTTGTTCAAGTCGGAATAATCTATGCAAGTCCTCCATTTCCCATTTGCCTTCTTTACTAGCACGGGGTTGGAGACCCACTCCGGGTAGAGGGTGTCGCGGACGAACCCATTTGCTTTGAGTTTGTCCACCTCCTCTCCAAGAGCGGCGGATCTCTCCGGATCCATTCCTCTCCTTTTTTGCTTGACTGGGACGTGTTTCGGGTCTACGTTCAACATATGACTTGTGATGGCGGGAGAAATCCCACACATATCAGAATGTGTCCAGGCAAAAACATCAAGGTTTGCCCGGAGGAAGTCGCTAAGGTCTTCTGTCATTGCGGGGCCTAACTGTGATCCGATCTTCAGTATTCGCGAAGGGTCGTCACGGCTAACTGAAATGTCAATTGTTAATTCAGCCGGTGCCGCCTTCTCTTCCCTGGGTTTCTCATCGTCGTCTCTCGGATCTATATCTCCGTAGATCCGAGAACTATGCCCAAGCCAGGGCTCGGGCACTACTTGTCAATTATTCGCGTTGAGGATGCGGACAGGATTGTCCGCACCCTTTCCTTTTTCCCTCCGGTGGGCTTCTCGGAGCTCGGCCACATAACAAGAACGACCGGCTGCTTGGTCTCCGTGCACAATGCCCACTCCTTTGTCAGTCGGGAACTTCAAAGTCAAGCACCACGGGGCTAGTGCCGCCCTAAATTCAGCCAGGGCTGGCCGACCCAAGAAAACATTATATGGAGAGTCCACGTCCAAAACTACAAAGGGTAGAATTCGTACCCTCCGACGCTCGCCTTGTCCCAGTTCAACTGGTAACTCGACATATCCTACTGCATCAGTCGCAGCGCCGTTAAAACCGTGGATACGAGCCTTGGATGGTTTCAAGTCTTTTGTCTCTAGCTTCATCTGATCATATGCCTTCTTGAAGATGATGTTGACTGAACTTCCACAATCAATCAAAATCCTTTTTACATATGCTGGTCCGATTGTTGCAGATATGACCATGGGATCGATGGTCGGAGCTTCTATCTGATCAGCGTCTCTGTTTCTGAACACAATATCGTCTGTCATCACGCGCTGCTGCTTAGCAGGGGCCCCATCCTCTACGTTCGAACAGCACTCGAAATCCGCATGCTTCAAGGAGCTCGCATATCGTTCCATCTCTTGCCAGTTCTTATCTGCGGGATGAGGTCCGCCGATAATTGTATTTATAACCAGTCTTCCAACAGTCCGGGCAGGTTCCTCTGGATGACGTGGAACCGGTGCACGACCTGGATCGGACGTTCCCTGTCCTCCTTCCTGTGGGTCCTTTACAAATTCTTGCAACTTCTTTTGTCTAATCAATTTCTCGATAGCGTCATGCAGGTGTCTGCATTCTTCCGTGTTGTGTCCATAGGTTTCATGGAATCGGCAATATTTCCCAGTCCGTTTCTGTTCTTCAGTTGATTCTTTCGGACGCGGTTTTCTGTATTGAAAAGTATTGCATGTGGATAGGTAAATGTTCTCAAGCGTGGCGTTTAGCGGAGTGTACTCGCTGTAGCTTGGAATTCTCGACTTCCACTTTCCCGCTTCTTTCCTCTTTCCTTGACTCCTTCCTCCTGACTCTTTGGGCTGCACGGGCTTACTCTGGACGTTGACTTGAACCTTTCCTGAATTGTCTCCAGATTGCTTCACAGCAATGTTGCTCTTGATTGACTCTTGGGCAGGTCCCGGTGCCTTGTCTCGTCGTACCCACCTAGCTTCCTCTCTTCTTATGAACTGGTGTGCCTTGGAGTAAAAACGCTCTAGCGTAGTCGGAGGTTTTCCTGCCAGCCAATCTCCGAATTCAGAATCCGGATCTACACCTCTCATTACAGCCATTAGAATTGCATGGTCGTTGGGATTACTGACTTCAGTTGCCGCAACGTGGAATCTCTGTAAGTACTCCTTCAGCGACTCTCCGGGATTTTGGATTACACTTGACAGAGACATCACGTCCTTCGGGCGTGTAGTGTGTATCCTGAACTGCTCAATAAACTTCTTTGCCAACTCCTCGAAATTTGATACGGATCGCGGAGGAAGTCGGGTGAACCACATAGTAGCGATCCCAGATAGAGTAATCGGAAAGCACCTACACTTGGTGGCATCATTTGCTCTGGCTGAATCCATCATCCATTCATACCTCATTACATGTTGTCTGGGGTCAGTCTTTCCTTCGTATGCAGGAATGGTTGGCATGCTAAACTTCTTGGGGTAGGACGCTTGCAGCACAACATCCGTGAACGGAGTATGACTTCTTGACACTCCCCAATCGTCATTTGATAAGCCGTGATTTTCTTTCATCAGTTGCCTGATCATGGCTGTCAGATCGGGTGTCTGTATGGAAGCTGGGAGGTTGGAGTCAGTTCTACGTGCCTGTCCATGCTGATGCCTCCTTTCTTGGCGATCTGCCAATCGTGCGTCATGGGGTTCAACATTGTTAACATCTTGATGATCTGGAGCTCCCTCCTCCACCTGTACTCCGGTTCGGAAGTTTCCAGTTCTGGCTTGGTTGCGGTCTCCTGCTGTTCGAACAGCAGCATCTGCCCTTGCGGTTTCAGTCTTACGGCGTCTGCGCCTGGGTGGCTCATCAGAAGAAGTTGAGCTGTCAGAAGAGGAATAAGCAGCTGGATTGCCCCCAGCATTCTGTTGCTGCTGTTGAGTGAGTTGTGCCATCAGGTTGGCATTAGCTTGCATCTGTTCTCCCAGTTGTCTCCTGCTTTCCCTAAGTTCTCTCATCAAGTCGTTGAACTCCACTCTGGTGACAACTGGAGTCTGTTCTTGAGCGGCAATCCCTGCACTCGGGATTGCTGGTTGATTGCTAGGTCCAGCTTGCTGCACGCTAGCAGTCTCTCGGGCATCCGCATTAAGAGAAGCTGACCTGGTACGTGGTCTTGCCATTGTAGAGTTATGGGTATGAACTCTGAGTAGGATCAGCGGATGTTCTATCAGTAAGTCGGATCTTCTTTGGGGGATTTGCTCAATCCAGTAGCTTCGAAGCAGATCCTTGAGGTCTGAGAATTCAACTCTCAGTGAAAGCACCAAAGTGTTAGTACCAAAATTGGTCACTAACCTCGTTCAGAAAGATTGTGTAGAGATAAAAGTGATGAAAGTAAATTAAACAGAGAAGACAGTCCTAATTCAATTGCAGAAAGTAAGAACACCAAATTTATAGTGGTTCGGCGTAATTGCCTACGTCCACTTTGCTCAACTTTATTGATTTCTTTTATGGTTGATTACAAATACAATTCGTGAATCAAATGTTTGAATGAAGTTGTTTAAGTAGAAGAGATGAGTCTTGAAAATGGCAGAGTCTTCCCGTATTTTCTCTCCAAAAAAGGATCCCTTTCACTGTGACCCTGCCCCTCTATTTATAGGCAAAGATGGGCTGGACTTCCCAAGTGGGCTGATTGCCGAACGTTCCAGCCCGAGTACAGTGGTCACCGTATGCCGAGCAAGGTTCGCCGAACGATCTCCGCCGAACCATTCCTTCTATGCCGAACGGTGTGCTGGTTAGTTGTGTTGAATGTCTCCTGGATGACGAGTATTACGCCGAACACCATGGGATGCCGAATACTCTTGTATGCCGAGCAGCCTTGATTTCGAGCGACCTTGTATGCCGAGCAGTCTTGATGCCGAGTATTCTGGTATGCCGAGCGACCTTGTATGCCGAGCACTCTGGATGCCGAACAGCCTTGATGCCGAGTACTCTGGTATGCCGAGCGACCTTGTATGCCGAGCAGTCTTGATGCCGAACAGCCTTGATGCCGAGCATAGGTTGTTGCTGAGTGCCAGTTGATGCCGAACACTACTTGGTGCCGAGTACCCTTGTTGCCGAGTACTACGCCGAGTAGTCTCGATGCCGAACACTGCTGAGTATTATGCCGAACACCCCTGGACACCGGACACTAAGGACGCCGAGTACTACGCCGAGTACTCATGGATGATGGTTGCTTCGCCGAACATTCCTGGATGCCGGACACTCTTTGATGCCAAGCACTAGTTACCTGGTCAAATCCCCAGGAAACAGGTTCAATCTCTCAAATTTCAAATTCAACTCTTCAGTTATAAATCATTTTTATATAAATCAATTTCTCATATAACTTTCAAAATTTCAAATCCTTTCGAAACATCAATTTCTCATTTTTAAAAGGTATATATATAATCCTTATCGTAAACATTTTCACTTATATATATATAAAATAAAATCATACTTATCAAGATAATAATTTCGATATATAAACAATTTCAAAAATACAAACAAACCCGATTTTTCAAAGGACGATTTAAGAATATATTTCAAAAATGAAGACAGAGATTCAAATTAGAGGGGCTCTAATCAAATAAAATTCTGATTCAGAGATAAGCTCAAACGAAGATGAGATAACTAAATTACAAAATACAAGATAAATATATTTTCATAAATCGCGGATGACCCTAGGGTCAACCGTGACTTCAAAATAAGATTGGTGCAGAATTCTGAGGCAAATCGACATTCGATCGCTAGAGATAGAATTCGGCTTAACAAGAGATTGTAGCATCTAAACCGAGGGATATATAAATCTCCGGTGAATCAATGCTAATTTTAAAAGAGTTTCACCCCTTCACAATTCATTCAAAGATTGGTGGGATCGCCTATTCTTATAGAGAACATTCGAAGTGGAGTTATGGGATACTCCAGAATCAAAAGAATACAAATAGTGAAGGACACGAATGGATTTCGGAACCGAGGGAACGTTCCAAAATTCAAAGGAAATTCAAATCAAAGAGGAAAGCTTTCAAGCTCGAATGAAAGTGATTCCGCATATAAATTTACTATATATGCTAAGTTTGCCTAGAGCCTAAGCTCTGATAACAACTGTAACGACCCATTATTTTCAACCATTCGCATCCGCACATGTCGGACTTGAATTGCTCAAAATATCAGATTGTTGATTTAAACTTTGCAAAAACTTAGCATATACAGTAAATAAATAAATCACAGAATCACAAACACAGAGTAATACAATAATACGCAGCTGAATAAATAAATAGTAGTTCATGAAGCTACTATATGAACATCAGAGTTAGAAATAAAATACAACAGAATGTCTCAAATGCAGTGAAGTCTCCAGTACAACAGATGACCTCTCTGAACAAATCAATTAGAAAAGCTGGAAGCTGAGTCGATAGTTGGATCTCCAAACGAAACTCCAAACTCCAAAGGTGAGTCTCAAATGCTGTATTACTCAGTCTGACCCGAGCGTAAAGCAAAACACAAAACACTCGAGTCGGGATTAACATTCTTATATCAATAAATCTAACTCAAGTGAAATATCAACTGAAATACAATTAACTTAAAGGATGTTTGGGATAACCATCCTCTAAGGATCCATGGAACTATCTACAATGTAGAAATATACACTATAACACCGTGGTCATTTCGGACTAATTTATACTTCAAAACCAAAATATCATTTTCATTAAATATAAATATTTCCTCAATTTCACAAATTGATTCAAATCAACTCGATTTCCAATTCAAATTTAATTCAATCTAGATTTATCCATTTTAATTCACTCCAGTTTCTAAATAACAAATTCCAAATATATTGATTTCAAATATAGATTTGAATCACAAAATAAACCATTTAAATTCCAATATATTTCAAAGCTTTAATATTCAACAATTTCGAAGTTAAATTTAACAGTTTCATATAGCTCTTGATTTAACTTCATTTATTATTTAACCAGGGAGTATTCACTTAATAAATTCAATATCATTTAACTTGCCTTAAGTTACATTTTACTAAATATTTCATTAAATTTATTTAAACAAGAAATATTTATTGAGTTACTTAAATCAAACCCAAGTTATAAATCGTATCTTAAATCTCAATTTCAATAAGTTTCAAATCGGTTTAATTAAATAAAATTATCTTCCCAACCTTAACTTGTTCAAATTATTACCGAAATCTATTTTGAAACATAAATTTAAATACTTAACAATATTATATGTATTAAATTAATCTTAATTAAATTAAATATTATTATTAAATCTATATATATATATATCATTACTATTTATATATAATAATTTAAGAATCAACATTTATTAAAACCATATATGTCTTCCCAAACCCATAGGATTTATTTTCAAAATATTTATATATATGGACCAACGGTGTCTGTATATATATCTATCATATGGTTAAGTGATACGGATATTTATCATTTCAATCCGTAATTTAAATATATACGGGTAGAAATCATTTCAACCCGTAATCCCAATTTAATTCAAATGAAAATCGCTTGGGTTTATCATTTCAACCCATAACGATTTTCTCCTATTCTAAAGTCCGTTCGGGTATGTATCATTTCAACCCATAGTGAATTCTATACTAACAGGGAACTTGAAGAGTGATAACAGATAATATAAAATACAACAATAGACATATATCATCAATAGTAATATAATATAAACAACAGGATATGGTGTCATATCCCACAGGTGAACAGTTATAGATAATAGCATATATAACAATTTAAATAACTACAGCAGCATATTTCAGTTGTCGTTTCAATTGAAATCAGATTTAATAAATATAAGAACGTTAAATCGTGAGTGATTACTCACCTTTCGCGGTTAGATAGATTTTGACAACAGAACAAGTTACAAATTCCAAAGCAAAGCAGGATTGGCACAAATTTGACGAGCAAAGCTGATAAATAGGAATCGATGAGAACAATCAATCAGTTGTTAGAGACATAAAATATATGCATTATTATTATTGCTATTATTATTTATAAAAATCAATATTAAATTTAAAACACTTATTTAATCTATGAAATTTTCTTTTAAACAATACTTAAAACCAATGTAAATTTTGAAACTCAATTATACATACATAAGTATTCAAAAGATAGTTTTGAAACAAACTATAGACCACACGTTATGTATAAATCAACATATATACATTATATACGTAAACTAGACTTTATTTAAATTATACTATATATGTACTTACATTTATAAATCCATAATCATATATAATAATATACTTATAATATAATATACAGTAATAACCTATACCTCCTTTTTTTACATACTTTACAAAAAAAACTAACACAATATAAATATATATATACAACTCAAAAACACGTACATATAAAGACCTCTAAATTTATACATTATACAAAACTTATACACTATTACACTATAACAGGTAAACAAAAATATTTGACACATTAACATGTCACTGTACACATCAACAAGGCATATATAAATTAATATGTATATATAACAACTTTATAATAAAACATATTACTTTTCGTAGATAATATAACTATGACCTGTAATTATATATATACAACAACTAGTATAGTATAACCTTTACAACCAACTAGTATCTATTTAATATACTTACAAAATATGTAAACGCACTTAATTATAAAACATATATTTCATATAGCAAACAAAATTTTATAAAATAAATCGAGATAACAAAATATAGATAAATATATATATATATATATAGTTATAAAATGCACGCACATCTATATATATAACATACGTTCCAAATCACGCATGTACCACGAACTAACTTTACAAACATTTTATATATGAACAAATATATATATATATATATATATATATCTACTCACGAAACTACTATAAAATAATATATATGTGGTGCCTGAAGTTTACATTAAAATTTAAACTATTATAAACTCTTGTATACCTTTTACTTTATAACAGCAACATATACACTATGTATGAAATATAGATGATACTTATATAATACTTATATACTATTTTAGTATACGTATATAATACTGAAGTATATAAATAGATGGACATACCATACTAACAAATATATATAACAAAACAGTATCTATGAAAATATAAATCTGGACACATACGTACGGTTTCAAGCGAAGTTGCTATGATGAGGAGGCCAGGATTTGATGAATTGTTTTGGCAACAGGATAGACGTGTAGGCAGGAGATGTGGGGACGAGGAGGAAGGACAGGTGAGGTCGCGGCTGTTGTGCCTTGCGTGGGAAAGAAAAACAGGCGAAGCGGGCTGTGGTGAGGAGAGAGAGTGGGAGGCAGTGATGGATTCGATGGGTAGAGAGGCCGGAGATGGTGGCGTGCCTGTCTCGGGTGGATGCGGAGGTGGTTTCGAACTAAATTTTTGTTATTTTTTTCTTCTCTATAGTAGTTTAGATTTGTAGAAGAAAAGGATGGAGTGAGCAGAGGAGAACGAATGAGAATAATGCAACAGTGAACACTTGAGTAGACCGAAAGTCACGAATAAATATAAAGTGAATTGAATAGCAACGGTCACCTCAGATTTAGCTGACTCCTTAAGACAAATAAATGGTTTAATTGGACAGCACGTTTCAAAATTGAAACGTAAAGGAAAATATAAGGTCACAATTTACGGTACCATTACAACAAACAATTTATTGTCTCCGTCGTGTACTGATCTCAAAATTATACAGAAATAAATATACCGTAGAGATCAGCACGACGTGACGATCAAAATGGTATACAGATATTCGTGGTACAATCATCTGGTCAAAAGTCGATAATCGGTACCGAAAATGCTGCTATTTTGCCAGAATATAAGATAAACGGAGCAAAAGAAGTCCAAATTTTGAAAAACGAAAGATGACGTCTTGCTCAGAAGATGATTTACAATTTTTCTATAGAAAAATATTCAGGTTTGGAAAACATTTTGTTATCATCAAATATTAACTGATATAAATTGAAATAGAATTTCATAATAAAATAAACTTCAATATTATCAGATGAAAATTTTCCAATTGCTATATTTAAATAGACGTACTCCAAATAATAAATTTAAATTTCAAAATTTTACAAAATCTCAATTAATTATCTCATTAAAACCATTAAAATTTTCGGGTCGTTACACCTCCAGTTTACGGAGGAATTACGGTACTGTATAGACTACGGGAATATATATAAAAATGTGTTAAGGGGGATATGGGTAACGCCTTAACGATATTTTAATATTTTACTTTACTGTAGACATTATCTATGTAGCATATTGTACTATGTATGTAGATAGTTCCACGGATCCTTAAGGGATGGAATCCCAAACATCCTTTAAGTTATATTGCAATTCTCTTGGACATTTCACTTGAGTTTATTTACTAGCATAAGAATGTTAATCCTGACTCGAGTATTTTGTGTTTTGCTTTATGCTCGGTTCAGATTGAGTGTCATAGCATTTGAGACACACCTTTGGAGCTTGGAGCTCTACTTGAAGATCTCTCTTATATCTATTCAGCTTTGCGGTTATTTCCAGTTTTCTATGTTCAGACATGTCATTTGCTGTTGTATTGGTGACTTCTATGTACTTGGGATTTTCTATTGTATCTGTTTCAGACTCTGATGTTCTGTAGTAGCTTCATGAACTACTATTTATCTATTCCGCTGCTTATTGTTATATTACCCTATGTCTTTGATTTCGTGATTGATTTATTTATTGTATATGCTAAGTTTTGCCAAATGTAAATTAACAATCTGTTGTTTTGAGCAATTCAAGTCTGACATGAGTGGATGATTATCGATTTGAATGGTTCAAGATAGCAGGTCGTTACAAGTGGTATCAGAGCTCTGGTTTAGGAAATATTTAGCATATGGTGTAAAAACTCATTAGACATAGGGTAGTAATACCCTAGAATGAGTAAATTTAATTACAAAATCATCTTCGTTCGAGCTTGAAATTCTTCGTTAGAATCCTCCTGGATTAGGATTTCTTTTTAATTTTGGAATTTTCCCATTATTCTAAAATCCATTCTTGTCTTTTCATATTCGTGTTCTTCTTGATACTGGAGCATCCCATAGCTCTATTTTTGTTGATTTTTGTAATAAATTTGAGCACATCTTGCAACCTCAATTGGCAATTTCACCACTATGTGTGGCTAATCCCATCAACGGTCCCGCAACCTTAGTATGATTTGTAAAGGGGTGAAACTCCTTTACAATAGGCATCGATTCAACGGAGATTTATATGTCCTCTATTTTGATGCTGTTATTTCTTGCAAAGCCCGAACCATTTCTCTAGTAGACGACCAAGGCAAATCTTTTGTGATCGAATGTAGATTGCCTCAGGATTATCGAAGCAGTTTATCCTTTCACTTGAAGCTCAGTCTAGTGATCTGGACTCCACCCCGATAATCATGGATTATCCTGATGTTTTGGTGAAGTCACTTCGCTTCCTCCCTAGCGGGAAATTGAATTCTGCATCGATCATATTCCCGGAGCTCGACTTTCTACCGGTTTCACCATTTTCATGTAGCTAGGAGAGCATCTCCAAGACAGCTTTTCGAATAGATAATGGTTTCTATGAATGGTTACTTATGTCCTTTGGATTAACAAATTCTCCTGCTTTCTTCGTCGATCTCATGAATCACGTTTTCCGCGATGTTCTCAACAAGTTTGTCCCCGTTTTTCGTTTACGATATTCTCGTCTTTTCTAATTCTGAGTAGGAGTATGAATCTCATTTGGGCTATGTGCTTGAAACTTTTAGGAGTCATTAGTTGAAAGCCAGATTTTCTAAATGCCATTTCTAGAGGGATGAAGTCCGATTCCTTGGGCACATTGTTTCTGTAAATGGAGTCACGGTTGACCCGATTATGGTCGCCGCTATTAAAATAAGTCTATCCATTATTCTTCTTTTGTAATTTAATTATCTTATCTTCCTTTCGAGCCTATCTTCTTAGTTAGAATTCTCTTTGATTAGGGTCCCTTTAAATTTGAATCTCTATACTTGTTCTAAAATCCATTCTTAAATCATCCTACGAGGGAGCATATTTGTAATTGATATAAAAGTGTTTTATATTGTGTTGTTTGAGTTGTTAAGTTTGAATTTTGGGTTTCGATCGATTCGTCTAGCTAACACTATCAATAGAAGTTCCAAAACACTTGAACAGAGCAAACCGACACAATATTGCTTTCGAAATTGATAAATGGAAAATAAATTATGTATGATTATATTTTATATATAAAAGTATAATTTTTTGGAATTAGATAGTTAAATGAATTGGTTGTTAGAAATACATTAGGTTTTCATTTATTGTTTTGTCAACTTTTCTAAACCATTAACTATCGTTGTATGTTATAAGGAGATAAAAATTTTAAAGAATGGTTTATAAATCTGTTTTGCAAATGAAATGAATTTAAATTAAGGATTTGAGAATTTAATTTTCGGTGCTTTTCAAAATTTGGTTTTCAAAGTTTTGAAATATATTATTTGAAAGTATTTTCAAATGGAAATTGTTTCCAAAGAATTTTAAAAGAATTAAGTCGGTACTCTCCTCTTTTGTCACTGGAAAATAATCTTGGTGATGACTGTAGCATCATCGACATTCATTTTCGAGTTTCAAAGTGCAGAGACCACTTAGTAGCTTTGCTACACTTTTGTTTTGGAAAATGGATTTGATTTGAATTTCTTGAGTGTGATTTGATGTATATAGTATATAATATATATGTATATATTTATTTATTTCAAAATGGTTTAAAGTGAAACTGGAAATTTAACTCTTAATTTTTATGTTAAGTGATGGTTTTCAATTATTAAAATGAAGCAAAAAATTTTGAATAATTTGAGTGTCTAAAATGAGAAATGAAATTGAAATAGTTCAAATAGGATAAAATTAGTTTGTATAATACTCAATTGCATTCTAAAACATATATAACTTACCTAAAATATTCAAAACGTTAAATGTTAATGTGAACTGTATATTTGCTCAATTACATTCGGAAACATTCATAAAACTTACCTAGGAAAAAGTTTGAATGAAATGAGAATATGTAATTGAATAGTATACAATATAAATGTAAGTAATAAGATGGCCAAAAAACGAAATTTATATAGTTTTAAATTAATTGTTATATCAAGTATTCGAATCTATCTGTCCTTTCTGTTGCTTCTATTAACCTATCTCGTTCCTTTTCGGGGACGAAAAGTTTTGAGTGGGGGAGAGTGTAATGACCCGATAATTTTAACGATTTTAATAACGTAATTAACTAAATTTTTCATGAAAATATATAATTAAATTTTAGAAATGAAAATTAGATATTTGGTATGCGTCTATTGAAGCATAGCAAGTGGCAGATTTTCATTTGAAAATTTGAAAGTTTATTTGGTTGTGAAATTTCAAATTTTAAATCGGTTAATTTGTTGGAAATAAAATATTTTTGAAATCTGAATATTTTTACATAAGAAACATTTAAATCATTTTGTGAGTGAGACGTTGTAATTTATTTCGCCAAATTTGGACTGCTCTAGCTCCGTTTATCTTATTTTCGGTGTTTTAGCAGTAGTTTTGGCAGCGAAAATCGAATTTTGATAAGATGGTCATATCTCTAATATATGTGTACCATTATGTTCGTCCTGTCGTACTGATCTCCGTGGTATATTCATTTGTTGATTTCGGCGTCCGGTACATGGCGAAATCTGCAAAACAGTTAGTCGTATCGGTAACTTTTTTGAGCATTTTGGTTTCTCATTGACCATTCAATTGTCCATCGGTTGAAAACCAATGGCCACTAGCCTTTTATTATTCCTAGAATTTATTATTTGGCTTTCAATATTCCTATGGTTCCATATATCTCTCTAGTTCTTCGGCTATTCCATTTTATGCTCTTCCCTTCCCTTCTATAGTTATGTTATTTCATTTGAAAAAATTTATAATAAGTTTGCTTGAAAATATAATATAAGTTAGATATATTAGTTGCATTGATCTGCTTGTCTCTCTCAACTTGCTTTAACCATTCATTCTTCCTTTGCCTGATAACTTGTGCTCCACCCATCACCTACCCCCACACTCACGACCTCCCTCATGCAATCCACTCTGGCCTCACCACAACAACCACTCCATAGTGCTTCCATCTCAGATCCGAACCTCTTTCCCCACCAAACCCAGAGTCAACAGCCCCAACCTTCTATCACCCTCCGCCCCTTTCAACTCTCACCATCCCCTTGCTCTGCCACCCGAAACCCAGAGAGCCTCCATCTACCGCCGAAGCAACCTCACATCCACCATTCCTTCTACGCTAGAACCATCCGCCTCCATGCACGCGAACAGCAGCCGCATCCTCTATTTGCAAAGCCTGCTCTCTTCTCTTTCATTTTGCCGAAACCCGCTTGCTTTCTCTCCACTTTGCAACCCAACACCCACCACCGCCGTAGCCCCTCACCGCTCTGCCCATAGCATTGATCCACTGACCCGAAAGCCACAGCCAGGCTTCACAGCAGCTCCACCCTCCGACACGCCACCTTGCTTCCTCCCATCGCCACATGACATCCGCCAGTCCCCAGCCTACTTCGACCCGAGCCACCACCTGAGCTTGACAGCCACCTTACTTCCCTAGGTCGAGCAACCGAGCAGCCTCTAACCTTCTTCAACTTATGTTTAAAGAATTTATTTCAATTTATAATATGTTTAAAGTATTTCAATTTGAATGTTTAAAGTATTTATATATTATTTCAATTTCAATTTAGGTTTAGAGTATTTATATAATATGTTTAAAGTATTTATTTAAATTTATGTTAATATTTTAAAGTAGATTTTTGTAATAGCTTCAAAATATATATATATATATATATTATATTTAAATATTTATTTGAAATTTTTTGAAAAGAAATATATGGGTTTTAATAAATATTGATTTTAAAAACATATATATATATATATATAAGTTTACTTATATATTTTCGATTATCAAATTCATGTTCTCGGTGCTTCGTTTGCTTTGGTTTTGCTATGTAGTTTGCCTTCAAAAGCTTGGTTGTTGATTCGTGTTGTTGGAATTGGTTTTGCTTCGATCTCAGATTTGACTTGTTGTTGATCTCCACGTTGCTCCATTGTTTTATCATAACCTTCGTAGCCACAAAAGGTGAGCGGTCACTCATAGTTAACATTCTTTTTAATAAATTATATTAACATGAAATGACGATTAAACTATGTTGTTAAATTTAAATGGTTAGAAATTTAGTTGTTGAATATGATATGTTATTTTTTAAAATTTGTTCACCTATGATTGACATATGATGCCATAACCTGTTGAATATATATTATATTAAATATTATTAAATAAAATATGATTTTATTATATCTATATTAGTTTCATTTTAAACTATATTTTATATATTTAAAAGTAATAAAATTGCGGGTTGAAATGATATATACCCGTAAATATTAATTATTGCAGAGTGAAATGATAAATATCTGCATCACTTGTCCATAGGGTAGAAAACAATATATGGACACCGTTAGTCTATTTTCAAATGATTTCTAAAAAAATTAAAATGAGAAATATATGTGTATTGATTTTTAGAATAAAATTATAAATGTATTTTAATTTTAATATATGTGTAAAATTTAGATTTTTAAATTTATATGTTTGGAAATTTTAAATTTATAAGCTATGTTTTGAAAAATCTAATTCTTAAGATTTTACTTATAATTTTATTATTATTAAATATATAAAATATATTTTAATATAAAATAATATTGATTTAATACAATCGAATTTTATTTAATAATATTTAATATAATAAAATTTAACTTAATAGAATTTAATTAGATAGGTATATATATTGTATTTAAAATATTTATTTAAAATTTATATTAATATTTGAAAATAGATTTTTGTAATAACTTTAATAAAATATGTGTTGGGAAGATAAATTAAGTTAATTTGTAATTTAATTTGTTTGAGAATTGGATATAAATAAGAATTGATTGGAAGCTTATTGATTTTTGAAATTTTGAAAAGTATGATTTTATAACTTGATTTAATTATAGGTGATTAAATGAATATTTTCAAATTTTAAATAAAATTGAATATTTAATTTTGATTTAAATTTGTAATTTGAGATTTTGTTCAAATGCTTAGAAAAAGTGATTAGGGAATATTTTAGAATTAAATATAATTGAAGTTAGATATTAATTATTGATTTTATTTGAATTTGAAATTTTATTTAAATATTATTAAAAATGATTAAGTGAATATTTTCAAATTTAAATAAAATTTAAAGTCTAATTTTGAAATATAAATTAAATTTATCAAATTGAGTTATTGTATATTGTTTGAATATTTAAACTTTGAAACCTATTTAATGTGGTTTAAATTTGTAGTTCAAACCTGGATTTGAAATCGATATAATTAAAAATGGTTTTAATGAGAATTTGATTTGAACCTTTAATTTTTTAATTGAAATTGTTGAACTGAGATTTATTTAAATTGAATTTTGGAACTGAAGTTGGTTTTAATTGAATTGTGGAATTGGAAGAAAAAATTCTAATTTGAAACTATTTTCGGTATAAACTCTTTTTAATATATATACTATTTTAATATATATTATTTTAAATTTACAAACAATTTTAAATATATATATTTTAATATATAAACTATTTTTAATGTATAAACTTTTATAATTTATAACCTATTTTTAAATATAAACTATTTTTAATGTATAACTAGTCCTATATATATACTACTTTCAATATTCAAACTATTTAAGTTGGAACAGTTATGATTTAGATTTAATGGATTTAAATGCGATTACTTTGATAAGATAGTTTAACCTATTTTGTGATATGATTTCGAAAGTGAATATGATTTTGTAAGTGATATGATTTTGAAATGAATATGATATTTTAATACGAAGTATGAACTGTTTGAAAATGATTATTAAAGTGATTTTATAAAATGAACACGGTGTGAAATAAGCGTTTGGTTGTTAAATAGACCGGGATCGGATATTGTCATACTCTCTGCCAATACCGAAAACCACTTTAACAACTGTGTACGTGGTGGAGAATCCAGAATGAAGTAGGATGGTTTGGCGACGTCTATATTAGGTATGAACGCAGCCCTGACTTCCGCGAGTCAGCTTGATGTGACTAAACCAGGAGCCACGCCGGGCCAAGTGAGGTCGCACCTCCAATCGAGCATGCTTCTTCGATACCATTCTATTACTTTGTGATTTGATTTGGTGCACCTTTGATTATGGGAGTGTGTCTCGAGGTGGGCAGTAGTAGCTGCTATGCGTTACTACCAGTCCGAATCCGCAAACGGTATCATACCCTGGGCATTGCCTCACGTGCCTTATCACATGCCTTATCGAGTCCATTACGAGTTTGGTTTGTACCGTATCTATGGAGTGCCCTCTGATAGCCTTCCAGTTTACGGAGGAATTATGGTAGTGTATAGACTATGGGAATATATATATAAATGTGTTAAGGGGGATATGGGTAACGCCTTAACGTTATTTTAATATTTTACTTAATTGTAGACATTATCTATGTAGCGTATTGTACTATGTATGTAGATAGTTCCACGGATCCTTAAGGGATGGAATCCCAAACATCCTTTAAGTTATATTGCATTTCACTTAGACATTTCACTTGAGTTGATTTACTAGCATAAAAATGTTAATCATGACTCGAGTGTTTTGTGTTTTTCTTTATGCTCGGGTCAGACTGATTGTCACAGCATTTGAGACTCGCCTTTGGAGCTTGGAGCTTTGCTTGAAGATATGTCTTGTATCTATTTAGCTTTGCAGTTATTTCCAGTTGTCTATGTTCAGACATGTTAGTTTCTTTTGTATTAGTGACTTCTATGTACTTGGGATTTTCTGTTTTATTTGTTTCAGACTCTGATGCTCTGTAGTAGCTTCATGAACTACTATTTATCTATTCCACCGCTTATTGTTATATTACTTTGTGTCTGTGATTCTGTGATTGATTTATTTACTATATATACTAAGTTTTGCCAAATGTAAATTAACAATCTGTTGTTTGAGCAATTCAAGTCTGACATGAGTGAATGATTGTCGATTTGAATGGTTCAACTAGTGGGCTGTTATAGCTTATTTTTACTTCATTTTCCCAACTTATTCAGACTTTACCAAAATGAGTTTTAATGTTTATAAACCATTTATAAATCATTTTGAACTATTTTAAAAGGTTTAACAATGCCATATATAACATTTCATTTTATAAAGGAAAGTGATTCCTTGGTGTAAATTTGACGTGTATTATACCACGAACCATTTCCACATCAAACAAATATGTCATCAACATCCAAAACATGATGATCAAACATAGAAAAAATCCATATCAAACATGACGGATCATATAATTTATAAATTTAATAGTAGAGTTTCTCAACTTCATCGGTTTTTAAATTTTTCTAAATTTGACTATAGCTTTGCTACTATTTCATCGAAGCTTTGGATCCTAGGGCCAGCTCGGCCTAGGCTTGTAGGAGATAGAAACTTGGTTTTGAGATGGTGGTGAATCCTTATAGTGCACGGTCAAGAAGAAGAAAGAGAGATGGGAGTACAAACTTGTATCTCGACTTTAAAGCGGTATTTCTTCATATATGATAGTTTTTATTTTAGTATAGCTTCACTATGATGGAAGGGACTAGAGAAGCCATGAAAGAGGCCATTAGAAAGCATAGGAAGAAGGGAGAAGAAAATGGTTTTGGTATGATTTATGAGAAGAGGGGGAATGCATATATAGGAAAAAAATATGAAAATTTTCTTCCATCACATCTCCTTTCACCATGTGCCAACCCACTCCCTTCCCTTCCCATCACTCATGGCCTACTCCCCCCGTCTATTTTCCATCACTTCTTGTCCTTTGGCATGGAAGCTTTGATTTAAGTGAAGATTTGGTTGGATTATATATGTAAATACCTAAAATATTTATGTTTTATCTTATGTAAATTTCTATAGTAAAAGTATATATATATATGTATATGTATATGTATATGTATATGTATATGTATATGTATATGTATATGTATATGTATATGTATATGTATATGTATATGTATATGTGTAGGTGTATGACATGTATATACATGTGTAATGATATGCACAAGACAACAAACAACGCTGCAATCACTTTGAACAACTTCCGTTCGTTAAACCGTTGAAGATTTAAAAACCGATTCACAATCACATTTTCACTTATTAATTAAATTACATATAAATGTAAAAAAAAATTGAAAGACAATTTTTTATCATTATTAATTAATTATAATGGTCAGATTTGAATTATAAAACCATATAAATCAATATTAAACAAGTGTTTACAAAAAGTGATGTTATATTGGTAAAGCGTTATGAATTTTCTTATATTTTCAAATTAAATATATATCTTTACAAAACTATTATAAATGATTTAATATTAGAATATTACTAATTAATATGAATTATTATCATTATAAACAAATATTTAATTATTTAAACTTAGTTTTAAAATTACAGAAAATATACAAAATTGATAACATCCCTGATGATGTCATAAATATATTTTATTTTCAAAAATAAAGTAAATAATTTTTATTTCATATTCTTGCTTAAATGTATAAATAAGTGTAAGTATCCAGTTCTATGCATGCTAATATTAAGAAAATCTCAATTTACGGAAAACTGATTACCGTCATTTTTTTGATGAAAACCCCCAAATATCCATATTTATTAATATACCTTTAAAACAAGTTTACCATCATTATTTATGGTTCAAAACATTATAATTTGTGTTATAAAAACTTATATTTGAATATTTCAAATATAAATATAATTTATCAAAATGATAAATTTGCGGGTCGTTACAGATTTCCCTCTTTAAAAGAATTTTTTCCTCTAAATTACACCTAGATAAAAACCCGATAAAAACATTATTTTAAATTTCAAATAAAAACCCGTGTTATGCTTAAGGATTATCTATATGCACTATCTTATTCGATCTACTATTTGAATCCACAACTTTACTTCCGAACTCGTATGGAATCTGATCAGGCTCCATGATAAAAAAAACCTTCGTTTTCCTTACATAGCTCTCAACTATGATAGAAAACGCAAGTACCCAATCATAAATAATCATCATTGTTCGTCGTCATAAATCGAGTGATAAATCCTTTTTCGGACCGGTGTAAACACCTTAAAGTTCCGTACTCGAATCTTAGATCAAAATCGAGCAATGAAATGATCTACAAACCTCAAACGTACTTATTAACCTTCTTAAAAATTTTATTAAAACATTTCATAAACTTTTATCTTTTATTAAAACATCTTTATAAAGATGCTTCTTTATATATAATTTCCTTAAAAAAATTAATTCACCAAAAAATTTCAATCTTCTTTCCAAAGAAACCATTTCAATTTCAACACTTAGAAAATACTTCTATATATTTAAATCGGTAAAAATCTTTGAGAAAAGCTTCATATTTTCCAAAACACATTTTACCAGGTCAAAATGAATGTTGCGTAAAAAACTACTACGGCAACCCAAAATCACCAGTACAGGGAATTGATTAATTAATATTAACTTTCGATGTCGAACTTAAACTATTTGTTAGTTAATAATGAAGCCGACCAAGTTGGGATATCATTATCTCTCTGACCTTGAATGGACAACATTCTTAACTTAAAAATGGATATAAATTACTCACCTCGAATCTTAACAAAAAATATAAGATATGTATAAATCTCATATACTATACATAACATCTTCTTTTGGAAATCACTTACTATAACAACAGTATTATAGTCTATGTCTTCCTGACTTTCTCGAAAACATTTGTTACAACAAAAATGTTGAAATCCATGTCTTTCTATCACTTAACACATTTTAAATCACTTTTAAAACCATTAAACTCCATATGCAAATATCACTTTCAAAGCATTCCTTTAAGAGATTATTTTACTTTTAAAATGAAATGTATCTCTATAACACCCTTAATTTTAAATAGCATCATTCAGGAGATCTAATTAGATAAACTATATAGAATATTGTAGATATTAGAGTGATAAGGGAATTGAGATTTGAGAACTAATTAGGGTCACGCCTTAACTAAACGAATATATGTGTGATTTATAAACTAGATATTTAAGAAAATAAGGCAAGGGTAAAAAGGGAATAGCCATATATCATAACCCTTAAACCCTTACCTCATTCACATCCACATTTTCATAAACTAAAAACACAAAAATGAAGGATAAATAAGGCTGGCAATAACCCTAAGAGAAGAAGAGCTCAAAGTCAATTAGAGGCTAAGATTCAAACTAGGAAGATTAAAGTGAAGAACAAATCTCAAGTCCTTTATCCAAACAAGGTTAATAATGATGTAAAACAACTTATATATGTCTTCTTGAACGTTTAAATTCAATTGTAAAGTTTATAACCATTTGGATGGATATATGATGATATGCTTTGATTATATGTCATGTTATAATTTAAACAAGGACTTTCATGGGGTAATATAATTAGATTTTAAGGTTAAAATCATGCAAATTTATTTTCGAATGCCATGATGTTTGAGTATGTTATGACCATTATTTTGGAGGTGGTTTTAAATTCTCATAATATTCCAAGCTATGGATAATTTATTATGAATTTTGAATGGAAGAAATAGATAATTTTGGGTTTAAATTATTTAAGGCAACTGTACAACGACTTCGGGTCTGAAATTTATATATATTAGGAAACATATTAAAAGTGAATTATTGTGATTTTTAGGGGATTTTCCTAAGTATATCACTATGGTTATAAGATTTTTTAAGTTAAGGGAGCTAAGTGTTTCATATGTTTTATCAAGGGGAACGGCTTATTTGCTTAAAAATGTTTTGAATTATTAATTATGAATTCGGCAGCTTTTTAGAAAAAGGGTTTTTGATAAACATGGTAACCAATTACATTTTGACAAATTAGGCAAGTTAGGTGAAAAGAAATTAATTTGAAAGGCATAAAATCAGTTTTGTTATGAATTACAACTTTACCACTTCGTTTGCTTGCTTCCGTCTCCATGCCCAACAGGCTTTTCGAACCCATTCGAAACCAATGCACATGGTATCAAGCCATTGCTACATAGTGTATTGGAGAAAGGCGGAAGGGATGCCGGTGTCGAAGGCATGCTTTCGAAGGGGTTGAAGTTATTCTTATAAGCTTATGAATACATTACTTGCCTTTGTTTAAAAGATGCTTTCGAAAGGGCTAAAGCTACTTTTATTTAGCATTGGAATTAATTCAACTAGCCTTTATTTTTAAATAAGCTTTCAAAAGAGTGGCCGCATTTTGAACCTATTCGACATCCTAGCTGATGCGTTCATACCTTTTGAATTAGTTAAGGCCACTTTTCTTTATAGCCTTAAAACAATGTATTTAAAAGTGGTGCTTTCACCTTTTCACCTTGAAGCCGCCTTGCCAATGCTTTCCAAAAGGTACATGTAGCCTCTTTTATTAATGGTTTTGAAAGGTTGGTTTTGAAGCTATCCTTTTTCCCAGTTATTTTACTTGAAGTCAATGCTTTCGAAATGGATACTTTCTCTTTTGTTCTCCTTGACCTAGTAGTAAATATACATTGAGTTAACTTTTGTGTGTGTAGAATTGCATCTAGAAGGTTAGGTAGACCGGGATATAGGATGGCCAAAAATTGGTTAAAGGATTATTGTTTTAGACAGGTTCTTTGTAAGCCCATGAAAACTATGTATGGAGATTGTCATTGGTAGGGGCCAATAGGTTCCTAGTGATCCCACGAAAACTACGTCCGGAAAAAGTCATTGATAGAGTTCAATAGGTTCATAGTCAGCCCATGAAAACTATAACATGAGAGCTATTATTGGAGAATACAATAGGTTCATAGTAAGCCCATGAAAACTATGAATGGAGAAAGTTGTTGGTAGATACCAATAGGTTCTTAGTGATCCGATGAAAACTATGAAAGTGGATAGGAAATCCTTAAAGAATTAATAGGTTATTAGTTAGCCCATGAGAACTAATAGGTTAATAGTGACCCTAGAAACTATAACATAAGACAAATAGTCAGGTAAATGGGGATGAGAAATCCAGAGTATGAAGCATGTTTGCATATCATTATAATACATTTTATTATGTTATGTCTTAACCATTGTGGATGTAGGTAGAGTATATGGTTATTGTAAATGTGGTTAAGATACTAGTATGGGGAAAGTTCGTTTTGCTAAGTGGCATGGTCTCACTAGATATCTATATGGTTCGAGATGGTAGGTTATTATTCACACTAGACTTAATGTCTGACTCAAAGTTTATGTTTTCCCCTTAAACTCTCGGATGCTCAATTGATTTTCAGTAGTTTGAGAGTTAAGATTTTCAAATTCTCCTTTAGACGAATAAGCTTCCAATGACGTGCTGGAGGCAAGCTAGCTAGTAGGAGTTCCTTCTATTTGATTCCGCCGTGTTTTGGGATGTAATGGCAAAGTTGTTTAATTGCCTATATTTAACTTTGATCAACCAAGAGGGCATCTTCATATGTCGCTCTTGGCGTATTTTGTAATAATTATATTTCTCCGAACATGATTTACGAATTAGGATTATGTAATGAATTTGAAATGTGATTTGAAGTGGAATGAGAAATTTGTTTTATGATTTTAAAAATTTTCACATTCATGTGTTTCTGTTATATCAATGTATCTAACATTACCGCATTTGGTCACCGAAAATTAATAATTATGGATGATTGTAGCATCCGTAGCAATTAGTATTGGGACTTTAAATGGGGATGTTACAAGCTAGTATCAGAGCATAGGTTTATGTAAATTTATAAGAAATTTGAACCTAAAACATTTTCAAAACATAATCCGAAGAATCAAATAATGAGATCGGGGTAAGGGTTAACGCTCTAATAATGCACTTGCATTTGTTATATGTATGTATATATGTATGTATTCCCCTCTCTCTTAGACCATTCATATGTATCCTATTAAGGCTTGTCTGTAGATTTATGAGAAAGGAGTTATGGTGGCAGGAAACAGAAGAGGAAATCTTGGTGGAGGAAGCACCACAACTAATGGAACTGCTCGACCCAACACCAGGAGAAATCTGGGTTGGCAGGCAAATGCTAATCCAAATGCAAATGCCAACTTAGGTGTTGTAACCCCGCAAGTAGATATGGGGATGATGTATTAGTTCTTTGCAATCTGATGCAAGCTAGAGCAGCTGCATGGTAGCTAAGGGAAATGTTGTGAATGTTGGAGGAGCTAATCCCATGGCCCTAGTTGGCAATAACTATGCTAAGTTGAGCAGGGATTACACCAGTCTTGGTGGGAAGCCGTTTTTGGGAACAGAGGATGTTGTCGAAGTAGAAAATGGTTATTGCACTATGAAAGAATATTTGCTAACTTGGGATTAGATGATGAGCAGAAGAGGAGACTTGCTTCACGACAGTTGCAGGGAGCAGCACTTTATTGGTGGAATATTATTACTATAGGAATTCCGGAGGAAGAGTTGACTTAGGCGGAGTTTCGCACGAGATTCGAAGAGATGTTTTTGTCTGAAGTTGCCAAGTCAACATTGTTGAGAAAGTTCATGGACTTAATGCAAGGTGAGATGTTGGTAATTGAGTATGCTATGAAGTTTGATGAGTTATCCAGATATGAATCTGCTACCATTGACACCGTCGTTAAAAGAAACAAGAAGTTTATTCAAGGGTTAAGACCCAAGATTACCATGACGACTATGCCACATCCTCGGGATCCAAGTACAGTTATAGTGGAGATGGAAATCTGTAATGTAGAGATGATTTCTACTTATGGGAAGGAGAAGCATGTTGGAATCCAGGATCCCAATGCAAGAAGAGAAAATTCTTTAAAAAGAAAGGAGCTCAGAAAGGAAGAGCTACCAAGAAGGCAAAAGCTGATCTGTTTGTTTTAAGTGTGATAAGAAGGGATATTATGCTCATGAATGTCGAACTGGAAAAGGGAAAAATGTTTCAAATAAGAAAGCAGTGAAGTGCTTTATTTGTAACCAGATTGGACACTACAAGAATAAGTATCTCGAAATAGTCAGAGCGGATAAGGGAAAGGTTTTTGCTTTGGAACCATCTTCTTCTAGACCATCTGCTGCTGGGAAGGGAAAGATTATGATGGAAGATACACTTTTGATCCATAGTATACCAGTTAGGGTACTATTTGATACTGGTGCATCACATTCATTTATATCTCGGTGTTTAGTAGATAAGTTATGTTTAGAACTCTCAATCCTTGTTACTTCCTTAAGGGTTGCGAATCTGATAGGGTGGTATATAACTCTGGGGATGAGATGTGACCAGTTAGAACTTGAGTTGTTAGGTCATAAGCTTGCATGCATTTTGTATGTTTTTGATTTCGTAGGCTTCGGGATCATTTTGGGTATGGATTGGTTAGATAAATATGATGCTAGAATATTTTGCCAAGATAGGGAAATATCAGTAAGACACCATAATAGTCATAGCCGAATTATATACTCGGTAGAGAAGTTAGACCCAAGTGCTTGTGCTTTCCTAAATGAAATGGAAGTAGAAGAAGAGTTGAATCACTTTTTCGTAGCAAAAGAGTTAGTAGATGATTTTGAGCCAGTCACAGGACTACCACCGAAGCGGATCATTGTGTTTCGGATGGATCTTATCTCAAGAGCAGAACATGTAAGTGGACTACCTAGTAGGATGATACCTACCAAGATAAAGGAATTGAAGGTGCAGCTAGTGGATTTAGAAAGAAATAATTTTACTAGACCAAGTAGTTCGCCTTGGGGAGCGGATGTGGTGTTCGTGAAGAAGATGGGTCGTTAAGGATGTGTATCGACTATCGTAAGTTGAACGAGAAGAGGATCAAGAATAAGTATCCTTTGCCGAGAATTTGATGATTTATTTGATCAGTTGAGTGGAGCCAGAGTATTTTCTCAATTGGATTTGATGACAGTTTCCATCATCTAAGAGTAGCAGAGGACAGTATTCCATTGACGGCGTTTCAGACTAGGTATGGTTCGTATGAGTGGTTAGTAATGCCATTCAAGTTAATGAATGCACCAATTGTCTTTGTGGATTTGATGAACCGAGTTTTTCAAGAGCACTTGGATAGGTTCATATTGGTATTCATAGATGACATTTTAATATACTTTAAGGATGAAAGAGAGCATGAAGTTCATCTTGGAGTAGTGCTTGAGACGTTGAGGCAGCATCAACTGAAAGCGAAGTTTTCAAACTGTCATTTCTGGAAGAAAGAAGTTTGGTTTCTTGGTCATGTGGTTTCAGAGAAGGATTTCTCAGTTGATCCAGATAAGATCGAGGCTGTTAACAACTGGAAGAGACCAGAGACAGTAATGAGATTAGAAGTTTTCTTGGACTCGCTGGCTATTACTGAAGATTCATTAAAGATTTCTAACGTATAGCAGCGTCTTTGACTAAGCTAACCAAGAAGGACGTGAAGTTTATTTGATCTGAAAAATGTGAGGAAGCATTCCTTAAGTTAAAGCATTTGTTGACCAACGCGCATGTATTAGTAGTTCCAGACGAGAATCAAGAATTAGTAGTGTATACCGATGCATGTGGAACCGGATTAGGGACTGTGTTGATGTAGAACGGTAAAGTTATTTCCTACACCTCATGACAGCTTAGACCTCATGAAGTGAGATATCCCACTCACGATCTAGAGTTGGCAGTGGTGATCTTTGCACCGAAAGTATGGAGACATTATCTCTTAGGGGAGAGATTTTAATTATACACAGATCATAAGTCCTTAAGATATTTATTCTCTCAGAAGGAGTTGAATATGAGACAGCAGCAGTGGTTGGAGTTTTTAGCAGCTTATGAATTAGGTATAGAGTATACACCTGGAAAAAGAAATAAAGTAGCAGATGCACTTAGCAGAAAACATCGGAATGTGGTGTTAACTATGTTAATAGAATGAAAGGACCTAAAGGCTTTGACTACTTGTAGTGTGCAGTTAAGACCGACTACTAGTTCTACTCAGAGCACTGCCATGTTATCCTGCTTGGAAGTTCGACCAGTACTCATCGAAACGATTGCTTAAAAGCAAAAAGATGATCCACTGTTAGCTGAGAAGATTAAAAGGCTTGAGGATGGATTAGAGATTGATGATCTAAAAGATTTTAGTCTTGACCAGAGGGGATGGTTGAGAAAGAAGGGACGATTGTGTGTTTTGAATGTTCGGGACTTAAGGAGAAAAGTTCTTAGGGAATGTCTTCGATCAAAATTTACGAACCATCCTAGGAGAACCAAGATGTATCAAGAAATAAAGAGTTTCCACTGGGAAGGTATGTAGAAGGATGTTAGCTTGTGGGTAATGCAATGTGTGAATTGTCAACAAGTGAAAGTCGAACATCAGAAGCCGACTGGGTTGCTTCAACCTTTGGAGATACCAGTTTGGAAATGGGACTCAATATTCATGGATTTTATAGATGGGTTGCCAAGTTCGATTTGAGGAAATGAAAGTATATGGGTCATAATGAACAGTTTAACCAAGAGTGCCCATTTTATTCTAGTTAAATCGCCAGGACGACACCTGTTTTAGCTAAATTGTTTATGAAGAACATAGTTAGAATGCACGAAATTCCTAGTAGTATAGTAAGTGACAAAGATTCCTTATTTACTAGCGAGTTCTGGAAGGGTCTACAAGAGACTTTAGGTACCAAGCTCAAGGTGAGTACCGCTTACCATTCGTAGACAGACGAAAAAACATAGAGAATCAACTAGGTACTCGAGGATTTGTTGAGAGCTTATGTATTAGATTTTGGTGGATCATGGGAAGATCACCTACACTTTGTTGAGCTTTCCTATAATAACAGTTATAAGATTAGTATAGGAATGGCACCTTTCGAAGCTTTGTATGGAAGGTCATGCATGTCACTAGCATGCTGGTTAGAAAATGGAGACAGGTTAGTCTTAGATCTAGATCTGGTAAGAGAGGCAACAGAGAAGATTGAGTTGATCTGAGGTAGGATGAAGGAAGCTCGGTCTAGGAAAAAGAGTTACACAGATAAGAGGCATAAGGATCTAGAGTTCTTAGTTGGAGATAAAGTTTTCATTAAAGTATCACCGATGAAGGGTGTGATACGATTCAGAAAGTTAAGGAAACTGACACCGAGATGTGTTGGACCGTTCCTCGTTATACAGAGGATCAGAACGCTCGCATACAAAGTAGAATTGCAGAGCAGTTTGGCAGGTGTCCATAATGTGTTTCATGTGTCTCATCTTCGTAAGTATGTTCACGATCCAGAGACTATTGTTCCTCGGACTGCATTAGAAGACTTAATATTAAAAACGGATTCGACATTTGTTAGGAAAATAGTTCGGGTTGTAGCGAGAGAAGAGAAAAGGTTAAGAAACAAGATAGTCAAGTTAGTGAAAGTTCAGAGGAGCGACAATGAGAAGGATTGAACTTAGGAGATAGAAGACAGGATTAGAGATACTTATCCTGGTTTGCTTTAAGGGTATGTTCTATATTTACTCTATATGAACTGTTTACTTGTCAAGTAGGTTAGTATGGTAATTACCAGATGTTACAAATGATTGCTATGCTTAGTATTTAATCCTTGCTGAATTTTGAGGACGAAATTCTTTAAGGAGGGGAGCCTGTAACACCCCTAATTTTAAATAGCATTATTCAAGAGATTTAATTATATAAATTAAATAGAATAATGCAAAGATTAGAGTGATAAGAGAATTGAGATTTGAGAACTAATTAGGGTCGTGCCTTAACTAAACGAATATATATGTGATTTATAAATTAAAGATTTAAGAGAATAAGGAAAAAGTAAAAAGGAAATAACTGTATACCATAACTCCTAAACCCTTACCTCATTCTCATTCACATTTTCATAAACCAAAAAAACAAAAAGAAAGGAGAAACAAGGCCGGCCATAACTTTAGGAGAAGAGGAGCTCAAAACAAATTTGAGTCTAAGATTCAAGCTAGGAAGAACAAATCTCAAGTTCCTTATCCAAACAAGGTGAATAATGATCTAAACCATCTAATATATGACTTCTTGAATGATTAAATTCAATTTTTAAGGTTTAAAACTGTTTAGATGGATAAATGATGATATGCTTTGGTTATATTCCATGTTATAATTTGAACAAGGATTTTTGTGGTATAATGTAATCGATTTTAAGGTTATCGTGCAAATTGATTTTCGAATTCCATGATGTTTGAATATGTTGTGTAGAACATTATTTTGGTGATGGGTTTAAATTCTCATAATATTCCAAGCTATGGATAATTTATTATGATTTTTGAATGGATGAAATGGATAATTTTGGTTTAAATTATTTAAGGCATTTATATATTGACTTCGGGCCAGAAATTTATATATGTTAGAAAACATATTAAAACTGAACTATTGTGATTTTTGGGGGATTTTCCTAAGTATATTACTATGGTGATAAAATTGTTTAAGTTAAGGGACCTAAATGTTTCAGATGTATTATCAAGGGGAAGTGGTTATTTGCATAAAAATGTTTTAAATTTTTAATCATGAATTCAGCGACTTTTTAGAAAAAGGGTTTTTGATAAAGAAATGGCAACTAATTACATTTTGAAAAATTGGGCAAGTTAGGTGAAAAGAAATTACTTTGAAAGGCATAAAATCAGTTTTGTTATAAATTACAACTTTACCACTTCCTTTGCTTACTTTCGTCTCCATGCCCAGTAGGCCTTTCGAACCAACCAATGCACATGGTATCAAGCCATTGATACATAGTGTATTAGAGAAAGGTGGAAGGGATAATGGTGTCGAAGGCATGGTTTCAAAGGAGTTGAAGTCATTCTTATAATCAAATAAATTACTTGCCTTTATTTTAAAATTTTCTTTCTAAGGGGCTGAAGCTACTTTTATTTAGCTTTCGAATCAATTCATCTTGCCATTGTTTTCAAGGATGCTTTCAAAAGAGTTGCCGCATTTTGAACCTATTCGACATCCTTGCTAGGGCATTCATACCTTTCGAATTAGTTAAGGCCGCTTTTCTTTATAGCCTTAAAATAATGTATTCGAAAGCCGCCTTCCCAATGCTTTTGAAAGGGTCCTTATAGCCGCTTTGATCAATGGTTTCAAAGGCAATGGTTTCGAAAGGTTGGTTCCAAAGCTATCTTTTTCCCTAATTATTTTACTTGAAATTAATGCTTTCGAAAGGGATACTTTCGCTTTTGTTCTCTTTGACTCAATAGTTAATATACACTGAGTTAGCTTTTGTGTGAGTAGAATTGCATCCGGGAGGTTAGGAAGACCTTAATATAGGATGTCCAAAGATTGATCGAAGGATTATTGGTTTAGATAGGTTCTTAGTAAGCCCATGAAATCTATGTATGGAGTTTGTCATTGGCGGAGGCCAATAGGTTCTTAGTGATCCCATGAAAACTATGTCTGGAACAAGTTATTGATAGAGTTCAATAGGTTCATAGTCAGCCCATGAAAACTATGACATAAGAGCTGTTATTGGAGAATCCAATAGGTCCATAGTAAGCCCATGAAAACTATAATTGGAGAAAGTTGTTGGTAGATACAAATAGGTTCTTAGTGAGCCTATGAAAACTATGAAAGTGGATAGGAAATCCATAAAGAATTAACAAGTTATTAGTCAGCCCATGAAAACCAATTGGTTAATAGTGACCCTAGAAACTATAACTTGAGACAGATAGTCAGGTAAATAGAGATGGGAAATCTAAAGTATGAAGCATGTTTTCATATCATCGTAATACATTTTATTATGTTAAGTCTTAACCATTGTGGATGCAGATACACTGTATATGATTATTGTAAATGGGGTTAAGATATTAGTGAGGGGAAAACCCATTCCACTAAGGAGCGTGGTCTCACTAGATACTATATGGTTTGAGATGGTAGGTTATTATTCACACCAGACTTATTATCTGACTCAAAATTTATGTTTTTTCCTTAAACTCTCGGGTGCTCAATTGGTTTTGAGTAGTTTGAGATTTAAGGTTTTCAAGTTCTCCTTTAAACGAATAAGCTTACGGAGACATGCAGGAGGCATGCTTGCTAGTAGGAGTTCTTTTTGTTTGATTCCCCTGTGTTTTGGTGGAAAAGTTTTTTAATTGCCTATATTTAGACTCTGAACAACCATGGGGGCATCTTCATATGTCGTTCTTCGCGTATTTTGTAATAATTATATTTCTCTAAACGTGGTTTACATATTGGGATTATGTAGTGAAACTTAAATGTGATTTAAAGTGGAATGAGAAATTTGTTTTATGGTTTTAAATTTTTTAATATCCATGTGTTTCTGTTATATCAATGTACCTAACATTACTGCATTTGGTCGTCGAGAATTAATAACTATGGATGACTGCAGCATCCGTAGCAGTTAGTTTTGGCCTCCAAATGAGGGATGTTATGATCTCTGTTTATAAAAACCATCCTCTACTTATGTAACAACCTGCATATCTATCGATTTTATATTTAAATATTTTATCGTTAGTCGGATGTTAGTCCGAAAAGCTACTTTTTGCATTCGGTCAAATTAGGACTCGAGACCACCCCCATTGAGTTCAAAATGACGTTTGCGATCTTTTTGAGTGTAAACTTCGATATGTTTGGAGATAGTGAAATTTTCGTCACTTTTCTCACTTGTGACTTTGGTTGGGACTGCACCTTCTTAACTCAGCCCAACTCCCTCTTCTCTTCATCACTTCATCAAATACTTCAAGCTTCTTCAAAAATGGTGGAGGGAAAGAGAAATTAAAATTCCAAGCTCGAGATCTTTAGTGAATTCAGCATCAAACTCCGACTTCAAGGTGAAGAACATAGATTCAAGCTAGGGGTTGATTCTTGCTTTGCTCTTAAGCTCTCCAACATCAATTTCGTGGAAAAGGTGAGATTTTTGATCTCACATCTTGCCTATAGATGTCATTGGGCTGTTGGGAATGATCCCCTATTGCATTTGTATGAATATTTGCTTTTGGTTTGGATCGAATCGGCGAAAAACTCCAACTTTCAGCGTTTTTCGGAAATTCCTGCTGCTAAGACTTTTTCCTCTAGTGATGGGAAATGCTATAACTGTGGGTATAGAGGTGGGGCGTCACAGCTTGCTCGTTATGAAGCTCATATCCTATGTCCTGAGCGGACTATTTATCTCCGTCATCCGCAATCTGTTAATCAGATTTCTATTATTCTTAAAGATTCGGATTCCGCTTCAGTTGCATCATTATATTCTTTAAATCCTCGTGACGATGACAATGATGATGAGGAGGATGTCATTTCTCGTATTCGCATCGTTCGTGAATTTTCCGACATCTTTGAGCCCGTTTTAGGATTACCACCTAAACGAGCAATTGAGTTCAAAATTAATCTTTTACCTGGAGCTCAACCTATTACTCGTCCTCCTTATCGCATGTCTAATAAGGAGAATGAAGAGATGCGCAAACAACTATCCGAGTTGGAGACGAAGCAACTTATTCGCTCTAGTTCCTCGCCTTGGGGAGCTTCAGCTATTTTCGTAAGTAAGTCCGATGGTACACTTAGGCTTTGCGTCGACTACCGCAAGCTTAATGATCTTACTATTAAGAATAAATATCCATTGCCTCGGATTGATGATCTGTTTGATCAACTCACTGGTGCTAGAGTATTTTCACAATTGGACTTGGCTACCGGTTTCCATCAGCTTCGTATTGCAGAGGATAGTATTCCTTTGACTTCGTTCCGTACGCGTTATGGATCTTATGAATGGCTAGTTATGCCATTCGGTTTAACGAATGCTCCGGCTTATTTCGTTGACCTTATGAATAGAGTTTTCAAAGATTTTCTCGATCGGTTTGTTCTCATCTTTATTGATGATATTCTTGTGTTTTCTAAAACCGAGGAGGAACACGAAAAGCATCTTCGAATTGTATTGGAAACTCTTAGGAGCAATCAACTAAAAGCAAAATTTTCTAAATGCCATTTTTGGCAATCTAGTGTGAAGTTTCTCGGTCATATTATTTCCGAATCCGGAATATCAGTGGATCCTTCAAAGATTGAAGCGATTCAAAATTGGAAGAGACCGGGGAGCGCGACTGAAATCCGTAGCTTTCTCGGATTGGCAGGTTATTACCGCCGTTTTATAAAAGACTTTTCTAAAATTGCCGTTCCTCTTACTGGCCTAACAAAGAAAGGTGTTAAATACATTTGGTCGGACAAATGTGAAACTTCTTTTCAGAAATTAAAAGAACTCCTTTCTGATGCTCCTATTCTTATTATTCCCGAAGGGAATCAAGACTTTGTCGTTTATACCGATGCTAGTCGCATTGGTTTGGGTGCCGTTCTTATGCAAAAAGAACGTGTTATTGCTTATGCTTCTAGGCAATTGAAACCGGCTGAGACTAGATATGCCACACATGATTTAGAACTCGCGGCTATCGTTTTCGCCCTTCGAATTTGGCGACATTATCTTTTGGGAGAAAAGTTTATTCTTTATACCGATCATAAGTCTTTGAAATATTTGTTTTCTCAAAAGGAACTTAATTTGCGTCAACAGCGTTGGCTCGAATTTCTTGCCTCTTATGATCTTGACATTCTTTATACTCCCGGAAAGGGGAATCGAGTTGCCGACGCACTTAGTCGAAAACAACAAGCGGTTGTTTCCATGATGATATCTGAATGGAACAATCTCGAACTTTTATCCACTTGTGAAATTCGAGATCGCGTTTCCGATTTGTGTTCATCTCTTGTTTTATGTAGCCTTGAGGTTCGTCCTTCTTTATTAGACCGCATTCTTGAAGCTCAACAGCTAGATCCCGAATTGGCTTTGCTTGGCCAAAATCTTAAGGATAAAACCGATATTGAAGGTTTGAAAGACTTTGATATCGATTCTCGTGGCGGCATTCGAAAATTTGGTAGACTGATCGTACCAAATATTAGTAATCTTCGTAGAGACATTCTAGAAGATTCTCATCGTTCCAAGTATTCCATTCATCCCGGTAGCAGTAAAATGTACGCTGATATGAAGCGACTTTATTATTGGGAAGGAATGAAATCTGATATCGCTAACTTTGTTAAGTGTTGCATGACTTGCCAACTTGTTAAGGCTGAACATCAAAGGCCCGGTGGGTTATTGCAACCATTGGAAATTCCAGTATGGAAGTGGGACCAAATTTCCATGGATTTTATAGATGGCCTTCCCCGTTCTCGTTCGGGTCATAATAGCTTATGGGTGATTGTTGATAGACTTACTAAGTCTGCCCATTTTATTCCTGTTCGATCGAACCGGACCGTTCCTCTTCTGGCCAAACTCTTTATTAAAGAAATTGTTAAACTGCATGGAGTTCCTTCTTCCATTGTTAGTGATCGGGATCCATTGTTTACTAGTGGATTCTGGAAGAGTCTTCAAAAAGCTTTGGGAACGAAGCTTAATTTTAGCACCGCTTATCACCCCCAGTCCGATGGACAAACTGAGCGTGTGAATCAAACACTTGAAGATCTTCTTCGTGCTTGTGTTCTTGACTTTGGTGGAAGTTGGGAAGATCATATTTCACTTGTTGAGTTTTCCTATAATAACAGCTTCCAATCTAGTATTGGTATGGCTCCTTTTGAGGCACTCTATGGAAGGCCATGCCGATCTCCTTCTTGTTGGCTTGAGGCCGGTGAGAAACTGGTTTTAGGACCAGACTTTATTCGAGATTCCACAGAAAAGATTGAGCTTATTCGACATAGGATGAAAGAAGCCCAGAGTAGACAAAAATCCTATGCCGATAACCGAAGAAGGAAATTAGAATTTTCTGTTGGTGATCTTGTATTTATTCGTGTTTCACCAATGAAGGGTGTTGTACGTTTCAGTCGATCGGGAAAGTTAGCGCCTCGATATATTGGGCCATTTCCTATCACCGAGCGTATTGGTTCCATGGCTTATCGCCTTTCATTACCGGCTCAGTTTTCTGCTATGCATGATGTGTTTCACGTTTCTCAATTACGGAAGTGCCTTCGGGATTCCGATTCTACTCTTGAGCCCGGTGTTGTGGAAGAGATTGAAGTTTCACCTAATTTAACTTATGAGCAGCATCCTGTTCGAATTATTGCTTCGGAGGTCAAACGACTTCGAAATAAAGATGTTCCGCTTGTTAAAGTTCAATGGTCCTCAAATCCTAAGGATTGTTCTTGGGAAACTAGAGAATTCATCGAGCGTACACATCCGGAATTACTTTCTCATGCTCTTTGAGGTAAACTTCTTAATTCCAATTTCTTTTGTGTTAATATGCATTTTGGTTGTTACTTTTTATTTCCACCATATATATTGCGAGGACGCAATTTCTTTAAGGAGGGGAGTCTGTAACAACCCGCATATCTATCGATTTTATATTTAAATATTTTATCGTTAGTCGGATGTTAGTCCGAAAAGCTACTTTTTGCATACGGTCAAATTAGGACTCGAGACCACCCCCATTGAGTTCAAAATGACGTTTGCGATCTTTTTGAGTGTAAACTTCGATATGTTTGGAGATAGTGAAATTTTCGTCACTTTTCTCACTTGTGACTTTGGTTGGGACTGCACCTTCTTAACTCAGCTCAACTCCCTCTTCTCTTCATCACTTCATCAAATACTTCAAGCTTCTTCAAAAATGGTGGAGGGAAAGAGAAATTAAAATTCCAAGCTCGAGATCTTTAGTGAATTCAGCATCAAACTCCGACTTCAAGGTGAAGAACATAGATTCAAGCTAGGGGTTGATTCTTGCTTTGCTCTTAAGCTCTCCAACATCAATTTCGTGGAAAAGGTGAGATTTTTGATCTCACATCTTGCCTATAGATGTCATTGGGCTGTTGGGAATGATCCCCTATTGCATTTGTATGAATATTTGCTTTTGGTTTGGATCGAATCGGCGAAGAACTCCAACTTTCAGCGATTTTGGGAAATTCCTGCTGCTAAGACTTTTTCCTCTAGTGATGGGAAATGCTATAACTGTGGGTATAGAGGTGGGGCGTCACAACTTATCAAGATAAACCCTTTTATATTTATAAAACCATGTTTTATAATCTTCTTTCTTTTTATAAAACTTCTTTTTATAAAATCACTTTAGTTATAGAATTCCATTTATAAATCTATTTACAAAATATCAATCATAAATCCAGTTTTAATATTTATAAAACGCTATTTATAAATCTTTTACTTTATTTATAAAATATTACTTTATAAATTTTTTATATAACCATTTTGGAAATATTTTTTCAAACTATTTGTATCCTTTTAAAACTGTATTTCCTTTGTAATAAAAGATGGACTTACTCATTAAAATGCTCCTTTTCCAAAATAACTTTTATTTTGAATTAACTTTCCTAAGAATTCAATACCAATTTTATTATTTTAAAATATCACTTTCAAATCATAAAATATTTTAACTTTATAAAAACTCTTTCATATATATAAACTTTCCATTTTATAAACTCTAGTCCTAAAATTAAAACGTCTACCAAATCATTTTGAACTTTTTATAGCTTTTCCAAAATAGTAGGATTTAAATTCTCAGTAATTTCTTTATAAAATATGTTTTATAAATCCAATTTATAAAATCACTTATTAAATGCATTCACAAAATTTATTTATCTTAAATAAATTCCTTTAATCTTAAACCAAAATTATTATTTATCGAACACCACATAGTCAAATTGTGAAACTAAATTCACGAGGTATTCATATTTAAACTTTTAAATCAAACAACCAAACAATTAATGATATTAACGGAATATTATCATTTCCTTAACAACAAAACACTACATAAATAACTATATCATTTAAAAGACATTCTTTTATATTCAAAATATAATCCCAGGTAAAATTATTTCATTTACCAATTTTCCAAAACTAATCAATTTTATATAATATTAACAAATACGCACTCAAACATAATCTCACACACTCATTCTACGGTGTGACTTATCCTATCTCTAATGAGTTACTCATCTTAGGGTATTACTAACCCTTTCTTTGATGAGTCTTTACCCATATTAGACTTAGGTGTTCGCTTAACTTAAGCTCTGGTACCAAATGTGATGGTCGGGATTTTCAACCCTCAAAAAGTCGACAGTAATACGTACATTGTATCGTGTACCGAGCAATCAAGTACCGGGAAAACTGATCGTTAAGGGTAAAAAGAAAAATAAAGGTAGAACATAATCTTACACGGATAAAATAACATATATTATTTCAATACATAATCTTTATAGTGGAAATTCTAAATATATACATCAGAGTCTATCCTTATCTTAGCTTAGACAGGTATAGATCTTTGTCCCAACTAGTGCTGAATACAAACAGTAAACAAATGAAGTGGAAATGGATAACCATCTACAGAGGAAACTCTAGCTACTGCTCCAAGCTCCTCAAATGTCCCAAGCTAAACCTGAACTACATGGTGGCCGAAAAAATAAGGCATCTAGAGTATAAGGGAAAAGAAATTTAAAAAAAAAAGGTATCTCATAAGACCACGCCGCACATAAACACGGATGGGTTTTTTAACCTTAGGATAACCAAAAAGAATTCTGCGCAAAACCAAAGATATTATTTTTAATGACATTCTTTAAAAAATCTTTCAAATAAATATATATAATCTTAGCCGAAATTGTTACATTTATCAAATTCCAGCATAATATGTTTACAACAAAAACCTTATACGCTCATATTGGAGGATGGATTCAATGCAATGATAAGGTAAGGGATTACCTTCTAATAGTACAACCATGACGACCCATAATTTAGGACGTTTTAAATCGACAATAAACCACATATGTCTAACTCAAACCATTCAAAAGGGTAGATTATCAATGGGGTAAATAAGAAACTAGGAGAAAGGAAGGAGAAACAAAATACAGAATCTCGCAGCGGAATGAAAAAATATAATATCAAATAAATAGTTCATGAATCTGTTTTACAATATACATTTGATTTCATAAATTTTACAACATAATCAAAGTGCAATCACAAATATACCAAATAATGGTGCAGCAGAAATTACTAATAATATAATATACCAAACTCCGTCTTCGTCCTCTAGAAATAAAGTCTTCAAACACTGAAAAGCTCAGGATGGCCCGAGCGTAAAGAAAAGACAAAACACTCTAGTTAGAACTAAAAGTTCTTATGCAAGTTAAATCAACAGTAGGTAAATATGAGTGTAATAGCTTTAGAGATGTTTACGGGGTTTTTACATCTCCTATCCAGTGTATAACATGCATGCAATAACTTAAGAGATGTTATGGGATTTTCCATCTCCTAAGGATCCGTTAAACTATCTATATGTAGTAAGATACACTATAAAGGTAGTATCTATTAGTAATGTAAATTATTAAAATAGCGTTAAGGCTTTACATTAATCCCCATTAACACATTTTTAAGCAGGTAGTCTATGCAGGTCCTGTAACACAACAAGTAACGTCGGTAGCCAGTGAGTCCCCTATAGGTACCATACTAAAACAAAATTGTAGTGGGCATGAATAAGGATAAAGAGTATGACAAGGCACGTGAGTCAATGCCCAAGGTAGGATACTACCAATTCGAGTCCCTTGACTGGTGGTAACCCCTAAGGGCCCACGTGTCCAACGCTCCCAAAATCCGAAGGTGTAACCAATCAAGTTTCAAAGTCAAGATGGTAATACGAAGAAGTGTGTCCGCTAGAGGTAGCTAGCCTCAATGGCCAGGACAAGTCGTCATGTTTTAGTCATTTCCAATTGACACAAGTGTCGTGGTCATCCATATTGTTCCCATTCTTCAAATCCAGCAAACGTTCACCAAACCCAACCGCTTTATTCTGGATCATCTAGCACGTACACAGTTGTTAAAGTAGTTCCAATATTGACAGAGAATATGCCAAAAGGAGGCCCCGGTCTCCTTAACAACCAAATGTAATTTTTTACATCAGTTGGTTCTTTTACATTTCAAAGTCGGTTCATATTTGATATCAAAATATCATATTCAATTCAAATTATCCTTCATTTTAGAATCATCATATTTACCCAAAATATGTCATTTTCACTTGAAAATATCATTTCAAATTTTAATTTAGGTCATAACCTCATTTAACCACATTCGCATTTAAATCAACGATTTAAATATAAACATCTCAACCTTTGCACAGTTTGAAATTTTAGAAAATAGTTTAAATAGTTTGATATAAAAATTGTTTGAGTATTGAAAATAGTTTATACAGTAAAATAGTTTGAAAAATCTAAATAATTTGAATATTTAGATTTTAAACAATTTATATTAAAATAATTTATTTTTGAAAATAATATAAAATCAAACTGTTTCATTTCATTTCAACAAATCTAGAACCCATGTCCAAATTCCAAATCAGCAAAACTCAATTTCCAATCTTTCAATATAATTGACTCAATTTCAATTTAGTTTCAAATCAACTTGATTTCAATTTCAATTCGAAATAACTTTAATTTCCAAAAACATTCATTTTTAACTCCAAATTCAATTTCAGTTTCAATTTACTGATTTAAATCACTTAAATCAAATTAACCTCATTGTTCAATTTTTAAGACACAAATCTTTAAAATAATTCAATTTTCAAAATTAAAGCCATATATCGATTATAACTTCACATTTCCAATTCTATTCTTTAAAACAATTTCTTTTGACCCATTTCAATTTCAACGTTTCGAAGCTTGAATTAGAAATTAATTTAATTCACATAAATCCACAATTTATTACCTTTTAAAAACAATTTCATTTAACCAAAATCCAAATTTAATATTTTAAAACCATTTAATTTAACCAATCTGGTGTCTGTATATAATTTTCTACCCTACGTCCAATTGATCAGTTATTTCATATTTTAATTATAGGGATGGATATATATCATTTCAATCCAAATCAAGGTGTCATAGGTATATACCATTTCAACCTATTTCTTAATTTATTCGAAATGATTCAAATGAAAATTTATATGCTGTCAAATAATATACAGGATAATAACAGGGAAATATAAAAATAAATAAACATCAAGTTATCTAAAATGTCAACAAATAGACATCCATCACAGTCAACATCCAAATCAGCCAATAAATCACAACAATCAACTAGTTATCAATATCGGGTACTTAACTAGCAATTAAATACAATGTTAATTTAAATATCAATTTAATTCAATATTAATTCAAATATAATTTAAATGACAATTTAAATCACCAAACAGCAACCAATAAAATTCTTATCACTTCATAAATTTAATTCAACTAACATAAGAAGGTTCAGTACTGCGTGAGTGGGTAAAACCACTCACCTTTGATTTATAATCGATTAAAAATCTAATAAAAGGCCAAAATTTGAACAGTTTCCAAATTCAACCAAATCTATTCCCTGTTGTCTAGAACTTTGATACGATCCCAATGGAAGAAACCGCGTGTCAATCGGAGCTCGAATGAAAAAGTTATGCAATTTTAAACATCAATAATTAAAAATTTAATTAACATAATTAATAAAAATAAAAAACGTACCCTCTCTCTCACTATGATATAGCTCCCGCCGTAACCCATACGCACGCAACGATCATCCATCATGCCCCAACTCGAGACGACCGGACCACCATCAGGAAGCACCCACGCACGCGCCTCCTTCCGATCTACCAACGCCCGTAGCCAATCCCTTTACGCCGTCTCCTTTCGTCCCCTAAAACCCGAAACACACGTGACCTTTTGCGCTTAATTCTGGCGATTCCATCACATTATAGCACGATTCAACCATTGGATATGTAGATCTCATCGAGATCTACGACTTTGTTTTTGGAATTTTTTGAATTCGATGAATGAATGAAGAGAAATCGAAGGAAGGTGGAAAATTTTCAGCCATTGAAAAAGAAGGAGATGGCAGACATAGATTTCTAGGGTTTTGGAATATTTTAATAATATTTTCTCTCGTTTTGCGTGCTGTATTTATATAGTTAGGACCAAAACAGCACGAACTCCAATTGGGACATGTTGCTTGGCGTTTTATATGTTTTACCCCCATTTTGAACACAATGGAACTAGTCTCGAGGCCTAATTCGATTGTATTCAGAAGATAGCATTTCAAAATCAAATTATTTTAATTAAATTTCTTAAATTAATTTCTACGTGTTTCGATCTCGCACGATCAAACGATAAGTCCAATCGCTACGAAACTTAAAATCCTATAATAATTCACTATTACGGATCCGATGAAACTAGTTTCGTCGAAATCCGAGACAGTGCCCAAATAGACTAATTTTACACGTTAATTAAATAAAATTTTATTTTAAAATCAATTTGGACACTTTTAAATTCTAAATTAAAAGTTTACAATTCATCATTCTTGATTACACAGAAATTAATAATCTTTCGAAATTCAATTTTCCATGTTAAAACCAAGGTTTAAATATTACATTAATTTCAGCATTCAATTACAACTGTAATAAATCCCAGTTAATTGCATTTTCAATTCCAATAAATTATTTTATTTTGATTTACACTCTTACTATTAAATCAACCTATACTTTATGAATATATTTAACATAATTTTTCATCTTATTATTCTCATTTTTTACAATTGACGTCTTTTACCGTATTAACTGCAATATTTAATTACATTCAATTCCATTAATTACCAATTTAATTTCAACGAATTAAATAATAAGGTGAGAATAAAACAACTGTTATACACTAGTAATTCAAAACATTTCTAATTTATTGATTACAACAAAATCTAATAAATTTTACGTACTAGTTAATTGATTTCATATTCCATATTAAAACCGATTAAATTTAATAACACATAATTTCACTATTAAATACAACATTGATTTTATTCCTTATTTACAATTATAACCAAATTAACTTTACAATAATTTAATTGATTGAAATTACACTAAAATAGTTGTTTATAACATTCAAACAACAATATTAAATTATATTTTAATAATTTTTCCCATCAATAAATCATAAATTTTAATTTCTTACAATATTAAATTCCAAAAATCTTATTTAATTGAATATTTTTAATTATCAAAAATACGGGTCGTTGCAACATCTCTAAAGAAATGTACCGAGGCTCCAACATCTACCAATACAGAATTGGCCTACCTTTACCATAGTTAGTACCGAATACACCATCACCCCGGTCATTCCCGACCTATCCGTGGCCACAGCATACACAACAAACCTGAAATATAGAGGGTAATCTAGAAAGGTGATGACTATATCCTAATAGGAGTGACCCACTTAGCCTTGCTGCATCTACCTTGTTTCTGCCATCGCCAATGTGTGGGGCTTGAGGTAAAGTTTTACCTTTCACACGACAAATCACACTTTGAATGCCACATTGCCCTTTCCAACAACACATTAACCGATATCCATAAACATACAACCCCCAAGTTCATATGCCTAGGGGAAGGGTGTTAAGTATGAGAGTGGCTGAAATGACCCTCCTATTTCTACTCTAATTCCATAAGGAAATTTTTTTTTTTTTTTGGTAAAGAGGATATATATATATATATAGATAGATATATCATCCATTGCAATATAATTCTCAGGGTCAATATCTTTCTCCAATAAACCAAATATATCCAGGATCACAATAATCAACCAATATAAATATATTAGTACATTCACAAAGGTAAGCACATACATGTGAGGATGTATATGCCTCTCTTGTTTGAATCAGAGTTCTGGAAAACAAGAGGATATTGGATTGCTAATTTTTTTTTTGACCAAACAATCCACTGGAAACATACACATTAGTCTGTTTATCCTAACTAAGAAGTGATCAAGTAATAATCAGTAGTAAACAAGCTTTTAATATAGATGATCATGTTAAAGTCTGGTTAGTATCAAATTCAGTATAAAAGAAAGTGGATCCCAAGTGAACACAAGCAACATCTAGGCGTAATGGGAACGCGCCTAACTTATATACAAGAGATCACGAGTTCGAGTGCTATGCTGGTTGGTTCAAACACAATTTTTTGTTTTTTTTTTCCATTTCTCTTCTGTACAGTTTGAAACTTGTTATCTACCTATATCTGCACATATATACATTATTTTTGCCTATATTCCATCATACAAAACAATAATTCTTGCTTGATTATTTTTGAAACCCATTTCTATAACCTGGAAGGCTTCATGATTGATGTAAATTAAGGGTCTGTTGCTTGGGTTTTGTAAATGATAAGAGTGTTTATCATTATCCAGGTTTGAATTTCTTCTCACAAAATCTGTCTGGAATTAAGAATGCATTTGGTTAGAATCTGAGTGAAATTCAGATTCTTATCACAAATACAAAGGAAAAGGTGTGGTAAAATTTGCACTTAAACATGTTTATGTGCATATATATCTGCAACTATTTGAATCTGGCTTCCATCTACCTTACTACAGATCCTTTCTTTATTTAAAAATAGGACATGAAACATTTGTATGGAACAAGTTAAATAAACCTTGCAGCCATATAAAAACATTCAACCTATGTCTATTTTCTTTTGTATACATATGCCATAGTAGAAAATAAACCCATTTAATTTTCTGAGAATCAACTATCCTGATTTTCCAAAACTTAAATCCTTTCCAAAGATTCATGATTGACTAATGCATTTATAAAATGTAATCATTCAATTTTAACATGGTGTTCTTGCTAAATCTACTTACAAGATTTGATTAAAATTCTTTTTAAACATAACAGATCTTTAACTTAATTCATAGTTTCCAGATACAAATCAATCTCTTAACAAAATGCCTAACAAAATATCCATCCAATATTCAACACTTAATACAAGTAGCAATTTAAATTGTCAATACATGCAGATTTCAACATTTAGGCTCTTATCTAACTAAGTTTAGCATGCTATATCTTCTTCTCAAAGCCTTGCTCCTACTCCTATTTAGTTGCTGCAATCCCTGAAAAAGCATTTGAAACTGCCTCATTTTAAATGAGACACCCCAGATGCCATTAACACACCAGGGTCAGACACATGTCTGGTATGAGAAAGCTCACAAAAATAATTAGTTAATCAGGTTAAAGTTTAGTTAAGTACATATACAGAGAGTTCAGCCCTTTGGAATCAGGCAAATACTTGTGTGCATGCTCTGTGTCATTGTGCATGTGCACACTTTAATTTTCTTTCCAGAGACTACACATATGAATATGGCACATACATTCAAGCATACAACTCAATCATATACAAACAATCATTCATACCAAACAGGAGAATAACCAATATGAGTTAAATCATTTATTCAATTCCCATATTTCAAATCTGGGAAAAACTCTAGTTTCCTCATCATCTCCAGTATTATTCCCTTGGTATATTTATCTATCCTTGGTCTCATCTGCAATATTTATGAATCAATGGACACACTGTAATGAACTAATTCACTCCATTACACAAAGATCTCAGGACTTAAACAAGCCATGTGTCAACTTATGTTACTCAAGCACACAAGTCATTCCTGCAGTGTTCTTGACCCCAATTTCCTAATCAGGTTTAAGTTAATAATAACTCTTTTGATTTTTCATGCCAAAACCATTCAGTGATTCATTTTATTAGCTAAAACATCCATAACATGGCATCTCATATTATTCATAACCATACAGAGGCAAACAAGCAACAACCATTTGTGATTACAAAATAAGGTTCTGTATATATATATATTCATCCTGGTATTTTTAAAAGGAGTTTAGGCAACTAACATTGGCTTATGGCTTCTGGGAGAGTTTTTCTTTTGCAAACATTTGTGCTTGAGTTAAACTCAGGATGACCTGGTTTCACTGAATCACAAAATTTTGTTTGCTATGCATTTTATTGAATCAGGAGCATCAGCACATAGGCAACCCTATTGCACCCCTAATTCCTTTTTATTTCAAGCCTCAGCACTTATACATGAGTATATTGCAGCTCAACATTATTTACATCTTTCTGGGTTGAGCCAAAACCAATACTACTTACCTATTCTCAACATTTTATTTTCTGGGTATTTGTTTATATCCCTAAATATTAACATATCAGAGATCTGAGTGTATAAAACAGATATGTATACTAACAACACATAAAACTTTGTTATAATAGAACAAGTGATCAACCAAAGAAAATCAAAACATATTCAGGTTTAAATTCACAGATAAACATTCATATATGAAAATACTCTTTTAATAAAAATACTTTTATCTGGCTGCCTACATTAGGATTTATTGCCTTAGGTTTTTGAGTGAGTTTTCTCACCTAGCTCTCTTCTTTGTTTCCTTAATTAATTGATGAGCTTCTGCCCTTAGCCCCAAGCTCTCTTCCTTCCCTTGTCTTATGATTTCTGTGGTGTTGTTTTTCTTCTTTTTTTTTTCAAAATTCTTTTCTGAGGAGGAGAGGAGGCTGCTGCATATACATGTATATATATACAGGGTCTCTCTCTTAGGGTTTTGGGTATTGGCTAAGTCCATTTTTGCCCACCAGAAAAATCATGTTATCTGCATTTTAAACCCAAAGTTTTACCCTTCCCGGCTTAATTTGGGTGAAGAGAAAAGTGGTTACACATTTTTTCAGAAATTTGCTTTTCAGAAAATACTTTTCCCCCTTGTCTACAACCATGCTAAAAATGTGACTTGATTTTGTTATTTATTAAATACTCTTTTCTAATTCTGCCTATACCAAGAACTTCCCTGTTTTATCTTATTTTTTTTTTCTATTTTTAGCTTTCATGCAAATGGTATGTACTTCCTTCATTTATTTATAAGAGAATTATTCCTTTTTATATCTCCATTCTTTTCATTTCTGCTTATATTAAAATGTGTCTGTATATTTCATTTCACTAGTTTAAACTCTAGTATTTTATTATCACATATATATTTGCATATAAGTCTTTCTGAAATAATTAGTACTCCCACCAATATATTCATACATCATTCTATACTGACACACACATGCACATGTACACTCAAAAACATCCAGTAGCATTCATATATACATTTTACTCATGCATACTACTTTTAAGGATTTAATCTACATATACATATATATATATATGTATATATATATATATATTTCCATACACATCAATATGTATGTATTCTTGGAGTTCAGGGTTCTAGCTTATATTCATGTGCATTTCCTGTGCACACATGTACACACACTGATACACTAACAAGCTATATCAATTCCTCCTTCAAAATTAATTTAAAATTTATTTTAAATTTATTTATATTTTCCAGAATAAATTCCTAAAATCTTGGGTCATTACATACACCCCTCCTTTTAGAAATTGTGTCCCACAATTTTCCTAAGCTTAAATAAATTTTAAACTTAATTCAGAGAACAAGTATATTCTTTACCAAATAGATTCTTAGTTCTATACTAACTAAAAATATATTCATCCAAAATAAAGAAAACAATCAAAAATCAGAATTACCTTAATCTGAAAATAGCCTAGGATAATTCATCCTAACTTTGTCTTCTAATTCCCATGTGCAATCACTAGGATCAGGACTCCATTGTACCTTCACAAGTTTCAGAGATTTATTCCTCAACTTCTTCACATCTTTTGCCAAAATTCCCACTGGATCCTTTTCATAAATCAAATTAGGATTTATCTGCACTTGGGTTGGGGTTTCAAGAATTTCTGCCCTGTCATGGACCCATCTTCTCAATTGTGATACATGAAAAACATCATGTATACCTTGCATGTTTTCTGGTAATTCCAACTTATATGCCAAGGGACCAATTCTCTCCAGAATTTTGTATGGTCCAATATATCTTGGGGTTAATTTGCCTTGTTTTCCAAACCTCAGCACATTTTTCATGGGTGAGATTTTGATGAAAACAAAGTTTCCCACCTCATATTCTACCTGCCTCCTTCTCATGTCTGCAAATTTCTTTTGCCTATCTTGAGCTGCTGTCATTCTTTTTCTTACCAACTCAATTTTCTCCTTGGTTTCTTGTATGTACTCAGGTCCTAAAATAGACCTTTCTCCTGCTTCTACCCAGCAAACAGGTGACAAACAGGGTTTACCATATAAGGCTTCAAATGGAGCCATTCCTATGGTGCTTTGGTAGCTGTTGTTGTATGTAAATTCAACTAGATGAAGATAATCTTCCCAGTTGCCCCCAAAATCCAGTATACATGCCCTCAACATGTCCTCCAAAACTTTGTTTACCACCTCAGTTTGCCCATCTGATTGAGGATGGTAGGCAGTACTTAAACATAGTTCACTTCCCATTGCTTCTTGAAAGCTTCTCCAGAATTTTGAAGTGAAGATGGTATCCCTATCACTCACAATGGTTTTGGGAATGCCATGTAACCTTACCACTTCTTTTATAAAAATTTGAGCTAGTTTTGGTGCTGTTCTTTCTGACTTGACTGGGATGAAGTGTGCTACCTTGGTTAGCCTATCAACTATCACCCATATGCTTTTATTACCTATCTTAGATCTAGGCAGTCCATCTATGAAGTCCATAGATATGTCTTCCCCACTTCCACTGTGGTACACTAAGAGGTTGCATCAACCCTGATGGTCTTTGAGTTTCAGCCTTGACTTGTTGGCAAGTCATACATTTGGCAATGTACTTGGCTATATCAGATTTCATCCCCTTCCACCAGAAGTCTCTTTTCAGATTTTGATACATTTTTGTGTTACCTGGGTGTATGGAGTATTTACTTCTATGATATTCATTCAATATCTCCCTCTTCAATTCTATGTCCTCTGGTACACACATCCTATTCTGGTATCTCACATAACCATCTTTATCAAGGTGGTGATTCATTACTTCCTCCCCTCTTGAGAGGAGCATTCTCTTCTCTAATAAGTGAGCATCTTGTTCTTGCATTTTTCCTACCTTCAGAATTAAATCTGGTTGAAGTGTCATTAAGCTTAACTTCCCTTTATCTTCTTGTGCACCATGCATCTGCTCATTAATGTGCACACAACCATTCTCCCCAATCTCTAACTCAGTTAGCAAAAATAAGTTTTTAAATTCTTCTATCATCATCATAGCCAATTTAGCATGCTGTCTACTTAGAGCATCTGCAACTTTGTTTGCTTTGCCTGGTGTATAGAGTATGTCAAAGTCATAGGCAGCTAAGAACTCCACCCATCTATGTTGCCTCATGTTCAAATCTTTTTGTGAAAACAAATATTTTAGAGACTTGTGGTCAGTGTAAAGTTCAAACTTAGTGCCTAACAAATAATGTCTCCAAAGTTTTAAAGCATATATCACAGCTGCTAATTCGAGATCATGTGTGGCATACCTTACTTCATGGGGTTTAAGTTGTCTGGATGCATATGCAATGACTTGGCCTTGTTGCATCAACACTGCACCCAAGCCAAATCCACTAGCATCAGTGTATACCACTAATTCTTCATTTCCATGTGGTACCTTTAGAATTGGAGCATTCACCAATGCCTCCTTCAACTGTTCAAAAGACTTTTCACATTTTTCTGACCAAACAAAAGCTTGGTTCTTCCTGGTTAGGTTAGTGAGTGGTGTAGAAATTTTTGAAAAATCTTTTATAAACCTTCTATAATACCCTGCCATCCCCATAAATGACCTCACTTCACTCACAGTGCTTGGCCTCTTCCATGCTTGAATAGCCACTACTTTATTGGGGTTCACAGAAATTCCTTTGGCAGATATAACATGGCCAAGAAAATGTACTTCCTCCTTCCAAAACACACATTTTGAAAATTTTGCCTTTAAATCTTTTTCCCTTAATCTAGACAAAACCAGGTGCAAATGATGCTTATGTTCTTCCACTGTCTTGGAATAAATCAAAATGTCATCTATGAAAATAAGCACAAACTTGTCTAAACAATCTCTAAAGGTTCTGTTCATTAAATCTACAAAATAAGATAGTGCATTGGTCAAGCCAAATGGCATAACCAAAAATTCATACAACCCATACCTAGTGTTAAAGGCAGTGTACTTGATGCTTGATTCTTCCACCTTCACTTGATGAAAACCAGATGCTAAGTCTAGTCTAGAAAATACTTTTGCCCCTGCTAATTGATCAAAAAGATCATCTATTCTTGGCAATGGGTATTTATTTTTAATAGTTACTTTGTTTAATTCTCTATAATCTATGCAAAGTCTTAAGGAGCCATCTTGCTTCTTAACAAATACCACTGGTGCTCCCCAGCAAGAATTACTTGGTCTTATAAAACCCTTTTCTTCCAATTCTTCTAACTGTTTCTTTAATTCTTTTAGTTCATTTGGCCCCATTCTAGTTGGCTTTTTAATCACTAGGCTTGCTCCTGGAACTAGATTGATCTGGAATTCTACTGGTCTATGGTGTGGAATACCCTTGACCTCACCAAACACATCCAAATATTCATTGACTATGGGAATTTCTTCAATGGTTAGTTCACTGAAATCTTTTTCTGAGTCAACTAAATGATATAGGTTTCCTTCCTTAGCTACCTCACATAAAACTGTGATTCTCTGGCCTCTAGAATTTTGCAATGATATGGTGGATGAGTCTAAATTAATTATGGCTTTAAATTGCCTTAACCAGTCTACCCCCAATATAACACCTATATTTGGGTAATTCAAAACATATAAATTGGAAATAAAAATATTTCCTCCTATGTTTAATCCCACATCCACACAAATCATATTTAAAACACTAGAACTCCCCAATGGACTGTGTATATGCAATGGGGTTTCAACCAATATGCAATTCAGTTTTAGCATTCTAACCAGTTCATAAGAAATTAAGGAGTGAGTTGCCCCAGTATCATATACTACTGTTATGGGTTTGGTACAAATAAGTAATGTACCTTCCACTTGGCTATGGTTTACAGTGTTACTCTCCACTGTGGCTTTGCCTTTCCCTTCCAAATTTGCCAATTTGCCTTGCTGTTTATACTCAGGACAATTCCTCTTCATATGCCCCTCTTTCCCACATAGATAGCATTTGAAAGCTCCTCCTTTCAATTCTGGACATTTTGGTTTGATATGCCCTTCCTTTCCACACTGATGGCACACAATTTTCTTCTTGTCTTCCTTAGCTTTGACATCTCCAGTGCTTTTGTTACTAGCCTCTTCTTTCTTCTTATCATAAGGGTGATACCTCCCCTTACCTTTCTTGTTATTATTGCTCTTAAAATTTCTGAACTTCTCCCTTTCCTTGTCATGCTGCTCCAACCTCAAAGCTAAGTCTATCACATGATCAAAAGTCTTGTCTGCATAGGGTAACATGGCTCTGCTAAGTCCTGGGTTCAGACCTTTTATGTACCTATCATTTTTAGATGCCTCATCTGCCACAAGCATTGCTCCATATGTGGAAAGCCCCTCAAACTTTTGAGTATATTCTGTGACAGTCATGGTTCCTTGTCTAAGTCTAATGAATTCTTCTAGCAAGGTAGTCTTTGCTGATGCTGGTACAAACCTTGCCTCCAACATCTCTTTGAATTGATTCCAAGTGATTTCATTCTCATTCCTTCCTGCAATGATTACTTCCCACCAGCCTAAAGCTACTCCTTTCAGCTGTCTTGAAGCCACTTGCCTCTTTCTTTGATCATCAAGTTGCATGTCATTGAAAATTCTTTCCAATGTTCTCAACCATGTTTGAATTTCCATGACACTCTCTGTCCCTTCAAAGCTTTTGCCTCCTAAATGAGTATATGTCTTAAGTAATTTTGAGAGTTCTTCATAGGGATTTTCTTGCCTTTGTCCTGCCCCATCCCTAAATGCTCTCACCAAGTCTTGCAGATTGACCATTGGTGGTGCATGGGAAGATCCTGCTCCCTGATTGGGTGGTCTCCCTACCATAGTTTGCTAATAATAATTTACATAGCTGGTTAGTTTGATATTTAGTTCCTTTTAATTTTTTTTTTATTTCTATCTAAGAACTTGATCCTTACTTCTACTATGTTGAATAACATAGCTCTGATACCAACTGAAATGACCCTCCTATTTCTACTCTAATTCCATAAGGAAATTTTTTTTTTTTTTTTGGTAAAGAGGATATATATATATATAGATAGATATATCATCCATTGCAATATAATTCTCAGGGTCAATATCTTTCTCCAATAAACCAAATATATCCAGGATCACAATAATCAACCAATATAAATATATTAGTACATTCACAAAGGTAAGCACATACATGTGAGGATGTATATGCCTCTCTTGTTTGAATCAGAGTTCTGGAAAACAAGAGGATATTGGATTGCTAATTTTTTTTTTGACCAAACAATCCACTGGAAACATACACATTAGTCTGTTTATCCTAACTAAGAAGTGATCAAGTAATAATCAGTAGTAAACAAGCTTTTAATATAGATGATCATGTTAAAGTCTGGTTAGTATCAAATTCAGTATAAAAGAAAGTGGATCCCAAGTGAACACAAGCAACATCTAGGCGTAATGGGAACGCGCCTAACTTATACACAAGAGATCACGAATTCGAGTGCTATGCTGGTTGGTTCAAACACAATTTTTTTGTTTTTTTTTCCATTTCTCTTCTGTACAGTTTGAAACTTGTTATCTACCTATATCTGCACATATATACATTATTTTTGCCTATATTCCATCATACAAAACAATAATTCTTGCTTGATTATTTTTGAAACCCATTTCTATAACCTGGAAGGCTTCATGATTGATGTAAATTAAGGGTCTGTTGCTTGGGTTTTGTAAATGATAAGAGTGTTTATCATTATCCAGGTTTGAATTTCTTCTCACAAAATCTGTCTGGAATTAAGAATGCATTTGGTTAGAATCTGAGTGAAATTCAGATTCTTATCACAAATACAAAGGAAAAGGTGTGGTAAAATTTGCACTTAAACATGTTTATGTGCATATATATCTGCAACTATTTGAATCTGGCTTCCATCTACCTTACTACAGATCCTTTCTTTATTTAAAAATAGGACATGAAACATTTGTATGGAACAAGTTAAATAAACCTTGCAGCCATATAAAAACATTCAACCTATGTCTATTTTCTTTTGTATACATATGCCATAGTAGAAAATAAAACCATTTAATTTTCTGAGAATCAACTATCCTGATTTTCCAAAACTTAAATCCTTTCCAAAGATTCATGATTGACTAATGCATTTATAAAATGTAATCATTCAATTTTAACATGGTGTTCTTGCTAAATCTACTTACAAGATTTGATTAAAATTCTTTTTAAACATAACAGATCTTTAACTTAATTCATAGTTTCCAGATACAAATCAATCTCTTAACAAAATGCCTAACAAAATATCCATCCAATATTCAACACTTAATACAAGTAGCAATTTAAATTGTCAATACATGCAGATTTCAACATTTAGGCTCTTATCTAACTAAGTTTAGCATGCTATATCTTCTTCTCAAAGCCTTGCTCCTACTCCTATTTAGTTGCTGCAATCCCTGAAAAAGCATTTGAAACTGCCTCATTTTAAATGAGACACCCCAGATGCCATTAGCACACCAGGGTCAGACACATGTCTGGTATGAGAAAGCTCACAAAAATAATTAGTTAATCAGGTTAAAGTTTAGTTAAGTACATATACAGAGAGTTCAGCCCTTTGGAATCAGGCAAATACTTGTGTGCATGCTCTGTGTCATTGTGCATGTGCACACTTTAATTTTCTTTCCAGAGACTACACATATGAATATGGCACATACATTCAAGCATACAACTCAATCATATACAAACAATCATTCATACCAAACAGGAGAATAACCAATATGAGTTAAATCATTTATTCAATTCCCATATTTCAAATCTGGGAAAAACTCTAGTTTCCTCATCATCTCCAGTATTATTCCCTTGGTATATTTATCTATCCTTGGTCTCATCTGCAATATTTATGAATCAATGGACACACTGTAATGAACTAATTCACTCCATTACACAAAGATCTCAGGACTTAAACAAGCCATGTGTCAACTTATGTTACTCAAGCACACAAGTCATTCCTGCAGTGTTCTTGACCCCAATTTCCTAATCAGGTTTAAGTTAATAATAACTCTTTTGATTTTTCATGCCAAAACCATTCAGTGATTCATTTTATTAGCTAAAACATCCATAACATGGCATCTCATATTATTCATAACCATACAGAGGCAAACAAGCAACAACCATTTGTGATTACAAAATAAGGTTCTGTATATATATATATTCATCCTGGTATTTTTAAAAGGAGTTTAGGCAACTAACATTGGCTTATGGCTTCTGGGAGAGTTTTTCTTTTGCAAACATTTGTGCTTGAGTTAAACTCAGGATGACCTGGTTTCACTGAATCACAAAATTTTGTTTGCTATGCATTTTATTGAATCAGGAGCATCAGCACATAGGCAACCCTATTGCACCCCTAATTCCTTTTTATTTCAAGCCTCAGCACTTATACATGAGTATATTGCAGCTCAACATTATTTACATCTTTCTGGGTTGAGCCAAAACCAATACTACTTACCTATTCTCAACATTTTATTTTCTGGGTATTTGTTTATATCCCTAAATATTAACATATCAGAGATCTAAGTGTATAAAACAGATATGTATACTAACAACACATAAAACTTTGTTATAATAGAACAAGTGATCAACCAAAGAAAATCAAAACATATTCAGGTTTAAATTCATAGATAAACATTCATATATGAAAATACTCTTTTAATAAAAATACTTTTATCTGGCTGCCTACATTAGGACTTATTGCCTTAGGTTTTTGAGTGAGTTTTCTCACCTAGCTCTCTTCTTTGTTTCCTTAATTAATTGATGAGCTTCTGCCCTTAGCCCCAAGCTCTCTTCCTTCCCTTGTCTTATGATTTCTGTGGTGTTGTTTTTCTTCTTTTTTTTTCAAAATTCTTTTCTGAGGAGGAGAGGAGGCTGCTGCATATACATGTATATATATACAGGGTCTCTCTCTTAGGGTTTTGGGTATTGGCTAAGTCCATTTTTGCCCACCAGAAAAATCATGTTATCTGCATTTTAAACCCAAAGTTTTACCCTTCCCGGCTTAATTTGGGTGAAGAGAAAAGTGGTTACACATTTTTTCAGAAATTTGCTTTTCAGAAAATACTTTTCCCCCTTGTCTACAACCATGCTAAAAATGTGACTTGATTTTGTTATTTATTAAATACTCTTTTCTAATTCTGCCTATACCAAGAACTTCCCTGTTTTATCTTATTTTTTTTTTCTATTTTTAGCTTTCATGCAAATGGTATGTACTTCCTTCATTTATTTATAAGAGAATTATTCCTTTTTATATCTCCATTCTTTTCATTTCTGCTTATATTAAAATGTGTCTGTATATTTCATTTCACTAGTTTAAACTCTAGTATTTTATTATCACATATATATTTGTATATAAGTCTTTCTGAAATAATTAGTACTCCCACCAATATATTCATACATCATTCTATACTGACACACACATGCACATGTACACTCAAAAACATCCAGTAGCATTCATATATACATTTTACTCATGCATACTACTTTTAAGGATTTAATCTACATATACATATATATATATATATGTATATATATATATATATATTTCCATACACATCAATATGTATGTATTCTTGGAGTTCAGGGTTCTAGCTTATATTCATGTGCATTTCCTGTGCACACATGTACACACACTGATACACTAACAAGCTATATCAATTCCTCCTTCAAAATTAATTTAAAATTTATTTTAAATTTATTTATATTTTCCAGAATAAATTCCTAAAATCTTGGGTCATTACAGTGGCTACCTCCTGCACCACCTAACAGATGAACGTTTGTAAAAACCAATGTACATGGTTTTATAAATGCATTGTCAGACACTCGTCCATACAAGTTGTCTAGGAACAGCACAGCCCAAGGCACTCCTCCTACCACATCTTGTTTTGAAATCGCCACTAGGATTAGTAGCGAGTAGTCCTTACAAATCGAAGATTTCAAATTGAAGGAACCACCGCCACCATATATTTGATAAGGGAATTACCTTAGAGGTTAGTGGTAAACAACTGTAACGACTCAAGATTTTCGACTTCTGAAAATCGACATTAATACGTCCACTGTATCAACTGCCAAGCAATCGAGTGTCGGAAAACCGAATTGTTATGGTTAAAAAGAAGAGGTAGAAGAAGACAGAAAGAAAGAAAGAAAGAAGAAACAACAGAAACAATATCAGAATCTCACATATCGCAGCGGAACAACATATAATAGATAAATGAATAATCTTTAAATCAAGAACTATATCAGTTTATACATTACATCATCAGAGTCAATATACACACAATACATCAATGGACAGTTATATAAACTTGTCCTCATACAGAATACACAACGGAATAATAATATCATATACAAGTGATATGCCTCGCCATCCAGCTCGCCACTGAGCTCCACAGCATCTCCTGAATCCAGAATGACCTGATAACCTGACTCTAGGCTGCCCGTGTGGAAAATTATGGGCACCCAGAGTTTAGGAAAGGAACAATAAACTCCAGGTCAGTCATGGGACTGGTGTGAGAACTAAAACAGTTATTATCTTTAAAACAACAATAGAAGTAAAAGACATCCACAATGCTTTTTGGAAAATGAAACTACCATAAGGCCTCCCGCCACAAACACAATGCAAACGCAGAATTGGAGGAGATTTCTCTTTATGATAGTCAAACATGCTTACTACGCAAAATCATTTGATTTGATATTATTATTAGTGCATAGTGCAGAAAAAACATTTCAAAAGTATAATATTAATCTTAGCCAGCATAGGCATTTCGCACTTATGCCTACTATAGCTACTATGTTCAATAGCAGGTTACCGCCACATTCCATAGTAGGTTATACAACTAAAACCGTACAAGGTTCGTATTGTTTCTTTAGATTTCCAACAAATGGTCAGGCTAAGGAACTTTCTACTGCCAATGGGATCGCCTCTGGCGGGACGTCCCAAGAACTGACTAGCTCTCTGCCAACACAAGGCCGGGTTACCTCTTACACTAGGTAACTACTACACGAATATGCCAACCCCCGGTCCTTTGGGACCTTTATCCGACGCGCCTCAATCACACAGCAATCACACAGTAAATGAGATTGGAGTATCCACATAGGTTTAATACCAGGGCTCCATACCTGATACCACCCTTTTCCAAAAGGAAATTACATACCCTAAAGGGAGCGACCCTTATAAACTTGCCGCATCATTCCTGTTTTGACCATTTCCGGGTTGTGAGGTCCGAAGAGGTCTCGTCCACAAAGCTATGCTTTTTCACAAAGCCATGCTTTGATCAACAAATGATCAGTAAATAATCATCACACAGCAACACTCAGCATGCCACATTACCAAATTTGGACTATATCACTGATAACCTTCAACTACATAACTTCCGAGCTCGTACGTCTCAGAGAAGGGTGTTAAGCTAAGAGAATAAATTCTCCGCCACCAATAGAAATGTATTTGAAAGAAATCAGCTTTATATCTCAAAATGTAATGTCAGACATGTAACCATACAAGTCTGTTCCGGGTTCGAACAGAACCAAAGGCACTTCCAAAGAAGCCCTTGCAATCCGGGTATTCACAATCCCGATCGAACTTCCCATCACAAAGGAAATCTGTATACCGTAGCTAACGGTGCAGAGACAATCGATAGGTCATCCTATCGTTTCCACAAATACCCGGTCTTCACCACCGGTCTTCAATACGATCCATATTGTCGTATCACTAATTCGGAATGAGTTATATGACACAAAGGTCTTTTCCCGGCTAACCCGAATAGTGAGCACAATATTTAAAACATATGGATATAGGGATTTCAATTAAGTCACAACTTATTACCCAAATCCTTTCCTTTAAATGGTTTAAACAAATTACCATTTTAAATCTTTAAACAAAAAGATTTACTGCACAAAGTTCACCCAATTTCACAAAGATTCATTCACAGATTTCCAAATCAATTTCCATTTCAATTGGATTAACCCATTAAATCTTTAAATCAAGATTTAATTTGTATCTTTCAAAACTATTCACAATTCAAGTCTTTTATAATATAAAAGATACACCTTTTAAAATCTTCTTTGATTTCAAAATAAAGCTTAATCATCTTCACAAAGGTTAATTCATAGTTTTTCCAAACTATTTACAATTTCATTTCAACTTGAAATATTTCGATACACATTAGAAATCTTTTCACTTTATGAAAGTTATTATTATTTGAAAACATATAGTTTTTGTTCTGGGAAAAACTGGTTACAATTACACTGGTTAAGGCCATCCAAGTACAAATCTTGGATTTAAATTTAAATTTCCAAAACCATATTTTAAATGGTTAAAAACCCATACAAACACCTTTTATAACTTGTACAATCTTTTAAACCCAAAATTCCTAAATTATTGAATTCAATTTCAAGTATTGAATTCAAAATTTAAATCAAATGATTTAAATTCCAATTTTAATTAAGTTATTTAAAATAACTTTTATTTTTGAAACTCATTTTCAAAAACTTTCAATTCCAATTCCAAAACTAATTTGGATTCAAAAAATCAATTTTCAAAATTGATAAAAATCAATGACTTAACCGACTTCCACGTGAAATCCACATTTGTGTTTGTATTGTGTAATCCAGGGGTTTAACACAATAGTGCAACACATTCAACCATCATAGATCAAAACACAGAAATATAGTTGTTAAGCAGTATAACTATATCGCTTATCTTTAATTCACAGATCATAGATATTTATATCATAGATAAATAGATCACGAATCACAACACAAATCAGGATATATCACAAAGCATCACATATCAGAGATATCAAACAATTCAACATACAATAATCCAAACATCCATAAGTAGGATTAATTTAATTATCTGATTTATTTAAATCGGATAATTCCTACACACCAAATCAAATTTCCAATTAATTTCCAAATTATTCCCCTTTTAAAAATAAATTTCTTTATCTCCTCAAATCTATTCAAAACCAATTATAAATAAATCCTTTAACTTATAAATAATATTATCCGAAATCCATTTATTAAGGCTTTTTCCCAAAATTTGGAATTTAACTCAATATGGTTCAAAAATAAAACTTTATCTTTTTAAAACTCCTTTTAAATTTATCCAATTCTCAAAAATAAATTTTTTGATAAATTTTCAACTTGCATTTTAAAAATCCAATTTTTATCTATTTCTGGTATCCAACGATGCCAAAAATATATTCGGCTAAATTATAGCCTTCAACGATTTCAATCACAATATAATCACACACAGATTATAAATAAATCAACATATAACGTTGAAACAAATTCAAATGTTTGAGGAATCAAGTTGGATCCCTCCAACCTGTTTCCCTACATCCACAGATGTTAGCACAATACCAATTCCACTTCGAGGTGGAATATCACGGTATATGTTTTTAATATAATAACCTCCGCTTAATATGCGGCGTATAGGGTCTATTTCAGCACAATAGATAACAACCATCATTCAATTCACACAATCAAGAAATTAAGCAATTTTAAATCTAACTATTTTAAATTTAAATTGAAACATAATTCGATTGAGTGAGGAGTTCTCACCTTGAGTTTCTGATAACAGTTGCAGAATTTTATTTCAAATAAAATTAAACGCACGTTTAACTTTACTCAAAATTATCGCTAGCTCCAATAAATCCCAATATAGATTCATTATGCAATGCTCGACAAAACAAACCTGACGCAATTCGTTTCGTCAGTTTTCGACCTCGTATGAAGAAGTTATAGCATTTAGAAGTTTATACAAATTACAATATAATTTATTTTCAATTTCCATTTTAATTTTTAAACCTTTGCTTTCATCAGAGCCGTTCATTTCTTGTAACAACCATGTATTTTACAATTATTTTTAAATTTATTTCCAGATTTAAAAGCTTTATTTATGAAAAGAATAAATTTTGTTATTGGAAAAATAAAATCTTTGATTTTGTATGTGGATTAGAATTCCAAATATGACTAAATTTAATATTTCCAGAAAATGTGAATTTTGGTTAAAATAGTCAAACTTTGACTTTTAAACTTAAAAATTTAAACGTCTGAAATTATAAATTTTATCTTTTATTATAAAAATAGATGTAATAACTTGAACACTACTTTTCGTTTCGTTGAAAACGGAGTTAAAATGTAAAAGTTAAGTACATTTCAATTTTTAGTATAATTTGTTTTATTGTGCAATTTTGCCTATTTTAAATTTTATAAATCATATTTTCTTTCTTATATTTTATTTTAATATGTGTCAATATGTTTATTTATGTATATTTTCATCTCTAAATATTTTTAAATTGATAATAGAATTTTTCCAAAATGTACTATGATGACTTCCTATTTTTAAAGGCTGTTTCCCTATTTTCTGCTATTTTCTTCGTTAAAAATTATATGTAAATTTAATTTTAAATATTTATTTTGTGAATATATTTTTATTTTATGTTATTATTTATATTTAGAAATATATTACAAGCTCATATGAATTTTCTAAAATTTATTCTATTCAATTTCAAATTTTCTAGACTTGTTTACTATTTTTAGCTATTTTCTTAATTTAACTTTATATGATTGATAAATATTTATATAAATTATTATATTTTGATAAAATTTCGAAATTTTATCTGGGATTATTATTATTTCCAGAAATATAAAGTTATATAATTAAAATAAAGTAATATGAAAGGCCCTAAACCTTCTATCTTCCTAAGGCCCTTTTATATTACACCCTTTTACCTTTTAACCTAATTTTTCAAGCAAGTGGCCCCATCTCCTCATTTGTTTCAGCCGCCACTTCCATTTGTTTCTCACGTCAAAAGTGTTCCCTCAAACCCTAGAAAAAGTCACGGCTATTTCATTTGAAAGAGGAAAAAAAAATGAGCAATGGCTTCCTTTATCTCTTCTTCTCTTCAATATTCAATGAATTTAGCCTTCCTCTCCTACCTTGCATGCTCGGCCACTAGCCTCTCCACCCTTTAGCTCCACTCACCACCACATCTACAGCACCTCTTCCTCCTTCTCCTCTGACCTTGACCTGGCCATGCCATCCAATGGAAGCCATCACCCAAAATTTGCATAAAACTCTTCCAAAAATGCCTAGACAAGCCACTATACTCCACCTGCCTCTTCCTATGCACTTTGGCCACCCCTTAGCCGCCACCACCAGCCACTCCACCACCATTAGCTGCTGCTCCAGACATGTCCAGACCTGTACAAGCATGATCCAAGCCATATGTGACCAAGCCGAGCCAAGTGGTGCATCCAAACCCTTCCTATCTTGCCTTGCCTTTGACCTTTCTCTTATTTTGCCTTTGCCTTCCACTTTCATGCCCTTAGCCTTGCATTTAGGTCTAGGCCGAGCCATGTTGACACCTAGGCCGAACATAGTGTGGTGTGGTCAAGCCCAAATTGATCATGTAGCAAACCATGTTGTCATGGTCAAGCAAAGTTTGAGGAAAGCTAGGTGATGTTCTTTGTTAATTCAAAATTCAAATTGTTTCAATGTATTTTGTATTGTATGCATATGTTTATATGGTCTTGTTTATTTGTTGTATACAAGATCATTATCAAGGCTCTCCATTCATTCAATTCAAATCGTGCCTTCTGGAATCGTTTTGTGTGTCGTTGTGGTCTTCAGCTTGAAATGGTGAGTTATTCTCACCAGACAATATGTACCTATATAACTAGTAAATTGACACCCTGCGAATCTGTAGAAATATATTATCATGTTATATATGCTTATATTATTATCATATGATGTTCACACCTGTTATTACACTTGTTATATCATATGTTACTGTTATTTAATGTTATTCTGTTATTTATATCAGTTATCACCATTGCAAGTTCGCTGTAGACTAGAATCACTATGGGTTGAAATGATACATACCCGAACGGACTTTAGAATAGGGAAAAATTGTTATGGGCTGAAATGATAGGCCTGAACGATTTTTATTTAATTTATTTTAACTTGGGATTGCGGGTTTGAAATGATAGAACCTGGATTTTTCTTTTTTTAACTGCGGATTGAAATGATACATATCCGTATCACTTGACCAAGGTTAGAAAATTATATACAGGCCCGTGGTTATTTTATAAAGTGTTTTGGATATTTTTAAGTATTTTAAAAAATTATAAATTTATGAAATTTTATTTAAATAGATTTTGAAATGTTTTAAAATAAAAAAATTATGATTTTTTTCCATGTGTTAAAAATGTAATTAATGAATGGTTTAACTGGATTTTTGAAATATAACTTAAGTTGGAAATTTGGAATTTTGGTTAAAAATGATATTTAAGTTATATAAATAAAATGGATATTAAATTTTATTTGGAAATGGTAAATATGATAATTTGATTAAATTTGAATTTAAGTGATTTATTAAAGTATTATTGATTTTTCTATGAATTTAAGTGGTTAAATAAGTGAATGTTTAAAAGTGATCTTTTAAAATATAACTTGACTAGGAAATGTGAAATTTGGTTTTAATTAAACGGTTAAGTTAATTAAATAAAATTGGAAATTTAGTTAAATTTATGAAATGGTAATTTAAATTTGAAGTGTTAAGTTATTTGTTGAAATGTGAAGAATTGGAAACTTTTACACTTAAATTTATTAAGTAAATTGTTGAAAATTGGATTTTATTATAAGAAATTTATTATGAAAAGATATATGTTAAACGATATGTAAATGAACATTTTAAATGTTAAAATATGATTTTTAAAATGTTTATGTGTTTTAAATTAAAGTTATTTAATTGCTGGAAATACACTAACACCTGAAATTAACTTTTAATAGCATTCAGAAATGCTATAGATTCTGTTTTGAACTAAATTTGTGTAAAAAGAGCTATTACAGCATTTCTGAAATGCTGTAGTTGCTGTAATTGAACTTATAGGCTAACATTGAACTCAGGTCTATTATAGCATTCTCTGGAAATGCTATAATGGTCTGCAGTCTTTGCTGAAACCAAATTTAACCCTTGTTTTGAAATCTGAACTACCGCAGCACTTCTGATATGCTGTCTTTTCTGTTTTGAACAATAATTCAACTAAAACTGAGTTTTAACAGCAGTTTTAAGTGCTGTCTTTGCTGAATTAAAAATGTTTTCAAATATAACCTACAGCAGCTGTTTTTAAATGCTGTGAAATGCTGAAATTTTAATAATTAGGGTTTTTGACTTAGTAAACGAACTCAGAATGGTTTGAAACTTTGGAAATCGAATACTTGATTTCAAAATATAATAATTACACTTTTAAAAGGTTTAAATGAATTATTTGATTGGAATATAAACTATTTAAAAGGTGACTTGAAATGATAATAAATGAAGTATACCTTTAAATTTAAAAGGTATTTAAAGTTGAATATTTAGATTTGAACTCAAATGATATTTGGAATATTAAAATGATTTGAAATGAAGTTTTGAAATGATATGATATTTTAAAAATATGGAAATGGTTTGGAATTGATTTAATCTTTATTTTGATAATGATTTGGATTTGAAATGATATTCTATTTTGAAGTATAAACTGTTTTTAAACTTATAACCACGGGTTATAATAACGTTGGGTTGTTAAAGAGACCGGGATCGGATATGGACATACTCTCTGTCTTACCGAAAACCACTTTGGCAACTGTGTACGCGGTGGAGATTCCAGAATGAAGGAGGATGGTGGCGACGTTCTTAAGGTATGTAATGTGGACCCAACTCCCGTGAGTTGGCATAAGGTGGCTAAAACAGGAGCGATCTCGGACCAGTGAGGTAGCACCTCTTCTCGGACACATTTCTTCGATATTATACTCTTACTTGTGATTGATTAGATGGCCATCCTCCGATTCGGGAGTGTTGTTCGAGGTGGAACGGTAGTGGCTGCTATGCGTATCCATCAGTCCGTGTGCGTAATTGGTATATCTACCCTGGCATTGCCTAGTTGTGCCGTGTCACCTACCATATCGAGCTTTACTACGATTATGATTTTAAGATCCGACCGCGTTAAGGTTCTCCATCCCCTTAACGCTATTTTCTATATGATTATACTTTACTTATTTAGACACTATTATAATATTGAATATTACTACATAGTAGATAGTTTAACGGATCCTTAGAGGATGGGAGGTCCCAAGCATCTTCTAAGTTACTTGTACCTTTATTGCAGTTCACTTGAGTTGGTTTACATTATATAAGTATATATTGTCCTGACTCGAGTGTTTTATGTTTTGCTTTACGCTCGGGTCAGCCTGAGTATTCACAGATTTGGATTTCCACCTTCTTTAGATTTGAATCGCTGGAGATTATCTGTTAGTCTTGTTCTATCAACTTTGGTTCCGTTGTTCTATTCAGCCTATACTTGGTTATTGTATTGAGACTTCTGCTGTACTTTATTTCTTATGTTGTATCTTATGTAAATCTGATATATTTACATAGTAGCTTCATGAACTACTATTTCTTTTACTTCCGCTGCATTATTTTACTCTGTGTCTGTGATATGTGATTATATTTATTTACTGTATATTCTGAGATTTGCCAAATTTTAATGACAACGCGGTATTTTGAGCAATTCAACTCCGGCATGAGTGTCTACCTAAACACTTATAATGGATGCGAATGGTTGAAAATAGCGGGTCGTTACATTTCTTCCAGTTCAGATCTGGCCGTGATTTTTATCATCTTCCCCAACCTGTTCATACATGCGTACAGGCTACACGAACGCAACCTAACCCATAGTCGCCTTCAACTTCGAATTGCCGCTCCACCATACGACGTCGAGAAGATGATCAGAGGCCGTCATATCGAAGCGCTACTCGAGCACCACCATCGGCCTGAGTCTGGTGAAGCTCGGCTGCATCTCAGCCTCGAGAAACGTGTGCGAATGGCATGACTTTACATGCGATTTGTCGTTGATCCGTTGCTCTAATCGTGATCTTGACCGTTGAAATCGAAGCTCTCGACGAGCTCTACAAAGTTGTAGTTGGAAGTTTGTTGAAATATTTCACGGATTGGAAGAAATCGAGGAGGGAAGACGACGATTTTCTGGCCATTGAAATGTTAGGGCCGGCGGCTACAACCTAGTTACGGTTTTGTGATAAAATGTGAATGATGAGGTCCTTTTATACAAAATTCCCAAAACACTATTCATCGAAAATTTTCCGAACTCGAAACGAGGCGTGCCGGCTGACGTTTCTAAGGTTTAACCTGCGTTCCGGACACAACAGAACGTGTTTCGGGAGCTAATTTGATCATATGTGCGAGTTACGGAAATAAACGATCAAATTTAAATTAAATCGATTAAAACGATTTCTATGCGTTTTGGCTTGCCCCGGACAAACCGTACGTCCGATTGACACAAAATTTGAAACCTTACAATAATTTCACATTACGGATCCGATGAAACTAGTTTCGTCGAAATCCGAGACTATTTGAAAAATGACCATTTTCACTCGTCAATTAAATATTAAAATAATCAATTTTCACAAATTAACTTTTAATTCAAATTTTAAAAGTTTACAAACATCATTCTAACTCCAATATGATTTATTATAACTTTAAAAATCATTTTTATTCACATTTAAACCTAATTTACAATGATTTCTGTAATTTCAAATATTAAATTATCGATTTAATTAAACAATTAAATCACTATATTCGAAATAAAATTTATTCGACTTACAAATCTTACTTGTTAATATTTAAAATCAATTAAATATCTGAATTTCAAATGACAGAAATTCTGGGTCGTTACAATCTTCCCCCCTTAAAAGAATTTCATCCTCGAAATTGCAAAGTAAGAAAAATGCCTCAAATTCATTAACTTTTCAAACAATTCGTTCAAATTTGATTTCAAAATCACTTAAGTGTACAACTTCTCCAAAATCTAATAGTTAAACTCTTTCAAAAACTTTACTAAGTTTTTCAAATCTATACTTAGTTATACTTTTCAAAACAAATTATATCGTTTAACTTTTAACTCCAAATCCAAAATTTAGTTTTCACAAACTTTTCAAAATTTCCCGAAAATTTTCTAACGCCTTAAATTTTCAGAAAAATTCGCCATAGCCTCCTCTGCGCGGTTCAATCGTAGTAGGATCACAATAGACATAAATATATATACATCGACCCACACGGTCGGAAAAACAGAAAAACAGTTCATATTTCCTATTTTTATTACGTAGGCGTACCTTTTTAGCATTTTTAAGCAAAGCAGTTATTTATTTAGCATTTTAGCGCAACCAAATCCAACCAAACGGTAGCCACGGCACCTGTACTTACTCAATTTAAACACGTAAGTGACATATATATAAAGTTATTAACAATTTACTCTTTTAAACAACTACAACACATGCATATTAAAAGAAATGCATACTAAACAAGGTTTTTAAGCAACTTATATAATTTCGACATCACTTGTAATTGTTTACAACCAATTCATATACAACGACATTCAATTATTCATTTTCAATTAGTTTACATTCTCTAATTTAAATTCAAGTTGGTTCACTTTCAATTTGGATTCAATTTCATAGCTTTCATACGTTAGCTTTCTATTTGATTAATTCAATTACATATGAATTTCTATACAATCAACTAACAATCATCAAACAATCAAATCATAATCAACATAATCAAATTCATTCAATTTACTTTACTTACATTAAATTTGGTTTAACACTTTTAATTTCAATTGGTTTAATATTAAATTGACGTCCATTCAATTTATTCAAATTCCAATTCATTAGCTTTTAATGAATTAACACTTATATCCATTATTCCATATCAATTCATTAATTCAATTGCTAATTCATTTTACAAATAAAGTTGAATCTCCTTTATATAACTCAAGTTCACATTTATTATTTCCTAGTAACAGTAGTGAATTCAGTGCTTTAAATTCTTTCAAAAATTTCCTTTTATTTATAAATCACATTTATAAAAAAAAATTCTCATATAATTTCACTATTTTACTTTACTTATACAAGATTATTCACAATTGTAAATCATTTTAATTATAATTCCATACTTAATAATTCATTTTCTTATATACTTCATTCTTTTACAATTGTTGTTTGTATTTAGATTATTCAAACAACTTTTATTAACTTATATATATATTTACATTTTCAACAACCAAACAATTAATTTTATATACACTTTAATAATTCTGAAAAATTATTTCTTTATATACAAAATATAATCAAGGTAAAATTATTTCATTTATCCAATTTAAAATGATACTATGTCGGTTTATCTCGTTTAAGAGTTTAGAAACCCCTATCGATACAGTTAGCTAGATTGCACCGACCAGAATCCATAAACAATCAACCGATAAGTCAACACAATACAAAACAATTTCGTATTCACTAACAAATACGCGCTCATATCTATTATTACACTCACACTAATTCTAGAGTACTACTGACTCTATCTCTAATGAGTAACACCCAACAGAACCAAGGTTATCGCTTAACCATATGCTCTGATACCACATGTAACGACTCGAGATTTTCGACTTCTGAAAATCGACATTAATACGTCCACTGTATCAACTGCCGAGCAATCGAGTGCCGAAAAACCGAATTGTTATGGTTAAAAAGAAGAGGTAGAAGAAGACAAAAAGAAAGAAAGAAGAAACAACAGAAACAATATCAGAATCTCACATATCGCAGCGGAACAACATATAATAGATAGATGAATAATCTTTAAATCAAGAACTATATCAGTTTATACATTACATCATCAGAGTCAATATACACACAATACATCAATGGACAGTTATACAAACTTGTCCTCATACAGAATACACAGCGGAATAATAATATCATATACAAGTGATACGCCTCACCATCCAGCTCGCCACTGAGCTCCACAGCATCTCCTGAATCTAGAATGACCTGATAACCCGACTCTAGGCTTCCCGTGTGGAAAGTTATGGGCACCCATAGTTTAGGAAAGGAACAATAAACTCCAGGTCAGTCATGGGACTGGTGTGAGAACTAAAACAGTTATTATCTTTAAAACAACAATAGAAGTAAAAGACATCTGCAATGCTTTTTGGAAAATGAAACTACCATAAGGCCTCCCGCCACACACATAATGCAAACGCAGAATTGGAGGAGATTTCTCCTTATGATAGTCAAACATGCTTACTACGCAAAATCATTTGATTTGATATTATTATTAGTGCATAGTGCAGAAAAAACATTTCGAAAGTATATTAATCTTAGCCAGCATAGGCATTTCGCACTTATGCCTACTATAGCTACTATGTTCAATAGCAGGTTACCACAACATTCCACAGTAGGTTATACAACTAAAACCGTACAAGGTTCGTATTGTTTCTTTGGATTTCCAACAAATGGTCAGGCTAAGGAACTTCCTACTGCCAATGGGATCGCCTCTGGTGGGACGTCCCGAGAACTAACTAGCTCTCTACCAACACAAGGCCGGGTTACCTCTTACACTAGGTAACTACTACACGAATATGCCACCCCCGGTCCTTTGGGACCTTTATCCAAGGCGCCTCGATCACACAGCAATCGCACGGTAAATGAGATTGGAGTATCCACATAGGTTAAATACCAGGGCTCCTTACCAGATACCACCCTTTTCCAGAAGGAAATGACATACCCTAAAGGGAGCGACCCTCATAACCTTGCCGCATCATTCCTGTTTCGACCATTTCCGGGTTGTGAGGTCCGAAGAGGTCTCGTCCACAAAGCTACGCTTTTTCACAAAGCCATGCTTTGATCAACAAATGATCAGTAAATAATCATCACATAGCAACACTCAGCATGCCACATTACCAAATTGGGAGTATATCACTGATAACCTTCAACTACATAACCTTTGAGCTCGTACGTCTCAGAGAAGGGTGTTAAGCTAAGAGAATAAATTCTCCGCCACCAACAGAAATGTATTTGAAAGAATTCAGCTTTATATCACAAAATGTAATGTCAGACATGTAACCATACAAGTCTATTCCGGGTTCAAACAGAACCGAAGGCACTTCCAAAGATGCCCTTGCAATCCAGGTATTCACAATCCCGATCGAACTTCCCATTACAAAGGAAATCTGTATACCGTAGCTAACGGTGCAGAGACAATCGATAGGTCATCCTATCGTTTTCACAAATACCCGGTCTTTACCACCGGTCTTCAATACGATCCATATCGTCGTATCACTAATTCGGAATGGGTTATATGACACAAAGGTATTTTCCCGGCTAACCCGAATAGTGAGCATAATATTTAAAACATATGGATATAGGGATTTCAATTAAGTCACAACTTATTACCCAAATCCTTTCCTTTAAATGGTTTAAACAAATTACCATTTTAAATCTTTAAACAAAAAGATTTACTTCACAATGTTCACCCAATTTCACAAAGATTCATTCACAGATTTCCAAATCAATTTCCATTTCAATTGGATTAACCCATTAAATCTTTAAATCAAGATTTAATTTATAGCTTTCAAAACTATTCACAATTCAAGTCTTTTATAATATAAAAGATATACCTTTTAAAATATTCTTTGATTTCAAAATAAAGCTTAATCATCTTCACAAAGGTTAATTCATAGTTTTTCCAAACTATTTACAATTTCATTTCAACTTGAAATATTTCAATACACATTGGAAATCTTTTCACTTTATGAAAGTTATTATTATTTGAAAACAGATAGTTTTCGTTTTGGGAAAAACTGGTTACAATTACACAGGTTAAGGCCATCCAAGTACAAATCTTGGATTTAAATTTAAATTTCGAAAGCCATATTTTAAATGGTTAAAAACCCATACAAACATTTTTTATAACTTGTACAATCTTTTAAACCCAAAATTCTCAAATTATTGAATTCAATTCCAAGTATTGAATTCAAAATTTAAATCAAATGATTTAAATTCCAATTTTAATTAAGTTATTTAAAATAACTTTTATTTTTGAAACTCATTTTCAAAAACTTTCACTTCCAATTCCAAAACTAATTTGGATTCAAAAATTCAATTTTAAAAATTGATAAAAATCTGTGACTTAACCGATTTCCACGTGATATCCACATTTGTGTGTGTATTGTGTAGGTCCAGCGGTTTAACACAATAGTGCAACACATTCAACCATCATAGATCAAAACACAGAAATATAGTTGATAAGCGGTATAACTATATCGCTTATCTTTAATTCACAGATCATAGATATTCATATCATAGATAAATAGATCACAAATCACAACACAAATCAGGATATATCACAAAGCATCACATATCAAAGATATCAAACAATTCAACATCCAATAATCCAAACATCCATAAGTAGGATTAATTTAATTATCTGATTTATTTAAATCGGATAAATTCCTATACACCAAATCAAATTTCCAATTAATTTCCCAATTATTCCCCTTTTAAAAATAAATTTCTTTATCTCCTCAAATCTATTCAAAACCAATTTTAAATAAATCCTTTAACTTTTAAATAATATTACCCGAAATCCATTTATTAAGGCTTTTTCCCAAAATTTGGAATTTAACTCAATATGGTTCAAAAATAAAACTTTATCTTTTTAAAACTCCTTTTAAATTTATCCAATTCTCAAAAATAAATTTTTCGATAAATTTTCAACTTGCATTTTAAAAATCAGATTTTTATCTATTTCTGGTATCCAACGATACCAAAAATATATTCGGCTAAATTATAGCCTTCAACGATTTCAATCACAATATAATCACACACAGATTATAAATAAATCAACACACAACATTGAAACAAATTCAAATGTTTGAGGAATCCAGTTGGATCCCTCCAACCTATTTCCCTACATCCACAGATGTTAGCACAATACCAATTCCACTTCGAGGTGGAATATTCGTGGTATATGTTTTTAATATAATAACCTCCGCTTAATATGCGGCGTATAGGGTCTATTTCAGCACAATAGATAACAACCATCATTCGATTCATATAATCAAGCAATTAAGCAATTTTAAATCTAACTATTTAAAATTTAAATCGAAACACAATTTGATTGAGTGAGGAGTTCTCACCTCGAGTTTCCGATAACAGTTGAAGAATTTTATTTCAAATAAAATTAAACGCACGTTTTATTTTACTCAAAATTATTGCTAGCTCCAATAAATCCCAATCCAGCTTCATAATGTAGTGCTCGAAAAACGAACCTGACGCAATTCGTTTCGTCAGTTTTCGACCTCGTATGAAGAAGTTATAGCATTTAGAAGTTTATACAAATTACAATATAATTTATTTTCAATTTCCATTTTAATTTTTAAACCTTTGCTTTCATCAGAGCCGTTCATTTCTTCCACTTCAGATCTGGCCGTGATTTTTATCATCTTCCCCAACCTGTTCATACGCGCGTACAGGCTACACGAACGCAACCTAACCCATAGTCGCCTTCAACTTCGAATTGCCGCTCCACCATATGACGTCGAGAAGATGATCAGAGGCCGCCATATCGAAGCGCTACTCGAGCACCACCATCGGCCCGAGTCTGGTGAAGCTCGGCTGCATCTCAGCCTCGAGACACGTGTGCGAATAGCATGACTTTACATGCGATTTGTCGTTGATCCGTTGCTCTAATCGCGATCATGATCGTTGAAATCGAAGCTCTCGACGAGCTCTACAAAGTTGTAGTTGGAAGTTTGTTGAAATATTTCACGGATTGGAAGAAATCGAGGAGGGAAGACGACAATTTTCTGGCCATTGAAATGTTAGGGCCGGCGGCTACAACCTAGTTAGGGTTTTGTGATAAAATGTGAATGATGAGGTCCTTTTATACAAAATTCTCAAAACACTATTCATCGAAAATTTTCCGAACTCGAAACGAAGCGTGTCGGCTGACGTTTCTAAGGTTTAACCCACGTTCCAGACAATATGGAATGAGTTTCGGGACCTAATTTGATAAAATGTGCGAGTTACGGAAATAAACGATCAAATTTAAATTAAATCGATTAAAACGATTATTATGCGTTTTGGCTTGCCCCGGACAAACCGTACGTCCGATTGACACGAAATTTGAAACCTTACAATAATTTCACATTATGGATCCGATGAACCTGGTTTCGTCGAAATCCGAGACTGTTTGAAAAATGACCATTTTCACTCGTCAATTAAATATTAAAATAATCAATTTTCACAAATTAACTTTTAATTCAAATTTTAAAAGTTTACAAACATCATTCTAACTCCAATATGATTTATTATAACTTTACAAAGCATTTTTATTCACATTTAAACCCTATTTACAATGATTTCTATAATTTCAAATATTAAATTATTGATTTAATTAAACAATTAAATCACTATATTCGAAATAAAATTTATTCGACTTACAAATCTTACTTGTTAATATTTAAAACCAATTAAATATCTGAATTTCAAATGACAGAAATTCTGTGTCATTACAACAACCTTATATTATGAAGATCTCCATCTTCAAAATCACTGTCTTCAACATATTTTCACTTCCGAACGTATATCGGTTCGAAGTGGTTTTTGGATAGGAATTACCGAAATCCGACCCCAGTTTCTTTGAACCAATTATCGATAAAAGATGTCAAGTATATAGGTGATTATTATTCAATTAATCAATATCATTTATCGAAGTAAAATATCTCTTTAGAGATATACATCTTTAAATCATATTTTGTTTCTGTATATACGAGTAATTAAACCTCATTTACCAAATATTTTGATTAATTAAAACCCTTTCTTATCTTTGGAAATACCAAAACATTTCATCTTAATTACTCAGGAAACGTATAATTCAAATCTTAATGAAGATTTCACATTTCCAAAACTTATTTTATTGGGTCAAAAAGAATGTCATTTAAGACATTATTTACTGTGAACCCAAACAAGTTAGTATTGAATAAAGGGGATCCATAAATTTTTGACTGGTTATACCATGTACTAATTTCCATATTCAACATGAACAATTCATCGAATAACAGTGAAATCACCTTTTCAATTCATACGGATAGTACGATTCCCTCCTTGGAATTTAATAAGGAGTTTAACTGGAATGTTTAACAACCAAAATCCAATTTTAAATCTTGTTTAACTTTTGGAAAGCTCCAAATTGTTTTTTATCTTAGGAAGACGTGGTCCGAGTAAATCAAATTAATCATAGATAGTACCGAATACGCCATCACCCTGGTCTTTCCCGACCTATCCGTGACCACATCATACACAACAAACCCGAAATATAAAGGGTAATCTTGAAAGGTGAAGACTACATCCTAATGACAGCGACCCACTTAGCCCTGCTGCATCTTCCCTATTTTTGCCATTACCAATGTGTAAGGCTTGAGGTAACGTTTTACCTTTCACATGAAAAATCCAACTTTGAATGCCACATTACCATTTCCAACAACACACTAATTGATTTCCACAATAATACAGCCCACAAGTTCATACGCCTTAGGGAAGGGTGTTAAGTATAAGAGGACTTACCTCCTACACCACTAAACATATGTAATTTTGTAAAAACCAATGTACATTGTCTTAGAAATGCAATGTCAGACACTCATCCATACAAATTATCCCGGAACAGGACAAATCGAAGGCACTCCTTCTACTACATCCTCTTTGGGAATCGCCTCTAGGATTAGTAGCAAGTAGTCCTTGCAAATCGAAGATTTCAAATTGAAGGAACTACTACCACCATATATATGATAAGGTAATTACCCTAGAGGTTAGTGACAAGCAACCTTATACTATGAAGACCTCTGTCTTCAAAATCATTGTCTTCAACATATTTTCACTTTCGAACGTATATTGGTTCGAAGTGATTTTCGGATAGGAATTACTCAAATCTGGCCAAGGTTTCTCCGAATCAATTATCGATAAAAGATGTTAAGCATATAGGTGATTATTATTCAATTAATTAAAATCTTTTATCCAAGTAAAGTATCTCTTTAGAGATATACATCTTTAAATCATATTATGTTTCAGTATATACGGGATAATTAAACCTCTTTTATCAAATCTTTTGGTTAATTAAAACCCTTCTTATCTTTGGAAATACCAAAACATTTCATCTTTGACTACTTAGGAAAAGTATAATTCAAATCTTAATGAAAATTGCACTTTTCGAAAACTTTTTTTTAATAGGTCCAAAACAATGTTATTTAAGACATCATTTACTATAATCCCAAAACAGTTAGTATTGAATAAAAGGCATCCATAAATTTTAGACTGGTTATACCCAGTACTGATTTCTGTATTCAATATGTACTATTCGTCAAATAATGGTGAAATCATCCTTTAAATTCATAAGGATAGTACGAGTTCACTCCCCAGAATTTAATATATAGTTTAGCTAAAATATTTAACAACCAAAATCCTATTTTAAATCTTGTTTAACTTTTGGAAAGCTCCAAATCTCTTTTTATCTTAGGAAGATGTGGTCCGAGTAAATCAAATTTACTATCCCCTATGTCGAGCCAGTCCAGATAGCTAGAGCGGAACCAAGACACCGGTTGTCTAAGCTTGGGTCTAGAGACTATCTCTCTGTCATCCATAAGCTGGTCAAGTTAGATGATCAACTCCAAACTCTTTAAAAAAATTATTTATTATTTGAGAAACATTTGCAAAAGATTTGGGAAGAAAATCTCAAGTTTAAATCTTAATTTCAAAAGTTATAGTGCCGCGAATAGTATTTTTAAAAGCTTCTTTGATCAAAATGCTAATTTCCTTCCACATTTGTCCTTTTTAATAACTCATATCATTTTTAAAACATTTTAATATATTTATGGAATTTATTTCTTATTTTTAAGATTTAAAAATATCTATTTTAAAGATTTTATTACTTTGGTTACTAAACACGATGTTTTTGAAAACTTGATTTGGGCATATCTCAAACTTTACGAAATAAAATCTTGATTTTCTTCTTTTGTTTGAAAACTATATTTATTATGGTCTGTAAAATTCTTATTGCAAAGAATTCTAACTCATATTCCATTCTACATGTCCATTTAACTTTTCCGATCGCGAAATCGCGAACTACCGAAACGCAACGTCTTATTTTTACTCCATTTCGCAAACTTTCTCAAACTTTGCCAAAATTAGTTTTAATGTTTATAAACCATTAATAAATCATTTTGAACTATTTTAAAGAGGTTTAACAGTGCCATATATAACATTTCATTTTTTAAACAAAGTGATTCCTTGATGTAAATTCGACGTGTATTATACCATGAATCATTTCCACATCAAACAAACATACCGTCAACATCCAAAACGCGATGACCAAACATAAAAAACATCAATATCAAACATGACATATCATATAATTTACAAATTTAATAGTAGAGTTTCTCAACTTCATCGGTTTCTATATTTTTCTAAATTTGACTATAGCTTCGCCACTATTTCACCGAAGCTTATGAATCATATCCTGGAATCCTTGGGTGAGCTCGACCTAGGCTTGTAGGAGTTTGAAACTTGGTTTTGAGATGGTGGTGACTCCTTATAGTGCACGGCCAAGAAGAAGAAAGAGAGGTGGGAGTACAGACTTGTATCTCGACTTTAAGGCGGTATTTCATCGTATATGGTAGTTTTTATTTTAGTAGAGCTTCGCTATGATGGAAGAGATTAGAGAAGCCATTAAAGAGGCCATTAGAAAGCTTAGGAAGAATAGAGAAGAAGATTGTTTTGGTGTGAGGATTTATGAGAAGAGAGGGCATGTATTTATAAGAAAATAAATGTGGAAAATATCTTTCATTACATCTCCTTTCACCATATGCCAACCCACTCCCCTCCGGCCCCCTTACTCATGGCCCACTCCCCCTCATCCTTGCTATCCCTTCTTGTCATTTGGCATATAAGCTTTGACTCAAGTGAAGATTTGGTTGGATTTTATATGTAAATATCTAAGTTATTTATGTTTTTATCTTATGTAAATTTATACATTAAAAGTAAATGTATATATGTATATGTGTAGGTGTATGACATGTGTATGATATGCACAAGACAACAAACAATGCTTGCAATTACTTTGAACAACATCCGTTCGTTAAACCGTTGAAGATCTGAAAGCCGATTCTTGGTCACATTTTCACTTACTAACTAAACTACACATAAATGTGAAAAAAATAAAAAAATAATTTCTCATCATTATTAATTAATTAAAATGATCACATTTGAATTATAAGACCATATAAATCAATATTAAAAAAGTGTTCACAAAAAGTGCTGTTATATCGATAAAGCATATAAAATTTTCTTATACTTTCAAATCAAGTATATATCTTTATAAAACTATTATAAATGATTTATTATCATTATATTATTAATTAAAATGAATTATTATCATTATAGAACAATTATTTAATTATTTAAACTTAATTTTAAAATTACATAAAATATATAAAATTAATGACATCCCTGATGATGTCACAAATATATTTTATTTTAAAAAATAAAATAAATAATTTTTATTTCATATTCTTGCTTAAATGGATAAAGAAGTGTATATACCCAGTTTCATGCATGCTAATGTTGAGAAAATCTCAATTTTGCCGAAAACTAATTTCTGTCGTTTTTCTTATGGAAACCCCTAAATATCCATATTTGTTAATGTACCTTTAAAACAAGTTTACCATCATTATTTATGGTTCAAAGCATTATAATTTGTGTTATAAAATCTTGTGTTTGAATATTTAAATATAAAAATATTATATTAAAGTGATAAATTTGTGGGCCGTTAGAACATCCAATGGTGATACCGCATAATATATAAAATTGGAGAATTTTACTTTTAAAGCTACTACTTTTACTCATTGGTTTAAATGGAAGAGAAAGAAAATTTGAGGTTGGGTCAATAAGCAAAAGCTGGTGTATATATAGCAAACTGGAAATGAATTTTATTGACCGTAATCAAGAAAAGTGTACTATATACACACATAAAAGGGGGAATTAATTTAAAGGACAAAAATTTGTATATTTTAAGCCTCAAGGACACGACCTCAATATTTTAACCACAAAGACAAACATTCTTCTAAAAATTAATCATAAGGACAAGCATTCTTCCAAAATTATTTATAAGGACAAACATTCTTGCAAAACTACTACCGAACTAAAAACTGATACCTAAAAACTGCTACCGATAACTACAAACTGATACCTAAAAACTGATACCTAAAGAAAGTTGTCCTTCAGGCTAAAATACCGTAGGTCTGCCCTTGAGGCTAAAACGTTGAGAAATTTTGTCCTCGACAATAATTTCCTGCACATAAAAATACCATTGTTAAAGTTTATTCATTAATAATTCAAAAATATGTAATATGAGAATATTCTAAAGGACGTATTCAAAGGCGTTTTTATTATCTAGGACACCCCACTAATATTTTTCCATGAGGACAATATCATTAAAAAATTTCAAAGAGCCCTAACTGCCAACCATGCACTCTCCTTTTCTTCTCAACATCATTCTTCTTCTCCTTTATTTCTTCATCGTTCTCTCTTTCACACATTCAAAATTAAATGCTAAAATCCCATTTCATAATTTCCATTCATGGTTTCCTAATTTCGGATCTCGTTTGTTGATTTCGAAGGTCGTTCCCTGATTCTGGTATGCTTCTATTACTCTGTTTTTGGTTTCTGTTCTATTAGAATTTAATTTTTTTTTCTAATTTTTGAACGTTTCTCTTTTTAAACCTAAAATTCAGTTTTGTTGCTATGTTTACTTCTTTGATATTCCATGAAAAATTTGGGAAGTAGCAGAAGGTATCAATTGTTTTCTTCTCTTCTTTATGAACTAATGTTTACTTATGTGTTTAAACTGGATGTTATTTGTTTTTTATTGTTGATGTATATCTTACATTCTTATTGGTTTGATTTAAAATGTATTGTTGTGTTGAGTTCAGTGAAGATCGGTTTTTAGATATCATTTTTGTTTTTTCTTAGTATCATTTTTCATAATAATGCATTTTGGAAGTTTCTAATGTTTTGTTTGTTTGAGTGTTTAAGAAAATGAGGGTATTACAGAGTAAATAAGATGATATGCACCAATCAACCAATGAGTTTAATTAATGTTTTCTTAGTATCAAACATTTAATGCAATGTGTTTAAGTATCAGTTTTTAGGTATAATTTTAATATACTATAGGTATCATTTTTGAAAAATCTGTTTTATTTTTTTGTTTCTGGTTTTTGTTGTATAAAGAAAATTATTGTATTATAATAAATGACATTTTGAAGCAATCATATTTTTACTGATGTTTTATTTGTTTTGCAGTGGTGACAATAGCCTTCTTGTTTTATTTGTATTCGATGACAGTACATTTAGCACTTGATTATCTGTTGATTGTTCTTTTTATGATTTGAAGATTGAAATTTGTCGGTGGTCTCAACTTACTCCTTCGTCTATTGAGATTTCTTATGTCCTTGAAAATAAAGTTTGGTTGATATCGATTCCGATCTTTAATGTATATATATCAACCCGTATATTTGGACCATTTAAATTGACAATAATCCACACATGTCAACTTAAATAATACAAAACACGAATCATTATGGGATTATGAATACATATATGTAAATGAGAATCAACACAATATCACAGACACAGAATAGTCATAGAATAATGCAGCGGAAAAGTACATCATCATAATAGTAGTTCATGAAGCTACTATAGGAAATACAACAATGTCTCAACATAAAGTGACAAAAGGAAATACAAGATGTTCAATACACAAGTTCATCAAATACTGGAAAGGAAATAAACTGATAAAGATAAATGCTAAGTCTTCAGCATCTTCAACCAACCTTGATCAGCAACTGGATAGCTTCAGACTGCCCCAAGCATATACAAAAGAAACACTCGAGTCAGGACTCAAAATCTTATACGAAATAATCAAGTGCAAATGATAAAGTCCATAACTCAAAGATGAATGTAATAAACATCCTTAAGGATCCGGTAAACTATCTATATATACAATAGAGTACGCTAAATAGATAATGTCTAATCAGTAAAATATGATATCAAAATAGTGTGAAGGCGTTACCATAATCCCCCTTAACACATTTTATAATGCCATAGTCTGTACAGCACCGTAAACCCCACCGTAAACTAGTGGTTATCAGAGGGTACCCCATAGGTATAACACGAAAAAAATCATAGTGGTCGCGAATAGGATAATCAGTATGACAAGGTACATGAGGCGATAACAACTAGGATACTAGTAGTTGCCTGATCCGGACTGATGTTGGGCATAGCAGCTGCTATCCCAACACCGCGAAACAACACTCCCAAATCAAGGGGTGCACCCAAATCGAATCAGATAAGTAATAGATAAGGTATCAAAGAAGTGTGTCCGTTAGAGATGGCGATCCTCAATGGCCCGGTGCGGCTCCTGTTTTAGTCATGTCAGGGGTCATCACTAGTACAAAACTGGTCATTTGTGTCGGTTGTGTAACCCCTGTTGTGTCGGTTTTACAACCGACTCATATGAAGACGACACAAAAGACATTTTTCTGTTGTGTCGGTTGTACGACCGACACAAATATCAATCATTTGTGTCGGTTGTTATTAAAGAACCGACACAAAACAATGAACAGTTGTGTCGGTCTTTCTAAAAGGACCGACACAAATCAGCTTGTATAGTGAAGCACACCGCCGTTTATTGTGTCGGTCCTTTTAGAGAAACCGACACAACTGTTCATAGTTTTGTGTCGGTTCTTTAATAACAACCGACACAACTGTTCATAGTTTTCGTTAAGTTTAAATATTGTTATCATATCAACTTGATATTATTCCTTATTCTCAATTTGTTGAACAGGAATAAAATATAATTTGAAATGTAAATTTTAATAAAGTAACAACATGTACTTCAACTATCATTCCTTCAATTTAACTAACCATATTGAGCATTCACTGAATAATGCATCCGAAAACAATCATAAGCTAACATCATATTTCACACTTGCATTTACAAACGGCAGATCAGAGTTCCGGAAGAAAATGAGAGTAAAAAAAAAAGTTCAAATAAAAATATAGAAAAAAAAAATACATACCTCTACTGTTATGTCGTTATGAGAAATTTTTTATACAGCGATGAATTTGTAAATTAAATTCATATTTCTAAAAACAGAAGATACAATCTAATTTATGCTTTATGTAAACTGACATGCAACTTTTGATTATTCTTTTCAAAAATTCTATAAAATTTGATAACGGTAAAAACATTAAGTTATCGCTCAAATTCTTATATAATAAGTAATACATTTAAAGGATTTGTATGCAGCATAAATAAACCTAAGAGTATCAAGGAGTATCAATATTGCAAAATGTAACCAAGACAAGTCTTTCAACATAACTTGTATATCTTTCACATAACCTTCTATTTATATATGTATATAATACCACCCAACAGTCTTTTTGCCAGGGGGAAAAAATGGAGCCTACTACTAAAAAAAAGAAAGAGAGTAAAGCAATTACTTCTTAGATGTTTTTGTTGGCAAGCAATCCTCAAGAAAAGTGGTGAGTTGAGAAGTATATAAGCTTGGATGATTTCTGTAGTGGTCGACATGGGGCGAATTGACAAAATCACAAGATCTAACCTCGTATACTGCTTTCCTCTGCCTTTCGATAAACGTTTCTACTGATTTTGCTGGAATCACTCTATCGGCGGAGCTGTATATGTATAACTGTGGGCAGTTTGGTTGCTCTGATGATAGTTGAGAAAGCAAATCTTGAAGCCTCCTGTTCAATAATAAAATTTAGATTGTTGGTACTTGAACCTAATATAAGTGATACAAACTTAAAGTATATGATTATCTTTGGTTGTGAGAGATTTAGTTACACACATATATACATAAACACATATACATATGTCATACATAAACACACATACACACGTCTGTGTGAAAAAAGACTCCTATATTAGTTAACTGTGTTAGTTGTATTATATATGCAAAATCAAAAGTTTAACCTCCCTGATCACCATGTTAACCCCGATCAAACTAAGAATAGTTTTGTTCAAAACTAACCAAGTGTATAGAACTCCTGCACTGTGAATAAAGATTCCTTTATCAGAGAGAGGGGGGAGAGAGAGTACTGTATGGTAGGCAAGTAGTAACACAGAATAATGTAGACTCGTTGACATAGTATGTTGTACATATTTGCAAGTGAAACCATCTAAACCAGGCAAAACTTTTATTTGCAAATGATTTCTATAATCTATAGAACATAGGTTAAGAGTGCTGAGATTTGAGTTCAACTTATATGATATCGTCGAAAAACGGAACTCAGACATAAACATTTTATTTTACCAGAAATTTTAATGATATCTGAGGCCAAATTCTAGAAACATGTCAGAAAGGCTACATTCGTGTAACTTGTAGTACATAAAAATGACTAAACTTGTGTATTTATACGGACAAAAACAAAATATACCGAATTTCCTACGCTACTAACATCCATAGCTATATGAAAACTTGATGTTCATTTCCACTGACAAACAAACAAGTTAGGTATAGACATCAAGTGATAAAAAGTTTTCAATGCATAACTTTAAATTTCTCAACTGGATACAGAAGGTTAGTTACCTGTTGATGGAAGGAAGATTCAATACAACTCCAAAGAACTTCTCCAGAACTAAAAGCAATACAGTTTCAGTAATTGCCGGCCTTGGTTCATCTGTTGAGTCTAATTTTTGAACTCCTTTACTTGCCACGCTTTGTTTTTTCAGAAATGCAGCTGAGAATCCTGATGCCCATACCTGTATGAAAAACAATCTTAAATATGAGTTCAACTATTATGACAAACGGGTACGATTATAGTGAGAATCAACCCTGTATTTTTTTCATTGTGTCTATAGAAACATACCTAAGTGAACTTGCTACTTCACTAAAACGTTTTACAATAGAATAGATATAAACCGGGCATAAGCAGTTAGGTAACGATGTCGTAAATTTTGAAATCAAATAACAGCATTTTCTTATAAATTTGAAGGCCAGCGCCGCTATCGTATTACAGAATCATACAAGTCTTGATTAAAATAAAAGGTAACTGAAAGCCAAATTTGGAACTGGTACCTAAGTGAACTTGCTAACTTTTAACTTTATCCGTATGTAGGGCTTATACAACAAATCTACCACATAATTTTTACGAGCAAAAAATATATAATTGACAAAGCAAGACATGTTTCATGGACAAGCAAACATCAATGAGTTGTGTCAGTTACTCCTCAAACGTGCTCATAAATCCACCTAAAAACCCAGCTCCATTGCAGTTTCCACAAAGGATGTCTCTTTTGCCCCTGTAATAATAAAACAGTAGATAAAAACAAAAGCTATACACATACAAACAATTTAACATGAGATCGAGCTAGCTCATCATGCAATCAAAGATTGACTTGGATGTATATAATATTAACAAGCTTGGAGTGAATTATAACTAACTGTTCAGAAAAAGCACAATATATTATGTACATATAACATGGACTGTGCACTGTATACAGTGCACTAAATAAAATAATTGAAGTGAAGATGATAAGAAGAATTATTGCCGTCAGCGACTGATGCGGTATGTCTGCAGTTTTGGTGCAGTCAAAGCTCTACCCACATCTAATTAACCTGCTACCTGCATGCATCAACTAGTAGCAGCAACAGCAGCAACTCGTCTCTACTATTTATATTTTTCATTTATTTTATTATTATTATCACAGTTTAACTGACTTTTTATTTATCACACTCTCAGTTCGCACTGTCAACAAATTAATGTGCACTTTGATAATTTATGTATTGCAGTTACCACAACATGTATCAGTAATTTGTAAATAAATATTTATTTAAAAGACCCCCTGTAAACTCAAGAGTTCACAAGCCATCCCGACCCATAGAGTCCAAGTAAGCTATGTCTAAGGGATCTGGTGTAATATCTCATGTACTAATAGTAGATAAAACAGTAGATAAATATAAATAAATATAAACAACAAGTAAGTTTTGTACTTGAAAACGATATGTCGTGAATGAGAATCTCCCTCAAATTATACTCATTTTATCTGTAAAACACTTCGTAAACAAAATATTAAATATAAATAATCACTTGCTACAAAGTAGCTCGATCTCAAGTATACAAAGTAGATAAAACAGTAGATAAAATCGCAAATCGAAAAAACCCAAAATCGCAAATCGTAACTCCCTCTTAATGGTTTGGGTGCCATCCTTCTTGGTAATTTGAACGATGTTAGTTAAAGATTGTAGCACTCCACCAACATACATTGCAATACAGATCAGAAATAGCAGCATATCATTTTAGTACATTTTTGCAACGTAACATTACTAGAACAAAAACCAAGTGCAGCAAAGATAGATCTTAGTAATGAACAATGTCAGAATAAGTGAACTGTAAATATTGACAGATAAGTTATCCGATACCTAGTAAAATTAGTAGGTAAAAGGAAACATTCATTGGGATGACATAAAATGGTAACTATTGTATTGCCATTGTAATTAACCTTGATAGCAGACAACCGTCTGCTTTGTACTTCAGTTCCAGTATCCACAGTTTTGTGTGTGCAGTTGGACAAACTTAAAAGTGTTAATTGCATAGAGAATGAAATAAACATGCATGTCAGTAGCTTATAGAAGAATGATGTACAATTGAAATAACCGGCATGTGGTACGGTCTTTTAGTTTGCATGTTATATTTGATAAAATGTTCTGTGATGTTGCACATATAGGAAACACCACAGACTAATCAATAGTTTGAGAAAATAAATCACAGTCTCACAACTGTGTGACCCTCACTACGTACAAAAGAAACTAATTTGCTAACAGCAGTGATACAAAACATGGGTGCGAGGGAGCGTTAGTGTAAATACAAAGAATTAGACAACCTTACAGCAATGGTCGAATCATATTTTATTTATTGAAAATTAGTAAACATCAAGGACATTTGGTAGCAGGACGGGCATGGAGCACAGGATAATATTGGGTTAAAATATATAAAGCAATTAGGTAAAATATTGTGTGAAGCTACCTGTTAGTTGCCCCTTCTTGTTTACTCTGGTGGGTAGAATATTGTCTTCAACAAAACCAAACTTGTATCTAGGGATGTCCACATTTACATTTAGTACTTACTTTCAAAATAATACAGGGGTATGACTATCAAATTTCTTGCAGCATACCACCATTTTGAATGAACCCCTTGCACAAAGAAGTACCTTTGTAATTTAATATTAGCTCTGATTAACCCTCTGAAGTGGTCTGTTGGCTTTCTCATAACTGAATGACGCAAAAATCTCCATGATGTTTTTTATTGGTATTAGTTTCTGAAGACATTTCTCATTTATGTGCATTATTAAATTATCTTTAAATGCTGGTTTCATATCTTCTTTGATTTCTCCTTTGGTGCAGTGTTGGTCACTGGTTTACCTTCATCTGTTTCATGGCAAGCTTTGAAAGTAAGCTCTCAGTCATTGTACAGTAATAGGTTCTGGAATTATTATATTTACCAATTGGGGGTACACCGTATAATTTTCTCTGTGTAGGATCATATGCGGAAAGCTGGTGATGTTTGTTTCTCCCAAGTTTTCACTGATTCTAGAGGTAACAGGCTCATACAAACTATTTTACTTGTTGCTAACTAAATGACTATTAGCAAGTACTAAATGGGAACTCAAGTTTATATTTTGGAAGGTAGAATAGTTATTATTATTTTGGAAGGTAGAATAGTTATTATTATTTATATTGTCTTGGTATCAGGAAAATAGAGGATATGGCAAAAGCAGTGGCTATTAAAATGATTTGGAATTTTCTTCAAGGTGATTCAGTTTAGGCTAAGTGGATGCATCAAAGATATTGTAGACATACAAACTTCTAGAATGCAGCTTTTAATAATAATGCCTCTCACACATGGAAAACTATGCTAATTGCAGCACAATGGTGCAAGGGGGCAGTTGATAGAAAAATAGTGAATGGTGAACAGACTGATATATGGTATGACCCTTGGATCAATGGTTTTTCCTTAACTGACTTGTATGGATGCAACTTTATGAATGTTATTGGTGATAATCATATGAAAGTGTATACTCTATTATGAAACAATACTTGGAAAAATCATATGGATGGTATGACTTCTCAAATGCAAAATACTATAAAGAATATCAATATTCAGAAGAACAAACAATCTGATTACTGGCACTGGATCCCTGACAAGAATGGTAAGTTCAGTAATAATCTGCTTGGAATCACATCAGGCCTAAATACACTGAATTTAATTGGGCTAAAGTGATTTTGTACAATAAGTGTGCACCCAAAATGTCAATATGTACTCTGCTGGCAAAACTTAACAGACTGCATACAAAGGACAGACTTAGTAAATGGAACGGTGCTAAAGATAAGTACTGTGTCCTTTGCACTAATCAAATAGAAGGTAGGGATCACCTATTCTTCAATTGCAATTACTCCAGAATTCTATTTGAAGATACTATGACAAAATTGCATCTAAATTTAGGGAATTCAGTAGATTTTAACCACGTGTTGGATAATCTTTGTTCTAAATAGACTAGTAACATGCTACTGAATCAGATCAATAACATTGCATTCACTTCTATCATCTGGAACATCTAGTGTGAACGGAATAACCGAATATTTAAGAGTATTGCACTTCCAGTTCATGTTAGAACTGCTCATATTTACCAGGATTGTAGACAATTAATGCACAAAAATTTGAACAAAGAAAAACTCAATGAAGAGATAGAGCTTATCTTGAGTAACTTCGGGATCTCCATTGAGAGACAGCGGGAATTTCACCCTCTTTGAGTCTACTGCCTTTCCTTTTATTTGAAGTTGATCTTTTTCCACTTCTGTTAGCTGTTGGTTCTTTCGAGTATCCGAGAGGATCTTTGTCTTCGTCTTCTCCGCCATTATTAAGGGATTAGGTTTTATTTTGGTAAAGTGGTTTTTCCCACTCTTTCGTGGCTTCCTGAAGTGAGTTTGGCTTTTGGACATAGTAGGTTAATATATGGTTTGGAGTACTTAAGGTACAGCAAAGCTTCACAGGTTTCATCTTCAATCTCGTCTTCAAATGGACGAGACCTGGTATCAGTAGACATTTTTGCTGGTGTGCGATTGCTGTTTTCTCACTTTTTTTTGCTAAATTTTCCCTCTAAAATTTAGGGTTCGCGGGAAAAGATTGGGGAAAAGATGGGGCGGCTGAAATGGATTTGGGGGGAAAAGTTGTGTGCCTATGGTGTCGGTTTTTGGACAACCGATGCTATTGTATTTAATTGTGTCGGCTGTTCAAACAACCGACACGAGTAAATCTATTGCTTCCCTTCAATTGTCTCGGTTTCTTAAGTACAACAGATGCAAATTATATTTTTAACATTTTCTTCTTACCCCATAAGTCAATAGTTTCGGTTGTTAATAAACAACCGACACAAATTACACTATTTGTGTCGGTTTTATGGACAACCGACACAAATGAGGCGAAGCAACTGATCTGTTTTGTACTAGTGCATCCAATATCGTTCTCTTTCTTCAGTCAACGCGTTCACCAAACCATCCACTTTGTTCTGGATCAACACTCCGCGTATATTAGTTATTAAAGTGGTTTTCAGTATCGACAGAGAGTATGTCCATATCCGATCCCGGTCTCTTTAATAACTACGCATTAATTACCCGATGGTCATTTAATATTAAAGTTTAAACAAATCAAAGTCCAAAAGTCAAGTTGCAAATTTGACTTTCAAAATTTGACATTTCACAATTCGATTTATTTCAAATATTTTAAAATCATATTTCCAAATGAAATTTTAGTTCAAACCCTTGAGTTAACAATCATTAAGTATTTTAGTTCAATTTAATAAGATCCATATTTCACTTATTAAATTTAATTCAAAATCCATGGATTCAATTTAATGGTCAATTTAGTTCAAATCATTAAATCAAATTCTATTCCTTTCAATTCTTATTTACATTCATCGTTACATTAAATATAATCATAAATTCGATTAAATCAATTTCATTAACTAAATTCCCTTTTATCAAACTTCATTGATTTATTTACCAAATTCAATTAAATTGCTATTTTAAAGAAATCCATTTCATTCATTTGGTTCTATGATCTACCTATCACCAATAAGTGGTTTCCGAGTTACAAATCAACTCAATTCATAATCGGTTTACAATGTCCTGCTTTAATTAATTCATCCATTTTAAAATCATTTTAAATTTAAATTATCGCTAAATCAAATCCATAAAACTTTAGTTAGTTTTGTATTCCCCTTAAGTCAATTTGTTTCTTAATCTCACATTAAATTTTATAACAAATTCCAAATCTATTAAATTTAACCGAGTTTAAATCTAAATCTCAAATCTAATAAATTTCAAATTATTAAATTCTAAAACTTACTTGTTTCTAAATCTCATTTCAATTAAATGTGTCAATCCGTTTTATTCAATTACATAGATTTATTAATTCATAGATTTATTAATCCGTTTCAATTAAATCCATTAATTTATTTCAATTAGATCCATTAATTTATTTCGATTAAATCCATTAATTTATTACAATTAAATCCATTAATTTATTACAATTAAATCCATTAAGTTATTACAATTAAATCCATTAAGTTATTACAATTAAATCCATTAAATTCGTTACCTAAATTCCAAACAAATTGTTAAGTTCATTCTTTAACTTCAAATAGATTTCAATTCCAAAATGATTTTTGTTGACCAATCGGGTTCCTTATTTTTAATTATCTATCCTAGGCCAAAATTTTCAATTTGGGTATTTATCATTTCAACCCAATATCATTAAATAAAAAAACAAAGCATAGTAAAGGGAACTTGCAGTGTGATAACTGGGATGGTGTCAAAGTAAGCAAACAATCAATAGCATCCATACATAACAATTCAACAATTGATTTAAATAATCCCAAAATAATCGTATTAATTTACATTTGTTATTTATGCAAATTAATATAATTATTCCTAGAATCTACACTATCATTTCATGCAGATTAAAGATTGTTACATTATGGGTTTTCACTTGGCGTCTATTATCAAATTATTACATCAATCATACATTCAATGGTTCAAAATGTGGTTCACTATTTCTACGTGTCGATTTATTTAACATTAAAAGGGACAAGTTCAACATATATAATCTATTTTAAATTTGTTGACTATCCTATATCAAATTCAATTTCATATTAATCATCACTTATATTAACGACCAAATTCAACATCACATACCAATTTAGTGTCACAACTATTTACCATAAACTAACTTCAAATCATAATTTAACATCAACCATTAACATCTAAATTAATACCAACAACATATATCACTTGATTATCGTAGCATAATAGATTGAGTCGTTAATGAAATATTCACCTTACGTGGTTAGAGATTTGACGACGAAGCACGAAGACAAATAGATAAGAGGCACTACAAGTACGACAAAAAGGCGAACACAGACTGCAATCAAACAAACAATTAAATTGACAATTTTGTTCAATATAATATATATTTTTCATATATAATCATACCAAAACAAAGAATTAGATCAATTCGTCAAGCTGAGTGGAAGCCTAATTCTCTGAAGCTGTAGCTGGAACAAAAGACAGCAAAACACTGTATGTTAGTAACTAGAAATTTCAAAAGTAACTACTGCTTCCAGATATAGCAGTTTCATATATATATATATATATATTTCTATATATATACAACGGAATGAAATGGAATACGGTTGCGGCCAAGGCGAGGCACGGCGGTGACGGTGGTAGGGGATGTCGCGGTGGTTGGAGAAGGTGGGTGCAGGCTGGTGGGTGGTCGCGGCTGTGGTGGCGGGTTCGGACTGGGTTTGCCGACTGGCGGTGGACGAGCTGAGTGGCTGGGCAGGGGTTCGGAGGCTGCAGGCGGGTGGACCGGGTGCAGGCGCGGTCAGGCGGACTAGCTGGTGGTCTAGGTCAGGCGGACGACAGGTGGGAGGCGATGGTGGCAGAACTGGTGGAACTGCGAGGTGTGAGGCGGACGGGGTCAGGGCGGTAGAGTGGGTCGAGCGAACTGGGCAGGTGGGCGAGGTCAGGCGGAGGCTGGGTGGCAGGGCGCGGCTGGGTAAGTGGAGGTCGGACTGGGTGGGAGTGGGTGGCAGGCCGGGTTTTGGGTTTCGGGTGGAGACTGGGGTCCGGTGGGCTGACTAGGCAGTGGGTTCGGAGGCGGCAGGAGAGTGGAAGGCGGACTAGGCAGGGGCGGTAGGCTGAAAGGCGGCGTGAGTGCAGGACGGAGGCTGGCAGTAGGGGAGGCGGACTAGGCAGGGGCGGTGGGGGAGGCAGGGCGGTAGCTGGCGACTGGGCTGGTTCGGTAGGGGAGGCAGGGCGGTAGCTGGCGCTGGTGGCGGGCGGACTGGAATCGGCGGACTGGGCGGAAGGGGAGGTCAGACTAGGCTGGTGGGTGGCAGGGTGGGGAGGTTGGTTAGTTTCAGTAGGGGAAGTTTCAAAGCAAATATGTATAAACAGAAAATGGAGCAGAAAGAGAGGAGTAGAGAGCAAGTGAATACCAACCAGTAGATTTATGTTTGCAAACGAATGAATAGATGAACGAGCTTGTTTATATAAAATAGTATAGGGATTTCAAAGGCCTCAATTTATTGTCTCGGTAACTAAAAGACTGTTGATTTTTCAAGGCAGCTGAATAGTCAAGGCTCCTAGAATTCCAACAGGGTAGATAAATGAGGTACCGGTCTGTACAGCGTAACAGACCAGTTTGTAATCCGTTGAACGATTATAATTTGCAACGCCGAACTCCGATTGACACAAATAAATATACCATTTTGATCAGCGCGACGAGGCGAACCCATCGGTATATAAATATCAGTGGTATGCTTAAATTATAAAATTCGAAAATTTTATTATGGAGAAAATGCAGCAAAAATGCCGAAAAATAAGCTCGACGGAGCTGAAGATGTCCGAATTTTGAAAAACGAAAAATGACGCCTTGGTCAGAAGATGTTTAGAATTTTTCTACGTAAAAATATTCCAGTCCGGAAGATAAAATTTTCCGCGTTTAAAATGAACTGATGTGAAATAAACGCGAACGAAATTTACTGCGGTATTTTCCGACGAAACTTTACCCATATCTATAACCATCTAGGCGCAATTTATAAACAAAGTTTGGACGCTAATTGAAATCGTAGGTAAGTTTCACATTTTATATTAAAATAATGGATTTAAAAAATTTTAAATTGGGTTCTAAATCCAATTTGAGCTTATTACAAAGGTCAACTGATATAAAGCTATGTGAAGCACCAGTATCGAATAATACCCTAACAGGTGTAGCATGTAAATGAAAAATACTTCGTAAGGTACCTTGGTCATCACGGGCGGGTGGTGCAGAGGGTGCAGGTGTGGTGATAGCAAATACTCCAGAGGTGGTGCCACGCTTATGCATTGGGCAGTCTTTCCTGAAATGTCCCGGCTGGAGGCAGACATGGCATAAATCTCTCCTAGTCATAGAAGGAGGTGGGACAGTAGCTCCGGTAGATGGACAGCTATTAGCATAATGGCCCTTCTTATCGCATTTGAAGCAAGTGATATTAGCAAGGTCGATTGGGCTTTTCTGGACGTATCCCAATCCAGTAGTCTTTTGCCAAGCTTTCTTTTATTGATCAAAGTTCATCTTCCTGTTTCCGGGCTGGCTAGAAGAAGGCTGAGTAGGAGTGGCCTTGGCAGTAGATCCCTTAGGCTTCGCCTCATATCTAAGAGCATAGTCAACAAGCTCTGTGAAGGTGCAGTGAGTGTGGCCAGTAAGCAAGTCATAATATTCTAGTCTAGCTCCCAAAATGAATTTCTCGTTCTTCAGAAGTGGTGTATCGATCAAGCCAGGTCCGAATTTGGAGAGTTTGTTGAATTTCCTCTCATACTCAGAAAAAGTCATACTGCCTTGCTTAAGATCCATGAAAGCTCTATAAAGTTGGGTTTTCCCAACAGCTGGCATCCATTGTGCCGAGAAAGTATCCCTAATCAAAAGATAGACTAGATGAACAATCATTCCAAAGATTGATGGATGAATTTAGACTAAGAAATCAAAACAAATTTATACCTAAACTGGGCCCAAGTGATGGTGTTTTCCTCGATACGTGAAGTAACAGATTCCCACCAATCCTGTGCGGCATCTTGAAGTTGCCAAGCAGCAAGCTGACGCTTCTGAGCATCAGTGATCTCCATACCCGAAAATATCTTCTCTAAGCCTTTAAGCCATTGCTGAGCCTCGATAATGTTCTCGGATCCAGCAAACTTAATACCTCCAAGCTGTGTGTACTCCTTACTAAGAGTGGTGAATTTGACAGGAGCTGGAGCGGCATGTGCAGCCTGAGAAGGACCATTGCCTCTTCCACCCCTATTGTTTCTTCTGGCACTCATCCTGAAATACCAAAGAGATTTTAGAAACCAAGGATAGAATTCATAGAACTCTAAGGAAAGTCCTATCAATGAATCAAAAGAAGTTTGAATTGAAAGGATTGGATTTTGAATCGATTCTCCTCATTCTAGGGTATTACTACCCTATCTTTAATGAGTTTAGATAATCCCAAACTAAGGTTTTTAGGGAAACCGAAGCTCTGATACCAACTATAACAACCCGTATATTTGGACCATTTAAATTGACAATAATCCACACATGTCAACTTAAATAATACAAAACACGAATCATTATGGGATTATGAATACATATATGTAAATGAGAATCAACACAATATCACAGACACAGAATAGTCACAGAATAATGCAGCGGAAAAGTACATCATCATAATAGTAGTTCATGAAGCTACTACAGGAAATACAACAATGTCTCAACATAAAGTGATAAAAGGAAATACAAGATGTTCAATACACAAGTTCATCAAATACTGGAAAGGAAATAAACTGATAAAGATAAATGCTAAGTCTTCAGCATCTTCAACCAACCTTGATCAGCAACTGGATAGCTTCAGACTGACCCGAGCATATACAAAAGAAACACTCGAGTCAGGACTCAAAATCTTATACGGAATAATCAAGTGCAAATGATAAAGTCCATTACTCAAAGATGAATGTAATAAACATCCTTAAGGATCCGGTAAACTATCTATATATACAATAGTGTACGCTAAATAGATAATGTCTAATCAGTAAAACATGATATCAAAATAGTGTTAAGGCGTTATAATGCCATAGTCTATACACCACCGTAAACCCCACCGTAAACTAGTGGTTATCAGGGGGTACCCCATAGGTATAACATGAAACAAATCGTAGTGGTCGCGAATAGGATAATCAGTATGACAAGGTACATGAGGCGATACCAACTAGGATACTAGTAGTTGCCTGATCCGGACTGATGTTGGGCATAGCAGCTACTATCCCAACACCGCGAAACAACACTCCCAAATCAAGGGGTGCACCCAAATCGAATCACATAAGTAATAGATAAGGTATCGAAGAAGTGTGTCCGTTAGAGATGGTGATCCTCAATGGCCCGGCGCGGCTCCTGTTTTAGTCATGTCAGGGGTCATCCAATATCGTTCTCTTTCTTCAGTCAGCGCATTCACCAAACCATCCACTTCGTTCTGGATCAACACTCCGCGTATATTAGTTATTAAAGTGGTTTTCGGTATCGATAGAGAGTATGTCCATATCCGATTCCGGTCTCTTTAATAACAACGCATTAATTACCCGATGGTCATTTAATATTAAAGTTTAAACAAATCAAAGTCCAAAAGTCAAGTTGCAAATTTGACTTTTAAAATTTGACATTTCACAATTCGATTTATTTCAAATATTTTAAAATCATATTTCCAAATGAAATTTTAGTTCAAACCCTTGAGTTAACAATCATTAAGTATTTTAGTTCAATTTAATAAGATCTAGATTTCACTTATTAAATTTAATTCAAAATCCATGGATTCAATTTAATGGTCAATTTAGTTCAAATCATTAAATCAAATTCTATTACTTTCAATTCTTATTTACATTCATCGTTACATTAAATATAATCATAAATTCGATTAAATCAATTTCATTAACTAAATTCCCTTTTATCAACCTTCATTGATTTATTTACCAAATTCAATTAAATTGCTATTTTAAAGAAATCCATTTCATTCATTTGGTTCTATGATCTACCTATCACCAATAAGTGGTTTCCGAGTTACAAATCAACTCAATTCATAATCGGTTTACAATGTCCTACTTTAATTAATTCATCCATTTTAAAATCATTTTAAATTTAAATTATCGCTAAATCAAATCCATAAATCTTTAGTTAGTTTTGTATTCCCCTTAAGTCAATTTGTTTCTTAATCTCACATTAAATTTTATAACAAATTCCAAATCTATTAAATTTAACCGAGTTTAAATCTAAATCTCAAATCTAATAAATTTCAAATTATTAAATTCTAAAACTTACTTGTTTCTAAATCTCATTTCAATTAAATGTGTCAATCCGTTTTATTCAATTACATAGATTTATTAATCCATAGATTTATTAATCCGTTTCAATTAAATCCATTAATTTATTTCAATTAGATCCATTAATTTATTTCAATTAAATCCATTAATTTATTACAATTAAATCTATTAATTTATTACAATTAAATCTATAATTTATTACAATTAAATCCATTAATTTATTACAATTAAATCCATTAATTTATTACAATTAAATCCATTAAGTTATTACAATTAAATCCATTAAGTTATTACAATTAAATCCATTAAATTCGTTACCTAAATTCCAAACAAATTGTTAAGTTCATTCTTTAACTTCAAATAGATTTCAATTCCAAAATGATTTTTGTTGACCAATCGGGTTCCTTATTTTTAATTATCTATCCTAGGCCAAAGTTGTTCAATTTGGGTATTTATCATTTCAACCCAATATCATTAAATAAAAAAAACAAAGCATAGCAAAGGGAACTTGCTGTAACGACCCGACTTTTTCTCCACAAAAAGTCGTATCATCATGAAGAAAGAAAGGGATAGAAGAAGAAAGAAGAGAAAGAAAGAACAACAACACATCAGAAATCTCACAGCGGAACGAGAAATATATTATATCACATAAGATATTACATAGTATCATATACATCAGAGTACACAACTTATACATCACAATATAGACAGTTATAAACTTCTGTCTATTATACAACACAACTATATCAATACAATACATCACACACAGCGGAAACTCTATATATCTACACGCTGAAGCCTCCTGCTCCACAGCTCCTCCAGTATTCGTCAAGACTAACCTGAATCCCTCGACTACTCAATACAATATTGAGTACCCAAGAGTTTAATAAAACAGAAAATAAACACTTGGGTCAGACATGGGTCTGGTGTGAGTAAACGGTTTAAAGCTGTTTAACTTTGAAAAACCTTTGAAAGAAAAAGTATCTCGTAAGACTTCCCGCACATAAACACGGAAAAGTTTTTACCTTACGATAACCAAAACATTTGATAGGAAATCTGATTATATTATAATAGGTCTAGGGTTTTCAATATAAATAAGAAATAGCTGAAATTGTTACATTATTAAATTCCAGCATACTAGCCACAAAGTGGGTTATACAATCAAAACCGTAGGGTCTCGTAGGAAGAATGGATTTCCATCAATGGCAGGGCTACTGGGGTACCGCCCATCACAGTACGTGGCCTAGATCACCGTACCGAGGAGTACGCCCGCTCCCCTGCAACACAAAGCCGGAACCATCCCTTACTGGATAATCCCGAACAAGATAACCCCGTAGTTGGCGCGACCAACCACACACTAAGCCGAATGAAAAGAAAAGGGACCTCTAGACAGGGATCTATCTTGCTCTCAGTGGGTGCTACCCACGAAGCCTTGCTGCACCTCCCCTGTTTTAGCCATTCCCGGTTGATGAGGCTTGAGGTTACGATTACCTTTAATCAGAACATATCACTTAGAATGCTCATCGTCCGCCTGACGATGTGCTGAAAGCATTCAATCCATACAAGTTCGTTCCGGGTTCGAACGAAACCGAAGGCATTATCTCGTTACACTCGTTTTGGAATCACCCTCAGAGTTAACGACAATAACCCTTGCACTCTGAATCTTCATCTTCACTTGAGATTCACGATCTATCGTTAATTTGGATCGATGTGGTATTCGGGTCTCCAGACCTGGAATACCGGTATACGGAAACCCGATCCCGGTCTCATCGAAATCCAAAACGTATCTTTTAAGGCCAAGTTGTTTAAAGGTTTAAACATTTAAACTTATTCAGGATGATATAAACAGATAGATAAATCATATTATCACAATTGATAATTCATATCAACATTCATCTCACAAAGCAGCATATATCATATATATATCAGAGATATTCAAATCATCCAATATCAACCAATCACCCAATATCAAACATCCAGTATTAATCAATTATCTAAACAGAATTGATTAACTCTAATTAATTTAATTAACCTTTAATTAAATTAATTACTATCCTTTAATTACTTGGATTATCTTAATCCTGCTTATTATCATTAATTAATTACAAATTAATTAATTAAACATCTTAATGATCTTCCTTATTTAATCTTCCTTGATTAATTTTACTTTAATTACATTCAAGTAATTATCCTTAACCATATTCAGTAATTAACATTTAATTACTATCATTAATTACAATAATTAATGAACCTTCATTAATCAATTAACTAGAATTAATTTTATTAATCCTCAATTAATTACAATTAATTAATCATACTTAATTTAATTACTTTTATTAATCAACCTTGATTAATTCATTAAATAATTCTTATTAATTAATTAACCTTTTAATTAATTAAATAATTAATTTTAATCAACCACTTCATTCATTAATCAGTCTTAATTAATCATAATCAGTAATTAACAATTTGTAATTACTTATCTTAATTAATTACTTCTTAATTATTTATATCAACCTTGATTAATTAATCTAATTAATTATTCTTTAATTACTTCATTAAGTAATTATTAATCAATTTTATTAACAAATAATCCTTAATTAATTACTTTATTAATTAATTACTTTTAAATTAATTGCACTTAGTAATTAATCTTAAATTAAACATATTAAATTAATCACATTATTAATTAACCTAAATCCTTTAATTAATTTCTCTTAATTAATTAACTTCAATCCATTATATTAATTAATCCTTTAATTAATACCACCAAACGATTAACCCTTAATCAATTTATATTTAATTACTTTCATAAAATAATTATCCTCTAATTACTTTATTAAATAATTTACCTTTATTTAATTACATCCAGTAATTATTCCTTAATTACTTCATCAAGTAATTACACTTAATTAATTTATAAGTGATTATCTTTAATTAATCACTAATTAATTACTTAGTTAATTATTAAATTAATTATTTAAATTTAATTAAATAATTTCTTAACTATTTATACTTAAAGATCTTAATTAAGAAAACCATTTATCTTAATTAAATTATTATCTATTCTTAAATCATTTTCAATAAATGAATTATCCTTATTAATTTCACATATTAATTTCCTTTAATAAATCAAAATCTTAATTACTTAAGATAAATTCTTGTTATAATTAAACAATTACAACATTTAATTTTTACCTCTAAAATCTTTGAAGCTTTTCAAAGTTATTAATTAACTTTAATACAAAGATCATTTGAAAACCCACTTCCCTAATCTTTGAAACTTATTTATTTAAATTATTTAAACTTATTAAACTTATAATCTTGAAAGCAATTTGGTTTTGTAGGAAAAACTTGTTTACCTTTGTTTTAAAGCTTAGAAACATTTCCTGTTAAATTTTCTTAAAATCTGCTCTCATCAAAACCCGAGTAAAATCCTTAGAATTCTCGAAGTAACTCTCGAGTATTCCCCACTACGTTATCTGCTCCGAGTCGAACTTCAATTCTCACGAGACATTCCCGAACAAATCATCGTCTTCCCAACCCAATCGAGACAGATGACACAAACGTGCACGTGGTGCACTTGCACCAACGCCGCCGACTACCGATGATCGTCGCGACCATCCTCACTGACCACTCGAACACACTCGATCACGAATCCAAACCCAGATTTCACGAAAACCCAATCAAACAAAATCGAGCAAAAATCTCGATCAACTGGAAACACCATGGCCGGAAAACCTTCACCGTTACGACGCCTCCCACCTCGAGATCAACTATCCACTTCACCGTTGCTTCGACACTTCATCCAGCTTCAATTCCCATAATCGCGAACGATTCCGGTCACGAATACAAATCGCAATTATCACGACAACGAAGCCCAAAAAAACAACAGCTAAAACCCTAGTTGGTTCGAATTCGATCAATTCAGACATTGGAAAAATTCGATTGTATTTTTCCCATCATCTCCAACACTCAAGCTAGCTTCGACCCAGATAATAGCTCCGATCAACACGCCGATCATCGGCAATCAACAAAGATACCCAAAACGTACCTTTCGAAAATTCTCATGAATTAACAATTTAAAAATTATGATATGTATATTAAAATTCACCATTTTCAATCATGATTTCATTCATGTAATTCAAATTAGAATTTAAAGAAGTTGATTTTTAACAAAATTCTTAGTTTCACTGTTAATCCTTTACTTTAAAATTTTCTGTTGTTTTTAAAATCATGAAACTATTTTTATGATCAACAATACACTGCTATAATCACTTTGTATTCAAGGATCCAAGCTTAAATTTGCATGAATACAGAGATATGAAATTTTCTTTAGAAAATTAAACTCTGTAAGTAAAAACAGAGAAAATGTATATATTCAGGAAGCTTATATATACACATACAATTCATATTTCAACATGCATTCACAACCAACATTCATATAAAGTAATATATCATCACAATAAAATCAATCACATACATCAAAGTTTAAATCATAGATTTTTAAAACTGTTTTTAAAAATGTTTACTCACCAATTTTCAAAAAGAACAGAGAGCAGAGGCATTTTCTTATTTCCTGGAATTGCACTTTGATCTGGAAAAAGCTTTTGATTTTCTTTGTTATTGAAATCCCTTGCATGCTTGATTTGTTGAAGTTGAATAAAATGCTTGCAGATTTAAATTCCAGGCTTGATTTTGCTTTTGGTTTCAGTTTTCAGGTTTGTAATAGTTTTTGGTTTCAGCTTGATTCAGTTGAATTGAATCTGCTTTTCCAGTTTTGATTTTCTTTTGAATTTAGAAAAGATGGAGAGAAAAAGAAGATGGAGGAAGAAAAGATTCGAACTGAGAAAATGAATACAGGTTTCTCTAACATATGTTATTCTGTATCATTATATTAATTTAATTCAAATTTAAAGAAAATAAAATCTTGCCACTTGTAATTTTTATTGCATTACAAATGTCCAATTTGTTTTATATGTTTACAAGTGTTAAAACAATGCATAATTATGTTTAAACCCTTATTATAAAAGTAATTATATTTTCTTATTTATGTAAATATGACTTTGTACAAATTTATGTTTTATTTATTTGTTTACAAACTATTTTAAGTTTAAGAGACAGAAAAAAAAAGTTTATTTAAAACCATATATACACACTTATAACCATTTTAGTCTTATACTTATTAAAAAGAAAACAAGATAAAATAAATCTTTTATTAAATCTTATTTAAACTATCGCATTTTAAAAATAAATAATATCTTATATTTGAAAACAATTGAATTAATCTAAACTTAACCTTTGAAAAATATTAATTTTAAAACAAAGCTTTAAATCACAATTCATACATATATAAATTATCAATAGATTAAAATAAATTTCAAACAATATCAAATTATAACATATACATACATATATATTACAATTTGAAAATACAATCTTTTATTTAAACAAAAGATTCTCTATTCACAATATATATATCACTATATACATTATAAATAGAATCTATTTTTATTAGCTTTGAAAATAAATCTTACCAATATTGCCAGATTATAATTTATTTACCTTTAAAAGATTAAATTACTAATTTAAATTAAAATTATAAAGGAAAATTATCAATTCAATTAAATTATTAATACTGTTAAATTTATATTGCCCAAAATCCCGGGATATCACACTTGCAGTGTGATAACTGGGATGGTGTCAAAGTAAACAAACAATCAATAGCATCCATACATAACAATTCAACAATTGATTTAAATAATGCTGAAATAATCATATTAATTTACATTTGTTATTTATGCAAATTAATATAATTATTCCTAGAATCTACACTATCATTTCATGCAGATTAAAGATTGTTACATTATGGGTTTTCACTTAGCGTCTATTATCAAATTATTACATCAATCATACATTCAATGGTTCAAAATGTGGTTAACACTATTTCTACGTGTCGATTTATTTAACATTAAAAGGGACAAGTTCAACATATATAATCTATTTTAAATTTGTTGACTATCCTATATCAAATTCAATTTCATATTAATCATCACTTATATTAACGACCAAATTCAACATCACATACCAATTTAGTGTCACAACTATTTACCATAAACTAACTTCAAATCACAATTTAACATCAACCATTAACATCCAAATTAATACCAACAACATCTATCACTTGATTATCGTAGCATAATAGATTGAGTCGTGAATGAAATATTCACCTTGCGTGGTTAGAGATTTGACGACGAAGCACGAAGACGAATAGATAAGAGGCACTACAAGTACGACAAAAAGGCGAACACAGACTGCAATCAAACAAACAATTAAATTGACAATTTTGTTCAATATAATATATATTTTTCATATATAATCATACCAAAACAAAGAACTAGATCGATTCATCAAGCTGAGTGGAAGCCTAATTTTCTGAAGCTGTAGCTGGAACAAAACACAGCAAAACACTGTATGTTAGTAACCAGAAATTTCAAAAGTAACTACTGCTTCAAGATATAGTAGTTTCATATATATATTTCTATATATATACAACGGAATGAAACGGAATACGGTTGCGGCCAAGGCGAGGCACGGCAGTGACGGTGGCAGGGGATGTCGCGGTGGTCAGAGAAGGCGGGTGCAGGCTGGTGGGTGGTCGCGGCTGTGGTGGCGGGTTCGGACTGGGTTTGCCGACTGGCGGCGGACGAGGTGAGTGGCTGGGCAGGGGTTCGGAGGCTGCAGGCGGGTGGACCAGGTGCAGGCGCGGGTAGGCGGACTGGCTGGTGGTCTAGGTCAGGCGGACGGCAGGTGGGAGGCGGTGGTGGCAGGACTGGCGGAACTGGGAGGTGTGAGGCGGACGGGGTCAGGGCCTGGCAGGGCGGTAGAGTGGGTCGGGCGAACTGGGCAGGTGGGCGAGGTCAGGTGGAGGCTGGGTGGCAGGGCACGGCTGGGTAAGTGGAGGTCGGACTGGGTGGGAGTGGGTGGCAGGCCGGGTTTTGGGTTTCGGGTGGAGACTGGGGTCTGGTGGGCTGACTGGGCAGTGGGTTCAGAGGCGGCAGGCGAGTGGAAGGCGGACTGGGCAGGGGCGGTAGGCTGAAAGCCGGCGTGGAGTGCAGGGCGGAGGCTGGCAGTAGGGGAGGCGGACTGGGCAGGGGTGGTAGGGGAGGCAGGGCGGTAGCTGGCGACTGGGCTGGTTCGGTAGGGGAGGCAGGGCGGTAGCTGGCGCTGGTGGCGGGCGGACTGGAATCGGCGGACTGGGCGGAAGGGGAGGTCGGACTAGGCTGGTGGGTGGCAGGGTGGGGAGGTTGGTTAGTTTCAATAGGGGAAGTTTCAAAGCAAATATGTATAAATAGAAAATGGAGAAGAAAGAGAGGAGCAGAGAGCAAGTGAATACCAACCAGTAGATTTAAGTTTGCAAACGAATGAATAGATGAACGAGCTTGTTTATATAAAATAGTATAGGGATTTCAAAGGCCTCAATTTATTGTCTCGGTAACCAAAAGACTGTTGAGTTTTCAAGGCAGCTGAATAGTCAAGGCTCCTAGAATTCCAACAGGGTAGATAAATGAGGTACCGGTCTGTACAGCGTAACGGACCAGTCTGTAATCCGTTGAACGATTATAATTTGCAACGCCGAACTCCGATTGACACAAATAAATATACCATTTTGATCAGCGCGATGAGGCAAACCCATCGGTATATAAATATCAGTGGTATGCTTAAATTATAAAATTCGAAATTTTTATTATGGAGAAAATGCAGCAAAAATGCCGAGAAATAAGCTCGACGGAGCTGAAGATGTCCGAATTTTGAAAAACGAAAAATGACGCCTTGGTCAGAAGATGTTTAGAATTTTTCTACGTAAAAATATTCCGGTTCGGAAGATAAAATTTTCCACGTTTAAAATGAACTGATGTGAAATAAACACGAACGAAATTTGCTGCGGTATTTTCCGACAAAACTTTACCCATATCTATAACCATCTAGGCGCAATTTATAAACAAAGTTTGGACGCTAATTGAAATCGTAGGTAAGTTTCACATATTATATTAAAATAATGGATTTAAAAAAATTTAAATTGGGCCTAAATCCAGGGTCGTTACAGTATACTTTGTTTTCAATTGTATAAAAAGAGTGAATTCTTTCCTTTTTACTATCAAGGTTAAGAGTTTTGTAATGAAAAATGATGGTGGTAGTTCTATTTGGAGTTTATCTACTCTTCCCAGTTATTCACCTTCTAGTGGTTCTTTGTGTTCCGATGTTATTTTCCATAGTAAAAGTTATTTGAAGGATATATTGAAGAGAGGTTTGAAATTTATTTTTGAATTTGTTGATTTTTGTTTTGGAGGAGCTAATGATTTTAGAGAATTTTTGATGGCACGCCAACTACAAAAGGATATAAATTAGTGTTTTTGAATAATTGTGCAATGAAAGTTGCTGCTATTTGTTCTTATTTTAAGGCTGGTTGTCCTTTTAAAGTGCATAGTTCCTGTGATTTAGAACAACTAAATAGGTTTTACACTAGACATATGGTTAGTAATCATTCTAGTGGGGCTGGTCTTAGAAATGTGAATAGTCCACATCTTTTTGGTGCATTTGTTAAATCGTTGATCATTGATGAGATTTATGATTGTCCTAGTAAGAAGCCTAAAGATAAAATATATGATTTTAGAAGAGAATACAATCTTACTTTGTTATACTCTTTCGCTTGTTCAGAAAACAACTTGCTTTGATGAAATTGCATGGTAATGGTGCTATGTCCTACAATGATTTGAGTTGGTATTTGGAAGCATTGAAGAAACATAATCCAGGTAGTTATGTCAAGATGAATGTTCATCCTTATAGTAATCAATTTGAGTGGGTTTTTGTTGGTTTTGGTGCTTGTATACTTGGCTTCAAGCATTGTCAAGCTATTAATTTTGTAGATGCTACTCATTTAAGGAGACGTCCAGATGTTTCGAAGGGTGCTACCGTGAAAAATGTTGATCAAGATTAGTTTTTATTTTTGTTTGTTTGTGAGTTATGTGGTGATGTTGTGTGATTATTACAAAAACTAACTAGTATTAGATTTTCAGGTATTGCTAGTGCCATTTTATTTTAGTATCAGTTTTTCTTAGTATTAGTTATTGTGCAAAAAGTGATATTTTGTAGTATTGCATTTGTGGTATTGATGTGTATTAGATTATTGCTTAATATTAGTTTTTAGGTGTCGAAAATTAAACATGTTTTATTGTATAGTATTAGAATGTAGTTATTAGTTTTTAGGTATCAGTTTTCAAGTAGCAGTTTTTTAGGTATCAATTTTAAGTTGATGGTTGATTAAATTTTGTTTTAATGTTTTTTCTTAACTTGCATGTTTATTCCTTTAACTATGGGTATTGTTTCTCTAGAAAATAAAGATAGTTGGAAATGGTTTTTGAATCATTTAAAACAAATGCTTCAAGAAGATCATGACTTGATTTTTATGTCCGATTGCCATCAAGGGTTAGTTTCAGGTCTTTGTGAAGTTTTCCCTTTATCCTTTCATAACTACTACTAACTGCATATGGAACAGAATCTTCTTTTTGTTGTAAAGGCAAAGAATGCGAATTTTCTATTGTTGATTTGTCAAAAATGTGTTCTTGAGCTTCTAATTTGTATGAATTTTGAAGAAGCACGTTCTAATTTTATGAAATAGGTGGTATTGCTACTGTGAATTTTTTGAAGGATAAGCCTTATGATAAGTGGGCCGATTTGTTTTTTGTGGGGAAACGTAACAATGAATATAGTTCAAATGTTGCAGAAAGTTTTAATAGTTTGATTTTGGTAAATGAGCATTGCCTATTATTGAATGTTTAGATGGTATTCACGTTAAAGTTATGGAACAAATGGGTAGAAGGATAAAGGAGTGTCATTTGTGAAATACTACTCTTTGCTCTTCTATTGAGTTTCGTTTAAGTGAATCGATAGAAGAAGGATTTGGATTGGATATGTACAAGCATTCGGAGTTTGTTTTTAAAGTGAAATCACCAAACTCTCATCGCGTTGATCTTAAAGAACGGATTTGTAGTTATAATCAATGGAAAGTTACAAGATTTCCATGTGCTCATGCCACTAAGTGCATGAACAAGTCAAAATTGTAAGTTTATGATTTTGTTAAGTATTATTTCACCGTGAATGTTTATTGTTCTTCTTATGCTAATGATATTAATCATATTCCTAATTTTGATAAGTCTATTGTTGATGCAAGTGTTAAAGATGTTATTAAGCATCCAAGGAGAAACAAGGTGCTGGTAGACCTTCTATAAAACGAAAAGGAGGATTTGTATATTTTCAAAATAAACAAAATAGATGCGATGTATGCAAGCAATATGGTTACAATAAGCGTAATTGTTAAGCTTCGAAGAAGATATGATTTGATTTTCATTTTTTTATGAATTTGTTGAGAGTTATACTAGTTGTATGTCTTTTTTGTAATTTTATGTAATTGAACTTGGTTATATAAGTATATTGGTTTAGCATATACTAAATTTGACATTGATTTATTCTTTGTAGTTGACTTTTGTCATATAGTATCAATTTTAGTTGATTGTTATGTGTATTGGAATATATAGGTGGCATGGTAAGTGGTGTGTTTTTAAATTTTTATGGTGTTTAGTTTATTCATTATTATTTGTTTTTGGTTATCAATTTTTGGTACTATTAGTGTCAGTTTCAGGCATATAAAAATGTGGTATCGGTTTTTGTATGCTATTAGTATCAATACCAGGTATAACAAATTACGGTGTCGGTTTTTGTATGCTTTTAATGTCCATTTCAGGTATAAACAATTATGGTATCGTTTTTTTTGCATGCTATTAGTATCATTTTTACATGGTAATTTTATTTTCATACTAGTTTTGAAGTGACTGTAATTATTTGTTTGCTAAGTTGTCAAGTATAGAACTATGAGAGGAAAGCTTAAATGTCAATATATAATGTACACTATGTTATGTAAACAGTTGGCAACTCGATATATGATGTAGAAGTGTAAAAGTGTTGTTTGGCATAGTGCTATTGTCAAATTTTTTTAAACAACTACTGGGTATCAGTTTTGCATGTATACAGGTATCGGTTTTGTTACAAATAATAGTCAAAATAATTTATAAAATGACCAAGCATGAATTCCAATTAAATAACTACTAGGTATGAGTTTGCATTATTTTGATATCACTTATGTCATACATGACAATGTACTAAGTAATTAAATTTACAGAGCATCATATTGTATCAAACTGCTTCTGTGTATCATTTTTGCATATATATAGGTACCAGTTTTGTTATAAATAGCATTTAAAATAATTTATAAAATAACCAAGTATGAATTCCAATCAAATATGTACTAGTATGAGTTTTTCACTATTTTTATATAACTTTGTCATACATGACAGTGAAGTAAATAATTAAATTTATAGAGTGTCATATTATATCAAATAGCTACTAGGTATGATTATTGCATATATATGTATATTAGTTTTATTGTAAATAACATTCAAAATAATCTATAAAATAATTCACTACGCCAAAACAGAGGATTCCCAACGAGTATAAGCGTTGCCAAGAATTTCAATAACACATATATGTGTCGCTGTAGGGGCATGGGCATTTACTTGTAATGTTTATAAGCGTTGGGTAAAAATATCTCCCAAGCTTATAAGCGTTGGCGAAAAATATCTCCCAATACTTATAAGCATTGGGAGATGTTTTTCCCTAATGCTTATAAGGGTTGGAAGATGTTTTTCCCCAACGCTTATACACGTTGGAAGTTTTTCTCCAACGCTTATAAACATTAGGGAAAAATATCTCCCAACGCTTATAAGTGTTACAAATATATGCAAACAAATAACCGCTTATCGGTAATGTGAATGTTGAAAGATATAATGTAGATTATATTTAATATGAAATATTATCTTAATTTAACAAATTAATTATAACCCAATCAATATAAATAAATATTCATAATCACGGTAATAAAATAGAGCATCAATTAACAAAAGAGAAGTTCAATACATAGTTAAGTTTACCAATACATAGTTTGCCAATTCCACACTAATATCAATTGCAATAACAAATGATAAGACAATAATTGAGGCAATAATTTTTCTTTACTTTTTTCATAGAAGAAGTAGAACTAACTGTTCGACAATAATTTTTCTTTCTATCGAAACCAAAAACTTCCGCAATTGGATAATTTTCAAGATCTTCTACTTCACCATCACCACTAGAACTACCATCCAATTTCCTCTTTTCTTCTACTTCTTCTACAAGTGCCTACATGCATTCAATACAATATTAAATTGAAATTTATGCTAAAAAGAATGACAAATAGTAATCAAAGTGATAACACATGATTTAACAATAAAAAGACATTAAATAAAACAAGCAAATTGCATGCTAGCCTCAGTTTAAAGCTGAGGCAACTGAGCCTCCGTTTTAAACTGAAGCTCGACAACTAGTTTAAAACTGAGGCCGGGATGGCCTCGGTTTTAAATCGAGGCGGTTGGTGGGAACATGGACATAAAAGATTAAATGAATAACCAAGCGATCATGAATGGATTTGGTATTTGTATAGTAAGAGGGAACGTGGAGAATTAGGTTGTCACTGACTAATAGTTGCAACCTAACCATGTGACAATCTTAATTAGTTTACTATTTGGGACAACTCATCCATCATTGTTTTCTAGTAACAACTGCTCAACTACTTCCTTTATATCACTAATGAATAACTGTACTTAAATCCCAGAGTATCTTATTTTCTTATGTTACCTATAACTGATCCAAAACTTAATTTTTTTTTCTTAATTTATATAATAATTTCCAAAGATGTAAAATGATTATGCAAACACATGCTGAATGGATTTATGGTACTATATGTATGTATTTCTTTACTACATATTAACATATTTTATTATCATTTTTCAGTAATAAAACAATAAGTTTATAAATAAGATTAAAATAGCCAGCCCCTTCTACAACACTAATTAAATTAGTGTTTATAAACAGGAAGACGGAAGAATCGCAAAACACTAGAGATGACTATTTGTACATACAGTGCTGTATAGTACATAAAAATATCAATCGATTAAATTGTTCTTTTATTTCTACATTTTGTCTGTTTGATATGTTTTAATATGTTCACATTTTCTTAGAAACCCAAAATAACAATTAATTCAAACATATTTAAAAATGTGCTATGATAAAAGTCCCACATACATTTTTGTGGGATCCATATGGCTGGTGTATAAACTAGTTAAAAATCTATACAAAAATATATTTAATAAATTGAACTCTACATAAAAATTTAATAAATAATTCACAATTTTATTCTTCTAAACTTAGTCTTTACCTGGAAACATAAATAATGCTGATTATATTTGTTTTGTTTTGTTTTGTGTTAGTTTTCAAAAAAAAAGGATTGTTCACTCATTTTACTTGTTGTTCTTATTTCAGTTCATTCTCATTGCATTGTGTACTTATTTTATTTTAAAAAAAAACTCATATTGCGTTTCTGTTTTTTTGTGCATTTTGTGTTTCCGTTGTATCAATTTTGATTTACTGTGCACCTATGCATTTGGTTTATCTCAGCTTTGTGATTGAATTGCAGTTAATATAAAAAAAAGAGCTTAACATTGCACTGTTTCTCCATTTGCAAAACAATATGTTCAATGTTGCACTTTGTTGTTTTCTGTGACAATTAAAAAACTGCATAAACATTTTTCATTTGAGGTGTACATTTTGTATTCATTGTCTTTGTTTCAATCTTTGTTTTCAGTTGCATTTACAGTGCATTTTAACAGCCTCGCTCCAACCTTCCAACCCCAACCATCAACAACCTCTCTTCACAACCTCCTCAAACAGCTTTCACAAGCTACAACCATTCACAAAAGCCAATTTTCACACTCAAACAACTTCGCACATCACCTGAACATGACCCCTGCCACCAACCATAAACCGAGGCCTCGATTTTAACTGAGGCCGCATGGCTTCAGTTTAAACCAAGGCCGATCGGCATCAGGTTAAAAACTAAGGCCATCGGCCTCAGCTTTAAACTTAGGCCATCGACCTTAGTTTAAACTAAGGCAGCATGTCCTCAATTTAAACTGAGGCCTCTGCCTCGATTTAAACTGAGTCTGCATGGCCTCTGGTGTAAACTGAGGCCATGGGCCTCAGGTTAAAAACTAAAATATGTTTAAATGACCAGTAAATTAAGTATACTATGATTGTTATTGTCAAAGAAGTGTTTGGCAATAACGTAGAGATTTTTTTGACTTAACAGAGAAGTGTTTGCATGCAGACGTAGATATGCATTACTGGAGGTAGCAATGAGTACATTGTACACAAACCGGAAATTGTGTTGTAATCTGGGATTGGTATAAAAAATTGAACTGTGTTATTATTGGTATGTATTAACTGAGTGAGCATTAAAACACCATGACCACTAATAATGTAAGTGTGTACAAAATAAATACAAACTGGTTGTTACAGGAGAATCAAGATGGTTGGCTTCTTACATATAATCTTATACAACCACACAAATATCCCATACAGCAATAGAAGTTCAAATCTTTGACAAATAAAATGAATATTGTTTTTTTGGTTTGAAAACAAACAATAGAAAAAAAGGTACTCATACACATAAATATTTCATGAACACTGTGGTTAATGAGTGTAACGACCCTGGTTTGGAGATTACCATAATTATTAAATTATAATGAGAATTATAATTTAATAATGGAGAAAATAATTTAATAAGGAGAAAATGATGTGAAATATTGTTTAATTGAAATAAACAATATTGTATGAATAAATCTTGGGTGAATGTAATAAAATGAGATTTATTTCAATTTTAATGGTTGAAATAAATTTAAGATGGAGGAAAATAAAGTTAACTACTTTATTTGAGAATTTGGGTGGATAAATATCAATTGTTGGTATTTATTATGGTTAATAAAAGGATATTGGTGATGTATACCAATAATCATCTTTTATTGTTTAATAATAAAAATAAAAGAAGAAATAATTGTGAATGTGCCTAAACATGATGAACATGTATGTGAAATAAAGTATTTATTTTATTTCATGAATTCGAATGTAGTTAGTGGCTACATTTGATTAAATTGAATAATTTGAACAATATTGTGTTTGTTGCCAATATTGTCATTTTATTTAATTAAATATATATGAGAATGAGTAATAAAATAATTAATCATGATAAATATGATTAACATTGTGAGAAATAATTTAATAATGTCTAAACATGTATTTGTTTTGTTTTGGGTGCATAACATCCTTTTATTTAACCAATTGTATTAAATTTGCAATTTATTTTGCAATTATGGGAAAATTGGTTAAATTGAGTAATAAATGGAAATTAAATAACAAAATTGTTGAAACTTATGTTTTGATAATTTTATTAAAAACTAGATGACATAATGAATCCAACGCATCCAAAATCATTAAAAACGGATTAAAAATGTAGAAGTTATGAAGATTTAAACATTGTATAAGTGTAAATAAACTTAAACAATTTTTTTCTGGCTAAGTAAAATTAATATGGGTCATTGGGTTAAGCCCAAACCCAATATCCACTAGTGAAACTTATGGAGCCAGGAAAGAAGTACGTACACTTCTTCCACCTTCAGCTCATTTGAGAAAAGGAACGGCAGAAGCTCAAAAACAATAAAAATGGCTTCCTTGCTCAACTAATATCAAAAATCCAATTAAAATCCACACCAAATTAAATTATTTTCGTGCTAAAACCAAATTCAGGTAATCTTCTAACCCATTTGTCTCAATCCATGGAATTTGCCAATTTCATTTACTGTTGTTTTTGGTTTTAGTGAAATCTTCTCTTGCATGCCTATTTTCAGCAATCACAGGTCCGGCAAGGGCGAATTCGAGTTGAAAGCTTCCATCTTCAAGCCTAAATCATCATCTTTTTGCCGCTAACAGTAAGTTAAAAGCTTATGCAAACTGAATTGGTTATCTACCAAGAAATAAAAATAAAATCTGAAGCTATAATGTTGGTTTATGCATAAAATTTTGCTCTTAGCGTATGTTGTCTTGCTGAAAATGGTGCAACTTTGTTTGCCCATATCTTGTTCATCCGGCATCGGATTGCCGTCAAATTCTTTTCAGTTTGTAAAGCATTTGCTAAAGTTCATTGCTGCAAATTTTCATCGAGTTTTGAGTCCGTTTGGACCTTCCTTTTTTGCTGTCAAATGTGAAAATCCGAGAGAAAATATGCACAGAAAATTCCATTGGCTGAATAGTATTTTCGGCATAACTTTTGCGTTTCTAATCAGAATTTCGAAATCTTAGATGTTCTGAAATCCTTGTGAAATATTCCACAACTTTTCTGTTTTAGCTTTTGAATGATCTAGAAGTCTACACAGTGAAAAATAGACGTTTTTGTCGCTGGCCTGTGTTGATAGCCAGCGCGCAAATTTTCTTTTCTAGTAGTATTTCGCTCGTAACTTATCCGTTACTGACCGGAATATCGAAATTTTTGAAGTTTTTAAAACCTTGGGCTGTAGACTACAAATTTTGTGTTTTATGCTTTGTGGAATTTCGAAGTGTGCATGGTGGAAAATATATGTTTTCATTGTTGGTCTGTCATGGACAGCCCCAAATTTTGATATAATTGTCCGATTTTGACAGTTTCATTTGCATTCTTTTGCAAGAAGTTTATTATGAAATTTGATACTAATATTTGATCATTTGGTCCAGAAAGGGACTACAAAATTTAGAATGTGATTTAAATTTAAATTTAATTTCAATTCGATTTAAATTTAAATATCGGTTTAGGCCGATTAAATTGCAAATTGATGATTTCTTGAGTTTTAAAAAAGAATCCAAATAAATTTCTGTAAATTCTATAAAAATCGTAGTTTGATCTAATAAGTATTTTTGCTGCATTTTTTTTAGCTATTTAAGGATTTGTTAAATTTCTTTTTGTAATTTTTAAAATGGAGATTTTCCCGAAAACAATGGGTTTTTCCTTCTAAAAAGCCTATTTTTGGGTCCATAAATTTATTTATTAATCCATTTCTACTAAATTATTTTATGTTATAAGTTATTAATTTTTATCATCTTTATGCTTTTTCGAACGTATAAGAAAATAAATTAAACGATTTAGTAAATCCGCGAGGTATGAGACTTGTGTATTTACTTTATCGGTTAATTTCGGACTTATACGATCGAAACGATTTTGAGGAATCGTTTGATTCCTCCTTGATGTTAACCACATTGTGGTATGAGTTTGAGATTATATTAGTCCATTTGGCTAATACGTATAGTCCGAGATCTCCTATTCGGGAGCATATACGAGATTAGGACTATATTGATGGAGATATACTTGCCGATGATATGAGGCAAGATTTTGATGGAATTTGATGAGTTTGATGATTTTATGGAATTTCTACTCATCGATGAGATGAGACGAGTTTAGCATCTTATACCATACGCCAAATACATGAGGCGATTCTTTTGATGATGTTGATGATTTCTTAGTGTGGCATGAACTAGCGGCTAGAAAACCGATAAGTGAGAGCATATGGTATGGGACATACGTTACCACTTTCCGGGTTACTATCCGAGAGTTGTTGACACATTCTGGGAGAACCACCAGTACTTAGAGTCCCGATCGGGTTAAGTAATACTTGACTCGATCACTTTTGATGACGGGGACTCAGCGAACACCGATTGGAGTGAGGTGCTCCAATCACTTTTGATGGCGGGTGTTCGTGGGGAATATAGATGACGTCATAGACCGGATCAATTCGAGATGAGGATTCCGATCGAGAGATGGATATGGTACCATGATGGTGAACAGTACTGGTAAATAGCACGTGAAACATGCTTTTGCATGTAATAATTGGCCAATATGAGATTTCTTTATGAGTTACGATGATTTCGATTTCACCATTTTTGATGTGTTTACCTAGCCTTTTAGATGTAAATAAGGCAAATATGATTTCTTTGAGGATTTTTGTGATTTCGAATTTTATGGATTTATACTTGGGATTTATATACGACTTTGAGAGATTTATTTATTCATGGATATTGTTTGAATGTTTTCCCTTAGATCATATACATGAATTCCCTTAGATTAACCCAAGTATATGTATATACAAACCACCATAGAGACATAGTGAAGTTAATTGATATCAACCCTAGATGTTCATATCTACTTATGTTATCCCGTTGCGAAGCTCTTCTCTTTACCTTATCGTATTCCCTTTCTAACGATAAGATTCAGTTGCCTGACCCGTGTGTTTATCACTCGGGTCAGACCGAGTTGCAGGTTATGTGGAAGTCGATCTTTTATGTTGGATCTATGTTACTTTTTGTGTAGGACGCACGACTATGGACTGAACTCCTCTTTTTAGTGTTGTACCTGTTATCGACACTTTGTATATATTCTTTTATGGGACGTGATGTATGTATTTGATATGGGCATACTATTATGTAGTGGTGTATGACACTTGATGTTTGGGTTTGTAGCTACATATATATCTGTGGCTGCTGTTCTGTGATATTTTTTTATTTTTTTATTTCATTTTGCTTCTGAATAGATCCTATAGCCGAGTAGTATCGTATTAGCTAAATATTGGATATGTCGATTCCGTAAGGTAAAAAAAAATTCGACGTATTCAGTCTTTAGCTAATGCATTACTATATCGGTCGTCCTTAACCAGCCCTATTCTCTGCGTTAGTAGATGGAATTACTTGGTAATTCCCTTTACTAACGTGGGTCTCGGGGTGGGGCGCCACAGCTTGGTATCAGAGCGAGCTTTCAGAACGAAATGGAATAAACACAAAACAGTGAACACGATATACCATACATCAAGTATAATACCCTTGTACATCTCATCCCGTAAACAAGGCCAGCGTAGTCATGACCCAATCCTTTTCGATTCCTTTGGGGTAGATAAAAAGGAATACGTCTAGGAATGCTAAATATTAAGTGTTTAATTTCTATTGTTATATATATATCTACCCTGTGAATGATCTTCTCTTATCTTATCCTTTAGTTATGGCTGGAAGAGTTAGAGCTCGCCCTTCGGCATCGGGACCGTCTAGTGGTTCACGACCCGAAGGTGTTTATATGACTACTGATCAGATTCGAGGGCTTCTTAGGAGCACCCAACCTCCCGCTCCTATTCCATCTTCATCTCCTCGCAAGTCAATGTTTGCACGACTTTGCAGTGATTTTGTTCATCTCGGAGGCAGGTCGTTCAAAGGCTCCGAGTCGGTTCTTGAGGTGCAAGCCTGGCTTCACATCTGTGAGCGTGTATTCCTTCGTATGGACCTTTCAGACCATCATCTAGTTCTTGTAGCATCTAGTATGCTATAAGAGCGTGCTTTAGACTGGTACGAGCTTCTTATCGCTGACTACCCTCACATGGCAGCAGTTTCAAGATAGATTTGAGCTCAACTTCATACTAAGTCTGAAAAGGCTCATCTCACCAGTCGCTTTATTGAGTTGAAGCAAGGAAATTCTTTGGTATCAGATTATGTTTCCTCCTTTGAGTCTCTATCTAAGTATGGGTTGGAATTCATTAGTACCCCATACAAGAAGAATCGTAAGTTCGTGTCCGGACTCAAGAAATATCTTAAGAAGTCTTTGATGCTTCAACTTAAGTTACCCTTCCAAGAGTTAGTGGATGCAGCTCTCAATCTCGAGACAGTCGAGAATGAGGAAGAGAGTGATGGCGAGGGTGGTTCTCAGTCCAATCCTAAGAAGAAGAAGTTTCATTTCCATAAGTCTAGATTTCCTCCATCCAAGAAGAAGAAGCAAGGTGGATCGTCTCCTTCTTAATCTCAAGCTCCTTCTCAGCCTAAACCTTTTGCATGCTATAACTGTGGTTCTCCTAACCATCCAGCCCGTGAGTGTCCAAAGCCCAAGAGGTGCAACTTTTGCAAAGCCGAGGGACATATGGCTTCTTCTTGTCCTAAGAAGAACAAAGGTTCTCGTCCGGGGAATCTTAATGTAGCAGCTTCTAGTGATGCGACTCAACCGAAAGGTACTTTTTCTTCTATTCTTGAAGGTTCCATTCTTTTTCATGATCGATCGATTAGAGTGCTCTTTGATACGGGTGCATCACACTCATTCATGTCAAAGGAACTCGTGGATGCTTGTTCTTTGGATGTTTCATGCTTGCTTACTTCTTTACAGATTGCAAATCCTTTCGGTGGGTTCACAACCCTTAGCTTATTTTGTGATGATATTGAGGTTATTCTTTGTGGGTTTTCTTTCCGTGCGAATCTACACGTGATTCCATCGCTTGGATTTGATATGATCTTCGGTATGGACTGGCTAGTTCGATATGAGGCCAGGATTCTTTGTTCTGAAAGAGTTATTTATCTTCGACTTCCAGACTCTTCTTCTCAGTTTTCTCTTGTTCTTTGCGATACAGATTGTGATTCCCTAGCTACCTTATATGCTCTTGATTCTCGAGACGATGTTGATGTTTCTCGTATTCCGATAGTTTGTGACTTCGCTGATATTTTTGAGCCTGTTCCAGGTTTGCCACCCAAGCGGGCCATAGAGTTTTGTATTGATCTCATTCCTGGTGCTCAGCCAGCTAGTCGTCCTCCCACGAGGATGTCTACTAAGGAGAATGAGGAACTTAAGAAGAAACTCCTTGAGCTCGAAGCTAAACACTTCATTCGATCTAGCTCTTCACCGTGGGGTGCCGCGGTGGTATTCGTGAAGAAGTGCGATGGTACTCTTAGGCTTTGCGTCGACTATCGCAAGCTTAATGAGCTAACCATCAAGAATCGCTATCCCTTGCCAATAATTGATGACATGTTCGATCAGTTGAGTGGTGCAAAGGTTTTTTCTCAATTTGACCTTGCCATGGGTTTTCATCAACTCCGAGTTGCGGAAGATAGCATTCCCCTTACGGCCTTCCGCACTCGATATGGATCTTATGAGTGGCTCGTCATGACATTTGGTTTGACGAACGCTCCTGCCTACTTCGTCGATCTTATGAATCGGGTATTCCGGGAATATCTCGATAAATTTGTGCTAGTATTCATCGATGACATCTTAGTTTATTCCAAATCCAAAGAGGACCATGCTCGACATCTTAGAATTGTCTTGAGTACTCTCCCCAAACATCCACTCAAGGCAAAGCTTTCTAAATGTCACTTCTGGGAAAGGCAAGTGAAATTCTTAGGTCATGTGGTATCTTCCGATGGTATCTCAGTTGATCCTTCTAAGATCGAGGCTATTCAGAATTGGAAGAGGCCTGAGAATGTTCATGAGATTCATAACTTTCTAGGATTAGTGGGTTATTATTGCCGTTTCATTAAGGACTTCTCTCGCATCGTGCTTCCTCTTACAAACCTCACTAGAAAGGGTGTTCGTTTTATCTGGTCTGACTGTGAGGCTGCCTTCCAGCGATTGAAGGAGCTTCCCACACATGCTCCTATGCTTGTGGTTCCTGAAGGGAACCAAGATCTCATTGTTTATACCGATGCAAGCCAAAGTGGTCTTGGTGCGGTTCTTATGCAGAAGGATCAGGTTGTTGCCTACGCTTCAAGGCAATTACGTCCGAACGAGGTTCGGTACGCGACCCATGATTTAGAGCTCGCAGCCATCGTCATCGCCTTGAAGATATGGCATCATTATCTCCTTGGTGAGCATTTCATTCTTTATACTGATCATAAGTCTCTCAAGTACCTCTTTTCGCAGAAGGAATTGAATATGAGACAGCAGCGATGGTTAGAGTTTCTCGCCTCATATGACTTCGATATCGAGTATACCCCTGGGAAGGGTAATCGTGTAGCTGATGCGCTTAGTCGCAAGCATTCGGGCGTTGTTTCAATGATGTTAGCCGAATGGAATGTTCTTGAGACCTTATCCAGCTTCGATATTCATGATCGAGCACCGTCATCTGACTCACCGGTCTCATTATTCAGTATGGTGGCTCGACCTTCTCTTCTTGATCGTATCTCTGAGGCCCAGTGACGTGATGCTTATACTATGCGCCTCATTCAGTTTTGCTCATCTGAGTCCCGTGATGAGGAGTTGCGGGATTATTCGATTGATTCTCACGGTTGCCTTCGTCTGAAGAACCGTATAGTTGTGCCTTCTAGTTCAGCACTTAGGCATGACATACTTGATGATTGTCATTGCACTAAGTATACCATTCATCCGGGTAGCAGTAAGATGTATGCGGATATGCATCGCCTTTATTATTAGGATGGTATGAAGCGGGATATTGCAAGTTATGTAAGCAATTGCATGACTTGTCAACTTGTCAAGACCGAGCATCAGCGGCCATCCGGTCTTCTTCAGCCTCTTGAGGTTCCACAGTGGAAGTGGGACCAGGTATCGATGGACTTCGTTGACGGCCTACCTCGTTCGAGGTTGGGTCATTCTAGCATTTGGGTTATCGTGGATCGTCTTACTAAATCCGCACATTTCATCCCTACTAAATCTAATAGGAATGCTCCTCTTTTGGCTAAGATCTACATTAAAGAAGTCATGCGATTACATGGTGTTCCTTCTTCGATTGTATGTGATCATGATCCCTTGTTTACCAGCCATTTCTGGACCAGTTTTCAGCAAGCTTTGGGTACAAAGCTTAATCTTTCTGCAGCTTATCATCCCCAGTCTGATGGACAGACTGAGAGGGTGAATCGCATTCTTGAAGATCTTCTCCGTGCATGTATTCTTGATTTTAGTGGTTCATGGGAGGATCATCTTCCATTAGTAGAGTTCTCCTATAATAATAGCTTCCAAACCAGTATCGGTATGGCTCCATTCGAGGCACTATACGGAAGACCATGCCGTTCTCCTTCTTGTTGGTTAGAATCTGGCGAGAAGCTTATACTCGATCCAAATTCAATTCGTGATTCTTCGGAGAAGATATCCCTTATTAGATAGAGAATGAAGGAGGCACAGAGTCACTAGAAATCCTACGCGAACAACCATAGGAAGCCTCTTGAGTTCTCCATTGGTGATCTTGTATTTATCCGTGTATCTCCAATAAAGGGAGTAATGCGCTTTAGCTCCATAGGGAAATTGGCTCCTCGCTTTATAGGACCATTTTCGATTACCGAGCGCATTGGTCCTGTTGCTTATCGATTAGCTCTTCCATCTCATTTATCGGGTATTCATGATGTCTTCCACGTCTCTCAGCTTCGGAAATACATTCGAGATCCTGATTCTGTTATTGATCCATCCGAGCAACTTGAGCTTGAGATCTCACCGAGCCTATCCACTGCTCAACAGCCTATTCGTGTACTTGATTCGGAGGTAAGGCACCTTCGAAGCAAGAACGTTCCTCATATAAAGATTCAATGGTCGGAGAATCCCAATGATTGCACTTGGGAAACCAGAGAATCTATCGAGCGTTCTTTTCCGGGCTTTCTTTCTTCACTTGATAATGGTGAGAATTATTATCTCAAGCTATTTCTATTCCTTCGTATTGGATTGTTACTTGTGTTACAAATTTTCCTTAAGAATTGCATGGACGCAATTTATTTAAGGGGGGAGTCTGTAACGACCCTGGTTTGGAGATTACCATAATTATTAAATTATAATGAGAATTATAATTTAATAATGGAGAAAATAATTTAATAAGGAGAAAATGATGTGAAATATTATTTAATTGAAATAAACAATATTGTATGAATAAATCTTGGGTGAATGTAATAAAATGAGATTTATTTCAATTTTAATGGTTGAAATAAATTTAAGATGGAGGAAAATAAAGTTAACTACTTTATTTGAGAATTTGGGTGGATAAATATCAATTGTTGGTATTTATTATGGTTAATAAAAGGATATTGGTGATGTATACCAATAATCACCTTTTATTGTTTAATAATAAAAATAAAAGAAGAAATAATTGTGAATGTGCCTAAACATGATGAACATGTATGTGAAATAAAGTATTTATTTTATTTCATGAATTCGAATGTAGTTAGTGGCTACATTTGATTAAATTGAATAATTTGAACAATATTGTGTTTGTTGCCAATATTGTCATTTTATTTAATTAAATATATATGAGAATGAGTAATAAAATAATTAATCATGATAAATATGATTAACATTGTGAGAAATAATTTAATAATGTCTAAACATGTATTTGTTTTGTTTTGGGTGCATAACATCCTTTTATTTAACCAATTGTATTAAATTTGCAATTTATTTTGCAATTATGGGAAAATTGGTTAAATTGAGTAATAAATGGAAATTAAATAACAAAATTGTTTAAACTTATGTTTTGATAATTTTATTAAAAACTAGATGACATAACGAATCCAACGAATCCAAAATCATTAAAAACGGATTAAAAATGTAGAAGTTATGAAGATTTAAACATTGTGTAAGTGTAAATAAACTTAAACAAATTTTTTTTGGCTAAGTAAAATTAATATGGGTCATTGGGTTAAGCCCAAACCCAATATCCACTAGAGAAACTTCTAGAGCCGGGAAAAAAGTACGTACACTTTTGTGCTAAAACCAAATTCAGGTAATCTCCTAACCCATTTGTCTCATTCCATGGAATTTGCCAATTTCATTTACTGTTGTTTTTTGTTTTAGTGAAATCTTCTCTTGCATACCTATTTTCAGCAATCACAGGTCCGGCAAGGGCGAATTCGAGTTGAAAGCTTCCATCTTCAAGCCTAATCATCATCTTTTTGCCACTAACAGTAAGTTAAAAGCTTATGCAAACTGAATTGGTTATCTACCAAGAAATAAAAATAAAATCTGAAGCTAAAATGTTGGTTTATCCATAAAATTTTGCTCTTAGCGTATGTTGTCTTGCTGAAAATGGTGCAACTTTGTTTGCCCATATCTTGTTCATCCGGCATCGGATTGCCGTCAAATTCTTTTCAGTTTGTAATGCATTTGCTAAAGTTCATTGCTGCAAATTTTCATCGAGTTTTGAGTCCGTTTGGACCTTCTTTTTTGCTGTCAAATGTGAAAATCCGAGAGGAAATATGCACAGAAAATTCCATTGGCTGAATAGTATTTTCGGCATAACATTTGTGTTTCTAATCGGAATTTCGAAATCCTTGTGAAATATGCCACAACTTTTCTATTTTAGCTTTTGAATGATCTGGAAGTCTACACAGTGGAAAATAGACGTTTTTGTCGCTGGCCTGTGTTGATAGCCAGCGCGCAAATTTTCTTTTCTAGTAGTATTTCGCTCGTAACTTATCCGTTACTGACCGAAATATCGAAATTTTTGAAGTTTTAAAAACCTTGGGCTGTAGACTACAAATTTTGTGTTTTATGCTTTGTGGAATTTCGAAGTTTGCATGGTGGAAAATATATATTTTCATTGTTGGTCTGTCATGGACAGCCCCAAATTTTGATATAATTGTCCGATTTTGACAGTTTCATTTGCATTCTTTTGCAAGAAGTTTATTATAAAATTTGATATTAATATTTGATCATTTGGTCCAGAAATGGACTACTAAATTTAGAATTTGATTTTAATTTTAATTTAATTTAAATTCGATTTAAATTTAAATATCGGTTTAGGCTGATTAAATTGCAAATTGATGATTCCTTGAGTTTTAAAAAAAATCCAAATAAATTTCTGTAAATTCTATAAAAATCGTAGTTTGATCTAATAAGTATTTTTGCTGCATTTTTTTTAGCTATTTAAGGTTTTGTTAAATTTCTTTATGTAATTTTTAAAATGGAGATTTTCCCTAAAACAATGGGTTTTTCCTTCTAAAAGCCTATTTTTGGGTCCATAAATTTATTTATTAATCCATTTCTACTAAATTATTTTATGTTATAACTTATTAATTTTTATCATCTTTATGCTTTTTCAAACGTATAAGAAAATAAATTAAACGATTTAGTAAATCCGCGAGGTATGGGACTTGTGTATTTACTTTATTGGTTAATTTCGGACTTGTACGATCGAAATGATTTTGAGGAATCGTTTGATTCCTCCTTGATGTTAACCACATTGTGGTATGAGTTTGAGACTATATTAGTCCATTTGGCTAATACGTATAGTCCAAAATCTCCTATTCGGGAGCATATACGAGATTAGGACTATATTGATGGAGATATACTTGCCGATGATATGAGGCAAGATTTTGATGGAATTTGATGAGTTTGATGATTTTATGGAATTTCTACTCGTCGATGAGATGAGACGAGTTTAGCATCTTATACCATACGCCAAATACATGAGGCGATTCTTTTGATGATGTTGATGATTTCTTAGTGTGGCATGAACTAGCGGCTAGAAAACCGCTAAGTGAGAGCGTATGGTATGGGACATACGTTACCACTTTCCGGGTTACTATCCGAGAGTTGTTGACACATTCTGGGAGAACCACCAGTACTTGGAGTCCCGATCGGGTTAAGTAATACTTGATTCGATCACTTTTGATGGCGGGGACTCAGCGAACACCGATTGGAGTGAGGTGCTCCAATCACTTTTGATGGCGGGTGTTCGTGGGGAATATAGATGACGTCATAGACCGGATCAATTCGAGATGAGGATTCCGGTCGAGAGATGGATATGGTACCATGATGGTGAACAGTACTGGTAAATAGCACATGAAACATGCTTTTGCATGTAATAATTGGCCAATATGAGATTTCTTTATGAGTTACGATGATTTCGATTTCACCATTTTTGATGTGTTTACCTAGCCTTTTAGATGTAAATAAGGCAAATATGATTTCTTTGAGGATTTTGGTGATTTAGAATTTTATGGATTTATACTTGGGATTTATATACGACTTTGAGAGATTTATTTATTCATGGATATTGTTTGAATGTTTTCCCTTATATCATATACATGAATTCCCTCAGATTACCCCAAGTATATGTATATACAAACCACCATAGAGACATAGTGAAGTTAATTGATATCAACCCTAGATGTTCATATCTACTTATGTTATCCCATAGCGAAGCTCTTCTCTTTACCTTATCATATTCTCTTTCTAATGATAAGATTCAGTTGCCTGACCCGTGTGTTTATCACTCGGGTCAGACCGAGTTGCAGGTTAGGTGGAAGTCGATCTTTTATGTTGGATCTATGTTGCTTTTTGTGTAGGACGCACGACTATGGACTGGACTCCTCTTTTTAGTGTTGTACCTGTTATCGACACTTAGTATATATTCTTTTATGGGTTCTGATGTATGTATTTGATATGGGCATACTATTATGTAGTGGTGTATGACACTTGATGTTTGGGTTTGTAGCTACATATATATATCTATGGCTGCTGTTCTGTGATATGTATGTTTTATTTATTTCATTTTGCTTCTGAATAGATCCTATAGCCGAGTAGTATCGTATTAGCTAAATATTGGATATGTCGATTCCATAAGGTAAAAAAAAATCGACGTATTCAGTCTTTAGCTAATGCATTACTATATCGGTCGCCCTTAACCGGCCCTATTCTCTGCGTTAGTAGACGGAATTACTTGGTAATTCCCTTTACTAACGTGGGTCTCAGGGTGGGGCGCCACGGCTTGGTATCAGAGCGAGCTTTCAGAACGAAATGGAATAAACACAGAACAGTGAACACAATATACCATACATCAAGTATAATACCCTTGTACATCTCATCCCGTAAACAAGGCCAGCGTAGTCATGACCCAATCCTTTTCGATTCCTTTGGGGTAGATAAAAAGGAATACGTCTAGGAATGCTAAATATTATTCCATAGTATTCCTTAAGTGTTTAATTTCTATTGTTATATATATATGTCTACCCTGTGAATGATCTTCTCTTAACTTATCCTTTAGTTATGGTTGGAAGAGGTAGAGCTCGTCGTTCGGCATCGGGACCGTCCAGTGGTTCACGACTCGAAGGTGTTTATATGACTACTGATCAGATTTGAGAGCTTCTTGGGAGCACCCAACCTCCCGCTCCTATTCCATCTTCATCTCCTCGCAAGTCAGTGTTTGCGTGACTTTGCAGTGATTTTGTTCATCTCGGAGGCAAGCCGTTCAAAGGCTCCGAGCCGGTTCTTGAGGTGCAAGCCTGGCTTCGCATCTGTGAGCGTGTATTCCTTCGTATGGACCTTTCAGACCGTCATCGAGTTCTTATAGCATCTAGTATGCTACAAGAGTGTGCTTTAGACTGGTACGAGCTTCTTATCGCTGAGGTAGATACCCTCACATGGCAGCAGTTTCGAGATAGATTTGAGCTCAAGTTCATACCCAAGTCTGAAAAGGCTCATCTCATCAGTCGCTTTATTGAGTTGAAGCAAGGCAATTCTTCGGTATCAGATTATGTTTCCTCCTTCGAGTCTCTATCTAAGTATGGGTTGGAATTCATTAGTACCCCATATAAGAAGAATCGTAAGTTCGTGTCCGGACTCAAGAAATATCTTAAGAAGTCTTTGATGCTTCAACTCAAGTTACCCTTCGAAGAGTTAGTGGATGCAGCTCTCAATCTCGAGACAGTTGAGAATGAGAAAGAGAGTGATGGCGAGGGTGGTTCTCAGTCCAATCCTAAGAAGAAGAAGTTTCATTTCCGCAAGTCTAGATTTCCTCCATCCAAGAAGAAGATGCAAGGTGGATCGTCTCCTTCTCAATCTCAAGTTCCTTCTCAGCCTAAGCCTTTTGCATGCTACAACTGTGGTTCTCCTAACCATCCAGCCCGTGAGTGTCCAAAGCCCAAGAGGTGCAACTTTTGCAAAGCCGAGGGACATATGGCTTCTTCTTGTCCTAAGAAGAACAAAGGTTCTCGTCCGGGGAATCTTAATGTAGAAACTTCTAGTGATGCGACTCAACCGAAAGGTACTTTTTCTTCTATTCTTGAAGGTTCCATTCTTTTTCATGATCGATCGATTAGAGTGCTCTTTGATACGGGTGCATCACACTCATTCGTGTCAAAGGAACTCGTGGATGCTTGTTCTTTGGATGTTTCATGCTTGCTTACTTCTTTACAGATTGCAAATCCTGTCGGTGGGTTCGCAACCCTTAGCTTATTTTGTGATGATATTGAGGTTATTCTTTGTGGGTTTTCTTTCCGTGCGAATCTACACGTGATTCCATCGCTTGGATTTGATATGATCTTCGGTATGGACTGGATAGTTCGATATGAGGCCAGGATTCTTTGTTCTGATAGAGTTATTTATCTTCGACATATAGACTCTTCTTCTCAGTTATCTCTTGTTCTTCGCGATACAGATTGTGATTCCCTAGCTACCTTATATGCCCTTGATTCTCGAGATGATGATGTTGTTTCTCGTATTCCGATAGTTTGTGACTTCGCTGATATTTTTGAGCCTGTTCCGGGTTTGCCACTCAAGCGGGCCATAGAGTTTCGTATTGATCTCATTCCTGGTGCTCAGCTAGCTAGTCGTCCTCCCATGAGGATGTCTACTATGGAGAATGAGGAACTTAAGAAGCAACTCCTTGAGCTCGAAGCTAAACACTTCATTCGATCTAGCTCTTCACCGTGGGGTGCCGCGGTGGTATTCGTGAAGAAGTCCGATGGTACTCTTAGGCTTTGCGTCGACTATCGCAAGATTAATGAGCTAACCATCAAGAATCGCTATCCCTTGCCAATAATTGATGACATGCTCGATCAGTTGAGTGGTGCAAAGGTTTTTTCTCAATTGGACCTTGCCACGGGTTTTCATCAACTTCGAGTTGCGGAAGATAGCATTCCCCTTACGGCCTTCCACACTCGATATGGATCTTACGAGTGGCTCGTCATGACATTCGGTTTGACGAACGCTCCTGCCTACTTAGTCGATCTTATGAATCGGGTATTCCGGGAATATCTCGATAAATTTGTGCTAGTATTCATCGATGACATCTTAGTTTATTCCAATTCCGAAGAGGACCATGCTCGACATCTTAGAATTGTCTTGAGTACTCTCCGCAAACATCAACTCAAGGCAAAGCTTTCTAAATGTCACTTCTGGGAAAGGCAAGTGAAATTCTTAGGTCATGTGGTATCTTTCAATGGTATCTCAGTTGATCCTTCTAAGATCGAGGCTATTCAGAATTGGAAGAGGCCTGAGAATGTTCATGAGATTCGTAGCTTTCTGGGATTAGCGGGTTATTATCGTTGTTTCATTAAGGATTTCTCTCGCATCGTGCTTCCTTTTACAAACCTCACCAGAAAGGGTGTTCGTTTTATCTGGTCTGACAAGTGTAAGGCTGCCTTCCAACGATTGAAGGAGCTTCTCACACATGCTCCTGTGCTTGTGGTTCCTGAAGGGAACCAAGATCTCATTGTTTATACCGATGCAAGCCACAGTGTTCTTGGTGCGGTTCTTATGCAGAAGGATCAGGTTGTTGCCTACGCTTCAAGGCAATTACGTCCGAACGAGGTTCGGTACGCGACCCATGATTTAGAGCTCGCAGCCATCGTCTTCGCCTTGAAGATATAGCGTCATTATCTCCTTGGTGAGCATTTCGTTCTTTATACCGATCATAAGTCTCTCAAGTACCTCTTTACGCAGAAGGAATTGAATATGAGGCAGCAGCGATGGTTAGAGTTTCTCGCCTCATATGATTTGATATCGAGTATACCCCTGGGAAGGGTAATCGTGTAGCTGATGCGCTTAGTTTTAAGCATTCGGGCGTTGTTTCTATGATGTTAGCCGAATGTGATGTTCTTGAGACCTTATTCAGCTTCGATATTCGTGATCGAGCACCGTCATCTGACTCACCAGTCTCGTTATTCAGTATGGTGGCTCGACCTTCTCTTCTTGATCGTATCTATGAGGCCCAGAGACGTTGTGATATCCCGGAATTTTGGGCAATATCAATTTAATAATCTGTGTTAAAATTAAATAGATTTGATAATATTGTTAATGATAAATTCGAATTGGTTTAATAAATATTTAAATAGGTGATTTTATCTTTTAAAAGCTTATTGATTTGTTTTCTATTTGTATATATTGAAAATAGATAAGCTTTGTTTTAAAGTTAATAAATAAAGGCATGTTTTCTAATTCTAGTATTTTTGGTAATTTGGAAATTTAATTTAATATTAAGCTATTAAATAAATAACCATGTGGCTTTAAAATACTCAAGATAAAAGTTTAAAAATGATTCTAGCTTAAGTTTAAATTTAAACAAAAAGATTTGTTTTGTTTTTTTTAAATATAGCTTGATAAAATAAGTAGTTTATTAATAAAGAGATAATCTCTTTTATAAATTATGTTAATTTAATAATGAGTTATTTTTAAAACAATATTGATAATATAATGTCTTTACAAATGGATTTTAATATAAATAGAAATTGTTATTTCAAATTTATTTATATATATATATATATGTATTTTGGAAGAAGCTATGATTTGTAAATTTAAAATAAAATCTTTCAAATATGTTTAAGATAAAATAAATCTTATAAATATTTAAACATAAGTATAAAAATAGTTAATAAGTAAATTAAGTATTTAATAGTTTAAGTTTAAAAATAAAGGAAAGATAAAATTGTAAATTAATTAAGTATAAAAGTATATATGTACATAAGGTATGAAGCATAACCAGGCAAGAACAAAATAAAAAGAATCTTGTATGTAACCTATAAGTAATTATGAAAGGCAAGGAAACAATAAAATACATACAAGTTGTACTTGATAGAAAATATAACAACTTTATGGAAGCATATAGAGTAGAAAACATAACCAGGCAAGAAAATTTATCTCTGTACATATGAATAAGAATGGGATAAGTATGCAAAGAAATAAGTCAAACAAATAAAAATATATGCAAGATTGTACATACAAAATAAAAGAAATAGTATTGTAAACATGATAAGGTACCAAAGCATTAAATGCTATCATCTCAAATTTGCTGAAAAATCATCTCAGCCACCATACAAAAGAAAATCTTTGATCAAAATTGTACAAGTGAAACAAAGCCTCTGCACTTGTTTCCTATATATCAATCTCTTTTCGTTCATAAAACTTAGCATACCAGAGAATTATCAAATCTGTAATCATCTCCTCTAAAACAAATGAAAACCAAAGCCTGCAAAGCTTCTTCTTCAACCTGAGATCTTAACAACCAAGCATTCTTCAGCATTCCAGTTTCAGTAGCATGCAACTGCAGTTCTTAAATCAAAGACATTTCCAGCAAATTCAAGTTTTAAAAGTCTAAAGATATTTTCTAATCAAAAGTGCAATGTTCTTCATTTGGACAGGTGAGTAACGTTTCTTTTAAAAAAATATAAGTATAAGAATTTGGTTGCATGAGTAAAATCTGGAATAAGTATGTTGTGTGAAATTATATTTGGTGAATTTTCTGCATATGTATTGATGTGTATATATGTGAATATATTGGTATATGCATGCTGTTATGGTTCCCTGTATTTAATTTCCAGACTCAAGATGAAATCAAAAATCAATATCTCTTGATCCAATCTATGTTAGGGTTTAAGCTTTAAACAAAACTTGTTTGTTCATCATAGGTTAAAGTTTAAAATTTTATTTAAGTTAAAATTAATTTGAGTTTGCTCTGGAAATCAAAAACAACAGTACAAGCTCAAGATAAGTAAAAATCTAAACATCCTAATTTCTTGTTCCAGGCTTATAATCCGAAACCATACTTTAAATCATGATTTTTGGAAGTGAAGCCATAATTTATAGTTTGGGTTTGTATGAGCATTTTGGGTTTGATCTGATATTGGGTTTTGGGTAGTCTCTGGTGATCTGGTTGATCTGGGGAGTCGTGGTTCTTTCTGGAGGTGGAAGGATGATCGGGAACTTCGAAAAAATTGTTAGAATGGCGAACAAGTGGCTGTGAAGGCGGTGGTGTTCGATTTTTATCTGTAACCCTAGTTATGGGAAGGGTGAAAGTTTTTTTCTTCACGGAAACCCTAGTGGATCGAGTTCATCAGAACTCAGGGAGAAAGAAGAGGGAATATGGCGAGGTCGTGGCCAGAGGCGCTGACCCTCCGGTGGTCTGAGGCGCGAGAGTGAGGTGGTTCTAGGTTTTGATGGTTGTTCCAGGTTTATGCCTTAAGGTTCGAATTTGATTTCGAATTTGTGTTGAAGTTCTGATGGTCGGAATACGATGAGGGGATGATCGCCGACTTGCTAAGGACTGTGGTGATGATCGGAGGTGGTCAGAGCCACCGTGCATATGCACGGTGCATCATTGGTTCAGGGGAAGTCTGGGTTGAAGGGAAGAGTGATACTCGGGTTTTGTCTCGAGTCATTGAGGGTTTTGCTCGAAGATATGGAGAGTTCGAATCGAAGCAGTTTTTGGTTGGCTCGGGTATACGTCTTGTTTTAGGTTTTCAAACCTGTTCTGTTTTACAATTCAAAATTTTCTTTCTTTTTTTTGAATTATAAAGCAGAGTTAAATTAAGTAAATCAAAGTTTAAATCTAGTTTTAAGTTAGTTTAAATCTCAGTTTTAAAATAAAGGAAAGTTTTTAAATTTAAATGTTTTAACAACTTTAAAATGTTAAAGTATATTTTATAAAATGATTTGAATTTAAATGATTTGGTTTTAATTCTTATATAAATTTCTTTTATAAAGATAAGTGTTCTTTAACATTTGATTAAGGATTTTTTTAAATTGTTTTTAAAACTTTGTTAAAGTTAAATTTGTATTTATTTTAATTCTTAAATTTAAAATGAAATTTAAAAGTAAATTGTTTTAAATGCTTTATTAATGATAATTAATCATTAATAAGAATAAATTTTATCTTAAAGAAAATTAGGATTTAATGACTTGGATTCATTAAATTATTAAGATAATTAAAATAGAAAATTTATTAATTTAATTAATTAATGATTTGGATAATTTATTTAGTAATTAAGGGTTTTAAATTAATTAATTAAGGGTTAAGATTAATTAGGAATAATTAATTAAGAATCATTAATTATATAAGATTAGATTATAAATTCATGATTAAAGATTTATTAATCAAATAATTTAAAGATTAATTAAGTTACAATTACACATTTAATTAATTAAATAATTAGGATTAATTAATGGGTTATTGAAGATTTATTAACTTGTAATTAATAATGATTAATCTAAGTTTAATCACTTAAGAGAAGTAATTAAAGAAATTGTTAATAGTTAATGAAGATCATTAACTAGAGATTATTAAATAATTAACGTGATTAAATTAAATAATTAATTTTATTAATTAATTAAAGATAATCATTTGTAGAATTGTTTAAGTGTAATTACTTAATGGAAGTAAATAAGGAATTAATTACTTAATGTAATTAATTGAGTTTAATTTATTAGTTTAAGTTAATTAATTAAGTTTAATTAATTTAAGATAATCATTGGATGATTTGTTAGTATAATTACTTAATGTAATTAACATAGTATAATTACTTAGTGAAGTAATTAACGGATAATTAATGGATGTAATTAGTTGAATGGTGATTTGTTAATGGAAGTAATTTGAGTATAATTACTTTGTGTAATTAATCAAGGGATTAATTAAGATAATTACACTACAACAAAAACACCCTTTAATAGCGTTTAAAAAACGCTATTAGAAGATATTATAGCGTTTTTTATTACGCTGTATATTAACATGTTGTAATAGGTCAGTGACCTATAACAGCAACATACAAAACGCTATAAGAGACGCTATGGACAAGGACATTTCATAGCGTTTTATGAGTGATGTAAACATGACTTTTAATAGCCTTGGAAAGTCGCTATGAAGTGAAACTATAGCGTTTTCATGACTGCTATGTAAAAACAGGCTGGCACACATTTGAAATATACAACAGCGTCTATAGACGCTATAGAACACAATATTTTACAGCGTTATCTGCTGCAATAGTACATTGTATGTATAAGTACAGCTACTTTCTATAGCGATTTGCTGTCTTTTATTGCGTTGTTTTTTTGTTATGAAAATTGTTTATAGCACTATCATAATGCTGTAGTATATAAAACTGGAAAAAACAACCTTTCCATAGCACAGTTAAAACGCTATAAATTTTTATCCCTGCGGTTTTTTTACTAGGTACATCCAAGCTTACAATTCTACTAATATATTATAAAATTTCAAAAAACACAATTATCACATAATGATGTACGTAATCAAATGAAGACAAGCCAAACCACAATATATATTTAAATATATATCCATAATATTTCATACACAAAGTTTCAAATATTTGTGATCTTAAAAAAGAAATACATACAACCATAGCTGACCAAAACGATACATACTAAAAGCAAAGATATATGAACGTCAATACAAAATACATTAATCCAAGCATGACCGATTTGAAAGAGAATGAATGCAGCAAAATAATTTTTCCTTCCTTCCAGCTTGTAGTAACCCCGGTATCATCATACAGCACCTGTCAAAACGAATCACATAAGTTATTTTTCAAATCCAAACATCATCCGCAAGTTATATAATTTTTCATAACAAAAAAGATAAAGACTGTTAGTACATCATTTTAACTAAATAGACTGCCAGTACATCAGTTTAACTAAACAGACATTGACGTGAAATAAAACAAAAATAACGTGTGATTTAGAAAATACAGCAACAAGAAGCGGATTATTACCAGGCATTATACAATGCAGAAGAACAAAAACTGCATTTTCAGTTATAAATATGATTTAAACAGCAAAACCCAATCACCCACTTCCTCTCACTGTCGCAAATGCCATATGCCAAACTCGAACTTAACCCTCTTAAGGTATCATTAAACTGACATTGATGCCTTTTTATGTTTCAAATTTTGACTCCCTTTGTTGGTGACTCATTGACAGGCACGCTCCTGCCTTTACCTAATAAACTAATATAGATCTTGATGGAGTAAATTAAATTTTTTACACACCTATAATTAAACTTAAGTGCATAAAGTGAAGTGTCACTGATCATCTTCTTCCAGATGTCATGTAATTAATGCTCAGAGTCTCATGATGCCCTTTAGCTCACAAAATATCATGCGTTCAAGAAGGCAGCCTGAGACATAATCACTGCCTGCTCCTATATTTATCTTGGTTGTAAAGAGAAGTGGCTCTCGAAAATCAGCAATTGTGGAAAACAAAACCAGCGTGACATGAATATTTATGAATCAACAAACATCAAGATATTTATCGGTGCCATATTCAGGTTTAACCCATTAATAATGATAACATGAGAAGTAAGAAGATTAATTGCAAAGTTGCGACCAAAGTACATAAATATTTTTGAATTTTTTTCCTATAGCCTTGGATAAAGCTTACCAACACACATCTATTTTACATGGATGAGTAACTGTACATGCTGCTATCATCTATTTCTCCACCAATTTATTCGATAAATTTATTCAGCACACGCACATTTATTTGATTAAGCTTACTACCAACCATCAGTATAAATATTATTGCTAAAAGGTGCGTAATGAAGCATTCTCTAAAAACGAACCCAATTGAATTACTACCAATCATCACTATAAATTAAAGAAGTTATACTTGCTAGAATTTGATTCCATTATAACGTTCGCAATAGGCCAAGCTATCGTAGTGCCAAGAGCATCTTCAATGACTTCTAATTCGGATGTTGTTCTCCATAGATGTGATTTTGGAATTTTTACAATTTCTACCCAAACTTTAATTGCATTTTTCCCCAAAGGAACACAATGAACCATTGAAGTTGGATCGGTTGAAGACACGCGTCCTAATGCAACTATTTCTCTCTTTCCCGACCAATCGATCAGCTTGCATTTACCATTTACCATAAAATTTGTACTCTATCAATAAATAAAAAGGCTATTTTATTATGTGCTTCAACAATTTGTAAGATGAAAAAAAAGTGAATCGATTATAAATAAGTTTACCTTCTCGACAACTCCGGCATTACTCCTATGATCATCCGATGATGCACCGTTAACGGTCTCGATAACTACTTTTGACTCAGGCCATGCGACTTTGACACCAACGGCTTCCCCAACTCGTGTCAAACCTTTAGTGGGCATCCATAGAAAAGCATCTTCCACTTTTGCATTATCTATCCAAACTGCAACGGCATCCGGTCCAAGAGGGAGATCATTCACAAGTTGTTTTAGATCACTCGAAAGTATTTGTCCTTCTGCAACTAATTTTTCGCTCTCACTCCAATCGAATAATTTGCATTTATGATGTGTACTGCTACTTTTACTCTATTAAAAAAACATATTGGTTATTATATTTATACATTCAAACTAAAACTTAAATAATATAAAGATGAAAGATTACCGTATGATCTTCTTTGTCAAAGTTATCTAAGTTATGCAAAACAACTCTAGTAGCTGGCTACGCTACTATATCACCTTCAACTTCTCCAATACGTGTCAAATAAAGTGAAGGTCTCCACAAGAAAGCATCCGGTTTTCTCACAGTTTCTATTATAATTTTCTTAGCATCAGACCCTAAAGGGATTTGTTGGACAAGCTCCTTTGGATCACTTGACACAACTCTTCCTTCCGCAACAATTTCGTCAGTCTCACTCCAATCCAATAAATCACATGTGCCATATTTTTTATCATAATTGTTCTACAATTAATCAAATGAAAATTATATTAATAATAAATTAAATGTCAAATGTAATGATATCGATAGTAATATAAATAACTTTTACCGCTTGAGGTACATTTGCTTCAACCCGGCTTTCTTTTCTCTGTCAAACAAATATAAAAACAACATTAGCCCAGCACTGCCTCTCCAAGGTACACTATATACAAAAGGGAAATGGATATCCACAAGTGCACATTTCATGTGGCTATAGTGATAGTATTTCAGGTGACAATAACACTACAGTGCCATGACATTGATAACTACAATTTTATAATATAAGATAACAATGTGTTTAATATATGGCATATCTTTTTCAAAGTCTAAAATAGACTGACACTACTAGGCTAAAAGATCTTCCTTCTCATGCAATGATTGAATCTAAACTACTCAAAATGTCAATCATTTATAGAGTTGTACAGTGGCGGGAGTGCAAATTGCAACCCCATAAGCTGGGACTTCCCTAAAAAAAAAAAAAATAAAAAAAAAAAAAAAAAAAAACAGTCCAAATACAGATCAAGTTAATTATTCTGACATATCCAAATATATGTTGTATATTATATGATATCCATATCCAAACCTCTGTAAACACAACCTAAATCTTAGTGGATTTTAGTTCTAAATGCGCACTTATATTCATATGGTTTTCGTTATACATATTTCCATGCCAGATCTCTGCATCTAAATTCTATAAACATCAGAAAAACTCAACTTTCAGCACTTTGCTGTATTTTAAAATTCATCTGTATTAAATAATCCTTCAATCAGACAAAAATACATGAACGGACAGAAAATAGTTTTCCTATACTCGTCCGAGACTTCAGGAATACTGTTACAAATACTTCGATTAATATTTACATCTTAAAGCACTAATAAGCTCTCTAATATTGAAGGTTTTATTCTACGAAGTATGAACGCAATCTTTACAGTGACTCGTATCATGAGTTCAAAAGAACTGAATCATATAACTATTTGGTCCATAACTAATCTTGAACTTCTACGATAAAAGTGTTTGGCACTTTTTCTTGACTTCTACGACTGAATTGATAACCAAATGTCAATATGTTACCTTGCTAGGTAAAAGAGAATATGTGCTTAAATTTTATTTAAAATAAATTCATTATTGCGAACCCTCTCGTCCAAGGACAGTTTGTCGACACTCTCACTGTGAGAGAATGTGAGTAGCTTCCCCCATAAGCAAATCACTGTTGATTACAAAATGTTCATTGAGATGGTCTAACAGTGTAAGAAAATAGCCGATTAAAACGCATTCTTTCAAATAAAAGGCAACCCCCAAAATATCATAATCATCAGGCAAGAAAGCTAGTGTGAACAGAGAAAGATGATATGTAATTTTTCAAAAAGTTGGTGGAATTAAATTGGTGAATGTAAAGTTCCAAATTATAAGAAATATGCTTTTAGGGAAAATAAATTTGAAATCAAGGACAACATAATATCCAATAAGATTAATGCTAAAGTAAGAAATGTGAATAATCGGTTTAACTTTTATAAGCAGATTAGTAGGAATATATTTTGCTTTTGCGGGAACAGTTTTATTACCAATCAAACCTCATTACCTTGATCTCCATTTAATATAAACAGTTTTAGTTTGATAGACATGTTTACTTTTAGTGGTTGTTCTGATCCTTATTTTTATTTGATAACCACATTTTAATTGGGTATGGCTAAAACATGCTATAATATTTAACAGAATAAGAACATCTGTATCCTTGTAGAAATAAAAAAATGTACAAAATGTTCTCATTCCTCCCTCCCTTCCGCTCTCACATCAAAATCCTGCTTCAACCTATCCTTTTGTATGTACAAAATTTGAAAAGTGAAGAAAATATGTGTATTTCTTTCAATATTAAATCTAAAAAAGATTGAAATATTTTGATATTCCAAACACCTTCATAGCTACACTGCCAATTAATCTAAAAGTAAAATTGGTTCAACTAATTACACAGGACAAAATCCTTAAATAATCAGTGGCAATCAAAGTTTTTATGTAAATGCATAGTTAAACTAGACATTGCCCTAAACTCCAAAAGAAATTTTCGTCAGTCTCAGTGTCTCATATAATATATTTCGAGTAATTAGCAAAAGGATCTGCCATTGTTGTTAACATTGGACCATTGCAACTTTTATGACATCTTAGTGTTTTGGATAGATGAGGCACCCTATAAAGAAAAATCTCTATTTCAATCTTTAAACAGATAACCATATGTCTATTTGAAATTAAAAAAAATAGGAAATTTTGTAAATTTAGTCACCTTTTCAACACTAATAACAAACTTAGGCCACTTTTAAAATTCCTTACAAACATAGTTTTGATATTCCATATTTTTATTTTATTTTACTGGCATTTTGTGATTATTAAACAGGGAAATGAAATATATTTTGAGCTATATGAGTCAATATGCCTTTGATTTTATTTTAAATTCAAACAGAGTCAATATGCCTTAATATCACAGTGCATACCTGATTTTTCACAAGCATTTGAACCATCACGGTTAATTCTGAAATTTGATTTTGCATGACGATGGTTTGTTTATCCCTTATGTGTGACCATATTGCCTTGTTGTAGTTCATACCTCTTCCCATTCCTCTCAATCATCCTGGTCTGTCTTGTCCCAACACTTTTGCAAGCACATCTTCTTTGTAATTACTTGTTGAGCTAGAATTTGATTCATTGTTGATTTGTTTAATTTTTTCCTACCCAAGTTGTCGTAATGCATATTATACACAATCGAACTACCACAATAGCAAACAAATTGTTACTTAATAAAATTTCAAAGTACTTACGATAGCCTCTGCAACAGTGACATTTACTGGTTCGCCATTTTTTCGAGTGTGGGATTTGATCCAAACGTGAGATCGATTGACAGAAGATGGATGAGGACTCGTCTTTCTCTATGTTTAAAGAATATTTATTACAACATATCACATTGAAAAACTAGTTAATAAATATTATGGTAAAAAAATTAGCAATTCTTACCAAATCATCAGCCACTCGAGCAATTCCTTTACGACTACATGTGTGTGGTATCTGATTGTTTCTAATAGCTTTATATTTCTGACTCAGTTCCTAAGAAAAAAACATTATTTATGTTGTCTAATGCATACAATCTCATCAACAATAAATGTGTAACTACTACTTAATTTCATCAACAGAACCTGAAACTGACTTTACCGTAAACTCTGGAGTTGTTTTGGACTTGACAAAGTTCTTCCACTCATTCATGCTTAGGTTTTCGGGTTTCAACTGATTTCTTTCTTCTTCATTCCTTGCAATTGCTATTTTGCGAACTAATCTAGCTTTTGAAGCTCTAAAAATGCACCCCATTTGCTGAAATATGCACTCTTTTTGCCATTGCTCATCCAATTTAAATCTAACCTACAACACAACACATTAGCAAAGTTGACGTTGAATAAGTGTACATTTGAAATTAATGCCAAAAAATTGGTATCTGAATAAGTGCTTATTAGCAAAGTTAAGTACTGCAATTCTTATATATATCTCAAGACATATATGGAATAGTAATGCAAAAGCAAACTTGTTTATTTTAAAATAACTTTATATTACTGCATATAATTCAGTCTAAAGATGCTTCATATAATATGCATATTTATTATTCATAGTAAGGACACACCAGTTATATTAAAAAAAATATCATTATATTTAAATTAAAATATGTATTAGGCCTTGTTCCTTTTCTTTTTAAATCCAAAAGCTGGGAGGACGAGGAATACCTGTTGTATGTGCGAAGATATAATTTAAAGCAGAGGTAGTGGATGTCTTAGTTTTGGCCTTCTGTTTCAATTTGTTAATCTCAGATAGTGTCTCAATTAATCTGAGGCCCTTGACACAGTTAAATTATGGCAAGTGCCTCAGTTTAACTAGGGCATGTGCCTCGGAATAAACGAGGCAACATAGTCATTAAAATTGTACAACCATTTGAAGTGTAACCGGAACATTACAGTCATTATATCAGAACATGCAACTGTATAGCTAATTAGTAAATATAAAAACAGTTTATACCTGAATGCATCCCCACAAAGCAACTTGTAATTCGTTACTTAGTTCCTTCCACTTATCAAGTGTAACGGGAACATGTTCCCTTATTAGCGGACCTAAATATGAAGACAGTTTAACAGATCCATATCCTATTGGTTTGCCATCCGCATCAAATTCGACTTCAATACGATTCTCAAGATTCGCTGGAAGCCTTTTCACTTTGGTTGGACCCCTATATTTGCGCTTCGCAGTCGAAATTGCAGCAGCATCTCTAGTAGTTCCTTCATTAACATCAACTTCAAAATTTTCTTGCATTGTATCTTCGTCACCTGCTTCAGCATTGTCTTTGATTTGAGCATCGTTGTTCTCTTCCGTTTGTATGACTCGGTTTTCACTTTCTTGCGAGTTGTCTTCGGTATGAATTTCACTGACTACTTTTAGCCATTTTAGAGCAGCCCTCTTCCTTTTAGTCATTGGAAATTATCAACCTGCTCCTGAATTGATTAAGTAGAAGAATGTGATTTATTGGATTAAGTACTTACAAAATTGATTAAGTACTTACAAAATTATATACGAAACTATGCCCCAAAAGCATGTATATCAAATTTAAAATGTGTGGTATTATCATGCAGTGTGTTTTCAGCCTGAACTATACAAAAAAACCATACTTTATTTGCTTGGACAAAACATTTCTGGCCTGAACTATTTTTTTGCAGTGTGTTTTGATTAAAAAAGGAAAATGATACTTCGGTACTATTAGCTAAGTCACAGTGGTCACCTTTTGGAAGTAAGTTATAAAATAGTGGATGATCGTCTTTCTTTACGGGCCTATCATATATTAGTTAAGTATAATTCATTAAGCATCTTGCATCAGATGTAAATTTAAACAACATTTGGAAAAAATTATTATTTCAAACTGGTCTGTTTATATACAATAAAACTCCGAAAGAAACTTATTTCAAGGAAAAAAATACTACAAATGGTTGCATCTATCAGGTTAAAGGAGATAATATAATTAAATGTGAACATAATCATACTCATCAAGTCATGATATCAAAGGATTTGTTGATAATATAAAAAATGTCGCTTGTGCTTATATTTTCTACGAATGTATACTTACATACAGCAGCAAACTAATCCAAGCATAATCAATGATGATTTGGAAAAATAATTTCAAGTATGCCTTCACAATCCTCCCTAACATAGCTAGCATCTTCCACATAATCAACAACCATCTCGTTTTCTTCACAATCTTGTACAACATAGCTTGTGCCCTCAATATAATCGATTGTTTCTAATTCATGAAAACCTCTTGGTGGTGCCTTCATTACAACATACCAATTAGAAGAGTCATTCTCTCTTGAATAAAAAATTTGTTTCGCCTGAGATGCAAGGATATATGGATCCCTCGAAAATGAAGCTTGATTTTGATGTAATTAACAAGAGTAAATCCATCTTCAACTTTCACTCCGTTTCCAATGTTTGCCCAATGACACTTAAAAATTGGAATATAAAATTTATGATAGTCTAACAAGATTATGTCAGTCAAAATCCCATAATAAGTGACCACATCAACTATTTGAGAAACATCTTTCGCACTTGCTCTACACATGGTAGTAGCATCATAAGTCACTCCAGAATTTTGAGTTTCTCTCTCAACATCTTTTGTGTGAAAACGTAACCCATTAATTATATATCCTTTGCAGGACAAATCAGTACTACTTGGACCATAAGCAATCCATTTTAGGAAATCATCATGTTCATTTGAGTTTAAAGATATCTGAAAAAATTCAATCCATTCAATATAGAGTCAAAAAAAAAAATTCAAAGCTAAAAACAAAATTTAAAAGATTTGATCAACCTTCTTTTTAATCCATTCAGCAAAGTTTTTTGTGTGAATTTTCCATAGCAATGTAGCATTTCTTTCCAAGCGCTTATCCGAACTTTGTAGCTCTTCCAAATGCATACTATCATAATATAAAAGGTGCTAAGTCACATTTATAAATACACATATATTAAGACAATAAAAAGAAACAATATGTGCTTACTCTAAAAATGGCTCGGTTATAGCCATATTCATTAGCACAGCCAAATAAGCAACTTCCTTCTCATTAGCCGTCAATGTAAATGTTTTGCATGTTGATATCGGACGTCCTTCGAGTATTGCATCATCATTCTCATAATCTTTGTTTCTACCTTCTTTCTCCCATAATTGTGATGATTTCTTTAGAAAATCACCAAAGAATCTCATAGATTCTTCGGCGAGATAATTCTCTGCAATGCATCCTTCAGGTCTTGAATAGTTCCTTACATAATCCTTTAAGTGTTTTCATATACCTTTCGAAAGGATACATCCAACGAAAATGAACCGGTCCACATAATCGAGCTTCTTTTCCAAGATGAATTGTTAAATGTATCATTATGTCGAAAAATGAAGGTGGAAAATATCTTTCAAGATCACATATAATTCTGACAATCTCATCATCCATTTGTTGTAGCTTTTCTCTATCAAGAACACGCTGACATAGATTATTAAAAAATGCACATAAACGAGTTATTACTTTCCTTGGCCTCTTTGGAAGCAATCCTCTAATTGCAACCGATAGCATCTGTTGCATCAAAACATGATAATCATGCGACTTCAATCCACTAACTTTGCAATCCTCCAACGACACACATCTTTTGAAATTTGAGCAATAACCATCAGGCCCCTTAAAATCATACAATCTTCTACAAAAATTTTTTTTTCAGAACTAGACAAAGTATACGGAGCCGGTGGAAGATATGTTTTTTTCCCACGAGGTTGCGCATATAAAGCATGTCGAATTCCCCAATCCACTAAGTCTTTTCTAGAGTTAATGCCATCTTTTGATTTGCTATCATGCAACATTGTGCTGAGTAAACTTTCACCAACGTTTTTCTCAACATGCATCACATCTAAATTGTGGCGCAGTGGAAGTTCCTATAAACATCAATAATATGACAATTAAACGTTATAAAATTTATAGTTATATTTTTATGAATAAGATAAATTTTGAATACTAACCTCCCAGTATGGTAATTCGAAGAAAATAGATTTTTTTTCCACCATGATAGCTCTGTTTTTGTAGGATCGTTTTCACCTTCTTTATTGTCAGTACATTTTCTTTTCTTACTCGTAATCGTTATAATTTGCTTCTTATTTAGCTTCTTCTTATTCTTTCTCTTCTTATCTTTTTCTATTTCTTCATTTTTAAATTTTCCAAAATCATTTGGAAAATCTTTCAAAATAACCGAAATATCTCTACCTGTAAGAATTCTAGGCTTGTTACCTTTCTCCACAGTATTATCAAACCAAGCCTTTTGTTTTCTTAATGGATCGGATGAAGGTAAAAATCTTCTGTGTCCCATATAGACATTTTTTCGACTATGATTTAGCCATCGATGGTGAGTATTAATACCACATAATGGACAACCTTGTTTGCCTTTTACAAAACATCCAGCGAGATTTCCATAAGCTGGAAAATCGTTTATGGTCCATAACAAGATTGCTTTTAAGTTAAACAATGTCTTGCTAAATGCATCATAAATCTCCACTTCGTTACTCCATAAGTACTCCAAATCTTCTACCAAAGGAGCTAAATATACATCAATATCATTTCCAGGTTGCTTAGGGCCAGGAATTAATAATGTTAACATAATATTCTCATTTTTCATACATAGTACAGGCGAGAGATTATATGTCACAAGCATCACTGGCCAGCAACTATACTTGGAACCCTTAATGTCAAATGGGTTAAAACTATCAATAGCAAGACCAAGTCGAAGGTTGTGTGGATCACTTGAAAATGATTTCAATTTATCATCCACCATGCTCCATGTCAAAGAATCCACAGGATGACGCATTTTATCATCATTACTTTTATTACTAAAATGCCACCTTAGATCTTCTGCCATCTGCTTAGATCTAAACATTCTTTTAAATCTTGGAATAGTTGGAAAATATCTCAACACTTTGACTGGAATACCTTTCATTACCTCTTTCGTCCGCTCATTTATCTTCCATCTCGAAGAACCGCATTTGGGACAACTAGTCAAATCTTTGTATTCTTTTCTGAAAAGACAACAATCATTTTTGCAAGCATGAATCTTCTCAAATCCCATATCGAATACTTTGAGGAACTTCTTTAGTTCATATAAAGTCTTCGGAAGAACATTATTTTTGGGTAATAACAATTGCTGCACGCTTAGAAGCTTATCAAAACCAGTATCAGATAATCCGGTTTCACATTTCAAATTATACAATGTAGTGATAGCAGATAATTTTGTTTGATCTATGCAATCAGGATACAGTGGAGTTTCTGCATCTTCCAAATTTTTAAGGAAATCATCTGTTCGCTTTTGTGCATCATCATCGTTTTTATTCTCGGAGAAAAAAGTATGGTTGACAAACTCTTCATCTTCAAAGTGAATGGCTTAAAGTAACTCATATGTGTCATCCAATTTCACTTTTTTAGCTACATTTATTTGCTCACCATCACTATACCACTTACTGCACTTGTATAAAGGATCCATTCCTCTAATAATCAAATGCTCAACAACAATGTTATCATATTGATGAGTAAGATTTCGACAATCTAAGCAAGGACACAATTTTTTTTCCATATTTCCTAAATTTCTCTTAGCGGCATGCACAAAATTCCATGCTCCTTGCTCGTACTCCCTACTAGTTCTAAATTAAAATTAAAATTAAAAAACAAAGTTATTGACATAAAAAATCAAATTTTAATATTAATTTCCAAGTTAAATATTAATCCAAATATTGTATTCTTACCTATGCAAATGCACCCAATCTTTTTCCATCGCCATATATAATATTGCAACAAGCAAATTTCTAAAAAAAAGCACAATATGTGAGGAAGACTTTATTACCGATGCACAATCTGTCAAATTAGAGGGAAAATTTTCTAAAAAAAACAAAAGTTAAATATTATTTCTTATGTCAACTGAGTTTAGCATACTATGTCAACTGAGTTTACTTCAAATTCATAATAAAATAGCATTCTGCAGCAGGGTTTAGTTGTCAACAAAGTTGCTATTTTGGCAATGATTCGACTGAATTGTAAACTGAGTTGTTTTCATGTTAAATAAATTGCATATTCACGCTTTTTGACGCCTGAGGCTTTTTTGGAATATTGAGAATAAATTAACATACGATCATCATAAACTCAATTAAGAAGGAAACAAGGCGTTCAATTCACGTCTACAAACAAAAAACATACTTAAAATAAAGAAACTGCAACATTAGTACTTAGTCTTAAATAAATTTTCGAAATTCCATAAACTTTTGATCACTTTAAAAAACTGCATTTAAAAAAACAGAAACTGCACTAAAAAACTGCATTTAAAAAAAACAGAAACTGTATTTAAAAGAAAAACTACATTTTAATTTTGTTTTAAATTACATTTAAAAAAACAAAAACTGCATTTTTAAATTTTAGGTTAAAATTTTAACATAAAACTTCAAATTCAATTTAAAATTTTAATATAGAACTTCAAAATTAAGATTCAATTATGATTAAGCTAAATCAAAACATGTAAAGTAAGCTTAATTTAAATATTAAACAAGGAAATGAAATATATTTTGTCATTATTAAATAAGGAAATGAAATATATTTTGAGCTATATGAGTCAATATGCCTTTGATATTATTTTAAATTCAAACAGAGCCTGGTAGTGGTTATGTACTTTGTTTTATATGCTTCATAATCGATCTTAAAACAAGCCATGCAGTAAACATAAGTGATTTGCTCAATCCAAGTAACTTCAGTTCTATGTTTTGGCTACTCAACTGATTTTGGGAATCAGTGTCTACAACTACTTTTTGATTTCCATTTCAACATACAAATATTAAAACAGCTTTTTCAATGTCGCTTGTATACCATAACTTACCATAATCAATAGTGCTATTACCATAATCCTTCTTTTATGAAGTAATATTTTACTGTAAAATTTGGATTTGGCGAGTGTGATTACAATATAAGACATGTTCACAAAATATGCTGCAGTGCAAACTCTGAACTGTAGTGTTATAAGCAACTTTAATGGAGTTTACCTGATCCATCTTTGCCCTCTTTTCTCATTCATACAGACCCAACTTGTGATATCCCGGAATTTTGGCAATATCAATTTAATAATCTTTATTAATAATTAAATTGATTTATTGATTTTATTTTATAAAATTAACAAGTTTATTCATTTTAAAAGGTTAATAATATTTTAAATTGGCAAGTTTATTTCTTTTGAAAACTAATAACATTTTAATATTGGAAATATTTATTAATATCTTTTCTAACAATTTTAAATTGGGAAGATTTATCTTTCTAAAACTAATATAAGTGTTTATATTTATAATGTATATATATAGGTATATATATTATAAATAGGGAGTCTTTAATTTAATAAAAGGATAAGTTTTCAAATTATAATATATATGTTTATATATATTGTTATTTGGAGTTATGTTATAAAATTCAATATAGTAATTATAAAAGCTAATGTTAAAAATATTTTCCATTTAGAATATATATATTTGTATATATTGGAATGGAAAGAATATTGGATTTGAATTTTATAAAGTATTTTCAAACTTTAATAATTATATAATTTGGAAATTTGTAATTTGACTTAATACCTTTGAAAATGATATTTGAGATTTAAATAACAAGGATAATTTCTTATTTGTTATAAAGATATATTTTAGCTTAATTTTTAAATAAGATTTAAAATAAGAAGTTAATTGGTTTTAAGATTCTTTCATTTTAAATTTCAAACATAAGATAAATTGATTTGTAAAAATATATATAGTTAAAATAAGTTTCTCAAGCATATAAAAATATGTTATATATATATTTGATTAAAGCATAAGTTATTTTAAATAATAGTTTTCACATTTGTATATTTATATAGGAATGTAAAGCTTAATTATAAAAAGATAAATACATCATTATATACATATAAATATTTCTTAAATACATATAAATGACTTAAATAAATTAATTAAAACAAGATTAATACTTGTAAGCATATTAAGATGGTGTGAAGACATTTGTAAGAAAATAAGTGTATAGGTGTAAACTAATTAACACCTAAGAGGACAAATGTCCACATTTCCTTTTGATAATTAAAATAAGTAAATTAAAATATGAAAGAGGGAAAGATCTGATTTCACTTTTCAGTTGAAACTCTTGTTCTCTTCATTTCAACCAAAAATTATAATTCGAATCTAAAAATAAATAAAAGACTGGAAACCAAATTCAAAGAAGATGAAAATATGGAAATACAAATCAGTGGAAAAGAAGATCAAAAACAATACAACATCAATCTCAAGATTTTCAAATACAATTAGCAATTTCAAATTCTTCAAACAACCTGAAGACATGCAATCAGTTTCAAGGATCAAACTACAAGTTTAAAATTCAACAAAGTATAAACAAAAGGAGTTTAAAATCAAAATCAGTCTGGAAATCAACATCAGCCTGGAAATAGAAAATGTTCTCTGTTCTCTGATTTTAGGTGAGTAAATATTATTTTAAAAACAGATTTTAAATTTTGATATGAGATGATTTATCTGAAATGTTTGTAATGTATGCATGTTTGTATGTGAGAGTCTGGAATAAGCCTAGAAAATCATTTCTATCTTCTGCTCTCTGTTCCTTGGTGAGTAAATGGATTTTTAAAAACAGTTTTAAACCCTGGTTTCAACTTATTTTTGTGAATGAATATCATGCTATTATTTGAAATACTTGAATTAATGCATGTTTGGATAGGGATGCTTGAATGACTGTATAGTTGTAATATAGTTTCTGTATAGTGATAACAGTTTTGATTTCTTATAAAAACCAATATCTCATCATTTAGTCTCTGGTAGTTTTTGATTTGTAAATGGAAGATGTGAGAAATCATATAATATTACTATTAAAAATAAGTTATGAAATTTATATAAATTATCTGACTCGAAATTTTATAAACAACAGTGAAATGTAAATTGGGTCAAAACTTAATGAATTAAATTTTAAGATTTAATTATATGGTTGAAATCGTGATAGGAAACTATGAATTTTAATGGCTATATCACGTTTTATAGCTTAGAGTTTGTCGAGTACTTCTTAGATGAACGGGAAAGTTATGTTGGGAAAATTCAGGAGATCAAGCGAATAGTGAACCACGGGGTTGTGGCCAGAGGAGGATGGAAGGTTGCTGGACATCAGAAAAATGGTCGTGGATTTTATAATCCATCGTGATGATCATACGAAGTCTTAATAGGGTTTTTAGTTAGTTTGAAATCGATGTCGAAGGTTGGATTTTCACGGCGACGACAAGCGACCGGAAGCGATCGCACGTGGTTCTGTGGGTTCGAGGCGAAGTAGGGAAGCTTCGACGAAGGTGGCGAGGTGTCTCGAAGTGTTGATTGCCGTGGATGATGGTTTTTCTAATGATGGTGTTCGAGCAGTTTGGGTTCGAAATGTCGAATTCGAGTCTCGTACGAATCGAGTAAATTTTGATGCTCGATCGTGATGTCGTGGTTGTAGATGACTTGCCGGAGGGCAGATCGTAGTTCGTCGACGTCCAGCGTAGTCGTGCACGTGCACGTACATGTTGCGTGTATCTGGAAGTTTTGTTTTGGGGAAGAAAGGGGTTACTCGGGTTTCATTCGGGGATATCTGGGTTTGACTCGAAGTATGGTAGAATGGGAATGAACTCGTGAGTTTCTTCGAGTTTCTAGGCGTTTTACTCGGTTTTGATAAAAGCAGTTTTAAGGCATTTGGTAAAAGAAATGTTTTTAAGTTTTAAACAAAAGAAATTTTGTTTGTAATATTTTCTGAGTTTAAAACAAAGTTTAAACAAGTTTATATATTTTATAATATTAAGTTTCAAATAAAATAAGTGAATTTTAATAATAAATTTTGTATTAAATTTTGTTTGATAACTTTGGAAAAGTTTTAAAGATTTAAAGGTTTAATTTAAAATGTGTTTAATGTTTTATTGATTTCTAAATCTTATATTTTAATTTAAGTAAGGTTTAATGGTTAAGGTTTAGTAATCAATTAAAATAAGAATTTTCTTAAGTATTTAGAATGTTGATTTAATTTAAGATACTTAATTTGAAAAGGAAATTTAGATAATTAAATTATTTTAATTATCAAGTGTTACTGGTAAATAATTGATTTAATTAAGATAATAGTTTCTTAATTAAGAACCTTTAATATAGTAAGTTAAGAATCATTTAATTAAATTTAAATGATTAAGTTAAATTAATTAATTAATAATTAATTAGAGATAATCATTTATAAATTAATTTAGTATAATTACTTGATGAAGTAATTAAGGAATAATTACTGGATGTAATTAAGTAAAGGTAGATTATTTAATAAATTAATTAGAGGATAATTAATAAGAAGTGATTAAGAGTTAATTACTTAGTGTTATTAATTAAATAATTTATTTAATTTATTTAATTAAAGGATTAAGAATAATTAATAAGATAATTAATTATTGGTAAAGATAATTAAAAAAAATTTTAATTAAGGGAAGTAATTAAAGGAAGTTAATTACTGGATTAGATTAATCAAAGATGATTAATAATTGTGGTTTAATTAAGATTAATTATTTAATTAATTTAAATATAATAAATAATTAAAGATGTAATTAGAGATCATTAGTTTATAATTAATTAATGATATGATTAAGAGTTGACTAATTAAGATTAATTAATCAAATGATAAGTGATTAATTATAATTAATTAAGGATTAAAGTAATTGATTAAAATTTATTTAATTAATTAATGAAGTAACTAAAGGTTAATTACTGTATTGGTTAAGAATAATTAATTTGTGAAATTAATTAAAGATAATTACTCAAATGTAATTAAAGTATAATTAATCAAGGTGATTAATTAAGTGGATAATTATAGAATGATTAATTAATTTATTTGTAATAAACTAATGATTATATAAGTAAGATTTATAATGAAGTAATTAATTTAATTAATTTTAAATTAATTAAGAGATGAAGTAATTAATTTAATTCACTTTAAATTAATTAAAGATAGAGATAGTTAATTTAAATCAATTTTAAATTAATTATGTTATGATTAAGTAAATCATTGCTTTTATAAGAATGAATGACATTGATTGTCTTGAATGAATGTAATCTCAGAAATGAAATCAGTAATGTTGTGTGGTATGAATGCTTGGTTGCATTATGATGGTAATATAGATTAACTATTGTGATGTTGATATGGATTACCTATTTGGTTATGAATCATCTGTTTAAATGATAATGTGATTATCAATTGTGACTTGTGAATTATCTATCTGTATAGATAAGTTAAATTGTTTAAACCTTTAAACAACTTGGCCTTAAAAGATACGTTTTGGATTTCGATGAGACCGGGATCGGGTTTCCGTATACCGGTATTCCAGGTCTGGAGACCCGAATACCACATCGATCCAAATTAACGATAGGTCATGAATCTCAAGTGAAGATGAAGATTCAGAGTGCAAGGGTTATTGTCGTTAACTCTGAGGGTGATTCCAAAACGAGTGTAACGAGATAATGCCTTCGGTTTCGTTCGAACCCGAAACGAACTTGTATGGATTGAATGCTTTCAGCACATCGTCAGGCGAACGATGAGCATTCTAAGTGATATGTTCTGATTAAAGGTAATCGTAACCTCAAGCCTCATCAACCGGGAATGGCTAAAACAGGGGAGGTGCAGCAAGGCTTCGTGGGTAGCGCCCACTAAGAGCAAGATATATCCCTGTCTAGAGGTCCCTTTCTTATTATTCGGCTTAGTGGGTAGTTGGACTGCAGCCAACTACGGTGTTGTCTTGTTCGAGATTATCCAGTAAGGGATGGTTCCGGCTTTGTGTTGCAGGAGAGCGGGCGTACTCCTCGGTATGGTGATCTAGGCCACGTACTGTGACGGGCGGTACCCCAGTAGCCATGCCATTGTATGGAATCCAAAATCCAATAAGTGCCAACGGACTTGATTGTATAACCCACTTTGTGGCTAGTATGCTGGAATTTGATAATGTAACAATTTCAGCTATTTCATATTTACTTGAAAACCCTAGACCCTATTATAATACAATCAGATTTCCTATCAAATGTTTTAGTTAGCGTAAGGTAAAAACTTACCCATGTTTATGTGCGGGGAGTCTTACGTGATACTTTTGTTTTCAAAGGTTTTCAAAGTTAAGCAATTTAACCGTTTACTCACACCAAACCCATGTCTGACCCAAGTGTTTATTTTCTGTTTTATTAAACTCTTGGGTACTCAATATTGTATTGAGTAGTCAAGGGATTCAGGTTAGTCTTGACGAATACTGGAGGAGCTAAGGAGCAGGAGGCTTCAGCGAGTAGATATAATGTTTCTGCTGTGTTTGTATTAGTCTGTATTGTACTGTTGTACTTGTGTTGTGTAATAGACAGAAGTTTATAACTGATATTCTGTGATGTATAAATTGTGTACTCTGATGTATATGATACTATGTAATATCTTATGTGATATAATATATTTCTCGTTCCGCTGTGAGATTGTGATGTGTTGTTGTTCTTTCTTCTTTTCTTTTCTTCTTCTATCCCTTTCTTTCTTCATAATGATGCGTCCTTCTGTGGAGAGAAGGGCGGGTCGTTACAGTTGGTATCAGAGCGGTAGGTTGAGTGAATACCTAAGCTCTGGAGTGGTGTCTATCTTGAGAGAGCGTATTTGTAATTTTTATATAACTATATATATATATATAATTATTCTACCTATTTGTTGGGTTACCTGTTCGGGTTTTCCAATATGAGTTATAAAGGTAGATAGGATGGTAGTGTGTGTAACACAATTACCAATAGTTAGAATCTGAGTGTTGAGGTTGGAAGTGTATTTGTCAAGACTGAAGACCAAATACCGTCTCGAGTAAACTTTGTTGTGGTATAAGATTTCACCGATCTCTGAAGGAAACCAGTTATGGTTCGGAGTTTATCTTTGAAGTTGGATGAATAGAGTAGATCTGTTGGATGAGCTGAAGCGAGTGATGGTATTTTGGTAACTTCAGGAAGTAATAGCTGTGTGGTGAGACGCGATGACTATGGATGTTTCTGAAGATGTTTCTTCTGGAGCAAGTTTGAAGAAGTATGTCTGCTTCAGTGTTGTGGCTGAGTCCAGCGGGGTGTTTCTGTTTGCTTTGAGGTCCGAGTTTCTCGAGGAATTTCGGATAAGAAGTCTTTGATATCTGTGGCAGCAATGAGGCTCAGAGTGTTCTGTGTTGGCAGGAAGTTTTCTGGCTGAGCAGTCTTTTTGAGTTGGAGTTCAGAAGCAACAAAGTGAATCCATTCCTTCGATGGATTGGATAGATAAGTGTAAGCTGTTCTAATTTGTGAAGAGAGAACAGTTATCTCTGGAAATTAGGCCGGGCTGATCGCAAAAGTGACTTGCGATTGTTTGAGTATTCTCTTGGGATTATTGGAGATTGAGATTCCGTATCGACTTGATTCGTGGAGTTACCGGTGGTTCAGCTTAGTAGAAGGATGTCTCATAGAGAAGAATTTGGTAAAGCAGCTCAGGATTGTTTGGAGAGGGATTGATCACACCTAATTTTCTGGAAGGGATTCTGCTGAGGTGTTTTGACCAAGTGGAATGGTTCACTAAGATTTTATGGTATGGTGAACTGTGGATGATCAAGTTTGTACTCGAGTTTCTCCGACGGCATTCTCATCTATTCCAGATCAGAGTTGTGCAGCGGAAGCAAGATAGCAGCTATTCTAGAGTGGGAACAACCGGAAGTTGTAATTTTCTTGGAATAGAGGATTTCTATAGGAAATTCAAGTGTACTTCTAAGTGTGAAGGAATTTTCAGGATTTGGAGGTAAGGTTGTCAAGTGCAACTGTTTGGCTATTTCAGATAGGAGAAGTAGTTCGAAGTGCTCTAATGATTGTGGAGTAGAGCTGTGTTCTGGATTGCGGCATATTTTTGGGAACCATTTTGTTGAGTAGGATCCAGAAATTGGTTTGATGTTGGTCTAGTCTGTTTCAATAAGCATCAGCAAGAGCTAAGCTGATCAAGAAGGATGAAGTGACTCAGGATCGTCAAAGGAGTTATGCAGTTAAGAATTGATGGAATTTGGAATTTGAAGTTGAAATTTGGATATTATTTAAGTTTCTCCGATCAAAGGAGATATAAGATTTGGTAAGATTGGAGAGTAAGCTCCGGAAGTATTATGAGAATTTTTTTTTCTGTGTTCTCAAAGGGATTAGTTCTTTGATATATAGAATTGAGTTGCCAGTTCGGATAACTGGAATTCATTGTATTTCACTTATCTCTGAGGAATATGTGTATGATTCATCGAGTAATGGAATCAGCAATTCAGAAGGATTTGGTAGTTGAGATGATTTTGAGTTTAGTCTGATATCTTGTTCAGATTTGTAATCTAGATGGGAAGGAGTTCTAGATTTTTGTAGATAGTTAGTTAAGATCCTGTAGAACGAGTATCCCGGTATATATATATACTTGGGGAAACTTGAGGAAATTCTATCCAGAATTTTGACTGGATAATTAAATTTGTTTGATTAAATTATTTACTATGGTTGCTATGATTGATAGTATATGATTGATTGTGTGATTGCTGTTTAAAATTAAAAAAAATTTGCTGGGTTATTAAATTATCTTTGCTTTTAAATTTCGGGGACGAAATTATTTTAAGGGGGGAGGAATGTGATATCCCGGAATTTTGGCAATATCAATTTAATAATCTTTATTAATAATTAAATTGATTTGTTAATTTTATTTTATAAAATTAACAAGTTTATTCATTTTAAAAGGTTAATAATATTTTAAATTGGCAAGTTTATTTCTTTTGAAAACTAATAACATTTTAATATTGGAAATATTTATTAATATCTTTTCTAACAAATTTAAATTGGGAAGATTTATCTTTCTAAAACTAATATAAGTGTTTATATTTATAATGTATATATATAGGTATATATATTATAAATAGGGAGTCTTTAATTTAATAAAAGGATAAGTTTTCAAATTATAATATATATGTATATATATTGTTATTTGGAGTTATGTTATAAAATTCAATATAGTAATTATAAAAGCTAATGTTAAAAATATTTTCCATTTAGAATATATATATTTTTATATATTGGAATGGAAAGAATATTGGATTTGAATTTTATAAAGTATTTTCAAACTTTAATAATTATATAATTTGTAATTTGGAAATTTGTAATTTGACTTAATACCTTTGAAAATGATATTTGAGATTTAAATAACAAGGATAATTTCTTATTTATTATAAAGATATATTTTAGCTTAATTTTTAAATAAGATTTAAAATAAGTAGTTAATTGGTTTTAAGATTCTTTCATTTTAAATTTCAAACATAAGATAAATTGATTTGTAAAAATATATATAGTTAAAATAAGTTTCTCAAGCATATAAAAATATGTTATATATATATTTGATTAAAGCATAAGTTATTTTAAATAATAGTTTTCACATTTGTATATTTATATAGGAATGTAAAGCTTAATTATAAAAAGATAAATACATCATTATATACATATAAATATTTCTTAAATACATATAAATGACTTAAATAAATTAATTAAAACAAGATTAATACTTGTAAGCATATTAAGATGGTGTGAAGACATTTGTAAGAAAATAAGTGTATAGGTGTAAACTAATTAACACCTAAGAGGACAAATGTCCACATTTCCTTTTGATAATTAAAATAAGTAAATTAAAATATGAAAGAGGGAAAGATCTGATTTCATTTTTCAGCTGAAACTCTTGTTCTCTTCATTTCAAACAAAAATTATAATTCGAATCTAAAAATAAATAAAAGACTGGAAACCAAATTCAAAGAAGATGAAAATCTGGAAATACAAATCAGTGGAAAAGAAGATCAAAAACAATACAACATCAATCTCAAGATTTTCAAATACAATTAGCAATTTCAAATTCTTCAAACAACCTGAAGACATGCAATCAGTTTCAAGGATCAAACTGCAAGTTTAAAATTCAACAAAGTATAAACAAAAGGAGTTTAAAATCAAAATCAGTCTGGAAATCAACATCAGCCTGGAAACAGAAAATGTTCTCTGTTCTCTGATTTTAGGTGAGTAAATATTATTTTAAAAACAGATTTTAAATTTTGATATGTGATGATTTATCTGAAATGTTTGTAATGTATGCATGTTTGTATGTGAGAGTCTGGAATAAGCCTGGAAAATCATTTCTATCTTCTGCTCTCTGTTCCTTGGTGAGTAAATGGATTTTTAAAAACAGTTTTAAACCCTGGTTTCAACTTATTTTTGTGAATGAATAACATGCTATTATTTGAAATACTTGAATTAAATTAATGCATGTTTGGATAGGGATGCTTGAATGACTGTATAGTTGTAATATAGTTTCTGTATAGTGATAACAGTTTTGATTTCTTATAAAAACCAATATCTCATCATTTAGTCTCTGGTAGTTTTTGATTTGTAAATGAAAGATGTGAGAAATCATATAATATTACTATTAAAAATAAGTTATGAAATTTATATAAATTATCTGACTCGAAATTTTATAAACAACAGTGAAATGTAAATTGGGTCAAAACTTAATGAATTAAATTTTAAGATTTAATTATATGGTTGAAATCATGATAGGAAACTATGAATTTTAATGGCTATATCACGTTTTATAGCTTAGAGTTTGTCGAGTACTTCTTAGATGAACGGGAAAGTTATGCTGGGCAAATTCAGGCGATCAAGCGAATGGTGAACCACGGGGTTGTGGCCAGAGGAGGATGGAAGGTTGCTGGACATCAGAAAAATGGTCGTGGATTTTATAATCCATCGTGATGATCATACGAAGTCTTAATAGGGTTTTTAGTTAGTTTGAAATCGATGTCGAAGGTTGGATTTTCACGGCGACGACAAGCGACCGGAAGCGATCGCACGTGGTTCTGTGGGTTCGAGGCGAAGTAGGGAAGCTTCGACGAAGGTGGCGAGGTGTCTCGAAGTGTTGATTGCCGTGGATGATGGTTTTTCTGATGATGGTGTTCGAGCAGTTTGGGTTCGAAATGTCGAATTCGAGTCTCGTACGAATCGAGTAAATTTTGATGCTCGATCGTGATGTCGTGGTTGTAGATGACTTGCCGGAGGGCAGATCGTAGTTCGTCGACGTCCAGCGTAGTCGTGCACGTGCACGTATATGTTGCGTGTATCTGGAAGTTTTGTTTTGGGGAAGAAAGGGGTTACTCGGGTTTCATTCGGGGATATCTGGGTTTGACTCGAAGTATGGTAGAATGGGAATGAACTCGTGAGTTTCTTCGAGTTTCTAGGCGTTTTACTCGGTTTTGATAAAAGCAGTTTTAAGGCATTTGGTAAAAGAAATGTTTTTAAGTTTTAAACAAAAGAAATTTTGTTTGTAATATTTTCTGAGTTTAAAACAAAGTTTAAACAAGTTTATATATTTTATAATATTAAGTTTCAAATAAAATAAGTGAATTTTAATAATAAATTTTGTATTAAATTTTGTTTGATAACTTTGGAAAAGTTTTAAAGATTTAAAGGTTTAATTTAAAATGTGTTTAATGTTTTATTGATTTCTAAATCTTATATTTTAATTTAAGTAAGGTTTAGTGGTTAAGATTTAGTAATCAATTAAAATAAGAATTTTCTTAAGTATTTAGAATGTTGATTTAATTTAAGATAATTAATTTGAAAAGGAAATTTAGATAATTAAATTATTTTAATTATCAAGTGTTACTGGTAAATAATTGATTTAATTAAGATAATAGTTTCTTAATTAAGAACCTTTAATATAGTAAGTTAAGAATCATTTAATTAAATTTAAATGATTAAGTTAAATTAATTAATTAATAATTAATTAGAGATAATCATTTATAAATTAATTTAGTATAATTACTTGATGAAGTAATTAAGGAATAATTACTGGATGTAATTAAGTAAAGGTAGATTATTTAATAAAGTAATTAGAGGATAATTAATAAGAAGTGATTAAGAGTTAATTACTTAGTGTTATTAATTAAATAATTTATTTAATTTATTTAATTAAAGGATTAAGAATAATTAATAAGATAATTAATTATTGGTTAAGATAATTAATTAAAAAATAATTAATTAAGGGAAGTAATTAAAGGAAGTTAATTATTGGATTAGATTAATCAAAGATGATTAATAATTGTGGTTTAATTAAGATTAATTATTTAATTAATTTAAATATAATAAATAATTAAATATGTAATTAGAGATCATTAGTTTATAATTAATTAATGATTTGATTAATTAATCAAATGATAAGTGATTAATTATAATTAATTAAGGATTAAAGTAATTGATTAAAATTTATTTAATTAATTAATGAAGTAATTAAAGGTTAATTACTGTATTGGTTAAGAATAATTAATTTGTGAAATTAATTAAAGATAATTACTCAAATGTAATTAAAGTATAATTAATCAAGGTGGTTAATTAAGTGGATAATTAGAGAATGATTAATTAATTTATTTGTAATAAATTAATGATTATATAAGTAAGATTTATAATGAAGTAATTAATTTAATTAATTTTAAATTAATTAAGAGATGAAGTAATTAATTTAATTCACTTTAAATTAATTAAAGATAGAGATAGTTAATTTAAATCAATTTTAAATTAATTATGTTATGATTAAGTAAATCATTGCTTATATAAGAATGAATGACATTGATTGTCTTGAATGAATGTAATCTCAGAAATGAGATCAGTAATGTTGTGTGGTATGAATGCTTGGTTGCATTATGATGGTAATATAGATTAACTATTGTGATGTTGATATGGATTACTTATTTGGTTATGAATCATCTGTTTAAATGATAATGTGATTATCAATTGTGACTTGTGAATTATCTATCTGTATAGATAAGTTAAATTGTTTAAAACTTTAAACAACTTGGCCTTAAAAGATACGTTTTGGATTTCGATGAGACCGAGATCGGGTTTCCGTATACCGGTATTCCAGGTCTGGAGACCCGAATACCACATCGATCCAAATTAACGATAGGTCGTGAATCTCAAGTGAAGATGAAGATTTAGAGTGCAAGGGTTATTGTCGTTAACTCTGAGGGTGATTCCAAAACGAGTGTAACGAGATAATGCCTTCGGTTTCATTCGAACCCGGAACGAACTTGTATGGATTGAATGCTTTTAGCACATCGTCAGGCGAACGATGAGCATTCTAAGTGATATGTTCTGATTAAAGGTAATCGTAACCTCAAGCCTCATCAACCGGGAATGGCTAAAACAGGGGAGGTGCAGCAAGGCTTCGTGGGTAGCGCCCACTGAGAGCAAGATATATCCCTGTCTAGAGGTCCCTTTCTTATTATTCGACTTAGTGGGTAGTTGGACTACAGCCAACTACGGGGTTGTCTTGTTCGGGATTATCCAGTAAGGGATGGTTCCGGCTTTGTGTTGTAGGGGAGCGGGCGTACTCCTCGGTACGGTGATATAGGCCACGTACTGTGATGGGCGGTACCCCAGTAGCCCTGCCATTGTATGGAATCCAAAATCCAATAAGTGCCACCGGACTTGATTGTATAACCCACTTTGTGGCTAGTATGCTGGAATTTAATAATGTAACTATTTCAGCTATTTCATATTTACTTGAAAACCCTAGACCCTATTATAATACAATCAGATTTCCTATCAAATGTTTTAGTTAGCGTAAGGTAAAAACTTACCCATGTTTATGTGCGGGGAGTCTTACGTGATACTTTTGTTTTCAAAGGTTTTCAAAGTTAAGCAATTTAACCGTTTACTCACACCAGACCCATGTCTGACCCAAGTGTTTATTTTCTGTTTTATTAAACTCTTGGGTACTCAATATTGTATTGAGTAGTCGAGGGATTCAGGTTAGTCTTGACGAATACTGGAGGAGCTGAGGAGCAGGAGGCTTCAGCGAGTAGATATAATGTTTCCGCTGTGTTTGTATTAGTCTGTATTGTACTGTTGTACTTGTGTTGTGTAATAGACATAAGTTTATAACTGATATTCTGTGATGTATAAATTGTGTACTCTGATGTATATGATACTATGTAATATCTTATGTGATATAATATATTTCTCGTTCCGCTGTGAGATTGTGATGTGTTGTTGTTCTTTCTTCTTTTCTTCTTCTATCCCTTTCTTTCTTCATAAGGATGCGTCCTTCTGTGGAGAGAAGGGCGGGTCGTTACACAACTAAACTCTAGATTCAACTCTAGATGCCAAAAGCAACTATTAATTCAGGCGAGAATCTTGCAAACAAGGCAACTTGGCAAGGAGAAAATTCAATCAAGACAATGAAAAACATAAACAAAGTGCTTAGAATAAGGGATCTTACTCAACTGCTTCAGCTATTCCTAAAACTGAAGTTAGTGGACTAGCAGTTGAATCTGAAACTGCTTCAGCAGTGCTAAGAACTGATGGTAGATACCGTCGTTTAAATTCTGAAACCGGAAAAACAACATCACAACAAAAATCAGACGACGTGCGGAATCAAAACATAGATACCACTTATAAAGACAACAACTTAAACATTTTAATTGATGATTTACCACATGATATAGTGGATGAAACTATAATACTTGCTGCTATTTACTTTTTAAACATAAATACATGCCACGGTAGACAAACCGGAAACATGTTATAACTAAGTTCAGGCTTTCTATTTCTTCTACTAGCTACTGAAATGAACTAACCATATTTATCTAGTTCTATTTTGATTAGAAGCATGTCTTGTTTTCGTACATTGTATTATGACCAAGCAACTCAACAGATCGTTCAAAACAAGTGAACAAGCCAACAAATGAATTCCCAAAACAAATCACACAGCAACTGAAACAACATGTAACCACGGTGCAGAGACACAGGTGCATAGGCAATTGACATGAACATATAAGGCATCACATGTATACAGTAATACATGGTCAAGGACCTGAATCAATTAAAGATATGTAACAAGATTCTTGAATTCAAAATAAACACATAGTAGGGGTCAGTTTCAAGTTCATCAACGTTGCTGCCAATACACTCCAATAAAATGCAAAGTAAACACAATGAAGGTCGTATTTCAAGGTCCTCAATATTCAGATTACAAAGTAAAGAGTCGAATTTTGAAATAAACCAACTCAACTAATTTATGCATAAATGTCCTTCATTGTTACTAATAGTATAACATAAGAAGTTGCAAAATGACACAGCAAGAGCTTTGCCTTAGGTTCGTTAGTGTTCAAGTTCAGCTATGCAAGAACAAAACAGCAGTTAAATTCCAAAATATCATATATACTTATCATCAATATCCATCACATTGGATTTTAGATTTAAATTCAATTTAAATCCTATTTTTTTTCTCTATTTTTAGGGATTAAATTTAAATAAACAATTAAACTTGAGTAAAATTCAAGTCATGTATGTGTGTATATAAGTTGTATAATCAAAAATAGATTGATATACTCAATAATGATCAAATTATTGAAGCTTACCCGAGTGTTAAAAAAATGCATAAACATAAAGAATGTAAAAGTTTCAGTACTTTTCAAGTATAAGGAAATGAAAACTGTCAATGCAATGCATATCACAAATTTGAAAGTCCAATAATTATCCAAACAAACATGGTAAGGCTGCACTTGTCAGGCATAGCAAGGCTGATACCCAAATGTGACAATAACATAAACAATATATTTTATGATTTTGCAATTCTGTTTTAAAACTATATTAGAACAAATGTGACAATAAAATATCCAATATACAATTAATATAGACTGATTATAGTGAACGTTTCTTAAACTAATATATAGGAACAATAGAAACAACCAGCCATGTTTAATCGGTTTCACAGTCTGATACCCAAATTCTAGTATAAAAATGTGCATTTGATATCTTGTAAGGAAAGTTTGATACCCAAATTCTTGTTTTATCTGCATAATAAATAAATTATGAACTAAAGATAAATTATAGACTTTAAAATAAAACATAAATACTTTCAAGGCAATAATGTGGCAAATGGTTCCAAATGCATCCTTACCGGTGTCTGGACAAGTTTAGGCCTTGCTGCTATCTACACAGTGTGGCAAAAGTATTCCAGTATAGCATCCAAATACAATAAATGGTAAAATTATAAAAAACCTTAGACCATCTTGCTTTACTTCATAAGGTGTTTCAAGTAATAAAACATAAGATGAAATATTTCATGAAATATCAAATACCTTCTGATGTTAATCTTTGAGTAAAATTTAGTAGGTGCGTGTACTATTAAATCATTGGTACTAGAACAGGTATAACAGCCAAAGCAAGATAGAATTTTTTCACTATTTTATCCTTTACATTATAGTTACAAAGTAAGTAAATAGTAGAATATATGGAAAACTAACCACTACAATATTTTATCCTAACTATCCTATGAAGGTGGAACAAAAATCCTTGGTTCAAGAGAGCATAATAGTGCACAATATCTATATTAACGTTTCAGCTATTTTTAAATTTGTACATTATTCCAATTTTACAAGCATATAATGTTAGGTAGAAAAAATTATTTGTCTATATGATGAGTTGCTATTAGAGGTGATTCTAATCCTAGGTATGAGAAGCAAATGTTGTGCAACTCTCTTCAATATTGTGGGTTTTCCCTTCTATCTATTATACAAGACACAAATTAGACAAATTATAAAATCACCTAGTGATATCAATAGTAATAGTCCAATTAAAATGAGAAAAAAGTACCATATTATATAATATGGATCCACTAACTCTTTTTTTACATACTTAGTTAAGTGTTATAAAACTTAGTTAATTTTTAGAAGCTTAGTTAATTTTTAGAAGCTTAGTTAATTTTTATAAAACTTATATAACTTAGTTATATTTTATAAACTAACAGTTAATTTTTATAAACTTAGTCAACTTAGTTAATTTCTATTTGATCGAGATGATATGATGGTATTTTTTCTATATTTTAAAATAGAAGAAATGTTTGTAGTTGAGTGGCTTTTTTCCATATGGTAGTCTTTTCTTAGTCAGTTATGGATTTATAGAGAGATGACCTTAATATTAAATGATAAAGTAGTTAAGTCCAAGGAAGAAGGAATAAGAAAGGGTGATGGCTCAACAAAATACCAACTATTCTGCTTACTGCACTAATCAATCCTCAGAAAAATTCAATTATTGTAGAAAGGGTTGAGTGAGAAGTTATTAAATTTTATTTGTATATTACACTTTATGTCATGGTCATCTAATCAATCTATAGAATTGTTAAATGGAAAAGTTTCATGTCTTCTGGCTCTTTACAACCAATCTCATGCAAGAAAATTAGCTAACTAGAGAACTAAGACAAAAGACAATTTATAATAACAATAAGGTGCTGATTTGCGCACTTGTTTATTAAAATTGACAGGTCATAGCCTATGATAAAACTGATGTTTATTAAAATTTACAGTAGTAACATAGGTGTGGTTGATTGTAATATAAACTAATAATCATTTAAAACCGACAGTAACAACTTATTATAAAATGTGTATCATTTAAGTAGAAAAAATTATTATGGATAAATACAATGTTTTAATTACATAATTTACATATGTCAAAACTGAAAATGATTACATTATATGATACTTATCAAAGCTAGCAGCAATAACATATTATTGATGTGCATTAAAACTAATAGTGACAACATTGGTGAGGTTGAGAGTAATATAAACTTAATAATAACAGATACATTAGTTATTATTTGCAAAAGGATTCAATGCCAATTTGCCTTATAAAAGTTTAAATTAAGTTATAAAAAAAACCATGGACTAATATAGAAGTGTAAATATTCTTAAAAAAATATAAAAGGAAATTGTAAATGATATAAATTACCTTTTAACAATTTGAAACCCTATTTATCTCAATACCTACAAACCAAATAAGATAGGATAAGTTTACTTTAAGCTATTTTACTCTGTTAAAATCTCTACATCTTAGATGCTAGTAAACGGCAAACTTTGCTGTCAGTTTACATCATCAATTGCATGTTAAATATACATCAAATTTGGGGAATCAATCAATCAATCCCCCACTCAACACTCTATTAAAAAAATTGAAAAATATACCTATAAGTGTCAGGTTCGGTATCCAAGGAGGCGCTTCAGCGAAGTTGAGGAATCGAGCTTCAGCGATGTCGAGGAATCGAGCTTTAGTGATGTCTGAATCGAGCTTTGGCGATGTTGAGGAAGGGATGAAAGGTCGCGAAATTTATGGAGCTTCAGCGAAGTCGTGGAATCGAGCTTCAGCGAAGTCGAGGAATCGAGCTTGAGCGATGTTGAGGAATCAAGCTTGAGCGATGTTGAGGAAGGGATGAAAGGTCACGAAATTTATGGATTTTCAAGTGAAGAGGGTAACTTAGCAGGTCTCGTAAGTGTGGATTTTGGATTTTAGAAGTGAAGTGAAAAGAGGATTTCTGGGCGGAATAACGGAGGAGGGAAGAGTAGAATTGTACCGCTAATTTTTTCCTTTTGTTAACAATAGCGTGAAGACGAGCTATTTTTTAACCTAAATGGCTACTAGATAACAAGCCACAGCAACTCAAGTTTTCATGCTATCCTCTCTTGCAATCAATGGAACGTTTTCTTGTAGTGTTAATTAAGGAGTAATTAATTTATTTAATGAAGTAATTAAGGGTAGTTAATTACTGAATGGAATTAATCAAAGGTGATTGATAAATGTGGTTTAATTAACTATTAATTACCTAATGTAATTAATGTAAATAGAATAATTAATAAGAAGTAATTAGGGATCATTCATTAATATAATTAATGATGTAATTAAGGGTTGATTGATTAAGATCAATAAATCAATAAAAAGTAATTATAGAGTAATTAATTATTATAATTAATTAAGGATTAATGTAATTGATTTTAGTTAATTAATCACTGAAGTAATTTACGGTTAATTACTCTAATGGTTAAGAATAATTAATTAGTATAATTAATTAAGAATTAATTACTTAAGGTAATTGAAGGATAATTAATCAAGGATGATTAATTAAGATGGATACTTAGAGTATGATTAATTAATTGGTTTAATTAATGGTTATGTAAGCAAGATTTATAATGATGAAGTAAATAATTTAATTTACTTTAAATTAGTTAAAGATAAGGTAATTAATTTAATTCATTTTAAATTAATTATAAATGGTGTGATTATTAATCCTAGCTTATGTATGATGGATGATATTGATTTCCTTGAATGGTTTGAAATCTTAGATATGAGATAAGTAATGCTGTGTGATATGGATGCTTTGGTTGAATTGTGGTGATAATGTGAATTATCTGTTTGTGATGATAATATGAATTATCTATTGTGATATTATGAATTATCCGCCTGTGTGTATATAGATAATTGAAATTGAATTGTTTTAACTTTAAAACAACTTGGCCTTAAAAGATATGTTTTGGATTTCGATGAGACCGGGATCGAGTTTCCAGATTTGGATATCCGAAAAACACATCGATCCAAATTAACGATAGGTCGTGAACCTCAGGTGAAGAGGAAGATTCAAAGTGCAAGGGTTATTGTCGTTAACTCTGAGGGTGATTCCAAAGTGAGTGTAACGAGATAATGCCTTCGGTTTCGTTCGAACCCGGAATGAACTTGTATAGATGGAATGCTTTCAGAACATCGTCAGGTGGACGATGAGCATTCTAAGATAGATGTGTTCTGATAAGGTAATCGTAGCCTCAAGCCTCATCAACCGGGAATGGCTAAAACAGGGGAGGTGCAGCAAGGCTTCGTGGGTAGCACCCACTTGAGAGCGAGATATACCCCTGTCTAGATGTCCCTTTTTATTTCGGCTGTGTGGGCAGTTGATTGCAACAACTGCTGGGGTTGTCTTGTTTGGGACTGTCCAGTAAGGGATGGTTCCGGCTTTGTGTTGCAGGGGGTCGAGAGTGATCCTCGGTACGGTGATCTAGGCCACGTACTATGACAGACGGTACCCTAGTAGCCCTGCCATTGTATGGAATCCAATCTCCAATAAGCGCCCTCGGATTTGATTGTATTACCCACTTGTTTGCTGGTATGCTGGAATTTAATCCTGTAACAATTTCAGCTATTTCTTATTTACTTGAAAACCCTAGACCTATTATAATATCATAGAATTTCCTATCAAATGTTTGGTTAGCGTAAGGTAAATACTTTTCCATGTTTATGTGTGGGAAGTCTTACGTGATACCTTTTGTTTTCAAAGGATTTTCGAAGTTAAGCAACTTTAACCTGTTACTCACACCAGACCCATGTCTGACCCGGAGTTTATTTTGTTTTTCTTAAACTCTTGGGTACTCAAATTTTTACAAATAGCCAAGGGATTCAAGTTAGCTTTGACGAATTGTGGACGAGCAATGGAGCAGGAGGCTTCAGCGTTATAGATATATAGTTTTCCGCTGTGTTGGTATCTCTGTGTAGTTTCTCTGTGTTGTATTTGAGTTGTAATAACTAGACAGGTGTTTATAACTGTCTAGTACGTGATGTATTATCTATGTATCTCTGATTGATGTTGTATATCATGTAATACTTATGTGATTTATATAATTTATTCGTTCCGCTCTTGAGATTCTGATGTTGTTTCTTCTTTCTTCTCTATCTTTTCTCTTTTCTATCCCTTTCTTTCTTCATCATGATACGACTTTCTGGTGATAGAAAGTTGGGTCATGACAGTTGGTATCAGAGCGCTAGGTTGAGTGAATACTTAGGCTCTAGAGTGGTATCTTTCTTGATAGAGCGTATTTGTAATTTTGAATATATATATATGTATATCTATATTTCTACCTACCTGTTGGGTTACCTGTTCGGGTTTTCCAATATAAGTTATAAAGGTAGATAGGGTAGTGGTGTGTGTAACACGACTACCAATGGTTGGAGTTTGAATGTTTGAGGTTGGAAGTGTATCTGTCGAGACTGTAGACCTAATACCGTCTCGAGTGAGCTTTGAGGTGATAAAGGATTTCATCGATCTCTGAAGGAAACCTGTTAAGGTTTGGAGTTTATCTTTGAAGTGTAAGTTGGATGAGCTAGAGTTTGGATCTGTCTGTTGGACAGAAGCGAGTCATGATATCTTGATACCTCAAGATATAGTAGCTGTGTGATGAGACACAGTGACTATGGGTTGTTTCCGAAGATGTTTCTCAAGGAGCTTTGGATAAGGAAGTGTGTCTACATCGGTGTTGAGGCTGAGTTCAGCTGGGTGTTTGTGTTTGGCTTTGAGGCCTGAGTTTCTCGAGGAGTTTGGATTAGGAAGTCTTTGGCATTAGTGGCAGCGTTGCAGCTCAGATTGTTCTGTGTGCAGGAAAGGAGGTCATCTGTCAGCAGTTTTCTAGAGGTGAAGTTCAGAAGCAGCAATTTGTGGATCCATTTCTTCGATGGATTGGCTAGATAGGTTTAAGCTGTTCTGATTGGTAAAGAGAGAACGGTTTTCTTTGGAATTAGGTTGGATTAATCGCAAAAGTGACTTGCGATAGTTTGAGCGTTCTCTTGTGTTTCAGAGATTTTTTCTTGATGTCTTCAGGAAGTGACGCGGCGGATTAAACAAAAACAAGATAGATCGATGAACGTAGCAATCGGTGGATTGAGAAATACTGAAATGCCCAAATTCGTTGATCCGAAGACACCGAATTCTAGCTATCTCTGACACGTTGATTGCGCACGATACCGTGAAGAGAGATCTACAATTCTTCGAGCGTTGATCAAGCGCACTTGATTTCGCGAATTGGCTTCAACGATCGAAGATTCGAGCGCACTCGAATGTCGAAGGTGGAGATAGGAGATTACACTCAACTACCGATTTAATTGAAAGCACAAAGCTAACAAAGAAGAATTTTATTCAAAAATCAACCAACCTCAAAATGTACAACTCACGCCTATTTATAGCAGTTTTCAAACCAGACCCTTAAGTCGTTCACGACTTACGACTCAACTAGGTCGACAACGACTCAACCATCACTACTCAAGTACCGGTATTACAACCCACACATCATCATAAATTTACAACACTTAGGTCGTATACGACCTAACTACTCACGACATAAGAAACACATTACAACACCATGTCACGACATACAATTCTCACGACTTATACAGAACGATCTAAAAACATACGACTTAACAATATGTTTACGACTTAAACCAGCTGCGACATAACATCCTCCGCGACTTAAAAGAATCAACGGCATAGAGTAAAACGGCATAAAGAATCTACGGCTTCAAGCTTCAGCGACCTAACCTAGGTCGTAACCCGCTTCTACGACTTAACCTAGGTCGTAACTCGGTAGTGACCTATCGCTTGAACGACCCAAAGAAAATGGCCTGTGTACGTTAGGTCGTTCGCGACTTATAGAAGCATACGAGTTAAGTCGTTCGCACTCTTCTTTCGCGACCTTAGAGTTAGGTCGTTCACGACCTAAGCTTTCTTCACGTTGCACTGCATTTTTAGGTCGTAAATTCCCACTAGATCGTGTCCGACCTAAACTGTCAGCTTGCCAACCCTTTTCGTTAGGTCCACAGTCCTTAGGTCGTGGACGACTCATCATTTCCAAACGACTTAAGATTTCGTTAGGTCGTGGACGACTTATAACTTCCTCCTTAGGTCGTGGATGACCTAAGTCTTGAGAATTCAAAGGCTGCGCTGCATCATCCTCCCCAGGTTGAGAAAAATTCGTCCTCGAATTTGTAAATTCTTCCTCATCGGATCGTTCATCCCCATAATATGGTACGAGATGCTTAACATTGAACACGTCAGAAGTGTACACATCCTCCGGCAGCTTCAACTTATAAGCATTTTCATTAATCCGTTTCATGACTTCTACAGGACCAATTTTTCTGGCTTTCAACTTGTTATAAGCGCCCACTGGAAAACGGTCCTTTGTTAACACAGCATACACCATATCTCCTTCATTAAACTCAACATTTCTTCGCTTCAGATCTGCGGATCATTTATACTTCTCATTTTCCTTCTCCAATCGTTCCTGAACGATTTTATGACATTCAGTCAATCCATCAACAAAATCTACAGCTCGATTGACCGTCCTCTTCGGTTGTGGTACTACCGTTAAGTCCAACACTCCTCCAATCCCAACCTTGGATGCATCAGTATGTAGTTCAAACACTAACTGAAAATCTGATAACACTAGAATTGGTGCTGACGTCAATAGTTCTTTAATTCGCTCAAAAGCAACCCCTGCTTCCTCCGCCCATGCAAACTGTTTACCCTTCATAAAATCAGTCACAAGCGCCATCACACTACTAAAGTGCGGAATAAACCTTTGATAAAATGAAGCCAACCCGTGAAAACTACGAACTTCCGTTATCGTCTTGGGCTGTGGCCAATCTCTGATAGCTTCAACTTTACTTTGGTCCACCTGTATTCCTTCTTTCGATACAACATACCCCAGAAATAAAACACTCCTTGCCATAAAAACACACTTCTTTGTAGCTGCATAGAATTGCTCTTCACGAAGAATAATTAACACTTCTCTCAAATGCTGAACATGCTCCTCTGTACTAGCACTGTAGATCAGAATATCATCAAAGTAAACCACCACAAATTTCCCAATGTACGGCCTGAAAATTTGGTTCATCACCCTCATGAATGTACTTGGTGCATTCGATAGACCAAACGGCATCACCAGCCATTCATACAACCCTTCCCTCGTCTTGAATGTTGTCTTCCATTCGTCCCCTGGTCTGATTCGTATCTGATAATAACCACTTTTAAGATCAATCTTCGAAAATATCACAGATCCACTGATTTGATCTAACAGATCATCAAGCCTCGGCATCGGAAATCTATATCTGACAGTTATCTTATTCAGTGCCCTGCCGTCCGTACACATTCTCCATGAACCATCCTTCTTCGGTACGAGTAATGCTGGTACAGCACACGGACTCAAGCTCTCTTGTATACGCCCCTGTTCAAGCAATTCCTCTACCTGCCTACGCAACTCTTCATGTTCTTTCGGACACATTCTGTAGTGTGGTTTATGTGGCAACATAGCACCTGGAACAAGATCTATCTGGTGTTGTATATCCCTCAACGGTGGTAACTCCGCTGGTAGCTCTTCAGGAAATACATCATCAAATTCTTCCAGTACTGGTTTTACTTCATCAGGTATCTCCACCACTTCATGACTCTCTCGTCCAATCAACAAGAATACTTCAGGCTCCTCTTCAACCTCCTTAACAAACTCCTTCAAGGATAATAAGGTTTTCAGCTCTTCAATCTCCTCTAGTTTGTTTTCTTCCTGTTGTCGCTTCTTTGGAACTAGAGTAATCTTGGTGCCTTCAAATATGAAACTGTAACTGTTGGTACGCCCATCATGTTGCACCGCCCTATCATACTGCCACGGTCTTCCCAGCAACAAATGACAGACATCCATATCTACCACATCGCACCAGATTTCGTCTTTGTATTTCTTCCCAATTGAAAAATTCACACAAGCTCGACGTCCCACTTTCACCTCCCCGCCTTTCCTCAACCAAGCCAACTTGTACGGTTTCGGATGTTTCTCAGTCTTCAATGCCAATTTCCTCACAGCCTCTGAAGAAATTATATTATCACAGCTCCCAGCATCAACAACAAATTTGCAAACTTTCCCCAGAATAGTACATGTCGACTGAAAAATATTGCTCCTCAACCAACTACAATCCTCCTCTTGCTTGGGTGTCAAACAAGACCTCCTCATCATCAGATTACAACCTTCGTCTCCTGACACTTCTTCTTCCTCCTCATTAGGTGGTGAATTGGAACATTCAGCTTCTTCATCCTCATCCTCAACCTCGGTTATCATAGCTCTCTTCTTCGGCTTTGGACATTCATTACTTTTGTGGCCCACTTCTTGGCAATTATAGCACTTGAAACCATTATTGACTTTCGTCTTTCCAACCTCATTCACAACTGGTTTTGCAACAGCTTTTGAAACATTAGAACTTCCACTAATACCCTTCACTTGATTGTTGGAATTTGTAAACACACCACCTCCTCGTCTTCCCTGTTTCTCCCAAGCCAATGCTTTCTGGTGTGCTTCCGCTATAGATCTGGGATCAAACATATTTACCATGTCTTGAATCTGCATACGCAACCCTCCAACAAATCTAGCTGTTAATTGTTCCTCTGTCTCCATGATATCGTTCCTTGCAATCAGTTGATAGAATTCATCAGCGTAGTCATTAACAGACTTCGTTCCTTGCCTCAAGTTTTGCAGCCTCTGATACATAAGCGATTGATAATTATAAGGTAAGAATGTGGCTTTCATCATTTTCCTCATCTTTTCCCATGATTCAGCCTTTGACTTCCCCATCCGTTCACGTGTAAGTTTGGTTTGCTGCCACCATGCCAAAGCTCTGCCCCTCAGCCTTGTAGCAACCAACTTCACTCTACGATGTTCTGGAACTTCCTTGAAGTCAAAAATCTCCTCCACATTAGACAACCAATCCAAAAACTCCTCAGCTTGCATACCACCCTTGAATTCTGAAATTTCAGTTTTCATCCCCGATTCCCATCGACGATCTTCCTCAACATCCCGATATGCATTTCGCCCTTGGTCTCGATCTCGATAATGATTATGGCTTCTATCACTCTCTTCATCATATTCTCGTGTATTTCGATATCGATCCTGACCACCAACATCTCTACTACCATGACGTCTACCACCAACATCCCTTCTATCTACATTCCTCCGTTCTCGATCATTCACATTCCTCTCACGTCTTCGATCATCATCATCTCTATAACAATCTCGACTCACACTTTTATGATCATTATCAACACTTCTCTCCCGATTGGAATGTGGTGAGACTCTACTTCACCCATGGTTAGATTCAGGTGAAACCCTTCTCCGATTTTGATTCATCTCTAACATCATCTTCTCTAATCGTCCAATCCCTTCATTAAGCTTTTCACTAAAGTTTTCATTAATTCGTTGTTCCATCTCATCAGCTTCTTCTCTTCTATACAAAGCTTCTACGTTCTGATGGCGATTAGCTCTTCTCGGCGGCATGGTTGATCCTTCAAAACTTTGACTTTCGGCCTTGAACAAACAAATGATCAAATGATACACTTTCAATCTCCAACACTTCTACTTAGCTCGGCTCAACACTTCAAGCTCGGATAACACTTCAACTTCAAAATTCTCGGCTCCAAGACTCGATTTAGTTATGATAGGCTAAAAAAAGCTCCGATACCAAACTGACGCAGTGGATTAAACAAAAACAAGATAGATCGATGAACGTAGCAATCGGTGGATTGAGAAATACTGAAATGCCCAAATTCGTTGATCCAAAGATACCGAATTCTAGCTATCTCTGACACGTTGATCACGCACGATACCGTGAAGAGAGATCTACAATTCTTCGAGCGTTGATCAAGCGCACTTGATTCCGCGAATTGGCTTCAACGATCGAAGATTCGAGCACGCTTGAATGTCGAAGATGGAGATAGGAGATTACACTCAACTACCGATTTAATTGAAAGCACAAAGCTAACAAACAAGAATTTTATTCAAAAATCAACCAACCTCAAAATGTACAACTCACGCCTATTTATACAGTTTTCAAACCAGATCCTTAAGTCGTTCACGACTTACGACTCAACTAGGTCGGCAATGACTCAACCATCACGACTCAAGTACCGGTATTACAACCCACACATCATCACAAATTTACAACACTTAGGTCGTATACGACCTAACTACTCACGACATAAGAAACACATTACAACACCATGTCACGACATACAATTCTCACGACTTATACAGAACGATCTAAAAACATACGACTTAACAATATGTTTAACGACTTAAACCAGCTGCGACATAACATCCTCCGCGACTTAAAAGAATCAACGGCATAGAGTAAAACGGCATAAAGAATCTACGGCTTCAAGCTTCAGCGACCTAACCTAGGTCGTAACCCGCTTCTACGACTTAACCTAGGTCGTAACTCAGCAGCGACCTATCGCTTGAACGACCCAAAGAAAATGGCCTGTGTACGTTAGGTCGTTCGCGACTTATAGAAGCATACGAATTAAGTCATTCGCACTCTTCTTTCACGACCTTAGAGTTAGGTCATTCACGGCCTAAGCTTTCTTCACGTTGCACTGCATTTTTAGGTCGTAAATTCCCACTAGATCGTGTCCGACCTAAACTGTCAGCTCGCCAACCCTCTTCGTTAGGTCCACAGTCCTTAGGTCGTGGACGACTCATCATTTCCAAACGACTTAAGATTTCGTTAGGTCGTGGACGACTTATAACTTCCTCCTTAGGTCGTGGACGACCTAAGTCTTGAGAATTCAAAGGCTGCGCTGCATCAGGAAGTCAGAGTTTTGTTAGCATCTGGAGATTGAGTTTGGTATCGTCTGGATTCCAGAAGTGGTACCAATGGTTCAGCTTAGTAGTAGGATGGTTTCTGGAGGAAGATTTTAGTGAAGCAGCTCAGGTTTTGGAGGAACTTCTGAGTTTTATTTTTGGATCTGTTGAACCATATTTTTGGAATGTGTTGTCCAGTCTTTACTTGTGTTTGTCATCAGCATTTTCATCTTCTCAATCAGAGTTGCACAGTGGAAGCATGGTGGCAGCTGTTTTAGAGTGGAAGCAACTGGAAGTTGCAGTGTTTTGGATTAGAGAGTTTCTACAGGAAATTTTTCAGGATCTTAAGGCCAGTTTGGCAAGCGCACATGTTTTATCTTTTCCAGATGGGAGAAGTGAGATCTGTTTTCTGATTTGGAATAGAGTTTGTGTTCTGAGTTTTGGTTGATGTTGAAAAGATCATTTTGTTGTATTGTTTTTGGTTAAGTTTGTTTGTAAGGGCATCAGCAAGGGTTAAGCTGATCAGGAAGGATGTAGGCAGCCCAGGATCATCTGAAGAGTTTTTTTAATAAGAGACGAAGGAATTTGGATTCCAGAGTCGGAGATTTGATTTTGGATAAGTGTTTGGTCTTCAGGATTGAATTGTCAGTTTGGATAACTGGGATTCGTTGTGTTTCACGTATCTCTGAGGGAGTACGTGTAAGATTCTATCTCTGGTTATAGAACCAGCAGTTCAGGGAGTTTTGGTTGTTGAGTCAGACTTGTCTATAGTCTGATATCCTGTCTTGTTTTGTAGATCTAGATGAGTGGAAGCTCTGTAGCTTAGTCGTATTGATTGTTTGGATTCTGTAGAGCGAGTATTCCGGTATTTATACTTGGGAAACTCGAGAAAATCCTGTCCAGAATTTTGTGTGGATAGTTAGATTTGTTTGATTGGATGAATTGGTTGATATGGTTGTTAGCATATGATTGATATATGCTTGTGTTTTAAAATTAAATCTTTAATTAGATTATTAAATTATCTTTGTTTTAAATTTCGAGGACGAAATTCTTTTAAGGGGGGAGGAATATGATATCCCGGAATTTTGGCCAATATCAATTTAATAATCTGTGTTAAAATTAAATAGATTTGATAATATTGTTAATAATAAATTCGAATTGATTTAATAAATATTTAAATAGGTGATTTTATCTTTTAAAAGCTAATTGATTTGTTTTCTATTTGTATATATTGAAAATAGATAAGCTTTGTTTTAAAGTTAATAAATAAAGGCATGTTTTCTAATTCTAGTATTTTCGGTAATTTGGAAATTTAATTTAATATTAATCTATTAAATAAATAACCATGTGGCTTTAAAATACTCAAGATAAAAGTTTAAAAACGATTCTAGCTTAAGTTTAAATTTAAACAAAAAAAAATTTTGTTTTTTTTAAATATAGCTTGATAAAATAAGTAGTTTATTAATAAAGAGATAATCTATTTTATAAATTATGTTAATTTAGTAATGAGTTATTTTTAAAACAATATTAATAATATAATGTCCTTACAAATGGATTTTAATATAAATAGAAATTGTTATTTCAAATTTATTTATAGATATATGTGTATTTTGGAAGAAGCTATGATTTGTAAATTTAAAATAAAATCTTTCAAATATGTTTAAGATAAAATAAATCTTATAAATATTTAAACATAAGTATAAAAATAGTTAATAAGTAAATTAAGTATTTAATAGTTTAAGTTTAAAAATAAAGGAAAGATAAAATTGTAAATTAATTAAGTATAAAAGTATTTATGTACATAAGGTATGAAGCATAACCAGGCAAGAACAAAATAAAAAGAATCTTGTATGTAACCTATAAGTAATTATGAAAGGCAAGGAAACAATAAAATACATACAAGTTGTACTTGATAAAAAGTATAACAACTTTATGGAAGCATATAGAGTAGAAAACATAACCAGGTAAGAAAATTTATCTCTGTACATACGAATAAGAATGGGATAAGTATGCAAAGAAATAAGTCAAACAAATAAAAATATATGCAAGATTGTACATACAAAATAAAAGAAATAGTATTGTAAACATGATAAGGTACCAAAGCATTAAATGCTATCATCTCAAATTTGCTGGAAAATCATCTCAGCCACCATACAAAAGAAAATCTCTGATCAAAATTGTACAAGTGAAACAAAGCCTCTGCACTTGTTTCCTATATATCAATCTCTTTTCTTTTCGTTCATAAAACTTAGCATAACAGAGAATTATCAAATCTGTAATCATCTCCTCTAAAACAAATGAAAACCAAAGCCTGCAAAGCTTCTTCTTCAACCTGAGATCTTAACAACCAAGCATTCTTCAGCATTCCAGTTTCAGTAGCATGCAACCGCAGTTCTTAAATCAAAGCCATTTCCAGCAAATTCAAGTTTTAAAAGTCTAAAGATATTTTCTAATCAAAAGTGCTATGCTCTTCATTTGGACAGGTGAGTAACGTTTCTTTTAAAAAAATATAAGTATAAGAATTTGGTTGCATGAGTAAAATCTGGAATAAGTATGTTGTGTGAAATTATATTTGGTGAATTTTCTGCATATGTATGGATGTGTGTATATATATGAATATATTGGTATGTGCATGTTGTTATGGTTCCCTGTATTTAATTTCCAAACTCAAGATGCAATCAAAAATCAATATCTCTTGATCCAATCTATGTTAGGGTTTAAGCTTTAAACAAAACTTGTTTGTTCATCATAGGTTAAAGTTTGAAAATTTATTTAAGTTAAAATTAATTTGAGTTTGCTCTAGAAATCAAAAACAACAGTACAAGCTCAAGATAAGTAAAAATCCAAACATCCTAATTTCTTGTTCCAGGCTTATAATCTGAAATCATACTCTAAATCATGATTTTTGGAAGTGAAGCCATAATTTATAGTTTGGGTTTGTATGAGAATTTTGGGTTTGATTTGATATTGGGTATTGGGTAGTCTCTGGTGATCTGGTTGATTTGGGGAGTCGTGGTTCTTTCTGGAGGTGGACGGATGATCGGGGACTTCGGAAAAATTGTCAGAATGGCGAACAAGTGGCTGTGATGGCGGTGGTGTTCGATTTTTATCTGTAACCCTAGTTTTGTTCTTCACGGCGACCCTAGTGGATCGAGTTCATCGGAACTCAGGGAGATGGAAGAGGGAATGATGGCGAGGTCGTGGCCAGAGGCGTTGACCCTCTGGTGGTCGGAGGCGCGAGAGTGAGGTGGTTCCAGGTTTTGATGGTTGTTCCAGGTTTATGCCTTAAGGTTCGAATTCGATTTTGAATTTGTGTTGAAGTTTTGATGGTCGGAATACGATGAGGGGATGATCGCCGACTTTCTAAGGACTGTGGTGATGACCGGAGGTGGTCGGAGCCACCGTGCATATGCACGGTGCATCATTGGTTCAGGGGAAGTCTGGGTTGAAGGGAGGAGTGATACTCGGGTTTTGTCTTGAGTCATTAAGGGTTTTGCTCGAAGATATGGAGAGTTCGACTGGAAGCAGTTTTTGGTTGGCTCGGGTATACGTCTTGTTTCAGGTTTTCAAACCTGTTCTGTTTTACAATTCAAAATTTTCTTCTTTTTTTTGAATTATAAAGCAGAGTTAAATTAAGTAAATCAAAGTTTAAATCTGGTTTTAAGTTAGTTTAAATCTCAGTTTTAAAATAAAGGAAAGTTTTTAAATTTAAATGTTTTAACAACTTTAAAATGTTAAAGTATATTTTATAAAATGATTTGAATTTAAATGATTTGGTTTTAATTCTTATATAAATTTCTTTTATAAAGATAAGTGTTCTTTAACATTTGATTAAGGAGTTTTTTAAATTGTTTTTAAAACTTTGTTAAAGTTAAATTTGTATTTATTTTAAATCTTAAATTTAAAATGAAATTTAAAAGTAAATTGTTTTAAATGCTTTATTAATGATAATTTAATCATTAATAAGAATAAAGTTTTATCTTAAAGAAAATTAGGATTTAATGACTTGGATTCATTAAATTGTTAAGATAATTAAAATAGAAAATTTATTAATTTAATTAATTAATGATTTGGATAATTTATTTAGTAATTAAGGGTTTTAAATTAATTAATTAAGGGTTAAGATTAATTAGGAATAATTAATTAAGAATCATTAATTAGATAAGATTAGATTATAAATTAATGATTAAAGATTTATTAATCAAATAATTTAAATATTAATTAAGTTACAATTATACACTTAATTAATTAAATAATTAGGATTAATTAATGGGTTATTAAAGATTTATTAACTTGTAATTAATAATGATTAATCTAAGTTTAATCACTTAAGAGAAGTAATTAAAGAAATTGTTAATAGTTAATGAAGATCATTAATTAGAGATTATTAAATAATTAATGTGATTAAATTAAATAATTAATTTTATTAATTAATTAAAGATAATCATTTTTAGAATTGTTTAAGTGTAATTACTTAATGGAAGTAATTGAGGAATTAATAACTTAATGTAATTAATTGAGTTTAATTTGATTAGTTTAAGTTAATTAATTAAGTTTAATTAATTTAAGATAATCATTGGATGATTTGTTAGTATAATTACTTAATGTAATTAACATAGTATAACTACTTAGTGAAGTAATTAATGGATAATTACTGGATGTAATTAATTGAATGGTGATTTGTTAATGGAAGTAATTTGAGTATAATTACTTTGTGTAATTAATCAAGGGATTAATTAAGATAATTAATTAAGGAGTAATTAATTTATTTAATGAAGTAATTAAGGGTAGTTAATTACTGAATGGAATTAATCAAAGGTGATTAATAAATGTGGTTTAATTAAAGATTAATTACCTAATGTAATTAATTTAAATAGAATAATTAATAAGAAGTAATTAGGGATCATTCATTAATATAATTAATGATGTAATTAAGGGTTGATTGATTAAGATCAATAAATCAATAAAAAGTAATTATAGAGTAATTAATTAGTATAATTAATTAAGGATTAATGTAATTGATTTTAGTTAATTAATCACTGAAGTAATTTAAGGTTAATTATTATAATGGTTAAGAATAATTAATTAGTATAATTAATTAAGAATTAATTACTTAAGGTAATTGAAGGATAATTAATCAAGGATGATTAATTAAGATGGATACTTAGAGTATGATTAATTAATTGGTTTAATTAATGGTTATGTAAGCAAGATTTATAATGATGAAGTAATTAATTTAATTTACTTTAAATTAATTAAAGATAAGGTAATTAATTTAATTCATTTTAAATTAATTATAAATGGTGTGATTATTAATCCTAGCTTATGTATGATGGATGATATTGATTTCCTTTATTGGTTTGAAATCTCAGATATGAGATAAGTAATGCTGTGTGATATGGATGCTTTGGTTGAATTTTGGTGATAATGTGAATTATCTGTTTGTGATGATAATATGAATTATCTATTGTGATATTATGAATTATCCACATGTGTGTATATAGATAATTGAAATTGAATTGTTTTAACTTTAAAACAACTTGGCCTTAAAAGATACGTTTTGGATTTCGATGAGACCGGGATCGGGTTTCCAGATTTGGATATCCGAAAACCACATCGATCCAAATTAACGATAGGTCGTGAATCTCAAGTGAAGAGGAAGATTCAGAGTGCAAGGGTTATTGTCGTTAACTCTGAGGGTGATTCCAAAGTGAGTGTAACGAGATAATGCCTTCGGTTTCGTTCGAACCCGGAATGAACTTGTATGGATAGAATGCTTTCAGAACATCGTCAGGTGGACGATGAGCATTCTAAGATAGATATGTTCTAAAAGGTAATCGTAGCCTCAAGCCTCATCAACCGAGAATGGCTAAAACAAGGGAGGTGCAGCAAGGCTTCGTGGGTAGCACCCACTTGAGAGCGAGATATACCCCTGTCTAGATGTCCCTTTTTATTTCGGCCGTGTGGGCAGTTGATTGCAACAACTGCTGGGGTTGTCTTGTTTGGGACTGTCCAGTAAGGGATGGTTCCGGCTTTGTGTTGCAGGGGGTCGGGGGTTATCCTCGGTACGGTGATCTAGGCCACGTACTGTGACAGGCGGTACCCCGGTAGCCCTGCCATTGTATGGAATCTAATCTCCAATAAGCGCCCTCGGATTTGATTGTATTACCCACTTGTTGGCTGGTATGCTAGAATTTAATCATGTAACAATTTCAGCTATTTCTTATTTACTTGAAAACCCTAGACCTATTATAATATCATAGAATTTCCTATCAAATGTTTGGTTAGCGTAAGGTAAAAACTTTTCCATGTTTATGTGTGGGAAGTCTTACGTGATACCTTTTGTTTTCAAAGGATTTTCAAAGTTAAGCAACTTTAACCTGTTACTCACACCAGACCCATGTCTGACCCGGAGTTTATTCTGTTTTTCTTAAACTCTTGGGTACTCAAATTTTTACGAGTAGCCAAGGGATTCAGGTTAGCTTTGACGAATTGTGGAGGAGCAATGGAGCAAGAGGCTTTAGCGTTATAGATATATAGTTTTCCATTGTGTTGGTATCTCTGTGTAGTTTATCTATGTTGTATTTGAGTTGTAATAACTAGATAGGTGTTTATAACTGTCTAGTACGTGATGTATTATCTGTGTAACTCTGATTGATGTTGTATATTATGTAATACTTATGTGATTTATATAATTTATTCGTTCCGCTGTTGAGATTCTGATGTCGTTTCTTCTTTCTTCTCTATCTTTTTTCTTTTCTATCCCTTTCTTTCTTCATCATGATACGACTTTCTGGTGATAGAAAGTCGGGTCGTGCCAGACATGATGCTTATACTATGCGCCTCATTCAGTCTTGCTCATCTGAGTCCCGTGACGAGGAGTTGCGGGATTATTCGATTGATTCTCACGGTTGCCTTCGTCTAAAGAACCGTATAGTTGTGCCTTCTGGTTCAGCACTTAGGCATGACATACTTGATGATTGCATTGCACTAAGTATACCATACATCCGGGTAGCAGTAAGATGCATGCGGATATGCATCGCCTTTATTATTGGGATGGTATGAAGCGGGATATTGCAAGTTATGTAAGCAATTGCATGACTTGTCAGCTTGTCAAGGCCGAGCATCAGCGGCCATCCGGTCTTCTTCGGCCTCTTGAGGTTCCACAGTGGAAGTGGGACCAGGTATCGATGGACTTCGTTGACGGCCTACCACGTTCGATGTAACGACCCTGAAATTCCGACCCAAATTTAAAAATTTTAGAACCGTTATTTTAATATAAAATGTAAAACTTACATAAGATTTCAATCAACGTCCAAACTTTGTTTCTAAATTGCGCCTAGATGATTGTAGATATGGGTAAAGTTTCGTCGGAAAATACCGCAGTAAACTTCGTGCGCGTTTTACTGCACATCAGTTCATTTAAAACGTGTAAAAATTTCATCTTCCGAACCTAAATATTTTTACATAGAAAAATTCTAAATCATTTTCTGACAAAGGCGTCATTTTTCGTTTTTCAAAATTCGGATATATTTAGCTCCGTCGATCTTATTCTTCGGTGTTTTGCTGCATTCCCCGTAAATGGAAATTTCAAATATTCACAAACGATTTCCGTTACCGTTCAAACTTCACATTTGGAATGCGCCTAGATAGACATAGGCGTACGCCAGATTTCGTCGAAAAATATTGTAGTAAATTTCGCTCGTCAAATTTACATATTAGTCTTAATTTTATGTATAAATTTTCTATCGTCCGAACTCAAATATTTTTCGCATTGTTGCATAAGAAAAATATTCTGATCATGACGGCGCAGTTCGTTTCGTCAAATTTCGCTTTTAATTACTAGTTAAAATGTTCACTCGTGCAAATGGTTCAATAAGATTGACCACTTCGCAAACAATGTCAAACCACCAATATCTTCATACCGTTGTGTCCGCCTCGTCGTGCCGATCAAAACGGTATATTTGTTTGTGTCAATCGGAGTTCGGCGTTGCAAGCTATTAATTGGTTAACGGAGTACAAACTGGTCTGTTACGCCATACAAATCGGTACCCTACTTTTTCCCGCTCAGAATTCAAATGGCCCTTCGGAAACCCAATAGCCACTGTGGCAAATCATCATTTGATTTTCACGGGGACTCTAAATTTCTCTTTATAAATCTGCTACCCTCTCCCTTCATTTATTGCTCTGCATCAGTTCACTTCGCTTCAGAAGAAAGAAAATAGGTACGTGACTATTTCTTTTCTCTCCTCCCTTTCTACGCTCTGTACATGCTTCTTCTTCTTTTTCTATTTTATTTTTTTTTACTTCCCATGCCAGCTCCAACTGCCACCCCCTCCGCCACAGCCACTCGCCCCGCCCCATGCAACTGCCACCCCACCACCACGTCCACCAGCAGCCACCTGCACCCCACTGTCGCCTGCACCCAGCCCGCCACCACTGCCACTCGCCTGCCCATGCCACCCCACCACCTCTCCCTTCGCCTGCACGCACCACCCACCCACGTCCCAGCCTCCTCCGCCCACTACCGGCCTCCGCCCCAACACTCGAGCCTCCCTCCGCACCAGCCCACCCCACACCAGCCTTCCCTACCGCCTGTCACCCAACAGCCCAGCCAGCCCTCCACCCCACTGCCATACCCCAGCGCCCAGACCACCCACCCAGCCCCTACCTCCGCCTACACCCACCACCCGCGTCACGCCCAGCACGCACCACCCAGCCCCAGCCTCCGCCTGCACGCACGCGTCAACCCCCACTGCCCGCCTCGTCCCCACCAGGCCACCCCATCGCCACTGCAGCCCCTGCTCCGTCCAGACCCACCCTCCGTCCTGCTCGCGCCACGGCAGCCCACCACCGACCGCCTCCGAATCCCAGACCAGCCGAACCCGAACCCGCCAACCATCGCGACATCCCCTGCCGCCATCACTACTGTTCCGCGCCTTGGCTGCCTGTGTTTAGTGCACTTCAGTTGCATATGAATATATGCATGAAACTGTTAATTATATGCTTAGAATAGTTGCTTACGTACAGTGTTTTACTGGTTTGCAGCTGCTGATCCGGGATCTCAGTCCTAGGCTTTATCCGGCTTGTTGAATCTATCTCGCTTCATCGTTGGTATGGTTTATATATATTCAATCGATATATATATATATGGCAATAAACAAATTATTGATAAATTATTTGTTTGAGTGCAGTTTGTGTTCATTTAGCGTCGTGCCTATTAGAATCTATTTTGTCTATTTTTCTTCGTGCCGCGCCATCTTCTCCAACCACGCAAGGTGAATATTTTATTCATGACTCAATCTATTATGCTATGATAATCAAGTGATAAATTGTTGTTAATATTAAATTGGATATTAAATTGTTAGTTGTTAAAATTTGGTTGAAATAAACTGTTAAGTTTTAAAAATTTGACGCCATGTATTGTTTAAATATGTTGAACTGTAATACGATGTTAATTAGGGTAAATAATAGTGACATTAAAATTGATAAGTACGATTGATGTAGAAATTTGATAAACGGACACCAAGTAAAAATCTTAATGTAATAATCTTTAATCCGTAGGATTCTAGGAATAATTGTATTAATTTGCATCATAACAAATGTAAGTTAATATGGTTATTTCGGGATTATTTGAATAAATTGTTAATTTGTTATGTATGGTTGCTATTGCTTGTTTATTTACTTTGACACCATCTCAGTTATCACACTGCAAGTTCCCTTTGCTATGCCTTGTTTTATATTGAATGATATCGGGTTGAAATGATAAATACCCACTTAAATAACTTGGCCTAGGATAGACAATTAAAAATAAGAAACCCGATTGGTCAACAAAAATTATTTTGAAATTGAAATCTATTTGAAATTAAGAAATGAACTTAATAATTTGTTTGGAAATCAAGTGACGACTTAATGGATTTAATTGAAATAAATAAATGGATTTAATTGAAATAAATTAATGGATTTAATTAAAATAAATTAATGGATTAATTGGAATAAATTAACGGATTTAATTGAAACGGATTAATAAATCTATTTAATTAAAGAAAAATGAATTGGCAAATTTGATTGAAATAAGATTTAAAACAAGTGAGTTTTAGAATTTAATAATTTAATTTATTAGATTGGTAGATTCAGATTTGAACTAAGTTTAAATTAAATAGATTTGAACTTGTTATAAATAATAATTTAGATTTAGGAAATTTTGACTTAAAATGGAATACGAAACTAACTAAAGTTTTATGGATTAAATTTAGCGATAATTTAAAGGTAAATGATTTTAAATCTAATGAAATTGATTTAATCAAATTTAAGACTATATTTAATGTAACGATGAATGTAAATATGAATTGAGATAAATAGAATTTGATTTAACGATTCGAACTTAGTTAACCGGTAAATTTGAATTAATTGATTTTGAACTAAATTTAATAAGTGAGTTATTAAATTGAACTTGAATACTTAATTATATTGTTAATTCAAATGTTTGGACTACAGATTTCATTTGGAAATATGATTTTAAATATCCGAAATAAATTGAATCGTGAAATGTCAAATTTTGGAAGTTAAATTTGCACCTTGACTTTCGGACTTTGATTTGTTTTAAACGTTAAGTTAACCGACCATTGGGTAATAAATACGTAGTTATTAAAGAGACCGGGATCGGATATGGACATACTCTCTGTCGATACCGAAAACCACTTTAATAACTATTACACGCGAAGTGTTGATCCAGAATGAAGTGGATGGTTTGGTGAACGCGTTGACTGAAGAAAGAGAACGATATTGGACGACCCCTGACATGACTAAAACAGGAGCCGCGCCGGGCCATTGAGGTTCGCTACCTCTAGCGGATGCACTTCTTCGATACCATATCTATTACTTTGTGATTCGATTTGGGTGCACCCCTTGATTTGGGAGTGTTGTTTCGCGGTGTTGAGGTAGTAGCTGCTATGCTCAACATCAGTCCGGATCACGCAACTACTAGTATCCTAGTTGGTATCGCCTCATGTACCTTGTCATACTGATTATCCTATTCGCGACCACTACGTTTTGATTTGTACCTTAGTATATGGATTGCCCTCTGGTGACTTCCGGTTTTGGGGAAACTACGGTCTTGTATATGCTTTTGGGAATAAAATGTGTTAAGGGGATTATGGTAACGCCTTAACACTATTTTAATATCGTACTTGACTAATTAGACATTATCTATCTATCATATTCTGTTGTATATATATAGATAGTTTTATCGGATCCTTAGAGAGGTTATTTTATCCACCTTTAAGTTATGAACTATTCCCTTGCACTTGGTTTAATTGCATAAGATTTTGAGTCCTGACTCGAGTGTTTCTTTTTGCATATGCTCGGGTCAGACTGAAGCTATCCAGTTGCTGATCAAGGTTGGTTGAAGATGCTGAAGGCTTAGCATTTATCTTTATCAGTCTATTTTCTATTCTTGTATTGATGTCCTAGTCTGTTGGACATTTTTGGTATTTGTCACTTGATATTAAGACATTGTTGTATATTATATAGTGGCTTCATGAACTGCTATTATGACGATGTATTTTCCGCTGCATTATTCTATGACTGTTCTGTGTCTGTGATGTTGTATTGATTCTCATTTACATTTATGTATTTATAATCCCATAATGATTCGTGTTTTGTATTATTTAAGTTGACATGTGAGGATTATTGTCGACTTAAATGGTACAAATATACGGGTTGTTACAGTTGGTATCAGAGCTTCGGTTTCCCTAAAACCTTAGTTTGGGATTATATATAAACTCATTAGAGATAGGGTAGCAATACCCTAGAATGAGGAGAATCGATTCAATATCCAAACCCTTTCATTTCAAACTTCTTTGATTCGCTGATTAGACTTCCTTAAAAATTCTATGATTTTCTATCCTTTGGCTTTAACAATCTCTTTGGTATTTCAGGATGGGTACCAGAGGAAACCATAGAGGAGGAAGGGGCCATGGTCCTGCCCAGGCTGCACCTATCGCTCCAGCTCCTGTCAAATTCACCATTCTTAGTAAGGAGTATACACAGCTGGGAGGGATTAAGTTTTCTGGATCCGAGAACATTATTGAGGCTCAGCAATGGCTTAAAGGCTTAGAGAAGATATTTTCTGGTCTGGAGATCACTGATGCTCAGTAGCGTCAGCTTGCTGCCTGGCAACTTCAGGATGCCGCGCAAGATTGGTGGGAATCAGTTACTTCTCATATCGAGGAGAACACCATCACTTGGGCCCAGTTTAGGTATAAAATTGTTTGGATTTCGTACTCTAAAAATTCTTCTCTTTAACTTGGAATGTTATTCATCTTGCCTATCTTTTAATTAGGGATACTTTCTTGGCACAATGGATGCCAGCTGTTGGGAAAACCCAACTTTATAGAGCTTTCATGGATCTTAAGCAAGGTAGTATGACCTTTTCGGAGTACGAGAGGAAATTCAATGAACTCTCCAAGTTCGGCCCGGAATTGATTGATACACCGCTTCTAAAGAACAAGAAGTTCATTTTGGGAGCTAGACCAGAGTATTATGACTTGCTTACTGGCCACACTCACTGCACCTTCACAGAGCTTGTTGACTATGCTCTTAGATATGAGGCAAAGCCTAGGGGACCTACTTCCAAGGCCACTCCCACTCAGCCCTCCTCTAGCCAGCCCGGGAAGAGGAAGATGAACTTTGATCAACAAAAGAAAGCTTGGCAGAAGACTACAGGATTGGGATATGCTTAGAAAAGCCCAATCGACCTTGCTAACATCACTTGCTTCAAATGCGATAAGAAGGGCCATTATGCTAATAGTTGTCCATCTACCGGAGCTGCTGTTGCACCACCTTCTACGACTAGGAAAGATTTATGCTATGTCTGCCTCCAGCCGGGCCATTTCAAGAAAGAGTGCCCAATGTATAAGCGTGGCAAACCATCTGGAGTATTTGCTATCACCACTCCTACACCGCCTGCTCAGGATGACCAAGGTACCTTACGAAGTACTTTTTCATTACATGATTTACCTATTAGGGTATTGTTCGATACTGGTGCTTCTCGTAGCTTCATATCTATTGATCTTTGCAATAAGCTCAACTTGAAACCTACTCTTGCTACTACTTCCTTATGCGTCTCCAACCCTATTGGAGGACCCGCCAACCTCAGTAGAATTTGTAAAGAGGTTGTGCTCTTGTATGGGAGATATCGATTCACTTGGGATTTTTATGTACTTGGCTTCGCAGCATTTGACATCTTGTTAGGTGCTGATTGGTTAAGGAAATTCGATGCTGTTATTTCTTGCAAGGCCCGTTCTGTTTCTCTAGTCAATGACAAGGGCCTACCGCTTGTCATTGAATGCAAATCACCGCAGAAATATGCTGGAAACTTCATATTCTCTCTTGATGCTCACCCGGATGATCTTAGTACTACTCCTATTGTTCAGAAATTTCCCGATGTATTTGGAGAGGTCAACTCCTTACCGCCTAAACGGAAATCGATTTCCGCATTGACCTTATTCCTGGAGCTACTCCTGTAGTTCTCCCTCACAGAAGGATGGCTCCTAAAGAAAAATCTGAACTTAAAACTCAAATTGATGATCTATTCGCTAGGGGTTTGATTAGGAGAAGTTGTTCTGAATGGGGCGCCGTAGTTGTATTTGTCACCAAGTCGGATGGGTCTCTTCGCATGTGTGTTGATTACAGGGAGCTGAAAAAACGCACTCTCAAGAACCGCTATCTGATGCCTCACATCAACGATTTATTCGATCAGCTCCATGGAGCTAAAGTTTTCTCCCAACTTGATCTTGCCACTGGGTTCCACCAACTCAGAGTAGCAGAAGATAGTATTCATAAGACAGCTTTCCGTACCGAGAACGGATTCTATGAATGGTTGGTTATGCCATTCGGTTTGACCAACGCACCTGCTTATTTCGTCGACTTGATGAATCGAGTCTTCCGTGATGTGCTTAACAAGTTTGTTCTTGTTTTCATTGATGATATTCTCGTTTTCTCCAAAGACGAGAAGGAGCACGAGACACACCTTGCTTATGTTCTGAAAACTCTCCGAAATCATCAACTTAAGGCCAAATTCTCTAAATGCCACTTCTGGCGAGACGAAGTGAGATTCCTGGGCCACATAGTTTCTGAAAATGGGATTTCGGTCGATCCAGCTAAGATCGCCGTAATCAATGTAAGTTCTATCCTATTCGTTATTTCTATTCAATTCCTCTTATCCCTTTCTAATTTGAAATTTATCTATAGGATTGGGAGACTCCCAAAACTCCTACTGATATCCGTAGCTTCTTGGGCCTGGCCGGTTATTATCGTAGATTTATTGAGCACTTTGCCCGGATTTCTGCCCCACTCACTGCTTTAACCCGAAAGGATGTCAAGTTTATTTGGAGTGAGAAGTGTGAATCGGCTTTTAATAAGTTGAAGTGTAAGTTAACTTCAGCCCCAATTCTTGCGGTAATCGATGGAAGTGAAGAATTAACTGTCTATACAGATGCTTGCCGAGAAGGTTTAGGCGCTGTTCTTATGCAAAGCGGAAAGGTTATTGCTTACGCTGGCCGCCAGTTGAAGATCCATGAAGTAAACTATGCAACTCATGATCTAGAGCTTCTTGCAGTTGTATTTGCTTTGAAACTGTGGAGGCATCATCTTTTGGGAATTAAATTTGAATTATTCACCGATCATAAGTCCTTGAGATATATCTTTTCTCAGAAGGATTTGAACCAGAGACAAGTCCGATGGCTCGAATTCTTAGCTGCATATGATCTCGATATCAATTATACTCCTGGGAAAGCAAATGTTGTAGCTGATGCTTTGAGCCGTAGCAAAGCATTGTCATGTTGTAATCTTGTAGAAGGCATGCTATTTCAGCTTGTTATCTCCCCATCTCTTATGGATCGCATCAAGGACAAACAATATGAGGACACCTTGCTCTATCGCATGAAAGAGTTAGTTCTTGGTAGAGTTGGAAATACCGACAGTAAAGTGGGAGCACAGATAGATAGTAATGGAGTTCTGAGGATTGACAACCGTATTTGCGTTCCCAATGTCGATGGATTGAGACAAGAAGTGCTTAGAGAAAACCATCAGTCATCACTTTCATTTCATCCGGGCGTCACTAAGATGTACCGAAATATGAAGCGTTTATATTGGTGGAGTGGGATGAAGAGGGATATTTCTATATATGTCAGTAGATGCACCACTTGCCAACAAGTTAAGGCCGACCACCAGAAGTCTGCAGGGTTACTTCAACCCTTACAGATTCCGTGTTGGAAATGGGATCAGATTTCTATGGACTTCATTGATGGATTACCGAGGACTAGAAAAGGTAACGAGAGTATATGGGTGATTGTTGATAGGTTGACAAAATCTGCTCACTTTATTCCTGTTAAGACCACTCGTACTGCTTTGAGTTTGGCCGAGATATATATGAGAGAGATTGTTAGACTTCATGGAGTTCGATCTAGTATTGTGTGCGATAGAGACTCTTTATTCACTAGTAAATTCTGGAAGGCATTTCAGGACGTCTTGGGCACTAAACTGAATCTGAACACAGCTTATCATCCTCAAACAGATGGCCAAACTGAAAGGGTGAATCAGATTTTGGAGGATCTGCTCCGTGCGTGCATTATTAATTTCGGTGGATCTTGGGAAGACCATCTCCATTTGGTTGAATTCACTTATAATAACAGTTATCAGGTAAATAAAAATTTCAAATTGAATAAGTAAATTTGAATTGAAATTTAACCACCTTTATATTCAGGCAAGTATCGATATGGCACCGTTCGAAGCTTTATATGGACGGCCATGCAAATCGCCAGCTTGTTGGATTGAGCCTGGTGATCGATTAATTCTTGGCCCGGATATGATTATAGAAGCATCCGAGAAGGTTAATGAAATCAGAAGAAAGATGAAGACCGCACAGGATAGACAGAAAAGCTTTGCTGATAGGCGTAGAAGAGATTTAGAATTCCTGATTGGGGATAAGGTATTCCTTAAGGTATCACCCTTAAAGAATGTTATTCGATTTGGTCGTAGAGGGAAGCTCGCTCCTAGATTTGTTGGACCATTCACTATCACTGAGAGAATTGGTACACTAGCCTACAGAGTTGCACTACCGGAGAAGTTTGAGGGCGTGCACAACGTCTTCCATATTTCACATCTTCGGAAAGTTGTACACGATCCATCCATGACCATTCCTATTGCTCAGTTAGATGAGGTTGATATTGAGCCGGATTTGACTATAGAGAGGAGACCACTTCGTATTATTGATAGGGATACCAAGCAACTTAGAAGGAAGTCGGTTAGCCTAGTCAAAGTCCAATGGAGTCCCGATGATCGTGATTGCACTTGGGAAACCGAGGAGAGTATCCGGGATTCTAATCCAGAATTGTTTGTCGAAGGTAAATCCCATTCTTTACTCTTTACTATATTCAATAATCTATTCTGAATCCATTGTATCTCTGTTATCTGTTCTTCCACTCTTTACTTTGTTCTTTTCGAGGACGAAAAGTCTTGAGTAGGGGAGAATGTAACGACCCTGAAATTCCGACCCAATTTTAAAAATTTTAGAACCGTTATTTTAATATAAAATGTAAAACTTACATAAGATTTCAATCAACGTCCAAACTTTGTTTCTAAATTGCGCCTAGATGATTGTAGATATGGGTAAAGTTTCATCGGAAAATACCGCAGTAAACTTCGTGCGCGTTTTACTGCACATCAGTTCATTTAAAACGTGTAAAAATTTCATCTTCCGAACCTAAATATTTTTACATAGAAAAATTCTAAATCATTTTCTGACAAAGGCGTCATTTTTCGTTTTTCAAAATTCGGATATATTTAGCTCCGTCGATCTTATTCTTCGGTGTTTTGCTGCATTCCCCGTAAATGGAAATTTCAAATATTCACAAACGATTTTCGTTACCGTTCAAACTTCACATTTGGAATGCGCCTAGATAGACATAGGCGTACGCCAGATTTCGTCGAAAAATATTGTAGTAAATTTCGCTCGTCAAATTTACATATTAGTCTTAATTTTATGTATAAATTTTCTATCGTCCGAACTCAAATATTTTTCGCATTGTTGCATAAGAAAAATATTCCGATCATGACGGCGCAGTTCGTTTCGTCAAACTTCGCTTTTAATTACTAGTTAAAATGTTCACTCGTGCAAATGGTTCAATAAGATTGACCACTTCGCAAACAATGTCAAACCACCAATATCTTCATACCGTTGTGTCCGCCTCGTCGCGCTGATCAAAACGGTATATTTGTTTGTGTTAATCGGAGTTCGGCGTTGCAAGCTATTAATTGGTTAACGGAGTACAAACTGGTCTGTTACGCCATACAAACCGGTACCCTACTTTTTCCCGCTCAGAATTCAAATGGCCCTTCGGAAACCCAATAGCCACTGTGGCAAATCATCATTTGATTTGCACGGGGACTCTAAATTTCTCTTTATAAATCTGCTACCCTCTCCCTTCATTTATTGCTCTGCATCAATTCACTTCGCTTCAGAAGAAAGAAAATAGGTACGTGACTATTTGTTTTCTCTCCTCCCTTTCTACGCTCTGTACATGCTTCTTCTTCTTTTTCTATTTTTTTTTTACTTCCCAAGCCAGCTCCAACTGCCACCCCCTCCGCCATAGCCACTCGCCCCACCCCATGCAACTGCCAACCCACCACCACGTCCACCAGCAGCCACCTGCACCCCACTGCCGCCTGCACCCAGCCCGCCACCACTGCCACTCGCCTGCCTATGCCACCCCACCACCTCTCCCTTCGCCTGCACGCACCACCCACCCACGTCCCAGCCTCCTCCGCCCACTACCGGCCTCCGCCCCAGCACTCGAGCCTCCCTCCGCACCAGCCCACCCCACACCAGCCTTCCCCACCGCCTGTCACCCAACAGCCCAGCCTGCCCTCCGCCCCACTGCCGTACCCCAGCGCCCAGACCACCCACCCAGCCCCTGCCTCCGCCTGCACCCACCACCAACGTCACGCCCAGCACGCACCACCCAGCCCCAGCCTCCGCCTGCACGCACGCGTCAACCCCCACTGCCCGCCTCGTCCCCACCAGGCCACCCCATCGCCACTGCAGCCCCTGCTCCGCCCAAACCCACCCTCTGTCCTGCTCGCGCCACGGCAGCCCACCACCGACCGCCTCCGAATCCCAGACCAGCCGAACCCGAACCCGCCAACCATCGCGACATCCCCTGCCGCCGTCACTGCTGTGCCGCGCCTTGGCTGCCTGTGTTTAGTGCACTTCAGTTGCATATGAATATATGCAAGAAACTGTTAATTATATGCTTAGAATAGTTGCTTACGTACAGTGTTTTACTGGTTTGCAACTGCTGATCCGGGATCTCAGTCCTAGGCTTTATCCGGCTTGTTGAATCTATCTCGCTTCATCGTTGGTATGGTTTATATATATTCAATCGATATATATATGGCAATAAACAAATTATTGATAAATTATTTGTTTGAGTGCAGTTTGTGTTCATTTAGCGTCGTGTCTATTAGAATCTATTTTGTCTATTTTTCTTCGTTCCGCGTCATCTTCTCCAACCACGCAAGGTGAAATTTTATTCACGACTCAATCTATTATGCTATGATAATCAAGTGATAAATTATTGTTAATATTAAATTGGATATTAAATTGTTAGTTGTTAAAATTTGGTTGAAATAAACTATTAAGTTTTAAAAATTTGACGCCATGTATTGTTTAAATATGTTGAACTGTAATACGATGTTAATTAGGGTAAATAATAGTGACATTAAAATTGATAAGTACGATTGATGTAGAAATTTGATAAACGGACACCAAGTAAAAATCTTAATGTAATAATCTTTAATCCGTAGGATTCTAGGAATAATTGTATTAATTTGCATCATAACAAATGTAAGTTAATATGGTTATTTCGGGATTATTTGAATAAATTGTTAATTTGTTATGTATGGTTGCTATTGCTTGTTTATTTACTTTGACACCATCCCAGTTATCACACTGCAAGTTCCCTTTGCTAGGCCTTGTTTTATATTGGATGATATCGGGTTGAAATGATAAATACCCACTTAAATAACTTGGCCTAGGATAGACAATTAAAAATAAGAAACCCGATTGGTCAACAAAAATTATTTTGAAATTGAAATCTATTTGAAATTAAGAAATGAACTTAATAATTTGTTTGGAAATCAAGTGACGACTTAATGGATTTAATTGAAATAAATAAATGGATTTAATTGAAATAAATTAATGGATTTAATTAAAATAAATTAATGGATTAATTGAAATAAATTAATGGATTTAATTGAAACGGATTAATAAATCTATTTAATTAAAGAAAAATGAATTGGCAAATTTGATTGAAATAAGATTTAAAACAAGTGAGTTTTAGAATTTAATAATTTAATTTATTAGATTGGTAGATTCAGATTTGAACTAAGTTTAAATTAAATAGATTTGAACTTGTTATAAATAATAATTTAGATTTAGGAAATTTTGACTTAAAATGGAATACGAAACTAACTAAAGTTTTATGGATTAAATTTAGCGACAATTTAAAGGTAAATGATTTTAAATCTAATGAAATTGATTTAATCAAATTTAAGACTATATTTAATGTAACGATGAATGTAAATATGAATTGAGATAAATAGAATTTGATTTAACGATTCGAACTTAGTTAACCGGTAAATTTGAATTAATTGATTTTGAACTAAATTTAATAAGTGAGTTATTAAATTGAACTTGAATACTTAATTATATTGTTAATTCAAATGTTTGGACTACAGATTTCATTTGGAAATATGATTTTAAATATCCGAAATAAATTGAATCGTGAAATGTCAAATTTTGGAAGTTAAATTTGCACCTTGACTTTCGGACTTTGATTTGTTTTAAACGTTAAGTTAACCGACCATTGGGTAATAAATACGTAGTTATTAAAGAGACCGGGATCGGATATAGACATACTCTCCGTCGATACCGAAAACCACTTTAATAACTATTACACGCGAAGTGTTGATCCAGAATGAAGTGGATGGTTTGGTGAACGCGTTGACTGAAGAAAGAGAACGATATTGGACGACCCCTGACATGACTAAAACAGGAGCCGCGCCGGGCCATTGAGGTTCGCTACCTCTAGCGGACGCACTTCTTCGATACCATATCTATTACTTTGTGATTCGATTTGGGTGCACCCCTTGATTTGGGAGTGTTGTTTTGTAGTGTTGAGGTAGTAGCTGCTATGCTCAACATCAGTCCGGATCACGCAACTACTAGTATCCTAGTTGGTATCGCCTCATGTACCTTGTCATACTGATTATCCTATTCGCGACCACTACGTTTTGATTTGTACCTTAGTATATGGATTGCCCTCTGGTGACTTCCGGTTTTGGGGAAACTACGGTCTTGTATATGCTTTTGGGAATAAAATGTGTTAAGGGGATTATGGTAACGCCTTAACACTATTTTAATATCGTACTTGACTAATTAGACATTATCTATCTATCGTATTCTGTTGTGTATATATAGATAGTTTTATCGGATCCTTAGAGATGTTATTTTATCCATCTTTAAGTTATGAACTATTCCCTTGCACTTGGTTTAATTGCATAAGATTTTGAGTCCTGACTCGAGTGTATCTTTTTGCATATGCTCGGGTCAGTCTGAAGCTATCCAGTTGCTGATCAAGGTTGGTTGAAGATGCTGAAGGCTTAGCATTTATCTTTATCAGTCTATTTTCTATTCCTGTATTGATGTCCTAGTCTGTTGGACATTTTTGGTATTTGTCACTTGATATTAAGACATTGTTGTATATTATATAGTGGCTTCATGAACTGCTATTATGACGATGTATTTTCCGCTACATTATTCTGTGACTGTTCTGTGTTTGTGATGTTGTATTGATTCTCATTTACATTTATGTATTTATAATCCCATAATGATTCGTGTTTTGTATTATTTAAGTTGACATGTGAGGATTATTGTCGACTTAAATGGTACAAATATACGGGTTGTTACATTCGAGGTTTGGTCATTCTAGCATTTGGGTTATCGTGGATCGTCTTACTAAATCCGCACATTTCAGCCGTATTAAATCTAATAGGAATGCTCCTCTTTTGGCTAAGCTCTACATTAAAGAAGTCGTGCGATTACATGGTGTTCCATCTTCGATTGTATGTGATCATGATCCCTTATTTACCAGCCATTTCTGGACCAGTTTTCAGCAAGCTTTGGGTACAAAGCTTAATCTTTCTACAGCTTATCATCCCCAGTTTGATGGACAGACTGAGAGGGTGAATCGCATTCTTGAAGATCTTCTCCGTGCATGTATTCTTGATTTTAGTGGTTCATGGGAGGATCATCTTCCATTAGTAGAGTTCTCCTATAATAATAGCTTCCAATCCAGTATCGGTATGGCTCCATTCGAGGCACTATATGGAAGACCATGTCGTTCTCCTTCTTGTTGGTTAGAATCTGGCGAGAAGCTTATACTCTGTCCTGATTCAATTCGTGATTCTTCGGAGAAGATATCCCTTCTTAGACAGAGAATGAAGGAGGCACAGAGTCACTAGAAATCCTACGCGGACAACCGTAGGAAGCTTCTTGAGTTCTCTATTGGTGATCTTGTATTTATCCGTGTATCTCCAATAAAGGGAGTAATGCGCTTTAGCTCCACAGGGAAATTGGCTCCTCGCTTTATAGGACCATTTTCGATTACCGAGCAACTTCGGAAATACATTCGAGATCCTAATTCTGTTATTGATCCATCCGAGCAACTTGAGCTTGAGATCTCACCGAGCCTATCCACTGTTCAGCAGCCTATTCGTGTACTTGATTCGGAGGTGAGGCGCCTTCGAAGCAAGAACGTTCCTCTTGTAAAGATTCAATGGTCGGAGAATCCCAATGATTGCACTTGGGAAACCAGAGAATCTATCGAGCGTTCTTTTCCGGGCTTTCTATCCTCACTTGATAATGGTGAGAATTATTATCTCAAGCTATTTCTGTAACAACCCGGAGTTTTATAACAATTAATTATCGTCATTGGACGATTATTATTGTTAGCTATTTGTTGTCGGGGGTTTGTAATCGGGTTTAAATTGTGTTAAATAATTTGTTAAATGTTGATGGGCTTTTGAAATTGAACCTAGCCCATGTTTTATTTTGTTGCCGTGATAGTTATCAATGCCCGTTCATTCTCCCCGATCCATTCATTTATCTAATACCCTAAGCAAACAAAAGAAAAAAAAAGAATGGCAACATCGTTCGTTCCTCCTCTTTGCGAAATTAGGGCTTCGATAAATGGAGGCTGCCGACTTCAAATTCTCGATCGAAGATTTTGTGGCCACCGAGCTTGTTCGCGGCTGCTTCTTCTTCGAAAAAAGGTGAGTAATTTTAATTACTCACATCTAGTCAAATCTCAAGTTGTAGGGTTTGAATCCCCTTATTTTCGTTCGTCTGACATTTATTTAAATTCGTCGATAATTTATCTCGACCACTTGATTTCGATTTTCGTATGGATGTTGGAGATGATTTCTGACTTTGGCAATTTCGTATATTTTGTGATTTGATACCCTCGGCTTGTTTTGATGTCGTGATTGCCACGGCTTTGGTTTGAAAACGTTCGATTTTTCTGTTGACATTCTGGTTTGACTTGATCATAACTGCTCCTTCTCTATCTTTGATTTGTGGTAGTATTTTGGCTTCGGCCTCCTTGTGCTTTGCGAACTCAAGTTGGATTTTGTTGATGGTTGCCGCGGTTATCAAATATTCGAATTTGATTTTATCGATGTTGTTTTGTTCGACTTTAGCTATACTGTTCACTGCCTCTGGTGATTGTAGACACTTTGTGCTCGACTCTGACCATTTGTGTTTACTGCCCATTGCTATTATGTGTATTTACTGTTGAACTTGGATTGGATTTGGGGTCTTGTGTCATTGTTGTAGTTTTGTGTACATTGTGATCTGGTATCACTGACTTTGAGTTGTTTCGAGCATTTTTGTTTTGTTGATTTGAGTTGCATTTTTATGATGGGCACCGGCTTTAACTTTGATTTGTTGTCCCATTGCTTTGGCATGGTTATTCGGTAGCATACTCGTCTTCGACTATGCATTTTCTTTGCGTATTGACTTCGGTCATTGCTTGAACTATTTTGATTTCGGCATTGTCTTGATTTGGAACTGCTGCTTCGATTATCTCTGTAGCATAATTATTTCATAGCTATCTGGCTTGACTTGAATTTGCTTGATCACATGCTAACGTATGCATTGTGATTTTGGTCGAGTCTAGTGTTTGAATTTTGTCTGCACTTCCAGTATATGTCTGAAGCACTTTTGTAAAGTCTGGTTCAGTCTGACCAGTGAAGTGTTGCATTGTTCCATGTATTTGTGTAGTCTGGTCTACATTATGTGTGCACTTGAGTGTTGCTTGGAGTCTTTACTGGTGCACGTTGTTTGTGCATGTCATTTGAACTTGTTTCATTAGTGATGTACTATACATTCACCATTCTCATGAACTTGTTTCATTAGTGATGTATTGTACATTCACTATTCTCACTTGTTGTTGTTGTTTGCACTGCACTTGAGTTTGATTGCTGTTGTTCATCTTGTAGTATGGTTTGCTGTTGTACATTCATGTGTACATTCTGAATTGTGCAGTCTTAGACTTGTATACTGGTCAGTTCTGGTTGAAGTTGTTTTGAACATGGATTCACTTCTAATCTGATGCTGAGGCTTTGCCTTTGTGATCTTCACTATACACGTGTGTTTGGTCATTGCATTTGGTCTGGTTCCATGCTTTGTGTACTTTGGTATTTGCAGTTACACTTCATCACTGATCTGCTTTGCCTTTGTGCAATTACCCTGGTTGTAGTAGAGTGTTTCACTAGTCTACCTGATCCTATTGTCTCTTTGAAATGTGCATTCTGATGCTTTTATTTGGTCTGACCTGACCTTCACTTGAGTCAAGCTGTGCTTGCCGTTGGAGTTCCATCAGGTACATGAGTTGGTTCAACACCTTTTTTATTGTTGCTTGGGTATTGAACTGTTTCATGCTTCATGCGAGCCTTTGTGCTTGTGCACTGACATTGGTCTAACCATTCTTCGTTTCAGATCTGTGCATATCTTCTGGTATGCTCGGAGTCTCTGTTCGACCATGTTGATTGTAATTGGTCTAGACATTGTTGTATTGTGACTTGTACATTGATTTGTACATTGAGTTGAATCCAGGTTAATCGCTCGGATTTGACCTTGTGCTGATTCTTATTTTATCACTGTAGTGGCGAGGCAGTGCACGCGTGCGTGTACTGCAGCCACACAGAATTGGCGTTTTAATTGGTATTTCAATTGTTTGTATTGTTATGCGTTCAATTCAATATTTGAAATTATATTTTGATTTGGTTTGATTTGATCATTTGAGATTGTCTAATTATCTATTTGATAATTAGTTTATGAGTTTCTAATTATTTATTAAATAATTGAATTTGGTTGTTAATTGCTGTTTAGGCAATTTTGTGGTTTCCATATTATCTTCATCGATAATCCTTTCTTTATCTTGTTGATGATTTGAATTTGCTGATTTGTTGTTTAACACTATTTAGTGTTATATCTACCGTTAACCGTTTTCCTTGTTAAAGGATTGGATAGACGAGATTTCTGTGACTGTCGTCTATTTGCTATTTAATTATTATTGCTTCTGTGCATTAATAACTGAGTTTGAATTAGACTGACCCGTGTATTATTTTCTTTTGAATTTAATACTCAGGTCAGACCGAGTTATTTCAGGTTGTTGATATCTTGCTGTGGGTTGCTGCTTGAGCTATGAAGTCTTTTCATATCTTTTGAAGTAGTCTTCGTCATTTTGTAGGAGTCGGTGTATCTGATTTAGGTTGATATGTATTCATGTATATTATTCGATAATGTACTTGTATATATAACTTCCAGAGTCGACAGTTGTAGTTGTATCATATGTACTGTGTCAAATGTATTGTAACTGACATCAGTTATATATATATATATGAGACTTTTATTATATGTGTTCCGCATTTAGCTTATCTGTGTTATTATTATATATATTGTCCTAAACTATTATGAACCATCGTAGTTCGTTTTATACTAGAATTGGGTATGTCGATGGGAGTAAATAAATAAGAGATGAAAAATAAAAATATATACCACTCCTATCGAGGTAACCAATACTAGTGTAAGGCCCAACTACGGATGGCCGCTCCTATCCAGCCTTATTCTTCGTAGTAACAGACAGTATTTCTTTTAATACTCTTTGTTATTGTGAGCATAGAGGTGGGGCGTCACAGTTGGTATTAGAGCTTGGGGTATATGGACATAATATAAAACATAACTTAGATGGAACATGTGTTACAACTATTTGTCAATGTTTTTAGTTGTGCTTTGAGTCAAAACTAAAGTTTTGAAATTATGATGAAATTTTTAAATATCTTTATTTAAAAATAAAAGTGAAACTGTGTTTTGATGATTGAATAATTTGTGTTCTATTTATCAGAGTGCGCAGCGGAAACAGTGAGATTGTCTTCGCTGAATACAGCTGATAACCTTTTTGATTTAAAAATCAAAATATGAAATTGAAATAAATTTCATTTGTTGTTTACATAGCTGGGTTTATTTTGTTTCTTTGAAAATTTCGAATCCGATTTGAGGATTCGAAGCGATTGCAGTTATGTGAATTTGTTGAGATTTTTGTTGTTTTGAATTATCTTCATTGAAGATACATTCGAATGATTTCTTTATTCATTTTGTAATACGTGCAAATTTGAGTTGCACGTTACTGCATTAATTTTACGTTGAACCAATGTTTGGTTTAAACGTATTTTGTTGCCGTTATCTTTATAACGGGATTTTTATATCGATGCTAAATTTTTGAAGCACGGTGTTTTGTGACATTTTTAATGAATGAAAATTCACTGGTGTTATATTTTGATGTAAATTATTTTGATGAGATTCTGACGCATAAAAATTACTGTCGCTTTGACTTCAGTAATCGTCAGATTTTAAAGTGGATTTTCAAGCGGTTATTCCGCAAAGATGATTTTGAGATCCGATTTTACGGTGTTTTGGGAAGTACAATTTCCTTTTCGAAATTGCTACTGATATTACTGTTTTAATCACGTGTTCTGAAAAAAAATTTAAAATTTTTACAGTTTGAGCTTTCAAAAGAATGAGGAAGCGATTTAAACGTTTCAGCAAAATTGAGGACTATGAACCCTCACTTTTACTGTTTCGCTTAATTCCGGACTTGTCCGTTTGAGAACGTAAAATGTTATTTATTTAAAATATAAATTTTTTACAGTTTTCGCTTTCAAAAGAATGAGGAAGCGATTTAAACGATTCAGCAAAATCGAGGACTATGAACCCTTTCTTTTACTGATTCGCTTAATTCCGTACTTGTCCGTTTGAGAATGTAAAATGTCATTTTTACAAAATACACAATTTGCACTTTCAAGGAAACGATGAAGAGAATCAAACGATTTAGTAAAACACGTGGTATGGGACATATGCGTTTGCTATTTCGGTTAATTCCAGACTCGTTAATTGAAACATCTGTTGTTTGATGATTCTGATGATTTTGTGTGCTTTCGAGCCACTATGTTGGACCTTCGGGTCATCTGTTGGACCTTCGGTTCATATGTTGGGCTTTCGGGCCACTCTGCTGGACCTTCGGGTCATATGATGGACCTTCGGGTCAAATACCAGTACTAGACCTTCGGGTCACTCTACGGACCTTCGGGTCATCTAATGGGCGCCAAAATTTAATAGTACTTGGTAGGCTTCGGCCATATGAGATGCACGTGCGGCGTAGCTAAAACTCGCCATCTTATGGGATCGATCCACCTTTTATGTTGATTTTCTAGAGTATCTTAATTGATTTCTAGATATTTGTTGTTTCTAATTATCTGCAGGTAATTAGATATTTGTTGTTATGAGATTTAATTATCGTATTGATAATTAGATATTTGCTGTTATGATTATCGTATCGATAATTAGATATTTGCTGTTATGAGATTTAGTTATCGTATCGATAATTAGATATTTGCTGTTATGAGATTTAATTATCGTATCGATAATTAGATATTTGCTATTATGAGATTTCTGATTATCGTTTTTGATAATTGGATATTTGTTGATTTGAGATTTCTGATTATCGTTTGTGATAATTAGATATTTGTTGATTTGATTTCTGATTATCGTTTTTGATAATTAGATATTTGTTGTTTCTGATTATCGTTTTTGATAATTGGATATTTGTTGATTTGAGATTTCTGAGTATCGTTTGTGATAATTAGATATTTGTTGATTTGATTTCTGATTATCATTTTTGATAATTAGATATTTGTTGTTTCTGATTATCGTTTTTGATAATTGGATATTTGTTGATTTGAGATTTCTGATTATCGTTTGTGATAATTAGATATTTGTTGATTTGATTTCTGATTATCGTTTTTGATAATTAGATATTTGTTGTTTCTGATTATTGTTTTTGATAATTGGATATTTGTTGATTTGAGATTTCTGATTATCGTTTGTGATAATTAGATATTTGTTGATTTGATTTCTGATTATCGTTTTTGATAATTAGATATTTGTTGTTTCAGATTATCGTTTTTGATAATTAGATATTTGTTGTTTCTGATTATCGTTTGTGATAATTAGATATTTGTTGATTTGATTTCTGATTATCGTTTTTGATAATTAGATATTTGTTGTTTCTGATTATCGTTTTTGATAATTGGATATTTGTTGATTTGAGATTTCTGATTATCGTTTGTGATAATTAGATATTTGTTGATTTGATTTCTGATTATCGTTTTTGATAATTAGATATTTGTTGTTTCTGATTATCGTTTTTGATAATTGGATATTTGTTGATTTGAGATTTCTGATTATTGTTTGTGATAATTAGATATTTGTTGATTTGATTTCTAATTATCGTTTTTGATAATTAGATATTTGTTGTTTCTGATTATCGTTTTTGATAATTGGATATTTGTTGATTTGAGATTTCTGATTATCGTTTGTGATAATTAGATATTTGTTGATTTGATTTCTGATTATCGTTTTTGATAATTAGATATTTGTTGTTTCTGATTATCGTTTTTGATAATTGGATATTTGTTGATTTGAGATTTCTGATTATCGTTTATGATAATTAGATATTTGTTGATTTGATTTCTGATTATCGTTTTTGATAATTAGATATTTGTTGTTTCTGACTATCGTTTTTTATAATTAGATATTTGAGATTTTCTAGTCTCTAATTGATTCTAGATTATGTTGATTTTATTGAATTGCTATTTTCTATCTATCTCTGTTGATAGTTAGAGTTTGCTGATTATGAAGTTTGTGTTTTCTAGTTAATTGTTGGATAACTAGATATTTGCAGTTTTGCGAATTGTGATTTGTGTTTTCTAATTATCTTTGTTGATAATTAGATTTTGCTGTTTTCTAATTATCGTATCGATAATTAGATATTGCTATTTTGAAATTTCTGTATTCGAATTATCTAATTGATAATTGAATATTGCTGATAATTGCATTTATTCAGTTTTGTCGCTTTCTGATTATCTATTTGATAGTTAGATTTTATTGAGAAGTAGTGAATTTCTTTTATGGAATTAAAAGATTTTTTTGACGTTTGTATTCCCGACTTTTATTTTTCTAGCTTAACCAGTTTATGTTAGAAAAATAATTGTTATTGACACCTTTAATTATGAAAATTGCGGGGACGCAATTTTTATAAGGAGGGGAGTCTATAACAACCCGGAGTTTTATAACAATTAATTATCATCATTGGACGATTATTGTTGTTAGCTATTTGTTGTCGGGAGTTTGTAATCGGGTTTAAATTGTGTTAAATAATTTGTTAAATGTTGATGGGCTTTTGAAATTGAACCTAGCCCATGTTTTATTTTGTTGCCGTGATAGTTATCAATGCCCGTTCATTCTCCCCGATCCATTCATTTATCTAATACCCTAAGCAAACAAAAGAAAAGAAAAAGAATGGAAACATCGTTCGTTCCTCCTCTTTGCGAAATTAGGGCTTCGATAAATGGAGGCTGCCGACTTCAAATTCTCGATCGAAGATTTTGTGGCCACCGAGCTCGTTCGCGGCTGCTTCTTCTTCGAAAAAAGGTGAGTAATTTTAATTACTCACATCTAGTCAAATCTCAAGTTGTAGGGTTTGAATCCCCTTATTTTCGTTCGTCTGACATTTGTTTAAATTCGTCGATAATTTATCTCGACCACTTGATTTTGATTTTCGTATGGATGTTGGAGATGATTTCTGACTTTGGCAATTTCGTATATTTTGTGATTTGATACCCCCGGCTTGTTTTGATGTCGTGATTGCCACGACTTTGGTTTGAAAACGTTCGATTTTTCTGCTGACATTCTAGTTTGACTTGATCATAACTGCTCCTTCTCTATCTTTGATTTGTGGTATTATTTTGGCTTCGGCCTCCTTGTGCTTTGCGAACTCAAGTTGGGTTTTGTTGATGGTTGTCGCGGTTATCAAATATTCAAACTTGATTTTATCGATGTTGTTTTGTTCGACTTTGGCTATACTGTTCACTGCCTCTGGTGATTGTAGACACTTTGTGCTCGACTCTGACCATTTGAGTTCACTGCCCATTGCTATTATGTGTATTTACTGTTGAACTTGGATTGGATTTGGGGTCTTGTGTCATTGTTGTAGTTTTGTGTACATTGTGATCTGGTATCACAGACTTTGAGTTGTTTCGAGCATTTGTGTTTTGTTGATTTGAGTTGCATTTTTATGATGGGCACCGGCTTTAACTTTGATTTGTTGTCCCATTGCTTTGGCATGGTTATTCGGTAGCGTACTCGTCTTCGACTATGCATTTTCTTTGCGTATTGACTTCGGTCATTGCTTGAACTATTTTGATTTCGGCATTGTCTTGATTTGGAACTGCTGCTTCAATTATCTCTGTAGCATAACTATTTCATAGCTATTTGGCTTGACTTGAATTTGCTTGATCACATGCTAACATATGCATTGTGATTTTGGTCGAGTCTAGTGTTTGAATTTTGTATGCACTTCCAGTATATGTCTGAAGCACTTTTGTAAAGTCTGGTTCAGTCTGACCAGTGAAGTGTTGCATTGTTCCATGTATTTGTGTAGTCTGGTCTACATTATGTGTTCACTTGAGTGTTGCTTGGAGTCTTTACTGGTGCACGTTGTTTGTGCATGTCATTTGAACTTGTTTCATTAGTGATGTACTGTACATTCACCATTCTCATGAACTTGTTTCATTAGTGATGTATTGTACATTCACTATTCTCACTTGTTGTTGTTGTTTGCACTGCACTTGAGTTTGATTGCTATTGTTCATCTTGTAGTCTGGTTTGCTGTTGTACGTTCATGTGTACATTTTGAATTGTGCAGTCTTTGACTTGTATACTGGTCAGTTCTGGTTGAAGTTGTTTTGAACATGGATTCACTTCTAATCTGATGCTGAGGCTTTGCCTTTGTAATCTTCACTATACACGTGTGTTTGGTCATTGCATTTGGTCTGGTTCCATGCTTTGTGTACTTTGGTATTTGCAGTTACACTTCATCACTGATCTGCTTTGCCTTTGTGCAAGTACCCTGGTTGTAGTAGAGTGTTTCACTAGTCTACCCGATCCTGTTGTCTCTTTGAAATGTGCATTCTGATGCTTTTATTTGGTCTGACTTGACCTTCACTCGAGTCAAGCTGTGCTTGCCGTTGGAGTTCCATCAGGTACATGAGTTGGTTCAACACCTTTTTTATTGTTGCTTGGGTATTGAACTGTTTCATGCTTCATGCGAGCCTTTGTGCTTGTGCACTGACATTGGTCTAACCATTCTTCGTTTCAGATCTGTGCATATCTTCTGGTATGCTCGGAGTCTCTGTTCGACCATATTGATAGTAATTGGTCTAGACATTGTTGTATTGTGACTTGTACATTGATTTGTACATTGAGTTGAATCCAGGTTAATCGCTCGGATTTGACCTTGTGCTGATTCTTATTTTATCACTGTAGTGGCGAGGCAGTGCACGCGTGCGTGTACTGCAGCCATACAGAATTGGCGTTTTAATTGGTATTTCAATCGTTTGAATTGTTTTGCGTTCAATTCAATATTTGAAATTATATTTTGATTTGGTTTGATTTGATCATTTGAGATTATCTAATTATCTATTTGATAATTAGTTTATGAGTTTCTAATTATTTATTAAATAATTGAATTTTGTTGTTAATTGCTGTTTAGGCAATTCTGTGGTTTCCATATTATCTTCATCGATAATCCTTTCTTTTATCTTGCTAATGATTTGAATTTGCTGATTTGTTGTTTAACACTATTTAGTGTTATATCTACCGTTAACAGTTTTCCTTGTTAAAGGATTGGATAGACGAGATTTCTGTGACTGTCGTCTATTTGCTATTTAATTATTATTTCTTCTGTGCATTAATAACTGAGTTTGAATTAGACTGACCCGTGTATTATTTTCTTTTGAATTTAATACTCGGGTCAGACCGAGTTATTTCAGGTTGTTGATATCTTGCTTTGGGTTGCTGCTTGAGCTATGAAGTCTTTTCATATCTTTTGAAGTAGTCTTCGTCATTTTGTAGGAGTCGGTGTATCTTATTTAGGTTGATATGTATTCATGTATATTATTCGATAATGTACTTGTATATATAACTTCCAGAGTCGACAGTTGTAGTTGTATCATATGTACTGTGTCAAATGTATTGTAACTGACATCAATTATATATATATATATATAAAACTTTTATTATCTGTGTTCCGCATTTAGCTTACCTGTGTTATTATTATATATATTGTCCTAAACTATTATGAACCATCGTAGTTCGTTTTATACTGGAATTGGGTATGTCGATGGGAGTAAATAAATAAGAGATGAAAAATAAAAATATATACCACTCCTATCGAGGTAACCAATACTAGTGTAAGGCCCAACTACGGATAGCCGCTCCTATCTAGCCTTATTCTTCATAATAACAGACAGTATTTCTTTTAATACTCTTTGTTATTGTGAGCATAGAGGTGGGGCGTCACAATTTCTATTCCTTCGTGTTGGATTCTTACTTGTGTTACGAATTTTCCTTAAGAATTTCGTGGATGCAATTTATTTAAGGGGGGGAGTCTGTAACGACCCTAGTTTGGAGATTACCATAATTATTAAATTATAATGAGAATTATAATTTAATAATGGAGAAAATAATTTATTAAGGAGAAAATGATGTGAAATATTGTTTAATTGAAATAAACAATATTGTATGAATAAATCTTGGGTGAATGTAATAAAATGAGATTTATTTCAATTTTAATGGTTGAAATAAATTTAAGATGGAGGAAAATAAAGTTAACTACTTTATTTAAGAATTTGGGTGGATAAATATCAATTGTTGGTATTTATTATGGTTAATAAAAGGATATTGGTGATGTATACCAATAATCACCTTTTATTGTTTAAAATAATTGTGAATGTACCTTAACATGATGAACATGTATGTGAAATAAAGTATTTTTTTATTTCATGAATTTGAATGTAGTTAGTGGCTACATTTGATTAAATTGAATAATTTGAACAATATTGTGTTTGTTGCCAATATTGTCATTTTATTTAATTAAATATATATGAGAATGAGTAATAAAATAATTAATCATGATAAATATGATTAAAAATGTGAGAAATAATTTAATAATGTCTAAACATGTATTTGTTTTGTTTTGGGTGCATAACATCCTTTTATTTAACCAATTGTATTAAATTTGCAATTTATTTTGCAATTATGGGAAAATTGGTTAAATTGAGTAATAAATGGAAATTAAATAACAAAATTGTTGAAACTTATGTTTTGATAATTTTATTAAAAACTAGATGACATAACGAATCCAACGCATCCAAAATCATTGAAAACGGATTAAAAATGTAGAAGTTATGAAGATTTAAACATTGTATAAGTGTAAATAAACTTAAACAAATTTTTTTTGGCTAAGTAAAATTAATATGGGTCATTGGGTTAAGCCCAAACCCAATATCCACTAGAGAAACTTCTGGAGGCAGGAAAGAAGTACGTACACTTTCGTGCTAAAACCAAATTCAGGTAATCTCCTAACCCATTTGTCTCAATCCATGGAATTTTCCAATTTCATTTACTGTTGTTTTTTGTTTTAGTGAAATCTTCTCTTGCATTCCTATTTTCAGCAATCACAGGTCCGGCAAGGGCGAATTCGAGTTGAAAGCTTCCATCTTCAAGCCTAAATCATCATCTTTTTGCCACTAACAGTAAGTTAAAAGCTTATGCAAACTGAATTTGTTATCTACCAAGAAAGAAAATAAAATCTGAAGCTATAATGTTGGTTTATGCATAAAATTTTGCTCTTAGCGTATGTTGTCTTGCTGAAAATGGTGCAACTTTGTTTGATATCTTGTTCATCCGGCGTCGGATTGCCGTCAAATTCTTTTCAGTTTGTAATGCATTTGCTAAAGTTCATTGCTGCAAATTTTCATCGAGTTTTGAGTCCGTTTGGACCTTCTTTTTTGCTGTCAAATGTGAAAATCCAAGAGGAAATATGCACAGAAAATTCCATTGGCTGAATAGTATTTTCGGCATAACATTTGCGTTTCTAATCGGAATTTCGAAATCTTGGATGTTCTGAAATCTTTGTGAAATATGCCACAACTTTTCTGTTTTATCTTTTGAATGATCTGGAAGTCTACATAGTGAAAAATAGACGTTTTTGTCGCTGGCCTGTGTTGATAGCCAGCGCGCAAATTTTCTTTTCTAGTAGTATTTCGCTCGTAACTTATCCGTTACTGACCGGAATATCGAATTTTTGAAGTTTTGAAAACCATGGACTGTAGGCTACAAATTCTTTGTTTTATTCTTTGTGGAATTTCGAAGTTTGCATGGTGGAAAATTTATGTTTTCATTGTTGGTCTGTCATGGACAGTCCCAAATTTTGATATAATTGCCCGATTTTGACGATTTCATTTGCATTCTTTTGCAAGAAGTTTATTATGAAATTTGATATTAATATTTGATCATTTGGTCCAAAAATGGACTAATAAATTTAGAATGTGATTTTAATTTAAATTTAATTTAAATTCGATTTAAATTTGAATATCGGTTTAGGCCGATTAGATTGCAAATTGATGATTTCTTGAGTTTTAAAAAAAAATCCAAATAAATTTCTGTAAATTCTCTAAAAATTGTAGTTTGATCTAATAAGTATTTTTGCTGCAATTTTTTTATAGCTATTTAAGGATTTTTTTAATTTCTTTATGTAATTTTTAAAATCGAGATTTTCCCTAAAACAATGGGTTTTCCCTTCTAAAAAGCCTATTTTTGGGTCCATAAATTTATTTATTAATCCATTTCTACTAAATTATTTTATGTTATAACTTATTAATTTTTATCATCTTTATGCTTTTTCGGACGTATAAGAAAATAAATTAAACGATTTAGTAAATCCGCGAGGTATGAGACTTGTGTATTTACTTTATCGGTTAATTTCGGACTTGTACGATCGAAACGATTTTGAAGAATCGTTTGATTCCTCCTTGATGTTAACCACACTGTGGTATGAGTTTGAGATGATATTAGTCCATTTGGCTAATACGTATAGTCTGAGATCTCCTATTCGGGAGCATATACGAGATTAGGACTATATTGATGGAGATATACTTGCCGATGATATGAGGCAAGATTTTGATGGAATTTGATGATTTTATGGAATTTCTATTCGTCGATGAGATGAGACGAGTTTAGCATCTTATACCATACGCCGATGACATGAGGTGATTCTTTTGATGATGTTGATGATTTCTTAGTGTGGCACGAACTAGCGGCTAGAAAACCGCTAAGTGAGAGCGTATGGTATGGGACATACGTTACCACTTTCCGGGTTACTATCCGAGAGTTGTTGACACATTCTGGGAGAACCACCAGTACTTGGAGTCCCGATCGGGTTAAGTAATACTTAACTCGATCACTTTTGATGGCGGGGACGCAGCGAACACCGATTGAAGTGAGGTGCTCCAATCACTTTTGATGGCGGGTGTTCGTGGGGAATATAGATGACGTCATAGACCGGATCAATTTGAGATGAGGATTCTGGTCGAGAGATGGATATGGTGCCATGATGGTGAACAGTACTGGTAAATAGCACGTGCAACATGCTTTTGCATGTAATAATCGGCCAATATGAGATTTCTTTATGAGTTATGATGATTTCGATTTCATCATTTTTGATGTGTTTACCTAGCCTTATAGATGTAAATAAGGCAAATATGATTTCTTTGAGGATTTTGGTGATTTTGAATTTTATGAATTTATACTTGGGATTTATATACGACTTTGAGAGATTTATTTATTCATGGATAATGTTTGAATGTTTTCCCTTATATCATATACATGAATTCCCTCAGATTAACCCAAGTATATGTATATAAAAACCACCATAGAGACATAATGAAGTTACTTGATATCAACCCTAGATGTTCATATCTACTTATGTTATCCCGTTGTGAAGCTCTTCTCTTTACCTTATCGTATTCCCTTTCTAACGATAAGTGTAACGACCCTGAATTTTTGATATTTAAAAAGTGAATATTTAAATGAGTTTAAATATTCGAATGATAGTTTAATTTGAAAATTCGAATATCAAAGTGAATTTGGCGATTAATTATTGAAATTAATTACTGAATCTGGGTTAAAATTTGAATCTTCAGTTTTAAGCTGATTAAAAATAATCTGAAGGCTTTGAAAATTTATCTTGATAATTCTGAAGGTAATCAAACTTTCAGAATTGAATTTGAAACTGTTTTGTTCAGTTTTGAAATTTTATCGTTTAAATCGATATTTAAAAATAACGTTTCGGAGCACAGTCTCGGAATTCGACGAAACCAGTTCCATTGGATTCGTAATATTGTATTATTATTGGATTTCAATTTTTGTAACATTTGGAGTTGTTGTGTGAGCGTACGATATATAAACGCGTTGGAATTTAGATCGAAATTTTGAATTGTGAAAACCAAGGCAATTTGAATTTGAATTTAAAAAAATAAAAAATAAAAATTCCATTACTGTAGCAACGAATACGTTGCTTCTATTTTCAACACTTGTCCTTCATTTTGAACACGCGTCACCCTCTAAAATGAACAACTCAACATGTATAACAGTTCGAAGGAATTTATTGCCGAAACCATATACCTTCTCAAAATTTATCTCGTTCAAAAATCAAAATAAATAAAAATGGCCGAAGTAAAACAAAATTAAATGGTGACCAAAAATCATCTCGTTCCCTAATCAAAAGAAAAACGAAATCCTCGTTTGATTTCAAAATCAAAAGTCGCGTGATTGAGTGGCTTCGACGACTTCAAAGGAGGCCGGAGGGAAAGCTAGAAGCGACGACGAATTTGTACTCGAGGTCAGATTTGTGGTGACATATTGGGGAAGCTCGTGTTCATGTGATGAATTGTCGATGTGGTAAAGTCGAGACGCACAGGGTTGGGGTGATCGATTCTAAGAGGATGAGTCGAGGAAGCGGCGAGCTCGAGTCGCGACAGTTCTAGAGGAGGCTGCGGGGATTCGCGAAGCATTTGTCGAAGTCGAGCGACGTGGGAAAGAGGGCAATTCGCAGGGACGTTCTTGAGGTGGTGGTATGTGACTGGTCGCAGTCGTGAGGACAAAGGCAGAGGCGTTCGAATTCGAACGCAATGGAAGCTCGCGAAGAACTGTGAGTCGAGATGAGATTCGTTGAGGCTAGGGCTCGTTCGTGTTTGATCTACAGTGAGGTAATCTCGATGTTATTTTTATTTTCAATTAAACGAAATTGTTAAATGTATATATATATAAAGTTAGAATAAAATTTTATACAGAGAACTTTTTTTTTACAGTAAGTTTATATATGTACACAACAGTTTGCTGTTTAAAAAGATAAAATAAAATAATATATATTTTCAGTTATAAACAGAAATAGTTTTGTATAGAGAGGAATTTTCTGAATGAAATTATATATTATTTATCATTTTTGAACTGAAACATATATATAAGATTTAGGTATGCAGCAGTTTTAAATTGTAAAGACAGTTTAAAATTTTATTATTTGTGTAGTTGAATCTAAAGTATCTTTTTCACAAAAGAAAAATAATTTATGAAAGGAAATTTGTTTAAAATTTAATCCTTTGATTTAAAAATTAAATCATTAAGTTAAATTAAATCAATAGTAGATTAAATTTGTTAAAATGGAAATTTATTATTCGATTGATTCGAATATTAATAAATTGTATAAATTGTTTATACAAGGTTTAAAACGGTGAAGAAAACAAACTGGAATTGGAAATGGATTGCAAATTAAAAAGCTAAGGTGAGATCTTCTCACTCAAATTGAAAAGTTGATTTTGCAGTTATTGATTTGATTGACTGTTTGGATGTGATATTAGATATAGTAGGATATATCTATATATATATAGCAATATATACATATTGGCATATGTATATATTGGAGTTGATTGATTTCCCGCACTATATAGCGGATGAGACCCTATTGCGCCGTTAGTAAGCGGATGATATTTTATAAATCCCATATACCGTGATATTCCACCTCGAAGTGGAATTGGTATTGTGCTAACATCTGTGGATGCAGGGAAACAGGTTGGAGGGATCCAACAGGATTCCTCAAAACATTTGAATTTGGTTTCATATGTTCTGTGATTGATTATTTATAATCTGTGTATGATTATATCTGTGATTGAATGTGTTGAAGGCTATAATTTAGCCGAATGTATTTTTGGTATCGTTGGATACCAGAAATGAATATAAATTGAATTTTGAAATTAAAGTGGAAAACTTTAAGTGAATTTATTTTTAAGAATTGAATTTATTTGAAAGAAGAAATTTTGAAACTAAAATGGATTGTCGAAATCTTATTGAATAAATTCCAAGATATGGGAAAATATTTTTATAAATGAATTTTGAATAGTATTATTCGGAAGATTGGAAAATTTATTTGAAATGGAATTTTAAATGGTTTGGAAAATATAAAGGAATTTATTTTAAAAGCGATAAATTTGTTGAAATCCCAATTGATAATTGATTTTGTATTGAAGAAATAAATAATTTGGGAAATCGATATAAAAATCTATTTGGTGTTTGAATGAAAATCGATTTTTGGTGTTGAGAATAAATGTGTAAATCAATTTACAAATGATTTGTTATTTGGAGATAAATTCAGAAATAAATTGCAATGTTTTGTTCTATTGAAATAAAACTTAGAAATCAATTTGGAATTTGATTTGGAGTTTGAAATAAAATTGAGAAATCAATTTGAAAGTCGATTTGGTGTTGAAAATGAATATTTGAGAATGTAAATTCCGAATAAAATTTATAAAGGAAAGGGAATTCTGTTTTAAAAAATAAACGTTGATTTATTTTTAAAGTGTGAGAAATATGATTTGGAATCGGTTTTCAAAGTGATGAAGTGTAGAAATAAATTTACAGTTTTGGAATGTTAATTTGAGATAAATCGATAAGGATTTATTAAATTGGTTTAAATGGACCATTTTGTGATGAAGTGTGAAAATGTGATTTGAAATTGGTTTTCAAATGTTGAAGTGTGGAAATATATATATATCTTTCGAAGGTATTCGAAAATAAATAATTTGGGAAAATTATTAAATCTGATGATTGTTGTGAATATTGTTGATAGTTAAATCACCGACTATCAATATTGCCTTTGAGATGGCACTTGAATTTGTTTTTTTTTTAAAACAAACGCTTATTATTCGGTTTAGCTGGGAAATGACCTTTGTGTCAGATAACCCATTCCGAATAATAATACGACGATATGGATCGTATTGAAGACCAGTGATGAAGACCAGATATTTGTGAAAACGATAGGATGACCTATCGATTGTCTCTGCACCGTTAGCTACGGTATTGAGATTTCTTTTGTGATGGGAAGTTTTATCGGGATTGTGAATATCCGGATTGCAAGGGCTTCTTTGGAAGTGCCTTCGGTTCTGTTCGAACCCGGAACAGACTTGTATGGTTACGTGTCTGACATTACATTTTGAGATATATAGCTAATTTCTTTCAAATACATTTCGTTTGGTGGCGGAGAATTTATTCTCTTAGCTTAACACCCTTCTCTGAGACGTACGAGCTCAGAGGTTATGTAGTTGAAATTTATCAACGATATATTCCCAATTTGGTAATGTGGCATGCTGAGTGTTGCTGTGATGATGATCATTTATTGATCATTTGTGATCAAAGCGTGGCTTTGTGAAAAAGCGTAGCTTTGTGGACGAGACTTCGTCAGGGCCTCAACAACCCGGAAATGGTCGAAACAGGAATGTTGCGGCAAGGTTATGAGGGTCGCGCCCTTTAGGGTATGTCATTTCCTTCTGGAAAGGGGTGGTTTCATGGTATGGAGCCCAGATACTTACTGATGTGGACACACTTTATTTATTATGTGTGATGATGTTATCGAGCGCTCGGATAAAGGTCCCAAAGGACAGGGGGATGACATATTCGTGAGTTACCTAGTTACAGGGGTAAACCGGCCTTGTTTGGCAGAGAGCAGTTTGTCTCTCGGGACGTCCAGCCAGAGGCGATCCCATTCGGCAGTAGGAAAGGAAGTTCCTTAGCCTGACCATTTGTTGGAAATCCAAAGAAACAATACGAACCTTTACGATTGCAATTGTATTACCTACTATGGAATGTGGCGGTAACCTGCTATTGAACATAGTAGCTATAGTAGGCATAACGTGAAATGCCTATGCTGGCTAAGATTAATATTATACTTTCGAAATGTTTTCTACACTAGACATTAATAATAATATCCAATGATTGACGTAGTAAGCATCTTTGACTATCATAAGAAGAAATCTCCTCCAATTCTGCATTTGCATTGTGTGTGTGGCGGGAGGTCTTATGGTAGTTTCATTTTCCAAAAGCATTGCGAATCTATTTTATCTTCTTTGTGAAAATAACTGTTTTACGATCTCACACCAGTCATCATGACTGACTCGGAGTTTATTGTTCCCTTCTAAATTCTGGGTGCCCATAATTTTCCACACGGGCAGCCTAGAGTTATTTTTATCAGGATATTCTGGAGCTTTGGGGATAAGCTGGATGGCGAGACGTACTTCCGTACTTGTTATTTATTTCCGCTGCGTATTCTGGATGATGACAGGTTTATATAACTGTCCATTGTTGTATCGAGTTGTATATTGGCTCTGATTGATGTATGTATAAACTGATATAGTTCTTTGTTTTAAAAGACTAGTGATTATCTATTATATATTGTTTCGCTGCGAATGTGAGATTCTGATGTTGTTTCTGCTTCTGTGTTTCTGTTCTTTCTTTTCTTCTATCTTCTTCTACCCCTTCTTTTAACCCTAATGGTTCGGTTTTCTGGCATTCGATTGCGCGGCATTTGATACAGTGGACGTATTAATGTCGACTTTCGAGCGTCGAAAAATCGTGATCGTTACAATAAGATTCAATTGCCTGACCCGTGTGTTTATCACTCGGGTCAGACCGAGTTGCAGGTTAGGTGGAAGTCGATCTTTTATGTTGGATCTATGTTGCTTTTTGTGTAGGACGCACGACTATGGACTAGACTCCTCTTTTTAGTGTTGTACCTGTTATCGACACTTTGTATATATTCTTTTATGGGATGTGATGTATGTATTTGATATGGGCATACTATTATGTAGTGGTGTATGACACTTGATGTTTGGGTTTGTAGCTACATATATATATATATATATATATATATATATGTGGCTATTGTTCTGTGATATGTAAGTTTTATTTATTTCATTTTGCTTCTGAATAGATCCTATAGCCGAGTAGTATCGTATTAGCTAAATATTGGATATGTCGATTCCATGAGGTAAAAAAAGAAAAAAAATATTGACGTATTCAGTCTTTAGCTAATGCATTACTATATCGGTCGCCCTTAACCAGCCCTATTCTCTGCGTTAGTAGATGGAATTATAATTCCCTTTACTAACGTGGGTCTCGGGGTGGGGCGCCACAATGAGCATTACAGATTAGAGCAGTGTAAAAGATAACAATAAGAGTTGTTCGCAAATGTTATATGTATACTTAACCCAGTTCGCTCAAAGGTACTGAGATTTTATATCATCCAATTAGCTAGTAAAACTACTTTCGCTGTATATTTTTGTATCATACTTATGCAGATGTTCAAATGGGCGTCCTCAGTAAAATATTATTCAGCCCAACTTAGCTTGGATTAAATGCTGCTTAATCCTACAATCCAACTCAACCTAATCCAACCAATTTATGTGTCATTCAAGGGAATTCATTAACCAATTTATCATATGCATTATTTTCTAATCAAGATTTGCAAAATAATTTGATGTGGTGGTAGGTAACAAAATTTATATTTAATAAGCGAACATGTAAGTCGCCGCATAACTCTTAAAATAGAATTAGTTGTATGTATAACAGAACTTACTAAGATAGAATGCATAATAATGAGTAGTAAAAAATTTGGTTGAAACAAAATAGAAAATTTCCAAATTTAAGTCATCACTTACTCAATTCAGGCTTCTTAACTTCAGCAATAGTGTGATCAGTTACTTCAGCCTTCTAACTAAGGAATATTAAGCAACATGACTTAACTCTCGGTCATCCTAGAAATAACATTTTGCAACCACTTGAAAAAAAAATTTAACTACAAAAATTTAGCAAAATGTTTTAGTAAATAAAGCATCCATGCACTCAAACAAGCAAGCGTTATGTCTTGTCTTCTTCAAAATAAGCAAGCATAAGAACTGAAATAAATGTCCAATTAAAATAATTGTAAATAAGTTATATTTATTAAAAACTTAAAATATTGCTAACTCATATCTTACAATATAAAAATATAATCATTAACCATGAACATCATCCTTAATTAAAAATAACCTGATGATTCAACAAACTGGTTCACTAGATGAATATACATGTGAAACACTAATATAGCAGGCAAGGAAAACTCAATAATGAAGTGAAACTAAATATATAAGTTTACAGGCAAGGGAAAGAACTACACGGTGAAAAATATGTACCAGGCAAGGAAAACTCGGCAAATAGGTTCAATAAATGTAATGGTGGAACTAAAAATTTGAAAAACAACAAACTAGTAAGGTCATAAAAATAACTAAAAATACACACTTTGAATAACAACTGCACTAGCTTTGGCACTATTTGCTAAATTTAAGCTAAATTTATGTACTGGTGGAACTTTTGACTGTTACCCCTTAATAATATTAACTAATTTGTAAAAATGGTGATATATATTAGAGGCATTTTTATTTTCCATTAATAACATCAAAGAAGGTCATACTTATATATGCCTCTAATTAATTATCATTTGAAGCATTACATTATATTTGCCTCTAAACAAGAGTCCCTAATACTCCTATATTTGGTAGTGCTAGTAGGGTAATTATCTAATGAAATTAGCTAGGACATAGCGTGTATTATCAAGATCTTTGCTTCCAGGAATATGTCTAATGAAAGTTGGGTTATTTATGCATGACCTATTTTATCTGAGGATTATAACAAATTTGAAATGACAAATAACTGGGATCAATTCACATTGCTCTACACCAAGGTCTGATAAACAAGTTGTAACGACCCATAAATTTTGATTGGTTTTAATAACGTAGTTAATTGAAATTTTGTAAAATTTTAAATAATAAAATTTGAAAATAAAAGTTTATTATTTAGAATACGTCTATTTTAATATAGCAACTGGAAAATTTTCATTTGATAATATTGAAGTTTGTTTTCCTGTGAAATTTCATTTCAAATCAAACCGGTTAATAAAAGTGAATTTAAAAGTTTTCCGAAACCAAAATATGTCAACAGGAGAAAATTTATTCAGATCATTCTGAAGCAGACTGCGAAATTCGTTTTTCCAAATTTGGACTTCTACTGCTCCGTTTATCTTAATTCTGACAAAATAACAGCATTTCTGGTACCGATTATCGACTTTTGATCGGATAATCGTATCACTGATATCTGTATACCGTTTTGATCGCCTCGTCGTGCTGATCTCTACGGTATATTCATTTCTGTATTTTGAGGTCCGGTACGCGATGAAAACAATAAAACGGTGCATCGTATCGGTACCCTAAATTATGACCGTAAATCTTCCTTCCCTTTTCAAATTTGAACGTGAATCTCAAGCAATAAAATAAATTGCTTTAATAGCTGCTCAATCAATTTACAGCTGTTACAATGCCATAACTTCAATTTATATTTGCTGTGGTACGTTTTATTTACGTTACCTCTACCCTTTCTTTTCAAACGATTCAGCCCAATCAATTAATAAATTTCTTTAACTAGGTAGCTGAATCTAGGGAATTGCATTTACACGGTCCAATTTGATTAAGTCTGTTCATTCACTTTTGAATTTCCTTTTTCTCCTCCCACCTTTTCGTTTTCTCAGCCCTTCGATATTCCTAAATTTATTCTAATATTTCACCGGTTCAATATGCTCCAACTTTTCATTTATCTTTTCCTCTGGTTACACTCGTTCCTTTTCAAGGCTAATATGTAGATCTGAGATTTTGTTCCTCCTCTTATATACAAATTCATATAGATCGCCTGTAGATGAAATGCAAGCCTTGCTCGCCCATCCCCTCTGGAAATCTACGTGCGCCCTTACCCACTAAAAGCCGAAACTCCATCCCACATCCAAAGCATCGGCCTCACTTCTGATCCCTCCGCCACAAGTCTTCCGCATGCACCCAAAGCCTTACACTCCACTGCTGCCACTTCAACACGTCCATCGGCCTCAATCCCCTCCATAGACCATTCACGTCTGCCATAGATAGGTCACAGTTCGTGGCTCCTACATGACGCTCCTCCGTGTCTAGCATCGAACACGGGCAGCCTACCCGTTTCCTTCTCCTCCCCAGATCTCGACCGAGCTGCAGCCAAACGACCCACTCCTCTTCCCTGTACCTTCGTTTCCACCTCTTCTTGCTTTTCTGGCCGTGACCAGATCGCTAGTAGCCGATCCAACCTCTTTTCCTGTAAGTGTTGTGTTCATATATTTATATTTTTAACATATGAGTATTTTATACTATAAACCGATAATGGTTCTAAACGTATTATATGTATATTTATTAAATTTTAGTTGTATATACTGGAGATCGGTTTATGTAAAAATATATATATGATTTTATATTATGCATTGTGATATATATATATACATAGTTTATTTACTATCAGTCAGAGTTTTTATCTGAGTTAGATTTATTTATTTTACAGTATGTATATATATAAGTTTTCCTACTTCTTTGAAACATATCTTATATGCATATATTTTGGTCTGTTGGCACATATATATACATAGGTTGTACGAGCACATTATATGTTTATATATATGTTTTATAAGTTATGTATGTACGGTTAAATAATATAGTAGCTTTGACAAGTGTTTATCATATGTTTTAGTATCAATTTCAGTCACCAGATGTTGTATATGAGTTTAGCTTATGTATTTTTATATTTATAGTTAGTATATATGTTTTATATAAATTGTTATTAGATCTGTGTTGTTTACTAGCTATATGTTATGCTTTATCTGACCTGTATATTAAGTTATAAATATAGTTGAGTTTGGTATGGGATTATAGTATGGGTTAATTTAATATATGAGTATTTATTTCAATTTAATGTATATATGTTTGACTTGATATATGTGTTTAATTTAAAACAATGATTTTAATTTTATATATGTTATTTTAATATTGTTTTAATTTAAATATTGATTTCGTGAAAGAAAAATAATAATAAATATATATCATTGTTGCTTCTATCAAGTTGATTCTGATTTGTTCTCATCAATATCTTTATATCAGCTTTGTTCGTCGAATTCGTGCCAATCTGGCTTTGATTTGGAATTCGTGCTTGGATCCGTAACCCAATTCATTGTCTAATCTATCTAGCCTCGAAAGGTGAGCAATCACTCACGATTAACGTTCTTGTATTTATTAAATTTGATTTCAATTGAAACGACAATTGAAATATGATGCTGTAGTTATTTAAATTGTTATGTATGCTATCATCTGTATATGTTCACCTGTGACATCTGACACCAGTATCTAGTATTTATATGCTTGTTATTACTATTATCTGTATAGGTTCACCTATGACATCTGACACCAGTATCTGTTATTTATATTGATGATATATGCCTGTTGTTATATTTTATATTATCTGTTATCACTCTGCAAGTTCCCTGTTAGAATAGAATTCACTATGGGTTGAAATGATACATACCCGAACGGACTTTAGAATAGGAGAATTTCGTTATGGGTTGAAATGATAAACCCAAGCGATTTTCATTTGAATTGAATTGGGATTACGGGTCGAAATGATATCTACCCGTATATATCTAAATTTCGGATTGAAATGATAAATATCCGTATCACTTAACCATATGATAAATATATATACAGACACCGTTGGTCCATATATATAAATATTTTGAAATTGAATTCTATGGTTTTGGAAAGAAATATTTGGTTTTCCAATGTTGATAAAAAAATTATATATAAATGGTAATGATATATATAGATTTAATAATGATATTTAGTTTAATTAAGATGGATTTAATACATATAATATGTTAAGTATAAAATTTATATTTCAAAATAGAATTTGGTAAAAATTTGAATAAGTTAAGGTTGGGGAGATAATTTGAATTTAGTAAAGAATTTTATTTAATTAAACCAATTTAAAACTTATTGGAATTGGGATTTAAGATATGATTTATAACTTGAGTTTGATTTAAATAATTAAATGAATATTTCTTGTTTAAATAAATTTAAGGAAATATTTAGTAGAAAATGAAATTTAAGGCTAGTCAAATGATATTGAATTTATTGAGTGAATATTCCCTGATTAAATAATAATAAAGTTAAATCAAGAGCTATTTGAAACTGTTAAATTTAACTTTGAAATTGTTGAATATTAAAGCTTTGAAATATATTGAAAATTTAAATGATCTGTTTAGAAATGAATTAAATTGATGAATTGAACTTTGAATAAATTTGAATTTGGAAATTGAGTTGATTTGAACCGATTTGTGGAACTTAAGGAAATTATAAATACTTTACTTTATAAATTATTTAACCTATATATACTATTTTGGAAAATAGTTATATTTGAAATGAAATGATATTTGGGTTTTGAAGTATAAATTAAATTGAAATGACCACGGTGTTATAATGTATATTTCCACTTTGTAGATAGTTCTGAAGATCCTTAGAGGATGGTTATCCCAAACATCCTTTAAGTTACTTATATTTCAATTGATATTTCACTTGAGTTGGATTTATTAGTATAAGAATGTTAATCCTGACTCGAGTGTTTTGTGTTTTGCTTTACGCTCGGGTCAGACCGAGTGATACAGCATTTGAGACTCATCTTTGGAGTTTGGAGCTTCCTTTGGAGATCCAACTATCGCCTCAGTTTTCAACTCTTCTAGTTGATTTGTTCAGAGAAGTCATCTGTTGTACTGGAAACTTCACTGCATTTGAGATATTCTGTTGTATTTTATCTCTAACTCTGATGTTTATATAGTAGCTTCATGAACTACTATTTTGATCTATTCCGCTGCGTATTATTGTATTACTCTGTGTCTGTGATTCTGTGATTGATTTATTTACTGCATATGCTGAGTTTTGCCAAATTTAAATTAACAATCTGATATTTTGAATTATTCAAGTCAGACATGTGTGGATTTATTGTCGATTTGAATGGTCCGAAATAGCGGGTTGTTACAGTTGGTATCGGAGCTTTGGCTCTAGGCAAAACTTAGCATATACGGTAAATTTATTTACAGAATCACTTTCGTTCGAGTTTGAATCTCTTCCTTTTGACTTGATTTCCTTTGAACTTTGGGACGTTCCTTACGGTTCCAAAATTCATTCTTATCTCTCCCTCTTTGTATTCTTGTGATTCTGGAGTATCCCATAACTCCACTTCGAATAACCTCTATAAGAATAGGCGATCCCGCCGATTTTTGGATGTTTTGTAAAGGGGTGAAACTCCGTTACAATTGGCATTGATTCACCGGAGATTTATATATCCCTCGGTTTTGATGTTGCTATCTCTTGTTATGCCGAATTCTATCTCTGGCGATCGAATGTCAATTTGCCTCAGAATTCTGAACCAATCTTATTTTGAAGTCACGGTTGACCCGGTTAAGGTCGCCCGCGATTTATATAAGTGTATCCATCTACTGTTTTGTAATTTATTATCTCATCTTCGTTCGAGCCTATCTTCGAATCAAAATCCTATTTGATTAGAGTCCCTCTAAGTTGAATTTCTATCTTTGTTTTGAAATCCATTCTTGAACCATCCTTTGAAAATCAGGCTTGTTTATATTTTTGAAATTGTTTTATATATCGAAATTATTATATTCTATATATAAAAGTGAAATGTTTTCGATAAAGATTATAAACCCTTTTAAAAAAAAAGAATTTGATGTTTCGAAAGGATTTGTAATTTTGAAAAAAAAAACTATATAAGAAATTTGATTTATAACTGAAGGATTTTTAATTTGAAATTCGAGAATTGAACTCCGGTATTTTGAAATTGGTTTTAAGATTTTGAAATATATAATAATAATATGATTTAAAAGTATTTTCCGAATAGAAATGTTTCAAATGATTTTAATAAGTTTCGAATGATTTCGAAGAAATTCCAAAAGAAGTTTGAGAAAATAGAAGTCCAGAACTCACTTATGTCGCTGGAAAATAGTTTCGGTGATGAGTGCACGCATCATCGACATTGATTTTCGAGTTTCAGAGTGAGGGATAGGTCACTCTAGTAGCATTGCTATGCGAGTGATTTTGCGAAACCAATTTTGATTTCAAATTCCGAAGAAAGATTTGATATTCGGAAGATATATATATATATATATTTGAAATGATTTGAAGTAAGCCGGTGTTCAGTTCTCGTGTTTCGAATTTGATATAAACCTATCTTTTGAAATTGATTTACTGATTTGTTGTTGATTTCCAACTCTTGAATTTTAAAATGATTTCTTCAACTATTTTGAAGGTTCGAGCACTTCCAAATCAAGGTTAACTTTTCAAAGCTAAGAAATTTTGAAGGGTATAAAGTATATAGGTTTGGTATGTAAGATAAAATATGTAGTAATATGATTTAAATAGGTTGAAACTATTTTGTTAAGTAAATGAATAAGGCTATTTTGAATTTTTCTAAATATGGAATTTAGATTTTGAAATGTTTTGATAGAATTTGGTCTTCTATATATTTTGAATAAAGTTTAGTTAAATGTTTTAACTTAGTAACATCTTTATGAAACTATATATTTAACAAGTTGGAATAAATATATAAGTTGTGCGTATGCTGTTTTATTCGCATAATTAATTTGATCCAGGGTTGAATACACAAGTTCGAGGTGAATTACACCATTTCGTGTTAGGATTTTTCATTCGATTCTTGATGGCGAATATTTGATATGGATTTTGGGCTTGACTCTAGAATTCTCTATCATAGTATATGGCTATGCAAGGAGACTGATGGCTTCTAGTCGAGAAACCATATTGAAATCCGCATTAGGGAAGTCGAATGGACAATACTAGTTCGAAAGCGAACTTGTGTGATCGAGCGAGCGATCAAATGTGATTTTGCGAAATGATGACATATGTACATCTTATATTCTAATATCATTGATATATTTTGACGTTGAAATTGAAGGCTGTCGAGTTAGAATATCTTTGCTTACTAAAAGAAAATTTCCAATTTAAATTACAAAGATATATAACCCACAAAAGCAAAGATATTCAAATCCCATATGGCTCTTCATACAGCGAAATTTATTTTGTAAAATTTGATCCTTATATAAAATGGACCTTATGTAGGTATAAAATTGATTTTTGAAAACCATTGATTTTGGAAGTGAATTAGTTGACTTAAATGATATTGAGTTAGAAATTTGGATTTATTTTCTAAATCTATTATTTTGGAAACTTTGAAACTAAAGATAATTAATTTGAGAAGAAATAATTTGGTGAAATTGTATATGATTTTGAAATTGAACTGATATTGAAACAAATTGAAATTGAGAACCTTGTGTTACTAAATACTTGATTTGGGAGTTGTCGAACTTATATAAAATTGATTTGTATGAGTATGAAATTGATTCGAAAACTATGGATTTGAAAAAGGATACTCAATTTGAAAAGTGAAATCTTATATAACCAAAGTCTATATAAGTGTGATTTGATATACTTTTTATTTTGGAAAAGTATTTGATTTGAAAATTAAATCTTATATATAATGGATTTTATATAAGTACGATATTTGAAAGTGATTTGAAAAGGTACTATATGATACATATTTTCGAAGTAAAGATATGGAAAGTGCCTTCTGCTTGATATCCGATTTGTGGCCACATCTTGGATTCATTCTATCGATATTTCTCTGATTTTTGGTTTTCCGGATATGATACTCGAATGTCCTTCGAATTCCATGGCGTTACCCATGGTCTTATTGTTCTCTCGTGACTGCATAGCGCAACTGCCTGGCTGAGTCTTGCCTAGGGGTACGGATTGTTTCCTGGGGGATCCAGGCGTAATCATTGTGTATCCTGCAATCTGTGTAGGTCGCGAATAGTAGCGCAAATGCTTGGCTGAGTCTTGCCTGGGGGTACGGATTGTTTCCTGGGGGATCCAGGCGTAACCATTGTGTATCCTGCATTCTACTAGTCATCATGGCGTAACTCGCAGGGCTGAGAAAGCTTACGGATATGGATTGTTTCCTGGGGGAACCAGGCGTAACCATTGTGTATCTGCGAACCATGGTTAGACAAAGGTTTTGTTCGTTTTGATTGGATTGTACTTTCCATATCTGTTTTTAAAAGTTTTTCCAGTATTTTCACTGGGTGTTGAAACAGGTCTACTAAGTACCTGGAGAATTCTAGTTTTGCGCCTGATCAACGCACTACCAGAGTCTACAGGAACAAGGATAAACTTGTCGAAACATCGAGTTATAAAGTATTTTCGAAATGAAATTTGTTTCATTATAAAGGTATTTTATTATAAAAAGTATTTTCAACAAAAGAAATTCCGTATTAATATTTGAAATTAAAACCCTTATGGTTCTAAATTAATTGTTCGTGCCTGATATTATTCCTTTGAATCTACCTTATCTGCTCAGCTTTATTTATTCACCTATGTTCTGCTTTTCCAAATCCTCCTTCTTCCCCTTGTTGACTATATCCTTTTAAATATAGTTATTTATATACTACATGGTTTAATAGAAATTTTAGTGTTATAAATATTTTTGAGGTTAATACTTAAATAAAACAGATTTAAAGTAAATGATTATTGATTATTAATAATGTTGAAAAGTATCTTGAGATAAAAAATTAAGAAATTTATGAATTTTGGATTTAAATGTTTTCAATAGCTTCTTTGTAAAAATAAGTAATAATGTAAATAATTGTTTTTCAAATAGCTTACATATATTTATAAAGATGTTATTTAAACATAAATGGCATTTATAAAGGAAGCAAGAATTTGCAAATGGGTTTTAAAGTATTAAAGATAATTGATTTGCCATTGAAGTTTCAAATGAATATTTCAAGTAAAATTTATATATAGTTTCAAATTAATTGTTTAATCTTGACTTTCAATCTATCTTTTCCATCTGGTTGTTTATATTCTCCTACCTCCTTCCTTTTCGGGGACGAAAAGTTTTGAGTGGGGGAGAGTGTAACGACCCATAAATTTTGATTGGTTTTAATAACGTAGTTAATTGAAATTTTGTAAAATTTTAAATAATAAAATTTGAAAATAAAAGTTTATTATTTAGAATACGTCTATTTTAATATAGCAACTGGAAAATTTTCATTTGATAATATTGAAGTTTGTTTTCCTGTGAAATTTCATTTCAAATCAAACCGGTTAATAAAAGTGAATTTAAAAGTTTTCCGAAACCAAAATATGTCAACAGGAGAAAATTTATTCAGATCATTCTGAAGCAGACTGCGAAATTCGTTTTTCCAAATTTGGACTTCTACTGCTCCGTTTATCTTAATTCTGACAAAATAGCAGCATTTCTGGTACCGATTATCGACTTTTGATCGGATAATCGTATCACTGATTTCTGTATACCGTTTTGATCGCCTCGTCGTGCTGATCTCTACGGTATATTCATTTCTGTATTTTGAGGTCCGGTACGCGATGAAAATAATAAAACGGTGCATCGTATCGGTACCCTAAATTATGACCGTAAATCTTCCTTCCCTTTTCAAATTTGAACGTGAATCTCAAGCAATAAAATAAATTGCTTTAATAGCTGCTCAATCAATTTACAGCTGTTACAATGCCATAACTTCAATTTATATTTGCTGTGGTACGTTTTATTTACGTTACCTCTACCCTTTCTTTTCAAACGATTCAGCCCAATCAATTAATAAATTTCTTTAACTAGGTAGCTGAATCTAGGGAATTGCATTTACACGGTCCAATTTGATTAAGTCTGTTCATTCACTTTTGAATTTCCTTTTTCTCCTCCCACCTTTTCGTTTTCTCAGCCCTTCGATATTCCTAAATTTATTCTAATATTTCACCGGTTCAATATGCTCCAACTTTTCATTTATCTTTTCCTCTGGTTACACTCGTTCCTTTTCAAGGCTAATATGTAGATCTGAGATTTTGTTCCTCCTCTTATATACAAATTCATATAGATCGCCTGTAGATGAAATGCAAGCCTTGCTCGCCCATCCCCTCTGGAAATCTACGTGCGCCCTTACCCACTAAAAGCCGAAACTCCATCCCACATCCAAAGCATCGGCCTCACTTCTGATCCCTCCGCCACAAGTCTTCCGCATGCACCCAAAGCCTTACACTCCACTGCTGCCACTTCAACACGTCCATCGGCCTCAATCCCCTCCATAGACCATTCACGTCTGCCATAGATAGGTCACAGTTCGTGGCTCCTACATGACGCTCCTCCGTGTCTAGCATCGAACACGGGCAGCCTACCCGTTTCCTTCTCCTCCCTAGATCTCGACCGAGCTGCAGCCAAACGACCCACTCCTCTTCCCTGTACCTTCGTTTCCACCTCTTCTTGCTTTTCTGGCCGTGACCAGATCGCTAGTAGCCGATCCAACCTCTTTTCCTGTAAGTGTTGTGTTCATATATTTATATTTTTAACATATGAGTATTTTATACTATAAACCGATAATGGTTCTAAACGTATTATATGTATATTTATTAAATTTTAGTTGTATATACTGGAGATCGGTTTATGTAAAAATATATATATGATTTTATATTATGCATTGTGATATATATATATACATAGTTTATTTACTATCAGTCAGAGTTTTTATCTGAGTTAGATTTATTTATTTTACAGTATGTATATATATAAGTTTTCCTACTTCTTTGAAACATATCTTATATGCATATATTTTGGTCTGTTGGCACATATATATACATAGGTTGTACGAGCACATTATATGTTTATATATATGTTTTATAAGTTATGTATGTACGGTTAAATAATATAGTAGCTTTGACAAGTGTTTATCATATGTTTTAGTATCAATTTCAGTCACCAGATGTTGTATATGAGTTTAGCTTATGTATTTTTATATTTATAGTTAGTATATATGTTTTATATAAATTGTTATTAGATCTGTGTTGTTTACTAGCTATATGTTATGCTTTATCTGACCTGTATATTAAGTTATAAATATAGTTGAGTTTGGTATGGGATTATAGTATGGGTTAATTTAATATATGAGTATTTATTTCAATTTAATGTATATATGTTTGACTTGATATATGTGTTTAATTTAAAACAATGATTTTAATTTTATATATGTTATTTTAATATTGTTTTAATTTAAATATTGATTTCGTGAAAGAAAAATAATAATAAATATATATCATTGTTGCTTCTATCAAGTTGATTCTGATTTGTTCTCATCAATATCTTTATATCAGCTTTGTTCGTCGAATTCGTGCCAATCTGGCTTTGATTTGGAATTCGTGCTTGGATCCGTAACCCAATTCATTGTCTAATCTATCTAGCCTCGAAAGGTGAGCAATCACTCACGATTAACGTTCTTGTATTTATTAAATTTGATTTCAATTGAAACGACAATTGAAATATGATGCTGTAGTTATTTAAATTGTTATGTATGCTATCATCTGTATATGTTCACCTGTGACATCTGACACCAGTATCTAGTATTTATATGCTTGTTATTACTATTATCTGTATAGGTTCACCTATGACATCTGACACCAGTATCTGTTATTTATATTGATGATATATGCCTGTTGTTATATTTTATATTATCTGTTATCACTCTGCAAGTTCCCTGTTAGAATAGAATTCACTATGGGTTGAAATGATACATACCCGAACGGACTTTAGAATAGGAGAATTTCGTTATGGGTTGAAATGATAAACCCAAGCGATTTTCATTTGAATTGAATTGGGATTACGGGTCGAAATGATATCTACCCGTATATATCTAAATTTCGGATTGAAATGATAAATATCCGTATCACTTAACCATATGATAAATATATATACAGACACCGTTGGTCCATATATATAAATATTTTGAAATTGAATTCTATGGTTTTGGAAAGAAATATTTGGTTTTCCAATGTTGATAAAAAAAATTATATATAAATGGTAATGATATATATAGATTTAATAATGATATTTAGTTTAATTAAGATGGATTTAATACATATAATATGTTAAGTATAAAATTTATATTTCAAAATAGAATTTGGTAAAAATTTGAATAAGTTAAGGTTGGGGAGATAATTTGAATTTAGTAAAGAATTTTATTTAATTAAACCAATTTAAAACTTATTGGAATTGGGATTTAAGATATGATTTATAACTTGAGTTTGATTTAAATAATTAAATGAATATTTCTTGTTTAAATAAATTTAAGGAAATATTTAGTAGAAAATGAAATTTAAGGCTAGTCAAATGATATTGAATTTATTGAGTGAATATTCCCTGATTAAATAATAATAAAGTTAAATCAAGAGCTATTTGAAACTGTTAAATTTAACTTTGAAATTGTTGAATATTAAAGCTTTGAAATATATTGAAAATTTAAATGATCTGTTTAGAAATGAATTAAATTGATGAATTGAACTTTGAATAAATTTGAATTTGGAAATTGAGTTGATTTGAACCGATTTGTGGAACTTAAGGAAATTATAAATACTTTACTTTATAAATTATTTAACCTATATATACTATTTTGGAAAATAGTTATATTTGAAATGAAATGATATTTGGGTTTTGAAGTATAAATTAAATTGAAATGACCACGGTGTTATAATGTATATTTCCACTTTGTAGATAGTTCTGAAGATCCTTAGAGGATGGTTATCCCAAACATCCTTTAAGTTACTTATATTTCAATTGATATTTCACTTGAGTTGGATTTATTAGTATAAGAATGTTAATCCTGACTCGAGTGTTTTGTGTTTTGCTTTACGCTCGGGTCAGACCGAGTGATACAACATTTGAGACTCATCTTTGGAGTTTGGAGCTTCCTTTGGAGATCCAACTATCGCCTCAGTTTTCAACTCTTCTAGTTGATTTGTTCAGAGAAGTCATCTGTTGTACTGGAAACTTCACTGCATTTGAGATATTCTGTTGTATTTTATCTCTAACTCTGATGTTTATATAGTAGCTTCATGAACTACTATTTTGATCTATTCCGCTGCGTATTATTGTATTACTCTGTGTCTGTGATTCTGTGATTGATTTATTTACTGCATATGCTGAGTTTTGCCAAATTTAAATTAACAATCTGATATTTTGAATTATTCAAGTCAGACATGTGTGGATTTATTGTCGATTTGAATGGTCCGAAATAGCGGGTTGTTACACAAGTGCAAACAAAAACAGCACCATACTTATAGCCATATACGATGGCATCCAAATTAAACAAAAGTTTCTATATCATCCTTCAGTAACCCTTTTTCTTCACTATGGTTTGACAAAAAGTAAGTAAATGAAGGATAAATTAGAAGTTAGCTAGATATGTTTGTAACCAACAGGAATGCGCATATGTAGAGTATATGAATTAGAGGTTATAGTTAAGTTTGTTCAATACTGTACATTGTTTAGGACAAAATTCTAGCATAACTTTCACAAGCATTGTGACTTTTGCTTTTAAAATGATGATGCTAGAATAACTTCAATAAAAATTAACCAAAATGAAGTTAAAAAGCATTCAGTTCATATTTTATACAATCTAGTTTATTAATTGAAGTTAAATGTCCATTTAGTCCATACAAAAGTTTACAAATTAAGTTCATGGTGAATGAAAAATTAATGTCGGTATATACCTAGTATTCACACCATAAAGCTCTTATAACTTTTCAACGTAGTATAGCAGCAGATCTCTGATTGTATTAACACCAAGATCACTTTGTAAAGTGTTACCAATACCTCTAAGTTGCTTCCTTAAAAATATAAATACATGTAGAAAACTGTTATTCTTAAGTTATAGGATCAATTATAATAACGGAAACTAATTCAAACAAAGAAAATAATCAATTACATTTTTAAGTGGAACGTAGCTAGCAAGTCTTTTATGGAAGAAGTTTGAACAACAGTTTGTTGTGCAGCTTTATGCATTGCGCTTGCATGTTTTGCTAACATATGCAAAACATTTAAGACAAACATATTATCCTTTAAGACTTTTGTATAACAGTAAAGCATAAGTTTTGCCCCCTCCCCCCATCTCCCATAAATTCCTACTAATATTTTCATTTGAATCTTCCACATTCAAATTTTTCATCCATTTTAATCTCCTTAACAATGTTTTCATTTAAATTTCCATAACAAGGGATACTATATCTTTGCCTCTCGTGCAAATGCCCATGCCATTTATAAACAATACTATTGCAACATTGAGTTGCAAGTTGCAACTACAACTCAGTTTTAAAATTGAGTTGCTAAGTTGTGCCACTCAATTTTAAAACTAAGTTGCTAAATAAAACAAAGACAAACTACCTTTATGAATTTTTGTTGTCGTATTTCAAGTTCAACAATAAGTAAAAGATAAAAAATGAGAAACCATTGAAAGAATTAACAATTAGTTTCAGATAAGCTAAATATGTTTCAAATCCACTTCATTTGCAAAGTTATTAAATAATCAACTTTATATGGGTTTAATTCATAGATAAGTGACTTTATATAGACTTACGTCCATGCAAATATAACACTTTGAAGTAAATAATATAAACCACGGGCATGCGGCGAGGATATATAAAAGTCTACTAATTCAAACACAACTACTTTAGAAAAAAGGAACATTTCAAAATCAAATAAGTACTTATGAAATTGTTTCATCATAATTCACTAAACATATTTTAATTCTTCATGATCAAAATTTAGTCCAAATTTTCGAGAATAGTCAATAAAAATTTCACCGGTATTGGAAAAGAGTCCTAATGTGAAAACAAAACATAAAAAATTGATAAAACTCCAAAAAGAATAATTTGCCAATTCATCTAAATTCTTTACCGTAACTGAAAACTTTTCCATGGTTTAAAACAACAATTAAATGCTATAAATGGATACGTTTAAATGCTTCAACTAATTAGTCTTATGTTATCGGTTTCTTCAATTAGAACTGAGAAAACTTAATAAATAACTTTGATTGGACTCAGTTACATAAAAAATAGTGATCATCAATAGTAGATTCACATTTAACCATGTGTTTTCAATTTGAAAGCTAAACGGAAGTAGACCAAAAAAAAACTACCTGAACCGAAATTCAAACAGCAATCAGAAACCCTAGACTTTTATTTTACGAGGCGGAGGCTAACATAACAGGGCGGAGGCAATGACAAATTAAGGTAGAGGAGATGACAAAACGAGGCGGTGGAAAAATGAGGCGAAAGCGATGTCTGAACGATGCAGAGGTAGTAACCCTAGAATGAAAGAGGGGGGAGGAATAATGAAATGAGAAAAACGTATGCATTAGAAATGGGATTGGAAAAAATGAAAGCGAAATTACAATTCTGTCTATTTAGTTTTGTCTATTTACAAAGTTGTCGTCTTTAGTAATGGTAATAACGATTGTAATTATTTATAACGGAAATAACCGTGGGTAATTGGTAATAGTAATAACCATTATAAATTGAAGATGAAAAAGTGTTGCAAAATGGCCTATTTGGTGTTGTGTAGTCAAGCATGAATTCCAATCATACAGGTACTAGATATGAGTTTTGCACTATTTTGATATCACTTTTTTCATACATGACAGCAGCAAGTGGATATACAAACTATTCAAAAAGTTGAAATGTTTCAGCACAATACAATGAAGATGACATGAACTTGGAGTGTTCAGAAATTCTTTCAAATGCAGATACCCAATCACAATTGAATTCAGCCATTTTCTATAGCAAGAAAAAGAAAATACAAATAATACAAGCAATAGCCAGCGTCTCAGTTCAAGTTATAGGCAATTGCCTAATTTAAATATTAAAAATAATGAAAAGCGCATAGAACACAACATCCCCATACAGCAAGTCTTAACAAGCTCAGAAGAAACTGACCAGTTGATGAACACAACTTAAAACAAAGTACAGATCTCTATTACTACATGCTATTAGTATCACTTTCAGGTATAATAGAATATGGTATCAGTTTTTGTATTATATTAGCATTGGTAATAGTTTCAAGTATGTCAAAAAATAGCATCGGTTCATGCACAGTGTTGGTATCAGTTTAAGGTGTTAATAGAAATATATTTAGGGTCATAACATAACATCAAGAGTATGAAAATTTTAACAAAGCTAATCGTTACAACAAATTGACAGTATTTCATCAAGGGATCATATTTATGAAAAAAAAAACAAAGCTAAATTCATATAGTTCTAACTTGACATCTCAAATGTATATTACTTGAATTGAATATCACATCAATTTTTACAACAAATTCACTTGTTAATATTTTCTCTTAATTCAAGTTTTGATATAAAATCTGCCAAATTCTAATAGTGTTCATTGTCCATCAATATTACATGCACAATTCTTGCTCTGATTCGCAACATATATTCAGGTTGTACCTTCAATGGTATTTGACTTTTTTTCAACGAGATGATGAAACATAAATACTACAGTCAACCTTGTTTAAAGCAAAATATGTTATTAGTATCAGTTGGCATCATTTGCAGCATTATATCTATAACAAATATATAACATTGTATTTAATAAATGATGGTGCAAATATTAATAGTTTTAGTATCAATGTTAGCATGAATTTTAGAATTAATTTTATTGCATGTATGTATCATTTTTAAAATCCATGATAATTGTTCAGTTTCGTTTTTAATTTTATACTGTTAGTGTCAGTTTTTATATATGTAGGTGTCAGTTTTGGTGGCTTTAGGTATCATTTTGTTTGCCTATAGGTATCAATTTTGATCTGAATCAAATGCTTAGTGAACTGACTGAAAATATCTTGTGTATCAATCGAATTCAATTTAATGAACTAGGCATATAAATATGTATAGTAGTTTATGTAAAAGATCATAATGAAAACTTATACTAAAAAATATAAAACATTGTATCTTTTCAGCAGGTTTCGTTTTTAATAAAAAAAATCTAACATGTTCGATCCTTGCTGTGCACATTTGGTTTGATGTATGTCATCTGACTTCATTTCCATGTCTTGTACATTGTTTTTGTTCCATAGTTCTTACAGGATTTCTTCTACTTTTCTATTAAAGACAGAACAATAAAAAGTTAGAATGTTCACTTTGTTTTGATTATATTATTTAATTATTTTGAATAAAAATCGTATCAATGTCATTGCTGCTTTCAGACTTGGGTTATTTCTTTCGTTTGATCTCCTAGGGCATAAAGAATCTATGTGAGACCATTGCATTGTTGGATATGTCTATGTTACCAATGTCCAATGGTCTCCACAATATAAAGGGAAATAAATAGCGTATCCATATTTATCCCATACAACTTTTCAAGAAAAGGGATAACTAATGTTGTTAAATACTTTCTAGCTTAGTGACTAGCTCATTCTGCTGAATAAAAAAACTAGTTACAATTCTGTGTATGTAACAATTATTATGTACATGCATATTAAAATTTTATATACCGTCATTGTCGTCATCATTGCAGAGTTATGTTGAAACAGCCCACATTTTGACATGTACCAATCGATTTTTTATATTAACAATAGAAAATTGTAAGTCTTTGTTATAGTTGAACCAGTATCAAATAATAAATAGTATCAGTAATGTAAACAGTGTTTGTATGAATTGAAAAGTATTAAAATAACTGAGCATCAATTCCAATCATACCACAACTAGGTAGTAGTTTTAAAATGATTCGTTATCAGTTTTGTTTTACATGACAATCAACTAAATTTATATAGCATGAAATTATATCAAACAGCTACCGGATATCATTTTTGTGTGTGTGTGTATATATATATATATAGTTATCAGTTTTGTTGTAAATAACATTTAAATTAATTTATAAAATTACCAAGCATGAATTCCTATCAAACAGCTATTGGGTATCATTTTTGCATATATATAGGTATCGGTTTTGTTGTAAATAACATTTAAATTAATTTATAAAAGTACTAAGCATGAATTCCAATCAAACGGCTACTGGGTATCATTTTTGCATGCATGCATACATACATACATACATACATACATACATACATATATATATATCAGTTTTATTGTAAATAACATTTAAACTAATTAAATTTATAACATAATAAAGCATGAATTCTAGTCAAATAGCAACTAGGTATATGAATTTGTCATTATTTTGATTAGTAGCAATATTGTTTGGTAAAAATAAATTTACGTACCTGTCCATCCGTGATGTTTCCTTCATGAACATGTTATTTCTTTTATAATTACGCATCCTCCTTTGATCATGTTCTTATCATCCTATGCCACTTCGCTTTTTTGACAAAATAAGATTTGAATTAAGTAATTAGAATTATTTTAATACATATAACATTAGTATCAATATTTATAAACCTGCTTTTTTGTTCTCGTTAGAGCAAAAAAAGTTTTGATCACATTTTGTTGTTCTCTGTTCAAGTATAATAAGCATTTGCAGTGTGATAGCTATAAATCTGCAAATGTCGATTCTCTTACCACAAGTGGCTATGGGATGGTTTCTTTTGTTGCTTCTTCTTCAATGTCTATGTTTTTTTAGATCTTCATACTCAAACGTATCACTTTCTTTTCCTTTTCTTATTCTTTCTTTTAATCTTTTCGCATAAGAAGTTTCTCGTTTTGTTGCTGCTTTTTTCTTCTCTAGCCAGTAGGTTTTATTAATTTCTTTTCTTGATCTTGTTTGGTTTATTACTTTTCAGACTCTTCCGAGTCATAGAGTTTGAAAGATGCAGGTGTAAAGTCAAGTATTGAAGCATGGACAACTATGATTTAGGTGTTGATAGAGGTGTCTTCTTCCATGTTCTGAGCCTCTTTTGCTTGTTTTTCTTCCATTTTATCTTGATTTGTTGGAGAAAATTTTTCATGCATTTCAATTGTTGTTTATGTTTCTATGCATGTATTGTCCTTATCAGTTGCTAGGTGGACTTGCTCTATATAAGGCTCAACAATTGTTTCTTCATTTTTTTCATTATTTTTTTAAGGTGTTGTTTACTTTTCATCATTTTCTATATCAGTCTATACCAGTGCATTTTCATCCAATATAAAGTCTACTTCATGTACTATGTGTAGTTCTTCAACTTTGCCATTAAGTTTCTTTCTTCATTCACTTGAAGTCTTGATTTCATTTCTCTCAGTTCTTGTTTCAATTTCAAAATTTCCTTCTCAGCTTCTACCCACATCTTATTTACATTTTATAATTATAGCTTTGTTTTTTCAGCTTCGTCTTCCAAATTTTTGATATGCAGTTCCAAGACTCTAATGGTTACATCTTCTTCCAAAAATTTGTTCGACTTCTTCAATTTTCTTTTTTCACTTTGTTTTTCCTTTCCTTTTTTGCTTAATTGTCTTCTTGTTGATGCTGTTTGAAGAAGCCTCGCTTCATGTGGAAGAATATCGTTTATTTCTATCACCAGTATAATTTGTAGAAGAATTTTATGTTAGTTTTCTACTGATACTAAGTGTAATAGTTTGTTATTATTGATTTTTTAGTAGAAGCAAAAATAATAAATATGAAGTCGATACTATGTAGATGCATAAAGTGATACTATGCCGTGTTGAAAATGATACCAAGTATCATAGCGTACTATAATTGATACCATGCAGAGCGAAAGTAGATACTATAGAGAGGCAAAACTGACACTATGTAAAGACTAAAATGATACCAAGTATTGAAACTAATACTATGTATAGACAAAAATGATACCTTGAAGCTAATACTATACGTTGGTAGAAATCGATACCATGCAGAATCAAAAAATGACGGTAAAAGAAATGTAGTGCTAAAACAGATTCTAAGTGGAAAATAAATTTTTATTGATTAATGTAAGCAAGATGGAGTTTTAAAATACTTAACCCTCTTTTACATCATCTAAAAACCGCCTAGCCGCTATGGACTTCAGCATACAAAAATCCCATCTTGCAAACCTACGTAAAGTATTATTATGTTGTCATCTTAGTCTAATGAGCTGTATCTTTTCACAAATGCAATACTGCAAACATTTAAAAAAAGATCAGATATGATTATTAAAATAATATTTATTTCATATATTAATATTTTGAATAACATATCTTACCAATGAAAGCATGGAGCATCCGTACATGTTTCTTGGCTTGGGGATAAATTTTTTAACAAATTTACTGAAATTTCTCTATTGTTTGTAGCCAAGAAATTGTGTGCAATGTCTCGAAATTGATCGAGAAGGGTATATTTCCCATCTTAATTTTTGTTGATTGTTGGGAAAGAAAAACGCTAATAGAATTTCCATTACTATCTACAGTGGCAAATCTTCCTCATATTGTTTTTTCTCCTCTCCTATCTGATGTTTTATTCTCCTTTCAACCACATTTCTCATAATAAAAGCACAATTTCCAAAATTTCTTGTCGCAAATTCTTTGCACTCCATTGGAATAGTTTTGCTTATCAATTTTGGGGTTGGCTCTATGTTTCTTCTTTCCAATGATTGAGCAAAAAGCAAGCTTATATTAGTTGCAGTTACTTTCATTTTGTCTTGTCAAAATATAAAAGTTACATTTTCTATCGAGTAGCAGCTGTACAGTGCCTCCAAGTTGTGTTGATGCTTTTTGCATTCTTTCGTTGTTACTTTTTCTTCATAGAAGATAATGAAGAAGTTGTAAAACTAGGTCTTTTTCAAGATGTCTATTTGTTTATTGCTTAGAATATTCTTATCTTTAATCAACTTTATAATCTTGAAAATAGCTTGCAACCCACATCTGTATGCAATGTCAGGCTTTATATCTTCACTTTTTGCTATTTCCTCAAATGTTTTTTGCTCTAATCCTCCAGGTATCATTTTCATACTTGTAGGACATGGGTTGACAAAATTATCGTCATTCTATTGTATGAAAAACTGGCATTAAGTTGACAGTGAAACAAATGGCAGTGAAACATAACAGTATAAGAGGTATCAACTGTAGGACGGTGAAAAACTGGCATTAAGTTGACAGTGAAACAAATGGCAGTGAAACATAACAATATAAGGGGTATCAACAAACACATATAAGGGGTATCATTTTTGCAGTATACCAGTATAAGATTTTATACAAAATACAGTGAAAACAATTTATAAAGTACAAAGTACAAACTTCAAACAAACATATTACTGCCATCATTTTTATAGTACCATTTTTGCTACAAATTACACGGAAAATCATTTATAAAATTAAGGCATCAACTTTAGTCAAAACAGCCAGTGGATATTAATTTTATTAAATACATATATTAGTTTTCATAAAATTGACATTGAGAAATAATTTTTCAAATTCCAAACTAATAACTTTAAGCATACAAACTGTAGATATCATTCTTAGTTTATAATTGTATCAATTTTTAAAGAAAATATAGTGAAAATAATTTATGAAAGTAGAAAGTACAAGCTTCAAACAAACATATCGGTGGTATCATTTTTGCAAGGTATTGATATCATTTTTTCTACAAATTACATTTAAAATCATTTATGAAATTAGAAAGACATCAGCTCTATTCAAAACAGCCAGTGGATATCATTTTCGTTGCATACTGGCATCGGTTTTCATAAAAATGACAGTGGAAACAATTTTTAAATTTTCAAATCATTAACCTCAAAGTTACAGACTTTAGATATCATTTTTGGTATTAGTTTTCAAACAAAATATAGTGAAATTATTTTGTAAAAGTACAAAGTATAAGCTTCAAACAAAAATATTACCAGTATCATTTTTGCAAGCTATTAGTATCATTTTTGCTACAAATTACAGGGAAAATGATTTATAAAATTAAAAAGGCATAAACTCTACTCAAAACAGGCAGTAGGTATCATTTTTGTTGTGTATTTGTATCAGTTTTCATAAAAATGACAATGGAAACAATTTTTAAAATTTCAAATCGTTAACCTTAAACATGCAGACTTTAGTTATCGTTTTTGATTTATAATGGTATCAATTTGTGAACAAAATATAGCGAAAATAGTTTATTAAAGTAGAAAGTACAAGATTCAAACAAAAATATTACTGGTGTCGTTTTTGCAAGCTATTGGTATCGTTTTTGCTGCAAATTCCGTAATTTTTTAACATAATTTATCCGTAAAAAAATTCCCAATAGGAAAGTAATAAATTTTGATTATGCAGGAATACAAAAGGAATTGATGTATTAAATGAGTGTATATATTGGTTTCCTTTATGGAAAACACTTTGAAAATAAATTAAATCCTGATATATAAATTACGAGAGCTGATTGCGAGCACCTTCCACATAATGTTAAGTTATAATATAAATGTTGAAACTGCATCTTGTCCTCTTTTTTATTAATTTCATTTAGATAATGCATATCTTTATAAATACATTGAGTGTTCGATTTATGGATGAAAAGAAACTTAATTGGCCATTTTGCAGTCAAACAATTGAAAATTAATCGGTACATATTTTAGTTTAATCAATTTTCAATTAGCAAGATACCAAAAAAATCCTTAAAATAAAGTAAGTTATTAATCTTTGTTCATACACTTAAACGGTAAGCTTCTTCACTCCATCATTTGAATTACCAAAATGTAAAAAATACCATACATACATATATTGACCAAATGCAGTCAAATGACAAGGCCTAAAATCAAACTTTAAACCTGGTTTCCATATAAGCTTGCATCAAGTATAAGCTTTGATTAGAGATTTTTATTCCATAATTATGAGAAAATAAAATGACTTTTGAGATAGATTTGTTTTATTAGGAATAGATCAAATTATTCCAACCTCACTCAATCTTCCACTTCCAATAGACTCGAAAACGTGAATAAGATTTCAAACCTTGAATTATTAAATTCATTAACCCATCGGTTCCCCAATTGAAAAGTATAAATCTATAATAAAAATATAAAACATACAAATAATTCAATACTGTCAAATACTTCAAATTTTGAATGATACCAATCAATTAGTCATATTAAATGGATTGAATTGCTAAACCTGATCACCAAATCTTATTTATCCACATCAAGTAATGAAATAGGGTTGCGGTTACATTTCAACCAATATACACACACACACACACTGTTAATTACCATCAAATTGACTTGTAATGAATAGGTCAAAAGAGTTTAAAGTTTTAAGTATATTATTGCATTGTATATCAAACAAATACATATTGTATAGCGGTCGTGGGTAAGCTTCTACGCAGTAAAATCATGGCTTCAATTCTTTATTTGAGCATTGTTTTTCCAGATTTTTTACGACTTGATAGACTTTTTAGGTTACATTTCAACCAATATATGCACACACACACTGTTAAGTGAAGAGAAGGAAGAAAAAAAAGCATGTTTAAAAGCACCAATTAAGTATAATACCATTGTCATCCTTTTCTATGAAATTCAGCTGTTGACAAATGATTTTAACTGACAAAAAACATTGAAGACAAATGATTTTAACTGACCAAAAACATTGAAACTGAACTAATATTATCAAGTTGATACATGGATGCTCCCATTGAAACACACATTGAAACTGAACTAATATTATAACATGTGCCAGATTGAAACATTGAAACACACATCAAAAGACTAATCCAAATTAAACTGACTGAAATCAAAGTGTATACCTGCATGCTACCAGCTAACAATCCGGAAGATATAATGATACCTCATCAGCTCAGATCTTCTTCATCTTCTGTGTGATCAAGTTTCAAAGCTATCGATTCCATTCTAATTTCATGAGTTGGTCCTGCATTATACGGGGTAAATTTTGGAAGCAAATCCACATACTTACGGTAATCTTCCTTCGTTGAAATCTTATCCACATATAGTTTAATCGTATTAGCCTCTGCAGTAAACCCTTGCTCCTTTAATATTTCTAAATAATCAATAGCCATCACCAATTCACCTTTCACAAGCAAGGCTCTAACAATACGGTTAAGCATTCGTGAGTCTGGGAAGCAATCCAGTTTCTTCATTTTCAATAATAACTCATCAAGTTCATCCAGTAATCCTTCCTTAATAAAACATCGAGCCATTATTGAATATGCAATGACATCTGGCCTAAGTTTCAAAGAAAGCATGACCTCAAACAGATCCTTAGCTTCTTTTGTTTTACCAACTTTGTACAGTCCAAACATTAAAATATTATACATCCTAATATCATGTTTGAACTTCTGAAAACGAATGGACTTAAACAATTTCAGTGCCTCATCAACCTTTAAATTCTTGCATAGGCCGTCTAGCATTACACCGCAAGTGATTCTATCCATAGTAACCCCTTCATTAATCATCTCTTCATGAATTTCTTCAGCATCTTTAATCCTTTTAGCACCATACAAACCATGTAACATGGAATTATAAGTAGCAACTGTTTTCAAGATACCCTTATGCGTCATCTCATTAAAAAACCTTTTAGCCATATCAATTCTTCCATGCTTGAAATACAAATTAATTAATGTAGTATAGGAAATTGTATCAGGTGTATGCCCTTTTAAGAGCATCATATCATATATTTCAATGGCTTTGACTAATTCACCAGTCAAACCATACCCATGCATCAATGTATTATATGTTACAACATTAGGTTCTATGCCTTTTTTAGTCATCACATCCAGTAATTGACGAGCTTCTTTTGTCGATCCTTTTTTGCAATGCATGTCAACCAATGAACTAAACCCAACAACATCAAGTGATATTCCTTTGTTGGTCATTTCATCAAGAACTTCATAAGCTTCTTTCTCTTTTCCCAATCTTCCATAACTGGATATCATAGAAGTATATGCTACCACATCTGGTGCTATATTTTTACTGATCATAAGGTCTAACATGTTTCGAGCATCACTCAACTTTTCAAATTTCAAAAGTCCATTCAGTAATGTGGTGCACGTAACCACGTTAGGTTTCACTCCCTCCACTTGCATCTTTTCAAATAAAACTAATGCATCATCCATCACACCGTGCATAACATAACCATTGATAAGCGAATTATAACAGGTAAGGTTAGGTTGTAAGTTCTCAGTTTTCATAGATTCAAGTAAGCGACTTACCTCACCAAATCGTCCCTCAAGTGAATATCCATGAAGCAATGTATTATAAGTGATTATATTTGGTTTTAAACCTCTTTTAACCATTATTTTTACAAATTTGTGTGCATCAGCTATTGCTCCATGCATAACATAAGAGCTTATAATTGTATTATATGTAACCTCATCTGGTGAGATACCTTTATCAACCATTTCCTTTAATACTTGATGTCCTTGATTCCATTTGCTGCGTCGGTAATAACCATTTATAAGAGCATTGTAGGTAACAACATTTGGTTTAATATCATATGCATTCATTTCTTTTAACAGCCTCGATGCCATGTCCATATCACCATGTTTGCAGTAACCATTTATAAGAGCATTATAGGTGACAACATTTGGTTTAATACCATTCTTGTTCATTTCTATTAACAACCTCAATGCCTTCTCCAAGTCGCCTTTTTTGCATAGCCCGTCTACAATAATGTTGTACGTATGATCATCAGGGTATACATGATTTATTGCCATTTTATTCATCAACTCCAAAGCCGATGCGATTTTTCCAATACTACATTGATCTTTGATGAGAGCATTGTAAGTGAAGACATTTGGTTTGCAGCCAGAAAGAATCATTCTATCGAGCAAAATTTCCGCCTCGTTGACTTTCTTATTCAAACAGAGACCTCTGATCAGAGAACTAAAAATAACAGGATTGCCGTATTTGCCGCACTTGATCATAGATCCAAAAACGCCAAAAGCAACGTCGATACGGTTTACGAGAACGCAAGTGTGGATAATGATTCCATAACCATGTATGTCTGGGAATACATTATTCAGCATCATATTATTGTAGAATGATAAGATTAGAGTATAAAGGGATGGATTTCTCTTTTGAACGATTCTTGTGAAAAAATTGTTGAATGTAAAGCTTGCAGGCTTTGGATTGGCATGGAGCATTTTATCAAACAGCTTCCGTGCTTCATCAATATTGAAGTTGGTTGACTTGCACAGGTCTGTAGCTTCGTCTTCCAATCCAACATGGCGACCATACGATCTCCTTTGTAGCATTTTTTTAATTCACGTGAATCCTGGGATTGGATGAAGAAAATCTAAGGATCCCGCTCTAATAAAAACTGGATTTGTCTCTATGTTTGTTAGTTGTGTGTGAAAGTAAAAAAAACAGTGTGAAGTGAATGACCGTGGAAGCAGGTAGTACAGCCAAAAGATGTTTATCATTTTTTTATTTGTTACGGAATTTACAATTAAACCGTTAATTGTCAAACCCTAATTTCACATTACAAAGAGCATTAGCATTGTGCACAGCTTTATCCACGAAAACCATTCGCTTAACATAATCATTATTTTTTGCATCATTTGTTATGTTAAAATATCAATAATAGAATATGAACTTGCAAATGAACCGTTAAAGCTTGCACGACATGTGCCAAAAGGCAAGGTAACCAACAGATGAAAAAAACTAAAAATAAATGATTATAGAACGTAGTATAATCAAATTTCAGCGATACTAAAGTTTGAATGAGACCAACAAGTTTCTTACTTTGTATCATATCGTGTATCCACAGAACATACGAGTTTTTAAAATTTGCATGTAACATTAGTAGATTGAAAAATTGATTAAAATGTCCATTTAATTATTATTTAGTTGAGACATTAAAACAATGCATATAGATTTGCATAATGCATTACTAATAAAAGTGTAGGTATCTTATGAAGATATTTTGGAAATAAATAATTTGGGAAAATTATTTAAATCTAATGATTGTTGTGAATGTTATTGATAGTTAAATCACCGACTATCAATATTGCCTTTGAAATGGCACTTGATTTGTTTTTCAAACAAACGTTTATTATTCGGTTTAGCTGGGAAAGGACCTTTGTGTCAGATAACCCATTCTGAATAATGATACGACGATATGGATCGTATTGAAGATCGGTGGTGAAGACCGAGTATTTGTGAAAACGATAGGATGACCTATCGATTGTCTCTGCACCGTTAGCAACAGTATAGAGATTTCCTTTGTGATGGGAAGTTTTATCGGGATTGTGAATATCCGTATTTGCAAGGGCTTCTTTGGAAGTGCCTTCGGTTCTGTTCGAACCCGGAATAGACTTGTATGGTTACGTGTCTGACATTACATTTTGAGATATAAAGCTGATTTATTTCAAATACATTTTTGTTGGTGGCGGAGAATTTATTCTCTTAGCTTAACACCCTTCTCTGAGACGTACGAGCTCAGAGGTTATGTTGTTGAAATTTATCAACGATATATTCCCAATTTGGTAATGTGGCATGCTGAGTGTTGCTGTGATGATGATCATTTATTGATCATTTGTGATCAAAGCGTGGCTTTGTGAAAAACCTTAGCTTTCTGGACGAGACTTCGGCAGGGCCTCACAACCCGGAAATGGTCGAAACAGGAATGTTGCGGCAAGGTTATGAGGGTCGCGCCCTTTAGGGTATGTCATTTCCTTTTGGAAAGGGGTGGTATCATGGTATGGAGCCCAGATACTTACTCATGTAGACACACTTTATTTATTATGTGTGATGTTGTTACTGAGCGCTCAGATAAAGGTCCCAAAGGACCGGGGGATGGCATATGCGTGAGTTACCTAGTTACAGTGGTAACCCGGCCTTGTATTGGCAGAGAGCAGTTTGTCTCTCGGGACGTCCAGCCAGAGGCGATCCCAAACGGCTGTCGGAAAGGAAGTTCCTTTGCCTGACCATTTGTTGGAAATCCAAAGAAACAATACGAACTTTGTACGGTTTTAGTTGTATTACCTGCTATGGAATGTGGCGGTAACCTGCTATTGAACATAGTAGCTATAGTAGGCATACAATAATGGTTGTATGCTGGCTAAGATTAATATTATACTTTCGAAATGTTTTTCACACTAGACATTAATAATTATAATCCAATGATTGGCGTAGTAAGCATCTTTGACTATCATAAGAAGAAATCTCCTCCAATTCTGCGTTTGCATTGTGTGTGTGGCGGGAGGTCTTATGGTAGTTTCATTTTCCAAAAGCATTGCGAACTAATTTTATCTTCTTTGTGATAATAACTGTTTTACGATCTCACACTAGTCACCATGACTGACTCGGAGTTTATTGTTCCCTTCTAAACTCTGGGTGCCCATAATTTTCCACACGGGCAGCCTAGAGTTATGCTATCAGGATATTCTGGATATTCTGGAGCTTTGGAGATGGGCTGGATGGCGAGACGTACTCTCGTACTTGTTTATTATTTCCGATATGTATTCTGTATGAGGATAGGTTTATATAACTGTCCATTGTTGTATTGAGTTGTATATTGACTCTGTTTGATGTATGTATAAACTGATATAGTTCTTTGTTTAAAAGACTAGTGATTATCTATTATATATTGTTCCGTTGCGAATGTGAGATTCTGATATTATCTCTGGTTCTGCGTTTCTGATTCTTTCTTTTTCTTCTGTCTTCTTCTACCTCTTCTTTTAACCCTAATGGTTCGGTTTTCCGGCATTCGATTACGCGGCATTTGATACAGTGGACGTATTAATGTCGACTTTCGAGCGTCGAAAAAACCGTATCGTTACATTTGGTATCAGAGCATCCGGTTAAGCGACAACCCTTGGCTCTGTTAGGTGTTACTCATTAGAGATAGAGTCAGTAGTACTCTAGAATGAGTTGAGTATAATAATAGATATGAGTGCGTATTTGTTAGTGAATAAAAAAAATTTGGTATTGTGTTGACTTATCGGTTGATTGTTTATAGATTCTGGTCGGTATGACCAACTGTAATCGATAGGGATTTCTAAACTCTTAAACAAGATAAACTGACATGGTATTTTTTTAAATAGGGTAAATGAAATAATTTTACCCAAAACTATTTTTGTATGGAAAAGAAATGATTTTCTATGAATTATCATAGTATATGGATGCTTGGTTGTTAGGAAGAGATAATATTGAATTATTATCATTGTTATATGAGAATTGAATAAGAAATAAAATGATATAACCAAAGATTTGAAGATAAATCCATTTAACGATTGAAATTTATAAATATGAATTAAAAATATAAGGAAATAAATTCATATATGAATGAGATTTGTTAATATAAATTGTAATGTGATTTATAATTGGAAATAGAATTCCAGGAAAAGTATTTGTGAATAAATTCATTAATCTAATGAAATGGTAATGTGAATTTATAAACGAGTTCTCTAAATTAAAATAAAGTGCCAGAGTAATTGTTTAAAAGACTCTGGGATTTCTTTAAATTGTTTTGGAATGTAAATAAGTTGATAACTTATAAAATATTTGAAATTTGATTGGAATGAGATTCGAATATAAGGAATGAATTTGTGAATGAACAAATGAGTTTATATTTGTAAATAAATGAATTGAAGAAATGGAATGAAATTTGATTTGAATAAAGTTGAATAAAAATCCAAACTTGGAAAATAAATAAGATAAAGTGGATTGAATTCAAGTAAACTAGCTTGATAAAATTGTTAATTCATAAAGTAATGAATTGGAAGTTAATTAAATAAAGTTGAGTTGTGAACTAAATTTAAAATGGGTTGAATATGCAAATAAATTCAAGTAAGCAGAAATTAATTGTAATTTTCTTGTTATTAATTAAGTGAATTCGAGATGAATTGAGAATGAAAATTGAAATTTAAAAAGGATAAGCGAATGTATTAATTGAATTAAATTAGTAGATGGAATAGATTTGATGAATGAAAAATAAAATCAAAGATTGAAATTGTAAATTGAATTCAAGTAAATTAATATGAAAATTAATTAATTCATGAAATAATGAATTGAAAGTTGAATTAGTTGAATTAAAATTTAGTTGTGGGCTAAATTTAAAATGCTTCGAATTTGCAGATAAAAAATTCAAGTAGGTAGAAATAAATTTCCAAATGAATGAATGGAATTTACAATTGCAAGTAAATTAAATAAAAACTGAATGTTGAACTTTGTTTTAAATTTGTTGGTAAATGGAATTCAAGTTGAATATTGGAAATTTAATTTGATTTTTGATAAACAAAGTGAAGTATTGAAATAAAATTAGTAAGTGAAACTAATTGAAGGAATGACAAAGTAAATATGATTTGGAAATGAATTGAATTCAATAATTACAAATAAAAGGTAAATTGAATTCGAATGGAATTGGAAATCCAGTTAAATATAAGTAGAGATTAACCGAAGTAGCAAATTGAAAATAAATATAATGTGTATATGGAATATTTATATTGAAACTTGATAAATTGCTTATTGGAAATAATTCTGGATATATTGCTAATGAAATCTATATATTTGTTTTGAAATAAGTGAATTGTTAAATAGATTTCCTATATTTGTCACTTATCTGTTTAAATTGAGTAAGTACAGGTTTTTGAAGCCGTTTGGCTGCATTTTGGGTTGCGTAAATGCTAATAAAATAACTGCTTTGCTTAAAATGCTAATAAGGTACGCCTACGCAATAAAAATAGGAAATATGAACTGTTTTTCTACGTTTCCGACCGAGTGGGTCGATGTATATATATTTATACTTTTTGTCAAATTGTAAAAGCTCCTCCATACAAAGGAGACTCCGCCAAAATTTCTGAAAATTTTGGGAGTTTGAATTTTTTTTGGAATTTTTGGAAATTTTTCACTAATGACAAAAGATTTAAAATTGGAATTTGGAATAAAAGTGAATAAAACTCAATCTTCGAAGTTAAAGATGAATCGAATTCAAGAAAAATTTGAAATGAAAATCTGAATTAAAATTTTAAAATAAAAAAGAATTCAAATAGAATCGAAATTGTAAATTGAATTCAAAAGGAATTGAAAACGCAAAGTTGAATAGAGATGAATTTATAACATTGTTAGTGAAGTGAAAATAAATATAAGAAATACTTATATTGAACTTAAGAAATGAAATGGAGAAAATTCTTAAGTAAAATATGTATTTGGAATCCAATAAGAAATTTGGACATTATTGTTCAGTAAAAAAAATATACAGGGGGTATAAAGGAAAGTGGAATTGGATTTTGATTTCGAAGATAAATTTGAATTTGCTCGGCAAAGGTATGTATTTGAATTTCAATATGAAATTTGATGAGATTCTGGTTTTGCCACTTGGCATTTTGTTTACTTTTGAGATCTGAGAGTCCGTAAGGACGTTTTGTAGTCGTACCGAGCTAGCCGCGCAAAGAAGACGCTGGCGAAATTTTCGGAAATTTAGAGTGTTAGAAAAATTTTGAGAAAATTTTGAAAGTTTAGAATTTGAATTTAAATTTGAATTTGAATTGTGAAGTAAAACAAAGTTGTTTGAAACTTATGGAAAAGTTTGGAAAAATTATGAAGTAATAAGAAAGATTATTTTATCAAGTTGATAAAACTATTTGGTTTTGGTAAAATGATAAACAGGTATTGGAGCATTCTTCTTTACTTGTAATTTCGGGACGAAATTCTTTTAAGGGGGGAAGATTGTAACGACCCTAAATTTTTAATAATTTAAATTGAAAATATTTAATTAATTTTAAATATTTGAATAACTGTTTAGCTTGAATTCCCAATGTTAATATGAATTTGGCAATTAAATTTTAAAATTTAATCTATTGAAAGTTCAATAAAAAAATTTGAATCTTCAATTTTAAGCTGATTAAAAATATTTCAAAGGCTTGTAAAATCCATATTGATAATACTGAAGATAATAGAAGCTTCAAAATTTAATTTGAAAGTGATTTGATCAGTTTTGAAATTTTATCGTTTGAATCAATATTTAAAAAATAGCGTTCTGGGGCACAGTCTCGAAATTCGACGAAACCAGTCCCATTGGATCCATAATATTGTATTATTATCGGGTTTCAATTTTCGTAGCATTCAGAGTCATTATGTGAGCGTACGGTATAAAAACGCGTAGAAATAATTAATCGTTTTAATTTAAACATCGTTTATCATTTCATCTGTCAAAGATTTCTTTTCCATCAGCCGACTTACTTTTTTTCTACTTAATCACGTACTCCTTGTCTCCCACTTTTCTTTACAAAAATTCACGCAACCTTTTCCCCTTTTCAAAATAAGGCAAAACGAATTTTCTGAAGAAGAAAAAAAAATAAATAAAAATGGTGGCCGAGCTTCTTTTAAAAATCTCGTTCAAAAAGGAATGGCCGCACCTCTTTTTCCATTTCAAAATCAAATCGAAACCCTTTTCAAACCCTATTCGATCGATTCGAGCTTCAAATAGCTGCTGATCTTTGGGGCAACGCGAGAGTGGCTTTGCGTTTCACATCTTACCCAGACTCGCGCGCGAGGTGATGGATGGCTTCGACGTGGATGATATCGTGAGGCGCCATACTTGAGTGCGAAGAGTGGAGATTAGAACGGTGTCGAAAGGGGATGGTCGCGAACAGCTATGCGATGGCGTCTTCACGGCGGCGCGATTTTTTGTGGGCTCGGCGAGATGAGTTGTTCCGCTCGAACTCGAGATTATCGTGAATGGAGTCTGCTCCTCTGTGTTCGTGATGTAAGGTATACGATTTAATAATCTTTTGTTTAATATTATATGTTTTAAAAAAATAAATTTGTATTTCGGTTTCAATTTAAGTTGTACATATATACATGTGTTTGTATATATATATTTATATATACAGTGAAGTATATATATGTGTAGTTTTTTCAGTAAAACGGAAAAATATATATATATTTCAAGTTGAAAACAAATTTAAGGAAATTAACTTGTTAAAAAAATTAGCTTATTTAATGATTTGAGAAATTTTTGTAAAAGGAAAATTTATTTAAGATTTAATTATTTGTAAAAAATTAAATCATTTAATTTGAAACTAAATTATTAGTTGAATAAAAAAATAAAAAAATGGCAAATGGAATTATTCAATTTATTTCGAATGTTAATAAAATTATACATTGATTATACAAGGTCTAGAATCGTAGAGAATCAAGTCGGAATTGGATTGGCTTGCAAAAACAAAAGCTAAGGTGAGATCTTCTCACTCAAATTGGAAATTTGATTTATTGCAGTTTTGATTGATTGCTGTTTGGATGTGATATTAGATATAGTAGGATATATCTATATATATAGCAATATATATATATATATATATATATTGGCATATGTATATATTGGAGTTGTTGATTTCCCGCATTATATAGGGGATGAGACCCTATTGCGCCGCATAATAGTGGATTGATACTTTTATAAATCCAATATACCATAATATTCCACCTCGAAGTGGAATTGGTATTGTGCTAACATCTGTGGATGCAGGGAAACAGGTTGGAGGGATCCAACTGGATTCCTCAAACTGTTTGAATATTATTCCATATGTGAATGATGTGATTTATTGATAATCTGTGGATGATTTATTGATAATTGAAATTGTTGAAGGCTAAAATTTAGCCGAATGTATTTTTGGTATCGTTGAATACCAGAAATAAATATAAATTGGATTTTGAAATTAAAGTGGAAAACTTTAAATGAATTTATTTTTAAGAATTGAATTTATTTGAAAGAAGGAATTTTAAAGTATTAAAATGGATTGTCGAAATCTTATTGAATAAATTCCAAGATATGGGAAAAGATTTTTATAAATGAATTTTTAATAGTATTATTCGGAAGTTGGAAAAATTTATTTGAAATGGAATTTTAAATGGTTTAGAAGATATAAAGGAATTTATTTTAAAGGCGATAAATTTTTTGAAATCCAATTGATAATTAATTTTGTATTGAAGAAATAAATATTTGGGAAATCGATATAAAAATCTATTTAGTGTTTGAATGAAAATCGATTTTTGGTGTTGAGAATAAATTTGTAAATCGATTTGTAAAATGATTTGGTATTTGGAATTAAAATTTGAATCAATTTGAAATTTGATTCGGTGTTGAAGTAAATTTAGAAATCAATTTGGAATTTGATTTGGAGTTTGAAATAAAATTGAGAAATCAATTTGAAAGTCGATTTGGTGTTGAAAGTGAATATTTGAGAATGTAAATTCCGAATAGAATTTATAAAGGAAAGGGGAATTTGTTTTAAAAATAAACATTGATTTATTTTTAAAGTGTGAAAAAAATATGATTTGGAATCGGTTTACAAAGTGATGAAGTGTGGAAATAAATTTACAGATTTGAAATGTAAATTTGTAATAAATCGATAAGGATTTATTTAATTTGTTTAAATGGACCATTTTGTGATTTGAAATTGGTTTTCAAATGTGAAGTGCGGAAAATATATATCTTATGAAGATATTTTGGAAATAAATAATTTGGGAAAATTATTTAGATCTAATGATTGTTGTGAATGTTATTGATAGTTAAATCACCGACTATCAATATTGCCTTTGAAATGGCACTTGATTTGTTTTTCAAACAAACGCTTATTATTCGGTTTAGCTGGGAAAGGACCTTTGTGTCAGATAACCCATTCTGAATAATGATACGACGATATGGATCGTATTGAAGACCGGTGGTGAAGACTGGGTATTTGTGAAAACGATAGGATGACCTATCGATTGTCTCTGCACCGTTAGCTATGGTATAGAGATTTCCTTTGTGATGGGAAGTTTTATCAGGATTGTGAATATCCGTATTTGCAAGGGCTTCTTTGGAAGTGCCTTCGGTTATGTTCGAACCCGGAACAGACTTGTATGGTTACGTATCTGACATTACATTTTAAGATATAAAGCTGATTTCTTTCAAATACATTTCTGTTGGTGGCGGAGAATTTATTCTCTTAGCTTAACACCCTTCTATGAGACATACGAGCTCAGAGGTTATGTAGTTGAAATTTATCAACGATATATTCCCAATTTGGTAATGTGGCATGCTGAGTGTTGCTGTGATGATGATCATTTGTGATCAAAGCGTGGCTTTGTGAAAAAGCGTAGCTTTGTGGACGAGACTTCGTCAGGGCCTGACAACCCGGAAATGGTCGAAACAAGAATGTTGCGGCAAGGTTATGAGGGTCGCGCCCTTTAGGGTATGTCATTTCCTTCTGGAAAGGGTTGGTATCATGGTATGGAGCCCAGATACTTACTCATGTAGACACACTTTATTTATTATGTGTGATGTTGTTACCGAGCGCTCGGATAAAGGTCCCAAAGGACCGGGGGATGGCATATTCGTGAGTTACCTAGTTACAGGGGTAACCCGGCCTTGTATTGGCAGAGAGCAGTTTGTCTCTCGGGACGTCCAGCCAGAGGCGATCCCAAACGGCAGTCGGAAAGGAAGTTCTTTTGCCTGACCATTTTTTGGAAATCCAAAGAAACAATACGAACTTTGTACGGTTTTAGTTGTACTACCTGCTATGCAATGTGGTGGTAACCTGCTATTGAACATAGTAGCTATAGTAGGCATACAATAATGGTTGTATGCTGGCTAAGATTAATATTATACTTTCGAAATGTTTTTCACAGTAGACATTAATAATAATAATCCAATGATTGGCGTAGTAAGCATCTTTGACTATCATAAGAAGAAATCTTCTCCAATTCTGCGTTTGCATTGTGTGTGTGGCGGGAGGTCTTATGGTAGTTACATTTTCCAAAAGCATTGCGAACTAATTTTATCTTCTTTGTGAAAATAACTGTTTTACGATCTCACACCAGTCACCATGACTGACTCGGAGTTTATTGTCCTTCTAAACTCTGGGTGCCCATAATTTTCCACATGGGCAGCCTAGAGTTATGTTATCAGGATATTCTGGAGCTTTGGAGATGGGCTGGATGGCGATACGTACTCTCGTACTTGTTTATTATTTCCGCTGTGTATTCTGTATGAGGACAGGTTTATATAATTGTCCATTGTTGTATTGAGTTGTATATTGACTCTATTTGATGTATGTATAAACTGATATAGTTCTTTGTTTAAAAGACTATTGATTATCTATTATATATTGTTCCGCTGCGAATGTGAGATTCTGATATTATCTCTAGTTCTGCGTTTCTGATTCTTTCTTTTTCTTCTGTCTTCTTCTACCTCTTCTTTTAACCCTAATGGTTCGGTTTTCCAGCATTCGATTGCGCGACATTTGATACAGTGGACGTATTAATGTCGACTTTCGAGCGTCGAAAAAACCGTATCGTTACATCATTGTGTTCGGTGATTTTAAAGTTAACTTTGGAAGATATCCTATGGCATTTTCATAGTTTTCAAAAGTACTATAAGCTTACTTATTATTGGGAAATATCAAGGTTTAAATATACTACTGATAATCATTTATGGATTTTTAAAGTGATGGTCTTAAAATTATAAAATATATTTTTATGGTTTTTAAATTAGTGTTTTAAAAATATAGTATAAATATTTTTAAAAGTATATTTTTAATATATATATATATATATGGTATCAGAAATTTTTAAAGATTTTATTTAAGAAATAATAAGATTTTTACATTATAATATTTTACAAATGGTTTATAGTATTTTATTAAATATCTTAGTATTATAAATAAACTAGTATATGTATGTATATATATACACATATATCTTTTTAATGGTATTTTAGTATATTTAGAAGTTAAAGGAAGTTTAACTTTGTAAAAGAATTTAAAAAGAGTTTTTAGATTATAACACTTATGTTATAATGAATGGTTTTGTAAAATTGATTAAAAAGGTATATAACCTTGTTTAATAAGTGAAGATGCACTTAGAGCTTTAAATGAATGTTTCAAAATAAATGACAAGTATAAAAGTGATTTTAGGCTTACAGTAACAATGTTTGTGAAACATTTATTTTAACCCATTTAACTATACTTTTGAAAAGTGATTAGATCTTTGAAATCTAGTTTTAAAAATAATGATTAAGTAAAGGGGTTTCGGGTTTGTTGTAAACAATGTTTTGGTAACATTTGTTTTTAAACCCTTGAATAATATTTTAAAGTGGTAAAATAGTTTTAAATGATTTTAGGAAAATATTTAGATCTTTAATAACGGAATGTTAAAGAGAATAACAAGTATGAATTGATTGTGGGTTTGTGGTGATAATGTGTTAATAACATTCGTCTTTAACCCATTTTGATTATACTTATGAACATAAATAGAGCTTTGAAATGGAGTTTTAATGATAATCATAAGTGAAATGGTTTTGTATTTGTAGTGATAGTGTTTGAGTAACATTTGTCTTAGGCCATTTGAAATTGATTTAAGATTATACTTATACGGTTGAGATAAGTCTATTGATACTTTTGGAAAGTATTAGAACATATAGAAATGAATAGTGAAGTTTTAATTAAATGGCGAAGTTTAATTAATAAGTGGAGTTTCATTTATAAAGAGTTATTGAGTAAAAATGAGTTTTATCGATAAAAGAGGATTTTAACTAATAAAGGAAGATTAATTAAACACGAGGATTTGAAGTCATTTATATGACTTAATCGTGCTTATGTGTTGATTTGAAGTTGTTTATATGACTTAATCGTGCTTATATGTTTCAATCGTAATTGTGTATTACTTGCTTATGGACAGTACACTTTGTTTTCCATATGCGATTACTCTCATTGTTATTTGATTTGACCAAATATACTCTGGAAATATATAGAAGAAACACATGAATTATATGGTACAGTAATCTTCGGTGGTACTATATTGTACATATAAACTTGTTTTGCTCTTTTAGGACAAATGATAAGGAAATCCGTCCACTCAAACAGTTAGGAGGTGATCTCTGATCTTATATATTGTTTGTTTATTTCCCACAGACCGGAGTTGAGATTACCGGGAAATCGGTCGAGCACCCAGTAAGTGGTGGAGTGTACTTATATGGGATGACTTGAAATTGTAACCACTCTTAAACCATATACATGTTCTATGCTTTGAATGAGGTTCATGATTGGTTCAAGATGCAGGAGTCTATATGGAGATTCAAGATCTATTTGAGATGCTCGAACACATGTAGTTGTTCATGATCTATTCAGGATGTAGAGATCCATGTGTGATTCCGAGATCTATTGAGATATGAGAATCCATGTGTGGTTCTGAGATCTATTCAAGTTGGAGACTCGTGTGTCGGGATCTATTCGAGTTGTGACTCGTGTGCTGGAATGGCTGAACGTGACTTCACCTTCGGTAATGACAGAAACTAGAGAGTCATAGCCTATGGAGTTTAGCTAACTTAAACGGTGCAGGCACTCCATTCTGGTGTTTACTTACGGATATGCATGCGAGAGTGATGTGACCCGGTGCGACGTGTTCGAGCATGGACCAGCTATGTTTTTCCTATAGTATATTTTGTCTAGAGATATACTGTAACAACCCGAGTTTTTCTAACACGAAAAACCGGACCATTTTAGTTAAGAAGAAGAGGTAGAAGAAGAAGAAACAGGAAATCAACAACAGAATCTCACATCGCAGCGGAATAAAATATAATATATCAACAGATCTTTACACAAATCAAAACTATATCTGTTTATACAATATAGCATCAGAATATACACCAGAGAACACATAACATACAACTGGACAATAACCATATCATGTCCTCAATATAACAGAGTACAGCAATCTACACAGCGGAATATATATATAAACAAGTACGGGAAATACGTCACGCCATCCAGCTCATCTCCTGAGCTCCACAACATCATATCCTGTAACCTATAATACTCGGTCTGACCCGAGCATCATATAAAACAATACCCGAGTCAGTCTGGAAAACCAGCGTGAGAAAATCACACTCAACTTATTATTAAAGTTTCAAAAATCCTTTTTGAAATCAAAAACATCTCGTAAGACCACGCCACAAATAAACATGTCGGGTTTTTACCTTACGATAGCTAAAACACTTTTTATCAAATTCCTCTGATATTATAATAGTGTCTATATACAAATACTTATTAACATAGCTGAAATTGTTACATTATTAAATTCCAGCATACTAGCCACAAAAGTGGGTAATACAAACAAATACCGTACAAGGCACGTAGGAAAAATGGATTTCCAACGAATGACTAGGCACTGGGGTACCACCTATCACAGTACGTGGCCTAGATCACCGTACCGAGGAGTACGCCCGCTCCCCTGCAACACAAGGCTGGAACCATCCCTTACTGGATGATCCCGAATAAAATCACCCCACGGTTGGGATCAGCAACCGCACCACTAAGCCGAAAATAAAAAGGGACATCTAGACAGGGATGACCTTACCCTCCAGTGGGAGCTACCCACGAAGCCTTGCTGCATAACCCCTGATTTTCAGTCATTCCCGGTTGATGAGGTTCGAGGCTAAACGATACCTTTTAGAGAACATATCCCTTAGAATGCCCATCGTCCGCTGACGATGTTTCGCAAGCATTCGTCCATACAAGTCCGTCCTGGGTTTGAACGGAACCGAAGGCACTATTCCTACTACATCCATTTTGGAAATATCCTCAGGATTAGTAGCGACTAGCCCTTGCACTTCACAGCTCCATCTTCGACTCCGAAATCGTTACACGAAACGTACAAACCGGATCGAAGTGGTATTCGAGTCTCCAGACCTAGAATCCCGGTATACGGAAACTCGATCCCGGTCTCTTCGAAACGATCAGCGCATTGGCCAATATTGATAGTCGGTTATTTAACTATCAATTAACATCCACAAGCAACCATCACACAATTAAATAATTTCCCACATTATTTATTTGCCCAAATATCTTTCCAAGATATATTTCCAATTTTCAAAGCTCATTTGAAAACAATTTCAAAACAGTTTCCGCTTACGGAATACATTTCCAAATATTTATTTCTCTGAAACACCAAGTACAAAACACTTAGATTTTAAAATAATTTAAAAACACTTTATTTTAAATATATCTTATAACATTGAAATTAAACTACTTTAGTACTTTATTAAAAATATATACTTTAAAATAAACCACTTTATAAATATAAACTAAATTTCTCCTTTTAAAACATAATAGCAAATCACTTTTATATAATTACTACAATAATATTTTTTTTTTTTAAATACTTACTTTAAAAAGTTAACATTTAAAAATAATAAATTTTCTAAAACATGCTTTTTAAAACATATTAAAACTTTTAACTTATATTAAAAACTACCTTGAAAACGTACTTGGCTATCCAGAGAAATACACTTCTCATTTCCATCCTTTAAAAATAAATCAACATTTATTTTAAACCAATTCATATCCCTTTATAAATTCCCACCTTGAATTTATATTTTCTAATATCCACTGATATTTTATTTTACTTTATAAACCCAGTTTATAAATTCCAAAATCTCATTTCTCTTCTAAAATTCCAATTTTAAACAACTAAATCAATTTCCAACTGATTTTCCAATTTACTTTACTTTACTTTGAAATAAATTTCCTTTACTACTTCATTTATTTCAAAATACAATAACTTTTAGATTTATTTCTTTATTTGAGTTAAAACCCTTTTTAACTGAAAATACCAATTTTAAACTTCCAAAATTCCTTCTTTAGCCTTTAATTAATTTAATCCTTACATTCAAAATAAATCCTTTATTCTTTAAATTTAATATCACTTTAGTTTAAAGTTAATATTTCCCTTGTTATTTCGAAATTCCCTTATTCCAATTCACTTGAATTATTTACTTAAAATTTACTCTTTTATTTCTTTCAAAATCCAATTCAATATATTTTGATAACTCCTTTTATTGAAATATTCAATCCAACCATATCGTCCAATATTTCAATCATCAATAATATCATCACAGGATATCAATATTCATAGAACAGCATATTTAAACAAAAATTAAATATTTTGAGGAATCCAGTTGGATCCCTCCAACCTGTTTCCCTGCATCCACAAACGTTAGCACAATACCAATTCCACTTCGAGGTGGAATATCGCGGTATATGGGATTTATATAAAATCATCCGCTATTATGCGGCGCATAGGGTCTCATCCGCTATATAATGCGGGAATATCAACTCCAATATATACATATGCCAATATGTATATATTGCTATATACTACTATATATATAATATAGCATATTCAATCAATGCAATCATCCAATCAATTATTTAAATTTAACCATTTAAATTTAAAATAAAATTCAACTGAGTGAGATTAACTCACCTTTGATTCTTTGCAATTCCAATCCAAATCTCGACTTGTTTCTTCATAGTTTAAACCTTGTATAAGCAGTGGATTATTTCATTAATATTTGAAATATAAATCGACCTTTGATTACCATTAAATTAATTTAATTAACTAATAATTTACTTTAACCCCTAATTTTCCTCGAAAATCTTTTGGTAACTAAAATGATTAAATGGGTTACTTTGAACTAAACTAGTACATTTATTTCTCCTAATTTCATTTCACTGTTCAATATATATATATATAATTAAATTTAAAATAACTGTTTAAAACCCTACATCTAATTCTTTTATTTTTATTTTATAAACTCATATACTGATAAAACATAAATTTAAACTATATATATACTTGAATTGATCTAATGATTCCTAAATTATATATATTAATTAAAACAAATTAAATTAATACCTCACTGGAATTCACGACGAGCACAGCAAAGCTTGAACGGCATGACGAAGACCCATCGCAACTGGAACCCTAACTTTCGATCGACTGCCTCCCACTCGAGCTCAAATTCACGGCCATGCCTATCCACCGCGAGCGACCCAACAAGTCGCTGCTTCCTCCAAACCGAAGACGCTGTGGCTTCCCTCACCGATCGAACGAGGTCGCCACCACATCCAGAAATCACCGATCGACGCCCCTCCCTTCGAACTCGTGACTCACAGCAGCCCTAAACCCGAGCTATGGCGACGATGTCGCGGCGCCGATAGCTACTCCCCCATCTCGATTCTTTTTACAGACGAGTCGACTCGCTTCGCTGCTCACGATCAACTACTGGAATACCTCCTTCCTCCCTTCGCGCGAACGCACCACTTCCGGTCATCTCGCGAACGAGCGTAAAAGTTCGCAAACTTCCATCCCATCGTCTCGAGTGACGACGAGCTCGAGTTTCCCCATGCTGCGATTTCGATTCGTCACCATATTTTCGAACGATTTGATTTTGTTTAAAAATGATGATTTCGTATGCCACTGTTTTTTTTTAATTTTTTTACTAGGAGGTGGGTTGATTTTATTTTCACCTTAACTGTGAAGTGTTCGGGTGAAAAACAAAAGGATGAGGACGCGTGTTTGGGGAAAGTGTGTTGAGGAAGCAACTAGGAAAGTGTGTTGAGGAAGCAACTAAGCAAAGAGTTCTGACGTGAAAAAGAAATAGTGACGTGATGGGTTAACCAGTCAAAACAATATATTACATTTAAATGCTCGATATAGATTTAGGCGCGTTTATCTACCGTATGCTTACACAACAACTCTGATCACTACGAAAATTGAAATCCGATAATAATACAATATCACGGATCCAATGGAACTGGTTTCGCTGAATTCTGAGACTGTGCCTCGGACGGCTATTTTTAAATTCAATTTCAACGATATATTTTTAAAACTGAACAAAACTCTTTAAAATTTCATTTTAAAAGTTCTATCATCTTCAGTATTAACAATATAAATTTTCTGAACCTTTGAACTATTTTTAACAGGCTTAAAATCAAGAATCAATATTTTACCCAATCCCGATAATTAAATTTAATAATTAATTATCCAAATAAATACTGTATATTTAAAATTAAAGTTAAAATTTAACCTTCGAATATTTAAAATAAATTAAATATTCCCATTTCAAATATATAAAAATTCCGGGTCGTCACATTCCTCCCCCCTTAAAAGAATTTCGTCCCCGAAATTACCAGTTAAGAGAAATGATTCGATACCCGTTCTTTTTCCCAATCCAAATAGTTTTAACAACTTTCCATAACAATCTTTTTATTAATGATACACTAATCATCCTTTAACTTCCCAAACTTATTCATAAGTTCAACCCATACCACCTACTTATCCATTCAAATTTAAATTTGAATTCAAATTTTTGAATTATCAAAAATTTCTCAAAAATTTTCTAACTCCCTAAATTTCCGAAAAATTTCGCCAGCGTCTCCTTTGCGCGGCTAGCTCGGTAGTACTACAAAATGGCTCTACGGCCTCCCAATCTCAAAAGAAAACAAAAAGCCAAGTGGCTGGATCCAAAACCCAATCAAAATTTCATATAGAAATTCAAATACATACCTTTTTGTCGGGCCATTAAATTTTATCTTCTAAATCAAAAATCCCAATTTATCCATTGCTTTTATACACCTGTATATCCTACTAAGCAATAATATTCAATCACAATCCCAAAGTCATTTTATACTTTTCTTTACAAATTTCCAATATTTGTTTTACTTAAGCCCGTACGATGCACATATATCATCCGTACGCAATATCACATTCGATCGCTCAATCGATCACACAATTTCACTTCCGAACTAGTATCGTCCACCCGACTTCCTAGTGCGGACTCAGATCTGGTTCCTTGATCAGAAACCGTCATTCTCCTTGCATAGCCACAAACTATGATAGAGAATATTCAGAATCAATCAACAATCCATATCCAGGTTCGCCGTTGAAAATCGAGTAAAAAATCCTGATTCGGATCGATAAAACTATCTCGAAATTCTGTGTTCGACATCTGGACCAAATAGCTATGCGAATAAAATAATATACGTACATCTTACGTATTAATTTCAATTGATTACCAATTATATCAATTCTCTTTTATTCACATTCCTTTTTGATTGTTATCCCCTTATTCACAACTATCCCATTTCACAACTTCAGTTTTAGTCTTCATTCAACTATTCACTTAGTATATTTTTTTTTTCCAAAATTACCAAGTATATTTCCACTACAAATTTTCTTAAGAATTTCATTCTTCAATTCTTAAGTTCATATAAATTTTCTTATATTTATTTACTACTTCACCACTGAAGTGTATATATTCAAATTGAACTCCCATTTCATATGAATTCCAACTTACTTCAATTTACTACTTCATTTCCAAATTTTTTTTTTCCTTAAATTCAATTCATCTCCAACTTCCAAAAATTGAATTTTATTTAGCTCGACAACAATCCAAGTTAATTCATTAAATAACTATTTCTCAACTTATTTAAACCACTCCTCTGTTTGAGTTCAGTTTCCATTCAACATTTACTTAAGTCAATAACTTAAGTTTATTTTCCATATAACCAACCCTTTAAAATTTTATTTCCATCTTTTCATTTGATTCTTATTTAATCAAATTCCATCCATTTATTTATTAAATCTAATTGGTTCATTCACTCAATCATTATGAATTTTATTTTCCATACTCAATTCATCTGGAATTATTTTATTAATAACCAGGCCCTTTCCAATTTATTTTCACTTATTTGGATTCATTTCCAAATTAAACCATCACTATGTTAATCCAATTTCATTAACTAATTTATTATCTCATTAGTTCCTTCGCTGGTTAAAATTAAATACTTGCTTTTTAATTCCAAATATCACTTCACTTAATTTTCTTAAGTTCAATATATTTTATAATTCAAGTTTGGATTTATTTAAAAATTAAGATTGCTCATCTTAGTCGTTTCCATTTGATAATTACAATTTCATTTCTATTCATAAGTTTCAACTTACTTACTTAAGATCTAGGACTACTCATTTAAGTCCATTTCCATCTTCAAATCAAATTTCAAATTATTACACTTAAGAACTTAAGAATATGAATTTCTTTACACAATTATAAGCATTTTACATTACCTTTATATCCAATTCAATTCGACTTCAACTTACTTACATTTAATTCAATTCCAAATCTCAATTTTATTTAACTCATCTTAAGTTAAATTCAAATATATTTTATTCACCTTCATATACTCGAATTAAATTTTAATTCCATGATACAATTTTATACAAGTTTTACAATTCATTCACCTTCAAGTTCTCTAACTCTTTTATCTACCAACTTATATTACTCATTGAGTTATTTTTATCTCATAATTATAATCCCAGATTTAACTTTCATTCCTTTCTTATTTCAATCAACTTCATTCTATACTTTATATTGTTGATTCATTTAAATTTCCACATTTAAATTTTAAATAGAATTCCCAGAATTCAATTGCCCGGTTTTATTTCAAAACCATTTTGAATCCATAAATAACTCATACACATCTGGTATATCACATCAAACCCCACTTTCCAAAATAATCTGCTTTTACCAAACAATTTTCCTTTTTGAATTTCAAAACCAACCCAGTTCACAATCATTTCCAATTTAAAACAGTTTGGTAGCAATTTCTCTTTGGAAACTCGAAAATAGACATCGATGATGCTGCAGTCATCACCGAAATTATTTTCCAGCGACCAAAAGAGAATTTAATGTTTTTATCAATTTAAAACATTTCAAACATTCTTAAATCCCAATCCCACCAGATTTCAATTCAATTTCAAAAATATTCATGAAATAATATCACCATTATTTCCCAAAACCTTTAAAAACTATTTTTAAATCCAAAGGAATTTAAATCTTTCCCAAAACAAAAATCCATCCAATTTTTATATCCAAACATTACTCTGGAATTCTATCACATTTTATTTCAAGTTATAAGTCACTTTTACCATTTACATTTACAAATTTCATTTGTTTATGAATTAATCTCATTTGATTATAAATCACATTTGTATATAAAGTTTATCTCAATTTATAAATTTCATTTAGTCTATATTTCAATTTCCTACTCAATAATGAGACTAACTCATTATTGTCATTTTCTAACAACCAAGCATCCAAATATATAACTATAATAATTTCAAATAATTATTTCTTTTATATACAAAATAATTTGGGCAAAATTATTTCATTCACCCTATTTAAAACAATATTGTGTCGAACTGTTCTATTCAAGTGTTTAGAAACCCCTTCGATACAGTTGTACAGACTGTGCCGACGAAGGTTCATATGCCACTCAATAAATCAACCAACACAATATAAAACCATTTTATATTCACTAACAAATACGCGCTCATATCTATTAGTACTCTCAAAATTCCCAACAGAGCCAAGGTTATCGCTAACCTAAGCTCTGATACCACTGTAACAACCCGAGTTTTTCTAACACGAAAAACCGGACCATTTTAGTTAAGAAGAAGAGGTAGAAGAAGAAGAAACAGGAAATCAACAACAGAATCTCACATCGCAGCGGAATAAAATATAATATATCAACAGATCTTTACACAAATCAAAACTATATCTGTTTATACAATATAGCATCAGAATATACACCAGAGAACACATAACATACAACTGGACAATAACCATATCATGTCCTCAATATAACAGAGTACAGCAATCTACACAGCGGAATATATATATATAAACAAGTACGGGAAATACGTCACGCCATCCAGCTCATCTCCTGAGCTCCACAGCATCATATCCTGTAACCTATAATACTCGGTCTGACCCGAGCATCATATAAAACAATACCCGAGTCAGTCTGGAAAACCAGCGTGAGAAAATCACACTCAACTTATTATTAAAGTTTCAAAAATCCTTTTTGAAATCAAAAACATCTCGTAAGACCACGCCACAAATAAACATGTCGGGTTTTTACCTTACGATAGCTAAAACACTTTTTATCAAATTCCTCTGATATTATAATAGTGTCTATATACAAATACTTATTAACATAGCTGAAATTGTTACATTATTAAATTCTAGCATACTAGCCACAAAAGTGGGTAATACAAACAAATACCGTACAAGGCACGTAGGAAAAATGGATTTCCAACGAATGACTAGGCACTGGGGTACCACCTATCACAGTACGTGGCCTAGATCACCGTACCGAGGAGTACGCCCGCTCCCCTGCAACACAAGGCTGGAACCATCCCTTACTGGATGATCCCGAATAAAATCACCCCACGGTTGGGATCAGCAACCGCACCACTAAGCCGAAAATAAAAAGGGACATCTAGACAGGGATGACCTTACCCTCCAGTGGGAGCTACCCACGAAGCCTTGCTGCATAACCCCTGATTTTCAGTCATTCCCGGTTGATGAGGTTCGAGGCTAAACGATACCTTTTAGAGAACATATCCCTTAGAATGCCCATCGTCCGCTGACGATGTTTCGCAAGCATTCGTCCATACAAGTCCGTCCTGGGTTTGAACGGAACCGAAGGCACTATTCCTACTACATCCATTTTGGAAATATCCTCAGGATTAGTAGCGACTAGCCCTTGCACTTCACAGCTCCATCTTCGACTCCGAAATCGTTACACGAAACGTACAAACCGGATCGAAGTGGTATTCGAGTCTCCAGACCTAGAATCCCGGTATACGGAAACTCGATCCCGGTCTCTTCGAAACGATCAGCGCATTGGCCAATATTGATAGTCGGTTATTTAACTATCAATTAACATCCACAAGCAACCATCACACAATTAAATAATTTCCCACATTATTTATTTGCCCAAATATCTTTCCAAGATATATTTCCAATTTTCAAAGCTCATTTGAAAACAATTTCAAAACAGTTTCCGCTTACGGAATACATTTCCAAATATTTATTTCTTTGAAACACCAAGTACAAAACACTTAGATTTTAAAATAATTTAAAAACACTTTATTTTAAATATATCTTATAACATTGAAATTAAACTACTTTAGTACTTTATTAAAAATATATACTTTAAAATAAACCACTTTATAAATATAAACTAAATTTCTCCTTTTAAAACATAATAGCAAATCACTTTTATATAATTACTAAAATAATATATTTTTTTTTAAATACTTACTTTAAAAAGTTAACATTTAAAAATAATAAATTTTCTAAAACATGCTTTTTAAAACATATTAAAACTTTTAACTTATATTAAAAACTACCTTGAAAACGTACTTGGCTATCCAGAGAAATACACTTCTCATTTCCATCCTTTAAAAATAAATCAACATTTATTTTAAACCAATTCATATCCCTTTATAAATTCCCACCTTGAATTTATATTTTCTAATATCCACTGATATTTTATTTTACTTTATAAACCCAGTTTATAAATTCCAAAATCTCATTTCTCTTCTAAAATTCCAATTTTAAACAACTAAATCAATTTCCAACTGATTTTCCAATTTACTTTACTTTACTTTGAAATAAATTTCCTTTACTACTTCATTTATTTCAAAATACAATAACTTTTAGATTTATTTCTTTATTTGAGTTAAAACCCTTTTTAACTGAAAATACCAATTTTAAACTTCCAAAATTCCTTCTTTAGCCTTTAATTAATTTAATCCTTACATTCAAAATAAATCCTTTATTCTTTAAATTTAATATCACTTTAGTTTAAAGTTAATATTTCCCTTGTTATTTCGAAATTCCCTTATTCCAATTCACTTGAATTATTTACTTAAAATTTACTCTTTTATTTCTTTCAAAATCCAATTCAATATATTTTGATAACTCCTTTTATTGAAATATTCAATCCAACCATATCGTCCAATATTTCAATCATCAATAATATCATCACAGGATATCAATATTCATAGAACAGCATATTTAAACAAAAATTAAATATTTTGAGGAATCCAGTTGGATCCCTCCAACCTGTTTCCCTGCATCCACAAACGTTAGCACAATACCAATTCCACTTCGAGGTGGAATATCGCGGTATATGGGATTTATATAAAATCATCCGCTATTATGCGGCGCATAGGGTCTCATCCGCTATATAATGCGGGAATATCAACTCCAATATATACATATGCCAATATGTATATATTGCTATATACTACTATATATATAATATAGCATATTCAATCAATGCAATCATCCAATCAATTATTTAAATTTAACCATTTAAATTTAAAATAAAATTCAACTGAGTGAGATTAACTCACCTTTGATTCTTTGCAATTCCAATCCAAATCTCGACTTGTTTCTTCATAGTTTAAACCTTGTATAAGCAGTGGATTATTTCATTAATATTTGAAATATAAATCGACCTTTGATTACCATTAAATTAATTTAATTAACTAATAATTTACTTTAACCCCTAATTTTCCTCGAAAATCTTTTGGTAACTAAAATGATTAAATGGGTTACTTTGAACTAAACTAGTACATTTATTTCTCCTAATTTCATTTCACTGTTCAATATATATATATAATTAAATTTAAAATAACTGTTTAAAACCCTACATCTAATTCTTTTATTTTTATTTTATAAACTCATATACTGATAAAACATAAATTTAAACTATATATATACTTGAATTGATCTAATGATTCCTAAATTATATATATTAATTAAAACAAATTAAATTAATACCTCACTGGAATTCACGACGAGCACAGCAAAGCTTGAACGGCATGACGAAGACCCATCGCAACTGGAACCCTAACTTTCGATCGACTGCCTCCCACTCGAGCTCAAATTCACGGCCATGCCTATCCACCGCGAGCGACCCAACAAGTCGCTGCTTCCTCCAAACCGAAGACGCTGTGGCTTCCCTCACCGATCGAACGAGGTCGCCACCACATCCAGAAATCACCGATCGACGCCCCTCCCTTCGAACTCGTGACTCACAGCAGCCCTAAACCCGAGCTATGGCGACGATGTCGCGGCGCCGATAGCTACTCCCCCATCTCGATTCTTTTTACAGACGAGTCGACTCGCTTCGCTGCTCACGATCAACTACTGGAATACCTCCTTCCTCCCTTCGCGCGAACGCACCACTTCCGGTCATCTCGCGAACGAGCGTAAAAGTTCGCAAACTTCCATCCCATCGTCTCGAGTGACGACGAGCTCGAGTTTCCCCATGCTGCGATTTCGATTCGTCACCATATTTTCGAACGATTTGATTTTGTTTAAAAATGATGATTTCGTATGCCACTGTTTTTTTTAAATTTTTTTACTAGGAGGTGGGTTGATTTTATTTTCACCTTAACTGTGAAGTGTTCGGGTGAAAAACAAAAGGATGAGGACGCGTGTTTGGGGAAAGTGTGTTGAGGAAGCAACTAGGAAAGTGTGTTGAGGAAGCAACTAAGCAAAGAGTTCTGACGTGAAAAAGAAATAGTGACGTGATGGGTTAACCAGTCAAAACAATATATTACATTTAAATGCTCGATATAGATTTAGGCGCGTTTATCTACCGTATGCTTACACAACAACTCTGATCACTACGAAAATTGAAATCCGATAATAATACAATATCACGGATCCAATGGAACTGGTTTCGCTGAATTCTGAGACTGTGCCTCGGACGGCTATTTTTAAATTCAATTTCAACGATATATTTTTAAAACTGAACAAAACTCTTTAAAATTTCATTTTAAAAGTTCTATCATCTTCAGTATTAACAATATAAATTTTCTGAACCTTTGAACTATTTTTAACAGGCTTAAAATCAAGAATCAATATTTTACCCAATCCCGATAATTAAATTTAATAATTAATTATCCAAATAAATACTGTATATTTAAAATTAAAGTTAAAATTTAACCTTCGAATATTTAAAATAAATTAAATATTCCCATTTCAAATATATAAAAATTCCGGGTCGTCACATATACGATGCTCGGAAGGATATCTCTGATCCTTGTGTAGGAGGATCGTTCTCGAAGTACTAAGAGCACCTCCGTTGAATCCTACACAATTAGCGAACGTGCCTTAGCAGTTGTGATTGTATACGTATTATTGTTGTAATGTACACTCACATGCATCATAGCTATGTGATTATTTATATTTAACACCATATAGATTATTATATTATCACTGGATTTTATAATTGAAGTGGTTTGGTTATCGTAAGATAAAAACCCGTCTGTGTTTATTTGCGGCGTGGTCTTACGAGGTACTTCTATATGAAGGGTTTTGCAAATATAATAATCCATATATTTGAGTTTCTCACACTGGTTTACTAGACTGATTCGGGTGTTATATTCCTATAATGCTCTGGTCAGCTTGAGTATGTTTCCAGATTTAGATGTGGTTCATTGAAGCTGTTGGAAAGGAGCTAAATGATTTCCTATCGTAGTTTATTTCTGCTGCATTACTTGATTTGTATCTATCTGCATTTGTGAGGACATGCAGTTATTATTGTCCAAACTGATGGTAGGTTTTTTACTCTGATTGATATGTATATACAAAATTTCTTTTTTGGTAAAGACCTTTTGAGACATTATATATTATCGTTTTACATATGAGATTCTGATATTGTGTTCTTCTTTCTTGTTCTGTTTCCTTTTCTTTTATCCTAACGGTTTGTCTTTTTGGCACTTGGTTGCTCGATACTTGAAAACCGTGGATGTATTAGTGTCGACATTCAAGGGTCAAAAAGGTGGATCATTACAACTTGAGTAAGATATAACACTTAGTCAAGCATGCTATTGTCGATTCCACATGAAGTCATAGCGCAAGTAGTTCTTTATTAAGATCCTTGGTTGAAAAGTCACAAAGTCATGTAAGTCCAAATGAACAGTAATGCCCCAATTGATGCTTTTCATTATGCTAAAGAAAAAGTGGAAATGACGAAGAAGATCAATTCAGAATTCTCCCCTTCTTAGTTCAGTGTGCATGCCTATTTATAAAGAAATCGTGCCATTAGGTCCTCAACACATAGCACCCGAGGAAGATGAATTACTAAGATTTGGTCGACGTATCACTTTGACGATTTGTCATGTGGGATAACTTTCCTTTGATCTCATCAAGGTGACGTGGCTTGGTTGGACTAATCAATGTTTCTTGCATGGATTTGTGGCATGTTTTATGCGTTAATGTCTTAACGTGTGATGGTAGTCAACATTCAATAGTTCCACAATGCTCAATATGTGATAGGTTGATAACTCAACATGTGATGGCTCCTTATCCTCAATATAGGATAGCCTGATAACTCAACATACAATGACTCCTTATCCCAATATGTTATAGCTTGATAGCTCAACTTGTGATGGCTTATTATCCTCAGTATGCAATAGCTTGATTACTCAACATGCCATGGCTCCTTATCCTCAACATGCGATAGCTTAATAACTCAACGTGTGACGGCTCCTAAACTTCATCATGTGATAGCTTGATAACTGAATATGCGATATCTCCTAAACCTCATCATGCAATAGCTTGGTAACTCAACAAACGATGGCTCTTTAACCTCAACATGTGATGGCTAACCTCAATATGCAATAAGTACTTTAACCTTGACCCGTGATTGTTCTTTCATATTTAACTTCGATATCTTTTAATAGTCAACTTGCGATAGCTTTTAATAGTCAACTTAATATAGCTATCCCAATTTCAACTTGCGACAACCATCCTTTCACTTCATTTTGTGACAACTTCTTTTATCATCAATATTTGACAACCGTGTCATCTGTGACTTGCGACATCTCTTTACCACCATCTTGCGATAGTACATCACTATCAATTATTAGGAATCCTACTTCTAATGAATTTGCACCATATCAATTTAAAAAGTTTTGGATGTAGCACTTCTGTAATAGCCCGCACCTTAATGGGCTTGAATTTCGACTAAATCGAAACCCAAGTCCATTAGGGCACAAAATGTTGGTTTGGTAACCTGTAATAAACATAAGTATATCAGAGATTGATCATCTAAACTCATAGCGAAAAGGAAATTATAATATAATATAAATACTAACTGGGGTTACTTCCCCAGAATCAACAGTATTCCTAGTATATTGATGCAGCAGCGGATAACTAAAATGATAAAACTGTGAAAGTAGCGATCGATGGAATAGAAGATACCGAATGGCCCAAATCCATTGATCCAAAGATGCCGGATTCTAGCTATCTCAAACACGTTGATCGCGCACGATACCGTGTTTAAAGATCAACGATTCTTCGTACGTTGATCTAGCGCACTAGATACCGTGAATCGGCTTCAGCAGTCGTTGAATCGAGCGCACTCGATTAACGAAAGTGGAGATAGGAGATCACACTCAACTACCAATTTAATGAAAGCACAATGCTAACAAACAAATTTTATTTCAAATCAACTAACTGTTACAAATGAGACCACCTGCCTATTTATAGGCTTACAATTCACAACACAAAACTGTACAACACTTAGGTCGGCCACGACCTAACACAACACGACTTACGACTTACGACCTAGTATAGGTCGTTAACGACTTAACAGTTATTTACAACTCAATAACGACTCAACGGTTTACACATAACATCAATATGCGACCTAAGTACGACACACACGACCTAGGTACAACATCTCATAAGGTCAAACGACCTAAAAACTTACGGCAGCGACTTATCTTGAACGACCTAAAGCATAGCGGCATAAGGAATCCACGGCTTCAAGCTTCAAGAGTGACCTATAGGAGCGGCAGATGAGTTAGGTCGTTCACGACCTAAAGGTAAGCTTTGTACGCGACCTTAAAAGAGTGGCAGGTGAGTTAGGTCGTTCGTGACCTAAAAGAGCGCCATGTGAGTTTGGTCGTTTGCGCCCCTCTTCAGCGACCTTGGACTTAGGTCGTATACGACCTAATTTTGCTTCAGTTTGCACTGCCTGGTTAGGTCGCTCGCGACCTAGGACTTTGTTAGCTCGCATTACATCTTCGAATTTAGGTCGCAACTCCTTATTTCGCGACCCGTTAGGTCATTCTCGACCCAAGAATTGGTTAGGTCGCTCGCGACCTAACACTTCACCATTCTGGGCTGCATCATCCTCCCCTGGTTCAAAAAATTTCGTCCTCGAATTTGCGCCTTCCTCTTCCACAACAAGCTCATCCCCATGATACGGTATAAGATGTTTAACATTAAACACGTCAGAAGTGTACACATCCTCCGGCAGCTTCAACTTATAAGCGTTTTCATTGATCCGTTTCACAATCGTTACAGGACCAATTTTTTGAGCTTTAAGCTTATTGTATGCTCCGACTGGAAAACGATCTTTCGTTAGTACAGCATATACTAAATCTCCTTCATTAAATTCAACACTTCTTCGCATCAAATCCGCAGATCGTTTATACTTTTCATTTGCTTTCTCTAATCGTTCCTGAACGATTTTATGACATTCTGCCAATCCATCAACAAAATCAACAGCCTGTTTAATTGTTCCCTTCGGTTGTGGTACTATCGTCAAATCCAACGGCCCCTTTGGTAAACTCGAATACACTATCTGAAATGGACTGAAACCCGTACTACGGTTTATAGCATGATTATGAGCAAACTCTGCTTGACATAACTTCATATCCCAACTCTTCAGATTATCCTTCACCAGGCACCGCAACAAATTTCCCAAAGATCTATTAACAACTTCAGTCTGACCATCGGACTGCAGATGGCAAGCACTACTGAAATTTAGCTTTGTTCCCACCATCTTCCACAAACTCAGCCAAAAATGACTTAGAAATCTAGTATCCCGATCAGAAACAATGGATTCTGGTAAACCATGTAAGCGATACACTTCTTTAAAGAATAACTCGGCAACACGGATGGCATCAGCTGTCTTCATACAAGCGATGAAATGCGCCATCTTTGAGAACCTGTCTACTACAACATATATCGAGTCATTTCCCCTCTGAGTTCTCGGTAATCCCAAAATAAAATCCATACTGATATCAACCCATGGTCTAACCGGCACGGGTAACGGCATATACAATCCCGCATTCGTCGCTGTCCCCTTGGAAACTTGGCAAATATGACATCTCTCCACAAACTTTCCAACTTCCCGTTTCAACGAAGGCCAATAATAAGGTTGAGAAATCAATTGCAAAGTACGATCTCGGCCCACATGACCTTCCTCATGCAACTCCTTTACAATCTTCATACGTAAGCTGCACTCTGGTATGCACAATCGATTTCCCCTAAAAAGAAAACCATCCACCAATACAAACTCATCCGTCTTTCCCTCCTTGACTTTATCTACACACTTCGCAAAGTAAGGATCATCAACAAACATTTCTGGCAACACATCAAACCCCGTTACTTCAACCTTCATTGTAGTCAGCAAATGATTCCTTCGACTCAATGCATCCGCCACTCTATTCGTAATTCCTGATTTATGCTTCACCACAAATGTAAATTGTTGTAAGTACGCAATCCACGAAGCATTCCTAGCCGCAATCTTGTCCTATCCCTGCATATGCTTCAACGCCTCATGATCAGTATATAAAACAAATTCTTTATGAAGCAAATAATGCCTCCAATGTTTCACAGCTTGCACAATAGCATAAAATTCCACATCGTAAGTATTATATCTCATCTTCGCTCCTGATAACTTCTCACTGAAATATGCAATAGGACGTTCTTTCTGACTCAACACCCCTTCAATTCCAACCTTCGATGCATTAGTATGTAATTCAAACAACAACTGAAATTCTGGTAATACTAGAATTGGTGCTGTCGTCAATAGTTCCTTGATTCTCTCAAAGGCAAATCCTGCTTCCTCCGACCATGAAAATTGTTTCCCTTTCATACAATCAGTCACTGGTGCCATCACGCTACTGAAGTGTGGAATAAACCTTCGGTAGAATGATGCCAAACCATGAAAGCTTCTAACTTCTGTAATCGTCTTGGGTTGTGGCCAATTTCTGATTGCTTCAACTTTATTCTGATCCACCTGTATACCTCCTCCCGATATAACATACCCCAAAAATAAAACACTATGCGTCATGAACACGCATTTCTTCGTTGCAGCATAAAATTGTTCCTGTCGCAATACCATCAACACTTCTCTTAGATGTTGCAAGTGTTCTTCTGGATTCCCACTATATATCAGTATATCATCAAAATACACTACTACAAACTTCCCGATAAATGGTCTAAAGATCTGGTTCATCACCCGCATAAAGGTACTCGGTGCATTCGAAAGACCAAATGGCATAACCAGCCATTCGTACAACCCCTCACGTGTCTTGAACGCTGTTTTCCATTCATCCCCTGGTATTATACGAATTTGATGATAACCACTTTTCAAATCAATCTTCGAAAAGATAGTTGTTAACCCTTAAGTTTCTTCGACTCATGGCCTTACGAGATAAGACCCGCACGACTCATGGGCTTACGAGATAAGAAGCTAACGACCTAGATGGTGAAGGAACCAACGAGTTGAGTCTGCTACGACTTAAGGGTTGCGCGACTCAAGATAGTTACACGACTCAATGGGTTAAGCCATCTACGACTCATGAGGTCTTACGACTCACATTGTCTGTACGACTCATCAGACTTATGGCTTATGAAAACTTACGATTCATGAGGTCTTACGATTCATCAGTCTTACGACTCATCAGATTTACGACTCATGGAGATCAACGAGTCAAGAAAACTTACGACTCATCAGGCTTACGACTTATAGGCTATCAAGCTGGAATCCAAAGCCCTTGCCTGTGCCACTTTGATCTGATGAGTCGACTACGACTTAGCACTTGTCTTCCAACTGAGCCACAAGATGGACCAAATATGGCGCCCACGAGACATCTTAAGTCGAATACGAGTTATGACTTACCATGAGTCGGTCACGACTCATGACTTGGCCAAACCGAGAGCTCAGAAATCTGCTCCTATAAATAGGCCACCACTTCCAACATGAAGAGGACTTTTGGCAAATCATTTCTACAGCACTGTTACTCCATCGAACTCTCCATTCATTCAGCAATCAAAGATCCTTCAAGCATTCGCGACACTACAACAAGCTTCGAGAGAAATTCCTTACATTCGATATGGATTCATCGAGTTTCATCGCCGAAGATTGAGCTAGTAGTCAAGATTGTTTCTTGTGATCGAATTGTACTGTTTTCATAAGAGATTTGCATTGATTTGCACCGGATTCAATAATAAAGAGATTCAAAGTGGATGTAGGCTAAATCTCAAGCCGAACCACTATAAATTGCTGTCTTTTACTGTATTTCTGCTACTTTCCTACCTGATTTCTGTTCCCGTCATGCGGGTGGTGCTTTCACGATCTTACTACACACACCGAGTGTTGACGTGTCACATTTGAACGTTAACATTTTGGTGCTTTCACTGAGAATCCAACTCAGGTGAAAATTTATCATTGCTTCACGAGAGTTTGCTGAAAGAATTTCCTCAAAAATCAGAAGCCTATCAGATATAATGGCTCCTGGAAGAAAAAGAAGGTCTGTCAAGACTGGTGATGACCATGAGAATACTGCCACATCTCTCTCTCCAAATCGGGCGGCTCCAAGCGCCGGGGTAACGCGAGAGGAGCTAGATGCTACTGTGTCTGGATTGTACCAGCAAATCGAAAATCAGAACAATCTAATGATGGAAAAACTGAATGCTCTGCTCGGGGCTAATCAGAGACCAATGAGTAATGAAGGAAACTTTGCTAATGCAGCTCCCAATTCCGAAGGGAGAAATATTCCTCAAGGGGGGTCAGGTGCTGATGGAGGGGCACCCCTCCAGGCTGAAGGTTCCAGACCGTCACCGGTTTTCCGTGAGCATTTACCGGGGCAAACCCTCGAGAAGGTGGCCGAAGTTTATTCTGCAAAGTCTCTAAATAATGAAGAATATCTCTCTAGCATGGTTCGGCAAATAATGAAGGAGAGCATGCAGAGAAATGAGGATGAAAATGATTGGGGATTCGCACCAAGCAGAACTCCATTCACCGAGAAGATTTTGAAGGCTGAATTTCCTAAAAAATTCGTGCCCCCCACTATTCCTGCTTATCGGGGGACGAGTGATCCAAACCAATTCTTGTATAAATATGACTGGCACATGACCGGCGCAAGGGCCACTGATGAGATTAAGTGTCGATATTTCCCAGTATATTTGGAAGGGGTGGCACTTCTCTGGTTCACCAAGCTTCTAGTCCGATCTGTAGATCAGTTTTCCGATCTGACCCGAAAGTTCAAAGAGAAATTCAGGTTGTACGCTTCGAAGGCAAAGGACATAATGTCTCTGTCTAGCCTTGAACAGAATCCGCGAGAGCCTATTAGGTCATTCCTGAATCGCTTCAATGTAGCTCTGGCGGAAGTTGACAACGCCGAGCCACGAATGGTCTTGACCTACTTGATGCGTGCTATTGACAAATCGAGCGAATTTGGAAAATGGCTGAAGATGAAGGAGCCAAATTCTCTCGAGAAATTCTACAAGAAAGCTGATGAATTCATCCGCTGGGAAAATCTTCTACCTCCAACGAAGGTGGAGAATAATGTTGATACTTCGGTGAAGAAAGATTCTGGAAGTCAAAAAAGGGAAAGTCATGATGGGAAGAAACAAAAGGATGCAAAGAAGCCTCGCTTCTTCAAACCCTCAGATTTCACTCCATTGACTGACACTCCGGAAAACATCTTCTTTGCCACCAAAGATGACGTGAATTATCCCAAACCAGCTGAAATAAAACCGGGAAGAGGTGCTATGCGAAATGGAAAATTTTGTCGCTTTCACAATCAACCCGGGCATGATACTAATGAATGTCGTCACTTGAAGAGCTTAATTGAAGAGTTGTTGAGGGAAAACAAGCTGCAACAATATGTCAAGAAAAACAGGAATGATCCAACTTCATCCACTCAGGGGCAACAACCCCCTACTCAACCTTCTGGCTCGGGTAAAGGCAATACGGCACATGAATCCGAAAGGCCCGTTATCAATGTAATTACGGGAGGCCCACACCCAGCGGGCAGAAGCTGGGGTGAAATGGAACGATATGCTCATGCTCTGAAGTACGTCCCGATAGAAGAAGATGTTTTTGCTATAGAAGATGCTGCACCCCATAAGCAGCAGAGGACTTCTAATGATGATATCATGTTCAAGGCTAGGGATTCTATGGGTATCGAAGCCCCAACCATAGATCCATTGGTTATCTCTGCAGGAATTGGGCCAGCGATTGTAAGGCGAGTACTCATTGATTGTGGTGCTTCTTGCAATATACTCTTTAAGAAAACATTTGACCAGATGAAGATTCCGATGACCGATGTTCAAGCTTCACCTCAAAAGATTGTCGGTTTCACTGGGGAACCACAACAACCTATCGGAACTGTCGACTTGTTCGTTGAACTTGGAGAAGGGCAAAAAAGGGTAGTTCGGAGGCAAACCTTTGTAATTGTTGATGGATTTTCTGCTTACAATGCTTTTCTAGGCAGACCAGCCCTGGCTGCGTTCAGAGCAATTTTGGCCCCGTGGTGCCTAACTATGAAATTTCCTACAGAGAATGGTATTGGAGTCATCAAGGGAGATCAAAATGCTGGGCGTGAATGTTATCTGATAGAGCTTCGAGAAGCCAGAAAGAGGGAGATGGGAAAAGATGCGGCAGTTCCACTCCGCATCAAAACCCCAACCTTGTAGCAACTACGGGGCGGCCCCTGTACTGGCGAACACAGCAATGCGAGGAAGGAAATGGATCCCAGAAAGGCCAGTACAGGGGAAAGCAGAGTGGTACCCGTGGAAGTTACGATACCGGTACCTGTTGACTCAAAAGACCCAAACAAAGTACTTAATGTGGGTTCGCAATTAAGTATAACAGTTCAAAACACACTGATATCATTTCTAAAAGCAAATCTGGACGTGTTCGCTTGGAGTCATGCTGATATGTGCGGAATCTCTCCAGAAATTGCTGTGCATACTCTAAATATTGATCCGAAATTCACACCGGTAAAGCAAAAAAGAAGAACTCAAGGCCCGGAAAGGTCAGCAGCGTTAAAGGAAAAAGTTGATCGGCTTATGGAGAATGATTTCATCAGAGAGTCCATCTATCCAAATTGGGTTTCAAATCCAGTACTGGTCAAGAAGGCAAATGGAAAGTGGAGAGTATGCATTGATTTCTCAGATCTAAACAAAGCTTGCCCCAAAGACTGCTTCCCGTTGCCTAGAATCGATCAACTAGTAGATGGGACAGCTGGACATGAGTTGTTATCTTTTATGGATGCTTACTCCGGGTATAATCAGATTATGATGAATGAACCAGATCAGGAAGACACGAGCTTCATCACAGATATGGGTCTTTACTGTTACAAAGTCATGCCTTTCGGATTAAAGAATGCAGGAGCAACCTACCAAAGACTTGTCAATGCTATGTTCAAGCCTCAGATTGGCAAGATTATGGAAGTTTACGTTGATGATATGTTAGTGAAGTCAAAGAAAGCATTAGACCACATGAGCCACTTGGAAGAAATGTTCACCATTCTTCGAAAATACGGGATGAAGCTCAATCCATTGAAATGTTCATTCGGGGTAGAGTCCGGAAAGTTCTTGGGATTCATTGTAAGTGCTAGGGGCATCGAGGCTAATCCTGCCCAAATCACAGCTTTGAGAGAAGTCAAAGCCCCTAAGACAAAGAGAGAACTGCAAAGTCTCAATGGAAAAGTCGCCGCTCTGAGTCGCTTCATTTCCAAAGCCACAGAAAAATGCATTCCTTTCTTTGATGCTCTAAAGAAAGGAAAGAAGAATTTTGAATGGACTCCCGAATGCCAGGATGCTTTTGATCAACTAATTCATCATATGGAAACTCCTCCAGTTCTATCTAAGCCTAATGATGGCGAAGACCTTTTCATCTACTTGGCAATCTCATCCCATGCTCTAAGCGCAGCACTCGTACGAGAAGATATGAAAATACAGCGCCCGGTCTATTACATCAGCAAACGATTCACTGGGGCAGAGATGAATTACTCAAAGATAGAGAAGCTTGCCTATTGTTTGTTAATTGCTTCCAGGAAATTGAGGCCGTATTTTCAATCCCATCCTATCAAAGTCCTTACTGATCAACCCCTAAAGCAAGTCTTGTTTCGTCCTGAAACTTCGGGTCGTCTTTTGAAATGGAACATTGAACTTAGCCAGTATGACATCACTTATCACCCCCGAAGAGCAATCAACGGACAGGCTTTAGCAGATTTTATTGCAGAGTCCACTGACAAAGGTGACGGTAAGGAAGAAACAACTGACTGCATTCCGATACAGTGGAAATTGTATGTAGACGGCTCCAGGAATGATTATTGTTCTGGGGCAGGGGTTGTGCTTGAAACCCCCGAAGGACGATCATTGTGTTATGCACTGAGACTAGAATTCCCTTCAACAAACAATGAAGCGGAGTACGAAGCTCTCATTGCCGGTCTAAAAATCGCCAAGGAATTAAACATCAAAGTGTTACAAATCTTCAGCGATTCCCAGCTTATTGTCTGCCAGGTGAAGAAAGAATTCCAAGCTAAAGGAGGGAACTTGCCTGCATACTTGTCGAAAACTTCCGAGCTTCTCAATGACCTCGATCACTATTCAATAAGCCACATACCTCGAGAAGAAAATACGAAGGCAGATTCTTTAGCAAAGTATTCAAGTTCCGGAGAAGCTCAATTACTGGGATTAGTTCCTGTAGAAGTTCTGTCAGCTCCAAGCATTGATGAAATGGATGTTGATTGGATTATGACTACATCTCAAGAGCATGAATCATGGATGACTCCGATCAAAGAATACCTACTCAGTGGCTCCCTGCCAAAAAGTTCTAAGGAACGCCGAAGGCTATTGAGGAAAGCGTCGAGGTATATAATTCAAGATGGCCGATTGTACAGACGGGGATTTTCAATGCCTCTGCTCCGATGTGTGACTAAAGAAGAAGCCAAGACAATTCTGGCTGAGGTACACGGGGGAGAGTGTGGAGATCATTCAGCTGGTCAAACTTTAGCCAAGAAAGTTCTCCGGTATGGGTATTTCTGGCCTGACATTAACCGAGATGCTGCTATTTACTCTAGAAAGTGCGACAAATGTCAAAGATTTGCAAAAATCCCAAGGGCTCCTTCCACCGAACTCACACAAATGGTCAGCCCATGGCCATTCGCCATTTGGGGGATAGATCTAATCGGACCACTCCCAGTTGCCAAATCAGGAATCAAATATGCTATTGTAGCTGTTGATTATTTCACCAAATGGGTTGAAGCTGAACCTTTGGCCACCATTACTTCTAAGAAGATGATAAATTTTGTAATGAAAAATATCATTTGCAGATATGGTGTGCCACAGAAAATAATTACAGACAACGGCACTCAGTTTGAAAGTGAAGAATTCCAGGATTTTTGCAAACGATTCAGAATTCGGAAAAGCTTCTCAGCAGTGGCTCATCCGCAGGCAAACGGGCAAGTGGAAGCAGTGAACAAAATTATCAAATCAACCATCAAAAAGCAACTCGAAAAAGCAAAAAGTGGTTGGGTCGATAAGCTTCCATTAGCACTATGGGCGTACAGAACTACTCACAAAACTGCGACTGGGCACACTCCATTTTCACTGGCATACGGATCGGAAGCAATGATTCCAGTGGAAGTAGAAGTTCCTTCACATAGGAGGATTTATTTCAATGAAGTTGAAAACGAAAAGCTGCAACTTGAGGCACTTGATTTTCTTGATGAGAAAAGAGAAGAAGCTAGGCTCAGAGTTTCAGCTTATCAGCAGAGGATTGCTAGGCATTTCAACTCTAAAGTTCGCCAACGCAGCTTCGAGATCGGAGATTTAGTCTTGAAAAGGATCATGATAGCAACTGGTGTGTTTGGGCCAAACTGGGAAGGACCATATGTCATAGGCACTAAACTTCTTGATGGCACTTTCAAACTTGTAACTGTTGAGGGAGATCCAATTCCAAGAGCCTGGAACAGCAACCACTTACGTCCTTATTTTACTTAAAAAAGTTCTGCTCAAAATTGTAAAATGATGATGAATGTATCAGTTGTACAGTGAAACATTGTAAATCAGTGTGAATGAATGAAAGCTATAAAGTGGACGTAGGCCCGATTCTTGGCCGAACCACTATAAATCTTGTGTTCTTTACTATTTCATAATGCCTGTTTTATTTCGATATGCAAATACTTAAAATGTATTGCTGAAATGTCGATTCAAAATTGCAGGACATTGAAACAAGGCTTACTCGTCATAAAGCCAAGCGATCTCTATAAATCACCTATTACGCAAATACCAAGCGACAAAGGAATTCCAAATTCAATCCTATACAAGGAGAACTTCACATAAAAAGTTGATGACTCCACTATAACAAACCTTCGTTTAATAGTTGAGATTGTCGATATAAATAGACATCCAACTAGATAACTCGCGTTTGTCCCGTGGAGTCGTTCAACAGTGAAGTTCACTCTTTCGGATGAAGCAATTTACTTGTAAAAGGAAAGAAGATGTGCTTGGAAACGATGATAAAAGAACACTAATGAACTGATGATGAGAGAAAGTTGCAAAGCAAACAAAGAAGCAGACAAGGGGAGGTATGCCTCTCAATAGGAAGGCCGGAAGATCCGCTAAAGGGACACCTTCCCAAGCGGAAGGAGTAGGACCCTTGCTAACTGGTCGTGATGCATCCGATCAGGTAGCTTGTGTCCGCCTCGTGGATTGACTCGCCCCTGAGACGCAACCTACCCGGCACACCAACCAACCGAAGCCCTCTAACGAGGCACGCCAATAAATGGGAGTGCTTTACTCAATCAAAAAGATCGGTGGGACTACCAAAGGGGCACCTTGTTAGTTAGTTATGATCGTTTGTGCAAACAAACATCCAATTGAACAACTTGCGTCCGCCCCGTGAGTTCCTCCGACCATGAGAGAGCAACTTCCAGGCAACCCAAAAGCCCTCTTCGGAGGCACAAGCCCTCTTCGGAGGCACAAGCCATCTTCGGAGGCAAAAGCCCTTTTCGGAGGCACAAGCCCTCTTCGGAGGCACAAGCCATCTTCGGAGGCAAAAGCCCTTTTTGGAGGCACAAGCCCTCTTCGGAGGCACAAGCCCTCTTCGGAGGCACAAGCCATCTTCGGAGGCACGCTTCACCATGCTTGAAGCGCAAAATAAAAAGCCCTCTTTGGAGGCACACTTCACCAGAGTTGAAATACCAAAATCGCTCCTCTTCAAAGACCAAAAGACCTCTTCAGAGGCGTACTTCACCTTGCTTGAAGTATAAAAAATAAGCCTTCCACTGGGACACAAAATCAAAACTTTCTTCAGAAGCTCATTTCACTGCGTAGGAAAATTCGCTTTTAACAAATAAAAGTGATTATCCCCAAAAGTTGAAGTGTTCTTCGGAAAGAAAGGGAAAGTAAAAAAAAACTTCTCTAAAGACAAAATATACTCTATTAAAAGCAGAGTAATTCTCCCCTTAAAAGTGGAGCAATTATTCTCTGGAATGAGAATATCAGTCTTGAAAAAGCTGGGAATATTGCAATGTACTTGCGGTATGGGGGCAATACTACACGATTCAGTTACATGAACAAAGTAATATACAAGCAACATACCACGAGCTCATCACAATATCATGGAAAATAAATGATGTGGAATAAATGCATTCTCAAACGCAGACAAAAAAAAGTTTGCACAAACGAGAAGAATCATTTGTTATACACTAAAAAAAAACAGATCATTCTCACATACACAAGAGTTTGTACAAGTAAAATAATTGTTTTATTTAGTACTATGAAAATTCTTTACATGTGCAGATACATCAAAAAGCAAAAGCGGGGACCGGTACCCGCACAATCCCCGGTCGATACAGGCAAAAAGCAAAAATAAGAAGTAGAAAATCCAGCTTGTTTATTCCTTCTTCTCGCCACCTTTGGAGCCCTTACCCGGCCTAATGATTAGTTTTTGAAGTCGTTGTGAACGGGTAGAGGCAGAAGGAGAAAGAGGTACGGCTGGATCAACTTCTACTCTCTCTCCAGCGAAAGTATTCTTCTTCTTCCTTGCGGCACGCTTCCCCTTCCTCTTTGAAGAAGATTCGCTTCCCGGAGTAACAATCAATGTTGAGAGCTTCGCATCATCGTCAAGGGAATGCTCCGGGGTCTTCTCGACGTCTTCAAGGTCCTCCGCCTTCTGTTCCTGCGAAGCTACCGGATCATCCAGGCCTTGAAGGGCTTCGATTTTCTCTGCCTGTGATCCCGGTTGGGAAGCAGAAGGAGGAGTAACCTGTAAAGATGGAGGGACGGCAACTGAAGGAGTCGAAACTTGTGCAGTGTTTGGTGCCTCCGCTGTAGAAGAAAAGAAGTTAAAATCAACATCTTCCGGAAATAAAGAAGGTATCGGCTCACCAAAGTTCAGGTAACAAGTAAGAAGGTCATCAAACTCGGTTAAATCAAATAACTGGTTCGTTAGACCCGGAACTTCGCCAAAGTTACCTGGAGGAGTTGGCTTCGCAAGTTCAATTTCATATTTATCGGCCTCAGTTTCTTCCTGGCTCTTCTCTTCAATTTGGGAAAGAGGAGTCTCGGAAGTATCGAGTTTAGCTTCAGCATCTTTTGCAGCAAGTGGAGATTGAGAGCTGGAACCGATGATATCAACATCAGTCAAAGTTGAAGTATGGACAGGGGCAGGCAGAGATGTTGTCTTTTCTGGATGTTCCTCTACCGCTGTCCCGGCTCTAGCTTCGGCAAGTTGCTCTTTGCCTCTAATAAGCGCATCACGTGCTTCATTGTCTAGATAAAGCGCTGCAAGGTCTGCTTCCGCATAACCGGCAAATGTATCAAGTATGGTCTCCCAAACTTCAGCAAGTATAATCTCATATTTGGGACCCAAGAATGAAAGGCTGCCACGGCCCAAAACGCTGTGCATGTAGAAGTCAAATAGAGTAGAATCGATGCTAGCTTTAGTGGCATCGTGAGACTCTTCGGCCGCAACTTGTCCAGCAACCGCGTCATCACGCTCCTTCTCAACTTTAAGAAGCTTAGCTTTCAGCATCTCATTTTCTGCATTTGTGGACGCAATTGTTCCCCGCAACTCAATATTTTCTGTGCGATATTTCTCAGAAATGTGCTGCTCAGCTGCAAGCTTCATTTCGGCGTCCCTTTGCGCAGCATGTGCATCCCGCACTTGCTTCTGAAAGACTTCTTCCTTTTGGGTATGCGATGCGGAAGACGAGGCGAGATCTTCCTTAAGTTGCTTAACTTCAGATGTAAGCTTTGCGTTGTCATCTGCGATACTCGTCATCTCCGCATCATGTTGCTTGCGCCATTTGTCCCATTCCGATTTATCATTCTCCATGGTCATCATCGCCTCAAGATTCATGTGATTAACCCTCTGGAGTTCGTCGACAAGTTTCTGCCACTGCGACATCCTCTCGATATTAAGTCTGACCGCGTCAAGACCTTTAAGCATGTCTTGCTTATCAATCGGAACCAAATCCAAGTCAAAGCGCACTCCTTTTAGGCACCAATTTGGAAATCGACTCTGAAGCGTTGGAGGGCCGTCCTTAACTTGATATTATGGCCTGTTTATAATTGTTTGAATATCAGACTTCTTTAGAGGAGGAGAGCCGGCCGGAATATCAGAAGGGACAGGAGCGTCAGTTTTTTCAGAAATTTCAGACGCGTCCTTCTCATCAAGTTTAACCCGTTTACTTGGGTCATCGGTAGCATGCTTTTTCCCTTTGTCATCATGATATTTTCTTTTGTGAGAGTCATCGTCTCTCCTTCTTTGCTGCTCTTCGTAAGCATGCCTTTCTTGAGCTTTTCTAGCTGCACGCTCTTCGTCAGATTCTTTGCGGGAGGGAAGATAACGTCCATAATCGTAAGAATCACGCCCTCCGTAGCGCCGAAAGTTGTCGTAATACGAGCCGGTACGTCCCATTGGAGAATCTGAAAAAACGGAAAAGAAGTAAAGTTTAGAAAATTCCAGAAAAAGAGGATAAATGCTTATAAGTGCTGAAAAATCCTAAGTGTGTGCGGCGTGCAAGCTACATGCGTCAAACTACAGACCACGCTTTAATATGGAAACAGAGACGACTGGCGTAGTAGGCGTCAGGGTTTGTTTTAGGGTGGAAGTCGCTTCAACAACAGGAGAAGTCACTTTTGGATTATTATCCCTGAAAAGCTCTTGAGAAGTTATCATGATATCGCTCAAGCCGTCAAAGGTATCATCACCCTGGAATTCAGCAAACTTCTCCTTCTCAACTTTTGTATCAATTGATTTTTCAGAAACTCGAAGATTCTCTTCCTCCTCAATGATCGGGGCAAGTGCCGATTTGCTGGCTAACCCGACAACATCGGTGGATGCGGAGCATTTTATCAAAGCAGCCTCTACGACAGGTGCTTCTGGTGTAGTTTCTTCTACAGGAGCTAGGGCATCCAAGGCCTCCACTTGGGAACCTGAAGCAGCTAACGTTTCCGCATCAGAACTCGAGATTTCATGAATTTGAGTCGATCTAGAAGGATGTAAAAGTCCAAACTGGTGGAGAAACTCATCTTTCAACAGAAATTTCACATCCCGTTCTTCAATCGGAACAGCCATGAGCTTCTCCAGAGTTTGCTTATGACTAGGATCCCTAGAGGGAGAGAGGAGCGCTGAAATGAGAAAGCAAAGTTAAACACTTAGTGATTCGGACTGCAAGATACTTAGAGAATAAGGAGAAAAAAGGATAGGCATTCTTACTTCCTTCTCTCCACACAGCATAAAAACCAGGGGGACAGCGAACATAAAAATACTGAGTCAAAAACCCATGAGCGGTATCAGGGAGGCCGACAACCAGTTTGCGATTCCTGGCACTTCTTATAACAATGATTGAAGGATGATCTTTGATTCTGACAAAAGAGTACAGATAACAGATTTCGTCAACACTGGGGAGACGGTTAAGCGTTCTGCTGAATAGTACGCATAGCCCCATTAGAACAGCATAACCATTGGGGTGTAATTGGAATGGAGCGATTGCCAGTTGGCGGAGAAGATGTTGAAGAAAATTGTTGAAAGGAGGAATGGCTCCGCTCGAGCACATTTGTCGGTTGACCGCCACAAAGCCAGGAGGTGCTACATCAGCAGTGTTGTTCTTTTCAGGAAGGATAGCGTCATCCTCAGCAATGCCAAATTGAGTACACAATTGCCGAAAAGTTTTGTACAATAAAGTGGAAGGGGCTCTCTCTGGGGGGTTGACTAAAGGAGCTGGAATGAGAATGGACTCTCCGGTCCGAACTGTTACATCTCCTTGTTGAGAAGCCATTCTACACAAGCAACTGGATATTAAAATATGAAGGTGCACGTTTCCTAAATAGTGTGAAGTGTTGTGCAAAATTAACAAAGATAACAGATAAATACAAACTGGAATTAAGCTAGTCGGTAACTGATCGATTACCAAATTTCAGGACTTGTTAATTTAAAAGTTCAGGTACGGTATTAAATGCAAACCGGACATTTTCAGTTGACTATTTCAATGTTGTTTTAATACTTTGCTTGAACTTGTTGATTTAAAGCACTTCATACACGCAATCTGTTTATGTTGATTATCTGTTATTAACTAATCTGTCATTTGATATGGGCAGTCGGTGACAGTATATTCGTCCCAATTTCTTTGTGGATATTGTATTAGACAGGTTATTAGTTTGCAAGTTAGAGTGATCTGTGGGAAAATGCAGCAATTCAAAGTTCATTCAAAGCCCAAGTCATGAGTCGCCAACGACTTATGTTCTGACTCGTCTACGACTTAAGGGTTACAAGGCAGGTCGGTCGTACTTCAGGTCTTAAGTCATGTGAAAATAAAAGAGACTCCAGTCCAAAGCGGCATACAATCCAAGTCCTAAGTCGTCTACGACTTAAGAACTATGTTGTAAAGAACTGAGTCGTCTACGACTCAAGAAAAGGCTCCAGTCCAAAGCAGCATATAATCCTAAGTCCTAAGTCGTCTACGACTCAAGAATTATGTCATAGGAGGCTTGACTCGTGGGTCGTACGAAGCTGCTGAACTGTGGCCATGCTAGCGTCTCATTCGTTTGAACCTGTTGACTTTTCTTCTAACCCATTACTCCCCAAACCCGATAACCTATCCATCGAATTACGATCCCCATCCTGATTCCACAACACCATTGAGCCATCCAAAGAGCTAAGTTCAGATCGCCAAAGCCTTGCCAACCTAATCAATTGAAACCTGAAGCACAGTAACCCTACATCTCCATCGCCCCATTCATCTAAAGATGAAATCTAGCAAAATCAGGCTCACGAGCTACCGGTATGGTGGAATTCACGACAAAACATTGCACGAGGGGATGGATTAGGTATAGGGGGGAGAATTCACGAATCAATGATGATTAAAGGTCGAGGATGGATCAAAAACACTTACGCAATGAAGAATGGAGAATCGAATTGGTAGATTGCTAAAAAAGGAAGAAATCGCCTTGAGAAAGCTCGAAGGAATGTTAATGGCGGATACGGCTCAGGAGGTAGGTGATGGGTAGAAGGAACGACTCAAGCATTTTATACCGTTGGGCAGTGGAACACGAAGAGGCGTACACGAGTTAAGATGAGTCGAAGCACACGACCTACGACTTAGGCGTGTACTTCGAGGGGCAAATGTTAACCCTTAAGTTTCTTCGACTCATGGCCTTACGAGATAAGACCCGCACGACTCATGGGCTTACGAGATAAGAAGCTAACGACCTAGATGGTGAAGGAACCAACGAGTTGAGTCTGCTACGACTTAAGGGTTGCGCGACTCAAGATAGTTACACGACTCAATGGGTTAAGCCATCTACGACTCATGAGGTCTTACGACTCACAAGGTCTGTACGACTCATCAGACTTATGGCTTATGAAAACTTACGATTCATGAGGTCTTACGATTCATCAGTCTTACGACTCATCAGATTTACGACTCATGGAGATCAACGAGTCAAGAAAACTTACGACTCATCAGGCTTACGACTTAAAGGCTATCAAGCTGGAATCCAAAGCCCTTGCCTGTGCCACTTTGATCTGATGAGTCGACTACGACTTAGCACTTGTCTTCCAACTGAGCCACAAGATGGACCAAATATGGCGCCAACGAGACATCTTAAGTCGAATACGAGTTACGACTTACCATGAGTCGGTCACGACTCATGACTTGGCCAAACCGAGAGCTCAGAAATCTGCTCCTATAAATAGGCCACCACTTCCAACATGAAGAGGACTTTTGGCAAATCATTTCTACAGCACTGTTACTCCATCGAACTCTCCATTCATTCAGCAATCAAAGATCCTTCAAGCATTCGCGACACTACAACAAGCTTCGAGAGAAATTCCTTACATTCTATATGGATTCATCGAGTTTCATCGCCGAAGATTGAGCTAGTAGTCAAGATTGTTTCTTGTGATCGAATTGTACTGTTTTCATAAAAGATTTGCATTGATTTGTAACCGGATTCAATAATAAAGAGATTCAAAGTGGATGTAGGCTAAATCTCAAGCCGAACCACTATAAATTGCTGTCTTTTACTGTATTTCTGCTACTTTCCTACCTGATTTCTGTTCCCGTCACGCGGGTGGTGCTTTCACGATCTTACTACACACACCGAGTGTTGACGTGTCACATTTGAACGTTAACAATAGTAGCCCCGCTCAACTGATCCAACAAATCATCAAGTCTCGGCATTGGAAATCTGTATCTCACAGTAATCTTATTCAGTGCTTGACTATCAGTGCACATCCTCCACGTTCCAACCTTCTTTGGTACTAACAAAGCTGGCACCGCATAAGGACTTAAACTTTCCTGCACACGCCCCTGTTCAAGTAATTCTTCCACTTGCCTTCTCAACTCCTCATGTTCTTTTGGACTCATTCTGTAGTGTGGTCTATGAGGTAACACAGCTCCTGGAACAAGATCAATTTGATGTTGAATGTCTCTCAACGGCGGTAACTCCGTTGGTAGCTCCTCAGGAAATACATCGTCAAATTCTTCCAGTACTGGCTTTACTTCTTCAGGGATCTCTACCACTTCATGACTCTCACGTCCAATCAACAAGAATACCTCAGGTTCCTCTTCTACCTCCTTAACAAACTCCTTCAAAGATAGCAAAGTTTTAAGCTCTTCAATCTCCTCCAACTTGCTTTCTTCTTGCTGTCGCTTCTTAGGAATTAAGGTGATTTTTGTACCTTCAAACATGAAACTATAAGTGTTAGTACGACCATCATGTTGCACAGCCCTATCGTACTACCACGGTCTCTCGAGCAACAGATGACATACATCCATGTCCACCACATCACACCAAATTTCATCCTTGTATTTCTTCCCAATTGAAAAATTCACACAAGCCCTTCGTCCAACCTTCACTTCCCTACCTTTCCTCAACCAAGCCAACTTGTAAGGTTTCGGATGCTTCTCTGTTTTCAATGCTAACTTCTTCACAGCTTCTGTAGAGATAATATTGCGCAACTTCCTGCATCATAACAAACTTGCAAACCCTTCCCAAGATAGTACATGTTGATTGAAAGATGTTACACCTCAACCAGCTAGTTTCCTCCTCCTGTTTTGGTGTCAAGCACGACCTCTTCATCATTAATGAATACCCTTCATCTCCCGACACATTTTCTTCCTCCTCATCATGTAGTGAATTAGAACAGTCAACTTCTACTTCATCTTCCTCTGCCTCAACAATCATTGCTCTCTTCTTCGGTTTTGGACATTCGCTGCTCTTGTGCCCCACTTCTTGACAATTATAGCATTTGAAATTGGTGTTGACATTTGGTTTAGCCACTTCATGAACAACCTGCTTATTCGATGCTTTAGGAACATTAGAACTACTACTCGCTCCTTTGTTTGGCCCCATAAAACTTGGAAACACACCTTCCCCACATCTTCCTTGTTTCTCCCAAGCCAACGCCTTTTGATGTGCTTCTGCCACAGATCTAGGGTCGAACATGTTCACCATATCCTGGATCTGTGTTCTAAGTCCACCCATAAATCTAGCGGTCAATTGTTCTTCTATCTCCATAATGTCATTTCGAGCAATCAACTGGTAGAACTCATCTGCATAATCAGTAATAGCCTTTGTCCCTTGCTTCAGGTTTTGTAGTCTCTGATACATTAGTGATTGGTAATTGTAAGGTAAGAAAGTAGCCTTCATCAATTTCTTCATCTTTTCCCAAGCTACAATCCTTGACTTCCCCATCCGCTCTCTAGTAAGTTTGGTTTGCTGCCACCATGCCATAGCTCTTCCCCTCAACCTAGTAGCAACCAAACCTCCTTGAAGTCAAATATTTCCTCAACATAAGCTAACCAATCAAGAAATTCCTCGGCTTGCATACCTCCCTTGAATTCCGGTATTTCAGTTTTCATCCCAGACTCCCACTTGTGATCATACTCCGACTGATTTCTTCCTTGACCTCGTCCTCGTCTATGAACACTACCACCATCAAACCCCTCCTCGAAATCTGATGTATATTGATGTCGATCCTGACCACCAACATCTCTACTACCATCGTGTCTTCCACCAACATCTCTTCTATCTACATTTCTCCGATTACGATCATTCACATTCCTATCACGTCTTCGATCATCATCATTTCTATAACAATCTCGACTCACACTTCTGATCATATCAACACCTGTCCCGATTGGAATGTGGTGAAACTCTACTTCCCCCATGGTTAGATTCAGGTGAAACCCTTCTCCGATTCTGATTCATCTCCAACATCATCTTCTCTAATCGACCAATCTCTTCATTAAGCTTCTCACTAAAGTTTTCATTAATTCTTTGCTCCATCTCATCAGCTTCTTCTCTTCTATATAATGCTTCTATGTTCTGATGGCGATTAGCTCTTCTCGGCGGCATGATTTGAAACTTCACAAACACTTCAATTCTCGGTGTGAACAAATATGATGCACGGCCTTCAACTTCAATCTTTGGCGCGCAAAGCTTCCACACAAAATTCAAACACTTTTCCTCCTTAGATCCAAAATTATACGGATCGAAAACTCCAAACTTGTTGCAACTTTGTAATAAACGCGATGAACAACCAACTTTTCTAAATGATGTACGGCTTCAATTAACTCCTCAAACTCTTCGAATAAATTGGCTCCAAGACTCGGCTTAGCTATGATTGGCTAAGTCTCGCTCTGATACCAAATGATGCAGCAGCGGATAACTAAAATGATGAAACTGTGAAAGTAGCGATCGATGGAATAGAAGATACCGAATGACCCAAATCCGTTGATCCAAAGATGTCGGATTCTAGCTATCTCAAACACGTTGATCGCGCACGATACCGTGTTTAAAGATCTACGATTCTTCGTACGTTGATCTAGCGCACTAGATACCGTGAATCGGCTTCAGCAGTCGTTGAATCCAGCGCACTCGATTACCGAAAGTGGAGATAGGAGATCACACTCAACTACCAATTTAATGAAAGCACAAAGCTAACAAACAAATTTTATTTCAAATCAACTAACTGTTACAAATGAGACCACCTGCCTATTTATAGGCTTACAATTCACAACACAAAACTGTACAACACTTAGGTCGGCCACGACCTAACACAACACGACTTACGACTTACGACCTAGTATAGGTCGTTAACGACTTAACAGTTATTTACAACTCAATAACGACTCAACGGTTTACACATAACATTAATATGCGACCTAAGTACAACACACACGACCTAGGTACAACATCTCGTAAGGTCAAACGACCTAAAAAATTATGACAACGACTTATCTTGAATGACCTAAAGCATAGCGGCATAAGGAATCCACGGCTTCAAGCTTCAGGAGCGACCTATAGGAGCGGCAGATGAGTTAGGTCGTTCGCGACCTAAAGGTAAGCTTTGTACGCGACCTTAAAAGAGTGGCAGGTGAGTTAGGTCGTTCGCGACCTAAAAGAGCGCCATGTGAGTTAGGTCGTTTGCGCCCCTCTTCAGCGACCTTGGACTTAGGTCCTATACGACCTAATTTTGCTTAAGTTTGCACTGCCTGGTTAGGTCGGTCGCGACCTAGGACTTTGTTAGCTCGCATTACATCTTCGAAGTTAGGTCGCAGCTCCTTATTTCACGACCCGTTAGGTCGTTCTCGACCCAAGAATTGGTTAGGTCGCTCGCGACCTAACACTTCACCATTCTGGGCTGCATCATATATCATATCACCTTGTCAGTACCGAGCATGAATAAGAAGATTTCTCTTTCATATATTCTCATCTTGCTCCCATGACCTGTCCTTTTAAATCTATCCTATGGGTTGTAATGAGGAGGGGGTCTGAACAATGTTCAGATGATTGGAAAACTTTATACTTTATCCATAACACAAATTTATAGCGATTGGTTTCCATTTATACATTATGTCTGTTATTTATGACTAATCCGTTCAATGTTATATGCGCATATGATATATCTAACCTAACCTTCTCCAAGGTATACTATACCTATTTATGCCTATATATATATATGGAGGGTGTGTGTCTATGTGTGTGTATATATATATGTATGTGTGTGTATCTATATATATATATTAACATACAGCACCCAAAACCCCGACCACTTAATACTTCTTAAGTAGGGAGGTGGCAGGCCCATTGGCTATTTATTTCCTTAAGTCCCCGAAGCGAGTCCTTCGCAAAGTCAACGCTAGTCAAATCAGTTCTAGCTACAAAGATCGATGACCCATATATATGACTTTATAATATAATATATAATTGAATTGTTGTACTACTAGCATAACTCAAAGACTCATCTAAGGTTTAACTAACCCACCTTCGATAAACTAATTTCCCTCCTAACCATCAACTTAACGTAACCCAAGTCTTTGCTATCGCTTACTCGGGATTGCTAGTTATCATGGCCTATATGCCAGACCTATTGTTAACTTCTGGTACAAAAATACTGACATAAATATCGACCTTTCACAGTTGACATCTTGTTTAGACTAACCTAAGTAAGTCAAGAAAATGCCCCTTTCGGTTACTTACTACCTCTTATTAGATATGAAGGAGACCCTGTTTCCCTAAAAGTACCGAGCTATATAATACTTCAAATCTGAGGCGAACCCTCGGCATACTTTTCCCTACCAATCTACAACGCATATCCCTTCCCTATGGGTCATATGGTAGGAGATGTCTTACATTAGTAGTAAATGTACACAATTGCAGGTTGCCTCTAAGTTAAGGGCGGACTTCTGTTGTGTAACTTTACCGACCTCACATCCCAACCTACTAAATTAAATTAATCATCCTAAGTTTAATTATTAGGCTAAGTCCACTAATCCCCATTTGTATAATTAAGGCTAAATACTTTAAATTAATGACAATTATACTGCCTTATAATATTTGATTGCTACCTAATGTGTTTATTCGCTATTTTTATAATCGTCACTTGTCCGTAATAAATAATTGTTATTCTAACAGGACAATCTCTAAGACGTTTATTTATTCATTCTAATTTTACATATTATGTCTTACTTATTTATTAATAATCACCCTAGTAAACTCTTTAGTCAGTCCCATTAATTCATTTACATCCTTATTAAATTCTTGTAACTCCATATTTATTTCCCTATTAATTTTGGAGGTATATTCTTTTCAATCTACATTTCATATCCCTATTATTTATTACGCAATTTATTCTAATGTTCTAACTATATCTAATGTGAATATCGTCATGTTTTACGCTCAATTAAATGGTATTCCCATAACAATTGGGGTTATGGATTTTCAGTTTTTGGGGGGTAGTATGAGATCTGTAGTAGGCGAGAAAATCACTCGTTTGATAGAGTATGCTACTAATCGATCTCTACCTGTTATTATTATGTGTGCTTCCGGAGGAGCACGAATGCAAGAAGGAAGTTTGAGCTTGATGCAAATGGCTAAAATATCTTTTGCTTCATATAATTATCAATCAAATAAAAATTATTCTATGTATCAATCCTTACATCCCCTATAATGGTAGAGTAACGACCAGTTTTGGTATGTTGGGAGATGTCATTATTGCTGAACCTAACACATACATTGCTTTTGTAGGTAAAAGAGTAATTGAACATTTTTTAAATGCTGACGCAGTTATACTTGTTTACATATTTATTTTTATGTTTCTAGTTATTAGTCCCCAACTAGCATATTTTAATACATTAGAATTATTCTTCCTAAAAGGATTCTCATTATAACTTTCCATAAATTAACTTAAAGAGAGATTTACTTCGTTTGAAATTACAAAGAATTATTTTTTCCTTTTTACTAAAATAGACAGTGCAAATTACGTAGAGAATATCCACACTTTACACATCTTTTTCCCTTTTATGTATATTCCTTGTTAATTCAGACACTGCACTTTCTATGTATTTAAGAAATTAGATAAGTTATAGAGGTTACATGAATAATACTTCCAACAAATCAAACATGGAAATTCACATTCCAATAAAATTAGGGCAATCCAAATTATATTAACATTTTTATAGCCTAATTATAAATTTGGAATAAATTCTACACCTTTATCAACATTCAACTTTTAATATCTTAGGGACTTACTTCAAAATCTGGGTGTAAATAATATTACTATTTCAATTTCCTAAATCACATAATATGCAGGCAATGTTCTTATATGTTTATTCAAGCCCATAACTCATAAGATCTTATTTAGGCATAATAATTAAATAAAAATCCTACGAAATAAATTTCAATGTTATTAATAAATTTCATAATTTCCCATTCACCTTCTTTCAAACTTTCCAAATCTCCTAAATCTGAATATGATATTTTGAATTAACTTTATCTCCTTTTTAATCCAAAAGAATATGTATAACATGGTATATACATACTATTAGAATTACAAACATGAGAAGAAATTTGTGGTTAAGAGGAATATTTCCTTTTTTGATGAAAGAGTTGTCCACTTATGAGGAGAGCACTCATTGGTTAAGGGGAATATAAATTAATAATATTGAAATTTATCTTTTAATTTCACAATGTTGATTTGATTCTTCTCTTCTTTACAATTATTTTTCGCTCTTCTCCAATTTTTATAAATACAGAATATTTTATATTTAGGAGGAATAGTGGAGAAAAGAAAATGGCATAGCTTTGCTGCTCTTGATCAGAAAATATGAGAAGAGAAGTGAGGGGTTATGCATATATTTATAGACGCTTGAATAAATCGTATCTGTTAGATTAAAATAATTAAATTAACTCTAAGCCGTTGGCCAAGATTTAACCCATAGCCGCCATGCTCCAACCTATTGACTGCACCCCTATAGGCGGTAGACTGCCTCATGGTGGGGTCAATCGAGAGGTCCCCAAATTAATGTTTATTTATTTCCATATTTTATTCTTTAATAATTTTCATTTCGAAAACTTTAAAGCCTGTAACTTCTTCGTTTGAACTTTGATCGCGAAACTCCAAATATGAAAGTTACTCAGAAAATCACTACAAGCACAATGATGGAAGTTTCTTGGTCAAATTCTAAAATTTCTGAAAATTCCATTTTTGAGTCTTAATAGTTATTAATTTATTAACATAAATGTTTATGGGGTATTACATTCTTCCCACTTAAATGAACTTGGTCCCGAAATTATTCCAATGGTTAAATCATGGGGTTTTGTATGCAACCATCCTAAACTATTCAAACAATTAGTGTACAACTTATTTTGCAACCAGGCATGTACATGTGCATGGTGTGTCATAATATATAAAAATGTATGTAGAATGTAACGACCCGGATTTTTCGTTGTTTGATTTTGAATATTTAAAAGATTCAAATATTGAATTTGAATTATAGATTGATTTTGAATATGAAAATTTGGGTTTATTTATAAAATAAATTTAGATTTAAATATAGCAATTTATTGGATAATTTAATTATTAAAGTTTATAATTGAATATTGGTTAAAATAGCGAATCTGGAGTTTTAAGCTTGATAAAAAAAATTATTTAAAGGCTTGAAAATTTTATATTAATAATAATGAAGATAATAAAAGTTTTAAAATTGAATTTGAAAGTGATTTGTTCAATTTTAAAAATAGTTTGTTCAAATTGACATTTAAAAAATAGCCATCCGGGACATAGTATCGGAATTCGACGAAACCAGTTCCATTGGATCCGTAATAGTGTATTATTATTGGATTTCAAATTTCGTAGTGTTTGGAGTAATCATTTGGCCGTACGGTATAGAAACGCATTGAGATTAATATCGAAAATTTAATATAACAATTGGGTCCAAAAAGCTATCTTCTCCCTACGATCGAATTAGGACCCAAAACCTTTTCCATTGCGTTCGGAATAGGGGTATAACATTATAAATGCCAGGCGGCACATTTAAATAGGGGTTCGAATTTGCTTGGTATATTAAAAACGATATAATTGAAAATTATATATTATATTCATATCAAATTCAACCTCAGCCTACAAAACATCATATCGAGTGACTTTACCCAAAAAACAAACCACCTATCTGTGATAACCTGGATTTTTAACAGCTGTTAATCTGTAATTAAACTGGATTTGATTTATTAAAACACTGATTTATTAATTTAACAAATAAATCCGATAATAAATATTTATATCTGGATAAATTTTTACTTGATATTCTCCAAATATGATTATTTAAATTGGCAAAATTATTATTTTCAAACTAATTAAACAAGTGTTTGTTTATATATATATATATATATATGAGTTGATTTTAATTAAATTGAATTTGAATTTGAGAATTGAAATTTTAAAAGATAAAATATCTTAAAATAAATTGGATTTAAAAATAAGGTATATTTGATTTTTTATTAGTATATAATTAGATTAATATTATTTTCTTCAAAGGATTTTTATAAATATAAATTAAGAAAATGTATTTACCAAATAGATATCTTAGAAATAAATTAGATTTGAAACTTTACATTTTTAAACATTAGTATATATATACTTAGTAATTGATTTAAAATATTTATAATCTTAGTTTAAATTTAAATAAGGATAAATAAAAAGACAAGGTATTAAGTAAAAATATAAAATATAACATAAAAACATAAAATACATGAAATAGACATTTGTAAGCTAGAGGGTGATTCGTGTGTACAAGTGTCTAGTTATTAGTTTTCTTCATTTTAAAAATAATAGAAACAAGGCTGTACATTCTTATATACATTTAGCTCTACTCCTACTTCTTTCAATCTTCTCATTTTCAAAACCATAGAATTAAAAACAACAATCTGAAATCAAAGAAAAAAAAGAACAAAAATCTGAGAAGGCCAAACCAGAAAAGAAATCTGAGGAAATCAAATTTAAGTAAAATTCAAACAACCTCTTGCAAATTTCAAATCTGAAACTAAAAGCAAAGACCTAGGATTTCAACATAACAAAGTGCAAGCAGAATCAAGTGGCAGATCAGATCAAATTGCAGATTTAAGTTCACATCAAATTGCCAGTTTTTCAAAAATAACTTTGCTCTGTTATATTCTACAGGTGAGTAAACAATTTTCTTCAAAGGGTAAATCTATTTTGAAATCTTGATGCATGCAATAATACTTGAAGTAAAAGTGGTGATAAGTGTTTGCATAAATATAAATATGAATGCATGTATATAGGTATGAGGATGTTGTATGCATGTCTGTGTATCATGATTTGCTCTGTTCTAGTTTATAGGCTTCAAAATAATTCAAATTTAAATTTCTCTTCCCTCAATTCACTTTAGACTTAGATATATAAACAAAGTATGAAGGAAACAACAAGATATAGGTTTTAAAAATATTTTTAAGTTAAGTTTGAAGGTAGTTTTTAACTGGAAGAAGAATTACAGTAAAACACAAAATATATCAAAATTTTGACTTGCATGAATTCAAGATTCACTTATATCATCCAAATAAATTTCGAAAACTATGAATTTTAAAAATAAAATCATGATTTTTAGTTTAGTAATTTGGGAGAATTCATGGGTTGAACGGGAATTGGGTTTGGGGTGATTCCTGGTGATCGGAGCAAGGAGGGTGGTCGGGATCGCGGCTGGGGGTAGTTTGGAGGTCGGTGGTCTCGACAAAAACGATAGATGAATTTATCTACCACCGTAGTGGCCGGTCGACAAAGTTTTAGGGTTTAATGACCATTTTGGGTCGACGTCGAAGTCAAGGCAAATTGCGTCATCGAGAACGCACCGGACTCGTTCGGAGGAAGGGGAAAGGAAGAGTGGGCCTTCGGCGAGTCCTTGGTCGGAATTTCGAGAGCTCTGGTGATCTGTGGCGACGGCACGAGGGGGTTATTGATGATCAGTTTCGTTCCAGGTTGTTCGATTAAGCTCGATTTTGATTTCGTGATCGTTTCGATGATCTGGTTGTTTGTGGTGACTGAAGGGAGGAACAACGACTTGGTGGTGGTCGGAGACTTGATCGAAGGTGATCGGAATTCCTGTACACGTGCACGTGTGTATGTTGTTGTCTGGGTTGGTTGGTTTTGGGGAAGAAAGTTATGGCTCGGGAGTTTACTCGTGAAGTTTGCGTGTGTGTCTCGGAGCAGTGGACGATCTGGAGTGTTCTTAGTTTTCGAGAGGATTTTGCTCGCGTGTATCTCGGGGAAGATCGTAGTTGGCTCGGGTAATTTAAGTATACTAAGTTTTTAAATGAAAGAACCCAAGCTTTTTAAAGGTTTCAAAGTTTAAAAGCAAAATAAAAACAAGTTTTCCAAGTTAAGATATTCTATAAAGTTCCAAAACAAAGTGTTTAAAACAAGTTTTAAAGTTATTAAAATAATTAGCTTTCAAAAGAAAATGTTTAACCAAGTTTTCGAAATATATTTAAGGAAATAAGTTTTAAAGAAATATGATAATTAATTAGGGAATTAATTAAAAGTTAATCACTTAATTTAAGGACCATTAACTAATGATGTGGGAGTAATTAAATAAATGTGATTAACTTAAGATAACTAATTAGTTTAATTAATTAAGGATAATCACTTCGGAAAATGATTAAGTACTATTACTGAATGTAATAAATAAAGAGATTAATTAATGAAAGAAATTAGAGATTAATTAATCAGAGGTTAATTACCAAAAGGTTAATTACTTAATGTCATTAGTTAAGGTGAGTAATTAATAGAAATTACTAAATGTAATTTATTAAAGGATAATTACTTAAAGTAAGTAATTAAAGTTTTGATTAATTAAGGAAACTTATTAAGGGTTAGTTAATTAATGAGTTTGATTAATTTAAGGATAATTAATCAATATAAGTGATTTTAAGATAATTAATTTAAGTGGTTAATTAGGATAATTAGTGTAAATGGTTGATGATAATCAATTTGTGAGATTAATTAAAGACTAATTACTTAATGTAATTAAAGTATAATTAATCAAGGATGATTAATTAAAATGGAAATTTTTTGGATGATAAATTAATTGGTTTGTAATTAATAACCCAGGTTTAAAAGTAATTAAAGTAATTCAAATTCATTTGTTGTTAATTAAATTAATTAGAGATGGTATGGTTGGTTAATCTTGCTATGAATGATTGAATGATATTGTATGCCTTAGATTAGTTGATATCTCTGGTATGTGATGTGGAATGCTATGTGATATAATATGTTGGGTTAAAACAGTGACATCTTGTATTTAAAAATGAATTGTATTTCATTTGAATAACTTGAGTTAAGATGACATTAGATTCGAAGAGACAAGAGTCGGGTATTAGTTAATACCCGAAACCACTTTGATTCTTTATAGATCGATATTTGAAGTAAGTATTGAGCATAACAAGTAATGAACTCGTGGTGAAGTATGAGTTACCCCAGGTTTTTATTTATGGTTTGCACTTAGTATAAAATTTTATGGGTTTACTCACGCTGGTTTCCAGCCTGACTCGGGTGTTACTTTGTTGTAATGCTCGGGTCAGACTGAGTATTACAGATTATCAGGCTAGGACGTTCTGGAGCTCAGGAGGCGAGTTGGATGGCAGGAACGTATGGAGTTTACTACTGTGTATTTGAGAGTCTTATTGATTGTAGTCTGGACAAGTTGTTATAGCTGTCCAGTTGATGTATAAATGATTGTACTCTGATGTAATGATGTAAAGTAACAATTACAGCTTTTCTTTGTATAAATGCTATTATTTTGATATTATATTTTGATCCGCTGCGAATGTGAATTCTGTGACTTGTTTTTTGTTTCTTCTTCTACCTCTTTTCTTCTTTTCCCTAACTATCTGGAATTTTCGGGATCGAAAATTCCGGGTCGTTACATTTGGTATCAGAGCAGAAGGTTAAGCGAGAACCTTGGCTCTGTTGGGATTACTCATTAAAGATAGGGTCAATGGTACCCTAAAATGAGTTGAGTGTATATATATGAGAGTGTACTTGTTATTTTCTTATATGAAGGTTTTAAATGGTTTAAAAAAATAAATGATTTTTATATGAGTTTATCTTTTGATATATATAAAAATAATTTTCTAATTATTAAATATATTAAAGAAATTGGTTGTTGAATCTTTGGAATTAAATAAAATAATGAGAATTAAGTGGTAGTAGTAATACAACCAAATTAAAATTGAATAAAGATAAGTTTGAAATGGATCTAAACTGAAATTAAAATCTTGAATTTATAGAAGTGTTATCAGAATAAAGATAATAATGAATTGGTTTACAGATATGATAATCCTGGTTATTATCATAAATGGTTGTTGTATTTAAAAATGAAATGTATATTAATGAGTAAGCAAAATGAAATGTTTAGGGAAGTAAACCTTTAGGTAAAAATGACTTATAAATTGGAATTGAAGATAATTCAAATTTGTGAAGTTTTAAATCTAAATCCAGAAAACTTGAAATTGTTTTAAAGAAATTTGTTTTAAATTAAAACCAAAGGGGGTTTAAAAATAATTTAAGGTATAACTTGGTGTGCAAAGAAAATAAATGTATATATGTGTGGATATACATAATATCAAAGATGATTTGAAATAAACTCTAAATGTTGAGTTTTAAATTTTTCTTTGGAATATGATATGAAAACCCAAAATGATAAGTTTTTGAACTTATAAGTGGGAAGATTATTAAATATAAAGTTTAAAATTTGAAATGGGAATTCAAATTGGGTAAAGTTGACTGGATTAAATTGAATTTAACTTAAGGAAAGTTAAATGAGTTTAGAATGAACAACTTGAATTGGAAATTTCAAGATGAAATTAAAATTTAACTTGGGAAGTTAAATGGTTGATTTGAAATGGGAGTTATGAGTGATCTCAAAAATGGGTTTGAGATCTGGAAATTGAAAATGGATAATAAATTAGAATCTGAATATCAAATTGTTTTTGAATTCTTATTTGAACTTTGTAATAAGTTAAGTAAAGATAATTTTAAAATGGAATTTTGGATTTAGAATTAAATGGTTTAAAGATTTAAGTTGTTTTGATTTAAAGAATTAAATCAACATTTAAAATTTTTTAACTCGAATATATTTAATTTGAGATGGTTTTAAGTTGAGATTTGAATAGAATTAGTTCAAATTGAATTTGATTTGAACTAATTAGAATTGTGATTAAAGATGAATAAGCATAAGTTTAAATGGAAAATTTGAATTGAAATAATTTGAAATAAAATTGAAGTTGAATGAGTTCAAATTCAAATGGGAATTGGGATTAATTCAAACTGGAATTGAAATGAATTAAAATTTGTTCAATTTAAAATTTATGTGAATTAATTGAAATTATTAAGTTGAATAAGTTTAAAAATCAAATGGAATTTGATTTGAATTTGGAAAGGAATTAAGGTTAATTCAACTTGAATTGGGATTAAATCAATTTCAATGGAAATTGAAGTATTGAGTCAATTTAAATGGAAGCAGAAATTTAAATTGAATTGATGGGAAATTAATTGGAAATGGAGATTGGGAAATTAAATAGTTTGGCTCTGGATTATTTTCAAAATAATTTGTTTTAATATAAATATATTTTTCCAAACTATTTACTATACAATCTTTCTTCTTAAACCCCAAACTATCTTATACTTATTTTACAATTATTTTAGAACTGTTTAACTATTTTGAAACTGTCTTGTAAACTAATTACTATTTTTCAATTACTAATATCTAATCACTATTTTAAAAACTATTTTGCAATTATCTAACTATTTTATACATACTTAACTATTTTACAGCTATTTTACAAACTAATAACTATTTTTCAGCTACTTATCTATTTTTAATTTTTTCAAGCTATTTTTAAATTTAAATAGGTCAGAGTTCAAACTGTTTGTAATTGAAGTAATAACTCAATTGGAAATGAAAGCAATTGAGAATAAGTAAATGGAATTAAAGGAAATGTGAATAGAAAAGAGAATTGATTTGGCTAATAACCAATAAAGATAAATACGTAGGATATACGTATGTTATTCTATTCACATAGTGATTTGATCCAGATTCGAACATAGAATTTCGAGATAGTATTATCGATCCGAGTTGGGATTTTTTGCTCGATTTTCAACGGCGAACCTAGATATGGATTTTTGATTGGTTCTGGATATTCTCTATTATAGTTGCGACTATGCGAGGAGAATGACGATTTCTGATCAAGAAACCAGATCTGAGTCCGCACTAGGAAGTCGGGTGGACGATACTAGTTCGGAAGAGAAATTGTGTGATCGAGTGAGCGATCAGATTAGTATTGCGTACGAATGATATGAGTACATCGTACGAGTTTGAATGAAATTGATATTGAAAATTTGTGGATAAGAACTGTAAAATGGTTTTTGAAATAAAAAGTAATATGGTTAATAACTTTATAAAAGATTTATCAAATTTGAATATTTGATTTGGAATAAAATAAAGTTATATATCCTTGTTATATAAGATAAATCTTCCCTTGTTGAATCTATTGTTAAAAGAAAAGGGTTTTGAAAATATTTGATGTATAAAAGAGGTTTTATACAAGTTTGAAATGATCCAAAGATTTTCAAAGTTATATATATATATATATATATATATAAAGGATCTTATGAGGATTTTGGGAAAAGGTTTTGGGAACCTATATAATTTGGAAAAGGCTTTTGACTTTTGGGAAAATCAATTTTGGAAATTTGGAAAGCCTAGTTTAAGAATTATCGATTTTGGAATCGATTTTGTGTAAAGGAGATTTTGATATAAATCATAAAGGGTATGATTTGAAGATACTATAAGTGTATAGTATAAAATGTTTTGAAAATTGCTCTGGGGAAAAAGGCGCTCCCTTGAAATGAACTTCTCAGGGGTGCCACAGGGTGGTACTGCCTTGAACCCTAAGGGGGGTTTCTAAAGTTGATCCTGTGAGGAATCCGGAATAAACTAGTTCCTGAGGATTATTTGTGTAGCTAAAGTCGAGGGGCTGGTGCCCACAGAGGCATTTGGGCTATGCTGTGACGACAGTGTAACTCGATGTCACTGCGATCTACTACAGACCATAGCGAAAGTCGTGTGAGCCGTTGAGAGCCAACAGTCTACGTTTGATTTTATATAGGTAGACTGCGACACTATGGTAACATAGCGAAAGTCTTGTGTGCCGCTGAGAGCCAACAGTCTGCGTTTGATTCTATATCGGTAGACTGAGACCTATGTAGAGTGGAGAAGTTTCATTTTGACAGCGAAATCGTGTGTGCCGCTGAGAGCCAATAGTTACATGGACTTTTGCGGCGATGGCAACGTAACCCTGGAATGTAACTGCGATCTGTTGTGGGTTCCATGCTGTCATCAGTTACATGGACTTTTGCTGCGATGGCAACGTAACCCGTGATGTAACTATGACCATGGATGGGGGTGATGATTTTCAGAGCATTCTTACCAAAGATATTTCCTCGATTTCAAAAATGTTTTCTATATTTTCAATAAATTATTTTCCAAGTATTTCCACTGGGTGTTGAAAACGGATCTGCTAAGTGCTTATAGATTTTCAGTCCTACGCCTGATCAACGTATGACCGAATCTCTATGAGAACAAGGATGGACTTGTTGAAACATCGAGTTATAAAAAGTATTTTTATAAAAACTATTTTGGTAATATTATATAGATTTTAAAAAGTGTTTTAAAATGATCAAAGAAAATTAATCTGATTTAAAACATTTTAATAAATTCTGGCTTCGTTCCTTTTCGAGGACGAAAAGATTCTACGGGGGGAGGAATGTGACAACTCGGATTTTTGACAGCTGTTAATCTGTAATTAAACTGGATTTGATTTATTAAAACACTAATTTATTAATTTAACAAATAAATCCGATAATAAATATTTATATTTGGATAAATATTTACTTGATAATCTCCAAATATGATTATTTAAATTGGCAAAATTATTATTTTCAAACTAATTAAACAAGTGTTTGTTTAAATATATATATATATATATGAGTTGATTTTAATTAAATTGAATTTGAATTTGAGAATTGAAATTTTAAAAGATAAAATATCTTAAAATAAATTGGATTTAAAAATAAGGTATATTTGATTTTTTATTAGTATATAATTAGATTAATATTATTTTCTTCAAAGGATTTTTATAAATATAAATTAAGAAAATGTATTTACCAAATAGATATCTTAGAAATAAATTAGATTTGAAACTTTACATTTTTAAACATTAGTATATATATACTTAGTAATTGATTTAAAATATTTATAATCTTAGTTTAAATTTAAATAAGGATAAATAAAAAGACAAGGTATTAAGTAAAAATATAAAATATAACATAAAAACATAAAATACATGAAATAGACATTTGTAAGCTAGAGGGTGATTCGTGTGTACAAGTGTCTAGTTATTAGTTTTCTTCATTTTAAAAATAATAGAAACAAGGCTGTACGTTCTTATATACATTTAGCTCTACTCCTACTTCTTTCAATCTTCTCATTTTCAAAACCAGAGAATTAAAAACAACAATCTAAATCAAAGAAAGAAAAAAAACGAACAAAAATCTGAGAAGGCCAAACCAGAAAAGAAATCTGAGGAAATCAAATTTAAGTAAAATTCAAACAACCTCTTGCAAATTTCAAATCTAAAACTAAAAGCAAAGACCTAGGATTTCAACATAACAAAGTACAAGCAGAATCAAGTGGTAGATCAGATCAAATTGCAGATTTAAGTTCACATCAAATTGCCAGTTTTTCAAAAATAACTTTGCTCTGTTATCTTCTACAGGTGAGTAAACAATTTTCTTTAAAGGGTAAATCTATTTTGAAATCTTGATGCATGCAATAATACTTGAAGTAAAAGTGGTGATAAGTGTTTGCATAAATATAAATATGAATGCATGTATATAGGTATGAGGATGTTGTATGCATGTCTGTGTATCATGATTTGCTCTGTTCTAGTTTACAGGCTTCAAAACAATCCAAATTTAAATTTCTCTTCCCTCAATTCTCTTTAGACTTAGATATATAAACAAAGTATGAAGGAAACAACAAGATATAGGTTTTAAAAATATTTTTAAGTTAAGTTTGAAGGTAGTTTTTAACTGGAAGAAGAATTACAGTAAAACACAAAATATATCAAAATTTCGACTTGCATGAATTCAAGATTCACTTATATCATCCAAATAGATTTCAAAAACTATGAATTTTAAAAATAAAATCCTGATTTTTAGTTTAGTAATTTGGGAGAATTCATGGGTTGAACGGGAATTGGGTTTGGGGTGATTCCTGGTGATCGGAGCAAGGAGGGTGGTCGGGATCGCGACTGGGGGTAGTTTGGAGGTCGGTGGTCTCGACAAAAATGGTAGATTAATTTATCTACCACCGTAGTGGCCGGTCGACAAAGTTTTAGGGTTTAATGACCATTTTGGGTCGACGTCGAAGTCAAGGCAAATTGCGTCATCGAGAATGCACCGGGCTCGTTCGGAGGAAGGGGAAAGGAAGTGTGGGTCTTCGGCGAGGCCTTGGTCGGAATTTCGAGAGCTCTGGTGATCTGTGGCGACGGCACGAGGGGGTTGTTGACGATCAGTTTCGTTCCAGGTTGTTCGATTAAGCTCGATTTTGATTTCGTGATCGTTTCGATGATCTGGTTGTTTGTGGTGACTGAGGGGAGGAACAACGACTTGGTGGTGGTCGGAGACTTGATCGAAGGTGATCGGAATTCCTGTACACATGCACGCGTGTATGTTGTTGTCTGGGTTGGTTGGTTTTGGGGAAGAAGGTTATGGCTCGGGAGTTTACTCGTGAAGTTTGCGTGTGTGTCTCGGAGCAGTGGACGATCTGGAGTGTTCTGAGTTTTCGAGAGGATTTTGCTCGCGTGTATCTCGGGGAAGATCGTAGTTGGCTCGGGTAATTTAAGTATACTAAGTTTTTAAATGAAAGAACCCAAGCTTTTTAAAGGTTTCAAAGTTTAAAAGCAAAATAAAAACAAGTTTTCCAAGTTAAGATATTCTATAAAGTTCCAAAACAAAGTGTTTAAAACAAGTTTTAAAGTTATTAAAATAATTAGCTTTCAAAAGAAAATGTTTAACCAAGTTTTCGAAATATATTTAAGGAAATAAGTTTTAAAGAAATATGGTAATTAATTAGGGAATTAATTAAAATTTAATCACTTAATTTAAGGACCATTAACTAATGATGTGGGAGTAATTAAATAAATGTGATTAACTTAAGATAACTAATTAGTTAAATTAATTAAGGATAATCACTTTGGAAATTGATTAAGTACTATTACTGAATGTAATAAATAAAGAGATTAATTAATGAAAGAAATTAGAGATTAATTAATTAGAGGTTAATTAACAAAAGGTTAATTACTTAATGTCATTAGTTAAGGTGAGTAATTAATAGAAATTACTAAATGTAATTTATTAAAGGATAATTACTTAAAGTAAGTAATTAAATTTTTGATTAATTAAGGAAACATATTAAGGGTTAGTTAATTAATGAGTTTGATTAATTTAAGGATAATTAATCAATATAAGTGATTTTAAGATAATTAATTTAAGTGATTAATTAAGGATAATTACTGTAAATGGTTGATGATAATCAATTTGTGAGATTAATTAAAGACTAATTACTTAATGTAATTAAAGTATAATTAATCAAGGATGATTAATTAAAATGGAAAATTTTTGGATGATAAATTAATTGGTTTAATTAATAACCAAGGTTTAAAAGTAATTAAAGTAATTCAAATTCATTTGTTGTTAATTAAATTAATTAGAGATGGTATGGTTGGTTAATCTTGCTATGAATGATTGAATGATATTGTATGCCTTAGATTAGTTGATATCTCTGGTATGTGATGTGGAATGCTATGTGATATAATATGTTGGGTTAAAACAATGACATCTTGTATTTAAAAATGAATTGTATTTCATTTGAATAACTTGAGTTAAGATGACATTAGATTCAAAGAGAAAGGATTCGGGTATTAGTTAATACCCGAAACCACTTCGATTCTTTATAGATCGATATTTGAAGTAAGTATTGAGCATAACAAGTAATGAACTCGTGGTGAAGTATGAGTTACCCCGGGTTTTTCTTTATGGTTTGCACTTAGTATAAAATTTTATGGGTTTACTCACGCTGGTTTCCAGCCTGACCCGGGTGTTACTTTGTTGTAATGCTCGGGTCAGACCGAGTATTACAGATTATGAGGCTAGGACGTTCTGGAGCTCAGGAGGCGAGTTGGATGGCAGGAACGTATGGAGTTTACTACTGTGTATTTGAGAGTCTTATTGATTGTAGTCTGGACAAGTTGTTATAGCTGTCCAGTTGATGTATAAATGATTGTACTCTGATGTAATGATGTAAAGTAACAATTACAGCTTTTCTTTGTATAAATGCTATTATTTCGATATTATATTTTGATCCGCTGCGAATGTGAATTCTGTGACTTGTTTTTTGTTTCTTCTTCTACCTCTTTTCTTCTTTTCCCTAACTATCTGGAATTTTCGGGATCGAAAATTCCGGGTCGTTACACTATCCCTTCTATAGCACGCCACTCCCCTTCTTTCTATATCAGCATGCATTTTATTTCCTTTTCTCCCTGGTGTCGTTCGAACCAAATCAAAACAAAAAAAAGAGTGAATCGCGGAGGAAGAAAAACTGAATAAAAGAAAGGAAGCGAATCGAAAATCGGTTGAAATGAAATCGAGGCTGCAATTCGATAAGCAAAGAGGGGAGAGGCAACGCGAGGGGATCAGGATCGACTTTCTCGAGCAGTGTCGCGATGGAATGATGAAGCGGCGTCGCGAGTGGGATGGTGTGTGGTCGCGTGCGGCGCGTTCGAGCTAGGGGCAGCGGCTGTCGTTTTGGGTTGAGTGTGGGATCGGGCACAAGCGAATGGGCGATGGTTTCTGCTGTAGCAGTGATAGGGGGTTGCGATTGTGGCTTCTCCAGTAGTCATGGTGGAGGTGGAGACGAGTTCTGGTGCTCAATGACGATCAGGAGGGTGGTTGGTCTTGTTTTGGTTGAAATGAGGGATGGGGGCCGAAGTTCGTAAAGGCTGGGCGGTGTTCGCCGATGTGGGTGGCAGTGAGTGGAGGAAGAGGCACGCTCGTCAGTGTGTAGCGACAGTTGGTTGTTGGTAGGCACGAAGGGTTTGTCAAGACGAGGCGAAGTGCGGGCTGCAGGGGTCGTGGCCGGTGAAGTAGAGTTGGGGTGTCGAGGTTCATGTATTGGACGAGACGTGGAGGTATGAATCCGAAATTAAATTTATTTAGTAATTAGTTACTTGAAAAAAATATATACAGATTTAGATAGCTAATAAAATTTATAATTTTTTCATACGAGGTTCAAATCTAGGAAACAAGTCGAATTTGGTTCGTAGCGGTGAAGTGGAACGAATTTGCGAAAAAAAAATAAAGGTGAGAATTTTTCACTCATTTGGATTACCATATTTAAATTTAAATGTTAAATTTAAATTATTGGTTGCTTGATTTGATTGATACATTTATAATTATCCGTGGATGACTATATATATATATATATAGTAGTATATATATTAGTATTAGAGTGATATTTCTCGCACATTATAGCAAATGAGACCCTATGCACCTCGCATAATAGCGGATGATCCTATATACCACGATATCCCTCTCGAAGTGGGATTGGTATTTTTATTTTTGTCTAACATCTGTGGATGCAGGGAAAACAGGTTGGAGGGATCCAACTGGATTCCTTAAATATATTTAGTGTTTTTCATATATATAAAAATATATGATGTGATTGAATAATCTGCTGGATTATTGTGTGCTGTAAATTTTTGGAAGGTTATAATAGCATTAAAATTAAATTTAGTATATTAAATACCCTAAAAATTATTTTGAATTTTTGAAGAATTAAAAGGAGATTTTTAATATAAAAATCCGTATATTGAAATTGGGATTATTTCAAAGAGAGTGATTTGAATAAGTAAATAATTGGTTTTTGTTCATACAAATAATGTGGGGAAAAATATTTTAAATAGAGATTTAAAAATAAATTATATAAAGGGATTTTTGAGACTGGATTTTAAAATGATATTCGGAAAATATAGAAAGAAGTTGAAATCGATATTAAAAATAGATGGGTAAAAATGAATGAAATTTATAAGAAATGAATTTATATAATGGAAATTTTATAAATAAGGTTTGTTCTATAAACAGGTAAAACCAATGGGGTTATAAAAATTTATAAACGATGTTTATAAATAAAGGAATTCGATATCAGATGATAATTGAAAATATAAATTTACATGGAGAATTTGTATTGAATATGGAAATAGGGTGAGAGAAGATAATGGATACTATTTTTGAAGTGAAAATGGTTAAGGAGACCGAAATGGAGGTGATGTGATAGAAATCGAGAGGGGTTATAAATTAGAATTTGGTTATTTAGATTTAAAAATATATTTTTACTTATAAACTAGGTTTTTATTTTTAAAAGGAAAATTTTATTTATTAAACTATGTAATTTAAAGTTAGTTAGTACTGAAATACTTCAGAATTGAATTTTCAAATACTTAATATTTATTTTAATAAATCCTAGATTTTAAAACCAGCTTTGAAAAGTGATGTTATAAAAGTGTTTCAATATTAGATAATTATTTGAACATGTTTAAAAATAAATAAATATTATTTTTCTTTAAATACTTATTTTTATCTACATATGTATATATATAAAGTTTTTTTGAAAATGGTTTAATGTATTTATAAACCTTCTCGAGAGTTGGAAAATGGTTTTTAGTAGATGGACTTATAAGAGAATTTTCAAAAACAAAAACTGGGAAAGGAAAGGAAATTTTTGAAGAAGTTAAATAAAAGTGAGCTTCGATAAATGAAATAGAATTCATAAAGGAGTACAATGGGAAATTGAGTTTACAAACAAGTATAATTGGCTTTGGAAATATTAAGGAAATTAATTAAAGAATTCCAGAATTTATAGAATTCGTTATGAACTAGTCAGGAAATTTACAAATAAAATTGTAAATGATTTTGATAGAAATAAATAGGAAATAATAAGGGATACTTTCTAAGTGTTATATAAAAGGAGGTGGGAAAAATATTCTAAGTATTGGGAAGGGTTAGTAATGTTCCGTTGGAAATATAAGGATTTGAAAAATTGTTTTCAAATGTTGAAGTACTGGGAATGTATATCTTATAAAGATATTTTGGAATAAATTTGGAAAATTTTTATAATAAGGCCTGATGATTGCTTATGGATGTGTATTGATAGTTAAATAACCGACTATCAAATTTTGGCCAATTTTCGTTAATCGTTTCGAAGGGACCGAGATCGGATTTAATTATCCGAAAACCACTTTGATCCGGTTTGAACGTAACGAACGAATACCGTGAAGATGATGAAGACGGTGATTCAGTTTGTCCAGACCCAGGACAACTTGTATGGACGAATGCTATCAGAACATCGTCATTGGAGGACGATGAGCATTCTAAGAAAATTTGTTCTTGAAAGGAAACGCTTAGCCTCGAACCTCATCAACCGAGAATGACTAAAACATGGGAGATGCAACAAGACTAAGTGGGTCGCACCCAAGTAGGGTATGTTATCACTTTTCTAGATGTCCTCGGAACCATATTTATCTTATATACGGGTACACATGAAAGAAGAAGCGCTCGGTGGTAAGGGTGGAAACACCCGGGGTGATAACATATTTGGTCTATCCAGGTTAGGGGTAGGTCGGTCTGTGTAGCAGGGGGTCCCGGCGTGGTCCTCGGTACATGGTTCTAGAGGTGTACCGTGACGGGTGGTACCTCAGTGGCCCAGTCATTCGTTGGAATCCATTCTTCAATACGAGCTTATGGTTTTGTTTGTAGAGCCTAGTATGCTTGAATTTAATTAATGTAACAATTTCAGCTATTTGAATAAGTATTTGTATTTAGACATGATTATAATATCACTGGATTTTCTATAAAGTGTTTTGGTTATCGTAAGAGAAAAACCCATCGTGTTTATTTGTGACGTGGTCGTACGAGATACCTTTTTTTTCAAAGGGTTTTGAAAAGTTAATAATTCAAATTGAGTGTGTTTTCTCATGCTGGTTTTCCAGACTGACTCGGGTGTTATTTTATTATAATGCTCAGGTCAGACCGAGTATTACAGATTCAGGTTAAAGGCTTTCAGGAGACGAGCTGGAAGAGTTTCAACGTATATCACGTACTTTGTTATTTTCCACTGTGTGAGGACAAGTTATTGAACCGTCTAGATTGATGTATTGAATTGTTGTACTCTGATAGTGGTATGTATATTAACATTACAGTTCTTGTATTTAAAATCTGTTATTATATATTATATTTTGTTCCGCAGCGATTGTGAGATTCTGTGTTGTTGTTTCTATATTTTCTCCTACTTTTTTCTTCTTCACCCCTAATGAACTGGTATTTTCGACACTCGACTGCTCGTCATTTTATATAGTGAACGTATTGATGTCGATTTTCGAGGGTCGAAAATCCCCGGTCCGTTACATAGAATGATTCTAAATCGACATCTCCTTTATGAATGCATTCTTTTAAAAACATTTTTGAAATTATGATGCAAACAACCTATATATTCGCAGTTATGTATGTAATCATGTTTTCAAAATTCTTTTTTGACACAAGAATTTCTATACTTCTATGAATGGAAGTATGGTTCAACCAATTTTGCATCCAATTTTTACCATCCAAACATTTAACGTGTCAAATTTTTGTTTCCTAACCATTCACTCCTATACTGGAGAAAAAATTTAGGTGGTGAATTTTACATTTCTACTAATATATTGGGTACAATCCCATTGTACATTGAAAAGTTCTCGTCGCTACGGATTTTCTCCATATTTTTCTATGTATAATACGCAAAAAGAGGCTTATATTCAAGTTATAAAATGGAATTGAATCCAAAAACGGATTGTCTTACGTCATTGACAAGGTATGAAAATAGAAATTCCAAGGCTAAAACAGCTTTTCCCTTGTTATCGTCTGCGCTTAACCCACCGTCAGTCTTAATGCACCACTAAATTTAAATATACTAACCCATCGACCTTCCTTACGCTTCGCATGTGACATTTGAAAATCGAAAATATTTCCACCTTTTCAATCAGACTTACACATAGTTTGGAAAGTCAAATTTCCGAAACATTTAAATGTTAATTTTCTTTTAGACCATTTGGACAAAACCTTTCAATATCAATATATATATATATATATATATATATATATATATATATTCAATTTTTTTAAAAACATTCCCCTTTTCCATTTTTAATAAATCAAGCCACATTTCAACATAATCGGAGTTCATTTATAAGTTATTGCATATGTTTGATCTTATGATTTCGAAATAAATCCTAGACCTTAAATCCTAAAACAATGACGCGCTAGCCAGTTTGTAAACTTTGGCTTCTAAGGGACAGCAATAATGACTCATGATTTCACAATAACCTTAGCCTATCATTCGCTTGCTAAAATTTATTATTTTTATAAACTTATAGTCTTACATTGCATTTACTGCTAGTTAAGTGTCTAAATGACATCTCCATATTTATTCTTTTCTTCTAAATACACATATAATAGCGGTCAACATGTGCATAAACAATAGTACAATGAGTAAATATGAATATATCTCACTATATGTCATATGAGTCTTTTATACAAAGAGACAATTAACGGTTACAACCCAAACAACCCAAAGAAAAGAAAAAATGCTGGAAGAGAAATGACAACAACATAACTAGACCTAAAATACTAACTAAATGCTATGGGATTGTCTCGATCCCCTATGGGAGCTCGAGCCATTGCCACAACCCTAGAGTAGGAGTAGCATGGTAGATGACACCCAACATCATGGCTCTAGCGTGGCTACTAGGCTCGAATCTCCCGGTGCTCGACCTAGACATGTCGGATAGTGACTAGTTCGGGGCTCTAGTATCCTACAACACCATGTCCTTGCTCTTACAATAGTATGGCTACTTTTCTACTGCTGGTACTGCTACCGGTGGCTTAAGAATCCTCATCCTCTTGAGGGAGGCTCTATCGAATAGGGTAGGGACTTTCCTCTGAATCGGCCCTCCATGGAGGTTCACTCTATATCGCCTAAAGACAGGAGTGAAGAGATGGAAATACAAAATGTAACTTCATGGAGTCCCAACTCTAGGCTTCACATTGTGGCTCATGGTAGAACAAGCTCATTTGATAGCTATACAACCATGATGGCGTAGGTGGCCTTTTGAACAAATGCATAATTCTGATCGAAACTCCCTGGCTTCGGAATAATGTTTTGTTAAATGATGCAAACGATGAGACGTGCTGTAGGCCGTAAGTTTTTTGGCCTCCAGACACCGAAATCTCTAGAACGATCCACTGTGAAATCTTTTGAACAATCATCTCAATGCCTTCAAAATCCACTTCTACCACGGAAATCCTAAAATATCACTGAAATCTTCGTCGAATATATCAATCTTGACTACCTTCACTTCCGACTTGAGATCACTAATATTCTCATCAAAATTGTACTATAAATGAGTGTTAACTAGTCGTATGCAACACGGGTTGCATTCCTACTCAAAAGTGTCATGGTTGAGGATCATGCTAGTCTTGTAGTTGTGAACAAATCATCAAGTGTAGATGCATCAAAATCTTCAAATTCCACTGAGTGTCCTTGAAGAAAGGTGAAATTTGTTAAGGCCATGTAGGTGGAGATTTTCTGGTTGCTCCGGTCGAGTCAAGCAATCCCCTAAGGGGTGAGACCCGGATGGCATGAGCAAGTGCCGACGGTTCGGCGTCATCCATGGACCGAGTTGGGTTCGGGGAGGAAAGTTGGGTTCAGATCTGAAGAGAGAGAGAGAGAGAGTATGGGCTAGATCTGACATGAACTATTGGTGCTTGGGAATGCTCGGCGGATGCTACATGCATGGGAGAGGCAGTGCTACAAGCCGGAGGAGGGGGTGGAGGTGCACGCTGTTGGGGTAGGGATGCAGCGACACTCATTTGTTGGAAGGAGGCGGTGGTTTAGGAGAATGAGGAAGGGGGACGATAAAATGAAGGGGTGGCTAACTTAGATGCGGCTATATGTTGCGTTCGAGGTTCGAGTTGCGTTTTTACCCTTTAACAGCTTAACCGCTCTAGGGCTACCGATTGACCGCTAATAGTCGATCTACATGGTTTGATTGGTTATCGAATTTCAGGTGTAGGTTGAACTTGGACCCTATTCTGATCGAATTAATTATTAATAATAATAATAGCTTCGTTTCGTCTTCTTCGATCCAACACGATCCGAATTATCCCGAAAATTTCTTATCCCTTACATGATGGTGCCTAAGCTTACTGTCTAGCTCTATGAATCCTTTTTTCTTTTATGTCACAGTACTCTTATACTGCTTTGGCAATCTATAAGTCTCAGAAACGAAAACATATTCTAGCTATTATTCTTTGTATTCTCTTTATATGGGAGTATTCCTCCTATTTTTGCTGGCAGACATTCCTACACTTCCTGACTTCGTACTCCAACTAAACTAATTTTCATTTCCATTTTATCCACCCCTTGAAGAGGGAATTTTAAAACCTCCAATTTTTATAAGCAAGAAAAATCGTCAAGCTAAATCGAAAAACCTATTTAACTCAACCAAACTGTTAATTACTATATAAATATATAAGAATTTCAAATTTTCCTTTTCAAACAACAGTTTCTTAATACTCCTTTTGGAAAAATCCTTTGAAAACCCATCCAAAATGTTAGTATTAAAATGTGGCACTAACACCCAAAATATTATATAGAGAATGAAATTGAAGAAAAAGTAAATTAAAATGAGCAAAAATAGAATAACACGCATTTATAGTGGTTTGGCCAATTGTTGCATATGTCCACTAAGATCATCTTATACATCCTTCTGGTTACTTTAGGATAGATGATATATAGTTAGCTTCATGTTTCTCAAATTATTTGCATTGCTATATGCTTGTTTTTGAGTGTAAATGATGGATTGGTGGAGGAGTAGAGTTGATGATTTCTAGTGCTTGAGACATTCGATAGGAAATGATAGATGATTGGTCTATGGAGCTTGGAATAGGCTTTTGGCATCAAGACTAAGTAGTAGAAGGAAAATGGAGTGATTCTGAGGAGATCCTATGGATCAGTACCAACCATAACTATGGATCGGTACCGAGATTGATGGATGGTGTTGTGGAACTTTTGGATTAGCCTTGTTTTATCTTGTGATCTTGGCCGTACTTGGTTTCTAGGCTATATGGCTATCTCTCAATGCCTTCTACATTAATAGCTTTCAAGTTCCATTCGTCAAGTCAGTCTAGACACTGCCTGATCAAAAGGCTGGATAACACTTGCCTCTTAAAGTGAATCTTGTTGCAAACACGATGTGTTTTGAATCGAGACAAGTCGGGTTTGCCATATCGAACAACAACTCATGCCTCGAATAGTTGTTATCTCTATTTTTGGACCCTTTCATTGAAGTGTTGTGTCTATAGCTATTCGTTACGACACTTCACTAGCTTTCGGGACTTTAAAACTGGAGCATCCTCTCATGATCTGTCATTCCGAGCTTGGTAATTTCAACCTAGTTCCTTCTCTGGATTTTTCAAGTTTGTATCTTCTTTTCTTCGATTCAAGTTGCTGAATATTAAGTATACACACACAAGTACTTTGATTTTCCATCGTGCCTTGGTTCCATGTACATACCGGTCCCAGTGGAACACTAGATGTGTATATATATACATTTCATTTTTTATTTTTTATTGTTGATCTATTAGTATCGCTCCATAGGCAAGGATCAATACTGATTTATGGCCTTAGAATAAGGCGATTCTGTTGCCTATTATTTTGGATCGGTGGCTATATACTTGAGTCGCTTCCTCCTATTCTTCACTTTGTTTGTGAACATCAGCTTGGAGAATTCAAGTTTTATTCTACCATTGAAATTCTTGCTACCAGAATCGCACAAAGCCGTTCCTCCTCCCTTGAGCTAGCGCCCCTGCCACTCCTTGATTGAACTCTCCATCGAATTAATGAACCTATAGGATCATTCCCGACTCATTTTGTATTTAACCCAGATTTCGGTCCAATTCCTAAATCGATCATTTACCTGGCCTTCGACGTCCTTAGGTAGGTGGTCGTGGAGATGAAAAAGGCTAGGAGATCATCGCTTTCAATTCTGATTGTGTCTCATCTTTTGAACGTCTTAAAAATGAACTCATTTCTTCTCTAATCATCTGCTCACCTAATTGGGATCTTCTATTGAGATTATGTGTGATGTTTTTAACTTTACTATTGGTGCTGTCCTAGGATAACACATCAAAAAAATCCTTCACGCCATCTACTACGCTAGTATGACTTTGAACGACGCTCGACTCAATTACACAACCATCGAAAAAGAGCTTCTTGCCGTAATTTTTGCACTAGAAAAGTTTAGACCATATTTGACAGGCTCACACATCACCGCCTATACTGATCATTCTGCTATTAGGTACATTTTTTCTAAAAAAGATGCCAAGTTTCTTTTGATTCTTTGGATCATGTTACTTCAACAATTTGATCTTACAATCAAAGACAACAAAGGATCTGATAATGTCATAGCTGATCACTTGTCTCGTCTTCCACAAGCATCATCTTCTTTACCCGTCAATGGGGACTTTCCAGATGAACAATCCTTTTCGATTTCCATCGATCCATGGTTTGTTGATATAATGAACTATTTATCACTAAAGAAACTCTTTCTTTTGGTCAATGGACGAGATAAATACAAATTTCTATCCCAAGTGAAATACTTCTATTGGGACAATCCATACTTGTTTAAGTATTGTTCCAACCAAATCATTCGACGACATATTCCGAATAGCAAAATCGAGAGTGTCCTTTCATTTTGACATGACCAAGTTCGTGGTGGACATTTCAGTCCTTGAAAATCATCAAAAAGGTGTTTCAATGTGCCTTTTATTGGCCTACACTTTTCAAAGACACGTTTGTCAAATGTTAGGAAAAATCAAGAAAAGAAACATGATGCCTTTGACCTCCATTCTTACGATAAAAAATTTCGACGTTTGAGGAATTGACTTTATGGGACTGTTTCCTAACTCTTTCGAAAATCTTTGTATTCTCCTTGCCGTCGATTACATTGTAATTGGGTTGAAGCTGTTCCATATAAAACTAACGATGATAAGGTTGTTGTAAAATTCATAAAAGAAAACATCCTTTCCAGGTTTAGCATACCCCGAGTATTAATAAGTGATAATGGAATCCATTTTTGTTATCAACCTTTTAAAGCTTTAATGAAGAAATACTCGATAACCCTTAAGTTATCCACTCCTTATCATCCTCAAACTTGTGGTCAAGTTGAAGTTTCAAATCAACAAATTAATTTTTTTTTGGAGAAATCTATTAATAAAAATTGAAAATATTGGTCTCAAAAATTGTCAAATGTGCTTTGGGCTTACAAAACTTCTTTTAAAACTAAACTTGGAATGTCCCCTTTTAAAATAATATATGGTAAAATGTGTCACTTACCAATCGAGCTTAAACATAAGGCATTATAGGCAATAAAGAACATCAACTTTGATCTTGAAAAGGCCGGCGAAAATAGAAAATTGCAACTTAATGGATAAAAAGAGATTAGGAATGACGTGTATGAAAATGCAAAAATTTACGAGGAAAAAACAAAAGTTTTCGCGATAAGTCGATACTAATAAAAACATTTTTGCCAATGAGAAAGTTCTTTTGTATGACCCTCGACTTCATTTGTTCCTTGGTAAATTAAAATCGAGATGGACATGACCATACGTGGTACGTACTGTTTTTCCACATGGTGCCCTAGAAATAGAAAACCCTAGGGATTCATTGATTTTTAAGATCAATTGTCATTGTTTAATGCCTTACTTGGAATTGGCAAGTGACCAAGAGAAGGACCTCATGATTCATCATGAACCACACAACATCTAGCATGGCATTTTAACCCTTTCTTGTGTGTATGAGTGTGTGTATCCTTTACACTCATTATATCATGCATTGACTATAAGGACACAATCCAAATCAAGTGTGGAGAGGGGATTTCTCATGTTTATTTTGATTTTATATGGTTTGGTTTTTGCTTTTTCTTTCCTTTCTTTAAATGAAAATTTGTGTATTAATTTACTTTTAAAATAGGTATGATAGAGTAAGCATACAATGTTTGTCATTAAATTGAAATTTTTGAGAAATTACTTGGCTAAATGATAATAATAAGAAAAGTTTAAATTACAAGCAACAATGGTGTAACTATTATACAGGAAGATTCATGGGTGATGGTTGTGAAGTGCATTCTAAATTGTAATCTTCGTTCAAAAGTGGTGATTTAAAGTGCATGCATTAATATTTTTAATTTTTAAAGTTAAGTGGTGCTAAGATGATTTTGCATAACCCTTTCTCCTAAAAAAAGAGAAAAATATAACACCTACAGTCAGGTGTCCACATATAAGTGTGTACTGTCGCCAGGCTTTGTACTCTTCTCACATAAGCCCACAAAGCAGTGCATGAATGGTATATCTGGCCATAGTATTCTGAGTTAGATGTATGTATATAAAAAATAATAATATAATAGTAATAAACACGCGGTGTCAAGTCTACATACTTAGATTTGTACACGTGCCACGCTCTGTACTCTTCTCATGTAAGCCCATAAGGCAGTGCATGAATGGTATATTTGGCCTTGGTTTTTTGAGTTTGGTGTATGTAAATAATAGGATGTTAATATTAATAATAATTCTTTACAATCAGAGAGAGATAGAGTAAGCAATAGAAACCCAATGTATTGACATTAATGATTTGACTTGTTATGCAAAAAGAAATGAAGGTCTCACTTTGCAAACTTTGACAATCAATTGAAGAATTTATTTCATAGTTGCACTATGCTATCATCCAAAACAACTAGCCAAGCTAGAATCCAAATGTAACGAAAACTTTTTTTTGTTGAAATTTTTTATTAGTAAAGGACTGAAATTTCTTGACGATGAAAGTTCTTGGCTGGTGATAAATATTAGTTAAATTGGATTCATACTAACATTTATCAAACGTCATTGTCATTATTTTCAGTTTTGTTATTCTCTATATATATGCTTCTAAATTTGACAACTCGGGTGATATTTACGTTTTTCCTATAGCTAACTAGATATAGTCAACACATATGCATTATCTATTATTTAGAAATTTTTTATTTTTTATTTTAGTATCTTTAGACCGAAACCAAATAATAAGCTTGTTATATTATAAGAGTTATAATTTGATAACTCATGATAATACACTTTTCCCTTCCGCCTTTTCTATAGTAAAAAGTTAGCGATTTTATAGAATTGCCCACTCAAGATGATCTTATTGAAATCACAATCAAAGTACGGTTGGTTAAGAAAGAGGTGCTCAGCTTGAATAATGGTAATGTCATGACATAAATTTCATGTAATTGCCTAAATGTATGCTGTGAAACATAAGTCTTTTATGTTTTAAAAGCAAAACTCCGTTTTCTTTTAGAAAAAAATTAGCAATGGTCATCTTTAATTAAAAAAGTATGCTAATCTAAAAGTAAGTCTGTTCATTAAAATCTCTCATGTATTAAATACATGACGATGAACTCTGATTATGAACCTAAAGCTTGAAATCAAATTTCAATCAGCATCTTTTAAATTTTTAGTTTTAGAAGGATAGTTTCCAGTAGAAAGCAAATATTGAATTTCAAAAGAAGCATCTAACTCAATTAGTTAATGTACTTCATTCCATTATTGAAAAAAGTGAATTAATGAATCAATTTGGGTTGGTTTTCCAATATTTATTTTAGGTTTCCTTTGATGAAAATAGCTTTATTCATTTTTTTGGCTGATCTGTTTCTCTGTGCAATGTTCAGCTATATACAAATGGTTGATTTAGGAAAATTTGGATGAAATACTTCCACAAAGGTGGATCATAAGTATACAAATGAAAAGAGGAATTGCTGCATGTGGTTCATGTCAGGAAGCGAATGTAGTCTGCAATTTTTATTAAAGGTATTTAGGTATGGGCCTAAGAATGGGGTGGGCAACGATCTAAAGTGTGCTTTGTTCACTACAACAAAATAGACTTTTGATAGCTCACTATGTAGTTAACAGTCTTTTCATCATTTTCCGGTTATGTGCATAGACCCTACATAAGAGCAAATGTCAATATAACATCTCAAAATGTTCATCATGACCTGAAGCATAAGTCTTATTCTTTGACTGCCTGGTTGAGTTTGGAAAGTCTCATATGCCCTTATGTAAGATTTCAGAGGTAGCTTAGACAAATTTAATATAAGAATTTTTTGGGATATTCTATGAATTAAACTAAATTAAAAGCATAAGTTGTTTCCTCATAATTGTTCTCAGGGATTTATCTTACTAATCTATGAATTCAATCCATGGCATGGGTTAATTTAGTCTTGTGGTAACCAACATGCTAAATTTTGTTCGGGAAATGCTGATTGGATGACCACATTCACAGTAAGACCACTTATACTAATTCAAGTGGATAAATTTATTTCTCAATTTTATCTCCTAATTCCAAAGTCAGTTGCATTAATAAATTGTAAGTACGTTAACTATGATTTAAGAAAAAAATGTGAAAACAACTTTGGGCTAGTCAATATTTCCGTGGATGTTTAGTATCTAATTTCAATAAAGCAATGAGAAACATTATATCTTATCTTACTGTGGAGAATGACAGTTTGTCTTCTCATATTTATGATGTATGTAGGAATACAAGAAATAGAAATTGGACTGAAATTAGAATTAGTTAACAATCATGATACATACATGTTTTAGGCAAATATTTCTATTCATTTGTCCGTTTAGAAATATCATTGATTGGATATCATCTTCATTGTAGTTTTCAAAATCGTCGTTTAACTTCTCCTTTTGTAATGTTTCTTTTAACACTTATTCATTTACTCCATTTTCTTTTTGGAAACAATGTGAATCAGTTACTCAACGTTAATGTATGCCTATCCAATCCATATTCTGTCATGTGGTTGTTTGCTTTGTCCCAAGCACTTTGTTTATGTACGTATTTTCTTGAAAACTAAGGAGATGCTTGTAGATAATGCTTTTATGTTTGCTGTTAGAAGATTACGATTTGGTTTCTTGTTTTAATAAGTTGTAGTTTTTCATTTTGACTGCAGTTTATCTCTATTTACCAAGTTGATATGAACCGACATTCAAGGCAGTATTTAAAGTTTTTATGTTTAGTTTGAATACGTGCAACACTCTCCATTGGTTTTTTCAACATTTCGCATGTATGGGAAAATGGAAAAGAAATGCTGAAAGTGTATTTGTTTCATCATTTTGTCAATTTGATTGCTTAATAATATATGTTCTACCTTTTACATTGTGAATATACGTCATAACAATTATTAACACATTGACTGTTTATTTGACATTAACTGGACCGATATTGTAACAACCCGTAAATTTTCGATAATTAAAATAGTTAATTTAATAAGATTTCATGGTTTAATGTTCGAAGAATTAAAAAATTGTAATTTATTCATGATAATAGTAACTAGAATGAATTTCAACAATATTTTTCTAAGTAAATTATTAATGAATTGAATGAAATTCCAATCAATTGAAATGACTCAAATGATAACTTGGTTATAAAGGAAATATAAAAACAACAACTGTAAATATTGGGTTAACTAATAAAATAATATATAGTCAATGGTAATGGAATCTAATTAGTATTATATAGGAAATTGTGACACTTGTTTGTAAATAATAAACTTATAAGTGTGATTTAAAAGTAAATGGTGATAATTATTATAAGTTACTTGTTTATTTGTCAGTCGAATTGAATTTAGAAACCAATTGCAATTGAAATGAAATTTTATATATTAACTGGGTTTACAATCAATAACTGAAGTTGAATAACAAATGTTGGATGCACTGGATGTGAATAAAGTAATTGACTGATAACAGAAATTTATTTAAAATCTAATATTGGAATTTGTTGAATATTGAACAATTAAATTGTTTAAATTTGATATTGGAAATTAATTGAATAAGTGAATAACGGGAGTTGAATAACTGTATAATGGAAATAGTTGTTCTAAATTTAAATTCGTTTTAAAGTTAGTTCTTATAAGTTCATTTTTCAAATATTTCAGAAGATGGTGAATTTTGGATAATCAAAATTGTGTAAAATTTAAATTTGCAAATATTTGAATAATTGAATTTTGAATATAATATGATTGAAAATGATATCGAAAATTGATATAAAATTTTATTTAAACAACCATGAATTTGTTAACATTTAAAATTGGATTTTTAGGTGAATAACTAAAAATTGAAACTTTATATTATAATCGAGACGTTAAAAAATAGCCTTCCGAGGCACAATCTCGGAATTCGACGAAACCTATTCCATTAGATCCGTAATAGTTTATTATTATCGGATTTCAAATTTCGTATCAATCGGAGTTGCCATTTGACCGTGGCAGCTGAAACGTTTAGAAATTCATTTAATCGGTTTAATTTAAAATCGATGGTTTAATTCCATAACTCTCACAAACGATCGAATTAGCCTCTGAAACATGTTCCATTGTGTTCGGAATGCGGGTAAAACCTTACGAACGCCAGGCGGCACGTCTCGTTTGGAGTTCGTTTGAAAAAGCTTGAATTTTTGGAAAATAATATTATAATAATTTGTTTATACGTATATATTCACACGTTCCTTTCCGAAATCCTATATTCGAACGCAGCCGCCACAAACATTTTTAATGGCCAAAATGTTCTATCCTTCCCCCTTGTTTTTCTCACCATCAGTGCTTCGATCGAAGAAACGTCCAACTGGAAGATCGAAGAGCTCGTCAAGAACTTCAGATCCAACGGCTGGTTTTGGTTATTGTCGACCAGAGAGGGAGCAGCGTGGCCACGTTCATCGCCGTTTCAATCGAGTTTTGTGTGATGATGGGATAACCGAGCTTGTCCATGCTCAGGGCGGTGGTGGAGCAGCCATAGGGCTTTCGAATGGCACTCTCCGATCGACCTACGGTCGTTGTTAAGGAGGCGCGACCATCTCATTTTTCATCACGGCGTTGGGTTCATTCGCGCGATCTTTTGCCTGTACGCGATTTGAAGAAGAAGCTTCTCTCGGCCCTTGATCTCAGATCTGATAATGTACGGCCGTGATTTTAGTTAGAAAAAAAGGAAATTGTTTATTTAATTTGTATGCAAACTCTAAAATTTTGTATCTCATTCATACGTTATCAGAATCGGACGAAACTCGCGACGTTGGAATCGCAGCGACTAGAGCTTCACTACAGTGCAATCCGGGACCGTTTCGAGCTCGTTAAATTTTTTGGTTAAATCGAACGCGCTCGATTTAATTTAAAATTTGAAGATTGGCCACGTAAAATCAAGGTGAGTGTTTTATAACGCTCATAACGTACTAGAATATTTTTGTGCTGGTTGAATATGATATAATGAAGTGATATGATTTTTATTTGTCGTTGTTGATAAAATTTAACTGTCATCTAGATTGTCATTGGATTTAATGTTAGAAATTGAAATTGATAGTCAAATTAGAATTGGGATTTAATCGCAATAAAATTACCGAACATTTATAACTATGAAATTTCTGTGAACTATATTGTCTTTTTGGATGATTGGTTGCGATGGATGCTATTGATTGATATTTGAAATGTTTGGATGTTTATTTGTTTGTAAATATCCTATCATCACCCTTTGTATTAATTACAGTTGTAAATTGAATCATTTCGAATAAATTGAGAAATAGGTTGAAATGATATGTACCTATGACACTATGTTTTGAATTGAAATGATATATATCTATTCTTGAAATTTAATTGAAATAACTGATCACTTGGCCATAGGATAGAAAAATTATATACGGACACCGGATTGGTTAAATTAAATGATTTAAAATTTATGATTGGAATTTATTGGAATGATTTTGATTTAAAAGAAATGAAACCCAAATTTACTAAAAATAGAATTTTATTTCGAACTTGAGTTCAGAAGGTTGAAATTTAAAAATTTGGTAAACGAAATGTTTAAATAATTGAGTTGGGATTTTTAAGTTATAATCGAATTATGATTTAAATTTCATAAATTGATTGAATTGAAACTGAATTTAATTGGATTTGAAAATGGAATTGAATTTATTTGAAATCGAAATTGATTAAATTGAAATTGAATTTAATTGGATTTGAAAATGGAATTGCATTTATTTGAAGTCGAAATTGATTTGAATTGAAATTGAATTTAATTGGATTTGAAAATGGAATTGAATTTATTTGAAATCGAAATTGATTTGAATTGAAATTGAATTTAATTGGATTTGAAAATGGAATTGAATTTATTTGAAATCGAAATTGATTTGAATTGAAATTGAATTTAATTGGATTTGAAAATGGAATTGAATTTATTTGAAATCGAAATTTGAATTTAATTTAGATTGGTAAGTTGGAATTTAAATGGTAGACTTTGAAGTTATTTCATTTTGGTTTTTCCCAAATTATCTTGCTATATAAACCATTTTTAATACTTAAACTATTTTATACTAAACTATTTTAACCTATATTAACTATATTAAATTATTTTAACTTATTTAAACATATTAACTTATTTTAATCTATTTTTAAATCTACTTAACCCAATTTAATTTATTTTAAACTAATTAACTATTTCAATTTATTTCAATTATATTTTTATCTATCTTAAAGCTATTTAACCTATTTAATATTATTTAATCTATTTTAAATCTATTTAACTATATTAAATCAATTTTAAAACTATTTTGAAGTCTATCTTTAATATTTTAGAGTATTTTAACTATTTTTAATTTTTTAAGCTATTTTTAAACTATTCAAATTATTTCCAAAATTTCCAGCTGGTCAATAAGGTGAAATGTTTATATTTAAATCTTGGATTTAAATACGAATTGGGCTAAATGAAGTTACAACCTAAATTGAAGCGTGAAACGATTTTTAAATTGAAATGAGGTATTGAGGCGAAAATGATTTTGAAATGGATTTAATTTTGAAGCGAACTTGATATTTTGATATCAATTATGAATTGATTTTGAAAATGTAAAAGAACCATCGGTGTGTAATAAGCGTTTGGTTGTTAAAGAGACCAGGATCAGATATGGGCATACTCTCTGTCGATGCCGAAAACCACTTTAACAACTGTGTACATGGTGGAGATTCCAGAAATGAAGTAGGATGGTTTGACGAACGATCCTGTATATGGTATGACGTGACCCTGACTCCCGTGAGTCAGCTTAGATGTGACTAAAATCTGGAGCCACGCCGGGCCAATGTGAGGTCATTCCTCTTATCGAGCATATTTCTTCGATACCATTCTATTGCTTTTGTGATTGTTTTGGTGGCCACCCCTCGATTGTTTGGGAGTGTGTCCGAGGTGAGCGGTAGTAGCTGTTATGCGTCACTACCTGTCCGGATCCGCAAATGGTATATCTACCCTGGCATTTCCTCGTGTGCCGTGTTCACATGCCCTAGAGCGCCTTCTACGAGTTTGTTTTGTACCATACCTATGGAGTGCCCTCTGATAGTCCTCCAGTTTACGGAGGAATTACGGTACTGTATAGACTATGGGAATATATAAAAATGTGTTAAGGGGGATATGGGTAACGCCTTAACGCTATTTTAATAGTTTATTTTACTATAGACATATTATAATAGCATATTGTACTACATAGTAGATAGTTTAACGGATCCTTAAGAGATGGAAAATCCCGTAACATCTCTTGAGTTATTGCACGCACGTCGACACTGGATAGGAGATGTCAAACCCCGTAAACATCTCTAACGCCGTTACACTCGTCTTTATTTACGGTTGATTTCAGAACTCAATTTCTTCTTGAAAAAATAACTTACATAAGGATATTTTAGTCTTGACTCGAGTGTTTTGTTTTTTTTATTACGCTCGGGCCAGTCCTGAGTTTTCAGCTTATTGAAGATTTATTCTGGAGGACGAAGACGAAGATTTGGTATACTATTACCATTATTATCCTTGCATCATGTTGTCTGCTGCATTATTTTATTTGTTCTGTTGTATATGTATAACTCTGATAAATGTTGTATAAACGATAATCAAAAGTATATTAAACAGCTTCATGAACTGTTTATTTGATTATTATATTTTATCTTTCCGCTGCGAGATTCTGTGGTTGTTCCTTGTTCCTTTTCTCTTCTTTTCTTATTTACCCCATTAACAATCCTCCCTTTTTAATGGTTTGTGTTGGCATGTTTGTTTGATTGTCGATTTAAACTGTCCAAAAAGGTAGGTTGTTACAGTTGGTATCAGAGCTTTGGTTTAGCGATAACCTTAGCTTTGTGGGGTCTCACTCTTTATAAATAGGGTAGTAATACCCTATGATGAGTCGCTGAGTGTATATGTATGAGAGAGCGTATTTGTTAGTGATATAAAATTGTTTTATACTGTGTTGGTTGATTTGTTGAGTGGCTTATGGATTCTGGTCAATACGAGTAATTAACGTCAATGATAGGGATCTCTAAACACTTGAACAGAACAATTCGACATAGTATCCTTTTGAAATTGGGTAAATGAAATAATTTTTCCCTAATTATATTTTGTATATAAAGAAATAATTTTCAGAAATTATTATGATTTATCAAGCTTTTTTGGTTGTTAGGAATGATAATATTGATTGTTACCATTAATTGGATATTGTCTTTTAATAAATGAGGTTTATTACAAAATAAACAATGATAAAACAACTTGGGAAATGTTTTAAGGAAGTAAATTTTGTGAGAATAATTTATAAACGTGACTTATAAATCAAGATAGCTTTAAATTGAGAAATATTGAATTTAAGACCTGGGGATTTTGAAAATGGTTTTCAAAACATTGAAGAGAAAAATATGTAGTGATATTAGTTGAAAAATACTCAGGGGAAATATTTTGAAAGGAGTTTTTTTTTGGAATAAATTTCAGTACTCCTCTCTTATGTCACTGGAAAATAATTTTGGTGATGACTGCGCATCATCATCGACGTTCATTTTCGAGTCTCAAAGTGGAGGAGCTTCTGCGAAGCTTTGCTTTGCTTCAAAACTATTTTGAAAAATGCATTTTGATTTAAACTCCAAAAGTATGATTTGATACAAATAAGATATAAATGTGTATATTTATTTCAAATGATTTGAAATGAACCGGGCATTTAATTTCTAAGTTCTGTTAATTAATATTTTTCAAATTATCTGAATGAAATGTGAATAACCAGAACTTATAAAATAAGAGAATTAAGAATTCTAAGCTTAATGTTTTGAGAAAACTTTAGGGCTGAAGTTGTAACTCTTAAAACTGAAAGTAAGGAAAACTTAAACAAGTTAAAATTATGGACATTCAAATTAAGTAAAATGAATCCTATAAATTTTTATTGTATCAAATTTCATTCTGGTAACATATAATATGACTTACCAAATGTTAAAAAGTTAAAAGAATGATTTAGGGATGTAATGAGATATTATACAAGTAAATAAAACCTAAAAGTAATTGAAATATACAAGTAAGCAAAACTTAAAAGTAACTAAAATGTATATAAATGGAAATTTGGTTGTGACAAAAATGTTATATATACTTAATTATAATATGAAATGATGAATGGCTAAATGGAAAAATAAGTAGAACTTAAGAAAGAAGGAAAATGAATCCAGCCATATCTTTGTGAATTTGTTATGGAATTGAATATAAATTTGCAAAGAAATTGTGAAATTAAAATTTGTAGTTTTTGAGGTAATTATAAACTTAGATAATGTCCAACTTCTTATATATGACTTTTATAGAATGCTTATAAACTAAAGTGCTGATTAATAAAATGTTCCACAAATAAATTTGTTATTAACTGAAATTATGAAAATGACGTAAATGTAAACAAAAGAATTTGGGATAACTAAGAATCATTTGAAAAATGAAATTTAATTTAATTAAATGGCATAGAAAGTTTAAAATGAACATGAGTAAGTAAATTCTGTAGGATGATGTTTAAGAAATGATAGTATTAAAGAATATGCTATGTAAAGAAATGGAGATACCAAGTAAATAAGGGATATGAACGTTGCATTGTGAATAATTAATTGTAAATGAAATGAAGGTAAGTAAAATAATTCAATATAGATGAAATTGGATAGGAATCTATTGGAAGGAAATACGTAAGTTGTACGTATATTATTTTATTCGCATAACAATTTGATCCGAATTCGAGCACAGAATTTCGAGATAACTTATATCGATCCAAGTTAGGATTTCTCACTCGATGCTTGACGGCGAACTCTGTATATAGATTTCTGATTTGATTCTGGAATTCTCTATCATAGTATATGGATGTGCAAGGAGAATAACAGTTTCCTATCAAGGAACTAAATCTGAGTCTGCACTAGAGAGTCATGTGAACGATACTAGTTTGGAAGTGAAATTGTGTGATCGAATGAGTGATCAGATTCGATATTGCGTACGGATGATCTATGTACTTCATACATGTTTATGTAAAGCTAATATTGAAAATTGACAATGTGAAATATAAAATGATTTTTAAATTATATGATTGGATATCATTGATAGATAAGATGCAGGTATTTAAAATCAAGGAAATTTGAATGGGCCGACAAATAGGTACATGTTTATTTGTCATTGGATTTGGTGATTTTTGTTTGAGCCACTTGGCTTTTCGTTTTCTTTCGATTTTCTTTTGTTGATTTGGGGCCCGTAGGGGCGTTTTATAGCTGTACCGATCAAGCCGCGCAAAGGAGACTCTGCCGAAATTTTTCGTAAATCCGAGTGTTAGTAAATTTTCAAGTTTTAAAATTTATAACTTGTTTGGATAACTAATTTGAAAATTTCGTAAGCCAATCGGAGTAGTGTAATGGAAGCGTAGTAACAACTTTATAAATGAAATTTTCATTGTTTAATAGGTTGAAATTTTTGAATAAAATATATCTAATGTTGAATTCTTTACTTAGTTCCTTTTCCCTTCTTTTTCCTTTTCGAGGACGAAAAGTTTTGAGTGGGGGAGAGTGTAACAACCCGTAAATTTTCGATAATTAAAATAGTTAATTTAATAAGGTTTCATGGTTTAATGTTCGAAGAATTAAAAAATTGTAATTTATTTATGATAATAGTAACTAGAATGAATTTCAACAATATTTGTCTAAGTAAATTATTAATGAATTGAATGAAATTCCAATCAATTGAAATGACTCAAATGATAACTTGGTTGTAAAGGAAATATAAGAACAACAAATGTAAATATTGGGTTAACTAATAAAATAATATATAGTCAATGGTAATGGAATCTAATTAGTATTATATAGGAAATTGTGACACTTGTTTGTATATAATAAACTTATAAGTGTGATTTAAAAGTAAATGGTGATAATTATTATAAGTTACTTGTTTATTTGTCAGTCGAATTGAATTTAGAAACCAATTGCAATTGAAATGAAATTTTATATATTAACTGGATTTACAATCAATAACTGAAGTTGAATAACAAATGTTGGATGCACTGGATGTGAATAAAGTAATTGACTGATAACGGAAATTTATTTAAAATCTAATATTGGAATTTGTTGAATATTGAACAATTAAATTGTTTAAATTTGATATTGGAAATTAATTGAATAAGTGAATAACGGGAGTTGAATAACTGTATAATGGAAATAGTTGTTCTAAAATTTAAATTCGTTTTAAAGTTAGTTCTTATAAGTTCATTTTTCAAATATTTCAGAAGATGGTGAATTTTGGATAATCAAAATTGTGTAAAATTTAAATTTGCAAATATTTGAATAATTGAATTTTGAATATAATATGATTGAAAATGATATCGAAAATTGATATAAAATTTTATTTAAACAACCATGAATTTGTTAACATTTAAAATTGGATTTTTAGGTGAATAACTAGAAATTGAAACTTTATATTATAATCGAGACGTTAAAAAATAGCCTTCCGAGGCACAATCTCAGAATTCGACGAAACCTTTTCCATTAGATCCGTAATAGTTTATTATTATCGAATTTCAAATTTCGTATCAATCGGAGTTTCCATTTGACCGTGGCAGCTGAAACGTTTAGAAATTCATTTAATCGGTTTAATTTAAAATCGATGGTTTAATTCCATAACTCTCACAGACGATCGAATTAGCCTCTGAAACACGTTCCATTGTGTTTGGAATGCGGGTAAAACCTTACGAACGCCAGGCGGCACGTCTCATTTGGAGTTCGTTTGAAAAGGCTTGAATTTTTGGAAAATAATATTATAATAATTTGTTTATACGTATATATTCACACGTTCCTTTCCGAAATCCTATAATCGACCGCAACCACCACAAACATTTTTAATGGCCGAAATGTTCTATCCTTACCCCTCGTTTTTCTCACCATTAGTGATTCGATCGAAGAAACGTCCACCTGGAAGATCGAAGAGCTCGTCAAGAACTTCAGATCCAATGGCTGGTTTTGGTTATTGTCGACCAGAGAGGGAGCAGTGTGGCCACGTTCGTCGCCGTTTCAATCGAGTTTTGTGTGATCATGGGATGACCGAGCTTGTCCATGCTGAGGGCGGTGGTGGAGCAGCCATAGGGCTTTCGAATGGCACTCTCCGATCGACCTCCGGTCGTTGTTAAGGAGGCGCGACCATCTCATTTTTCATCACGGCGTTGGGTTCATTCGCGCGATCTTTTGCCTGTACACGATTTGAAGAAGAAGCATCTCTCGGCCCTTGATCTCAGATCTGATAATGTACGGCCGTGATTTTAGTTAGAAAAAAAAAGAAATTGTTTATTTAATTTGTATGCAAACTCTAAAATTTTGTATCTCATTCATACGTTATCAGAATCGGACGAAACTGGCGACGTTGGAATCGCAGCGACTAGAGCTTCACTGCAGTGCAATCCCGGGACAGTTTCGAGCTCGTTAATTTTTTTGGTTAAATCGAACGCGCTCGATTTAATTTAAAATTTGAAGATCGGCCACGTAAAATCAAGGTGAGTGTTTTATAACGCTCATAACGTACTAGAATATTTTTGTGCTGGTTGAATTTGATATTATGAAGTGATATGATTTTTATTTGTCGTTGTTGATAAAATTTAACTGTCATCTAGATTGTCATTGGATTTAATGTTAGAAATTGAAATTGACAGTCAAATTAGAATTGGGATTTAATCGCAATAAAATTACCGAACATTTATAACTATGAAATTTCTGTGAACTATATTGTCTGTTTGGATGATTGGTTGCGATGGATGCTATTGATTGATATTTGAAATGTTTGGATGTTTATTTGTTTGTAGATATCCTATCATCACCCTTTGTATTAATTACAGTTGTAAATTGAATCATTTTGAATAAATTGAGAAATAGGTTGAAATGATATGTACCTATGACACTATGTTTTGAATTGAAATGATATATATCTATTCTTGAAATTTAATTGAAATAACTGATCACTTGGCCATAGAATAGAAAAATTATATACGGACACCGGATTGGTTAAATTAAATGATTTAAAATTTCTGATTGGAATTTATTGGAATGATTTTGATTTAAAAGAAATGAAACCCAAATTTACTAAAAATAGAATTTTATTTCGAACTTGAGTTCAGAAGGTTGAAATTTAAAAATTTGGTAAACGAAATGTTTAAATAATTGAGTTGGGATTTTTAAGTTATAATCGAATTATGATTTAAATTTCATAAATTGATTTGAATTGAAATTGAATTTAATTGGATTTGAAAATGGAATTGAATTTATATGAAATTGAAATTGATTTGAATTGAAATTGAATTTAATTGGATTTGAAAATGGAATTGCATTTATTTGAAATCGAAACTGATTTGAATTGAAATTAAATTTAATTGGATTTGAAAATGGAATTAAATTTATTTGAAATCGAAATTGATTTGAATTGAAATTGAATTTAATTGGATTTGAAAATGGAATTGAATTTATTTGAAATCGAAATTGATTTGAATTGAAATTGATTTTAATTGAATTTGAAAATGGAATTGAATTTATTTGAAATCGAAATTTGAATTTAATTCAGATTGGTAAGTTGGAATTTAAATGGTAGACTATGAAGTTATTTCATTTTGGTTTTTCCCAAATTATCTTGCTATATAAACCATTTTTAATACTTAAACTATTTTATACTAAACTATTTTAACCTATATTAACTATATTAAATTATTTTAACTTATTTAAACATATTAACTTATTTTAATCTATTTTTAAATCTACTTAACCCAATTTAATTTATTTTAAACTAATTAACTATTTCAATTTATTTCAATTATATTTTTATCTATATTAAAGCTATTTAACCTATTTAATATTATTTAATCTATTTTAAATCTATTTAACTATATTAAATCAATTTTAAAACTATTTTGATGTCTATCTTTAATATTTTAGAGTATTTTAACTATTTTTAATTATTTAAGCTATTTTTAAACTATTCAAATTATTTCCAAAATTTCCAGCTGGTCAATAAGGTGAAATGTTTATATTTAAATCTTGGATTTAAATACGAATTGGGCTAAATGAAGTTACAACCTAAATTGAAGCGTGAAACGATTTTTAAATTGAAATGAGGTATTGAGGCGAAAATGATTTTGAAATGGATTTAATTTTGAAGCGAACTTGATATTTTGATATCAATTATGAATTGATTTTGAAAATGTAAAAGAACCATCCGGTGTGTAATAAGCGTTTGGTTGTTAAAGATATCGGGATCAGATATGGGCATACTCTCTGTCGATACCGAAAACCACTTTAACAACTGTGTACGTGGTGGAGATTCCAGAAATGAAGTAGGATGGTTTGACGAACGATCCTGTATATGGTATGACGTGACCCTGACTTCCGTGAGTCAGCTTAGATGTGACTAAAATCAGGAGCCACGCCGGGCCAATGTGAGGTCATTCCTCTTATCGGGCATATTTCTTCGATACCATTCTATTGCTTTTGTGATTGTTTTGGTGGCCACCCCTCGATTGTTTAGGAGTGTGTCTGAGGTGAGCGGTAGTAGCTGCTATGCGTCACCACCTGTCCGGATCCGCAAATGGTATATCTACCCTGGCATTTCCTCGTGTGCCGTGTTCACATGCCCTAGAGCGCCTTCTACGAGTTTGTTTTGTACCATACCTATGGAGTGCCCTCTGATAGTCCTCCTGTTTACGGAGGAATTATGGTACTGTATAGACTATGGGAATATATAAAAATGTGTTAAGGGGGATATGGGTAACGCCTTAATGCTATTTTAATAGTTTATTTTACTATAGACATATTATAATAGCATATTGTACTACATAGTAGGTAGTTTAACGGATCCTTAAGAGATGGAAAATCCCGTAACATCTCTTGAGTTATTGCACACACGTCGACACTGGATAGGAGATGTCAAACCCCGTAAACATCTCTAACGCCGTTACACTCATCTTTATTTACGGTTGATTTAACTTACATAAGGATATTTTAGTCCTGACTCGAGTGTTTTGTTTTTTTTATTACGCTCGGGCCAGTCCTGAGTTTTCAGCTTATTGAAGATTTATTCTGGAGGACGAAGACGAAGATTTGGTATACTATTACCATTATTATCCTTGCATCATGTTGTCTGCTGCATTATTTTATTTGTTCTATTGTATATGTATAACTCTGATAAATGTTGTATAAACGATTATCAAAAGTATATTAAACAGCTTCATAAACTGTTTATTTGATTATTATATTTTATCTTTCCGCTGCGAGATTCTGTGGTTGTTCCTTGTTCCTTTTCTCTTCTTTTCTTATTTACCCCATTAACAATCCTCTCTTTTTAATGGTTTGTGTTGGCATGTTTGTTTGATTGTCGATTTAATTTGTCCAAAAAGGTAGGTTGTTACAGTTGGTATCAGAGCTTTGGTTTAGCGATAACCTTAGCTTTGTGGGGTCTCACTCTTTATAAATAGGGTAGTAATACCCTATGATGAGTCGTTGAGTGTATATGTATGAGAGAGCGTATTTGTTAGTGATATAAAATTGTTTTATACTGTGTTGGTTGATTTGTTGAGTGGCTTATGGATTCTGGTCAATACGAGTAATTAACGTCATTGATAGGGATCTCTAAACACTTGAACAGAACAATTCGACATAGTATCCTTTTGAAATTGGGTAAATGAAATAATTTTGCCTAATTATATTTTGTATATAAAGAAATAATTTTCAGAAATTATTATGATTTATCAAGCTTGTTTGGTTGTTAGGAATGATAATATTGATTGTTATCATTAATTGGATATTGTCTTTTAATAAATGAGGTTTATTACAAAATAAACAATGATAAAACAACTTGGGAAATGTTTTAAGGAAGTAAATTTTGTGAGAATAATTTATAAATGTGACTTATAAATCAAGATAGCTTTAAATTGAGAAATATTGAATTTAAGACCCGGGGATTTTGAAAATGGTTTTCAAAACATTGAAGAGAAAAATATGTAGTGATATTAGTTGAAAAATACTCAAGGGAAATATTTTGAAAGGAGTTTTTTTTTGGAATAAATTTCAGTACTCCTCTCTTATGTCGCTGGAAAATAATTTCGGTGATGACTGCACATCATCATCGACGTTCATTTTCGAGTCTCAAAGTGGAGGAGCTTCTGCGAAGCTTTGCTTTGCTTCGAAACTGTTTTGAAAAATGCATTTTGATTTAAACTCCAAAAGTATGATTTGATACAAATAAGATATAAATGTATATATTTATTTCAAATGATTTGAAATGAACCGGGCATTTAATTTCTAAGTTCTGTTAATTAATATTTTTCAAATTATCTGAATGAAATGTGAATAACCAGAACTTATAAAATAAGAGAATTAAGAATTCTAAGCTTAATGTTTTGAGAAAACTTTAGGGCTGAAGTTGTAACTCTTAAAACTGAAAGTAAGGAAAACTTAAACAAGTTTATGGACATTCAAATTAAGTAAAATGAATCCTATAAATTTTTATTGTATCAAAATTCATTCTAGTAACATATAATATGACTTACCAAATGTTAAAAAGTTAATAGAATGATTTAGGGATGTAATGAGATATTATACAAGTAAATAAAACCTAAAAGTAATTGAAATATACAAGTAAGCAAAACTTAAAAGTAACTAAAATGTATATAAATGGAAATTTGGTTGTGACAAAAATGTTATATATACTTAATTATATTATGAAATGATGAATGGCTAAATATAATAAGTAAGTAGAATTTAAGAAAGAAGGAAAATGAATCCAGCCATATCTTTGAGAATTTGTTATGGAATTGAATATAAATTTGCAAAGAAATTATGAAATTAAAATTTGTAGTTTTTGAGGTAATTATAAACTTAGATAATGTCCAACTTCTTATATATGACTTTTATAGAATGCTTATAAACTAAAGTGCTGATTAATAAAATGTTCCACAAATAAATTTGTTATTAACTGAAATTATGAAAATGATGTAAATGTAAACAAAAGAATTTGGGATAACTAAGAATCATTTGAAAAATGAAATTTAATTTAATTAAATGGTATAGAAAGTTTAAAATGAACATGAGTAAGTAAATTCTGTAGGATGATGTTTAAGAAATGATAGTATTAAAGAATATGCTATGTAAAGAAATGGAGATACCAAGTAAATAAGGGATATGAACGTTGCATTGTGAATAATTAATTGTAAATGAAATGAAGGTAAGTAAAATAATTTAATATAGATGAAATTGGATAGGAATCTATTGGAAGGAAATACGTAAGTTGTACGTATATTATTTTATTCGCATAACAATTTGATCCGAATTCGAGCACAGAATTTCGAGATAACTTATATCGATCCAAGTTAGGATTTCTCACTCGATTCTTGACGGCGAACTCTGTATATAGATTTCTGATTTGATTCTGGAATTCTCTATCATAGTATATGGCTGTGCAAGGAGAGTAACAGTTTCCGATCAAGGAACTAAATCTGAGTCCGCACTAGAGAGTCGTGTGAACGATACTAGTTTGGAAGTGAAATTGTGTGATCGAATGAGTGATCAGATTCGATATTGCGTACGGATGATCTATGTACTTCATACATGTTTATGTAAAGCTAATATTGAAAATTGACAATGTGAAATATAAAATGATTTTTAAATTATATGATTGGATATCATTGATAGATAAGATGCAGGTATTTAAAATCAAGGAAATTTGAATGGGCCGACAAAAAGGTACATGTTTATTTGTCATTGGATTTGGTGATTTTTGTTTGAGCCACTTGGCTTTTGGTGTTCTTTTGATTTTCTTTTGTTGATTTGGGGCCCGTAGGGGCGTTTTGTAGCTGTACCGATCAAGCCATGCAAAGGAGACTCTGCCGAAATTTTTCGTAAATCCGAGTGTTAGAAAATTTTCAAGTTTTAAAAATTTATAACTTGTTTGGATAACTAATTTGAAAATTTCGTAAGCCAATCGGAGTAGCGTAATGGAAGCATAGTAACAACTTTATAAATGAAATTTTCATTGTTTAATAAGTTGAAATTTTTGAATAAAATATATCTAATGTTGAATTCTTTACTTAGTTCCTTTTCCCTTCTTTTTCCTTTTCGAGGACGAAAAGTTTTGAGTGGGGGAGAGTGTAACAACCCGTAAATTTTTGATAATTAAAATAGTTAATTTAATAAGGTTTCATGGTTTAATGTTCGAAGAATTAAAAAATTGTAATTTATTTATGATAATAGTAACTAGAATGAATTTCAACAATATTTGTCTAAGTAAATTATTAATGAATTGAATGAAATTCCAATCAATTGAAATGACTCAAATGATAACTTGGTTATAAAGGAAATATAAGAACAACAAATGTAAATATTGGGTTAACTAATAAAATAATATATAGTCAATGGTAATGGAATCTAATTAGTATTATATAGGAAATTGTGACACTTGTTTGTAAATAATAAACTTTTAATTGTGATTTAAAAGTAAATGGTGATAATTATTATAAGTTACTTGTTTTTTTGTTAGTCGAATTGAATTTAGAAACCAATTGCAATTGAAGTGAAATTTTATATATTAACTGGGTTTACAATCAATAACTGAGTTGAATAACAAATGTTGGATGCACTGGATGTGAATAAAGTAATTGACTGATAACGAAAATTTATTTAAAATCTAATATTGGAATTTGTTGAATATTGAACAATTAAATTGTTTAAATTTGATATTTGAAATTAATTGAATAAGTGAATAACGGGAGTTGAATAACTGTATAATGGAAATAGTTGTTCTACAATTTAAATTTGTTTTAAAGTTAAATCTTATAAGTTCATTTTTCAAATATTTCAGAAGATGGTGAATTTTGGATAATCAAAATTGTGTAAAATTTAAATTTGCAAATATTTGAATAATTGAATTTTGAATATAATATGATTGAAAATGATATCGAAAATTGATATAAAATTTTATTTAAACAACAATGAATTTGTTAACATTTAAAATTGGATTTTTAAGTGAATAACTAGAAATTGAAATTTTATATTATAATCGAGACGTTAAAAAATAGCCTTCCAAGGCACAGTCTCGGAATTCGATGAAACCTGTTCCATTGGATCCGTAATAGTTTATTATTATTGGATTTAGCAATCGGAGTTGCCATTTGACTGTAACGTCCTGGATTTTCACGCTCGAAAATCGACATCCATACTTTACATCGTACTCGAATGCCGTAGATTCGACCGTTCAAATCCGAGTCGCCGGAGCTTATAACAACATTAAGTAAATAACACAACGGGATAAATGAATAATACATTGATATACAATATCTGATACAACAGAGTGATACAATGAATATCAATATACATCAGAGATATGATACAACAAATAGCAGCGGAAAAGAAAAGGATAACATCAGCAGCGGATAATCTTCATCTCCAAAGCACCAATCCAGAAAATAGCACGAACTCCCAATAACGAGGCACAAAGATAAGCAAGTGCAGTCCGATCCAAAGACTGAACTAGCTCCAAATAATCTACTAAACCTGAATATCTGAAAAACCCAACTCTAGACTGCTCGTGTAGGAAATTATGAGCACCCAGAGTTTAGGAAAGGAACAATAAACTCCGGATCAGTCATGGGACTGGTGTGAGCAACAAAAACAGTTTATCTTAAAAAACAAATAGCAAAAGAATTTAAAGTCAATTCGCAATGCTTTTGGAAAATGAGACTACCATAAGGCCTCCCGCCACACACACAATGCAAACGCAGAATTGGAGGAGATTTCTCCTTATGATAGTCAAAGATGCTTACTACGCAAAAATAAATCATTTGATATTATTACTAGTGCATAGTGCAGAAAACATTTCGAAAGTAGAATATAAATCTTAGCCAGCATAGACATTTCGCACTTATGCCTACTATAGCTACCAAGTTCAATAGCAGGTTACCACCACATTCCATGGCAGGTAATACAACTAAAACCGTACAAAGTTCGTATTTGGAAGATGGATTTCCAACAAATGGTCAGGCTAAGGAACTTCCTATTCCACGAAAGAAACGCCTCTGGCGGGACGCTCCGAGAACCAACTGTTCTCTGCCAAACAAGGCCGGCAACCCCTTTTCCCAAGGGATAAAAGAAACCTCAGATATGCCACCCCCGGTCCTTTGGGACCTTTAACTGAGGCGCCTCGAATCCAACATCACACATCATAAATAAAGTGTGTCCACATGAGTAAGTATCTGGGCTCCATACCATGATACTACCCTTTTCCAAAAGGAATGGTCATACCCTAGGGGAGCTACCCCTGAAAACCTTGCCGCACGATTCCTGTTTCGACCATTACCGGGTTGTGAGGCTCGACGAAGTCTCGCCCACAAAGCTGCGCTTTTTCAAAAAGCCACGCTTTGGGTCAATAGATGATCAACCTATGATCACAAAGATAAATGATCAAACAAATGATCATATCACAAATGATCAAACACTGATCATCACACAGCAACACTCAGCATGCCACATTACCAAATTGGGATATATCGCTGATAAATTTCAACTACATAACCTCTGAGCTCGTACGTCTCAGAGAAGGGTGTTAAGCTAAGAGAATAAATTCTCCGCCACCAAACAGATATGTATTTGAAAGAAATCGGCTTTATATCTCAAAGTGTAATGTCAGACATGTAACCATACAAGTCTGTTTCGGGTTCGAACAGAACCGAAGGCACTTCTCACGAAGCCCTTGCAATTCCGGATAATTTCAAATCACGTCCAGACTTCCCATCACAAAAAGAGTGATATAAATCTCTATACCAGGGACCAGTCGATGCAGAGACATTCGATGAGTTGTCCTTTCGTTTTCGAAAATATCCGGTCTTCATCACCGGTCTTCAAATGCCATCCATATACGACGTATCACTATTCAGAATGGGTTATATGACACAATTGTCTTTTCCCGGCTAACCCGAATAGTGAGCGCAATATTTAGAAATCATATGGATATTGGGGTCTCAGTTAAATCACAGTTTAAAACCCAAAAACTTTTCCTTCGAAAGGTTAAAACAAATTACCATTTCCAAATCTTTAAACAAAAAGATTTATTTCACAAAGTTAACCCCATTCACAAAGATACATTCCTAGATTTCAAAACAATTTCCAATTCAATTGGATTAACTCGTTAAATCTTTAAAACAAGATTTAACTTATAGTTTTCAAAACAATTTCATTTCAATTGGATTAAACATCATCATTTTAAATCTGTTAAAAATAAACAGATTCAGTTCATAGCTTTCAAAAAGAATTCATTCATAGCCTTTCAAAACATTTCAATTTCATTTTAAATTTGAAACCTTTCAACTCAAATTGGAAGTTCACTTCTCATATGAAAGCTGTTATTTCTTGAAAACAATGGTTTTCGTTTCAGAAAAATCCAATTTTATTTACACGAGTTAAAACTTTTGAATTATATTCACACTCCAAAATCAACACTTTTAAAATAGTTTAACCCATGTACAACTGGTATATCATCTTTAATTCCTAGTTTCAAATCATAGAATTTAATTTTAAATTTGAATTCAAATTATTTAAATTTCCAAACTCGATTAAGTTATTCAAAATAAGTCTTACCTTTGAAACTCCATTTCAAAAGCTTTTTATATTTAAACCCAAATTTCTAATTTCAAAATCAATTGAAACTAAAATTTCAATTTTAAAAACATCAGATTTAAATTATCTGTGACTTAACCGATTTCCACGTGAAATCCATATTTGTGTGTGTAAAGTTGTGGTCTAGGGGTTTCACAATAGTACAACATGATCATCACAGATATATCGATAAGCGGTAAAATCGGTAACGCTTATCTTCATTCACAAGTTCACAGATAAAATAAATTTATCAGTCACAAAGATTCACAATTACAATTCGATGTGGGTTTCGGATAACCAACTGGAATCCGACTCCCTGTCGCATCGAAATTTAAGTGCCGTTTTACGGGCCAAGGGTTTTCACAGATATACAGAAACATATCACAGATATCACAGCTCAATACAAGCAATTTATATCACAAAGCATCGTATCACAAAGCATTCGATAATACTCAATCATCTACAATTAAGATGAATATATTGTGTAATTATAACTAATTAATCACATTAATAAATTAACCCTTTAATTAATTTCATTAAGCAATTATCTTTAGTTAATTAAGGCCCTCATTAAATTAAAGATAAACCACTTATCTTAATTAATTACTTAATTAATTTGACCTTTAATAAATTATTCTTAGTTTAATTAGCTTAAATAAATTAACCACATAAATTAGTTGTTCTTTAGAGTAGTTAACCTTTAATTACTTGATTAATTAACACTTAATCATTAATTTAAAAATCTAATCTTATCAAATTAATGATCTTTAATTACAAATTAATATTCCTAATTAATTAACTTAAACCTTAATTAATTGTTTTAAACTCATAATTACTTAATTTATCCAATTATTAATTAAATTTATTAATCCATTTTAATTAACTTAATAATTTAAATGAATCGTAAATCATTAAATCCTAATTTACTTGAAGATAAACATTACTCTTACTTATGATTGAATTTTTATCAACAAACATTTAACAACAATTTACCTTTAAACTTACCCTTACATTCCATTTTAAATTTTGCAATCATACTTAAAAACTGATTTAGACTGAGTTTAAATCTTTGTTTTACATTTACCCATTCATTTCTACATTTTAAAAAGCTGACAGATTTTAAAAACTTGTAACCATTCATTTCCAAAACTTAGTTTCATTTCAAAACTATGATGCAAATTAAGATTTTGAATCCAGATTTAACTTAGAATTTAAAACATAGTTTAAATCTTTATCTACAAATTTTTAAACCATCATAACATTTTAAACAGATAGGTTTAACGAAAACCTGTAACTACACATTCCCCAAGCTACCCCTAAAACGCTTCGAGCCAAACCCCAAAATACTTCGAGCAACTCACCATTCGACTCGAGTAAAACAGAACCCATTCCTGCTCAAACATCTTCAACAACCAAGATATGCACTGTGCACATGCACAGTCCCTCCGACCATCTCCGGTCAACACAACATCATCGAACAAGACGGCGACCACCCTCTCACCAAAATCCGATCATCACGTCGAAGTTATAAACTCGAAATCAAATTCGAGTTTTGAACTCAAAACTAGAACACTACTAAAGCCTGGAACAGATCTCGTGCTCCCCTCTCCGATCAACTGAAAGCCTGACCCTCCGGCCACCACCTCGCCAACATCCCAGCTTCCAAATCCCAAAGCCCGGTGGAGCTCGAACCACCAGCGAATTCGTGATGGCAACATTTCCGATCAACCTTAAACCTAGGGCTACAAACTTCAAAGGTCAACCACCATCGCCACCATCCCTTGACCGCCTACCTGATATTTTTCCCCTACTCTCTGATCATCTGTCTTCCTCCAATGAGAACCCCGTCCACTCCGACCACTTAGATCACCAGAAAATCCCAAATGACCATTTCCAGTTCTACCTAGAACTGCATGCTCATTCCCAATCTAAAACTTATGATTTTAGTGTTAAAAATAATGTTTTAGTTTATATATTCAATTTAAAATCTTGAATTTATGAATTACCAAGTTTGTGTTTTTTGACTTATTTAAATTTTGCTCAGTCATTTTAACTTCCAGGATATTTTCAGAGACAGTCCTCTATATTTTAACTTAAATATAAAATTTAAATATTTATCTATGCTAAATCAAACAACTTTTGTTTATATTCCATGCCCTAATAGTTATTAGATCAAAAGATGATGATTTGTTTGCAAATCTGGGTCTTGAAAACAAAGAACAGAGATATCTCAATAAACAGGCATGCACACATTTACATTCAACTATTCACAGAAATGTACTCATAAATATACACACAACAACATTTAATAGGGAGGAAGAATTTGCTCACAGATAAAAGAACAAAGAGGTCTAAAAGAAAAATTAAAGTTGCTCACCTGGCATTGAGAAAGACAGAGGACAGAACTTGTTGCAGTGAAGATTTCATTTTAGGATTTTGCTTGATATTTTAAAAGTCTTTTGAAAACTTGCTTCAGATTTGAAGACGTTGTTTGTCATTTCTTAGCTTTGATTTCCTTAGCTCAGTCGAAACTATGCTTGCTTCCATTAATTTCCCAGATTTGATCTTTGTTTCAGGTTAAAGTTTGATGTATATATGAAGCTACAGGCTTTCATTTTTGTTTTAGTTTGTAGATGATGATGTTTTCTTTCCTTTTTCTCTGGTTTGCTCTTGAACGAACGAAAATGAGGTTTGTGGATGTATATAAAAGAAAAGAAGGTGACAGGGTGATGTTTATTTGTTTAGGGTGATAAAGTATTGTTTATACAATACTAGGCAGAGACTTTAGCCTCTGTTTTGAAGGCTGATATGATACGTTGAGGCTTACATTAATTAGTTTGCCTTACTTCCCCTTTCTTTGTTTACAGCCCATGCTTATCTACTTCCTTGTTTTTGGTTGACATGATATGGTTTGGTGGCTGCATTGATTACTTGTACAACTTTGCTTATTTTTATTTTCATTTCGGCTATATCATGCTTCTTCATTTCACAAGTGTACATATTTAACTTGGCTTTGTTTACACTTATGCAGGCTGGTACACTTGCTTTTGTGTGCTTGCATTAATTAGCTTAGCTTGTTTGTCTCGGTTGAGGTGATTTTGTTTTGTAATTCAAATGAATCTCTATATTCTATTTTATTGTTAAATTTTTCCAAATTTATTTACTATTAGGGTTATCTCATATATTTATTTTTCTCTAGCTTTTGTTCTATTATTTTAAATAAGATTCTATAATTATTTTACTTCATATTTATTGTCTATTATTATTAGCTTAAGTATTTTGCATTTGTTTTTATTATTTTATTTTCATTTATTTTTCATTCGTTTATTTTATCACTTTTATATCGTATATATATATATATTCACACATATATACAATATTTACAATATTTTATAAATTTAAAATGATTTATACAAAATATACTTGAATTCGGGGAAACTCGCATCACCGCATTGATTATTTTCACAAATTAAATTCAAAAATTTATTTAATTATTAATTTAAATAAAATTAAATTTCGGGGTCGTTACATTGACCGTGGCAGCTGAAACGTTTAGAAATTCATTTAATCGGTTTAATTTAAATTCGATCGTTTAATTCCATAACTCTCACAGACGATCGAATTAGCCTCCGAAATACGTTCCATTGTGTTCGGAATGCAGGTAAAACCTTACGAACGCCAGGCGGCACGGCTCGTTTGGAGTTCGTTTGAAAAAGCTTGAATTTTTGGAAAATAGTATTATAATAATTTGTTTATACGTATATATTCACACATTCCTTTCCGAAACCCTACAATCGAACGCAGCTGCCACAAACATTTTTAATGGCCGAAATGTTCTATCCTTCCCCCTCGTTTTTCTCACCATCAGTGCTTCGATCGAAGAAACGTCTAGCTGGAAGATCGAAGAGCTCGTCAAGAGCTTCAGATCCAACGGCTGGTTTTGGATATTGTCGACAAGAGAGGGAGCAGCGTGGCCACGTTCGTCGCCGTTTCAATCGAGTTTTGTGTGACGATGGGATGACCGAGCTCGTCCATACTCAGGGCGGTGGTGGAGCAGCCATAGGGCTTTCGAATGGCACTCTCCGATCGACCTCCGGTCGTTGTTAAGGAGGCGCGGCCATCTCATTTTTCATCACGGCGTTGGGTTCATTCGCGCGATCTTTTGCCTATACGCGATTTGAAGAAGAAGCATCTCTCGGCCCTTGATCTCAGATCTGATAATGTACGGCCGTGATTTTAGTTAGAAAAAAAAGGAAATTGTTTATTTAATTTGTATTCAAATTATAAAATTTTGTATCTCATTCATACGTTATCAGAATCGGACGAAACTGGCGACGTTGGAATCGCAGCGATGAGAGCTTCGCTGCTGTGCAATCCTGGGACTGTTTTGAGCTCGTTAAATTTTTTAGTTAAATCGAACGCGCTCGATTTAATTTAAAATTTGAACGATTGGCCACGTAAAATCAAGGTGAGTGTTTTATAACGCTCACAACGTACTAGAATATTTTTGTGCTGGTTGAATCTGATATTATGAAGTGATATGATTTTTATTTGTCGTTGTTGATAAAATTTAACTGTCATCTAGATTGTCATTGGATTTAATGTTAGAAATTGAAATTGACAGTCAAATTAGAATTGGGATTTAATCGCAATAAAATTACCGAACATTTATAACTATGAAATTTCTGTGAATTATATTGTCTGTTTGGATGATTGGTTGCGATGGATGCTATTGATTGATATTTGAAATGTTTGGATGTTTATTTGTTTGTAGATATCCTATCATCACCCTTTGTATTAATTACAGTTGTAAATTGAATCATTTTGGATAAATTAAGAAATAGGTTGAAATGATATGTACCTATGACACTATGTTTTGAATTGAAATGATATATATCTATTCCTTAAATTTAATTGAAATAACTGATCACTTGGCTATAGGATAGAAAAATTATATACGGACACCGGATTGGTCAAATTAAATGATTTAAAATTTCTGATTGGAATTTATTGGGATGATTTTGATTTTAAAGAAATGAAACCCAAATTTACTAAAAATAGAATTTTCTTTCGAACTTGAGTTCAGAAAGTTGAAATTTAAAAATTTGGTAAACGAAACGTTTAAATAATTGAGCTGGGATTTTTAAGTTATAATCGAATTATGATTTAAATTTCAGAAATTGATTTGAATTGAAATTGAATTTAATTGGATTTGAAAATGGAATTGAATTTATTTGAAATCGAAATTGATTTGAATTGAAACTGAATTTAATTGGATTTTAAAATGGAATTGAATTTATTTGAAATCGAAATTGATTTGAATTGAAATTGAATTTAATTGGATTTGAAAATGGAATTGAATTTATTTGAAATCGAAATTTGAATTTAATTCAGATTGGTAAGTTGGAATTTAAATGGTAGACTTTGAAGTTAGTTCATTTTGGTTTTTCCCAAATTATCCTGCTATATAAACCATTTTTAATACTTAAACTATTTTATACTAAACTATTTTAACCTATATTAACTATATTAAATTATTTTAACTTATTTAAACATATTAACTTATTTTAATCTATTTTTAAATCTACTTAACCCAATTTAATTTATTTTAAACTAATTAACTGTTTCAATTTATTTCAATTATATTTTTATCTATCTTAAAGCTATTTAACCTATTTAATTTTATTTAATCTATTTTAAATCTATTTAACTATATTAAATCAATTTTAAAACTATTTTGAAGTCTATCTTTAATATTTTAGATTATTTTAACTATTTTTAATTATTTAAGCTATTTTTAAACTATTCAAATTATTTCCAAAATTTCCAGTTGGTCAGTAAGGTGAAATGTTTATATTTAAATCTTGGATTTAAATACGAATTGGGTTAAATGAAGTTACAACCTAAATTGAAGCGTGAAACGATTTTTAAATTGAAATGAGGTATTGAGGCGAAAATGATTTTGAAATGGATTTAATTTTGAAGCGAACTTGATATTTTGATATCAATTATTAATTGATTTTGAAAATGTAAAAGAACCATCCGGTGTGTAATAAGCGTTTGGTTGTTAAAGAGACCGGGATCGGATATGGGCATACTCTCTGTCGATACCGAAAATGTCACGACCCGACTTTCTAGCCACAGAAAGACGTATCATGAATTAAGAAAGAAAGGGATAGAAGAAGAAAAGATAAGAAAGAAGAAAGAACAACAACGACAGATACTCACAGCGGAACGAATGAAATATAATATATCACATAAAATATTACATAGTATCATATACATCAGAGTTATACAACTTAAACATCTCAAATTAGACGGTTATAAACATCTGTCTATCATACATCTCAACATCAATACAATACAGACTCAATACAAACACGGCGGAATTACTATATATCTACACGCTGAAGCCATCTGCTCCAAATCTCCTCCAGAATTCGTCAAAGCTAACCTGAATCCCTCGACTACTCAATACAATATTGAGTACCCAAGAGTTTAATAAAACAGAAAATAAACACTTGGGTCAGACATGGGTCTGGTGTGAGTAAACGGTTTAAAATTGTTTAACTTTGAAAAACCTTTAAAAGAAAAGGTATCTCGTAAGACTTCCCACACATAAACACGGAAAAGTTTTTACCTTACGATAACTAAACATTTGATAGGAAATCCAGTTATATTATAATAGGGCCTAGGGTTTTCAAGTAAAATACAGAAATAGCTGAAATGCTTACATCTCACGTTCCAACATAGTTGGGCACAACTAAATCGTACGGCACTTATTGGATTTTGGATTCCATACAATGGCAGGGCTACTGGGGTACCGCCCGTCACAGTACGTGGCCTAGATCAACGTACCGAGGAGTACGCCCGCTCCCCTGCAACACAAGGCCGGAACATCCCTTACTGGATAATTCCCGCATAAGAAACCCCGCGGTTGTAGCTAGCAAGCGCCCACAAAGCCGAAATAAAAGGGACTCTAGACAGAGGAATCTTATACTACTTGGGTGCTACCCACTAACCTTGCTACACCTCCCCTGTTTTAGCCATTCCCGGTTGATGAGGCTTGAGGCTACGATTACCTTTATAGAACACATCTATCTTAGAATGCTCATCGCCCTCCTGACAATGTTCTGAAAGCATTCAATCCATACAAGTTCGTTCCGGGTTCGAACGAAACCGAAGGCATTATCTCGTTACACTCGTTTTGGAATCACCCTCAGAGTTAACGACAATAACCCTTGCATTCTGAATCTTCATCTTCACTTGAGATTCATGACCTAACGTTTAACTTGGATCGATGTGGTATTCGGATATCCAAATCTGGAAACCCGATCCCGGTCTCATCGAAATCCAAACGTATTTTAAAGGCCAAGTTGTTTAAAGGTTTAAACATTTAAACTTATATACAGGATGATATATAACAGATAGATAAATCATATTATCACAATAGATAATTCATATCAACATTCATCTCACAAGCAGTATATCACATATATCAGAGATATCCAAATCATTTAATATCAACCAATCACCCAATATCAATCATCCAATATTAATCAATCATTCAAAGCAGAATTGATTAACTCCATATCAATTTAATTAACCTTTAATTAAATTAATTATTATCCTTTAATCACTTGGATTATCTTAATCCTACTTACTAACCTTAATTAATTACAAATTAATTAATTAATCATCTCTTAATGATCTTTCTTAATTAATCTTCCTTGATTAATTATCTTTAATTACATTCAAGTAATTACCATAACCATATGCAGTAATTTAACTTTAATTACTTATCATTAAATAATTAATGATATTTTATTTGCTTCCATTAATTAATTAATTATAATTATTTGCATTAATCCTTAATTTATTATAATTAATTAATCATACTTTAATTAATCATTTTTATTAATCAACCTTGATTAATTTATTAATTAAATAATCCTTATTAATTAATTAACCTTTTAATTAATTAATAATTAATTTTAATCAACCACTTCATCCATTAATTAGTCTTAAAACAGTAATTAACAATTTGTAATTACTTATCTTAATTAATTACATTAACCTTGATTAATTAATCTAATTAATTAATCTTTAATTACTTCATTAAGTAATTATTAATCAATTATATTAACAAATAATCCTTAATTAATTACCTTATTAATTAATTACAATTTAATTAATAACACTTAGTAATTAATCTTAAATTAAACACATTTAATTTATCACATTAATTAATTAATTAAAATAATTAAGTAATTAACTCTTAATTACTTACATAAGTAATTATCTTCTAATTACTTCCATTAATAATCTTGATTACTTTCTTAATTAATTACTTAACAAATAAGTAATTCCATTACTAAATAATCCTTAATTCATTAATTAATTAACTACTCCAAAATTAATTAATCTCAATAATTATATTAATCAATTCCTAAGATTAATAACATCAAGTGATTACCCTTTTATCACTTTAACTAATTACCCCATGAGTAATTTTCCTATTAATTACTTCCATAAGTAATTTCATTCAATAATTAACCAATAATTACTTTATTAAGTAATTACACTTAATTAATCCATAATTAAGTGATTATTTAAAATTAAATAAATAATTAACTAATTATTTAAAATTAATTAAATAATTAATTAATTAACTTCTTATATTTCAAAATCCTTAATTAAATAAGAAAACCATTTATCATAATTAATCTCTTTACTTATTAACAAATCATATTTTTAATTAGGTATTCTTAAGTTCATGTCAAATTAATTTAACATAACTATCATAAAAATTAAATCATTTAAATTAATCAAACTTAATAACATGAAATTAAACTATTCAGTTTGGTTTACAAAATTATAACTTAAACTTTCTTTGGAAATAAGGCATTTAAAAATCAAATTTAAATTAAAATAATTACTTTCAAAAACAATCATCTTAAGCCCTTTTTATATTTGAGAATAGATTCAAATAACATTTATAAAGTTTGATTTATATTTATTTTAAAACCACAAGTTTTAACTTTGTAAATTTGTTTCTTCTATAAAACACGAACTTGATTTTATTTATTCAAACAAAAGTTTAATTTGCAAACTTTATCTTTCATAGTACTTAACCAATAAGCATACAACCTAAAATACTCGAGTTCGAACAGCAATCTACGCGAGCCTGCCCCGAGACAAACCCAGCCTCCTCTACTTCGAGTCGTCACCCTGAAAACACGAGCATCACTCCGAGACAACTCATCTTCCCCAGCTCCACCTCCCAATGCACACGAACGTGCACTGTGCACGGGCACTAACGTCGCCGGCCACCATAGATCATCGCGACCATCGTCGACGATCAAAATATCACTCGCGATCAAGAAATCGAACCCAGAAATCAAAACTCCACTTCGAATCGAAATCGAGTCGATCTCGACCAAAAGCTGAAACCACCATTGCCAGAAATCCACTCGTCCCCTTCGGCTCTGACCTCGAGAGCGCCAGACCTCTTCACTGTAGCCTCGTCACATCTTCCAGCAACCATCCCCACCACCGCGATTATCACCAGTATCCCTTCGGCGATGCAAATTCCTGAAGAAACTATCGACCAAAAACTGGAATGAAACCCTACTTCGTTCGAATTCGATCAATCCACCCATTAAAAAAATCAATAGCATTTTTCCTGTACTCTCCATCTCCCCGACTACCTTCAACCCAATTATCGATCACCCCGATGCCGTCGATCGATGGTAATCGATCAAAACATCCTTAACGTTTAACTCGAGAATGCTCACAAATTCCCAAACTAAAAATCATGATATATATATTAAAATTCATGATTTTCCATTACTATTTCATTCATACAATCAAAACTCAAAATTATTAAATTCATAAATTTTTAACCCAAATTAATGTTTACTGTGAATTTCAAAATTCCAAGTAAACTATTCATTTTAAAGACCTATAAGTATTTTTAGGTGAGATGTTTCATGATTACAAACAATTTTTGTTTACAAATCCCAGGCTAATTATGATGCATAGGTGAGATATTGAATTATTTAAGTAATCAAAGCCTGTTATTATCTCACAGAGGCTATATTTTTATTTCACAGGCATTCAAACACAACATGCATTCAATTCAATTCATGAATACAGGCAAACATCTTGATTTTGCTACATGTATTAAAAAGAAGAACAAGATTTAAACTGTTTTTAAAACTTGTTTATTTACTTTTTAATAGAGGACAGTTTGCTTATCTTAAAAATAACAGAGAACAGGGTAACATATATGTACATGCATTCACATCAGCTTCACAATAATATTTTGAATCTATGTTATAGCAAAAGTTATCACTGATCAATTTAACATCAGATTAAATACTGTTTTTAAAAGAAATTTACTCACAGTTATTTTCCAGAGAACAAAGCAGAGCAAATTTTATTTCCAGGCTTTGAAATCTTTGCATGCCTATAAATAGTTGAAATTTGGAAGCTTGTTTAGTTGAATCTTTAACTTGAATTGCTCACGTTGATTTGTTGCAGATTAAATCATCATTTTTGAAAATGCAGGTTGAAGCTGAAATCTAGTTGGTGAGTTAGTTGCTTGATCTTTTATTTGTTTGCAGATTTGATTTTTGTTTCTGTTTTGATTTTGTTTTTAGTTTCAGAAAAGAGGAGAAAAAGAATTGAGAAAGTATGTTTTGAATGATTTTGAACTGAAGAAAAAAAAATGAAGATCAGATCTTCTTCTATATTTACTTATAATTAAATTTCAAAAGAAATTAAGTATGCCACTTGTATTATTATAAATTAGACAAATGTCCAAGCTTGTTCTATATGTTTACAAGTGTTAAAATCAAGCAAAAATTATGTTTAAATCCTTGTCTTAAAAATATTTATATTATATTAATTATGTAGATATGGATTTATATAAATTCATGTTTTATTAATTTATTTACAAACTATTTAGTTTAAGAGATATTCTAAAAAGAGAGTTTATTTAAAATCATATACACACTTATAACAGTTTTAGTTTAGTACCTTTTTAAAAGTAAACAAGATAAAATAAATCTTTTATTAAATCTTATTTAAACTATCATATTTTAAAATAAACAATATCTTATATTTTGAAAACAATTGAATTAACCTTAAATTAGCTTTTGAAAATATAAATTTTAAAACAAAGCTTTAAATCACAATTCATACATATATAAATTATCAATAGATTAAATTAAATTCAAAACAATCCAAATTATAACATATACATACATATATATTACAATTTGAAAATTCATCTTTAAAACAAAACAAAAGATATTTCCATTCACAATATATATCAAATATATATATATATATTATAAATAGAATAAAATTTTATTAGCTTTGACAAACAATCTTATCAATATTAAATTATTAGAAAAGATCAAGTATTTCCAAATTAAATATTGCCATATTAAATATTTATTAACCTTTAAAAGATTAAATTACCAAATTAAATTAAAATTATAAAGAAAATTATCGATCCAATTAGATTATCAATACAGATTATTAAATTTAAATTGCCCAAAAACCCAAGATATCACATTCCTCCCCCCTTAAAATAATTTCGTCCCCGAAATTAAAAGCAAAGTTAATTTAATAATCCAGCCAAGATTTTAAAACAGCAACCACATACCTATCATCCAATTTCTAACAACCAAAGCAACCAATAAAACAATCAAACCTAACTAACTATTCTGATACAAATCAGGATAGATCTACTATCACTATCTAGAGTTTCCCCGGATATAAATCACCGGGAGACTCGCTCTACAGAAGCTAAACAAACTACACCACCATGATCTAGAGCTCCTCACTTCTCTAGATTCACCAGTCTGAATAGAATATCAGATCACACTCAAATCCTGCTCAACTTCCAAATCCATCTGAACTACAGATTCCACAACTAACGATAGATCATACACGTATCCCTTAGATATACGTGAAATACAATGAATTCCAGCTATCCAAACTGGCCATTCAATCCTGTAGATCAAAGAACTACTCCTCTCGAGAACACAGGAAAATCCAAAATACTTCAGAGCTAACTTTCTAGCCTTACCAAATCTCATAGCTCTTAAAATCGGAGAAAACTTAAACAACTTCAAATCTCCAACTTCGAATTCCCAAACTCTGACTCATATCTGCATAATTCACCAGACGATCCTGGGCTACCTCAACTCTTCCTGATTAGCTTAATCCTTACTGATGCTTCTTGAAACAAATTTGAATCAAGAACAAAATGATCTCTAGATTCTATCAACAATATGATCCTTCCAAAATCCGCTGAAATCCAAACTTGAAAACTAGATATGACCAATCCATTTCCAAAAATTTCTGAGATGCTACACCAACTCTTCTTTCTCTAAGAACCACCCTATTACTAGACTAACCACTGGTATTGCTTCTGGAATCAAGTTGATACGGAACTCAACTCCAAATGCAGACAAACTTCTACTTCCTCGAAAACATCCGGAAAAATTGCTGACTACTTCCTACTTCCACATGAGAAACTCAATCTCAAACAAAAGATTGCTCAAGATAAATTCCCAAACTAATCACAAGTCACTTTTGCGATCTTACCTAGTTCGGATTCCAAAGAAACTGTTCTCTCTTTACCAATTAAAACAGCCTTAAGCTTTTCCAAACAAGGTTAACTCTTCAAGAAAATCTTCACCATCTGCCCGGACTGCTGATATAAGAACCACGAAGATTCCTGAACCATCGGAGAAATGATTTACACTGCTGCTTCTGAACTTCACCTCTAGAATACTGCTAAGCCAAAGACCTCCTCGTCAGCACATCGAACACTTCGAGCTGCACTGTTACCATAGCTAACCAAAAACTTCTAATCCAAAGGCTTCTCAAAACTAAAACCATCAACAACCTCACAACGGACCTCCGAGATGAAAGACATCCCAAAAGAAACTCGGGCTCCTAACCAAACGCCAACAACTTACTCTTCTTAAGGGAACAATGAGACCATGTCCGAAGAAACAACTAATCGACCTTAGTCCCATACTTCAAAACAAATAAAACTCTCTTACTCGATATCCAGAGAATTCCTATACAGCCGAGTCTTTCCTGCGGTAGACATCAACTGTTCCTCCAATGCCTTCTTAATCTGCTTCCAAAAAGAACATCTCCTTCGGGAACATCCATAGATACTGCGTCTCATCACACAGCTGCTCCTTCCTGAAGTTGCCAAGCTACCATCACTTACTTCTGCACAACCGACAGATTTAACTCTAGAAAATCTGCTCACCTGAGCTCAACCAAACTTATACTCCAATAATGGACTCCGAATCTTGAAAAATATTTCCTTCATAGATTTGAGAAAATCCTTACTCCATACTACCCAAACTTACTCGAGACAGTATTAGGTCTACAGTCTTGACAGATACTCTTCCAACCTCAACATTCAGACTTCAACCAATGGTAGTCGTGTTACACACACCACCACCTCATCTACCTTTATAACTCGTATTGGAAAACCCGAACAGGTAACCCAACAAATAGGTAGAATAAATATATGTATAGTTATATAAAAATTACAAATACGCTCTCTCAAGATAGACACCACTCCAGAGCTAGGTATTCACTCAACCTACAGCTCTGATACCAACTGTGACGACCCGAGGTAGTGGCGACCGATAGGCTTTGCAACCATCCCAGACCCACCGTGGCACACAGTGATACCTCGAATTTGTTTTTACGGCCAGCCTCTCGACTCGCAACCAACCCTCACAAGGCCTTTACCTCTCAGGGACATGTAGGGGTAAGAGTCTCCCGTTCGCCACCAAACCGCGAAGCGAGAACCCCTATCATGTTGTACTATAGCAAATCCGATCCCGGTCTCATCGAAATCCAAACGTATTTTAAAGGCCAAGTTGTTTAAAGGTTTAAACATTTAAACTTATATACAGGATGATATATAACAGATAGATAAATCATATTATCACAATAGATAATTCATATCAACATTCATCTCACAAGCAGTATATCACATATATCAGAGATATCCAAATCATTTAATATCAACCAATCACCCAATATCAATCATCCAATATTAATCAATCATTCAAAGCAGAATTGATTAACTCCATATCAATTTAATTAACCTTTAATTAAATTAATTATTATCCTTTAATCACTTGGATTATCTTAATCCTACTTACTAACCTTAATTAATTACAAATTAATTAATTAATCATCTCTTAATGATCTTTCTTAATTAATCTTCCTTGATTAATTATCTTTAATTACATTCAAGTAATTACCCTAACCATATGCAGTAATTTACCTTTAATTACTTATCATTAAATAATTAATGATCTTTTATTTGCTTCCATTAATTAATTAATTATAATTATTTGCATTAATCCTTAATTAATTATAATTAATTAATCATACTTTAATTAATCATTTTTATTAATCAACCTTGATTAATTTATTAATTAAATAATCCTTATTAATTAATTAACCTTTTAATTAATTAATAATTAATTTTAATCAACCACTTCATTCATTAATTAGTCTTAAAACAGTAATTAACAATTTGTAATTACTTATCTTAATTAATTACATTAACCTTGATTAATTAATCTAATTAATTAATCTTTAATTACTTCATTAAGTAATTATTAATCAATTATATTAACAAATAATCCTTAATTAATTACCTTATTAATTAATTACAATTTAATTAATAACACTTAGTAATTAATCTTAAATTAAACACATTTAATTTATCACATTAATTAATTAATTAAAATAATTAAGTAATTAACTCTTAATTACTTACATAAGTAATTATCTTCTAATTACTTCCATTAATAATCTTGATTACTTTCTTAATTAATTACTTAACAAATAAGTAATTCCATTACTAAATAATCCTTAATTCATTAATTAATTAACTACTCCAAAATTAATTAATCTCAACAATTATATTAATCAATTCCTAAGATAAATAACATCAAGTGATTACCCTTTTATCACTTTAACTAATTACCCCATGAGTAATTTTCCTATTAATTACTTCCATAAGTAATTTCATTCAATAATTAACCAATAATTACTTTATTAAGTAATTACACTTAATTAATCCATGATTAAGTGATTATTTAAAATTAAATAAATAATTAACTAATTATTTAAAATTAATTAAATAATTAATTAATTAACTTCTTATATTTCAAAATCCTTAATTAAATAAGAAAACCATTTATCTTAATTAATCTCTTTACTTATTAACAAATCATATTTTTAATTAGGTATTCTTAAGTTCATGTCAAATTAATTTAACATAACTATCATAAAAATTAAATCATTTAAATTAATCAAACTTAATAACATGAAATTAAACTATTCAGTTTGGTTTACAAAATTATAACTTAAACTTTCTTTGGAAATAAGGAATTTAAAAATCAAATTTAAATTAAAATAATTACTTTCAAAAACAATCATCTTAAGCCCTTTTTATATTTGAGAATAGATTCAAATAACATTTATAAAGTTTGATTTATATTTATTTTAAAACCACAAGTTTTAACTTTGTAAATTTGTTTCTTCTATAAAACACGAACTTGATTTTATTTATTCAAACAAAAGTTTAATTTGCAAACTTTATCTTTCATAGTACTTAACCAATAAGCATACAACCTAAAATACTCGAGTTCGAACAGCAATCTACGCGAGCCTGCCCCGAGACAAACCCAGCCTCCTCTACTTCGAGTCGTCACCCTGAAAACACGAGCATCACTCCGAGACAACTCATCTTCCCCAGCTCCATCTCCCAATGCACACGAACGTGCACTGTGCACGGGCACTAACGTCGCCGGCCACCATAGATCATCGCGACCATCGTCGACGATCAAAATATCACTCGCGATCAAGAAATCGAACCCAGAAATCAAAACTCCACTTCGAATCGAAATCGAGTCGATCTCGACCAAAAGCTGAAACCACCATTGCCAGAAATCCACTCGTCCCCTTCGACTCTGACCTCGAGAGCGCCAGACCTCTTCACTGTAGCCTCGTCACATCTTCCAGCAACCATCCCCACCACCGCGATTATCACCAGTATCCCTTCGGCGACGCAAATTCCTGGAGAAATTATCGACCAAAAACTGGAATGAAACCCTACTTCATTCGAATTCGATCAATCCACCCATTAAAAAAAATCAATAGCATTTTTCCTGTATTCTCCATCTCCCCGACTACCTTCAACCCAATTATCGATCACCCCGACGCCGTCGATCGATGGTAATCGATCAAAACTTCCTTAACGTTTAACTCGAGAATGCTCACAAATTCCCAAACTAAAAATCATGATATATATATTAAAATTCATGATTTTCCATTACTATTTCATTCATACAATCAAAACTCAAAATTATTAAACTCATACATTTTTAACCCAAATTAATGTTTACTGTGAATTTCAAAATTCCAAGTAAACTATTCATTTTAAAGACCTATAAGTATTTTTAGGTGAGATGTTTCATGATTACAAACAATTTTTGTTTACAAATCCCAGGCTAATTATGATGCATAGGTGAGATATTGAATTATTTAAGTAATCAAAGCCTGTTATTATCTCACAGAGGCTATATTTTTATTTCACAGGCATTCAAACACAACATGCATTCAATTCAATTCATGAATACAGGCAAACATCTTGATTTTGCTACATGTATCAAAAAGAAGAACAAGATTTAAACTGTTTTTAAAACTTGTTTATTTACTTTTTAATAGAGGATGGTTTGCTTATCTTAAAAATAACAGAGAATAGGGTAACATATATGTACATGCATTCACATCAGCTTCACAATAATATTTTGAATCTATGTTATAGCAAAAGTTATCACTGATCAATTTAACATCAGATTAAATACTGTTTTTAAAAGAAATTTACTCACAGTTATTTTCCAGAGAACAAAGCAGAGCAAATTTTATTTCCAGGCTTTGAAATCTTTGCATGCCTATAAATAGTTGAAATTTGGAAGCTTGTTTAGTTGAATCTTTAACTTGAATTGCTCAGGTTGATTTGTTGCAGATTAAATCATCATTTTTGAAAATGCAGGTTGAAGCTGAAATCTAGTTGGTGAGTTAGTTGCTTGATCTTTTATTTGTTTGCAGATTTGATTTTTGTTTCTGTTTTGATTTTGTTTTTAGTTTCAGAAAAGAGGAGAAAAAGAATTGAGAAAGTATGTTTTGAATGATTTTGAACTAAAGAAAAAAAAATGAAGATCATATCTTCTTCTATATTTACTTATAATTAAATTTCAAAAGAAATTAAGTATGCCACTTGTATTATTATAAATTAGACAAATGTCCAAGCTTGTTCTATATGTTTACAAGTGTTAAAATCAAGCAAAAATTATGTTTAAATCCTTGTCTTAAAAATATTTATATTATATTAATTATGTAGATATGGATTTATATAAATTCATGTTTTATTAATTTATTTACAAACTATTTAGTTTAAGAGATATTCTAAAAAGAGAGTTTATTTAAAATCATATACACACTTATAACAGTTTTAGTTTAGTACCTTTTTAAAAGTAAACAAGATAAAATAAATCTTTTATTAAATCTTATTTAAACTATCATATTTTAAAATAAACAATATCTTATATTTTGAAAACAATTGAATTAACCTTAAATTAGCTTTTGAAAATATAAATTTTAAAACAAAGCTTTAAATCACAATTCATACATATATAAATTATCAATAGATTAAATTAAATTCAAAACAATCCAAATTATAACATATACATACATATATATTACAATTTGAAAATTCATCTTTAAAACAAACAAAAGATATTTCCATTCACAATATATATCAAATATATATATATATATATATATTATAAATAGAATAAAATTTTATTAGCTTTGACAAACAATCTTATCAATATTAAATTATTAGAAAAGATCAAGTATTTCCAAATTAAATATTGCCATATTAAATATTTATTAACCTTTAAAAGATTAAATTACCAAATTAAATTAAAATTATAAAGAAAATTATCAATCCAATTAGATTATCAATATAGATTATTAAATTTAAATTGCCCAAAAACCCAGGATATCACAGAAAACCACTTTAACAACTGTGTACGTGGTGGAGATTCCAGAAATGAAGTAGGATGGTTCGACGAACGATCCTGTATGTGGTATGACGTGACCCTGACTCCCGTGAGTCAGCTTAGATGTGACTAAAATCAGGAGCCACGCCGGGCCAATGTGAGGTCATTCCTCTTATCGGGCATATTTCTTCGATACCATTCTATTGCTTTTGTGATTGTTTTGGTGGCCACCCCTCGATTGTTTGGGAGTGTGTCCGAGGTTGGCGGTAGTAGTTGCTATGCTTCACCACCAGTCTGGATCCGCAAACGGTATATCTACCCTGGCATTTCCTCGTGTGCCGTGTTCACATGCCCTAGAGCACCTTCTACGAGTTTGTTTTGTACCATACCTATGGAGTGCCCTCTGATAGCCCTCAAGTTTACGGAGGAATTACGGTACTGTATAGACTATGAGAATATATAAAAATGTGTTAAGGGGGATATGGGTAATGCCTTAACGCTATTTTAATAGTTTATTTTACTATAGACATATTATAATAGCGTATTGTACTACATAGTAGATAGTTTAACGGATCCTTAAGAGATGGAAAATCCCGTAACATCTCTTGAGTTATTGCACGCACGTCGACACTAGATAGGAGATGTCAAACCCCGTAAACATCTCTAACGCCGTTACACTCATCTTTATTTACGATTGATTTAACTTACATAAGGATATTTTAGTCCTGACTCGAGTGTTTTGTTTTTTTTAATTACGCTCGGGTCAATCTTGAGTTTTCAGCTTATTGAAGATTTATTCTGGAGGACGAAGACGAAGATTTAGTATACTATAACCATTATTATCCTTACATCATGCTGTCTGCTGCATTATTTTATTTGTTCTGTTGTATATGTATAACTTTGATAAATGTTGTATAAATGATAATCAAAAGTATATTAAACAGCTTCATGATTTGATTATTATATTTTATCTTTCCGCTGCGAGATTCTGTGGTTGTTCCTTGTTCCTTTTCTCTTCTTTTCTTATTTACCCCATTAACAATCCTCCCTTTTTAACGGTTTGAGTTGGCATGTGTGTTTGATTGTCGATTTAAAGTGTCCAAAAAGGTGGGTTGTTACAGATATTGCTGATGTTAGGGAGAGAATATCAAAAGCAAAGCAAGATTAGATAAACCGTTTAACTACTTTTTAAGTAACTTATTGATGTAAATATATATGACAGATTATGTATGGACATGGAAAAGTTGATAAAATGGTATGTATGAAATACTAAGTATAGATATGTGAAAATTTGTTTGAATCATATGTATGAAATACTAAGTTTGGAAATGTGAAAAGTTGTTTTAATGATGTGTATGAAATATTACGCAGTAATTTACATATTTGTTGTCTTTGAGAATATGTTATATGAAGAAAAGATATAGGTAAGTGCATATTATATACATATACGGAAAATATAAAATGACGATAAATAAAATCTGTAAATTAATATTACATACAATAGCGTTTCAAAAACACCGTTGATTTAAAAAACGCTACAGAAAGTGACAAGAAATATATGGATCTGAAACGCTATAATATAACTAAGTAAAGCTATAGAAAAATTAAAGAAACGATGTACAATTATGCTAATAAACATTACAATAATATGTATAAAATGCTATACAGGTATGCTAATAACCGCTATAGAAATATCACAATAAACGCTATAAAATATGGAAAAAACGCTATAAAAGTATGCAGAACAAACGCTATAGGAAGTAACTACTGGATGATATTTCCTATAGCATTTTTGTTTAATATCAAACAATAAATGCTATAGAAAATTAATTTTTCATAGCGTTTTTATTTCTGCTATTTAAAGCTGAAGGCCTAACATAGCATGTCGTTACACGACGTTCTTTGGAACGCTATGGTAGAATGTAATAGCGTTTTTTAAATGCTATGAAAGACCCATTTTGTTGTAGTGATTCCATGTATTTTGAGGGAAACCAAATATACCACTTGCCGTTTATATTATATATGGATCCTTTCATTATGAGGTACTATTGTTCTATTCTTTCTTATTGTTTTTCGTTTCGTATGCCCTAACAATTTGTCTTTTAGACACTTAAATGATTGCCATACGATTATAGAGGATGTATTTATTTCGTATTTAGGAGTTGGAAAAAAGGTCGATACAGTTGGTATCAGCGCATAGATTAAGCGAACACCTTAGCCTAATTGGAATAAAGTCATTAGAGATAGGGTAAGTGATGCCCTAGAATGATATATGGGAGCGCATATTTGTAATGTTTACAAATATATATCCATTAATAGTCCCTTTTAGATAACCTTTTATTAAAGTATTTTCTTAAAAATAGTGAAAGAAATAGCATAGAAGTATTATGTGAAGAGCCCTCCGAGTTGATGTGCAGTTTTCTCTATTCACTTAATGTGGCTAAGGAAGAATTGAGATCAATACCAGTCATTCAAGATTACCCAGATGTATTTTGATATGGTGAAAGGTTTATTCCCTCATCATGAAGTACAATTTCAAATTGATTTGGTCCTTGATACTGAGCTTGTGATACAATCTATTTGAAGGATGTCACCTAAGGAGAAAAGGAAATTAGAAATGCAGATATTCAACTTGTTGCGAAAAGGCTTGATTTGTGTAGTGCTTTAAATAGGGGATCACCCATCATCTTTGTTACAAAGGTGGATGATTCCTTAAGACTGTATATGGATTATCGAGAGCTAAATAAGCGGACTATTAAGAACACGTATCCTCTACCCAGGATAGATGAATTGTTCGACCAACTTCATAGCGCTCGTATATTTTCTCGAGTGGATCTCACCATAGGGTTCCATCAATTGAGGGTAGAAGAGGAGGGTGTAACCTTAACAACCTTTTCGACTCCTGATTATTTTTATGAAAGGTTAGTTATGCCATTTGAACTAACTAATGCAGCCGCCTATTTCGTTGACATAATGAATCGAGTTTTCAGACATGTGTTAAGCAAGGTTTTGATGGTTTTTTTCGATGACATACTAGTCTATTGCAAGACAAAGTAAGAGTACAAACAACATCTCAAAATCGTGCTTGATAAATTAAGGGAGCATGTGTTGAAGGTCAAGTTCTCAAAATGTCAAGTCTGGTAGTCGGTAGTTAGATTTGTAGGACATGCTGTCTCAGGAAACAGTATATTTGTCAGTCCAGCAAAAAATGCGATAGTCCAAGATTGGAAGAAGCCCGGATACACATTGGAAACTCAAAGCTTCTTAGGAATGGTAAGAAGTTATCAGAGGTTTATAGAGGACTTCTCTTAGATTGCTTCTCCCTTGAAAAATTTGATGAAGAAAGATGTTAAGTTCGTCTAGTCCTCAAAATGTGATGAGGCATTCAACAAGTTGATGAAGAGTACTAAACAACACTCCATTTCTAATATCACAAAAGAGGTCAAGGGTTTAACTGTCTATGTCGATGCTTATGCCATGGGTCTTGGGGCAGTTCTTATACAACATGGGAATGTTATAGCCTATGCTAGCTGTAACGATCCCGTTTTAAGCCAAATTTAATTTAGTAATTAATATAAATTTTTGGATTATTTGTGAAGATATGTGTTTGTTTATATATATATATATTTTAAAATAGAATTTGAATTTAAAATTTCAAATGTAAATGTCTTAAAAATAAATTGGATTCAAAAATAATATATAAATTATATGAAAAACATTATTTACATGCAAATTACAAATGTAAGGGTATTAACATATGAGTAAACAAGTGTAATAATTTTATCATGAAATTGAACAAGTGTTATATCTTCCAGGCTTTGTAATTAATTTCAAGATCAAACAACAAGCAGATCAATTCCCAGTTTTCAATTTACAACAACTTCCAGGCTTTGTCTCTCTATTCTTCTTTAACAGTTGAGTAAACTTCTTTTTTTTAAAAATTAAATCAGTGTTATATCTTGAACATGCTTAAAGTAAAGTTGTAAAATGATTGCAAGTATGAATTTATATGTTGCATGTATAAAATTGTGAAGAATGTCTATGCATGTCAGTGTATACATTTATTCAACACTCTGTTTGATTTTAATAGACTAATCCAGTTTCAAAAATCCATTGCTCCTTCTCTGATTCTTAAAGGAAAATGGTTAGTAATAGCCATATTCAACTTTTAAAAATAATTTTAGGTGAAGTTAACAAATAGGATTCCTGGAAACTAGAAAAGACAGTGATGATCAACGTAAGACATAAAACCAAATGATTTAATTTCATGTTTTGATTTCACAACTAGATTCGTACTTAAGAATGGTGAATTTTGATATTAATATCATGATTTTTAAGTTAGAAATTGTGGAGATATTGCGAGTTGAACTGAATTGGGTATTTCATCAAATTCCGGCGATCGACGATGGTTTGGGTGCCGAGTTTGATCATGGTGAAAGCTGGGGTGATGGGGAACATCATAAAAATGCTCGGAGAAATTATTGATGGCCATGGTGGCCATACATCGACGAACTAGGGTTAAACCGCCTGTTTTTGATCGACGTTGTAATTAAGGTAATTGCGTGTTCGTGGGCGAACTGGAATCGATCGGACCCGAGGGGATCGATGCGTTGTATTGTGACGTTGCTCTGGACGGGGTTGCATGGTTTCTGATGGTCGGGTTCGTCGGAGCGTGGTGGTTTTTGTTGATCGAGTGGTTCCAGGAAGCGATCAAGTATCTCAAATTCGATTTCGAGGCGAATTGTCGAAACTAGGTGGTCGAAGCGATCGTGTGGATCATCGATGACTTGTTGAAGGCGGCGTGGTTGGTCGGAGATGATCGGAACATCGGTGCACGTGCACGCGTGTATATGTGTATCTGGGTTTGTTTCGTGATTGGGGAAGAAGGGGGTTGCTCGGGGATGGGTACAGGAAAATGAAGGTTTGGCTCGAAGTGGAGATGATGCGATAAATACACGGGGCTTGGGATCGAGAATTCTATGGTATGGCTCGGGTTTTTCTTTTGTAAGCTCTTAACGCTGAAAAGTGAACGCTAACACCCTGGTGTGTGTAGTAGTAACGTGAAAGCACCACCCGCTTTTGGCGGGAATTGAAGTAAGTAGAAAATTAGTAGAAAACAGTAAAAGACAGCGATTTTATAGTGGTTCGGCTTAAGATCAAGCCTACGTCCACTTTGAATTCCTTTATTGCTGATCGGGTTACAAATTGATACAATGCACTTCGAAATACAATACACTTTGATTACTAAAACACACTAGACTAATAGCTCAAACTTCGATGATGAAACTTGTTGAATCCATGTCGGATGTGCAAAAGTTCTTTCGAAGCTTGTTGTAGTGTCTTGAATGTTTGTAGTTCTTCAAGTGTAGGACGAGTTGGGAATTCTGCAGAGTAGTGGCGCTTCAAAGGATGATCGGACAAAAGTCCCATTTATGTTGAAGCTAGGGCTGTATTTATAGAGAAGTCTGGACAGGAATTTCTGCCAAGTCATAAATCGTGGCCGACTTATAGTAAGTCGTAAGTCGTGGCCGACTTAGCAGGTAATAGTATAAGTAAAGCGGCATAAGTGTCCAGGAATTGGATTTTAACTCGGTAGCCTTATGTCGTGGGTCGTGGCTCAACTGGTAGGCTTGCTCATTTCAGATAATAACACAAGTCCTAACTCGCTGACGAGCTAGGAGGCCACCGTGTTCAATTAGAAGCAGCGCTTCATTTGCTTAAGTCGTTCACGACACATGCTAGGTCGTAAGTCGTAGATAGCCTTAAGTCGTGGATCATCCACTTCCTTAAGTCGTTAACTGGTTGAGTCGGCCAACACCTTTAAGTCGCTGAGGCCATTAAGCCGTTAACTCCTTAATTCGTTAAGTCGCAGACTTCCTTAAGTCGTAAGTCGCCTTTGTTGTTGCCGTTGCCTTCTTTAGGTCGTTACCTCTTCTAGATCGTTAACTCCCTCAGGTAGTTAAGTCATGGAGTACTTTGAGCTGTTAAGTCATCCAGACCTTAAGTCGTTAAGTCGTCTAGTCCTTGACTCGTTGAGTCGTCCAGTTCTTTAGGTCGTTGACTGCTTTAGATCGTTAACTCCCCTGGGTCGTCAACTTCCTTAGGTCGAAGACTTCTTAGACTGTTTCAACTCTTAGGTCGTCTAGACCTTAACTCATTAGGTCGTTCACACCTTAACTCGTTAGGTGGTCCAGACCTTAAGTCGTAGGTCGTGAAGTACTCTGAGTTGTTAGGTCGACCAATCCTTGACTCGTTAAGTCGCGTACCCTGCTTGAGTCGCATACCTTGCTTGAGTCATCCAGTTCTTAAGTCGTAGACAAATTGAGGGTTAACATTTTCCCCTCGAAGTACACGCCTAAGTCGTAGGTCGTGTGCTTCGACTCATCTTAACACGCATGTGCCGATTCGAGTTCCACTGCCCCGAGATATAAAAGGCTTGAGTCGTTCCTCCTACTTCCTTCTTCTCACTTGCTCCATCATTTGAAATCACCATTGACATAATTCCGAGCTTTCAAAGACGAATTCCAACCACCCAGTCGCCGATCATCTTTCCGTTATACTACGTAAGTGAATCCGGTCATCGTTCACCCACGTCCATTGTCGAATTGCTAACTCCCCATTTTCCGACTTCAATTCACTTTTTGGTGCCGCGTTTCATTACGAATAATGTTTCGATCGATCTGTGATTGCCATCGATCATGTTGTGGTTGTGATAGAGCAGCAGTGTATCAGATTCATGGCAAATCTGAGGCGATTCGAATTGGTTTTTGGGTGATTCAATGGTGTGATGGAACGAGGATCGTTGTTGATTGAAAGGCTATTGGGTTAACGGGTTTGGAGTTAGAGGGTAACGGGTTAGGAGTTAGGGAGAAAAGTCATGGTCAAATGGAGTGAGATATTGGCTTGGTCACGACTTAGCAATTTCGTGCGACCTAGTGACTTCCACGACTTAACTCTGAACCGTCCTAGCAGCTTTTTCGACCTAAGCTTTGAGTCGTGGCCGAGTTAGGACTTGGAGAATTTTCTCACTGTTTTAAACCGAAGTTTTCCTTCTTTTCCACGACTTATGACTCAAAGCACTGCCGACTTAAAGCATCAATGACTTAAAATTGAAGCGACCTAAGTTAACTTGCCTCATAATCCTTAGGTCGCGAACGAGTTAGCCAGAGAACCAACGACTTAACTTAACCCGTAGGAGAAATTCCTAAGTTGTCGGCGAGTTAACACTTGATCTTCCTGAACTTTGGATTGCTTGAACCTTGAACTGTTTAGTCTTTAAACTGTTAAACTTTGCTGCATTCTTTCACAGATTACTTTAACTTGCAAGCTAACAATCTGTTTAATACAACATTTACAGAAAATTGGGACGAATATACTGCCACTGACTGCCCACATCAAATGACAGATTAGTTAATAACGGATAATCAACTTAAATAGATTGTGTGAACGAAGTGCTTTGAACCATCAAATTCAAGCAAAGTATTAAAGCAACATTGGAATAGTCAACTAAAACTGACCTGTTTGCACTAATACTGTACCTGAACTTTAAATTAACAAATTCTAAAATTTGATAATCGATCAATCGTCGACTAGCTTAATTCCAGTTATATTTACTTGTTGTTTTTATTAGTTCTGCACAACACTTCACACTTTTAGGAAACGTGCACCTTCACATTTGAATATCCAGTTGCTTGTGTAGAATGACTTCTCAGCAAGAAGATATAACAGTCCAGGCTGAAGAGGCCACTTTTATTCCAGCTCCATTAGTCAATCCTCCAGAAAGAGCCTCTACCACTTTATCGTACAAAGTTTTCCGTCAGTTGTGCACCCAGTTTGGAATTGCTGAAGCAGATGCCATTCTTCCTGAGAAAAGTAACACCGCTGATGCAGCGCCTCCTGGCTTTGTAGCAGTTAATCGACAAATGTGCCTAAGCAGGGCCATTCCACCTTTCAACAACTTTCTCCAACATCTTCTTCGTCAACTGGCCATCTCCCCATTTCAGCTACATCCCAATAGCTATGCCATTCTAATGGGGTTGTGTGTATTATTTAGTAGAACGCTTGACCGTCTCCCTAGTTTTGACGAGATCTGCTACTTATGTTCTTTTACCAGAACTAAAGATCATCCTTCGATCACTTTTGTGAGAAGCCCCAGAAATCGTAAATTGATTGTCGGCCTCCCTGACAATGCCCATGGGTTCTTAACTCAGTACTTTTACGTTCGCTATCCCCTGGGGTTTTATGCTGTGTGGAGGGAAGGAAGTAAGATTATCTATCTTTACTTCTTCTATTCTCTGAGTTTTGTGAAGTCCAAATTGCCAAATGTTAATTTTGCTTTTTTCATTTCAGCGCTTCCCCCTCCTTCTAGGGATCCTAGCCACAAGCCAACTCTGGAGAGGCTCATGGCCGTACCAGCTGAGGAGCGGGACGCGAAATTTTTATTGAAAGATGAATTTCTTCACCAGTTTGGACTTCTTCACCCTTCTCGCTCCACTCAGCCTCACGAAGTTCCTGATTCTCCAGGAAAGGCGTCTAATGCCCCAACTTTTGTTGAAGAACCCATACCGCAAGAACCTACCACTGAGGCTTCACTGGTGAAGTGTTCTGCCTCTATTGACGTTGCGGGGTCGTCCGGCAAATCTACGCTCTCTTCGGTTATCGAAGAGGAGGAGCCTCCTCAATGCCCCGAGAAGGCATCCAATGAAGGGGTTGAGAAAGAGAATTCCGCCCAGCACGACGGCGAAGACATTTTTGAGGACCTTAGTGACTTAATGGTGACTTCACAGGAGCTATTTAAAAATGGCGCTTCAAAAGCTGTTTCTCCTGCTGTTGAGGCGACTTCTTCTTTACAACAAGTTTCGACACCTTCTATACAAGCCGTCGCCATTCCCACACCAAAGAGTGGTTTGTAGTTCGACGCGCGTAGCTTGCACACCACACAACACTTAGGATTTTTACAATTAAATGCACTCGGCTTCTTTACTTTGAAGATTTTTAACACTTAACTTTTTTTTTTCTTCAGTTTCTCCAATGGGACGCAGTGGCTCATATTACGACAAATTCCGGCGCTATGGAAGCCGTGAGAACTATGATTTTAGGAGCTATCTCACTGCCCCGAGGGAAACAGATGAAGAAAGAGCTGCTAGAAAAGCTCATGAAAGACGAACTTACGAGGAGCAGCAAAGAAGAAGGGATGATCGATACGATTCTTCTTACATAAGCGATGATTCCCATAAAAGGAAATCCCATGATGATAAGGGAAAAGGTCACATTGCTGAAGATCTGAGCAAACAGACCAAGCTTAGCGAAAAGGACGCGTCTGTAATTTCTGAAAAGACCCCTGCTTCAATTCCTCTTGATATCCCCTCTGATTCTCCTGCTCTTGAGAAGTCTGACATCCAAACAATCATCAACAGACCCTAATATCAAGTTGGACAGGGTCCGCCAACTCTTCAAAGTCGGTTCCCTCAATGGTGCTTAAAGGGGGTACGCTTCGACCTTGACTTGATCCCGATTGATAAACCGGCTATGTTGCGTAACCTTGATGCCGTCAAACTTGATATCGAAAGGATGTCTGGATGGCAAAAACTTGTTGACGAGCTACAAAAGGTCAATCGTGGAAATGAAGACTATGGAGAATGATAAGTCAGAGTGGGATAAAATTTGCAAGCAGCATGACGCTGAAATGAAGAGCATCACTGAGGATTATGGGAGACTTGAAGCTGAAGTTGAAAGGGTAAAGAATGAGCTTGCCACTTCTTCCACTTCTTATTCGCAAAAGAAAGAAATGCTCCGAAAGCAAGTTCGGGATGCCCAAGCTGCTCAGCGAGATGCTGAAGCGAGACTTGAAGCAAAGCAGCATGTTACTGGGAAATATCGTGATGACGCCGCTCAGCTTCGGGAGAAAGTTAGCTCCCAAGACTTGGAAATCACCAGGCTGCAGTCTCAGATGTTAAAGGCTGAAAGAGAGCGCGATGAAGCTATCGCTGGCAAAGTCGCAGTTGAAGAATCTCATGAGGCTACCAAAGCCAATATTAATTCTACTCTATTTGACTTTTATTTGCATAGCGTTCTGAGTCGTGGGAGCCTCTCCTTTCTGGGCCCTGAATACAAGATTACTCTTGCCGAAGTGTGGGAAGCCGCAGTTGATATGTTCAGCGGTGCTGGCTATGACGAGGCAGAGCTTGAGGCACGTTATCTTGACGATGAAACTTGTGCCGCTCTTGCTAGAGGAAAGGAGCAACTTGCTAAAACGCGAGCTGAATCGACGGGAGAAGAACACCCAAAGGAGGAAACTCCTTTAACTGCCCCCGTCCATACTTCAATTTCGGCCGATGCTAACATCATAGGTTCCAGTTCCCATTCTTCGCCTCTTGCTAAAGTTGACACTGAAATTGTGACTACTCCCACCGAGGAAGAGGCTCTGGAAGATTTTGAGGCTCAGAAATTCGAAATTGATCTTGCAAAGCCGAATTCTCCAGGTAACTTTGACGTCGACCCAGTTCCAGTGAATCACTTATTCGATTCGACCGAGCTTGATGAACTTCTTACTTATTACTTAAGCTTTGACAAACCAATATCTTCTCTTTTCTCGGAGAATACTGATTTTAACTTCTTTTCTTCTGTAGCGGAAGCACCGAAAGCTGTGCAAACTTCTCCTTCTTTAGCTGCCATTCCTCCTTCTTCTCAAGTTTCTCCTCTTTCTGCTTCTCAACCAGGATCGCAAGAAGAGAAAATAGAAGCCCTCAAAGACTTGGACGATCCGGTTGTTTCGCAAGAGCAAAAGACTATGGAACTTGAAGAAGGCGAGAAAACTCCGGAGCAGTCTCTTGATGATAACACGAAACTTTCCACGCTGCTTACTACTCCTGGAAGTGAGTCTTCTTCGAAGAGAAAAGGGAAGCGCGCAATGAGGAAAAAGAAGAAGAGCACTTTGGATGATGAAGAAAATGTTGAAGAAGATCCAGCTGCTCCTATTTCTCCTTCCCCCTGACCCGTCCACAACGGCTTCCGAAACTAGCTATCAAGCTGGGAAAGGGCTCTAAGGGTGGCGGGAAGATGGAGTGACGAGCTGGACTTTATGCTTCTTGTTTTTCTTTTTGAATGTATTGACCGGAGGTTGTGCGGATACCGGTCTCCGCTTTTTTTGAGATATGCACATGTAAAGAGTTTTCATAGTATTGAATAAAATAATTCTTTTACTTGTGCAAATTCTTGTGTATGTAAGAATGCATTTATTTCTCATTTTAGTGTAGAATAAACGATTCTTTTTACTTGTACAAACTTTTTGTCTGTGTTTGAGAATGCATTTATTCCACATCTTTTCTGTGTGATATTGTAATGAGCTTGTGGTATGCTGCTTGAATACTACTTTTGTTAATGTAGCTATATTACATGATACTGCCCCCATACCACAGGTGCATTGTAATATCTTTTGCTTTGACGAGACTTGTACTCTTATTTTGGAGAATAACTATTCCCTTTTTTTTTGAGGAAAAATTATTCTACTTTAATGGAGCGTATCTCGTTTTTGGAGAAATTTTTACGCTTCAACCTTCGGAGATGGTTACTTCATATTTTTGAGAAGTGAATTCTCCTACGCAGTAAAGCGGGCCTCTAAAGAGGATGGCTTTCTTTCTCTTTCTTTTTAAAGAACACTTCTTCTTTCAGGGACGATCACTTTTATTTGTTGAAAAGTGAATTCCCCTACGCAGTGAAGCGAGCTTCTAAAGAATGTTTTGATCCATCGGACGTGCCTCGTTAGAGGGCTTTGTTTGATATGCCTTTGGGAAGGGCTTTTTGTTATGCCTCGGGAGAGGGCTTCTCCGAAGAGTTGTGCCTCCGAAGAGGGCTTGTACCTCGTCAGAGGGCTTTGACATTTCAACTCTGGTGAAGTAGGCCTCTGAAGAGAGATTTTTGTACTTCAACTCCAGTGAAATGTGCCTCCGAAGAGGTCTTTTTGGCATTTCAGCTCTAGTGAAGTGGACCTCCGAAGAGAGATTTTTGCACTTCAACTCCGGTGAAATGTGCCCCCGAAGAGGTCTTTTTGGACTCCGAAGAGTAGCAATTCTACTCCGAAGAGTAGCACGAGGACTCTGAGGAGTAGCATGGACTCCGAAGAGTAGCACGTGAACTCGGAGGAGTAGCATTTGGACTCCGAAGAGTAGCAGTTGGACTCCGAAGAGTAGCACGAGGACTCTGAGGAGTAGCATGGACTCCGAAGAATAGCACGTGAACTCGAAGGAGTAGCATTTGGACTCCAAAGAGTAGCAGTTGGACTCCGAAGAGTAGCACGAGGACTCTGAGGAGTAGCATGGACTCCGAAGAGTAGCACGTGAACTCGGAGGAGTAGCATTTGGACTCCGAAGAGTAGCAGTTGGACTCCGAAGAGTAGCACGAGGACTCTGAGGAGTAGCATGGACTCCGAAGAGTATCACGTGAACTCGGAGGAGTAGCATTTGGACTCCGAAGAGTAGCAGTTGGACTCCGAAGAGTAGCACGAGGACTCTGAGGAGTAGCATGGACTCCGAAGAGTAGCACGTGAACTCGGAGGAGTAGCATTTTTGCATGTGTCTTTCCACCATCTGTTTCCTGGCGATTCCTCATTATCACTTCAAATGCATGCTCCATCCTTTCGCAAGTTGTTTGCTTTTTGCCAAAGAAATGTACATGATCGTTGAGTGACTCCGCGGGGCAGACACAAGCTACTTTACCAGATGTTTGTTTGCGCAAACGATCGCGATTAGTTAGCCAGGGTCTGGAATCTCCTTGTTAAGGGGATGCCCGCTTTGGTGGAATCACTAACTGTTTGAATAACACTTCTTTTGTAGGAGTTGAATTTTGGAACTTTTGGGGCTTGGCATTCATTTGTTGAGTGATTTGTGGGAATCACTTGGCTTCGTGATGGGTTGAGTAGATAAGCTTAGCTTTGATAGCCTGCAATGTTAAATCGACATTTTAGCAATATTTTAAAGATAACTGCACATCGAAATGATACAGGCATTTTGTAGTATTAGAGAATACAAAGTTTATAGTTCTTTATTATTTATTCACACTGATTTCTCAGTGGTTTACAATACAAGAGTTATACATCCGACATCATTTTTACAAATTTAAGCAATGCTGTTAAGTAAAAAATTGGATGTAGGTGATTGTTGTTCCAGAATCTCAGGATTGAATTCCCATTTCCGCTGGAATCATTGTTTCTAATCCATATGCCACTCAGAATGGAGTGTGGTCAGACGCTTGGTGAGGACCCCCTGTGACCATATTAATGACAAGCCTCTCAGATTCCTGCGCTGCAGCTTCGTCTTCTGAGCCGGATTGATGAGTAGGAAGTCGTTGCCCCTGAGTGGATAAGGTCGGGTCGACTCTGGTTTTCTTCACATACTGTTGCAACTTATTCTATTTCAGCAACTCTTCAATCACATTCTTTAATTGGCGACATTGGTTAGTGACATAGCCAGGTTGATTGTGAAATCGACAGAATCTCCCATTATGCATTGCCCCTCTCCCCATCTCAGGTGGTTTGGGATACTTGACAACATCCTTCGTTGCGAAGAAGATATTTTCCGGTGTATCAGTTAAGGGAGTAAAATCTGGAGGATTAAAGCGGCAAGGTTTTTTCTCATTCCCTTGCTTCTTTTCTCCGACGTTTTCCCTTTTCTGGTTTCCAGATTCTCTCTTACTAGAAGCAACATCATTATTCTTGATTTCGGCAACAACTACTTTTGCTGGCGCAGAAAGGCTTTCTACGCGCATGAATTCGTCGGCCTTCTTATAGAATTTCTCAAGTGAGTTTGGTTCTTTCATTTTCAACCATCTTCCGAATTCACTTGATTTATCAATGGCGCACATCAAGTATGTTAGAATCATTCGAGGCTCAGCATTATCTACTTTGGCCAGGTCTATGTTAAAGCGATTCAAGAAGGATTTAATTGATTCACCGGAGGCTTGTTCTAGACTGGACAGTGGCATCATGTCCTTGACCTTTGTAGCATACAACCTGAACAGATCCTTGAATTTACGGGTCAAATCGGAGAATTGATCCACATATCGGACCGGTAGCTTTGTAAACCAGAGTAGAGCCACCCCTTCCAGATAGACAGGAAAATATATGCATTTAATTTCATCTGTTGCCCTGGCACCTGTCATGTGCCAGTCGTATTTGTACAAGAACTGATTTGGATCACTCGTCCCCCGATAAGCTGGGATTGTAGGAGGAACGAACTTCTTTGGAAACTCTGCTTTCAGAATTTTTTCAGTGAACGGAGTTTACTTGGAGCGAACCCCCAGTCGTTCTCGTCTTCATTCCTTTGCATACTTTCTTTCATAATCTGGCGAACCATTCCTGATAGATATTCTTCATCATTCAGAGACCTAGCCGGGCAGACGTCAGCCACCTTTTCTGAAGTTTGTGTGAACAAACATTCGCGGAGAGGCGGCTGTGGCCCTGATCCTCCAGCTTAGGGAGGTTGCGCTTCGGCAGTGCCAGTTGCTCTTTGAGGAATATCTTTCTCTTGGGAATTACGAGCATCTTCGGTGAAGACTGTTTCATAGTTTTCTGGTTGTCGATTTGCCCCAAGTAGAGCATTTAACTTGTCCATCATCAAAGCATTTTGGGTTTCCATTTGTTGGTATAATCCCGACACTACATCGTCTAATTCAGGCCTTGTAACTTCGACGGTGGGAGTTGCTTGATCTGCTGTTGGGGAAGCGGAGGTTCCCTCATGAGCATTTCCGGATCTGGTAGATCTACCCTTTCTTCCAGGAGCCATGATTTCAGATAAACTTCTGGTCTTTAAGGAGATTCTTTCAATAATATTTCACGGAGCAATGGTGAGAATATTCCTGAGTTGGGTTCTCAGTGAAAGCACCAAAATGTTAACGCTGAAAAGTGAACGCTAACACCCTGGTGTGTGTAGTTGTAACGTGAAAGCATCACCCGCTTTTGGCGGAAATTGAAGTAAGTAGAAAATTAGCAGAAAACAGTAAAAGACAGCGATTTTATAGTGGTTCGGCTTAAGATCAAGCCTACGTCCACTTTGAATTCCTTTGTTGCTGATCGGGTTACAAATTGATACAATGCACTTCGAAATACAATACACTTTGATTACTAAAACACACTAGACTAATAGCTCAAACTTCGATGATGAAACTTGTTGAATCCATGTCGGATGTGCAAAAGTTCTTTCGAAGCTTGTTGTAGTGTCTTGAATGTTTGGAGTTCTTCAAGTGTAGGACGAGTTCAGAATTCTGCAGAGTAGTGGCGCTTCAAAGGATGATCGGCCAAAAGTCCCCTTCATGTTGAAGCTAGGGCTGTATTTATAGAGAAGTCTAGACAGGAATTTCTGCCAAGTCATAAATCGTGGCCGACTTATAGTAAGTCATAAGTCATGGCCGACTTAGCAGGTAATAGTATAAGTAAAGCGGCATAAGTGTCCAGGCATTGGATTTTAACTCGGTAGCCTTATGTCGTGGGTCGTGGCTCAACTGGTAGGCTTGCTCATTTCCGATAATAACACAAGTCCTAACTCGCTGACGAGCTATGAGGCCACCGTGTTCAATAAGAAGTAGCGCTTCATTTGCTTAAGTCGTTCATGACACATGCTAGGTCGTAAGTCATATATAGCCTTAAGTCGTGGATCATCCACTTCCTTAAGTCGTTAACTGGTTGAGTCGGCCAACACCTTTAAGTCGCCGAGGCCATTTAGCCGTTAACTCCTTAAACCGTTAAGTCGTAGACTTCCTTAAGTCGTAAGTCGCCTTTGTTGTTGCCGCTGCCTTCTTTAGGTCGTTACCTCTTCAAGATCGTTATCTCCCTCAGGTAGTTAAGTCGTGGAGTACTTTGATCTGTTAAGTCGTCCAGACCTTAAGTCGTTAAGTCGTCTAGTCCTTGACTCGTTGAGTCGTCCAGTTCTTTAGGTCGTTGACTGCTTTAGATCGTTAACTCCCCTGGGTTGTCAACTTCCTTAGGTCGAAGACTTCTTAGACTGTTTCAACTCTTAGGTCGTCTAGACCTTAACTCATTAGGTCGTTCACACCTTAACTCGTTAGGTGGTCCAGACCTTAAGTCGTAGGTCGTGAAGTACTCTGAGTTGTTAGGTCGACCAATCCTTGACTCGTTAAGTCGCGTGCCCTGCTTGAGTCGCATACCTTGCTTGAGTTGTCCAGTTCTTAAGTCGTAGACAAATTGAGGGTTAACATAAGCTAATAAATTTTCAAAAGCAAAAGAAAATGTTCAAGTTTTAAAAGTAAAGCAAGTTTTAAATCAAGTTTTTAAAGTATATTAAACTTTAATTAATCAAGAAGATCTAAAATGATTTTGTATAAACTAATTTCAAGCTTTAATTTAATAAGACCTAAATGATAATTAAGTAGTTAATTAAGATAAATGGATTATTTTAAATTAATAAAGGTCTTAAGTGATTAGAGAATCATTAATTAGTAATTAAAGAATAATTACTTAATTTACTTAAATAAAGAATAATTAATTGATGTAAGTAATTAAGGATAATTACTTAATGAAATTGATTAAAAGGATAATTACTCAATGTAATTTATTAAAAGGATTAATTACTTAATGTAATTAATTAAAGGATAATTAAGCAATTAAAGGTTAATTAATTAAAGTGATTAATTAAAGGAAAGTTAACTAATGTGATTAATTAAAGGTTAATTAATTTATGATTAAAGAATAATTGATTAATGATTAAAGGTTAATTAATCAAATGATTATAGGATAATTACTTAATATAAGTAATTAAACGGTTGATTTGTTAATGTAATTAATTAAGGGTTAATTAATTATGTAATTAACTTAAGGTTAATTTATTTATGTGATTAATTAAGGGATAATTAATTAATTAAGAATAATTAATTAAGATGGATAATTAAGGTTGATTAATTAATTTCATCTATTAATATCAAATGGTTTGTAATTAATTAATGATAATTAAGCAGGATTAGATAATGAATTCATAAGTAATTGATTCATTTTGAGTTAATTAAATTAACTTTAATTATGGGATTAATTAATCTTGGTTATGATTGATAAACGTGAATTGAATGCCTTGGTTTGTTTGAATATCTCTGATATGTGATTTATAATACTCTGTGTTATGAATTGTTTTGGATTGAGCTGTGATATATGTGATATATTACTGTGTGAATGTGAACTTCTGAATTGAATTACAATTGTTTACTTAAATAACTTGGCCTTTGAAACGACATTTGAATTTCGATGCGACCGAGGGTCGGATTCCAGATGGTTATCCAAAACCCACATCGAATCTTAAGGGTGAATCTTTTGTTTAAAAGATTATAAATGGAAATTTGTTATGACTTATGTATCCACGTGTTTTTAAATAAGCACTCATTATTTTGTTAAGCCGGGAGAGGACATTAAGTCATAAAACCTATTCCGAATAATGATACGACGAAATGGGAGTGCATTTGAAGACGGTGGTGAAGACCGGGCATTTTCGAGAACAAAAGGATTACCTGTCGATTGTCTCTGCACTGAGTTGCTCCGGTATAGAGATCTCCATATGTGATGGGGAGTCCGGTCGGGATTGTGGATATCCGGATTTGCAAGGACTTCTTTCGAAGTGCCTTCGTTTCCATTCAGACCCAGGATGGACTTGTATGGATGTATGTCTGACATTACACTTTGAGATGTAAAGCTGGTTTCTATCAAATACATTTCTGTTGGTGGCAGAGAAGTTATTCTCTTAGCTTAACACCCTTCACTGAGACGTACGAGCTCAAAGCTTATGTAGTTGATGGTCACTAGTGATATACTCCCAATTTGGTAGTGTGGCATACTGAGTGTTGATCATTGGTTGATCGAAGCATGGCTTTTGTGAAAAGCGTAGCTTTGTGGGATGAGACTTCATCGAACCTCACACCCCGGAAATGGTCGAAACAGGAAGGATGCGGCAAGGTTATGGGGGTCGTGCCCCTCAGGATATGTACATTTCCTTCTGGATAAAAAGTGGTATTCTAGTATGGAGCCCAGATATTTTTCTTATGTGGTTGTTGGTGATAGAGGTACCTCGGTAAAGGTTGGTTACGACCGGGGGATGGCATACTCATGATAGTTAGTTACCTAGTTACAGAGGTAACCCGACCTTGGGTTGGAAGAGATCCAGTTAGGTTCTTGGGGCGTCCCTCCAGAGGCGCACCCTTTCGGATAAAGGAAGTTCCTTAGCCTTGACCATTTGTTGGAAATCCAAACAAAACAATACGAGCCCTTTACAATTGAAGTTGTAGAACCTGCCACCTCAGGTGGTAGCTATAGTAGGCATAATATAATGGTACCTATGTTGGCTAAGATTAATATTATACTTTCGAAATGTTTTCCAAACTATGCACTAATAATAATATGAAAAAAAAATTTGCGTATCAAGCATGTTTGAATGCTATAAGGAGAAATCTCCCCTAAGTGTGCGATTGCATTATGTGTGTGCCGGGAGGCCTTATGGTAGTTTCATTTTCCAAAAGCATAAACGGATTTATTTTTGTACAAATAACTGTTTTAAGTTCTCACACCAGTCCCATGACTGACTCGGAGTTTATTGTTCCCTTTTCAAAACTCTGGGTGCCCCTAATTTTCCACACGGGCAGCCTAGAGTCAAGTTATCAGTAGATTCTGGATGGATTGCTGTGGAGCTCAGGAGACAAGCTGGATGGCGAGACGTACTTCCGTATTTGATTATTATTCTGCTGTGTATTCAGTTATGAGGACAAGTTATTATAAATGTCTGATTTATTGTGAAACTGTTGTACTCTGATGATGTAATTTATAAACAGATATAGTTCTTTTGTTTTAAGGATTAGTCATTTATCTATTATATATTATTCCGCTACGATTGTGAAATTCTGATATTATTTCTTCTTCTATTTTCTTCTTCTTCTACCTCTTTCTTCTTTAACCCTAACGGTTCGATTTTCCGGCATTCGATTATTCGGCATTCAATATAGTGGATGTATTGATGTCGATTTTGGGTGTCGAAAAATTAGGTCGTTACACTAGCCGACAACAAAAACCGCATGAGAGGAAATATTGAACCTATGAGTTAGAGCTATTAGTCGTTGTTGTTGATCTTAAGATATGGAGGCACCACTTACTCAGTGAAATGTTCGATTTATTCACAAACCATAAATCGTTGAAGTACTTTTTCAACCAAAAAGTCCTAAATATGAGATAATAGTGTTTGCTGGAATTTTTTGCCTCTTACGATCTTGATATTCTATATACTTCGGGAAAAACAAATGACGTAGTTGATGCACTGAGTGAAAGGCATGCAGTTTTGGAAAATCTAGAGGTTAGACCGACTCTTCTAGATCAGATTACAAGAAAACAACATGAAGATATTCGATAGGCAGAGATTACAAAAGCCATAAAAGAACCTAAAAATGGCTAGGTTTCAACATTGATCGCCATAGGATATTACGAACGAATGGATGATTATGCATTTCAAACATCGACGGGATCAGGCAGGAAGTGCTGGTTAAGTGTCGTCGCTCAAAACTCTCCATTCATCCAGGGTTTACAAAGAGGTATAAAAACATAAAACGAGTTTTCTAGTGGGAAGGCGTGAAGAAGGGTATTTCTATTCATTTTAGTAGATGTTTGAACTACCAACAAATCGACATTAGAAGAAGGTTGAGCTGCTTCAACCACTAAGGTTTCCAAGTGAAAGTGGGTGCAAATATGTAAATGAGATAGTTCGACTCGATTGATTTCCAAGAAGCATTGTAAGTGATAGAGATCTGATATTTACAAGTACATTCTACAAAGTGTTGCAAACTAACTTAGGGATGAAGCTGAGTTTAAGTACACCATACCATCCACAGACTAATAGGCAGACGGAGAGAAGTTACATTTAGGTTTATACTGATGAAGATATGGAGCAAGTGCATGAAAATATACTTTTGAAGTAGTTGGCATTGATAGAGGTGTCGCCATTGAAGACATATGGATGGTTATGGCAGAGCATGGGTTAGTCCTGGTCATCTATAGAAGAAGAAAACGTTAGCTAGTGCAAGATTAAATTTTAGAATAATTTTCTATTTAGGTCAATTTTGCAAACTTATTACAAATTTAGGCCAGTTTTGACCACATCAGCTGCCACGTGTACCGGCGACATTTCAAATGCTGCCAGTACATGTTTTATTGCGAAAAGTAACTGGTAGCATTTGAGATGCTTCCGGTTTGCGGCATTTTAGATTCCGCCAGTTTGCGGCATTTCAAATGTCGCCCTATTGTATGCCTACTGTTTAAGACAGCCCCCACTTTCATTTATCACTCCACTCTCAAAAAATCAAAACCCCAAATCTGTCCCAACACCCCAATTCTCCCAAAATCAATATTTTCACTCAAAAACTCATTAAAGCAGGCTATAAATTGAAGAATGGCTTCATCATCCTCTCAAATACCTCATATAGGTTTGTATTCTTCCATTTTTATCTCAAATTTAGAATTTTTCATTTTAGGGTTTAGAAAAAAAAAGTTTTTTAGGTATAAATCATTTTTTCTAGACTACAATGAAGTAATTTATGCATGTAGAACATTTGTTTGATTGGTTCTTGATTGTGTATAAGGATTGTTTAGGTTATAAATTTGATTTGGATTTGTGGTTGTGGTAGAATATAGCAACCGGACCGATTAATAATAGCGTTCTTTACTTACAAGCTCAACATCGCACTAGCAATAATGATTTGATGGATGTACATGTTGATATAATTTTTCTTTCATTTTGCAATATGTTAATAAATGGCATTATATCGTGCATTTTGTTTTAATTTTCGACAGGACGTTGAGCTAGATGGATTCTTTGACCATTCTTCGACCTTAAAGCTTGTCACGTAAGCATATCTTAGTGTGTTGGAACTTTTAGATAAGACCGGATTTGGTGTTATTCATAAGTTGGGATACACACAGCTTGATCGTAATCTTCGGACAACGTTGATCGATAGATGGAGACCTGAGACATCTACATTTCATCTCAGAGTAGGTGAGATGACCATCACATTAAAAGATGTAGCCGTGTTGCTTGGATTGCCGATTAATGGCGATCCCATTCGAAAACCAAATTTCCCACATAATTATATGGATTTATGTGAGCCTTGCTTGGCCTGTCTCCTCCAGAAGACGTAAGATGGAGGAATGAATCGATAGTGGCCACTTGGTTTAGGGGAGCAGTTGGCCGATGATATTTTCCGCCCTGCCTCTCCAGTGCAGATCGCCCAGTGCGCTCGTGCTATTATGTTGCACATCATCACTCAACGTCTCTTTTGTGATCGATCGAAGACTCGAGTGGCCCTTCATTGTCTCACATTGTTAGAAGACTTCGATTCTTGTCGGCAGTATTCATGGGGCAGTGCGGTGCTAGCTTTCACTTATACATGGTTTACTAGAGCGGCGTTGGTACAACAACCGTCTGCCGATGGTTGTATGACTCTAGTTCAAGCACGGTAATAGTTATTCATTAATTCATATTTGTACATGTCGTAAAAATTAATGAAATACAACTTATACTCTTGCAGTTGTAGTCTTGGACTTATCTTCTAGTCGGTCGTATAACTATGAGGTGACCAATAATCAACAATTCGAAACCATATGGATCAAGGTAAAATATTATTGGTAGTACGGTTGTATCAACTTATACATTTTAAACAGTTTGTATAAATCTTTGCTATTTTAGGTGGATTGGACCAAAGAATACCAAAATGACTCCAAGACGGAATTTGGCGTTCTATCGAAATGAGTTTGATGTGCTGGAATGCAGTTACGTGGACTTCATACACTGAGGCAGAACTTGATGCTCTTTCGGCTTTGTGCACTGAGGCGAGACAGTTACGGCGGGCAAGACTGATGATATTTTTCTTTGGCAATCTAGCATACAATCTTCCAATTAGAGTGATGAGGTAGTTTGGTCTTCGCCAATACTTATCGTATCCTACTCCATATTATACTCTTTCATATGGTGAAGATGTGTTTGAAACGATGATAGAGTTATGGAATAACCGCTTCTTAGCTGCAGAAGATGAGCATGAGATCACACTGATTGATGAGGAGTAAAATAGTTGGTATTGGAGTATCACTCGGCGTTATGTGTTAAGAAGACGAGAGGAAGTGCCTGGGCAAGATGTTGCTCCTTACACTCCAAGAGCTCCACTTGAACAAAATGTGGTATGTATTTAAATTTACAATTTTTAAGGTACCTGTAAAATCAATAGTGGTAAATGTTATATGTAGGCGGATAGTATGTATCGCATGTTGGAAATAGTCAATGATCTTGTGGAGGAGGTTCATGAAAAAAGTCAGGCGAAATGCTCTCAAACAAATTCTACGATCATGTTTGTCGAAGAACAAGATGTCAAGACCAATCCCGCCTCCGCCTCCTCCTGTAGTGCCATTCCTTATTGAGGACGTTACGCCTGCTGCACCATTTGAGGACATTGCATCCGCCTCATCGGCCCCCAAACCTAATAGAAAGTATCAAAGACGAAAGAAAGGTATGGGTGAAAGCTCTGGGGCAATAACTTCCCAACATACGCATTCGGTAGGGCCGTCTCAACCCCCTATGGAAGGAACACAAGAGGAGGCCAGTGAAGAAGTTTGACCTGTAAAGGAGGAATTCATGCTGAAGCCAAGAAAATCGAAAAAGAAAATTCCTCACGAACTAGAAAATTTGAGAGGGTAGTATACATTGGATTATCTTTAGCAGTGATTGTAGTGTTTTTATGTTTGTAATGGAGATTGGGTTGAAAACTACTTTCGATTGTAGTATTGTTTTTTGTTGTACTTTATTTCGTAGTGAATATAGTTGTGATTCTTATGTAAGTGTTTACCATGTAATTGTGTAGCATGTGTAATAGGGCTGCTGTTGCTACGCAGTGTGCGACTAGCAGAGCGGCATTTGAAATGCCACCCTTGTGCGGTATTTCAAATGCCGCCGATTGTGTAGAACAGAGCGACATTTGAAATGTCGCTCTCGTGTAGTATTTGAAATGCCGCACAAAGGCGCCATTTAATTTTCAATTTATCTCAAATTGTAATTTATTTCAACAAGGCATCTATAAGATAAGTATGACATTAATCTCTATAAATTTCTTTCAAATTCTAAATTCTCTTACTTTGTAATCCCAAAGCTCCTTCATCAAAAACCAAACTTTCTCTTTTTTGTGTTGTATAGTTTGCTTCTATTCATAGATTGATAATGGGAAATTAGGACATTGATGATGAAAAAATGATGAAGATTTATGACGAATTTGAACAAAAGAAAGATAATGGGATGGAATGTGACAGCAACCTTGATATTGATTTTGTGCCAGTGACACAAGTTGAAGAATTGCCACCGGCTGTGTATAATGGAACATCAACAATAGATGTCGCGAATGAAAGACTGGAGCAACAATCACTACATGCACGTCTTTTTGGCGCCATTGGTCGTCAAAATCTCAATCGTGCTAGTTCAAGTGCGCAACCTCCATGTGTACTTTGTTACTTTGGAGATGAATATGATGTAATTATTTGTAGAAACGTGAGGAATGTAGGATGTCGTTTTTACCGATGTGGTTGGTACAACGATCACAAGATATGGCCTCATCATGTTGACTGCCGCAATATTTTTAAGTGGCCTCATCATGATAACATAAACAATAATCTTTGAATATATTTGATTATAGTCGATCTAAAAATACAACCAGACTTAAATGAAAACATTACGTTGCCGAAGTGCAACGATTTTTCTTATGACCCACAACACCACATTTAATGCACCTATTTCCTTTAGGAGTCTGCATCTCGTCCATCATACCTTTAATTCTAGTAGAACGTGGACGTCCTGGTTGCCTTTTAGCCATAGGAGGTAGGACCAACTAATTATCGCTTAAACTCCAATAGCATTTATCGCGGACAGGATGAAACTCGGGGGTTTAAGCGGCTAAGTATTCTCAGCTGAATACCATGTTGAAGCAAAGTCATGGTGGGCTCTATTATCTCCATTGGAAACTGTTGAGCAAGTGGCCAAAACATGTTACAAGGTAAGTGCTCTAATAGAGGTATATTGCACGTGCATGAGCAAGTGATACCATTGATCAGTACTTTGAATTTATCACCGAAATAGTGCACAACTTGCCATGTAGCTTGACTAAAGCGAATTATTCTTGTACGTCTTGCTTCGTTAGCTCTATCGGTAATCTTTGCTTCCCACTTCGGAGTAAGACCGGCTGTAAATTTTCCTACTGCTTCTCTTCTTTGACAAAATTAATCAACCGACCTAAAAAGGGTGTGTGAAACCAAAGCTTTAACGGGTAAAGACCGAGCTCCTTTAAGTACACCGTTGAAACACAATGCCCAATTTTCCTCTTTCCCTCCAAATTCCTTTCTATCCAGTTGTGTGCACTGCTGCTTGTAGTTTTGATTTCTTCTCAGATTTTGTTCTACTCGGCTTGCACTACAGCACATGCTGCAACATAAAAAAGGCTTGTCTGTCGTTTTTCCCTTACAAATGTGTGCCATCAATATATAACAATGGGCGACAATGAACAAAACCTTCGATACAAGGGCCAAAGGCCCAAAAAGCTCGATCAAACACTCCATATTCATCCGTAGTAACGTGTTCAACGCTTCCTGGGTTCGTTCTACCAATTTCAGCAAAATACTGTCTTAGAGTGGTATATGATTATGCCCAATCACTATTAATCCTTTCCACCGCCTTACTCAAAGCTCTCCAAGTCTTCATGTAACTAACTTTCATGAACAATTGTTCTTCCATCAATACATGCACCATCCCGGCTGTTATATTTAGATTAGCTTTCACAAAAGGGAAGATCCACTACAACAAAATGCACCTATCATAGCATTTCAAAAATCTATAAAAACCTTTAACAACGATTTTAACTACGTTGTATATTAACATGCCATTATAGGTCAGACATATACCATAGCAAGACAGAAAACGCTGTAGAATCCACGTATTTACTGCGTTTTTTTGGTGTCATTAATACATTTTACAGCATTTTCGTTAATGAGCAAAATTTCTTTTCTTAGCGTTCGTCTTAGCTTAGAAATATATTCAATAGCGGTTATAATATGCTATGTTAACTTTTTTACAACGTTCTTTTCATTGCTGTGATTTCTTTTGTTGCTATGATGTTTATTTACAACGTGTTTGGGAATGCAGGGTGCTATTTTATTGCGTTTCAAAAACGCTGTTAAAACTTTCTATAGCGTTTTGTATACGCTATGTAATCTTTTTCTTAGCGATTTATAATCGCTATTAAATATTTTCATAGCATTTTATAGATGTTGTCATATTTTGCTCAGTTCCTAACTAATATATAGCAGGTTCCAATTCTATATGTAGCCATAATTTATGTATAACACAGTTTATATAAACACATATTTCATAATAAACATATATTATATTAATCGCACATTTTATAATTAACATGTTATGTTAATCACACATCTTACAATTAACATGAAACATTACATAATAAACATACGCAATATTCTTACATCAAAATATATACTAAGTTCATAATATTTCAATGTAGAACAAGCGACAACTAGTGACCAATAGTAGTAATACATACACGCATACAAACCAAAGTGTAGTTATGGCATCAAAAGTAACTTCGAATCCATAACTTGCTGTGGTAGGTTACTATTTTTTTCCATCAAATATTTGAGGATGAAGGCTCCATAAATTTCCAAATTCCAAGGGGACTATATGCTTGATCTTCGCAATTACTAACAAGATCATATTTAATAAACGAGAAATCCGAAGCTTGACCTTCGCCGGTACTAACAAGATCATATTTAAAAAATGAGAAATCTGAAGTATGGACGTGAGGAGGTTGGTATAATAGAGCACCAAGATCTGGGCCATCTGCTGCAGGACAAGAATTATTTAGCTTGGAAAAAGTAGTATTTTCACTCGAGTCTGTTGATGCTTTATTCAATGGATCTATGTGGGAAACATTTGGAGTGTCTAGTTCATTTTGGTCATCCAAAGCAGCAGGTGGTGATGATGAGCTACATTTTACACAATTTCCTACATCAACCTGATCTTTACATGTAGGTTCTTCATTGTTTAAAGACACATAAGACGGAGGAACTAAAGCCATTAGACTATCATAGAATGAAGAGCCTGGTTGTGTATAGAAGGAAAGCAATATGAACAGTAAGCATTTTATTTCAACCGTAAATATGATTTAATATATTTGGTGAAGGAAACAAACAAGATGTAATTTATTTTGTCTTCATCATATCAACCTGTGTTAATGTGATTTGTTTATTGTTTTTGTCTATTTCTTCATCTTTCTTGCATTATTAAACCAAGATATTCAAACTATCTTTCTTGTTAATCATCTTCTCTTCTACCTTAATTGTATTATTAACTCTAGTTTCCTTACTGAACTTGCATGCCACATACTCAATTTGATTCTAGTAGGTTTTTTTAACCCTTTTGACTCTAATTTATTTCCTCATTTTTCTAACTTTTTTTATTTTTATTTTGAGGTAACAACTAGAATAGTAACATGAAATAACCCTCTCTTTTATACCTTAATTTGTAAGGATTTTTTTTTACATAGATATATATATATATATATATATTTATATGTATATATACATATATATTTCTAGAGCCTAGAGTCATTTTTATTTCTTCATCTTATCCAGGATCAAAATCTTTACCAATATAAATATATCAGTACATTCACAAAGATATGCACATACATGTGAAGATGCATGTGCCTCTCTTGTTTGAATCAGAGCTTTGGTAAACAAGAGGATAATTTGATTGATTAAATTTAATCAATCTACACATAGTTCAATTTTTATTCATACAATAAAATTTCATCCATATAGGTAACAACATGATTTTTAACCTTTGATTACTTGATTACTTGTTGTATTCTCAATGAAGTGTAATTCCTATAAACAATATATTTGTGTACTGATTACCCTTAAATTGATGAAGTAGTGCCTATACTCTGAAAAATGATAGAAGTGTATATCATTATCCATGTTTGATTTTTCTTATAAAATATGCCTAGAGTACAATCTCTTTTCTGGAATATTTTTAAGTGATATATCACATTCCAAAAACTTAATTCTTTGATGCTAGGATGCTAAGCTAAATCAAATGCAAACATGAGTGAGTTTCCTAAGAACTAGAGTGTCTGAACATGGTTCAACCATACTCCTTATTCTGGTATAACCCATAGGTTCTTAAAAATGCATTTTAATCAAAACCTTAGTAAAAAGGACTTCAAATCTAAGTTAAAATATAAGGATAACTGGAGAGCTAATATCTGAGCAAAACATATTTAGATGTGCACATGTACAACTATCATGGTTATGGCTTTCAACTTCTTATATTACAGATTCTTCCTTTTACCTAGAACAAGGTATAAAAACATTTTCTTAGAACAACTTGAATTAGGGGAACATTGCAGACATATAAATACATTTTCCCCATGCCTATCAACTCTTGTATACAATTGTTAAGATGGAAGAATAAATCATATAGTTCACTAAGACTCATCTATCCAGATTTTCCAAAACTTAACCTTTTTCAAAGACTCAAGATTGACTAATACATTTATAAAATGTAATCACCCTTTTTATCATGTAGTTCTTACTCTGATTTAGTTGCCAAAATCATAGGTTAGATTCTTTAACTTTTCAGATAATTACTAAATATAAACTCCAATTACAAGACAATTCATTAACAAAACATTTAGAAAAATATCCATCCAACATTCAGAACTTAATACAAGTAGCAACTTAAATTATCAATACATGAAGATTTCATCATTTAGGCTCTTATCTAACTAAGTTTAGCATGCTATATTCTTCTTCTCAAATCCTTGCTCCTACTCCTACTTAGTTGCTACAGTCCCTGAAAATGCATTTGAAGCTGCCCCATATTAAATGAGACACCCCATATGCCATTAGCACACTTGGGTCAGACACATGTCTGGTATGAGAAAATCCACTAAAACAATTTGTAAATCAAGTTAAGTTTAAAACATGGATATATGTATATTATCTGCCTTTAGAAAACAAGTAATTCATGTGTGCATGTTCTGTGTCAGTGTGCAGGTGCACACTTAAGTCTGCCTTTCCAGAAACCTCAAGAAGATATGGTACATTCATACATTCATATAATTCAATCATAAATCAAAAAAACATCCATACAAAACAGGGAAATTACCCAAAATGAATTAAATCATTTATTCACTATTCAGATTTCATTCCAGGAAAACTCTAGTTCCTCTTTATATCAAATTCTCTTACACTGATATATTTATCTATCTTGGTCTCATCTGCAATTAAATTGAATCAATGGACACACTGCAATGGACTAATTCACTCCATTACACAAAGATCTCAGGACTTAAGCAAGCCATGTGTCAACTTGTATTACTCAAGAAAACAAGTCATTCCTGAAGTGTTCTTGACCCCCATTTCATAATCAGGTTTAAGTTAATAATAACTCTTTTGATTTTTCATGACTAAACCATTCAGTGATTCATTTCACTAATATAAACATCCATGTCATGGCATCTCATATTATTCATAACCAAACAGAGACAAACAGGCAAGCAAACATTGGTGTCTATTTAAATAAGGTTCTGCATGTATATAAATATTCTTGTATTAAAAGAGGTAAAGACAACTAACATTGGCTTATGGCTTTTGAAAGAGAGTTTTTCTTTTTGCAAACATCTGTGCTTAAGTTAAACTTAGAATGACCAAGTTTTACTGAATCACAAAATTTATTTGCTATGTGTATGAATATTTATATATTTTCATTGAATCAGGAGCATCAGCACATAGGCAACCCTAATGCACCCTTAATTCCTTTTTGTCTCAAGCCTCAGCACTTATACATAAGTATATTGCAGCTCAATCATGTTTATATTTTCTAGGTTGAGCCAAAACCAACACTATTTGCCTATATTCAACATTTTATTTTCTGGGTATTTACCTATATTTCTAAACACTAACATCTCAGAGCTATCTGAGTTTATAAACACATATATACTAATAATACTTAAAAACTTTCATATATTAAAACAAACAGAACAACCAAAGAGAATCAAAACATTTTCATCTCTAAAATCACAGATAGATAATCATATATGAAAATACATTTTTAAGAAAAATTACCTTTTGAACTGGCTGCCTACATTAGGACTTAGTGCCTTAAATTTTTATGAGTGAGTTTTCTCACCTAGCTCTCTTCCACTTCCTAGTTGATTGGTAAGCTTCTGCCTTTAAAACCTCTTCTTCACTTGATTTATATTTAGGTGATAAATATATATATTTTTCTCAAGAGTTATCTGGGAAGAAGAGGAGGTTCCCCCATATCATTGCCTATTTATGCAGGGTTTTCCTTAGGGTTTAAGGTGTTGGCTAAAGTCATTTTCGCCCATCAGAAATCTTGCCATTTGCATTTTATCTAAACCCAAAATCTTACCCTCCCCGGCTCAATTTTGTGAAGAGAAAAGTGGTTATATTCTTTTAGTTATTTTCAGAAATTGCTTTTCCAGAAAATACTTTTCCTCTTGTCTACTATCATGCTAAAAGTGTGACCTGATTTTATTATTTATCAAATATTCTTCCTAATTCTGCCTGTACAAAACATTTCTCTGTTTTATCTTATTTTTCTATTTTTAGCTTTCATTTAAATAGCATGTACTTCCTTTTTTTGTTTATAAGAGGATTACTCCTTTTTATATCTTCATTCTTTTTCTTTCTGCCTATAATTTAAAATATGTTTGTATGTTTTATTTTGCTGATTTGAACTCTAGTATTTTATTAACATATATATATATATATATATGTATGTATGTATGTATTTAAGTCTTACTGAAATAATTAGTACACCCATATATATATATTTATACATTATTTTGTACTGACACACATGCACATGTACACTCAAAAATACTCAGCAGCATCCATATATATATATATATATATGTTTATTTATGCATATAGCTTTTAAGGATTTAATCTATATATATATATATATATAATATTTCCATACACATCAACATGTGTTCATTCTTAGCATTCAGGAATTAAGCTTTAGTTCATGTGTATTTCCTGTGTACACATGTACACACATATAGATACACCATATCAAGCTATATCAGTTCCCCTTTAAAATTAGTTTAAAAATTATTTTAAACTTTATTTACATTTTTCAAAATAAATTCCTAAAATCTTGGGTCATTACATACACCCCACCTTTTAGAAATTGTGTCCTACATTTTTCCTAAGCTTAAATAAATTTTAAACTTAATTCAGAGAACAAATACATTCTCAACCCAATAGATTTTTAGTTCTACCATAATAACTAAAAATATATGCATCTAAAAGGGAAAACAAATTAAAAATCAGAATTACCTTTAATCTGAAAATAGCTTAGGATAATTCATCCTAACTTTGTCTTCTAATTCCCATGTGCAATCACTAGGATCAAGACTCCACTGTACCTTCACAAGTTTTAGAGATTTATTCCTCAACTTCTTCACATCTTTTGCCAAAATTCCCACTGGATCCTTTTCATAAATCAAATTAGGATTTATTTGCACTTGGGTTGGGGTCTCAAGAATTTCTGCCTTATCATGGACCCATCTTCTCAATTGTGATACATGAAAAACATCATGCATCCCTTGCATGCTTTCTGGTAATTCCAACTTGTATGCCAAGGGACCAATTCTTTCTAGAATTTTGTATGGCCCAATATATCTTGTGGTTAACTTGCCTTGTTTCCCAAACCTCAGTACATTTTTCATAGGTGATATTTTGATGAAAACAAAATTTCCTACTTCATATTCCACCTGCTTCCTTTTCATGTTTGCAAATTTCTTTTGCCTACCTTGAGCTGCTGCCATTCTTCTCCTTACCAACTCAATTTTCTCTTTAGTTTCTTGTATGTACTCAGGTCCTAAAATAGCTCTTTCCCCTGCTTCTACCCAACATACTGGCGACAAGCATGGCTTGCCATATAAGGCTTCAAATGGAGCCATCCCTATAGTGCTTTGATAGATGTTATTGTATGTAAATTCAGCTAAATGGAGATAGTCTTCCCAATTGCCTCCAAAATCCAGTGCACATGCTCTTAACAAGTCCTCTAGAACCTTGTTCACCACCTCAGTCTGCCCATCTGATTGTGGATGGTAGGCAGTGCTCAAGCATAATTCACTTCCCATGGCTTCTTGAAAACTTCTCCAGAATCTTGAGGTGAAGATGGTATCCCTATCACTCACAATAGTTTTGGGAATGCCATGCAATCTTACCACTTCTTTCACAAATACTTGTGCTAACTTTGGTGCATTCCTTTCTGATTTGACTGGGATGAAATGTGCCACTTTAGTTAGCCTATCAACTATCACCCATATACTTGTGTTTCCTCTTTTAGATCTAGGCAGTCCATCTATGAATTCCATAGATATATCCTCCCATTTCCACTGTGGTATGGTAAGAGGTTGCAACAACCCTGATGGCTTTTGTGTTTCTGCCTTGACTTGTTGGCAAGTCATACACTTTGCAACATGTTTGGCTACATCTGATTTCATTCCCTTCCACCAAAAGTCTCTTTTTAAAATTTGATACATCTTTGTACTGCCTGGGTGTATGAAGTACTTACTTCTATGGTATTCATTCAATATTTCCTCCTTCAACTCCATGTTTTCTGGAACACATATTCTGTTCTGGTTTCTTAAATAACCATTTTTGTCAATATGGAAATTTGTCACCTCTTCCCCTTTTGATATGAGAATTTTCTTATCCAATAAGTTTGTGTCTTTTTCTTGCATTTTTCCTACCTTCAAAATTAATTCAAGTTGAAGTGTCATCAAGCTCAACTTCCCTCTACTTTCCTGTACACCATGCACATGCACATCCATGTGCACACAGTCATTCTTCCCAATTTCTAACTCAGTAAGTAAAGACAAGTCCTTAAACTCTTCTATCATCATCATAGCTAACTTAGCATGTTGTCTACTTAGAGCATCAGCAACTTTGTTTGCTTTACATGGTGTATAGAGAATGTCCAAATCTTAGGCAGCTAAGAACTCCACCCATCTATGTTGCCTCATGTTTAAATCTTTTTGTGAAAATAAATACTTTAAAGACTTGTGGTCAGTGTAAAGTTCAAACTTAGTTCCTAACAAATGATGTCTCCAAAGTTTCAAGGCATACACTACTGCTGCTAGTTCAAGATCATGTGTGGCATACCTTACTTCATGAGGTCTGGATGCATATGCAATAACTTGGCCTTTTTGCATCAACACTGCACCCAAGCCAAACCCACTAGCATCAGTATATACAACTAACTCTTTATTTCCCTGGGGTACTTTCAGGATTGGAGCATTCACCAATGCCTCCTTCAACTGTTCAAAAGATTTCTCACACTTCTCTGACCAAACAAAAGCTTGGTTCTTCCTGGTTAGGTTAGTAAGTGGTGTAGAAATTTTTGAAAAATCTTTTATAAATCTCCTATAATATCCTACCGTCCCCATAAAGGATCTCACTTAACTCACATTGCTAGGCCTCTTCCATGCTTGAATAGCCACTACTTTATTGGGGTTCACAGAAATTCCTTTGGCAGAAATGACATGGCCAAGAAAATGTACTTCCTCTTTCCAAAATGCACATTTTGAAAATTTTGCCTTTAAGTCTTTTTCTCTTAATCTAGACAAAACTGGATGCAAATGACTTTTATGTTCTTCCACTGTTTCGGAAAAAATTAAAATGTCATCTATAAAAATAAGCACAAATTTGTCTAAATAATCTCTAAAGGTTCTGTTCATTAAATCCACAAAGTATGATGGTGCATTAGTCAAGCCAAATGGCATGACCAGAAATTCATACAACCCATACCTAGTGTTAAAGGCAGTGTACTTAACACTGGACTCCTCCACCTTCATTTGATGAAAACCAGATGCTAAGTCTGGTCTAGAGAACACTCTTGCCCCAGCTAATTGATCAAAAAGATCATCTATTCTTGGCAATGGATATTTATTTTAAATTGTTACTTTGTTCAATTCTCTATAATCTATACAAAGTCTTAAAGAACCATCTTGTTTCTTAACAAATACCACTGGTGCTCCCCAGCAAGAATTACTTGGTCTTATAAAACCATTTTCTTCCAATTCCTCTAATTGTTTCTTTAATTCTTTTAGTTCATTTGGCCTCATTCTAGTTGGCTTTTTAATCACTTGGCTTGCTCCTGGAACTAAATGAATTTGGAATTTCACTGGTCTATGGTTTCGAACACCCTTAACCTCCCCAAACACATCCAAGTATTTATTGACTATGGGAATTTCTTCAATAGTAAGTTCACTGGAATCTTTTTCCAAGTCAATTAAATGATATAATTTCCTTTCTTTAGCCACTTCACATAAAATTATGATTCTATGGCCCCTAAGATTTTGCAATGATATGGTGGATGATTCTAAGTTAATTATGGCTTTAAATTGCCTTAACCAGTCTACCCCCAATATAACACCTATATTTGGGTAGTTTAAAACATATAAATTGGAAATGAAAATGTTTCCACCTATGTTTAATTCCACATCCACACAAATCCTATTTAAAACACTAGAGCTCCCCAGTGGACTTTGTATATGCAATGGGGTTTCAAACAAAATTCAACTCAATTTTAGCATTTTAACTAGTTCATAAGAAATCAAAGAGTGAGTTGCCCCAGTATCATATACTACTGCTATGGGTATGGTACAAATAAGTAATGTACCTTCCACTTGGCTATGGTTTTCAGCATTAATTTCCATTATAGACTTGCTTTTGCTCTCCAGGTTTGCTAACTTCCCTTGCTTCTTATATTCAGGACAATTCCTCTTCATATGTCCCTCTTTCCCACATAGATAGCACTTGAAAGCTCCTCCTTTCAATTCTGGACATCTTGGTTTGATGTGTCCTTCCTTTCCACTTTGATGACACACAATTTTCTTCTTAGTTTCCTTAGCTTAGACATCTCCAGTCCCTTTGTTACTGGCCTCTTCTTTCTTCTTATCATAAAGGTGGTATCTCCCCTTACCCTTCTTAGTGTTATTGTTCTTAAAATTTCTGAAATTTTCCCTCTCCTTGTCATGATGCTCTAACCTCAAAGCTAAGTCTATTAATTGATCAAATGTCCGGTCAGCATAAGGTAACATGGCTCTGCTAAGTCCTGGGTTCAAACCTTTAATATATCTATTATTCTTGGATGCTTCATCTGCCACTAGCATTGCTCCATATGTGGAAAGCCCCTCAAACTTTTGAGTGTATTCAGTGACACTCAAAGTTCCTTGCCTGAGTCTAATAAATTCCTCTAGTAAGGTGGTCTTAGCTGATGCTGGTACAAATCTTACTTCCAACATCTCCTTGAATTGATTCCAAGTGATTTCATTCTCATTTCTCCCTGTAATGATTACTTTCCACCAGCTTAAAGCTGCTCCTTTCAGCTGTCTTGAAGCCACTTGCCTCTTCGTTCGATCATCAAGCTGCATGTCATTGAAAATCTTATCCAATGTTTTCAACCATGCTTGAATTTCCATAATACTCTCTGTCCCTTCAAAGCTTTTGCCTCCTAAATGAGTATAAGTCTTGAGTAATTTTGAAAGTTCTTCATGGAGATTTTCTTGCCTTTGGCCTGCCCCATCCCTAAATGCTCTCACCAAATCTTGCAGATTGACCATTGGTGGTGCATTGGAGGATCCCGCTCCCTCATTTGGTGGTCTTTCTACCATAGTTTGCTAATAATAATTTACATAGCTGGTTAGTTTTTTTTAATTTCATAGAAGGATTTGATTTTAATTTTCAACTATGTTTTAGTAACATAGCTCTGATACCAAATGAAATGACCCTCTCTTTTATACCTTAATTTGTAAGGATTTTTTTTACATATATATATATATTTATATATACATATATATTTCTGGAGCCTAGAGTCATTTTTATTTCTTCATCTTATCTAGGATCAAAATCTTTACCAATATAAATATATCAGTACATTCACAAAGATATGCACATACATGTGAAGATGCATGTGCCTCTCTTGTTTGAATCAGAGCTTTGGTAAACAAGAGGATAATTTGATTGATTAAATTTAATCAATCCACACATAGTTCAATTTTTATTCATACAATAAATTTCATCCATATAGGTAACAACATGATTTTTAACCTTTGATTACTTGATTACTTGCTGTATTCTCAATGAAGTGTAATTCCTATAAACAATATATTTGTGTACTGATTACCCTTAAATTAATGAAGTAGTGCCTATATGCTGAAAAATGATAGAAGTGTATATCATTATCCATGTTTGATTTTTCTTATAAAATCTGCCTAGAGTACAATCTCTTTTCTGGAATATTTTTATGTGATATATCACATTCCAAAAACTTAATTCTTTGATGCTAGGAAGCTAAGCTAAATCAAATGCAAACATCAGTGAGTTTCCTGAGAACCAGAGTGTCTGAACATGGTTCAACCAGACTCCTTATTCTGGTATAACCCATAGGTTCTTAAAAATGCATTTTAATCAAAACCTTAGTAAAAAGGACTTCAGATCTATGTTAAAATATAAGGATAACTGGAGTGCTAATATCTGAGCAAAACATATTTAGATGTGCACATGTACAACTATCATGGTTATGGCTTTCAACTTCTTATATTACAGATTCTTCCTTTTATCTAGAAAAAGGTATAAAAACATTTTCTTAGAACAACTTGAATTAGGGGAACATTGCAGACATATAAATACATTTTCCCCATGCCTATCAATTCTTGTATACAATTGTTAAGATGGAAGAATAAATCATATAGTTCACTAAGACTCATCTATCCAGATTTTCCAAAACTTAACCTTTTCAAAGACTCAAGATTGACAAATACATTTATAAAATGTAATTACCCTTTTTATCATGGAGTTCTTACTCTGATTTACTTTCCAAAATCATAGGTTAGATTCTTTAACTTTTCATATAATTACTAAATATAAACTCCAATTACAAGACAATTCCTTAACAAAACATTTAGCAAAATATCCATCCAACATTCAGAACTTAATACAAGTAGCAACTTAAATTATCAATACATGCAGATTTTATCATTTAGGCTCTTATCTAACTAAGTTTAGCATGCTATATTCTTCTTCTCAAATCTTTGCTCCCACTCCTACTTAGTTGTTGCAGTCCCAGAAAATGCATTTGAAGCTGCCGCATATTAAATAAGACACCCCATATGCCATTAGCACACTATGGTCAAACACATGTCTGGTATGAGAAAATCCACTAAAACAATTTGTAAATCAAGTTAAGGTTAAAACATGGATATATGTATATAACTCTGCCTTTAGAAAACAAGTAATTAATGTGTGCATGTTCTGTGTCAGTGTGCAGGTGCACACTTAAGTCTGCCTTTCCAGAAACCTCAAGAAGATATGGTACATTCATACATTCATATAATTCACTCATAAATCAAATAAAAATCCATACAAAATAGGGAAATTACCCAAAATGAATTAAATCATTTATTCAGTATTCAGATTTAATTCCAGGAAAAATCTAGTTCCTCTTTATATCAAATTCTCTTACATTGATATATTTATCTATCTTGGTCCATCTGCAATTAAATTGAATCAATGGACACACTGTAATGGACTAATTCACTCCATTGCACAAAGATCTTAGGAGTTAAGCAAGCCATGTGTCAACTTGTATTACTCAGGAAAACAAGTCATTCCTGAAGTGTTCTTGACCCCCATTTCCTAATCAGGTTTAAGTTAATAATAACTCTTTTGATTTTTCATGACCAAACCATTCAGTGATTCATTTCACTAACATAAACATCCATGTCATGGCATCTCATATTATTCATAACCAAACAGAGACAAAGAGGCAAGCAAACATTGGTGTCTATTTAAATAAGGTTCTACATGTATATAAATATTCTTGTATTAAAAGAGGTATAGACAACTAACATTGGCTTATGGCTTTTGAAAGAGAGTTTTTCTTTTTGCAAACATCTGTGCTTAAGTTAAACTTAGAATGACCAAGTTTTACTGAATCACAAAATTTATTTGCTATGTGTATGAATATTTATATATTTTCATTGAATCAGGAGCATCAGCACATAGGCAACCCTATTGCACCCCTAATTCCTTTTTGTCTCAAGCCTCAGCACTTATACATAAGTATATTGCAGCTCAATCATGTTTATATTTTCTAGGTTGAGCCAAAACCAACACTATTTGTAACGACCCAGTATTTTGGACCATTCGCATCCATTATAAGTGTATAGGTAGACACTCATGCCGGAGTTGAATTGCTCAAAATACCGCGTTGTAATTAAAATTTGGCAAAACTCATCATATACAGTAAATAAAATAATTACAGATCACAGACACAGAGTAATATAACAATATTGCAGCGGAAACAAAGGATAGTAGTTCATGAAGCTACTATATATATAACAGAGTTAAACAAGATACAACAGAGGTCTCGAATACAATAGATGTCTCAATACAATAATCAAATACCAGATCTGAATACATCACTGGAATCAACAAAATAACTGAAAGCAGGATCGATAGATTGCTGGATCTCCAAGCGAAGCTCCAACTCCAAAGGTGAGTCTCAAATGCTGTATCACTCAGTCTGACCCGAGCGTAAAGCAAAACACAAAACACTTGAGTCAGGATTAACATTCTTATATAAATAAATCCAACTCAAGTGAAATATCAACTAAAATACAAGTAACTTAAAGGATGTTTGGGATAACCATCCTCTAAGGATCCGTTAAACTATTTACTGTGTAGTAATATTCGCTATTATAATAATGTCTAAATAAGTAAAGTATAATCATATCGAAAAATAGCGTTAAGGGGATGGAGAACCTTAACGCGGTCGGATCTTAAAATCATAATCGTAGTAAAGCTCGATATGGTAGGTGACACGGCACAACTAGGCAATGCCAGGGTAGATATACCAATTACGCACACGGACTGATGGATACGCATAGCAGCCACTACCGTTCCACCTCGAACAGCATTCCCAATCGGAGGATGGCCATCTAGTCAAATCACAAGTAAGAGTATAATATCGAAGAAATGCGTCCGAGAAGAGGTGCTACCTCACTGGTCCGAGATCGCTCCTGTTTTAGCCACCTTAATGCCAACTCACGGGAGTTGGGTCTACGTAACATACCTTAAGAACGCCGCCACCATCCTACTTCATTCTGGAATCTCCACCGCGTACACGGTTGTCAAAGTGGTTTTCGGTATCGACAGAGAGTATGTCCATATCCGATCCCGGTCTCTTTGCCAACCAATCGTTATTATAACACCGTGGTCGTTTCAAAATAGTTTATACTTTAAACCAAAATCATTATCATTTCCAAAACCCAATTTAATACGATATCATTTCACTTCAAATATCCATTTTCAAAATTATATTACTTCTCAAAGTTATAATGTTTTCAAAATCATAACACTTTCCTTTTAAACAGTTTAGACATTAAAATTTCGTTATAGAATAAATTAGTTTTCTCAAATTTCACAAATCGATTCAAATTAACTCGAATTCCAAAAATTTAATTTAATCAAATCTCAAATCATTAGTTTCAACTCGATTCAGCTTCTAAATATACCATTTCAATTTATCGATTTCAAATACATATCTGAACCATAAAATAAGTCATTTTAAATTTTAATATATTTCAAAGCTTTAAATATTCATCATTTCGAAACTAAATTCGATAAATTTATATACATATCAGATTCCCTTTACAATTATTTAGTTTTGAAATATTAACTTAATCATTTTCATAACATTTGAATACAATTTAAATTTACAATTTAAATAGACCAAATATCTCATTTAAATATTTATACGTTTGAAATATCCATTTAAGTCACCCTTTTCAAATTTCAAGTTGTAGATCACTTCTTTAAATTCAAATTCAATACATTTCAAATCAACTTATTTTAGTATAATTCTTAAATAAATATAATTTCAATCAATTTCAAATCATTTTAAATCCTATATTTGAAAATATATATATTAAATAAATACTTAAACATATTATTTATCAAGTTTATTAAATCAACTTTAATAAATCTTAAAAATCAATATTTATCAAAACCATATATTTCTTTTCAAAACCATCGAAATCAATTTCAAAACGTTTATATATAGACCAACGGTGCCTGTATATAATTTTCTATCCTATGGTCAAGTGATACGGATATTTATCATTTCAATCCGCAATTTAAAACATATTCGGGTATATATCTTTTCAACCCGAAATCCCAAATTCAATTCAATGAAAATCGCTTGGGTTTATCATTTCAACCCATAACGATTTTCTCCTATTCTACAGATCGTTCGGGTATGTATCATTTCAACCCATAGTGATTCTATACTAACAGGGAACTTGCAGAGTGATAACAGATATGAAAATAAAATAACAACAGTAACAGGCATATATCACAGTATAAATAACAGATAATGGTGTCGGATGTCACAGGTGAACAGATACAGTTAATGACATATATATATAACAATGTGAACAACTAACAGTAGCATATTTCAATTAACGTTCCAATTGAAATTAAATCTAATAAATATAAGAACATTAATCATGAGTGATTGCTCACCTTTCGAGGCTAGAGATGATTCGACAATGAGATGAGATACGAATCCAAGCACAAATCTTGAAGCAAAGCCCGATGGACACTAGTTCAACGATCAAAGCGAAGTTGGAAGTTTGAAATTGACGGAATCAGATCAAACTGGATTGAAGAAGCTCAAAGGTATAAGTGAACTTATATATAGAACTATATATAACTATATATTTATAAAGCCATATTCTAAATGTAGGCATATATTAAATTAAATATATATATGTACTTCAAAATCATTGTTTAAACTAAACTCATATATGTAAACAACAAGCTATATACCCTTTCCATATATAATATCTACAAACCTTATCTCTGCAACACATTATTATATTTTACATATAATATGATTGAAACCTTTATATATAAACTTACTTAACTCATACAGATACATAATTAACATATATTTATATTAAAACTGATATATATAAAACTTGTACATAAACTGCACACTTGAAAACTTTATATATAAAATCTGACAACTTTATATATATATATATATATATAAACAAACAAACAACTTATACAACTCAGAACATATACATACTTTCAAACCAATATGCATCTAAAAATCAATGTAATTCATTTTATTATAATGTACATATGTATATACAACCAAAACAGGTTTATATATAAGCTTACATAGTATCCATGTAACAGTTGAAAAAGAATATCATTATATATTATTATTATTAAAACTGTGACAACACAGCATAGTTTAAGTGAACATTTTAACATACTATATATATGTAATTTATATAAACTAATATATGATCATATGAAACTTACAAAGCAACACATATATAAATTCTTCTCTGACATACCTTCCAAATCCAAAATAAAATAGTAATATATATACAACATATGGCTTGTAACTTCATAAATTATAAACTGTATAAATTTTCATACCTATGTATATATATATACATTATAAAAAATGCTACAAGCGACTATCTCAGAAAAATCAAAGCTTATGTATATACAGCACATACCCATACATCTAAATATATATTTTTATTATTATTATTATTTCTATAAACAACAGATTATAAACAAACTATTAGATCAAAAGTTTGTAACTACTACACAAAACAACTAAAAAATATCTCATACAAATATATTACTTACTGTACGTATAATACTTAAAAATATATATATACAAAACTAATGTAAACCTCTTTGTTTCAGTCATACAAACAGACACAACCTAAGCAATATACAAATTCTAATATATATAAATTTATATATATATATACCGTACTATTATATAATATATATATACTATACTTACAAGTATGGGTGGAGGAAGCACTCGGCGAATTGAAGATGGTGGCGCAAGGGCGGTTTGCTGAGTTCTGGTGGGCTTGCGCAAGGAGGAGGAAGAAGGAGTAGGGCACGGTCAGGGGAGAGTAGGAGATGGCGAGGTTAGGGCTGTCGTGGTGGTGGCTTTGGCATGGGGACGTTAGTGGTGGAATGGTGGCGACTGGGTTCATGGGGACTTCGTGGGATCTGGTCTCGGTTGGATGGGTTGGTGGTGGTCTCGCATGGCAGGCCGAGCATGGTGGAGTGGGTGGAAGGCTGAGGAGTTCGACGAGGTGGCAGATCTTGGTTGGGGACAGTGGCTCAGGCGAGTGGCGTGAGGTGGACTGGCATGTCGATGCAGGGCCCGCGGAGGAAGGTTGATTGTAAATGGTGACCAACGTGGTATATTTTTGAGAGAAGGTAGAAAGTGGAAATAACGTTTGGAAGGGGAAAAACTGCAGAGGAAAGGTTTTATAAAATGCAGGCTAGTAAAAATAATAAATAGATAACCAGAGAACCGTTCAAATGAATACAACGTATACCAATTCATACGTTTTGATTTTTCAAAAATAGTATGGGATGGAAATGGTCACCCTGGAATTAAGCTGGAAGGTTAAAGCAATTTATTATATTACTTGGCCTGCACGTTCAAACTTAAAAAGGCAAACGAAAGCTAACGGTCACAATTCAGGGTACCGGTACGACGCACTGTTTTATTGTTTCTGTCGCGTACCGGACCTCAAAATACAGAGTTGAATATACCGTAGAGGTCAGCGCAACGAGACGATCAAAACGGTACACAGATATTAGTGGTACGGTCATCCGATCAAAAGTCGATAACCGGTACCAGAAATGCTGCTATTTTAACAGAAATAAGATAAACGGAGCAACAGAAGTCCAAATTTGACGAAACGAAAGATGACGTCTCACTCAGAAGATGATTTACAAATTTTCTATGTAAAAATATTTAGGTTTGGAAAACATTTTATTATCATCAATTTTAACTGATATAAATTGATGTAAATTTACGCGCGAAATAAATTTTCATATTTTCGGACGAAAATTTACCATTTGCTATTTTTAATTAGTCGCATTCCAAATATCAAATTTAAATTTCAAAATTTTTATCATTTAAAATTTCACAAATTTCGTTTAATTAAATAAATAAAACCACTGAAATTTACGGGTCGTTACACTCTCCCCCACTCAAAACTTTTCGTCCCCGAAAAGGAAGGAAGTAGGAGAATGGAAACAACCAGAAAGAAAAATAGATTAAAAGACAAGATAAGACTATTAATTTAAACCATATAATTTCAAATTAAACTAATTAATATTTAACAATTTGATTTAATCCACTGAATTCACTTAAGTTAAATCAATTCAACTATTTCTGAATTCATTACCTTATGTCTAGTCATTCTCAATTAACAATTTCTAAATCAATCAATTTGTATAATCATTTATTATCCTCATATTTTATTCAACAAATTTAATTCTTTTATTCCAAATCATTATTAAGTTTATTCCACTTAATATGTCCTATCACATATATTTAAACCATATAAATTAATTTAAACCATATATTTCAGTTTAAATCAATTTATATTCAATAATTGATTTTTAAATTCAAGGTATTTCCATACTTTAATCAAATTTCAATTTATTAGTTCCTTCAAAACAATTTATTTGTCTCATCTATTATTTAATTAACTTATTATTCTGCTTGCCTCTATTAACATCTTTATAATAAAATTTAAGTGTATAACATTTATTATAACACTCAAATCTTTCCTTATAAAGTCATTTTATATTGTATATTATCCAATTACATTTTTAACTTCTGAAAATTTTAGGTAAGTTATGTTGAAATGAAATCGGGTATTATACAAATAATATTTTACAATTCAGTTATTCTCAATTAAATATTTATCCAAGAATTTTGGCTTCAGTTTATAATTGAAATCATCTTTTGAACCTAAAATTTAAGAATTTAAATCTCCGATTTACTTCAAACAATTTAGAGATATATATATTATCTCTATACCAATCAAATTAAATTTTAAAATAAGATACCTATATATATATAAATCAAATTATATTGAAGAAATTCAAATCGAATATATTTTTTTTTCCAAAACAAAACCGTAGCAAAGCTACAGAATAGTTTCCCCTCTTCGAAACTCGAAAATGAATGTCGATGATGTGGCCGTCATCACCGAAATTATTTTCCAGCGACAAAGAGAAGAGCATTGGTTTAAACATTTAAAATTCTTTAAAAACCAGTTTATTCGAAAATACTTTAAATAATATACATTTTAAGGCTTTAAAACAAAGTTTGAAATCGCCAGAAATTTAATTCTTAAATTTCTCGATTTAAATTCATTCCAATTCCAAATAAATTTAAAACAACTGTCACTTTGCAATAGTCAATGACTTACAAAACAATAAAATGAAAATCAAATATTATCATTTTCAACAACCAAATTATTTAACTTTTAATTCCAGAAAATTTTCTTATATATTTATAATATAATCATACAAATTTATTTCATTTATCAAATTTGAAAATTATATTGTATCAGTTTGCTCTGTTCAAGTGTTTTGGAAATCCTATCGATAGCGTTGATCAGACGAATCGATCGAAAATCCAAACCAACATCAACAACTCAAACAACACACTATAAACATCAACTATTTTATCTTAATTACAAATATACTCCCTCACACGATGATTCCAAAATTGGATTCCAACACAAGGATAGAGATCCAAATATAGAGGGACTCTAGTCAAAGAGAATTCTAATCTAAAATAGATAGGCTCGAAACGAAGGTTAGATGATTGCATTTCAAACAGGAAGATGGATAAAATTGTATAAATCACGGGCAACCTTAACCGGGTCAACCGTGACTTTGTAGATACGATCGATGTAGAATTCTAAAGAAAATCGACATTCGATTACCAAAGGTAGAATTCGGGTATAACATAAGATAGCAGCATCGTAAACCGAGGATATAGAAATCTCCGGTGAATCAATACCGATTATAAAGGAGTTTCACCCCAGTACAAATTATTCGAAGATTGGCGAGACCGCCGATTTTATTATAGAGATCATTCGAAGTGGAGTTATGGGATACTCCAGAATCAAAAGACACGAATAGGGGAGACAAGAATGGACTTTGGAACCGAAGTGAACATTCCAAAATTCAAAGGAACCGAGTCAAAGAAGAAGGAATTCAAGCTCGAACGAAAGTGATTCTGTAATCGAATTTACTACGTATGCTGAGTTTTTGCCTAAAACCAGAGCTCTGATACCACATGTAACGACCCAGTATTTTGGACCATTCGCATCCATTATAAGTGTATAGGTAGACACTCATGCCGGAGTTGAATTGCTCAAAATACCGCGTTGTAATTAAAATTTGGCAAAACTCATCATATACAGTAAATAAAATAATTACAGATCACAGACACAGAGTAATATAACAATATTGCAGCGGAAACAAAGGATAGTAGTTCATGAAGCTACTATATATATAACAGAGTTAAACAAGATACAACAGAGGTCTCGAATACAATAGATGTCTCAATACAATAATCAAATACCAGATCTGAATACATCACTAGAATCAACAGAATAACTGAAAGCAGGATCGATAGATTGCTGGATCTCCAAGCGAAGCTCCAACTCCAAAGGTGAGTCTCAAATGCTGTATCACTCAGTCTGACCCGAGCGTAAAGCAAAACACAAAACACTCGAGTCAGGATTAACATTCTTATATAAATAAATCCAACTCAAGTGAAATATCAACTAAAATACAAGTAACTTAAAGGATGTTTGGGATAACCATCCTCTAAGGATCCGTTAAACTATTTACTGTGTAGTAATATTCGCTATTATAATAATGTCTAAATAAGTAAAGTATAATCATATCGAAAAATAGCGTTAAGGGGATGGAGAACCTTAACGCGGTCGGATCTTAAAATCATAATCGTAGTAAAGCTCGATATGGTAGGTGACACGGCACAACTAGGCAATGCCAGGGTAGATATACCAATTACGCACACGGACTGATGGATACGCATAGCAGCCACTACCGTTCCACCTCGAACAACATTCCCAATCGGAGGATGGCCATCTAGTCAAATCACAAGTAAGAGTATAATATCGAAGAAATGCGTCCGAGAAGAGGTGCTACCTCACTGGTCCGAGATCGCTCCTGTTTTAGCCACCTTATTGCCAACTCACGGGAGTTGGGTCTACGTAACATACCTTAAGAACGCCGCCACCATCCTACTTCATTCTGGAATCTCCACCGCGTACACGGTTGTCAAAGTGGTTTTCGGTATCGACAGAGAGTATGTCCATATCCGATCCCGGTCTCTTTGCCAACCAATCGTTATTATAACACCGTGGTCGTTTCAAAATAGTTTATACTTTAAACCAAAATCATTATCATTTCCAAAACCCAATTTAATACGATATCATTTCACTTCAAATATCCATTTTCAAAATTATATTACTTCTCAAAGTTATAATGTTTTCAAAATCATAACACTTTCCTTTTAAACAGTTTAGACATTAAAATTTCGTTATAGAATAAATTAGTTTTCTCAAATTTCACAAATCGATTCAAATTAACTCGAATTCCAAAAATTTAATTTAATCAAATCTCAAATCATTAGTTTCAACTCGATTCAGCTTCTAAATATACCATTTCAATTTATCGATTTCAAATACATATCTGAACCATAAAATAAGTCATTTTAAATTTTAATATATTTCAAAGCTTTAAATATTCATCATTTCGAAACTAAATTCGATAAATTTATATACATATCAGATTCCCTTTACAATTATTTAGTTTTGAAATATTAACTTAATCATTTTCATAACATTTGAATACAATTTAAATTTACAATTTAAATAGACCAAATATCTCATTTAAATATTTATACGTTTGAAATATCCATTTAAGTCACCCTTTTCAAATTTCAAGTTGTAGATCACTTCTTTAAATTCAAATTCAATACATTTCAAATCAACTTATTTTAGTATAATTCTTAAATAAATATAATTTCAATCAATTTCAAATCATTTTAAATCCTATATTTGAAAATATATATATTAAATAAATACTTAAACATATTATTTATCAAGTTTATTAAATCAACTTTAATAAATCTTAAAAATCAATATTTATCAAAACCATATATTTCTTTTCAAAACCATCGAAATCAATTTCAAAACGTTTATATATAGACCAACGGTGCCTGTATATAATTTTCTATCCTATGGTCAAGTGATACGGATATTTATCATTTCAATCCGCAATTTAAAACATATTCGGGTATATATCTTTTCAACCCGAAATCCCAAATTCAATTCAATGAAAATCGCTTGGGTTTATCATTTCAACCCATAACGATTTTCTCCTATTCTACAGATCGTTCGGGTATGTATCATTTCAACCCATAGTGATTCTATACTAACAGGGAACTTGCAGAGTGATAACAGATATGAAAATAAAATAACAACAGTAACAGGCATATATCATCAGTATAAATAACAGATAATGGTGTCGGATGTCACAGGTGAACAGATACAGTTAATGACATATATATATAACAATGTGAACAACTAACAGCAGCATATTTCAATTGACGTTCCAATTGAAATTAAATCTAATAAATATAAGAACATTAATCGTGAGTGATTGCTCACCTTTCGAGGCTAGAGATGATTCGACAATGAGATGAGATATGAATCCAAGCACAAATCTTGAAGCAAAGCCCGATGGACACTAGTTCAACGATCAAAGCGAAGTTGGAAGTTTGAAATTGACGGAATCAGATCAAACTGGATTGAAGAAGCTCAAAGGTATAAGTGAACTTATATATAGAACTATATATAACTATATATTTATAAAGCCATATTCTAAATGTAGGCATATATTAAATTAAATATATATATGTACTTCAAAATCATTGTTTAAACTAAACTCATATATGTAAACAACAAGCTATATACCCTTTCCATATATAATATCTACAAACCTTATCTCTGCAACACATTATTATATTTTACATATAATATGATTGAAACCTTTATATATAAACTTACTTAACTCATACAGATACATAATTAACATATATTTATATTAAAACTGATATATATAAAACTTGTACATAAACTACACACTTGAAAACTTTATATATAAAATCTGACAACTTTATATATATATATATAAACAAACAAACAACTTATACAACTCAGAACATATACATACTTTCAAACCAATATGCATCTAAAAATCAATGTAATTCATTTTATTATAATGTACATATGTATATACAACCAAAACAGGTTTATATATAAGCTTACATAGTATCCATGTAACAGTTGAAAAAGAATATCATTATATATTATTATTATTAAAACTGTGACAACACAGCATAGTTTAAGTGAACATTTTAACATACTATATATATGTAATTTATATAAACTAATATATGACCATATGAAACTTACAAAGCAACACATATATAAATTCTTCTCTGACATACCTTCCAAATCCAAAATAAAATAGTAATATATATACAACATATGGCTTGTAACTTCATAAATTATAAACTGTATAAATTTTCATACCTATGTATATATATATACATTATAAAAAATGCTACAAGCGACTATCTCAGAAAAATCAAAGCTTATGTATATACAGCACATACCCATACATCTAAATATATATTTTTATTATTATTATTATTTCTATAAACAACAGATTATAAACAAACTATTAGATCAAAAGTTTGTAACTACTACACAAAACAACTAAAAAATATCTCATACAAATATATTACTTACTGTACGTATAATACTTAAAAATATATATATACAAAACTAATGTAAACCTCTTTGTTTCAGTCATACAAACAGACACAACCTAAGCAATATACAAATTCTAATATATATAAATTTATATATATATATATATACCGTACTATTATATAATATATATATACTATACTTACAAGTATGGGTGGAGGCAGCACTCGGTGAATTGAAGATGGTGGCGCAAGGGCGGTTTGCTGAGTTCTGGTGGGCTTACGCAAGGAGGAGGAAGAAGGAGTAGGGCACGGTCAGGGGAGAGTAGGAGATGGCGAGGTTAGGGCTGTCGTGGTGGTGGCTTTGGCATGGGGACGTTAGTGGTGGAATGGTGGCGACTGGGTTCATGGGGACTTCGTGGGATCTGGTCTCGGTTGGATGGGTTGGTGGTGGTCTCGCATGGCAGGCCGAGCATGGTGGAGTGGGTGGAAGGCTGAGGAGTTCGACGAGGTGGCAGATCTTGGTTGGGGACGGTGGCTCAGGCGAGTGGCGTGAGGTGGACTGGCATGTCGATGCAGGGCCCGCGGAGGAAGGTTGATTGTAAATGGTGACCAACGTGGTATATTTTTGAGAGAAGGTAGAAAGTGGAAATAACGTTTGGAAGGGGAAAAACTGCAGAGGAAAGGTTTTATAGAATGCAGGCTAGTAAAAATAATAAATAGATAACCAGAGAACCGTTCAAATGAATACAACGTATACCAATTCATACGTTTTGATTTTTCAAAAATAGTATGGGATGGAAATGGTCACCCTGGAATTAAGCTGGAAGGTTAAAGCAATTTATTATATTACTTGGCCTGCACGTTCAAACTTAAAAAGGCAAACGAAAGCTAACGGTCACAATTCAGGGTACCGGTACGACGCACTGTTTTATTGTTTCTGTCGCGTACCGGACCTCAAAATACAGAGTTGAATATACCGTAGAGGTCAGCGCAACGAGACGATCAAAACGGTACACAGATATTAGTGGTACGGTCATCCGATCAAAAGTCGATAACCGGTACCAGAAATGCTGCTATTTTAACAGAAATAAGATAAACGGAGCAACAGAAGTCCAAATTTGACGAAACGAAAGATGACGTCTCACTCAGAAGATGATTTACAAATTTTCTATGTAAAAATATTTAGGTTTGGAAAACATTTTATTATCATCAATTTTAACTGATATAAATTGAAGTAAATTTACGCGCGAAATAAATTTTCATATTTTCGGACGAAAATTTACCATTTGCTATTTTTAATTAGTCGCATTCCAAATATCAAATTTAAATTTCAAAATTTTATCATTTAAAATTTCACAAATTTCGTTTAATTAAATAAATAAAACCACTGAAATTTACGGGTCGTTACACTATTTGCCTATATTCAACATTTTATTTTCTGGGTATTTACCTATATTTCTAAACACTAACATCTCAAAGAGATTTGAGTTTATAAACGCATATATACTAATAATACTTAAAAACTTTCATATAATAAAACAAACAGAACAACCAAAGAGAATCAAAACATTTTCATCTCTAAAATCACAGATAGACAATCATATATGAAAATACATTTTTAAGAAAAATTAACTTATGAACTGGCTGCCTACATTAGGACTTAGTGCATTAAATTTTTATGAGTGAGTTTTCTCACCTAGCTCTCTTCCACTTCCTAGTTGATTGGTAAGCTTCTGCCTTCAAACCCTCTTCTTCACTTGATTTATATTTGGGTGATAAATATATATATTTTTCTCAAGAGTTATCTGGGAAGAAGAGAAGGTTCCCCCATATCACTGCCTATTTATGCAGGGTTTTCCTTAGGGTTTAAGGTGTTGGCTAAAGTCATTTTTGCCCATCAGAAATCATGCCATTTGCATTTTTTCTTAACCCAAAATCTTACCCTCCCCGGCTCAATTTTGTGAAGAGAAAAGTGGTTATATTCTTTTAGTTATTTTCAGAAATTGCTTTTCCAGAAAATACTTTTCCTCTTGTCTATTATCATGCTAAAAGTGTGACCTAATTTTATTATTTATCAAATATTCTTCCTAATTCTGCCTGTATAAAACATTTCTCTGTTTTATCTTATTTTTCTATTTTTAGCTTTCATTTAAATAGCATGTACTTCCTTTTTTTGTTTATAAGAGTATTACTCCTTTTTATATCTTCATTCTTTTTCTTTCTGCCTATAATTTAAAATATGTTTGTATGTTTTATTTTGCTGATTTGAACTCTAGTATTTTATTATCATATATATATATATATATGTGTGTGTATTTAAGTCTTACTGAAATAATTAGTACACCCATATATATATATATACACACATTATTTTGTACTAACACACATGCACATGTACACTCAAAAATACTCAGCAGCATCCATATATATATATATATTTATTTATTTATGCATATAGCTTTTAAGGATTTAATATATATATATATATATATAATATTTCCATACACATCAACATGTGTTCATTCTTAACATTCAGGAATTAAGCTTTAGTTCATGTGTATTTCCTATGTACACATGTACACACATATAGATACACCATATCAGGCTATATGAGCTCCCCTTTAAAATTAGTTTAAAAATTATTTTAAACTTTATTTACATTTTTCATAATAAATTCCTAAAATCTTGGGTCATTACATATCGTATGCAAACATCATATACCTTGATACATCCTTTTGATTATTATTTTTCCCTTTTTTTCCTTTATTTTTTTATCCCAAACCAATTAGGTAGATATGAACTTAGAGTCGATCTTTGATGTAATCTTACTTTTACCGAAAACTCACTAGTCCCCCCGCACGTAAACCGTACTTCATCTTAGAGTTTCCATTGATATGTTGATTGATTGTTTAATTGATTTTCCCAAAAGTTAGCCATCTATCAGAAAACCAAGATGAGAATTAGGTGACAGGTTCTTCAAAGCTTAATGACAACATTAATCTTTTTTTTGTTTTCGGAAATTTAGGGCTTTTGACAAATCTCCCTATGATTTTACAGGCCTAGCATGGTTTTCCTCAGTTCTACAAAAGCAATCATAGTGCTATATTGTAAATTCTAACCTTCCAGGTGGTAACTTGGCTATTTCTGCCCACTTGTTTCCGAGCACATCATGAGCATGAATTAGTGCTATCTCGTCCTCTTGAGTCCATGACTTCTTATTTATTGAAGGATTGAGATGATTATGCCACCTAAAGACACGTATAAGCAAATTGATAAAATTAAAATCGTCTAGTTCCAATTTGAAAAAAAGTTAAAGTAACATTAATGATAATATAATCAAGATAAACATTTAGTTATATTTGTACATAGTTAATATAAGCAGTTCAATGTTGCTTGACAAAGAATACCGATGATGTTTTGATTCAGTAAGCAAAGAAATAAATAGTACCAATAGGGTTTAGTTGGTTGATGTTTTAGACCAAAGATCATGAGTTCGGTCTCCAAAACTGACACCTGTTGGCACTAGTTAACCATGTTATAAATTTTAAGAAGTACGTCAATTTGTTAAAATCTTCAGAGTGGTTAAATTTTCTTTACTGATTTGTTTAATAATTAACGCATTTTTAAGTTCAGTGCAAACTTTGTAAATAAAAGAATAATAGCTCTGTAAATAGAACCGAGCATATATAAAAACCTATGTTGCAAATAGACTCAATATGCAATTATAATAGTCAAGGTTTGAAATTCCGTCTTTAGTTTCCATACCGGTCAGTGGAAAATTCCAAATTTTCGGTCCCATTTCGAAAATTTCCCTTTGATTTGGGTTTCTAAATTCTAGTACAATTTTTCTAAATACGCTAACAAATATGCAATATTAATACTAGACAAAATTTATACAAATTATGTAAAATAAATTTATTGAAATGAACTTAAACTAAAATTATTAACATAATTATAATTTAATTATTAATCCAAATCATTAAGCAAATTTATATAGCCATGTAAATTTATCTTATTATTCTTAGCCTAATTTAAAACCTAGACTAAAACACCCAAAGCCCCAAACGCCGATGCTTATCCTTCAATTCCACAAACGACAGATCTGGCCAAAAATATAACGCATCACGGTCCATTCCACGTTGGAACCGGGACAAAATCTCCAGGATTTTGGAATTCCGGTTGGAAGCTTGAACCATAGTACTAGTAGTTAAATTTTCTTTACAGTTTATATTTAACAAACAAAACAAAAAAAATTCCTTCTTTTTTCCTTTTTTTGTCAAATGAAAAGGCCTGTTTGATATGGCTTCTCTAATTAGTTTTTCTAAATTGGCCTTCTAAACTGAAAGCAGGTTTTGAAAAATACAAATAGATTTTTGTAGAACCAGTACAAACTCCTGTTTTTAACATCTGTCTACAGTTTAGAATGTATACTACAATATTTACATCCTTGCACTAGATATTGTTAGGATCAAAATAAAACATAAATATAACTCAATGTGCATGCATAGGCACACACGTGCTCGCGTGCACGTGCGGGCATACACACATCTTTATATTCATTGCCATCATGAATAATCAAAGGAAAACTGAGATTAATGGATTGTGTGTTTTAGGAAATTTGGATTTGGGAAGGAGATACTTAAATATCATATAATTTCATTTATTCTTTACATGAAACCGAAAGATATACCCAATAATATTGAGTGATGATTAAGTTTAGAATCTACCAATAGTCCTTATAGTTATACCTAGTTTTCATCATATTAATTCCTTGACATGCAGGACAATATCACATAGTGGTAGCTCAAAAGGAACTCGACGTTATAAAAGATGATTACTCATAGCTATGGAGGCATTTGTATGCAGTAGTAAGAATTGAAGTTCTGTATGTATCAGTAACAAGTAAAAAAACAAGCTTAGAAAACAACGTTAAGTTTAGATGAATGGTGCTACCTCTCTCGACATTGTTTCCCAATGCGTCCTGGCAAATGTTTTGCAATTTTTGAACACTTCTCTGGGCCAAATTTATTTACCATTACAACAAGAGCTTCGTCTTCCTGAACAGTAAATGAAACAAAACCCATTATAACAAAGAAATGTAACATATTACCAATGTACATCATGCAGTCTTATTTTAATTAATATGCCTATTCTTTCATGCAAAATCATATTAAATATGGGAAAATCTATATACCTCTTTAGACCAAGCTCCTTTAACTAGTTCAGGATTTGAAACCTTCATCCATCTGTGCAAGCACTGAGCATTAGTGCGACCTACCAATTATGCAGTTGTGAAGTAGAAAATTGCAATACTCATGGTAAGCAAAAAATATAAACTTAATGAGCAATGTTACAGCAGAAGGATCCTTAAATCCAAAGTTATTGAAACTGTGCACGGTAACTTCTTTTGATATGCATATGTTCCCTATGTAACCACATAAAACAAGCTGTTAACAAAGACAAAAATTTTGACTACTAGTACTACCATGCGACAAGTAGAAACCGATGGACAGAATTTTTTTATTTAATTTTTTTTACAATATTCGGTCAATTGCATTAAAAACGTAAAAAATGTAATTCTCAATAGAGGTTATTTGAGATTTTTTAAATCTTTTTGAGAAGTTATGAAATTCTCTAGAAAAAAATGTATTTTCAAGAAAAATAACTTCCTAATAAAACTTCAAATTTTTCTTCCAAAATTATTTGAAATATTCGATATTTTTTAATAATATTTGAATTTCTCGGAAATATTAATTTATTTTTAATAATATTTGAATTTCTCGGGAAATAATATTTGTCCAAAAAAATATAATGAATTTGTCAAAATTATTAACCTTTTATTTAAAGTAATAAATATTTGATTTTTATCATTACTTATTTGAGCCAACAAGGATAACTAAGTTAGTTGATGTTTTGAACTTTGAGACTTAAAGCCACAAGTCCAAGCCCAAAACTGGCACATGTTGGCACTAAATAACCATGTTTAAAAAAATGTTATATACTTGGAAGGTTCGTGAAAAAATCAAGAAGATACTATAAAAGAGAATTTATAGACGTTATAGACATGCTAAAGAACAAAACTAGTGAATGAATTGGTTGATGATGAAAAATTCTGTTGTACTAAGAAAGTCGTTTGATAGAATGAATTGGTTGTTATGAATTTGAGGGTTCTAACAAGCTGGTGAGAAAAGTTATGAGGGAAAAATGGAGAAACAATTTTCTTTGCTATATACAATATTAGACTTCCCTTTTTGCAGTGCTTTTATTTATTTTAATGATGATGAAGTGCGAAACAGTTGTATTTTCCTTTTACACTTGTTTGAGTAGCTATATGATGCATTCACTTGTTTCGTGTTTAGCCTTACGGGTGTTTTTGAGTGTGACAAGTTCGATACTCCTGCACCTGTTTGGAGCACGAACAAATATTTGTAACGCTTATTTATTGCTATATATAAAGTACCTTTTTTCAAAAAAAATACAATATCACAAATTAATATTATATATAGAAAATTAAACTCATGATTTTTTTGAAATAATATTGTACTTGCTTATAAACAAATTGATACTACACATAGCGGTAGTGCAGTACACAAATTTATTTGGGAGGTTCATATAGAAAATTAAGTAGGTACCTTGGATGATAATTAAGAAAACAAGCTTTTTAAAGACAAAAAAACAAAAGATGCCCTAGATATTTTTGGTTCGAAGAGTTTTAATTGCATCACTATGATAAGAAAAACCTCATTATTGATCGGTTTCATCGACAATGCCACACATGTAAAGACATAACTACAATATATTCACACAAGTGATGTTCTATATTCCATAGAACTGAAAATTGTAGAGGGCAGCAACATAAAAACAAAGCAATCAAAATGGGTTGAATAAGTATATTTGTTTATTACAACAGAAAATTATTAAAACTATATATATTTCCATCTATAGCATATGCAGAGTAATATTCAATTCAAAGCACTTCCAACCAAAAGCAAACATATTTGAGACAACTAAGCTTTGGTCATATCTGTTGGGAAGGTAAATGTGAAGCATAATAACATTATCCCTAATTGTCACTATAAGGAGTGCTGGCAGGGTCATGTGAAGACATGGTTCTTTCGACCGCCAGAAAGACCAAGAGAATAATTAAAGATTGGAGAAAGCACCGAATGTTTCCCCAGACCAGTTATGCACTGCTAAACCAAAAGTACAACATGAAAATTAGATAAGTTACGATATTTGCTCTTAATGAACTCAAGATGGCTGGGGTCAAAATGAACTGGACATGAATTATGAAGTATTTTTCATGTTAAAAAACTATAAATTTAACTGATATATTTCCCAAGTACCACATATTACTAAGTGCAAAAATAAACCATTCAGAAAAAGCACTAAAAATTGCACTGTAATATATTCTGTTTCTTCTTTGAATGCTTTCAATTCTAGATTCCACATCGCCGAATTGAATGAAATATATAAATACGATAAATAAAGATTTAATGTTGTGCTCGTTGCAAGTTGAAAGGAGGGAAAATGCTACATATCTATTCTATAGATTGTCCTCGATGGGTTTCTTCATATTAGTCTCCGCAGTATGAAGCTTACAAGGCTTTCACATTGTTACTTTCCAGGTTCAATACCTAGCAATTTCCTCATGCTAATTAAAATATAAGATGACATGCATATGTATTACACACACAAAGCCAGTCAGATAAAATTTATCATAGTGCAAATATAGGCCACATAATAGTAGCGTTTAAGCTTCAGTTCACAAGCTGTAATATCGAGGTTGATTTCTACTCTCGGCCTCTTTATTTCCTTCTTCTCCTCTTCGTTAAATGATTTTTACTCTCTTACAAAGATTACACCCTTCACAGTTTACATGAATTTATAACCTGGCATGAATAGTACTATGAAGGAGAGGATATGAAAACATAACGTCAGGGTTATAATAAAAACTTTCATGGTTTAGCAAAAATTTTAGGTATAAGGGAATGAAAAGATGATGGGACTCACAAAATCATGGATGCAAGCATGGGGAGGATCCATTGCCTGCAAGGAGATGGAAGAAACACTAATTATGATCAATAGTAATAAATGTTAGAATTTAATTACACACGAACTAACAAACAAGACTCCCTTCTTGTGTTAACTTAAGAAATTTAATATTAGAACGGACACTTATTATTTTGATGAGATTCCTATATCTAACCATCTTATCTTTAAATTTTGTTATTTTTCTAAAAAAACTATTTGATACATCTATCATCAACAAATCCTTTCATCCTTTGAACAAAACTGAAACCTCCTTCTCCGAATAAATATGCCTCACAAAAAAAGATTGTTCGTTGAAATTGGTTTTTCACAGGCATTGTTCTGATAATTCAAAATCACATACACAAAAACCAAAAAATACAATATTAAACATATCAATAAAAAAATTCATGGATTAGAAAATTCATTGTTTAGAAAAAGGTTGAAAACATAAAGTTAGTCCCAAAAAAAATATGGAGTAGGTTTCAATTCATGCGTTTACAAAGTAATTTTTGTTTCCTCGACCTAGCAACCCCATTAGTGAATACAAATACTTTCCAAGCATATTTTAAATAGGTTTGCATTCAAGTAAATTTTGTCGATGCTTCTTGAATAGAAACCAAAAAATAAAACAAACTTTAGTAAGTATATCAAGCTTTAACCATATTGATATACAACTTGTTTGTTTCGTTAGATCTGATTTTCTAAATCTCATTATCCAATCACCATGACACATATGCTTCCTAAAAAAAGTAGATACAAAAATTAGAAATATAAATACTAATAATTCTGTATGTATAATAATTGATTTGGACCAAAAATTTGGAATATTAGACATGCACAGTTGTTGCATACTGATAATTCTGTATGTATAAAAATATTCTTGCATTCTCCGTTCAAGATAAAGAAATGCAAGGAAAAAGAATGTAATGCATCACTTTGTTACTACTGCATTTTTTAAAGAACGTCATGTCCTACCTGAAACTTGAGTCAAAAGAAAATAATTTTGACTAATAATTCAAACACAAGAAATACCCAAAGAACATGTTAACTTGTACGTTCCCATTCGGATTTACTGACGGATATATGTTTACATCTAATCTTAGATCCAATTCAATAATGCGATTCAGTCAGCTTGGAATATGATCTATACTCATGGACCAAGAACTAAGAATAATTCAATAATAAATCCAGCAATCAACCAACTCAATCACCGACAATAAATAAGAAATTACGTCAGGATAGTTTGATGAGACCAGTTTAGATGCGACAGATTTTAGAAGAGCTGGAACTAAAAATAAATTACTAAATAGCACGATTGCATATGTAATGGACTTGAACTAATCTTACTTTGAAACTTCGATGACGATGATGGCTAATAGCTGCTGGAGATGATGGTTGTCGCTCGACTACAAGGGGGACGAGGATGAAGGGAGCCAATCGACTGCAACCGAAATGATGATGAAGGCACCGATTCGTTGACGAACTACATGGGAGAAATTTTATTTTGGAGGAAGTTGTTGATTGAAAGTTTTTAGCTTTGTTTGGACCGGGAATTAGAAATTTTGGGGAAGTTTTTTGGTTTTCAGGAAAATGAAGAGAGGGAAAGTAAAAAGTAGAGCACCTACAGCGTTAGGGTTCATAAGTTTAGCGCTAATTTATGTTCTAACGACGACCGTTTAAAAAACGCTGTTTCGTTATGCTAAGAAAATAAACTTTTGCTGTAGTGATCTTTGATACTAGAAAATTAGAAGTCGCTTGCTTGCAAGTGTAGTTCACTATTGGGTTAATACAGTTGTGATCGCTCGGATATTTCCTTATAATCCACCAGTTCTGCTAGGATTTTTTGAAATAATAACATGAATTCTCCATGGACAGTTTGCATCTATATTACAAACGGCAATATATCTGGTTTTATTGGATTTTATAGCTTTAAAAGACACGACATGTAGAATTGACAATTCGCTCGACTATTGTAACAATTTAGCCTTCGTCTTGAAAATCATACAAACTTTAAAAAGCCACTCCGAATGCTAACAGTTGAAAATAACTCATTGTTGAACTCAATATTTGCAACAATAGATCTAGCCATTATTTGTGTATTGCACAGATTATCATCTAAAGGTACCTCCATTTCCACCTCATCACTATCTTCGGGAATATTGTCTTCGACCGCAAAATCATAGGTCAAAGCAGCATTGTTCACTTGCATACTACCGATCCACGGCACGTCATTCTCCACTATGTTCACTACATCCATACTATTTACAGGGGGATCATCATGTACATCTTCGCCTACAACCATGTCCATTTCAATATCGACATCTGCTTCATTAGCAGTTACGTTCACATTCTCCACTTCGACATTAGATTGTGTCGCAATATCATGTGCGGGAAATCTGTAATACACAAATAAGTATTATTTAAACATCATATCCGAAATAATAGTTAACAAAGTTAGCTTATTATAAACAAATACCACTAACTTATATCATATAACTCAGATGGAGTTGGATACATATTAGGAGACATATGACAATTTGATAACTCATACACGGCAGATATCCAAAAAGGGATTGTTGTTGACCGTAAATCGCTGTCATAGTTGAATTACTAAAATTCAGAGATGCAGTTTCATGACTAATACTTACCGTCTCAACCATTCTACGGTAGTCTTCAGTTATACTGTTAACTATTGTTCTTGTACGAGTTCTTCTTCTTGCAACAGCCTACTTTTCCCAACAAACGGCTCAATTGATTTTGATATCGCTGAAAACATTAGCTCCACACCGTCATCATCATCTATTTTAATGACTTTTGATCCTGAATCCGTAGACCAGTTACACACTAACTCTATGTCAAATTCATCAGATTTTATCTGAGTCGCTTTATAAATCGATTATTTTAACTGTGCCAAATTACAACCTTTCAATACTTTTGTGGGTTTACACGACCCACCAACATATTTGTCACAATTAAGTTCACCAATAACCAGTTCACCATCAAAATAACAAATCGTTGGTACACACTTGAGAGCCATTCTACCTGTCGATTAATCAACATTTTACTACTTCCATAAATTACCAAACGACATATGATAAAAGAAACATACAAAAAAACTAAGGTTTACAAAATTACATACCAAAATTGTTCAAGAGGAAGAAATATGTGAAAGTGCTCAATCATGTAATGCAATATCTATAAATTTTCGTTTGATTTTAGGTTGTCTAACTCTACAAATTGTTTGAATGTTGATAGATAGAATGTAGCAAAAGATGAAATACGAACCATACTAACAACTTACTAGATCGCACTGATTTTCCTGTGTTTTTTAAATATCTACTCCCATATGAACCTTTATGTTGTTAATATACTTTGCCTTCCATGTTGGTAAAGATGAAAACCTAGTTATCATTATACTAGAATATGATTTACCAACTTTTGTGTCAATATTTTTCTTATGTACATACCTTGGTTCATAGATGAATGTAGTCGTTAAAACTTCTATTAGAATACAATGTAAGCAATTCCCGGTTTTATCACCGTATGCATATGCCTTGCCATATAACTGTAAAACTGAGAAAATAGGCTGATAAATGCTACAAAGTGTATTGCGCCAAGATCATCGTGAACAATATTAGTCTTTGATCTGCAATGAAATTAAAGTGAGACAAATTGAATATTTCAAGGTAAACTTATGTTATTAATTGTTTGCAATTTAATATCGTGGTGTAAAACTCAGGCCTCAACAATACAAATAGAACATATCAAAATTCCAGCAGACAAAATCACTCTCGTACATTTCATTAAGCTATACACGTCAAACTACTGGCATATTGCAGCAATTTAAGTGATCATTGAGTTAAATATAGTTTTATAATATCTCTTTCGCTAGTGTACTGGGTGTAGTCATTATTAATTTATTATGCATCGCATACTACTGATATAAGTGGAATAGCATAATGAACAATTCATCTCTACAAGTACAGAAAAATGCATCATACCTTGAGATGTTAAGTTGTTTTGAGAAATTGTTTGACTATTGTTTGCAGATGGGAGCATTTAAGAATCATGATTTCTCTCTCTATAAATAGTAGGTAAATTTACAGTTGTGCATACCATAGTGAAAAATCCATATCTAATAAACATGTTTATTACAGAAGTATGCGTCATACCTTGCCGTGAACGTACAACTAAGAACAGTGATGGGTCCATATTTGGCATGGAAAAATGAACTGGTTGAACTCGATGGCGAGAGTGAAATTGGAATTATGGAAATAACCAACTTTGATAACTTCTGTATCAAGTCACCTATTCGACCTGAGAAGTTCCTGCTATCACACTACTTTAGAGTACAGTATGATATACTACTGATTTAAATACTATGATGGAGAAATAGTACCGACATTAAGTGTTATAGAAACAATATAAAACAAGACACATGATATAAATGATTCAACTATTTAGAATATTCTCAATGGTTCCACTTATTGACATGGTTGTCTTGTTTAAACTCACGTGAAATAAGTGAAACAATGTAGAATAATAATACATCATAAGCAATTTAGTGATGAAGAATAAATAGTTATTGTAATCTAATCTGCTGAGTGGTAAGATTTTGGAGTGCATAAACGCTCAATCAACGGTAGCTGGACTATTAATGACTTCATATGTCATTATTATCGACATCCATCAAATTATGTATAAATAAACATCCAATCAATGTCTCGCCATCCTCCTCTCTCCCATTCCCATTCAGTAGCTGATCACTTTCCCCTCTAGCCTCATGAATGGTTTCCACAAAACAAGGCAATCAACAAATTCGACAAGGAATGTAGTGTAGTATTCATCTCAAAGCCAATTTCACCCAAGTCGCTCTTTAATATCCGTTCATTTCACGCTCAAAGACCAGATGTTGCAAATTGCTTCACAAAGACCCATCAATTACAGCTTCGATTGTCCACTAATTAACAAGCCTTTTGTTAATGGCTACACCATTAAGGCTTCTCGATTTTTCCCTTTGAAAATTAAAACCGATGACTACCCTATCAAAAGGGAACATAGCGAGTTCTTTGTAATCCAAATCGATCAGTTTATTATGGAACTTTTAGATTCCACTAATGGTTATACATACACACATAAACACTAAGGTTATTAAGAGAGCTGTGTTCTTTGATGAAGCGAGGGGTATAGTTAAGGAGATGGAAGCTGAAAGCTTTAGAAAAGTAAGCGGTGAAGTGGAATGCTATGATTGTATTGTGTTCATAGACATTCCACTTCACTGCTTTCTTTTCTAAAGCCTTCAACTTCCATCTCCTTCATTATATTTATCGTTCCATTAGACAACACTACTCTCCCAATGCATGCCTCAGCATCTGTGTATATCACCATAGCAAAATTTAGAAGTTCCTTAATAAACTAATCGGTCTGGGTTTCAAAGAATGTTCCCTTTTAACTAGATAGTCATCAGTTTTAATTTTCTATGGGCAAAATCGAGAAGCCTTAATGGTGTAGCCATGGACAATAAGCATGTCAATTAATGGTCAATCGAAGCTATAAACGATATGCCTTTTTTAAACAATCTGCAACAATTTGGTCTGGTCTTTAAACATAAAATGAACGAATATTGAAGGTTCTTTAGACTTGAATGAAAGCGTGGCTTCGAGATGAATACTGCATTCCTTGTCAAATTTGTTGATGACTTTGCTTTGGGAAATCATTCATGAGGCCAAAAGGAAGTCATCGGGTACTGAATCGGAAGGGGAGAGCGAGGAAGATTGCGAGATATTTGTTGAATGTTTATGTATACATAATTTTATAGAAGTCAATAATAATGACAAAATTTGATGGAAGTCATTAATAACCCTGACTAACATCGATTAAATGTTTATACATTTAAAGAAAGTTACCACCAAGAAAATCAAATTGCAGTAACTATTTATTATTCATCGATAAATTGGCCATATTAGCTATGATGTAATATAAGCCAAAGTACGTATCAAACTTTAAACAAGACAACCAAGTAAGTTTGTACTATTACACACATGTTGAATCTTTAAAGCTAATATGTACTTCAAGCAATTGGATATAAAGATGATCACACTATTGAAGTATGTAGCCTAATAAAACTACCTCAAAAGAATCTTTATCCTTTTCAATTCGTTTATTTAATAAGCTTTTATGTCTACGAGGGGTCATAGTTTTGAACCGGTTAATTCTTCTTAAAAAAAGAAGTTACTAAGAGATAGAGTTCCCCTTTATTTTTCGTTTTATTTCTTTCTTCAAGACATCTTCTATAGTTTAGTTTTTTCCTTTTTTGTTCTTTCACAACATCAGCCATGGTTCTTATTCTCTAACGAACACTCGATTCTTCCATGAGCTCTTATGTAGTGAAATAAAAATAGTTGTTACAGAATATAAGATTTGGAGATGAGGGGTTTGAATTTTAAATCCTAATAAAACATTAACTATCACATTTGCTTAGTAATATTAATTCAATTGGTAATGTAAAGAATGTTGTATTATAGTTAATGGAGGTTCTATTTCATTAGCTTTATTATGTGGGATTGTTTTCAACATACTTCCTTACGTGTGTTGTATGACAAAATAGAGTCGTACACACAACACAAAAAACGATACATAAAAAGGTCATATTTATTGACAAAATTTTATTTTAGGTCTAAGAAATAAACTTATTTCTTTTTTAGGCAACATCTGGAGCTTATTGCGAAAATAGATATTAAAGAAGATTGAAAAGAAACGTGTAATTGTATTGATAGATTGAAATGAATATACAACAGATAGCTTTTACAGTATTTATACTACAAACAGACTGAGTGGGCTAGGCCCATATAATAGCTATCCGCATCTCTTATGTAAAAGCAATTATAACCATAGGATGAAGTAATATCTGATGGTCGAGACATATCTGTTGCCATAACCCTATTTACTTCTAATTGCCGCCTTCAGTTTGACCTAGGGTTTTATTCTTTTCTTCCTTCATCCCAAATCTGCTCCCGATATCATCAATCATCAAACTGGCTTTGAATCTTTCAAAGTTGTGCTTCGATAGGGCTTTAGTCATGATATCGGCGATTTGGTGACTTGCTGGAATATGATTAACCACAAGTTCTCTTCTGATAACTTGTTCTCGAACGAAATACAAGTCGATTTCTATGTGTTTCGTTCGAGAATGGAGAACAGGATTTGCTGAGATGGAAACAGCTCCGGAATTATCACACCATATCACTGGTTGATTAAAGGAATCAACTTTGATTTCCTTGAGAAGAGATCTGAGCCAAATGATTTCGGCTGCCGTGCTTGCCACGCTTCGATATTCAGCTTCGGTGCTGGAGCGAGATACAGTGGGTTGCTTCTTTGAGCACCACGATACTGGGTTGCTTCCAAGATAGATGCAGTAACCTGTTGTTGATCTTCTGTCATCTGAGTCTGATGCCCAGTCAGCGTCAGCAAACCCTTTGATAGATAAGTCTTTACATGTTTGTAGCTTTAGACCTTGATTGATAGATCCTTTCAGATATCTTAGGATATGTTTAACTGCTTTCCAGTGGAGATCTAAGGGTTTCTGCATAAATTGGCAAACTTTATTAACAGCAAATGATAACTCAGGTCTAGTAATAGTGATGTACTGTAAAGCCCCTACGATACTTCTGTAAAGTTTTTCATTATCGAAGTTTTCCCCTTTGTTCTTAGACAAGTGTAAATTGGTAGACATAGGGGTAGGCATGGGCTTTGCAGCACTCATTTTAGCTCTATTTAAAACTTCAGATATGTATTTCCTTTGACAAAGAATAAGTTCGTGATCAGATTTTCTTATGACTTCAATGCCTAGAAAATATTTTAAATTGCCTAAATCTTTCAGAGAAAATTTATTGTTTAAGTGATCAGTGACATACCTGATTTCCTTCATGCTGTTTCCAGTGATTATAATGTCATCCACATAAACAAGTATGAATACAGTAATATTGTTATAATTTTTAACATACAAGGAATTATCAGATTTAGTGGGATGATAGTTGAGATCAGTAAGAGTAGATTTAAGCTTTTCATACCAGACACGTGGAGCTTGTTTAAGTCCATATATAGCTTTGCTAAGTTTTCATACCCAGTCCTTCTTGTCACCTTGTATATACCCTGAGGGTTGTTGCATATAGACTTCTTCATGAAGTTCACCATTTAAAAAGGCGTTATTGACATCTAGTTGTTTTATTTCCCACTTATTGTGAAGAGCAATGGTGAGGATGACTCTTATAGTTGTGGGTTTGACGACTGGTGAGAAGGTTTCACTGAAATCTATCCCATATTGTTGAGAGTAACCCTTAGCCACAAGTCTGGCTTTATATTTGTCAATATTACCTTCAGAATTTCTCTTGACTTTATATGTCCATCTACATCCAATGATATTTTTATTTTTTGGTGCAGGAACAAGATTCCAAGTTTCATTTTTGATGAGAGCATTGTATTCATCATCCATTGCAGCTTTCCATTTTTTGTCCTGTAGGGCTTCATTGAAGCAAACAGGTTCAGAAGAGCTGTTGATGATATGATATGCTTTGGGTTTGAAAATGCCATGTTTAGATCTAGTTATCATGTGATGACCAGTTCCCTCCTCATTGAGATTGTCTTGATGAGGAGTGGTATAGCTTTGATTTTCTTGAGTAAAGATATCATTGGTGCTGGACTCATTATTGTTGTTGCTGTCATTATTGGAGTTATTTGAATCTTGACCTGATTCTTCACCTGATACTGTGAGTTGAGGTTCAAGTGGACTCTGATTTGTAGCTTCAACAATTTTGTTATGAGACAAAATGGGTATTTCAGGTATAACATTTTTTGTACTGTAGACCTTTGTAGTTGTTTTGATTTTTGCACTAGCAAATGGAAATATAGATTCATTAAATCCAACATGTCTGGATATTATAATTTTTCCATCACTAGTCAAGCATTTATATCCTTTCTGATTGGTGGTGTAACCAATAAAGGTACAAGATGTTGATCTATTGCTTAGTTTATGAGAATTATAAGGTCTCATATAGGGAAAACAGAGACAGCCATATGTTTTGAGAGCATTATAATCTGGTACAATATTAAACAGTGATTCTAAAGGAGTTTTATTTTGTAGTACCTTGGTTGGCATTCTGTTGATGAGATGAACAGCTGAGTTGAATGCATCAGGCCAGAACTTGAGTGGCATTGAAGCATGTGTCAAGAGAGTGATGCCAGTATCAACAATGTTCCTATGCTTTCTCTCAACTAACCCATTTTGCTCAGAGGTATAGGGACAGGTAGTTCTATGTATTATTCCTTTTTCTAAGAAATAATCTTTTAGTGGTTTGAATTCGGTTCCTCCATCAGTTTGCATTATTTTTAGTTGATGATTTAGTTGTCTTTCAACTTGAGTAATAAATTGAATAACTGCCCTATGTGTTTCTGCTTTAGTTTTTAAAAAATATATCCAAGTAAACCTTGAAAAGGAATCAACAAAGGAAATGTAATACTTGAATCCAAAATCAGAGTTTATTGGGGCTGGTCCCCATAAATCTGTAGCTACCATTTCTAATGGTTTGGTATATTTAGTTGATGAGTCAAGAAAGGGTAATTTATGATTCTTTCCTATTTGACAAGCAGAACAGATATAGGGTAGAGATATATCATTAACATTGATCTTATTACTCTTCAATACAGATTTTACAGTATTAATACTAGGATGTCCCAATTTACAATGCCAATGATCAAATACTTTGTTATTTTTGATATTATTTTCAATATTTTCAAAATTGTTGCACCATTTTCCAGAATTGATTACCCTATTGTGCTGCCTGAGATTGAATGAGTATAGGCCATTTTGCACATTACCCTGCAGTAAAATTGCTCTAGTTGATATATCTCTAACTAGACAAAGTTTTGGGTAAAATTCTAAGTATACTTGATTATCTTTGGCAAATTGAGAAACACTTATGAGATTTTTCTTAATTTGAGGAACTCTAAGTAGGTTATTTAAGTGCAATTCTCTTTTGCCAAAGATTTTTGCCCTACCAGTGTGAGTGATACCTATAGATTTACCGTTACCTAAAAGGATTGATTGCGTACCTTTGTATTCTTTGTTTCCTAGATTCAAGTTCTCCAAATTGTTGGTAATGTGATTTGTGGCTCCTAAATCTGGGTACCATTCTTCATATGCTGCATCCTCATTCTTTGAGTGTTGTGCAGTATTTTGATTGCTGGTATCCACTCCTGTGTGTGCTATGTTGACATTTGGAGTGATAGATTTCTGATTGTTGTTGGTGTTGTTGTTGAGGGAATAGTTCTGATCAAATCTGAAATAACATTTTGATGTTGTATGCCCCATTCTCTCACAAATCTGACACTTTGGTCTATTGAGGTTGTTCCATCTGCCTCTTCCTCTACCTCTGTTACTTTGATTTCCTCCTCTAGAGCCTCCTGTCTGATTTCTGTTTGAGTTTTGAGATATTTCTTGACCCTTCTTTTTATTGACAGAGGCATAATTGATAGAGTAGTCAGAGTTTTGAGTTTTCTTTTGATCAATTCTTCCTTCATGCGCAAGGAGAGTTGAATGTACATATTGAATGCTTGGTAGATTCCTTTTAGCTGAAATGACAGCTACTATGGATTCATAGTCTTCATCTAATCCACTTAGAATTGTGAGTATCTGCTCAGTTTCAGATACTTTATATCCTGTAGAACTAAGGAGATCACAGTAATTCTTGGCCTTTGTTAAGTATTCTCTCATTGACATATCATTCTTTCTTAAGTTTTGTAGCTGTCTTTTATAATGTATAATTCTTGCAGAGGATTGTGAATTGAAGAATTGATCAATTGCTTCCCAGATTTCTTGTGAAGTTTTGCATCCAACAATGTGAGATAAGATGCTTGTGCTAATAGATGACATTAGCCAAGTTGCAAGAAGATTATCTTGTCTCTGATAGAATATGAATTCTTGATTAGGAATTACCTTTTCTTGACTATCAGTCACTGTTTTTGGTGGGATGATCAGAGTACCATTGATATATTCTTCTAGTCCATGGCCTTTAATGGCTGTTTCAATTTGATATTTCCACATGATATAGTTGCTTTCATCTAATTGTACTGCTGTCTGACCTTTTAACTTTATTATTCCAGAGAAGATAGCAGCATTATTGGGTTTGAATCCTGATGTTGCAACTGTTTCACTTTCTTCAGTCATGATGAGATCAACAACAAGAACTGGCGAGGCAGATTTCTATTTGCAGCCAGGCGAAGATTCAAGAAAATGAATCTTGAAAGGATATTTTCTGATTTGGGAATCAGATGAAGTAATGCTCTGTAAAGCTGAAAGCAATCGAAAGATGAGTTTCGGAATCTTGAAAAGAAAATAAGAGCAGATACAGGAGAGGGAAACAAGGCAGGAATCAAATGATGAAATGCTCTGTAAAACTGAGAGCAACCGAAAGATAGATTTGAGAATCTTTCTTTCTGGATGGCTCAATGATGATCTCAGAGCTAATTCTGATGATCAGTCGTTTGACAATTTTGGCTCTGATACCATAAAGAAGATTGAAAAGAAACGTGTAATTGTATTGATAGATTGAAATGAATATACAACAGATAGCTTTTACAGTATTTATACTACAAACAGACTGAGTGGGCTAGGCCCATATAATAGCTATCCGCATCTCTTATGTAAAAGCAATTATAACCATAGGATGAAGTAATATCTGATGGTCGAGACATATCTGTTGCCATAACCCTATTTACTTCTAATTGATATGTTTTCCACTATTTAGCGTTTTTTCAAAGTGCACAAGCATATTTTTAAAAAAGAAATTATTCCTTGCACATTTGCATAAGTACAAAAACACTGAATAGTGGAATAAAAGCTTGTTTTTATAATAAGTTTTCAAACAGGTTTAAATTTGAAATAATTTTTTTTATAGGCCTAAAATGAAAAAAAATCATTTTTTTATTATACATCATAAATTAATGAAAAGAGGCGATTATAATTTAGGTTATGTTATTTAGGTAAGTTCATTTGTAATGTGTTTATCAATAATTTTGTTTATAGTTATTTTGCAAATTCTGTTCAAATTTTGCTAATTTAGGTAATTTTGTCCAAAAAGTTGACATATTCAAAGAGCGAATGTATCATTGTATGACTAGTCATATAGATTTTCTTAAACAATATATACTTACGTTACACATAAATAATTTTTTATAAATAGTAGAAATGTTTTATCAAAAATATTATTTGACCTTCGCGGTATATGAAATGATAGTAAGTCTCCTCATACCAAGGTTTCAAATCGTGGATTATCTGTTTTGTCAAGGGTTTGGTATGACCTTCAAAGGGTGGTTTTAAAGGTTTTGCGTTTGAACTCATGGACATCAATATGCTTACCCATCAAAACTCGAACTTATATATGCTTATCAAGCAAAACTCAGATAAGTATGTATGCTCATTATTATTTATATTTGAAAAAGGAATGATAATTAGTGATTTAACATCATTTTTACTTATATAGGCAAGTAAGCATAGGATATGTGTAAAACTATAAATAATTTATAACCAGTGTAAACACATAGATGATGTTAAAAGGAAGTATAACAGGTGAAATGGCTATAGGTAGTTTCAGCTCTAATGTAATACAATATTTGAACACTAAATGGAAACCAAGATTGACCCCATGGAAAATGAGAATGAGAATAAAAAATCAAATAACTATAAATTATGCTTTTTTCTTCCTTTATTTTTTCATTTTCTTATTATTATTATAGTGAAATAACTTCTTCTTATTAATTTATTTTCCTGAAAAATAATTACACACTCCTACTGACATTGCTTAGATAAAATAAAGCGGGCTTGAAGTATGTTTTAGGTGATAGACATGGCCAAGCTCTCCTATATTGAAGGGACCAAGGAATATGACCTCCAAGTTTGCAATAGCTTTGCTAATTGAACACACAATGTTGGTTAAAAATATAAAATTTTAAGACCATAACTTACTGGAAAGAAGTACGTAAACAAGATTATGCACAATTGTACTGCAAGAACAAAATCTTATTCATACACTCTACGTCAGACTTTAAAATATCACATCAAAATTTGTGAAAGGAGGCAATAAAATAAGACAAAGTATTTATACATGCACTCAAAAATAAATTTCAGGGTGATGCTCATAATAGTGAAAAAAAAGATGTCATAAATAGGGAAAAAGGCAAAGAGAAAGATAAACAACAGGAGAATACCTGAAATTAATTGCTGAAGGCTTGATGAAAACAAATGGTTACAAACTTTAAATGCTTATTTTCTTCTCATTTAGGATCATTTTTTCAGAAATAAGTAGAGAATGAAATTTATACTGAAAAACTGAGAAGCATCCAAATTTAATGGCACTCTTTTTCTGGTTTTCCTGTATTGACTAAATGTATAGAAGGAAATTTACTCTTTTTATAGATATTGACCTTGTAATTAATTGATATGATAATTTATTGACCTTTAAATGAATTTGTTGCTATAACTAATTAACTTGATAACTAATTTACCTTGCTCTATTATCTATTTGTTTATATAATTAATTGATCTTCTATTTGTTTATGTAATTAATTGCTCTATTGTCTATTTGTTTATGTAATTATTAGTTGATCTTATATTTCATGTTAAGAAATTAACTGTCTAAAAATTGCTAATAAATAGAATCAGATCATTAGGCTTTCAATTAATTCCTAATAAATGACTATATTCTGGAATATTACAAAAGTGACTGTGTACAAATCTTTAATAATAGTTATAATAGATTTGGTGTCACACTTTTTTGGTATCAACGTGAACTACCAACAATGCCCCTCTATATTTTATCCAATCTTAATCACTTAAAATTAGGATCTAATACTAATTTTTTTTAAATTCAGACACCCCTAAAAGTAGGATCTAATAATTAAACATGCTTTACAAATTCAAAACGCTTTTAAAAATAGGATATAAAATTAAACTTTCTTTAAAATTCAAAATACTTCTCCACAAATATACAAATCTTAATATCACTTGAAAATAAAAATTTATTTTTTTGACTGATTTAAACATATACAATTTATAAGAAAATCAATTCACGCGCGAAGCGCATGCCATTACACTCGTATTTAAATAATACTTTTTAATTTAAAAACTATAACATGCAAGAAAATATATATTTAAGAACGAGATTTGGATATTCTATACGGCAAATTCTATTTCAACCCAAGTATTTACTTAGTAGCCCTCCAAAAATTAAAAAAGTCTGTAAACCCAAAAAATAACTTAGTAATCCGCTATCCATTTCCAGAACTACCCTTCTCATCACGGAAAATATGAAAAACTGAATTTTTTCTTCACTGATTTAGAAACTTAATTCATATTTTCTTCAGAACTATAATCAAAAAAGTCTATAAACCCAAAAAATAACTTAGTAGTGCAAAATTGAATTTTTTTCTTCACTGATTTAGAAACAAGGTTTTGAAGGAGCGGTGGTTTAGATAGTAAAAAACTAACACAAGAAGATAATGAAATTGAGAAGAAAGAAACTATGCAGCTTTCTAAGGGTATTTTAGTCTCTAAAATTTTATTTATTTTAGGGGGGCTACTAAGTAATTATCTATGTTGAAATAGAATTTTCCATTCTATACCATATTTTAATACATCACTCTACAATCTAATTTGAATATTTGAAATGCTATAACTTTTTGTAAAAACATCGGATCAACTAACCGTTTTCTTTATTGATTCACCAACTTTATTATATGTCTAATAATGACCATTAGAATATATACATGGATTAAAGTTATAAAATTAATTTTTATTTATTTTTAAATCTGATAATTTATAACACAAATATTGTATCGAAAATAAAACCGATTCAAAATAAAAAAAACTTAATTGCATCTATACATATGCAGTTGATTACCGCATGTACAGATACAGTTTTAATGCAGCGTAAAAACAGTGTTTTGGATAACGAAAGCAAGACGCCCAATAACAATCCCAATCCAAAAATAAATAAATTAAAAGACACAAATTACAATGAAAGAAAGAAAAGAAAGAACATATCGATATAACGAGATTCGGCCATGCCTCCGTCCTCGGACCCAACAACATTTATTATTTCTTCACTTAAGGAGGGAGTACAATAATTCAAGAAGAATATGAATGAAGAACACTATTGTCTTTTTATCTTTTCTTATGTTGAAAAGATGAACAAATGTCTTTGTATATATATGTGTGTGTGGATGAAGACTGCCTTAGGATAACGTTGAAATCTTTCCAAAATTACTTGATTCGGTTTCAACGCAAATTAAGCACAATGGTATTTGTTTTCACATTTATTCATCTTGGATTGATTGCTTAAATCAATTAATATATCTTCTTAAGATAATGAATTCCTATTTGTTTTTCATATTTGATTGATTGGATGAATCAATTAATATATTTCCCATTTAGCATTTGAAATATATTTGAATCGTCAAATTTTAACATTTTAGGCTTTAAATTTGCTAAAATCTAACTAAAATAATATTACACTACTTAAAACAACAACTTTCAACGCGGTAAAGTGGATCTATTTTAATATCTTTTCTTATGTTGAAAAGATGAACAAATGTCTTTGTATATATATATGTATCTGTGGACGAAGACTGCCTTGAGACAACGTTGAAATCTTTCCGAAATTACTTGATTCGGTTTGAACGCAAATTAAGCACAATGGTATCTGTTTCCACATTTTCTCATCTTTGATTGATTGCTTAAATCAATTAATATATCTTCTTAAGATAATGAATTCCTATTTTTTTTTCATATTTGATTGATTGGATGAATCAATTAATATATTTCCCTTTTAGCATTTGAAATATATTTGAATCATCCAATTTTAACATTTTAGGCTTTAAATTTGCTAAAATCTAACTAAAATAATATTACAGTACTTAAAACAACAACTTTCATCGCGGTACAGTGGATCTATTTTAATATTAAAAAAAGTGCATGACTCGGTAATTAACTACTACATCGTACAAATGTAGCTGTAAGACTCTAAAATGGTTGTAGTTACTAAAACAATATTAAACTACCTAATACTACTACATCTTTAAAATACAGGAAAATAGAGCTACTTCAAAATTGATTCCAAAAGTCAAAAAAAAAACAAAAAAAAACAAACAAACCTAATAAAGATTATGTAGTTCATTACTACAGTTTAAATGTATATTTTAGGTTAAAAATTTGCTAAAATAAACCTAAAACAACATTAAACTAATTAAAATTGCATCTTTTAAATGCAATAAAATGGATCTATTTTAAAAATGATTCGAAGTACATAAAAATTTGTTGCATAACAATTATGTAGTTAATTACTACATTTACAGATGAAATTTTACGGCTTTTAAATTGCTCAAATCTACCTAAAACAACATTAAACTGATTAAAACTGCATCTTTCAAATTCATTAATTCTTAAAAAAAATGTTGAGTTAAAATGTCAAAAGAAATAAACTGCATAAGAGTCATGCAGTTAAAAAACTACATACTGAATATATAGCTTTAAGACTTTAAAAAATTTAAAAGCTATTAAATTACATAACAAATATATTTTAAACATGTATAAAAATATTAACAATTTAATCGCATAAAAGCTATGCAGTTCATTACAACAACTCTTAAGTGCATTTCTAAACTTCTAAAAAAAACAACCCCCAAGGTAGTGTGGTGGTTGGGACATGTGGCTCTCACCTTAAAGGTCGAAGGTTCAATCCCCACCAACTACATATCCTTGTGAATTACCTGAAGTATGTGTTGTGGGTTCGGTGCATACTTCCTTAGAGTTTACAAGCAAAGCTTGGTTCTCTAGGTCTTCAAAAAAAAAGGCTATAATTTTCAAATGCCGAAAAACTAATCTATTTTAAAAGTACATTAAATTTTCCAATATAATTTACTACATACCCATCACTCCAATGCAGATTTAACTTCATTATGTTAATATAGTTCAAATTGAGATTGCATATCTCATAAGCAGTTCTAATTGCATCAAAATGATGTGGTTAATTGCATCGGTAAGATGTAGCTAAAGGCGTCAATATGATGTTGTATAACTACATCTTGTTAAAGCATTTGATCCTGCACTACGATGATACCAAAGTGCATCACTGTGATGTATTTAAAAACCGCACCATAATGATGAAGTTTTAATTGCATTAAAATGATGCAGTTAAAAGATAAATCACTAACATGTGCCTAAGACAACGTTAATATGATGTTGTATAACTATATCTTACTAGTGCAATGAAACAAGCATTAATATGACATTACTTGCATTACCATGATGCACTTATAAACTACACCTTAATGATGCTGTAACGACTCGAACTTTTAACTATTTTAAATTATGAAATTTAATATGATTATTGAATAAAAATGGTTAGAAATAAAAAAAATTATTGTTTAGTTATGTAATTTATTTGATATGAACTTAGATAAAATTTTGAAATAAACAATTTTGAAGATTTAGGCAATAATTAATATTGAAATGAAATTCTATGTTTTTAATGTATTGTGATCAATAACTTGAATTGAATAATAATGTTGAATAACTGTAAAATGGAAATAGTTGTATTATTTTAATTCTTTTTAAAAGTTAAATTTTATAAGTTAAATAACGTGTATTGCAAATTTTAGCATTTTATTGGATAATTAAATTGTTTAAAGTTAATAGTGCAATTATTTGAATAACTGAATTCTGAATTTAATATGAATGAAAATGGTATAGAAAGTTGATTTAAATTTTATTTAAGTATGAATGAAGATGTTAACATTTAAAATCGGATTTAAATGTGAATAAATAAAAATTGGAAATTGTATATTTTATTTAACGAGTTAAAATAACCATTTTGGGCACCGGCTCGTATTTTTACGAAACCAGTTCCAGTGAATCCGTAATAGTGTATTATTATCAGATTTCAAATTTTGTAACGTTTGGAGTTACCGTTTGGTCGTACGGGTTAGAAACGCGTTGAAATTAATATTGGAAATTTAATGCTGTGATTCGATTCGAAAAGCTATCTTCCACACGATCGAATTAGGCCTCAAAACCTGTTCCATTGTATTCAGAGTAGGGGTAAAATATTATACGCCAGGCGGCGCGCTTCGTTTGGAGTTCGTTCAAAAATTCGCGTGAATAGTAAATATAATAATAAAATAATATATATATGAATATATATATATATATATATATATGCTCAACTCCTCTCAACCTTAACCCTAGCTATTATCTTCCACCCGCCACTAACTTTATTAATGGTCGAAATTAAACGATCTTTCCTCCTAGATAATGCGCAATCCAGCCACAATCAGGAGAAAAGTTCAATTACTAAATTGTTGAGCTCCTCGATTACTATAAGATCAACGGTGGTGATCGTGATTGGCGCAGCGAGGAGAGAGAAAAGGGGTTGCGTTCGTGCAGCGTTCTAGCAAAAAATTTGAGGCAATGGCGGGGCCTTGCAGGTGCGGTCTCTGGCCAAGGGTGTGTGGTGGCTGGAGCTTTCGTATAGTAGTGTTGGATCAACTTCAGGCGTCGAGATGGTGGAGCGGTGGTCAATAATTGATCGGCAGCAATGGGTTGTTTTGAACCTGGTTTACGCGATGAAGATGATAGCAGCGTTCGACCGGGATTTGTTTGCAAATACGAATGGCCAAATTTAATTCTGGTATAAAAAAAGTAAATTTATTTGTTTTAAATTCATGAAATTTTCTAAAATGTATAACTTTGTCATACGCGGTCGAAATTGGATGAAACAAGCGGCGTTGGAATCGTATCGATGAAGGCTTTGGCCTGGAATCGAAGTGGTATTTATTTGAAGCTGAAATATTTTCAGTTTCAAATAAAGGTGAGTGTTTTTAACGCTCACGACGTACTATAATATTTTTATGTTCGTTAAAATTGAATCATGAAGTTATCTAATTTTATTGACTATTATTTGAAAATGAAATTGACATATGAATTGACTATAAGTATTAAAATTGAAAGTTAAATTTGTGTAACGATCCAGTTTTTCAGTCATTCAAAATTAGAATATTTAATTGATTTTAAATATTCAAAAGTAAATTCTATAAGTTGAATAACTTATATTTCAAATATAATAATTTATTTGGATAATTAAATTATTTAATTTAATATTTGAAATTGTGTAAATAATTGAAATTTGAATTTAATGTGAATGAAAATGATTTATAATGTTGTTTTAAATTCTATTGGGATTAGAATAGAGGTAGTAAACTTTTAAAATTGAATTAAAAGTTAATTTATAGAAATTGGAAATTTATCGATTTAATTAACGTGTGAAAATAGTCATTTTTGACACTGTCTTGGATTTCGATGAAACTTGTTTCATTAGATCCGTAATGTTATATTATTATAGGATTCCAAATTTCGTGTCAATCGGACTTACGGTTTGATCGTGCGAAGCTAAAATGCGTAGAAATTTATTAAGTAAATTTTAATTAAAATAATTCGATTCGAAAACCTATCTTCTAAATACGATGGAATTGGCTCCCAATATATATTCCATTGTATTCGGAATATGGGTAAAACATTATGAACGCCAGGCGGCACGCTTCGATTGGAGTTCGGAAATTTTTCGGATGAATAGTGCACGAAAATTTTATATAAAAGGACGTCACTTTCTCCAATTTGCAACAACCCTAGGGTTTCAAGCCCTAGCCGCCTCTAATTTTTCAATGGCCAAAATTTAATCATTTTCTCCCTCAGTTTCTGGCCGATCCATTAACAATTAGCAAAATCATCCAACTGCAACATTGTCGAGCTTGTCGAGCTTTATAATATCAACGGCCATGATCGAAAATGGAGTGGTGGATTGATGACAAATTGGCCATGTTTGGTGCGCGTTTCATGATTGCTGCGGTGTGATAGGTGGGGTCAGAGGCGACGAGCCTCTGGCCGTAGGTGGAGGGGAGAGTGGAGCACGTGGTGGAGTTGTTGGATCGTGCTCCGACGTCGAGATGGAGGATCAATCTTGGATGTAAGAAATGGCGGCTGATGTAGTGTTTTAATCAGTGATGAACGAAGGAGAAGAAAGAAAAAGGGTGGCGAGGATTCTCAGATGCAAAATGAATGGCCCAGATTTTTCAAGGTTTAAAATAATTTTTTTTATAAATTATATTGTATAAAATCGTGTAATCTAATAATTGCGATAACTTCTTCATACGAATTCGAAATTGGACGAAACAAGTTGCATTGGATTTGTTGCTGAAAATACAATGCGATGGAGCTGAATTGGGATTTATTTGAGCTAGTGAAATTTTTTATTAAAATTAAACGCTCGTTTAATTTTAATTGAAATAAATCGCTATAGCGACGACTACAAGCAAAGTGAGTAAAACTCACTCTCCCTGTCTCGCTTATATTTTTATATAATGTAAATTTATTTTATAATGATTGATGCTTGTTTGGATGATATAATAAATATTATATATATATATATATATATTAGTTGGTTTGGATATATTCCCGCATATTTTAGCGGATGAGACACTTTACGTTCCCATGTATGAGCGGATGACCCTTTGTACGTGCGTCTGCCTCGAAGCAGACATTGTACATATTTTCTCATACGTATATTTGTCGCAGGTGACAGGTTGGAAGAATCCAACAGGATTCCTCACTATGGTTGATGTTTATTTACACATATTGTTATATAGCTGTATTATGTGATATTTGATGTGATGGATGTCATGATTGCTATTATTGATGCGAATCCCCTTATTTAGTAATTTTGCAGCATTGGATCATATTTTTGGAAATTTAAAAATATTAAAATAACGATTTCAATTTAAAAAGTATTTCAAAGAGATTTTGAAAAATATATATGTTTTTTATAATTTTTGAATTGTTAAAGAAATGGATTTATTTTAAATAAATAAAAAGTTATAATTTTTACGTTCTAAAAATTATGGTTTACTCAAATATGATTTTTGAACTATGGAGATATTTTGTAAAATAAGTTAAATTGGGATTTTGACCTTATTATAAATGGTTTATATATAAGATTTATAAAATTGATATTTTATAAATAAAAAGTAATGGGATTATAAACGAGTTTTGTAAGTGTTAAAATGAGGTTATAAATGAATCTTATAAGTAAATAAGATTTATGAATTAAGGAAGTTATAAAAAAAGAATGAATTTGTAAATAAGAGATTTATAAGTAAATTAACTTATAATTGAATTTTGATATATAAATGAGATAAACGGGAAATTGGTTAATAAAGAGATTTTATAAATGGAAGTTTTTATCAAATAGAAATGTGAATTATAACCACTATTTTATAAATGTGGAATCAGTTTAATTTGATAATCTTAATATGAATTTTTATAAAAGAAATTATATTCACGATTTTGGACAGTGAATAATCCTTTAAATTAAATGTGTAGAAATAATGAATTTGGTAAACGAATTATATTCATGATTTTGGACTATGAATAATCTTTAAATTAAATGTGTAGAAATAATGAATTTGGTAAGAGAATTATATTCACGATTTTGGACAGTGAAAAATCCTTTAAATAAAATGAATGTTTTGGAAAGTGATATTATAAAATGGAGTTTAAATGGTTTGAAAATTAAATGAGTTGTGAATTTACTTATTATTAAAATAATTATATGAAAAGATTTTCCAAATATCCAATAATTGAAATGGTTTTGAATATTATCTTTTAAAGATATTTTGAAGTGAATAATTGGAAAGTGATTTGATTTATAAACGATTAATAAAATCAGGCCCAGAGACTACTTATGTGCTAGATTTTGTTTGTTGCTTTGATAGTTAAATAACCGACTATCAAATTTGGCCATTTTAGTTTCTCAACTTGATGTAGAAACTAATTAGTCGTACACTTAGTACGTAACTGACTGTGTAGGCTTGATTATCGTTTGTGTTGAGAATGTTGATTCGTGTAGTGCAGAGTGATTACTCCAATCTATCGAGCTTCCTTCTTAGCCGAAGGACAGCCAATTGAAAGTTGGAAACGTGATAAGTCTATAAGACTTGGTTTCTGTATGAGGTTGAGAAACGCTTTTGTGTTGTTGGTGCGAAGAGACCGGGATCAGATTTATCTTAAAACCACCACGGACCAACATATATGCGAAGATTGTGCAGGTTGGTCGATGATATTGATATTTAGGATTTTCATAGTGAAGGACTACTTGTTGAACATTTGGAGTTAAAATCCCAATATACATCTAGTTGCAGTAGTCTATTCATTATGAAATATCCAATGCAAAGACTCTTTGTTATTAATCCTAGGGATTTCCCTACAGGATGTGGTAGGAAAGTACCTTTGGTTTGTCCTATTCCTGGACAACTTGTATGGATGAGTGTTAAACATTGCATTTCTAAGATTACGTACATTGGTTTTTACAAACGTACATCATGTGGTGGCGGAGAAGGCAACTTCTCTTAGCTTAACACCCTCCTTGAGAAGTACGAGCTCAAGGGTTGTATTTTTGCGAAGGGCAATTAGTAGTCAACGGGAATGGTAATGTGGCATTCAATGATGATGTGATATGTTATATGTGAAAGGTAATCGATACCTCTTTTGGCCTCACTCCCCAGAAAATGACTAAAACAGGGATAGAAGCAGTAAGGCTAAGTGAGTAGCTCCCATTACGAGATGTCATCACTATTCTAGATATATCTTTACACGCTATTACGTCATGTATCTGATTATAGTTGATGTATGCTTGTGGCCACGGATTATAGGTCGGTAACGACCGGAGCGATGACATATTCGGTACTATCCAGGGAAGGGTAGGCTGGTCTTGTGTTGGTTTAGGCACCCAGTATCTGGACCCTAGGTACATCCCTCTAGAGGTGTACTGTGTTGGTTCGGAAAGGTAGTCCCTTCACCTAGTCAGTTGTATAGAAATCCAAAATCCAATACATGCCTGCCATTTTCTATTGTAAAAAGCCTTTTATTACAAGGTGTATGCTGGAATTTAATAATGTAACAATTTCAGCTATTTTAATATTATTTGTATAATAGACAATATTATAATATAAGAGAATTTGAAATGAAATGTTTTGGTTATAGTAAGGTAAAATCCTTGTCGGTATTTATTTGCGACGCGGTCTTACGAGATACCTTTCGTTTAGATAAAAGAAAAGTTTTGGTAACCTTAAAACTTTATAAATTCAGTTGAGATGTGTTTTCTCACGCTGGTTTACCAGACTGATCCGGGCATTCTTCCCTTTAAATGCTAGGGTCAGATCGAGTATATTTCAGGTTCAGATTTGGTGCTTCTGGAGCTTTAGTAGGCGAGCTAGAGATCTTCATGTCGTATACACGTATCTGTTTATTTTTCTACTGCTTAGCATTGTTGTTGTTGTAAATTATCAGCATTTGTGAGGACAAGTTATTATAACTGTCTAAGTTGATGATTATTTATTGTGTACTATGATATTGATCTATGCATATCACAGTTTCTCTTTTTAAAGATTATCGATCTATATTATATGTTATTCCGCTGCGATGTGAGAATCTGTATAGTTTTGGTTCTGCTTCTCTCTTCTTCTCTTCTCTTCTTCTTTCTTATCTCTTTCTTCTCACCCTCTCTTATCTTTCTCATGATCATCTGCAATCGGTGCGCTCAGGGTCGGACACGCGTGGTTTGGTGTCGGATTCAGAGGGTGCTGAGTGCGGGTCGTCACAGCAGGTATTAGAGCTTAGGTTTTGTCACGACTGAAAGGTAGTGTGGATTAAGGATCTTAAGACTAATTTAACACTAGAGGGGGGTGGCGAATAGTGTTTAATGGATTCTAAGTCTTATATGGACTAATTTAAAAATTATGATATAAACAAATGCAGAACTTAATCAAAGAACAATCACAGAATCAAACACAAATGTAGAAAGTAAATAAAAAGCAGTAAAAGGAAAGAACACACCAGATTTTATACTGGTTCGGAGTTACCCTACGTTCAGTCCTGCACCAAGGAAAACACCTCGTACAGATAATACCAATGTCGAGATTACAATCCTCAATTTCTAAAGGCCTTGAGGTACCCTCCCGTCTTCGAGTCCGGGGCAAACTCTCTTGATTTACGAGACACAAGATCACCCAATTGATTTCCAGGTACAAACACACCTTATAGAGAGACTCGATAAACTTTTGATTACAAATTGATCTTATAACTCTGAATAGCAATTTGATCTTCGAGAGAAGGTAGAGAATCAAACAAGAATGAGATCCTAATTTGATTCACTTGAGAATTCGGCAGAATTTCGGCACGATCTTAAAAATATGAAAATTTTAGAATATGGTTTTGGGGAGAAGAAGGAGTGAAGAAAATAGTTAGTTAAAAAATTCGTTTGTGAATGCTATTTATAGACCAGTAACGGTCATAACCATTCGTGAAGAGATTTAAACAAATAGACACTTCTTTTAAAAATTGAAACTTTTGAATTTAACGGCCACCATGTCGACATGGGGTATCCCATGATGTCGACATCCCTTAGTTAAAAACAATGTAAAATTTCTTTTGAAAATGGTATTGAAAGGAAAACAAGATGAAATGATTCTGGATTAAAATAAACTAATTTTCCAATGTTTTTAAAATTAAGAAGAGTAGAAAAATATATTTTTAGAATGTATATATAAATTTGATTTTAAATCTCAAGTATATATATATTATAAAAGAATATTTAAAAATCAGAAGATAGTTTTAAAAACAAGCGAAGTTTAAAACAAGAGTTTATTTAAAAACAAAAACAAAGAATATTTTAAGGCTAAAACATCTTTTGAAAATCATTTGAAAAGATAATTTTTAAGGCTAAAACATTTTGAAAAGCAGTTTTGAAAATCATTTTGAAAAACCATTTTGAAGTAGTTTTGCAAGCTTCTTCCTGCAGAATATCTCATCACATCAGGACTCGAGAACTGGTACAAAACCAGGATGTTCGTGGGTTTGTAAGCCACTTGTCGTAGGTTTGTAAGCTACTTGTCGTGGGTTTGTAAGCCACTAAGAAGATAGAAATGGGTTCCATCCCAAACGAAATTTGGAATGAAGATTTCCGTGCTATTATGAAGTTTTAACAAAACTAGACACTTATCTTGAAATCTTGATCTTGATACTCATGAGTCTTCAAACTTGATTTCTTCATTCTTGATCTTTATACTATACAGTCTTCAATAATCAGTACCTGCCTTATATATATCCTGCATAATAACATTCATATATATCTAGACAATAGTGTTAGTATATAAGTTATAATGAAATATTTTACAAAGGTTGTTGTCATCAAAACCACTATCTCCAGTTCCTAACGATCTTCCCCATTTTTGATGATGACAACCTTATAAAATATACTTACCACTTAGATCATACCGTAACTCCCCCTTACACCAACAACTCCCCCTTACTCCAAGCCTACTATTTTATATAACTTCTCCCCCTTTGTCATCAACAAAAATAACCTATAAACCTTGAACTTAATAGAAAATGAGATAAACAAACATATGGTATAAGAATAATAACTATGTATGGGTGAAATATAGCATCCAAAGTTAAATGGAATTCAAGATTTTATACACCAAAGATTGTTTTTGAAGAACATTAATTAAGTTAACACTTATATACAAATTAACAAACCAATATACAATCAAGAAAGAGAAAAACGAAAAACGCTTAACGAGGACCCTTAACTATTGGTGATTTATGGACCGAACAATTTGGATAGTGGAGGTAAAAGTTTCCATATTGTTCGACCAAGTTCCCATTAGCGTCAAAAAGGACCTCTCCAACGCAAATCACGCTATCGTCTTCGTCCATATGAACATCCGGATTCGCAGAGGATGTTCTTCTTCTTGATTCTCTTATGGTTCTTCTAGAGGCTCTTCTTCTTCAGAATCCATGGCTTGTGATGATTCTTCGATGACAATAGGATTGGCATGGTTATGCATAAGAAATTTTTGTAAATTCCTAAGAATTCTGCCTTGCCTATCTTGTTCTCTATCCATTCGCAGTTGACTCACTTGAATTTCCATCATCATTTGAAGCAAATCTTTCATCTTCTCTTATAATTTGATAACTCGTACGTGTGTGGAACGTTGAAAAGGACCAGAATGAGGAGAAGTGGGTGAAGAAGGTTCATTATTAGAAGAGGAAACCATTAATTTACTGTTTTAGAAGTTTATTACAGAGATTAGAACAGAGAAAAGGAGTAAAAGTCGAAATATATAAATATATAACCAAATAACTAATTTTAGAGGGAAATTTAAATTTGAAAATCTCGGCCGAGGATGGGTCATGTCAACATGCCCAGTTCAATTTTTGAGAAATTTTTATTTATATTAATTATTAACTATACTTGTATTATTTATAATTTATATTTCAGTTAATGAACATATACCTAATTCTCTTCTAAATTTAGTAAAGTTTTGTTCATTTAATGGTTTGGTTAATATATCAGCAATTTGTTTTTCTGTATTAATATATTCAAGAGTTATGACTTCTTTACTTATATTATCTCTAAGAAAATGATGTCTAATATCAATATGTTTTGTTCTAGCATGATGAGTTGGATTCTTAGATAGGTTTATTGCACTAGTATTATCCCAATAAATTGGTGATTTAGTTATAGTTAATCCAAAATCTTTTAAAGTTTGTTGCATATATATAACTTGAGAACAAGCCAAAGCAGAAGATATATATTTTGCTTCAGTTGTTGACAAGGATACAGTGTTTTGCTTCTTACTAAACCAAGAAACCAGAGAATGTCCTAGAAAGTGACAAGATCCACTTGTACTTTTTCGGTCTGATTTACAACCAGCGTAATCAGCATCACAATATGAAATTAAATCAAATACATCATTTTTAGGGTAAAATAAACCATAATCTAAAGTATGTTTTACATATCTTAAAATTCTTTTAACAGCTTTTAAGTGAGTTTCTTTAGGTTGAGATTGGTATCTTGCACAGAGACAGACACTATGCATGGTGTCAGGACGACTTGCTGTTATATGAAGCAGCGAACCAATCATTCCCTTATATAATTTTTGATCAACATCTTTTGATTTATCTTCTTTACTAAAAGCTACATTAGTTGTCATTAGAGTTAGTTTCCCACTAGAAGTGGTCCATCCAAATTTATTAATTAAATCCTTAGCATATTTTTCTTGACTAATGAAAATTCCTTTATCTAATTGTTTGATTTAAAGTCCTAAGAAGAAACTTACTTCTCCCATATTACTCATTTCAAATTCTTTAGTCATTATATCTGAAAATTCTTTATTCATTATATTATTAGTTGATCCTAATATTATATCGTCTACATATATTTGTACTAATTGAATATCATTTTTGTTTCTTTTAATAAAAAGAGTTGTATCTATTTTACCAATTTCAAAACCAGATTGTAGTAAATAAGATCTTAGTCTTTCATACCAGGCTCTAGGAGCTTGTTTCAGACCATATAAAGCTTTCTTTAATTTATATACATGATTTGGAAATTTATTATCTTCAAAAAGTGGAGGTTACTCAACATAAACATCTTCTTTTACAAAACCATTTAGAAAAGCACTTTTAACATCTATTTGATATAACTTGAAATTATTGTAGTTTGCGAAAGCAAGTAAAATCCTGATAGCTTCTAGTCTTGCTACGGGTGCAAAGGTTTCGTCATAATCAATTCCTTCTTCTTGACAATAACCTTGCACGACTAAACGTTCTTTATTTCTCATGACCTCACCAAGTTATTTCATTTTATTTTTATAAACCCATTTTGTTCCAATTATACTTTTATCCTCAAGTCTAGAAACAAGTTCCCAAACATCATTTCTGGTGAACTGATTCAATTCTTCTTGCATAGCAAGAATCCATGAATCATCAGATGATGCTTCCTTTGGATTTTTAGGTTCAATAGTTGATATAAAAGCTACATTACTCATACTATTTAGTCGATTTCTTGTTTTAACTATAGATTCAATATTTCCTAGTATATTTTCTACAAGGTGATCTTTTAATAGCCTAATTCTTTTATTAGGTTGAATGATTTCACAATTAGTTTCATTAGGTTCATTATTTAAAGTTACAAAATCTTCTTCATCTTCTATTTGTACAGTATCTTTAAAATTTTCATCAAAAGATACATGCATTGTTTCTTCAATAGTGTTAGTTCTTAAATTATAAACTCTAAATGCTTTACTTCTATTAGAATATCCGATAATGATACCTTTGTCGGATTTAGCTTCAAATTTATCTAAATTATATTTTGTATTAAGAATAAAACACTTACTACCAAAAACTTTAAAATAAGCTACTACGGGTTTCTTATTGTAAAGTTATTCATATGGTTTTTTATTAGTTAATGGTCTAATTAAAATCCTATTTAATATATAACAAGCTGTAGCGACTGCTTTAGCCCAAAAGTTTTTAGGTAAGTTACTATCAGAAAACATTGTTCTAGCACACTCTTGAATCGTTCTATTCTTACGTTCTACCACTCCGTTTTGTTGTGGAGTTCTTAGAAAAGAGAAATTATGAGTAATTCCTTTTTGATTACATAAATTCTCAAAATTTTCATTTTCAAATTCTCCACCGTGATCACTACGAATAGTTTTTATTTTTAAAGAAAGTTGATTTTGAATTCTTTTAGCAAAATTCTTAAATAATTCAAAAGCATCACTTTTAAGTTTAAGAAATATTGTCCAAGTATATCTTGAATAATTATCTACAATTACAAAAACATATTTATTGTGATTAATTGATTGGACTTGAGATGGACCAAATAAATCTAAATAAATTAATTCTAGAGGTTTAGAAGTAGAAATCATATCTTTTAGTTTAAATGAACTTTTCTTAAGTTTTCCTAATTGGAAAGCATCACATATACTATCTACTTTATAGTTTTACTTGGGAAGACCTCTAACTAAGTCAAGTTTTGATAACCTAGATAACAGTTTGAAATTTAAATGACCAAATCTTTTATGCCAAATCCAAGGGTCACTTGTATTAGCCAAAAGACATAAGTCATCATTTGAAACATTCATACTAAGGATGTAAATGTTTTTCTTCCTAATTCCTTCAAAGATAATATTTGACTTATTATCTTCGATGTGACACTTATCTTTTCCAATTTAATTTTAAATCCTTTATCACATAGTTGACTTATACTAATCAAATTATGTTTTAAATTCCTAACTAGCAAAACATCATAAAAAAGAGGAGTTTTAGAAAATTACCTACATTGCTGATGCCAATCACATATCCTTTTGAGTTATCTCCAAAGTTGGCCAATCCACCATCTTGATATATAATGTCATTGAGTATCTCGGGATTTCCAATCATATGCCTTGAACAACCACTATCAAGTATCCATTTCTCTTTCTCAATTTGCACAGTTTGTCCATTGGTTGTTGATTCTTCAAAAGCCATGTAACATGTCTGTTCCTGCATAACAAACCAATTCGGTAGATAACTTGATTTTTCATAAAAACTATATGCAGACTTATGATACTTTGATGAAATGCATAAATTCATACTAGTATTAACAAAATTTCCAAAAAATGCCAATTTTAACTTTTCAAGTTTCAGATTATGAAAACTATGAAAACCTATGCTCTGATACCAATTGAAAGGGAGTGCGGATTAAGGATCTTAAGGCTAATTTAACACTGGAGGGGGGTGAATAGTGTTTAATGGATTCTAAGCCTTATATGGACTAATTTAAAAATTATGATATAAACAAATGCAGAACTTAATCACAGAAAAATCATAGAATCAAACATAGATGCAGAAAGTAAATAAAAAGCAGTAAAAGGAAAGAACACACCGGATTTTATACTGGTTCGGAGTTACCCTACATCCAGTCCTACACCAAGGCAAACACCTCGTATAGATTTTTATTATACCAATGTCGAGATTACAATCCTCAATTTCTAAAGGCCTTCAAGTACACTCCCGTCTTCGAGTCCGGGGCAAACTCTCTTGATTTACGGGACACAAGATCACCCAATTGATTTCCAAGTACAAACACACCTTATAGAGAGACTCGATAAACTTTTGATTACAAATTGATCCTATAACTCTGAATAGCACTTTGATCTTCGAGAGAGGGTAGAGAATCAAACAAGAATGAGATCCTAATTTGATTCACTTGAGAATTCGGCAGAATTTCGGCCCGATCTTAAAAATATGAAAATTTTAGAATATGGTTTTGGGGAGAAGAAGGAGTGAAGAAAATAGTTAGTTAAAAAATTCGTTTGTGAATGCTATTTATAGACCAGTAACGGTCATAACCATTCGTGAAGAGATTTAAACGAATAGACACTTCTTTTGAAAATTGAAACTTTTGAATTTAACGGCCACGATGTCGACATGGGGTATCCCATGATGTCCACATCCCTTAGTTAAAAACAATGTAAAATTTGTTTTGAAAATGGTATTGAAAGGAAAACAAGACGAAATTATTATGGAGTAAAATAAACTAATTTTCCTATGTTTTTAAAATAAAGAAGAGTAGAAAAATATATTTTTAGAATGTATATATAAATTTGATTTTAAATCTCAAGTATATATATATATATATATTATAAAAGAATATTTAAAAATCAGAAGATAGTTTTAAAAACAAACGAAGTTTAAAACAAGAGTTTATTTAAAAACAATAACAAAGAATATTTTAAGGCTAAAACATCTTTTTGAAAATCATTTGAAAAGATATTTTTTAAGGCTAAAACATTTTGAAAAGCAATTTTGAAAATCATTTTGAAAAACCATTTTGAAGTAGTTTTGCAAGCATCTTCCTGCAGAATATCTTATCACATCAGGACTCGAGAACTTGTACAAAACCAGGATGTTCGTGGGTTTGTAAGCCACTTGTCGTAGGTTTGTAAGCTACTTGTCGTGGGTTTGTAAGCCACTTCCATCCTAAATGAAATTTGGAATGAAGACTTCCGTGCTATTATGAGTTTTAACAAAACTAGACACTTATCTTGAAATCTTGATCTTGATACTCATGAGTCTTCAAACTTGATTTCTTCATTCTTGATCTTTATAATGTACAATCTTCAATAATCAGTACCTGCCTTATATATATCCTACATAATAACATTCATATATATCTAGACAATAGTGTTAGTATATAAGTTATAATAAAATATTTTACAAAGGTTGTTGTCATCAAAACCACTATCTCCAGTTCCTAACAACAACCCACTTTTCCATCCGGTTCGAACTGACAATTTACCACACATGTCCAACCCAAATTGCACGGAAAGGCGGATAGTAAGAAGAAGAAGGTAGAAAGAAGATAGAAAGAAAACTAAAAAACACAGAATCTCACAGCGGAAACGAATAATCTATAATATAGAACAAATCTTTACATAAAACAAAGCTGTAATGTTTATAGTACAGATATCAATCAGAGTATACCAACCTATTCAACACGGACAGTTATAACAACCCGTCCTCACAACTGCTGATAAACACAACTAAAATGCAACAGAAAATATAACCATCTACGTGAATACGTCTATGGGCCTCAAGCTCCTCTCCTGAAGCTCCAATTCCTCCAGCTAAACCTGGAAATATGCTTGGTCTGATCCAAGCAATTAGGAAAAACCACGCCCGGATCATTCTGGTAAACCAGCGTGAGAATTTAAATCACAAGGAATTTTATTCGTTATAGCTTTCAAAATCCTTTTAAAATGAAAGATATCCCGTAAGACCACGCCACACATAAACATGACGGGTTTTTCCCTTGGTAACCAAAACCTTTTATAGAAAATCCAGTGATATTATAATAGTGTCTAAGTACAAATACTTATTCAAATAGCCGAAATTGTTACATTAATTAAATTCCAGCATACTAGGCTCTACAACTAAAACCGTAAAGGTTCATATTGGAGAATGGATTTCCGTACAATGACTAGGCACTGGGGTACCACCTATCACAGTACATATCTAGAAAAATGTACCGAGGACCTCGCTGGGATCCCCTATAACACAAGATCGGTCCTACCCCTAACCTGGATAGAACCGAATATGCTATCATCCCGGGTGTTCCCACCCTTACCGAGTTCTTCCCATTCAGCGTAGTTATAATATCCGAGGGTATCTAGAAAGGTGATAAACATACCCTAATTGGGTGCGACCCACTTAGCCTTGCTGCATCTCCCTTGATTTTCAGTCATTCTGGTTGATGAGGCTTGAGGCTACGATTACCTTTTCAAGGAATTTTCACTTAGAATGCTCATTGTCCTCCAATAACAATGTACTGATAGCATTCATCCATATGAGTCTATTCTGTGTCTGAACGAAACCAAAGGCACTACTCCTACTACATCCATTTAGAATCATCCTCAGGATTAGTGGCGATTAGCTCTTATACTTCAATGCTCCGTCTTTGATTCCATGCTCTTTTCTTCACTTAGAAAACGTATTCGTTGGATCGAAGTGGTTTTTGGATAACTCTGGTAAACTCAACCCCGGTTCTTTAGGAAATAAATAGACGAAAATAAGATCGGAGATCATCTCCTAACCGTTAGTGGACGGATTTCCTTATAATCATCCTAGAAGAATGAAACGAGTTTATACGCATAGTATAGCACCTCGAACAGTAACTGTACCATATAATTCCCGTATTTCTCCTAGATATTTCCAAAGTTCGTTTTGGTCCAGATTGATAGGTGGTTATTTAACTATCAATAAATAACCATTCACAATACAACACTTTCCCACTAGAAATTACTAAGCCTTATTTAATTTAATTTCAATAAATTAAATCTCTTTTTATCAAAAAGGGCATATACTTATCTCACCGGAAAAGTATATTCACAAATCATTCCTTTCAAAACACTTGAAAACTTTTTAAAATAAAAAAATGGAAAGCACCATGCGGTATCAACCATGGATTCGCAGCTCAACGTCTCTATCCCAGAGAAATCCAAACTTAACTGTAGGCAATCTCTGCCTCCGATTTCGCCATGAAATTATACCATTACTTTCCGAAAAACTTTATTTAATAATTATCTCAAAATAATGCTTATAAAGTTTCTATAACAATTTTCCAAGTTTAATTTAGGCAAACACTCTTTTATAAAAGTTTACTATATAATATAATATTTTTAAAACATTATTAATACTTGAACAAATAATCTTTAAAAAAATATATCTTAATACTGATTAATCTTTAAGTAATAATTAACTTTATATCAAAATCCTTATAAAATAACTTTAATTATAAATTAAATATATTTTTAAACAATTAAAATAATTAAATAGCTATGAAACAATAATTTAATATTTTAAATAATTTTTAAGAATATTGAAATAATTAACTTTAAATCATTTTCAAATAATTATTAATTATCTTTAAAATATCATTAATAAATAATAGTTATCTTTTAAATAACTTTGATTCAAAAATCAACTTCCAAATTGGAAAGAGGCTTATTAATTTCAATGGTACTCAGTCAAGTTACCATTTATTTCATGACAATCCAACATAACAGATTTTGATATTCATATTAATCTATCTTCAACAATTAATTCAACATCATATTGCCTAATATAATTATCTGGAAAATAAATAAATGTCCATATAAATACGACAGCAGAACAGGGTTTTAATTCTGCAAGTCAATGTCCAGAAACACGTATATTCAGTAATAATGGCAGAACGATGATTTATTCTACCAACGGGGTCCAATCAAATACAATTAGCGAAACTGTGTTTTATTCCGCTAAACATATGTCAAAACATCATAATTAACATAACTAACTCGTCACTATTTTTATCTGGGCAAAACACTTCAATAGACGGGTCATATGAATTTAAACGATGATATTTGTTTAACTTGATTACTAAAATTATGTCTGTTTTAAAGTGCTATAAATTTCCACTCGTTCAAACTCGACAACAGTTCGTACAACGACGTATTATCCGTTGATACGAACCCAATGCAACAAGTCGCATGTCAATCGAGTTTCATATGCATTGGTTCTAACATTTTTAAATTTACAAAATATATATATTAATTTAACATTTTAAATTTAAACCCCTACCTCAATATGTTTGGGCCGAAGCCCAAACCAACATACCAAAACCTGGTACGTTCCCCCCCCTTCTTCTTCTTTTCCCTTCCTTCTCCTCTCTAATTACTAGTAGCTAATAAAACTAAGAACCACAACCAAACCAATTGCTCAATTCATCGATCCAAATATGCTGCTTCTCCACTCACCCACATGCGAGACTAGAGACCCAAACCACGACAACCCATCATTCCAAAACACGATCAGCTCCAACACCCAGGAACTCCCTCACCGTGCACACGTGTACATGCACGTGCACGTCACCACCAGGTCGTCGTTCGTCCCATTGTCGTCGCCCACACACTCACCTCCAACTCGCCATCCCACTCCACCACTTCGCCCTCTGCTCAGACCATCCACGCAAAATTCGAACGAGAATCAGGCACGTGCGAACCGCCACAACCACCCAAAACTCCATCCACGGCCACCATAATCCCCTAGGACCTAAGCTATCCACGCCACCTTAATCGCCAACACTCCGAGCACCTCCCAGGTCATCGCGACCAAACTCGACGGCCCCCTCCTCTACTAGTGGCGAGAAAACTGAACCAAAAAAAAAACAATGTCCTAAACCCTAAAAATGTCCCATTCACTCAAATCAACGCCAAATTAAAAATTCCACCACGGTGAACCCCTTCGTCATCAAGCTCCTCCTCAACCAAGTGCACACCCCCTCGACGACCCAAACGCTGGAAATTATTATTTTTAGCATTTTTCGATCATCTCACCATTTCTCAACGCCCAAGCTATTAAAAATCATGAAAGTTTCACTAAAAATCCTATCTTCCAACCACAATCATGATTTCGTACTCGATTCAATGTTTTAAACATATCGAATTTTGTCAAAACTTGGTTTGTTTACTGTATTTTTGAAACTTCTCATAATATATAAAACGAACAAGCTTCAAACTATTTTTAGTGCGATCTAGACTCAAAAGCAAACATTTCACCAGTTACGTCATTAGCTAACTCGAATTGGATTGAGATATAACGATTTTTGAAATCAGACATGCATAAATTTTTTCACTGTTAACATAATAGAGTAGCTTTAAAAAACACTTCCATGTATTTCTAATTAAACCATCACCTTAAACATGATTAGGCCTTCGAAATCTTCCAGTCGATCTTTAGTTTTCATGATCTGAAACTTTAAAATCTTGCTTTTGAATTTGAACAGAGTGCCTTCTTCTTCTTCTTCTTACTTTACAGTGTTTTTGTCTTACAGAGTCTTTTTATGTTACAGGCTTTTTAAAACTGAAGCTACACACAAGCCTATATATATACACGTTTATGCAAAGGAATGATGAAGTACTTGCACCAAATTTTTGGCTCAAGAAGATTTGATATGCTGTATAATGTTTGTGATGGGTTGAAATGACCTTGGTGACTTTGAAATGAAGTTTGAGTTTGAAAAGAAGTTAAAATAAATGTTTTGGTCTTTACTTCTTTTGTCCAGACCACTATATATGCACTTATATGTATGTTACCCATTTTTACTTGTTTACTCCTTTTGTTTTACTATTGTTATTTACTTAGTTAATCTTTCTTTTGATTTTAATATGCTTTCGTATATATATATATTTTGAAAACAAGATGTAAAGTGGTTTTTAAATAAACAATTTTAGTCTTCATATTTATATATATTTCTATTTAAAATGTAAAAATAAGAGTTTACTATCTAAAAATATATTACTCAAAACACTAAAAGTTTTGCTATTCCTTTTTAAATAACATTTTGTTAACACCTCTAAAAAGAATTTTTTTATAAATTTTTTTTAAATGATTTTATAAATTTTCCCATTTCTATCATATAATAATTATCATATATATATATATATATATCTTCTTTCGTTTTTCACTGACCATTGCATATATTATTTTTAATATACCATTTATATTTGTTTATAAATACTATATTTTTCTTTTTGAACTTATATATATATACATCCTTCTTAACTAATATGTGTGTGTGTGTATATATATAAGAAAATCCAATTTTAAAATCTTCCTTATTATAATACACTATATTGTTCATAAGCCATAATCATTTCTATTTATAATATTTCCTTTTTATTCATTTTTATTTGCTATGAATTTGTTTTTAACTTACATATAAATTATGTTCTTTATGAATTTATATAAGAAATTCCAAAATAGATCAATTTTCTATTTTATAAATAAAACTTGGAAATTCAAAATATTATCTTGGTTTAAAACTATATATTATTACCAACTATCAGTTGACGGGATTTATTTTGATTAAAATACTGTATTATTGAATATTAAAAACAAATATTCAAAACTCAAGACGACAAAAATTCTGGATCGTTACAGGTTTAGTATATTCCTTGGCTTTGATGGGTACTCGGTATAGATAGGGTCAGTAGCGCCCTAGATTGAGTTTGAGTGTATTATATATATGAGCGCGTATTTGTTATTGATATAAAAATGTTCTATATTGTGTTTACTTATCAGTTGAGTGTTTTATAAATTCTAGTTGGTAAGTGGGACGCCATTGTATCGATGGGGATTTCTAAACTTTTAAACAAGGTAAACCGACATAATATTGTTTTGAATGGGTAAATGAAATAATTTTACCTCGATTATATTATATATATAATTATATATTGATTGTTGGTTGTTAATGCATGGTAATATTTAATTATTATCATTTGTTATTTGTTGTGTTTAATAAAAAGTTGTTATTATTATAAATCTAAATAAGATAAATAAATTTGGAATGAACCTTATATAAGTGAAGTAAAAATAGTGAAATTATATAAGTAAAAATTTATAAATGTGATGCATAAATAAAAAAAATTAAAAGAAATAAAAAGCACTGAATTCACTGCCATTGCTGGAAAATAATAAGGGTGATGACTGCAGCATCATCAGTATCTTTCTTGAGTTCCTAGGTGATGGATCTGCTACCATTAGTAATATATTATGAAGTTAAGTTTTGTTTTGATAAAACAAGTTTTGAATTAAAAATCCAAAGTATAATTTGATAAATAAGAGAAATAAGTTTTGAACTTATAATTGGAATTAGTATAAATAAGAAAAAGAAATTTCAAAAATTTAAGTATGAAATTGAGATATGAAATTAAAATTTAACGTAAGTAAGGTTAAATTGAATTGAGTTAGTAAGTGAATTATATAAATTGAATTTTAAATTAAGTGAAGTTAAATATATTGAGTTAGTAAAAATGAATTATATGAAATTGAAGTTTAACTTAAGAAAAGTTAAATATATGAAATTGAATTAGATTTGGAATGAATAAGATGGATATTTGAAATGAGTCAAATAAAATTAAATATAAACTTGAGTGGTAAATGATTATATAACCATAAATTGGAATTGTAGAATGTGAGTAAACTTAAGTAAATATTCATGAATCTTAAGTAAATAAGTTGTATAACTTACAAAATTGAGAATAGTGAGTTAAAACAATTTTCTATTTGTTGAAAGTTAAGAAATGAAAACTGAATTTGAATTATAAGTTGAGATTAAACTTAAGTAATATAAAATGAAGTTGGGAAGAAATCTAACCTAAGTAATGTAGAGTGAAATTGAAATTTGATATCGAAAGTAAATGAATCAATTGAAGTAATAAAATGTAACTTAAGTTGTGAATTAAATAAATGAAGATTAACTTGTTATCCCGCCTTTTGGCAAGGCCGTGACACCAAGGAATTGACTAGTAACCAATGACGGTCCATCCTAGAGATTGGTTATATACAGGCTCGCTATGGATAGCAACGAATTTTGTTCGAGTCCCGATCGAGCTAAAACTGGTTTGACACGACAAGCGAAGCTATAAGAGCCAACGTTCCAAATCTCAAGTCAATCCGAGTTCGTATGCTCAAGTTACGAACGATACAAAAGTGGATGAAAACCAACTACACTTCAACTCGCTCAGCTTGAATCCATCTGGGAAGCCTACTTCGACTCGCTCAGTTCGAACCCATCATGGAAGCCTACTTCGACTGGCTCCACTTCGACTCGCTCCACTTCGACTCCATTTTAGAGCCTCTGTTCGACTTGCTCCACATCCTTTAGAAAACAACAGTTCAACTCCATCGATACGAAGCCACAGTTCGTATCGACCACCTTCGACTCCGTCTCCTATGCAGTTTGTATCCATCGTGGATCTTTTGATCGAATCCATCGAGTTGCCATATTCGAATCAATCGACCGAAGTTGAGTTTCTATCGATACGAGCAAGGCAAGGTCCAAGAACGACTCGATCAAAGCGGCATCAGAGGCGGAGTGATCCGAAGGTTCGAACACCACGTCATCGAGTCGAGCAGCGACTCGAACAAGACCAAGTCGAATAGCGATGCGAACGAGAGCGAGTCGAACAAGAGCGAGTCGAAATAAGGGAGTCGAACGAAACAGCCAACCGAGAATCCCATTTCGTATCAATCATATCTCCTAATCTACAAGTCCAAATGCTATGAAATTTTCACAGAAGACTACGTGCATGCTAAAGAATGTCCACGCCAAATTTGACTCCATTGGATGAAATCTTGATCGATACGAAATCTTTTCGTATCGGTCACGGATTGGACCGAAACTTCACGAGCTTGGGCGCGCGGGCCTGGTCACGTGCTAGAAAGAGCCTCCCGAGATCTGAGCGAAATATTAGCCTTCTACACCTATAAATAGAGCTCCAGGGCATTCAGAAAAGGGGAGCTTGCTTCTTCTTTGAGTTCTCCAATGCCCAGACTCTACCGGATCCAGATCTAAACTCCCTTGCTGCTGCCACCAACGAAATTCACTGCTGCAAATCATAATTATCTGCTGTAACTCATTGAATTCACTTGTAATCTTCAAAGAAACATCAATAAAGCAATCAACTTCAAAGTGGACGTAGGCAAGATCGCCGAACCACTATAAATCTTACGTCTGTGTCTATTTCTTTCCATTTTAAGTTCATTATTCTTCACTTTTTATCCTCTACATTACTTAGATCTGTGATCTGTGATCATATACTGCTGATTTGTGTTCATACACTGGTGCTTTCACGGTATTTCAAAGTAAAGGGCCTGCAAAAGAAAACAGACAACATAAAGAAAAGCAAAAAGATAAAATATGCAGGCAAGTGCAAGAACATAGACAAAGTAATTAATGCTAACACCACAACCTTATCATCTCAGCCGAGACAAGCAAGTAAAGAAAAAAAGAAAAAAAATACAAGTGGTACAAGGCAATTAATACAAGTGTCCTTCAGCCACCAAAAAGAAAATATCACTGCTAAAGAATTTGTACAAACCCATTTTTTATTACCATGTACACTTCTTTTTCTCATATATCAACTTATCTCCACTTCAGTTTCGTTCCATTCCAGTTGAGAAAAGATCTGAGTAAACAACATCTTAAAACTCAAACAATAACTCAAATAAAACAACAATACAACTTCATTCAAATCAGAGAATCAAGGGGGGTTTTCAGCTTGCAATTTTCAAAACCTGGTTCAACATCATCAAACTCTGTTCTTCTTTTTGTCTAGAAACTAAGGTGAGTAACATTTTTTTAAATTATAACTTAAGTTAATATGGTTGCATGTGTTCTCTGTGATAATATGTATTGTGTGTATATACAAGTATAATCTGCTGTGAAATATCTAGATGTATATATATATATATATTTGTGCACTGCTGTTAAATCTGAGAATCCATGTTCTAGTTTTCAAGCTCGAACTTGGTCCAAATTTTACTGGATCTTGATCCTATACATGTTAAGACTTAAGCCTTGAACAAAATATGTTAGTTACACTTTAGATTTTAGTTTAAAAATTTGTTTAAGGTAAACAAATATGTGGTGTCTCTGGAAAAGTTAAACCACAGAATAATCTTCATATATGTCAAATTTCGAGTTTCTTAATTCACGAATTCATGGATATAAATTGAATTTGTATACAAAAATATGATTTTTAAAACAAGATTCATGATTTTTAGAGGAGGGAGTGAGGTGCAGTTCGAGTTCGACTGTTTTGGGCATTTCGAGTCGCCGTGGGCGATCGCGTTGATCGGGCAGGTCGGGACTGGGGCTGGAGATGCGGGGGTGATCGTGGGGTCTGGGAAAAATGCTCGGAGGTTAATCAAAGCCTTTTGGAAGCGGCAGCGAGTAGTTTTATTCTGGTGACCTAGTTTTTAGCGTGGTTTGGAACCAAGGTGATTTCATCACCACGAGACGATCGAGTGTAACGAGCTTCGGGGTGATGGAAGCTGGGTCGATAACGAGGCCATGGCCGGAGGTGCTCTCAGGTGGTCGGAGCGTCGAGTATGAATCGATGACAGGTTGTGGAGTTGAGGCTAGCGAGTGTTTCCAGGTTTCGACTTTCTGTTCGAATTTCGATTTCTGACCGATGGTGATGATTCGATGGTTGAAGTTAGTTGTCGCGATGATGTTTGATATGTTGGAGGGTGTGGTGAAGACCGGTGGTGATGGTCGACGTTGTACACGTGCACGAGCACGTTGGTGGATCTGAAGTGTTTGCTGAGTGCTTCAGGTTGAACTCGAGATTCCTCGAGTAGTTCGAGTGTTTTACTCGAAGTAGTGAACGGGGGAGACTCGAAGTGATTTCGAGGGTGCTCGGGTCAAAGATGGTAACAGTTTCAGGTTTGAAACCGTTCTCTGTTTAAAGTTTTTAAACTAAAATAAATTTATCAAGCAAGGTTTAAAACTGGGTTTAAATTCAAAGTTAAGTTAGTTTTCAAATAAAATTTTAAATCTTGAAGTTTTTGAAAATGAATTTGGATTTTAAATCAAGAATTTAAAATCAAGTTAAAGACAAGTCTAAATCAAAAAAATTAAATCAAATGTTGAATATGGATTCAAGTTTTCTTGAATTCAAATCGGTAATTTAAAATCAGTTTGTATTTTAAAAATCTGAATGTTTAAAAAAAGTTTAAATCAGATCGTTTTTATTAGTAATTTGTTTCAAATAATTGTTTGATTTGATTTTAACATAGTCCTTTTAAGGATTTTAGATTGAACTTCAAATTTAGTTAATGTTTAAAAGGATATTCATTTTGAATCTTAAATTCAAAAATGTAATTTAAATTTAAATTCAAAGGTGTAATGTTTTACACTTTAATGCTAATGAAATCATTTATAAAGAAATAAATTATCTTAGAAATAATTAAGATATTAAATTGATTTAATGAATAAATTAAATTAAAGGATGACTTATTTATTTAATTTATAATTAATGATTTAGGATTAAAGATTAATTAAGGAGGAAATTAAAGAAATGTTATTAGTTAATGAAGACAATTAACTAGGGATTATTAAGTAATTAAATTAATGTGATTAATTTTGATAATTAATTAGATTAATAAATTTAGATAATCAATTATAAATTGTTTAAATGTAATTACTTAATGAAAGTAATTAAGGATTAATTACTTATTATAATTAATTTTGCATATTTTGATAAATTAAGAAGTTAATTAATTTTGTAATGAGTTTAAAGGTTAATTTAATTAATATGATTAATTAAGAATAATTTAATTAATTAAAGTGTTTGATTAATTAATTTGTATTAAATGATTTGGGATTAATAAAGCAGAATTAGATAATAAATTCATAAGTAAATAAATTTGATTGGAATTAAATTGAATTAATTAGGATTAAATAATGAATTAATCCTATCTATGATTAATTTTGAATGCTTGACCTCACTTATGAATGATTTTATCGTATGAGATTCTTGAATTGCTTGTGATATATCCTGATTTGTGTGTGATCTGTAATTTAGTTAATTATCTGTGATATAATTTATTATCTGTGATACATTTGTATATTATCTGTGATCTGTGAATGAAAAGATAAGCGTTATAGTTTATATCGCCTATCAACTATATTATTGTATTTAATCTGGAATGATTAAATGATGTTGCACTATTGTGTGTTAAACCCCTGGACCACACTTTTACACACACAAATATGGATTTCATGTGGAAATCGGTTAAGTCACAGATAATTTAAATTTGATGTTTTTGAAATTGAAATTTTAATTTCAATTGATTTTGAAATTGGAAATTTGGGTTTAAAATGAAAAGCTTTTGAAATGGAATTTCAAAGATAAAATTTATTTTAAATAACTTAATCAAGTTTTGAAAATTTAAATAATTTGATTTAAATTTGAATTCAAGTTTGAAATTGAATCCTATGATTTGAAACTAGGGATTAAAGATGATATAAATGTGTTTGTATGAATCTAAACCATTTAAAAGTAAAATTTTGAGAATTTGGATCTAACCCAAAGACTTTAACTCGTATAAATGAATCAGATTTTCCGAAATGAAAACTGTTTGTTTTCAAATGATAAAAGCTTTCATATATATAAGAAATGAAATTCCAATTTAGTTAAAGGAATTTCATGTTTGAATTGAAAAATGGTTTTCCAAGTTATGAATGAATTCTTTTTGAAAGCTATGAATCAAATCTGTTTATTTTTAACAGATTTAAAATGATGATTTGTTTAAACCATTTGAAATGGAATTGTTTTGAAAGCTATAAGTTAAATCTTTGTTTTAAAGATTTATCGAGTTAATCAATTGAAATGGGAATTAAATTTGGAAAATTTGTGAATGAATCTTTTGTTTAAAAGATTAAAGTGTGGAAATTGTTTAAACCATTGAAGGTTGTTATAATGAATCTTTCTGTTTAAAGATTTGAAAATGGTAATTTGTTAAACCATTTAAAAAGAAAGTTTGGTTTAAGTTGTGACTTAACTGAAATCCCAATATCCATATGCTTTTAAATATTGCGCTCATTATTCGGTTTAGCCGGGAGAGGAACTTTGTGTCACATAACCCATTCCGAATAATGATACGTCGTATATGGATAACATTGAAGACCGGTGTTGAAGACCGGGTGTTTGCGAAAGCGATAGGATAACCTATCGATTGTCTCTGCACCGTGTAGCGCCCGGTATAGAGATTCCCTAAGTGATGGGAAGTCCAATCGGGATGGCAAATACCCGGATTGCAAGGGCTTCTTCAGAAGTGCCTTCGGTTCTGTTCGAACCCGGAACAGACTTGTATGGTTACATGTCGGACATTACACTTTGAAATATAAAGCAGATTTCTTTCAAATACATTTCTGTTGGTGGCGGAGAATTTATTCTCTTAGCTTAACACCCTTCTCTGAGACGTACGAGCTCAGAGGTTATGTAGTTGAAATTTATTAGCGATATATTCCCAATTTGGTAATGTGACATGCTAAGTGTTGTTGTGTGATGATCATTGTTTGATCATTTGTGATATGATCATTTGTTTGATCATTTATCTTTGTGATCAGTACTTTGATCATCTGTTGACCCAAAGCATGGCTTTATGCCAAAGCGTAGCTTTGTGGACGAGACTTCGTCAGAGCCTCACAACCCGGAAATGGTCGAAACAGGAATGTTGCGGCAAGGTTATGAGGGTCGCGCCCTTTAGGGTATGTCATTTCCTTCTGGAAACGGGTGGTATCATGGTATGGAGTCCAAATACTTACTCATGTGGACACACTTTATTTATTATGTGTGATGTTGGTTACCGAGCGCTCGGATAAAGGTCCCAAAGGACCGGGGGATGGCATATTTGTGAGTTACCTAGTTACAGGGGTAACCCGGCCTTGTGTTGGCAGAGAGCAGTTTGTCTCTCGGGACGTCCAGCCAGAGGCGATCCCATGTGGCATTAGGAAAGGAAGTTCCTTAGCCTGACCATTTGTTGGAAAATCCAAAGAAACAATACGAACCTTGTACGGTTTTGGTTGTATTACCTGCTATGGAATGTGGCGGTAACCTACTATTGAACATAGTAGCTATAGTAGGCATAACGTGAAATGCCTATGCTGGCTAAGATTGATATTATACTTTCGAAATGTTTTCTGCAATATGCACTAGTAATAATATCCAATGATTTGTTTTGCGTAGTAAGCATCTTTGACTATCATAAGGAGAAATCTCCTCAGATTCTGCGTTTGCATTGTGTGTGTGTGCGGGAGGCCTTATGGTAGTTTCATTTTCCAAAAGCATTGCGGGTTTCAATGTTTAAAACTCTTTTGTTGTTTGTTTAAAAGATAAACTGTTTTTGTTGCTCACACCAGTCCCATGACTGATCCGGAGTTTATTGTTCCCTTCCTAAACTCTGGGTGCCCACCATTTTCCACACGGGCAGTCTAGAGTTGAGTTTCTCAGATATTCAGGTTGAGTAGATTATCTGGAGCTAGTCAGTCCTTGGACGACTGACCTTGCTTTCCGCTAGCTATGGATTGGAGCATTCTATTAGAGATATTCTATCCGCTGCTGGTGTTTTCTATTTTCTTTCCGCTGCTATTTCTTGTATCATATCTCTGATGTATATTGATATATGTTGTATCATTCTGTTATATCATATTGTATCAGATTTTTGTATCTGTCATTGTATCAATGTAATATATATTGATATATTCTTTTTCTTCCGCTGTGTTGTTATACTTAATGGTGTTATAAGCTCCGGAGAGCTAGATTCGGCGTTTGAATTTACGGCATTCGAGTACAGTGAAGTACGGGTGCCGATTTTTGAAGGCCGAATCCGGGATCTTTACAGTGACCATTTTTGGCGCAAACACTTTGGTGCTTTCACCGAGAAGGCTAATTCAGGAATTCTATCGTTTGGAAGTTGGGTTCGAAGGCTTAGAGATTCAGATCTGAAAAAACTATGACAAGGCAATCAAGCAGAAGACCAAGGCTAGAGAGAAGTCAGCATGAAGGGAGTCAAGAGGCTTCTTCAGGTGCAAATCAGACGTCGATCTTCATCACCAAGGATGAGATGGAGACAATGATGAAAAGACAAGAGGAAATGATCCAAAATTTGCTCCTTCAAATAGGGCAGCTTGGAGCGCAAAATCAAGGAGCAACCAGAGTTCAGAACAGAGCAGGACCATCTGGCGCAGCGCCAGAACTGAGGGGCAATAACCCAAAGCATGTTGGCCCAATTCCGGGCGGAGTACCAGGTGGAACTGCACAATGCGACATCAACAGAGAAATGAATGCTCAGCCAGGAGAGCAGATTCCAGGAATCCCTCGTGAACTCGGGGGGAAAATCGGGAACGACGGACAAGGACTACAACTCGGAGATAGTGACACATTGGCAGAGATGGTCAGACGAGCCATGAGAGGCGGACTAGTGAATAGGGATCTGGAAGATGTTAATAGGAGTCCCTTTGCTCCTACAATCAGGCAAGCTAGGAATCCACCAGAATTCAAGCTACCAACATTAGAGACGTACGATGGAAGGACAGATCCTGTAGTGCATCTAACGTGATACATGAGGCATATGGAGGTGTTGGGGGCATCGGAGGAGGTCATGGCCCGGTGCTTCCCATTGTATTTGAGAGACATCGCATCACTATGGTTTAGACAGCTGGAAAGCGGCTCCATAGGAACATGGACCGATCTGACTGAGAGGTTTATGAGGCAATTCAGAGTTCACATTTCAAGACCCAAGAATGTGATGAGTTTGGCAGCGCTGAAGCAAAAAACTGGGGAGTCTTTGAGGAACTTTCTGACGCGATTCATTGCAGCGACAGCATCAGTGGATCGACCCGATCCATCCATGGTTTTTATGGCAGTTGTATCTGGCATAGCTGATGGCACAGAGTTCAAGAATTCGTTAACAAGGGATCCACCTATGGATCTAGGAGAATTTTATCATGAGGCTGAAGGATTTTTATGATTAGAGGATGCAAATGCTGAAAGAGAGGAAGGAGAAGGAGTTGATGTTTATGCAGTCAAGGGTGAAAATCCTCCTAAAACAGACTCAGGAACTGGTAAAGGGAAGCGAAAGGCTGAGGATAATAGTGATGGACCGACGCGACCGCGAAAGGAACCGAGATTCACCTCTTATACGGAGTTGAATGAGACTTTGGAGCGAATCTACCAGGACACCAGAGGGCAGATTCCCTATCGAAAGCCAATGAGAAGGGATCCGACCAACAATGAAAGAAGGTCAGACAAGTACTACTTATTCCACGAGCTGAATGGTCATAGCACGAATGATTGCAGACACTTGAAGTATGAGGTTGAGGGACATATTCAGAATGGTCTGCTATCGCAGTATGTAAGAAGGGGAACAACAACGGTGGAACGGGAGCTGCCACCACCTACACCTACTGGAGACGGCTTAGGATCGAGGCATCAGCTTGTCATCAATTGATTGAGATAATGACGAATAAGTAGCAAACTCCACACCAACGCGACTTAGTCTTTTTACACATGTACAGGACCTCGAACGATCCTCATGCATGCTCTGATACGACTACTGATCGCAACGGTGTAGGTGTTTGCACTTTGACGTCCCTATTTTACTTTTATTTCCCATTTCTGATGTTTAAACTTGATTTCGTTGAATATTTCTGTTGAAAAACTCATTTTGAATAAAAGTATGCCATTTGTGATGCCATGACGGCTAAGCCACTTACACATGTAAGGGATTGCGAACAGTCCTCGAGCATGCTCTGAGATGGCGATAAACCGTCATAACAAACAGTTCAAAAACTCACTCGAACGTGAAATCTGACACCAATGATACTAAGTCCCTCCCCGGGCACACAAAATTCGCCGCGAACGGTCACAATTCGCCTCGAACGGCACCCCGACTGTGAACGGTCACCATCCGCCGCGAACGGCACCCGACCGCGAACGGTCACAATCCGCCTTGAACGACACCCGACCGCGAACGGTCACAATTCGCCTCGAACGGCACCCGAACGCGAACGATCACAAATCGCCTCAAATGGCACCCCGACCGCGAACGGTCACCATTCGCCGCGAACGGCATCCGACCCCGAACGGTCACATATCAACTCAAATGACATACGATCCCGAACGATCGTCATTCGCGGTCGGATAAGACTATCACTTTCTTTGCAGGTTAACAACAGGATACGAACATCCAGCTCATGACATTACAAAACACACCTTCCTCCCGCAAGGCATGTTTTGGGGGGCAAGTGTTATCCCGCCTTTTGGCAAGGCTGTGACACCAAGGAATTGACTAGTAACCAATGACGGTCCGTCCTAGAGATCGGTTATATATAGGCTCGCTATGGATAGCGACGAATTTTGTCCGAGTCCCGATCGAGCTAAAACTGGTTTGACACGACAAGCGAAGCTATGAGAGCCAACGTTCCAAATCTCAAGTCAATCCGAGTTCGTATGCTCAAGTTACGAATGATACAAAAGTGGATGAAAACCAACTACACTTCGATTCGCTCAGCTCGAATCCATCTGGGAAGCCTACTTCGACTCGCTCAGTTCGAACCCATCATGGAAGCCTACTTCGACTCGCTCCACTTCGACTCCATTTCAGAGCCTCTGTTCGACTCGCTCCACGTCCTTCAGAAAACAACAGTTCAACTCCAACGATACGAAGCCATAGTTCGTATCGACCACATTCGACTCCGTCTTCTATGCAGTTTGTATCCATCGTGGATCTTTTGATCGAATTCATCGAGTTGCCATATTCGAATCAATTGACCGAAGTTGAGTTTCTATCGATACGAGCAAGGCAAGGTCCAAGAACAACTCAATCAAAGCGGCATCAGAGGCGGAGTGATCCGAAGGTTCGAACGCCACGTCATCGAGTCGAGCAGTGACTCGAACAAGACCGAGTCGAATAGCGATGCGAACGAGAGCGAGTTGAACAAGAGCGAGTCGAAATAAGGGAGTCGAACGAAACAGCCAATCGAGAATCCCATTTCGTATCGATCACATCTCCTAATCTACAAGTCCAAATGCTATGAAATTTTCACAGAAGACTACGGGCATGCTAAAGAATGTCCACACCAAATTTCGACTCCATTGGATGAAATCTTGATCGATACGAAATCTGTTCGTATCGGTCACGGATCGGACCGAAACTTCATGGGCTTGGGTGCGCGGGCCTGGTCACGTGCCAGAAAGAGCCTCCCGAGATCTGAGCGAAATATCAGCCTTCTACACCTATAAATAGAGCCCCATGGCATTCGGAAAAGGGGAGCTTGCTTCTTCTTTGAGTTCTCCAACGCCCAGACTCTGCCGGATCCAGATCTAAACTCCCTTGCTGCTGCCACCAACGAAATTCACTGCTGCAAATCATAATTATCTGCTGTATCTCATTGAATTCACTTGTAATCTTCAAAGAAACATCAATAAAGCAATCAACTTCAAAGTGAACGTAGGCAAGATCACCGAACCACTATAAATCTTGCGTCTCTGTCTATTTCTTTCCATTTTAAGTTCATTATTCTTCACTTTTTATCCTCTACATTACTTAGATCCGTGATCTGTGATCATATACTGCTGATTTGTGTTCATACACTAGTGCTTTCACGGTATTTGGAGTTTGTGACCATTTTTGGCGCAAACATAACTTAAGTTAAATGAAATGAATTAAATGAGCTAAGTGAAGAAATTGAAATGAATACCAACTTCAGTTATTAAATGAAATTCAACTTTAGTTGTAAAATGAATTAGTGATTGAATTAATGAATGAATTAAATTGAACTAGAAAAATAAATCAGTTTTGAAGATGATTTTGAATGGTGTTTGATAAATTGAATATGAACTTAAGTTTGAAGTGATAAACATAAGTAATGAATAAATTCTAAATAAAAATAAATGTGAATGGAATGGAATGTTGTTAAACATAAATTGAATTTAAAGCTAATGTAAACTAGTTGCAAAGGTTTATAAGAAGGAAAGTTAATAAATTTAAAGTTAACATTGAATATGCAAATTAAAATGGTTATAAACAAATTGAATGTTAGTAACTTGGATGTAAATTAGTAGAATGTAAACTAACTGAATATTAGTAAACAAATTAAAGTGATGAATGTAGGTGAATGCAAATAAATTAAAGGGTAATAAGAATGGAAGTGAATTAAACTAATTGGATGAGAATCAAATGAAAGAAAAATGAGAATGAATGTAATAAAATGATTGTTAGTTAACTTGAATGCGAATTAGTTGGATGAAAACTAAATAGTAAACAAATTAATTGATTTGTTGGATGTTTGTTGTTTGAGGGTTGCTTATGATTGCATGCGTTTCATTTGCATATAATTGTTGTATTAATATATGTTATATATTGATATTATATAATATATACATGTTTCTCATTGGTTGTTGAGTGTTTTAGTAGATGTAGACGGCGTTGCTTCGCATTTGGAGCTCGCTTTCGCGCTATATTAGCCGTATATGCTCGCTAAATAATATATAAGTTACATATCTCGGATTACATATCGTACTTTTATATTTTTTCCTAATGGGATGCCTCATCACTGAGATCAGATGTATATTTGTGAAATGTACATATTGTGATTTTACTATGATCGAACAGCGCAAAGGAGACTCTGGCGAAATTTTCTGAAAATTTAAGGCGTTAGAAACTTTTTTTGAGAGATTTGAATATTTTGATAACTAAAAATTTGATTTTGAGTTATAATTTGAAATGATATTAGTTGAATTTTGGAATTGTATTAGCTAATGACTATGAATGAATTTAAATACTTAGGAAAGTTTTTATAAAAAAAGTTGCAACTAGATGATTTTGGGAAAGTTAAACACTTAAGAGAATTTGGTAATCTATTTCAACTATTTTGTTTTGAAAGTTAAAGGAAGTTGTAGCATCTTTCCTACTTAGTAATTTCGGGGACGAAATTCTTTAAGGGGGAAAGAATGTAACGATCCAGTTTTTCAATCATTCGAAATTGGAATATTTAATTGATTTTAAATATTCGAATGTAAATTTTATAAGTTGAATAACTTATATTTCAAATATAATAATTTGTTCAGGTAATTAAATTGTTTAATTTAATATTTGAAATTGTGTAAATAATTTATAACATTGTTTTAAATTCTATTTGGAATAGAATAGAGATAGTAAACTTTTAAAATTGAATTAAAAGTTAATTTATAGAAATTGGAAATTTATCGATTTAATTAACGTGTGAAAATAGTCATTTTTGACACCGTCTTGGATTTCGACGAAACCAGTTTCATTAGATCTGTAATATTATATTATTGTAGGATTCCAAATATCATGTCAATCGGACTTACGGTTTGGTCGTGCAAAGCTAAAATGCGTAGAAATTTATTTAAGTAAATTTTAATTAAAATAATTCGATTTAAAAACCTATCTTCCAAATACGATAGAATTGGCTCCCGATATATATTCCATTATGTTTAGAATATGAGTAAAATATTATGAACGCTAGATGGCACGTTTCGATTGGAGTTCAGAAAATTTTCGGATGAATAGTGAACAAAATTTTTATATTAAAGGACATCACTTTCTCCAATTTGCAACAACCCTAGGGTTTCAAGCCCTAGCCGCCTCTAATTTTTCAATGGCCATAATTTAATCATTTTCTCCCTCGATTTCTGGCCGATCCATTAACAATTAGCAAAATCATTCAACTGCAATATTGTCGAGCTTGTCGAGCTCTATAATATCAACGGCCATGATCGGAAATGGAGTGGTGGATTGTCGACAAATTAGCTACGTCTGGCGTGTGTTTCATGGGTGCTGTGGCGTGATAGGTGGGTTTGGAGGCGACAAGCCTCTGGCCGTGGGTGGAGGCGAGAGTGGCGCACGAGGTGGAGTTGTTGGATCGTGCTCCGATGTCGAGATGGAGGAGCATTTTTGGATGGAAGAAATAGAGCTAGATGTAGGGTTTTAATCAATGATGAACGAAGGAGAAGAAAGAAAAAGGTCGGCCAGGATTCTCAGACACAAAAAGAATGGCCCAGATTTTTCAAGGTTTAAAATAAAAAAAGTTATAAATTATATTGTACAAATCGTGTAATCTTATAATTGCGATAACTTCTCTATACGAGGTCGAAATTGTACGAAACATGTTGCGTTGGATTCATTGTTGAAAATACTACGCGACCGAGCTGGACCAGGATTTATTTGAGCTAGTGAAAATTTTGGTTAAAATTAAACGCTCGTTTAATTTTAATCGAAATAAATCGTTATCGCGACGACTACAAGCAAAGTTAGTAAAACTCACTTTCTCTGTCGCGCTTATATTTTTATATAAGTGGGACTAAATTTATTTTATGATGATTGATGCTTGTTAGGATAATATAATATATATTATATATATGATATTTGGTTTGGATATATTCCCGCATATTATAGCAGTTGAGACCCTATATGTTCCCGTGTATGAGCGGATGAACCTTTGTACGTTCGTCTGCCTCGAAACAGACATTGTACATATTTTCTCATATGTATATTTGTTGCAGGTGACAGGTTGGAGGGATCCAACATGATTCCTCACTACGGTTGATGTTTATTTACAAATATTGTAATATATGCTGTATTATGTGAAGTTTGATGTGATGGATGCCATGATTGCTATTATTAATGCGAATCTCCTTATTTAGTACGTTTGCAACATTGGGCCATATTTTTGGAAAATTAAAAATATTAAAATAATGATTTCAATTTAAAATGGATTTTAAAGAGATTTTGAAAAATACATATGTTTTTAATAATTTTTGAATTGTTAAAGAAATGGATTTATTTTAAATAAATAAAAAGTTATAATTTTTACGTTCTAAAAATTATGGTTTACTCAAATATGATTTTTGAACTTTGGAGATAACTATTTTGTAAAATAAGTTAAATTGGGATTTTGACCTTATTATAAATGGTTTATATATAAGATTTATAAAATTGATATTTTATAAATAAAGAGTAATGAAATTATAAACGAGTTTGTAAGTGTTAAAATGAAGTTATAAATGAATCTTATAAGTAAATAAGATTTATGAATTAAGGAAGTTATAAAAAAGAATGAATTTGTAAATAAGAGATTTATAAGTAAATTAACTTATAATTGAATTTTGATATATAAATGAGATAAACGGGAAATTGGTTAATAAAGAGATTTTATAAATGGAAGTTTTTATCAAATAGAAATGTGAATTATAAACACGTTTTATAAATATGGAATCAGTTTAATTTGACAAACTTAATATGAATTTTTATAAACGGAATTATATTCACAACTTTGGACAGTGAATAATCCTTTAAATTAAATGTGTAGAAGTAATGAATTTGGTAAAGGAATTATATTCATGATTTTGGACAGTGAATAATCCTTTAAATTAAATGTGTAAGAATAATGAATTTGGTAAGAGAATTATATTCACTATTTTGGACAGTGAATAATCATTTAAATAAAATGAACGTTTTGGAAAGTGATATTATAAAATGGAGTTTAAACGGTTTGAAAATAAAATGAGTTGTGAATTTACTTATTATTAAAATAAGTATATGAAAATATTTTCCAAATATCCAATATGTTAAATGGTTTTGAATATTATCTTTTAAAGATATTTTGACGTTAATAATTAGAAAGTGATTTGATTTATAAACGATTAATAAAATCAGTCCTAGTGACTTCTTATGTGCTAGATTTTATTTTATTGCTTTTATAGTTAAATAAACGACTATCAAATTTGGCCATTTTAGTTTCTTAACTTGATGTAGAAACTAATTAGTTGTACACTTAGTACATAACTGACTGTGTAGGCTTGATTATCGTTTGTGCTGAGAATGTTGATTCGTATAGATTGAAGTGATTACTCCAATCTATCGAGCTTCGTTCTTGGCCAAAGGATAGCAATTTCAAATTAGGAAACGTGATAAGTCTACGAGACTTGGTTTTTGTTTGAGGTTGAGAAACGCTTTTGCGTTGTTGGTGCAAAGAGACCAGGATCAGATTTATCTTAAAACCACTTCGGACCAACATATATGCGATGATTGTGCAAGTTGGTGGACGATATTGATATTTAGGATTTTTATAGTGAAAGACTGCTTGTTGATCATTTGGGGTTAAAATACCAATATACATCTAGTAGCAATAGTCTCTTCGTTATGAAATATCCAATGCAAGGACTATTCGCTACTAATCCTAGGGATTTCCCTACAGAATGTGATAGGAAAGTACTTTCAGTTTGTCCTATTCCTGGACAACTTGTATGGATGAGTGTCTGACATTGCATTTCTAGGATTACGTACAGTGGTTTTTACAAACGTACATCATGTGGGGGCGGAGAAGGCAACTTCACTTAGCTTAACACCCTCCTTGAGACGTACGAGCTCAAGGGTTGTATTTTTGTGAAAGGCAATTAGTAGTCAATGGGAATGGCAATGTGGCATTCAAAGATGATGTAATATGTGATATGCGAATGGTAATCGATACCTCTTTTGGCCTCACTCCACGTAAAATGACTGAAATAGGGATAGAAGCAGCAAGGTAAGTGGGTCGCTCCCATTAGGAGATCTCATCACTCTTCTAGATATATCTTTACGCGCTATGATGTCTTATATTTGATTATTGTTGATGTATGCTTGTAGCCATGGATTATAGGTCGGTAACGACCGTAGTGTTGACATATTCGGTACTATCCACGGATGGGTAGGCCGGTCTTGCGTTGGTTTAGGTGCCCAGTATCTGAACCCTAGGTACATCCCTCTTAGGTGTACAGTATTGGTTCGAAAAAGTAGTCCCTTCACCAGTCATTTGTATGAAAATCCAAAATCCAATACATGCCTGCCATTTTCTATTGTAGAAAGCCTTGTATTACAAGGTGTATGCTGGAATTTAATAATGTAACAGTTTCAGCTATTTTAATATTATTTGTATAATAGACACTATTATAATATAAGAGAATTTGATATGAAATGTTTTGGTTATCGTAAGGTAGAAACCTTGTAGGTATTTATTTGCGACGCGGTCTTACGAGATACCTTTTGTTTTGATAAAAGAAAAGTTTTAGTAATCTTAAAACTTTAAAATTTTAGTTGAAATGTGTTTTCTCACGCTTGTCTGCCAGACTGATCCGGGTGTTCTTCCCTTTCAAGCTCGGGTCAGACCGAGTATATTTCAAGTTCAGATTTGGTGCTTTTGGAGCTTCAGTAGGCGAGCTAGAGATCTTCATGTCGTATACACGTATGTGTTTATTTTTTCGCTGCTTTGCATTGTTGTCGTTGTAAATAATCAGCATTTGTGAGGACAGGTTATTATAGCTGTCTAAGCTGATGATTATTTATTGTTTACTCTGATATTGATTTATGTATATCACAGTTTCTCTTTTTAAAGATTATTGACCTATATTATATGTTATTCCGCTGCGATGTGAGATTCTGTATTGTTTTGGTTCTGTTTCTCTCTTCTTCTTCTCTTCTCTTCTTATTTCTTCTCTCTTTCTTCTCACACTCTCTTTTCTTTCTCATGATCATCTGCGATCGGTGCACTCTGGGTCGAACATGCGTAGTTTGGTGTCGGATTCAGAGGGTGCCGAGTGTGGGTCGTCACAGCTGGTATTAGAGCTTAGGTTTAGTATATTCCTAGGCTTTGATGGGTACTCAGTATAGATAGGGTCAGTAGCACCCTAGATTGAGTTTGAGTGTATTATATATATGAGCGCGTATTTGTTATTGATATAAAAATGTTCTATATTGTGTTTACTTATCAGTTGAGTGTTTTATAAATTCTAGTTGGTAAGTGGGACGCCACTGTATCGATGGGGATTTCTAAACTTTTAAACAAGGTAAACCGACATAATATTGTTTTGAATGGGTAAATGAAATAATTTTACCTCGATTATATTTTATATATAATTATATATTGATTGTTGGTTGTTAATGAATGGTAATATTTAATTATTATCATCTGTTATTGTTGTGTTTAATAAAAAGTTGTTATTATTATAAATCTAAAAAAGATAAATAAATTTGGAATGAAGCTTATATAAGTGAAGTAAAAATAGTGAAATTATATAAGAAAAAATTTATAAATGCGATGCATAAATAAAAAAATTTAAAAGAAATAAAAAGCACTGAATTCACTACCGTTGCTGGAAAATAATACGGGTGATGACTGCAGCATCATCGGTATCTTTTTTGAGTTCCTAGGTGATGGATCTGCTACCATTAGTAATATATTATGAAGTTAAGTTTTGTTTTGATAAAACAAGTTTTGAATTAACAATCCAAATTATAATTTAATAAATAAGAGAAATAAGTTTTGAACTTATAATTGGAATTAGTATAAATAAGAAAAAGAAATTTCAAAAATTTAAGTATGAAATTGAGATATGAAATTAAAATTTAACGTAAGTAATGTTAAATTGAATTGAGTTAGTAAGTGAATTATATAAATTGAATTTTAACTTAAGTAAAGTTAAATATATTGAGTTAGTAAAAATGAATTATATGAAATTGAAGTTTAACTTAAGAAAAGTTAAATAAATGAAATTTAATTGGATTTGGAATTAATAAGATGGATATTTGAAATGAGTCAAATAAAATTAAATATAAACTTGAGTGGTAAATTATTATATAACCATAAATTGGAATTGTAGAATGTGAGTAAACTTAAGTAAATATTCATGAATCTTAAGTAAATAAGTTGTATAACTTATAAAATTGAGAATAGTGAGTTAAAACAATTTTTCTATTTGTTGAAAGTTAAGAAATGAAATCTAAATTTGAATTATAAGTTGAGATTAAACTTAAGTAATATAAAATGAAGTTTGGGAAGAAATCTAACTTGAGTAATGTAGAATGAAATTGAAATTTGATATCGAAAGTAAATGAATGAATTGAAGTAATAGAATGTAACTTAAGTTGTGAATTAAATAAATGAAGATTAACTTAAGTCAAATGAAATGAATTAAATGAGCTAAGTGAAGAAAATAAAATGAATATGAACTTGAGTTATTAAACGAAATTCAACTTTAGTTGTAAAATGAATTAGCGATTGAATTAATGGATGAATTAAATTGAACTAGTAAAATAAATTAGTTAATTGAATATGATTTTGAATGGTTTCTGATAAATTGAATATGAACTTAAGTTTGAAGTGATAACCATAAGTAATGAATAAATTCTGAATAAAAATAAATGTGAATGGAATGGAATGTTGTTAAAAATAAATTGAATTTAAAGCTAATGTAAACTAGTTGCAAATTTTAATAAGAAGGGAAGTCAATAAATTTAAAGTTAACATTGAATATGCAAATTAAAATGCTTATAAACAAATTGAAAGTTAGTAACTTGGATGTAAATTAGTAGAATGTAAACTAATTGAATATTAGTAAACAATTTAAAGTGATGAATGTAAGTTAATGCAAATAAATTAAAGGGTAATGAGAATGGAAGTGAATTAAACTAATTGGATGAGAATCAAATGAAAGCAAAATGAGAATGAATATAATTAAATTATTGTTAGTTAACATGAATGCGAAATAATTGGATGAAAACTAAACAGTAAACAAATGAATTGATATGTTGGATGTTTGTTGGATGTTAGTTTGTAAAAACCCGAATATTTAACTGATTTTAAATATTTAAAAGTTAATTTTTTAACTTGAATTTCAAATACCACTATTTATTGGATAATTATATTATTTGATTTAATAATTGGAAATTTGGTAAAATATGAAATCTTCGTTTTCAAGCTTGTTAAAAATAATTTGAAGGCTTATAAAATTTATATTGATAATACTGAAGATAATAAAAGTGTTAAAATTGAATTTGAGAATATTTTGTTCAGTTTTAAAAATATATCGTTTAAATTGATAATTAAAAATAGCCTTCTGGGGCATAGTCTCGGAATTTTAAGAAACCAGTTCCATTGGATCCGTAATATTGTATCATTATCGGATTTCAAATTTCATAGCGTTGGATTTGTCATGTAGCCTTACGGTATATAAACGCGCTGAAATCTATATCGAAATTCAATATAATAATCGGGTCCAAATAGCTATCTTCTCCATACGATCAAATTAGGACTCGAAACCTTTTCCTTTGCGTTCGGAATAGGGGTATAACATTATAAACGCCTAGCGGTACGCCTCGATAGGATGTTGAGATTTTGAGTTGCAAATTCAAGACGGTTTAAAATTAAAATTAATATATATATATATATATATATATAATTTATTTGAAAAAATCTTCACATCAGACCTTTTACACCTCTTTTCAAAAAAACACTGTACACACCATTCAACACGCAAGACATTGTCTACACGCAATCTCTTCCTCTTTTAAAACATCAGCCGCGCTTTAAAAAAATCAAATCTTTGTAATTTAAAATCCTCGGCCTTATTCATTTTCATGAAATTTCAATTCGATATTTCCCTTTCTTCCTACCTCTGTTCCACTTTCGCTTCGTAGTATGGTAAAATGGAGGCTGAGATTAACGCAGATCAAAATCCTTCTGAAAAAAATGGGGTACAGATCGAAAAGAATCGCTAGTTCTTCCTCTCAGTTCTATTCAAATCCAATCCATGAATTCAAATCGGCAGCCTCCTTGAAATAAAAAAAATATCGATCGAAGAAAAATCTCAATGCAAGCTGGAGGGAGTCGTCGAGGCAAGTGCGATGTTATGGTGGCGGCATCGTGGGCTGGAGGCACGAGGCGATGCGATGGAGCAGTAGTGCCTGTGACGGCGGTCGAGTGGGAGGTAGTCGCGCGGCTTCAGAAGTGCACACATTGATGTGATGGAGGGATGCGAATCTCGTTTTCGCGGGGCTTGGAGGAGTGAGGGTTCGATCTTGTACGATGTCAAGGAAGATGCGACAGCAGTGTTCTTTTGGGGTGGCTCGCGATGGTCGGCGATGTAGGGTTTGGGCTCGAACGAGTAGCAGAAGGGTTTAGAGCAGTGAGGTAAAGCAGAGATATTTCCTTTTTATTTAATTTATATATATATATATATATGTGTGTGTGTGTGTGTGTGTGTGTATACAGAAAAAAAGAGAAAAGAAAGAGAAAATAACATTAAGATTTATAAAACAATTTATTTTCTTCAATTTAAAGATTTATATATACAGTAAAGAAAAGTATAATATAAATATAAATATATATATACACATACCTATTTTAAATCTTATATATAGATAGATAAATAGAAATATATATATATATACAAGGTTTGGAAAATATAGGAATTTTAACTTGTTAATAGTTTATGCAAAATTAGATTTTTGAAATCTATAATTTATTTTTATAAGTATATATGTAGTTCCAAAAATAAAATAAATATACATATACACATTTTAAATCTACTAGTTTATTTTAAAAATATGTATTTGGGTGATTAACCTGTTTAATTAACTTGTTTAATTATTTTAGTCACTAAAAATATTTTATTAAAAGAAAATTAGTTTAAAATTTAATTATTAGTAAAATTTAATTATTACTTACTTAAATTTATTAAATGGTAATTGATTGTTCGGTTATTTCAAATATTAATAAACCGTATAATGTTTATACAAGGTCTAAAATCGTGAGGAAAACAAGTCGAGATGGATTGGATTGCAAATAAATTAAGGTGAGATTTTCTCACTCATTTGGATTACCTTGTTAAAATTTAAATAGTTAAATTCAAATTATTGGTTGATTGAATTTGATAACTATTATCAGTCTGGATGTGATATTATATATAGTGTGTGTGTGTGTGTGTGTATATATATTGGAGTGATTGATATTCCCGCATTATATAGCAGATAAGAACCTATGCGCCCCGCATAATAGCGGATGACCCTTTATACCGTGATATCCCCCTCGAAGTGGGATTGGTATTTTTATATTGTGCTAACATCTGTGGATGTAGGGAAACAAGTTGGAGGGATCCAACTAGAATCTTCAAAAAATGTTAAATTTATTTCATTTCAGTGATATATGAAATATTGATTAATCTGTGATAGATTATAGTGTAAAATTGAAATTATTGAATGCTATGGTGTGGTTGAGTATATTTTGGTATTTTAAGATATCCAAAAAGATAAAGATTGGGTTTTAAAGGAAAATAAAGGGAATTTTAAGTAAAATAATTATAGTGAAGATGAAAAAATAAAAAGGGCGAATTTTTGAAAGGTAAATAGTTGACTTTGGAATCCTATTGAATAAATTCCGGGAAATGGGAAATAGAGATTTTGAATAAATGAGAATAAAGGAGTTTTGAGGACTTAAGCGAGATTGTTTAAGAATTAAAGGATTTATTTTAAATTCGGGATTTAAAATGGTTTGGGAGAAATAAAAAGGGGAATTTTGAAACAAAGTGTGAAATCCATATTTCAGATTTAAATAAGGATTTAAATCATAATAAGGAAGTAAATCTGGAATTAATTGATTTTGGAATAAATCTGGATAAGTCGAGAAATAAATTTTAAAGGGAATTTTGTTCAGAGAATCGATTTGGAAACCAATTAAATGTTTTTGAAATAGTTATTAAAAGGAGAATGAGGCCATGGATTTATAAACTGGGTTATAAATTAAGTGAGGTAATTATCAGTGGATAATTTGGAATTATAAATTTACGGTGGAAATTTATAAGGGGATGGATAAATTGTTTTAAAAATAAATAGTGGTTTATTTTTAAAAATGAGAGAAAAGAAATTTACGGAGTTGGAACGTAAATTTAAACTGGAAATAAATCAAGAAGGATTTATAAATGATTAGACAGACTATATTGGAATGGAAAGTGTATTTTCCTAAAAAACTAAGTATATTTTCAAAGAAAGATTTTTAAGTATAAATTAGAAGTTTTAAAGATGTTTTAAAAGAATGTTTTTTAGAAAATTTATTATTTTAATTGTTTTAAAATTGTTAAAGTAAATATTTATTAAGTTAATTATAGTAGTTAATTATTTTTAAAGGTTAAATTAGAATTATAATTTAAAGGATAATTATTTAATATTTATACTTTATATAAGGGTTTTATTTTAAAAGTAGTTATTGGATAAAGTTTTAACTTGGAAAATTATTATAGAATTTCATAATTATTATTCTGAATAAGGTGATTTAAGTAGCTTTATTTTAAATATTTCAAGTGTATATTTTTGGATAAGGTGATTTAATTTATTTAGAAATCTAAATTAAAGAAGACTAGGTGTTTTCAGTGGAAATAAAATAATTGGTTGAATGATTGTCTAATTTGATAGTTAAATAACCGACTAGCAATATTGGCAAATGCGCTGATCGTTTCGAAGAGACCTTGATCGGATTTAATTATCCGAAAACCACTTCGATCCGGTTTGAACGTAGCGAACGAATACCATGAAGATGATGAAGATGGTGATTCAGTTTGTCCAGACCCAGGACAACTTGTATGGACGAATGCTATCATACCATCGTCATTGGAGGACAATGAGGTTCTAAGTGAAATTCGGTCTTAAAAGGTAACACTTAGCCTTAAGCCTCATCAACCGGGAATGACTGAAAATTAGGGGATATGCAGCAAGGCTAAGTGGGTAGCTTCCAATTAGGGTAAGATTTCCCCTGTCTAGAGTCCCTTTTATTTCAGCTGTGTGGCAGTTGTTGATCCCAACCGCGGGGTGGTCTTATTCGGGCTATCCAGTAAGGGGTAGTCCGGTCTTATGTTGTAGGGGATCAAGAGTGGTCCTCGGTATACTGATCTAGACCAGGTACCGTGACAGGTGGTACCCCAGTGCCTAGTCATTCAGTTGGATATCCATTCTCCCTATGTGCCTTTACGGTTTTGGTTGTAGAGCCTAGTATGCTGGAATTTAATTAATGTAACAATTTCACCTATTTGAATAAGTATTTCTACTTAGACACTATTATAATATCAAATGGGTTTGATAAAAATGTTTTGGTTATGGTAAGGTAAAAACCCGACAGGTTTATTTGTGGCGTGGTCTTACGAGATACCTTTGATTTCAAAGGATTTTGAAAACTTTAATAATTCAATTGAGTGTGTTTTCTCACGCTGGTTTTCCAGACTGACTTGGGTGTTATTTTATTATAATGCTCGGATCAGACCTAGTATTATAGATACAGAATAGGATGCTATGGAGCTTAGGAGACGAGCTGGATGACGAGACGTATCACACGTACTTGATGTGTATTCCGTTGTGCAGTGTAAGCTGTATAGTAAGCTTTTGTGAGGACAAGTTATCATAACTGTCCAGTATTGTGTTATTGATGGTGTTGTACTCTGCTGATGTAAAGTATAAAAAAAGTTATAGTTTCTTTTGTATAAAGGTCCATTGTTATCTATAATATTTTGTTCCGCTGCGATTGTGAGATTCTGATGTTGTTTCTATTTTCTTCTTCTACCTCTTTCTTCTTTTCCCTAATGATCCGATATTTCCGGCATTCGATGGTTCGGCATGTAATACAGTGAACGTATTGATGTCGATTTTCGAAGGTCGAAAATCTCTCGGGTTGTTACAAGTTGTTTGAGGGTTGCTTATGATTGCATGCGTTTCATTTGCATAAAGTTGTTGTATTAGTATATGTTATATATTGATATTATATACTATATACATGTTTCTTGTAACGACCCTGAAATTTTGATATTGGAAATCAGGATATTTAATTGATTTTAAATATCTGGAATTCAATTTAATTTGAAATTTAAATATCAAAGTGAATTTGGTAAATTAAATTATTGAATTAAATTATTGAAACTGGGTAAAAATTTGAATCTTCGGTTTTGAGCTGATTTAAAAATATTTTCAAGGCTTTGAAAATTCATATTGATATTACTGAAGATAACGGAAGCTTCAGAATTGAATTGGAAACTGTTTTGTTCAGTTTTGAATTTTATCATTTGAATCGATATTTGAAAATAGTGTTCCAGAGCACAGTCTCGGATTTCGACGAAACCAGTTCCATTGGATCCGTAATATTGAATTATTACTGGATTTCAAAATTTTTAATTTTCGGAGCTTTCGTGTGATCGTATGAGGTAAAAACGCTTCGAAAATAAATAATTGTTTTAATTAAAAAATCTTACATCTTTTCACCGGTCAAATTCTTTCCATCAACCGACTTACTTTTCTCTGCAACAATCACGTTCTCGTGTCCCCTTCGTTTCCTTTTATCACGCGAGCAATTCAGAAGAAAATTCTTTATCTCGTTCAAAATTTATAACACTCGAGCCTCTCTTCAGTACTCACGAATAAAAAAAATATCATTTTTTCTCTCGTTCAAATTCAAAGATAATGGCAGAACGAAATCTCCATTCCTCTTCAAACTGAAATCGAGAATCGTTCCCTCCATTTCATTTCAAATCGAGTCAAACGAAACTGGTGTTCTACGGCAAGTAGGCGACGTCGATCGCGAGATGGATTCATGGAAGAAGTCGCGTAGGGCCAAGACGTCAGGGTTGCTGAGTATGACGTGAGATCGAATTGACTTAGGGTTTGGCTGAAGATCGATTTGGGGCGACTCGATTTTGGGCGTCGTTGCTCTGAGCTTGCGATCGATGGCGAAGATGGATCGATTCGTCTCGCGAGCACGAGGAGACGCGGTGATCTCGAGTCGAGTTGTCGGAGTGAAGTTCGACCATGTAGTGGTTTCTGGCAGTGGGCTCGCGTGGTGACAGTCAGTGGAATTTTTAGTCGACGATGGAGGAGACAGCAAGCAGTCGAGTTTGTGGAGAGGAAGCACGTTCGCAAATGTCAGATTTCGATTTGTGCTTTGGGCGTTAATGTGCAGGTAGCTATCGATTTTGATTTAATTTACATACGTATGTATATATATGAAATGAATTTACAGTAAAGGGAAAATGAAAATGATGAAATGAAATATTTATAAAAAGATAGATATCTTCACTTAATGGTTTATTTGTGAATATAAATTATAGAGATAGATTTGTTTATTTAAAACTTAATTTATTATCTTAATTACCAAAGGATATTTTTAGGGAATTTAGTTTTAAATATAAATTATTGAATTTAATAAATTTATTGAAAGAGAAATTTAATCATTAGTTATGTGAATTTATAAACAGGAAGTGGTTAAAGAAGAAATTTTTTAATTACATCTATCATAACGAAGATTAATTCGAATATTAATCAATTGTGTATAAATATTTATACTAGGTCAAAATCTGTAAAGAAATCAAGCCGAGAATGAAAATGGGATTGCAAAATAAAAGCTAAGGTGAGATCTTCTCACTCAGATTTAAAATTGAATTGCAGTTATTGATTGTGCTGATTGCTGTTGGGATGTGATATTAGATATGGTAGGATATATCTATATATAGCAATATATATATATATATATATATATATATTGGCATGTGTATATATTGGTGATTGATTTTCCCACATTATATAGCGTATGAGACCCTATTGCGCCGCATAATAGCGGGATGATATTTTTATAAATCCCATATACAACGATATTCCACCTCGAAGTGGAATTGGTATTGTGCTAACATCTGTGGATGCAGGGAAACAGGTTGGAGGGATCCAACTGGATTCCTCAAATTGTTTGAATATTATTTCATATGTGAATGATGTGATTATTGATAATCTGTGGATGATTTATTGATAATTGAAATTAATGAAGGCTAAAATTTAGCCGAATGTATTTTTGGTATCGTTGGATACCAGAAATGAATATAAATTGAATTTTGAAATTAAAGTGGAAAACTTTAAGTGAATTTATTTTTCAGAATTGAATTTATTGAAAGAAGGAATTTTAAAGTATTAAAATTGATTTTCGAAATCTTACTGAATAAATTCCAAAATATGGGAAAAGATATTAATAAATGAGTTTTTGGATAATATAGTTTAAGAATTGAAGAATCTATTGAAAAAATGGAATTTTGAGTAATTGGAAAGAATAAAGGAATTTATTTAAAAGTGATAAGCTTTAAGAAATCAATTTGTAATTGATTTGGTATTTGAAAATGAAAATTTGAGAAAATCGATTTGGAAATTTATTTGGAGTTGAAAATAAATTTAGAAATCAAGTTTGTAATTAATTTGGTGATGGAAAATAAATCATTGGAAAATTTGTTTTGAAATTGATTTAGTATTTGTTAAATAAATCTGGAAATCGATATGCAATTGATTTGTTATTTGGAGATAAAACTTAGAAATAAATTGAAATGTTTTGTTCTATTGAAATAAAACTTAGAAATCAATTTGTAATTGATATTGAGATAAAATTAGAAATCAATCTGGAATTTGATTTTGGGGTTGAAAGTGAATATTTGAGAATGTAAATTCCGAATAGAATTTATAAAGGAAAAGGGAATTTGTTTTAAAATAAACATTGATTTATTTTTAAAGTATGAAAAAATATGATTCGGAATCGGTTTTCAAAGTGATGAAGTGTGGAAATAAATTTACAGATTTGAAATGTAAATTTGTAATAAATCGATAAGGATTTATTTAATTAGTTTAAATGGACCATTTTATGATTTGAAATTGGTTTTCAAATGTGAAGTGTGGAAAATATATATCTCATGAAGATATTTTGAAATTAAATAATTTGGGAAAATTATTTGAATCTGATGATTGTTGTGAATGTTATTGATAGTTAAATCACTGACTATCAATATTTGCCATTGAAATGGCAATTGATTTGTTTTTCAAACAAACGCTTATTATTCGGTTTAGCCGGGAAAGGACATTCGTGTCAGATAACCCATTCCGAATAATAATACGACGATATGGATCGTATTGAAGACCGGTGGTGAAGACCGGGTATTTGTGAAAATGATAGGATGACCTATCGATTGTCTCTGCACCGTTAGCTATGGTATAGAGATTTCCTTTGTGATGGGAAGTTTTATCGGGATTGTGAATATCCGGATTGCAAGGGCTTCTTTTGAAGTGCCTTCGGTTTTGTTCGAACCCGGAACAAACTTGTATGGTTACATGTCTGACATTACGTTTTGAGATATAGAGCCGATTTCTTTCAAATACATTTCTGTTGGTGGCGGAGAATTTATTCTCTTAGCTTAACACCCTTCTCTGAGACGTACGAGCTCAGAGGTTATGTAGTTGAAATTTAACAGCGATATATTCCCAATTTGGTAATGTGGCATGCTGAGTGTTGCTGTGTGTTGATCATTTATTGATCAATGGTGATCAAAGCACGGCTTTGTGAAAAAAGCGTACCTTTGTGGACGAGACTTCGTCAGGGCCTCACAACCCGGAAATGGTCGAAACAGGAATGTTGCGGCAAGGTTATGAGGGTCGCGCCCTTTAGGGTATGTCATTTCCTTCTGGAAAGGGGTGGAATCATGGTATGGAGCCCAGATACTTACTCATGTGGACACACTTTATTTATTATGTGTGATGTTGGTTACCGAGCGCTCGGATAAAGGTCCCAAAGGACCGGGGGATGACATATTCGTGAGTTACCTAGTTACAGGGGTAACCCGGCTTTGTTGGCAGAGAGTAGTTTGTCTCTCGGAGCGTCCAGCCAGAGGCGTTTCCTTCGTGGCATAGGAAGTTCCTTAGCCTGACCATTTGTTGGAAATCCAAAGAAACAATACGAACCTTTACGATTGCAATTGTATAACCTGCTATTGAACATAGTAGCTATAGTAGGCATAACGTGAAATGCCTATGCTGGCTAAGATTAATATTATACTTTCGAAATGTTTTCTACACTAGACATTAATAATAATATCCAATGATTGGCGTAGTAAGCATCTTTGACTATCATAAGAAGAAATCTCCTCCAATTCTGCGTTTGCATTGTGTGTGTGGAGGGAGGTCTTATGGTAGTTTCATTTTCCAAAAGCATTGCGAATCAATTTTATTTTCTTTGTGAAAATAACTGTTTTATGATCTCACACCAGTCACCATGACTGACTCGGAGTTTATTGTTCCCTTCTAAACTCTGGGTGCCCATAATTTTCCACATGGGTAGCCTAGAGTTATTTTTATCTGGATATTCTGGAGCTTTGGGGACAAGCTGGATGGCGAAGCGTACTACCGTACTTGTTATTTTATTCCGCTGTATATTCTGTATGAGGACAAGTTTATATAACTGTCCATTGTTGTATTGAGTTGTATATTGACTCTGATTGTTGTATGTATAAACTGATATAGTTCTTTATTTTAAAAGACTAGTGATTATCTATTATATATTGTTCCGCTGCGAATGTGAGATTCTGTTATTGTTTCTGTTCTGTGTTTTTCTGTTCTCCTTTTCTTTTATCTTTTCTTCTACCTCTTCTTTTAAACCCTAAGAATTCGGTTTTCCGGCATTCGTTTGCTCGGCAGTTGATACAGTGGACGTATCGATGCCGATTTTCAGAAGTCGAAGAATCGGGTCCTTACATGTGGTATCAGAGCATTTGGTTAAGCGACAACCATGGCTCTGTTGGGTGTTACTCATTAGAGATAGAGTCAGTAGTACTGTAGAATGAGTGTGAGTGTAATAATAGATATGAGCGCGTATTTGTTAGTGAATACAAATTTTGTTTTGTATTGTGTTGACTTATCGGTTGATTGTTTATAGATTCTGGTCGGTGCAGTCTAGCTAACTGTAATCGATAGGGGTTTCTAAACTCTTAAACAAGATAAACTGACACGGTATTGTTTTAAATAGGGTAAATGAAATAATTTTGCCCAAAACTATTTTTGTATAGAAAAGAAATGATTTTCTATGAATTATTATAGTATATGGATGTTTGGTTGTTAGGAAGTGATAACATTGAAATATTATCATTGTTATATGAAAAATGAATAAGAAATAAAATTATATAACCAAAGATTGAAGATAAATTCATTTAACAAATGAAATTTATAAATATGGATTGAAAGATGATGAAATGAATTCATATACAAATGAGATTTGTAAAAGGTAAATTGTAAATGTAATTTATAATTGGAAATAGAATTCCAGAGAGAATATTTAAAAATAAATTCATTAATGGAATAATAAATGAGTTGATAACTTATACAATTTGAATTTTGATAGAATAAATTTAACTTAAAGGATAAAGTTAAATTAAAGAAAGTATAAATGAATCAATTAAATAAAGTGAATGTACTAATTGAATTAAATTAGTGAATGGAATAAATTTGATAAATGAAAATCAAATCAAGAATTGAAATTGGAAATTGTTTACAAGGAAATGAACTGGAGTTTTGAAGTGAAATAGCTTAAGTAAATATTGAATAAATTCTCGACTTAAGAAAATTTTTGTGAAATGGTTCAAATGAAATGAATGAGAATATGAAATGTAAGATAAATTGAATGGAATCAATTTAAATAATTGTTAGCTTAAGTAATCATTTAGTTGCATGAATATTAACAAATCTGAATAGAAAGATTTATCGTTTGACAAAAACGAGACTATATAAATTCTATGAGTTAATAAAAGCAAATAGAAACTGATTTTTGTATCAATTGAAATAAATATGAGTTAGATTCATTTAAAAATGAATAGAATAGAAGAAAATGAATTGTAAACCATTGAATTGAATAAAAATGGTATGTGAATTGGTCGTAAGCAACTAAAGATTGTATTGAAATTTTATAAATTGCTAATGAAATTTATTTTGAATGCATTGCTTATGAAATCTATATATTTTCTATTGGAATAAGTGAAATGTTAATAAATTTCCTATATTTGTCACTTACCTGTTTAAACTGAGTTAGTGCAGGTTTTTGAAGCCGTTTGGCTGCATTTTGGGTTGCGCAAATGCTAATAATAAACTGCTTTGCTTTAAAATGCTAAAAAGGTATGCCTACGCAATAAAAATAGGAAATATGAACTATTTTTCTGCTTTTCTGACCGAGTGGGTCGATGTATATATATTTATATCTTTTGTCAAATTGCAAAAGCTCCTCCGTACAAAGGAGACTCCGCCAAAATTTTCTGAAAATTTCGAGAGTTAGAAAATTTTTGAAATTTTTTGGAAATTTTTCACTAATGAGAAAAAAAAAATTTAATTGGAATTTGGAATAAAGGTAAATAAAACTCAATATTCGAAATTAGAAGATGAATCGAATTGAAGTAAAATTCAAAATGAAAATTTGAATGAAAAATTTGGAAATATAAGTATTGAGATTTGAAATGAATTCAAATAGAGTTGAAATTGTAAATTGAATTCAAATGAAATTGAAAATGCAAAGTATAAGGAAATGAATATACAACTTTGTTCGTGAAGTAAAAAACGAATATAAGAAATACTTATATTGCACTTAAGAAATGAGTGAATGAAATTCTTAAGTAAATCGATAATGGAAATCCAATAAGTAAATTTGGATATTGCTGTTAAGTAAAATATGCAGGAATTGTAAAGTCTAAGGAAAATGGAATTTGGATTTTGATTTTGAAGAAAATTTGAATTTGTTCGACAAGAGGTATGTATTTAAATTTAAGTATGAAATTTGATCTTTTCTTGTCTAGCCGCTTGGCTTTCCTTTCTCTTTTTCGTATTTGAGAGTCCGTAGGGACGTTTTGTAGTCGTATCGAGCTAGCCGCGCAAAAGAGACGCTGGCGAAATTTTTCGAAAATTTCGAGAGTTAGAAAATTTTTGAGAAATTTTGGACAATTTAAAATTTTGAATTTGAATTTAAATTTGAATTGTGAAGTAAAATAAAGTTGCTTGAACTTATGAATAAGTTTGGAAAGTTAGAAAAAGATTGGTTTGTCTTAATAAAAGATCATTCTGAGAAGTTGTTTAAACCTGTTTGTTTTGGGAAAATAGTTAATGGGAATTGGAGCATTTTTCCTAACTTGTAATTTCGGGACGAAATTCTTTTAAGGGGGGAAGATTGTAACGACCCTGAAATTTTGATATTGGAAATCAGGATATTTAATTGATTTTAAATACCTGGAATTCAATTTAATTTGAAATTTAAATATCAAAGTGAATTTGGTAAATTAAATTATTGAATTTAATTATTGAAACTGGGTAAAAATTTGAATCTTCGGTTTTGAGCTGATTTAAAAATATTTTCAAGGCTTTGAAAATTCATATTGATATTACTGAAGATAACGGAAGCTTCAGAATTGAATTTGAAACTGTTTTGTTCAGTTTTGAATTTTATCATTTGAATCGATATTTGAAAATAGTGTTCCAGAGCACAGTCTCGGATTTCGACGAAACCAGTTCCATTGGATCCGTAATATTGAATTATTACCGGATTTCAAATTTCGTAATTTTCGGAGCTTTCGTGTGATCGTATGAGGTAAAAACGCTTCAAAAATAATTAATCGTTTTAATTAAAATATCTTACATCTTTTCACCGGTCAAATTCTTTCCATCAGCCGACTTACTTTTCTCTACAACAATCACGTTCTCGTGTCCCCTTCATTTCCTTTTATCACGCGAGCAATTCAGAAGAAAATTCTTTATCTCGTTCAAAATTTATAACACTCGAGCCTCTCTTCAGTACTCACGAATAAAAAAAATCATTTTTTCTCTCGATCAAATTCAAAGATAATGGCAGAACGAAATCTCCATTCCTCTTCAAACTGAAATTGAGAATCGTTCCCTCCATTTCATTTCAAATCGAGTCAAACGAAACTGGGGTTCTACAGCAAGTAGGCGACGTCGATCGCGAGATGGATTCATGGAAGAAGTCGCGTAGGGCCAAGACGTCAGGGTTGCTGAGTATGACGCGAGATCGAATTGACTTAGGGTTTGGCTGAAGATCGATTTGGAGCGACTCGATTTTGGGCGTCGTGGCTCTGAGCTTGCGATCGATGGCGGAGATGGATCGATTAGTCACGCGAGCACGAGGCGACGTGGTGATCTCGAGTCGAGTTGTCGGGGTGAAGTTCGACCATGTAGTGGTTTCTGGCAGTGGGCTCACGTGGTGACAGTCACTGGAATTTCTATTCGACGATGGAGGAGACAGCAAGCAGTCGAGTTTGTGGAGAGGAAGCACGTTCGCAAATGTCAGATTTCGATTTGTGCTTTGGGCGTTAATGTGCAGGTAGCTATCGATTTCGATTTAATTTACATACGTATGTATATATATGAAATGAATTTACAGTAAAGGGAAAATGAAAATGATGAAATGAAATTTTTATAAAAAAATAGATATCTTCACTTACTGGTTTATTTGTGAATATAAATTATTGAGATAGATTTGTTTATTTAAAACTTAATTTATTATCTTAATTACCAAAGGATATCTTTAGGGAATTTAGTTTTAAATATAAATTTTTGAATTTAATAAATTTATTGAAAGAGAAATTTAATCATTAGTTATGTGAATTTATAAACAGGAAGTGGTTAAAGAAGAAATTTGTTAATTACAACTATCATAACGAAGATTGATTCGAATATTAATCAATTGTGTATAAATATTTATACTAGGTCAAAATCTGTAAAGAAATCAAGCCGAGAATGAAAATGGGATTGCAAAATAAAAGCTAAGGTGAGATCTTCTCACTCAGATTTAAAATTGAATTGCAGTTATTGATTGTGTTGATTACTGTTGGGATGTGATATTAGATATGGTAGGATATATCTATATATAGCAATATATATATATATATATTGGCATATGTATATATTGGAGATTGATTTTCCCGCATTATATAGCGGATGAGACCCTATTGCGCCGCATAATAGCGGGATGATATTTTTATAAATCCCATATACCGCGATATTCCACCTCGAAGTGGAATTGGTATTGTGCTAACATCTGTGGCTGCAGGGAAACAGGTTGGAGGGATCCAACTGGATTCCTCAAATTGTTTGAATATTATTTCATATGTGAATGATGTGATTATTGATAATCTGTGGATGATTTATTGATAATTGAAATTGTTGAAGGCTAAAATTTAGCCGAATGTATTTTTGGTATCGTTGGATACCAGAAATGAATATAAATTGAATTTTGAAATTAAAGTGGAAAACTTTAAGTGAATTTATTTTTAAGAATTGAATTTATTGAAAGAAGGAATTTTAAAGTATTAAAATTGATTTTTGAAATCTTACTGAATAAATTCCAAAATATGGGAAAAGATATTAATAAATGAGTTTTTGGATAATATAGTTTAAGAATTGAAGAATCTATTGAAAAAATGGAATTTTGAGTAATTGGAAAGAATAAAGGAATTTATTTAAAAGTGATAAGCTTTAAGAAATCAATTTGTAATTGATTTGGTATTTGAAAATGAAAATTTGTGAAAATCGATTTGGAAATTTATTTGGAGTTGAAAATAAATTTAGAAATCAAGTTTGTAATTAATTTGGTGATGGAAAATAAATCATTGGAAAATTTGTTTTGAAATTGATTTAGTATTTGTTAAATAAATCTGGAAATCGATATGCAATTGATTTGTTATTTGGAGATAAAACTTAGAAATAAATTGAAATGTTTTTTTCTATTGAAATAAAACTTAGAAATCAATTTGTAATTGATATTGAGATAAAATTAGAAATCAATCTGGAATTTGATTTTGGGGTTGAAAGTGAATATTTGAGAATGTAAATTCCGAATAGAATTTATAAAGGAAAGGGGAATTTGTTTTAAAATAAACATTGATTTATTTTTAAAGTATGAAAAAATATGATTTGGAATCGGTTTTCAAATTGATGAAGTATGGAAATAAATTTACAAATTTGAAATGTAAATTTGTAATAAATCGATAAGGATTTATTTAATTGGTTTAAATGGACAATTTTATGATTTGAAATTGGTTTTCAAATGTGAAGTGTGGAAAATATATATCTCGTGAAGATATTTTGAAATTAAGTAATTTGGGAAAATTATTTGAATCTGATGATTGTTGTGAATGTTATTGATAGTTAAATCACCGACTATCAATATTTGCCTTTGAAGTGGCACTTGATTTGTTTTTCAAACAAACGCTTATTATTCGGTTTAGCCGGGAAAGGACATTCGTGTCAGATAACCCATTCCGAATAATAATACGACGATATGGATCGTATTGAAGACCGATGGTGAAGACTGGGTATTTGTGAAAACGATAGGATGACCTATCGATTGTCTCTGCACCGTTAGTTACGGTATAGAGATTTCCTTTGTGATGGGAAGTTTTATCGGGATTGTGAATAACCGGATTGCAAGGGCTTCTTTTGAAGAGCCTTCGGTTTTGTTCGAACCCGGAACAGACTTGTATGGTTACATGTCTGACATTACGTTTTGAGATATAGAGCCGATTTCTTTCAAATACATTTCTGTTGGTGGCGGAGAATTTATTCTCTTAGCTTAACACCCTTCTCTGAGACGTACGAGCTGAGAGGTTATGTAGTTGAAATTTATCAGCGATATATTCCAAATTTGGTAATGTGGCATGCTGAGTGTTGCTGTGTGTTGATCATTTATTGATCAATGGTGATCAAAGCACGGCTTTGTGAAAAAAGCATAGCTTTGTGGACGAGATTTCATCGGGGCCTCACAACCCGGAATGGTCGAAATAGGAATGTTGCGGCAAGGTTATGAGGGTCGCGCCCTTTGGGGTATGTCATTTCCTTCTGGAAAGGGGTGGTATCATGGTATGAAGCCCAGATACTTACTCATGTGGACACACTTTATTTATTATGTGTGATGTTGGTTACCGAGCGCTCGGATAAAGGTCCCAAAGGACCAGGGGATGACATATTCGTGAGTTACCTAGTTACAGGGGTAACCCGGCTTTGTTGGCAGAGAGCAGTTTGTCTCTCGGAGCATCCAGCCAGAGGCGTTTCCTTCGTGGCATAGGAAGTTCCTTAGCCTGACCATTTGTTGGAAATCCAAAGAAACAATACGAACCTTTACGATTGCAATTGTATAACCTGCTATGGAATGTGACGGTAACCTGCTATTGAACATAGTAGCTATAGTAGGCATAACGTGAAATGCCTATGCTGGCTAAGATTAATATTATACTTTCGAAATGTTTTCTACACTAGACATTAATAATAATATCCAATGATTGGCGTAGTAAGCATCTTTGACTATCATAAGAAGAAATCTCCTCAAATTCTGCGTTTGCATTGTGGGTGTGGCGGGAGGTCTTATGGTAGTTTCATTTTCCAAAAGCATTGCGAATTAATTTTATTTTCTTTGTGAAAATAACTTTTTTACGATCTCACACCAGTCACCATGACTGACTCGGAGTTTATTGTTCCCTTCTAAACTCTGGGTGCCCATAATTTTCCGCACGGGCAGCCTAGAGTTATTTTTATCAGGATATTCTGGATATTCTGGAGCTTTGGGGACAAGCTGGATAGCGAAGCGTACTAGTGATATTATGTATGAGGACAAGTTTATATAACTATCCATTGTTGTATTGAGTTGTATATTGACTCTGATTGATGTATGTATAAACTGATATAGTTCTTTGTTTTAAAAGACTAGTGATTATCTATTATATATTGTTCCGCTGCGAATGTGAGATTCTGTTATTGTTTCTGTTCTGTGTTTTTCTGTTCTCTTTTTCTTCTATCTTTTCTTCTATCTTTTCTTCTACCTCTTCTTTTAAACCCTAAGAATTCGATTTTCCGGCATTCATTTGCTCGGCAGTTGATACAGTGGACGTATCGATGCCGATTTTCAGAAGTCGAAGAATCGGGTCCTTACATTTCTCATTGGTTGTCGAGTGTTTTAGTAGATGCGGATGGCATTGCTTCACATTTGGAGCTCGCTTTCGCGCTATATTAGTCGTATATGCTCGCTAAATAATATATAAGGTACATATCTCGGATTACATATCGTACTTTTATATTTTTTTCCCTACGTGATGCCTCATCATTGAGATGAGATGTATATTTGTAAAATGTATATATTGTGATTTTACTACGATCGAAAAGCGCAAAGGAGACTCTGGCAAAAAATTTTGAAAATTTAAGGCGTTAGAAATTTTTTAAGAGATTTGAAAATTTTGATAACTAAAAATTTAATTTTGAGTTATAATTTGAAATGATATTAGTTGATTTTTGGAATTGTATTAGGTAATGACTATGAATGAATTTAAATACTTAGGAAAAGTTTTTATAAAAAAAGTTGCAACTAAATGATTTGGGGAAAGTTAAACACTTAAGAGAATTTGGTAATCTATTTCAACTAATTTGTTTTGAAAGTTAAAGGAAGTTGTAGCATCTTTCCTACTTAGTAATTTCGGGGACGAAATTCTTTTAAAGGGGAAGAATGTAACGACCCAGTTTTTCAGTTATTCGAAATTGGAATATTTAATTGATTTTAAATATTCAAAAGTAAATTTTATAAGTTGAATAACTTATATTTCAAATAATATAATTTATTTGGATAATTAATTTTTTTTTAATTTAATATTTGAAATTGTGTAAATAATTGAAATTTGAATTTAATGTGAATGAAAATGATTTATAACGTTGTTTTAAATTCTATTTGGATTAGAATAGAGATAGTAAAATTTTAAAATTGAATTAAAAGTTAATTTATAGAAATTGGAAATTTATCGATTTAATTAACGTGTGAAAATAGTCATTTTTGACACTGTCTTGGATTTCGTCGAAACTAGTTTTATTGGATCCGTAATGTTATATTATTGTAGGATTCCAAATTTCGTGTCAATCGGACTTACGGTTTGGTCGTGCGAAGCTAAAACGCGTACAAATTTATTTAAGTAAATTTTAATTAAAATAATTCGATTCGAAAACCTATCTTCCAAATACAATGGAATTGGCTCACGATATATATTCCATTGTATTCGGAATATGGGTAAAACATTATGAACGCCAGGCAGCACGTTTTGATTGGAGTTCAGAAAATTTTCGGATGAATAGTGCACAAAAATTTTATATAAAGGACATCACTTTCTCCAATTTGCAACAATCCTAGGGTTTTAAGCCCTAGCTGCCTTTAATTTTTCAATGGCCAGAATTTAATCATTTTCTCCCTCGATTTCTGGCTGATCCATTAATAATTAGCAAAATCATCCAACTGCAATATTGTCGTGCTTGTCGAGCTATATAATATCAACGACCATGATCGGAAATGGAGTGGTGGATTGATGACAATTGGCCACGTTTAGCGCACGTTTAATGGGTGCTGCGGCTGATAGATGGGGTCAGAGGCGACGAGCCTCTGGCCGTGGGTGGAGGCGAGAGTGGCACGCGCGGTGGAGTTGTTAAATCGTGCTCCAACGTCGAGATGGAGGAGCATTTTGGGTGGAAGAAACGGTGGCTGATGTAGGGTTTTAATCGGTGATGAACGAAGGAGAAGAAAGAAAAAGGGCGACCAGGATTCTCAGATGCAAAATGAATGGCCCAGATTTTTCAAGGTTTAAAATAAAAAAAAGTTATAAATTATATTGTGTAAAATCGTGTAATCTTATAATTGCAATAACTTCTTCATACGAGGTCGAAATTGGACGAAACAAGTTGTGTTGGATTCGTTGCTGAAAATACTATGTGATGGAGTAGGATTGGATTTATTTGAGCTAGTGAAAATTTTGGTTAAAATTAAACGCACGTTTAATTTTAATCGAAATAAATCGCTATCGCGACGAATGCAAGCAAAGTGAGTAAAAATCACTCTCTCTGTCTCGCTTATATTTTTATTTAAGTGTAAATATATTTTATGATGATTGATGCTTGTTTGGGTGATATAATATATATTATATATATATTAGTTGGTTTGGATATATTCTCGCATATTTTAGCGGATGAGACCCTATACGTTCCCGTGTATGAGCGGATGACCCTTTGTACGTGCATCTGCCTCGATGCAGACATTGTACATATTTTTTCATATGTTTATTTGTTGCAGGTGACAGGTTGGAGGGATCTAATAGGATTCCTCACTAAGGTTGATGTTTATTTACACATATTGTTATATATGTTGTATTATGTGATGCTTGATGTGATGGATGCCATGATTGCTATTATTCATGTGAATCCCTTAATTAGTACTTTTGCAGCATTAGGCCATATTTTTGGAAATTTAAAATGTTAAAATGATGATTTCAATTTAAAAAGGATTTCAAAGTTGTGACGACCGCCCATGACCCCTGCACCGAATCTAGAGATAGAGCGTTGTAAAGTGTGCCAGGCGACCATGGACGATTGTCAAGGTAAGATTTAAAACAACCGAATCTATCGTATTACTCACAGCGCATGGACAAAATACAATAGAACATATGTATAGTGAAGCTTTACAGAACAAAATGACATCATATAAAACTCCATAATAGTTGAATACAAGCATCCACATAGTCAATACATCCAGCCTCACTACATATCTCTCAGAGAATACAAAACAGCGGAATATCCAGTACATATAAGAAGATAATATGCAACCCTCTAGCTCGTCTTCGATATCAGCATCGTGAGAAGAGAACAGCACCTGTCACCTGTTACCTAGTTTGCCCGTCCCAAAAATGGACGAACAGCCCAAGGCAATAAGAATTAAAACATAAAGCCTTGAGTCAGACAACAGTCTTAGTGAGCAGTAAATTAACTAACAACATACCAAAAGAGCATAAAGGAAAAGGAATAGGAATACAACCCTCCCACTCCAACCTCATTCTACAGTGATAGCCCCTAGACACACACTAAGTAGAAGCAAACATAGCAGAGCATACAATTTAAAGTAAAGCTACTATCACTCGAGTCAAGGGCGATGTTTTCCAAGTACCAAGGCCTAAATCAGATAAGCACCCAGAAAATACCGCTCTTGAGTCCGAATGACGATACAACCAAACATCCATGACTCTGGCTATCACTGTTATCATTGCTTCGATATCGCCGTTAATTGAATGACCGGCACATTCTTTCAGCCGTCCGTCAAGGGCTAATGAAAACCCCGGTTCTAGACATAACTCCCGCACGTCGTCGCAGCCCGTGCCTAGGACTATCGAATCTGCCCAGAGTACTCGACCATCAACAGTTGGCCGTTGGGACTATCGAATCTGCCCAAACATACTCTTGCTTAGAGCATGCTAGAACCTTCAACAACGATGCTATCCAAGCCTCCTAGTCATCCTCCTCGACGACTATTCTCATATCCATTCATTATCCTCAACTCGAATCATATCATCGAGTTATCAACATGCTTGGAATGATCCCGTCTGGATTAGACCAAGTCTTCATCACATGATTGCCTCGCTTCATTACATCCTCGCAAAGCCTCATCTCATCATCACATCATCAAATCTATGCATAAGAGCTTCATCATCCCGCTACATATGCCACGAGCAGCTTTCCCAATTCAAGAGCCTTTCCCTTAGCTTTTGAATCACCTTCGATCTAAATCTAGTCATCAATCATCTAGTTCATAACAATCAATCAAATCAAACATCAATCCAAGCAATCAAGCATTCAAAAATGATCTAAGTAGACAATTATAACAATAATGGCATTTTCGTAATTAAAGAGTTGAAAGTCCAATAAGCATGAAAACATGGATTATATCTCTACAAACTTGATGAATGAACTTGCATAGGTTAACATATGATAAAATGGATGTAACATCATCATGAACAATGGATCTATATGGATCTACACTTAGGATGAAGAAAATGCATGGAAATCTCTATTTTAACACCAAATCGAGCCAACAATCCGATATACTCCTTTGGATCCGTGTGAGAGATAATCACCACTCACCAAATCACCTAAACAACCTCAAATCAACACGCTTCATATCTGGACAGCGAAGGATCAAGCTTGATCTATCACGAATCCGCTTCAAACGATGAAATCTCTCTTGAAAAGATGAAGATCTTCAACTTTAGCTCTTTAATCTTCAATCTTGATCTTTGATTTGGATGGAAGGAAGCACTAGATTAGAGTGGAGAAAAGAAGTGAAGAAGTGTAGATGTCGAGCTCTCAAAATGGCAGCACTTCGTCGCTTCAAAATCCGGATCCCAAAAAGTGAGAACAACCCCTCCTATTTATAGCTGAAATTCCTTAAGTCGAAATCTGGCTATCTCCCTAAGTCGCTTCCGACCTAAGCCTCTCCGACCTAAGCCTCTCCGACCTAACAGATGCACGACTTAACTCCTCAGCGACCTAACACTTAGGAAACCCAGCAACCTAACAACCTAACGACTTAACTACCTACGACTCAGTTGGGTTGCGACCTAACAACTTAGGCTTCTACGCGACCTAACACATGTCGACCTAAAACAACATACGACCTAACAGTTAGATCCACGCGACCTAACACTTAAACTATCCTAGCGACCTAACAACTCACGCGACCTACGACTTAGTAAACTCGCGACCTAACACACACGCGACCTAACCATCTTATGTCGCCTACGACCTAACTCAACACAGATCTAACGACCTAACTACGCTAACACTTAGGTCGGTCAATCCCATAGGTCGCTAACTCTTATAGGTCGCAAACTGCTTATACCCTAAGTCGTTAACTCTACTAGGTCGCTCCCTCCTATCTCTTAGGTCGCTAACTCGAACTGCCGACCTAACACTTAACTCACCCATACACTTAGGTCGCTCACAACATTTCCTTAGGTCGTTGCCGACCTATCCCTTAGGTCGCTCAAAACCCTTAAGTCTCCTATCTTAGGTCGTCTACAACATAGCTCTTAACTCGCTACCATCCTATAGGTCGGTCACGACTTAGCTCTTAGGTCGTCCACGACCTAGGACTTAGACAAATCTGCCTAAAAATCTGAAATGACATGAAAGTGCTAAAATCCCAGATTTTGACGAACATGTCGATCCGTAAAAATACGGGTCGTTACATTCTCTCCCCCTTAGAAATTTCGCCCCCGAAATTCCAAGCAATCAAAAACTATTCTGTACGCCTACCATCCATAGCAATCAACAAACCATGCATCCAATTCTAGCTTAGCGTACAGAATTCTAAGACTTAGAACAAGTTACAATATCGCGAGATGAGACGACACCTTAGGGCCATACCTTGAAGAGTTCAGGATGAGCTGCCTTCATCCTCTCTTCCACCTCCCACGTACAGTCGTTATCATCATCACTCCATTGTATCTTGAGCAACTTAACTACCTTTCTCCTAAGTTGTTTCGTGTCGGTTTCAACAACACGAAGTGGCTTACGAGGTCTTCTATCAACTGGATCAACTTCGAAATCTTCACAGCTATCAGCAGAAACCACGGTATTCGAGTCGTGCACATACTTCCGTAGATATGATACGTGAAAAACATTGTGCACACTCGACATCTTCTCAGGTAATTCCAATCTGTAGGCGAGCTTTCCAATTCGCTCGATGATCGGAAATGGTCCAACAAATCTCGGAGTCAATTTTCCTTTCTTCCCGAATCGAATAACATTCTTTAGTGGAGAAATCTTCACAAAAACCATATCTCTTACGTCGAATTCCAAATCCTTACGACGCTTATCGGCATAACTCTTCTGACGGTCTTGGGCTGCCTTCATTCGTTGCCGAATGATCTCTATACAATCTGAAGTCTGACGAATCATCTCTGGCCCAAGCATCAGCTTTTCTCCAGTTTCCAACCAACATGTCGGAGAGTTACACGGTCTTCCATATAATGCCTCATATGGTGCCATACCAATACTTGACTGGTAACTGTTGTTGTACGCAAACTCCACCAAATGAAGGTGATCTTCCCATGATCCTCCGAAATCCAAAACACAAGCTCTGAGGAGATCTTCCAAAACTCGGTTGACTCTCTCAGTCTGACCATCTGTTTGAGGGTGATAAGCTGTACTCAAACACAACTCGGTTCCCAAAACTTCCTGAAAGCTCTTCCAAAATCCACTAGTGAACAATGGATCTCGATCGCTCACTATACTCTTCGGAATACCATGGAATCGGACTATCCACTTAACATACAACTCAGCCAACTTTGATGCAGTCCTAGTCGATCGAACAGGAATGAATCGTGCACTCTTAGTCAGACGATCCACAATGACCCAAATCCTTTCATTTCCCGTCCTGGTTCTAGGCAACCCATCGATAAAATCCATCGACACTTGTTCCCACTTCCATGTAGGAACTTCTAATGGCTGAAGCAATCCACTTGGCTTCTTCTGTTCGGCTTTTACTAACTGGCAGTTCATACATTTGGAAATAAAATTTCCAACATCCTTCTTCATACCTTCCTAGTAGTAGGTTCTCTTCATATCCCGATACATCTTATTTCCACCTAGATGAATTGTCAACTTCGAGTGATGACTTTCCTTCAAAACTTCACTCCTCAATTCATCTATATCGGGAACAACTAGTCGTCCTTGCTTTCGAAGCCAACCCTCTCGATCGACCTCGAATCCTTTATCCTTTTCCGGATCCAATCCAGATTCCAAATCACGGATAATCTTGACAAGCTTATCATCTCGCTTTTGACTCTCGCCAATCCTTTCCACAAGAGTCGGTCTTATTGATAAGTTTGCCAACATCTCAGGTTCCAATTCACATCTAGGCCTGAAGTCAAATCCAGCTAAATACTCGAGACTCTTCCATTCTGAAAACATGGCTCCCAATCCTGCATGTCTTCGACTTAACGCATCTTCCACTGCGTTACCTTTTCCCGGAGTATAAGCTATACCAAAATCATATGATGCTAAAAACTCTAGCCAACGTTGCTGCCGAAGATTCAAATCCTTTTGGGAGAAAAGATACTTCAACGACTTATGATCCGTAAACAATTCGAATCGAACTCCCAATAGATAATGTCTCCACATCTTCAGAGCGAAAACAATCGCCGCTAACTCCAAATCATGAGTCGGGTAATTCCTTTCATGCGGCTTCAGTTGTCGACTAGCATATGAAACAACTTTATCCTTCTGCATCAGCACTGCTCCAAGTCCAGTACCACATGCGTCGGTGTAAACCACCATCTCATCATTCCCATTTGGAATAGTCAAAACAGGAGCACTCGTCAATCTCTCTTTCAGGATTCCGAAAGCTTGCTCACACTTAGCATCCCAACTGAACACTTGGTTCTTTTTCGTCAATCCTGTTAATGGTGCATCTACCTTGGAGAAGTCTTTGATAAACCGTCGATAATATCCTGCTAATCCAAGAAAACTTCTCACATCAGATGCATTCTTAGGTCTAACCCAATCCTGGATTGTTGCCACCTTAGCGGGATCAACCGCTATTCCACTTCCAGAAATCACATGGCCTAAGAACCTCACTTCACTCTTCCAGAAGTGACACTTCGAAAACTTAGCCTTCAACTGATGTTTCCGCAAGATTTCCAAAATAATACGCAAGTGCGTCTTGTGCTCTTCTTCCGTTCTGGAATAAATCAGAATATCATCCACGAACACAAGTACGAACTTGTTCAACTGATCTCTGAACACTCTATTCATAAGATCCACAAAATATGCTGGCGCGTTAGTCAATCCAAACGGCATTACCAGCCACTCAAAGAAACCAGATGGTGTCCTAAAAGCAGTCTTCGGCACACTATCCTTAGCTACTCTCAACTGGTGAAATCCCGTTGCCAAATCCATCTGAGAAAACACCTTTGCTTCGTGAAGCTGATCAAACAAGTCATCTATTCTCGGCAATGGATACTTGTTCTTCTTAGTCACCTTATTCAGCTCACGATAATCCACACACAATCTCAACGACCCATCTGCCTTGGTTGCAAACACAACTGGTGCACCCCACTCGGACACACTACGTCGAATGAATCCTTTCTGTAAATAGTCATCAACTTGCACCCTCAACTCTTGCTGTTCCCTAGGCGCCATCCGCCTTAGAGGCATCACAACAGGTCTGGCTCCCTCAACTAGATCTATACGAAACTCGATCTCTCTATGCGGCGGCAACCCTTTGACTTCGTCAAAGACATCCTCGAATCTATTAGCGATTGGCACCGATGACAGTCCATCCCGTGGAACAACTAGCGAATACATGAAGCTCATGAAGACGCCTTCCTCATGCTTACATCGTATCACAACCTTTCGCCCCTCCACATTCTCGACTGTCACTTCCAGCCTTTCGCAATCAACCTTAGCCGCATACTTCCTAAGCCAGTCCATACCCAAGATAGTTCCGAACCCCGCAAAGTTCAGAACAAAGCAATCACAAACAAAAGAGCAACCATGACTCGACACAACTAGACCACGGCATAACATACATAAACAAGACGAACCCCCAACTGGATTAGTCACAACCAATGGTCTATCAACAATATCCGGTGCCAAACCTAACCGGCCTACGAGTTCATTACAAACGAATGCGACGCTCCAGTATCAAACAAAACTCTAACTGGAACACCACATAGGAAAAGAGTACCTTGAACCACCACACTCTTTCCCTTCTCTTCAGCGGTAGGGGCTTTCAAAGACGACGGAACAGCTCCCAAAGCATAAGCTTGTACAATCTGCTTGTCCCTCCTCGGTTCTGGACAATTCTTCCTGAAATGCCCCGGCTTGTCACAGTTGTGACACTTCATTGGCACCTTCGGATTCTTACAATCCTTCGAGAAATGGCCCTTCTGCTGACAATTGTAGCAAGTCACTTCGCCTTTTGGCTTCTTCTGGCCATCCTTACCCTTCTGCTGCTGCTGCTTCCTCTTCTTGTTTCCACCCTGCTGGGGTTTAGACTCTTCCCTAGTCACAGCAACAACAGATCCTTCCTTAGGAAACAGACTCTCATGCCTAAGAGCTTTCTCCACAAGCTTCTCAAATGAATCGTCCAAATGATCCACCAACTGTCTCCCAAGATAACTGTCCAAGCCTGTCACAAACTTCTCATTCTTCTGATAAGCGGATTCAATATATGACCGGGCATACTTGGACAAAGCCTCAAACTCAGAAACATACTCAAGAACAGATCTTCCACCCTGCTTGAGCTCCACAAACCTCTTAAACAGAACAGACTTCTGCGCTGTAGAAATGAACTTAGCTTCAAACCTAGCTTGGAATTGCTCCCAAGTAATCTCTTCTTCCGGAGTATTGATGGTAATAGAGTTCCACCAATCAGAAGCTCTCCCTTGAAGCTGCCTCGATGCCAACTTCCTCTTAGTCGCATCCTCAATTCCCAAATCTCCAAAGGTCCTTCTACAAGCATCTATCCACCTCTGGACCTCAATAGTTGATTCCGTTCCTAAGAAAACCTTCCCTCCAAGTGCAGTATAGTCCTTGCACAACTTAGCAAAATCCACTGGTTTCGGAGTTTGGACTTGAACTCCAACATCAACTGCTGCCCCCGGAACTGGTATCCTTCTCATGATCGAAGTCATCATAGCTTCGAACATGGCTGCATAATCAGCAGTCTCTTCAGTAGCACGGCCTTCCCTAGCAGCTGGTCTCCCTCTTCGACTCATTCTCAATATCTATAAAAAGGAATGATTAGAACATCTAGAGAAACAGCTGCATAAAGGACTCAAACTCTACTAAGCTACTATATTATATATAGTAATCATCCATCAAAATACAATTACGTCTCTCATACGTAGTTACGACGGCGAGCGTTGGGTAAAATCGATTAACCAATGCTCTGATACCAAATGTGACGACCGCCCATGACCCCTGCACCGAATCTAGAGATAGAGCGTTGTAAAGTGTGCCAGGCGACCATGGACGATTGTCAAGGTAAGATTTAAAACAACCGAATCTATCGTATTACTCACAGCGCATGGACAAAATACAATAGAACATATGTATAGTGAAGCTTTACAGAACAAAATGACATCATATAAAACTCCATAATAGTTGAATACAAGCATCCACATAGTCAATACATCCAGCCTCACTACATATCTCTCAGAGAATACAAAACAGCGGAATATCCAGTACATATAAGAAGATAATATGCAACCCTCTAGCTCGTCTTCGATATCAGCATCGTGAGAAGAGAACAGCACCTGTCACCTATTACCTAGTCTGCCCGTCCCAAAAATGGACGAACAGCCCAAGGCAATAAGAATTAAAACATAAAGCCTTGAGTCAGACAACAGTCTTAGTGAGCAGTAAATTAACTAACAACATACCAAAAGAGCATAAAGGAAAAGGAATAGGAATACAACCCTCCCACTCCAACCTCATTCTACAGTGATAGCCCCCAGACACACACTAAGCAGAAGCAAACATAGCAGAGCATACAATTTAAAGTAAAGCTACTATCACTCGAGTCAAGGGCGATGTTTTCCAAGTACCAAGGCCTAAATCAGATAAGCACCCAAAAAATACCGCTCTTGAGTCCGAATGACGATACAACCAAACATCCATGACTCTGGCTATCACTGTTATCATTGCTTCGATATCGCCGTTAATTGAATGACCGGCACATTCTTTCAGCCGTCCGTCAAGGGCTAATGAAAACCCCGGTTCTAGACATAACTCCCGCACGTCGTCGCAGCCCGTGCCTAGGACTATCGAATCTGCCCAGAGTACTCGACCATCAACAGTTGGCCGTTGGGACTATCGAATCTGCCCAAACGTACTCTTGCTTAGAGCATGCTAGAACCTTCAACAACGATGTTATCCAAGCCTCCTAGTCATCCTCCTCGACGACTATTCTCATATCCATTCATTATCCTCAACTCGAATCATATCACCGAGTTATCAACATGCTTGGAATGATCCCGTCTGGATTAGACCAAGTCTTCATCACATGATTGCCTCGCTTCATTACATCCTCGCAAAGCCTCATCTCATCATCACATCATCAAATCTATGCATAAGAGCTTCATCATCCCGCTACATATGCCACGAGCAGCTTTCCCAATTCAAGAGCCTTTCCCTTAGCTTTTGAATCACCTTCGATCTAAATCTAGTCATCAATCATCTAGTTCATAACAATCAATCAAATCAAACATCAATCCAAGCAATCAAGCATTCAAAAATGATCTAAGTAGACAATTATAACAATAATGGCATTTTCGTAATTAAAGAGTTGAAAGTCCAATAAGCATGAAAACATGGATTATATCTCTACAAACTTGATGAATGAACTTGCATAGGTTAACATATGATAAAATGGATGTAACATCATCATGAACAATGGATCTATATGGATCTACACTTAGGATGAAGAAAATGCATGGAAATCTCTATTTTAACACCAAATCGAGCCAACAATCCGATATACTCCTTTGGATCCGTGTGAGAGATAATCACCACTCACCAAATCACCTAAACAACCTCAAATCAACACGCTTCATATCTGGACAGCGAAGGATCAAGCTTGATCTATCACGAATCCGCTTCAAACGATGAAATCTCTCTTGAAAAGATGAAGATCTTCAACTTTAGCTCTTGAATCTTCAATCTTGGTCTTTGATTTGGATGGAAGGAAGCACTAGATTAGAGTGGAGAAAAGAAGTGAAGAAGTGTAGAAGTCGAGCTCTCAAAATGGCAGCACTTCGTCGCTTCAAAATCCGGATCCCAAAAAGTAGAACAACCCCTCCTATTTATAGCTGAAATTCCTTAAGTCGAAATCTGGCTATCTCCCTAAGTCGCTTCCGACCTAAGCCTCTCCGACCTAACAGATGCACGACTTAACTCCTCAGCGACCTAACACTTAGGAAACCCAGCGACCTAACAACCTAACGACTTAACTACCTACGACTCAGTTGGGTTGCGACCTAACAACTTAGGCTTCTACGCGACCTAACACATGTCGACCTAAAACAACATACGACCTAACAGTTACATCCACGCGACCTAACACTTAAACTATCCTAGCGACCTAACAACTCACGCGACCTACGACTTAGTAAACTCGCGACCTAACACACACGCGACCTAACCATCTTAGGTCGCCTACGACCTAACTCAACACAGATCTAACGACCTAACTACGCTAACACTTAGGTCGGTCAATCCCATAGGTCGCTAACTCTTATAGGTCGCAAACTGCTTATACCCTAAGTCGTTAACTCTAGTAGGTCGCTCCCTCCTATCCCTTAGGTCGCTAACTCGAACTGCCGACCTAACACTTAACTCACCCATACACTTAGGTCGCTCACAACATTTCCTTAGGTCGTTGCCGACCTATCCCTTAGGTCGCTCAAAACCCTTAAGTCTCCTATCTTAGGTCGTCTACAACATAGCTCTTAACTCGCTACCATCCTATAGGTCGGTCACGACTTAGCTCTTAGGTCGTCCACGACCTAGGACTTAGACAAATCTGCCTAAAAATCTGAAATGACATGAAAGTGCTAAAATCCCAGATTTTGACGAACATGTCGATCCGTAAAAATACGGGTCGTTACAAAAGTGATTTTGAGAAATATATATATTTTTAATAATTGTTGAATTGTTAAAGAAATGGATTTATTTTAAATAAATATAAAGTCATAATTTTTATGTTATTAAAATTATGGTTTACTCAAATGTGATTTTTGAAATATGGAGATACCTATTTTGTAAAATAAGTTAAATTGGGATTTTGACCTTATTATAAATGGTTTATATATAAGATTTATAAAATTGATATTTTATAAATAAAAAGTAATGGAATTATAAACGAGTTTTGTAAGTGTTAAAATGAAGTTATAAATGAATCTTATAAGTAAATAAGATTTATGAATTAAGGAAGTTATAGAAAAAAGAATGAATTTGTAAATAATATATTTATAAGTAAATTAACTTATAATTGAATTTTGATATATAAATGAGATAAACGGGAAATTGGTTAATAAAGAGATTTTATAAATGGAAGTTTTTATCAAATAGAAATGTGAATTATAAACACAGTTTTATAAATGTGGAATCAGTTTAATTTGATAAACTTAATATGAATTTTTAAAAAGGAATTATATTCACGATTTTGGACAGTGAATAATCCTTTAAATTAAATGTGTAGAAACAATGAATTTGGTAAGAGAATTATTTTCACGATTTTGGACAGTGAATAATCCTTTAAATAAAATGAATGGTTTGGAAAGTTATATTATAAAATGGAGTTTAGATGGTTTGAAAATAAAATGAGTTGTGAATTTACTTATTATTAAAATAAGTATATGAAAATATTTTCCAAATATCCAATAAGTGAAATTGTTTTAAATATTATCTTTTAAAGATATTTTAAAGTGAATAGTTGGAAAGTGATTTGATTATAAACGATTAATAAAATCAGGCCCAGTGACTACTTATGTGCTAGATTTTGTTTGTTACTTTGATTGTTAAATAACCGACTATCAAATTTGGCCATTTTAGTTTCTCAACTTGATGTAGAAACTAATTAGTCGTACACTTAGTACGCAACTGACTCTGTAGGTTTGATTATCATTTGTGTTGAGAATATTGATTCATGTAGTGTGTAGTGATTACTCCAATCTATCGAGCTTCCTTCTTGGCCGAAGGATAGCAAGTTGAAAGTTGGAAACGTGATAAGTCTACAAGACTTGGTTTTTGTATGAGGTTGAGAAACGCTTTTGCATTGTTGGTGCGAAGAGACCGGGATCAAATTTATCTGAAAACCACTTCGGACCAACATATATGCGACGATTGTGCAGGTTTGTCGACGATATTGATATTTATGATTTTAATAAGGCGACGGAGCAAGTGATGCTACTACATATAGCTCCGAAATGGATTGCTTTTTCACAAAACAGTTAAAGCCGAGTTCGATCAAGTCTCAAGCCCTCTCATTTGCATAAACCTTCCCCTAAAGAAAAGGCGACTAACGGCGTAGCTGATTCAAATCTCTTTCCAAAGATGGTACCTTCAACCACTTAACACTTTCCAACAGTGAAGGACTACTTGTTGATCGTTTGGGGTTAAAATCCCAGTATACATCTAGTAGCAGTAGTCTCTTCGTTATGAAATATCCAATGAAATATTCGCTACTAATCCTAGGGATTTCTCTATATGATGTGGTAGGAAAGTACCTTCGATTTGTCCTGTTCATGGACAACTTGTATGGATGAGTGTCTGACATTGCATTTCTAAGATTAGGTACATTGGTTTTTACAAACGTACATCATGTGGTGGCAGAGAAGGCAACTTCTCTTAGCTTAACATCCTCTTTGAGACATACGAGCTCAAGGTTTGTATTTTTGTGAAAGGTAATTAGTAGTCAACAGGAATGGCAATATGGCATTCAAAGATGATGTGATATGTGATGTAACAACCCGCATATTTATTGATTTTATGTTTAAATATTTTATCTAAATATTTTATCTTTAATCGGATTTTGGTCCAAAAAGCTACTATTTGCATACGGTCAAATTAGGACTCGAGACCACTCCCATTGAGTTCGAAACGTCGTTTGCAATCTTTTAAGTATAAACTTCGATATGTTTGGAGATAGTGGAATTTTCGTCACTTTTTGCTTTGGACATTTGGTTTGGGCTGCACCTCTTCTAACTCAGCCCAACCCCTTCCTTCTCTTCACCACTTCATTCTTCATTTCTAAAACATCAAAGCTTCTTCAAAATTGGTGGAGGGAATGGGAAATTAAAACTCCAAACTCAAATTCAATTGCAAATCCAACATTCAACTCCAAATTCAAGTAGAAGATATTGGATTCAAGCTTTGGGTTGCTTCTCCTTGCTTTCAAGCTTCATCTTCATCCATCTTAGTGAAAAAGTGAGATTTTTATCTCACATTCTTGTCTATAACTATCTTGGACTGTTGGATAGGAATTCCTATCATCTTAGCATGCATATTTGCATTTGGTTTGGATTGGATTGGCGAAAAACTCTAATTTTTAGTGCTTTTGGTGAAAAACTTCACTTAGGTCGTTCTGCGTATTTAGGTCGTTCGCTACAGGGTCGTTAGGTCGCTCGGCAATGGCTCGGCCTGCATTTCCTTAGGTCGCGCCTTCTTTAGGTCGTTTGACCTATTTGCATTTAGGTCATTTGCAATGGGTCGCTGGCCTTAGGTCGCTCGGTTTTCCCCCCTGTTAGGTCGCTCGGCATGTTCAACCAAGTTAGGTCGCTCACCACTATTAGGTCGCTTAACCCCTTTCACCTCCTTTAGGTCGCTCGCGTGGTAAACCTTAGGTCGCTCGCGTGCTAAAACCTTAGGTCGCTCGTGTGCTAAAACATTAGGTCGCTCGCGTGTTAACCCCTTAGGTCGCTCGCGTGTTAAGACCCTTAGGTCGCTCGGCTGATTCACGCGCTAGGTCGCGAGTATTTAAGTCGCTAGGTCGCTTGGCATTGTGCCGCTAGGTCGCTCGACACTTTGGTGTTAGGTCGTTAGACCTTGTTTTCTACTTGGTCGTTTGGCCTTGTTTAATGCTAACTCGTGAACACCTCTAGGTCGCAACCAATAGGTCGCTTGACCCCTTAGACCCCTAGGTCGCATCCATTAGGTCGTTCGACCTATTTGACTTAAGGTTGTTGCACTTCAATTCGACCACGTTAGGTCGCAAATATATTCCTACTTTGATGGTTTTGGGATTGATTTCTTTGGACTTTACTCACGTCTTCGAACGTGAATTTATGTGATTCGATTTGTTTCAACAATCATTTTGTGACTTGTCACTTTAAAAATGTGAAGGCTTCAATACTAGTAGTGAATAACAAAACTCTTTCATCAAAGCAATTTCAACACTGTATTAACTACAAAGCTCTTTTCCTCTAACCGTTTTCCAATCTACTAGTATATACAAGCCTTTACTTCACTCGGATGAGAAATCTAATTAAACGGCTTAGTAAAACAAGTGGTATGAAACGCTTGCGTTCACTTCGTCGGTTAATTCTTGGACTTGTTCGATTGAACCTTTTGTGACAATTTTCTAGTGAAGATTCACAGCTTGTTCGTAAATATTTAAGTTAAGCAAGTGGTTATGGGACATGAAGCTAAACTCATATATTTACTAGCTTGGTGTGATTGACACTTCTTGATGATCATGACAATCATTTTTGTGATTTGATTTAGACTAGCAATTGTGCGATGTCTCTTTATCTACGAGGGAGACTAAACCCCGTTTGTGTTATGTTTCACCATCACATATGTGGGGTACCCCCCATGGTCTTCGGGCCGTTCGTGTGTCAAAATTTAATGGATAGCTTCCATGAGATAGCTTCTCGTTCTTGTGTTACACGTGTTGGTGAGTTTTCATGCTCCCGTTCTTGTGATAGGCCTCCCCCCCTTTCTGTGATTTCTGGATTTCTTGTGATGATTTCTGGAATTTTGTGCTTCACCAATTTTCGTGATTTCTATTGATAAGTTTTATCAATTTTTGTGTATTGGTGAATTTGTGTGTCATTGACTTGTTATGAATACAAGTTTAGGGTATGATACCCTATTTTATCTTTGAGAAGATTCTTGTGATATTGATTAATCTCGTGTTGATTTTCAATTACATACTTATAGTAGTATGCACTATGGTTATTACATGGTTATGCCATGCCTTTTATTTTATACCATATCATCTTATATTTATAGCTAGACTGATCCGTTTATTATTTTCTTATAAATAATACTCGGGTCAGACAGAGATGTTACAGGTGCTTCTGCTTGACTTCTCCTCTGGATTATTCTGACTTTTGGCTAACTACTTAGATTAGTAGTTTTTGGATGTACACATTTGAGATATAGACTCTATGTTGTGTACTTATTTTTTTGTGTAGCACGTGTTGTTATTCTTTTGTATTATCGTGGATCTTTTTGACCACTACTCTGATGTACACTTTCATGTGTTATATATATATATATATATTCATATCTTCTTCCGCCTTTGTGATATGGATGTCTGTGACTGGTTTATGTTATGTTTATTTCTATGTTTGTTTCCGAAGATTATTTATAGCCACTGTGTGATAGCTTTGGGTTTGTATTGGTATGTCGGACTTCCTCCTTAAATAAAGTTCATTCTAAACTATCTGACATATCGGTGCTCGCTCAAAGAAGTTACATGGATGGTCGCTCCTCAACAGCCTTATTCTCCGTGCTAGTCGACAGCATTACACCATAGTGTTCTTGGCTAGTGTGGGAATAGAGGTGGGGCGTCACAGCTTGGTATTAGAGCCAAACTTCGGAACAATGTAGAATAACTTGACAAGGATCATCGTCCTAAGTCCAACTTAGGAGTCGTACCTTAGGATTTAATTCGAGTCTTCGTACCGATTTATCCTATTTCCTTCTACGAATCCTTGTTTTATCTATCAAGATTTGCTTGATATTTATTTGGAGAATAACTTTTCTTCTTCTCTCTTTCTTAAAGGAGAGAATGTCTAGACCAGGCCGTCCTAGAACTGGACCATCTACTATTACTCCCCAGGATGGAGTTTTTATGACTGCTCAACAGCTTCTTGATTTAGTAAAGAATGCTCAGGCAGCCGGTCCTAATCAGGAGCCTACTCATCCTAAGTCTGGATTTGCACGTTTGTGCAACTTTTATACTAACTTGGGTGGGAAACCATTCAAAGGTTCCGAAACTATTATCGAGGTCTAGGCTTGGCTAAGAACATGCGATAGAATCTTTTCTCGCATGAATCTTATCGATCTTCACCGTGTTCAGGTGGCCTCCAGTATGCTCCAAGAGAGAGCATTGGATTGGTACGAACTTCTTATTTCTGAAATTAATGAAGCTGGTCTCACCTGGGAGAAATTCCGGGAACGCTTCGAATTGAAATTCGTACCAGAAGCAGAGAAAGTGACATTGGCTCGACGTTTTATAGACCTTATTCAAGGTGAATCCTCTATGACAGACTATGTCGCATCCTTCGAGTCACTGTCCAAATATTGGGTTGAATACATCAACACCACATTGAAGAAGAACCAGAGGTTCGTCTATGGCTTAAACAAGAATCTCAAGAAGCCATTACTTCTAAAATTAGAAGTTCCTTTCGACCAACTCATTGATATCGCTCTTCGTCTCGAAGAGGCAGATAAGGATAGTGATGTTGAAGTGGTGGCTGCCAAACCAAACTTCAACAACAAGAAAAGGCCTAACAAGTTCAAAGGTCCATATCCCAACAAAAAGGGAAAGCAAGCAACTCCTGCTGCAAAGACACTTCCCCCTAGTGAAGGGAAATGCTTAAACTGTGGTGTTAAGTGCCATTTTGCGAACAAGTGTTCAAAGCCCCGCTCTTGTCGCTATTGTAAGAGTCCAGATCATTTTATGCATCTATGCCCTAAGCTTCAAGGCAAGGAGGGAAAGTTAAACGTTGCTCAAGCCCCTTGCAACACATCTCGCGGTCAAGGTATGTCTCATTCTGTTCTTGATGGCATTATTATATTTCATGATCAACCTATTAGAGTTCTCTTTGATACGGGTGCATCCCATTCTTTTATATCAAAGGAACTTGTAGACACCTTTTCTCTAAGTGTTGTTGCTTTAATGACTTCTTTAAGAATTGTGAATCCGGTTGGTGGATCCGCAACTCTTAGTCTGCTTTGTAAAGATGTCGAGATTATTTTGTTTGATTTTTCTTTCCTAGCCGATTTGCAAGTCATGCGTTACTTAGGCTTTGGAATGATTTTGGGTATGGATTGGCTTAATCGTTATGAAGCTCATATCCTATGTCCTGAGCGGACTATTTGTCTTCGACATCCACTATCTGTTAAGCAGATTTCTATTGTTCTTAAAGATTCGGATTTCGCTTTGGTTGCATCTTTATATTCTTTAAATCCACGTGATGATGATAATGATGACGAGGAAGATGTCATTTCTCTTATTCGCATCGTTCGTGAATTTTCCGACATCTTTGAGCCCGTTTTAGGATTACCACCTAAGCGAGCAATTGAGTTCAAAATTAATCTTATACCTGGAGCTCAACCTATTACCCGTCCTCCTTATCGCATGTCTAATAAGGAGAATGAAGAGATGCGCAAACAATTATCCGAGTTAGAGGCGAAGAAACTTATTCGCTCTAGTTCCTCACCTTGGGGAGCTTCAGCTATTTTCGTAAATAAGTCTGATGGTACACTTAGGCTTTGTGTCGACTACCGCAAGCTTAATGATCTAACTATTAAGAATAAGTATCCTATACCTCGGATTGATGATCTGTTTGATCAACTTAGTGGTGCTAGAGTCTTTTCACAATTGGACATGGCTACCGGTTTTCATCAGCTTCGTATTGCAGAGGATAGTATTCCTTTGACTTCGTTCCGTACACGTTATGGATCTTATAAATGGCTAGTTATGCCATTTGGTTTAACAAATGCTCCGACTTATTTCGTTGACCTTATGAATCGAGTTTTCAAAGATTTTCTCGATCGGTTTGTTCTCATCTTTATTGATGATATTCTTGTGTATTCTAAAACCGAGGAGGAACATGAAAAGCATCTTCGAATTGTATTGGAAACTCTTAGGAGCAATCAACTAAAAGCAAAATTTTCCAAATGCCACTTTTGGCAATCTAGTGTGAAGTTTCTCGGTCATATTATTTCCGAGTCCGGAATATCAGCAGATCCTTCAAAGATCGAAGCGATTCAAAGTTGGAAAAGACCAAAGAGCGTGACTGAAATCCATAGCTTTCTCGGATTGGCAGGTTATTACCGCCGTTTCATAAAGGACTTTTCTAAGGTTGTCGTGCCTCTTACTGGCTTAACAAAGAAAGGTGTTAAATACATTTGGTCAGACAAATGTGAAACTTCTTTTCAGAAATTAAAAGAACTCCTTTCTGATGCTCCCATTCTCGTTATTCCCGAAGGGAATCAAGATTTTGTTGTCTATACCGATGCTAGTCGCGTTGGTTTGGGTGCCGTTCTTATGCAAAAAGAACGTGTTATTGCTTATGCTTCTAGGCAATTGAAGCCGGCTGAGACTAGATATGCCACACATGATTTAGAACTCGCGGCTATCGTTTTCGCCCTTCAAATTTGGCGACACTATCTTTTGGGAGAAAAATTTATACTTTATACAGATCATAAGTCTTTGAAATATTTATTTTCTCAAAAGGAACTTAATTTGCGTCAACAACGTTGGCTCGAGTTCCTTGCCTCTTATGATCTTGATATCCTTTATACTCCCGGAAAGGGAAATCGAGTTGCCGATGCTCTTAGTCGCAAGCAACAAGCGGTTGTTTCCATGATGATATCTGAATGGAGGGATCTCGAGGTTTTATCCACTTGTGAAATTCGGGATCGTGTTTCCGATTTATGTTCATCTCTTGTTTTATGTAGCCTTGAGGCTTATCCTTCTCTTTTAGACCGCATTCTTGAAGCTCAACAGCTAGATCCTGAATTGGCTTTGCTTGGCCAAAATCTTAAGGATAAAATCGATATTGAAGGTTTGAAAGACTTTGATATTTATTTTCGTGGCGGCATTCGAAAATTTGGTAGACTTATCATACCAAATATCAGTGATCTTCGTAAAGATATTCTAGAAGATTCTCATCGTTCCAAATTTTCAATTCATCCTGGTAGCAGTAAAATGTACGCAGATATGAAGCGACTTTATTACTGGGAGGGAATGAAATATGATATCGCTAACTTTGTTAAGTATTGCATAACTTGCCAACTTGTCAAGGCCGAACATCAAAGGCCCGGTGGGTTATTGCAACCATTGGAAATTCCAGTCTGGAAGTGGGATCAAATTTCCATGGATTTTATTGATGGCCTTCCCCGTTCTCGTTCGGGTCATAATAGCTTATGGGTGATTGTTGTCAGACTTACTAAATCTGCCCATTTTATTCCCGTTCAGTCGAACCGAACTGTTCCTCTTCTGGCGAAACTCTTTATCAAAGAAATTGTTAAACTGCATGGAGTTCCTACTTCTATTGTTAGTGATCGAGATCCATTGTTTACTAGTGGATTTTGGAAGAGTCTTCAAAAAGCTTTGGGAACGAAGCTTAATTTTAGCACCGCTTATCACCCCCAGTCCGATGGACAAACTAAGCATATGAATCAAACTCTTGAAGAACTTCTTCGTGCTTGTGTGCTTGATTTCGATGGAAGTTGGGAAGATCATATTTCACTCGTTGAATTTTCCTATAATAACAGCTTCCAGGCTAGTATTGGTATGACACCTTTCGAGGCACTCTATGGAAGGCCATGCCGATCTCCTTCTTGTTGGCTTGAGGCCGGTGAGAAGCTGGTCTTAGGTCCAGATTTTATTCGAGATTCCACAGAAAAGATTGATCTTATTCGTCATAGGATGAAAGAAGCTCAGAGTAGACAAAAGTCCTATGCCGATAATCGAAGAAGAAAATTAGAATTTTCTGTTGGTGATCTTGTATTTATTCGTGTTTCACCTATGAAGGGTGTTGTACGTTTCAGTCGATCGGGAAAGTTAGCGCCTCGATATATTGGGCCATTTCCTATCACTTAACGTATTGGTTCCATGGCTTATCGCCTTTCCTTATCGGCTCAGTTTTCTGCCATGCATGACGTGTTTCACGTTTCTCAATTACGGAAGTGCCTTCGGGATTCCGATGCTATTCTCGAGCCCGGTGTTGTGGAAGAGATTGAAGTTTCACCTAATTTAACTTATGAGCAGAATCCTATTCGAATTATTGCTTCGGAGGTCAAACGACTTCAAAATAAAGATGTTCAGCTTGTTAAAGTTCAATGGTCCTCAAATCCTAAGGATTGCTCTTGGGAAACTAGAGAATTTATCGAGCGAACACATCCGGACTTACTTTCTCATGCTCTTTGAGGTAAACTTCTTATTTCAAATCTCTTTTATGTTAATATGCTTTTATGGTTGTTACTTTTTATTTCCATCTTACTTATTGCGAGGACGCAATTTCTTTAAGGAGGTGAGTCTGTAACAACCCGCATATTTATCGATTTTATGTTTAAATATTTTATCTAAATATTTTATCGTTAATCGGATTTTGGTCCGAAAAGATACTATTTGCATACGGTCAAATTAGGACTCGAGACCACTCCCATTGAGTTCGAAATGTCGTTTGCAATCTTTTAAGTATAAACTTTGATATGTTTGGAGATAGTGGAATTTTCGTCACTTTTTGCTTTGGACCTTTGGTTTGGGCTGCACCTCTTCTAACTCAGCCCAACCCCTTCCTTCTCTTCACCACTTCATTCTTCATTTCTAAAACATCAAAGCTTCTTCAAAAATGGTGGAGGGAATGGGAAATTAAAACTCCAAACTCAAATTCAATTGCAAATCCAACATTCAACTCCAAATTCAAGTAGAAGATATTGGATTCAAGCTTTGGATTGCTTCTCCTTACTTTCAAGCTTCATCCTCATCCATTTTAGTGAAAATGTGAGATTTTTATCTCACATTCTTGTCTATAACTATCTTGGACTGTTTGAAAGGAATTCCTATCATCTTAGCATGCATATTTGCATTTGGTTTGGATTGGATTGGCGAAAAACTCTAATTTTTAGTGCTTTTGGTGAAAAACTGCACTTAGGTCGTTCTGCGTATTTAGGTCGTTCGCTACAGGGTCGTTAGGTCGCTCGGCAATGGCTCGGCCTGCATTTCCTTAGGTCGCGCCTCCTTTAGGTTGTTTGACCTATTTGCATTTAGGTCGTTTGCACTGGGTCGCTGGCCTTAGGTCGCTCGGTTTTCCCTCCTGTTAGGTCGCTCGGCATGTTCAACCTAGTTAGGTCGCTCACCACTATTAGGTCGCTTAAACCCTTTCACCTCCTTTAGGTCGCTCGCGTGCTAAAACCTTAGGTCGCTCGCGTGCTAAAACCTTAGGTCGCTCGTGTTCTAAAACATTAGGTCGCTCGCGTGTCAACCCCTTAGGTCGCTCGCGTGTTAAGACCCTTAGGTCGCTCGGCTGATTCACGCGCTAGGTCGTGAGTATTTAAGTCGCTAGGTCGCTTGGCATTGTGCCGCTAGGTCGCTCGGCACTTTGGTGTTAGGTCGTTAGACCTTGTTTTCTACTTGGTCGTTTGGCCTTGTTTAATGCTAACTCGTGAACACCTCTAGGTCGCAACCACTAGGTCGCTTGACCCCTTAGACCCCTAGGTCGCATCCATTAGGTCGTTCAACCTATTTGACTTAAGGTCGTTGCACTTCAATTCGACCACGTTAGGTCGCAAAAATATTCCTACTTTGATGGTTTTGGGATTGATTTCTTTGGACTTTACTCACGTCTTCGAACGTGAATTTATGTGATTCGATTTGTTTCAACAATCGTTTTGTGACTTGTCACTTTAAAAATGTGAAGGCTTCAATACTAGTAGTGAATATCAAAACTCTTTCATCAAAGCAATTTCAACACTGTTTTAACTACAAAGCTCTTTTCCTCTAACCTTTTTCCAATCTACTAGTATATACAAGCCTTTACTTCACTCGGATGAGAAATCTAATTAAACGGTTAGTAAAACAAGTGGTATGAAACGCTTGCGTTCACTTCGTCGGTTAATTCTTGGACTTGTTCGATTGAACCTTTTGTGACAATTTTCTAGTGAAGATTCACAGCTTGTTCGTAAAAATATAAGTTAAGCAAGTGGTTATGGGACATGAAGCTAAACTCATATATTTACTAGCTTGGTGTGATTGACACTTCTTGATGATCATGACGATCATTTTTGTGATTTGATTTAGACTAGCAATTGTGCGATGTCTCTTTGTCTACGAGGGAGACTAAACCCCGTTTGTGTGATGTTTCACCATCACATATGTGGGGTAGCGCCCCATGGTCTTCGGGTCGTTCGTGTGTCAAAATTTAATGGATAGCTTCAATGAGATAGCTTCACGTTCTTGTGTTATACGTGTTGGTGAGTTTTCATGCTCCCGTTCTTGTGATAGGCCTCCCCCCTTTCTGTGATTTCTGGATTTCTTGTGATGATTTCTGGAATTTTGTGCTTCGCCAATTTTCGTGATTTCTATTGATAAGTTTTATCAATTTTTGTGTATTGGTGAATTTGTGTGTCATTGACTTGTTATGAATACAAGTTTAGGGTATGATACCCTATTTTATCTTTGAGAAGATTCTTGTGATATTGATTAATCTCATGTTGATTTTCAATTACATACTTATAGTAGTATGCACTATGGTTATTACATGGTTATGCCATGTCTTTTATTTTATACCATATCATCTGATATTTATAGCTAGACTGATCCGTTTATTATTTTCTTATAAATAATACTCGGGTCAGACCGAGATGTTACAGGTGCTTCTGCTTGACTTCTCCTCTGGATTATTCTGACTATTGGCTAACTACTTAGATTAGTAGTTTTTGGATGTACACATTTGAGATATAGACTCTATGTTGTGTACTTATTTTTTTGTATAGCACGTGTTGCTATTCTTTTGTATTATCGTGGATCTTTTTGACCACTACTCTGATGTACACTTTCATGTGTTATATATATATTCATATCTTCTTCCACCTTTGTGATATGGATGTCTGTGACTGATTTATGTTATGTTTATTTCTATGTTTGTTTCCGAAGATTATTTATAGACACTGTGTGATAGCTTTGGGTTTGTATCGGTATGTCGGACTTCCTCCTTAAATAAAGTTCATTCTAAACTATCTGACATATCGGTGCTCGCTCAAAGAAGTTACATGGATGGTCGTTCACAACAGCCTTATTCTCCGTGCTAGTCGACAGCATTACACCGTAGTGTTCTTGGCTAGTGTGGGAATAGAGGTGGGGCGTCACATGTGAAAGGTAATTGATACCTCTTTTTGCCTCACTCCTCGGAAAATGACTGAAACAAGGATAGAATTAGCAAGGCTAAGTGGGTCACTTCCATTAGGATATGTCATCACCCTTCTAGATATATCTTTATATGTTATGATGTCGTGTATTTGATTATTGTTGATGTATGCTTGTGGCCACGGATTATAGGTCGGTAACGACCGGAGTGATGACATCTTCGGTACTATCCAAGTATGGGTATTTGGACCCTAGGTACATCCCCTGGAGGTGTGCTATGTTGGTTCGAAAAGGTAGTCTCTTCACCTAGTCATTTGTATGGAAATCCAAAATCCAATACGTGCCTGCCACTTATTATTGTAGAAAGCCTTGTATTACAAGGTGTATGCTGGAATTTAATAGTGTAACAATTTCAGCTATTTTAATATTATTTGTATAATAGACACTATTATAATATAAGAGAATTTGATATGAAATGTTTTGGTTATCATAAGGTAAAAACCTTGTCGGTATTTATTTGCGATGCAGTCTTACGAGATACCTTTTGTTTTGATAAAAGAAATGTTGGTAATCTTAAAACTTTATAAATTCAGTTGATATGTGTTTTCTTATGCTGGTTTACTAGACTGATCTAGGCACTATTCCATTTCAATGCTCGAGTCAGGCAGAGTACATTTTAGGTTCAGATTTAGTGCTTTTGGAGCTTCAGCAGGCAAGCTGGAGATCTTCATGTCGTATACACGTATCTGTTTATTTTTCCGCTGCTTTGCATTGTTGTTGTTGTAAATTATCAGCATTTGTGAGGACGGTTTATTATAACTGTCTAAGCTGATGATTATTTATTGTGTACTCTGATATTGATTTATGTATATCGTAGTTTCTCTTTTTAAAGATTATTGATCTATATTATATGTTATTTCGCTGCGATGTGAGATTCTGTATTATTTTGGTTCTGCTTCTCTCTTCTTCTTCTCTCTTCTTCTTCTTCTCTTCTCTTCTTCTTTCTTCTCTCTTTCTTCTCACCCTCTCTTTTCTTTCTCATGATCATCTGCAATCGGTGCGCTTTGGGTCGGATACGCGTGGTTTGGTGTCGGATTCTGAGGGCGCCGAGTGCGGGTCTTTACATTTTGAAATTGGAATTTAATTGCCAGTAAATTACCTCATATTGATAACTATGAAATTGTTGTGAATTATTGGCTGATTGTGATGGATGCTATTGATTGATGTTTTGGATGATCTGGATGTTTATTTATTTTGATATATCTTACTACCATCCTATATATTATTTACGATATATAAAACTGTTAATCGAATTATTTCGAATAAATTAAGAAATAGGTTGAAATGATATATACCAATGACATTTATTTTGGATTGAAATGATATATATCCATCCCTGAAATTAAATTGAAATAATGGATTCACTTGGCATAGGATAGGAAATTATATTTGGACACCGGATTGGTTAAATTAAATGATTTTAAAATTTTTGATTTGAAATTTATTTAAATGATTTGATTTTTAAGAAATAAAAATCGAATTTATGGAAATCGAATTATTTTTGAACTTGAGCTCGAAGTGTTGAAATTTAAGTTGATAACAGGGATTGTTTAAATAATTGAGGTTGAGATTTTGAAGTTAAAATCAAAATATGATTTGATTTCAGAAATTGATTTGTTTTAAAATATTAGATTTTTATTCGAACTTTGAATATTGCTAAGTAAAAGTGATATAAAACGATATTTCAAAATTGAGCTCGGAATCGAATTATATTTGAAGATTGGGATTTTAAATTGAATATTGAAGGTTAATTTGATTTAAGTGTTTTGAATCGATATTTTGAAAATCTAGCTCGAAATTGATATAAATTGAAATTGAAATTAATCTGAAATCGAAATTGAATTAATTCGGAATCGAAATTGAAATTGATTTGAATAAAAAATTGGGGTCGAAGTAAAATTCGACTTGAAATCGAAATTGAATCGATTAAATCGAAATGGAAATTGAAATTGATTTGAATTGGAAAATTTGGAATTGAACCAGTTTGACTTTGAAACTATTTTCAAATAAATTATTTTAATATAAACTATTTAAAATCTATCTTCTTAAATATACATATTATTTTGATTTTCCAAACTATTTTACTATATAAACCATTTTAAATACTCAAACTATTTTCTATTAAACTATTTTAACTATTTTAAGACTATTTAAACTATTTTCTAAAAATTCAAACTGGTCAAAAGGGTGGAATGTTTATATTTAAATCGTTGATTTAAATATGAATTGGGTTAAAATGAAGTTATAACCTAAATTGAAATTTGAAACAATTTTTAAGCGAAATCGGGATATTAAGGCGAAAATGATTTTGAATGAAATAGTATATTTTGAGCAAATACGATGATTTCGAAATGGATTTGATTTTTGAAGAGAATATGATATTTGATATCAAGTACGAATTGTTTTGAAATGTAAACGTACCAACCGGTATGTAAAATGACGTTTGGTTGTTAAAGAGGTCGGGGCCTTTTATTGGCATACTCTCCGTCAATATTGGAACCACTTTAACAACTGTGTACGCGGAGGCAACTCCAGAACGAAGTGGTTGGATTTGACGTTGTTTGCTGGATTTTAAGAAAGAGAACGATGATGGATTGGCCTGACACTTGTGTCAATTTGAAATGACTAAAACATGAGCCGTACCGGTCAATGAGGCTAGCTACCTCTAGCGAACACACGTCTTCATATTTCCATCATTTACATTGTGATTAATTGGTGTGCATCCTCTGATTTTGGTAGTGTTGGACTTTTAAATGGGATTAGAATCAACTTGACTATTTAATAATCAATTCTGATATGTGTTCCATACATGCATAACCGTGAGGACTTTTTAAATGAGCATGAAAGCACATAATCAAAAATTCCAAGTAATTCACCCATGCATAACCGTGAGAACTTTTAAATGAGAGTGAATACTTTGGATGTTTTTATCGCAAAAAAATAAATTAAAATGAAAGCGAATGTTTCCCATTTAAAATACCATATATTGACATACTATATTGGATTTTGATGAGTGATGGTCGATAGACATATAATAGAATTAGAGATGGTCATTGAATTTTTTACCAATCAAAAGTTTTTATAAATCTTGTTTAAATTTTTAAAGAAATTTACTATGTATACTATCTCAAGTTATAATATATGATTTGTACTCGACAATTTTGTGATATTTTTGTATTGCACCTGAGTTGAACCTAGCTTTTGATTGGGTTTGACCTTGTGCACACCTATCCCTGTAGTTTTGTCAAGTGTATATCGGTGTGCACGGCCTTGTGGCATGTACAGTGATACACTGTGCATGTCACAAGTTGTTTGTGTAGATGAATTCAAAAATAAATATGATGACGAACAACCCAAATAACTGAGACAAATAATATCTTCAAAAACACATATTTTAGTTTACACTGCAAAACTGTTTCATTTTCAATTTTACTGCGTCAGTGTTTACTTTGCAAATATCTTAGATGCTGGATACAAATTGAAATACAGTTGAAGAACAATTATGAGTGAACGAGTGATATGTAGTGAGGTGCTAATGTAAATGATAACTGTATAGTGAAAAATTGTATTGTAATTTGAAATTGTATTGTAATTGCAAATTGTATATATATATAGTGAGAGCTCAAATTTGTAATGTTTAAAATTTTAATAAAACATTTGTTTGAATAAAATATTTGTTTGAATAAAAATTCTGCGTTCTTTATTTTATTCAGCAAATATTTATTTAATTATCTGAAAATAAAATAGTACAATAACAAATACATTTAAATTAATATACGATTAATGTCAACACTCATCACTTTTTCAATCACTATTTATCTTTTCGATAATCAGTAGGGAGTCAGATTAGTTAATGTAGTCATTTAAGATCAAATCCAAAAATAATTATATTTCTAAAATGACTAATCTAAAACAAGGTCAACAAAAACTATTTTCTGGAAGGGGTTTTATAAAAGAAAAATGTCTGCTAACTGAAAATTATTTGAAATCAAAAATATGCAGATATTTTTTTTTGAAAACGATGCAACTACTTAATGTCTCAACATAAAACTCGTTCCACTAATACTTTTTCTATCAACTAGGCTACCAGTGTAACCTGCATCTAAATTCCCCTTTAACTCAAGGTTATCATTAGATAGTGACGCAGCGGATATTACAAAATGATGTAGATCGATGAAAGTAGCAGTCGATGGATTGATGAATGCTGAATTGCCCGAATTCGTTGATCCGAAGATACCGAACTCTAGCTATCTCGAACTCGTTGATCGCGCACGATACCGGGTTCAAAGATCTTCAATTCTTCAAGCGTTGATCAAGCGCACTTGATTCCGCGAATCGGCTTCTACAATCGTTGAATCGAGCGCACTCGATTATCCGAAAGAGGAGATAGGAGATTACACTCAACTACCAATTTGGAATGAAAGCACAAAGCAATCAAAAGAGAATTTTATTCAAAAATCAACAACCTTTTACAAATGAGAGACTCGGCCTATTTATAGGCATTTTACAAATCACACAAAAAAAACAACAAAAATTACAAGTATTAAGTCGGTTCCGAGTTATAACTTCCGACCTACGACTTAGCCTACCTCGGTGACGACTTAAGGCACAACCGATTCAACACTTGCCTTCAAACAGAACGACTTATGAATTCAGACGACATACGACTTATACATGACGCGACTCAACATACATGTGCATTACAACCGACTTATGACTTACTTAAGTCGCTGCCGACTTAACATCTTCTCACAACTTATCAATAGCAGTGACTTCATCATCAACGGTCCAGATTTAAGCGGCAGAGAAAAACAACGGCAACAGCTGCTACGACTTAAAAACATGCGGCGCCTCAAAGGAACCAATGATGGAGATTAACTCGGCAGATCATCCAACGGCATCAGGTCTTTCGCGACTTATAATTTCGACCGACTTAAATAAGTCGTAACACGGTGCCGACCTATCACTTTCCTTAAGTCGTTGCCGACTTAAGCCTTCACATTTTCCACCTCGTGTTGCTCCTCCTGTAGTTTTAGGTCGTAGCTCGTTCGAGTTGAGTCGGTCACTACTTAGGTCTTCTCTCCAGTTAAGTCGGTCACGACTCATGCTTGTTTCTATAAGTCGGAGACGACGTATATCTTCCTTAAGTCGGTCACGACTTATACCTTCGTCTTCCATAAGTCGGTCACGACTTATGTCCTTTGCTCTGATAACTCGGCTACGACTTATGCCTTCATTCCTGTCCTGAGCTACATCATCCTCCCCAGGTTGAGAGAAATTCGACCTCGAATTTGCACACTCTTCATCCCCAACAAACTCATTCCCATGATATGGTACAAGGTGCTTAACGTTGAATACATCAGACGTATACACATCATCTGGCAGCTTCAGTTTATAAGCATTTTCATTGATTCGTTTCACAACTTCCACCGGACCAATTTTCCTGGCTTTCAACTTGTTATAAGCGCCCACTGGAAAACGATCTTTTGTTAATACTGCATAAACCAAATCTCCTTCGTTAAACTCAACATTTCGTCGTTTCAAATCTGCAGCTCGTTTATATTTCTCATTTGCTTTCTCTAATCGTTCTTGAACGATTTTATGACACTCCGTCAGCCCTTCAACAAAATCAGCAGCTTTCTTAATTGTCCCCTTCGAGTGTGGTATCATCGTTAAATCTAACGGTCCCTTCGGTAAACTTGAATAAACAATCTGGAATGGACTGAACCCAGTACTTCGATTCACAGCATGATTATGGGCAAATTCTGCCTGGCATAACTTCACATCCCAACTCTTCATATTATCTTGAACAAGACACCTCAACAAGTTTCCCAATGATCTATTAACCACCTCTGTTTGTCCATCAGTTTGCGGATGATAAGCACTACTAAATTTCAGCTTCGTTCCCACCATTTTCCACAAACTTAACCAAAAGTGACTCAGAAATCGAGTATCTCTATCCGACACAATAGATTCTGGCAATCCATGAAGTCGATAGATTTCCTTGAAAAACAACTGAGCAACATGAACAGCATCTGCCGTCTTCTTACAAGCAATGAAATGTGCCATTTTCGAAAATCTGTCAACCACCACATAAATGGAATCATTACCACGCTGCGTTCTCGGCAAACCCAACACAAAGTCCATACTCACGTCAACCCATGGTTTAGTTGGTACTGGTAACGGCATATATAAACCCGCATTAGTTGCAGTTCCTTTCGAAACTTGACAGATATGACAACGCTCAACAAACCTCTCCACTTCTTTCCTCATTGATGGCCAAAAGTAGGACTGTGAAATCAACTGTAAGGTACGGTCTCTTCCAACATGTCCTTCTTCATGTAACTCCTTGATAATCTTCATTCTCAGACTACCCTCCGGAATGCACAATCGATTTCCTTTGAAAAGAAAACCATCTACCATCACGAAATCATCCGTCTCTCCCTCCTTGACTTTTTTAACAAATTTTGCAAAGTAAGGATCATCAGTGAATAACTCTGGAAATATTTCAAACCCCGTCACTTCAACCTTTAATGTAGTCAACAAATGACTCCTCCTACTCAAAGCATCAGCCACTCGATTCGTCACCCCTGACTTGTGTTTCACAACGAAAGTAAACTGTTGCAGATATGCAATCCATGATGCATGTCTCGCTGAAATCTTGTCTTGCCCTTGTAAGTGCTTCAACGCTTCATGATCAGTGTAAAGAACAAACTCCTTCTGAAATAGATAGTGTCTCCAGTGTTTGATAGATTGTACAACAGCATAAAACTCCACATCATATGTACTGTATCGCATCTTCGCTCCTGACAACTTCTCACTGAAATAGGCAATTGGACGCCCCTTCTGGCTCAACACCCCTCCAATCCCAACCTTGGATGCATCAGTATGTAGTTCAAACACCAACTGAAAATCAGGTAGCACTAGAATTGGTGCAGATGTCAGCAATTCCTTGATTTTTCCAAAAGCAATCCCTGCTTCCTCTGACCATGAAAACTGTTTGCCTTTCATACAATCTGTAACAGGCGCCATCACACTACTAAAGTGTGGGATAAACCTTCGATAAAATGAAGCCAACCCATGAAAACTACGAACTTCTGTTATCGTCTTGGGCTGCGGCCAGTTTCTGATCGCCTCAACTTTACTTTGGTCAACTTGTATTCCTTTCTCTGAAACAACATACCCCAGAAATAAAACACTATGTGTCATGAACACGCATTTCTTCGTTGCAGCATAGAATTGTTCTTGTCGCAATACCATCAGCACTTCTCTAAGATGATTCAAATGTTCCTCTGGACTCCCACTGTAAATAAGAATATCATCGAAATACACCACCAAGAATTTCCCAATGAACGGTCGAAAAATCTGATTCATCACCCTCATGAACGTACTTGGTGCATTGGATAAACCAAAGGGCATAACCAACCATTCGTATAGACCCTCCCTGGTTTTAAAAGCAGTCTTCCACTCATCTCCTGGTCTGATACGAATTTGATGATATCCGCTCTTCAAATCAATCTTAGAAAAGATAGTAGCTCCGCTTATCTGATCCAACAAGTCATCCAACCTCGGCATTGGAAATCTATATCTCACGGTAATCTTATTCAATGCTCGACTGTCAGTGCACATCCTCCACGTCCCATCCTTCTTGGGTACCAATAAAGCTGGTACAGCACAAGGACTCAGACTCTCCTGCACACGCCCCTGTTCAAGCAATTCCTCTACCTGCCTCCGCAACTCTTCATGTTCCTTCGGACTCATTCGATAATGTGGTCTGTGTGGCAATACAGCACCGGGAACAAGATCTATCTGATGTTGTATATCCCTCAACGGTGGCAACTCCGTTGGTAACTCATCTGGAAATACATCGTCAAATTCTTTCAGAACTGGTTTAACTTCTTCTGGAATTTCAATCTCTTCACTGCTTTCTCGTCCAATCAACAAGAATACTTCCGGCTCTTCTTCAACTTCTTTAACAAACTCCTTCAAAGTCAATAAAGTTTTCAGCTCTTCGATTTCCTCCACTTTGTTTTCTTCCTGTTGGCGTTTCTTCGGAACCAGAGTAATCTTTGTACCTTCGAACATGAAACTGTAACTGTTGGTCCGTCCATCATGTTGTACTGCTCTATCAAACTGCCACGGTCTCCCCAGCAACAAATGACAAACGTCCATATCTACGACGTCACACCAGATTTCATCTTTGTATTTCTGCCCAATTGAAAACTTCACACAAGCTCTACGTCCAACTTTCACTTCACCACCCTTCCTCAACCAAGCTAACTTGTACGGTTTAGGATGTTTCTCGGTTTTCAACTCCAACTTCTTCACCGCTTCTGTAGAGATAATATTATCGCAACTCCCAGCATCAATAACAAATTTACAAACTCTTCCTAGAATAGTGCATGTAGATTGAAAGATATTGTTCCTCAACCAACTACTTTCCTCTTCTAGCTTCGGTGTTAAACAACTTCTCCTCATCATCAATGCATACCCGTCATCTCCCGACAGTAAGTCTTCCTCCTCAATTGGTAAAGAATTAGAGCATTCAGCTTCTTCATCCTCATCCTCAACCTCAGCAATCATTGCTCTCTTCTTTGGCTTTGGACACTCATTGCTTTTATGACCCAACTCCTGACAGTTGTAACATTTGAAACCGTTGTTAACCCTTGCCTTCTCAGCCTCCTTCACCACTGGTTTACCGATAGGTTTAGACACATTAGAACTTCCACCAACACCCTTCACTTGATTATTGGAATTCGTAAACACACCACCTCCTCGTCGTCCCTGCTTCTCCCAAGCCAATGCTTTTTGATGTGCCTCTGCCACAGATCTTGGATCGAACATATTAACCATATCCTGAATCTGCATTCTCAATCCCCCAATGAATCTAGATGTCAGCTGCTCTTCTGTTTCCATAATATCATTTCTCGCAATAAGCTGGTAAAACTCATCCGCATAATCATTAACAGTCTTTGTGCCCTGCCTCAAGTTCTGCAAACGTTGATACATCAAAGATTGATAATTGTAAGGTAAGAACGTTGCTTTCATCAATTTCTTCATCTTCTCCCAAGATTCAACTTTTGACTTCCCCATTCGTTCACGTGTAAGTTTGGTTTGCTGCCACCATGCCAAAGCTCTACCCCTCAACCTTGTAGCAACCAACTTCACTCTACGACGTTCTGGAACTTCTTTGAAATCAAAAATTTCTTCAACATTAGCCATCCAATCCAAAAACTCTTCGGCTTGCATACCACCTTTGAATTCAGGAATTTCAGTTTTCATTCCCGATTCCCACTTGTGATCGTACTCTGATTGATTCCTTCCTCGTCCACGTCCTCGTCCATGAACACTACCACCATCATACTCTTCTTCACCATCCGATGTATATCGATGTCGATCCTAACCACCAACATCTCTACCACCACCATTCCTTCCACCAACATTCCTACGATCTACATTCCTTTGATCACGATCATTCACATTTCTATCACGATCTCGATCCACGCTTCTATGATCACTATCAACACTTCTCTCCCGATTATAATGTGGGGAAATTCTACTTCTTCCATGGCTCGAGTCAGGTGAAACCCTTCTCTGATTTTGACTCATTTCCAACATCATCCTCTCTAATCGACCAATCCCTTCCGTAAGCTTCTCATTGAAATTCTCGTTGATTCTTGCTCCATTTCGTCGGCCTCTTCTCTTCCGTACAAAGCATTAATATTGCGATGACGTTGAACTCGTCTTGGCGGCATGATTGAATACTTCACAAACACTGCAACAAATTCACACACTTTCCGGATTTTGATCCAAAATGAAACGGATCGAAAACTTCCACTTTGTAGCAAATCGCGATGAACACGATGGACAAAGTTTCGGCCTCCAATGCAAATCTGATCAAACAACTTCGAACAATGTTGACTCTTCTTCCTCTCGACCACGGCTCAATACTTCAAACACTCGGCTTCTCTTCAAACTTCAAATTAATAGGCTCCAAGTCTCGATCTAGCTATGATTGGCTAGAACAAGCTCCGATACCAAACTGACGCAGCGGATATTACAAAATGATGTAGATCGATGAAAGTAGCAGTCGATGGATTGATGAATGCTGAATTGCCCGAATTCGTTGATCCGAAGATACCGAACTCTAGCTATCTCGAACTCGTTGATCGCGCACGATACCGGGTTCAAAGATCTTCAATTCTTCAAGCGTTGATCAAGCGCACTTGATTCCGCGAATCGGCTTCTACAATCGTTGAATCGAGCGCACTCGATTATCCGAAAGAGGAGATAGGAGATTACACTCAACTACCAATTTGGAATGAAAGCACAAAGCAATCAAAAGAGAATTTTATTCAAAAATCAACAACCTTTTACAAATGAGAGACTCGGCCTATTTATAGGCATTTTACAAATCACACAAAAAAAACAACAAAAACTACAAGTATTAAGTCGGTTCCGAGTTATAACTTCCGACCTACGACTTAGCCTACCTCGGTGACGACTTAAGGCACAACCGATTCAACACTTGCCTTCAAACAGAACGACTTATGAATTCAGACGACATACGACTTATACATGACGCGACTCAACATACATGTGCATTACAACCGACTTATGACTTACTTAAGTCGCTGCCGACTTAACATCTTCTCACAACTTATCAATAGCAGTGACTTCATCATCAACGGTCCAGATTTAAGCGGCAGAGAAAAACAACGGCAACAGCTGCTACGACTTAAAAACATGCGGCGCCTCAAAGGAACCAATGATGGAGATTAACTCGGCAGATCATCCAACGGCATCAGGGCTTTCGCGACTTATAATTTCGACCGACTTAAATAAGTCGTAACACGGTGCCGACCTATCACTTTCCTTAAGTCGTTGCCGACTTAAGCCTTCACATTTTCCACCTCGTGTTGCTCCTCCTGTAGTTTTAGGTCGTAGCTCGTTCGAGTTGAGTCGGTCACTACTTAGGTCTTCTCTCCAGTTAAGTCGGTCACGACTCATGCTTGTTTCTATAAGTCGGAGACGACGTATATCTTCCTTAAGTCGGTCACGACTTATACCTTCGTCTTCCATAAGTCGGTCACGACTTATGTCCTTTGCTCTGATAACTCGGCTACGACTTATGCCTTCATTCCTGTCCTGAGCTACATCAGATAGATATCATTTCATAAATTAAAATAAGTGAAAATCAATTTTCTGTAAGGGGGTTTTGTGAAAATGACTTCAAGTTGAAAATCAATATAAATAATTAAATTATTGCAAAAATGATTTTAACATGAGATGATATTAGATACCACTTGTATTTGAGATATTCATGGTGTTATATAGTGGTATATAAGAAAAACGTGTATTCCTCAACACTTGAATTTGTTTGAAATTTTCCGCACATCCATTTATATCAAGCACAAGTAAGAAAACACACATTCTAAGAATTCGTCAAAGCCGTTTTTCATGGCATTCCAAAGTGAATCAATAAAAAATAAAAAACAGATAAATTATAGCATTATCGATTTGCTTTCCAGAGCTTCAAGAATTTCAAAGTTGAGATGGCAGAAATATTTCAGCAATGTTGATAAGAACAAAATTAACAATATGTGAACAAAATTGAGTTGAGAGATCATACCTCACTTTCCATTTATGTCGTGATATCCAAAGTATGCGATGATCTCCATCTAAACTTTATAGGCTAAGGAACATTTAAATTTTAGTTTATTAATCACTTAGAACAACTAGAAATCTATCTCCATCAAAGTTGTTCCTTAGCCCACTTGTGTGTCTAAATTTATAAGAAGGCAAGTGGTCTAACTAAGGATGTAAGACCACTATTATTATCTATCGAACTCTTTAGTATCCAAATTTGTCTATATAACAAACCATTAGCATCTACAATTGTACCCTTAGGAATCCAAATCTGTTTAAATTTCAAACCATTTATATTCGTACCTTTTGGAATCCATATTTGTTTAACGGTTTTGTGTTTGTATATATTTCGACAATTATTCTTGCTATGTCCAATATTTCCACACTCTACACATTTGGGTATCACATATTTCCCCTTGACAGTATTATTAGTTGTTTGTTCATATTTTGACACTTTTTCAAATCCAAGTCCTTTCCTTTTATTCACAAAGAGTTGATTTTCTAGGTGCATATTAAATGATTTTTCTCTAGGGAACAAGTTTCGAGTAATCAACTCCAGCTTATTAACTTTGGATATTAAAAGTTTATTTTCATTTATTAGCTTCGAACAACAACTAATGGTACTATCTCTCATTTCAAAATTCTTCATTTTCAAGTCCATATTTTCATTTTTAAGCTCTCTAATTTTAGTCTCAATTTCAAGCATCTCGGTTTCAAAGAGTTGGAGTTTTTTATATTTAATTTATTCAAAATCCTTGAATTTTTCAATCTCCTTTTCAAACTCGTGATTTAATCTAATAATTTCAGAATTTCTCATAATCACGTTTTCTTTTTCAAGAGTTTTGAAATTTTTGTTGACCTTATTTAAATTCTTTTCAAAAATCGCACATTTAGAAATTTCTGACTTCCTAAAGCTATCCAACTCTTTTTGCAAAATATTATTTTTACAAATCAAATCAATTTTGTTTTTCTCCCGTATTAAGATTTCGTTTTCTAACTTTTGAATTTTTTCATGAAAACAGGCAAATTCCTTTTCATAGTTCAAACACCTTTTGCAATTAGAATTTTCATTTGTCTTAACATTTTTAAGTTCATTTTCCAAATCATTATTTTTCTGATGAAGTTTAGCTTGCTCCCTTTCCAACTTATTATTTTTCAACTCAAGAGCTTTATTACTTTCAATTAATTTTTGGCACAAGAGAACTAAATCATTGAATAGAAATCACTTATCTCATCGGCTATTGAATCTTCATCATTGCTGCCTTTTGCCAATCCTGTTAAGCATGTTTCTTTAAATAAGTCGATTGTGGAGAATTTCTCATCATTGTTGACTTTTGCACCATATATTGCATCAAAAGTATTTCAGATTTCCTATGCATTTTCACAATGAGAAATAGTTAAAATTATCTTGATTAATATGAGAATATAGTATATGCATAGCATGAGCATTAATCAAAGTATTTTTCTCGCCTATTATATCACACCCATTTTCAATAATATCCCAACATTTAAAATTAACAGATTTTAAATAAAATTCCATTTTTAGTTTCCAATTTAAAAAATCTGTTCCATCGAAAATAGGAAGACTAATACTGGACCGACCCTCAGCAAAAACATTATTAAAAGAAGCCATTTTAAAAATTCAAATTTTTAAAAATAAAAATTGGTTTTTGAAAAATCAAATTTTTAAAACAAAAATGGCTTTTGTTCCTAGCTCTGATACCAGTTGTATGATCGATTTCACCCTAGTGGGGGGTTGAATAGGGTGATACTATTAATTATAAAAATTTAATGTAGAAATATATAAAATAATTGCAGCACTGATAATAGTCGAATAATAGCAGCACAGATAATAGCAGAATATAAAAATCAGAAATAAAACAACACAGATTTACCCAGCTTCAGCAAACCCTGCCTATGTGCTGCCCCAAAGGTTTCTACTAGAAATTAAGTAGTCGGACGCTTACACACGTAAACTCGCGACACCTGCTATCGACTAACCTAACTCTACGCTCAAAACCCTGCCACAACTCAGCCACTGAGTTGCGAATTCTGGAACTACACCACCGTAGTTCGTCCCTTAGTCACACGACTAGAATTTACAAAATTTTAAAAGTAAAATACAAAATAAAAATAACTAAAACAATAAAACCCTAATTTAAAAACTAAAAGCCCAAAGCAAATAAAAGAGCTGGCCCAAAAATATTGAAGTAAAATACACTGATCCCCTTTATCCTTTTATTTCTTCAACCTTGTATTTGCGTTGAAAAATGGATGTGTTCTTCTTGCTCGTTCGTTCCTCTTTAAAGAAAAATTAGGGCTTTGTGATTTTGAATTCATCGCTTGGTCGTTGATCGATCTTACTATCGAACCTCAATTCAGTTTGATGCTTCTTCGATCTTTGTTCGTTGCTTAGCTTCGGCTGCTTCAAATTGTCGAGATTGAATGATGCGTGAATTGGTACGTGAATGCCTTTTATAGATTATTGGTTATTCTCGACGTTGATTCGAGTTTATTGATTTATTGCTCTCTATTTTGCTTGAACTCGAATATTTGTAAATGCCGATGATGATTGGGTTAAATAGGATTTGAAATCCTGTAATCTCGTTCACATATATTTGATTTGAATACTTGCTTGGCCACTGATTTTCGTTTGGATGCTAGTGATGTTTTCTGACTGGTTCAGTTCGTATATTTTTCTGGCTTGGTCACCATGGCTTGCGTTTGCTTTTGATGATGTTGATTTATCTTAACTTGTTCATTTTACTTGCCTTGGTCACCACGGCTTTGCATTTGCTTTGGGAATTGACTTCGACCATTTGAAATTTGTGATATTTGACTGGTTCACGATTTGTTGTTTCATTCACTTGTATATCATGACACTGTTACAATCTTTTTGTTGACTTCTTCAGCTTGATCAATTCATGTTATCACTTTGACCACCATGGCTTTGACTTTGTTATTTGAAATCTGATATTATCAGTTATAAGTTCCTATTGACTTCGAGATGTTTCTGTTTTTATCTCATATTGTCACTGCATTTGTTGTTTACGACTTGGTCTTGTAGTCTGCATTGCATTGTCCACTGCCGTGTTCTTCAATATGCATTGTTCTATAGATTTGAGCCCTATTGTTTTCACTGTTGCATATATGTATACATGCTGGTTTTGACTCTGACTTGATCGAACTATTTCTGTTTCTGGTCTGTGTTTGCATTGCGTCGAGTCATGTATACTTGATGCCTATATTTAGCTGATCTGGTGCATTTTGTTTTCTATGGCAAACATTTTGGTCTCTCCACATATATACACATGTATGTATATATGTGTGTGATGGCTATGCATTTGTTGAAATTCCTGTTGCATATGTAATTTTGGTCTGGTTCATCACTGTTTGATCTGAAGCTTGATTTGTGGTCTAGTGGTCTCCTTTTACTGCTGTCATGTGTACATGTGAGCATGGATGTGTTCAAAACTCTTTGCACATTTCCTTGATGTTGATGTCTGTTATATGTTTGAAGCTTCATGTATACATTTGTTTGTGTGATCTTGGCTTCATGTTCTAACCATTGTTCCATTTGTAGTTTGGTCTTTTGTACATATGTGTGCTGGTGAGGTTTGCACTATTTTGATTCTACCTGACTTTGTTCCAATTTTTACTGGCTTCGATTATGGTATTCGAATTTGCTGACTGAATTTGGTTGATTGCACTGTTTTATGATGAACTTAAATGTTGTCATTTGTATATCATCATTGAAGTCTGGTTTCTGCTTCATTGTTTCTTGTGTGTCTAGTCACTTGTGCATTTGATTCTTCAAGTGTACTTTGTTTTTGTACTGGGTTGTAACCTCTGTTGCTTCAAGCCAGTTTATTGTTTGCTTGTAGTATCTTTATTTACTGCCTTCTTTCTTGGTTCTTGCATATGGTATCATGTGCATGTCTGATTGTCGAGTTATAGTGACCTGCCTCGCGTTAGATTGATCTGGTTCGTGTTGTTATTTCATGTATGCTGACCTGTGACCCATTTGAGGCTGTGTTGCTTGAGAACTTGTACTCGACAATTTTGTGATATTTTTGTATTTCACCTGAGTTGAACCTAGCTTTTGATTGGGTTTGACCTTGTGCACACCTATCCCTGCAGTTTTGTCAAGTGTATATCGGTGTGCACGGCTTTGTGGCATGTACAGTGATACACTGTGCATGTCACAAGTTGTTTGTGTAGATGAATTCAAAAATAAATATGATGATGAACAACCCAAATAACTGAGGCAAATAATATTTTCAAAAACACATATTTTAGTTTACACTGCAAAACTATTTCATTTTCAATTTTACTGCATCAGTGTTTACTTTGCAAATAGCTTAGATGCTGGATACAAATTGAAATACAGTTGAAGAACAATTATGAGTGAACGAGTGATATGTAGTGAGGTGCTAATGTAAATGATAACTGTATAATGAAAAATTGTATTGTAATTTGAAATTGTATTGTAATTGCAAATTGTATTTATATAGTGAGAGCTCAAATTTGTAATGTTCAAAATTTTAATAAAACATTTGTTTGAATAAAATATTTGTTTGAATAAAAATTCTGTGTTCTTTATTTTATTCAGCAAATATTTATTTAATTATCTGAAAATAAAATAGTACAATAACAAATACATTTAAATTAATATATATATATATATATATGTTTATTATCATCAAACAAAAATCATATACTAGCATATTCAACATGAATAACCAAAACTTATAAAATAAGAGAATTAAGAAATCTAAGCTAAATGTTTTGAGAAACTTTAGAGTTGAAGTTTGCAACTCTTAAATTGAAAGTAAAGAAAATTTAAACAAGTAACAATAGTGAACATTCTAATTAAGTAAAATGAACCAAATTAATTTGTATAATACCAAATTGCATTCTAATAACATATGATAAGACTTACCAAATGTTAAAAGTTAAAATGATGATTTGGATATGTAAGGGGATATTATACAAGTAAACAAAACTTAAAAGTAATTCAAATGTGATATAATTGTAATAATAAATGTTATATACTTAGTTAGTATATTATGAAATGATTAATGACTAAACAAAATAAGTAAGTGGAACTTAAGAAAGTAGACAAATGAATTAAATCATATCTTTGTAAATTGGTTATAGAATTAAATATAAATTTGCAAAGAAATTTTGAAATTGAATTTGTAACTTTTGAGATAATTATAAACTTAGATAAAGTCATATATAGGAAGTTGGACTTTTATAGAATGATTATAAACTAAAGTGATGATTAATAAAATGTTTCACAAATAAATTTGTTATTAAATGAAATTGTGAAAATAATTGTGAATTAGGTTGTAAAGAAACTCAAGTAAGGATATAAGAAATAATTCATTAATGATATTGATGCTAAAATGAGATATGAACACTATAATTCAAACGTTTCGCAAAAATGTAAAGTGAAGTTTATAGTTTATAACTTTGATAAATGTTAGTTAAACAAGATGTTAAATTAGTTGAATATGGATGTTAAAGGAAGGATGCTAATATTGAATTATGAAATGAACTTTAACTTATGAAAAGCTAACCGAAATGAATAAATGGAAGAAGTTAGCGAATTGTATTAATAAAATGAGTAAATGAAATAACATTGATTTAAAATGAAAATGAACTTAAGTCTAGAATGAATGTGAATAAATGAATTGATATGAGATGCTGCTAAACGTAAAATGAAACAATTGAAATTTAACGAATTGAATTGAATAAATTGAATGCAAATGAAATAGATTTGAATAAATTGGAAGTAAACCAAGTAAATGTTAACTAAAATTAAATGTTAATAAAAAATGAAGTGTATAAATTGAAATATGGACATTGGAGGATGTAAATTAACATAGTTATGAGTTAATTGGATGAATTGGATGAATATCATTAATGGAATGGTTTCTTTTGTTGTAAATAATTGTTCTAACTATTTTGATTGCATATAATTGGTGTTTTGTCGTATATTGGTGCTAATGTTTATGATTTGGATTCAAAATTCATAACTAATATTCTAAATTGAGTTGAGATAGGTACATACGAAGACCGTTTGGACGTATACGTGGGTTTTTATATGCTTTTGCTTGCTTAATACGAGCGAACTCGCTCATATTAATAATAATAAAGTACATATCTCAGATTACGTACCGCACTTTTATATTTTTCCCTACGGGATGCATCATCATTGAGATGGGATGTATATTTGATATATTGGATATATTTGGGTTACATATTGTATTGTAAATTTTTTTTGATCGAGCCGCACAAAGGAGACTCTGCTAAAATTTTCCGTAAATCCGGGAGTTAGAAAATTTTGAAGTTTTAAAAATTTTATAACTTGTTTTGATAACTAACTTGTAAATTCTGTAAGGCGATCGGAGTAGTGTAGTAGAAACGTAGTAATGGTTTTATAAATGAGATTTAATGTTTTATAAGTTGATAATTTTGAATAGAATATAACAAATGTTAAATTCTGTACTTAGTCCCTTTTCGAGGATGAAAAGTTTTGAGTGGGGGAGAATGTAACGACCCATACTCTTAACTATTTTAAATTATGAAATTTAATATGATTATTAAATAAAAATGGTTAGAAATAAAAAAAATCAATGTTTATTTATGTAATTTATTTGATATGAACTTAGACAAAATTTTGAAATAAATAATTTCGAAGATTTAGGCAATAATAAATATTGAAATGAAATTCTATGTATTTAATATGATGTAATCAATAACTTGAATTGTATAATAATGTTAAATGACTGTAAAATGGAAATAGTTGTTTTATTATTCAAATTCGTTTTAAAAGTTAAATTTTATAAGTTAAATAACTTGTATTGCAAATTTTAGCGTTTTATTGGATAATTAATTTTTTTAAAGTTAATAGTGCAATTATTTGAATTCTGAATTTAATATGAATGAAAATGGTATAGAAAGTTAATTTAAATTTTATTTAAGTATGAATGAAGATGTTAACATTTAAAATTGGATTTAAATGTGAATAAATAAAAATTGGAAATTGTATATTTTATTTAACGAGTTAAAATAGCCTTTTTGGCCACTGTCTCGGATTTCGACGAAACTAGTTTTATTGGATCTGTAATAGTGTATTATTATCGGATTTCAAATTTCATAGCGTTTGGACTTACCGTTTGGTCGTACGGGATAGAAACGCGTTAAAATTAATATTGGAAATTTAATATTGTAATTCGATTCGAAAAGCTATCTTCCACAGACGATCGATTTAGGCCTTGAAACCTGTTCCATTATGTTCGGAATAGGGGTAAAAAATTATAAATGGTATGCGGCATGCTTCGTTTGGAGTTCGTTCAAAAATTCACGTGAATAGTAAATATAATAATAAAATAATATATATGCACACACACACACACACACACACACACATATATATATATATATATATATATATATATATGCTCAACCCCTCTTAACTCTAACCCTAGCTATTATCTTCCAGCCGCCATTAACTTTATTAATGGTTGAAATTAAACGATCTTTCCTCCTAGATAACGCGCGATCCAGCAACAATCAGGAGAAAAGTTCAACTACAAAATTGTTGAGCTCCTCGAGTACTATAAGATCAACAGTGGTGATCGTGATTGGCGTAGCAAGGAGAGAGAAAAGGGGTTGTGTTCGTGCAGCGTTCTAGCACAAAATTCAAGGCGATGGCAGAGCCTTGCATGTGCGGTCTCTGGCCAAGGGTGTGTGGTGGCTGGAGCTTTCGTATAGTAGTGTTGGATCGACTTCAGGCGTCGAGATAGTGGAGCGGTGGTCAATAATCAATCGGCGACAATGGGTTGTTTTGAACCTGGTTTACGCGATGAAGACGATGGGAGCAGTCGGTCGGGATTTGTTTGCAAAAATAAACGGCCAAATTTAATTCTGGTATATAAAAAAAAGTAAATTTATTTGTTTTAAATTCGTGAAATCTTATAAAATGTATATCTTTGTCATACGAGGTCGAAATTGGACGAAAAAATCGGCGTTGGAATCGTATCAATGAAGGCTTTGGCATGGAATCAAAGTGGAATTTATTTGAAGCTGAAATATTTTCAATTTCAAACAATGGTGAGTGTTATTAACGCTTACAAAGTACTATAATATTTTTATGTTCGTTAAAATTGAATCGTGAAGTTATCTAATTTTATTGACTGTTTTTTGAAAATGAAATTGACATATGAATTGACTGTAGGTATTAAAATTGATAGCTAAATTTGAAGTTGGAATTTATTTGCCAGTAAATTACTTGATATTGATAACTATGAAATTGTTGTGAATTATTGGCTGATTGTGATGGATTCTATTGACTGATGTTTTGGACGATCTGGATGTTTATTTATTTTCATATATCCTACTATCATCCTGTATATTATTTACCGTATATAAATCTGTAAATCAAATTATTTCGAATAAATTAAGAAATAGGTTGAAATGATATATACCTATGACATTTATTTTGGATTGAAATGATATATATCCATCCCTGAAATTAAGATGAAATAATGGATTCACTTGGCCATAAGATAGAAAATTATATACAGACACCAGATTGGTTAAATTAAATGATTTTTAAATTTTGATTTGAAATTTATTTAAATGATTTGATTTTAAGAAATAAAAATCGAATTTATGGAAATTGAACTATTTTTGAACTTGATCTCGAAGTGTTGAAATTTAAGTTGATAATAGGAATTGTTTAAATAATTGAGGTTGAGATTTTGAAGATAAAATCAAAATATGATTTGATTTCAGAAATTGATTTGTTTTAAAAGATTGGATTTTATTCGAACTTTGAATATTGCTAAGTAAAAGTGATATAAAACGATATTTCAAAATTGAGCTCGGAATTGAATTATATTTGAAGATTGGGATTTTAAATTGAATATTGATGGTTAATTTGATTTAAGTGTTTCGAATCGATATTTTGAAAATTGAGCTCGAATCTGATATAAATTGAAATTGAAATTAATCTGAAATCGAAATGGAATTAATTTGGAATCGAAATTGAAATTGATTTGAGTAAAAAATTGGTGTCGAAGTAAAATTCGACTTGAAATCGAAATTGAATAGATTAAATCGAAATGGAAATTAATTTGAATTGGAAAATTTGGAATTGAATCAGTTTGACTTTGAAACTATTCTCAAATAAATTATTTTAATATAAACTGTTTAAAACTATCTTCTTAAATATACAAATTATTTCGATTTACAAAACTATTTTACTATATAAACCATTTTCAATACTCAAACTATTTTCTATTAAACTATTTTAACTATTTAACTATTTTAAAACTATTTAAACTATTTTCTAAAAATTCAAACTGATCGAAAGGGTGGAATGTTTATATTTAAATCGATGATTTAAATACAAATTAGGTTAAAATGAAGTTATAACCTAAATTGAATTTCGAAACAATTTTGGAAGCGAAATCGGGATATTAAGGGGAAAATGATTTTGAATTGAAATAGTATATTTTGAGAAAATATGATGATTTTGAAATGGATTTGATTTTTGAAGAGAATATGATATTTTGATATCAAGTATGAATTGTTATAGAAATATAAAAGTACCAATCGGTGTGTAAAACGACGTTTGGTTGTTAAAGAGACTGGAGTCTCTTATTGGCATACTCTCCGTCAATATTGGAACCACTTTAAAAACTGTGTACGCGGAGGAGACTCCAGAACGAAGTGGTTGGATTTGGCGTCGTTTGCTAGATTTGAAGAAAGAGAACGATGATGGATTGGCCTGACACTTGTGTCAATTTGAAATGACTAAAACATGAGTCGTACCAGTCAATGAGGCTGGCTACCTCTAGCGGACACATTTCTTCGTATTTCCGTCATTTACATTGTAATTAATTAGTGTGCACCTTCTGATTTTGGGAGTGTTGGACGTGGTGGGCCGTTAGGGGTTACTACCAACCGGGAAGGGTAAACTGGTAGTATCCTATCTTGGGCATTGCCTCACGTGCCTTGTCATACTTTTAACCCTATATGAGATGTAACGACCCGCCCTTCTATACACAGAAAGACGCATCATGTGACGACCGCCCATGACCCCTGCACCGAATCTAGAGATAGAGCGCTGTAAAGTGTGCCAGGCGACCATGGACGATTGTCAAGGTAAGATTTAAAACAACAGAATCTATCGTATTACTCACAGCGCATGGACAAAATACAATAGAACATAAGTATAGTGAAGCTTTACAGAACAAAATGACATCATATAAAACTCCATAATAGTTGAATACAAGCATCCACATAGTCAATACATCCAGCCTCACTACATAACTCTCAGAGAATACAAAACAGCGGAATATCCAGTACATATAATAAGAAGATAATATGCAACCCTCCAGCTCGTCTTCGATATCAGCATCGTGAGAAGAGATCAGCACCTGTCACCTGCTACCTAGTCTGCCCGTCACAAAAATGGACGAACAGCCCAAGGCGATAAGAATTAAAACATAAAGCCTTGAGTCAGACAACAGTCTTAGTGAGCAGTAAATTAACTAACAACATACCAAAAGAGCATAAAGGAAAAGGAATAGGAATACAACCCTCCCACTCCAACCTCATTCTACAGTGATAGCCCCCAGACACACACTAAGCAGAAACAACATAGCAGAGCATACAATTTAAAGTAAAGCTACTATCACTCGAGTCAAGGGCGATGTTTTCTAAGTACCAAGGCCTAAATCAGATAAGCACCCAGAAAATACCGCTCTTGAGTCCGAATGACGATACAACCAAACATCCATGACTCTGGCTATCACTGTTATCATTGCTTCGATATCACCGTTAATTGAATGACCGGCACATTCTTTCAGCCGTCCGTCAAGGGCTAATGAAAACCCCGGTTCTAGACATAACTCACGCACGTCGTCGCAGCCCGTGCCTAGGACTATCGAATCTGCCCAGAGTACTCGACCATCAACAGTTGGCCGTTGGGACTATCGAATCTGCCCAAACGTACCCTTGCTTAGAGCATGCTAGAACCTTCAACAACGATGCTATCCAAGCCTCCTAGTCATCCTTCTCGACGACTGTTCTCATATTCATTCATTATCCTCAACTCGAATCATATCACCGAGTTATCAACATGCTTGGAATGATCCCGTCTGGATTAGACCAAGTCTTCATCATACAATTGCCTCGCTTCATTACATCCTCGCAAAGCCTCATCCCAACATCACATCATCGAATCTATGCATAAGAGCTTCATCATCCCGCTACATATGCCACGAGCAGCTTTCCCAATTCAAGAGCCTTTCCCTTAGCTTTTGAATCACCTTCGATCTAAATCTAATCATCAATCATCTAGTTCAAAACAATCAATCAAATCAAACATCAATCCAAGCAATCAAGCATTCAAAATGATCTAAGTAGACAATTATAACAATAATGGCATTTTCGTAATTAAAGAGTTGAAAGTCCAATAAGCATGAAAACATGGATTATATCTCTACAAACTTGATGAATGAACTTGCATAGGTTAACATATGATAAAATGGATGTAACATCATCATGAACAATGGATCTATATGGATCTACACATAGGATGAAGAAAATGCATGGAAATCACTATTTTAACACCAAATCGAGCCAACAATCCGATATACTCCTTTGGATCCGTGTGAGAGATAATCACCACTCACCAAATCACCTAAACAAACCCAAATCAACACGCTTCAGATCTGGACAGCGAAGGATGAAGCTTGATCTATCACAAATCCGCTTCAAATGAAGAAATCTCTCTTGAAAAGATGAAGATCTTCAATCTAAGCTCTTGAATCTTCAATCTTGATCTTCGATTTGGATGGATGGAAGCACTAGATTAGAGTGGAGAAAAGAAGTGAAGAAGTGTAGAAGTCGAGTTCTCAAAATGGCAGCACTTCGTCGCTTAAAAATCCGGATCCCAAAAAGTGAGAACAACCCCTCCTATTTATAGCTGAAAACTGCCCTTAAGTCGTAACTCGGCTATCTCCTTAAGTCGCTGCCGACTTAACACTATGCCGACCTACGACCTAAAAACCCCCACGACTTAACAGAGCCTCCGACCTAACCCTTGGCGACCTAAAGCAAATGCGCTTTCCTTCGACCTACGACTTATAAAACCTTGCGACCTAATAACTTAGCAACCTACGCGACCTAACAGTGTTACGACCTAACACATAGCCTAACTCTTAAGGTCGCCAACTTGTTAACTCCTTAGGTCGCTAACCCACCCAGTCGACTTAACTTGGTAACAACTTAACCCTTAGGTCGCTTACGACCTAACCAACCAAGCTACCAGACGACCTAACACATAGCGACCTATCCCTTAACTCGGTTACTACGACCTAACTCTAACCTTAAGTCGTCTACAATCATAAGTCGGTCAACCCACTAACTCGTCCAACCGACCTAACTTCTATACACTCTAAGTCGTTGCCGACCTAAGCACACACCCAGTAACCACTAGGTCGCTAACTTTCCCAGCCGACCTAACACTTAACAAAAACTTAGGTCGCTCACAACATTTCCTTAGGTCGTTGCCGACCTAACTCTACCCCAGAATACTTAGGTCGCCTACTACTCTTCCTTAGGTCGCCTAAACCTCTTAAGTCGGTCACGACTCATCACTTAGGTCGGTCACTACCTTAAGTCGGCAACTCGACCCAGACTTATCCTTTAACTTGCCTATCCCCTTAGGTCGCAGATCTTCTCTAAGTTGCTCACGACTTATCTCCTAAGTCGCCAACAACATTTAGGTCGCGTACGACCTAGGACTTAGGCAATTTCAACCAAAAACTGAACAACTAGAAAATGCTGAAAATCCCAGATTTTGACAAACTTCTCGATCCGTAAAATACAGGTCGTTACATTCTCTCCCCCTTAGGAATTTCGCCCCCGAAATTCCAAGCAATCATAGCAATCAAAGACTATTCTGTACGCCTACCATCCATAGCAATCAACAAACCATGCATCCAATTCTAGCTTAGCGTACAGAATTCTAAGACTTAGAACAAGTTACAATATCGCAAGATGACACGACATCTTAGGGCCATACCTTGAAGAGTTCAGGATGAGCTGCCTTCATCCTCTCTTCCACCTCCCACGTACAATCGTTATCATCGTCACTCCATTGTATCTTGAGCAACTTAACTACCTTCCTCCTAAGCTATTTCGTGTCGGTTTCAACAACACGAAGCGGCTTACGAGGTCTTCTATCAACTGGATCAACTTCAAAATCTTCACAGCTATCAGCAGAAACCACCGTATTCGAGTCATGCACATACTTCCGTAGATATGATACGTGAAAAACATTATGCACACTCGACATCTTCTCCGGTAATTCCAATCTATAAGCGAGCTTTCCAATTCGCTCGATAATCGGGAATGGTCCAACAAATCTCGGAGTTAATTTTCCTTTCTTCCCGAATCGGATAACATTCTTCAGTGGAGAAATCTTCACAAAAACCATATCTCCTACGTCGAATTCCAAATCCTTTCGACGCTTATCGGCATAACTCTTTTGACGGTCTTGGGCTGCCTTCATTCGTTGCCGAATGATCTCTATGCAATCCGAAGTCTGTCGAATCATCTCTGGCCCAAGCATCAGCTTCTCTCCAGTTTCCAACCAACATGTCGGAGAGTTACACGATCTTCCATACAATGCCTCATACGGTGCCATACCAATGCTTGACTGGTAACTGTTGTTGTACGCAAACTCTACCAAATGAAGGTGATCTTCCCATGATCCTCCGAAATCCAAAACACAAGCTCTGAGGAGATCTTCCAAAACTCGGTTGACTCTCTCAGTCTGACCATCTGTTTGAGGGTGATAAGCTGTACTCAAACACAACTCGGTTCCCAAGACTTTCTGGAAGCTCTTCCAAAATCCACTAGTGAACAATGGGTCTCGATCGCTCACTATACTCTTCGGAATACCATGAAATCGAACTATCCACTTAACATACAACTCAGCCAACTTTGATGCAGTCCTAGTCGATCGAACAGGAATGAATCGTGCACTCTTAGTCAGACGATCTACAATGACCCAAATCCCTTCATTTCCCGTTCTGGTTCTAGGCAGTCCATCAATAAAATCCATCGACACTTGTTCCCACTTCCATGTAGGAACTTCTAATGGCTGAAGTAATCCACTTGGCTTCTTCTGTTCGGCTTTAACCAACTGGCAGTTCATACACTTGGAAATAAAATTTCCAACATCCTTCTTCATACCTTCCCAATAGTAGGTTCTCTTCATATCCCGATACATCTTATTTCCACCGAGATGAATTGTCAACTTTGAGTGATGACTTTCCTTCAGAACTTCACTCCTCAATTCATCTATATCGGGAACAACTAGTCGTCCTTGCTTCCGAAGCCAACCCTCTCGATCGACCTCGAATCCTTTATCCTTTTCTGGATCCAATCCAGATTCCAAATCATGGATAATCTTGACAAGCTTATCATCTCGCTTTTGGCTTTCACTAATCCTTTCCACAAGAGTGGGTCTTATCGATAAGTTTGCCAACATCTCAGGTTCCAATTCGCATCTAGGCCTGAAGTCAAATCCAGCTAAATACTCGAGATTCTTCCATTCTGAAAACATGGCTCCCAATCTTGCATGTCTTCGACTTAACGCATCTGCCACTGCGTTACCTTTTCCCGGAGTATAAGCTATACCAAAATCATATGATGCTAAAAACTCTAGCCAACGTTGCTGCCGAAGATTCAAATCCTTTTGGGAGAAAAGATACTTCAACGACTTGTGATCCGTAAACAACTCGAATCGAACTCCCAACAGATAATGTCTCCACATCTTCAGAGCAAATACAATCGCCGCTAATTCCAAATCATGAGTTGGGTAATTCCTTTCATGCGGCTTCAGTTGTCGACTGGCATACGCAACAACTTTATCCTTCTGCATCAGCACTGCTCCAAGTCCAGTACCACATGCGTCGATGTAAACCACCATCTCATCATTCCCACTTGGAATAGTCAAAACAGGAGCACTCGTCAATCTCTCTTTCAGGATTGCGAAAGCTTGCTCACACTTAGCATCCCAACTGAACACTTGGTTCTTCTTCGTCAATCCTGTTAACGATGCAGCTATCTTGGAGAAGTCTTTGATAAACCGTCGATAATATCCTGCTAATCCAAGAAAACTTCTCACATCAGATGCATTCTTAGGTCTAACCCAATCCTGGATTGCTGCCACCTTAGCGGGATCAACCGCTATTCCATTTCCAGAAATCACATGGCCTAAGAATCTCACTTCACTCTTCCAGAAGTGACACTTCGAAAACTTAGCCTTCAGCTGATGTTTCTGTAAGATCTCCAAAACAATACGCAAGTGCGTCTTGTGCTCTTCCTCCGTCCTGGAATAAATCAGAATATCATCCACGAACACAAGTACGAACTTGTTCAACTGATCTCTGAACACTCTATTCATAAGATCCACAAAATATGCTGGCGCGTTAGTCAATCCAAACGGCATTACCAGCCACTCAAAGAAACCGGATGGTGTCCTAAAAGCAGTCTTCGGTACACTATCCTTAGCCACTCTCAACTGGTGAAATCCCATTGCCAAATCCATCTGAGAAAACACCTTAGCCTCGTGAAGCTGATCAAACAAGTCATCTATTCTCGGCAATGGATACTTGTTCTTCTTAGTCACCTTATTCAGCTCACGATAATCGACACACAATCTCAACGATCCATCTGCCTTGGTTGCAAACACAACTGGTGCACCCCACTCGGACACACTACGCCGAATGAATCCTTTCTGCAAAAGATCATCAACTTGCACCCTCAACTCCTGCTGTTCCCTAGGCGCCATCCGCCTAAGAGGCATCACAACAGGTCTGGCTCCTTCAACTAGATCTATACGAAACGCGATCTCTCTATGCGGCGGCAACCCTTTGACTTCGTCAAAGACATCCTCGAATCCATTTGCGATTGGCACTAAGGACAGTCCATCCCGTGGAACAACTAGCGAATACATGAAGCTCATGAAGACGCCTTCCTCATGCTTACATCGTATCACAATCTTTCGCCCTTCCACATTCTCGACTGTCACCTCCAACCTTTCGCAATCAACCTTTGCCGCATACTTCCTAAGCCAGTCCATACCCAAGATAATTCCGAACCCCGCAAAGTTCAGAACAAAGCAATCACAAACAAAAGAGCAACCATGACTCGATACAACTAGACCACGGCATAACATACACAAACAAGACGAACCCCCAACTGGATTAGTCACAACCAATGGCCTATCAACAATATCAGGTGCCAAACCTAACCGGCCTACGAGTTCATTACAAACAAACGAATGCGACGCTCCAGTATCAAACAGAACTCTAACTGGAACACCACATAGGAAAAGAGTACCTTGAACAACCACACTCTTTCCTCTCTCTTCAGCAGTAGGAGCTTTTGAAGACGACGGAACAGCTCCCAAAGCATAAGCTTGCACAATCTGCCTGTCCTTCCTTGGTTCTGGACAATTCTTCCTGAAATGTCCCGGCTTGTCACAGTTGTGACACTTCATCGGTGCCTTCGGATTCTTACAATCCTTAGAGAAATGGCCCTTCTGCTGACAATTGTAGCAAGTCACCTCGCCTTTCGGCTTCTTCTGGCCATCCTTACCCTTCTGCTGCTGCTGCTTCCTCTTCTGGTTTCCACCCTGCTGTGGTTTAGATTCTCCCTTGGTAGCAGCAACAACAGATCCTTCCTTAGGAAACAGACTCTCATGCCTAAGAGCTTTCTCCACAAGCTTCTCAAATGAATCGTCCAAATGATCCACCAACTGTCTCCCAAGATAACTATCCAAGCCGGTCACAAACTTCTCATTCTTCTGATAAGCAGACTCAATATATGACCGGGCATATTTAGACAAAGCTTCAAACTCAGAAACATACTCAAGAACAGATCTTCCACCTTGCTTGAGCTCCACAAACCTCTTGAACAGAACAGACTTCTGAGCTGTAGAAATGAACTTAGCTTCAAACCTAGCTTGGAATTGCTCCCAAGTAATCTCTTCCTCCGCAGTATTGATGGTAATAGAGTTCCACCAATCAGAGGCTCTCCCTTGAAGCTGTCTTGATGCCAACTTCCTCTTGGTTGCATCATCAATTCCCAAATCACCAAAGATCCTTCTACAAGCATCTATCCATCTCTGGACCTCGATGGTAGATTCTGTTCCCAAGAAAACTTTCCCTCCAAGAGCAGTATAATCCTTGCACAGCTTAGCAAAATCCACTGGTTTCGGAGTTTGGACTTGAACTCCAACATCTACTGCTGCCTTCGGAACTGGTATCCTTCTCATGATCGAAGTCATCATAGCTTCGAACATGGCTGCATAATCAGCAGTCTCTTCAGTAGCACGGCCTTCCCTAGCAGCTGGTCTCCCTCTTCGACTCATTCTCAATATCTATAAAAAGGAATGATTAGAACATCTAGAGAAACAACTGCATAAAGGACTCAAACTCTACTAAGCTACTATATTATATATAGTAATCATCCATCAAAATACAATTACGTCTCTCATACGTAGTTACACCAGCGAGCGTTAGGTAAAATCGATTAACCAATGCTCTGATACCAAATGTGACGACCGCCCATGACCCCTGCACCGAATCTAGAGATAGAGCGCTGTAAAGTGTGCCAGGCGACCATGGACGATTGTCAAGGTAAGATTTAAAACAACAGAATCTATCGTATTACTCACAGCGCATGGACAAAATACAATAGAACATAAGTATAGTGAAGCTTTACAGAACAAAATGACATCATATAAAACTCCATAATAGTTGAATACAAGCATCCACATAGTCAATACATCCAGCCTCACTACATAACTCTCAGAGAATACAAAACAGTGGAATATCCAGTACATATAATAAGAAGATAATATGCAACCCTCCAGCTCGTCTTCGATATCAGCATCGTGAGAAGAGATCAGCACCTGTCACCTGCTACCTAGTCTACCCGTCCCAAAAATGGACGAACAACCCAAGGCGATAAGAATTAAAACATAAAGCCTTGAGTCAGACAACAGTCTTAGTGAGCAGTAAATTAACTAACAACATACCAAAAGAGCATAAAGGAAAAGGAATAGGAATACAACCCTCCCACTCCAACCTCATTCTACAGTGATAGCCCCCAGACACACACTAAGCAGAAACAACATTGCAGAGCATACAATTTAAAGTAAAGCTACTATCACTCGAGTCAAGGGCGATGTTTTCTAAGTACCAAGGCCTAAATCAGATAAGCACCCAGAAAATACCGCTCTTGAGTCCGAATGACGATACAACTAAACATCCATGACTCTGGCTATCACTGTTATCATTGCTTCGATATCACCGTTAATTGAATGACCGGCACATTCTTTCAGCCGTCCGTCAAGGGCTAATGAAAACCCCGGTTCTAGACATAACTCCCGCACGTCGTCGCAGCCCGTGCCTAGGACTATCGAATCTGCCCAGAGTACTCGATCATCAACAGTTGGCCGTTGGGACTATCGAATCTGCCCAAACGTACCCTTGCTTAGAGCATGCTAGAACCTTCAACAACGATGCTATCCAAGCCTCCTAGTCATCCTTCTCGACGACTGTTCTCATATTCATTCATTATCCTCAACTCGAATCATATCACCGAGTTATCAACATGCTTGGAATGATCCCGTCTGGATTAGACCAAGTCTTCATCATACAATTGCCTCGCTTCATTACATCCTCGCAAAGCCTCATCCCAACATCACATCATCGAATCTATGCATAAGAGCTTCATCATCCCGCTACATATGCCACGAGCAGCTTTCCCAATTCAAGAGCCTTTCCCTTAGCTTTTGAATCACCTTCGATCTAAATCTATTCATCAATCATCTAGTTCAAAACAATCAATCAAATCAAACATCAATCCAAGCAATCAAGCATTCAAAATGATCTAAGTAGACAATTATAACAATAATGGCATTTTCGTAATTAAAGAGTTGAAAGTCCAATAAGCATGAAAACATGGATTATATCTCTACAAACTTGATGAATGAACTTGCATAGGTTAACATATGATAAAATGGATGTAACATCATCATGAACAATGGATCTATATGGATCTACACATAGGATGAAGAAAATGCATGGAAATCACTATTTTAACACCAAATCGAGCCAACAATCCGATATACTCCTTTGGATCCGTGTGAGAGATAATCACCACTCACCAAATCACCTAAACAAACCCAAATCAACACGCTTCAGATCTGGACAGCGAAGGATGAAGCTTGATCTATCACAAATCCGCTTCAAATGAAGAAATCTCTCTTGAAAAGATGAAGATCTTCAATCTAAGCTCTTGAATCTTCAATCTTGATCTTCGATTTGGATGGATGGAAGCACTAGATTAGAGTGGAGAAAAGAAGTGAAGAAGTGTAGAAGTCGAGTTCTCAAAATGGCAGCACTTCGTCGCTTAAAAATCCGGATCCCAAAAAGTGAGAACAACCCCTCCTATTTATAGCTGAAAACTGCCCTTAAGTCGTAACTCGGCTATCTCCTTAAGTCGCTGCCGACTTAACACTATGCCGACCTACGACCTAAAAACCCCCACGACTTAACAGAGCCTCCGACCTAACCCTTGGCGACCTAAAGCAAATGCGCTTTCCTTCGACCTACGACTTATAAAACCTTGCGACCTAACAACTTAGCAACCTACGCGACCTAACAGTGTTACGACCTAACACATAGCCTAACTCTTAAGGTCGCCAACTTGTTAACTCCTTAGGTCGCTAACCCACCCAGTCGACTTAACTTGGTAACAACTTAACCCTTAGGTCGCTTACGACCTAACCAACCAAGCTACCAGACGACCTAACACATAGCGACCTATCCCTTAACTCGGTTACTACGACCTAACTCTAACCTTAAGTCGTCTACAATCATAAGTCGGTCAACCCACTAACTCGTCCAACCGACCTAACTTCTATACACTCTAAGTCGTTGCCGACCTAAGCACACACCCAGTAACCACTAGGTCGCTAACTTTCCCAGCCGACCTAACACTTAACAAAAACTTAGGTCGCTCACAACATTTCCTTAGGTCGTTGCCGACCTAACTCTACCCCAGAATACTTAGGTCGCCTATTACTCTTCCTTAGGTCGCTTAAACCTCTTAAGTCGGTCACGACTCATCACTTAGGTCGGTCACTACCTTAAGTCGGCAACTCGACCCAGACTTATCCTTTAACTTGCCTATCCCCTTAGGTCGCAGATCTTCTCTAAGTTGCTCACGACTTATCTCCTAAGTCGCCAACAACATTTAGGTCACGTACGACCTAGGACTTAGGCAATTTCAACCAAAAACTGAACAACTAGAAAATGCTGAAAATCCCAGATTTTGACAAACTTCTCGATCCGTAAAATACGGGTCGTTACACATCATCTTTAAGAAAGAAAGGGATAGAAATAGAAAAGATAGAGAAGAAAGAACTAAACAACATCAGAATCTCACAGCGGAAACGGAACAAAATATAATACATCACATAACTATTACATAGTATCATATACATTAGAGATACACAGCTTATAGATCACAATTTAGACAGTTATAAACACATGCCTTTCATACAACTCAAAACATCATAGAGATACAACACAGCGGAAATACAGATAAACACTAACACAGCGGAACCAATATATATCTATACGCTGAAGCCTCCTGCTCCATTGCTCCTCCAGATTTCATCAAAGCTAACCTGAATCCCTTGGCTACTCGTAAAAATTTGAGTACCCGAGAGTTTAAGAAAAACAGAAATAAACTCCGGGTCAGACATGGGTCTGGTATGAGTAAATGGTTAAAGTTTCTTAACTTTAAAAAAAGCCTTTGAAAACAAAGGGTATCACGTAAGACTTCCCACACATAAACATGGGTAAGTTTTTAACTTACGCTAACCAAACATTTGATAGGAAATTCAGTGTTATTATAATAGGTATAGGGTTTTCAAGTAAATAAGAAATAGCTGAAATTGTTACATGATTAAATTCCAGCATACTAGCCAACAAGTGGGTAATACAATCAAATCCGATGGAACTTATTGGAAATTGGATTTCATACAATGGCAGGGCTACTGGGGTACCGCCCGTCACAGTACCTGGCCTAGATCAGCGTACCGAGGATTACTCCCAATCCCCTACAACTTAAAGCCGGAACCATCCCTTATTGGGAAATTCCAAATAAAATCACCCCACGGTTGTGATCAGCAACCGCACCACTAAGCCGAAATAAAAAGGGACATCTAGACAGGGATGACCTTACTCTCAAGTGGGTGCGACCCACGAAGCCTTGTTGCACCTCCCCTGTTTTAGCCATTCCCGGTTGATGAGACTTGAGGCTACGATTACATCATCAGAACACATCACTTAGAATGCTCATCGTCCACCTGACGATGTTCTGAAAGCATTCAATCCATAGTAGTTCGTTCCGGGTTCGAACGAAACCGAAGGCATTATCTCGTTACACTCATTTTGGAATCATCCTCAGAGTTAACGACAATAACCCTTGCACTCTGAATCTTCATCTTCACTTGAGATTCACGACCTATCGTTAATTTGGATCGATGTGGTTTTCGGATATCCAAATCTGGAAACCCGATCCCAGTCTCATCGAAATCTAAACCGTGTCTTTTAAGGCCAAGTTGTTTTAAAGTTAAAACAATTCAATTCATCATCCATATACACACAGATAGATAATTCACAATATCACAGATAGATAATTCACAATATCATCATAAATAGATAATCCATATCACACAACATTACTTATCTCATATCTGAGATTTCAAACCATTCAAGACAATCAATATCATTCAACATCCATAAGCAATGATTTATTAATCACCATCTATAATTAATTTAAAGTGAATTAAATTAAATAGTTCCATCTCTAATTAATTTAAAATAAATTAAATTAATTAATTTCATCGCATAAATCTTGCTTACTAAATCATTAATTAATTACAAATCAATTAATCAATTATCATCTACTTGCCCATCTTAATTAATCATCTTGATTTGTTATTCTTAATTACTTTAAGTAATTAGCCTTAAATTAATTTCACAAATTAATTAACCTTAACCATTCACAGTAATTATTTATTACTTCATTAATAACATTAATAAATGATCCTTAATTAATTACTTTCATTAATTAATTAACTATAATTAATTACATTAATCCTTAATTAATTACATTAATTAATTAACTTTAAATTAATCACTTTCATTTATCAACCTTAATCACAAACAGTAATTTCCATCTTGAAATTACTTACCTTAATTAATTAACTTCTTAATTAATTATATAAATCTTTTGATTTATTACACTAAGTACAAAATCTTTAATTACTTCTTCCAAGTAATTATACTTTAATTTACTTCCCATTAAGTAATCCCCTTTAATTAATTACATCCAGAAATTATACATTAATTACTTCGCTGAGTAATTATACTATTCAAATCTCATTAAGTAATTTTACTTAATCAACCATCAAATGATTATCTTTAATTAATTAACAATTTATTATCTTAAATTAATCAAATTCATTTAATTAATTACAATTGGGTAATTCATTCCTTAATTACCTTTAAAACAAATTGATTAATCTTAACTATAGATTAATTATCCTTTAATTATTAATTAATAAATCTTAATTATCAATTAATAAAACTTAATAACAAATTAAGTACTTTTAATTATAAATTAATTAGTCACTAATTACAACTTAATTACTTAATTAATCACTACTTATTAACTAATTATCTCTAATTACACATTAATAGTTCTTAATTACAAATTAATTACCCTCTTAACTAATTTATTTGAAATCCTTAACTATTAATTAATTAGTGTCTAAATCAATAATTAATATAGGTTAATAATACTTTAATTACTCCATTAATTATCAAAATCTTAATTACCTTTAAGATAAATCATCATCTTTGTTAATTTCTAAATCATATTATTTAAAAACATTAAATCTTTAATTATCACTTAATTATATTTATAAAGATAATTAAGTTTAAAATATCTTAAAGTTTCACTTAACAAACTTAAATTGAACAAACCTATAATTTCCTAATTACAGGTTTAAGAAAACATTTATTATGGGAAAGAAATCATTTAAGAAAAGATTTAAAAAAATTTCATTTAAAATTTCAAAACTTTGCATTTTAAAACTTTTTAAAACATGATTAAAAGCTTCCTACTCCCTGCCTCGGGTTAAACCTGCTTCTTACTCGAGACAGTCTTGAGTCCTTCCCCTCTTCTATTCTCTTTCACAAAAAAAATTAGATTAATTTTTAAAGTTAAAAACTGAAAGCTTATCCCCTACAAAATACTCGTGTACAAACCCGAGTTAAACACCCAAAAACCCAACCCTCACTTCGAGTCGAACCCTCAAAATTCTCGAGCAATCACACGAGAAAGCTTCATCTTCCCTAAAGCCCCAACTCAGATACGAAAATGCACGTGTACGTGCACCAGAACTCCGGCCACCCACGATCCAAACTCCGACCTTCCACACATCGGCGACGACCCACCCTAGTCTCACGATCACCCAGAAAACTGAGTCGACATCGAATTCGAAATCGAACCATCAGATCCAAACTGCCCCAAAACGATCGTCACGTAAACGCCTCGTTCATCCACCTCTGACCATCAGACGATGCGCAACCACTGCCACACGTTCCTCGACCATCCACGAACCCATCCCCCTTGGTCCCATCGAACTCAAAACAACAGAGAAGAAGCAACACGCAAATTCCAGACTCGACCAAAATTAGGGTTAGAAACCTAAATCTCCTCCTCAACGTCGCCTCGACGATCTGGAACACTTCCAGACATTTTTCCCAAACACCCCGCAGCTTCGTCCATCCCCAGTCAAGATTCCGACCATCCCAGACACATAGATCATCAGAAAACTCTCGACAACCCATTTCCAGTTATCCCCAAAATTCACATTCATTACTTCATTTAAAATTGTGATTTTGATTTTAAAAATCATATTTCCCCAGGCCATTTCAAGTTATATACTTGAATTAGAGAATTTTAACAATTAGTTTTTAACATGTTTATAATTTAATTTCTAATTTTACTTTAAAGCTTGATTTCCAGACACTATATAAATATAAACATGTTTAAACTATTTTTAGATCCAAGTTCAAGTTTAAACAAACTAAATTTGTTTGAAACTAAGGCCTATCACAGATCAGAGGAGAAAGAAAAATGGAATTTGAATTAAACTTAAACTTTGTAATATAAAACAGAGAAGAACAATATATAACAGACATGTACACATGAATACAATCATATATCAGAATTCTACACTTATTCATACACATGCAGGCATCGTTATCATAGAGATTTCATAGCAACCTTTACTTACCTACTTAACTTTTAGATTAAAAAGTTTACTCACCTGATTTTAAGACAGAAAGCTTGCTTTTTGAAAACTGGAAGGCTTGCAAAAACTGAAATTTGAAAACTTGAAAAGCTTTGAACATTTGAAACTTCAAAACTGAAAATATTTGCATTGCTTGATTTCCTTAAAACTGAAGGAGCATTGAACTGGAATGGACTTCAGAGTCGTATTTTGAGAAGGTTACAGGCTGAGTTCTCTTTGTTTAAAAATGAATTACAGGTTTGGATTTTGATTACAAGGCTTGAATTTTGATCTGATTTTGCTTTCAGGTTTGTTTTCTGGTTTACATTGTTTGATGAACGAAAAAAAGAAAAGGAAACTTGATATTTAATAAAACAATTGTGCTAATAGGTGTATTTGTACAAGATTTGATCAGAGATCTCTCTTTTTTTTATTTTATAAAGAGAGGCTGAAATGATCTTTTCCTTACTAGAGTTGATGGCATTAAATGCCTTGTTCCTTATCATGCTTACAATACTATTCTTTATTTTATTTTGTACATCTTGTATATATCTTTGTCTTGGTTTTTGACTTATTACTTTGCATATACATATGGTGATAATATATATATATATATGCAATTCTAGAATCATCTTAAGCTCCTATAAGTTGTTATATTTATTTGTATTAGGTTAGCTTGTGTATTTATTCCTATTTTTACATGACTACTCATTTTTATTTCTATTTATAAACTTGATGTATATAACTAATGTATATTTGTTTCTATTTTAACCTTAATTTACCAAACACTACATTTAAAATTATTTATTTATTTATTTATTTTTACTTATGTTAAATATGTTTATATATATATATATTAATTCTTACATTTATGACCATATATTTGTTTTATATTTATATTTAATATTGACAAGATTTATTTTAATTTAAACATTATTACCAAATTACATCAAATTATTATATAGATCAAAATGTAATAAGTAGAGTTTTACTTTAAATTTAAGATAGATTTTATTGTAATTATATTGGAACACTTTTATTTTAAATTCTCAAATGATAATTTTCTTCTAAACTACACACATATATATACACACTTAAATAACACCTATTAAATTAGAAATAATAGGACTATTTAAATCTATTTATAAAATAACACAAATTAAATTTGTAACTAATTATTCTTATTTAAAATCAATCTAAAATCATAATTTAAAACATCACATTATTAATTTATTGGTTATTTATATTTGAAAATAACAATTTTATCAATTTTAAATAATTTAATTAAGAGATAATCACATTTTAAATTCCTCGAAATTCCGGGATATCACATTCCTTCCCCTTTAAAAGAATTTCGTCCTCGAAATTTAAAACAAAAGATAATCCAAAGTTTTATTTTATTTCAACCAATTCAGCATACATATCAGCCATACCCAACAAAACAAACAATTTCAATCAACAAACAATTAAATCAAACAAACAACACTAGCTATTCGGACACAGATCCGGATAGGCTTCCTAAAAATTTCCCGAGTTTCCTAGGTACAGATACTGGAATACTCGCTCGACTGAATCCAAACTAGCTATATTACTGAGCTACTGAGCTCCTACTCATCTAGATCTAAAATCTATACAAGAGATCTAACCATACTCAAGACCTAATCAACAACCAACCCTTCTGAACTACTGGTTCCAAAACCAGTGATGGATCAAACACTTATCCTTACAAGAATACCGAAAGATCCAATATACTCCGGAGCTAACCCCACAGTCTTACCCAATCTTATTGCTCCCTTTACCGAAGAAGATCTCAACAACAACGAAGTCTCCAACTTCGAAATCCAAATTCTACCGTTTTGTATCCACAAAACTCCTTTGATGATCCTGGACTGCCTACATCCTTTCCTGACCAGCTCGATCTTCGCTGATGCTTCAATAAACAAACTAGATCAAAATAACTCAACAAAAAGATCCTCTCCAGATTTACCCAAAATCTAGAATACAACTCTACTCCACTATCATCAGTAGATTACAACTTACTTCTCCTATGCGGAAAAGACAAAACAAAAACACTTGCCAAATCTGGCTTCAAATCCAGAAAAATTTCCTGTATAAATTCTCTAATCCCAAAATACTGCAACTTCCGGTTGCTTCCACTCTAGAATAGCTTCCACCTTGCTTCCGCTGCACAACTTTGATCTGAAGTAGATAAGCATGTCGATGAATTCGAGCAAAATCTTAACCAACACCTCCTGGACACACAACATCAGATCCACCACAATCGGAAACGAACTGCACAAAGAAACAGATGAATCCTCAATCAAGGGTACTGTCTTCAGCTACCCTTAGCTAGAAGAAACTCGAAACTAGATACAGAAGAGAAAACACAAATGCCCCACCAAATCTTCCTAAGAAACCATCCATCTCCTTAGCTGAACCATCGGTACCACTTCTGGAATCCATTTGATATCAAACTCAATCTCCAGATGCTGACAAAACTCTGACTTCCTAAAGACATCCAGAAAAAAAATCTCTGAAACACAAGAGAACACTCAAACTATCGCAAGTCAATTTTGCAATCTATCCGGCCTAATTCCAAAGATACTGCTCTCTCTTTACCAATCAGAACAGCTTATGCTTATGAAGCCAATCCATCGAAGAATCGGAACCACTCTGCTACTTCTGAACTCCACTGCTAAACTAGAAAGCTTCCTTGCCAACACACAGAACACTCCGAGCTGCGCTGCTGACACCTATGCCATGGAATTCCTAATCCAAAGCTCTTCGAGAACTCGGACCACAAACCACACAGAAACACCCTGCTGAACACAGCCAGAACACCGAAGCAGACACACTTCCTTAACTTGTTCCAAAGAAACATCTTCGGAGACATCCATAGTCACTGTGTCTCATCACACAGCTACTACATCCTGAGGTATCAAGATATCATGACTTACTTCTATCCAATCCATAGATCCAAACTCCCAAAAATCCGCTCACACGAGCGCGATCAAACTTGCACTTCAATGATGAACTCCGAATCTTTAACAGGTTTCCTCCAGAGATCAATAAAATTCTTACATCAAACAAAGCTCACTCGAGACGGTATTAGGTCTACAGTCTTGACATATACACTTCCAACCTCAAACATTCAAACTCCAACCATTGGTAGTCGTGTTACACACACCACTACCTTATCTGCCTTTATAACTTATATTGGAAAACCCGAACAGGTAACCCAACAGATAGGTAGAAATATATATATATATATATATATATATATATAAATTACAAGTACGCTCTCTCAAGATAGACACCACTCCAGAGCTTAGGTATTCGCTCAACCTATGCTCTGATACCACTGTAACGACCCGCCCTTCTATACATAGAAAGACGCATCATCTTTAAGAAAGAAAGGGATAGGAAAGAGAAAAGATATAGAAGAAAGAACTAAACAACATCAGAATCTCACAATGGAAACGGAACAAAATATAATACATCACATAACTATTACATAGTATCATATACATTAGAGATACATAGCTTATAGATCACAAATTAGATAGTTATAAACACATGCCTTTCATACAACTCAAAACATCATAGAGATACAACACAGCGGAAATACAGATAAACACTAACACAGCGGAACCAATATATATCTATACGCTGAAGCCTCCTGCTCCATTGCTCCTCCAGATTTCGTCAAAGCTAACCTGAATCCCTTGGCTACTCGTAAAAATTTGAGTACCCGAGAGTTTAAGAAAAACAGAAATAAACTCCGGGTCAGACATGGGTCTGGTATGAGTAAACGGTTAAAGTTTCTTAACTTTAAAAAAAGCCTTTGAAAACAAAGGGTATCACGTAAGACTTCCCACACATAAACATGGCAAGATTTTACCTTACGCTAACCAAACATTTGATAGGAAATTCAGTGATATTATAATAGGTCTAGGGTTTTCAGGTAAATAAGAAATAGCTGAAATTGTTACATGATTAAATTCCAGCATACTAGCCAACAAGTGGGTAATACAATCAAATCCGATGGCACTTATTGGAAATTGGATTCCATACAATGGCAGGGCTACTGGGGTACCGCCCGTCACAGTACCTGGCCTAGATCAGCGTACCGAGGATTACTCCCAATCCCCTACAACACAAAGCCGGAACCATCCCTTACTGGATAATTCCAAATAAAATCACCCCACGGTTGTGATCAGCAACCACACCACTAAGCCGAAATAAAAAGGGACATCTAGACAGGGATGACCTTACTCTCAAGTGGGTGCGACCCACGAAGCCTTGCTGCACCTCCTCTGTTTTAGCCATTCTCGGTTGATGAGGCTTGAGGCTACGATTACCTTATCAGAACACATCACTTAGAATGCTCATCGTCCACCTGACAATGTTCTGAAAGCATTCAATCCATACAAGTTCGTTCCGGGTTCGAACGACCGAAGGCATTATCTCGTTACACTCATTTTGGAATCATCCTCAGAGTTAACGTCAATAACCCTTGCACGCTGAATCTTCATATTCACTTGAGATTCACGACCTATCGTTAATTTGGATCGATGTGGTTTTCGGATATCCAAATCTGGAAACCCGATCCCGGTCTCATCGAAATCCAAACCGTGTCTTTTACAGCCAAGTTGTTTTAAAGTTAAAACAATTCAATTCATCATCCATATACACACAAATAGATAATTCACAATATCACGGATAGATAATTCAAAATATCATCATAAATAGATAATCCATATCACACAGCATTACTTATCTCATATCTGAGATTTCAAACCATTCAAGACAATCAATATCATTCAACATCCATAAGCAATGATTTATTAATCACCATCTATAATTAATTTAAAGTGAATTAAATTAATTACTTCCATCTCTAATTAATTTAAAATAAATTAAATTAATTACTTTCATCACATAAATCTTACTTACTAAATCATTAATTAATTACAAATCAATTAATCAATTATCATCTACTTGCCCATCTTAATTAATCATCTTGATTTGTTATTCTTAATTACTTTAAGTAATTAGCCTTAAATTAATTTCACAAATTAATTTACCTTAACCATTCACAGTAATTATTTATTACTTCATTAATAACATTAATAAATGATCCTTAATTAATTACTTTCATTAATTAATTAACTATAATTAATTACATTAATCCTTAATTAATTACATTAATTAATTAACTTTAAATTAATCACTTTCATTTATCAACCTTAATCACAAACAGTAATTCCATCTTGAAATTACTTACCTTAATTAATTAACTTCTTAATTAATTATATAAATCTTTTGATTTGTTACACTAAGTACTAAATCTTTAATTACTTCTTCCAAGTAATTATACTTTAATTTACTTCCCATTAAGTAATCCCTTTTAATTAATTACATCCAGAAATTATACATTAATTACTTCGCTGAGTAATTATACTATTCAAATCTCATTAAGTAATTTTACTTAATCAACCATCAAATGATTATCTTTAATTAATTAACAATTTATTATCTTAAATTAATCACATTCATTTAATTAATTACAATTGGGTAATTCATTCCTTAATTACCTTTAAAACAAATTGATTAATCTTAACTATAGATTAATTATCCTTTAATTATTAATTAATAAATCTTAATTATCAATTAATAAAACTTAATAACAAATTAAGTACTTTTAATTATAAATTAATTAGTCACTAATTACAACTTAATTACTTAATTAATTAGTCACTACTTATTAACTAATCATCTCTAATTACACATTAATAGTTCTTAATTACAAATTAATTACCCTCTTAACTAATTAATTTGAAATCCTTAACTATTAATTAATTAGTGTCTAAATCAATAATTAATATAGGTTAATAATACTTTAATTACTCCATTAATTATCAAAATCTTAATTACCTTTAAGATAAATCATCATCTTTGTTAATTTCTAAATCATATTATTTAAAAACATTAAATCTTTAATTATCACTTAATTATATTTATAAAGATAATTAAGTTTAAAATATCTTAAAGTTTCACTTAACAAACTTAAATTGAACAAACCTATAATTTCCTAATTACAGGTTTAAGAAAACTTTTATTATGGGAAAGAAATCATTTAAGAAAAGATTTAAACAATTTTCATTTAAAATTTCAAAACTTTGCATTTTAAAACTTTTTAAAACATGATTAAAAGCTTCCTACTCCCTGCCTCGGGTTAAACCTGCTTCTTACTCGAGACAGTCTCGAGTCCTTCCCCTCTTCTATTCTCTTTTAGAAAAAAACTTAGATTAATTTTTAAAGTTAAAAACTGAAAGCTTATCCCCTACAAAATACTCGTGTACAAACCCGAGTTAAACACCCAAAAACCTGACCCTCACTTCGAGTCGAACCCTCAAAATTCTCAAGCAATCACACGAGAAAGCTTCGTCTTCCCCAAAGCCCCAACTTAGATACGAAAATGCACGTGCACGTGCACCAGAACTTCGGCCACCCACGATCCAAACTCCGACCTTCCACACATCGGCGACGACCCACCCTAGTCTCATGATCACCCAGAAAACTGAGTCGACGTCGAATTTGAAATCGAACCATCAGATCCAAACTGCCCCAAAACGATCATCACGTAAACGCCTCGTTCATCCACCTCTGACCATCAAACGATGCGCAACCACTGCCACACGTTCCCTGACCATCCACGAACCCATCCCCCTTGGTCCCATCGAACTCGAAACAACAGAGAAGAAGCAACACGCAAATTCCAGACTCGACCAAAATTCGGGTTAGAAACCTAAATCTCCTCCTCAACGTCGCCTCGACGATCTGGAACACTTCCAAACATTTTTCCCAAACACCCCGCAGCTTCGTCCATCCGCAGTCAAGATTCCAACCATCCCAGACACATAGATCATCAGAAAACTCTCGACAACCCATTTCCACTTATCCCCAAAATTCAGATTCATTACTTCATTTAAAATTGTGATTTTGATTTTAAAAATCATATTTTCCCAGGCCATTTCAAGTTATATACTTGAATTATAGAATTTTAACCATTAGTTTTTAACATGTTTGTAATTTAATTTCTTATTTTACTTTAAAGCTTGATTTCCAGACACTATATAAATATAAACATGTTTAAACTATTTTTAGATCCAAGTTCAAGTTTAAACAAACTAAATTTGTTTGAAACTAAGGCCTATCACAGATCAGAGGAGAAAGAAAAATGGAATTTGAATTAAACTTAAACTCTGTAATATAAAACAGAGAAGAACAATATATAACAGACATGTACACATGAATAAAATCATATATCAGAATTCTACACTTATTCATACACATGCAGGCATCATTATCATAGAGATTTCATAGCAACCTTTACTTACCTACTTAACTTTTAGATTAAAAAGTTTACTCACCTCATTTTAAGACAGAAAGCTTGCTTTCTGAAAACTGGAAGGCTTGAAAAAACTGAAATTTGAAAACTTGAAAAGCTTTGAACATTTGAAACTTCAAAACTGAAAATATTTGCATTGCTTGATTTCCTTAAAACTGAAGGAGCTTTGAACTGGAATGGACTTCAGAGATGTATTTTGAGAAGGTTACTGGCTGAGTTCTTTTTGTTTAAAAATGAATTACAGGTTTGGCTTTTGATTACAAGGCTTGAATTTTGATCTGATTTTGCTTTCAGGTTTGTTTTCTGGTTTACATTGTTTGATAAACGAAAAAAAGAAAAGGAAACTTGATATTTAATAAAACAAGTGTGCTGATAGTTGTATTTGTACAAGATTTGATCAGAGATCTCTTTTTTTTTTATAAAGAGAGGCTGAAATGATCTTTTCCTTGCTAGAGTTGATGGCATTAAATGCCTTGTTCCTTATCATGCTTACAATATTATTCTTCATTTTACTTTGTACATCTTGTATATATCTTTGTCTTGGTTTTTGACTTATTACTTTGCATATACATATGGTGATAGTATATATATATATATATGCAATTCTAGAATCATCTTAAGCTCCTATAAGTTGTTATATTTATTTGTATTAGGTTAGCTTGTGTATTTATTCCTATTTTTACATGACTACTAATTTTTATTTCTATTTATAAACTTGATGTATATAACTAATGTATATTTGTTTCTATTTTAACCTTAATTTGCCAAACACTACATTTAAAATTATTTATTTATTTATTTTTACTTATGTTAAATATGTTTATATATATATTAATCCTTACATTTATGACCATATATTTGATTTATATTTATATTTAATATTGACAAGATTTATTTTAATTTAAACATTATTACCAAATTACATAAAATTATTATATAGATCAAAATGTAATAAGTAGAGTTTTACTTTAAATTTAAGATAGATTTTATTGTAATTATATTGGAACACTTTTATTTTAAATTCTCAAATCATAATTTTCTTCTAAACTACACACATATATATACACACTTAAATAACACCTATTAAATTAGAAATAATAGGAGTATTTAAATCTATTTATAAAATAACACAAATTAAATTTGTAACTAATTATTCTTATTTAAAATCAATCTAAAATCATAATTTAAAACATCACATTATTAATTTATTGGTTATTTATATTTGAAAATAACAATTTTATCAATTTTAAATAATTTAATTAAGAGATAATCACATTTTAAATTCCTCGAAATTCTGAGATATCACATGAGACCTGTAACAACCCGCATATTTTACGATTGTATATTTAAATATAGCATCGTTAGTCGTATTAAAGTCCGAAATGTCACTTTTTGCAAACAGTCGAATTGGGACTCGAGACCACTTCCATTGAGTCCAAAATGGCGTTTGCGACCTTTTTGAGTATAAGCATCGATATGTTTGGAGTGAGTTGAATTTCGCTATTTTCTATTTGGGCTTTTGGGTTTGGGTTTCAACCCACAACCCCTACTTATTACCCTAACTCACTAACTCTTCATCCATTCACTCAATTCATTTCCTAACACTCTAGCTCAACTGAAAATGGGGGAAGAGAATGGGAAATAGAAATTCCAAGCCCTAGTTTCCTTTTGCAAACTCAAATTCTTGCTCCAAAATCAAAGAGAAGCTTAGGTAAGCCTTCTTTTCACCTTCTCCATCTCTCTCTCTCTCTCTTCAATTTCAGAAATTTCTTATAACCTAATTTAGGAAATACTTGTTTTGATCTTAGATTGAAGCTTGTAGAGTAGAAGTGAAGAGTGGTTGATCTTTTCTTTGCATTTGAGCTTTTCATCCTTGTTTTTGAGTTAAAAGGTGAGTTTTTGAACTCACATCCAAGCCTATAAGCTTTTGTTGTGGTTGGGTAAGAATTCCTAACATCAATTCATGTTCATTTGTATTCGATTTGGATCGATTTGGTGAATTGCCCAATTTTTGGTTTTTGAAATCCAATTTTGTTAAAATCCAATCTTTGATGTTTGAACACGTTAGTGGAGTGTTTCGGAGGGCCATACAAGGCTGGGTTGTTGCTGGCGTAAATCCTTAGTCGTTGTGGCTGGCTCGTTCACTTCCGTTCGTGTTATTGATTTTGCCCCACAAGGGGGCTAGGCTGGTTCTGCTCTAGTAGCAGGTTCAGTCGACTGGACCAGTGGGTCGGTCGACTGAACCAGATCCCAGGAATTTGCCTGGGTCTGTATCAGTCGATTGACCTTCTGGTTCAATCGACTGAACCAGGGGCAGAAAATTTCATACCCCTGTGTCAGTCGACTCAAACCCTGGGTCAGTCGACTGACCTGGAAACATAAAGTTTCCAGGAACTGGGCTAGTCGACTGACCACCTGGTTCAGTCGACTGACCTGCTTGTCTCAGCCAAATTATTTATTTTGCTTTGGTGTCCAATTTTGATCGATTCGTGTCGATCCAATCAGTTGTTATCGCATTTTTGACTTTGATGATTCCTTTTTAGATTTCGTACACGGGTTTTTATAAAATGATCTTTTTTTTAAATGGTATTAAAAGCTCGTTTCTCCAATTTATAATTTATATATAAAACACACACAATTTTGCACTTCGAGCGAAGAGGGAGGAGAATTAAATGATTAAATAAAACGCGTGCTATGAACACGTGGGTTTATCTTTTCAGTTAATTCCTAATCTATTCGTTTGACCGTTTTGACCTTTGGGTTTGGTTTACCGATGAGATGAGGTGAACTTTGTACTGCTTTGAGTGTGAAATTGACTAACGGTTAGTAAACCGTTTAGTGCGAACGTGTGGTATGAGACTCACGTTAACATTTTTCGGGTTCCTTTCTGAGAGTTGTGACACATTCTGCCAGTTAGTGGTGTCCAGTACTGGGTATCCGGACCTTCCCCACTACGGTTTGTTGCCTTTGGGCTTGAGCCTTCGGGGTTTGTTGCCTTTGGGCTTGAGCCTTCGGGGTTTGTTGCCTTCGAGGTTTGTTGCCTTTGGGCTTGAGCCTTCGGGGTTTGTTGCCTTCGGGCGTTGCCTTCGTTTGTGTGGATCCTTGTTATACAGTACTGAGCTCGAGCATCTTTTGTTTCTTTGACAATTATATTTCCCAAGTGTATCATCTTTCGGTGTAGGTCCTTTGAACCACACGGTATATAGCGATTACTTTATGGAAACTTGTGTTACCTTTATTGGTATTTGTTATTTGCCTTTTTGGCTTGTTTTGGGATATTCATATCCTTTGTTTATTTGAGTTGCCTATGATATGAGGCTTGTTATGATTCATCTTTTGTTAAAAGATCTGGTTATCTCTTATGGATATTTTTTTGGTACTTTATGACCTTGTATGTTCATTATCATTTAGTTTATCTAACTGATTTGTTTAGCCAGACTGACCCATGTATTTTATACTCGGGTCAGACCGAGATGTTTTAGGTTAGGTACATTGGACTTAGCCTATTTTGCTTCTGCATGGACTATTTTGCTAGCTCCTTTTTGTTATAGCTTTTTGTGCAGTCCTTTTTGGCTGTAACTTTGATATGTATTCTTTTGACTCGCCTGTATATTGTGGTTTGCTTTACCGCTTGACATGTATCATTTTGTAAACTCTGTAATGTATCTGTATATGTGTAAGTGTATATGATGATCTACTGTTCTGTGATGTGTATTACATTGAGTTGTTATATTTTATTCGGATAGATCCTTTAGCCACCTATGGCATTGTATTAAGTATTTATTGGATATGTCGATCCATTTGAGAAAGAAGTGGCAATTGTTGGCGTATTCAATAGATAATTAAGACAAGGCTATAGATGGTCACTCCTATCCAGCTCTATTCTCAGTATTAGCAGACGGTTTTACCTGGTAATACTCTTTGCTAATGTGGGTCTCGGAGTGGGGCATCACAGCTTGGTATCAGAGCTGAGTTCAGAACAAAATATGGTAAACATAGAACAGAGACACATATTATGGTACATCAAATGGTAGTACGAATGTTACGAATCTTTGAATCATCGTGCCTTTATTCTTTCCGTGCCTTTATTCTTTCCGTGCCTTTGGGGTAGATAGAATTTTGGGAATACGTCGAGGAATGCATTTTATTCCGTAGTATTCCATATTTGAATTAATGATATCTACCTTGTGAATAATCTTTATCTTATCTTAACTTTCAGCTAATGGCTGGAAGGGGCAGATGTAATATCCCGGAAATTTTAACAATATCAATTTAATAATCTGTTGAATAATTAAATTGATATGGATAATCTTTGATAATAAGATTTGAATTTAATTTAATAATCTGATTAAATTAGTATTAATTGGTAATTTTATCTTTTAAAAGTTAATAAGATATTTTCTATTTGAATATATATATTTATTTATATATATTGTAAATAGAAGCTTTGGTAAATTGGAAATTTAGATTTAAATTAATATGGACTTTTCAAAGATATTTAAATAAATAATCTTATAGTTTTAAATTACTTTAAGTAAATATTTAATTGTTTAAGAGATATTTTAACTTAAGTTTAAATAAATAAGATTTACAAAAATTGGTTTGTTTTATTTCTTTTAAATATTTCTTGATAATATAATCTCTTGTTTAAATTATAAAATATGTTATTTTCAAATAACAAGTATAATGTATTATTTTTAATATGTATGAATTTTAATGCTAAAAGGAATTGTTATTTTAAATTGAATAAATAGTGTATGTAAATATATATAACTTGACTTTTAAATTGAATCTTAGGATTTAATTTTATTTAAATTTGAATTTAAAGTTTTGAAATTCAAAAGAATATATATTTAAATTGTTTTGGATTTTATAATATTTGTATAAACTTTTATTTATAAATATAATTAGTTTTTGGTTTCTCTTTAAAATAGAATTATATATAGATAAGTGTTTAAATAAATAAGAAAAGGGCTTTTCATTTACTTTTAACTAAATAAAAATAAGATAAATACTTAAAAGACAAGTGTCATTTAACTAATGCCTTGTTTAAACATGTGTAAATAAATGGATTAATCTATGTGACAAGTGTCCTTTTATTTTCTTTTATTTTTATAAAATCATAAATTTACTTATATAAAAAATTTGCATTTCTTCAATTCATTCTTTCGAATTTCTTTTTCAAAACCAAGAGAATTCAGATCTTTCCTCTAATTCAAATCTGAAACAAATCAGAGAATTAAATACCTCAAACAAAATCAAAGTCTGTAATCAAATCTTCCTCAAAACATAAGATCTGTAACCAAGTTACAGATCTGAAATCAAAAACTGCTTGCATTCATTTTAAATCTGGAATCAACTCAGAGAACTGCCTGCATTTTTCATCTCTGGAAGCCTGCAGTTATTCTTCAAGACTGTCTGTAATCAAGCTTCAGTAGCATGCAAAGCTTCTGGAGATTTAAAGCATTTCAGTTTCAAGTTTTAAAAGATCAAATCATTTTCCAGTCTTAAGCAAAACAGTTTCACAAGCTATTTCAAAGATAATTTGCCTCTGTTTATATAAATCTGGTGAGTAACATTTTTACTTAAATTAAATTAGGAAATCATGATGCATTTTAACCCGGTGATAAATATTGTTTGGATGTGAATGTTTGTTGATGATTTTGTATATACATGAATGTATATAAGTGTGCATGTATGATATTGTTCTCTGATCTGTTTATTGCCAGACTCCAGAGATCTCCTTTAAATCTCTTTCTACTTGATTTAGTTTTTATTAGGATTTAACTTATAAGTAAGTATTGTTTAATTATCATATACTAAGGTTTAAAAAGCCTAGTTAAGTCAAAATTCATACCTGGTTGCCCCTGTAATCTAAAACAACAGAGGCATGTTATAATAAAGTGAAAATTTGAACTTTATAATTTATATATTCAGACTTATAAATCGAAAACATAAATGATAATATGATTTTTAGCATGAATATCATAGTTTTTAGTCTAGTATAATAAGAGCAGTTCTGGTTTTAACAAAAAGGGGAAAACTTGTAAATTCTGGTGATCTATTGATAGTGAAGGGCCGGGATTGTTCTTGTGGGTAGAGGAGCCATCAGAGAAGCTTGGAAAAATAGTTGATGGTGATGCAAATTCTTTTGGTAGCCGTGGTGATGGTTTCTTTCCTGTAGCCCTAGTTTTAAGTTAGGATACGAATTTGTTTCGTTTGTCTTCGTTGATGGATCGAGCTTTGAGATATTTTGGGAAATTGAAGCTCTGAGGTAGTCGTAGTCATGACCGGAGTTGGAGGAGTCCTGGTGGACGGAGGGCCGTGAATGTGGCGTTGACAGGTTAGAGATTGAAGAGGGAAAACTGTTCCAGGTTTTGGTTTTAGGCTCGAGTTTGATTTCGACTTAGTTTCGTTGATCGAGTGATGGGATTCTGGCATAGGAAGGATCGTCGAGATGGTGACGTCGTCGTAGATGATCGGAGTTGCCGCTGGTGGATGTGCACGTGCACACGATTTGATGTCTGGTGAATCTGGATACAGAGGGGTATGACTCGAGTTCTTCTCGTGATTATTCCGGGTGATGTTCGAAGAAATGGGAGAGGCGACTCGAAGTAGTGTAGCTGGAAGGTTGGACTCAAGTGGCAGGAAGGACTCGAGACTTTTGAGTGTTTTTTTTTCGAGGGAGACTCGGGGAAATTAGGGTGGGGACTCGAAGCAAATAGGCTGGGTTCGAGAGTTTTAGTGTTGACAGGTTTTATACTTGACTGTTTGAAATTTAAATTTAAATTAAATTTTGAAGTAATATTAAGCAGTAAATCAAAGTTTGATTTATAAAGACAAGTTTAGTTTTAAACTTTAATATTAGATAATTAGTTTATGAATTTAAATGTTTAAATGGGTTAAGTGTAGATATGTTTAAATGTTAAATCTAAGAAGAAATTTGATTTAAGTTCTTTTAAAAACTTCTTAGAAAATATAAGATTTTTAATAAGTAAAAGTTTTTAAATTGGTTAAAAACTTAGTTAAAAATAAATTGGTATTCATTTTAAATACAACATTTAAAATGAAATTTAAAAGTAGATTTGAAATGAATATTTCAAATATAAATTATAAATGATAACTTGTTTATCAATAAAAATAAAGTTTATCTTAAAATAATTAAAGACATGTGTTTATTTAATTTATTTGGAGATTTAATGGATAATTAATTTAATTGATTAATTAATCATTTGGATTAATTAAATAGGTAATTAATGGTTTAAACTAATTAATTAGTGATTAAGATTAATTAATTAGAATAATTAATTTGTAATTAAGGATTATAATTAGAATATTAATTAATGGTTAGGAATTAATTAATAACTAATTAAATATTAATTAAGTTATGGTTGACACTTAATTAATTTAGTAATTAGAGATTAATAAATTGGTTATTAAGATTTATTAATTTAGAATTAATAATAATTAATATAAGTTAATTACTTAAGGAAAGTAATTAAATAGTAGTTAATGAAGTCATTAACTATGGATTATTAAATAATTAATTAATAGGATTAATTTAATAGTTAATTAGATTAATTAATTTAAAGATAATCAATTATAGAATTTGTTTAAATGTAATTACTTATTGGAAGTAATTTAGAATTAATTACTTATTGTAATTAATTGAAGTTAATTTGATTTAGTTAAATTAATTAATTAAGTTTAATTAATTTAGAATAATCAAGAGATGATTTGATAATAATTACTTAATGTAATTATTAAGGTAAGATTATTTAGGGGAGTAAATAATAAGATAATTACTGGAAGTAATTAGTTGAATAAATGATTTTATTAATAGAAGTAATTTGAGTTAATTACTTTGGAAAAATTAATCAAGGGATTAATTAAAGAATTAATTAAGGAGTAATTAATTTAGTTAATGAAAGTAATTAAGGGTAATTAATTACTGATTGAAGATTAATCAAGGGTGATTAATAAATGTTGTTTAAATTAAAGGTTAATTACTTAATGTAATTAATTTAATTAATTAATTAATAATTAAGTTGTAATTAAGGATCATTAATTAATATAATTAATGATGTAATTAAGATTGGTTAATTAAGTAATAATTAATAAATGAAGTAATTAATCAATGTAATTAATTAAGGTTTAATGTAATTAATTTTAGTTGATTAAGTTAATTAATTTTAGTAAATTAATTAATGAAGTAATTAAAGGTTAATTACAATAAGTGGTTAAGGATAATTAATTTAAATAATTAATTAAAGATAAATTACTTGGATGTAATTAAAAGATAATTAATCAAAGATGATTAATTGAAATGAAATATTAGAAGATAATTAATTAATTAAATTGTAATTAATTAATGGTTAAGTAAGCAGGATTTATAAAATGAAGTAATTAATTTAATTCACTTTAAATTAATTAGAGATGATATAAATCATTACTTATGAATGAGTGATAGTATTGAATACTTGGCATTGATTGATATCTCTGATGAGATATATGCTGTGTGATATGGATGTTAGTTGAATTGTATGGATTATCTGATAATGTTGATTATCTGTTGTAAATTATCTTTCTTTGTGTATAAAGATAACGAATTGAATTGTTTTAACCTTTAAAACAACTTGGCCTTAAAAGATACGCTTTGGATTTCGATGAGACCGGGATCGGGTTTCCGTATACCGGATTTCCAGGTCTGGAGACCCGAATACCACATCGATCCAAATTAACGATAGGTCGTAAATCAAGTGAAGATGAAGATTCAGAGTGCAAGGGTTATTGTCGTTAACTCTGAGGGTGATTCCAAAACGAGTGTAACGAGATAATGCCTTCGGTTTCGTTCGAACCCGGAACGAACTTGTATGGACTGAATGCTTTCAGAACATCGTCAGGTGGACGATGAGCATTCTAAGTGATGTGTTCTTTTCTAAGGTAATCGTGACCTCAAGCCTCACAAACCGAGAATGGCTAAAACAGGGGAGGTGCAGCAAGGTTAGTGGGTAGCACCCAAGTAGGACAAGATTACCTCTGTCTAGATGTCCCTTTCTATTTTCGACTTAGTGGTGCGGTTGCTGATCCCAACCGTGAGGTATCTTGTGCGGGAATTATCCAGTAAGGGATGTTCCGGCCTTGTGTTGCAGGGGATTGGGAGTGATCCTCGGTATGGTGATCTAGGCCACGTACTGTGACGGGCGGTACCCCGGTAGCCCTGCCATTGTATGGAATCCAAAATCCAATAAGTGCCAACGGACTTGATTGTATAACCCACTTTGTGGCTAGTATGCTGGAATTTAATAATGTAACAATTTCGGCTATTTCATATTTACTTGAAAACCCTAGACCCTATTATAATATAACTGGATTTCCTATCAAATGTTTTGGTTAGCGTAAGGTAAAAACTTACCCATGTTTATGTGTGGGAAGTCTTACGTGATACTTTTTCTTTCAAAAGGTTTTGAAGTTAAACAAGTTTAACCTGTTACTCGCACCAGACCCATGTCTGACCCAAGTTGTTTATTTCTGTTTTATAAACTCTTGGGTACTCAAATTTTTACGAGTAGCCAAGGGATTCAGGTTAGCCTTGACGAATTGTGGAGGAGCAATGGAGCAGGAGGCTTCAGCGTTGTAGATATAGATAGTAGTTTCCGCTGTGTTGATCTTGTTTAGATCTTTGTTTTGTATTGAGCTGTAATAACTAGACAGATGTTTATAACTGTCTAGTATATGATGTGTAATCTGTGTAACTCTGATAAGTGTTGTATATGATACTATGTAATAGTTATGTGATATATTATATTTTGTTCGTTTCCGCTGTGAGTATTTGTGTTTGTTTCTTTTCTCTTCTTCTTCTTTTCTATTTTCTATCCCTTTCTTTCTTATTAACGATGCGACTTTCTATGGAGAGAAAGTCGTGGTCGTTACAGTGGTATCAGAGCATAGGTTGAGCGAATGCCTAAGCTTTTGGTTAAGTGAATATCAGAACACTAGGTTGAGTGAATACCTAGGTTCAGAAGGATTGTTCATTAGAGATAGGATCTGTAGCAACCTATTTGAGTCTGAGTATATATATATACGAGAGCGCGTATTTGTTAGTTATATAAAATGGTTTTATATTGTGTTAATTGATCGGTTGAGTGGTATATGGATTCTGGTCAATACGAGTAGCTAACGTTATTGATAGGGATCTCTAAACACTTGAACCAGGCCAACGGACACAATATTGTTTTAAAGAGGTAGATGAAATAATTTTACCCAGAAATAATTTCTATATAAAAAAAAATATCATTTTAAATACTATATATATATATTCTACCTATCTGTTGGGTTACCCGTACAGGTTTTCCAATATAGGATATAAAGGTAGATAGGGTGGTGGTGTGTGAAACACGACTACCAATGGTTGGAATTTAAATGTTGAGGTTGGAAGTGTATCTGTCGAGACTGTAGACCTAATACTATCTCGAGTAAGCTTTGCTGTGGTGAAGGATTTCATCGATCTCCGAAGGAAACTGTTATGGTTCGGAGTTTATCTTTGAAGTTGGGATGGGTAGAGTTAGATCTGTCGATGAGGCAGAAGTGAGTGATGGTACCTTGATACCTCAGGTAATAGTAGCTGTATGATGAGATACAGTGACGATGGATGTTCCTGAAGATGTTTTCTTTGGAACAAGATTAAGGAAGTGTGTATGCTTCGGTGTTGTGGCTGAGTTCAGCATGGTGTTTCTGCTTTGGTTTGGAGTCCGAGTTTCTCGAAGAGCTTTGGATAAGAGCATCAGTGTCAGCAGTGCAGCTCGGAGTATTCTGTGATGGCAGGAAGTTTTCTGGATGAGCAGTTTTTCTGAAAGTGAAGTTCAGAAGCAGAAGAGTGGATCCATTTCTTCGATAAATTGGATAAATAAGTGTAAGCTGTTCTGATTGGTAAAGAGAGAACAGTCTGTTTGGAATTAGGATGGGTTGATCGCAAAAGTGACTTGCGATTGTCTGAGTGTTCTCTTGGGTTGTCAGAATTTTTCTGGATGTCTTCAGAGAAGTCAGAAGTTTGTCCGCATCTGAAGGTTGAGTTTTCTTATCGACTGGATTCCAGGAGTGATACCGGTGGTTCAGTCTAGTGGAAGAATGTTTCCTAGAGATGGAGTTGGTGAAGCAACTCAAGTTGATGGAGTATCTGAGTTTTCTTTTATGGATCAGTGAACCTTATTTCTAGAAATGAGTTGTCCAGTCTGTGCTTGTGTTCTACTTCAGATCAGAGTTGAGCAGCGAAAGCAGTTTGGAGTGTATCTCTGGATGGGAGAAGTAAGTTTGGAATCTACTGATGTTGTGAAGTAGAGTTATGTTTGGATCTCGTCTGTGTTCTGATTTAGATAAGTTTTTGGTCTTCTGAATTGAATTGTCAGTTTGGATAACTGGAATTCATTGAGTTTTACGTATCTCTGAGGGAGTACGTATTTGATCTATCTTTGGTTTTAGAATCTGCAGTTTTGGGAAGTTTGGTAGTTGAGTCAGACTCGTCTGTAGTCTGATATTCTGTTTAGTTCTATAAATCTAGATGAGTAGGAGATCTATAGCTTAGTTGTTTAGATTGTTTGTAGAGCGAGTATTCCGGTATATATATATATATATATATATCTATATATATATATATATACTTGGGGAAACTCGAGGAATTTTATCTAGAATTTAGTCTAGATAGTTAAATTGTTTGATTGGATGATTTGGTTGCTATGGTTGTTAGCACATGGATGATAGTATATGCTTATGTTTTAAATTAAAATCTTTAATAAGATTATTAAATTACCTTTGTTTAAATTTCGGGGACGAAATTATTTTAAGGGGGAAGGAATGTAATATCCCGGAAATTTTAACAATATCAATTTAATAATCTGTTGAATAATTAAATTGATATGGATAATCTTTGATAATAAGATTTGAATTTAATTTAATAATCTGATTAAATTAGTATTAATTGGTAATTTTATCTTTTAAAAGTTAATAAGATATTTTCTATTTGAATATATATATTTATTTATATATATTGTAAATAGAAGCTTTGGTAAATTGGAAATTTAGATTTAAATTAATATGGACTTTTCAAAGATATTTAAATAAATAATCTTATAGTTTTAAATTACTTTAAGTAAATATTTAATTGTTTAAGAGATATTTTAACTTAAGTTTAAATAAATAAGATTTACAAAAATTGGTTTGTTTTATTTCTTTTAAATATTTCTTGATAATATAATCTCTTGTTTAAATTATAAAATATGTTATTTTCAAATAACAAGTATAATGTATTATTTTTAATATGTATGAATTTTAATGCTAAAAGGAATTGTTATTTTAAATTGAATAAATAGTGTATGTAAATATATATAACTTGACTTTTAAATTGAATCTTAGGATTTAATTTTATTTAAATTTGAATTTAAAGTTTTGAAATTCAAAAGAATATATATTTAAATTGTTTTGGATTTTATAATATTTGTATAAACTTTTATTTATAAATATAATTAGTTTTTGGTTTCTCTTTAAAATAGAATTATATATAGATAAGTGTTTAAATAAATAAGAAAAGGGCTTTTCATTTACTTTTAACTAAATAAAAATAAGATAAATACTTAAAAGACAAGTGTCATTTAACTAATGCCTTGTTTAAACATGTGTAAATAAATGGATTAATCTATGTGACAAGTGTCCTTTTATTTTCTTTTTCTTTTATTTTTATAAAATCATAAATTTACTTATATAAAACATTTGCATTTCTTCAATTCATTCTTTCGAATTTCTTTTTCAAAACCAAGAGAATTCAGATCTTTCCTCTAATTCAAATCTGAAACAAATCAGAGAATTAAATACCTCAAACAAAATCAAAGTCTGTAATCAAATCTTCCTCAAAACATAAGATCTGTAACCAAGTTACAGATCTGAAATCAAAAACTGCTTGCATTCATTTTAAATCTGGAATCAACTTAGAGAACTGCCTGCATTTTTCATCTTTGGAAGCCTGCAGTTATTCTTCAAGACTGTCTGTAATCAAGCTTCAGTAGCATGCAAAGCTTCTGGAGATTTAAAGCATTTCAGTTTCAAGTTTTAAAAGATCAAATCATTTTCCAGTCTTAAGCAAAACAGTTTCACAAGCTATTTCAAAGATAATTTGCCTCTGTTTATATAAATCTGGTGAGTAACATTTTTACTTAAATTAAATTAGGAAATCATGATGCATTTTAACCCGGTGATAAATATTGTTTGGATGTGAATGTTTGTTGATGATTTTGTATATACATGAATGTATATAAGTGTGCATGTATGATATTGTTCTCTGATCTGTTTATTGCCAGACTCCAGAGATCTCCTTTAAATCTCTTTCTACTTGATTTAGTTTTTATTAGGATTTAACTTATAAGTAAGTATTGTTTAATTATCATATACTAAGGTTTAAAAAGCCTAGTTAAGTCAAAATTCATACCTGGTTGCCCCTGTAATCTAAAACAACAGAGGCATGTTATAATAAAGTGAAAATTTGAACTTTATAATTTATATATTCAGACTTATAAATCGAAAACATAAATGATAATATGATTTTTAGCATGAATATCATAGTTTTTAGTCTAGTATAATAAGAGCAGTTCTGGTTTTAACAAAAAGGGGAAAACTTGTAAATTCTGGTGATCTATTGATAGTGAAGGGCCGGGATTGTTCTTGTGGGTAGAGGAGCCATCAGAGAAGCTTGGAAAAATAGTTGATGGTGATGCAAATTCTTTTGGTAGCCGTGGTGATGGTTTCTTTCCTGTAGCCCTAGTTTTAAGTTAGGATACGAATTTGTTTCGTTTGTCTTCGTTGATGGATCGAGCTTTGAGATATTTTGGGAAATTGAAGCTCTGAGGTAGTCGTAGTCATGACCGGAGTTGGAGGAGTCCTGGTGGACGGAGGGCCGTGAATGTGGCGTTGACAGGTTAGAGATTGAAGAGGGAAAACTGTTCCAGGTTTTGGTTTTAGGCTCGAGTTTGATTTCGACTTAGTTTCGTTGATCGAGTGATGGGATTCTGGCATAGGAAGGATCGTCGAGATGGTGACGTCGTCGTAGATGATCGGAGTTGCCGCTGGTGGATGTGCACGTGCACACGATTTGATGTCTGGTGAATCTGGATACAGAGGGGTATGACTCGAGTTCTTCTCGTGATTATTCCGGGTGATGTTCGAAGAAATGGGAGAGGCGACTCGAAGTAGTGTAGCTGGAAGGTTGGACTCAAGTGGCAGGAAGGACTCGAGACTTTTGAGTGTTTTTTTTTCGAGGGAGACTCGGGGAAATTAGGGTGGGGACTCGAAGCAAATAGGCTGGGTTCGAGAGTTTTAGTGTTGACAGGTTTTATACTTGACTGTTTGAAATTTAAATTTAAATTAAATTTTGAAGTAATATTAAGCAGTAAATCAAAGTTTGATTTATAAAGACAAGTTTAGTTTTAAACTTTAATATTAGATAATTAGTTTATGAATTTAAATGTTTAAATGGGTTAAGTGTAGATATGTTTAAATGTTAAATCTAAGAAGAAATTTGATTTAAGTTCTTTTAAAAACTTCTTAGAAAATATAAGATTTTTAATAAGTAAAAGTTTTTAAATTGGTTAAAAACTTAGTTAAAAATAAATTGGTATTCATTTTAAATACAACATTTAAAATGAAATTTAAAAGTAGATTTGAAATGAATATTTCAAATATAAATTATAAATGATAACTTGTTTATCAATAAAAATAAAGTTTATCTTAAAATAATTAAAGACATGTGTTTATTTAATTTATTTGGAGATTTAATGGATAATTAATTTAATTGATTAATTAATCATTTGGATTAATTAAATAGGTAATTAATGGTTTAAACTAATTAATTAGTGATTAAGATTAATTAATTAGAATAATTAATTTGTAATTAAGGATTATAATTAGAATATTAATTAATGGTTAGGAATTAATTAATAACTAATTAAATATTAATTAAGTTATGGTTGACACTTAATTAATTTAGTAATTAGAGATTAATAAATTGGTTATTAAGATTTATTAATTTAGAATTAATAATAATTAATATAAGTTAATTACTTAAGGAAAGTAATTAAATAGTAGTTAATGAAGTCATTAACTATGGATTATTAAATCATTAATTAATAGGATTAATTTAATAGTTAATTAGATTAATTAATTTAAAGATAATCAATTATAGAATTTGTTTAAATGTAATTACTTATTGGAAGTAATTTAGAATTAATTACTTATTGTAATTAATTGAAGTTAATTTGATTTAGTTAAATTAATTAATTAAGTTTAATTAATTTAGAATAATCAAGAGATGATTTGATAATAATTACTTAATGTAATTATTAAGGTAAGATTATTTAGGGGAGTAAATAATAAGATAATTACTGGAAGTAATTAGTTGAATAAATGATTTTATTAATAGAAGTAATTTGAGTTAATTACTTTGGAAAAATTAATCAAGGGATTAATTAAAGAATTAATTAAGGAGTAATTAATTTAGTTAATGAAAGTAATTAAGGGTAATTAATTACTGATTGAAGATTAATCAAGGGTGATTAATAAATGTTGTTTAAATTAAAGGTTAATTACTTAATGTAATTAATTTAATTAATTAATTAATAATTAAGTTGTAATTAAGGATCATTAATTAATATAATTAATGATGTAATTAAGATTGGTTAATTAAGTAATAATTAATAAATGAAGTAATTAATCAATGTAATTAATTAAGGTTTAATGTAATTAATTTTAGTTGATTAAGTTAATTAATTTTAGTAAATTAATTAATGAAGTAATTAAAGGTTAATTACAATAAGTGGTTAAGGATAATTAATTTAAATAATTAATTAAAGATAAATTACTTGGATGTAATTAAAAGATAATTAATCAAAGATGATTAATTGAAATGAAATATTAGAAGATAATTAATTAATTAAATTGTAATTAATTAATGGTTAAGTAAGCAGGATTTATAAAATGAAGTAATTAATTTAATTCACTTTAAATTAATTAGAGATGATATAAATCATTACTTATGAATGAGTGATAGTATTGAATACTTGGCATTGATTGATATCTCTGATGAGATATATGCTGTGTGATATGGATGTTAGTTGAATTGTATGGATTATCTGATAATGTTGATTATCTGTTGTAAATTATCTTTCTTTGTGTATAAAGATAACGAATTGAATTGTTTTAACCTTTAAAACAACTTGGCCTTAAAAGATACGCTTTGGATTTCGATGAGACCGGGATCGAGTTTCCGTATACCGGATTTCCAGGTCTGGAGACCCGAATACCACATCGATCCAAATTAACGATAGGTCGTAAATCAAGTGAAGATGAAGATTCAGAGTGCAAGGGTTATTGTCGTTAACTCTGAGGGTGATTCCAAAACGAGTGTAACGAGATAATGCCTTCGGTTTCGTTCAAACCCGGAACGAACTTGTATGGACTTAATGCTTTCAGAACATCGTCAGGTGGACGATGAGCATTCTAAGTGATGTGTTCTTTTCTAAGGTAATCGTGACCTCAAGCCTCACAAACCGGGAATGGCTAAAACAGGGGAGGTGCAGCAAGGTTAGTGGGTAGCACCCAAGTAGGACAAGATTACCTCTGTCTAGATGTCCCTTTCTATTTTCGACTTAGTGGTGCGGTTGCTGATCCCAACCGTGAGGTATCTTGTGCGGGAATTATCCAGTAAGGGATGTTCCGGCCTTGTGTTGCAGGGGATTGGGAGTGATCCTCGGTACGGTGATCTAGGCCACGTACTGTGACGGGCGGTACCCCGGTAGCCCTGCCATTGTATGGAATCCAAAATCCAATAAGTGCCAACGGACTTGATTGTATAACCCACTTTGTGGCTAGTATGCTGGAATTTAATAATGTAACAATTTCGGCTATTTCATATTTACTTGAAAACCCTAGACCCTATTATAATATAACTGGATTTCCTATCAAATGTTTTGGTTAGCGTAAGGTAAAAACTTACCCATGTTTATGTGTGGGAAGTCTTACGTGATACTTTTTCTTTCAAAAGGTTTTGAAGTTAAACAAGTTTAACCTGTTACTCGCACCAGACCCATGTCTGACCCAAGTTGTTTATTTCTGTTTTATAAACTCTTGGGTACTCAAATTTTTACATGTAGCCAAGGGATTCAGGTTAGCCTTGACGAATTGTGGAGGAGCAATGGAGCAGGAGGCTTCAGCGTTGTAGATATAGATAGTAGTTTCCGCTGTGTTGATCTTGTTTAGATCTTTGTTTTGTATTGAGCTGTAATAACTAGACAGATGTTTATAACTGTCTAGTATATGATGTGTAATCTGTGTAACTCTGATAAGTGTTGTATATGATACTATGTAATAGTTATGTGATATATTATATTTTGTTCGTTTCCGCTGTGAGTATTTGTGTTTGTTTCTTTTCTCTTCTTCTTCTTTTCTATTTTCTATCCCTTTCTTTCTTATTAACGATGCGACTTTCTATGGAGAGAAAGTCGTGGTCGTTACAGCAGAGGACGACGCTCGGATGTTGGGCAATCTAGCGGCTCGCATCCGGACAGCGTTTACATGTCTGCCAACCAGTTTTTGGAGTTGTTTAGGAGCACTCAGCCTCCAGCTCCTATTCGAGCATCTCCTCCATGCAAGTCTGACTTTGCGTGCCTGTGTAGTGATTTTTCTCATCTTGGAGGAAAGCCATTCAAAGGCTCCGAGTTCGTTCTTGAGGTCCAAGCTTGGATTCGCACATGCGAGCGTATCTTTTCTCACATGGATCTTTCTGACCACGATCGAGTTCCTGTAACTTCTAGCTTATTGCAAGAGTGTTCCCTTGATTGGTACAAGATTCTTGTAGCCGAACTTGATGAGTCTGTTCTTTCTTGGACTCAGTTTCGAGAACGATTCGAACTCAAATTTGTTCCTGAATATGAGAAAGTTTTATTAGCCCGTCGCTTCCTTGAGTTGAAGCAAGGGAAGTCCTCCGTCTCTGAATATGTTGCATCATTCGAGGCCTTATCTAAGTATGGTCTTAAATTCATTAGCACCTCTTATAAGAAGAATCTGAAGTTTGTCTCTGGTCTTAAGAAATATCTTAAAAGTCTTTAATGCTTCAGCTTAAGCTTTCTTTTGAGGAGTTGGTTGACTCGGCACTTCATCTCGAAGCCATCGAGAAGGAGTGTGATAGTGGTGATGATATTGAGGTTTGTAAGAACCCCAATAAGAAGAAGTTTCCATTTCATAAGCAGTAATTTTTCTCTTCCAAGATGAAAAAGCCTGTTGAATCTGGTTCTAACTCTCAATCTGTTGGAACACCTTCCATTCGGAAGTGTTTCAATTGTGGTTCTCCTAATCATATGATTCGAGCTTGTCCTAAGACTCTCTTCTGCCGTTATTGCAAGAATGAAGGTCATCATGTTTCCTCCTATCCTTGATGGCATTATTTTATTTTGTGATCTTCCTATTTGGTTTCTTTTGATACGGGTGCGTCCTAATCTTTTATATCAAAAGAACTTGTTGATTCTTTTTCTTTAAATATTATGGGTTTGATGACTTCACTGAGAATTGCGAATCCGGTTGGTGAATCTGCAACACTCAGTTTGCTTTGTAAAAATGTCGAGATTATTTTTGTGATTATTCTTTTCGAGCCAATTTGCATATTATGCGTTATTTAGGCTTCGAAATTGATTTTTGGGAAAGGATTGGCTTAATTATTATGAAGCCCATATCCTATGTCCAATGTGGACTATTAATCTTCGACATCTTCAATCTATTAAGCAGATTTCTTTTGTTCTTAATGATTTTGATTTCCAAATTCGGTGATATCATTTTAATTCTTTAAACCTACGGGATGAGGAGAATATTATTTCTCTCATTCAAGTAGTTTGTGAATTTTCCGGTATGTTTGAGCTTGTCTTAGGATTATCACCTAAGCAATCTATTGAATGGTGCTAAGGTCTTTTCAGCTCGACCTTGCCACCGGTTTTCATCAGCTATGAGTTACGGAGGGTAGCATTCCACTTACCGCATTCCGCACTCGTTATGATTCTTGTGAGTGGTTCGTTATGTCATTCGATTTGACAAACCTTCTACCTTATTTCATCCATTTTGTGAATCGAGTATTCTACGAATATCTCGATTAGTTTATTCTTATATTTATTGATTATGGATGAAAATAACAAATTTAAAATTTGCAAATCTTTTTAATAAGATATTTATAAGTATGATTGGGTTTTGTTCTTAAACGAGCAAAGAATATTTGTAAATTTTATAAGAGACATGGTTATCATATATAAGATAATTTTATGTTGTTTTTCCCATTGAGTGCTTTAAGAATTCTGGTCGATGCTCTTGATCAACGTTATCGATAGGAATCTCATAAACGCTATGATGAGACAGTCAAACACAGTAAATTCTTTTAAAAAGTTAATTTTTCTAAAAAGATGTATATATATATAAAGTTAATTATAATTTTGAAAGTCTTAGCTTTTCAGGAAAGAGAATCGATTAAAGGAACTCTTTTCCGATGCTTTTATTATTGCTGTTCCCGAAGGGAACCAAGACTTTATTGTTTGTACCGATACTAGTCGTATTAGTTTTGGTGTCATTCTCTTGCAAAAGGGATTGTGATATCGCATTTGCTTCTTGACAATTAAAGCTTGTCGAGACTAGATATGTCATTCATGATTTGGTGCTCGTGGCTATTATTTTCGCTCTTAGATTTTGGCATCATTATCTTTTGGGAGAGAAATTTGTTCTCTACACCGATCGTAAATCTTCGAAGTATTTGTTTTCTCAAAAAAGAACTCAATTTGTGTCAACCACGTTGGCTCGAGTTCCTTGCATCTTATGATCTTGATATTTTTTATACTTCCGGAAAGGGCAATCGTGTTGTCGATGACCTTAAGCCGAGAGCAGCAAGCAGTTGTTTCCACGATGATATCCGAATGGAGTAATCTCGAGACTTTATCCACTTGTGAGATTCGAGATCGTGAATCCAATTCATGTTCATCTCTTGTTTTGTGTAGCCTTGAGGCTCGTCCTTCTCTTTTTGACTATACCTCTTTTGGCTGAACACTATGTCCTATTATATTGCATGGAGTTCCTACTTCTATTGTTAGAAATCGTGATCCATTATTTTTCTAGTGGATTTTTGTAGGTCTTCTAAAGCTTTGGGAACAAAGCTTAATTTTAGCACCGCTTATCGTCCTCAATCCGATGGACAAATAGAGCATGTGAATCAAATTCTTGAAAATCTCTTTCGTGCATGTGTTCTTGATTTTGGTGGAAGTTGGGAAGATCATATGTCCCTTGTTGAGTTTTCTTCCTATAGTAAGCTCCCAATCTTGTATTGGTATGGCACCTTTCGAGGTACTCTACGGAAGGCCATGCCGAGTTTCTTTGTGTTGGCTTGAAGCCGGTGAGAAGCCGGTTTTAGGCCTAGATTTTATTGGTGTTCATTCATGTTTCACCTTTGATGGGTGATGTGCGTTTCAGTTGATCAGGAAAATTAGCACCTCGATATGTTGGTCCATTTCCCATCACCGAACGCATTATTTTCATGGCTTACCACCTCTTTTAGTACCGGCTCAATTCTTTTGCTATTCTTGACGTTTTCCACGTCTCTCAACTACGGAAATACCTTAGAGATTCTGATTCTATTCTCGAACCCGGTGTAATTGAAGAAATTGAAGTTTCACCAAATTTGACTTATGAGCAACATTCTATTTTATCATTACTTCAGAGGTTAAACCCCTTTGAAATAAAGATGTTCTTCTTGTGGAAGTTCAATGGTCCTCAAATCCTAGGGATTGCTCTTGGGAATCTTGAGAATTCATCGAGCAAACACATCTAGACTTACTCTATCGTGCTCTTTATGGTAAACTTCTTATTTCAAATTTTCTTTTGTGTTGATATGCTTTTATGGTTGTTACTTTTTATTTCTCCTCTTAATTATTGCGAGGACGCAATTTCTTTAAGGAGGAGAGATCTGTAACAAACCGCATATTTTACGATTGTATATTTAAATATTTTATTTAAATATAGCGTCGTTAGTCGGATTAAAGTCTGAAATGTCACTTTTTGCAAACAGTCGAATTGGGACTCAAGACCACTTCCATTGAGTCCAAAATGGCGTTTGCGACCTTTTTGAGTATAAGCATCGATATGTTTGGAGTGAGTTGAATTTCGCTATTTTCTATTTGGGCTTTTGGGTTTGGGTTTCAGCCCACTAACCCTACTTATTACCCTAACTCACTAACTCTTCATCCATTCAGTCAATTCATTTCCTAACACTCTAGCTCAACTGAATTTAGGGGAAGAGAATGGGAAATAGAAATTCCAAGCCCTAGTTTCCTTTTGCAAACTCAAATTCTTGCTCCAAAATCAAAGCGAAGCTTAGGTAAGCCTTCTTTTCACCTTCTTCATCTCTCTCTCTCTTCAATTTCAAAAGTTTCCTATAACCTAATTTAGGAAATACATGTTTTGATCCCAGATTGAAGCTTGTAGAGTAGAAGTGAAGAGTGGTTGATCTTTTCTTTTCATTTGAGCTTTTCATCCTTGTTTTTGAGTTAAAAGGTGAGTTTTTGAACTCACATCCAAGCCTATAAGCTTTTGTTGTGGTTGGGTAAGAATTCCTAACATCAATTCATGTTCATTTGTGTTCGATTTGGATCGATTTGGTGAATTGCCCAATTTTTGGTTTTTGAAATCCAATTTTGTGAAAATCCAATCTTTGATGTTTGAACATGTTAGTGGAGTGTTTCGGAGGGCCATACAAGGCTGGGTTGTCGCTGGCGTAAATCCTTAGTCGTTGTTGCTCGCTCGTTCGCTTTCGTTCATGTTATTGATTTTACCCCCACAAGGGGGCTAGGCTGATTTTGCTCTGGTAGCAGGTTCAGTCGACTGGACCACTGGGTCAGTCGACTGAACCAGATCCCAGGAATTTGCCTGGGTCTATATTAGTCGACTGACTTTCTGGTTCAGTCGACTGAACCAGGGGCAGAAAATTTTGTACCCCTGTGTCAGTCGATGGACAACCTGGGTCAGTCGACTGACCTAGAAACATAAAGTTTCCAAGCACTGGGCCAGTCGAATGACCCCCTGGTTCAATCGACTGACCTGCTTGTCTCAGCCAAATTGTTTATTTTGCTCTGGTTTCCAATTTTGATCAATTCATGTCGATCCAATCAGTTGTTATTGCATTTTTGACTTTGATGATTCCTTTTTAGATTTCGTACACGGGTTTTTATAAAATGATCTTTTTTTAAATGGTATTAAAAGCTCGTTTCTCCAATTTATAATTTATATATAAAACACACACAATTTTGCACTTCGAGCGAAGAGGGAGGAGAATTAAATGATTAAATAAAACGCGTGCTATGAACACGTGGGTTTATCTTTTCAGTTAATTCCTAATCTATTCGTTTGACCGTTTTGACCTTTGGGTTTGGTTTACCGATGAGATGAGGTGAACTTTGTACTGCTTTGAGTGTGAAATTGACTAAAGGTTAGTAAACCGTTTAGTGCGAACGTGTGGTATGGGACTCACGTTAACATTTTTCGGGTTCCTTTCTGAGAGTTGTGACACATTCTGCCAGTTAGTGGTGTCCAGTACTGGGTCTCCGGACCTTCGCCACTACGGTTTGTTGCCTTCGGGGATTGTTGCCTTCAGGGTTTGTTGCCTTCGGGCTTGAGCCTTCGGGGTTTGTTGCCTTCGACGTTTGTTGCCTTCGGGCTTGAGCCTTCGGGGTTAATTGCCTTTGGGGTTTGTTGCCTTCGGGCTTGAGCCTTCGGGGTTTGTTGCCTTCGGGCGTTGCCTTCGGGCATTTGGATCCTTGTTATACAGTATTGAGCTCAAGCATCTTTTGTTTCTTTGACAATTATATTTCCCTGGTGTATCGCCCTTCGGTGTAGGTCCTTTGAACCACACGATATATAGCGATTACCTTGTGGAAACTTCTATTACCTTTATTGGTACGAGTATATATGCATGCCCAGTTGGGCCTGCATTTAACCACAACGTGCATTCATTTATATTTGCACCTAATGAATTAGGTTTGACAGTACCACTGCCGGTATAAAACCTGAAGCAACGATCGAGAAGAGTGAGACAACTGAAGAACATTCATAGAGCCAATAACTTGTAAGAATTCTTGGTTTTAGCATTCGTTTCTTTTATTTTAGTTTATTTTATACTACTGGAAATGGAAGTAATACTTGAACTTTTACATGCATATGTTCTTTTAGCTAATGTGGGCTGTGAGAAAAAATGTATTTAAATACATCATCACTTGACAATTCTATTAATAGCGAGAAATCAATGAGCAGGATTTCCCCCGTGATTTTTTAAAATTTCAAATTTGAAAATTGACTCTAATATACAACCGTGTTTATATTTTGGAATTTGAAAGGTGGCTTCAAATAAATTATTATTATAGCTAGTTTGGAATGATCATTTAAAGATCCCATCGGAGTCATTGGTAGTTTTTATGACTGCAAATGTCTATGAAAGATCCAAGTGGTAACTTCTGAAGCAATGAAGTGTTCGTGACTTAATCTGACATTGTTTCCATCATTATTTATCAATGTATTTTAGCGTTCTTTAACCATGTAAATCAGTAGTGCTGATTTTATTCTGTTCTAAGTTATTAATCATTAGTGGAATCATATTGTTTATCTTGCATGTCAAGTTTTTAGTGCATAAAAGTTAAATATACAAAAATATACCTCCACTAATGATAAAAACTTGACTTGCAATATATATTTGGCAGTTTTTAGTAATTAATGCTCTATTAACTATGTATTCTTTGTCGAATGCATTTTTTGATAAGTTGGGAAAAATTGTATCTATCAACTTTGACAGTGGATTAACATCATTTTTTGACGTTATGACCATATTTGTTGGTACTTGAATCATTTCTTCATTGGTTGAAGGTTCTGTACCATCTCCAATTTGAATTAGAAATTTTGAATATGTGGTATCATTTGCCGCTCGCATGTTTTTCTTTAAATGCAAAATTTTAAATTTTTCCCATAAAAGTGATTAAAAGGGAGAGGATACAAGAAGAAGAATGTAAGTATAGGAAGTTGTTTTCAGGTGCTATCAATTGTGATTTCATGAATAAATCTTCATCTGAAATATCATCTAGTTCTTCTCCGTCTTCTTCTTCGGTTTCAAGCGGTGCGTTCCAGTGGGATATTTATGATTAATAGGAGCGGTAGTGGGAACTTAGAAATCTATACTGGGAGCAATTGAATACTGCAAGAAATCTCATATAGGTACTGGAAGAAAGATTTTAAGATTGCTCCACCTATATTTTGTCTACCCCTTCACTGTTAATATATTATGGTCATGGCACAAACTTAGACTATCTTGACCAGTTTAACCCAACCTTGAATATAAAGTTGATGTAAAGATGAGTAAGAACACTTGAATTATATTCATATTTTAATGTAAAGTTGACCAATTTACGTAAATATAAAGTTGATGTAAAGTTGACCAGTTTAATCCAAGTGTGTGGCCCGTGCTACGCACACGGGCAGTGTAAATAACTATTTTTGGGTCATGACATGATTGTATGATTAGTATATTTGAAGTGGATTAGTGTTTCTTATTTATATATTCTATTTTTGTTACCGAGCCTGTTTCTTGTCTATTCAATAAGTAAATGAATCCTAAGTCATATTGTCCAATGTTTAAATGCCTAAAATGTTGAATTTATCATTTTTATTCAGTACGCCAATATAAATAAACGTACATACTCTTTATATTTTACTTCTATTTATTTTTTATTCGAGCTTATGAGAATAATATTGTGCGTGACCAAGAAATTAACAACCGATAAAATATTCAAATACACTATGTTCAATATACCGATAGTGTATACAATGTTTTACACTAATCTAAAAATAAAATGAAGCTTGGGATATTTTCCTAAATTGATTGCATATGTACTATTTACTGCATATACTTTGTATAACCAACATGAAATTTGTTTAGCGATATACATTTTGACATCATGTTAATATAAAAATGTACAAAACTTTTATAATTCGTTGCAAAGTAATTTTTGTTCAAGTATATGCCATCTGAAACCAATAAAAATCAACTTAGCAATTGTTAAACACGCTAAGTTAAACAACGTATAATGAACATAAGGAAGAATTAAATATGTTTCACACTACCTTAAGAAAAGAATTAAATGCACGTAACTATTCATTTTCAGAATAATGGTGCGTGATCTAAAACATCGTAATAATGAAAAATAATCAGCAAAGCTATTGTCAAAGACTATCTATATTAGCATAATAATCAATAAGGGTGATTTTAGTAAATTGTTGTTAAAAGAGAAAAGACAAAATTATACTAAGGACTCGGCTCTTATGAAGTCATTAGGAATAATGCCTACTGATAGTATTTGAATTTTACATGAGGAACAAAAGGAGAATATTCATTCCATGAAGCTTTCCTTATTTAACACCTGATACTCGATAGGCCATTGAGTTAGAAAATTCTTCATCCACTACTTAACTTTCAACTTCCTTTCCATCATACACCTGCAAATGAAATGAAACACACTATATTAATCATTATTTTCAAATATAAAATGTCACAATCAGTGGAACCCCAATAAATATGCATATTATGCAGGTGTTTAAAGCCTAAAATTATGGAGGCCTCATAAATATGACGACCTGGCATGAAAAAAATACATGGTCCCATAAATATGCTACAAAAACTGGATCAAATAAAGTGAATAATTAGGTGTTTGTGGAAACACCTTAAATTGAGTTTATATATTTAAGGAAGTGAATAGAGACTGTAAATTTTTTAATTTGACAGCACCTTATATTATGAAATTCATGCTTTTTCTTCCATTATAAACTTGATCATAACTATATAACTTGTTGATTTTTTTTTCCATTCACGATCATTCATTCAATAAGATTTCAATAAGCTTAATTATTTTTATTAATAACATATCATATAATCACCCTTTAACACGATTGTGTACTGGTAGCAGCTGTTAGAATACATCAGGCTGAATAGAAATTTTGGGAAAAGAACAGCTATTATGACCACCCTTAAACACTCACATCTAATTATACTACACTTTGCATCGTGCATCTGTATAAAAGTTTTATTCAAAAGTAATTTGTCCCACATCGACAAAAATATATTAATTGTTGTATATAAGCCAAGAGATGAAGAAAGAAGTTGTTCCAATAAAATCTAATTGAGTTGAGAAGATGTCATGAAGTTTAATAATACAGCCCATGAATAGATGACATGCAAACTTGAAGAAGAATAATTTTAGCTACTATGGAGATGTAAAGGGCATTTTAGGAAATTCAAAAAAACACGGTTGAATCCTATTCATGGAATTCTCATTATTAATAGTAAAGATAAAGATTATTAAAGATTGGTTTGCACATAAATTTCATTCAAAACTTAATCTTACCTACAATATTCATAAGCATATATAGAGAAACTCCTTAGCAATATCGCCGATGAACAATACAGAGAATATGCACCTCTTTGTCCTGTAAAAGACCACAAAAGATGAAAATAAATCAAGGTTATAAAAAGAACAATGGCATCAGGAAAGCTCACTACGACTTTATTCCATTTAAGAGAGCAATGGCATCAATAAAGCAACCACCAAAATAATGCTCCAATAGCAATTAATAAACGCATTCATCAATAATAACTAAATGATTATATGAACTTGAAAATCTGCATTGATTTCTAATCCAATGCATTTTATTCAATATCCAATACAGGAACTTGTAACACACGTAGTTCTGTATGAAAAGCATAATGTCAAAAAAATTCAGCAAGTGTATACATATATAAAAGATGAAAGAGGCATAAAATCCATATATTAAAGGATGCTGAATTGTCGATAAAGGATGCGTAAGCAATACTTTTGTATAAAGCGTAGAATGCTAAGACCTTATTTAAAAAATTGGTACTGCAAACCTCAAAATAAGTATTATAGTTTCAGCAAAAGTGTGGTTTGAGTTGAAATCACCTAGGTTTATTTTTAGTGCCCCGATGACCAATTTATTCTCCACCACACATTCTATTTTCTTTTATTTTAATTGATTAAAATATCATAAATGTGTGATGGAGGTTGAATTGGTTCATCGGGACATCGAATAATAGGACCGGATGATTATTTCCCAACACAGATAACATCAGTAACAATGAATAATAATGAGTAAGCATTACACAGCAGAAAGCATCCTACCATGCTTTTTTATTAAACAGTCTCTAGAATAATGTATTGTTAAATTAAATGTATAAAGCTACATATTTTATTAATCAACAAATGCCAGTGCCAAGCAGAAATATTAGATAGCAAGGTACACATCTGATTGGAAGAAAAGCTAAAGATGCTCTATTCGTTGATGAGTTAGAAATAAAATTTTTACAAAAAATTATAACGCAACCAAAATCGGTTGACAGTATTCAGATAAGGTAGTATTTGTGGATAGCTATTGTTTGTCTTTTGTAGTAACCCAGCTAATCCAAAAGAGCACCATGTTTACCTATTTATCAAGTAATAAAAAGAGTTATGTATAGTAATGATGCATCAGTTGGATGGTGGTAGTCAGAAACATTTTTAATTTAAAGCTTTGGTTGTAAACTTGTGAAATTTGCCTAAATGCAGTTTTAATCATTGTTAATCAATATGTTAACTGATCGCAAAGGAAACTGAAGCTTACAGCAATTTTATTTGAGTTATAGTAGGCTAGATGCATGATTTTGGTCGATAAAAGATACAGGATAATGATACACTCCCATACAAATTTACTTGTTTAATAAAACATAGTTTTTATATAAAAAGAACGTCGTAAAACACAATAAGATATCCACAAAGTGAATAAATACATTGCAGTCAAAAATTAAATATAGGAGTTAATATATTAACAAATTTATGGAAAATTAAATACAACTGCAAGAAATAGTTAGTTGTTTAATCCCATTCAAAAAAAAAATCAGTTGAGCAATATTGATGGCTGAATATTCTATGTACTGAATGCATGGTTTAATTATTGAAACAGCATAGGCTTTAATTACATGGTCCGAATAAGCACACTTAGGGGGGTGCTTATTTGAAATTAACGGTAGCATTTAGAAAATTCTCATTATTCATTGCCAGCCACATTTTCTCAGTTTGTAGAACTAATAAGAATAGTGCCAGTTAAATTCGTTTTAAAATATGTTAGCAATGCTAACCAAATGATGAGGTGTTAAACCATCATTGTAACCAAAGTTTATCAATATCAGTAAGTGAATAACTTAATCCAGCTAATGACAGCTTAAACTAAGAGTGAAGGGCAAAGGACAACAAAAAATTTCACCGATAGAAAAACTGCAAAATTGTTTATTAGTAGATTAAATAAAAGACACGGTCCCCATATCAAATGCAAATAGGATATCGATTTTGCATTGCAAAACTGCAAATAATTAACACGCAGATAGAAAAACAGTTTCAATCGGATTAAACATATTAGTATTATTACTAATTTTACGGTTAGTTACGGTGTGACTGTTCATACATTGTTATTAATAGCATGATACAGATCGATTAAATAAAAACTGCAAAACTGCAAAACTACAAAACCGCAAAAAGTTTTACCGATAGAAAAACTGAAAAACAGATCGATTAAATAAAAACTGCAAAACTGCAAAAAGTTTCATTGATAGAAAAACTGTAAAATTGTTTGTTAGTAATTGCGGTGTGAAAACAAAAGGTTTCACCGATAGAAAAACAACAAAACTATTTATTATCAGATTAAATAAAAGACACGTCCCCATATCAGCTGCAAATAGGATATCGATTTTGCATTGCAAAACTGCAAACAGTAACACGCAGATAGTGAAATCAGTTTTAGTAATTATGCGATTTTATGGTTAATTGCGGTGTGACTGTTCATATTTTGTTATATTAGCATGATACTTGGAATCAAGTTGGCGTTGCTGGATGCAAAATACATGGTATCGGTCTGCAAATACCTATAATCGATTTCAAAGCAGGTTGATCAAATATCATCGTGGTATATTATTAGTTTGGTGCTTCAACTAATAAACCAAAAAGAATAACATTTTACTAACTCTAAAACGGTCAAGGTAATGGTTTTCCTTTATCAAAAGTTCAGCAGGGTTATAGTTTGAGTTGTCTACATTATAGTTTGTGTTGTGTACATTATTTTTCGCTCCAAACAAATAAATTTAAACTATTAATTATGTAGTTAGTACAAAGAAATAATCACTATAATGATTTCTTTTTGAAGGAAAAAAAATTATATAAGAATTCACTATAATGAGATTGAGATATTCTCATATAACAACTACTAATTCAAGTAAGACAAAATACTGATATTTATTGTTACCTAACATTTCGGCCATGCAATTTGGATTCAAATTTACTCGATTTGAACTGTGAGCTACGTTTTCCATTTCTCAATCATAGTAGCATTGCTTTTGGTTAGCCTAAAGAAAAACAGATTTTAATAGAACTCATGGATGCATATGCTTAGGTGATTGAAATTTAGATAGACTTCTATAAAAATTAATTAATAATCCATGAGCTTATTTTGTCTTCGCTCATAGTTTTAGAAGATTTTGACAATCAGTTCCGGTTTATAGTCCAAAAAATATAAGTAGTTTTCCTTTAATATATTTTGAAAAATCCTTGACGTTTTCTAACAGTTGTTAACAAAATTTGTGTACCTATTAATTATAATATGCAGATATAGCTATGAAATGTATAAATTGGTTCAAACAGATTTTCACTTTAGGCAATATGGTGAACTCATTTGTTGCTTCTGTATCAAACTAAAGCTTAGAAACATAATACAACATCCAGAATAGTTTGCAAAGCAAATCCAGTTCTCAATCTTAAGTATTTCGTTGGTTGTAATATTGCTATTATTTTTTATATGTTTGAATTCATCTGTATGATCACAAAATAATACAAATGTTAGATATTTTACTTTGAATCATATTTGTTGATAATATGATCCAAAGCTAACATCTTAAAGTTAATGACATTTCATCTTTAATCATATTTGTTTGAAGTTAATTTTCGCATAATAGCAGCTCATTTGAGAACTAACATTGCAGTCTTTAAATCCCATGAGGACAGCGAAGTCTAGAATTTAGATTAAGCTCTTATGTGGTCTACCTGCCTATAGAGACTGTTCCCATATTCCAGGTATAAAGTGTATTGAGTTGTGTGAGTTTATGTGTGTGAAAGATTCATGACCATTTTTGCAACATCCTTTAAAAGAAACTTATACTCAAATACTTGCATTATACCTAAGGAAGATACAAATAGTCGAAAAATATCCAAACTTATTGAATCAAGTATGCAACTAAATCCATCCAGTAAATCCAAGAATAGGCCAGTTTCCACAAAATCCAATAGTCATTACATTTATTAATGAACTTCATTTGAACTACAGTTTATTTATTCACGCATACAACCGTTTGTTATTAACAACATGGCAATTCAAGAATAAAGCACAAATTTCGTAAGAGTGAATATCAGAACAGGAGTTTAATCAGAAAATTACATATTAATTAAGACCACTGTCGACAAACATTTGAAGTTGTGGAATCAATTTTGAGCTACAGTTTAATCAACTTTTGCTATCATAAAACTACAAATGCGGATATTATACTGTGCGATTTTTTGTCATCGATAATGCTCTTTGACTTGTTCGAAATATAGTAAATTATTCCATCAAAATCGTAATAAACCAACTCATATGGTAAGTAGTGACATACCTCTTTCGACTAATCCTATCGCATGTCGTGGATGTTACGTCGGTAGTGAGATCGAGCTTGGGGATGAATAGTGAGGTAACCGAAGGACCGGGGACATATGCGGTAATTCGAAGGTAAGGGAGATCATTGTTGAGGGAGGTTGTTGTGGCTGCTACGTTGTAGATGAGACCGAATATGGGGATTTGTTGATTCGAAAATTTTGTGGATGAATTTGGGGAGGAGCACAATTAGGTTTTAGGAGAAGAGTGTGGAACGGGAGGCTAGTGCAATGGACGTGGACGTAGAAAATGCAAGGGTATTCTTGGAAGTTCAAAAAGACACCGTGTAATTTAATGCAATGAATTTTCTTTATTGGTAGTAGAGATTTGTTATTTGCCTTTTTGGCTTGTTTTGTGATATTATATCCTTTGTTTATTTGAGTTGCCTATAATATGAGGCTTGTTATGATTCATCTTTTGTTAAAAGATCTGGTTATCTCTTTTGGAGATATTTGTGGTACTTTATGACCTTGTATGTTCATTATCATTTAGTTTATCTAACTGATTTGTTTAGCTAGACTGACCCATGTATTTTATACTCGGGTCAGACTGAGATGTTTCAGTTTAGGTACATTGGACTTAGCCTATTTTGTTTCCGCATGGACTATTCTGCTAGCTCCTTTTTGTTATAGCTTTTTGTGTAGTCCTTTTTGGCTGTAACTCTGATATGTATTCTTTTGACTCGCTTGTATATTGTGGTTTGCTTTACCGCCACTACAAGGACGGCAGCAGATAGCGACGGCTTTTAGCTGTCGTCGGCCGTCGCTAAAAGTCGTCGCTATTTGCCTCGTCGCCCAATAGTTTGGCGACGGCTCCGTCACCAAAATGACGATGGCTCGCGACTGCAAATGTGCCACGTGGAAATTTTCCAACGACTAATTGGCGTCACTAGGCGTCGCTAAGCGACACAAATTTTTTGCAAATTAGGCGTCGTTTGCCGTCGATATCTGGCAACCTACAGGCCGTCGCTAATCTGAAGCAAAATTTTTGAGCTTGCACAGCCCTTCCACACTTCAAACAACAACCATCATATAACATCATCACAACCAATATACACTATATTCATCAACTATAGCCATCATATATCCATCATATAACATCACTATACATTCAAACAATATAAAATCCAACCAAATCTCATTTTCAAATCCAACCAAATCAAACAATATTAAATCCAATCAAATCCATTAACCAGAATATGTACATAGTAACCCGAAATTTCTACATAATATCCCGACATATATATACATAATAACCAACCAAATCCATCAACTAGAAGTTATCAAAATATGTACATAATATCCTGAAATATATATACACCAAACCAACCAAAATGTGTATATACCAAACTATAACACGAGCAAACAAACATACCTACTCCTCGCCAGACATATCTACTATAGAAAAACAATATCATCACAGAACAATTATAGAAATTCACTACTACATAGCATGTTTCAATCACTTTCACAGAAACAATTATAAAAATTTACTAGTATAAAACATGGATAAAAATTATATAAATAATCATCACAGAACCATAATAGAAATTCACTACTACATAGCATGTTTCAATCAATTTCACAGAACAATTATAAACATTTACTAGTACAAAACATGGATAAAAATTAACTAAATAATCATCACAGAACAATTACAGAAATTTACTATTACATCGCATGTTTCAATCACTATCACATAACAATTATATCAATAACGATCAGTCTTCATCGTTTTCTGATTCAGACTCAGTCTCGTATTCTATCTCATTTTCTTCGGTACTTTCAAATGCATCAAATAGGACGTTCGATTCATCATTCAAACGCCCTACATCAATATCATCAGTTATTATTATTTCTGTATTTGTTTTAAGATCGGCTTGATATGCTGCTTCATCTGGAATATTATTTCCATCAAACGTAAACCTTGGTTTCGTTTTGAAAACAGCAAACCAATCCGCTTTATCTCTTTTCAAAGATGGATACGGAGCAAAATAAACTTGTAACGCTTGCTTGGCTAATACAAAAGGATCGTACTTATAGTAGTGTGATGTATGCCTTATTTCAATAAGTTTGTACTCTTTATGCACGTTGATTCCGGAACCAGGAACGTTACTGAACTAATTGCACTTAAATAAAAAAACCTTTTCTAAAGGTTCAACATAATATGTCAACTCTAGAATCTGTGTTAAGACGCCGTAAAAATCTTTTAAATGCTCATCTGGATCATCACTGCCTTTGACAAATACCCCGCTGTTATATGTTAATTTTTCAGCACCGTAATCTTTCGTGTTGAACTTAAACCCGTTGACGAAGAATATTGGATAAGTCTTCACATTTCTTTTCGGTCCAATCGCAAGATGTCCTAAGCCTTCATCAACGACACAGTTTCTTGGCTCATAAACATAGTTCAAAAACCATTTGGCAAATTCTTTACTGAGATCGCCAGATGGATACTGTGATTCGTAGATACTGCATATATGTAATATGTGTTATTATTATTATGTACGTACAAGTAAATTACAAGTGAATTAATTATTACCTGACAAATGGTGCGACTTCGACACAATTTAAAAGAACATACGTGTGCGCTACATTGTGGTCTTTATCGTCCACCATATTTCCACACATTTTCCACCGGGTCTACCATGTTATCTAAAAACAGATAACATTGTTTGAGAAGAATTTTGTTCAACGACTTCCTCATTTCGAGGAACAGTTACAAACGATAAGTTCACATCGTCCTTGAAGTAGTGAGAGAAAAAAAATGAGGCTTCTTCTTCAAGATACGATTTGCATATCGAACCCTCAACTCGGGCTTTTTGTCGAATCTTCTTCTTCAGATGATTCAAGTACCTATTAAGATATTTATTACATATTTAGATATACAAATTTGAATTTGAAATTGACATGAACATTGCACATGTTTTACCTCTCAAACGGATACATCCATCCATATTGCACAGGACCTCGAAGAAGTCTTCGGATGGAAGATGAATAGGTAAATGCTCCATTACGTTAAAGAAACCAGGCGGAAGTATTTTCTCCAGTTTGCATAGCAGTATGGGTATTTCTACTTCAAGTTTACGTATACGATCCACCTTTAATGTTGTCGAACAAAGCTGTTTATAAAACAAACATAACTCTGTTATGACGTTCCATACTTTTACGGGCAACAGTTCTTTGAAAGCCACAGGTAGTAAATATTCCATCATGATATGACAATCGTGACTTTTCATCCCACTCAGTTTACTATTTTTGAAGTCAACACATCTACGAAGATTGGAAGAAATCCCATCGGGAAATCTTAAATGTTCCAATCACTTTAGCACGAGTTTTACTTGCTTATTATCTAGCTCATAGCATGCTTTCGGTTTTTTATTGTCATTAGGCTTCATATGAAGTTCCGGCCGCTTACAATAGTTTGCTATATCAAGCCTTGAATTCAAATCGTCCTTGGTTTTGCCCTTTACATTCAAAATTGTATTAAACATATTATCAAACATGTTCTTTTCGTAACATGTTCTTTTCGTTGTGCATCACGTCAATATTATGTCGGAGTAAGAGATCTTTCCAATATGGTAACTCCCAAAATATACTTTGTTTGCACCAATTATGAATGTCTGACTTTCCTGGGATTTCAGTCTAGACTCCAGTTTCATGTATCTTTGGATAGTCCCTTACAATTTCGTATATTTCCTCACCTGACCAAACCTTGGGTGGTTTCAGATTCTCTTCTCTATTAGCTATGAAAATTTTCTTATCTCTTCTAAAAGTATGATTGGGATGAAGAAAACACCGATGACAATCAAACCACGAAACTTTCTTCCCATATTGTAACGAAAATGCTCGTGTTTCTTCCATACAATAAGGGCATGCTAGACGACCGGCCGTACTCCAACCAGAAAGCATCCCGTATGCAGGAAAATCATTAATAGTCCATAACAAAGAAGCGAACATACAAAAAAAAATTTCCTTGATACATCGTAAGTTTCGACTCCTTCATACCACAGTTTCTTCAACTCTTCGATTAATGGTTGTAAATAAACATCAATTCCTTGGGTTGGATCATGAGGGCCGGGAACGACAGTGGTGAGAAACATATATGGTGTCTTCATACACATCCATGGAGGTAAATTATACGGAGTAACGATAATTGGCCAGGATGAATATTTACTACCAAACTGTGAAAATGGTGAAAATCCATCCGTACATAAACCAAGTCTAACATTACGGCTTTCCGCAACAAATGCGGGATAAGTCTTATCGAAATGTTTCCATGCTTCTCCGTCGGATGGATGTATCAAAGTTCCTTCTTCCGCTGTTCTCACACTATGCCATCGCATATGATAGGTCGTAGCAGAAGATGCATATAATCTTTGAAGTCTGGGAGTGATGGGTAAATAATGCATTCTCTTGTACGAGACTTCTTTCCCTTTCTTCTTTCTTGGTTTGTATCTTTCTTCGTTACATATTTTGCATTTTCTAAGGTCAACGTCGTCTTTCCAATACAACATGCAACCTTTCACACATGCATCTATCTTCTCGTACGGTAGACCGAAAGCGGACATTAATTTTTTTACTTTATAATGACTATCGCACATCAGATTATTGGGTGGCATGTGTCGTTTTGCAGCTTGTACAACTGTTGTAAATGCAGCTTTCGTAAGGTTCAATTTTGATTTCATAGTTATGTATTCGGCGGTTACTGAAAGTTCGGTTCCGCTATTACATCCGTCCCACAATGGCCTCTTAGCAGAATCCAACAAATCGTATATTTTTTTAGCTCCCGCAGTCGGTTCTTCTTCGACATTTTCGTCTTCATCGACAGCTTCAGTTGTAGGAAACATTGATCGTGCTGCATCATCCACCATATTTTCTATCGGATTCCTCATCATATTACCGTCCTCTAATAGTTCAGTATTAGGTGTAGGTTCAACAAGTTCTCCATGACGATCCCAGAAATAATAATCAGGCACGAAACCATATTGATACAAATGTACTTCAACTATATCCGGTTTCCAATGCTTCAAATGTTGGCACTTACTACACGGGCAATGAATTTCTGTGTTGTTTCGGTTATTAGATTTAGCAAATCTAATAAATTCGTGTACACCGTTGTAGAAATGTTGCTTTATTGATCCCTTCTTAACAGTTCTGACTTCATACATCCAAGTACGGTCGAGAAAATAATTGAACATTTTTCCTGATTTGAAAATGTATGTTAGACAGTTTAAATCATTAATTTTCAACCATTCTTCATTGTAAACATTTCACCGTTGCAGAAAATTCAAAATAAAAACTTCACTTTATTTTTTAATTTTTTAGTATTTTGGTTTTCACTTCAGTGGTCAGTCAGCCTACTTCCCATTACAAACACAATAATGTAATTACATTTTATAAATCATTTCAGATTAAACGGTTCAACAAAATTTCGGTAGCACTGTCCTTTTGTTCCCTGTATCGTACACAAATGCGTGTACACAGGGAACGTAAAGGAAGCGCTATCGAAATTTTGTAACTGTTTAAAATGAAATGATTTATAATATGTAATTACTTTATTGTGTTTGTAACTTGTCCAATACAGGGACAAATCCGACAAATATTGTATCAGATGAATATAAATGTCCGTTCCGTTACCAAAACGAACATCCATATAACGATCATATACAACACTTGCCAGACGGGGCCAAAGCCAATCTAAGAGATAAAAAAATTTCTTTAAATTTTATCAAATATTGTTGTTCTTTTCAAATTTTGACAATGTTTCAACTATTTAAATTTTATTTAATAAATTTGTATATTTAAATTTTAGTTCAACATTCAATTAACAATTTTAGTTCAATATTCATTTCTTTATTTTTTTACGACATAGATTTTAGCGTAATCTTTGTTGTTGTTATATTCATTTCTTAATTTCATTACAAAATAGATTTCAATACAATATCAGTTGTTTTTAAAGTCATTTCCTAAATTTTTTTAAAAAAAATTTAGATATTTGTAGAATTTTTAATGCTCTCATATTCATTTTTTAATTTTCTATATAAACTTTATTTTTGTACAATACTGTAATTTGTAATTTATCAAACTTAAATTTGTACAATATATATAAACTTTATTTTTGTACAATACTGTAATTTGTAATAATCATATTTGCATAATTTAGATTTTAATAACTTAAATTTGTAATTTATCAATTTCATAAACTATGAAATACTTTCATGTAAATTTATCAATAACCAAGTTAATCATTAATATACACTATTTTTTCACCTAAAACAACTAACCATGTTAATCGCCAACACTAATCATCTACATCAACCATTTATTCAACTTGATCATGATAAACTAATTACTGTAATACTAAATAATTCAAGTTCATGATAATAAACTAATTAATCTACCAAATCAACATACAACACTACTAATAACTAATTTAACAACACTACTAATACCCAATTTAACAACAAATCTCAATCTTATAACAAATCATAATTGACTTAGGGTTTAAACTAAACCTAAAATCATCAAATTTACATTCAAACAAGAGATTAGAAGCATACCGACGTAAATTTGGGTGATTTGGAGGCGTTGAAGGCTGGGGCGGTGGCTACGGTGACGGGGGGCGTCGGAGGGGGAAGGAGGAAGGAAATTTAGGGGAGAGGAAATGAAGAAGTTGTTGCTCTCGGCCAGATCTGTATATTGCGTATAGCGACGGCTAGCGACGACCGCTTTTTTTAGCCGTCGCTAGCCGTCGCTAAGCTCCGCTGCTATATGAAGCCTTTCTAGTAGTGCGCTTGACATGTATCATTTTGTAAACTCTGTAATGTATTTGTATATGTGTAAATGTATATGATGATCTACTGTTCTGTGATGTGTATTACATTGAGTTGTTATATTTTATTCTGATAGATCCTTCAGCCACCTATGGCATTGTATTAAGTATTTATTGGATATGTCGATCCATTTGAGAAAGAAGTGGCAATTGTCGGCGTATTCAATAGATAATTAAGACAAGGCTATAGATGGTCGCTCCTATCCAGCTCTATTCTTCGTATTAGCAGACGGTGTTATCTAGTAATACTCTTTGCTAATGTGGGTCTCGGAGTGGGGCGTTACAAGACCCACATGATTTTGGTTTAGTGTTATCATATCATGGCGCATCACTGACTACCGACATGCTACTGGTTGTGTCAAATGCAAACTGTACGCCAATTCTTAAAAATGCGTTAAGGGGGATTAATGTAAAACTTTAACGCTAAGAAAAATATTTATTTTATTTATTAGACATTATATATGTAGCGCATTCTACTACATATAAATATTTTGACGGATCCTTAAGAGATGGAAAATCCCATAACATCTCTTGAGTTATTACACGCATGTTATACACTGGATAGGAGATGTGAAATCCCATAAACATCTCTGACGCCACGACACTCATGTTATATGCGATATCGATTTGACTCACTTAAGAATATTTTAGTCCTGACTCTAGTGTTTTGTCTTTCCATTGTGCTTGGGTCAGTCCTGAGTTTTTCAGCTAATTAAAGATTTATTCTGGAGGACGAAGATGAAGATTTGGTATATTATTACTATTAGTGTTCCTGCATCATGTTGTCTGCTGCATTATTTATTTACCCCTGATGTATATATAACTCTGATAAATGTTGTATAGATTATAATCAAATGTATAGTATAAACAGCTTCATGAACTGTTTATTTGTTTATTATATTTTATCGTTCCACTACGAGATTCTGTGTTTGTTTTCTTCTTCTTTTCTTATTTTTCTTAATTAACCCCATTGATCATATATGTTCCGGATTGTTTAAGTCGGACATGTGTGGAATATTGTCAATTTAAACCTTCTGAAATGTAGGTCGTCACAGTTGATATCAGAGCTTTTGTTTAGTGATAACCTTAGCTTTGTGGGGTTTGAATCATTAGAGATATGGTAGTAATACCCTAGAATGAGTCTGTTTAAGTGTATATATATGAGAGAGCGTATTTGTTAGTGTTGTATAAAATGTTTTATATTGTGTTGTTTGAATTGTTAAGTTTGAATTTTGGTTCTGATCGGTACGTATGATGCCACTATACCGATAGAGATTCCAAAACACTTGAACAAAGCAAACCAACACAATATTGTTTTTGTAATTTGGTAAATGAAATAATTTTACCTAGGATTATCTTTTATAAAAGAATGGTTTTCTGAAATTTAGATAGTTAAATGATTTGATTGTTAGAAATGATAATATTGATCATTATCGTTTATTGTTTGATTAGTCAATATTCTTAAACTATTAGCTATTATATAATTATAAGAAAATGAAACTGTATAAATGTGATTTATAAAATATAATTTGCAAGTAAAATGAATATAAATTTGAGAATTTGAGAAATTTAAATTCCGATATTTCTGAAAAAAGGATTCCAAGGTTTGGAAAATAATATTGGTATTGTTTAAAAGTATATAAAAATAAAAATTGTCTTTAAATAAATTTTAAAAGGAATGAATTTTGTACTCTCCTCTTCCGTCGCTGGAAAATAATTTCGGTGATGACTGCGCAGCATCATCGACGTTCATTTTCGAGTCTCAAAGTGGGGGAGACTTCTAAGAAGCTTTGCTACGAAATTGTTTTGATAAACGGATTTTGGTTTAAACTCCAAAAGTACGATTTGATATACAAAAGATATAAGTATATATACTTATTTCAAATGATTTGAAATGAACCCGGTATTTAAAAATTTTAAGTTCTCTTAATTAATAATCTTCAAATTATTTGAATGAAATGAAATATTTGAATAACCAGAACTTATAAAATAAGAGAATTAAGAAATCTAAGCTAAATGTTTAGAGAAACTTTAGAGTTGAAGTTTGCAACTCTTAAACTGAAAGTAAAGAAAATTTAAACAAGTAACATCAGTGAACATTCTAATTAAGTAAAATGAACCAAATTAATTTATATAATACCAAATTGCATTCTAATAACATATGATAAGACTTACCAAATGTTAAAAGTTAAAATGATGATTTGGATATGTAAGGGGATATTATACAAGTAAACAAAACTTAAAAGTAATTCAAATGTATATAATTGTAATAATAAATGTTATATACTTAATTAGTATATTATGAAATGATTAATGACTAAACGAAATAAGTAAGTGGAACTTAAGAAAGTAGACAAATGAATTAAATAATATCTTTGTAAATTGGTTATAGAATTAAATATAAATTTGCAAAGAAATTTTGAAATTGAATTTGTAACTTTTGAGATAATTATAAACTTAGATAAAGTCATATATAGGAAGTTGGACTTTTATAGAATGATTATAAACTAAAGTGATGGTTAATAAAATGTTTCACAAATAAATTTTTTATTAAATGAAATTGTGAAAATAAATGTGAATTAAATTGTAAAGAAACTCAAGTAAGGATATAAGAAATAATTCATTAATGATATTGATGCTAAAATGGAGATATGAACATTATAATTCAAATGTTTTGCGAAAATGTAAAGTGAAGTTTATAGTTTATAACTTTGATAAATGTTAGTTAAACAAGATGTTAAATTATTTGAATATGGATGTTAAAGGAAGGATGCTAATATTGAATTATGAAATGAACTTTAACTTATGAAAAGCTAACCGAAATGAATAAATGGAAGAAGTTAATGAATTGTATTAATAAAATGAGTAAATGAAATAACAATGATTTAAAATGAAAATGAACTTAAGTGTAGAATGAATGTGAATAAATGAATTGATATGAGATGCTGCTAAACGTAAAATGAAACAATTGAAATATAACAAATTGAATTGAATTTGGGAGTGTTGTACATGGTGGGTCGTTAAGGGTTACCACCAACCGGGAAGGGTAAACTGGTAGTATCCTACGTTGGGCATTGCCTCACGTGCCTTGTCATACTTTTATCCCTATACGAGACCCATATGATTTTGGTTTAGTGTTGTCGTATCACGGCGCATCACTGACTACCGATGTGCTATTGGTGGTGACAAATGCAAACTGTACGTCAATGTTTAAAAACGCGTTAAGGGAGATTAATGTAAAGCCTTAACGCTAAGAAAAATATTTATTTTATTGATTAGACATTATATATGTAGCGTATTCTACTATATATAATATTTTGACTGGTCCTTAAGAGATGGAAAATTCCGTAACGTCTCTTGAGTTATTACACGCACGTTATACACTGGATAGGAGATGTGAAATCCCGTAAACATCTCTGATGCCACGACACTCATGTTATATGCGATATAGATTTGAGTCACTTAAGAATATTTTAGTCCTGACTTAAGTGTTTTGTCTTTCCATTGCGCTTGGGTCAGCCCTAAGTTTTTCAACTTATTGAAGATTTATTTTGGAGGACGAAGATGAAGATTTGGTGTATTATTACTATTAGTATTCTTGCATCATGTTGTCTACTGCATTATTTATTTACCCCTAATGTATATATAACTTTGATAAATGTTGTATAGATTATAATCAAATGTATAGTATAAACAGCTTCGTCAACTGTTTATTTGATTACTATATTTTATTGTTCCGCTGCGAGATTATGTTTTTATTTTCTTCTTCTTTTCTTATTTTTCTTTATTAACCCCATTGATCATCTATGTTCCAGATTGTTTAAGTCGGATATGTGAGGATTATTGTCGATTTAAACCTTTCGAAATGTGGGTCGTCACAGATGCAATCAGAACTACAATGTTTCAAAATTATATATTATTATAACAAATTGAAATATAATGTTATTTAACTTTCAGTTAAAATTTAACTTTTTTGTGAAATGAAATTAAATTGTTATGAAAAAAATATAATTTCCAAAGTTGATTTTTATATGTCAACAATGGAGAACGTTGGAAAATTTATTAAACTTGCGATTTGATGGTGAGAATGATTCTTAAATTCAACTAACCTACAAAAAATTATTGTATTTTAAATAATGAAATTTAACGGTTGGCATATGAAAATATGAGTCGCGTGTAATGTTAAAAAGCAGGGACCTGGCTTATAAAATTATGAGTAAGAGACCCGCTTTACATTTCAATTATAAAGCAAGACCCGAAACTAATATTCACTCCTAAGAAAATATGGACCACCTTCCCTTTTGAAATCAAGCATGTAAACTATGTATATAAAAGCGCAATTTAAAGCAATTAAAAATGACAATCGTGCACCCTTTTGCAAGAAAAATAATAGAATAATTATGTCTGGATCTATGCAGTTAATGCCTCGCTATTACCCTGCTATATCTCATAGTGGATTTCTTCCGCTCTGATTTTTCCATATAGCCCCAAATATAGCATTTCCGCTTTAAGCCCCGCTATTTCCGCTATATCTTGTTATTCTCGCTATATTCCGCTATTTCTTCTATATCTTCTTTAAAAGAAATGTATTGAAAAATGACATTTATACATTATAAAAATTATGAAATTAATTTACTTAATTGAATTTTTAATATATTTTTGGAAATGAAAATACTCTAATATTCTACTAAATTCAATTATGTTATATAACAATTTTATGTTTATTTATAGTATATTCACACATGTTTTTATTTAATATTATTTATATATTAATTATAATTCAATTGAATGTTAATATTTCATTTAATTACCATTTACATATTTGTAAAAACATTAAGTATGATTTTTATATGCTATTTTAGAGTCATCCGCTATATCCTGCTATATTCTTGTTATATCCCGCTATGACTTTTTGTATCTCCGCCGCATTGAATCTACTAAGCGCTTTAACTGCATGGGTTTGGATAATAATTTAATATATGCTTAATTCCTATACATTTTTCAAAATAAAATAACTTGTAAAACAATAAATTATCAACACTAAATTGGAATATGACTAATTATTAATGTCTTATAATTCAAAAAATATATGATGATAAAAGAAACATAGCTTATGAAAATTCAAATAACACTTTGTTGAAATCAGGGTCAGCCTTTTGCTAAAGCGAGAAAAGCATTAGCTTTGGGACGCATCAACATCAAGGGTACCGCCAGCAATATCTCGCATCACATAGCAAAAAGAAAAAAATCATGATTCGCAAGGGTAGCCATAGCATCACAAGGCATCGAGACTTGATATGAGGGACTCCAAACTCACACCAATGGCAGCGACTCGAACTCCAATTGATGACGGCGACTCCAATCAGATTTCTAACAACGTCATCATGAGGTATGTAACGACCCTAATTTTGATTAAGGTTATTTAGGATATTTAATTAGGTAAATTAGATGAAATAATGTAAATAGTTATGGGAATTGAGATTTGTAAAACTTCAAGGTAGTCGTGCCTAATTAATTAATGAACAAAAGGAAATTAACATAAAATAAGGAAGGGTAATAGATAAGGGCTTAATAGATAAGGGCAAAAGAGGAATAGGTTATATTCTTATACCCTAAACCCTCATGACACTTTCATTTTCCATGTTCATAAACAAAAAATTAAACAAAGCTTGGACGGCCATCATTAGAAGAAGATAAGCAAGATTTCAAGCAAATCTCAACTCCTTAACAGTAAGCTAAGGTGAATAATAGATTACATCTCATTTTTATTTAGCTTCCGGTTTCTAGATAAGACTCATGTTTATTTTGCTAATGATTTGTCATGTTTTGATTGTTTAAATATATATATGCTTGTTGATGATTTAGGCTATTTCATATAGGTTTTATGATAAGAATTGATTTGGAAAACCTATTAAAATTACATCCAAATGATATGCATTTTTGATATGAGGTCAGAAATATCATTTTAGAGATGGGTTTTAAGTTTCACAATTTTTTGAATTATAGTGGATTTATTATGAATTTTCTAGTGAAGAAAATGGTTAAATTAATTTCGGCTATTATATATTAGCTTTGGGTCAAAAATTTAAGTATGTTAGAAAACATATTAAAAGTGATTATGAGAAGTTTTGGAGAATTTACCTAAGTGTTTTATTAAGGATATAAAATTATTTAAGGTATGGGAATTAAATGTTTTATATTTTTATAAAAGGAGAAGGAGCAATTTGCTAAATGTTTAAAATTATCAAATACTGAATTCGGCAATACTTTTAGGAAAGATTTTTGGAAAATAAATTGGCAACCAATTATATAGTGACAGATAAGCAAGTTTTGGATATTACTTTATAAAGTAAAAATCAGTTTTCATAAAGGATTAGTGTTTCGCCACTTTCGACATCTATCTTTCGACTTCATACTACCGCCTCCATCCTATTCGAAACCAATGCACATGGTGTCAATGACTTGGTATGTAGTGGATTGGTGATAGGCGAAAGGTATAGGGTCGAAACGTGCTTTCGAAGGGATCAAGGCCTTGTTTTGCTTTCAAACGAGATGCCGTTTGCTTTGGTTTCAAAGGAATGGTTTCAAAAGGGTTTTGCTATGGCTATCGACAATGGTTAATTCCTTTTGTTTTAAACAAGCTTTCAACAGGGTCGGAACACTCGTTGTCACACTCTACCTTTGGACCCATTTGAGGCCGCATACGCCTTTAAACATTGGTTTTGAAAGGGTGCTTTTGTTTTTAAAATAAGGAGCCGCTTCTCCATGCTTTCGAAGGGGATGTTTTCGAAGCCATCTACTTTCTTTTACTTAGGAAACTACTTTTGAAAGAGTGCTTTCAACTTGGTTCTTTAGGCCCTTTGTTCTATTGAAAGATATAGGTTTCGAATGGAATAGTTTATAATGGCTTCGAAACTATGTTCCAGAAGCATTTACTTGAACCTAATGCTTTCGAAAGGTTTATTTTAAGTAAAGAACTATATTGATTTCAAAAGATATATAATAAAGGCTTCGAAGGGGAGGTTCCCCAATAGTTTCGAAAGGTACTTAAAGTATTTTAAATGGAAGGTTTCTAAATGCTTGAAAGACAAGTTTAAAGAGTTTTGGAAAAGAGGATGTCTAAGGTTTATAAAGGTTTTGAAGGGATACCTTCAATGATTTCGAAAGGTTGTTATAAAGGTTTCAAAAGGTATATTTTGGCCTTTGGCCTAGTGTTTCAAGGTATAGTAGTTAATATTTTGAAAGGGATACTTTCAATGGATACGAAAGGATTGTTTAAAGATTTTAAGCAAAGGTTTCGAATGGTTTACCTTGGCTTTGTGGCCTAAGATCTTTTAAGTTAAAGGGGATTTTAACTTAATTTGGAGGGATAGATAACCCTTAATATATTTCATCAACATTGTTTTGAGTAAAGTATATATAACATGGCAAAGATATTTGAGTAAAGAAAAGAGTATATTTTCCTTGTTTAAGTATGATTTAAAGGGTTAAATCAATTTGAAAGAAATATTTCAAGGAAAATTTAATGGGTAGTTAACCCTAAGTAAATGACTCAGATACTAGAATACCAGATGAGACTGGTATAGGGTCATGCCTATGGCCCCTAGCTAATTTAGTCCAAAATTCCAATGTGTTGGGCTTAGTCATAGGTACGACTTACACGATGTTACACAAAGAAAGGAATATACAGGGAAGGAGGATAGGTTATTGGTGAGCCCGCAAAACCATTAGGATCAGTTGACCCTGGGAGAAGTAATTTAAGGACTAACAGTCTAGAAGTGTGTCTAACAGATGTTAGATTATTTATTTTGTCTGGTAGGCCCGAGTCAGCCAATGGTTAGAAGTTAGCCAAACAAAACTATATTGTTCAGATAGATAACCCATTTTATTATCTGATTTATGAGCATATATGATATTGCTATTATTGTTTTAATCAGTTTGATTGCAAGATTCTGATTTGTAGAAAGATTTGTTCCAAAGGAATGTTAGTGAGAGGAAACCTGTTTCGCTAAGCGGCATGGTCTCACTTAATATCAGTAAACCGAGATGTAATAGTAATATTGACACCAGGCCTTATGTCTAACTCAGTTTATGTTTTCCCCTTAATCTCTCGGGTGCTCAAAATTCAATTTGAGTAGACTGAAAGTTAAGGTTTTTCAGGTTCATTAGGCTGGACGAATAAAGCATTCAAAGACGTGCAAGAGACAATGCTAGCTATATAGAAGCTATTTATTTTTAATTCCGTTGTGATGTATTAAGACTGATATGTCTATTTAGTACTCTAGTCATCCAAGGGGCATCTTCATATGTCGCTCTTGGCGTAATTTGTAATAATTATATTTAATCAAAACCTGGGAATCATTTGTGATTATGTATCTAAATATAAAATATTGATTTTAAGTGTAATTAGAAAAGTGGTTTTAAATATGTGTTGATTTTATTTCATATTCATGTGCTTTTGATATTATGGATACCATTAACATTACCGTATTTTGTCACCAGAAGTTAATACTATGGATGACTGCAGCATGTGTAGCACTTAGCTTCGGACCTCAAGATAGGGGATGTTACAACTTGCTATAAGAGTATAGGTTTTTGAAAAACTTAAAAAGAAATTTCAAACTTAAAATGATTTTGAAAATATAAGCCTAAGGAATTAGAGAAAAGATCAGGATATGGGATAACGCTATAGTAACGTACTTGTATTTGCTATATATAAGTATATGCTTTATATCTACTCTTCCATCTCTCTTAGGCTATTCCTATGTATCTTACAAAGACTCGAATGTAGATATTACGGACGTAAGATATGGATGCTAGAAGTGGAAGAGTTAACATTGGTGGGGAAAGCACCACAACCAATGGGAATGCGAGACCAAGTACCAGGAGGAACGCAGGTCACGCACAAGCTGCAAATGTGGGTGCTGGAGTCCCGTAAGTTGATATGGGAGCAATGTATCAGTTCTTCATTAACATCATGCAAGAAGCAGTTTCTACGGGGTTAGCTGGAGGAAACACTGAAGGAGGAAATCAAAGAGCTCCAGTGGTTAATAACTATGTTGTTTTGAGTAAAGATTATGCTCGATTGAGAGAAAAGCTATTTATTGGTACTGAAGAGGCAATCGAAGTGGAGAATTGGTTACTTCATTGCGAGAGGATTTTTGCTGATTTGGGGCTCAATGATAAGCAGAAAAGAAGACTCGCTTCTAGACAGCTACATGAGGCAGCACTGTATTGGTGGAATAGTGTTATTGTTGGAATCAATGAGGAGACTATGACTTGGGCTGAGTTTAGGAGGACATTTGAAGAAAGGTTTATGTCGGAGGTTGGTATGTTTACTCTGCTCATAAAGTTTGCTAAATTGGAGCAGGGAGATATGACAGTGCTTGATGTATGCAACCAGTTTTGACGAGCTAGCGAGATACGGATGTGCCACAGTTGATACTGTCATTAAAAGGAATGAGAAGTTCATTCACAAGTTGAAGCCTGAGCTTGCTAAGGCCACATTATCGCATATTAGAGATATGTGCGATGTAATTGTTGAGATGGCTTTAAGGCGAGAAAAGATGCTTGCTTATCTTGAGGGTAACAAGGCAAAGGAGGCTCATGGAGGGTAGAACCAGAAAAGAAATTTTTTCCATAAGAAAGGAGCTCAAAAGAGTGGAGCTGCTAAGAAGGGAAGGCAGAAGTGTTTGTTATAAGTGTGACAAGAAATGACACTATGCTCATGAGTGCCGGGCAGGCAAAAGGAAGAAAGCTACTGAGAAGAAGAGATGTTTTAACTGCGATCAAATTGGACATTATAAGAACCATGCAAGGAGCCAGCCAAGGATGGAAAGAGAAAAGTGTTTGCATTAGATCCAACTACCACGTGACCAACATCAGAGGAGAAGGGAAAAGCTGTGTTGGGAGGTACGCTTTTGTTTCATGGTGTATCAGTTAGAGTTCTTTTTGATACTGGTGCATCGCATTCATTTATATCTCATTGTTTAGTAGATAAGCTTAACCTAGAACCCTCATACTTAGTTACTTCCTTAAGGGTTGTGAATCTAATAGGAGGATATGCGACTCTTGGAATGAGATGTGACCACCTAGAATTTGAATGGTTAAGTCATGTATTTGTTTGCAGTTTGCATGTGTTTTATTTCATAGGGCTCGGAATTATTTTGGGTATGGATTGGTTAAGAAAATACAATGCTAGGATATTCTGCCATGATAAGAAAATATCACTTAGACACCCTGACAGTAGTGATCTGATTGTACATTTTGTAGAAAATACTAGTTTTGAGGTTAATGCTTTGTTGGGTGTTATGGAAGTAGAAGACGAGTTAAATCAAGTTTTCATTGTTAGAGAATTCGCAGATGTATTTGAACCCATAGTAGGATTGCCGTCGAAATGAGGCATTGAGTTTCAGATAGATTTACTACCAGGAGATGAACCGGTGAGTAGACCACAAAGTAGAATGACACCTACCGAGATGAGGGAGCTAAAGGTGCAGTTAGTGGATTTGGAAGGCAAGAATTTTATTTGACTAAGCAGTTTGCCTTGGGGAGCAGCCGTAGTGTGAAGGTGGAAGGATCGTTTAGGTTATGTATCGATTATCATAAGTTGAATGAGAAGACGATAAAGAACCGATATCTGCTACTAGAATTGACGATTTCTTCGATCAGTTGAGTGGAGCCAAAGTATTTTTCCAGTTGGATTTAGCAACAGGATTGCATCAGCTTAGAGTAGCAGAGGATAGTATTCCTTTGACGGTATTTAGAACCAGATATGGATCGTATGAATGGCTAGTAATGTCGTTTGGACTAACTAATGTGCCAGCATTCTTTGTAGATTCGATGAACCGAGTTTTCTGAGAGCACTTGGATAGGTTCGTATTGGTATTCATACATGATATTTTAGTATACTCTAAAGATGAAAGAGAGCATGAAGTTCATCTTAGATTGGTGCTTGAGATGTTGAGGCAGCACCAACTGAAAGCGAAATTTTAAAAGTGTCATTTATAGAAGTAGGAAGTATAGTTTCTTAGTCATGTAGTCTTAGGGAAAGGGTTGTCTATAGATCTGACCAAGATCGAGGAGGTGAATAATTGGAAGAGACCCAAAATGGTGAATGAGATAAAGAGTTTTCTTGGATTAGCTGGGTATTATCGGAGATTCATTAAGGATTTTTCATAGATAGCGGCACCAATGACCATGCTAACACGAAAGGATGTGAAGTTCGTTTGGACGGACGTGCGAGGAAGCATTCCAAAGATTAAAACACTTATTGACTAATGCACCTGTGTTATTAGTTCCAAAAGGGAATCAGGATTTAGTAGTGTATACGGATGCATGTGGAACATGATTACGAGCTGTTTAATGCAAAAGGGTAAAATGATTGCTTATGCTTTTTGACAGCTTAGACCGCATGAAGTTAGATATCCAATGCATGATTTGGAATTAGCTGCGGTAATTTTTGCATTGAAGGTGTGGAGACATTACCTTATGGGAGAGAGATTTGAGCTATATACGAATCATAAGTCGCTGAGGTATTTATTCACTCAGAAGGAGTTGGATATGAGACAACAGAGGTGCTTAGAGTTTTTAGCTGCTTATGACTTTTGTATTGAGTACACACCAGGAAAAGGCAACAAGGTTGCGGTTGCACTTAGCAGAAAACATTAGAATGCAGTATTGGAAATGATAGCTGAGTGGAAAGATTTAGAAGCATTGATTACATATAGAGTACAATGGAGATCTCAGAGTAGTTTTGGTATGGAAATTGCTATGTTGTCAAGTTTAGAAGTTCGACCAGTGATGATCGAAAGGATTGCTTCTAAAAAAGGGGAGGATCCAATATTAGCTGAATGGTTCGGAAAGTTAGGGAATGGAATGGAGAATGAGAACTTGAAAGATTTCAACCTTGACTAGAATGAGTGGTTAAGAAAGAAAGGAAGACTATGTGTTCAGAATGTGGAAAACATTAAGAAGGAAGTTCTTGAAGAATGCCATCATTCAAAGTTCACCATTCATCCAGGAGGAACTAAGATGTATCAGGATATGAAAAGAAGTTTCTTCTGGGAAGGTATGAAGAGAGATATAAGCTTATGGGTGAAACAGTGTTTGAACTTTCAACAGGTAAAAGCCGAACATCAGAAACCAAGTGGATTACTTCAACCTTTAGATATTCCAGAATGGAAATGGGATTCTATCTTAATGGATTTTATAGACAGGTTGCCTAGTTCAAATAGAGGAAATGAAAGTATATGGGTTATAGTGGATAGTTTGACCAAGAGCGCCCATTTCATTCCAGTTTAGTCAACCAGGATGGCATCTGCTCTAGCTAAATTGTTTATGAAGGATATAACTAGACCGCATGGAATTCCTAGTAGTATAGTAAGCGATAGAGATTGCTTATTCACTAGCTAGTTCTGGAAGAGTCTACATGAGTCTTTGGGTACCAAGCTCAAGATGAGTACCGCTTACCATCCGTAGACAGATGGGCAAACAAAAAGAGTTAACAAAGTCTTTGAAAATTTGTTATGAGCTTATGTGCTAGATTTTGAGGGATCATGGAAAGACCATCTACACTTAGTTGAGTTTCGTATAACAATAGTTATTAGGCTAGTATAGGGATGGTGCCGTTTGAAGCATTGTATGGAAGGCCATGCAAATCTCCTGTCTGTTGGTTAGAGACCGGGGATAGGTTAGTTCTTGGTCCGGATTTGGTTAGGGAAGTTGCAGAAAAGATTGAGCTCATTCAAGCCAGAATAAAGGAAGCTCAGTCTAGGCAGGAGAGCTATGCAGATAGAAGACGAAAAGACTTAGAGTCTCAGTAGGAGATCATGATTTCGTCAGGATATCACCGATGAAAGGTGGAATTCAGTTTGGAAAATCAGGAAAATTGGCGGTGAGATTCGTTGGACCATTTCCTATTATAGAAAGGATCGGGAAATTCGCATATAGAGTGGAGTTACCAAGTAGTTTGGCAGGAGTCCATAATGTTTTTCATATTTCTCATCTAAAGAAGTGTATTTGAGATCTAGAGACTATTATAGCACCGACTGTGTTAAATGACTTAGTAGTGGAGCTGAATTTGACCATAGTTAGAAAACCAGTTCGTATAGTCGCGAGATATGAGAAGAGGCTAGGAACAAGATAGTCAGATTAGTCAAAGTCCAGTGGAGTGACGATGAGAGAGACTGTACTTGGTAAATTGAAAGCAGGATTCGAGATACTTATCCTTACTTGTTTCATGGTATCTTCTACCTTTATGATTGATTTTGATGAGTACCTTATCGTAATTTCGAGGACGAAATTCTTTAAGGAGGGGAGTCAGTAATGACCCTAATTTTGATTAACATTATTTAGGATATTTAATTAGATAAATTAAATGAAATAATGTAAATGGTTAAGGGAATTGAGATTTGTAAAACTTTAAGGTAGCCTTGCCTAATTAACTAATGAACAAAAGGGAATTAACATAAAATAAGGAAGGGTAATATATAAGGGAAAAATAGGAATAGGTTATTTTCTTATACCCAAAACACTCATGCCATTTTCATTTTCCACGTTCATAAAAAAAATTAAACCAAGCTTGACCAACCACCATTAGAAGAAGATAAAGGGGAAGATAAGCAAGATTTCAAGAAAGAGGCTTAAATAAATTAATTCAAGCACCAATCTCAACTCCTTAAGGTGAATAATACATTGCATCTCGTTTTTATATAGCTTTCGGTTTCTAGATAAGACCTATGTTTATTTTGCACATGATTTGGCATGTTTTGATTGTTTAGATATATATATATATATATATATATATATATATGCTTGTTGATGATTTAGGCTATTTCATATCGGTTTTATGATAAGAATTAATTGAAAAATCTATTAAATGACATCCAAATGACTTGCGTTTCTGATATGAGGTCAAAAATATTACTTTAGAAATGGATTTCAAGTTTCATAATTTTCTAAATTATTGTGGATTCATTATGAATTTTCTAGTGAAGAAAATGGTTAAATTGGGTTTAAATTAATTTCGACTATTATATATTAGCTTTGAGTCATAAATTTAAATATGTTAGAAAATATATTAAAAGTGATTATGAGAAGTTTTGGACAATTTACCCAAGTGTTTTATTAAGGATATAAAATTATTTAAGGTATGGGACTTAAATATTTTATATTTTTATAAAAGGAGAAGGGGCAATTTGCTAAATATTTTAAGTTATCAAATACTAAATTCGGCAGCACTTTAAGGAAAGATTTTTGGAAAATAAATTGGCAACCAATTAAATGATGACAAATAAACAAGTTAGTTGGAAAAATATTACTTTATAAAGTAAAAATTAGTTTTTATAAAGGTTTACTGTTTCGCCACTTTCAGCAGTTACCTTTCGACTTCATAGTACCACCTCCATCCTATTCGAAACTAATACGCATGGTATCAATGACTTGGTATGTAGTGGATTGGAGATAGGTGAAAGGTATAGGGTCAAAACGTGCTTATAAAGGGGTGAGGCCTTGTTTTGCTTTCAAAAGAGATGTCGCTTGCTTTGCTTTCAAAAGAATGGTTTCGAAAGGGTTTCACTATGGCTTTCGACAATGGTTGCCACCTTTTTTTTAAAACAAGCTTTCGACAGGGTCGGAACACTTGTTGCCGCATTCTACCTTTCGACCCACTTGAGTCCCCATATGCTTTTAAGCATTGGTTTCGAAATGGTGCTTTTGTTTTTAAAATAAGGAGCCACTTCTCCATGCTTTCGAAGGGAATGGTTTCGAAGCCATCTACTTTCTTTTACTTAGGAAACTGCTTTCGATAGAATGCTTTCGACTTGGTTCTTTTAAGACCCTTTGTTCTATTAAAACATAAACCCATAGGTTTCGAATGGAATAGTTTTAAATGGTTTTGAAACTATGTTCCACAAGCTTTTACTTGAACCCAATGCTTTCGAAAGGTTTGTTTTAAGTAAAGAACCTTATTGGTTTCGAAAGGTATATAATAAAGGTTTCAAAGGGGAGGTTCCCTAATATTTTCGAAAGGTACTTAAAGTATTTTAAATGGAAGGTTTTGAAATGCTTTCGAAAGTCAAATTTAAAAAGTTTTGGAAAAGAGGATATCTAAGGTTTATAAAGGTTTCAAAGGGATACCTTCAATGATTTTGAAAGTAAGCTATAAAGGTTTCGAAAGGTATGTTTTGGCCTTTTGGGCTAGCGTTTCAAGATATAGTAGTTAATATTTTTAAAGGGATACTTTCAATGGATTCGAAAGGGTTGTTTAAACATTTTAAGCAAAGGTTCTAAATGGTTTACCTTGGCTTTATGGCCTAAGATCTCTTAAGTTGAAGGGAGATTTTAACTTATTTTGGAGGGATAGATAACCCTTAATATATTTCATCAACATTTTTTTGAGTAAAGTATATATAACATGGCAAAGAGATTTGAGAAAAGCAAAGAGTGTATTTTCCTTGTTTAAGTATAATTTAAAAGGTTAAATTAATTTGAAAGAAATGTTTTCAAGGAAAATTCGATGGGTAGTTAACCCTAAGTAAATGACTCAGATATTAGAATACCATATGAGACTGGTATAGGGTCGCGCCCTATACATTAGCTGTACCCCTGTCTAATATAGTCCAAAATTCCAATGTGTTCGGCTTAGTCACAGGTAAGACTTAAATGATGTTACACATAGAAAGGAATATACAGGGAAGGAGGATAGGTTATTGGTGAGCCCGCAAAACCGTTAGGATCAGTTGAACCTGGGAGGAGTAAGTTAAGGATAGACCATCCAGAAGTATGTCTAACAGATGTTAGATTATTTATTTTGTCTAGTAGGCCCGATTCAACCAATGATTATAAGTTAGCCAAACAAAACTATATTGTTCGTCAGATAGTCCATTTATTACCTGATTTATGAGCATATATGATATTGCTATTGTTGTTTTAATCAGTTTTACTATAGGATACTGATTTGCGAAAAGATATGTTTCAAAGGGATATTAATGAGGGGAAAACCGTTTCGCTAAGCGGCATGGTCTCACTTAATATCAGTAAACCAAGATGTAATAGTATTATTCACATCGGGCTTTATGTCTGACTCGAAGTTTATGTTTTCCCATGAAACTCTTGGATGCTCAAAATTCAATTTGAGTAGATTGAGAGTAAAGGTTTTTCATGTTTAGTAGGTTGGACGAATAAAGCTTCCGAAGACATGTAGGAGGCAAAGCTAGCTATATAGGAGCTATTTAGTTTTATTTCCGCTGTGATGTATTAAGACTGATGTAACAACCCTGTTATTAATTACCTAATTAATCACGGTTAATAATGGTTTTTTGAGAAAAATGTGTGATTCTCTATGAATAGGGGAGTGCATACATGAAAAAAAAAAATATCACTGATATAAGGTGCTGCCAACATGCATGGAAGGTAGCAAGAACTAAATACATATATCCTATCTCAGATACTCCTATGATGAGTTCTGGCAAAGCCACCACCCATCACACCCCGATATCGAGTTCCGGTAAGGCCACCGCTCGATATTAAGGTGTTAGAAGTACCTAAAAAGCTAAAGAAAAACCAATACTACTGAATGTCCTCACATAAGGAAGCTCCATGCATCTGGATCAGTAGTAATGGATAAGCATCTACTCTAAAGTGGATCTTTTGAATAGAAAATCCGCTCTGAAGACTTAGTACAAAAGGAAGGAGAATCAAGCAAAAGAATAGATCCTCCTGAGAATAGTACACCTCGATAAAGATGAAGTATCCAATATCTGTGGTGAAACTGCTAGCAATCCTGAGTGGAAAGAACTCTGTTCTGGTGACCTCTCTACTATCTGATATCCTACAATCTGAAGACCTGAGTACCTGCAAAATGGACCTCATATCCTATCGCCCATACCTGTGTTTGAAGGATGACTATGGAAAAAAGTTAGATTGATACATATATATGTATATTTATATAAATTATATACATATATATGTATTCATAAGGTAGGGAATAAAAACAAAATAAGACTATCTGGACAAATACAAAAGCATTTAATTACCTGAAAATTAATATCCTATAGTAACTAGTATAAAAATTAAGATAGATCTATCGTATGAACCTTTAATCATAAGTAAGTTATGATTAAAAGTGAAATCATCATATAAATTTGAAAAAATATTAATAATACTATTATTAATGTTAAATATATTATTGTTGTGTTTAAATAAGTTAATATTATGACTAACCTTGTTAAGATACCATTTGAAAAGGATATTTTTAGCTAATTTGTATTTGGGGTTGGAAATCCAATTAAAACAAAATGAAGAAATTATGAAAATCAATTTGTTAAAATGACTAATATTATTATTAAAAATTCTTTGATTTCTTTCAAACCAAATATACCAACTAATAATAATGAATAAAGTGTCTAGTAAAAATCTAATATTCTTATTGAACCTAAATCTAAAATTATTCCGGTATAAATCACAATCCGAAATTTTAGTAATTATATTAAAGTTAAAAAAATTGAGAGTATTAATTAGGATGTAATAAAAATCCATACAATCATAGTATATATGTTTAATGTCTTCAAGATTCTGATTAGAAAAATAACAATTATTATCATTTTGAATGTTTTTCCTCTTTAAAAATTCTATTGTATTAAGCTTTCCATGAAGTATTAAGCATATGTGAATTTTAGATTTAGGAGGAGCATTAGATTTCCAAATATATTTGAAAGAGTTGTTTGTTGTACCCGAAAAATTAATAAATCTGTAAAAAGAATTAGAAGTATATTTCTTACTCTTATCCCATTCCCAACTAATAATACCATTATCATTATCTATATTATAAAGATTTAATCTAGCATAAAGCAACGAAAGTTGCCTAAGGGTTGAGTCTACTAAAATTCTATTAAAACTAAAATTCCAAGGAGGATTGTTTTCAGGAGAAAAAACTTCATTAATTAAAGCAAACTTAAAGTTACAGATATCATAAAGCTCTTTAAACTCTAACTTTAGAGGCAAGACCGAAATCCAACGGTCATGCTAGAAAGAAGTACAATTTCCAGAATGAACAATCGTGTTAATACCTAAATTAAAAACCTCATGACATTTTAAAATGTTTTTCCAAAAATTAGATAAATTTTGAGTGACAGGAGAAGTAATTTGATATAAATTGCAATTACCATTATAGTAATATTTGGAAATGATCTCTTTCCAAATAGCATTATCATTTATATCCTTAAACTTCCATAACCATTTACCTAATAAAGATAAATTCATATTACGCAAATTAATAACTCATAAACCACCTTCCTTTTTAGCTTTACACACTGTTTCCCAATTTACTAAACATTTTATACTATTATTAGGATTTTCCCCACTCCATAAGAAATCCCTTCTAATTTAATCAATAACCCAACCTGGAAAAAGATGCATGGACATCCAATAAATCGGAAAGGCTGATAAAACCAAATTTATTAACACTAGTCTACTTGCTCTAGAAAGAAATCTCACATTCCAATTAGTTATCATATTTTTAATTTTATCAATCATAATAAGCCAATCATCATGTTTGAGTTTGGTAGGTCTAATCACAAAACCTATATATTCAAAAGGAAAGTTCATAGTTTTGCAATTTAGAGTATTAGCAACTAGGTTTTCAACTTCTTCAAAATCATTTAAAACTAAAACTGAACTTTTGTAATTGGAATATAAATTGTGAAATTAATTAACATTTAGTAGGATTTTGTAATATAAATTGTGAAATTAAAATTTGTTTTGAATAATTTATTTGATTATCAATTCTTAACATTTGATAATTGGAATAAATTATTAGTAAGAAAATAAATCCGAATTCGTCAAATTGGATTTATTTTGATTATTAAATATAATGGGATAATATTTATTCTAAATAAAGATTTTGATTAAAAAGGATAATAACAATAATTTGTGAATTTTAAAATAGAGTTTTAATATTTTGATTTTTTTTTTCATATTCTTAAGCATATTAAAAGGTTTAAAAAGGCTAAATAGATAGCTTAGCTTTGGTTAGTTGAATTCGATTTAATTGGTGTAGAAATAAACAAAAGCCAAGTGCTTGAATTAATTTATTTTGTTGGGCTTTTAGTAATAACAAGCCCATTAGTATACCACCATTTCTAAATTTAACCTTAGCCTATCTACCCAAAAACTTCCTGTAAACGAAATCATTCACGTTTTTTTTTCTTTTGCACACTTCAATTTGAAATTAGAGAAAGGGGGAAAAACTAAAGAAAATAAAAACATAGCTAATCAAGGTAACTGTGTCTCGTTCAAAGCAAGGAGGGAAGGTTTAGGACTACGGGGGAGGTTGAGGTGCTGGTTCGAGCAAGGCAGAGGCTGACGAAGACCTAGGGCATGATGGAGATTGCAAATTCGTTAGCAATAGTATCGGTGAGTTGAACCTCATAATATCTATCTCTGATTTCTGATTATTTGTGTTTGATTTCGAAATGATGATTTTGTGTCTTTGTGGTTGCAAACTTAGGATTTATTCTCTATTAAAACTTCTCACAATGAATTAATTTGCTGCCTTGATTTTGTGCTTTTTCAATTCGCTGGTTTCGTTCCACCGTGTTTTTTTTCGTATATCCCTGTTCCCTGATGCCTTGAAATGTACTCACATCCCTGTATGCAATTGTACACATTTAGTGGGATATAATTGCAAATCATCCTTATGTGAATAGTGTTATTTCTTTTGTTGCATTGGGTTGTACGTGCTTTGAAAACATTGCTTACGCATGTACCTTGTCCCCTGCTGCCTTGGTTTGGTCCTTGGTATTTTCTTCTGTTTTGAAATTAGTAAACATATAACCTATTACCTTGAAAGCAAATTGCTTACGCATGTGCTTTGAAATTTAACTATTAGCTGCTCTATATAATATTTGATGTCTCCATTTTTGTTACCTAGCTTTCATTTGTTACCCTGTGGTTTGAAATTTTGTCATGTAACTATGCCTAGCCTTCGTTTTGTACAGTTTTACGTGCCTTGATTTTTCATCCAACTGTTAATAAAACCAAATGATAAACTTTTGTAAATTTTGTTAAAATAAATAAACATAGAATTAATAGGATCAAATATAATGCATGAATAATATTTGGTTAAGATTTAGTTTCTGACATAGTTTAGAAATAAGCAGACATTAAACGTATATCCTTATAAGCATAGGAGTGGTATATAAATTAATATATTGGAGTTGCTTGACCTGGTACATGTATTCATGAATCATAAATCTGACATTCATTAGATGCAAAAAGGATGTATGACTATTCATGTTTTATGGTATATGTCATATATCTTAACTATTTAATATTATCTATGTTTAAATATACATATTAATAGCTTGTCCTTTTGTTTAGAAAAATAGCCATGTAGTCTATTCTATTGACTGTCTAGTTTGCTTCAAAGTTCGAGTATTTGAAATTTTATTTATTTATTTTCACTTCCCTGCCATGAAGTTGAACGCATATTATATTCTGCTACATTCATTTTGTTAAAAAGCATGAGCATGGCCATTGTAGCTTTATTGCCTTGATCCTTGTTTCGTCCTTTATAAGTCCTTGCTGTTCATTTGTTAGATGTTCCATTTGTACTTCCTACTGCCTTCTTGCTTTCATATTGTATGTTTCCCATTTGATTATTGCTTTAAGTTGCAACCGAGTTTGATCTTCGATTTAATACTTTGAATTGCTAGAGAATTATATTTCATTGAAATTATTTTAAATATCAGTTTTACTAGCAAATTACATAAGCTGTTTCTATATCAACTTAAATTCTTTTGTAAAAATGGCTATAAGATTGTAAGTATTTATATACCGATATCAAAACTAGTTTACATATAAATTAAACCCCTTTTTATAAACGAGTCAAGGATTTTTAAACAAGAAGATTGAAATTAGAATTATATATATAGTGCATTTTGTTTACATATGATTTTATAAAATAAATAGATTTAAGGAAATTTATTAATTGTTTTTAAACAATAAAATCAAAAGAGAAAAATGTTTTGAGAACCTTAATTATATCATTTGAGGAACACTAATAATCGACTTAGTGTTATCGATTGGTTTAAATGCTTTCGAATAACGCTTCGTCGAATATGGTACAACTTATTGAATAGAATGTTTGAGTGAAATTTACTAACCCATTAGCGAATACTCGAATTCCACTAGGTAGTATGGGATGCCTTGGTTAAATTCTTGTGATCGCATTTGGGAAAGTACTTAACACTTTAGAGTTATATTCTCTTCTTGTGTGCGACAAGTGGTTGCTAGATTCTTAAGAGAATATGGTTCAGGTTTTCCAATGGTATCCGTAATAAGTGATATTAACTAGCTTTTAGTAAATACTTGGATTTCACCATACGGTATGGGATGTGTTGGTTAAATCGTAGTAATTACTGTAGGCGATAATATTTGGCACTTTAGAGTTTACTCTTTTTTGGTGTGTGGCAAGTGGCTGCTAGATCCTTAAGAAGTCACTCCTGGATTTCTTTTCAAGTGTAATAATCTAAAACAAATCTGAAAGATTCGGTCATGGCTACTATCCATGAGATCATCTTGTGATCCTATGATTCCCGTCCTATGTACGATCCCCGGTATCAGATCGGTTCTGTGATACCAAATTGTTTGTTTGTTTGCTATGCTTCTGTGTATGATTGCTACGATCATTTTGAGTAAGATCTCTTGGATTCTGTGGCTATTTTGTGTTTGTGAAAAAATAAATATTCTTGGGTCTTGTGTTTGTGAAAAAAAAAATTCTTGGGTCTTGTGTTCGTGAAAAAAAAATTCTTGGGTCTTGTGTTCATGAAAAAAAATAATATATTCTTGAATCTTGTATTCGTGAAATAAATATATATTCTTTTGTCTTGTTAGTGAAATAAATGTATATTCTTGTGTCTTGTGTTCGTAAAATAAATAAATATTTGTGTCTTGAGATGAATGCTATGTAAGTTAATTCTTTTATTCTATGTTCAGTGACTAGTTCGTGTTTATGACTTAAATTTATAACCCTGTTTCGAGTTAAATTAATTTCCTGACTTGTTATATCATGGACAATTTTACTTACTTATATGTTGTTTATTGTTGTGTTATATCCTGTTCTCACCCTATTGGATATTTAGAGATAGTCTGACCCGGATGTTATTTTGCTCGGGTCAGACCGAGACTTTTCATGTTACATGACAAGTTGACCTTTGGATGTTTGGGCTAGCAAGGAGATAAACACTTTTGACATTTTAGTTTATCTCATTTAGGAAACTTGTGAATATGTTTATATGATGTACAATTGAGATTAGAGAATTGTAAAACTTGTATAACAATCGAGTTTAGTATGTCATTTTATAAACTCAAAATTTGTATATGTATAAGTTGAGATTTATTCCGCTGTGATCTGTGACTATTATTTATATGATATATTGTTCTGATTCTGAGAAATCGGTATGCCTATTACTTTGTATTAATATTGTATACATCAAATTTAGTTCAAACATTAAGTGAAAAGTTATAAATGATGTGTCAGTGTTAGTATAAAGATATATTTACATTCGATCGCCCTTAACAAGCCGTATTCTCCGGATTAGCAGACGATATTACTTGTAATGTTCTTTGCTAATCTGGGCATCGCGGTAGGGTCGTTACGACTGATATGTCCATTTAGTACTCTAGCCATCTAAGGGGGCATCTCCATATGTCACTCTTGATGTAATTTGTAATAATTATATTTGATCAAAACCTTGGAATCGTTTGGGATTATGTATCTGAATATGGAATATTAATTTGTAATGTAATCAGAAAAGTGGTTTTAATTTTGTGTTGATTTTATTTCATATTCATGTGCTTCTGATATTATGGATACTATTAACATTACCGTATTTTGTCATCAGAAGTTAATACTATGGATGACTGCAGTATCTGTAGTGCTTAGCTTCGGACCACAAGATAGGGGATGTTACAAGGTAACTGTAACAACCTTGGTCGAGATTAAAAGTAAATCAATATAATGAAATGAATTTTTGAGAATTTAATTTAGACTTTTGGAATATTTTAGGAATAAAATAGACAAAGTAATTTAAATTTCAATTTAGCATTTTAATTGCGTTTTGTAAACCCAAAAGTCATTAAAATCCATATTAGTGAAATTAATGAAATTTGTGAATTTTAGGGTTGTTCTAAGTAATAAACGATAATTGTTAGAAGTGTGAATAATTTTTATACCATTGGAATAGTTGAGAAATTAAATCTTTTTCATAGTTATATGGCATGTAATTAAAAAATAAATAAGAACTGAATTAAGTAAATTATCTAGATAACAAAATATAATTGAAAAATTAAGTGTAAAATCAATTTCAATTGAATTGAAATAAATTTATAAATAAATAACAAATATTAATATTTAAATTCAAATGTAAAAGAATTAAAATTGAAAACCAAGTGGAAATTAAAAAATAATCCTTAAGCAAATCAGATCCAAAAGCTAACCTAAAACCATTCAAACTAAAAACAAATTATACCTCACCCAGCATCTAGTCTTTTCGCATTCCCATACACGTATATCATAAAGCTCTAGTTTTCAAATTAGGTTCAAACAAGAAAAGAAAAAAGAAAAGGGAAAAAGAATTAAATCGCAAAACAAAGTCGCGACTTGGGATGAAGCGCCTCTATCGGTCGTGTTTCTGGTGGTGCGACTTCGATAGTGGCACGTGAGCTAGTGACGTCGAGTAGGAGGCAAGGTCGCATGGACTTGGGCGTAGGGATAATTGTGGGTGCTAGCACACGATTTGAGACGGCGATGATTTTCTGGCAAGCGGAGATCGAGGTGCTTGGAAAGAGGCGGCTAGGGCGAGGCAAAGACTGACGCATGCGCATTCTTGTATGCGGAGACGACTGCGATGATAGTGAGCACGAGTGGTGCGGGTCGACGATCTAGGCCTGGAGGTAACCTCGACTTCAATGGTGATGGTTGAGGTGAGTTTAAATCATATCTCATGCTAATATGAAATCAGTTTATAAATGATTGTTGATTGGAAAATTGGATGCCTATTTGTATGTTGTTTGCATTGTTATGAACATCCACTTATTATCAGTTAGATATGCAAATTGTGACACAATACAACCTCTGATTGCAATGTATTGTTTATATATTGTGCCTTTGATTGCATGCAAGTTTATTAGATTCTAATTGTCAAATTTTTCGACCAATCGTGCACCTGGAGCCCGCTTGCTCCAGTTACCTGCTTCTTCCCATGACCTACTACCCTATGTTGCTCAACTTGTTTTCGGTTTATTCATTGCATATATTTTCTCTCTTTGATGCTTTCCAATTTTTTTGAGTTGCTGGGATTTTGATTCTTCAATTCAATGAATCGCTTTTGGGAAATTTCAGGATTTCATTTATATCTATTTAATATATATATATATATATATATATATATAATTCTAAAAGTTTATAAAAGAAAGTTTAATTATCGTATCAAACCATGTTTTAAATCAATTCTAAAAGTAAACATAGTTTCAAACCTAAAAATTAAGGTGTTTAATAGAAATTATGATTTCAAAATCTATTTATAAATACAATTTTAAATTATTGATTTTATAGCAACTAATTTCAAAAGAAATATTCTCAATATAAACTATTAGTTCATTCAGATGAGAAATTTAATTAAACAATTTTGTAAAAAGAATGGTATAGAATGTCCGCTCTTACTTTGTTGGTTAATAACTTGACTCGCCCGACTGAATACTTTATTATTATTACTATTTTATTAATACCGAAGTGGGGTTTACAATCACTTAGTGAACATTTGAATTTGTCGGGTGGTATGAGATGCTTTGGTGAAGTCCATTTGGTTACTATTTAACAGTATACTACACTTTCCTATCCGGCGTAACCTTTGGATTCATCTTTGTGTTCGGCCCAACCTTCGGGATCGTTTTTTGTGTTTGACGTAGCCTTCGTGCTCGTCTTTGTGTTCGGCGTAGCTTTCGTGTTCGTCTTTGTATTCGACGTAGTCGTAGTGCTCGTCTTTGTGTTTGGTGCTAATTTTTATATATTTTGTGAATTGAATCTTATGGTTTGATCCGTGTTTCATGATTCACCATATTTTGATAATTTGCCTATGTAGGGCTAATTTTTTGGAGATTTCGACATGATGCTTCCTTTGGTTTTGGTAATACCATTTGACTAATTTGTCGCTATTATTGGATGATGACCAATTCTACGGATTACACTTTTCAAAAGTGATTAACACAAGATGTTCACACGATCACGTTGCCTATATATTTATATGGATATCACACTTTAATGCTTTGCCACTCTCACTAATACGTATTAGCACAAGGCTGACCCATTTATTATTTTTTATAATACTCGGGTCCGACCGAGTTACTTCAAGTATCTCTCGATGACATTAGAGATGATTAGCTTGCAACCTGTCTTTCATGATCCCATCTTCTTACTTGCTTTATAATTTAGCCTAGTCCATGATTTTCGTACTCTATGTATATGTATATCAAGCTTGAGACTCTTTTGTATTTACATTATTTAGGGTAGTTATGCATGTATATCGAGTGTAACTTTCATGTTCACCTTTTGTAGACCATCATCTATATATGAACATAAGTACTCTTTCGAAATGTAACATTTGTATATTGTGCTGTGTACTCTGTGATTCTGTGTTCTGTATATCTTATTTTGTTCTGAGAAATTATCATAGCCACCGTAACATCGTTTTAAGCCTGGATTGTATACGTCAAATCCTCTTTGAAAAAAATCATCATTACCTAATTCGACATGTCAATACTGGCTTAAAGGAATATTTACGAATGGTCACTCCTAACCAACCATATTCTCTACATTAACATATGATACTGCTTAGCAATATCCCTTGTTATTGTAGGTCTAGAGATGGAACGTTACAACTTGGTATAAGAGCAAGGCTTGGAACAATATACGATATCTGAGACATGAATCTTGACCTAGACCGATTTAGAGTCCCGTCCCGTGGGTGTTGGATAGAGATTTAAAATTTGTTCCCTAGTTAGAATAGGAGTATAGATGGTTATTAGGGAATAACCATTAGGAAATATTAGCAATATTTTATGTCACTCTATAAATTATTATTTACATGGATTGTGTAGACTGGAACTTAATGGCATAGGATTGAATTGTTGTATCATGACCCCTTAAAAGTTCAGAGTCATGCAGCAGAAGCAAATGGACTATTTTCCATAGACCATATTAACCAGTTTATTTTAGATATGCATGATTGCTTAGTTGTTGGATCAATGGTTGCTTAAATTTTTTTAATAACAATTTAATTTTTTTTACTGAGTGGGGATTATTATTTGGGATTTAGAACCTGCACAATATTATCATTAAGAACTTGTGGTGTTTTCGTGGGGATAATCACCATAGGGATATTAAAACTATTATTTTGTATGAAATGGAAGATCAAATCTTTGATAAGGATAATTATATGTAAACAAAATCAAAATTTTGAATTTGATTGCTAGTGAATTATTATGAATGAATCATTAGTTGTTTATAACCAAAGAGATTAATTGAGAAGTATTTTAGTAAAAGCAATTATCTAATTACACTAAAGTTCTTTCGGAAAAAAAATATAAGGATAAATTATATATACATATGGAAAATTTGGAATTAGAAAATAAATATAATTAATTTGAATGATTGATAATGAATGTGTTCATATATAAATAAAATGGAAAGTTAATATTTTTGTATAAGCAAGGAAAGGATTTTGGGAAATGATCAGTATTAAGTAATAAAATGATTGGAAGGAATATAATGATTTATTTCATGTTAACTGGTCCGTTGAGTGGTTTGTGGATTCTGATCGACATGAGAATCTAACGTATCGATAAGGACTTTTAAACACTTAAACAAGGCAGAATCGACACAATATTTTAAAAATGTAATAAGAAGTGATTTCCTTAGATTTTTATATTCTTTTATACAGTAATATGTTAATTTAGGAAAATATAAATAATGTTCCCCAAACTTAAATATATTTGAACAATGTTTGCAGTCATGGGATTAGTGTGAAGTTGAGAAATTGGTGAGGCGGTGTTGACATAAAATTCTAGGTAGTCGACATCACAACCAATTGATGAGACGAATCGCTAAAAACTTATGACACGATAACATTGTATATTTTAAAATATATTGACTTATGAATTGTGATATGTAAATGTTGTACCTCAATCTGAATCTGCAGCATCTTTTTTTGGTTGAGTCACGAATTAGGCCGCTGTCTTTAAGATGATTCACGGCTTAGCCTCAAGGTGCAAAGCTAATTGTTTTGAATATAGCAATTTCTAATTTAATTGCTTGTAAAGTTTCTTAAAGAGAGAAAAATGCATAGAACAAAGAAGAAGAAAGAAAAATAGTTTGTTATTCACTTTTTCTCTTCTGCCTACATATCGTTTAAATAGGTAGAATGGAAATTACATGCGTTACTAAAGTGAGAGAATGTTAATGGATTTGAATTTATCATCATTTAAAATAAATCTTTAATACCCTTAACTTTTGCAACGGCTCAATAATAATGGCTCATGAATATATATTACCGCAATACATTTGCAACGGCTCAATTATAATAATGACTCATAAATATATGACCATTTTACATTTGCAATGGTTCAATTTTAATAATGGCGCATAAATATATATTACCGTTATACATTTGCAATGGCTCAATTATAATAAAGGCTCATAAAAATACAACCATTAGCCTATTTTTATTTATTTTTTAATTAATTCACTTGAAGTTCCAACAATCCCCCACTTGAATTATTAAAAAAATTCCAAGCAATTTATGAAAATATAGGATTGTGCATAAACGAAAGGTATCATTCGATTTGAATCTTTGCATAGTGAGTAAGATTCAGTATACTAGAGTGACTTATAGTCTTGAACTCCATTCCTGACATCAAATCACACACAACCTTTCTAAAGTGCTATCAACTAAGCCCGTGCATTTATAGCCATGCGCGTCTATCCTAGTTTAGTAAATGATGTTGGAATCTTGCCTTAAATTCCATAGTAAACGGCCACATTTCCACATCCATACATGTGAGTCTTTCAAGAGTACTCTTGAAGCTAGGTACTCCACTCCATTTAGAGTATAGATCTCATTAAGTGTTTCTATTAACTCATTCTCTAATCACTTCAGGAATACATGCTTCTAAGTATATAAAATTAGCATGTTCAACTCATATCACTTTACAACTTGTTATTACCCATTGAAGCTAGTTCTTGGGATCTCCAATCATTAGGTTGGATTACCATTGTGCATGACTCAATAATCTAAGGGCAATAGTCCTATTCTTTTAGATATAGAAAGAACTTTCTCTATGTCCAGTCCTTTCATAAAAGGATCCGCCAAATTCTCATCAGTGCGTACATGATCCACTCTTACAGATCCTGAAGTGATATACCCTCTTACAATACTATGCTTATGATGAATTTTTATTCTCTTATCATTGTAATAACAGTTCTCAACTTTTGTAATAGCCGCGGTACAATCACAATGGATCAACACTGCTGATATCGGTTTTTCCGATAAAGGGATCTCAGCTAGTAGATTTCTAAAGTAATTTGCTTCTTTACTAGCATTAGTTAGTGCTATCATTTCTGACTCCATAGTGGATTGAGCCAAGATAGTCCGTTTCTTAGATTTCTAAGAAATAGCTCCTCCTGCAACACTGAAAATATATCCACTGGTAGCTTTAGAATCGTCTGATAAAATATTCCAATCTGCATCACTATATCCTTCAAGGACAACGGGAAACTTCTTATAGTGTAATCCAAGGTTCATAGTTTTTTAAGGTATCCCACGACACTTTCAATAGCATGCTAATGCTCTATACTAGGTCTATTAGTAAACATGCACAATAATCCCATGACCTATGCAATGTCGGGTCGAGTACAATCAGTGGCATACTGAAAACTGCCAATGATGCTTGCATATTCAGACTGTCTTACACATGCACCAATGTTCTTAAATAGTTTTACGTTTGGACCATATAGTGTACTAGCAGATTTACATTTAAAGTAATTATATTTCTTTAACATCTTCTCAATATAATAAGATTGATCCAAAGAAATTCTCCTTTCAGACTTAGTCATCTTAATACCAAGAAGCACACTTGCTTCACCAAGACCTTTCATATCAAAATTGGCATATAGTATGGACTTAACATGGTTTATAGCATGAATATTTGAACCAAATAAAAGTAAATCATCAACATATAAGCATATGATAGTGAACATGTTATTCTCGGATGTATAATAAATGCACTTGTCACTTTCATTTAGTTTAAAACCATGTGAAATAATTAGATGTCAAATTTTTCATGCCATTATTTCGGTGCCTGTTTAAGACCATATAGAGATTTATCTAATTTAAAAACTTTATGCTCTTGACCAGGTATAATAATACCTTCGGGTTGGTCCATATAAATCTCTTCTTCTACACCATTCAGGAAAGCAGCTTTTACATCCATTTGGTGAATTAGTAGATCATAGTGAAGCAAGAGAATTTAATATTCGAATTGATGTCATTCTTGTACCAGGTGAAAAAGTATCAAAGAAGTCAATGTTTTCTTTTTGTCTAAATACTTTAGCTACAAGGCGAGCCTTAATATTTATCAATTGTACCATCAGGTTTCAACTTCCTTTTAAGTACCCCATTTACAACCTATAGTTTTACAACCTGGAGGTAAATTAACTAGATGCCAAGTTTTATTAGATTCAAGAGATTCCATTTCATCATTTATATCTTCTTGCTAGAGATCTGAATCCAAAGAAGACAGAGCTTCTTTTAGATCAGCCGGGTCCTCTTCTAGTGCATACGTATAATATTCTGGACTAAATTCTTTAGCTATCCTATCTCTTTTACGTCTTCTAAGTTTAGATTCACTTTCCGTATTATGTTCGTTATTTCTGATTATTGGATTATTAGTGGTAGAAGTGCCCCCACTATTCCTAAGTTTAAACAAAAATTTATTTTCAAAGAAATCAGCATAATTTGACTCAACATTAACTCGAGCATTCAAATCAAAAAATCTGTATGCTTTACTGTTAAGGGAATAACCAATGAAAATACATTCATATGCTTGACTTGCTAATTTAATTCTTTTAGGGTCAGGAATACGAACATATGCTATGCAGCCCCAAGTTTTGAAATAAGACAAGTTGGGTTTATGATTTTTAAAATCTCAAAAGGTTAAATTTTTCCATTAGATTTAGGAATTCTGTTTAAGACATAACAAACAGTTAATAAAATTCCCCCCCACAAGTGAAATACTGCACTCGAAATTAATAAAACAGCTACTACTAATTCGTTTAGAGTCCAATTTTTTCTTTTAGCTTTACCATTCATTTCAGGTGAATAGGGTGCAATGCTCTCTTAAATTATGCCATCTTGTTTATAAAATTCAATGAATAAGTTAGATTCGTACTTTGTTCCTCTATCACTTCAAAATCTTTTAATTTTCTTATTAGACCGATTTTTAATTTCCACGACAAATAATTTAAACATATCTAACACATCACTTTTATTCTTCATGAGATAAATATTCTTCATGAGAAAAAGATAAGTAAAATCAGAGCAATCATCAATAAAAGTAATAAAGTAATGTTTTTCATCCCTAGTTACAATGCCATCAAGTTCACATATATGAGAGTATTAAATCTAAAGGTTTTGACTCTCTAAACATAGATTTATGTAGGGTCTTAGTAATTTTAGCTTGGCTACAATATTCATATTTTTTTGAATCATTTATGGAAACTTTAGGGGTTAGGCCTAAGTTACTCATGTTATGAATTAGTCGCTTATTAACATGACAAAATCTAGCAATCCAAATATTAAAATCACACAGCATATAAATAGTACCATTAACTTCAACATTTAACTTAAACATCTCATCTACAACATATCCTTTACCAACAAAAACACCATTTTTACTGATGGTGTACAAGTCAGATCCAATAGTTTCAGTAAAACCAGCTTTATTTAACAAGAAACCAAATGCTACATTTTTCCTCGTCTCTGGAGTTACATTATATCTTCCAGCAATAAATTCTTTCCAGAGGTAAACTATAACTTCACAGTCCATATTCCAACCACAGTAGTAGTGTGAGAATCACCCAACATCACTTTCATGTCATTAGCACCATTATATGTTTTAAACATTTCATGATTGTAGCAGACATGGCGAGAAGCACCAGTATCTACCCACCACCCTTTCGATACACCGACTAGGTCGATCTCAGTAAGCATAGCCACAAGGGCTTCTTCAGTCGGGTTAGCCTTCAGTGTAGGATTTGGCCTGTTTTGACACTTTCATGCCATGGCCTGGTTTGCCACAGTTGTAACATAAGAACAACTGTCTAGTACCATTCTTTAGGGGGATATTATGTTGATTCTTCCGATGCTGATTTTTGTGGTTCTGATTCAGTTTGCGATTTTGATTTTTAAATTTTTTTGTACTTGGTTTCAGACTCTTATTTGTGGATTGCTTAGTGTTATTGGTAGATACAACAAGCACCACTTCTTTCTGATCCTATTTTCCGACCTCCTCTTCAATACGAAGACGAGTAATTAAAATCTCTAAGGAAAACTCCTTAGTCTTATGCTGAGATGATCTTTAAAATCTTTCCAACTATGGGGTAATTTATCAATTAACATAGCAATCTAAAACTGCTCATCTAAAGCCATACCTTCGGAGATGATCTCATGCGCAAATTTCTGGAGCTCGTGCGACTTTACCTTTAGAGACTTGTCATCCATCATCTGAAACTTCAAATAGCGACTAACATCATATTTTTTCATTCCAGCTTCCTCGGTATCATATTTCTTTCACAGCGCATCCCAAATCTCCTTTGTTGACTTATCTAAGATGTAGTAATCTTACAAATCATTGCTCAAGCCATTAAGAACATAATTTTTGTAGAGGTAGTCATGTTCAATCCAGTCATTCAAAGCCTTCTGATCATCTATTGCTTTCCAAGCAGCGTTGATTTTCGATCGTCATCACATGTGCCACCTTTCGCGTAGTCAGAAAAAACTCCATCTTTTGGCGCCATCATTTGAAATGCAAGCCTTCAAATCTGAACGGCGCAGCAGATATAGTTAGAACCTCAAACATCGACATCAGGGCAGTAGAGTTGTTAGAGATCGAAGTCATGATCGTTTTGAAATTGTTGTACCTCAATCTGAATCTGCAGTGTCATCTTTTTGGTTGAGACGCGGACTCGATCGCTCTCTTTATGATGATTCATGGCTTAGTCTAAAGGTGCAAAGCTCTCTATCAACCGCTCATCCCAAGGATAAAACAGCCTCTGAAATTTGGTCAATTTGCTCTTTGCACTGCAAAAAATTGTTCTGAATATAGCACTTTATAATTTAACTACTTGTAAAGTTTCTTAAAAATAGAAATGCAGAGGACAAAGAAGAAGAGAGAAAAATTGTCGGTTATTCACTTTTATGTTCTTCTTATCTATCATTTAAATAGACAAAATAGAAATTGTATGTGTTACTGAAGTAAGGGAATGTTAATGGATTTGAATTTATTGTCATTTAAAACGAATTTTTAACACCGTTAACTTTTGCAACGGCTCAATAATACTTGCTCATGAATATATATTTACCGTAATACATTTGCAACGGCTCAATTATAATAATGACTCATAAATATTTGACCGTTATACATTTGCAACGGCTCAATTATAATAATGACTCTTAAATATATATTACCATTATACATTTGCTCAATTATAATAAAGGCTCATAAATATATAATCATTAGCCCATTTTTGTTTATTTTTAATTAAATCACTTATTGTTTCATAACCATATAACCATTAATTCACTTAATTTTCAGACATTGCAAGTTTAATGAAACATAAATTTTTGCAACTCAGTTTTTTAAGGAAGATTTAAAAAATGAATAAAATGTGTAGTTTTGAAAGAAATAAAATTTAGTAGAAAATATATCTGTTTGTTATTTATGGAATAAAGGATGTGCATATGGAATGGAAAATTAAATTATTATCAACTTTATAAGTTTGATTGGTTAACAAGAACCGAAATATCTACAACTCACAGTTTTTCGAAAAGAAAAACAAATGAAATAAAATTTATGGTTTTAAAATTAAAAGAAAATAAAAGTGAAAAGTAGAATTTTCCAATAAGGAGCAATAGATTTGGAAGAATAATAATAAAAATATGTGATTGAGATTTATAATTTGTGAATACAAGGAATTAAGGAAAAATGACAAATACAAAATTTGAATTTAAATTTTATAAAGTCAATTAATATTTTGGCAAAAGGTTCTCAAATAATCGAGAACAATAATTTAAGCACTATTTAATTGAAATGTAAATTTTTTACATTTTGAATTTGTTGTGGAATTTGGTTGAAAAAAAAGAGTTCCAAGAGATAAGTGTTGAAATAAATTGTTTAAAGTTTCTGAGAAATTATGTATAAATTAAATTTGGTTTATAAACATTTAAATTAAGATTGCAATAATGCAGTGAAAATTTATTTATGAATTTGAGTTAATAATTGAATAGTTTATAATTTAGTAATATTTGGAATTTATTTGTGGGATTATGGGGTAGTATAATTTACGTGACTTCAATTTATTTAACACAGTTTGGATGTTTTGATTTCAGTGAATAAGGAACATTTTAAAGTACAATTATTTTAATTAAAATTTTTAGAGTTTGGAAAGCTTTATGAAATAAGTGTGTGTTTTATCTTTGCTGTTGGATATACCTTTATTTAAATTTCCTTAAAAAAAAAATTCTTTTTGCACATAGGTTGCAATATAAATTCTCATATTTTTCATCTAAATTCTAATATATTATTAGCACATTGATTGTATTTTCTTTTCTTACATAAGATTGTTTTAAAATACCAAAATTATTACAACAGAAGTAAACACATAGGGGCCTACATGACATGAATGATATCAATGTGAATTCAAATAAATGGTATATAAAATAATTTAGTCGATGTTTGATTAGGCATATTTTTTGGAACCATGGTGGAATTCTAAAGCATATAATGTTTTCTAAGGATAAGAGCAATTTTAGAAACTAAGCGCATATAAATTTCATTTAGAGCATGACTTGCTTCTTGAGCTAATGCATAAATTGTCCTTTGAATTCTCATTTTGACATTGTATTCACATGTCTTTTGAATCCTTTTATATAAATAAAAGTTGATACGCACTAATGAAACCTACTTTTTAACTGAACTCTTGTATTGAATGTTGGGTAATCTTCATGTAATGATCGGTCACTTAAACATATGAATCATTGCAAGTCCCGTGCTTCTTTTGATCAAGTTAGTCATGCTGCTTTAATAAACCTAATGTAACGGTGCTTCTCGAATATAACTAATTTAATCATGCTACTCATGTAGATCCATAAGTATTTATGGTTTCCAACTAAAATATCTTAACATGCTCCTATAATGCATGTTCGTATTAAATGCATTGTGGCTTTATAGATTTTACAATCAAGTGTTATTATAGAAACGTAGTTAAGTGGAAAGGAAACTTAGAAATACTTTGGAAATGCGTAACAAATATGGACATAACTTTTGGTTTAGCTTTCTGATTTTGACGATTCTTTTTTTATTGAACGATAATTTAATATGGAATAAATTTCATATTAACCACCTGTTAAAATATTGAAGTTTAGTAATGTTTAAACATGCTTTAAGCTGGAATAAAATATGGCATGTTCCGTGTATTTTCAAAATTTCAACACCTTGTTGTTTGACCATAACATTTAAACGCTTCATCCAATTTTGATGATCTTGTACATTCCGAAAACCTAAGACAATTAATAACAACATTTCTTTAAAGTTTTTCAAAATTTTAATATTTCCTTGGTCAAAAACATCATTTTCTTAAGTGGATGTACATTTTTGTCAAGTAATTTCTGAAGCGATAGCCTTAGAAAGAATGCCATAACTCATCACAATCAACCTTTTTATGATCCGGATGTGGCTATTCAAAGCCTATACACTGTGTAACAATTTTAAAGTTGGAACCCATGTCTTAATCTGTGATTTTAATCTTTAAAACTTCATCGATTAGTGGCATAATTATAATGCATGATGCATACATAAGTGAATGCATGTTTATTATACCTTTTCTCTATATGTGGCAAATATGTAACTTTTGAGTTGAGAATAGGTGCTTTTGAGGGCTAGTTGAACTATGTGGTGACTTTAGCTTGCCTTTGCTCATAGATTAGTAATGTAAATTGCTTAAAAATACTAAAATAAAGGTACACCTATCGTTTAATATATAAAAATGCTAAAAATATTGAGATATATTGTGTTTCTGACCGTTTGTTCGATGTATATCGTTTATATTATGATTGTGAAATTGCAAATGGCTCTCCGTATAAAGGGGAGACTGTTGAAATTTTTCGAAATTTTTTATACTTAGAAATCTTTTTGAAAATTTTATATGTTTCAAACTTTTAGAGATTTTTGAAAAGAACTAATGAAAATAATATGTATATTGATCGCTATATTTATAACATCATATGTTTATTTAAATGAAATGAGATTTCATCAAAGGTTCGTGAGGGAAGAATAGAACGAATGGTATGTGTATATTATTTTGTAATTAATGTATTGGTTAAATGAAGTTCAAAATTCTTTAGTGAATTGCGAGGATGCAATTCCTTTAAGGGGGAGTCTGTAACAACTTTGGTCGAGATTAAAATAAAATCAATATATTGAAATGAATTTTGAGAATTTAATTTAGCATTTTGGAATAGTTTAGGAATAAAATGGAGAAAGTAATTTAAATTTCAATTTATCATTTTAATTGTGTTTTATAAACCCAAAAGTCCTTAAAATCCATATTAGTGAAATTAATGACATTTGTGAATTTTAGGATTGTTCCGAGTAATAAATGATAACGATTAAAAGTGTGACTAATTTTTGTACCATTGGAATAGTTGATAAATTAAATCTATTTCATAGTTATATGATGTGTAATTAAATAAAAATAAGTACTGGATTAAATAAATTATCTAGACAAGGAAATATAATTTGAAAAATTAAGTGTAAAATCAATTTCAATTAAATTGAGATAAATTATGAATAAATAAGAAATATTAATATTTAAATTCAAATGTAAAAGAATTAAAATTGAAAGCTAACTGGAAATTTAAAAATAATCCTCTAGTAAATTAGGCCCAAAAGCTAACCTAAGCCCATTCAAACTAATAGCAAATAATAACTCACCTTGCCTCTACTCTTTTCCCATTCCCAAACATATATATCCAAAATCCCTAATTTTCAAACCGGGATCAAACGAGAAAAAAAAAGAAAAGGGAAAAAAAATTAATCGCGAAACAAAGTCGTGATTGGGATGATGGGCCTCGATCGACCGCGTTTCTGGTGGCGCGACTTCGATGGTGGCACACGAGCTGGTGACACTCGAGCAGGAGGCAAGGTCTTGTGGACCTGGGCATGGGGATGACTGTGGGTGTTGGCGCACGATTCGAGACGTGATGGTTTTCTAGCGAGGGGGTGTCGAGGTGCTTAGAACGAGGCAGCTGAGGCGAGGCATAGACTAACGCACGTTCATTCTTGGGCGCGAAGACGACTATGACATTGGCGAGCGCGAGTGGAGCGGGTTTATGATCTAGGGCTTGGAGGCGATCAAGACTTTGGTGGTGATGGTTGAGGTGAGTTTAACTCACATCTCATGCTATTCTGAAATCAGTTAATAATTGGTTGTTGATTCAGAAATTGGATGCCTATTTGTATGTTGTTTGCATTGCTATGAATAGCCGATTACTGTCAGTTAGATATGCATATTGTGACAAAATACAACCTATTATTGCTATGTATTGTGTATATACATTGCACCTTTGGTTACATGCAAGTTTATTAGATGCTAATTGTCAAATTTTTTGATCTATCATGCACCTGGAGCCTACGTGCTCCAGGTACCTGCTTCTCCCCATGAACTAATACCCTATGTTGCTTGACTTGTTTTCAGTTTGTTGGTTGCATATTTTTGTTCAATTTGATGTTTTTCAATGTTTTTGATTTGCTGGGATATTCAATGAATTGGTTTTATGAAATTTCATTATTTTATTTATATCTATTTAATATACATATGTATTTAATTCTAAAAGTTTACAAAAGAAAGTTTAATTATTTTAACAAACCATGTTTTAAATAAATTTTAAAGTAAATATAGTTTCAAACCTACTTTTGAAATTAAAGTGTTTAATAGAAATTATGATTTCAAAATCTATTTAATTATAAATATTGTTTTAAATTATTAATTTTATGGTCATTAGACCAATATTTCAATTGATTTCAAAAGAAGTATTTTCAATATAAACTATTAGTTCATTCAGATGAGAAATTTAATTAAATGGTTCAGTAAAACTAATGGTATAGAACGTTCGCGTTCACTTTATCGGTGAATAACTTAACTTGCCCGACAGAACACTTTATTATTATTACTATTTTATTGATTTTGAAGTGGGTTTTATGATCATTTAGTGAACATTTGAATTTCCCTAGGTGGTATGGGATGCTTTAGTGAAGTCCATTTGGTTACTATTTGAAAGTATATTACACTTTCCTATCCGACGTAACTTTCGAATTCGTCTTTTTGTTCGGTGCAACCTTCAGGTTTGTCTTTGTGTTCAGCATAGCCTTCGTGCTCGTCTCTGTGTTTAACATAGCTTTCGTGCTCGTCATTGTATTCGGCATAGCAATAATGCTCGTGTTTGTGTTTGGCACTAGTTTTTATATATTCTGTGAATTGCATCTTATGGTTTGATTTATGTTTCATGATTCACCATATTTTGATATTTTGCCGATGTAAGGCCAATTTTTAGGAGATTTCGACATGGGGATTCCTTTGGTTTTGGTAATACCATTTGATTCATTTGTGGCTATTATTTATGGTGACTAATTCTATGGATTACACTTTTCCAAAGTGATTAACAGAAGATGTTCACACGGTCACGTTGCCTATATATGTATATGGATATCACACTTTCATTCTTTGCTAGTTTCATCGATACATATTACCACAAGACTGACTCATTTATTATCTTGTATAATATTCGGGTCAGACTGTGTTATTCCAGGTATCTTTCGATGACCTTTAGAGATGATTAACTTACAGCCTGTCTTTCATGATCCTGTCTTCTTACCTGCTTTATCACTTAGCCTAGTCCATGATTTTTGCACTATATGTATATGTATATCGAGCTAGAGACTCTTTTTGTACGTGCATTATTTTGGGTAGTAATTTATGTATATCGAGTCTAACTTTCATGTACACCATTTGTAGACCATCATCTATATGTGAACATATGTACTCTTTCGAAATGTAATATATGTATATTATTCCGTGTACTATGTGCTTCTATGTTATCTTATGTTGTTCTGAGCAATTATCATAGTCAACGTAATATTGTTTTAACTATGGATTGTATACGTTGAATCCCTTTCGAAAGAAATCATCATTACCCAATTCGACGTGCCGACAATCGCTTAAAGCAATATTCACGGATTGTCGCTCCTAACCAACCTTATTCTCTATATTAACAAACGATATTACTTAGTAATATCCTTTGCTAGTTTGGGGTTAGAGGTGGAGCTCTACAGTAGCCGTTGATTATCGTCCTCCGCATTAAATTGAAAAGGTGCTAATGTACTATTAATTTCTTTAAATTCTAATTTTGCATATTTAATTTAGGATAATTCATAATTTTAATTGTTATTTTGGGTAAATGCAATGGATAATTATTCGTTGGGATAATTCTTAATGCAAGGCAGCCATTGAGCAAGGGATAATTCTAATTTGAGATGATTCATAATTGTTTATTATTTTGGAATATTGTTATCTTAGAATAGCTGTAGAGTAATGATTTGGGATAATTGTTAATGTTTAAATAATAGTTAATAGTCTTTTTAATGGTTAATTAATATAAAATTTGTTGATAAATAAATATGTTTGTTTTCGTATAAATTCATAGTTAATGTTTTTTAGTCGAATCGATTAGTAAACTTGAATTTTTGTTTATAATGTGCAAATGTTATTGATAAATTGTAACTTATTGATAAGACAATCGATTAATTTTTTCTTTTCAAATATTAGTTTGACCTATGAACGGTTTGACAAATTCATTTTCTTGTACATAGATGTTTTATTTATTGATTCATTTTGTAGTGTTATTTGTGGAAAATTTTGTTCTTTGTGGATACATAATATATACTTTACTAAAAAAAGACATTTCCCTTTGATTTTTTCTTTTTTGAATAATTATTAATACATAATATTTTTCGATGTTTTATAGTGTTTAGAAATCCGCAAAAAAGAACATGGACATGTAAAAAGGGCTAAGAAAATAAGATCGAAACAACATGAAAATAGTAGAGATCATCTTTTAATCATGAGCAGTTTGATTGAGTAGGAAACCAGATTGAAAGTCAAAGCAACCATAGATCGAAGAGTGCAAGACCAAATAAATAAGGAAGAAGAACATTGGAAAGAAGTGTTGGTAGGAATAATAATTATTGTGAAAACACTTGCTACCAATAATTTAGAATTTCATGAAATAAATGAAAGACTTTATAAACAATATAGTGGTTTTTTTGGTAAATTAAATGAAATTATAGTAGAATTTAATTCAGCAACATAGGAACATGTTCGACGAGTTGAACAAAAAAAATTCATAACTTTACCTTGGACATAAAATTCAAAACGATTTATTACTCACATTGGTAAATGAAACTTTTAAGAAAATAAAAATGTATAATTATTTGTCAGTTATATTAGACTACACTCCAAATGTTAGCTACGTTGAAATATTGTCTCTTGTAATTAGATGGATTAATATTTCAACTAATCCTGCAAAGTTGGAAGAGTTTTTAGTTGAATTTTTGAAAGTAGATGATACTACTAAACTTGAACCTTTTAAAATCTTAAAAAGGTATTAGAAGCTATCAAGCTTGATGTTTATGATATCAAAGAAAAGGTTCTGATAATGGATAAAAATACGAATGTAAAAAAAGGGGTGCAATAAAGACTATTAGGAATTAATCTAAGAGCATTTTACATACCTTGTGGTTGTCATAGTCTTAATCTCATTCTATTTGTATAGCTAAAGCATGTCCTAAAGCACCATTTTAGGCAATCTAATGAATATTTAATTTATATTCTTCATCCATACAGAGATGGAAATTTTTTAGAGATCATGTATTAGGTTCTTCTGTTAAACCAGTACTAGACACATGTTGGGAAAGTCACATTAAAGCAGTAAAATCTATAAAATATCTATGCACTTGGTGAGAGATGCTCTAATTTCCTTGTTAAATAACACTAAGGAATCTATGGAAAAAGGTGAAGCTAGAAGGTGGTTGAGCCAGTTTGCCATAGGCTAGTGAAAAAATTTAAGGAGTTGAACATCTGTGATGGTCGGGATTTTTGACACTCGAAATCGATACTAATACGTCCACTGTATTACGTAACGAGCATTCAAGTGCCAGAAAAACTGATCGTTAAGGGTAAAAAGAAAAATAAAGACAAAATAGAATCTTACATGAATGGAATAGCATATATTATTTCAATATATAATCTTTACAGTGGAAATTTTAAATACATACATCAGAGTCTATCCTAATCTCAGCCTTGACAATTACAAATCTTTGTCCCTACTAGTGCTGAATAGAAACAGTAAATGAATGCAGCTCCAGCTCGAAGCTCCTTAACATGTTCCAAGCTAGAACTAAACTACTTAGCTGCCCTGAAAATAGAGCACCTAGAATTTAAGGGAAAAGAAAATAAACTCTGTATCTGTCATGGGACTGGTGTAAGAAAACTCTGCATCTGTCATCGTTTTTGGTTTTCCATGAAAAGTCCCCGAATCCACTTTAATTATCCGCACCTAAAATGTTTATGTACAGCGTCATGAGAAACACTGACCTAGTGAGGAATCTATTTATCTAAATCTCAGGTCATATCGCAAAATTCTCCAAGATGTCTAAACCATATTTTGAAGTGTATTAACGTATCAAACATATATTACTCAATTAAAATAGGTAAATTTTCTCCAAATATATTTGTCAAAACTCATTCGATATATATAGATATCTTTTGTAAATAAGGAGCAAAACAAAATCAGAAATTCATGTCAAAATCAATTTGAATACACATGGATCTAATCCAAACACGAAGTAGGGAATTAGATCCTGGAAACTTTTTATTCCATAGCGGTTGGTATACTAACACACATTATGGAAGTACTCCATCTCCTAAGATACAGTGTGAAAATAAAGTAATAGTGCGCCATCCTAGATCTTCTGTCATTTATCGCCTTCGTCCAAAAGCCATCACAAATCATAAGCATATAGATAAGTATTCTTTAACATACTTTATAATCATAAACCAATATAAATTATACTTTCTTTTAAATAACTGATGCATCAATCATATACACTTGGTTGAGGTCAAAAATATTATAAGCAAAAGATATGGCTATAATACTAAAAGGGCTAAAATAGTGCAACATTTTTATTAAACATAATATAAGTTATACACTACTTCATGAAATAACTTGAAAGTTTAGAATTAGATAGTTTTCTTCACCTTAGCAATAACAGTTTCAGTCTATGGTTTAGCTCCTTGGCTTTCCCTAAGATCTTCCTTGTTTTCTTTCTTTTGTTTAGCTGTAATTGTTTTTCACTTTCTCCATAGCTTGGGCTATTTATAGGTGACCAAGAGGAGGGTACTTTAGTAATTTCCTAACCCTCTATAGGCTAACTTGATTCGATCACCCTTTGGTCCAATAGAAAAAATTCTTATCAACTATGGTCTAACTTGATTCCACCATATTTTAGTCTAATGGAAACATCCATATGGCCTAACCCAATTCGACCAAATTTTGGTCCAATGGAAACCAACCATATGGTCTAACCCGATTTGGCCACATTTTTGTCCAATGGAAACTATCCATATGGTCAAACCTGATTTGACCATATTTTGGTCCAATGGAAACCATCCATATAGCACAATCTGTTTCGACCAAATTTTGGCCTAATGGAAACCATCCATATAGCTTAATCTGAATCAACCACATTTTGTTCCAATGGAGACCATCCATATGGCCTAACTTGATTCAACCACTCTTTGGTTCAATAGCTACCGTCCTTATCAACGATATATTTATTTAATTCAACCACCTTTTGGTCTAATATAAATCATTCTTATAAATTATACATTTATTTTAAAACATGTACAAAACTGTCGACAACTTTTAACGAGTTTAAAGTCGTATATCAATAAACCAATATTTGGTCATATTATCGAATACTTATCTCTACCCTTTAATGTAAAAATATTTGATAATGGTGTTTTATATCATTTGTTATTTAAAAGACATGCATTAGGGTTATATAATATACCAGTCGAATATTTAAATATTCTAATTTTTAAGTGATTAAACTATGGGTCGTTATAATTTCATTTTGATTTACAAATGTTACAAACACACGTGAAGGTAAGTTAATCGGGTTCTTACATTCCAACCTCCTTTAAAAGAAAATTTCTTCCTCAAAATCTAAGCCTCCAATAACTCTGGATAATCTTTAAGCATTTCTGATTCAAGTTCCCATGATGCCTCATTTTCATCATGATTATTCCATGAATTTTTACAAAAGGGATTTCTTTTGTTCATAATTTCCTGACTTTCCTATGATGAATTCGGATGGGTCGTTCAATGTATGAGGAACCCTTCTTGATTTCAATGTTACTTAAATCAACCGCATGCAAATGGGCCATGAATATATTTTCGTAGCATTAATATATAGAAAACATTATGAATATTTACTAATATTTCAGGTGATGCAAGTCGATATGCCCTTTACCTATCTTTCAGTGATTTGAAATGGTCCAATAAATCTAGGTGACAATTTTGCCTTTTTCTTTCCAAATCGCATTACACCTTTATTGGAGAAACCTTTAAATGAACCTGTTCCCCTACTTCAAATTCCAAATCTTTCCTTCTCTAATCAGCATAGCTCTTTTGTCAACATTAAGCAGCTTTTAGTCGATCTCATATGGTAGTAATTTTCTTTGTTGTTTCCATCATTAGGTCGGGGCCGAGATGTTTACTATCTCCTACTTCTGCCTAATAAACTGGTAAACAACATGATCTTCCATATAGAGCTTCAAATAAGGCCATACCAATACTTGTGTGGTAACTATTGCTATATACGAATTCAATTAATGGTAAGTGTGTTTCCCAAATACTTTCAAATTTCATTACACAAGATCTTAGCATATCTTCTATTACTCGATTGACCCTTTCGGTTTGTTCATTTGTTTAAGGATGAAAGGTAGTACTCATATTGAGCGTTGTACCCAAAGCCCTTAGAAGACTTTTCCAAAATCTAGAGGCAAACCATTAGTCTCTATCTAAAACAAATGTGACTGTGACTCCATGTAATCTAATAATTTCTTGTAAGTAGATTCTACTTGGTTTTTCAAATGAGTATCCCATGCTATAGGATATAAAATAAGCTAATGTGTTAAGCGATCCACCACTACCCATACTACATCATGCCATTGATTTGATCTTGTCCAGTAATAAAATCCATTAAAATATGTTCCCACTTCCATTCTGCTATAGAAAGCAGATGCAATAGACTAGATGGTCGTTGTTGCTCATTCTTAATTTGTTGGCATCTAAGGCACCTTGAAATAAAACTTGCAACATCCTTCTTCATTCCATTCCACCAAAATTGACACTTTAAATCCCTATACATCTTCGTGCTTCCAAGATGTATAGTGAGCCTTGAACAATGCACCTCGTTTAGAATATCATTCTTCAAATCTACTTTATTTGGCACGCAAAGTCTATTTCAATATCTATATCCTCCGTCATTTCCTACCTTCCATTCTACTGGGTCCTTTTCTTTCATTTTCATAAATCAATCCTTTAACTTTCCATTTTGTCCTTAGGCTTGTACAATCTACTAAATAAAGTGGTTGAATGACCATACTATATATAAGGGCCTTCCTTTCACTATTTATTTGATTAATCATCTCAAGTCGAGCATTCATTTCCACTAAAGTTTCTATAGCTCTCCATTCCATGATCATCAAGTTAGCAATAATTCCATATGACTTTCGACTTAATGCATCTGCTATCAGTTTGATTTTCCGGGATGGTATTGAAATGTAAAGTTATAGTCCTTCAAAAACTCCACCCATATTTGTTGTCTCATATGAAGTTCCTTTTGAGGGAATAAATTCTTTAAACTCTTATGGTCGAAATAAACATCAAATTGTTCACCATAAAGATAATGTCTCCATATCTTCAATGCAAACACTATTGTTGTCACTCCAAGTCATGAGTTGAATAATTTACTTCATGCTTCTTTAATTGTCGAGTGGCGTAAGCAATAACTTTATCTTTTTGCATCAATACACATCCTAATCCCTATCCACATGCATCACAATATTTTTTTATTGTTCTCCACTCCTTGGTAATGTCAGAACTGGTACTTCAGTTAACTTTGTTTTAATGTTTGAAATTCCACACTTACTTAACTTGGTATACAATTGGTGTTCCTTTAATGTTGCAGTGTAATACGCAACGGTTTCTTTTGCTCTTCTCTTTATTTAGATTAGATTAAGATATCATGGATAAATACTATAACAAATTGATCAAGGTATGGATGGAACACACGATTCATAAGGTCCATGAAAACTGCTGGTGTGTTAGTTTGTCCAAAAAGCATGACCAAAAACTCATAATATCCATATCGTGTTTGGAAAACTATCTTTGGAATATCTTCTTCTTTTATCCTTAACTGGTGATAACCAAATCTCAAACCTATCTTTGAGAATATGGTAGCTCCTTGGAGTTGATAAAATAGATCATCAATCCGAGGTAATGGATACTTATTCTTAATTGTAACCTTATTAAGTTCTCGATAGTAAATACATAATCAAAGGGACCCATTATGCTTCTTTACGAACAGTACTAGAGCTCCCCAAGGTAATTTACTTGGTCTATAAATCTTCAATCGTCCAACTCTTGAATTTGCTTCTTTAATTTTTGATTCTCTAGTGGAGCCATATGATAAGCTGTCTTTGCTATTGGGGCCATACCAGGGACTAATTCAATACAAAAGTCAATTTCTCGTTTTGGTGGTAATCCTAGAATATCGATAAATACTTCTTCAAATTCACTGACTACTTCGATTTGGTAAAGTTATTGGTCCACATTTTTAATGTCTATATGTGTTATTTGTGTCGTAAGAGATCGCAATGATTTTCATGCGTTTAGTAAATATTTACTCGAATATGAACCTTTGTTTAGTTAATATACTTTTCACTCCATGTGGGTAAAGATGAAAGCCTAGCTATCATTATACTAGAATATGATTTATTACCATTGTGTTAATATTTTTCTTATGTTCACACCTTGGTTCATGGATGAATATAGTCATCAAAACATCTATATAATACAGTGTAAGCAAATCCTGATTTTGACACTATATGCATATGTCTTGCCTTATAACTATAAAACTAAAAAAATTGGCTGATAAATGTTGTACTCGTCAAACTACTGGCATATTGCAACAATTTCAGTAATTATTGAGTTAAATATAGAGTTAGAAAATATAAAGGTTCAGTATGTGGATTTATGATATCTCTTTTCTTAATGTAGTAGTTATAGTCATTATTGTGCATAGCATACTACCGAAATAACCAGAATAGCATAATGAATAATTCATCTCTACAAGTTAAGTATAGAAAAATGCATCACACCTTGAGATGTTAAGTTGTTTAGAGACATTGTTTGACTATTGGTAGCAAATGGAAGCACAGAAGATGAATGTACAACTAAGAATGGTGTTGGAAATCGTCGTGGTTGAAAGGGAAATAGATGAGCTGAACTTGAAGGCGAGGGTGAAATTGGCATTGTGGAAATAGAAGCCTTTTGTAACTTCTGCAGCAAGTTTCCCTTTTGACCCGAATAGTAGTGTTTGATATTAGAGCCGACTAAATGTAATGGTGACCACGTATAATAATGTATTTTAGTTCCTATGCAATCAACTTTGATGACCATTGAAATGGTTGAAATACTTATGAAGCATATACAATTAACTCTGTGCATTTAAATTTTAAAGTATCCATTTACGTTACGGTTGGTTTACTGTTTTTAGTTTTAGGTTTTCGTCCATACAAAAATTTGCACGACACATGTATATTACGAAAAATGACCAATTTAGAAAACGAAATTAACATACAAAATAGAAAACATTTTTTTTCTTGTTTTGAGAAATAATGGAAGCACGAAAACCAATTCATCCTTCCATCGTTACTCCATCCTCTCCACCGTGCCCTCCATCTTTCTTCCACCTCCTCCGTTGTCCCTCCACACTTCTTATATTTTGTAATTAATGTTGAAAACTCAAAATACAAAATACAAAATACAAAATTAACCAAATGGGCCCTTAAATTTTAAATCTTAATCTTCTGGTGTAAATCCCGAGCTCACAAAATAAATAGTACATACAAAAATTGCAATGAAAAAATTTTACACTAACATAAGTCATTCACCTGTACACTTGGCATATTACAGCAATTTAGTAAGAGAAAAGATTAAGATCCACATTCTTGATTCAGCTAATTCTATTTGCATACAGTGTTCTTATCATAAAGATGACACTCTGAGACATTTTTAGTAATGTTCGGTTTGAAAATAAGTTTTGCGTTTTGTGTTTTCAAAGTATACTTTAAAATGCATAAAAGTGGTAAAGATGGAGGAAAAAAGTCAATTTGAAAAATGGTTTTAAGATATAAAATGGAAAATGATTTTTCTTATTTTTTGCCTTTTGAAAAATATTAGAAACTATCTTCTTGCTTCCCTTTTTCACCTTTGTTGGCATGATTAAGGTTTTTTTAACTTTTTCTATCCCATGTCATTTGACATATATATAGAGAACACAAAACTCGTTTTGAAGTCAACCACTAACTTAACATCTCAATATAAAATATTGATATGAGTCATCAAAAATACTTATTTCAATCTTTTATTGAAATGTAATTTTGAAAGGGATGGAACTTCCGAAATAATCTAAAAATTAACAAAGATCGTCTATATAATAAAAACATCATGTCAACTATGCATACACTAAATATATATATATATATATATATGTGTGTGTGTGTGTGTATGTATATATGCATATATATATATATATATATATATATATATATATATGTATATGTATATGTATATATGTATATATATACACATATAATGTGTGCGTGCGTGTATACACACGCATATATAGATACAAAAATCTATGTAGGAATTTTTAGGAAATTGAAGGATCAAGTATCTTGATCGTTCTACAATATGTAATTATTAAGTTAAATACAGTCAGCATTTAAGGATCATGATTTCACTCTCTGTAAATAGTAGGTAAATTTATAGTTGTGCATACCATAGCGAAAAATCCATGTCTAATAAACAGGTTTATTACGAAAGTATGCATCATACCTTGCAGTGAATGTACAACTAAGGATGGTGTGATGGGTCCATATTTGGTGGTGAAGATGAGCTGGTTAAACATGGGCTGAAATTGAAGGCGAGCGCGAAATTGGAATTTTGGAAATACCCAACTTCGATAACTTATGCATCAAGTCACCTATTCGATCTGAGAAGTATTATTTGACGTTAGGGCTAACTGAAATGTAAACTGAACATTTATATTAGGTATTTAAAAAAGGATAAAAATTCAACAACTAATGTTTTAAAATGTTGATCGAGTGGACATCCTTGAAGAAGAACAACGACGATGGCTAGGAGCAAGTGGTCGTGTATGCTATTGCGCCGAGTAGGAATTTCCCTCTATCACACTAGTTTAAAGCACAATATGATATACTACTAATTTACATACTATGATGGAAAAATAGTACCTACATTAAGTGTAATAGAAACAATGTAGAACAAGATACGTGAATAAGTGATTCAATTATTTAGAATATTCTCTATAGTCCCACTTACTAACTTGGTTGTCTTGTTTAAACATTGAATTATTACTTTGATTATTTTACACCATAGCTTATTCAGCCAATTTAGTGATGAACAATAAATAGTTATTGTAATTTGATCTACTTAGTGGTAAGCTTTTGAAGTGCATGAAAATTCAATCAATGTTAGCTGGACTATTAATAACTTCCATTAAATTATATCATTATTATTAACTTTGATCAAATTATGTATAAATAAACATTCAATCAGTCTCGCAATCATTTTCTCTCCTCTTCCAATTCGGTGCCCGGTGACTTTCCCCTCTGGCCTCATGAAGGGTTTCCTCAAAATAAAATCACCAATAATTTCGATAAGGAATGCAGTATGCATCTTGAAGCCAAACATTCACCTAAGTCTAAAGAGCCTTTAATATCCATTCAATTCCCGATCAAAGACCAAATGTTGCAGATTTCATCAAAAATCCACATCGATTATAGCTTCGGCTCTCCACTAATTGACAAGCATTTTATCAATGGATACACCATTAAGGCTTCTTGATTTTTCCCTTTGAAAATCAATACCGATGTCTATTTTATCAAAAGGGAACACACATAGTTCTTTGAAACCCAGATCGATCAGTTTATTGTGCAACTTTTAGATTATGCTAATGGTTATATATACACGCATAGACACTGTGGCATGTACTGAGAGAGTTGTGTTCTCGGATGAAGCAGTGGGTATTGTGAAGGAGATGGAAGTTGAAAGCTTTAGAAAAGAAAGTAGTGAAGTGGAATGCTATGATTGTGCTGTGTTCATAGGCATTCCACTTCACCGCTCTCTTTTCTACAGCCTTCAATTTCCATCATCTTCACTATATTCACCGCTTCACCAGACTTCACAACTCTCCTTATACATGCCTCGGCGTCTACGCATATGTCACTATTATCAGAATCTAGAAGTTCCTTAATAAACAAATCGATTTGAGTTTCAAAGAACACAATGTGTTCCATTTTAACAGGATAGTCATCGGTTTTAATTTTCTAAGGGCACAACCGAGAAGCCTTAATGGTGTAACCACATACAATAAGCTTGTCAATTAATGACCAATCGAAGCTATAAACGATATGCCTTTCTAAAGCAATTTGCAACAATTTGGTCTGGTCTTTAAGGATAAAATGAACAGATATTGAAGGTTCTTTAGACTTGAGTGAAAGCTTGGCTTCAAGATGATATTGCCCTCCTTGTCAAAGTTGTTAATTATTTATTTTATGGAAACCATTCATGTGGAAACTTATCATGTATTACAATCTCCTAACAAACCGTGTCCTTAATACAGTTGAACATGATAAATGTTTTTGGATGCTCTCAAATGAAAAGTAACACATTTATTCTTTATTAAATAAAACTTCTTTGTTCTTTCATTAGTTAAAAGGATTTTATTATAACTACCTTCTAAAAGCTATAGGTACAATACCAGAACAATATATTGCGATCTGCTCAAAAGTAGACTGAGGCATGTCAAAATGCTGCCTTGGAGGGTTGCACCCGCAACCTTCATTATTTAGAAGTTCATGGGCCAGTGGAAAATTTTTCAAGAGCAGAACATCCAAAGGCGATATTGGATAATATGAAAAATAGGAGAATTTTACTTTTAAAGCTACTGATAGTACTCATTGGTTTAAATGGAAGAGAGAGAAATTTTGAGGCTGGGTGGATAAGCAAAAGCTGGTATTTATATAGCAAACTGGAAATGAATTTTGTTGACCATAATCAAGAAAAGTGTACTATATATACACATAAAAATACCATTGATACATTTTATTCATTAATAATTCAAAAAAGGAATAGTAATAAATTTTGATCATGCATGAATATAGAAGATGTATTAAATGAGTGTATATATTGGTTTCCTTTATGGAAAAAACTTAGAAAAGAAATTAAATCCTAATATATAAATTATAGGAGCTGACTGTGAGCAGTCTCCATATATTGTTAAGCTATAATATAAATGTTGAAACTGCATCATGTCCATCTTTTTTATTAATTTATTTCAAATAATGTAGATCTTTATAAATGCATTGATTGTTCAATTTATGGATGAAAAGAAATTTAATTGGCCATTTTGAAGTCAAACAATTGAAAATCAATTAGTACATATTTTAGTTTAATAGATTTTTAATCAACAAGATACGAGAAAAATACTTAAATTTGGGTAAGTTATTAATCTTTTTTCATACACTTAAATTGTAAGCTTCTATGCCTCATCGTTTGAATCATCAAAATGTAAAAAATACCATACCTACATATATTGACCAAAATGTAGTCAAATGAAAAGGCCTAAAATCAAACTATAAACATGGTTTCCATATAAGCTTGCATCAAGTATAAGCTTGATTGGGGATTTTTATTCCATAATTATGAGAAAATAAATTGGGTTTTGGGAGAGATTTTGTTTTATTAGGAATAGATCAGATTATTCCAACCTCACTCGATCTTCCACTTTCAATAAACTCTAAAAAAGTGAATAATATTAAAAACCTTGAATTATTCAATTCATTAACCCATCTTCTATTTCAGTCGCCCAATTCAAAATCATAAACCTATAATAAAACTATAAAACATACAAATAAATCAATACCGTCAAAAAATTCAGATTTTGAATGACATCAATTGTAACGACCCGTTATTTCGAACCATTCAAATCGACAATCATCCATACATGTCAGACTTGAATTGCTCAAAACAACAGATTGTTAATTTATATTTGGCAAAACTTAGCATATACAGTAAATAAATCAATCACATAATCATAGACATAGAGTAATATAAAAATAAGCAGCGGAATAAATAAATAGTAGTTCATGAAGCTACTACATAAACATCAGAGTCTAAAGCGAATACAACAAAAATCCAAATACAAAGGAATCTCTAATACATAAGCAAATGTCAAGTCTGAACATAAACAACAGGAAATAACTGAAAAAAGCAGAATAGACAAGATAGATCTCCAAGCAAAGCTCCAAGCTCCAAAGGTGAGTCTCAAATGCTATGATACTCAGTTTGACCCGAGCATAAAGCAAAACACAACACACGAGTCAGGATTAACATTCTTATGCTGGTAAATCAACTCATGTGAAATGTTCAAGTGAAATGCAATATAACTTAAAGGATGTTTGGGATTCCATCCCATAAGGATCCGTGGAACTATTTACATACATAGTATAATACGCTACATATATAATGTCTACAGTAAAGTAAAATATTAAAATAGCGTTAAGGCGTTACCCATATCCCCTTCAACACATTTTATATAAATGTCGTAGTCTATACAGTATTGTAAACTCCACCAAACTGGTAGGTTATCAGGGAGCACTCCATAGGTACGACACAAACCAAACTCGTAGAAGGCGCGATAAGGCATGTGACAAGGCACGCGAGGCAATGCATAGGGTAGGATTCTACTGTTTTGCAGAACCGAGCTGGTGGTAACACATAGAACCTACTACCGCCCACCTCGAGACACTCCCAAAATCAATGGTGCACCCAATCAAATCACAAAGTAATAGATATGGTATCGAAGAAGCATGCTCGATCGGAGGGGCAACCTCACTTGGCCCAGGTATAGCTCCTATTTTAGTCACATCAAGCTGACTCGCGGGAGTCAGGGCTATGTTCATACCTCATATAGACGACGCCAAACCATCCTACTACGTTCTGGATTCTCCACCACGTACACAGTTGTTAAAGTGGTTTTCGGTATTGACAGAGAGTACGACAATATCCGATCCCAGACTCTTTAACAACAAAACACTTATTTCACATCGTGGTCATTTCATTTCAAACAGTTCATACTTCATATCAAAATATCATTTCAAAATCACATCACTTTCGAAATCATATACACTTTCGAAATCATATCCACTTTAAATTATAACTCACTTCAGAAATCATAACCACAAAATGTTGATACGCTATATTTTGATCAATGACAATGTGCTTCATCAAAAAGGAAGAGATATGTGCAGGGCTAGAGGAAGGACTATGAAGACCAAGGATATCATGAGTACTTATTATATTTAGGTCTTAGTCTTAGTTTTATTGTTAAAATCTATCCTTAAGAAGCTTGCACAAACACAAGAACACATTTCATAACTTAATTTTTTAGGTAAGTGTTCACTGTGCAGAAACTACCAGTTCAGTCGACTGAACAGGAAATCCCAATCGACTGAACCTGTTACAGAATTACAACATGCACAGTTTCAGTCGACTGAAATTCCCTATTCAGTCGACTGAATTCGAACCTATGAATTTTTAATGAAAAGACACCTTCTTCTTCCCAAGAGTTGCAACCATTCTCCAATGGTAATGGATGCATCTCTTGCCTGAATATTTTGCAAATAGATACACCTCTTCTACACATATAAATACATGTTTCTATCATTTGCAAATCACCAATTCTAATTGCTTTAATCTCTCTATTTTTCTTGAACATACTTTCAGATTTCTTAAGTTTTCAAAAGCAATCACAAACCACTTCAATTGCTTGAATCTCTGATTTATCTTAAATACTCTTTTTGATTCATAGCAATTTATATTTCCTAAATCTTCATAAACACATTTCATATTCTTGAGGATAAGATTATAGGAAAGTTGTACTCAATTAGACTCATTAGTGTTATCAAGAACACAACAAGTTAGAAATACTCTTTGTATCTAGCTGAAGTCCTCTTCGGTAGTTGAGGCAAGAAATCCCGTTCAGTTGTTCGGGTAAGTTGTAAACCTATTCCTCCGGGTTAAGTAAGGATTGTTGGTTAGTTGAATTCCTAAGAGGAGCTTAGGGAATGGACGTAGGACAAGAGGTCCGAACCAGTATAAAGTCTTGGTGTTCACTTTACTTACTGCTTATTGCTATCTACCTAGACCATTCCACTATTCCATATTATACGATCCACCGCATAGCCTCTTTCAATTTGTAACGACCCGGAATTTTCGAACCCGAAAATTCCAAATAGTTAGGAGAAAAAGAAAAGAGATAGAAGAAGAATAGAAAACAAAACTCAGAATCTCACATTTCGCAGTGGATCAAATATAATATCAAATATTTATACAAAGAAAAGCTGTAATTGTTATTTTACATTCAATACATCAGAGTTACAATCATATACACATAACTGGACAGTTATATCAACTTGTCTCAGACTAATATAACAACAACTCTCAAATACACAGCGGAATACTTCATACGTTTCTGCCATCCAGCTCGCCACCTGAGCTCCAGAACGTCCTTACTTGGAAATCTGTAATACTCGGTCTGACCCGAGCATTACAACAAAGTAACACCCGGGTCAGGCTGGAAATCAGCGTGAGTAAACCCATATAACATGAAATACTAAGTTATAAAACTTATTTGCAAACCAAGGTAACTCGTACCTTCCTACGAGTTCTCAAAGTCCATTACTTATAGTATCCAATAACTATTACTCAGTTAAAGGCTAAGTTACTTAATTTATTCCAATTCCAGCCTGTTAAATTCCACACACCCAATTATATAGAACTTAGATTTCTAATCGAAGTGGGTTCGGGTATTGCTGATACCCGATCCCGGTCTCTTCGAATTCAAATGTCATCCTTTTTAAGCCAAATGTTTAAGTTAAACAATTTAATTCAATTCATAACACTGTAATCACAAAGCAACTCAAACACAGATAAATAACTTATATTTATCACAGCTATATCCAAAGTATTACACATCAAAGATCATCACAGATTAACATACCATAGATATTAATCAATCCAAACATTCTATTCAATTCAATTCATCATCCCTAAGCCAGATTAATTAATCACATAATTACAATTAATTTAATTTAGCCAATTAAATTAATTACTTATGAATTTATTACTTAACCCAGTTTAATTAACATTAATTAAGTCGTTTATCTTATTTAAATCCTTAATTAATCCAAGCTTTAATCAAAATCATCATTTGAAAATGTGGTTTTAAAATTTTTAAAAAGTTTGAATTTATTTTAAAGTAAAAACCGTTTTACATGGCAGACCTGAGACTGCTTAGAGTCTTACACGAGAACCTTACCTGTTTACTTCGAGTTTTGCCGAAAATCAACACGTGCGCCTAAATTTTCAAACTTAAATTTATTTTTAAGTGTTTTACCCTGCGCATCCAAAAATTTACTCGAGTTAAAACTCAAGCCAATACACGATCCTCCCGAAGATTGCTTCGAGTCAGCATTCATCCCCAAACGCTGATACCACCAGAACATCGTGCACATGCACCGATCAACGCCCGATCTCCGGCCTCCCAGACCACCGTCGGCAGATCACCTTTGATCCACTCTTGCTACCCGAACACTTAGAAGCACAGATAAAACTAGAAAACAAAATCGAGTTACCACGATCAAAATAGGCATAGCAGCCTTCACCAGAGGATCACCTCGAACACCCCACGCCGACCACCGGAATGTCTAAGACTCCGGCCACACCTAGCTAACCTTCCCCACTACGATTTCCCAAAACCCCGTACAACTCGATCCATCAGAGACGTAGCGGTGGCAATCATTCCAACCCTAACCCATTTTAGGGCTTAAACCCATCACCGATCAAATTTCGACGCCACGGTGACTAAAAAAATCACCTGTCATTTTTCCTGGCCTCGACAACTTCCCAACCACCTTTAGGCAAAATCCCGATCATCCCATACGCCTCGATCACCAGTAAAACCCCAAAACTCGTTTCATGTTCATCGTCGAAATACTCACTCTACACATAATTAAAAATCTTGATTTTTATTTTTAAAATCAATGGTTTCAAAGACGTTTTAGGTTATATAATCCAATCGAATAATCAAAGAAATCAAATTTTAATTATGAATTGGGTTTACAGTACTTTCTTGTTCCAAACCCCATATTCATGAGTTTAGTTTATAAAAGTATTTTTAAAATTCAGTTTTAATGAATTTGAACACTTTTTATTTTAACACTTCGATCTAATAAAGACTAGAAGTAGAGATTTTGGGTTTGACAGGTTTCTTTGAAAACCTGGAATTAGAACATGGATTAATAAACCTGTACATGGACATGCACAGGCAAGATATATACACATATTCTCATTTTTTTTTGCATGCAAACCAATATTCAAACTTGCTTACATCATGCATTCAAACAACAGATCAGATATCAGGGCTTAAAAAGGTTTACTCACCTGTTCTAAGAAAACAGAGAAGCCAGGGTCTTTGCGAAACCTGGAGGTGCTTTTGATCTTACACTATTACTTGAATTTGAAAACTGGGACTTGATAAAACTGAATTAAACTTGCATGCTTGATCTTTGCAACTAAACTTGAATCTACTTGCTAAGATGATCCAGACTTTAATTTTAGTTGGAAGCTTGCTTAGTAAATTTCTTTGATTTAATTTCTGTTTTTGCTAACCTTTTGTTTACAGGTTTTAGATTTTGGTTTTCTCTGGTTTAGTTTTACAGATTTTTGTTTTCATTGTTTTGAAAGATGAAGGTAGAAAAAGAATGGAGAAGAGAAGATATTGATATATACATAGACTTAACTTTATGATTATTAAAAATAAAAGAAAAAAATAACATGGTGACACTTGTTAACATTTGTCATTAGCATGTATTCATTGATTTACATTTGTTAAACTATATACACTTAACTTACAAGTGTAATTTCCTTGAATTTAATAAATTTAGAAATGATTTTTTTTATTTTTATAAAGCTTATATATATATTTTCTTTTAAGTAAATACATTATCTTAATCTATAAAATCTTTTAAAGAAAATAATATAAAACAAATATTATTCTAAATAAAATCATTTAAAATATATTTTAAATCCAAAATATATTTAAGATATTTATCCTTTGAATTCTAATTCAAATTCAATTTAATTCAAAATCCAATTTAAAATCAACTCATATAAATATATTTACTTAAACAACCACAAATTCACTTTGTTTGAAAATAATAATATTTTTATTTAAAATCTTCTTATATCTATATATATATATACAACACAATTACAAATATAAATATTTATTTGATCAGATTTATTTGTTCAATCTATAATTCAGTATTTCTATTAATTTACCCAATTATTATATCAATTACAGATGTCCAGAAATCCGGGTTATCACACAATTGGTATCAGAGCAAGGCCGTCTTATAACCATAACGCCATTATTTGACATATTGATAATATGGAAAATAACACAAGCACAACATCAGCCTATAAATCTACATTTGCGGAAGGACAATCTACCCAAAGACCCCCTCTATTCAATGGACTAAACTATAATTATTGGGCTACAAGGATGAGGATTTATATGCAAGCAACAAGCTTTGAAGCCTGGAATGCAACTCAAGCAGAACTCGTTGTACCCACAACTGATTACTCTACGTGGACGCAAACTCAGAAGAATGAAGTTAGTGCAAATGCCAAAGCTATGAATATGCTATTTTGCGCTTTGTATAGAAATGAGTTCAATCGTGTTAGCATTTGTACTACTGCACATCAGATATGGAGTACACTTAGAACCATACATGAAGTCACAAACAAGGTCAAACAAATAAAGATCTCCATGCTAAAGAACCAGTTCCAAAACTTTAGAATGCGACAAAATGAATCCATCAATGACATGTACTCGAGATTTCAAGACATTCATCATGCCTTAATTGGACTAGGAGAAAAATACACGGATTGTGATATTGTATCTAAAGTTCTAAATTCACTCACGGATGAATGGGAGAGAAAAGTCTTAGCAATCGAAGAAGCAAATGATCTATCTACAATGAAACCAGAAGAATTAATTGGAAATCTTATGTCGTATGAAGTAAATGTGCAAGCTAAGAAAGATCAAGCACAAGAAAGAAAGAATGTTGCTTTTCATGCTGAAAAAGAAGAATCAGAGTCTGAAGATGAGGATTTAGCATTTATAGCCAAAAATTTCAAGAAATTCTTAAGGTATAGAAAAGGAAATAAAAACGGATTCAAAAAGAATTTCTTGAACAAACCTACATCCTCGAATATAGAATGTTTCAACTGTCACAAGAAAGGTCACATGCACAAAGATTGTCCAGAGCAAAAGAAGGAGAATCAGAGAACTCTAAATAACAAAGACAAGAAAGAAAAATTCAAAAAGAAGGCATTCTCTGTAACATGGGACGATTCAGATTCATCTTCATCTGAAAGTGAAAATGATAGCGACAATGAACAAGCGAATGTATGCTTTATGGCTCAAGAATCTGAGGTTAGTAATTTAACTTTCGACGATTTAATTGATGTAAACACTGAACTTTTGAGCACAATAAAAACTCTTAAAAGGACACTCAAGGAAACTCGTGAAAATCAAAACAAAGCTGAATTTGAAATAGATATGTTAAAAGATGAAAATAAAATTCTAGAAGAAGAACTTGAAAAAGTTCAAGAGTCTCTTTCAAATTCGGTAACTCAATTATCACTTTTAAGTCAAGAAATTGAAACTCAAAAGACTAAAAATGATATAATTGTTTTTGAAAATCATGAGTTAAAAGCTAAGACTAGACAAGTTGAGTTAGAAAATAATAGTCTTCAAGTTAGATTAGATAACATCACTAAAAATGTCTCTAATTTTAACAAAGGAAGAGAAAATTTATCTAAGATTTTAGAAAATTCTCAATCCTCCTCAAATAAACATGGATTAGGATATAAAAAGGAGTCAAAAATTCCTAAAAAGAAAAATACAAATTTTAAGAGGAATATTGATTCAAAACAAATGTTATTAAGAAGACCTATTAGAACAAAAGAAGAAACTAAGATAGTTAAAATTTGGGTTCCAAAGACTAACAATATTTTAATTAGGAATAAATATATTAAAGCATTTATGGATAGTGTTCATAATAATAAAAATTATATTTATAAAAAGGATACTGAACCAAATTGGGTTTGGTTTCCTAAGTTCTAACTTTTAGGACCCTATTGAAAGGTGGGTACCAATAATTTTGTATTTATTTTCAGGTCCCACTCAAAAAGAAGAAATGGATACTAGATAGTGGTTGCTCAAAACACATGACTGGCGACAAAGATATGCTTACAAACATCACATACTTTGATGGTGGCTCGGTTACCTTCAGAGACAATTCAAAAGGCTATATCATTGGAAAAGGAGATGTGAGCAATTACGGTACATCGAATTTACCTTTTATTACAAATGTTTCATTAGTTGAAAATCTAAAACATAATCTACTCAGCATAAGTCAACTTTGTGACAAAGGTTTTAAAATAACTTTTTCGGAAAATAAATGTAGTATTTTTGATCAAGACCAAAATCTTGTTTTTGAGGGAAATAGAGATAGGAATATTTATGTTCTAAATATGAAAATTAATCATAATACAAATATGTGTTTACTAGCCAAAGATAATGATCCTTGGTTGTGGCACAAAAGATTTTGTCATATTAATTTCAAAACTATTAGAAAACTTTCTAAAAATGAATTAGTAAGAGGTTTACCTAAGATAAACTTTAAAATAAAAAATCATTGTGATGATTGTCAAATAGGAAAATTAACAAAATCATCTTTCAAATCTAAGAAAAATATTTCAACTTTACAACCACCAGAATTACTTCATATGGATCTTTTCAGACCAACACAAGTTCAATCCATTAATCATAATCCTTATGTATTTGTAATAGTTGATGATTTCTCAAGATATACATGGACTATTTTTATGAAAAATAAAAGTGATACATTTGAGCATTTTAAAACATTTGTTAAAAGAATTCAAAACACTAAAGATTTGAAAATTAAGAATACACGAAGTGATCATGGTGGCGAATTCGAAAATGAAGCTTTTGAATCTTTCTGTGAAAAGAAAGGAATAAATCATAACTTTTCATTTCCTAGAGCTCCTCAACAAAATGGAGTAGTGGAAAGAAAGAATAAAACATTATAATAATGTGCAAGAAGATTATTAAATGGAAGCCTTCTACCAAAACAGTTTTGGGCAGAAGTCGTAGCTACTGCATGTTATGTATTAAATCGTATTTCTATTAGACCATTAACTAAAAATACTTCATATGAACTTTTTAACAATAGAAAGCCAAATATCTCTTATTTTAAAATATTTGGATCAAAATGTTTTATTTTAAATACAAAAGACCAACTAGGAAAATTCAATCTGAAAGCTGACGAAGGAATTTTTGTAGGATACTCAGAACGAAGTAAGGCATATCGAGTTTTTAATAAATGAACAAATATAATCGAAGAAACATTACATGTATCTTTTGATGAAAACTTTAATAAAAACTTGAGTATAAAAGATGATGACGAATTTATAAAAAATACAGACAATACAAATCTTGAAAATATGAATAATACCGAACTTAGATCTCCACCTAGAATCTTACGAGATCACCCTGTACAAAACATAATTGGTGAAATTGATTCTCAAGTTAAAACTAGAATTCAACTAAACCAAATGGGAAATGTTGCTTTTATTTCTACATTATAACCTAAAAATCCTAAAGAAACATCAACAGACGACTACTGGATTGTTGCAATGCAAGAAGAATTAAATCAATTCGAACGTAACGATGTTTGGGATTTAGTTCCCCGTCCTAATAATCAATCTGTTATAGGAACAAAATGGGTTTACAAAAATAAAGTAGACGAACAAGGTAATATAACTAGGAATAATGCTAAACTAGTAGCACAAGGATATAATCAAGAGGAAGGTATCGATTTTGAAGAAACATTTGCTCCCATTGCAAGACTTGAAGCAATACGTATTCTATTAGCCTTCGCTTGTTTTCACAATTTTAAACTTTATCAAATGGATGTTAAAAGTGCTTTTCTAAATGGTTTTATAAAAGAAAATGTGTACGTAGAGCAACCCCCTTTATTCATACATGAAAAATATCCGGATCATGTATATAAATTAAAGAAAGCCTTATATGGTCTTAAACAAGCACCTCATGCTTGGTATGAGAGACTTAAAAGCTATTTACTAGATTCAGGATTTCAAATCTGAAAAGTAGATCAAACTCTATTCATTAAAAACACTACTAAAGACATTCTAATAATTCAACTATATGTAGATGACATTATATTTGGTTCAACTAATGAAAACTTGTGTAAAGAATTTTCAAATATAATGACTAAGGAGTTCGAAATGTCACACATGGGAGAATTATCTTATTTTCTCGGATTACAAATTAAACAATTAACGAATGGAATTTTCTTAAACCAAGAAAAATATTGTGCTAATCTAATTAAACGTTTTAGAATGGAAAACACTTCTGGAAAACCTACTCCTATGAGTACCACAACTCATCTCGATCGAGATGAAAATGGTAAAAGTGTAGACCAAAAGTTGTTTAGAAGTATGATAGGCTCTTTACTATATTTAACCGCTAGTAGACAGACATAATGATGAGTGTATTTTTATGTGCACGTTTTCAAGCTAATCCTAAAGAATCACATTTAAGAGCCATAAAACGAATTATGCGATATCTTAATAATACTAAGGACTTTGGTCTTTTCTATCCAAAAGATTGTCCATTCGAGTTAGTGTCATTTAGTGATGCTGATTTTGGTGGATCTCGAACTGATAGAAAAAGTACAAGTGGTACGTGCCATTTCATTGGAAAATCACTTGTATCTTGGTTTAGTAAGAAACAAAATTGTGTTTCACTTTTAACTTGTGAAGCGGAATATATATCTACTGCTCTGGCTTGTACCCAAGTCATATATATGCAACAAACACTTAAAGATTTTAATATAAATTTAACAAATTCTACAATATATTGTGATAATACAAGCACAATAAATTTGTCTAAAAATCCAATAAATCACTCTCGTACAAAACATATTGATATTCGTCACCATTTTCTACGTGACAATATCGAAAAAGGAATTATCAATTTAGAGCATATTTCTACCGAAAACCAAATTGCCGATATATTTACTAAACCATTATTAGAAAACTCGTTTATAAAATTACGAAGAGAACTAGGAATAATTTCTTCCAAAAATATTTAATAGCAAATATAATAATAAATATAATACTTAAATATACTTCATCTAAATAAAAGCCAAACAAAAATTTAGTTTGCTTAACTATAGGTTTAAAAACTTAATCAACTTCTAAAGACCATTCATTTAAAAGTAAATATGAACCAATAACATAATTTCTGGCTCTAAATCCCTATTAACTCTATACCACACAATTTTAAACCACTGATTCTATATATACATGCACATATGATTTGTCAAAAACTAAAAAATTTCAAACTCTGTAGAAAAATGTCTTCCAACAAATCAAACTCTCCAATCAACATAACCTCCTCAACCGATATCTCACCTACATCACCACATCTTCCTACTCCAACACCAAAACACGAGCCGGTTTATAAATGGGAAAATTATAGAACTGGCTATACACCGGATTCGAGAAGGCCAAACGTGGACTATTTACCTCTCCTGATACGAAAAGAAAAATTGATGAAATTCATCATTATCAATAGCAGCAAATTGATCTTCAACGTGAATTATATTTTGAACAAAAAGTAACTGCTAGACGCTTGAGCTTTCTTGAGCAAATTGGTTTACGATTTTGTAGCTCGAAGAAAAATGATGTGAGTGAGCCCCTACCTCGACCAGTTAGTTCGTTTGATCCATCTTCATCATATCGTACACCAAACGATCCGATAAATCCTTGGGTATCGCCAAAAACTCCTCAATATAGCCCAAATTCATAGGACAGGAACTATATGGCAAATGAAGGAAATAACACACCGAAGAACATTAGTCCTGTTAAACCCCTTTTAGCAACGACTTACGAGTTAAAAAACTTAATCCTGTGCACTCAACGACTCACGACTTAATTGCTAAGTAGGAATCTACAGCTTGAACGACTTACGACCTACCGGGTTAAGCAGCTTGCGACCTAGGGGAACTTCGCGACTTAACTACTCGACGAGTTAAAGGCTCTATGACTTGAGAGGGTTTCGACTTAACATGATACGACTCATCAAGTTAACTCTTCTACGACTCATGGTCTAGACGGTTCAGCGAGTCAAGGTCAATACGAGTCATGAAGTCTTACGACTCATGAAGTCTTACAACTCATCAGACTTGGAAACGTACGACTCATGGTCTAGACGGTTCAGCGAGTCAAGGTCAATACGAGTCATGAAGTCTTACGACTCATGAAGTCTTACGACTCATCAGACTTGGAAACGTACGACTCATAAGGTCTTACGACTCATAGGGCATACGACTCATGAAGTCTTACGACTCATGAAGTCTTACGACTCATCAGACTTGGAAACGTACGACTCATAAGGTCTTACGACTCATAGGGCGTACGACTCATAAGGTCTTACGACTCATGAAGTCTTACGACTCATCAGACTTGGAAGCGTACGACTCATAAGGTCTTACGACTCATAGGGCTTACGACTCATCAGACTTATGACTCGTAAAGACGTACGACTCACAAGGACATACGACTCATCAGGCTTACGACTTATGGTGCGTACGACTCATCAGGCTTACGACTTAAAGGCTATCGAAACTGGAATCCAAGGCCCTGGCCTGTGCTATTTTGATCTGATGAGTCGACTACGACTTAACACTTGTCTTCCAACTAAGCCGCAAGATGGACCATAAGGCGCCCACGAGACATCATGAGTCGAATACGAGTCACGACTTACCATGAGTCAGATACGACTCATGACTTGGTCGAATTGAAAGCTCAGAAATCTGTTCCTATAAATACCCCATCACTTCCAACATTGAGGGGACTTTTGGCAAATCATTTCTACAGCGCTGTTACTCCGCCGAACTCTTCATTCATTCAGTAATCAAGGATCCTTCAAGCATTCGCGACACTACAACAAGCTTCGAGAGAAATTCCTCACATTCGACATGGATTTATCGAGTTTCACCGTCGAAGATTGAGCTAGTAGTCTAGATTGTTTCTTGTGATCGAATTGTACTGTTTCCTGTAGAGATTTGTATCAGGTTGTAATCAAATCAGCAATAAGAGACTATAAAGTGGACGTAGGCTCAATTACGGGCCGAACCACTATAAATCTGTTGTTCATTTACTGCATTTCTGCGATTTTCCTGCTTAATTTCTGTTCCCGTCATACGGGTGGTGCTTTCACGATCTTATTACACACACCGGGTGTTATCTTTCATATTTTAACGTTAACATTTTGGTGCTTTCATTGAGAGTTGAACTCAAGCGATCATCCACCGTTGCTTCGCAAAGATTCATAAAAAGAACCTCCCTTAAAAAACCAGATCCGAAATAATGGCTCCTGGAAGAAGAGGTAGACCTATCAGATCCGGAAATGCTCACGAAGGAACTTCCGCTTCCCCAATAACAGACCAAGCATCTCCAACCGTTGGAGTCACCAGGGCTGAATTGGATGACGCAGTTTCTGGATTATACCAACAAATTGAAACTCAAAATGCTTTGATGATGGATAGAATAACTGCCCTGCTTGGGGCAAATCGTCAACCAGAAAACCATCAAACCACCCTTCCTGAAACGCCACCTTTCCAAGCTGATGGTTCTAGGCCGCAACCAACTTGTCATGAGCATATGCCCGGGCAAACTTCCGAGGGAAGAACTGGTGCTTGCCTGGAGGTGTCTTTGAACAATAAAGAGTACCTGTCTGAAATGGTTGGCCGCATCATGAAAGAGAGCATGCAAATGGAAGAGGATGAGGCTGATTGGGGATTTGCGCCAAGCAGAACTCCATTTACTGAAAGGATCCTGAGAGCAGAATTCCCAAGGAAATTTGCACCTCCTACTATCCAAGCCTATAGGGGAACCACTGACCCTAATCATTTCCTATACAAATACGATTGGCATATGACCGGTGCAAGAGCATCAGACGAGATCAAGTGTCGGTACTTTCCGGTATACCTGGAAGGTGTGGCTTTACTTTGGTTCACAAAGCTTCCAGTTCGGTCTGTAGATAAGTTCTCCGACTTAACACAAAAGTTTAAGGAACAGTTCAGATTGTATGCTTCAAAAGCTAAGGATATAATGTCACTGTCTAACCTTGAACAAGCGCCCGGAGAATCAATCAAATCTTTCTTGAGCCGTTTCAATATAGCTTTAGCCGAAGTAGAAAATGCGGAACCACGCATGATCCTGACTTATTTGATGCGAGCCATTGATAAATCGAGTAAATTTGGAATATGGCTAAAGATGAAGGAACCGAACTCACTTGATAAATTCTATAAAAAGGCCGACGAGTTCATTCGCCTTGAAAACCTTTCTACGACGTCAAAGGTGGTGGCTGCCCAAACTAATAACAACAGTGTCCCATCTAAGAAAAGAGAATCTGAAAGTCAGAAAAGGGAGAATGAAGGAGGAAAGAACCAGGGAAATGAAAAGAAACCTCGCCGCTTTAATTCTTCGGATTATACCCCTTTAACTGATACACCAAGAAATATCTATTTTGCAACAAAAGACGTTGTCCAGTATCCTAAGCCACCTGAGATGACGAAAGGTGCAAAGAGTAATGGAAAATTCTGCCAATTTCACAATCAACCTGGCCATGACACTGACCAATGTCGCCAGTTAAAGAAAGTGATTGAAGAATTGTTGGAACAAGGTAAACTCCAACAATACATTAAGAAAAGCGGAGTCAATCCAACCTCATCCACTCGGGATCAACAACATCCTACCCATCAATCCGATTCTCACAACAACACTTCAGTGGAAGATTCAGAAAAGCTTGTCATTAATGCTATCACAGGGGGACCATACCCAGCAAGCAGAAGATGGGATGACTACTAATTACCCACTAAACTGCGGCTGGGGCATCTCTCACTTTCTTTGGCATAAAAATCCAAAAGCTATGAATCAAGCATAAATGGAAATCCAGCTTGGAGATTCTGAAACAATAATAACTAGCATTCGTTTTTTACTTAACAGCATTGCTTGAATTTGTAAAGATAATGATGGATGTGTAACTCCTGCATTGTAAACCGCTGAGAAATCAGCGTGACTCAATAATGAAAAACTATGCATTGTGTTTTCTGTTATAAAATGCTTGTTATATTTCGATATGTAAATACTCTAAATGTATTGCTAAAATATCGATCTAATACTGCAGGTCATTAAAGCAAAGCTCACCCATCGCAAAACTAAGCGAGCCTTACAAATCATTTATTAAAGCAAATTTCAAGCAACAAAAATTTCAAACTCGAATCCCATAAAAGAGGAACTTCACATAAAAAGTTGACGGCTCCACTATGTCAAGCCCTCGTTAACTGGTTGCGATCGTTGATATAAAAAAGGCATCCAACCAAATAACTTGCGTTTACTCTGTGGAGTCATTCAACAGTGAAGTCTACTTCTTCGGATAAAGAAATTTACTTGCAAAAGAAAGGAACACGCGCTTGGAAACGATGATAAAGGATCGCAGATTGGCGGATGATGATACAACATGAGCAGGCAAACATGGAAGCAGCCAAAGGAAGGTATGCCTCTCAACAGGAAAGCAGGTAGATCCACTAAAGGGATACCTTCCCAAGCAGAAGGAATAAGACCCTCGCTGGCTGATTGTGATGCATCCGATCAGACAGCTTGTGTCTATCCCATGGATCTACTTGCCCCTAAGACGCAACCTTCCTAGCACACCAACCAACTGATGCTCCTTCCCAAGGGTCAACAAAGCCCTCTAACGAGGCACGCCAATAAATGGGAGTGCTTTACTCAATCAAAAAGATCGGTGGGACTACCAAAGGGGCACCTCGTTAATTGATTGCGATCGGTTGTACAAACAAACATCCAATCAAGCAACTTGCGCCTGTCCCATGGACCCCTCCGACCATGAGAAAGTAACTTCCAGGCAATCACAAGCCCTCTTCGGAGGCACAAGCCCTTTTCAGAGGCACAAGCCCTTTTCGGAGGCACAAGCCCTTTTCGAAGGCACAAGCCATCTTCGGAGGCACAAGCCCTCTTCGGAGGCACAAGCCCTTTTCGGAGGCACAAGCCTTCTTCGGAAGCACAAGCCATCTTCGGAGGCAAAAGCCCTTTTCGGAGGCACATTTCACCCGTATAGAAGTGCAAAATGCTTCTCTTCGGAGACCCACTTCACCAGAGATGAAATGCCAAAACCGCTTCTCTTCGGAGACCAAAACTGCTTCTCTTCGGAGACCAAAACTGCTTCTCTTCGGAGACCAAAATCGCTTCTCTTCGGAGACCAAAAGACCTCTTCAGAGGCGTACTTTACCTTGCTTGAAGTACCAAAAATAAACCCTTTACTGGGGCACAAAAATCAAAACCTTCTTCAGAAGCTCATTTCACTGTGCAGGAAAATTCACTTTCAAACAAATAAAAGTGATCATTCCCAGAAGTCGAAGTGTTCTTCAGGAAGAAAAAGAAAATAAAGATTTCTCCAAAGACAAGATATACTCTATTAAAAGCAGAATAATTCTTCCCTGAAAAAGTGGAAAGTTATTCTCTAAAATAAGAGTATCGGTCTTGTGAAAGCAAGAAATATTACAGTATACTTGTGGTATGAGGGCAACATTATACAATTCAGTTACATTAATAAAAGTAATATACAAGCAACATACCACAAGTTCATTGCAATATCACGTAATAAAGATGTGGAGTAAATGCGTTCTTGAAATACAGACAAAAAGTTTGTACAAATAGAAAGAATCGTTTACTCTACACTTCAAATGAAAAACAGATGTATTCCTACATACACAAGGATTTGTACAAGAAAAATATCTATTTATTTCAACACTATGAGAAATTTTTACATTGTACAGGTTACAAAAAGAAGCGGAGACCGGTATCCGCACAATCCCCGGTCAAGACAAAAAGCAGAAAATGCAAAAATCAAACTCATTTCCCCTTCTTCCCACCCTTGGAGTTTTTACCCGGCCTGGTAATTAGCTTCGTAGGCCGTGTCGGAGAAGAAGGAGAAAGAGACTCAGCCGGATCAATCTCTGCCTCATCCCCAGCAGCAGAAGAACTCTTTTTTCCTTTCTTCAAAACCACACGTTTCCCCTTCTTCTTGGAAGAAGACTCACTCCCCGGAGCAAGAAATGTAGAAAGCTTTGTGTCATAATCAAAAGATTGCTCCGGGGTCTTCTCGCTATCCTCCAGACCTTCTGCCTTCTGTTCTTCGGAAGCAAGTGGTTCGTCTAAACCTTGAAGGGCTGCTATTGGTTCTTCCTGTGAACCTGGTTGAGAAGCTGGAAGAGATATAACTTGAGAAGGAGGAGGAACGACAGCTGAAGAAGGAAGAATTGGTGCAGTTTCCGGCACGACTGCTGCATAATAAAAGAAATCAAAATCAGTATTCTCCGAGAAAAAAGAAGACCGTGAATCGTCAAAGTTACCTGGAGAAGCCGGTTTAGCAAGATCAATCTCAAATTCCCGAGCTTGGAAGTCCTTCATTGCCTCTTCCTCTGTAGGGGTGGATACAGTTTCTTTGTCAACCTTAGCGGGAGGCGTGGAATGAGAACTAGAGCCAGTAATATCCGCATGAACTAAAGCCGAAGTATAAGCAGGAGCAATAGGAGGTGTCTCTTTCTCAGGAAGCTTCTATTCCGTCGCCTCGGCCCGCACTCGGATGAGCTGCTCTTTTCCTTTGGCAAGGGCATCGCGATCGCTCTCACTTAAGTAGGTAGCTTGAAGATCTGTTTCAGAATATCCGGCACCACCAAATAAGTCAATGATTGCCTCCCATACCTCCGCTAAGGTGACTTCATACTCTGGTCCCAAAAATGAAAGGCTCCCACGCCCCAGGACACAATGCATATAAAAGTCGAACAGAGTCGCGTCAACGGTGGCTATGGTCGCCTTATGGGATTCTTCGGCTGCGGCTTTACCAGAGAGAACTTCATCACGTTCTCTTTCAGCCTTCAGTAACTGGGATTGTAGCCTAGCAATTTCTAAGTCTCGAGAGCTGAGTTTCTCCTGAAGTTGAGCAGCGTCATCACGATATTTTCTAGTAACATGCTGTTCTGCTTCAAGCTTGACTTCAGTATCCCGCTGAGCAGCATGGGCGTCTCAGACTTGTTTTTGAAGCATTTCTTCTTTCTGAGAATAAGAAGTGGAGGAAGTAGCAAGCTCTTTTTTAAGCCTTTCAACTTCGGCTTCGAGCTTCACATAACCATCGCTAATGCTTTTCATCTCCGAGTCATGCTGCTTACGCCATTTGTCCCACTCAGATTTATCATTTTCCATGGTCATCATCGCTTCAAGGTTCAGATGGTTGACCCTTTGAAGTTCGTCAACCAGCTTCTGCCACCCAGACATTCTTTCGATGTCAAGCTTTACAGCATCGACATTTTTTAGCATCGCCTGCTTATCAATGGGGACCAAGTCCAAATCAAAACGCACTCCTTTCAGACACCAATTCGGAAATCGGCTCTGGAGTGTGGGAGGACCATCTCCAGCTTGGTACTGTGGCCTATTAATGATGGTCTGGATGTCAGATTCCTTAAGGGCAGGAGAACCGGAAGATGTATTAGGAGGAACAGAAGCGGTAGTCTTTTCCGAGATGTTAGATGTGTCTTTCTCACCAAGTCTGGTACGTTTACTGGAATCATCAGAAGTGTGACTCTTCCCCTTATCGTCGTAAGATTTCCTTTTATAAGGATCGTCGCTTCTGCGGGAAGAGTCACGTCGCTCGTCCCTACTCCCATAGTATTCCTCATCTTCTCTCCGATGACGCTCTTCATGAGCTCGCCTCTCATGAGCCTTTCTAGCAGCTCTCTCCTCATCAGTTTCTTTCACGGCACTGATATAACTCCTAAAGTCATAAGCCTCACGGCTTCTGTAACGCTGGAATTTGTTGTAGTAAGAGCCGCTTCGCCCCATCAGAGAACCTGAAATTGAAGAAAAAGACCAGTTTTAGAAATCCTCAAGTTGAAGAGGCTAAGTGCATATAAGTGCCAAAATTCTAAGTGTGTGTGATGTGCAAACTACGCGCATCAGACTACAAACCACTTTTGGGTGTAGATATGGCAATAAGTTGTGCGGAAGGCATTGTGGTTTGTTGCAAAGAAGAAGTTGCTTCGACAACAGGAGGAACCACTTTAGAAACATCATCTTTAAAGAGCTCCTGAGAGGTTATCATGATGTCGCTCAGACTGTCAAAAGTATCATCGCCATTGTGCATGGGAGATTTCTCTTTTTCAACTTCCACCTCAGCCGTCTTTTCAAGAGTGTGAAGATTTTCCTCCTCTTCAACAACCGGGGCAAGTGCTAACTTACTGGACGGTCCAGCAATGTCGGTAGAAGTAGAACACTTTACCAATGAAGTCTCAGCGGTAAGATCTTGCGATAAAAGTTCTTTAGCAGGAACAGCGGCATCTGACTCCTCAGCAGGAGAATCAGGGACTTCATGTGGCTGAGTGGAACGGGAAGGATGTAAGAGTCCAAATTCGTGGAGGAACTCATCTCTCAATAGAAATTGAACACTCCTCTCCTCAACCGGCACGGCCATAAGCCTCTCAAAGGTAGTCTTGTGACGGGATTCCCTAGAGGGGGAAGGAAGCACTGAAACAGTAGAAAAAGAAGTTAACACTTGACAATTTGGACTTCAAAGAATTTAGAAAAAACACAGGGAAAAGATAGATAATCGTACTTCCCACTCTCCAAATGGCGTAAAATCCCGGGGGACAACGAACAAAGAAAAACTGGCTCAGAAACCCAGGAACGCTTTCGGGAAGACCAATAATCAGTTTGCGATTCCTGGCACTCCTTACAACTGTGATAGAGGGATGGTCCTTGGTCCTTGTGAATGAGCATAGAAAGCAAATTTCTCCAAAACTGGGAAAACGGTCCAGCATTCTCCTAAAAAGCACACACAGTCCCAGCAGGATGGCGAAGCCATTAGGATGAAGTTGAAAAGGAGAGATAGATAATCGAAGGAGGAGTTCTCGGAGACAGTCATTAAACGGGGGAATCGCTCCACTCAAGCACATTTGGCGGTTCACTGCAATGAAGCCATGGGGCGGCCTGTCAGCAGTGTCATTTACTCCAGGAAGAAAAGCGTCAGATTCAGCAATGCCAAACTGGGAGCATAGTTGACGGAAGACTTTATGACTCAGGGTGGTAGGAGTCTTTTCTGGGGGATCATTCAACGGAGTAGCAATTGGAGAAGCTTCTCCACTTGGTTCCAAGTCTTCTTGATGAGATGCCATTCTACACAATCAGCTGAATGTTCAAAAGTGAAGGTGCACGTTTCCTAAAAGTGTGAAGTGCTGTGCAAAACTAATGAAAATAAGAAAAAAAAGCAAGTATAACTGGAATTCAACTAGCTAACAATCAGTCGATTACGAGATTTCAGAACCTGTTAATGTTCAAGTGCAGTGTTAATGCAGACAAATCGGTTTTAGTTAACCATTACGATTTTGCTTTAATACTTCACTTGAGTTAGTTATTGTGTAGCATTTCACTCATACAGTTCATTTAATTCAATCTTCTCTTTATCAACTAATTTGTCATTCGATGTGGGCAGTCAGTGGCAGTATATTCGTCCCAGTATTCTGTGAATGTTGTGTTAAGCAGGTTATTAGCATTAAAGTCAAAACAGTGTGAGAGGTAGCACAACACAGTTCAAATTCAAGAGTTCAGCCAACTTCTGTGCAAAGTCATCTAAGTCCTAAGTCGTTAAACGACCTATCATGAGTCGGGGCTTTTAGGTCGTATTAGGCGAATCAAGATGTTCGAGGCATGTTCTCTTAAGTCAGATCATTCAAGTCCAAGAATTCGAAGTCATAGAGTTCAAGTTGTTAAGTCGTTCGGACGAGTTACGAGTTACGAGTTAAGGGCTATCTCGTCCACGACCTAGTCTTTCAGATTTGCTCGCAAGATTAAACCTTAAGTATTAACTCGTTCACGACCTAAGGGGCAAGCTACGAGTTAAATCAAGTCGTCAGTCCTTAAGTCGCGCTACAAAGAAAAGTTTCAAGTCTGAGTGCAAAAATGCAATGTCCTAGGTCGTTACCGACCTACGACCTACGACCTACTTAAGGTCGTCGAAAGTTAAGTCGCAGTTTCTGTTCAAAGGTGTTAGTTCATTCTCCCCAGTACATCGATTCGCCGAACTCCTAACCCGTTAACCCATTAGCCTCTCCTTCAACCAAAACTCTCTTCTCCCCAACGCACTCAATTATCTCGAAATCACCATACACCTAGTGTAATGATATTCCATCACAAATCACAAATCGGTCAAACTGAATCGCCGCAATCCATCGTCTGGTTCACACAAGACTGTCCAAGGCTAAGACAGATCATCCTGAATCCATCAATGATCAATTGAAACAAGGATTGCAGAGAGTTGCGACATGGGAAAAGGGGGGTCGATGGTAAAAATGGGATTCGTAATTGGGTGACAATCGAAGAATTAATAGCAATCGAATCCACTTACGCAATACGAAATCGAAGATGTCTGGCGGTCGAGTAATTGAGCTTGCCTGAGAGGAACTAAAATGCTTGCAAATGACAGAATGAAACAGGTAAAGGAGAAGAAGGAACGACCTAGGCTATTTATGCCCTGGGATAATGAAAGGTGAATCGACACATCCGACCTACGACTCATCTTAAGTCGATCGAGATCTAGCACACTCATCAAGAAGCGAGCAAAGGAAATCGAAGCACACGACTTACGACTTAAGACGTATACTTCGAGGGGCAAATGTTAAACCTCTTTTAGCAACGACTTACGAGTTAAAAAACTTAATCCTGTGCACTCAACAACTCACGACTTAATTGCTAAGTAGGAATCTACAGCTTGAACGACTTACGACCTACCGGGTTAAGCAGCTTGCGACCTAGGGGAACTTCGCGACTTAACTACTCAACGAGTTAAAGGCTCTATGACTTGAGAGGGTTTCGACTTAACATGATACGACTCATCAAGTTAACTCTTCTACGACTCATGGTCTAGACGGTTCAGCGAGTCAAGGTCAATACGAGTCATGAAGTCTTACGACTCATGAAGTCTTACAACTCATCAGACTTGGAAACGTACGACTCATGGTCTAGACGGTTCAGCGAGTCAAGGTCAATACGAGTCATGAAGTCTTACGACTCATGAAGTCTTACGACTCATCAGACTTGGAAACGTACGACTCATAAGGTCTTACGACTCATAGGGCGTACGACTCATGAAGTCTTACGACTCATGAAGTCTTACGACTCATCAGACTTGGAAACGTACAACTCATAAGGTCTTACGACTCATAGGGCGTACGACTCATAAGGTCTTACGACTCATGAAGTCTTACGACTCATCAGACTTGGAAGCGTACGACTCATAAGGTCTTACGACTCATAGGGCTTACGACTCATCAAACTTATGACTCGTAAAGACGTACGACTCACAAGGACATACGACTCATCAGGCTTACGACTTATGGTGCGTACGACTCATCAGGCTTACGACTTAAAGGCTATCGAAACTGGAATCCAAGGCCCTGGCCTGTGCTATTTTGATCTGATGAGTCGACTACGACTTAACACTTGTCTTCCAACTAAGCCGCAAGATGGACCATAAGGCGCCCACGAGACATCATGAGTCGAATACGAGTCACGACTTACCATGAGTCGGATACGACTCATGACTTGGTCGAATTGAAAGCTCAGAAATCTGTTCCTATAAATACCCCATCACTTCCAACATTGAGGGGACTTTTGGCAAATCATTTCTACAACGCTGTTACTCCGCCGAACTCTTCATTCATTCAGTAATCAAGGATCCTTCAAGCATTCGCGACACTACAACAAGCTTCGAGAGAAATTCCTCACATCCGACATGGATTTATCGAGTTTCACCGTCGAAGATTGAGCTAGTAGTCTAGATTGTTTCTTGTGATCGAATTGTACTGTTTCCTGAAGAGATTTGTATCAGGTTGTAATCAAATCAGCAATAAGAGACTATAAAGTGGACGTAGGCTCAATTACGGGCCGAACCACTATAAATCTGTTGTTCATTTACTGCATTTCTGCGATTTTCCTGCTTAATTTCTGTTCCCGTCACACGGGTGGTGCTTTCACGATCTTATTACACACACCGGGTGTTATCGTTCATATTTTAACGTTAACAAGTCCTTCTCCAAAGAAATGATTTTTTAAGATCAAAATAATGTGTTATATTGTAATATGTTTGTACAATTGTAATTATTTCTTTAAATAAAACATTTGCATTCAAAATGTCAAGAAAAAACAAAAATGCAAAATTAAGTCGACTGAATAGTTCTGCACAGTCGACTGAATATATGGCAGAAACTTTCAGCCAATAGTTCAGTCGACTGAAACTCTCTGTTCAGATGACTGAAATTTACCCAGAAAACTTTCGGGTTCCAGTTCAGTCGACTGAATAGATAATTTCAGTCGACTGAACGCAATTTACCAGGTTTTTCTTTACCCTACTTAGCCATCTTTTTCAATTTTACTTTTACTTTTTACCGATTCCAAACTTCATCTTCCCATCTCAAAGAAAACCATAGCCCCCAATTTCTACTTTTTTCACAATTTCTTCCTCAAATTTCCACAATTATGCCTCATAAACGTTCTGGAGCTTCATCTTCAACCTACTCCGACTCAATTGATGCCCAATTCGCTCAATGGCTTTACAATGATTGCGGTCACTCGGTGGAACAAGATGAAGAATTCAAGGATCTTCGAGCACTCATTTGTTGATTTCCAAGGTCTTTAATCCTACAATATTCAAGCTTTAACAGACCAGGCAAGTTTGACATCACTTTTAGACATTAATCGGAATGACCATGCCATCAACCATATTATGGTCAAATTATTCTATGCCAACCTCAACCTCGGACACCAAACTCCACGAAATCCGAACGACAGTGTTTGGAGTATGGTATGCGGGAAAAAAGGTATGGTTTTCACTTGATCGCATAGCTCATATTCTAGGATCCCCAAACATTGGTATAAAACTTGAGGACATAGATTTCAATCCTCACATTCGTGATAATATAAATCATCAGTTTTTAGACGATGAGATCAACGTCCTAGATATTAAATCCACCTCCTTAAGACCAAGAGCTAGGCTTCTACACAAAGCACTTATGAGGACCATTACCCCCCGCACCGGCTCTTATGAAATAGTATATCCGAAAAACTACCGGGCACTATATGCTATATGGGGAAATATTAAAGTAAATTGGGTGCAATTGATACTTGATGAATTTCTTTCCTTCAACAATGGTAAAATGAGAACGATATATTTTGGCGAATACATAATAAAACTTCTACTAGACGTTGATACGCCACTACCAGACTCAGAAAATATGATGGTTCATCAAATCAACCATCGGACTATAAGCCTCATGCAACTACTAGTAAGGCCTCCTCGTATCATGTCTCTAGCCGAATGGGAAGCACGTCATCAAGAACCTCACCAACCTCAACCTCCACAAAAACCTCGTTATCACGATGATGAAATCCGTCTTGTTCAACCAGAGTTTACTACAAATCAATCGTTGGGAATTATATCAACAAATCAACAAATCCTTGATACTGGTCTCAAAAAGGTTGATCACAAACTTGATAAGATAAAAGGGTTTTTTACCAAACTATGGAATGCTATTTCATGCACCAGCACCACTTCTGTTTCAACCTCACGCGGCAAGCGCCCAGCTCCAACGTTCACGTGGACATCTTTCGAGGAGAATCCGAGCAGCAGCACTAGTGGTAACAATGATGGTCAAGGAGGAAGAGCTTCTAGACAACCAACCGGTGGCCCTGTTATTCGTGAACCAGAAGGAGATCGTGAAGGCTCTTATGATTGGGATAGGGATCCTTGATCATTTAGATGGTTTTCTTTCCGAAACTCTTTATTAATTTTTAAAACTACTTCTGAAAAGGCTTGTATAAATAGCCTTCTTTTATTTGTGATACTCTGTGGTTTGTATGATTCACACTATGGTTACATATGCATGTAGTTGCTTTTGTTGCTTGCCAATTATATACTTCTACATATTATTACTTCCTTTTTGTTGATGACAAAGGGGGAGAAATCTATGTTACTAACTTTGTTTTGTAGGAAAGATAGTGCATATATTCAGCGGGAGGAAAGATAATTACATCTCTACAAACATAGGTATTGTCATCAATCAAAAACGGGGAGAATGTTGATAAGCTATATTTTAATCAATGACAATGTGCTTCATCAAAAAGGAAGAGATATGTGCAAGGCTAAAGGAAGGACTATGAAGACCAAGGATATCATGAGTACTTATTATATTTAGGTCTTAGTCATAGTTTTATTGTTAAAATCTATCCTCAAGAAGCTTGCACAAACACAAGAACACATTTCATAACTTAATTTTTTAGGTAAGTGTTCACTGTGCAGAAACTACCAGTTCAGTCGACTGAACATGAAATCCCAGTCGACTGAACCTGTTACAGAATTACAACATGCACAGTTTCAGTCGACTAAAATTCCCTGTTCAGTCGACTAAATTCGAACCTGCGAATTTTTAATGAAAAGACACCTTCTTCTTCCCAAGAGTTGCAACCATTCTCCAATGGTAATGGATGCATCTCTTGCCTGAATCTTTTGCAAATAGATACACCTCTTCTACATATATAAATACATGTTTCTATCATTTGCAAATCACCAATTCTAATTGCTTTAATCTCTCTATTTTTCTTGAACATACTTTCAGATTTCTTAAGTTTTCAAAAGCAATCACAAACCACTTCAATTGCTTGAATCTCTTATTTATCTTAAATACTCTTTTTGATTCATAGCAATTTATATTTCCTAAATCTTCATAAACACATTTCATATTCTTGAGGATAAGATTATAGGAAGTTGTACTCAATTAGACTCATTAGTGTTATCAAGAACACAACAAGTCAGAAATACTCTTTGTATCTTGCTGAAGTCCTCTTCGGTAGTTGAGGCAAGAAATCCCGTTCGGTTGTCCGGAAAGTTGTAAACCTATTCCTCCAGGTTAAGTGAGGGTTGTTGGTTAGTTGAATTCCTAAGAGGAGCTTAGGGACTGGACGTAGAACAAGAGGTCTGAACCAGTATAAAGTCTTGGTGTTCACTTTACTTACTTCTTATTGCTATCTACCTAGACCATTCCACTATTCCATATTATACGATCCTACCGCATAGCCTCTTTCACAAAATAGGTTAAACCATCATATCAAAGTATTCACATTTAAATCCATTAAATCTAAATGATAACAATTCCAACTTAACAGTTTGAATATAGTTTATATATTGGAAAAGTTATAAAATAAAATAGATTATGTTTAAAAATAGGTTATAGATTAAAATAGTATATATATTAAAATAGTCTATATGTTAAAATAAATATATTTAAAATTGTTTATAAATTTAAAATAATATATATTAGAATAGTTTATATATTTAAAATAGTTTATATCAAAAATAGTTTCAAATTAGAATTGTTTCTTCCAATTTCACAAATCAATTCAAATCAACTTTAGTTCCACAACTCAATTTAAGTTCAACAATTTCAATTAAAAGGTTAGAGGTTGAATCCAAATTCTCATTAAAATCATTCTTAATTTATATCGATTTCAAGTCCATGTTTGAACTACAAATTTAAACCACTTCAAATTCAATAGGTTTCAAAGTTTAAATATTCAAACATTTTCAATAACTCAATTTGATAAATTTCATTTTTATTTCAAAATTCAACTTTTAATTTTTTTTAAATTTTGAAAATATTCACTTAATTACTTTTAGTAACATTTAAATAAAATCTCAATTTACAAATTTAAATCAATATTAAATATTCCATTTCAATTTTTATTTAAATTTGAAATTATAATCACCTTTAATCAAAACCCACTTATCAAGTTATAAAAATCATATCTTTAAATTCTCAAAATTAATGTGTTTCAAATCAATTTTATTTAAATACAATTCTTAAATCAGTAAAATTTCAAATCAATTTCAATTTATCTTTCCAACCATAATTTATTAAAGTTATTACAAAATCTATAAAAATATTAATATATATTTTAAATAAATATTTAAACATATTATATATATATTAGTTAAATCAAATTTTTACTAAATTTTATTAAATTAATTATTATTAAATTAAATATTATTTTACTAAATATATTGTATAAAATCTTATTTTATATATTAAAATAATAATAAAATTATAAGTAAATCTAAAAATTTATACTTTTCAAAACATAACTTATAAATTTAAAATTTCCAAACATATAATTTAAAAATCTAATTTTTTTCATATATATTAAAATAAAATCTTTATAGTGTATTTAAAAATCAATATTTATTAAAAATCCATATATTTTCTTACAAAACTTTGGAAATCATTTTTCAAAAATAGACCAACGGTGTCCGTATATAGTTTTCTATCCAATGGTCAAGTGATACAGATATTTATCATTTCAATCCGCAATAATTTAATATTTACGGGTATATATCATTCAACCCGAAATCCCAAAATTTAAAAATCAATAAAATCGCTTGGGTTTATCATTTCAACCCATAACGATTTTCCCTAATCTATAATATCGTTCGAGTATGTTTCATTTTAGCCCATATGAATTCCCAACTAACAGGGAAGTTGCAGTGTGAGAATAATATAATAAAATGACATACGTTTCAATGGCAAGCATATATCATAATTAATAAATAATATATATAACAGGTTATGGTGTCATATGTCGATTAACATAGGATAACAACTGCAAATAATAACATATCATATTAAAAAAATCAATTTACTAACAATTCAAATTCAACAGCATATTTAAATCATCATTTCATGTGAAATCAATTTACTAAGCATATGAATGATCGCTCACCTTTCAAGGCTAGAGAAACAACTAGAATAAGCAAGCGGACACGGACACACACATGGATACGGACACAAAAACTCGGATGTGGATTCAGACAGTGGCAAAGCTAGAAACTGGAATAACATGAAATCGATGCAAACAAATCAAAGCTAGCACGATCATGATTTTGATGAAAAACAAATATATATCTGTGTGTTGTATATATATACACCTTTTTCCTTTTTGCATATATTATGCATATCATCAACTGGTTGTCCAGTTAGTTTAAATTCATCACATCAAAATTTCAATCTTTAATCGAGCACGACAATTTAAAACTCCAAAGAAAGCTCCACTCATCTTCAAGAAGCAACACACTCCAACCAAATCTTACACAACAAAATTTAAGGCAGTACAAGCTCGGCAAAGAAGAAAGGAGAAGAAGCATGTCTCAGGAAAATGAAAAAGAACAAGCTCCAATCTCAAATATATATATATATATATATATATATATATGCCGACATATATATATATATATAAGAGGAAGCATACAAAAGGAGTAGAAGCAACCACTGTCTGGTAGACAAGATTCGGGTAGACGTGCGACAAAGGTTGGTCGAACAAGGAGAGTTTGGGTTACTGCGATGCTTCGGCAGGGTGGCTGAGGCTACGGGTTGTGGAGGTGGAGTCGGGAAGGAAAGAAGGTGCGGGCACAGGTGGTGAGGCTACCAGCTCTGTGGTGTACGGCAGATCTGGTGTGACTTGCTATGGTCGGGGCGGAAGATGTGGGAGGAGGCTGAGTCTCGGTAGAGAGGAGTAGATGAGAAGCGAATGGGGATGAATGGCCGGAGGGTGTTTGATGGAGGGGGGCAAGGTGGAACTGCGGCTGCTATGGATGCGGGATGGATGGCCGTGCTTGGGTAAATGTGGGCTGGAGGAGTTAAGGTGTTCAGCTACTGGAAGGCGTGGAGTTAAAGAGGCACGACAGCTTGGGATGGGCTTGGTAGGGTCTGTGCTTGGGTCGGATCTGGTGGAAGGGTGGGTTGTACGGTTGGGGCTGTTCGGGGAAGGGGTTGGTGGTGATACGGCGAGGATGGGTTACGAGGGGAATAAGGTGAGTGACGAGGTAGATTGAAGACGAGCAGGCATGCAAAGCTAAAAACATATGCGAATGATTTAGTAATATAATTATATATTTTTTCTTTCATAAGAACAGAGTGAACGAAAGGTACGCAGATACGAGTGATACAACCCACCTATCAAAAGTCGATATTCGTTTCCAAAACGCTACTAAACCACCGAAAATAAGATTAACGGGGCTGTGAAAGTCCAAATTTGGCGAAATAAAATATGACGTCTCACTCAGAAAATGATCTACAATTTTATTATATAAAAATATTCAGATTCAAAAATATTTTATTTTCATCAATTTAACTGATTTAAATTTAAATTTGAAATTTCACAACCAAACAACTTTCATATTTCCAAATGAAAATCTGACATTTGCTACATTTAAATAGATGTATTCCAAATTTTAAATTTTCATTGCTAAAATTTTGTAGTATATTTTTAAGAAAATTTGGTTAATTACGTTATAAAAATCGTTAAAATTTACGGATCATTACATCAATCAATTAGTCATGTTAATTTGATTGAATTACTACACCTGATCACCAAATGTTATTTATCCACATCAAGGAATGAAACATGGTTGCAGTTGAAGATTGCATGATGATAGCTGATTTCGACTTAGTTGCAATTCAGTAATACTAGGACAAAACTTTGCTAGGGTTTTACTACTAGCTACAATGAGGAGGATGGATTGATTTGAAGAAAATGGATGTTTATACTGAAATTGGGGTTTAAGATAGGGTCCCTCTCAAATAATGGGAAAATATATTAGGAACGTATTCATTTAGACTATGTCTATTGAAACCCCACCTTTTCCTTTCACCACCCCACTAAAATAATAAACATTTCAAAAGACAATATAACCCGTTTCAAATACCTAGTTTTATTTGTGGTCGTATTATTAGACAATAATAAAAAAATAAACATTTGCATGACTGATAACAAAAAAACACTGAAAAAATGTATGATAACCATGTTAATATTAATAGGGTATATAGGAGAACATGTTGAAGGAAACCATGTTGAAATGATTTGAAAAAATTCCAACCTAGTTAAAAAATGATTTGCTGTGATTCTAGTTAAAGTTTAGCTATATAATAGGTAATCAAAATTTATTATACAATTAAAACGTTGTGGCATATTAACTAAAATTATACAATTGATTTATACCATTTTTTAAATAATTTATAGCTTTGACAAATAAAAGTACCAAATTTTTTGAAACATATCACCAAATAAAAGAGAAATCGGCTTAGTTTTCTACTTACAATAATTTTCGAAAAGAATTTTTTTCTTTACAAAAGAAGAAAGTGAAAATAAATGAATTATGTTTATAGAAAAAAGAAATATGAAAACCAAAATGCAGCAGGTAGAGGAAGAAGGAAGACATTTAGAGGGGTAGAAATGTAAGAAATGGGAGGTGTGGCAGGTAAAGAATGGAGGAAGAATTAGTTGGAGAAAATTGAGGGGGTGTAAGGCAAAACACGTGGGGTTAATAGAATTTGCCATACATTTATCTTAATTAATGATAAATATGGACAAAACGCATTTATATCCTTACTTATAAAGTAACAGAGGTATCTTTGTTTTGCCTATGCCTTTAATAGTAGCAATTTTAGTAGTGAGCTATACAATCAACTTTGATGATGGTTGAAAAACGTTTGAAGCATATACAATCAACTCCATTTACTTAAAATAGAGATTTAGACCTTAAATCTCATGGTGTAAAACCTGGGCTCAACAATATGATTAGCACATACCAAAATTCCATCGAGCGAAATTGGAATTTTGAAATGCTAGCATATTACAACAATTTAATAAGAGAATAGATGTGACGCCCCACCTCTATACCCACACTAGCCAAGGACACTACGGGGTAATGCCGTCAACTAGCACGGAGAATAAGGTTGTTGAGGAGAGACCATCTGTATGATTGCTTTGTGCGAGTACCGATATGCCAGATAAAAATATAACTTTTCATCTCAAGGGGAAATTCGACATACAGATACAAACTCAAAGCTACTACACAGTGGCTATCTGGACTTCGAAAACAAATATAGAAATAAACATAACACAAATCAGTCACAGACAATTCATATGACAAAGGCGGAAATATATATGAATATAACACATGAAAGTGTACATCAGAGTAGTGGTCAAACAAGATCCACAATAGCACAAAAGAATAGATACAAGTGCTAGCCAAAAGAATATGTATACATCAAGGAGTCTATATATCGAATGTATACAACCAAAAACTACAATGCTAAAGTAGTTAGCCAAAAGTCAGATGATAGTCCCAGATAAGGAAGGAGTCATGAGGAAGCACCTGTAAAATCTCAGTCTGACCCGAGTATTATTTAAGAAGAAAATAATAAACGGATCAGTCTAGCTATAAATATCAGATAAAGTGATATAGAATAAGAGATATGACAAAAACGTATGATAACCATAAAGCCATACTATGATAAGTATCTGATCATAAATCAATCCAGAGATTAATCAATATCACAAGAATCTTCTCAAAGATAAAAAAGAATGTCATATTCATAATTTAATTCACCAAGCCACAAATAATGACATACATATCAATGTCAATTGTAAAAGTTGGTGAAACATAAATTCCAGAAATCAATATCCAGAAATCACAAAAGTTAACGACACACAAATTCTAGAAATCATCATCAAGAAATCCAGAAATCACAAAAGTTAACGACACACAAATTCTAGAAATCATCAAACAAGAAATCCATAAATCATCAACAAGAAATCCAGAAAACACAAAAGTTAACGACACACAAATTCTAGAAATCATCAACAAGAAATCCAGAAAACACAAGAAAAGGATGGCCAATCCCATAAAAATGAGCCGGAGCTCCTCCTGACAGGGTATAGTCCCCCATTGCGGATTTTGAGCCAAAGCTCCTCCTGATGAGCCAAAGCTCCTCCTGACAGGGTATAGTCCCCCATTGCGGACATTGAGCCGAAGCTCCTCCTGATGAGCCGAAGCTCCTCCTGACAGGGTATAGTCCCCCATTGCGGACATTGAGCCAAAGCTCCTCCTGATGAGCCAATGCTCCTCCTGATAGGGTATAGTCCCCCATTGCGGACATTGAGCCGAAGCTCCTCCTGATGAGCCGAAGCTCCTCCTGACAGGGTATAGTCCCTCATTGCGGACTTTGAGCCGAAGCTCCTCCTGACAGGGTATAGTCCCCCATTGCGGACTTTTAGCCGAAGCTCCTCCTGGTGAGCCGAAGCTCCTCCTGACAGGGTATAGTCCCCCCCACATGGACAAAGAGACATCGCACATCGCTAGTCTAAACCATAAAATGATCATCATCGATCATCAAGAAGTGTCAATTACAATAAGCTAGTAAATATATGAGTTTAGCATCATGTCCCATAACCACTAGCTTAACTTAAATATTTACGAACAAATTGTAGATCTCCACTAGAAAATTATCACCAAAGATTCAATCGAACAAGTTCAAGAATTAACCGACGAAGTAAACGCAAGCGTTTCATACCACTTGTTTTACTAAGCCGTTTAATTAGATTTCTCATACGAATGAGGTAAAGGTTTGTATATACTAATAGATTGGAAAACGGTTTTGATAAACGAGTTTGATATTAAAAATAGAGTTGAAATCATCTTTGTGGAAGAGTTTGAATATTTACTACTAGTATAGAAAACCTTTGTATTTTTAAAAGTGACAAATCACAAAAACGATTGTAGAAACAATCAATCACAAAATTCCACATTCGAAGACGTGAATAAAATCCAAAGAAATCGATACTGAATCCATCAAAGTGGATATTCCCAAAAATCCCGAAGAAGAAGTCATCAAAGTCAATAAAAGTGATAACAACTAATCGGATCAACTAAAATCGATAAACAATGGAAATTCTATCAAGAAAAGCCTAAATAGGCAAAAATGCACGCTTCCAGACGTCTGGATTTGTTTTCTGGAAATAGTTTAGAAAATCACCCAGACGTCTGGAATAGCCAAAACAGACGTCTGAGCCATGGCCAGACGTCTGATTTTGAATCCAGACGTCTGGTTTCATTCTCTGGAAATTCTCCAGAGAAACCCCAGATGTCTGAAACTTCAAGTCAGACGTCTGAGACTCATCCAGACGTCTGATCTTGAATTCCAGACGTCAGAAATTAGTCTCTGGCATTTTTTTTAATAAAATGCGTGCATACATTTTTCTCTCCAGGTCCAAACCAGACGTCTGGACTTGGTCACTAGACGTCTGGTCACCTGGTCTGGGCAACATTTTGCCTAGGCCAAAGTGGCCAAAACAATTCGGAAGCGATCGGATGAGCAATGGCGACTAAGGATTTACGCCAAGCGACAACCTGGCCTTAAAGGCTCTTCGATACACCCCGAATATCAATGTACAAATGTCCATAGAAGGACTTCCATAAAATTGGACCAAAACACCAAAATTTGGAAAATTCACCAAATCAATTCAAATCAAAAGAAAATGAATATGCACAAGTATTAGGAATTCATACCTAACAACAATGATAGCTATAGACGTAGATGTGAGATAAAAATCTCACCTTTTCACAAAATCAATGAAGAAGAAGCTATAGAGCAATGGCAAGAACAATCACACTTCAATTCCAACCCAACAAGCTTGAATCTAAGCTTAAAAGAGAAACATTTCCTAAATTAGGTTTAGGAAATTTCTGAAATTGAATGGAGAAAGAGTTGGAGATGATGAAGAGGATGGCTTACTAAAGCTTCTTCTTGAATTTGGAGGTAGAAGCTTGAATTTGCAATTGAACTAGGGCTTGGAGTTTTAATTTCCCACTCCTCTCCCCATTTTCAGTTTTGATGAGTGTTTAAGAAAATAGAAGTGAAGTGAGGAGGAGAGGAGAGGGGCTAAACTAGGTTAGATGATCACTTGGGTGAAACCCAAGCCCAAAAGCCCAATAGAAAATAGCTAAAACCAACATACCCCAAACATATCGAAGCTTATACTCAAAAAGATCGCAAACGGCATTTTGAACTCAATGGAAGTGGTCTCGAGTCCTAATTCGACTGTTTGCAAAAAGTAGCTTTTCGGACTAAAATCCGACTAACGATGAAATATTTAAATAAAATATTTAAATATAAAATCGATAAATATGCGGGTTGTTACAGACTCCCCTCCTTAAAGAAATTGCGTCCTCGCAATCTTAAGAAGAAAATAAATAGTAACAACCATATAGGCACATCAACACAAAAGAAAATTTGAAATAAGAAGTTCACCATAAAGAGCATGAAAGAGTAAGTCCGAACGTGTTCGCTCAATGAATTCTCTGGATTCCCAAGGGAAATCCTTAGGATTTAAGAACCATTGGACTTTCACAAAAAGAACATCTTTATTTCAAAGGCACTCAACGCCCGAAGAAATGATGCGAATAGAATGTTGCTCAAAAAGTAAAATCTGGATAAACTTCAATTTCTTCAACATCACCGGACTCAAGAATAAAATCGGAATCCCTAAGGTATTTCCGCAGTAAAGAGACGTGGAAAACGTCATAATAGCAAAAGATTGAGCCGGTAATAAAAAGGCGATAAGCCACAGAACAAATATGTTCGGTGATGGGAAAGGGACCAACATATCGAGGTGCTAACTTTCCCGATCGACTGAAAACGCACAACACCCATCATAGGTGAAACACGAATGAACACTAATAAGATCTGGACCTAAAACCAGCTTCTCACCGGCTTCAAGCCAACACAAAGAGAATCGGCATGGCCTTCCGTAGAGTGGCCCGAAAGGTACCATACCAATACAAGATTGGAAGCTATTATAGGAAGAAAACTCAACAAGAGAAATATAACTTTCCCAACTTCCACCAAAATCAAGAACACAAGAACGAAAGAGATCTCCAAAAGTTGATTCACACACTCTATTTGTCCATCGGATTGAGGACGATAAGCGGTGCTAAAAATTAAGCTTTGTTCCCAAAGCTTTTGAAGATCATACCAAAGTCCACTAGTAAAATAATGGATCACGATTGCTAATAACAAAAGTAGGAACTCCATGCAATTTTAGTTTGACATAGAGTTTAGCCAAAAGAGGTATGGTCCAAAAGAGAAGGACGAGCCTCACGGCTACACAAAACAAGAGATGAACATGAATTGGATTCACGATCTCGAATCTCATAAGTGGATAAAGTCTCGAGATCATTCCATTCGGATATCATCAAAGAAACAACCGCTTGTTGCTTACAACTAAGGGCATCGGCAACACGATTGCCCTTTTCGGAAGTATAAAAATATCCAGATCATAAGATGCAAGGAACTCGAGCCAACGAGGTTGACACAAATTAAGTTCCTTATGAAAAATAAATATTCCAAAGATTTATGATCGAGGTGGAGAACAAATTTCTCCGCCAAACACAATGATGCCAAACTCTGTAAGTGAAATCAAAAGCCGCGAGCACTAGGTCATGAGTGGCATACCTAGTCTCGATAGGCTTTAATGGTTTAGAAGCACAAGTGATAGCATGTTCTCTTTTGCAAGAGAACGGCATCCAAACCAATACAATTAGCATTGGTACAAAAGACAAAATCTTGGTTCCCTTCGGGAATCACAAGAATAAGAGTATCGGAAAAGAATTCTTTCAAATAATCTTCTTTCCCCGAAAAGCTAAAACTTTCAAAAATTACATTTATCTTTATGTAATAATCTTTCTCGAAAAATTTACATTTTTACTTTTTTATAAGTCAATTTATTGTGTCAAATTGTCTCATCAAAGCGTTTAGGAGATTCCTATCGATAACGTTGATCAAGCGCATCGACCAGAATTCTTAAAGCACTCAATGGGCAATATAATCACAAAATCATCTTCTATATGATAAACATGTTTCTTAAAAACCTTTAAGAATATTCTTTGCTCGCTTAAGATCAAAAAAATCAAATTGTACTTATAAATAAATCTTATGAAAAAGATTTGCAAAATTATAAATTGCTGTTTTCATCCAAAATCAATAAATACAAGAATGGTCTCATCGAAATATTCATAGAATACTCGATTTATAAAATGGATGAAATAAGTTGGATAAACTAAATGACATAATAAGTCATTCACAAGAATCATAACGAGTGCGGAATGTGGTAAATGGAATGCTAACTCCCACAACTCGTAGAAAATGAAAATCGGTGGCAAGGTCGAACTAAAAAGACCTTAACACCACTCAAAAGATTGCTTAGGTGATAATCCTAAGACAAACTCAAAAATACCGAAAAATTCTCAAACTACATGAATGAGAGAAATAACACTTTCCTCATCATGTGAGCTTAAAGAATAAAATGATGCCACTAAAAATTTGAATTCGGATTCACAAAGAAAAATAGAAATCTGCTTAACAGATAGGAAATGTTGAAAATGAATAGTCCGCTCAGAAAAATAGGATATGGGATTCACAATGATTAAGCCAACCCTTTCACAAAAATTAATTCCGAAGCCTAAGTAGAAATTGGCTTGGAAAGAAAAATCACATAAAATAATTTTGACATCAATAAAAAGCAAATTGAGTGTTGCGGATCCATCAACCGGATTCGCAATTCTCAAAGAAGTCATCAAGCCCAGAAATTTTTAAAGAAAAAGGATCACAAGTTCTTTTGATATAAAAATAATGAGATGAAACCCATATCAAAAGAACTCGAATAAGATAATCACAAAAGAAATATCGTCAAGGATAGAAGGAGAATTACCTTGACCAAGAGAAGTGTCACTAGGGGCTTGAACAACATTTAGCTCTCCCGCTCTCCTTCTTTGGAGTATGGGACAAGTAGATATAAGATGGCCCGAACTTTTGCAATAACGACAGAAAAATGGTTTCGAGCACTCATTTGCATAGTGGTTCGTAAGACCACAATTGTAGCATCGTCCACGACTAGAGGTAGGAGTCTTTGCTACCAAAGATTATTGCTTCCCTTTCTTACTTTTAAGTTTGGGACAAGAAGATAGAAGATGATCCAGGCCTTTGCAATAATGACAAGTAAGGGGCTTTGGACACTCATCCATATAGTGGTCCTTAGAATTACAATTGTAGCATCCTCCACGATTAGGAATTGGAGTCTTTGCCACCAAAGTAATTTGCTTCACTCTCTTATTGGGATTAAGGCTCTTGAACTTAATATGCCTCTTCTTGGAAATCCCAATATCACTATCACTTCCTTTACCAACCTCTTCATGTCGAAGAGTGATATCCACAAGCTGATGGAAAGGAACTTCAAGTTTTAGAGGTAAAACCATTTCGGGGTTCTTACACAAAGCACAAATAAACTTTTGATTCTTTATTAGATCCAAAAGTTGCTGGGCAGACATAAATACGCCATCCAGAGAAGGACTACTGGATTGACCAGCGCTAGGACTGCCAGATCCAACCATTTCTTCTTCTTTAAGAAAGAAAGAAGAAAAAGTTATTCACAGAATGAATTTCAATCAAACTTGATTGATAAAACAAGGAATCATAAAAGAAAATAGGATAGAACGGGTTCAATTGACTCGAATAAAATCCTAAGGCACGACTCCTAAGAAAGACTTAGGAAAATGATCCTTGTTAGATTATTCTACATCGTTCCGAAGTTTGGCTCTGATACCATGCTGTGACGACCCACCTCTATACCCACGCTAGCCAAGGACACTACGGGGTAATGCCGTCAACTAGCACGGAGAATAAGGCTATTAAGGAGCGACCATCTGTATGATTGCTTTGTGCGAGTACCGATATGCCAGATAAAAATATAACTTTTCATCTCAAGAGGAAATCCGACATACCGATACAAACTCAAAGCTACTACACAGTGGCTATATGGACTTCGGAAACAAATATAGAAATAAACATAACACAAATCAGTCACAGACAATTCATATCACAAAGGCGGAAATAGATATGAATATAACACATGAAAGTGTAAATCAGAGTAGTGGTCAAACAAGATCCACAATAACACAAAAGAATAGATACAAGTGCTAGCCAAAAGAATATGTATACATCAAGGAGTCTATATATCGAATGTATACAACCAAAAACTACAATGCTAAAGTAGTTAGCCAAAAGTCAGATGATAGTCCCAGATAAGGAGTCATGAGGAAGCACTTGTAAAATCTCAGTCTGACCCGAGCAATATTTAAGAAGAAAATAATAAATGGATCAGTCTAGCTATAAATATCAGATAAAGTGATATAGAATAAGAGATATGACAAAAACGTATGATAACCATAAAGCCATACAGTGATAAGTATCTGATCGTAAATCAATCCAGAGATTAATCAATATCACAAGAATCTTCTCAAAGATTAAAAAGAATGTCATATTCTTAATTTAATTCACCAAGCCACAAATAATGACATACATATCAATGTCAATTGTAAAAGTTGGTGAAACATAAATTCCAGAAATCAATATCCAGAAATCACAAAAGTTAACGACACACAAATTCTAGAAATCATCATCAAGAAATCCAGAAATCACAAAAGTTAACGACACACAAATTCTAGAAATCATCAACAAGAAATCCAGAAAACACAAAAGTTAACGACACACAAATTCTAGAAATCATCAACAAGAAATCCAGAAAACACAAGAAAAGGATGGCCAATCCCATAAAAATGAGCCGGAGCTCCTCCTGACAGGTTATAGTCCTCCATTGCGAACATTGAGCCGAAACTCCTCCTGATGAGCCGAAGCTCCTCCTGACAGGGTATAGTCCCCCATTGCAGACATTGAGCCGAAGCTCCTCCTGATGAGCCGAAGCTCCTCCTGACAGGGTATAGTCCCCCATTGCGGACTTTGAGCCGAAGCTCCTCCTGGTGAGCCGAAGCTCCTCCTGACAGGGTATAGTCCCCCATTGCGGACTTTGAGCCGAAGCTCCTCCTGGTGAGCCGAAGCTCCTCCTGATAGGGTATAGTCCCCCCCACATGGACAAAGAGACATCGCACATCGCTAGTCTAAACCATAAAATGATCATCATCGATCATCAAGAAGTGTCAATTACAATAAGCTAGTAAATATATGAGTTTAGCATCATGTCCCATAACCACTAGCTTAACTTAAATAGTTACGAACAAATTGTAGATCTCCACTAGAAAATTGTCACAAGAGATTCAATCGAACAAGTCCAAGAATTAACCGACGAAGTAAACACAAGCGTTTCATACCACTTGTTTTACTAAGCCATTTAATTAGATTTCTCATACGAATGAGGTAAAGGTTTGTATATACTAATAGATTGGAAAACGGTTTTGATAAACGAGTTTGATATTAAAAATAGAGTTGAAATCATCTTTGTGGAAGATTTTGAATATTTACTACTAGTATAGAAAACCTCTATATTTTTAAAAGTGACAAATCACAAAACCGACTGTAGAAACAATCAATCACAAAATTCCACATTCGAAGACGTGAATAAAATCCAAAGAAATCGATACCGAATCCATCAAAGTGGATATTCCCAAAAATCCTGAAGAAGATGTCATCAAAGTCTATAAAAGTGATAACAACTAATCGGATCAACTAAAATCAATAAACAATGGAAATTCTATCAAGAAAAGCCTAAATAGGCAAAAATGCATGCTTCCAGACGTATGATTTGGAATCCAAACGTCTGGATTTGTTTTTTGGAAATAGTTCAGAAAATCACCTAGACGTCCGGAATAGCCAAAACAGACGTCTGAGCCATGGCCAGACGTCTGGTTTTGAATCCAGACGTCTGGTTTCATTCTCTGGAAATTCTCCAGAGAAACCCCAGACGTCTGAAACTTCAAGTCAGACGTCTGAGACTCATCCAGACGTCTGATCTTGAATTCCATACGTCTGAAATTAGTCTCTGGCATTTTTTAAATAAAATGCATGCATAAATTTTTCTCTCCAGGTCCAAACCAGATGTCTGGACTTGGTCACCAGACGTCTGGTCACCTGGTTTGGGCAACATTTTGCCTAGGCCAAAGTGGCCAAAAAAATTCAGAAGCGATTGGATGAGCAATGGCGACTAAGGATTTACGCCAAGCGACAACCCGGCCTTAAAGGCTCTTCGATACACCCCAAATATCAATGTCCAAATGTCCACAGAAGGACTTTCATAAAATTGGACCAAAACACCAAAATTTGGAAAATTCACCAAATCAATTCAAATCAAAAGCAAATGAATATGCACAAGTATTTGGAATTCATACCTAACAACAATGATAGCTATAGACGTAGATGTGAGATAAAAATCTCACCTTTTCATAAAATCAATGAAGAAGAAGCTATAGAGCAATGGCAAGAACAATCACACTTCAATTCCAACCCAACAACTTGAATCTAAGCTTAAAAGAGAAACATTTCCTAAATTAGGTTTAGGAAATTTTTTAAATTGAATGGAGAAAGAGTTGGAGATGATGAAGAGGATGGCTTACCAAAGCTTCTTCTTGAATTTGCAATTGAACTAGGGCTTGGAGTTTTAATTTCCCACTCCTCTCCCCATTTTCAGTTTTGATGAGTGTTTAAGAAAATAGAAGTGAAGTGAGGAGGAGAGGAGAGGGGCTGAACTAGGTTAGATGATCACTTGGGTGAAACCCAAGCCCAAAAGCCAAATAGAAAATAGAAAATAGCAAAAACCAACATACCCCAAACATTTCGAAGCTTATACTCAAAATGATCGCAAACAGCATTTTGAACTCAATGGAAGTGGTCTCGAGTCCTAATTCGACTGTTTGCAAAAAGTAGCTTTTCGGACTAAAATCCGACTAACGATGAAATATTTAAATAAAATATTTAAATATAAAATCGATAAATATGCGGGTTGTTACAATAGATCTAGATCCACATTCTTGATTCTGCTAATTTTATTTGCATAGGATATCCTTATAATAAAGGCGACTTTTAAAATAATCCAAAAATTAGGATCATTTATGTAACAAAATATCATGGCTACAATTAGCTGGTTGAAACTAAAATATATGGATACAGAAATCAATGTAGAAATTTCGAGGAAATTAAAGGATTAGGTATCTTGATCGTTCCACATTAAGTAATTATTGAGTTAAAAATAGTCAGCATTTAAGGTTCATGATTTCTCTCCCTGTAAATACTAGGTATCTTACAGAAGTATGCATCATGCCTTACGATGAACGTACAACTAAGGACAGTGATGGGTCTATCTTTTGGCTGTGAAGAATGAACTGGTTGAACAGGATTGAACTCCAAGGCAAGGGAAAAATTGGAATTTTTGAAATACCCTACTTCGATAACTTCTGTACCAAGTCACCTATTCGACCTAAGAAGTATTACTGTACGTTGGGGTTAATTGAAATGTAACCTAACCATGTATATTAGTGTATTTTTTTTAAAAGAAAAGGATAAAAATTCAGCAATTAATATTTTTAAATGTTGATTGAATGGACATCCTTGAAGAAGAATGACGACGCTAGCTAGGAGCAGGTGGCCATGTATGCTGTTGCGTAGAGTAGGAAGTTCCTAGTATCACACTACTTTAGAGTATAGTATGATATAATACTAATTTAAATAGTATGATGGGGAAGTAGTACCAACATTAAGTGTAATACAAACAATGTAGAACAAGACACATGAATATATGATTCAACTATGTAGAATATTCTCAATAGTTCCACTTACTGACTTTGTTGTCTTGTTTAAACTCATGTGAAATAAGATAAACAATGTAGAACAATACATCATAGCTTATGTAGCTAATTTAGTGATGAAAAATAAATAGTTATTATAATACGATCGTCTTAGTTGTAAGCTTTTGAAGTACATAAACACTCAATCAATGGTAGTTGGACTATTATTGACTTCCATATGTCATTATTATTGACTTCCATCAGATAATGTATAAATAAACATTCAATCATTGTCTCGTAATCCTCCCCTCTTCCATTCCGATTGAGTACATGAGGACTTTCCCCTCTAGCCTCATGAATGGCTTCTATTTCCACAAAACAAAGTCACCAACAAATTCGATAAGGAATGTTGTATTCATCTCGAAGCCAAGCATTCCCCAAGTCTAAAGACTCTTTAATATCTGTTCATTTCACGCTCAAAGACCAGATGTTGCAAATTGCTTCACAAAGGCATATCAATTACACCTTCGATTGTCCACTAATTGACAAGCCTTTTGTCAGTGGCTACATCATTAAGGCTTCTAGATTTCTCCCTTTGAAATTTAAAACCGAGTCCTTCATATTAAAAGGGAGCACATGGAGTTCTTTGAAACTCAGATTGATCAGTTTATTATGGAACTTTTAGATCCCGCTAATGGTTATGTATACACACATAAACACTGAGATTTTTGAGAGAGTTGTGTTCTCTGATGAAGTGGTGGGTATAGTGAAGGAGATGGAAGCTGAAAGCTTTAGAAAAGAAAGCGATGAAGTGGAATGCTATGATTATGCTGTGTTCATAGACTTTCCACTTCACTGCTTTCTTTTCTTAAAATCGTCAACTTCCATCTCCTTCACTATATTCACCACTTCATGAGACAACACAACTCTCCCAATACATGCCTCAATGTCTATGCGTATATCACCATTAGCAGAATCTAGAAGTTCCTTAATAAACTAATCAATATGGGTTTCAAAGAACTCCATGTGTTCCCTTTTGATAGGATAGTCATCGGTTTTAATTTTGCAAGGGCAAAATCGAGAAGCCTTAATGGTGTAACCATGAACAATAAGCTTGCCAATTAATGGCCAATCGATGCTATAAACGATAAGCCTTTTTGAAGCAATCTGCAACAATTTGGTCTAGTCTTTATGCATAAAATGAGTGGATATTGAAGGTGTAACATCCCGTATTTAGAGGCCAAAAGCTAAGCACTACAGATGCTGCAGTCATCCATAGTATTAACTTTTGGTGACAAAATACAAGATGTTACATAAGGTTCTTTAGATTTGGGTGAAAGCTTGGCTTTGAGATTAATACTGCATTCCTTGTCAAATTTGTTGATGTCTTTGTTTTAGGAAATCATTCAAGAGGCTAGAGGGAATTCGTCGCGTACTGAATTGGAAAGGGAGAGCGAGGAGGACTATGAAACATTGATTGAATGTTTATGTATACATAATTTGACAGAAGTCAATAATGATGACATAATTTGATGGAAATCATTAATAATCCCGACTAACATCGATCGAATGTTAATACATTTCAAAAGCTTACCACCAAGAAATCAGATTGTAGTAACTATTTATTATTCATCAATAAATTGGCCATATAAGCTATAGTGGAAAATAAGCAAAGTGATAGATCAAAGTTTAAACAAGACAACCAAGTCGATAAGTTAAACTATTACACACATGTTGAATCTTCAAAGCTAGTATGTATTTCAAGCAACTAGATATAATGATGATTACACTATTGATGTACATAACCTAATAAAACTACCTCAAAAGAATCTTCACCCTTTTCAATTCGTTTATGCAATAAGCTTTTTATGTCTATGAGGGGTCATAGTTTTGAACTGTTTGATTCTTTTTAAAAAGAGCAGTCACCTAGGAGTAGAGTTCCCCGTTATTTTCCGTTTCGTTTCTTTCATTAACACATCATCTGTAGTTGAGTTTTTCTCTATTATTTCCTTTCACAACATCAACTATGTTTCTTATTCTCTAACGTACACTTGATTTTTCCATGAGCTTTGATGTAGTGAAATAAAAATAGTTGTTAGAGAATAAGAGATTTGGAGATAATATGATTGAAGTTTAAACCCTAATAATACATAAACTATCACATTTGCTTAGTAAAATTCTATTGGTAATGTAAAGAATGTTTTATTATTATTAATGGAGGTTCTATTTCATCAATTTTATTATGTGAGATTGTTTTCAACATACACCTTGCATGTGTCATATCTTAAACTAAACATGTGGATATTCGAATTTGGTGACACACAACACAATGTGGTGTTTAAGTTCACATTATAATCCATGCAACATCAATTCACACAAAATAGAGCCTTACACACAACGCAATGAACGACACATAAAAAGGTCATATTTATTGACATTTTTCTCCTTTAGACCTACGAAATAAACTTATTTCAATTTTAAGCAACACCTAGAGGTTATTGTGAAAATAGATATGTTTTCCACTATTTATCGTTTTTGTACTTGCAAGCATAGAATTTTAGTTTGTATTTGCGCATTTTCAAAGTGCACAAGTATATTTAGAAAAAAGTATTCCTTGTGCATTTGCATAAGTAAAAAACGCTGCATAGCAGAATAAACGCTTATTTTCAGAACAAGTTTTCAAACAGGTTTAAATTTAAAATAAATTTTTTTGGTAGGCTAAAAATTAAAAAAAAATCATATTTTTATTGTACATCATAAATTAATGAAAAGAGACAAATATAATCTAGGTTATATATGTTTTTTAGGTAAGTTTATTTGTAATGTGTTTATTAAAAATTTTGTTTATAGTTATTTTGAATATTTTGTTCATATTTAACTATAAGAATATAATATAAATTATATGTAAAGTTGTCCAAAAATTGACATATTCAAAGAGAGGATATATATGATCATATGACTAATCATATAGATTTTCTTGAACAATATATACTTATGTCACATATAAATAATTTTTTATAAACAGTTCTAAAGAATTTATCTAAAAAATTATTCGACCTTCACAATATATGAAATGATAATAAGTCCCTTCATACCAAGATTTCAAATCGTGGATTTCAAACAAATTCTTAGATCGACATCTCATACTAAAATCTCAATATCTCGAATGGGATGAGCATCAAAAGATGTGAACATCGCATTTGGAGTTTCGTTTGTTGAGGAAATTTCATACAGCCTTTCACACCTGAGAAGATCTACAAAACATTTGGCAAAGCAATACAATACCAATAATTATCTGTTTTTTCAAGGCTTGTTATGACCTTTAGAGAGTGGTTCTAAAGGTTTTGTGTTTGAACTCACTGACATCAATATGCTTACCGATCAAAACTTGAACTTATATATTCTTGCCAAGCACTCGCATAAGTACGAATGCTCATTATTATTTATTTGAAAATGATAATAATTATTTAACATCGGTTTTATTTATATAGGCAGTAAGCATAGGATAGGTATACAACTATAAATAATTATATAACTAGAGTTAACACATAGTTAATCTTAAAAGGATGTATAACAGGTGAAATGGCTATAGGTAGTTTCAAGTCTAATGTAATGCAATATTTGAACACTAAATGGAAACCAAGATTGACACTATAGAAAATGAGAATAAAAATCAACTAACTATGAATTATGCTTTTATATTCCTTTCATTTTTCATTTTTTTCCTTCTTCTTCTCATTTATTTATTTTTTTTCTAAAAAATAATCATGCGGTCCTAGTGACATTGTTCAGAAAAAATAAGCAGGGCTTGAAGTATGTCTTAGGTGATAGACATGGCCAAGCTCTCATATATTGAAGGGATCAAGGAAGCATATGTGACAACCGCCCATGTCCCCTGCGCTAAACTGTGCCAGGCAGCCATGGACGATTGCCAAGGTTAAGTTAAAGTAGCAGAATCTATCGTATTACTCACAGCGCATGGATAAAATACAATAGAGAATATATATAGTGAAGCTTTACAAAATAGAATCTCATCAAATAAGCTTCATAATAGTTGAATACAAACATCTGAATATTCAATACATCAAGCCTCACTACATATCACTCAGAGAATTATACAAAGCAGCGGAACACCCAGTACATATAGTAAGAAAATAATATGCAAGCCTCCAGCTCGTCTTCGTCATCAGCATCGTTGGAAAGTAAGAACAACACCTGTCACCTGCTACCTAGTCTGCCCATCCCAAAATGGATGAACAACCCAAGGCAATAAGAGTTAAACATAAAGCCTTGAGTCAGACAACAGTCTTAGTGAGCGGTAAATTAACTAACAACATACCAAAAGAGCATAAAGGAAAAAGGAATAGGAATCCAACCCTCCCACTCCACCTCTTTCTACAGTGATAGCCCCCCCCCCCCCCAGACACACACTAAGCAGAAGTAAACATAGCAAAGCAAACATTTAAAGTAAAGTAATTATCACTCGAGTCAAGGGCGATGCTTTCCAAGTACAAACCCCCAAGGCCTAAACCAAGATCAGATAAGCACACAGAAAATACCGCTCTTGAGACCGAATGACGATACAACCAAACATCCATGACTCTGGCTATCACTGTTATCATTGCTTCGATATCACCGTTAATTGAATGACCGGCACATTCTTTCAGCCGTCCGTCAAGGGCTAATGGAAACCCCGGTTCTAGACATGTAACGACCCACTATTTTAGACCATTCAAATCGACAATAATCCACACATGTCTGACTTGAATAATTCAAAATAACAGATTGTAAATAAATTTGGAGCAAATGAAATCAAATACACAGAATCACAGACACAGAACATATCAGAATAACTCGCAGCGGAAATAAAATACCATAGTAGTTCATGAAGCTACTATATACAAACTCTCAAAAACATATTACATAATATCATTCTGAAAACATATACAATAGAAATCCCAAATACATAGAAGTTTATAAATACCAGATCTGAAATAGAACAACTGAACTGGAAGGAAATAGATAACTAGACAAGCAGAATCTCCAGCGATTCCTAGCTCCAGAACAAAATCCAAAGCTAAGCTGTAAATACTCAGGCTGACCCGAGCGTAAAGTAAAACACAAAACACTCGAGTCAGGACAATATATACTTATATAATGTAAACCAACTCAAGTGAACTGTAGTAGAAATGCACAATAACTCAAAGGATGCTTGGGACCGCCCATCCTTTAAGGATCAGTTAAACTATAAATTAAATACATCCCGTGGTTAAAATTTCAAAATGGTATTTTATACTTCGAAATAAAATATCATTTCAAAATTCAATATCATTCAAAAATCCATTTCAAAATATCAAAATATCATATTTCAAAATAGTTTATATTTCAAAACAAATTTCACTTAAATTAATTAAAACAATGAAAATTCAACTTTCGCAGCATTTAGAAAATGCTACGAAAAGTCACATTTAAAACAGTTCAATTTAACAAAAGACAGCATTTAAAATGCTGTAATAGGGTTACATTAGTTTCAAATAAACTTAGTTAAATTCAACCATTATAACATTTACAAAAATGCTATAATAGCCTTTAATTAAATTTAGCCATTTGGTTCATTATTATCAACTACAGCATTTACAAATGTTGTATTATCATTTACATTAGAATTAATAACATTTCAGAAATGCAGTTAATTAACTTCAAATATTCAGTATAATTTCACAAACAATTATATTTTTATATAAATCATTTTTAACTTATAAAATCATATAATTTCACTTTTAAAACAATCATTCAAATACCCTTATATTCATGATTTTATAAAGTTAAACCTCTATTCAAAAATCAAAATTTAATAATAATTCACTTATTAAATTCCAATATTAAATTATAAATTCATTAAATTAAATTAACTTAACACTTAAGTTTAAATTTTCAAATATAACTTAATTCCATTTTTATTTACTTAACTTAAATTTCACTTTTAAGCCAAATTCACAAATTTCCAATTTTAGTTATATTTCAAAATTTCAACTTAAATATTCATTCATTTCACATTTTTACTTTATTCAAAAATCCTTAATATATTATAAAATCATTTAAATTAACTTTAATCCAAATTATCATGAATTTATCATATTTCATATTTAATTTAAATTCCAATTATCACCAAATTAAAATTTCCCAAAATAACTTACATTTCAGATTTTCTAACTTTACCATTAATTTATTTCACTTATAAATTTTCAAAAAAATCAATAATGCTTTACAAAAATCATTTAAATAAAATTTAAATCAAAATATTATAACATTTACATTTCTAAAATATTTTAAATTTTTTAAAAAACATATTTTAACTACAGGTCTGTATTTCATTTTTAGCCTAGGTAAAGTGATACGGGTAATATATCATTTCAACCCGTAATTTACAAAGAAAACCCGGGTTTGATCATTTCAAACCCGCAATCCCAAGTAAATGAAAATAATTGAAAATCATTCAGGCCTATCATTTCAGCCCATAACGATTTTCTCCTATTCTAAAGTCCGTTCGGGTATGTATCATTTCAACCCATAGTGATTCTAATCTAAAGGGAACTTGCAGTGTGATAAACTGATAAAAATAATAGAACAGCATAATATAACAGTAACATATAATATAATAGGTGTTTAAGCATGGGTGAACATCATAAAATCATAACATAGCAGGTGTAACATGATAATGCATTTTATAGATTCAAAAGGGGTCAATTCACTAGTTATATATGTACATATTGTCTGGTGAGAATAACTCACTGGTTTGAGCTGGAGATACAACGACGAATACACAAATGAGATCCACACAAGCACGATAACACGACACAGAGATGAGTGGAAGAGCCAAAGTATCAATTCCCTTGAATACAAGTCACAGAAAACAATCTAATATACATAAGTTTTTAATTCAAAACTACTAAACTAGGCTCGAAATAACTGCATAAATCAAAGTTGAAATGCTTTGCACTTGCTTCCAACACACTCTAGGTTCAGCCATAAGGTATACTACAGGTCTAAGGTAAGATTTGGATCAGGTTTTGGTTGGGTATGGTCGGCCTAACATGGTTTGTTGATGAAGCAAAGGTTTGTGTGCATGAAACTGCACAACTATAAGGCACAAAACAACGTTTTCAAGGCAACAAAAGTGGTTTCCAAAGCAACAAAGGTCACGACCACAAGCAAGCATGGCACGGCCAGGTCTGTAGTGGACTGGAAGTGATGTGGCAGAGGGTTTCAGGTCTGGTAAGGGCTGGAGATGGTGGTGCAAGGGGCGGCCAAGGTGGTGGTTTGAGGTGATGAAGGCAAAGAAGCTAGGCTATGTACATATATGTGGGTTTTGCTCAATTTCTTGGTGGATCTGATCCACAAGGGTGCACGGATAGGCTTGGGTAGAGGACTGGAGGTGGTGGAAACCTGATGTGGTGGTGTTGGAGGTGGCCATGGTGGTGGAGGAGGGAGTGGCCGAGCAAATAGATGAAGGCAAGTGCAAGTTACATAAGAAAAACAAGAAAAAAATGGAAAAAAAGGATGAAAGTTTACCAAGCTTTCCAAGGAGATGATGGCCGAAATTTTTTTGTGGTTGAGGAGTTTTTGATTGTACGTGAAAAATATGAGAATAGTCAGCTGAAAGAATGAGAAAAGAACGGCCAAAATTGAAGTGGTGTTGGTTGAAATGAAGAGGCAAGAATACAAAGAGACTAGGTATACAAAAGGACTCAAACTCTTCAAATTTCCCTAATTTCTTTTTGCATATTAAAACAAATGAAAATGCTGATAAATAAAGATAAAACTCAAAAAAAAAATGAATTCATAAAATAAATAAATAAATTTTAATTAAATATAATTAAATAAGGAAAATAGCTTAAAAATGTAAACTAGGCTAAAAAAATGGAAACAAATTCTATAAGCTTTGGAAAATTTTTATTTAAATTTAACTACATGTAAAATGAATATAAATAAAGTAGAAACACAGCAAATACAAGTGAATGCATAAAATAAATAAATAAATTTTAAATCATATATAATTAAATTAAGAAAATAGCAAAGAAAATGGGAACTAGGTTTTAAAATTGAAAATAAATTCAATAAACTTTAGAAAAATTCTATCAACACTTTAAAAATATTTAAAAGACAAAATATATATAATATAGCATAAATATACAAATTAGAATAAGATATATCAAATAAAAATATCATTTATATAAATTAAAATAAATAGTATTGTTAAATAAAACAGTTTACACTTAATATTGTAAAAAGCATAACTTTCACAATATAACTCCGATTTCAACGAAACGAAAAGCAGTATTCTAAAAATTTAATCTATTTTCATAATAAAAGATAAAATTCAAAATTTCAAATATTTAAATTTAAAATTTTAAAGTCAAAGTTTGACCCAAATTGAACAAAAATCAATATTCAGGAAAATATTCAATTTATACCAGTTTGAAATTATAATTCACATAATAATCAACATTTATATTTAAAAATGAAATGTTTGAAAAAAAAAATTTACAATTACTTAAAATAAAATAAAGTCAAATTTAAATATATGTAGAAATCTAGGGTTGTTACACTCTCCCCTACTCAAATCTTTTCGTCCTCGAAAAGGAAGGAAGTGGAGGAACAACTAGAAAGAATAATAAGTTGGAAGACATCCCGAAAGAAGGTAGGGGAAAAATAGCTAGGAGGGAAAACAAGTTGAAAGACAAGAATGAACCATTATTTAAAATTGTTGGTTAAAGAGGTAAAATATTTAAAACACTTTAAAATCCTTTAAAAAAGGAATAACTGATCAAAGTATCATTTATATAATATTTTATCAAAATACTTTTATAACTCGATGTCTTAACAAGTTTATCCTCGTTCCTGCAGACTCTGGCAGTGCGTTGATCAGGCACAAAGCTAGAATTCTCCAGGTACTTAGTAGACTTGTTTCAACACCCAGTGAAAATACTTGAAAAACCTTTAAAACAGATATGGAAAGTACAATCCAAACAAAAACAAACAAAACCTTTGTCTAACCATGGTTCGCAGATACACAATGGTTATGCCTGGATCCCCCAGGAAACAATCCATATCCATAAGCTTACTCAGCCCTGCGAGTTACGCCATGATGACTAGTAGAATGCAGGATACACAATGGTTACGCCTGGATCCCCCAGGAAACAATCCGTACCCCCAGGCAAGACTCAGCCAAGCATTTGCGCTACTATTCGCGACCTACACCGATTGCAGGATACACAATGATTACGCCTGGATCCCCCAGGAAACAATCCGTACCCCTAGGCAAGACTCAGCCAGGCAGTTGCGCTATGCAGTCACGAGAGAACAATAAGACCATGGGTAACGCCATGGAATTCGAAGGACACTCGAGTATCATATCCGAAAAACCAAAAATCAGAGAGAATAATATCGATAGAATGAATCCAAGATGTGGCCACAAATCGGATATCAAGCAGAAGGCACTTTCCATATCTTTACTTCGAAAATATGTATCATATAGTACCTTTTCAAATCACTTTCAAATATCGTACTTATATAAAATCCATTATATATAAGATTTAATTTTCAAATCGAATACTTTCCAAAATCAATAGTATATCAAATCATACTTATATAGACTTCAATTATATAAGATTTCACTTTCAAATTGAGTACCTTTTCAAATCTATAGTTTTCGAATCAATTTCATACTCATACAAATCAATTTTATATAAGTTCGACAACTCCCAAATCAAGTGTTTAGTAACATAAGGTTCTCAAATTTCAATTTGTTTCAATATCAGTTCAATTTCAAAATCATATACAATTTCACCAAATTATTTCTTCTCAAATTAATTATCTTTAGTTTCAAAGTTTCCAAAATAATAGATTTAGAAAATAAATCCAAATTTCCAAATCAATATAATTTAAGTCAACCAATTCATTTCCAAAATCAAATGTTTTCAAAATCATCTTATACTTACGTAAGGTCTATCTTACATAAGGATCAAATTTTCAAAATAATTTCGCTGTATGAAGAGCCATATGGGATTGAATATCTTTGCTTTTATGGGTTATATATCTTTGTAATTTAAATTGGAAATTTTCTTTTAGTAAGCAAAGATATTCTAACTCGACGGCTTTTAATTTCAGCGTCAAAATATATCAAAGATATTAGAATATAAGATGTACATATGTCATCATTTTGCAAAGTCACATTCGATCGCTCGCTCGATCACACAAGTTCGCTTTCGAACTAGTATTGTCCATTCACTTCCCTAATGCGGATTTCGATATGGTTTCTCGACTAGAAGCCATCAGTCTCCTTGCATAGCCATATACTATGATAGAGAATTCTAGAATCGAGCCCAAAATCCATATCAAATATTCGTCATCAAGAATCGAATGAAAAATCCTAACACGAAATGGTGTAATTCACCTCGAACTTGTGTACTCAAACTTGGATCAAATTAATTATGCGAATAAAACAGCATACGTACAACTTATATATTTATTCCAACTTGTTACCTATATAGTTTCATAAAGATGTTACTAAGTTAAAACACTTAAAATTTATTCAAAATATTTTCTTTTCAAAACATTTCAAATCTAAATTTCATATTAGAAAAAAAAATTAAATTGCCTTATTCATTTACTTAACAAAACAGTTTCAACTTATTTAAATCAGATTACTTCATACTTAAACATTCAAAACAAACTTATATACTTTATCAAAATACTTTTCAAATTTCTTAGCTTTGAAAAGTTAACCTTGATTTGGAAGTACTCGAACTTCGAAATAGTTGAAGAAATCATTTTCAAATTCAAGAGTTGGAAATTAGCAACAAATCAGTAAATCAATTTTAATAGATAGGGTTATATCAAATCCAAAACTCGAGGACTGAACACCGGTTCATTTCAAATCGTTTCAAATATATTTACATATATCTTTCGAATATCAAATCATACTTCGGAATTTGAAATCAAAAATGGTTTCACAAAATCACTCGCATAGCAAAGCTATTAAAGTGGCCTCTCCCTCACTCAGAAACTCGAAAATCAATGTCGATGATGCGTGCACTCATCACCGAAATTATTTTCCAGCGACACAAGTGAGTTCTGGACTTCCATTTACTTTGAAAACTTCTTTGAAATTCCTTCGAAATCATTAAAACCCATTAAAATCATTGAAACATTACTTATTCGGAAAAATAATTTCAAATCATATTATTTATTATTTCAAAATCCTAAAACCAGTTCCAAAATGCCGGAGTTCAATCACTTAAATTCAGATTCAAAACCTTCAGTTATAAATCATTTTATATGAAACCATTTCTTATAAAATTTTCAAATTTTCAAATCCTTTCAAAACTTCAAATTCTCATTTTTTTAAAAGGTATATAATCCTTATCAAAAACATTTCATCTTTATATAAAAATATGGTCATCCTTATCAAAATAAAAACTACGATGAATACACAATTTTCAAAAGACAATCAACCACAAACTTTCCAAGGGACGATTCAAGGATGGATTTCAAAGAAAAACAGAGATTCAAATTTAGAAGGACTCTAATCAAATAGAATTCTAATTCAAAGATAGGCTCAAACGAAGATAAGATAATTAAATTACCAAATAGAAGATGGATAACCCTATATGAATCGCGGGCGACCTTAACCGGTCAACCGTGACTTCAGGAATATAATCGATGCGAAAATCTAAGGCAAATCGACCTTCGATTGCCAGAGATAGAATCTAAATATAGCAGAAGATAGAAAACATCGTAAACCGAGGATACAGAAATATCCGATGAATCAATGCCAATTATAATCATTCAAAAATTGGTGGAATCGCCACCCTATAAAGGTCATACAAAGTGGAGTGATGCAATGCTCCAAAATCAAAAGAATACAATTATGGGAGACAGGAATGGATTTCAGAACAAGTGGGAGCGTTCCAAAATTCAAAGGAATCCTATTCGATAAGAATCCAAACGAAGATTAGAGATATACAACCTATATCGATACGGAAAAATTCCCATTCAAAATTTGGAATGACTCGAATTCATAACATACAAAAACAGAAGCATAAATATCTTTAGTTGGCCAACTTTAGCTAAGCAAAAGATACAACAGAGTTTACTCAAAACAACCTAACAAACTACAGATTTTGCCATACTCAAAATAGATTCCTATCAACAATGGATCTAGATCAATCAAGAGAGAAGTTCAAAATTTTAGAGGATCCTAATCAAAGAAATTACTAACAAGGTGGATACAAAAGGAATGAAGTTTAGAAAATTTTACTTTCAAAGCAAGAAAATTTTATATCAAAATAATCTTTGAAAATTCTTTAAAATCATTTGAAAATCATTTTATACTTCAAAAATACGTCCTCTCACAAAGAAATGATTCTGAGATTGATTTCACTCATTCTAGGGTATTTCTACCCTATCTCTAATGAGTTTTTGCTCCGTAGGCTAAGGTTTGCCTAAAACCAAAGCTTTGATACCAACTGTAACGACCCACTATTTTAGACCATTCAAATCGACAATAATCCACACATGTCTGACTTGAATAATTCAAAATAACAGATTGTAAATAAATTTGGAGCAAATGAAATCAAATACACGGAATCACAGACACAGAACATATCAGAATAACTCGCAGCGGAAATAAAATACCATAGTAGTTCATGAAGCTACTATATACAAACTCTCAAAAACATATTACATAATATCATTCTGAAAACATATACAATAGAAATCCCAAATACATAGAAGTTTATAAATACCAGATCTGAAATAGAACAACTGAACTGGAAGGAAATAGATAACTAGACAAGCAGAATCTCCAGCGATTCCTAGCTCCAGAACAAAATCCAAAGCTAAGCTGTAAATACTCAGGCTGACCCGAGCGTAAAGTAAAACACAAAACACTCGAGTCAGGACAATATATACTTATATAATGTAAACCAACTCAAGTGAACTGTAGTAGAAATGCACAATAACTCAAAGGATGCTTGAGACCGCCCATCCTTTAAGGATCAGTTAAACTATAAATTAAATACATCCCGTGGTTAAAATTTCAAAATGGTATTTTATACTTCGAAATAAAATATCATTTCAAAATTCAATATCATTCAAAAATCCATTTCAAAATATCAAAATATCATATTTCAAAATAGTTTATATTTCAAAACAAATTACTTCATTTTAAATCATAAAATGAAGTTATTATATTTAATAATTAAATTATTAAATTTCCAAAAATTTAACTTTTCAAAGTTCATTCGTTCACTTAAATTAATTAAAACAATGAAAATTCAACTTTCGCAGCATTTAGAAAATGCTACGAAAAGTCACATTTAAAACAGTTCAATTTAACAAAAGACAGCATTTAAAATGCTGTAATAGGGTTACATTAGTTTCAAATAAACTTAGTTAAATTCAACCATTATAACATTTACAAAAATGCTATAATAGCCTTTAATTAAATTTAGCCATTTGGTTCATTATTATCAACTACAACATTTACAAATGTTGTATTATCATTTACATTAGAATTAATAACATTTCAGAAATGCAGTTAATTAACTTCAAATATTCAGTATAATTTCACAAACAATTATATTTTTATATAAATCATTTTTAACTTATAAAATCATATAATTTCACTTTTAAAACAATCATTCAAATACCCTTATATTCATGATTTTATAAAGTTAAACCTCCATTCAAAAATCAAAATTTAATAATAATTCACTTATTAAATTCCAATATTAAATTATAAATTCATTAAATTAAATTAACTTAACACTTAAGTTTAAATTTTCAAATATAACTTAATTCCATTTTTATTTATTTAACTTAAATTTCACTTTTAAGCCAAATTCACAAATTTCCAATTTTAGTTATATTTGAAAATTTCAACTTAAATATTCATTCATTTCACATTTTTACTTTATTCAAAAATCCTTAATATATTATAAAATCATTTAAATTAACTTTAATCCAAATTATCATGAATTTATCATATTTCATATTTAATTTAAATTCCAATTATCACCAAATTAAAATTTCCCAAAATAACTTACATTTCAGATTTTCTAACTTTACCATTAATTTATTTCACTTATAAATTTTCAAAAAATCAATAATGCTTTACAAAAATCATTTAAATAAAATTTAAATCAAAATATTATAACATTTACATTTCTAAAATATTTTAAATTTTTAGAAAAACATATTTTAACTACAGGTCTGTATTTCATTTTTAGCCTAGGTAAAGTGATACGGGTAATATATCATTTCAACCCGTAATTTACAAAGAAAACCCGGGTTTGATCATTTCAAACCCGCAATCCCAAGTAAATGAAAATAATTGAAAATCATTCAGGCCTATCATTTCAGCCCATAACGATTTTCTCCTATTCTAAAGTCCGTTCGGGTATGTATCATTTCAACCCATAGTGATTCTAATCTAAAGGGAACTTGAAGTGTGATAAACTGATAAAAATAATAGAACAGCATAATATAACAGTAACATATAATATAATAGGTGTTTAAGCATGGGTGAACATCATAAAATCATAACATAGCAGGTGTAACATGATAATGCATTTTACAGATTCAAAAGGGGTCAATTCACTAGTTATATATGTACATATTGTCTGGTGAGAATAACTCACTGGTTTGAGCTGGAGATACAACGACGAATACACAAATGAGATCCACACAAGCACGATAACACGACACAGAGATGAGTGGAAGAGCCAAAGTATCAATTCCCTTGAATACAAGTCACAGAAAACAATCTAATATACATAAGTTTTTAATTCAAAACTACTAAACTAGGCTAGAAATAACTGCATAAATCAAAGTTGAAATTCTTTGCACTTGCTTCCAACACACTCTAGGTTCAGCCATAAGGTATACTACAGGTCTAAGGTAAGATTTGGATCAGGTTTTGGTTGGGTATGGTCGGCCTAACATGGTTTGTTGATGAAGCAAAGGTTTGTGTGCATGAAACTGCACAACTATAAGGCACAAAACAACGTTTTCAAGGCAACAAAAGTGGTTTCCAAAGCAACAAAGGTCACGACCACAAGCAAGCATGGCACGGCCAGGTCTGTAGTGGACTGGAAGTGATGTGGCAGAGGGTTTCAGGTCTGGTAAGGGCTGGAGATGGTGGTGCAAGGGGCGGCCAAGGTGGTGGTTTGAGGTGATGAAGGCAAAGAAGCTAGGCTATGTACATATATGTGGGTTTTGCTCAATTTCTTGGTGGATCTGATCCACAAGGGTGCACGGATAGGCTTGGGTAGAGGACTGGAGGTGGTGGAAACCTGATGTGGTGGTGTTGGAGGTGGCCATGGTGGTGGAGGAGGGAGTGGCCGAGCAAATAGATGAAGGCAAGTGCAAGTTACATAAGAAAAACAAGAAAAAAATGGAAAAAAAGGATGAAAGTTTACCAAGCTTTCCAAGGAGATGATGGCCGAAATTTTTTTGTGGTTGAGGAGTTTTTGATTGTACGTGAAAAATATGAGAATAGTCAGCTGAAAGAATGAGAAAAGAACGGCCAAAATTGAAGTGGTGTTGGTTGAAATGAAGAGGCAAGAATACAAAGAGACTAGGTATACAAAAGGACTCAAACTCCTCAAATTTCCCTAATTTCTTTTTGCATATTAAAACAAATGAAAATGCTGATAAATAAAGATAAAACTCAAAAAAAAAAATGAATTCATAAAATAAATAAATATATTTTAATTAAATATAATTAAATAAGGAAAATAGCTTAAAAATGTAAACTAGGCTAAAAAAATGGAAACAAATTCTATAAGCTTTGGAAAAATTTTATTTAAATTTAACTACATGTAAAATGAATATAAATAAAGTAGAAACACAGCAAATACAAGTGAATGCATAAAATAAATAAATAAATTTTAAATCATATATAATTAAATTAAGAAAATAGCAAAGAAAATGGGAACTAGGTTTTAAAATTGAAAATAAATTCAATAAACTTTAGAAAAATTCTATCAACACTTTAAAAATATTTAAAAGACAAAATATATATAATATAGCATAAATATACAAATTAGAATAAGATATATCAAATAAAAATATCATTTATATAAATTAAAATAAATAGTATTGTTAAATAAACAGTTTACACTTAATATTGTAAAAAGCATAACTTTCACAATATAACTCCGATTTCAACGAAACGAAAAGCAGTATTCTAAAAATTTAATCTATCTTCATAATAAAAGATAAAATTCAAAATTTCAAATATTTAAATTTAAAATTTTAAAGTCAAAGTTTGACCCAAATTGACCAAAAATCAATATTCAGGAAAATATTCAATTTATACCAGTTTGAAATTATAATCCACATAATAATCAACATTTATATTTAAAAATGAAATGTTTGAAAAAAAAATTTACAATTACTTAAAATAAAATAAAGTCAAATTTAAATATATGCAGAAATCTAGGGTTGTTACAAGACAGAACTCCGCACGTCGTCGCAGCCCGTGCCTAGGACTATCGAATCTGCCCAGAGTACTCGACTACAATCATAGTCTTTAGGGACTATCGAATCTGCCCAGCGTACTCTTGCTTTGAGTCTGCTAGAACCTTCAACAACGATGAAATCGCAGCCTTCTAGTCATCCTCCTCGACGACTATTCTCATACTAGCTCAAGCGCCTCTCGAGCAAACCATTATCCTCAAACCCGAACCATTTCACCGAGTTATCAACATGCTTGGAATGATCCCATCTGGATTAAACCAAGGTTATCTCATATCATGCCTTGCTTCATCTCATCATAGCAAAGCCTCATCTCTACATCATCATCATCAAATCTATCCATATGAGCTTCATCATCCGCCATATATGCCACGAGCAGCTTTTCCAATTCAAGAGCCTTTCCCTTAGCTTTTGAATCATCTTCGACCAACTTGTCTAAATCAAATCATCAATCAACTAATTCATAACAACCAATCAAGTCAATCATTAATCCAAGTAATCAAGCATTCAAATATGATCTAATAAACAATTATAACAATAATGGCAATCTTGTAAATAAAGAGTCTAAATCTAACAAGCATGAAACATGAGCAATATCTCTATAACTTGATGAATGAACTTGCATAGGTTAACATGTAGTAAAATGGATGTCAAATCATCATGAACGGTAGATCTATACTTAAGTTTACGAAAATGCATGGAAATCACTATTTTAACACAAAATCAAGCCGACAATCCGATATATTCCTTTGGATCCGTGTGAGAGATAATCACCACTCACCGAATCACCTAAACACCTCAAAAGCAACACACTTCAGATCTGGACAGCAAAGGATCTAACTCGATTCTCCAAAATTCCGCTTCAAACAGTGAAATCTCTCTTCGATGTTTGAAGATCTTCAATCTAAGCTCTTGGATCTTCGATTTGATCTTCGATTTGGATGGAAGGAATCACAAGATTAGAGTGGAGAAAAGAAGTGAAGAAGTGTAGGACTCGAGCTCTCAAAACGGCAGCACTTCGTCGCTTCAAAAATCTGGATCCCAAAAAGTGAGGCACAAACGTGTATTTATAGGCTGTTCCATAGGTCGTTCGCTCTTAGGTCGTCCACGACCTAACAGTTGCCGACCTAACAGTTTCCGACCTAACAACTCAAACCTATATGCGCGACCTAACTCCATTCACGATCTAACGGCTTAATGACTTAACAACAGTCGCGACCTAACACACACGCGACCTAACGACTTAACCTTTACGCGACCTAACTAGCATATAGCAACCTGATATAGGTCGCTCACGACCTAACTAAATCATAGGTCGCTCACGACCTAACTATACACAAAATCAACCTTAGGTCGCATACGACCTAACTATACCCAGTACTATCATAGGTCGTCTACGACCTAACTAATCATGCTATAGCGACTCAACAAGATACGACTTAGCATATACGACCTAACACCAGCTTCCTTAGGTCGTTGCCGACCTATCCTCCCTAAGTCGCTAACTCGCCCAGTTTCCTATGCCGCTAACTCTTAAGTCGCCACTATCTTAAGTCGCCGCTTCCCTTAAGTCACCGATTCCTTAGGTCGCCTATTTCCTTAAGTCGCCTACTTTTATAAGTCGGTCAAGCCCTGTAGGTTGCTCTAATCTCTTAGATCGTTCACTCGACCTAACCTACCCCACGACCTAAGCTACCACACGACCCAACTTCCAAACGACTTAAGCTACAACACGGCTTTACTTCTAGACAACCTAACTTCTACGCGACTTAAGCTCTAGTCGACCTAAATTCTGGACGACTTAACAATACTAACAGTCTAATAACAACTGTTTTTTTCGATGTTTCGATCCGTAAAAATACGGGTCGTTACATTCTCTCCCCCTTAGGAATTTCGCCCCCGAAATTCCAAAAAAACAAGAGCAATCAAAACTATTCTGCACGCCTACCACCCATAGAAATCAACAAACCATGCGTCCAATTCTAGCCTAGCATGCAGAATTCTAAAACTAGAACAAGTTACAATGTTGTGAGATGACACGACACCTTATGGCCATACCTCGAAGAGTTCAGGATGAGCTGCCTTCATCCTCTCTTCCTCCTCCGATGTACAGTCGTTAACATCATCACTCCATTGTACCTTGAGCAACCTAACTACCTTCCTCCTAAGCTGTTTCATGTCAGTTTCCACAACACGAAGCGGCTTACGAGGTCTCTTATCGACTGGATCAACCTCGAAATCTTCACAGCTATCAGCAGAAACCACTGTATTCGAGTCGTGCACATACTTCCGTAGATATGATACATGAAAAACATTGTGCACACCCGCCATCTTTTCTAGTAATTCCAATCTGTAGGCGAGCTTTCCAATTCGCTCGATGATCGGGAATGGTCCAACAAATCTTGGAGTCAATTTTCCTTTCTTCCCGAATCGAATAACATTCTTCAGTGGAGAAATCTTCACAAAAACCATATCACCTACGTCGAATTCCAAATCCTTACGACGCTTATCGGCATAACTTTTCTGACGGTCTTGGGCTGCCTTCATTCGTTGCCGAATGATCTCTATGAAATCTGAAGTCTGTCGAATCATTTCTGGCCCAAGTATCAGCTTTTCTCCTGTTTCTAACCAACATGTCGGAGAGTTACACGGTCTTCCATACAATGCTTCATACGGTGCCATACTAATGCTTGACTGGTAACTGTTATTATACGAAAATTCCACCAAATGAAGATGATCTTCCCATGATCCTCCGAAATCCAAAACACAAGCTCTAAGGAGATCTTCCAAAACTCGGTTGACTCTCTCCGTCTGACCATCTGTTTGGGGGTGATAAGCTGTACTCAAACACAACTCGGTTCCCAAAACTTCCTGGAAGCTCTTCCAAAATCTACTAGCGAACAATGGGTCTCGATCGCTCACTATACTTTTCAGAATACCATGGAATCGAACTATCCACTTAACATACATCTCAGCCAACTTTGATGCAGTCCTAGTCGATCGAACAGGAATGAATCTTGCACTCTTAGTCAAACGATCTACTATGACCCAAATCCCTTCATTTCCCGTTCTTGTTCTAGGTAGCCCATCAATAAAATCCATCGATATTTGCTCCCACTTCCATGTAGGAACTTCTAATGGCTGAAGCAATCCACTTGGCTTCTTTTGTTCGGCTTTTACCAACTGGAAGTTCATGCACTTGGAAATAAAATTTCCGACATCCTTGTTCATACCTTCCCAGTAATAGGTTCTTTTCATATCTCGAAACATCTTATTTCCACCTGGATGAATTGTCAGCTTCGAGTGATGACTTTCCTTCAGAACTTCATCCCTCAATTCATCTATATCGGGAACAACTAGTCGTCCTTGCTTCCGAAGCCAACCCTCTCGATCGACCTCGAATCCTTTATCCTTTTCTGGGTTCAATCCAGATTCCAAATCACGGATAATCTTGACAAGCTTATCGTCTCGCTTTTGGCTTTCACCAATTCTTTCTACAAGGGTAGATCTTATCGATAAGTTTGCAAACATCTCAGGTTCCAATTCGCATCTAGGCCTGAAGTCAAATCCAGCTAAATACTCGAGACTCTTCCATTCTGAAAACATGGCTCCCAATCCTGCATGTCTTCGACTTAACGCATCTGCCACTGCGTTACCCTTTCCCGGAGTATAGGCTATCCCAAAATCATATGATGCCAAAAACTCTAGCCATCGTTGCTGCCTAAGATTCAAATCCTTTTGGGAGAAAAGATACTTCAACGACTTATGATCTGTAAACAACTCGAATCTAACTCCCAATAGATAATGTCTCCACATCTTCAGAGCGAAAACAATTGCTGCTAACTCCAAATCATGAGTCGGATAATTCCTTTCATGCGGCTTCAGTTGTCGACTTGCATACGCAACAACTCTATTCTTCTGCATCAGCACTGCTCCAAGTCCAGTACCACATGCATCGGTGTAAACCACCATCTCATCATTTCCACTAGGAATAGTCAAAACAGGAGCACTTGTCAATCGCTCTTTCAGGATTCTGAAAGCTTGCTCACACTTAGCATCCCATCTGAACACTTGGTTCTTTTTCGTCAATCCTGTTAATAGTGCAGCCACCTTGGAAAAGTCTTTGATAAATCGACGATAGTATCCTGCTAATCCAAGAAAACTTCTCACATCAGATGCATTCTTAGGTCTACCCCAATCCTGGATTGCTGCCACTTTAGCGGGATCAACCGCTATTCCATTTCCAGAGACAATATGGCCTAAGAACCTCACTTCACTCTTCCAGAAGTGACACTTCGAAAACTTAGCCTTCAGCTGATGTTTTCGTAAGATTTCCAAAACAATACGCAAGTGCGTCGTGTGCTCTTCTTCAGTTCTGGAATAAATCAAAATATCATCCACGAACACAAGTACGAACTTGTTCAACTGATCTCTGAACACTCTATTCATAAGATCCGCAAAATATGCTGGTGCATTAGTCAATCCAAACGGCATTACCAGCCACTCAAAGAAACCGGATAGTGTCCTAAAAGCAGTCTTTGGCACACTATCCTTTGCCACTCTTAACTGGTGAAATCCCGTTGCCAAATCCATCTGAGAAAACACCTTGGCTTCGTGAAGCTGATCAAACAAGTCATCTATTCTCGGCAATGGATACTTGTTCTTCTTAGTCACTTTATTCAGCTCACGATAATCCACACATAACCTCAACGATCCATCCGCTTTGGTTACAAACACAACTGGTGCACCCCATTTGGACACACTACGCCGAATGAATCCTTTCTATAAAAGATCATCAACCTGCACCTTCAACTCCTGCTGTTCCCTAGGCGCCATCCGCCTAAGAGGCATCACAACAGGTCTGGCTCCTTCAACTAGATCTATACGAAACTCGATCTCTCTATGCGGCGGTAACCCTTTGACCTCATCAAAGACACCCTTAAATCCATTAGCGATTGGCACCGATGACAGTCCATCCCGTGGAACAACCAGCGAATACATGAAGCTCATGAAGACGCCTTCCTCATGCTTACATCGTATCACAACCTTTCGCCCCTCCACATTCTCGACTGTCACCTCCAACCTTTCACAATCAACCTTTGCCGCATACTTCCTAAGCCAGTCCATACCCAAAATAATTCCGAACCCCGCAAAGTTCAGAACAAAACAATCACAAACAAAAGAGCAATCATGACTCGATTCAACCAAACCACGGCATAGCATACAAAGACAGGACGAACCCCCAACTGGATTAGTCACAACCAATGGTCTATCAACAATATCCGGTTCTAAACCCAACCGGCCTACAAGTTCATTACAAACAAAAGAATGCGACGCCCCAGTATCGAATAACACTCTAACTGGAACACCACATATGGAAAGAGTACCTTGAACCACCACACTCTTTCCTTTCTCTTCAGCGGTAGGAGCTTTTGAAGATGATGGAACAGCCCCCAAAGCATAAGCTTGCACAATCTGCTTGTCCTTTCGCGGTTCTGGACAATTCCTCTTGATATGCCCCGGCTTGTCATGGTTGTGGCACTTCACCGGCACCTTTGGATTCTTGCAATCTCTGGAGAAATGGCCCTTCTACTGATAGTTGTAGCAGGTCACTTCGCCCTTCGGCTTCTTCTGGCCATCCTTACACTTTTGCTGCTGCTGCTTCCTCTTCTTGTTTCCACCCTGCTGTGGTTTAGACTCTTCCTTGGTTACAGCAACAACAGATCTTTCTTTAGGAAACAGATTCTCATGCCTGAGAGCCTTCTCTACCAGCTTCTCAAATGAATCGTTCAAATGATCCACTAACTGCCTCCCAAGATAACTGTCCAAGCCTGTCACAAACTTCTAATTCTTCTGATATGAAGATTCAATATACGACCGGGCATACTTGGACAAAGCTTCAAACTCAGAAACATACTCAAGAACTGGTCTCCCACCTTGCTTGAGCTCCACAAACTTCTTGAACATAACAGACTTCTGAGCTGTAGAAATGAACTTAGCTTCAAATCTGGCTTGGAATTGCACCCAAGTAATTTCTTCCTCCGGAGTATCAATGGTGATAGAGTTCCACCAATCAGAAGCTCTTCCTTGAAGCTGTCTTGATGCGAGCTTCCTTTTAGTTGCATCCTCAATTCCCAAATCACCAAAGATTCTTCTACAAGCATCTATCCACCTCTGGACCTCAATAGTTGACTCTGTTCCTAAGAAAACCTTTCCTCCAAGAGCCGTATAATCTTTACACAGCTTAGCAAAATCCACCGGTTTTGGAGTTTGAACTTGAACTCCAACATCTACTGATGGCCCCGGAGCTGGCATCCTTCTCTTGATCGAAGTCATCATAGCCTCGAACATAGCAGTATAATCAGCAGCCCCCTCAGTAGCACGGTCTTCCCTAGCAGCTGGTCTCCCTCTTCGACTCATTCTTAATATCTATAAAAAGAAATGATCAGCACACCTTGAGAAACAACTGCATAAAGGACTCAAATTCTTCTAAGCTGCTATATTATATATAGTAATCATCCATCAAAATACAATTACGTCTCTCATACGTAGTTACGTCAGCGAGCGTTGGGTAAAATCGATTAACCAAAGCTCCGATACCAAATGTGACAACCGCCCATGACCCCTGCGCTAAACTGTGCCAGGCAGCCAGGGACGATTGCCAAGGTTAAGTTAAAGCAGCAGAATCTATCGTATTACTCACAGCGCATGGATAAAATACAATAGAGAATATATATAGTGAAGCTTTACAAAATAGAATCTCATCAAATAAGCTTCATAATAGTTGAATACAAACATCTGAATATTCAATACATCAAGCCTCACTACATATCACTCAGAGAATTATACAAAGCAGCGGAACACCCAGTACATATAGTAAGAAAATAATATGCAAGCCTCCACCTCGTCTTCGTCATTAGCATCGTTGGAAAGTAAGAACAGCACCTGTCACCTGCTACCTAGTCTGCCCATCCCAAAATGGATGAACAGCCCAAGGCAATAAGAGTTAAACAAAAAGCCTTGAGTCAGACAACAGTCTTAGTGAGCGGTAAATTAACTAACAACATACCAAAAGAGCATAAAGGAAAAAGGAATAGGAATCCAACCCTCCCACTCCACCTCTTTCTACAGTGATAGCCCCCCCCCCCCCAGACACACACTAAGCAGAAGTAAACATAGCAAAGCAAACATTTAAAGTAAAGTAATTATCACTCGAGTCAAGGGCGATGCTTTCCAAGTACAAACCCCCAAGGCCTAAACCATGATCAGATAAGCACCCAGAAAATACCGCTCTTGAGACCGAATGATGATACAACCAAACATCCATGACTCTGGCTATCACTGTTATCCTTGCTTCGATATCACCGTTAATTGAATGACCGGCACATTCTTTCAGCCGTCCGTCAAGGGCTAATGGAAACCCCGGTTCTAGACAGAACTCCGCACGTCGTCGCAGCCCGTGCCTAGGACTATCGAATCTTCCCAGAGTACTCGACTACAATCATAGTCTTTAGGGACTATCGAATCTACCCACCGTACTCTTGTTGAGTCTTCTAGAACCTTCAACAACGATGAAATCGCAACCTTCTAGTCATCCTCCTCGACGACTATTCTCATACTAGCTCAAGCGCCTCTCGAGCGAACCATTATCCTCAAAGCCGAACCATTTCACCGAGTTATCAACATGCTTGGAATGATCCCGTCTGGATTAAACCAAGGCTGTCTCATATCATGCCTCGCTTCATCTCATCATAGCAAAGCCTCATCTCAACATCATCATCATCAAATCTATCCATATGAGCTTCATCATCCGCCACATATGCCACGAGCAGCTTTTCCAATTCAAGAGCCTTTCCCTTAGCTTTTGAATCATCTTCGACCAACTTGTCTAAATCAAATCATCAATCAACTAATTCATAACAACCAATCAAGTCAATCATTAATCCAAGTAATCAAGCATTCAAATATGATCTAATAAACAATTATAACAATAATGGCAATCTTGTAAATAAAGAGTCTAAATCTAACAAGCATGAAACATGAGCAATATCTCTATAACTTGATGAATGAACTTGCATAGGTTAACATGTAGTAAAATGGATGTCAAATCATCATGAACGGTAGATCTATACTTAAGTTTACGAAAATGCATGGAAATCACTATTTTAACACAAAATCAAGCCGACAATCCGATATACTCCTTTGGATCCGTGTGAGAGATAATTACCACTCACCGAATCACCTAAACACCTCAAAAGCAACACACTTCAGATCTGGACAGCGAAGGATCTAACTCGATTCTCCAAAATTCCGCTTCAAACGGTGAAATCTCTCTTCGATGGTTGAAGATCTTCAATCTAAGCTCTTAATCTTCGATTTGATCTTCGATTTGGATGGAAGGAATCACAAGATTAGAGTGGAGAAAAGAAGTGAAGAAGTGTAGGACTCGAGCTCTCAAAACGGCAGCACTTCGTCGCTTCAAAAATCCGGATCCCAAAAAGTGAGGCACGAACGTGTATTTATAGGTTGTTCCATAGGTCGTTCGCTCTTAGGTCGTCCACGACCTAACAGTTGCCGACCTAACAGTTTCTGACCTAACAACTCAAACCTATATGCGCGACCTAACTCCATTCACGATCTAACGGCTTAACGACTTAACAACAATCGCGACCTAACACACACGCGACCTAACGACTTAACCTTTACGCGACCTAACTAGCATATAGCAACCTGATATAGGTCGCTCACGACCTAACTAAATCATAGGTCGCTCACGACCTAACTATACACAAAATCTACCTTAGGTCGCATACGACCTAACAATACCCAGTACTATCATAGGACGTCTGCGACCTAACTAATCATGCTATAGCGACTCAACAAGATACGACTTAGCATATACGACCTAACACCAGCTTCCTTAGGTCGTTGCCGACCTATCCTCCCTAAGTCGCTAACTCGCCCAGTTTCCTATGCCGCTAACTCTTAAGTCGCCCTATCTTAAGTCGCCGCTTCCCTTAAGTCGCTGATTCCTTAGGTCGCCTATTTCCTTAAGTCGCCTACTTTTATAAGTCGGTCAAACCCTGTAGGTTGGTCCAATCTCTTAGGTCGTTCACTCGACCTAACCTACCCCACGACCTAAGCTACCACACGACCCAACTTCCAAACGACTTAAGCTACAACACGACTTAACTTCTAGACAACCTAACTTCTACACGACTTAAGCTCTAGTCGACCTAAGCTCTGGATGAATTAACAATACTAACAGTCTAATAACAACTGTTTTTTTTTCGATGTTTCGGTCTGTAAAAATACGGGTCGTTACAGCATACCTCCAATTTTGCAAAAGATTTGCTAATTGAAGTTATTGAACACTTAATGTTGGTTAAAATAATAAAATTTTAAGACCATAACTTACTAGGAAGAAGTACGTACACAAGATTATGCACAATTTTAATGCAAACAACAAAATCTTATCCATACACTCCACATTAGACTTTAAAATATCACACCAAAATTTAGGAATAAAGGAGGCAATAAAAGATCAGAAAAAATATCAATACATGCAACCATTAATAAATTTCATGGTGATGCTCATAATAGTAAAAAAAGAAGTAAAAAAACAGAAAAAGACAAGGAGAAAAATAAACAACATGAAAATACATGAAATTAATTGCCGAAGGCTTGACCAAAAAAATGGTTAAAAACTTTGAAAGGCTTATTTTCTTCCCATTTAGGATCATTTTTTCAGTAATAAATAAGCAGAAAATGAAATTTATATTGAAAAACTGAGAAGCATCCAAATTTAATGGCGCTCTTTTTCTGGTTTTCATGTATTGACTGAATGTATAGAAGGAAATTTACTCTTGTTATTAATATTGACCTTGTAATTAATTGATATGATAATTTATTGACCTTTAAATGAATTTGTTACAATAACTAATTAACTTCGTGGCTAATTTGCCTTGCTCTATTATCTATTTATTTATATAAATAATTAATTGGTCTTCTATTTGTTTATGTATGATCTTCTATTTGTTTATGTAATTAATTGCTCTATTATCTATTTTTTTATGTAATTAATTGATCTTCTAATTCACGTTAAGAAATTAAATATCCAATGATTGCTAATAAATGAAATCAGATCATTACACTTTCAATTAATTGCTTATAAATGAATATATTCTGGAAATATTCCAAAAGTGACAATGTACAAATATTTAAAGTATACTCTTTAATTTAAAAACTATAACATACAAGAAAAAAAAGATTTTAAGAACGTGATTTGGATATTCTATACCATATTTTAATACATCACTCTACAGCCTTATTTGAATATTTGAAATGCAATAACTTTTTGTAAAAAACATCAGATCAACTAACCATTTTCTTTATTGATTCACAAACTTTATTATCTGTCTAATAATCAACATTCTGAATATATACAGGGATTAAAGTTGTAAAATTAATTTTTATTTATTTTTAAATATGATAATTTATAACATAAATGTTGTATCGAAGATAAAACTGATTCAAAATAAAAAAACTTAACTGCATCTATGCATATGCTGTTGATTACTACATGTACATATACAGTTTTAATGCAGCGTAAAATCCGTGTTTTGGATAGCGGAAGTATGGCGCTCAATAACAGTCCCAATCCAAGAAAAAAGAAAATAAAATTAAAAGACACAAATTACAAAGAAAGAAAGAAAGGAAACACACCGATATAACGAGATTCGACTATGCCTACGTCCTCGGACCCAACAACATTTATTATTTCTTCACTCCAGGAGGGAGTACAACAAAACAAGAAGAATATGAATCACTTGATAAAGAAATAGGGATTTCATTGAAGATATTTTGTGAAGAATACTCTTGTCTTTTTATCTTTTCTTGTGTTGAAAAGATGAACAAATGTTTTTGTATATATATATGTGTGTGTGGATGAAGACTGCCTTGGGATAATGTCGAAATCTTTCTGAAATTAGTTGATTCGATTTCAACACAAATTAAGCACAATGGTATTTGTTTCCACATTCATTCATATTTGATTGATTGTTTAAATCAATTAATATATCTTCTTAAGTTAATTCAATATCTTTCCTATTTGCTTTCCATATTTGATTGATTGAATGAATCAATTAATATATTTTCCCTTTTAGCATTCGAAATATATTTGAATCGCCCAATTTTAACATTTTAGGCTTCAAATTTGCTAAAATCTGACTAAAATAATATTGCACTACTTAAAACAACTTTCAACATTGTAAAGTGGATCTATTTTAATATTAAAAAAAGTGAATGACTCCGCAGTTAGCTACTACATCATACAAATGCAGTTGTAAGACTCTAAAACCGTTATGGTTACTAAAACAATATTAAACTACCTAATACTACATCTTTAAAATGCATGCAAATAGAGCTACTTTAAAATGGATTCAAGAAATCCAAAAAAAACTGAATAAAGATTATGTAGTTCATTACTGCAGTTTAAATGTAGATTTTAGGTTAAAAATTTGCTAAAATCAACCTAAAACAATAGTAAACTAATTAAAACTGCACCTTTTAAATGCAATAAAATGGATCTATTTTAAAAATGATTTGAAGTACATAAAAATTTGTTGCATAACAACTATGTAGTTAATTACTACATCTATAGATGCAATTTTACAGGTTTAAAATTGCTCAAATCTACCTAAACCAACATTAAACTGATTAAAACTACATCTTTCAAATTCATTAACTCTTAAAAACATGTTGAGTTAAAATGTCAAAAGAAATTAACTACATAAGAGTCATGCAGTTTAAAAACTACATATTGAATATATAGCTTTAAGACTTTAAAATTTTTAAATGCTATTAAACTACATAACAAATATATTTTAAACATGTATTAAAATTGTAACAACCCAGATTTTTTTTAGCCATTTGATATTAGGTAATTAACTAATTTTAATTATTGGAATATAAATTTTTATAAGTCGAATAAACAAATTTTCTGATATTGGAAATATCTGAATCTATAAGCCTTGGAAAAACTATATTTAATTTTAAAATGAAATTTCTGGATATGATAAATTTTATAAAAATATGTATATAAACTCCACCATTAAAATTTAAGGAAGAATATCCATATATGTATATATGTAAATATACATAAGCTTTATGATGTTTAATAATATATATAAGTTTACCAGTGTATCTATGTTTATAAGAATATTGTATATGTAAATAAATATATATACATGAATGTATAGACTTCATAATGGAAAATTTTCAAACTTTTGACTATGTATATATATATTGGTATATGTTGTAAAATAGATGCATATGAAAATATAAATATCTTTATATATGAAAAAAATGTTATATCTAAAAATATGTGTATGTATATGTAGATATGATAAAAGTATATATATATATATATATAAGTATATGTATATGTATATATGTTTATTAAAGGATAGTATATATGAAAATCTATATATGTATATGTAAATATGTGTGTACCTAAATGTATTTATAAATATGAATCAAGGTTTTAAATATCGGATTTCGGTCACGTTTCGTCTTGGAATTTTTACACAAGTTATCTCGTATCGGAGGAGATCTCGGACGAGATGAGTACATATCGGGTGTACATCTCGGATTGACATCTCGGTTCTTATAATGCATCTCGGAATATCTCGGATGTACTTATGTGTCTAAAATTGATGTGTCAATAATTTATTTAACGGTTATAATTTTCTTAGTAAAAATAAAAATGGTAACATACTTGATTTACATGGAAAAATGAATATTTTTAGAAGAGTAGTAGCTTGATTAGCTTAATTGATTTGGTAATGATTGAATAATATCCTTTTATTTGAACATAATAAAGAAGTGAAACCTTTCGCTATGACTCATTAAGATAAAAAGTAAAGAATATGTCCAAGAAGTTGATAAATTATAATTGGATCGAGTAGTTTCTTTTGAATCAATATGGAAAATAAAAAATATTATGCAAAATAAGAAAAATGTATAATTTCGGATGAGATCTCGAATTGAGATTTTGATCCATATCGGGTGAGATTTGAATATCTCGGACGAGATGAGTTTTGAGGGAGATATGGAGGAGATTTGATGTCTCGTCTCGTTTATGTGTGAAAAGGAGATCTCGGAGGAGATCTCGGGCGATATATAGGAGATTTAAAACCATGATATGAATATATATATCTAAAGGTAATAGGTAAAAATGTAGAAGTGTATATGAGGACAAAATATATATATGTATAGATATGTATGTTTATATAAGAATAGTGCATATGTATATATATATAAGTACAAACTTTATGATCAAATATATAGATATATATTTTTATGTGTGTAAATATGATAAGATAAATATGAAATTGTGAATGTATGCATATCAATATATACATATAAATGTATATACATGTTTCATGATTGCAAACTTCAATTCAAAGCACACATATGAAATCTAATCAAGCAATCAAGAAATCAAATCAACATATAAATGGTCTAATCACTCAAAAATCAAATCAAAAAGAAAAAAAAGAATGAAAATATGAAGGCCTGTACACGCATGTTTTCAGCCTCCATTTTGCCTCCTTGTTTCCTTCCTTTCTCTCTATATAAAGCCATACATGTTATTGCGTCATTGTTTCCCTTCCTCTTCATTTCTATACCTGTTCTTGTTCATGAAAGAAAAATAATAATAATAATAATCTACCATTAAAATAAGATCAAGTGGTTCAAGTGTTTAAAGAGGGTGATAATCAAAGCAGTAGTGATTCATCTTTCTTAAACTGTGAGTAAATCAACATTTTTGAGTTACTGGTATTACCTATACTTGTACATATTTGAAAATATGGATATACCTTGATCTGAAACTAAATATACATGTTATTGTTATGTTGATATGTAAATGTATGTACTTATTTAGGCATTATTAGCTCCATCTAGATAAAAAAAACCATGTGTTTCTTCTTTAAATTTACCCCTGTTCTTTGATTATGATATAAACAGTTAAGCTTTTTTTTCTTTGAAAACCAATATTTCATCATCCATCGAGTTTTAAAACATGATACCAAAATGAAAATCGTTTGTTTTTTAGTATAGAACAATTTAAAATTTATTTCATTAAATTTCATCAAATGGAGAGTGAGAAAACAATCTATGACAGTAAGTGGTCCGATATGCTCGAAATTTCAACATTTGTAATTTAATGTTTGGACTATACGTTCATGATCGTTGTTGAAAATGGTGATTTTTAAGATGGATTTGGGATTTTTCAATGTGGTGTGGAGGGTGGAATGCTGAGTTGAACGATTTTGGGTGAAACGGTAAATTCTGGTGACATGTTCGATTTCGTGGCCCGAGTTTTTGTCTGGAGGAGGATGAGAGGATGAAGAACTCATGAAAATTGGCGCGACATTTTTTTGAAGCTTGTGAAGGCAGGTCGAGGCGATTGTAGGGTTTTAGGATAGGTGGTGTTTGGGTTCGATTTTTCGAGACTAGCGACGTGATGAGGAGGTTGGAGATGTGTGCATGGAGGGGAAAAGGAGGAGGAGGTCATGACGAAGCTACGACCAAATTTTGGTGAAGGACGGAGGTCGAGGCGAAGCGTTTGACTGGGTTGGGTGGTTACAGTTTTTTTTGGGTTGGTGTTTGAATCGACAAACGGAGGCTTGCTGTGGGTTTCAGGTGAATGGAAGTGGATGGTGGGGTCGTAGGTGATATCTGCAGGTGGTCGGCGGCCAAGATGGGTCATCGGGGGTCCTGTGCATGTACATGGTGGCGTGCATAGTTGAGTTCGTTCAAAAGAAATAAGCGAGGAGAGAAAGAACAGAGAGGAGAAGGAAGGGAAATAGGATGGGTCGAGTTCTTCTTTTGGGGCCGAGTTAAATGTTATGGGCTGGTTTCTTTTTTTTATTAAAGGAACAAATTAACTTAACTATTTTATTCTAAGAGTATAATTTTTTTTAAAACAATATATCTATCCCATTTCGAATAAAAATGTGACGACCGCCCATGACCCCTGCACCGAATCTAGAGAAAGTGCGTTGTAAGGTGTGCCAGGCGACCATGAACGATTGTCAGGGCAAATTAAAAACAACAGAATCTATCGTATTACTCACAGCGCATGGACAAAATACAATAGAACATATGTATAGTGAAGCTTTACAGAATAAAATGCCATCATATAAAACTTCATAATAGTTGAATACAAGCATCCAAATAGTCAATACATCAAGCCTCACTACACAACTCTCAGAGAATATACAAACAGCGGAACACCCAGTACATATAGTAAGAAGATAATATGCAACCCTCTAGCTCGTCTTCGATATCAGCATCGTGAGAAGCAAGAACAGCACCTGTCACCTGCTACCTAGTCTGCCTGTCCCAAAAATGGACAAACAACCCAAGGCAATAAGAATTAAAACATAAAGCCTTGAGTCAGACAACAGTCTTAGTGAGCAGTAAATTAACGAACAACATACCAAAAGAGCATAAAGGAAAAGGAATAGGAATACAACCCTCCCACTCCAACCTCATTCTACAGTGATAGCCCCCAGACACACACTAAGCAGAAGCAAACATAGCATAGCATACAATTTAAAGTAAAGTGATTATCACTCGAGTTAAGGGCGATGTTTTCCAAGCACAAACCCCCAAGGCCTAAACCAAGATCAGATAAGCACCCGGAAAACACTGCTCTTGAGACCGAATGACGATACAACCAAACATCCATGACTCTGGCTATCACTGTTATCATTGCTTCGATATCACCGTTAATTGAATGACCGACACATTCTTTCAGCTGTCCGTCAAGGGCTAATGGAAACCCCGGTTCTAGACAGTACTCTGCACGTCGTCGCAGCCCGTGCCAAGGATTTTCGCAACTACCCAGGGTACTCGACCATCAATTCATTGTCGTTGGGATTTTCGCAACTGCCCAAACGTACCCTTGCTTTGAGTCAGCTAGAACCTTCAACAACGATGCTATCCAAGCCTCCTAGTCATCCTCCTCGACGACTATTTCCATACTATCTCAAGCGCCTCCCGAGCATCCATTATCCTCAAACTCGAACCATATCACCGAGTTATCAATCTGCTTGGAATGATCCCGACTGGATTAGACCAAGGCTATCTCATATCATGCTTCGCTTCATCACATCCTCGCAAAGCTTCATCTCAACATCATCATCAAATCTATGCATAAGAGCTTCATCATCCGCTACATATGCCACAAGCAGCTTTCCCAATTCAAGAGCCTTTCCCTCAGCTTTTGAATCATCCTCGATCTAAATCAAATCATCAATCATCTAATTTATAGCAATCAACCAAGTCAAACATTAATCCAAACAATCAAGCATTCAAATATGATCTAAGTAGACAATTATCACGATAATGGCATTTTCGTAATTAAAGAGTTGAAAGTCCAACAAGCATGAAAACATGAACAATATCTTTATAAACTTGATGAATGAACTTGCATAGGTTAACATTTAGTAAAATGGTTGTCAAATCATCATGAACAATGGGTCTACATGGATCTACACTTAGGATGAAGAAAATGCATGAAAATAACTATTTTAACACCACATCGAGCCAACAATCCGATATACTCCTTTGGATCCGTGTGAGAGATAATCACCACTCACCAAATCACCAAAACAACCCCAAATCAACACGCTTCAGATCTGGACAGCGAAGGATCAAGCTTGATCTATCACGAATCCGCTTCAAACGAAGAAATCTCACTTCAAAGGATGAAGATCTTCAATCCAAGCTCTTGAATCTTCGATCTTGATCTTCGATTTGGACGAAAGGAAGCGCTAGATTAGAGTGGAGAAAAGAAGTGAAGAAGTGTAGAAGTCGAGCTCTCAAAATGGCAGCACTTCGTCGCTTCGAAATCCGGATCCCAAAAAGTGAGAAAAACCCTTCCTATTTATAGCTGAAAATTCACTAAGTCGTAACTCGGAGTTAGGTCGTCTCCGACCTACGACCTAAGACCCCTCCGACCTAGCCTCTTCCGACCTATCAATCTCCGACTTAACAAACCCCAGACTCTACGACCTAACCAAATTCGCATCCGCGACCTCACGACATAACGCCTCAACGACCTAACTGCTAAGTCCTCACGCGACCTAACACTCACGCGCCTCAACAACCTAGCGACCTAACAGTGTAATAGCCTAGCGACCTAAAAATGTTACGACCTAACACTTAGACCCACGCGACTTAACACTAAACTACTAGGTCGCTCACTGTTACCCTGCTTCTCTAGGTCGTTGCCGACCTAACTATACTAACTAGATAACCACTAGGTCGTAAGCCCTCTTAACTCGCTAACATCCCATAAGTCGTCAACGCTTAGGTCGCTCGACCTACCATACGACCTAACCACTTACTATCTAAAATTCTTAGGTCGCTAACATTCTATAGGTCGTTCCAACCGACCTAGTACTTAACCAATCCACTGCCTTAGGTCATCTAGACGATCTAACAACACAACTCCCAAACTTAGGTCGCTCACACACTAGGTCGTTAACTACTGGGTTTAACTCGCTACCCCTATAGGTCGCTTTAAACTGTCCACGACCTAAACCACCATGCGACTTATTATCTGAATGACCTAATACTTAGGTACGACTCAAGACAGTGCGACCTACCACTTAACCTGGCCACGACCTAACTCTTAACTCGCCTATCCTCTTAGGTCGTAGACTTTCTTTAAGTCGCTCACGACTTATCACCTAAGTTGCCAACAACCCATGACTCAACTCTTAGGTCGCGTACGACCTAGATATTAGGCAAATTCCATCCAAAATCTGAAACAACTTAAAAATGCTGAAAATTCCAGATTTTGACAAACTTTTCGATCCGTAGAAATGCGGGTCGTTACATTCTCTCCCCCTTAGGAATTTCGCCCCCGAAATTCCACACAATCAAAGCAATCAAAGACTATTCTGCACGCCTACCATCCATAGCAATCAGCAAACCATGCATCCAATTCTAGCTTAGCGTACAGAATTCTAAAACTAGAACAAGTTACAATATCGTGAGATGACACGACACCTTAGGGCCATACCTTAAAGAGTTCAGGATGAGCTGCCTTCATCCTCTCTTCCACCTCCCACGTACAGTCGTTATCATCATCACTCCATTGTATCTTGAGCAACCTAACTACCTTCCTCCTAAGCTGTTTCGTGTCGGTTTCCACAACACGAAGCGGCTTACGAGGTCTTCTATTGACTGGATCAACTTCAAAATCTTCACAACTATCAGCAGGAATCACGGTATTCGAGTCGTGCACATACTTCCGTAGATACGATACATGAAAAACATTGTGCACACCCGACATCTTCTCCGGTAACTCCAGTCTATAGGCGAGCTTTCCAATTCGCTCGATGATCGGGAATGGTCCAACAAATCTCGGAGTCAATTTTCCTTTCTTCTCGAATCGGATAACATTCTTCAGTGGAGAAATCTTCACAAAAACCATATCTCCTACGTCGAATTCCAAATCCTTTCGACGCTTATCGGCATAACTCTTCTGACGGTCTTGGGCAGCCTTCATTCGTTGCCGAATGATCTCTATGCACTCCGTAGTCTGTCGAATCATCTCTGGCCCAAGCATCAGCTTTTCTCCAGTTTCTATCCAACACGTCGGAGAGTTACACGGTCTTCCATACAATGCCTCATACGGTGCCATACCAATGCTTGACTGGTAACTGTTGTACGCAAACTCCACCAAATGAAGGTGATCTTCCCATGATCCTCCGAAGTCCAAAACACATGCTCTAAGAAGATCTTCCAAAACTCGGTTGACTCTCTCGATCTGACCATCTGTTTGAGGGTGATAAGCTGTACTCAAACACAACACGGTTCCCAAAACTTCCTGGAAGCTCTTCCAAAATCTACTAGTGAACAATGGATCTCGATCGCTCACTATACTCTTCGGAATACCATGGAATCGAACTATCCACTTAACATACAACTCAGCCAACTTTGATGCAGTCCTAGTCGATCGAACAGGAATGAATCGTGCACTCTTAGTCAAACGATCTACGATGACCCAAATCCCTTCATTTCCCGTTCTTGTTCTAGGTAATCCATCAATAAAATCCATCGATATCTGCTCCCACTTCCATGTAGGAACTTCTAATGGCTGAAGTAATCCACTTGGCTTCTTCTGTTCGGCTTTTACCAATTGGCAGTTCATACACTTGGAAATAAAATTTCCAACATCCTTCTTCATACCTTCCCAGTAGTAGGTTCTCTTTATATCTCGATACATCTTATTTCCACCTGGATGAATTGTCAACTTCGAGTGATGACTTTCCTTCAGAACTTCACTCCTCAATTCATCTATATCGGGAACAACTAGTCGTCTTTGCTTTCGAAGCCAACCCTCTCGATCGACCTCGAATCCTTTATCCTTTTCTGGATCCAATCCAGATTCCAATTCATGGATAATCTTGGCAAGCTTATCGTCTCGCTTTTGGCTCTCGCCAATCCTTTCCACAAGAGAAGGTCTTATCGATAAGTTTGCCAACATCTCAGGTTCCAATTCGCATCTAGGCCTGAAGTCAAATCCAGCTAAATACTCGAGATTCTTCCATTCTGAAAACATGGCTCCCAATCCTGCATGTCTTCGACTTAACGCATCTGCCAGTGCGTTACCTTTTCCCGGAGTATAAGCTATACCAAAATCATATGATGCCAAAAACTCTAGCCAACGTTGCTGTCAAAAATTCAAATCCTTTTGGGAGAAAAGATACTTCAACGACTTATGATCTATGAACAACTCGAATTGAACTCCCAATAGATAATGTCTCCACATCTTCAGAGCAAAAACAATCGCCGCTAATTCCAAATTATGAGTCGGGTAATTCCTTTCATGCGGCTTCAGTTGTCGACTTGCATACGCAACAACTTTTTCTCTCTGCATCAGCACTGCTCCAAGTCCAGTACCACATGCGTCGGTGTAAACCACCATCTCATCATTCCCACTAGGAATAGTCAAAACAGGAGCACTCGTCAATCGCTCTTTCAGGATTCCAAAAGCTTGCTCACACTTATCATCCCATCTGAACACTAGGTTCTTTTTCGTCAATCCTGTTAACGGTGCAGCTATCTTGGAGAAGCCTTTGATAAACCGTCGATAATATCCTGCTAATCCAAGAAAACTTCTCACATCAGATGCATTCTTAGGTCTAACCCAATCCTGGATTGCTGCCACCTTAGCGGGATCAACCGCTATTCCACATCCAGAAATCACATGGCCTAAGAACCTCACTTCACTCTTCCAGAAGTGACACTTCGAAAACTTAGCCTTCAGCTGATGTTTCCGTAAGATTTCCAAAACAATACGCAAGTGCGTCTGGTTCTCTTCTTCAGTTCTGGAATAAATCAGAATATCATCCACGAACACAAGCACAAACTTGTTCAACTGATCTCTGAACACTCTATTCATGAGATCCACAAAATATGCTGGCGCGTTAGTCAATCCAAACGGCATTACTAGCCACTCAAAGAAACCGGATGGTGTCCGAAAAGCAGTCTTCGGCACACTATCCTTAGCTACTCTCAACTGGTGAAATCCCGTTGCCAAATCCATCTAAGAAAATACCTTGGCTTCGTGAAGCTGATCAAACAAGTCATCTATTCTCGGCAATGGATACTTGTTCTTCTTAGTCACCTTATTCAGCACACGATAATCTACACACAATCTCAATGACCCATCTGCCTTGGTTGCAAACACAACTGGTGCACCCCACTCGGACACACTACGCCGAATGAATCCTTTCTGCAAAAGGTCATCAACTTGCACCCTCAACTCTTGCTGTTCCCTAGGTGCCATCCGCCTAAGAGGCATCACAATAGGTCTGGCTCCTTCAACTAGATCTATACGAAACTCAATCTCTCTATGCGGCGGCAACCCTTTGACTTCGTCAAAGACATCCTCTAATCCATTCGCGATTGGCACCGATGACAGTCCATCCCGTGGAACAACCAGCGAATACATGAAGCTCATGAAGACGCCTTCTTCATGCTTACATCGTATCACAATCTTTCGCCCCTCCACATTCTCGACTGTCACTTCCAGCCTCTCACAATCAACCTTTGCCGCATACCTCCTAAGCCAGTCCATACCCAAAATAATTCCGAACCCCGCAAAGTTCAGAACAAAACAATCACAAACAAAAGAGCAACCATGACTCGACACAATCAGACCACGGCATAACATACACAAACAAGACGAACCCCCAACTGGATTAGTCACAACCAATGGCCTATCAACAATATCCGGCTTCAAATCTAACCGGCCTACGAGTTCATTACAAACAAACGAATGCGACGCTCCAGTATCAAACAGAACTCTAACTGGAACACCACATAGGAAAAGAGTACCTTGAACAACCACACTCTTTCCTTTCTCTTCAGCAGTAGGAGCTTTCGAAGACGACGGAACAGCTCCCAAAGCATAAGCTTGCACAATCTACTTGTCCCTCCTCGGTTCTGGACAATTCTTCCTGAAATGCCCCGGCTTGTCACAGTTGTGGCACTTCGCCGGCGCTTTCGGATTCTTGCAATCCCTGGAGAGATAGCCTTTCTGCTGACAGTTGTAGCAGGTCACTTCGCCCTTCGGCTTCTTCTGGCCATCCTTACCCTTCTGCTGCTGCTGCTTCCTCTTCTTGTTTCCACCCTGCTGGGGTTTAGACTCTTCCCTGGTCACAGCAACAATAGATCCTTCCTTAGGAAACAGACTCTCATGCCTGAGAGCCTTCTCCACAAGCTTCTCAAATGAATCGTCCAAATGATCCACCAACTGTCTCCCAAGATAACTATCCAAGCTTGTCACAAACTTCTCGTTCTTCTGATATGCAGATTCAATATATGACCGAGCATACTTGGACAATGCTTCAAACTTAGAAACATACTCAAGAACTGGTCTTCCACCTTGCTTTAGCTCCACGAACTTCTTGAACAGAACAGACTTCTGCGCTGTAGAAATGAACTTAGCCTCAAATCTGACTTGGAATTGCTCCCAAGTAATCTCTTCCTCCGGAGTATTGATGGTAATAGAGTTCCACCAATCAGAAGCTCTCCCTTGAAGCTGCCTTGATGCCAACTTCCTCTTAGTTGCATCATCAATTACCAAATCACCAAAGATCCTTCTACAAGCATCTATCCATCTCTGGACTTCGATAGTTGATTCTGTTCCCAAGAAAACCTTCCCTCCAAAAGCAGTATAGTCCTTGCACAACTTAGCAAAATCCACTGGTTTCGGAGTTTGGACTTGAACTCCAACATCTACTGCTGCCCCCGGAACTGGTATCCTTCTCATGATCGAAGTCATCATAGCTTCGAACATAGCTGCATAATCAGCAGTCCCCTCAGTAGCACGGCCTTCCCTAGCAGCTGGCCTCCCTCTTCGACTCATTCTCAATATCTATAAAAAGGAATGATCAGACCATCTTAGAGAAACAACTGCATAAAGGACTCAAACTCTTCTAAGCTACTATATTATATATAGTAATCATCCATCAAAATTACAATTACGTCTCTCATACGTAGTTACGTCAGCGAGCGTTGGGTAAAATCGATTAACCAATGCTCTGATACCAAATGTGACGACCGCCCATGACCCCTGCACCGAATCTAGAGAAAGTGCGCTGTAAGGTGTGCCAGGCGACCATGGACGATTGTCAGGGTAAATTAAAAACAACAGAATCTATCGTATTACTCACAGCGCATGGACAAAATACAATAGAACATATGTATAGTGAAGCTTTACAGAATAAAATGCCATCATATAAAACTTCATAATAGTTGAATACAAGCATCCAAATAGTCAATACATCAAGCCTCACTACACAACTCTCAGAGAATATACAAACAGCGGAACACCCAGTACATATAGTAAGAAGATAATATGCAACCCTCTAGCTCGTCTTCGATATCAGCATCGTGAGAAGCAATAACAACACCCGTCACCTGCTACCTAGTCTGCCCATCCCAAAAATGGACGAACAGCCCAAGGCAATAAGAATTAAAACATAAAGCCTTGAGTCAGACAACAGTCTTAGTGAGCAGTAAATTAACTAACAACATACCAAAAGAGCATAAAGGAAAAGGAATAGGAATATAACCCTCCCACTCCAACCTCATTCTACAGTGATAGCCCCCAGACACACACTAAGCATAAGCAAACATAGCAGAGCATACAATTTAAAGTAAAGTGATTATCACTCGAGTCAAGGGCGATGTTTTCCAAGCACAAACCCCCAAGGCCTAAACCAAGATCAGATAAGCACCCGGAAAACACTGCTCTTGAGACCGAATGACGATACAAACAAACATCCATGACTCTGGCTATCATTGTTATCATTACTTCGATATCACCGTTAATTGAATGACCGGCACATTCTTTCAGCCGTCCGTCAAGGGCTAATGGAAACCTCGGTTCTAGACAGTACTCCGCACGTCGTCGCAGCCTGTGCCAAGGATTTTCGCAACTACCCAGGGTACTCGACCATCAATTCATTGTCGTTGGGATTTTCGCAACTGCCCAAACGTACCCTTGCTTTGAGTCAGCTAGAACCTTCAACAACGATGCTATCCAAGCCTCCTAGTCATCCTCCTCGACGACTATTTCCATACTAGCTCAAGCACCTCCCGAGCATCCATTATCCTCAAACTCGAACCATATCACCGAGTTATCAATCTGCTTGGAATGATCCCGACTGGATTAGACCAAGGCTATCTCATATCATGCTTCGCTTCATCACATCCTCGCAAAGCTTCATCTCAACATCATCATCAAATCTATGCATAAGAGCTTCATCATCCGCTACATATGCCACAAGCAGCTTTCCCAATTCAAGAGCCTTTCCCTCAGCTTTTGAATCATCCTCGATCTAAATCAAATCATCAATCATCTAATTCATAGCAATCAACCAAGTCAAACATTAATCCAAACAATCAAGCATTCAAATATGATCTAAGTAGACAATTATCACGATAATGGCATTTTCGTAATTAAAGAGTTGAAAGTCCAACAAGCATGAAAACATGAACAATATCTTTATAAACTTGATGAATGAACTTGCATAGGTTAACATTTAGTAAAATGGTTGTCAAATCATCATGAACAATGGGTCTACATGGATCTACACTTAGGATGAAGAAAATGCATGAAAATCACTATTTTAACACCAAATCGAGCCAACAATCCGATATACTCCTTTGGATCCGTGTGAGAGATAATCACCACTCACCAAATCACCAAAATAACCCCAAATTAACACGCTTCAGATCTGGACAGCGAAGGATCAAGCTTGATCTATCACGAATCCGCTTCAAACGAAGAAATCTCACTTCAAAGGATGAAGATCTTCAATCCAAGCTCTTGAATCTTCGATCTTGATCTTCGATTTGGACGAAAGGAAGCGCTAGATTAGAGTGGAGAAAAGAAGTGAAGAAGTGTAGAAGTCGAGCTCTCAAAATGGCAGCACTTCGTCGCTTCAAAATCCGGATCCCAAAAAGTGAGAAAAACCATTCCTATTTATAGCTGAAAATTCACTAAGTCGTAACTCGGAGTTAGGTCGTCTCCGACCTACGACCTAAGACCCCTCCGACCTAGCCTCTTCCGACCTATCAACCTCCGACTTAACAAACCCTAGACTCTACGACCTAACCAAATGCGCATCCGCGACCTCATGACATAACGCCTCAACGACCTAACTGCTAAGTCCTCACGCGACCTAACACTCACGCGCCTCAACAACCTAGCGACCTAACAGTGTAATAGCCTAGCGACCTAAAAATGTTACGACCTAACACTTAGACCCACGCGACTTAACACTAAACTACTAGGTCGCTCACTGTTACCCAGCTTCTCTAGGTCATTGCCGACCTAACTATACTAACTAGATAACCACTAGGTCGTAAGCCCTCTTAACTCGCTAACATCCCATAAGTCGTCAACGCTTAGGTCGCTCGACCTACCATACGACCTAACCACTTACTATCTAAAATTCTTAGGTCGCTAACATTCTATAGGTCGTTCCAACCGACCTAGTACTTAACCAATCCACTGCCTTAGGTCATCTAGACGATCTAACAACACAACTCCCAAACTTAGGTCGCTCACACACTAGGTCGTTAACTACTGGGTTTAACTCGCTACCCCTATAGGTCGCTCCAAACTGTCCACGACCTAAACCACCATGCGACTTATTATCTGAACGACCTAATACTTAGTACGACTCAAGACAGTGCGACCTACCACTTAACCTGGCCACGACCTAACTCTTAACTCGCCTATCCCCTTAGGTCGCAGACTTTCTTTAAGTTGCTCACGACTTATCACCTAAGTCGCCAACAACCCATGACTCAACTCTTAGGTCGCGTACGACCTAGAACTTAGGCAAATTCCATCCAAAATCTGAAACAACTTAAAAATGCTGAAAATTCTAGATTTTGACAAACTTTTCGATCCGTAGAAATACGGGTCGTTACAAAAACAGACGGATCGATTTTTACGTCTGGTCCCTATCGTCAAATACTTCCACATGGAATAATATCGTTGAGTTTCTGTAAGTGCAAATATTTAATGATTAAAATATTTAGGATAAATAAATCAGTAAATTCTTATTTAAATTAATTATATGTTAATTAATTAATTAATTAATTATTAAGTGATCTGTTTTAATTCAATTTTTTTGATTAACAAGTAATTTAGATTAAAATATATAATTTGACTCGGTTATTTGAAACTAATTCAATTCTAAATTATAAACGAATTTTATATCAATTTTAAACCGTTGATTGAGTTAATGATCTATGTTAACTAAAATTGTTCTTAGAAATTGTTTTCAATTATCTACTATCTGTGTTATTGAGTAACCATATAAATTAAAGTAAATAGGATAAAACGTTAACACGTATTATTGATAGGTAAATTAACTCGTACTGATCACTATTCCAGTTTCGGAAATTGTAATGATTTCAAGCAAATTATTTTCGATTGGCTGGTCATGATATAGGAAACAGAATGAATTTCCATATGTAAATACTAGCACCCTGATTGAGAAATTGTTATTTAAACGACTTGGACTTTTAAAAATTTATCGTTTGGGTTCGAAGAGACCGGGATCGGATATCAGCGTTATCTGAAACCACTTCGGTCGAATAACCACCACGAACCTTAAAGGTTTGGTTGTAGAGCCTATACTGGGTTTTATTTAATGTAACAATTTCCAACTTTTTATTTAAGTATTTATTATTAGACACTATTATAATATCACCGGATATTTTATAAAAGTGTTTTGGTTATCGTAAGAAAATAACTCGTCGTGTTTGTACGAGATACCTTGGTTTTTCGAAGTATTTTGATAACTTAAGTATTTCAAATTAAGTGTGATTTACTCAAGCTGGTTTCCAGCCTGACTCGGGTGTTGCTTTATTGTAATGCTCGGGTCAGACCGGGTATTACAGATTCAGGTCAGGTTGCTTTGGAGCTCAAGAGACAAGCTAGTTGGCAGAGACGTATTACACGTACTTGATTATATTCTGCTATGTATTGTTGGCTGTATATTCAACACTTGTGAGGACAGGTTAATTATAACTATCCAAATTTATATGTTGATGATTGTACTCTGATAATTTGTATGTATATTAATAGTTACAGTTTTTCTTTTGTATAAAAATATGTTGCTGTATATTATATTTTGTTCCGCTGCGATTGTGAGATACTGTGCTGCTGTTGTTTTTGTTTCTTCTTCTCTTTCTTTTCTTCTTAAACCCTAACAACTTGGTATTTTCGGCACTTGATTGCTCGACACTCTATACAGTGAAAGTATCAGTGTCGATTTTTTAGGGTCGAAAATCGCCGAGTCGCTACATAAATATTAACAATTTAACTGCATAAAAGTTATGCAGTTAATTACAACAACTCTTAAGTGCATTTCTAAACTTCTAAAAATAATAAAAAGAAAAGGCTACAATTCTTAAATGTAGAAAAACAAATCTAGTTTAAAAGTACATTAAATTTTCCAATATAACTTACTACATACCCATCACTCAAATGCAGCTTTTAACTTCGTTAAGGTAATGTGGTTCTAATTGAAATTGCATATCTCATAAGCAGTTCTAATTGCATCAAAATGATGTGGTTAATTGCATCGGTAAGATGTAGCTAAAGGCTTCAATATGATTTTTATATAGCTACATCTTGTTAAAGCATTTGATCCTGCACTAAGATGATACCAAAGTGCATCACTGTGATGTAGTTAAAAACAACACCATAATGATGCAGTTTTAATTGCATTAAAATGATGCAGTTAAAAAATACATCACTAACATGTGCTTATGACAACATTAATATGATGTTGTATAACTATATCTTACAAGTGCAATGAAACAAGCACTAATATGACATAATTTTAATTGCATCACCATGATGCACTTATAAACTACACCTTAATGATGCAATCAGAACTACAATGTTTCAAAATTATATATTATTATAACTAAATGGAAATTTAATGTTCTTTAACTTTCAGTTAAAATTTAAATTTTTTGTGAAATGTAATTAAATTGTAATCAAAATAAATATAATTTCCAAAGTTGATTTTTATATATCAACATTTAAGAACATTGGAAAATTTATTAAACATGCGATTTGATGGTGAGAATGATTCTGAAATTCAACTAATCTAAAAAAAATTATTGTATTTTAAATATTGAAATTTAATGGTTGGCATGTGAAAATATTGGTCGTGTGTGATGTTAAAAGCGCAATTTAATGCAATTAAAAATGACGCTAATACACCCTTTTGCAGGAAAAATAATAGAATAATCATGTTTGGATAATTATGTAATATATGCTTTAATCGCGGAAATAAGGTTTGAAGGGCTTCTTATTCCAAGTTTTAAGAACAACATTTTTGAATAATTAGTTTCAAGGACAATTTTTGGAAAAATGATAAATTCATTTATCTTTTTAAGTTATACAAGAAAATGGTAAATTCATTTATCATTATTTTCTGTATAACTAAAAATGATAATTTTGTTTATATTTTTGCTGTAAGTTGTCCTTGAAACTAATTTTTCAGAAGTGCCATCCTTAAAACTTATTACCTTGCACAAAGAAGCCCTTTGAGTGAAAATCCCCGTGCTTAATCCCTATACATTTTTGAAAATAAAATAACATGTAAAACAATAAATTTTCAACACTAAATTGGAATATGACTAAGTATTAACATTTTATACATTCAAAAAATATATGATGGTAAAAGAAACATAGTTTTTGAAAATTTAAATAACATTACTAAAATCAGGGTCAGCCTTTTGCTAAAGCCGGAAAAGCATCAACTTTGAGACGTGTCAACATCTAGGGTACCAGCAGTAATATCTCGCACCATGCAACAAAAAGAAAAAAAAATCATGATTCGCAAGGGCAGCCATAGCATCACAAGACATCGAGACTTGATACGAGGGACTCCAGACTCAAACCAATGGTAGTTACTCAAAACTCCAATTGATGACGACGACGAGCCCAATCAGACTTATGACGACATCATCAGGAGGTAGCTAGGTGTAACAACCCTGGTCGAGATTAAAAGTAATTCAATATAATGAAATGAATTTTGAGAATTTAATTTAGACTTTTGAAATATTTTAGGAATCAAAATGGACAAAGTAATTTAAATTTAAATTTAACATTTTAATTATGTTTTGTAAACCCAAAAGTCATTAAAATCCATATTAGCGAAATTAATGACATTTGTGAATTTTAGGATTGTTGTGAGTAATAAACGATAACTGTTAGAAGTGTGAATAATTTTTATACCATTGGAATAGTTGAGAAATTAAATATGTTTCATAGTTATATGGTGCATAATTAAAAAGTAAATAAATAAGTACTGAATTAAGTAAATTATCAATATAACAAAATATAATTTGAAAAATTAAGTGTAAAATCCATTTCAATTAAATTGAAATAAATTTATAAATAAATAACTAAGATTAATATTTAAATTCAAATGTAAAAGAATTAAAAATGAAAGCCAAGTGGAGATTTAAAAATAATCCTTAAGCAAATCAGACCCAAAAGCTAACCTAAAACCATTCAAACTAACAAGAAATAATACCTCACCCAGCCTCTACTCTTTTCCTATTCCCAAACACGTAGATCCTAATGCTCTAATTTTCAAATTGAGTTCAAACGAGAAAAGAAAAAATAAAAGGGAAAAAAATAAATCGCAAAACAAAGTCATGACTTAGGATGATGCGCCTCTATCGACCGTGTTTCTGGTGGTACGACTTCGATGGTGGCACGCGAGCTGGTGACGTCGAGCAAGAGGCGAGGTCGCGTGGACCTGGGCGTGGGGATGATTGTGGGTGCTAGCACACGATTCGAGACAACGATGGTTTTCTAGCGAGCGAAGGTCAAGCTACTTGGAACGAAGCGGTTGGGGCGAGGCAAAGACTAACGCATGTGCATTCCTATGTGCGAAGACGATTGCGATGTTGGTAAGCGCGAGTGGTGTAGGTCGACGATATAGGGCTTAGTGGCAACCGCGACTTCGGTGGTGATGGTTGAGGTGAGTTTAACTCACATCTCATGCTAATACAAAATTAGTTAATAAATGGTTGTTGATTGGAAAATTGGATGCCTATTTGTATGTTGTTTGTATTGTTATGAACAGCCACTTACTATCAGTTAGATATGCATATTGTGACACAATACAACCTCTGATTGCTATGTATTGTATATATATTGTGCCTTTGTTTGAATGCAAGTTTATTAGACGCTAATTGTCAAAATTTTCGACCGATCATGCACCTAGAGCCCGCATGCTCCAAGTACCTACTTCTTCCCATGGCCTAATACCCTATGTTGCTCGACTTGTTTTCAGTTTGTTTGTTGCATATATTTGCTCTATTTGATGCTTTTTAGTGTTTTTGAGTTACTGGGATTTTGATTCTTCAATTCAATGAATCGCTTTTGGGAAATTTCACGATTTCATTTATAGATATTTAATATATATATATATATAGAGTTCTAAAAGTTTACAAAAGTAAGTTTAATTATCTTAGCAAACTGTGTTTTAAATCAATTCTAAAAGTAAACATAGTTTCAAACCTAATTTTGAGATTAAGGTTTTTAATAGAAATTATGATTTCAAAATCTATTTATAAATATAGTTTAAAACTATCAATTTTATGGTCATTAGACCAATATTTCAATTGATTTCAAAAGAAATATTTTCAATATAAACTATTAGTTCATTCGGATGAGAAATTTAATTAAACAATTTAGTAAAAAGAGTGGTATAGAATGTCCACACTTACTTTATCGGTTAATAACCTGACTCGCCTGACTGAATACTTTACTATTATTACTATTTTATTAATGCCAAAGTGGGGTTTACAATCACTTAATGAACACTTGAATTTTGTCGAGTGGTATGGGATGCTTTGGTGAAGTCCATTTGGTCACTATTTGAAAGTATACTACACTTTTCTATCCGACGTAACCTTTGGGTTCGTCTTTGTGTTCGGCGCAACCTTCAGGTTCGTTTTTTGTGTTCGACCGTGCTCGTCTTTGTGTTCAACGTAGCTTTCATGCTCATCTTTGTTTTCGACGTAGCTATAGTGCTCGTCTTTGTGTTTGGCGCCAATTTTTATATATTTTGTGAATTGAATCTTATTGTTTGATCTATATTTCATGATTCACCATATTTTGATATTTTGCCTATGTAGGGCCAATTTTGGGAGATTTTGACATGGTGATTCATATGGTTTTGGTAATACCATTTGATTAATTTTTCCCTATTATTGAATGGTGACCAATTCTATGGATTACACTTTTCCAAAGTGATGAACACAAGATGTTCACACGATCACATTACCTATATATGTATATGGATATCACACTTTCATGCTTTGCCACTCTCACAAATACGTATTAACACAAGGCTGGCCCTTTTATTATTTTGTATAATACTCGGTTCAGACCGAGTTACCTCAGGTATCTCTGAACGACGTTAGAGATGATTAGCTTGCATCCCGTTTTCATGATCCCATCTTCTTACTTGCTTTATCATTTAGCCCAGTCCATGATTTTTGTACACTATGTATATGTAGATTAAGCTTGATACTCTTTTTTTATGTACATTATTTTGGGTAGTTATGTATGTATATCGAGTGTAACTTTCATGTTCACCTTTTGTAGACCGTCATCTGTATATGAACATATATACTCTTTCAAAATGTCATATTTGTATTTTCTGCTATATACTCTATGATTCTATGTTATGTATATCTTATGTTGTTCTAAGCAATTATCATAGCCACCAATAATATCTTTTTAAGCCTGGATTTTATACGTCGAATCCCCTTTGAAAAAATCATCATTACCTAATTTAACATGTCGATACTTGCTTAAAGTAATATTCACAGATGGTTGCTTCTAACCAACCTTATTCTCTACATTAACATATGGTATTGCTTAGTAACATCCCTTATTAGTGTAGGTATAGAGATGGGTACAACTTGGTATAAGAGCAAGGCTCAGAACAATATACGATATCTGAGACATGAATCTTGGCCTAGATCGATTTATAGTCTCGTCCCATGGGTGTTGGATAGAGATTTAAAATTTGTTCCCTAGTTAGGATAGGAGTATAGATGATTATTAGGGAATAACCATTAGGAAATATTAGTAATATTTTATGTCACTCTATAAATTATTATTTACATGGATTGTGTAGACTAGAACTTAATGGCTTAGGATTGAATTTTTGTATCATGACCCCTTAAAAGTTCAGAGTTATGCAGCGGAGGTAGATGGATTATTTTCCACTTAGCACATTAACCAGTTTATTTTTAGATATGCATGATTGCTTGGTTGTTGGATGTATCGTTGCTTAGAAAATTTTAGTAACAATTAATTTTTTTTGTTGAGCGGGGATCATTATTTGCGATTTAGAACCTGCACAATATTATCATTAAGAACTTGTGGTGTTTTCGTGGGAATAATCACCATAGGGATATTAAAAATCTTACTTTGTATGAAATGGAAGATTAAATCTTAGATAAGGATAATTAAATGTAAACAAACTCAAAATTTGGAATTTAATTACTTGTGAATCATTATGAATGAATCATTAGTTGTTTATAACCAAAGAGATTAATTGAGAAGTATTTTAGTAAAAGCAATTATCTAATTACACTAAAATTCTTTCGGAAAAAATATAAGGATAAATTATATACATATGGAAAATTTGGAATTGGAAAATAAATATAATTGATTAGATGGATACTTGGTTGTGCAAATTAATGAATATGCTATGTTATATTATCTCGAGTGATTGATATTAAATGTGTTTATATATAAATAAAATGGAAAGTTAATATTTTTGTATAAGCAAGGAAATGATTTTGGGAAATGATGAGTATTAAGTAAAAAATGATGGAAGGATTATAATGATTTAGTTCGTGTTAACCGATCGTTGAGTGGTTTATAATGATTTAGCTTTGGAATCGCCTGATAAAGTATTCCAATCTGCATCACTATATCTTTCAAGGACAGGGGGAACTTCTGATAGTGTAATCCATGGTTCATAGTTCTTTTAAGGTATCACATGACCCTTTCAGTAGCATGCCAATGCTCTATACTAGGTCTGCTAGTAAACGTGCATAATAATCCCACGAAATATGCAATGTTAGGTCTAGTACAATCAGTGGCATACCGAAGACTACCAATGATGCTTGCATATTCAGATCGTCTTACACATGCACCAGTGTTCTTAAATAGTTTTACGTTTTGACCATATGGTGTACTAGCAGATTTATATTCAAAGTAATTATATTTCTTTAATGTCTTCTCAATATAATGAGATTGATCCGAAGAAATTTCCTTGTCAAACTTAGTCATCTTAATACCAAGAATTACACTTGTTTCACCAAGATCTTTCATATCAATATTAGCACATAGCATGGACTTAACATGATTTATAGCATTAATATTTAAACCAAATAAAAGTAAATCATCAACTTATAAGCATATGATAGTGCAAATGTTATTCTCAGATTTATAATAAATACACTTATCACTTTCATTTAGTTTAAAACCATGTGAAATAATTAGATTGTCAAATTTTTCATGCCATTATTTTGGTGCCTGTTTAAGATCATATAAAGATTTATCTAATTTAAAAACTTTATGCTCTTGACCGGGTATAACAATACCTTCGGGTTGGTCCATATAAATCTCTTCTTCTAATTTACCATTCAGAAAAGCAGCTTTTACATCCATTTGGTGAATTAGTAGATCATATAGTGAAGCAAGAGAAATTAATATTCGAATTGATGTTATTATTGTACCAGGTGAAAAAGTATCAAAGAAGTCAATGTTTTCTTTTTGTCTAAATCCTTTGGCTACAAGACGAGCCTTATATTTATTAGTTGCACCATCAGGTTTCAACTTCTTTTTAAGTACCCATTTACAACCTATAGTTTTACAACCTGGAGGTAATCAACTAGATGCCAAGTTTCATTAGATTCAAGAGATTCCATTTCATCATTTATAGCTTTTTGCCAAAGATTTGAATCCAAAGAAGAATAGCTTCTTTTAGATCAGCAGGGTCCTCTTCTAGTGCATACCAAAATCTTTAGCTATCCTAGCTCTTTTATGTCTTCTAAGTTCAGATTCACTTTCCGTATTATGTTCATTAATTCTGATTATTGGATTATTAGTTGTAGAAGTGCCCCCACTATTCCTAAGTTTAAACGGAAATTTATTTTCAAAGAAATCAACATCATTTGACTCAATAATAGCTCAAGAATTCAAATCAAAAAAATTTATACTCTTTACTATTAAGGGAATAACCAATGAAAACACATTCATATACTTGACTTGCTAATTTAATTCTTTTAGGGTCAGGATACAAACATATGCTAAGCAGCCCCAAGTTTTAAAATAAGACAAGTTGGGTTTATGATTTTTAAAAATCTCAAAAGGTAAAAGTTTGCTATTAGATTTTGGAAATCTGTTTAAGACATAACAAATAGTTAATAAAATTTCCCCTTACCAGTGAGATACTGCACTCGAAATTAATAAAACAGCTACTACTAATTTGGTAAGGGTCCAATTTTTTCTTTCATCTTTACTGTTCATTTCAAGTGAATAGAGTGCAATTCTCTCATAAATTATGCCATGTTTTTTTATAAAATTCAATGAATAATTTAGATTCATACATTGTTCCTCTATCACTATGAAATCTTTTAATTTTCTTATTAGATTGATTTTTAATTTCAGTGACAAATAATTTAAACATATCTAACACATCACTTTTTTCTTCATGAGATAAAGATAAGTAAAATCAGAGCAATCATCAATAAAAGTAATAAAGTAGTATTTTTCATCCCTAGTTAGAGTACCATCAAGTTCACATAAATGAGAGTGTATTAAATCTAAAGATTCTGACTCTCTAAACATAGATTTATGTGGGGTCTTAGTAATTTAAGCTTGGCTAAAATATTCATATTTTTTTGAATCATTTATGAAAACTTTAGGGATTAGGCCTAAGTTACTCATGTTATGAATTAGTCGCTTATTAACATGACAAAGTTTAGCATGCCAAATTTTAAAATCACATAGCATATAAACCGAACCATTAACTTCAACATTTAACATAAATATCCCATTTACAACATATCTTTTACCAACAAAAACACCATTTTAGTGATGGTGTACAAGTCAAATCCAATAGTTTGAGTAAAAACAACTTTATTTAACAAGAAACCAAATACTAAATTTTTCCTCATCTCTGAAGTTACATCATTTCTTCGAGCAATAAATTCTTTCTAGAGGTAAACTTTAACTTCACGGTCCTAATTCCAGCAATTTTTTTTGAAATGGTACTTTATATACAACAAATCACTATGACAACATATCACATGTCAATAAACGTTCGAACCATGTCACGCAAGTTTCAAACTTGTGACCTCTCGCACCAAAACCAAATCACTAAACCACTGGGACAATAGTGTTTGTCTAATTCCAACAATATTAGTAGTGTGAGAATCTCTCAACAACACTTTCATGTCATTAGCAACATTATATGTTTTAGACATTTCATGATCATAACCGACTAGGTTGATCTCAATAAGCATAGCCACAAGGGCTTCTTTAATCGGGTTAGCCTTCAGTGCAGGATTTGGCTTGTTTTGACACTTTCGTGCCAAGGTCTGGTTGGCCACGGTTGTGACAAAAGAACAACTGTCCAGTACCATTCTTTAGGGGGGTATTATGCTGATTCTTCTGATGCTAATTGTTGTGGTTCTGATTTAGTTTGGGATTTTTATTTTTAAAACTTTTTGCACTTCTTTTCGGACTCTTATTTGTGGATTACTTAGTGTTGTTGGTAGATACAACAAGCACCTCTTCTTTCTAGTCCTGTTTTCTGGCCTCCTCTTCAATACGAAGACGAGTAATCAAACTCTCTTATGAAAACACCTTAGTCTTATGCCTGAGATTATTTCTAAAATCTTTCCAACTAGGGGGTAATTTATCAATTAACATAGCAATCTAAAACTGTTCATCTAAAGCCATGCCTTCGGAGATGATCTCATGCGTAATTTTCTGAAGGTTGTGCAACTGTGCCCCCACCGATTTGTCATCCGTTATCTGAAACTTCAAATAGTGACTAACAACATATTTTTTCATTCCAGCTTCCTCGGTATCATATTTCTTTTGCAGCGCATCCCAGATCTCCTTTGCTGACTTGTTTGAGTTGTAGTAATTGTATAGATCATCGCTCAAGCCATTAAGAGCATAATTTTTGCAGAGGTAGTCATGTTAAATCCAGTCTTTCAAAGCCTTTTTCTGATCGTATGTTGCTTTTTCAAGCAGCGTTGATTTTTTGATCGTCAGCACATTTGCCACCTTTTGCGTAGTCAGAAAAAATTCCATCTTTTGGCACCATCATTTGAAATGCAAGCCTTCGAATCTGAACGGCGCAGTAGATACAATCAAAACCTCAAACATCGACATCGGGGCAGCAGAGTTGTTAGCGATCGAAGCCATGATCGTCTTAAAATTGTTGTACCTCAATATGAATCTGCAGTGTCATTTTTTTGGTTGAGTTGCAGACTAGTTCGCTTTCTTTGAGACTCGTGGCTTAGCCTCAACGTGCAAAGCTATCTATCAACTGCTCCGTCCCTAGGATAAAACAACCTCTAAAATTTGGTCAATTTGCTATTTGCACTACAGAAAATTGTTCTGAATACAACACTTTCTAATTTAATTGCTTGTAAAGTTTCTCAAAGAGAGAAATGCAGAAGATGAAGAAGAAGAAAGAAAAATTGTTTGTTATTCACTTTTCTCTTTTGCAAATCTATCCTTTAAATAGGCAATATGGAAATTATATGTGTTACTGAAGTAAGGGAATGTCAATGGATTTGAATTTATTTTCATTTAAAATGAATTTTTAATACCATTAACTATTGCAATGGCTTAATAATAGCAGCTTATGAATATATATTACTGTAATACATTTGCAATGGCTTAATTATAATAATGACTCATAAATATATGATCGTTATACATTTGCAATGGCTCAACTATAATAATGGCTCATAAATATATATTACCATTATACATTTGCAACAGCTCAATTATAACAAAGGCTCATAAATATATAATCATTAATGTGTTTTTATTCATTTTTAAATAAATCCACTTAAATTTAATAAATATATAACCATTAATTCACTTTAAGTTTGAATGGAAAGAGGTTCTGTAATAAGATGTGCACATATATAAATTTCTTGAAAAAAAACATATGTATATACATGTTATAAAAAATGTTTGAAATCATTTCAAAGATAAAACTCACTCGAAAAAATATATTTTTTAATTCATATAATAAAGGAGTATATAAAGGAAGAAAATTAAATTATTTTTAGACATTGCAAGTTTTATGAAACTCAAATTTTTGCAGCTCTCAGTTTTTGAAGGAAAATTTAAAAATAGAATAAAATGCGTATTTCTAAAAGAAATAAAATTCATTGGAAAATATATTTGTTTGTTATTTATGGAATAAAGGATGTGCATATGGAATGGAAAAATAAATTAGTATTAACTTTATAAGTTTGATTGGTTAACAAGAACCGAAATATCTATAACTCATAGTGTTTCGAAAAGAAAAAAAATGAAATGAAATTTATGGATTTAGAATTAAAAGAAAATAAAAGTGAAAAGTAGAATTTTCAAATATGGAGCAATAGATTTGGAAGAATAATAATAACAATACGTGATTGAGATTTATAATTTTATGAATACAAGGAATTAAGGAAAAAATGACAAATCAAAATTTCAATTTAAATTTTTTAAAATCAATTAATATTTTGGCAAAAGGTTCTCAAGTGATTGAGAACAATAATTTAAGCACTATTCAATTGAAATGTAAATTTTTGACATTTGGAATTTGTTGTGGAATATTTTATTTTTGAAAAAAAGAGTTCCAAAAGATATGTGTTGAAATAAATTGTTTAAAGTTTCCAAGAAATTATGTATAAATTAAATTTGGTTTATGAACATAAAAATTAAGATTGCAATAATGCATAAAAAATTTATATATAAATTTGCGTTTATAATTGAATAGTTTATAATTTAGTAATATTTAAAATTGATTTATGGGATTATGAGGTGGTATAATTTATGTGACTTTAATTTATTTAACATGATTTGGATGTTTTGATTTTAGTGAATAAGGAACACTTTAAAGTATAATTATTTTAATTAAAATTTTTGGAGTTTGGAAAGCTTTACGAAATAAGTATGTGTTTTATCTTTACTGTTGGATATACCTTTATTTAATTTTCCTGAAAAAAATTATTTTTGCACATAGGTTGCAATATAACTTCTCATATTTTTCATCTAAAGTCTGGTATATTATTAGCACAATGATTGCATTTTCTTTTCTTACATAAGATTGTTTTAAAATACCAAAATTATTACAACAGAAGTAAGCACACAGGTGCCTATTTTACATGACATGAGTGATATCAGTGTGAATTCAAATAAATGGTATATTAAATAATTTAGTCGATGTTTGATTAGGCATATTTTTTGAAACCATGGTGGAATTCTAAAGCATATTATATTTTCTAGGGATAAGAGCACTTTTAGAAACTGAGCGCATACAAATTCCTTTTGGAGCATGACTTGCTTCTTGAGCTAATGCATAAATTGTCCTTTGAATTTTGATTTTGACATTGTATTCACATGTCTTTTGAATCCTTTTATATCAATAAAAATTGATACGCAGTAATGAAAGTTACTTTTTAACTTAACTCTTATATTGAATGTTAGGTAATCTTCATGTAATGATTGGGCACCTAAACATATGAATCATTGTGAGTCCCATGCTTATTTTGATCAAGTTAGTCATGCTGCTTTAATAAACCTAATGTAACAATGCTTCTCAAATATACCTAATGTAATCATGCTACTTAGGTAGATCCATAAGTATTTATGGTTTCCAACTGAAATATCTTAACATGCTCCTATAATGCATGTTCGTATTGACTGTATGGTGGCTTTATAGATTTTACAATCAAGTGTTATTATAGAAACATAGTTGAGAGGAAATAAAACTTAGAAATTTTATACTTTGGAAATGCATAACAAATATGGACATAACTTTTGGTTTAGCTTTACAATTTTGATGATTCTTTTTTTTATTGAAATATAATTTAATATGGAACAACTTTCTTGTTAACCACTTATTAAAATATTGAAGTTTAGTAATGTTTAAACATGTTTAAGTTGGAACAAAATATGGCCTGCTCCGTGTATTTTTAGACTTTCAACACCTTGTTGTTTGACCATAACATTTAAACGCTTCATCCGATTCTGATGATCTTGTCCATTCCGAAAACCTATGACAATAAGTAACAAAATTTTATAAAAGTTTTTCAAAATTTTAATGTTTCCTTGGTCAAAAACATCATTTTCTTAAGTGTACCTACATTTTTGTCAAGTAATTTCTTAAGCGATACCCGTAGAAAGAATGCCATAACTCATTGCATACTCAACCTTTTTATGATATGAATGTGGCTATTCAAAGCCTATACATCGTGTAACAATTTTAAAGTTGGAACCCATGTCTTAATCTGTGATTTTAATCTTTAAAACTTTATCAATCAATGGCATAATTATAATGCATGATGCATACATAAATGAATGCATGTTTATTATACCTTTTCTTTTCTCAATATGTGGTAAATATGTAACTTTTGAGTTGAGAATAGGTGCTTTTGAGGGCTAGTTGAACTATGCGTTGACTTTAGCTTGCCTTTGCTCACAGATTAGTAAGGTAAATTGCTTAAAAATACTAAAAGAAAGGTACACCTATCGTTTACTATATAAAAATGCTAAAAATATTGAGATATATTGTGTTTCTGACCGTGTGGTCAATGTATATCATTTATATTATGATTGTGAAATTGCAAACAGCACTCCGTACAAAGGAGACTCTACCGAAAAAATTTCAAAATTTTTGATACTTAGAAATCTTCTAAAAAGAACTAATGAAAATAATACGTATATTGATCGATATATTTGTAACATCTTATGGTGTATTTAAATGAAATGAGATTTCATTAAAGGTTCACGAGGAAAGCGTAGAACGAATGTTATGTGTATATTATTTTGTAATTAATGTATTGGTTAAATTATGTGACGACCGCCCATGACCCCTGCACCGAACCTAGAGATAGTGCGCTGTAAAGTGTGCCAGGCGACCATGGACGATTGCCAAAGTAGATTAAAACAACGGAATCTATCGTATTACTCACAGCGCATGGACAAAAATACAATAGAACATATATATATTGAAGCTTCACAGAATAGAATCTCATCAATAAAACTTCATAATAGTTGAATACAAACATCTGAATAGTCAATACAACAAACCTCACTACATATCACTCAGAGAATACAAAGCAGCGGAACATCCAGTACATATAGTAATAAAGAAACAATATGCAATACTCCAGCTCGTCTTCGATATCAACACCGTGGAAAGCAAGAACAGCACCTGTCACCTGCTACCTAGTCTGCCCGTCCCAAAATGGACGAACAGCCCAAGGCAATAAGAATTAAAAACATAAAGCCTTGAGTCAGACAACAGTCTTAGTGAGCAGTAAATTAACAATCAACATACCAAAGAGCATAAAGGAAAAGGAATAGGAATACAACCCTCCCACTCCAACCTCTTTCTACAGTGATAGCCCCCAGACACACTAAGCAGAAGCGAACATAGCAGAGCATACAATTTAAAGTAAAGCAATTATCACTCGAGTCAAGGGCGATGTTTTCCAAGCACAAACCCCCAAGGCCTAAACCAAGATCAGATAAGCACCCAGAAAATACCGCTCTTGAGACCGAATGACGATACAATCAAACATCCATGACTCTGGCTATCACTGTTATCATTGCTTCGGTATCACCGTTAATTGAATGATCGGCACATTCTTTCAGCCGTCCGTCAAGGGCTAATGGTAACCCCGGTTCTAGACATAACTCCCGCACGTCATCGTGACCCGTGCCTAGGACTATCGAATCTGCCCAGAGTACTCGACCATCAACAGTTGGTCGTTGGGACTATCGAATCTGCCCAAACGTACTCTTGCTTAGAGCATGCTAGAACCTTCAACAACGATGAGACCCAAGCCTCCTAGTCATCCTCCTTGACGACCATTCTCATATCCATCCATTATCCTCAACTCGAACCATTCACCGAGTTATCAACATGCTTGGAATGATCCCGTCTGGATTAGACCAAGTCTTCATCACATGATGCCTCGCTTCATTACATCCTCGCAAAGCCTCATCTCAACATCACATCATCAAATCTATGCATAAGGGCTTCATCATCCCGCTACATATGCCACGAGCAGCTTTCCCAATTCAAGAGCCTTTCCCTTAGCTTTTGAATCGTCTTCGGTCTAAATCAAATCATCAATCATCTAATTCATAGCAATCAACGAAGTCAAACATTAGTCCAAACAATCAAGCATTCAAATATGATCTAAGTAGACAATTATCATAATAATGGCAATTTCGTAATTAAAGAGTTGAAAGTCTAACAAGCATGAAATCATGAGAAATATCTCTACAATCTTGATGAATGAACTTGCATAGGTTAACACTTAGTAAAATGGTTGTCAAATCATCATGAACAATGGATCTACATGGATCTACACTTAGGATGAAGAAAATGCATGAAAATCACTATTTTAACACCAAATCGAGCCAACAATCCGATATACTCCTTTGGATCCGTGTGAGAGATAATCACCACTCACCAAATCACCAAAACAACCTCAAATCAACACGCTTCAGATCTGGACAGCGAAGGATCAAGCTTGATCTATCACGAATCCGCTTCAAACGAAGAAATCTCACTTCAAAGGATGAAGATCTTCAATCTAAGCTCTTGAATCTTCAATTTGATCTTCAATTTGATCTTCAACTTGGATGGATGGAAGCACTAGATTAGAGTGGAGAGAAGAAGTGAAGAAGTGTAGAAGTCGAGCTCTCAAAATGGCAGCACTTCGTCGCTTCGAAATTCGGATCCAAAAAGTGAGAAAATGGACGAGTATTTATAGCTAAATTCCTCCTTAACTCGTCCGCCTTCCCTAAGTCGTCTCCGACTTATAACCTTCCGACTTAACATCCTAGACGACCTACGACTTACTGCTTTGCAGGGCCTTCGACTTAACAGGTAACTGGGTTACGACTTAACCCCATACGACCTAAACAACTTAGCAGACTCAAAAACTCACTTGTCTAACAACTTAAACGACTGCTAACTCCTAAGTCGGTCACGACTTAACACAACAGCCTACATACGACTTAACTCATGAAACGAGCTAACACTTAAGTCGTCTGGACGACTTAACTAACAAAGGTGGCTTACGACCTAACTACTAGAACACATGCGACTTAACCACAGCTCCGACCTAATGAGGTAGCCGACCTAAACTTACACGACTTAATAACTTAGCAACACCACGACTCAACTAGGCTACGACCTAACTTTCTTAAGTCGTCTAACAACTTAACCTCGCTAACCACTAGGTTGCTAACCTGCTAACTTTATAAGTCGTCAACACTTAGGTCACTCTATTACTTAACTCGGTCAGTTTCTTAAGTCCTTAACTCGCCCAGACTTACCCCCCTTAGATTGCTAACTCGCCAACTTCTAAAAGTCGTCCCAACTGACCTAACACTTAACCAGTCTACAAAGTCGTCAGCTACACTTCCTTAACTCGGTTAACTCCTTAAGTCGGCCACTCGACCCAGACTTATTACTTAACTCGTCCAAACCGACTTAGGACTTAACAAAATCTGCCAAAATCTGAAACGACTTAAAAATGCTAAAAATTCCAGATTTTAACGAACTTTTCGATCCGTAAAAATACGGGTCGTTACAAATTAAGTACAGAATTCTTTAGTGAATTGCGAGGATGCAATTCTTTTGAGGGAAAGTCTGCAACAACCCTGATCGAGATTAAAATAAAATCAATATATTGAAATGAATTTTAAGAATTTAATTCAGACTTTTGGAATAGTTTAGGAATAAAATGGAGAAAGTAATTTAAATTTCAATTTAGCATTTTAATTGCGTTTTGTAAACCCTAAAGTCGTTAAAATCCATGTTAGTTAAATTAATGACATTTGTAAATTTTAGGATTGTTCTGAGTAATAAAAGATAACTATAAGAAATGTGAATAGTTTTTATACCATTGGAATAGTTGATAAATTAAATATATTTCATAGTTATATGATGGATAATTAAATAAAAAAATAAGTACCAAATTAAATAAATTATCTATATAGGGAAATACAATTTGAAAAATTATGTGTAAAATCAATTTCAATTAAATTGGAATAAATTATAAACAAATAAGAAAGATTAATATTTAAATTCAAATGTAAAAGAAATAAAATTGAAAGCTAACTGGAAATTTAAAAATAATCCTCAAGCAAATTACGCCCAAAAGCTAACATAAGCCCATTCAAACTAACAGCAAATAATAACTCACCTTGCCTCTGCTCTTTTTCCATTCCCAAACACGCATATCCAAAATCCGTAATTTTCAAATCGGGATCAAACGAGAAAAAAAAGAAAAGAAAATGGAAAAAAATCAACCGCGAAACAAAGTCGCGATTGGGATGATGTGCCTCGATCGACCGCATTTCTGGTGGCGCGACTTTATTAGTGGCACACGAGCTAGTGACACTCGAGCAGGAGGCGTGGTCGCATGGACCTAGGCACGAGAAGTGTTTTCGCATGATTCGAGACGTGATGGTTTTTTGGCGAGGGGATATCGAGGTGCTTGAAACGAGGCAGCCAGGTGAGGCAGAGACTAACACACGTGCATTCTTGGGTGCAAAGACGACTATGACATTGGCGAGTGCGAGTGGAGTGGGTTTATGATGTAGGGCTTGGAGACGACCATGACTTTGGTGGTGATGGTTGAGGTGAATTTAACTCATATCTCATACTATTCTAAATCAGTTAATCATTGGTTGTTGATTCAGAAATTGGATACCTGTTTGTCTGTTGTTCGCATTGCTGTGAACATCCACTTACTATCAGTTAGATATGCATATTGTGACACAATACAACCTCTGGTTGCTATGTATTGTATATATATTGTGTCTTTGATTGCATGCAAGTTTGTTTGATGCTAATTGTCAAAATTTTCAACTGGTCATGCACCTGGAGCCTACGTGCTTCAGGTACCTGCTTCTTCCCATGAACTAATACCCTATGTTACTTAACTTGTTTTTAGTTTGTTCGTTGCATATTTTTGCTCTATTTGATGCTTTCCAATGTTTTTGATTTGCTGGGATTTTGATTCTTCAATTTAATGAATTAGTTTTACGAAATTTCATTATTTCATTTATATCTATTTAATATATATATATATATATATATAGTTCTAAAAGTTTACAAATGAAAGTTTAATTATTGTATCAAACCATGTTTTAAATCAATTCTAAAGTAAAAATAGTTTTAAATCTACTTTTGAAATTAAGGTGTTTAATAGAAATTATGAATTCAAAATCTATTTATAAATATAGTTTTAAATTATTAATTTTATGGTCATTAGACCAATATTTCAATTGAATTCAAAAGGAGTATTTTCAATATAAACTATCAGTTCATTTGGATGAGAAATTTAATTGAACGATTTAGTAAAACTAATGGTATGGAACGTTCGCGTTTACTTTATCGATTAATAACTTAACACGCCCGACTGAACACTTTATTATTATTATTACTATTTAATTGATTCCGAGGTGGGGTTTATGATCATTTAGTGAACATTTGAATTTCCCCAGGTGGTATGGGACGCTTTGTGAAGTCCAATAGGTTACTATTTGAAAGTATATTACACTTTCCTATTCGGCGTTACTTTTAGGTTCTTCTTTATGTTCGGTGCAACCGTCGGGTTTGTCTTTGTGTTTAGTGTAGTGTAACGACCTGCCTTTTTGGATAGTTTAAATCGATGATAAACCACACGCGTCAGACTCAAACCATACAAAAGGGCAAATTGTTATTGGGGTAAATAAGAAAAAAGCAGAGAAAGAAAAAAAAACAAAATCTCGCAGTAGAATGACAAAATATAATAATCAAATAACAGTTCATGAAGCTGTTTTGTAAATACATTTGATTATTCCTTTACAACAAAATCAGAGTTACATACAACAAGAAATAATAAATAAGTGAAGCGGAACAACATGATGCAGTAGAATAAATATGATAAATAGTAATAATACAAATCTTCATCTTCGTCCTCTAGAAATAAGGTCTTCAACCCTGAAATGCTCAGGCTGACCCAAGCGAATTGAAAAGACAAAACACTCAAGTCGGAACTAAAAGATCTTATGTAGGTTAAATCAACGGTAAATATGAGTGTAACGGCGTCAGAGATGTAACGTGGGTGTAGTAACTTAAGAGATGTTCGGTATTTCCATCTCCTAAGGATCCGTTAAACTATCTACTATGTAGTACAATACGCTATTATAATATATCTACAGTAAAGTAAAAGTATTAAAATAGCGTTAAGGAGTTACCCATATCCCCTTTAACACATTTTTATATATTCCCATAGTCTATACACTACCGTAACTCCTCCGTAAACTGGAGGCTATCAGAGGGCACTCCATAGATATGGTACAAAACAAACTCGTAGAAGGCGCGATAGGGCATTTGAACACGGCACTCGAAGCAATGCCAGGGTAGATATACCAATTGCGTATGCGGACTGGTGGTAACGCATAGCAGCTACCACGCCCACCTCGGAACACACTCCCAAATCAAAATCAAGGAGTGGCCACCAAATCAATCACAAAGTCATAATATGGTATCGAAGAAATGTGTCCGGTCGGAGGTGCGACCTCACTTGGCCCGGCGTGGCTCCTGTTTTAGTCACATCTAAGCTGACTCGTGGGAGTCAGGGTCACGTAAATACCTCACACAGAATCGTACACCAAACCATCCTACTTTATTTCTGGAATCTCCACCACATACACAGTCGTTAAAGTGGTTTTCGGTATTGGCAGAGAGTATGACAATATCCAATCCCGGTCTCTTTAACAACCAAATGCTTATTTCACACCGGATGGTTCTTTTACATTTTAAAAAGTCAATTCACAATTTATATCAAAATATCATATTCAATTTCAAATCATATTACTTTCCAAAATCATGTCCACTTTCGAAATCATATCCACCTTCGAAATCATATCACATTTAAAATCATATCGTTTCCAAAATCACAATTTCTTTCAATAATCATATTTCCAAAATAGGTTAAACCCTCATTTCAAAATTATCATATTCAATCAATTATGTCATTTAAATCCAACTTAAGTAATAACATCATTTAATCGTATTCGCTTTTAATTCAAGGATTTGAATATAAACACTTCCACTTTACATAGTATGAAATTTAGAAAATAGTTTAGATAGTTATAAAAAAATTTAATAGTTTTAAAGATAGTTTAAATGATTTAAAATAGTTTAACATAGATTAAAATTAGATTAAATCAGATTTAAAATAACTTAAACAGATTTAAATAGATTAAATAGATTAAATAGATTTAAATTATATTAAATAGATTTAAAATAGATTAAATAATTAAATTAAATTAAAACAGTTTAATATAGTTTAATAAAGTTTAAATGGTTTAAAATAGATTAAATATATTAAATTAGATTAGAATAGATTAAAATAGATTAATGGGTTAATTAGTTTGAAATAGGTTAAATTTGGTTAAAATAAATTGGAATAGTTTAAATTAATTAAGTTGGTTTAAAAATAGATTTCAAAATTATATCCAAACATTTCAATAACTCAATTTCGATAACTCATTTATAATTGACAATTCAACTTTGAAATTCCAATTTAAATCCTTTGAATAATACATTAAATCAACTCTAATTTCAACATTAACGCTTGGATTTTTGAAAATAATTCAGATTATATAAATCAATTTCTATTTCAAAATACCAGTTAACTGAATTCACAATTTTAAAGATTTAAAAATCACTTAATTTAACCAATCCGGTGTCTGTATATAATTCTCACCCTAGGGTCAAGTGATACGGATATTTATCATTTCAATCCACAATTTAAAATTTTACGGTTATATATCATTTCAAACCGCAATCTCGAATTAATATAAAGATCTATAAAATCACTCGGGTCTATCATTTCAACCTATAACAATTTTTCCCTAATCTATAGATCGTTCGGATATGTCATTTCAACCCATAGGGAACTTACAGTTATAACAACATAAAATACAATCATCCAGTCATCCAATACAACAATCAAACATTCATCACAATCATCATCTAAATCAATCAATAAACATCAATAGATAATAGGTTATCATTTATAGGTAATTAACTGGAAATTTAAATTCAATAATAAATTAAATGGAAATTTAATTCAAATAAATTCAAATTAACTGGAACGAAGATTTAACTATACCAAATAGCCATAAATAAAATTTCTAATCACATCATAAATCAATTTAACTAACATAAGAAATTTTAGAAGTTGTGAGTGAGTTAAAACACTCACCTTTGAATTTCAAATTGAATTGAAATTCAAAATAGGGCCCAAAATTCAACAGTCTTAGAATCCGTCCAAACTAGCGTCAAAATGTCTGGAATTTCAATACTATCCTAGCGGAGAAAACCGTGCATGAATCCAAGTTTGTATGCAAAAGATATGCTAATTAGAACATTGAAAAATCAAAATTTAAATAAAATAAAAGGAAAGAGAAAAAATGAAAAGAGAAACACACCGGACGTTTGCAGCCACGTACTTCCCTCTCCTCTGCCCTAACGTTCGAACACGAACAGAATCGAAGCCGCCACGAGGTCGAACGTTTGACCAAAAAATCGCGTCGCCACGAAGCCTTCCACCATGATCGGACTGTGCACCTCGAAGGCCTCGTCACCCCGCCCCTCAAACCCCCGACCGGACCTCCACGGCGCCGCCACGCATCCCCAGATCGAGGACGAAAATCTGCCACCTAACCTCGATTTCTGGCGAATCCCGACCAAATTACGACGAACGACGACCACCATAAGACTTGCTCGTCACCACCTTCACAACGGCACTACCCGATCGTCGATCAGATGTAGATCCACCGTTGGATCATTAAAAATCCAATATGAATGACCACAGTTCATTCTCGATTTCTGGACAAACGGTGCATCGAATTGAAAAATGAATCACATATTTGAGATGCGCTCGTCGAGAGCTTCGAAACGGTATATAATTTGTTAGGGTTTTGAGGAGTTTAATTTTCAGAATTGGTTTTGATTTTGAATTTGTAATCTAGGAATTTATTTGTCTACCATTGGAGAGTGAGAAACAGATGGAATTGTACGTACAGAAAAACTGAGTTAAGAAACTCTAGGATTTATAATGAGCTATTTATAAGTAGGTCAGAAATAGAAATAAATGGACATGATTGATTTGACAGTTGAATGGTAAACGACCCGAAAAGCCCGTTTCATTTCCGAAATGAAAATGGGTAATCCCATATATCAAAATAGATGTTTTGGATAGTTTTAAACTCAATGGAACAGGTTTCAAGTCATAATTCCATTGTATGAAGAAGTTATGTTAAAATCAACTTATCTGAAACTGATTTCAATTAAATTAATTTCTAGGCGTTTCGAGTCCGTAAGATCAAACGACAGGTCCGATCGATACGAAACTTGAAATCCTACAATAATTCACTGTTACGGATCCGATGAAACTAGTTTCGTCGAAATCCGAGTTAGTTGCCAACATGGCTATTTTCACGTTAATTAAATAAATAAATATTAAATTAATTAAGCCACTTTTTAATTAAATATTTATTAACTAACAAATTTCATCATTTTTTTGATTACTTAGACATATAATATTAATTCAAAACAAGTCTACACATCAATTTAGTTTTTAAAATTGTACTAATTACAGTGTTCAATTTCAAATGTAATTAAGTCCAATTAATTATAATTTAATTCCAATAAATTGTTTAAATTTGATTTCAGACTTTATATTCAAATAAATTATCACTCAAATAACATAGTTAATATTTGTTTGTCTTTCATTACATTAATATTCTCCAATTTCCATCTTTTATTTGCATTAACTATTATATTTCCATTTATATTGAATTTTTGTCAAATTTATACACTAATTAAAAATTTAAGATCCCGATTGATTTATTTATCTTGATTTCAATCTTTTATTAAATCAATTATCACCTTATGCATATAATTAACATTCCTATTCATTCTATTACATTCACAATTTGCAGTTATTGTCTTAACTCACACTAATGTAACATTTAATTTCATTTAATTATAATAAATTTCCAATTAATTTAACAGACTAAATAAATAGGTAACATATAATAATTGTTACCATTAACTTTTAATCACACTTGTAAGGGTTTATTTATTATTTTCAAATATTATAATTACCTACATAATATTGATTTTATTCAATCACATTTATTATATACTAGTTCAGTAATTAATTAAATATTTACATTTGTTGTCTTATATTCAATTTATAACCAAGTATAACCTCTAAATCACTTCAATTGATTGAAATTTCATTCAAATAGTTAATGATTAACTTTAATTAACATTGTTACGTTTCATTTTAGTTATTATTTCATTAATAAATCCCAGATTTTTTTATTTCTTTCAATATTTAATTACCAAAATCTTATTAAATTAACAAATTTAAATTATCGAAAATTACGGGTCGTTACACCTACCCTAGGCATTGCCTCTCGTGCCTTGTCACATACCTTATCGCGCACACTACGAGTTTGTTTTATACCGTACCTGTGGAGTGCTCCCTGAGTAAACCACCAGTTTGGTGGAGCTTATAGTATCTGTATAGACTACGGGAATATATGAAATGTGTTAAGAGGGACATGGGTAACGCCTTAATGCTATTTTAATAGTTTACTTTACTATAGGCATTATATATGTTAGGTATTGTACTATGTATGTAGATAGTTTAATGGATCCTTAGAGGATGTGTACCCCAAACATCCTTTAAGTTATTTGCATTTCATTTGACATTTCACTTGAGTTGATTTACTGGTATAAGAAAGTTAATCCTAACTCGAGTGTTTTGTGTTTTGCTTTATGCTCGAGTCAGACTGAGTGTCATCGCATTTGAGACTCACCTTTGGAGCCTGGAGCTTTGTTTGATGATCTGCTTTTTCTATTCTACTTTCATTTTATTCCAGTTGTTTATGTTCAGACTTGTCATTGCTTATGTATTAGAGATTCCTTTGTATTGGGATATTTATTGTATTTTGTTTTGACTCTGGTGTTTATATAGTAGCTTGATGAACTACTATTTATCTATTTCCACTGCTTATTGTTATATTACTCTGTGTCTGTGATTCTGTGATTGATTTATTTACAATATATGCTGAGTTTTTCCAAATATAAATTAACAATTTGTTGTTTTGAGAAATTCAAGTCTGACATGTGTGGATGATTGTCGATTTGAATGGTTCGAAATGTCAGGTCGTTACAAGGCCTTTGTCTATTCTCTATGGTTCCATCAAACAAGTTTTTCCATTGACGATATTCGTGGTTAGGTGCAAGGAATCGCCTATGGCCCAAATATGCACATTTCTTGCTGAATGGTAGCCATATTGAGCATGTATTAACACCACAAACAAGGCACGCTTTCTTACCCTTTACAGTGCAACCTGCTAAATTGCCATAAGCTGGCAAATCATTATTTGTCCACATTAAAATAACATTTAATCTAAATTCACTACGGCTATATCCATCATACATCTTTACCCCTTTAACCCATTGTTTTCTCAAATCTTCAATAAGTGGTTCCAAATACACATCAATATCATTTAAAAACTATATGCATGTACACCAGGTTATCTCAATTATCAATGAACAAATTAAGGAGATAAAGTCTACCTATTTGATGCAGCGCATACCTCGCGAACGAGCTTCCTATGTCGCGAAACCCTAGGTTGCGAGGTCGAAGCCGCTCCAGAAATCGCGAAGCCTAGGTCGCTCCTCCTCCGCCTTAAGTCGCGGCGAAACCTTATGTCGCGTGCTCCTTATGTCGCTCCAGTTAGGTCGCGAAGCTCCTCATGTCGCTCCAGTTAGGTCGCGAAGCTCCTTATGTCGCTCCAGTTAGGTCGCGAAGCTTCCTTATGTCGCCGAAGTCTTATGTCGCGAACTTTCTTTATGTCGCTGATTGGATGCCGAAGTTTCTTATGTCGCATTGTTGATAAGTCGTTGGTGAACTTAAGTCGTTTGTGTTGTAATTGTTGTACCGCTTTTCTTAAGTCGTGTCGCATGTATGTTGTAATGTGTTGTTATGTCGCATGTATGTTGTAACGTGTTGTCGCATATGTTAAGTCGAGTGTGTGTTGTAATTTCCTATAAATAGAGATGTGTTGTCATTTGTAAAAGGAGTTGATTTTTAAATAAAATTTGTTGAGAGCCTTGTGCCTCCTTTAAAATTGGAAGTTGAGTGTGATCTCCTTTCTCCATCTTCGGATATTCGAGTGCGCTCGAATCAACGATTTTGATGCCGATTCACGGAACCTCGTGCGCGAGATCAACGTCAAAGAATCGTAGATCTTCTAATGCGGTATCGTGCGCGATCAACGTGTTGAAGATAGCTAGAATCCGGTATCTCGAGAGATCAACGGATTTGGGCATTTGGGTATCATCACTTCATCAATTTATCTTGTTTCATCAATTCGTATTTCCGCAAATCGTGATTAGATCCAGGATAGATTTGACCGCTGGTTCAGATCTACTTCTGTGCTGCGTCATTTTGGTATCAGAGCGAGGAGACTAACTTTTCCAAGTTCGTTGGGTGTTCGTGAGATTTCAAACAAGTTGGGGAGTTTTGATTCGAGATTTTTTGGATCAAAGTGAAGTTTGTGTTTGGATTTGTTGAAGATTTGATCATGCCTTCGAGACGTGCTAACCGCTATCAAAATGTTGAAGATTTATATAGAAGACAAGAAGTTGAGCAGATGGAGCAACGTATCAATGAAAAGTTCAATGAGGGTATTGAAAAATTGGAGAAATTGATGATCAACATGAATCAAAATCAAAGGAGAACGTCACCATTTTCGAACCAGGGTGGAAACAGGGTTTCGCCATCGGTTTCGGAAGAAAGGAGGATGTCACCCAGTCTTATCGAGATAGGAGAGAATCATCAGTTTCAATGAGCCAAGACTACCATGGGTACCGAAATAAAGAGGGAGGAACTCAACATGGTTTCGAAAATGAACCATATCGTGATGCTGAAAGACAAGTTAGAAGGAACATGTGTGGTCGTAGGGATGTAGATGGTCAGGATCGATATCGAAATACATCTGATTTTGAGGAAGATGGTGATGGAGGTAGTATTCATTATCGAAATCAAAGCCAAGTGCGAAATCAATTTCGGGATTCAGAAAGTGATCGTAAATGGGAGTTAGGTATGAAGATGGAAATTCCAGAATTCAAAGGTGGTATGCAAGTAGAAGAATTTCTTGATTGGTTGTCGAATGTTGAAGAAATTTTGGAATTCAAGGATGTGCCCGAGAATCGCAGAGTCCAATTAGTTGCTACAAGACTAAGGGGAAGAGCTATGGCTTGGTGGCAACAAACTAAACTAACTCGGGAGAGAATGGGAAAATCAAGAGTTGTCACTTGGGAGAAGATGAGAAAGATGATGAAAGCGACTTTCTTGCCGTACAATTATCAATCTCTTATGTATCAACGTTTGCAGAATTTGAGACAAGGGACGAAGACAGTGAATGACTATGCAGATGAATTCTATCAATGGATTGCAAGGAATGATATTATGGAAACCGAGGAACAGCTAACGGCCAGATATGTTGGAGGATTGCGAATGCAAATTCAAGACATGGTTAATATGTTTAATCCTATGTCTGTTGCTGAAGCACATCAGAAAGCTCTAGCTTGGGAGAAACAAGGGAGACGAGGAAGTGGTGTGTTTACGAGTTCCAACAACCAGAATAAGGGTGCTAGTAGCAGTGCTAATGTTTCCAAGGCAGTCAATAAACCAATTGTCAATGAAGCCGCTAAAGCAAAGGTTAATAACAGTATCAAGTGCTATAATTGTCAGGAGTTTGGCCATAAAAGTAATGAATGTACAAAGCCAAAGAAGAGAGCATTAGTTGCAGAGGAATGTGAGGATGTGGAAGCTGAAATTGATTATTCTCATCCACCGAAGTTTGATGATGAAGATGAAGAAGTTGTGTCAGGAGACGAAGGGTGTAACTTGATGATGAGGAGGTCTTGTTTAACGCCAAAGCATGAGGATGATTCTAGTTGGCTGAGGAGCAATATCTTTCAGTCTACATGTACTATCTTGGGAAAGGTTTGTCGATTTGTTATTGATGCGGGAAGCTGCGATAACATTATTTCTGAAGAAGCCGTCAAGAAGTTAGGGTTGAAGACTGTGCCAAAGAACGATGGTTCGTGGAGAATGTGTACAGACAGCAGGGCACTCAACAAAATAACTGTCAGATACAGATTTCCTATGCCATGACTTGATGATCTATTGGATCAACTTAGTGGGTCTGTAATCTTTTCTAAGATCGATCTTAAGAGTGGTTATCATCAGATTCGCATAAGGCCAGGTGATGAATGGAAGACAGCATTCAAGACTCGGGAAGGATTATATGAATGGCTGGTGATGCCATTTGGTCTATCTAATGCACTAAGTACATTTATGAGGGTGATGAATGTAACAATCCGGTTTTCGCGTCAGTTTTTAAATGACGATTAAATCATTGTTAATTGCTAGTGTAGATTTTAATCGAGTCGGAATCCTTTTTGTAAAAGTTTGTTATCGTCACTAGACGATTGAGATTGATAACAAATTTCTATCAGCAATTTTGATCGAATTGAAATTCTTTTTAAGTTGTAAAATTCTTTTATAAACATGGTTAAAAGTTATTCGGGCCTTTTATAAATACACTCTTCTATTTTTATTGGTCCAATTGTTTTGATGAAGAGTTGATACTTGATACCCACTGCCGTTCTTTCTTTTGGTGAATTAAAACCCGTTCCCCATTCCTTTCACTCATTCAAAAACCCTAAAACAAAATAAACGAAAAGAATGGAAATGGTGGCCGTGCTCGTTTTGCTTCAGAAATTAGGGTTTCGTTTGTTTCTGGCTTCGCTTGTTTTTGTGATGCCAAGACTTCAATTCCGATGTCAATCTTAGGATCTCCTTCTTTAGTTGATTCTGTTTGCTCGCGGCTCCTTCTATTTGGCGAAAAAGGTGAGTGATTTCTCACTCACATCTAATTCAAAGTCGTATAATCCTTTGTTGATTGATTCCATGGCTTTGATTTTGGTTTGAATCTGTTGTTTTGAATTCTCTGGTACTTTGGTTTTGTGACAACATTTTGGCTTCGGTCTCCTTGTACTTTGCGAACTTCATTTGGGTTTTTGTTGATGGGTGTCGCTGTTATCAAAAATAAATCGAACTTTGAACGATGATTTCGGGTTGACTTCGGTCACTTTGATTTGTTAAATCGCTTTGTTGTGATGATGATTCCCTAGCTCACATGTTTCGAATTTCTGGCAATTGAGTTTTGTGTTAACTTCGGCATTGGTTTGACTGCGACCATGGTGATTTGTGATGATATGTTGTTTTCTACTTCGATTTGGGTTTTGAGATCACTAGACTTTGATTGTAATATTATCTGACTTTGGCGTTGACTTGTTTATACCTTCACTGTACATAAATGTTTGTGGTTTACCGTACTTCATGTTGCCCAGTCTAGTTGAAGCCTTCATATAACTACACTTTTATCATTGTGCATTTATGTGCTATGACATGTCTGCTCGAGTTACACCGGGTTGAGTCCTTCTGATACCGTATTGCTTTGAAATAGTTGAGTTTATATATATAGTTAGTCTATCCTCTGTTAATGGTACAAGCTTTATCCTCATTGATGCATTCCATTTTTGTAAATATTGTCATGCCTCCACTGATATTCGAGTTCATATCCACTGTTGTCGTCTAATGCAGTTCGAATTATGATGAGTTGCATCCCTCGAGTACTGTTCTGGTTCAGTCTCGTACCATTGGTGCATTGCCTTCGTGGTCTTCATATTCACGTGTTCTTTGATTTGTACAATGAGTTGTACAGTGCACTGTCACTTTGCTGGAATGTCTTTGACATCGTTTTGATGCTCTGGTCTTCAGTGTCATGGTTACTAGGCTGTTGTATCAGTTCTAGGCCAAGTTTGAGTTTTGTATTTGAGTATAGACCATTTGATAGTTGTAGCTGCACTATGCATTTAAGTGCTCGCTGGGTTGCCATATTAATCCCTTTGACCTCTCATTGGTATGATGTATGCACTTGCTTGGCCATTGTTGAGTTCCAGGCTTTTACTGTTCTGTTTTGTGTTGAGTTCCAATTGAAACCTGGAACTGCTATATTTGACTAAGAATTCTTGTTCCTCTGACTAGTTTGCATTATCCAGTTTTGGTTTTGAAGAAGAAATATATTTTCCCTTTTTCTTCGGCACTGTCTGCAGTGTTGCATACTCATGTCATATGTGTTCTAGTCTTGTCCTCTTGACGACAAGTGGTCTAGACATTGTTGACTCCCTGTGTACATGTTTTCACCTAGTGGTTTGCATTGGATCTGGTATCATTCTTTGTGGCAGTTGCATATTGTTCCACTTCGATCTTAGTCTGACTTCTAGCTGGTGGACTTTGTCTTGTGATCTTGCTTCATCACTTGGTGTTGTCTACTCGGATAGTGAACAACATGTATCTTATTTCCTCTGTGTTTCAGTTTACTTACTTGAACTTGTATGCCGCAAGTTGCCTTGAGTTGAACCCGATTTCGGGGTTTGACCTTGCGATCATTGTGACTTTCATTGAGTTTTTGTGTATCTTCTGCGATAGTGGCGAGGCAGTACACGCGTGCGTGTACTGCAGCCCTATCAGTTTCGACAGCTTTAAATTGATGTTTCGATTTGTTGAATTGTTTCGTTGGTGAATTTCAATGTTTTGGAATTGTATTCTGCTTTGGATTGTTGATTTATTGTTTAACACTATTTAGTGTTATATTTGCCGTTATCCAATTCTCGTATCGAGAGTTGGATATACGAGATTCTGTGACTGTTGCCTAATTGATATCTGATTATTATTGCTTCTGTGCACTAATAACTGAGTTTGAATTAGACTGACCCGTGTATTATTTTCTTTTGAATGTAATACTCGGGTCAGACCCGAGTTATTTCAGGTTGTAGATTTTCTTCTTTGAGTTGCTGTTCAGGATTTGAAGACTTTTCACACCTTCTGAAGTTGTCAGTGTCATTTTGTAGTAGTCGTGTCGTTGTATAGAACGATATGTATTCATGTATATTAGTCGATAATGTACTTGTATATATAACTTCTAGAGTCGACAGTTGTAGTTGTATCATATGTATCGTGTCAACTATGTATTAACTGACATCAGTTATATATATATGAGACTTTTGTTTTTATCTGTGTTCCGCATTTATATTATCTGTGTTATTGTTATATCTAATGTCCTAAACTATTATGAACCGTCGTAGTTCGTTTTATACTAGTATTGGGTGTGTCGATGGGAGTAAACAAATAATAGAAGAAAAAATAAAAAGTATATACCACTCCTATCGAGATAACCAATATTAGTGTAAGGCCAATTACGGATGGTCGCTCCTATCCAGCCTTATTCTTCGTAATAATAGACAGTATTTACTTTAATACTCTTTGTTATTATGAGCATAGAGGTGGGGCGTCACAGTTGGTATCAGAGCTTGGGGTTTATGGACATAATATAAAACTTAACTCGGATGGAACATATGTTACAATTATTGGTCGATGTTTTATTGTGATTTGAGTCAAAACTAAAGTTTTGAAATTTGGATGAAATTTTTAAATATCTTTATTTGAAAATAATAGTGAAATTGTGTTCTGATGATTTGATTGATTTGTGTTCTGTTTATCAGAGTGCGCAGCGGAAACAGTGAAACTGTCTTCGCTGAGTACAACTGATAATCTTTTTGATTTAAAAATCAAAATACGAAATTGATATGAATTTCATTTGTTGTTCACATAGCTGTAATTGTTTTGTTTCTTTGAGAATTTCGAATCCGAATTGAGGATTCGAAGAAATTGCAGATATGTGAATTTTGTTGAAATTTCCGCTGGCTTTCTTTTGTACTAATCATCTATTGATTAGATTTTTGCTGTTTTAAATTATCTTCATTGAAGATACATTTAAATGATTCTTTGTCCATTTTGTAGTACGTGCAAAAATTTAAATTGCACGTTATTGCATTTATTTTACGTCGAACCGATGCTTGGTTATGAAACGTATTTTGTTGCCATTATTTTACAACGGAATTTTACACCAATGCTATATTTTGAAGTACGGTGTTTTATGGCATTTTGATGAATGAAAATTCTCTGATATTACATTTTGATGTAAATTGTTTTGATGTGATTTTGACGTTTTAAAATTACTGCCGCTTTGGCTTCAGTAACCGTCAAATTTTAAAAGTGGATTTTCAAGCGGTTATTCCGCAATGCTGTTTTGTGACCGTTTTTACGGTATTTTGAGAAGTACGATTTCCTTACCGAAATTGTTACTGATTTACTGTTCTAATCACGTGATTGGAAAATCATTTTAAAATGAAAATTGTTTTATAAAATTTTAGCAGTTTGCGTTTTCAAAAGAATGAGAAAACGACTTAAACGATTCAGCAAAATCGAGGATTATGACCCCTTTCTTTTACTGTTTCGCTTAACTCCGGACTTGTCCCGTTGAGAAGGTGAATTGTTATTTTTACAAAATAAAAAAAAATTGTTTTCAGAAATTTAACAGTTTACGCTTTCAAAAGAATGAGGAAGCGATTTAAACGTTTCAGCAAAAGCGAGGACTATGACCCCTTTCTTTTACTGATTCGCTTAACTCCGGACTTGTCCGTTTGAGAATGTAAAGTGTATTTTTACAAAAATACACAATTTTGCACTTTCAAGGAAACGATGAAGAGATTTAAACGATTTAGCAAAAGTGCGGAGTATGGAACCACACTTTTACTTTTTCGGTTAATTCCGGACTCGTTAATTGAATATCTGTTGTTTTGATGATTTTGATGAATTTTACACTTTCAAGGAAACGATGAAGAGAATCAAACGATTTAGTAAAACACGTGGTATGGGACATGTGCGTTTGCTATTTCGGTTAATTCCGGACTCGTTAATTGAAACATTTTGATGCTTTCGTGTGCTTTCGAGCCACTATGAGGACCTTCGGGTCATTTGTTGGGCTTTCGGGCCACTCTGCGGACCTTCGGGTCAAATACCAGTACTAGACCTTCGGGTCACTCTGCGGACCTTCGAGTCAATCTGATGGGCGCCAAAATTATGTTGAGTACTTGGTAGGCTTCGGCCACTCTGAGATGCACGTGCAGCGAATTAAAAACTCGCCATCTGATGGGATCGATCCAAGCTTTTATGTTGATTTTCTAGTCTTCTTAATTGATTTCTAGATATTTGTTGCTTCCAATTATCTGCAGGTAATTGGATATTTGTTGATATGAGTTCTGATTATCGTTTTTGATAATCAGATATTTGTTGTTTCTAATTATCGCTTGTGATAATTGGATATTTGTTGATATGAGTTCTGATTATCGTTTTTGATAATCAGATATTTGTTGTTTCTAATTATCGCTTGTGATAATTGGATATTTGTTGATATGAGTTCTGATTATCGTTTTTGATAATCAGATATTTGTTGTTTCTAATTATCGCTTGTGATAATTGGATATTTGTTGATATGAGTTCTGATTATCGTTTTTGATAATCAGATATTTGTTGTTTCTAATTATCGCTTGTGATAATTGGATATTTGTTGATATGAGTTCTGATTATCGTTTTTGATAATCAGATATTTGTTGTTTCTAATTATCGCTTGTGATAATTGGATATTTGTTGATATGAGTTCTGATTATCGTTTTTGATAATCAGATATTTGTTGTTTCTAATTATCGCTTGTGATAATTGGATATTTGTTGATATGAGTTCTGATTATCGTTTTTGATAATCAGATATTTGTTGTTTCTAATTATCGCTTGTGATAATTGGATATTTGTTGATATGAGTTCTGATTATCGTTTTTGATAATCAGATATTTGTTGTTTCTAATTATCGCTTGTGATAATTGGATATTTGTTGATATGAGTTCTGATTATCGTTTTTGATAATCAGATATTTGTTGTTTCTAATTATCGCTTGTGATAATTGGATATTTGTTGATATGAGTTCTGATTATCGTTTTTGATAATCAGATATTTGTTGTTTCTAATTATCGCTTGTGATAATTGGATATTTGTTGATATGAGTTCTGATTATCGTTTATGATAATCAGATATTTGTTGTTTCTAATTATCGCTTGTGATAATTGGATATTTGTTGATATGAGTTCTGATTATCGTTTTTGATAATCAGATATTTGTTGTTTCTAATTATCGCTTGTGATAATTAGATATTTGTTGATATGAGTTCTGATTATCGTTTTTGATAATTGGATATTTGTTGCTTTTAATTATCGCTTTAGATAATTAAATATTTGTTGATTTTAGATTTAATTATCGCTGTTAGATAATTAAATATTCGTTGATTTGAGATTTAATTATCGCTTTAGATAATTAAATATTTGTTGATTTGAGATTTAATTATCGTCTTTGATAATTAAATATTTGTTGATTTTAGATTTAATTATCGCTGTTAGATAATTAAATATTCGTTGATTTGAGATTTAATTATCGCTTTAGATAATTAAATATTTGTTGATTTGAGATTTAATTATCGTCTTTGATAATTAAATATTTGTTGATTTTAGATTTAATTATCGCTGTTAGATAATTAAATATTCGTTGATTTGAGATTTAATTATCGCTTTAGATAATTAAATATTTGTTGATTTGAGAAATTTGATTATCGTTTTTGATAATCGAATATTTGTTGAATTTGAAATTTGATTATCGCTTGTGATAATCGAATATTTGTTGATTTGAGAAATTTGATTATCGTTTTTGATAATTGAATATTTGTTTTCTGACTATCGTTTGAGATAATCAGATATTTGATTTGTCTTCTGATTATCGTTTGAGATAAGTAAACATTTGCGATTTGAAAATTCAATTATCGTTTTTGATGATTGAATATTTGCGATTTTTTTTTTGAGATTTGAGCTTCGTCTTTCTCTCTGGCGATTCAGGTGAGTAATTTGATTTACTCACATTCAATTCGTGCTCTGTATGGGATTTTTGCTCTGTTTTTCCTTCTCTTTTAGTTGCTGGAACTCGATTGATTCTTGCTCTTTATAGTCGCCTGATTTTGATTCCTTGATCCCCTCGATGTTGATTCTTTTGATTTGAAACAGTCGAACCTTTTGATTTTATATCTGATACTTCCATGATTTCAGTACTTCCCCGTTGACATTTGCTTTGCTTATGCATTCGACATTGCCACGCTCTTTTGGTTGTTACCTTTTGTCCATTTATTCCCTATGATTGCGTGGACGCAATTTCTTTAAGGAGGGGAGTCTGTAACAATCCGGTTTTCGCGTCAGTTTTTAAATGACGATTAAATCATTGTTAATTGCTAGTGTAGATTTTAATCGAGTCGGAATCCTTTTTGTAAAAGTTTGTTATTGTCACTAGACGATTGAGATTGATAACAAATTTCTATCAGCAATTTTGATCGAATTGAAATTCTTTTTAAGTTGTAAAATTCTTTTATAAACATGGTTAAAAGTTATTCGGGCCTTTTATAAATACACTCTTCTATTTTTATTGGTCCAATTGTTTTGATGAAGAGTTGATACTTGATACCCACTGTCGTTCTTTCTTTTGGTGAATTAAAACCCGTTCCCCATTCCTTTCACTCATTCAAAAACCCTAAAACAAAATAAACGAAAAGAATGGAAATGGTGGCCGTGCTCGTTTTGCTTCAGAAATTAGGGTTTCGTTTGTTTCTGGCTTCGCTTGTTTTTGTGATGCCAAGACTTCAATTCCGATGTCAATCTTAGGATCTCCTTCTTTAGTTGATTCTGTTTGCTCGCGGCTCCTTCTATTTGGCGAAAAAGGTGAGTGATTTCTCACTCACATCTAATTCAAAGTCGTATAATCCTTTGTTGATTGATTCCATGGCTTTGATTTTGGTTTGAATCTGTTGTTTTGAATTCTCTGGTACTTTGGTTTTGTGACAACATTTTGGCTTCTGTCTCCTTGTACTTTGCGAACTTCATTTGGGTTTTTGTTGATGGGTGTCGCTGTTATCAAAAATAAATCGAACTTTGAACGATGATTTCGGGTTGACTTCGGTCACTTTGATTTGTTAAATCGCTTTGCTGTGATGATGATTCCCTAGCTCACATGTTTCGAATTTCTGGCAATTGAGTTTTGTGTTAACTTCGGCATTGGTTTGACTGCGACCATGGTGATTTGTGATGATATGTTGTTTTCTACTTCGATTTGGGTTTTGAGATCACTAGACTTTGATTGTAATATTATCTGACTTTGGCGTTGACTTGTTTATACCTTCACTGTACATAAATGTTTGTGGTTTACCGTACTTCATGTTGCCCAGTCTAGTTGAAGCCTTCATATAACTACACTTTTATCATTGTGCATTTATGTGCTATGACATGTCTGCTCGAGTTACACCGGGTTGAGTCCTTCTGATACCGTATTGCTTTGAAATAGTTGAGTTTATATATATAGTTAGTCTATCCTCTGTTAATGGTACAAGCTTTATCCTCATTGATGCATTCCATTTTTGTAAATATTGTCATGCCTCCACTGATATTCGAGTTCATATCCACTTTTGTCGTCTAATGCAGTTCGAATTATGATGAGTTGCATCCCTCGAGTACTGGTCTGGTTCAGTCTCGTACCATTGGTGCATTGCCTTCGTGGTCTTCATATTCACGTGTTCTTTGATTTGTACAATGAGTTGTACAGTGCACTGTCACTTTGCTGGAATGTCTTTGACATCGTTTTGATGCTCTGGTCTTCAGTGTCATGGTTACTAGGCTGTTGTATCAGTTCTAGGCCAAGTTTGAGTTTTGTATTTGAGTAGAGACCATTTGATAGTTGTAGCTGCACTATGCATTTAAGTGCTCGCTGGGTTGCCATATTAATCCCTTTGACCTCTCATTGGTATGATGTATGCACTTGCTTGGCCATTGTTGAGTTCCAGGCTTTTACTGTTCTGTTTTGTGTTGAGTTCCAATTGAAACCTGGAACTGCTATATTTGACTAAGAATTCTTGTTCCTCTGACTAGTTTGCATTATCCAGTTTTGGTTTTGAAGAAGAAATATATTTTCCCTTTTTCTTCGGCACTGTCTGCAGTGTTGCATACTCATGTCATATGTGTTCTAGTCTTGTCCTCTTGACGACAAGTGGTCCAGACATTGTTGACTCCCTGTGTACATGTTTTCACCTAGTGGTTTGCATTGGATCTGGTATCATTCTTTGTGGCAGTTGCATATTGTTCCACTTCGATCTTAGTCTGACTTCTAGCTGGTGGACTTTGTCTTGTGATCTTGCTTCATCACTTGGTGTTGTCTACTCGGATAGTGAACAACATGTATCTTATTTCCTCTGTGTTTCAGTTTACTTACTTGAACTTGTATGCCGCAAGTTGCCTTGAGTTGAACCCGATTTTGGGGTTTGACCTTGCGATCATTGTGACTTTCATTGAGTTTTTGTGTATCTTCTGCGATAGTGGCGAGGCAGTACACGCGTGCGTGTACTGCAGCCCTATCAGTTTCGACAGCTTTAAATTGATGTTTCGATTTGTTGAATTGTTTCGTTGGTGAATTTCAATGTTTTGGAATTGTATTCTGCTTTGGATTGTTGATTTATTGTTTAACACTATTTAGTGTTATATTTGCCGTTATCCAATTCTCGTATCGAGAGTTGGATATACGAGATTCTGTGACTGTTGCCTAATTGATATCTGATTATTATTGCTTCTGTGCACTAATAACTGAGTTTGAATTAGACTGACCCGTGTATTATTTTCTTTTGAATGTAATACTCGGGTCAGACCCGAGTTATTTCAGGTTGTAGATTTTCTTCTTTGAGTTGCTGTTCAGGATTTGAAGACTTTTCACACCTTCTGAAGTTGTCAGTGTCATTTTGTAGTAGTCGTGTCATTGTATAGAACGATATGTATTCATGTATATTAGTCGATAATGTACTTGTATATATAACTTCTAGAGTCGACAGTTGTAGTTGTATCATATGTATCGTGTCAACTATGTATTAACTGACATCAGTTATATATATGAGACTTTTGTTTTTATCTGTGTTCCGCATTTATATTATCTGTGTTATTGTTATATCTAATGTCCTAAACTATTATGAACCGTCGTAGTTCGTTTTATACTAGTATTGGGTGTGTCGATGGGAGTAAACAAATAATAGAAGAAAAAATAAAAAGTATATACCACTCCTATCGAGATAACCAATATTAGTGTAAGGCCAATTACGGATGGTCGCTCCTATCCAGCCTTATTCTTCGTAATAATAGACAGTATTTACTTTAATACTCTTTGTTATTATGAGCATAGAGGTGGGGCGTCACAATGAATCAAATTTTCAGACCTTACATCGGGAAGTTTGTTGTAGTCTACTTTGATGATATCTTGATATATAGTGCTAGCACAGAGGAGCACATTCAACACTTGCGAAAGGTGTTAACTATTCTTCGTCAAGAACAATTCTATGCAGCGACGAAGAATGCGTGTTCATGACACCGAGTGTTTTATTTCTGGGTTATGTCGTGTCCAAGGAAGGGATACAAGTGGACCAGAGTAAAGTAGCCACAATCAGAAATTGGCCACAGCCCAAAACTATAACAGAAGTCAGAAGTTTCCATGGGTTAGCTTCATTTTATTAAAGATTTATACCGCACTTTAGTAGTGTGATGGCTCCTGTTACTGATTGTATGAAAGGAAAGCAGTTTTCATGGACGAAAGAGGCAGGATCTGCTTTTAAACAGATCAAGGAACTTTTAACATCAGCACCGATTCTAGTATTGCCAGATTTTCAGTTACTATTTGAGTTACATACAGATGCGTCCAAAGTTGGAATTGGAGGTGTGTTGAGTCAGAAGGGTCGTCCAATTGCCTATTTCAGTGAAAAGCTTTCTGGAGCAAAGATGAGATACAGTACTTATGATATGGAGTTTTATGCTATTGTGCAGGCCGTGAAACATTGGAGACATTACTTGTTCCACAAAGAATTTGTTTTGTATATGGATCATGAAGCATTGAAACATTTACAAGGGCAGAATAAAATTGCAGCTAGGCATGCATCGTGGATAGCTTATTTGCAGCAATTTACATTCATCGTAAAACACAAGTCTGGAGTAACTAATCGCGTCGCCGATGCATTGAGTCGGAGGAATAATTTACTAACAACCATGCGAGTAGAGGTGATGGGTTTTGATTTACTTCCAGATTTGCTTACTTCAGATTCATATTTTTCCAAGATCCTAGACAAAGTCAAGCAGGGAAACATGGATGGATATATGTTGGTTGATGGTTTTCTATTCAAATGAAATCAGTTGTGTATTCCAGATTGTAGTCTGCGAATGAAAATCATCAAAGAATTACATGAAGAAGGACACGTGGGTCGTGACCGTACTATGCAGTTGATCTCAAAGTCTTATTTTTGGCCATCAATGAGGAAAGAGGTTGGAAAGTTCGTTCAGAGGTGCCATATTTGTTAAGTTTCAAAGGGGACCTCAACAAATGCAGGTTTATATATGTCGTTGCCTATACCTAATAAACCATGGGTGGATGTTAGTATGGACTTTGTATTGGGATTGCCGAGAACGCAATGTGGCAATGATTCTATCTACGTGATGGTTGATCGATTTTCAAAAATGGTACATTTTATCGCATGCAAGAAGACGGCAGATGCAGTTAATGTCGCACAGTTATATTTCATAGAGATCTATCGTCTTCATGGGTTGCCTGAATCTATTGTATCGGATAGAGACACTCGTTTTCTGAGTCATTTTTGGATGAGTCTATGGAGAATGGTCGGGACAAAGCTGAAATTCAGTAGTGCTTATCATCCACAGACGGATGGACAGACAGAAGTGGTGAATAGATCCCTTGGTAATCTATTAAGATGCCTCGTGAATGACAATTTGAAGAGTTGGGATTCCAAGCTGTGTCAAGCTGAGTTTGCACACAACCATGCAGTTAATCGTAGCACCGGGTTCAGTCCATTCCAAGTCATTTACTCAACAATGCCTAAGGGACCACTAGATTTATCAATAGTGCCACAGCAGAAAGGAGTGATCAAACGAGCTAGTGATTTTGTGAATGAATTGCAAGAATGCCACAAGGTTGTGCAGGAACGATTGCTTAAGGCGAATGAGAAATATAAGCAATCCGCAGATATTAAGCGACGAAATGTTGAGTTCAAAGAAGGAGATTTTTTATATGCATTATTGACTAAGGATCGATTTCCTATTGGTACTTACAACAAACTGGCTTCTAGAAAGATTGGCCCTTTGGAAATAGTAAAGAAGATTAACGAGAATGCTTATCGGTTAAGATTGCCGGATCATATCCATACTGCCGACGTTTTCAACGTCAAACACTTGATTCCATACTATGAGAATAAGCATGTCGTAGAAGAGGAAAGTGTGAATTTGGGGTCGAATTCTTTTCAACCAGGGGAGGATGATGCAGCGCATACCTCACGAACGAGCTTCCTATGTCGCGAAACCCTAGGTCGCGAGGTCGAAGCCGCTCTAGAAATCGTGAAGCCTAGGTCGCTCCTCCTCCGCCTTAAGTCGCGGCGAAACCTTATGTCGCGTGCTCCTTATGTCGTTCCAGTTAGGTCGTGAAGCTCCTTATGTCTCCAATTAGGTCGCGAAGCTCCTTATGTCGCTCCAGTTAGGTCGCGAAGCTTCCTTATGTCGCCGAAGACTTATGTCGCGAACTTTCTTTATGTCGCTGATTGGATGCCGAAGTTTCTTATGTCACATTATTGATAAGTCGTTGGTGAACTTAAGTCGTTTGCATTGTAATTGTTGTACCGCTTTTCTTAAGTCGTGTCGCAAGTATGTTGTAATGTGTTGTTATGTCGCATGTATGTTGTAACGTGTTGTCGCATATGTTAAGTCGAGTGTGTGTTGTAATTTCCTATAAATAGAGACATGTTGTCATTTGTAAAAGGAGTTGATTTTTGAATAAAATTTGTTGAGAGCCTTGTGCCTCCTTTAAAATTGGAAGTTGAGTGTGATCTCTTTTCTCCATCTTTGGATATTCGAGTGTGCTCGAATCAATGATTTTGAAGCCGATTCACGGAATCTCGTGTGCGAGATCAACGTCGAAGAATCGTAGGTCTTCTAATGCGGTATCATGCGCGATCAACATGTTGAAGATAGCTAGAATCCGGTATCTCGAGAGATCAACGGATTTGGGCATTTGGGTATCATCACTTCATCAATTTATCTTGTTTCATCGATTCGTATTTCCGCAAATCGTGATTAGATCCGGGATAGATTTGACCGCTGGTTCAGATCTACTTCCGTGCTGTGTCACTATTTTTACCAAAAGAAACATTGCTGAGCTGGTTGAATCAAAATGTTGTATTAATATATGGTTGGATTTTGCTATCCGGTCAAACTAAACTTACCTGCTTATTTTAACCACAGGGTAAAATGTGCCCGGATAGAAAGAACTACTTCGGCTTTCAAATTTTAAAAAGGAAAAGGAAAAAGTGAGTTAGCAAAGGCGTGCCGGTATCATCATAATTCAGATGAATGACGCAGGAAAGCCACCTACGCAGGCTGCTTCCTCGTTGCTCAACTCCTTGCATCTTTCTGCAATATTTAATATAAGCGAGAATTCAAAATTTCTGTGATGTGGTGTTATGATTCTTCTTCCTAACTTGATTCTTAGTTGACATCATGAAGTTATTGATGCAGTTCAATGGAGTTTCGGCAGTCGAAGACGGTCAGAAAGTGGATGAGTTAATAAGAGGATGACGTTGTGTGTTTCAGGAATGATAAAAATAAAAGAAATGAACAAAAATAGTAGAAGAATTGAAGATTTAAGAGTATATCAGGTATGAACAGTAACAGTTCAATTTATTTAGCTTTGCTTTACATTGTTAAGAAAACTTTATCTGGGAATTATTGTTTGGAAACAGATTAATCAAACAAACAAGTATACTTTATATTGACTAATTGCTGTACATGTACTTCATCATTAAAAATTATTGTCGACATTAAAACAAACAAGCAAGCATCAACATCGTCTACCAAAGAAAGAGGTGGCCAGTACAGCCAAATATTATTATCGACATTAAAAATGTTGGACGCTTTAACTGGGCAGTTCAAACATCAAACGCATTTGATGAGTTCATTCATCCTGAACTGGACAACAATTTTTCTTACCAGTTAAAGGAGAAATGGTTGCACTATTTTTATGCAACAGCGCTCTCTTTTCCAACACATCAAGTTGTTGGACTATTTCTAAAGGCTTAGTTTAAATTTAGAAAATGAATTGTATTGAATCAATTTTTTCCTTTGGGTTTTGGTCCAGTGGCAAAGCCTAATTGGCTGCAACTGCTGCTGTAATGAAGCAGTAATGCTGCAAGCGAGCTGTGGGCACATCACACATTTCAAAGTTACTATAATTTCCATTATTACACTATTTTTTTACTAACATTCTATGCTAGCACTTAGTACTGTCAAGATACATTTATATTATCTTATAATAAGATATATTCTCAAATTATAATTGGTTTACTAGTTCATGCTCGGTTTACAAGTTATTTAATAAATGCATGACTATTTGAATCAGGTACTTAAACGTAAAAGCTTCTTGCTTATGATTTGCTATATCCTTATATATAAGATGTAATCCAACATACATCTAGCAAGTAACTGATATATAAACAGAATTATTGTTGTATAGTACAAGTTATTGTTGAGTACTCTTTCACTTTTTACTTATTCTAATTTCATTTTGTCCTTGTAATTTGCAAGTAATTTATCCCGAGAATACATTGTTATTCCCCAAACACTTGTTTATCCCAAGAAGCAAAACTTGTGCAACGATAGGATATACATAGAAATGTCATATAGTCTAGATTATCATTTATCTTATGCCAGTGTATCCACTATCACCAACATAATAATCTCCCTTGTAAATATTCAAATAACCTTCATAATTCTCTTCTTATTGAATTTTTTTCTATATTGATGTACAGATTAAAAGTAAAAGCAAGACGGTATTAAAATTCAAGAGAATGGTATTTAGGGAAAATAGAAGTAAAAGAAAGAAAACCAAATAAGTGAGTTTTCAGGTGTTATATAAAAGGCTTGTATGAAAGAGAATATATAATCAACAAAAAAGATCATTCAAACGACGAGTTTATTGTGATTTTCAATTAAATGAGTAAAAGAATGACTACTAATATATGTTTATCGATTGGCGCTAGTATATTTTTATCGATCAACATCTCATTTAGTTATCTGGTTCTACTTTTATCCTGAATTGGTAACTTGATGAAATTCAACTGAAGCTTCCACAAGCAAAACAGTAAAGTGTTAGGCCATTTTGGCGAAATCAATATTTGGACTGACCACTTACAAATCAATACAATGCAAAATGATCCAAATCAAAGTTTTTAAAGTTTTGGAATAATTACCTAACATAATGAAACATAATGCTTGTAAGCTTTAATCATTTTAAACATAGCAGGTAAAGGTGTATGAAATATTTGCATCAAAGTACTGGACATAACGAAATCATGTTGCGAAACAATATTTATTGAAATTCTACAAATATTTCCTAGAAATTTTGTTTCGCCGTTTGATTCGGACTAAAAAATAAATCTGAATCGAAATTAAGACATATGGAAAAGGTAAATTACCACAGTTGCAGTAGCTTTCTTTGTTTATGCTTTGATTACTCCCTTCTTCTTTTATTTGATTTTATAATTTTACCTTTTAAATTTAAATCCACCACAAAAATTTTACATTTTTAGCTTTGTAATAATTTTAAAATAATTGTTTATTTCTCAACATAATTTACAATATCATTTATTTCACCGAAATAATTTTTTAAATGACGTTTGATTCATAAAACACATTTAAACTTTCAAATTCGAATTTTAAATCACTCTTCTTCTTTTTAGCTCAATATAAATCCAAATATCAACTCTATTGAATTAAATTCAATAGGAATTCCTAAAATATTCTTTTCTCTCATTTACCAAATATTTTCGCTCTTTATCCCTTTTGAAATATTCCCACGATTTAAATCCAGTTTAAATCTATTTCAAATCCAAATATCCATGTAATTTATCAACACTACGCCATAGATTGCATACTGCAACACCAAAGAAGTGATGCAGGAAGTGCCAAAAAATGTTGCTGTAGGCTAAAAAAGGGCAAAGGCAACACTTTCTCGGTGATGCATTTTGCCGCGTTGCCGCAGACCTCAAAGGCAACATTTTGACTATCTAAGGCAACATAAGAAATATTGTTGCAATAGAACCCTATTTGGGTCTATAGCAACATCCATAGGTGTCTGTACCAACATTCCAAAATGTTGCTATAGATATTAACTTTCTGAATTTGTGGGGCCCACAATGTAGAGCATATTTGATTTTTTAATAGAAATAAATATTTATTTAATAAAATGCTATCGCACAGAATTTGATATTCAAACAGTAATTTATTTAAATAAATATTTATTTCAACATTTAAAATAGTACAAATTCCTAACTCCACTATTTTACAATTCAATGATATATAACACTGATATTCACATATACAGATATTCCTCACTACATCACTCAGTTCACTCATTACATATGCAGTTTCAATTTATACAGACACCGACACTGACAAATATATGACGAGCCGAGCCGAAGGCGAGCCGAGTGCCGAGCCGAGTGCCGAGCCGAAGGCGAGCCGAGTGCCGAGCCGAGTGCCGAGCCGAAGGCGAGCCGAGAAGCGGGTCCGGGCGCAGCGCCGGCGGGGGTCCGGGGCACCGCAGTCCCGGCACCGCCCGATTCATCCAATTTCGGAAGATCGAGCCTTCTTTGAAACGACGTAAAATGATGCACAAATGAAGACTGAACTTAGCAAACCCCATCCTCAGCAACTTCATCACCCATCGGAACTACTGCCCATCTACCACTTACCTGAAACACAATTGCCTGAAACACTGACCATCTACCAAACACTGACCACACTCCCAACCTCTTTCACAAAACACCCACTCACTGCCTCATCAAATTACATCATCAACACATAGGCAGCCTATCAAGCAAAAACAGTGAATGCATCAGGCATGTACAAGAGAAACATAGGCAGTAATATGATATACAAAGGACTTGGAGCATCAGTTCATGTTAAAGAACAAGGTTAGCATGGTACCAGTTCAGTCCAGACTAAATATATAAGGTTAGCATGACTTGGAGCACCAGTTCATGTTAACAAACTTAAGGTTAGATATATATCTAACAAACTAAATATATAAGTTGAGCGTGAATACCAAATTTGACTGTACAACAGAACTAGTATCCATCAAGAATCTGAACTCTTTTGGATACATATTTTCTAAAATGATTTTTTCTCTTAGGAGCTGCAAAACATCCAAAGTTAATAAGCTAACATATTCCCAAGCTTCAAAAACTGAAGAAGAAATCATCAAAAAGCACAAATAATATTAAAAAAAACAAACCAGAAGCCTTCATATGCAAAACAGATTGCTGCTGTGAAGATGCTTGAGTCTGAGATACTGAATTTGAAGATGACGCCCTTGATTTTGCTTCTAGATCTGAAACACAACATTCGTTGTATGTTGTTAATTTCGCTTCTAGACCGAATGATGGCACTGCGAGCCACTCTAGATCTGAAACACAGCATCACCGGTCAGTGGCATCGTAATCTCAGTAGTATCCAAGCCTCTATCTCGGCAATCTTCAGCAAACTTTCCAAGCACTGAACGCAACATGAAGCAGCAGGCGACTTCATCAATCAGACTTGCGGATCCCCAAAGAAGATGAATCGCGAATTGGAACTTGATACTTGATTTATTCTAATCGCCTGAAATCATCTTCCATCTCCACGCGAATTGATTTGAGAATTATGAATTGATTCTAATCGCGAATTGGAAGTATGAATTTGCTGGATTTCGTGAATTTGCTTTTTGATTTGGGGATTTCGTGAATTTGCTGGAAGTATGAATTTGGGGATTTCGTGAATATGGTAAACTGAAAGGGGATCTACACCAACATAAGCGGGAAAACGAAAATTTGGTAAAAAGTGCAGCGGTGATCCATTTTAACAGTTGGATTAAATGTAGACCGTTGGATCGTATTCACGCGGATTGCTAATTTTATTAATTTTTTAATTTGTATACATCTATAGCTACTGCAACATCTTATTGATACCTATGCTAACACCTTGAAGCGAGTGTTGTAATAGACAAAAATCAGCATACCTATCGTTACATTATAGCTAGCAATACCATGTAATTTCGTTGCAGTAGGCCATCTATGGCGTAGTGCAAAATTCCAATTCAAAAATCCAAAATATTTTATATTGTGTTTATTTTTATTTAACTCTATACCGAGATGTTACAATGATAGTCGCAAACCGCATGTCTAGTGGTCGAGAGTCATGTATGGCGTACACAGTAGAGTTGACAAGGTGCTGCGTTGGTTAGAGGTGGCTTTTGGTATGAATTAGGATGAACAATTTGGAATTTATGGTTCTAGAGTAGAAAATGGTTTTAAGTACAAGCACAATTTACTAATTATAAATAAATATTATTAGAACTTCGAAAATAGTTTTAAAAAGTAACGGTGGTAATCTGTCTCAATTTGCAATAAAAATTAGTGTCAAAAATTTTCTATTAGTAAATTAATGCAATTTGTAATGGTTCAGCAGTGAATATGATAAGTGGACGGTGATAATAAAAAAGAATTTGACAAAGAAAGCGATTAAAATTATTTCCTATAAATCGCCCGAAAATCCATCGCAAATTTAGTAAATGGAAAATTTTGCCGTTACATGGCTCTATTTTCAACATGTCTTGTAGTGCTGGTTGTTTCTTCTATTAGTTACGAAAAATTCTATGGAGCAAGATTTTAGAGTATAAATTATTAATTATAATTTACTAATTATTCATACTAACTATAATAAATTATTAAATATTAAAAATAATTATTGATTATAGATAACAATTAATAATTAGTTATTAATTATAAATAAGGGTGCATTTGGCATACATCCCTGGTAAGGTTTGAAAATACACAAAACATCCCTCCATTTTTTTAATAAGTTTATGGTCCTTATTTTCAAATTCACGCGCGCACAAAGACCCAAATACCCTTTATGTTCTTAACATTTCAAACGCGTATAACTTTCTGTAGAAATATCGGATCAAGATACCGTTTTCACAAAAAAATCAAAAAATTTATGATCTTTAAAATGAAGTCCGTTGTTGATACCAAAAAATCATATTTGCAGTAAAGGTACAATTATTTCATATATTTGCAGGCAATTCTGCAAATTTTAAACATCTTCGATTTTTCTTCAAATCTGCAACTATTGCATATAATTGCAGACATTTCTGCAATTATATGATTATTGCATACAGTTGCAACTATTGTATATAATTGCAGACGTTTCTCCAATTATATGGTATAATGTCTGCAATTATTGCATACAGTTGCAACTATTGCATATAATTGCAGACGTTTCTGCGATTATCTTTAATAATAGTTGTAATAGTTTTGCTGTCACACATTTTTGGTATCAACGTGAATTACCAAAAACACCCGTCTATATATTATTAAATCTTAATCACTTAAATATAAGATTTAATATTAAATTTCTTTTACAAATTCAGACGCCTCTAAAGTAGGATCTAACAATCGCTTGAAAGTAGGATCGAAAAATAAACTTACTTTACCAATTCAAAATGCCCTCTATAAATATTACCAAAACAAACCTTAATATGACATAAAAATAGGATCTAACAAATAAACTCTCTTTACCAATTCAAAACACCCCTCTCCAGACATTACCAAAATTAAATCATATCGCTTAAAAATAGGATCTTATAAATAAATTTCCTTTACAAATTCATTCTTTCTTATTAATAATAGAAATAAAAGTTAAAGCTAACAAAAAATTATATTATAACTTAGAAATATAAACTAAAACTAACTATATATTATTTCAACGTAAAAATATGATTAAATATGTACAATTTGTAGATATATAATTCACGCGCGAAGCGCGTGACGTAATGCTCGTATGGATAATTGCAGACGTGTCTTCAATTATTGCATACAGTTGTAACTATTTTTTGTCCGGCCATTGTTTTTACATATGTATAATGCCATTCGTTAGAAAGATAATAAAATTTATGATTTAATGTTGAAAACGGTTTGTTAATCCGTCGTTTCTACAAGAAGTTATTGCGTTTTAAAGATTGATAATTAATGGGGTGCCAATTTTAATTATGGATGTGAAATAACATCCATATAGGAAATCAACATTGCTGCAATGGAGAAGAGGGGTATTGTAAGGAAGAAAATTATAGTATTTGAAAATAGGGATATAATTTATATTTTTTTTATGAAGGATGTTTTGTGTATTAAGTTTAATTTTAGGGATGTGTCCCTTATTTTCACTTAATAATATCCGTAGAAGCACATTTTTTGTAGTTCATGCTGACACCAAAAAAAAGTGACATCAAAGATATTACAACTATTATTAAAGATTATCTTTACATATATTATTTACTGTTATAGTTTAAATATTTTATTTTGATTATTGGATATACCGTAAGCACTTGCTCCGGAAATTATTAGTGAAAGTATCCACATATATCAACTTTTTATGCAGGGTAATATATCATCTTTTTAGTTTTTTGGAAAATAGCTCCAGAAATTGTTTGATTTTTGGAAAATATTCGCATATATCATCTTTTTAGTTTTTTGGAAAATAGCTCCAGAAATTGTTTGATTTTTGGAAAATATTCGTATATATCATCTTTTTAGTTTTTTGGAAAATAGCTCCAGAAATTGTTTGATTTTTGGAAAATATTCACATATATCATCTTTTTATTCTTTTTGGTTTTTCTTATAAACAGTCAATGTACTTTGGCTTTGTTATTTATTACTACTGATTTTGTCGCATATGGAGAATTGATGTGGAAAGAAATAAATTTGTTTCGGTATAGTTTAGGCAGTTATGTTAAGGTTTCAGGTGTTTGTCAATTTTAATTCAAGATAAATGTAAATATAAAACGTATGAGAAATTGAATGTATATGACATATTGTGTTATAGCTTATGAGGAAGAAAAGTTATAATGGTCTACCATGGGACTATGATATAATACAAATCGAATATTTTGCTACTAGTTTATGCTAAAGTTTTATGCATTTGAAAAGAGGTTATTTAATTCAAATCAAATATGTTGACTAATGGATTTTAATTCAAATCAATAAAATAAAAAAGAAGGAATTTTCTAATCAATTAATACTCATCCAGAAACTATTCAGACTCCATCAATGATTTTGCTAATTAAGATTCTTCATTCAATTATATCATGTAACTAATTTTAATTATAATGAGTTGTTCTACTGAATTACTAAATAAATAGTTAATATGTAGGCGATCAGATGATAAGAGAACCTATCTATTGAGTGTAGAAAGTCAAGCTAATTGTTTATATAATACGAGCCGTTACGGCATGTGCTTTGCGTTTGATGATGACGTATGCTTTGCGCATGAATTGTTCTTCTACAATTTATACATGATTAACAAATTCAAGAGAAAATGATTTGCAAAATATTTGGTCATGTTTTACCATTGAAATCATGTGTAGTTAATTTAAATTTTTATTTCTAAGTTGCAACATTTAATTTTTTGTTAGTTCAAATTTTATTTATGTTATTAATTAATAAACAACGAATTTGTAAATGAAGTTTATTTGTTTAAATGATATTTATTTGTTAGATTCTACTCTTAAGCGTAGAGGGATAGTTTGAATATTTAAAGAAATTTAACTATTTTAATTTATTTTGAATAGTTCCAATCCGACCTAGTAATAGACTAAAAATAATTCATAATTAAATTATATATGAGTAAAGGGTATTTTGGGAAGTTCGGGGTTGGATCAAAAGTTTGCGCTTCCAAACCAACTATTAATAAAGATATACTTAGTAAATTTAATAAATTTGAATTAATGGACTTTTGTACTAGGAATAATCATAAGGATCGACAGTCGGCCTATTCATTCACCATATTAGTATGAAATATTTGCAGGTTTACTTCCAATATGCCTTGCAATAACGAAATGCATTAAATGAAGTAGTGAGACAATTGCCGAGAGAGTAAACTGAAGATTCTTAATTCATATATTAACAATTTGCATTTCAAATTGTGATTAATGGTTATTCATTTTCGTCAATACAATAGAATATTAGCTTAGCTATTTTTGGTCATTGTATTTCATACTTAGTCTCTAGATTGACTTGGACTGGTATTTAATTCTTATTAATTTCATACTGAGAATTGTATGTTTAAAAATAATAAATGGTAACTGAAAATATAAAGAACAAAAAATTATTTACGAGTTCAGTTCACATGTACAATGACAGAATACTTGTCCTAAGGAGTTAGGCAATAATCTCGATAGTTTAGTGGACTATAATGATCTCAATACATGCTACCATGCAATGCACGGCTACCATGAAAACCAATGAAAATACAAAAGACGCGGTGGAAATCGATAGAACAATTGAAGATGTAGATGGAAATCCAACTACGAAAAAGAAGACGAGGCCCAGTAATGTGAAAAGACTGCCTTCAAATTCTGTGAGCCAAATTGAAGTTGAATTTAATGCATTAGCTGAACCGATAAGAGCATGATCAGTGAAGTTATCTTCTTATGACATCCCTCCGTTTTTAATAAGTTTTCTATCTCTGTTTTCAAATTCACGCACGCAAAAAGATCCTAATACCCTTTACGTTTTTTAACATTTCAAACGCTTATAACTTTCTGTAGAACATCGGATCAGCAAGCCGTTTTCACCAAAAAATCAAAAAAATTATGATCTTTAAAATTAAATCTATTGTTGATACAAAAAAAATCATATTTGCAATAAGGATGCAATTATTCCATATATTTGCAGAGAATTCTACAAATTTTGAACATCATCGGTCTTTCTTCAAATGTGCAACTATACCATATAATTAAAGATTTTTTTGAGACTATTGCATATAATTGTAGACATTTCTCAAACTATTGCATATAATTGCAGACAATTCTGCAATTATTGCATATAGTTGCTGAATTGTCTACAACTATTGTATAAAATTGCAGACATTTCTACAACTATTGCGTATAATTATAGATAATTCTGCAATTATTGCATATAGTTGCTGAATTATCTCCAACTATTGCATAAAATTGCAGACATTTATAATTGTAGACAATTCTGCAATTATTGCTGTGGTGAAAAATTGAGGATTGATAACAATTCAACACCACGGTGCGCTGCGGAAGCGATTTCAATTCAAGACCTAGTATTGCCTATTTAGATACCAATGACAGTTAAAAGGAATTATGAAATCTCAAAAAAAAATAACAGAAATAAGAGACAGAAGATTTAACGTGGTTCGGATATGAATATCCTACGTCCACGGAGATCCAACAACTTTTTATTTCACTAAAGAAAAGAGTACAAGAGAGGAAAGAATAATGGTGGATACTACACTTTGCTTGTTTTTTATGAAGATGTAATTCCTTCATTTATATAGACTCATGAAGGAGTTACTTAGGGATTAAGAAAATAATTTACAGATTATGTTTTGAAACCTTTCCAAATATCCATGATTTAATTTCTACGTAAATGGATAATGGTGATTGGTTTCCATAATTTTCCTTGATTGAATCTCCATCAACAATTTCTTTCTTCATATAACAAATTGACTAATTAATTGATTTCCTTCAAAATATCCTTCCATATACCAACTAAATTAATTGATTTGATTGAATCAATTAATCAATTTCTTTCCTCTTTAACAGATATTTGAATCATCCAAATTCAACACTCCACCTTGATTCAAATATAACAATCTCTCTTCATCATCTTATCATCAAGCAATCGACATATAAGTTGTTGGGTCTAGCGCCCCATGGCGCTCAAGTAACGGGTATCAAACTGATCAAGTTTGAGCAATGCTCAAACTTGTCCTTAGGAAGTGACTTTGTCATCATATCTGAGGGGTTGTCTGAAGTATTCACTTTCAACAACTTGATCTTACTCCGTTCTTCCTCCAGCATAAGAAAGAAACCTCTAACATCAATGTGCTTCGTTCGTGAACTATAAGCCTGATTATGAACAAGATGAATTGCACTTTGACTGTCTGAAAATAGCTCCACGGTCTTCTGCACCATAAAAAGATCATCCAACAACTGAAGTAAATACAAACCCTCCTTAGTTGCTTCAACAATCGGTATCAATTCTGCTTCGGTAGTTGACAAAGCTACAATAGATTGCAGCTTTGATCTCCATGAAATCGAGCCTATGCCAAGTGTAAAAACATAGCCCGACACTGACTTCCGTGCATCTCTATCCCCAGCATAATCTGAATCACAGTATCCTCTAAGTGAGATGTCGCCATCCACTCCACCATATAACAAGCCAACAGATGAAGTGCCTCTAAGATACCTAAGTATCCACTTTACTACTTGCCAATGTTCCTTTCCTGGGTTAGTCATATATCGACTTACAACACCCACTGCGTGGGCCAAATCTGGTCTAGTGCATACCATGACATACATAAGACTACCTATAGCACTGAAATAAGGTATATCAGCCATATACCTTTTATCTTCTTCCGATGTGGGAGATTGGTCTTTTGACAATTTAAAATGAGAGCCTAATGGAGTACCAACCGGTTTGGCTTTCTCCATTCCAAATCGAGTGAGGACCTTCTCGATGTATTGCGCCTGAGTGAGTCTCAACTCTCTCCGCTTTCTATCTCTACAAATCTCCATACCCAATATTCTTTGTGCTTTTCCCAAATCCTTCATATCAAACTCCTTGCTAATTTCAGTTTTCAGCTCCATAATTCTTACCATACTCCGAGATGCAATTAACATATCATCTACATATAACAACAGATATATTAAATCATTATCACATCTCTTGAAATAAACACACTTGTAACGACCCGGAATTTTCGAACCCGAAAATTCCAAATAGTTAGAAGAAAAAGAAAGAGATAGAAGGAAGAAACAGAAAGAAGAAAGAAGAACAGAGAACACAACATCTCACATTCGCAGCGGATTAAATATAATAACAAATAATAATATCAGTTATACAAGGAAAACTGTATTTGTTAATTACATTTTAATACATCAGAGTTACAACATTCACAAATGTACTAGACAGTTAGAATTAACATGTCTCAGACAACTATCAATAAGCTCTCAAATACACAGGGGTAAACTCCATACGTTCCTGCCATCCAGCTCGCCTCCTGAGCTTCAAAACGTCCTTACCTGGAAATCTGTAATACTCGGTCTGACCCGAGCATTACATCAAAGTAACACCCGGGTCAGGCTGGAAACCAGCGTGAGTAAACCCATACAATTTTATACTAAGTGAAAATCATAAAGAAGAAACCAGACTATATATATATCCATACTTCTCCTTTTTCCCATTTTCTTAGTGAATTCAAACTAAAACCTAGCAAAACAAAAATCAAAGCATCACAAACCTGAAACGAAAGCCTGTAAGAAGAAAATCAAACCAGAAATTAAATCAAGCAAATCATCTCAGATCTAAAGAGGATCATTTTAACAGCTGAATCAAAGTTTCAGTTCAACTCAAAGAAATCTGAAATAAAAGAAGAAAAAAGGAAGAACAAAATCTGAGGAGGCCAAACCAGAATAAGTATAAAACAACTAAATTCAACTACATCAGATTCAAGCTAGGATTCAGGTCAAAATAGCAGTTCAGCTTTCCAATTTCAAAAGAAAATCAACTTCCATAAAAGAGCTCCTCTGTTCTTCTTTAAACTGTGAGTAAACACTTTGCTTAAAATTTATTTAGGGTAGTATGCTTGATGATTGTGATGAATTCTCTTAATAATATAGGTTGCATGTATGATTAATGTTGGGTGTGTATATATTAATATGATTTATCTGTGCATGCATAGGAGTGTATATGTATAAACTTGTTCTCTGTTAAGTGAGCAGACCTTTGAACCCAGTTTATATCCTGGTGTTTGGATTATTACTTGAAGTTATGATGTGATTATGCTTGCATGTATATAGATGCCTGGTATATGAATGTGTTGAGATATACATGTCCGGTATGTTTTACATTCGTCTCTGTTTAGAATTACAGAGTTCAGATTTAAAAGAAAAATTCCTATCCTCCTTATCTATTCACTGATAGGATTTAGTTCTCAAATTTAATATGTTTGCTTAATTACAGATTAAGGTTTAGAAATGTATTTAAGTAAATCAAGTTTGAAATTTTCTGGAAAATTTAGGAAGGACAATGGAATTCAAAAACAAGTAAGTTCAATCATTAAAATCCTTTGTTTAATTAACATAATCTGAATCCTCATCTGAGAACATGATTTTTAAAAGTAAAATCACAATTTTTAATGTGATATTGTGTGTGAAATTCAAAGATGGTCGGAAAATGAATCTCGAAGTTTTTTTTTTGATCGGTAAGATATTGAGTCTCGTGAATTTAGCCGAAGGTAGCTGGGAGGTGCACGAGTTCAGGAAAAATGATCAAGGAGTTTTCTGATCATCACAGTGTTGTCAAGGCGTGATTCTAGGGTTTAAGAACCCAATTTTGTCGAGGATGTTCGTCGTGCTCGTGTTGGGACAGGGGTTGATCGGAGTGATCAGGAACAAAGGGAATCAAAGCATGATGTCGCCGTGCAGTTTTGGTCGTGATAACGTGTGACGACCCGACTTTCCACTCCCGGAAAATCGCATCGACAGTAAGAAAGAAAGGGGTGAGAAATAGAAAAGAGAAGAAGAGAAAAGAAAACAACAACAGATACTCACAGCGGAAACGAAACGAAATATAATATATCACATAAATATTACATAGTATCATATACATCATCTATCAGAGTTACACAGATTACACATCACATACTAGACAGTTATAAACATCTGTCTAGTTATTACATCTCAACACAATACAGATCAATACAAAGATCAACACAGCGGAAAACTACTATCTATATCTACAACGCCGAAGCCTCCTGCTCCATTGCTCCTCCAGATTACTCGTCAAAGCTAAACCTGAATCCCTTGGCTACTCGTAAAAATTTGAGTACCCAAGAGTTTATAAAACAGAAATAAACAACTTGGGTCAGACATGGGTCTGGTGTGAGTAACAGGTTAAACTTGTTTAACTTCAAAACCTTTTGAAAGAAAAAGTATCACGTAAGACTCCCCACCAATAAATATGGGTAAGTTTTTATCTTACGCTAACCAAAACATTTGATAGGAAATTCGATTGTATTATAATAGGTCTAGGGTTTTCAAATAAATATGAAATAGCTGGAATGCTTACATCTCACGTTCCAACATAGTTGGGCACAACTAAAACGTACGACACTTATTGGAGTTTGGATTCCATCAATGGCAGGGCTACCGGGGTACCGCCCGTCACAGTACGTGGCCTAGATCACCGTACCGAGGATCACTCCCAATCCCCTGCAACACAAGGTCGGAACATCCCTTACTGGATAATTCCCGCACAAGATACCCCACGGTTGTCATGATTCAACCGCACACACTAAGTCGAAAATAGAAAGGGACATCTAGACAGAGGTAATCTTGTCCTACTTGGGTGCTACCCACTAACCTTGCTGCACCTCCCCTGTTTTAGCCATTCCCGGTTTGTGAGGCTTGAGGTCACGATTACCTTAGAAAAGAACACATCACTTAGAATGCTCATCGTCCACCTGACGATGTGCTGAAAGCATTCAATCCATACAAGTTCGTTCCGGGTTCGAACGAAACCGAAGGCATTATCTCGTTACACTCGTATTGGAATCACCCTCAGAGTTAACGACAATAACCCTTGCACTCTAAATCTTTATCTCGAATCTGAAAGTACTATCTCCGTCAACTCATTACGGAATCACCCACAGAGTTATACTGACAAAGAATCGTTCTTACACCTCGAGTCTTCACTTGCTCCATTTGGATTTCACGACCTAACGTAAATTTGGATCGATGTGGTATTCGGGTCTCCGGACCTGGAAATCCGGTATACGGAAACCCGATCCCGGTCTCATCGAAATCCAAAACGTATCTTTTAAGGCCAAGTTGTTTTAAAGGTTAAAACAATTTAATTCAATTATCTTTATACACTTAGAAAGAAAATTCATAATAGATAATCAACATTATCAATATCATCAGATAATCCATATTATCATAATTCAACTAAACATCCATATCACATAGCATATATCTCATCAGAGATATCAATCAAATGCAAAGCATTCAGTATTATCATCCATCCATAAGTAATGATCTATATCATCTCTAATTAATTTAAAGTTAATTAAATTAATTACTTTTATTTTATAAATCCTTCTTACTTAAACATTAATTAATTACAAATTAATTAATTATCCTCTAATTACCTTTTTCAATTAATCATCTTTGATTAATTATCTTTTAATTACCTTCAAGTAATTTATCTTTAATTAATTACTCAAATTAATTAACCTTAACCACTTATAGTAATTAACCTTTAATTACTTCATTAATTAATTAATATAATTAATGATGTAATTAAGATTGATTAATTAAGAAGTAATTAATAAATGAAGTGATTAATTAATGTAATTAATTAAGGTTTAATATAATTTATTTAAAATGTAACGACCCGGAATTTTCGAACCCGAAAATTCCAGATAGTTAGGAGAAAAGAAAAGAGATAGAAGAAGAATAGAAAGAAGAAAGAAAACACAACATCTCACATTCGCAGCGGACTAAATATAATAACAAATAATAGCATTTATACAAAGAAAAACTGTAATTGTTACTTTACATTCAAACCCGTACGATGTACACATATCATCCGTACACAATGTCAATCTGATCGCTCAATCGATCATACAATTTCACTTCCGAACTAGTATTGTCCACCCGGCTTCCTAGTGCGGACTCAGATCTGGTTTCCTGATCAGAAACCGTCATTCTCCTTGCATAGTCGTAACTATGATAGAGAATATCCAGAACCAATCAAAAATCCATATCCAGGTTCGCCGTCGAAAATCGAGCGGAAAATCCCAACTCGGATCGATAATACTATCTCGAAATTCTGTGTTTGAATCTGGATCAAATCACTATGCGAATAGAATAATATACGTATATCCTACGTATTTATCTTTATTGGTTATTAGCCAAATCAATTTACTTTTCTATTCACATTTCCTTTAATTCCATTCACTTATTCTCAATTTCTTCCATTTCCAATTGAGTTATTACTTCAATTACAAACAGTTTGAACTCTGACCAATTTAAATTTTAAAAATAGCTTGAAAAGGTTTTAAAATAGATAAGTAGTTGAAAAATAGTTATTAGTTTGTAAAATAGCTGTAAAATGGTTAAGTATTATAAAATAGTTAGGTAATTGCAAAATAGTTTTTAAAATAGTGATTAGATATAAGTAACTGAAAAATAGTAATTAATTTATAAGTCAGTTTCAAAATAGTTAAATAGTTCCAAAATAATTGTAAAATAAGTATAAGATAGTTTGGGGTTTAAGAAGAAGATTATATAGTAAATAGTTTGGAAAAATATATTTGTATTAAAACAATTTATTTTGAAAATAATCCAGAGCCAAACTGTTTAATTTCTCAATCCAATTAATTTCCCATCAATTCAATATAAATTTTCACTTCCTTTTAAATTGACTCAATACTTCAATTGATTTAATCCTAATTCAAGTTGAATTAATCCCAATTCCCATTTGAATTTTGAACTCATTCAATCTTCAATTTTTATTTCAAATTAATTCAATTCAATTTTTTAATAAATTATAATTCGAGAGTATTAATAGATTTATTCCAGTTTTAAAATTTAAATTGGTCATATCAAGATAGACACCACTCCAGAGCCTAGGTATATAATTCCTTATATAATTTAAATTTTAAAATTTAAATTGGTTGAAGTATAATTAATTTACTAAATTAATTAGAGGATAATCACTTAATGTTATTAATTAAAGGATTTATTAATACAACTAATTAATGAGTTAATTAATTAATTAAAGAGTAATTAATTAATTAGAGAGTTAAGGATTAATTAATAATGTGATTAATTATTTGCCGGAGGTAGTCGAGTTCGTCAGAGTTGGTCGAGATGTGGTGCACGTGCACAGCGTTGCCGTGCATGTCGGGGAAAATGGGTTCGTGGCGACTCGAAGAAATCTCGGGAAATTTGAAGATATACTCGGGTATTAACTCGTGTTCATAAGGTAGTTGTAGCTGTTAATAGTTTTAAAACAAATTTGAAATATATTAATTATAATATTTTTATTTATAATTAAAAACAAGGCGCTCAAATCAAGATAGACACCACTCCAGAGCCTAGGTATTCACTCAACCTATGCTCTGATAAATTTTAAAGTTTTAAATTTCTAAGAAAAATCAAGTTTTATCGAAAATAAATTTTGTTAAACCAAATTTCTTTTAAATATTAGATGATTATTCCAGTTTTTAAATTATTTCAGAAATTCTTTTAAATAAAATGTTTTAAAACTAAATCATTTTATAGTTATAATTAAATGTTAATTAAAAGTTAAGTTTAATAATGTGATTAAGTAATTAAGAAAGGAAAATGATTTATTAAGGATAATTAAGGTTTGAAATTTAATAAAGAGTAATTAATTATCTTAATTATAAATTAAGAAATAAATACTTAAAGATTATAATTAATTAATTAAGATTTTAATTAATTTGTAATTAAGAATTATTAATTAGATAATTAAAGTTAATTAATTAATAATTAGCAGTAATTAATTAAGAAATTAATTAAGTAATTAATTGGTAATTAGTAATTAATTAATTGATAATTAAGGGTTAATTAACCAAGTATTAAGAATTAATTAAATTTTAATTAATGATTAAGGATAAATTAATCTCTGATTAAGGTTAATTAATTGACTTATAAAAGTAATTAAAGTATGATTAATTAATTAAATGATTGTAATTAATTAATAAATTGATTTAAGCAGGATTAAGTAATTAGTTCTTAAGTAATTAATTTAATTTAAGATAATTAAATTAATTATAATATGGATTAATAAATTCTGTTTGGATGATTGTTAGAGTAAAATGTCTGGATTGATTGATATCTATTGGGTGATATCCTGTGCCATGCTTTGGATATATCTGTGATGAATATATAGATTATCTATGATAAATGCTATGTGAATTCAAAGTGTTAAATTGAATGGTTTAACTTTTAAATAACTTGACCTTTAAGATGACATTGGTTTCGAAGAGACCGGGGTCGGGTATTAGTAAATATCCGAAACCACTTCGATTTGAAATCATCTAAAATACTTTATAGATTGATATGTGAAATCAATAGGCTGGTTGGGATAAAATGGACCATTTAAACTAAGTTGGATACTTAGATATTGTTTTGTGAAAATAAGTGTTGACTATATAAGTTGTTTACTCGTAATAATGTACGAGTTACCCGGGTTTTAAATAAGTTCTATAGATTGGAATTTCTTGTTAGATGGGTTTACTCACGCTGGTTTCCAGCCTGACCCGGGTGTTACTTTGATGTAATGCTCGGGTCAGACCGAGTATTACAGATTTCAGGTAAGGACGTTCTGGAGCTCAGGAGACGAGCTGGATGGCAGGAACGTATGGAGTGTATTCCGCTGTGTATTTGAGAGCTTATTGATAGTAGTCTGGGACAGGTGGATAACTGTCTAGTCTATTTGTAAATGGTTGTAACTCTGATGTATTGAATGTAAATTAACAAATACAGTTTTCATTGTATAACTGATATTATTATTTGATATTATATTTTATCCGCTGCGAATGTGAGATGTTGTGTTTTCTGTTTTTCTTTCTTCTTTCTGTTTCTTTCTTCTATCTCTTTCTTTTCTTCTATCTATCTGGAATTTTCGGGTTCGAAAATTCCGGGTCGTTATAGTACTGTAACGACCCGGGGTTTTCGAACCCGAAAATTCCAGATAGTTAGGAGAAAAAGAAAAGAGATAGAAGAAAGAAACAGAAAGAAGAAAGAACAGAAAACACAACATCTCACATTCGCAGCGGATTAAATATAATAACAAATAATAGCAATTTTATAAAAGAAACTGTAATTGTTACTTTACATACAATTCATCAGAGTTACAATCATTACAATAGATTGGACAGTTATATCAACCTGCCCCATACTACTATCAATACAACTCTCAATACACAGTGGAATACACTCCATACGTTCCTGCCATCCAACTCGCCTCCTGAGCTCTAGAACGTCCTTACCTGGAAATCTGTAATACTCGGTCTAACCCGAGCATTACATCAAAGTAACACCCGGGTCAGGCTGGAAACCAGCGTGAGTAAACCCATATAATTTGAAATACTAAGTTATAAAACTTATTTGAAACCAGGGTAACTCGTATCTTCTACGAGTTCTTACTTATTTTATTCAAACAATTATTTCACAAATTAATATCTAAGTACCGTTACTTAGTTCCAATGGTCCAGACTACTCAATTTATCTCATCCCAGCCTATTTGATTTACAATTCAAATCTATTGAGAATTTAGATTACTAATCGAAGTGGTTTCGGATATTTACTAATACCCGACCCCGGTCTCTTCGAATTCAATATCATCTTAACCCAAGTTATTCAAATGAATACAATTCAATTTTAAATACAGAGTGTCACTTTTACACAACAAATTATCATAGGTAAACACATCATCATTGTTCACCCAATCATATAATATTACAAAAATATGGCAGATCACATAGCATCACAATCACATACCCGGGATAACAAATAGTCCAAGGCATTCAATATCATTCAGTCACCCATAAGCAAGGTAAATCACTTCCAAAATTAATTTTATTTATCTTAAATTAAATTAATTACTAATCTTTAATCACTTAGATTATCTTTACTCAACATTAATTAATTACAAACCAATTAATTAATCATCCATTAAGTATCCATCTTAATTAATCATTCTTGATTAATTGTTCTTTTTAATTTCATTACATAATTAGCCTTTAATAACATAATTTAATTAACCTTTAATTAATTTATTTACTTAATTGAGAATAATTAAACAATGGGATAATCACATTAATTAATGATCCTTAATTAATTACTTTCATTAACTAATTAACTATAATTAATTACATTGATCTTTAATTAATTACATTAATTAATTAATCATACTTTAAATTAATCACTTCCATTAATTATATTTAATTACCTTAGCAAATAATTAATCACATTTTTAATTAATCCTTAACTCTCTAATTAATTAATTACTCTTAAATTAATTAATTAACTCATTAATTAATTATATTAATAAGTCCTTTAATTAATAACATTAAGTGATTTACCTCTAATTAATTAAGTAAATTAATTATTCTTAACCATTACCATTAATTATCCTTTAATTAATTTCCTTATCTTAATCTAAAAACTTTATTGCATCATATAAACTTCTATTCCTTCTTTATTCTTATTCTTTTGAATTCAGAAAATCAATGGCCACAAAACTGAAATATTCTCATATGCAAACCAAAGTTCTTGAAACCCTGCAACCTCAAGCCTAAAAACATTTTTACAATCCTGCAAACATTTTCTCAAAAACATTTCAAGCATTTTCAGGGCCTGTAGAAATCTTCAAAGCTACAGCCTGTAAATGCATTTTTCCTCAAATCTATAGTTCAAAAACCTATTAGCACCTTCCAAGCCTGAGAATCAAGTTTCAAGTGCAAATACAACTTGGCAACCCAACAAATTATCAAAGTTTAAAAGCAAAGTCAAGTATCAGAAATCAAAGCTTTAGGAGTCAAGCAATATCAATATACAGTTTCCAAAACTCTTTGCAAATTCAAAAAGGTGAGTAACATTTTTATAAAAATAAATTAAGTAAATATGATTGCATGTTAACTTCTGAAGAAATTGTGTTTGTGTAAACATGTAGATGGTTCTGTGTGTATATGGATGTATTTAGTTGTGTGTGCATGTTGTTGTACATCTCTGTTTTGAGTTCCAGGCTTCAGTTTTGATTTCAAAAATCATATTTTTTCGTTCTTTCTTTAATCCAATCTTGTTTCTTTAATTTTTAATCATTAAATATTAATCATTAAATATTAATCACTCTTGATTAATTATTTATTACATAAAGTAATTATCCTTAATTAATTTCACAAATTAATTATTCTTAACCATTAACAGTAATTAACCATTAATTACTTTTATTAATTGTATTGATTAATTATCCTTAATTAATTATTTCCATTAATTAATTAATTATCCTTAATTAATTACTTTAATTTATTAAACTTTAATTAATCCTTTCTATTAATCCACCTTAATTAATCATATACAGTAATTATCATCCTATGATTACTTACCTTAATTAATTAACTTCTTAATTAATTTCTTTAATCCTTTAATTAATTACCAAATAATTAATCCTTAATTACTTTTTGTAAAGTAATTATACTTCCATTACTTCCCATTAAGTAATTTCCTTTAATTAATTACATCCTGTAATTATACATTAATTACCTACACTATGTAATTATACTTATCAATCTTATTAAGTATTCATACTTAATGTCTTTATCAAGTGATTATCTTTAATTAATTTACAAATTAATTAACTTAAATCAATCACATTCATATCATTAATTATACTTGAGTAATTCATCCTTAATTACTCTTTAAACCAATTAATTAATCTTTAATTATAGATTAATTATCCTTTTAATTATTAATTAATAAACCTTAATTATCAATTAATAAAACTTAATAACAAATTAATCAATCCTTAATTTTAGTTAATTAAACCTGAATTATCATTTGATTAATCCTTAATTAATCTTTAATTACAAATTAATCACCCCTTAATTAATAATTAATAAAACTTAATTATTAATTTATAAAACTTAATTACAAATTAAGTACTTCTTAATTACCATTGAGTTTACCTCTAATTACTTAATTTATTAATTACAAATTAATTATCCTTTAGTCATTAATTAAATCAACCTTCATTATTGAGTTAATTAAGTTAATTAATTACTCTTAATTAATTTCTTAACTAATCCTTGATCATTACTAATTAAATTAATTAATTATATCTAATTTCCTTAATTAACTTAATTAATAACAAAACATTAAAACTTTAATTATCTTAAGATAAAAACATTATCTTATTAATGCCTTTATTAACATTAACCTATTTAAACCAATTTATCTTCATAATTAACATTCCTTAATTAAATCATTAATTAAGTTTTCAAAAATAAAAATAATCATTAACTTGATAAATTAAAGTTAATAAGACTTCCTTTAAATACTTAAAACATTGTCACGTAGTAATTTAAAACTAATTCCAACTTAAATTTTAAAATTACTTTTATAAAAATCTTAAAATTTCATTTTAACTTAAGTTTAAAATCATTTTAAAACTATACTTAACCAACTTTTAAATTAAACAAATTTGTAAACCTCTTAACTAAATTGTTTAAAGGAAATAATTATATATATAAAGTAATTTATATAAGAAAAGTTTAAACTAGATTTGTTTTTAAATTTCAAAAAGAACATTGATTTTAAACTTTTAAAATCTGCTAAATACTGTACTTCGGGTCAAACCCGAAGACTACTCGTGTCTACTCCGAGTTTCTTTTTATTTCAAATTTAGTTTTAGTTTTAAATTCAAATGTAAGTTTTTTTTGAAAAAAAAAAACTGGAAACAACTCCCTCTGGAACTACTCGAGTTCCCACACGAGTCATCCCCTTCAAAGATGGACTCCGAACTTTAACAGTTTCTTCAGAGATCAATGAAATCTTTACATCAAACAAAACTCACTCGAGACGGTATTAGGTCTACAGTCTCGTCAGATAGACTTCCAACCTCAACATTCAAACTCCAACCATTGGTAGTCGTGTTTCACACACCACCACCATATCTACCTTTATAACTCATATTGGAAAACCCGATCAGGTAACCCAATAGATAGGTAGAAATATGTATTTATAGTTATATAAAAATTACAAATACGCTCTCTCAGGATAGACTCCACTCCAGAGCCTAGGTATTCACTCAACCTAATGCTCTGATACCAACTGTAACGACCCGGCTTTCCACTCCCGGAAAATCGAATCGCTAATAAGAAAGAAAGGGATAGAAGAAGAAAAGAAAGAAAGAAGAAAGAACAACAACATCAGAAACTCACAGCGGAACGAATGAAATATAATATATCATATAAAATATTACATAGTATCATGTACATCAGAGTTACACAACTTATACAACACATATTAGACAGTTATAAACATCTGTCTAATTCATACAACTCAAGTATCACAGATACAGACACAACATATACACAGCGGAATCATCATATATCTACACGGTGAAGCCTCCTGCTCCAAATCTCCTCCAGAATTCGTCAAAGCTAACCTGAATCCCTCGACTACTCAATACAATATTGAGTACCCAAGAGTTTAATAAAACAGAAAATAAACACTTGGGTCAGACATGGGTCTGGTGTGAGTAAACGGTTAGATTGCTTAACTTTGAAAACCTTTGAAAACAAAAGTATCACGTAAGACTCCCTACAAATAAACATGGGTAAGTTTTTACCTTACGCTAACTAAAACATTTGATAGGAAATCCGATTGTATTATAATAGGTCTAGGGTTTTCAAGTAAAATACAGAAATAGCTGAAATGCTTACATCTCACATTCCAACATAGTTGGGCACAACTAATACGTACGGTACTTATTGGAGTTTGGATTCCATACAATGGCAGGGCTACTGGGGTACCGCCCGTCACAGTACGTGGCCTAGATCACCGTACCGAGGAGTACGCCCGCTCCCCTGCAACACAAAGCCGGAACCATCCCTTACTGGATAATTCCGAACAAGACAATCCCGTAGTTGGCGCGACCAACCACACACTAAGCCGAATAAAATAAAGGAACTTCTCGAGGCAGGGATCATCAGTGGTGGTCGAGAGATGCAGCAAGGCTTCGTGGGTAGCACCCACTGAGAGCAAGATAGATCCCTGTCTAGAGGTTAGTTTAAACAATTAATTACCTATTTAATTAATCCAAATGATTAATTAATCAATTAAATTAATTATTGATTAAGATTAATTAATTTGTAATTAAGGATTATAATTAGAATATTAATTAATGATTAAGAATTAATTAATAAAGTAATTAAAGATTAATTAAGTAATGGTTAACACTTAATTAATTAAATAATTAGAGATTAATTAATTGGTTATTAAGATTTATTAATTTGAAATTAATAATAATTAATATAAGTTAATTATTTAAGAAAAGTAATTAAAGAGTTGTTAATAGTTAATGGAGGTCATTAACTATGGATTATTAAATAATTAATTAATAGGATTAATTTTGATAATTAATTAGTTAATTAATTTAAGATAATCAATTATAGAATTTGTTTAAGTGTAATTACTTAATGGAAGTAATTAAGAAATTAATTACTTATTGTAATTAATTAAGTTAATTTGATTTAGTTTAAGTAAATTAATTAAGTTTAATTAATTTAGAATAATCAATGGATGATTTGATAAATAATTACTTAATGTAATTATTAAGGTATGATTATTTAGGAAGTAAATAATAAGATAATTACTCGAAGTAATTAATTGATGGTTATGTATTAAGGAAAGTAATTTAAGTTTAATTACTTTGAATAATTAATCAAGGGATTAATTAAGAAATTAATTAAGGATAATTAATTTAGTAAATGAAAGTAATTAAGGGTAGTTAATTACTGATTTAAGATTAATCAAGGTAATTAATAAATGTTGTTTAATTTAAAGTTAATTACTTAATGTAATTAATTTAATTTAAGTAATTAATAATTAATTTGTAATTAAGGATCATTAATTAATATAATTAATGATGTAATTAAGATTGATTAATTAAGTATAATTAATAAATAAAGTGATTAATTAATGTAATTAATTAAGGTTTAATATAATTAATTATAGTGATTAATTTAATTAATTATAGTTAATTAATTAATGAAGTAATTAAAGGTTAATTTCTATAAGTGGTTAAGGTTAATTAATTTAAGTAATTAATTAAAGATAAATTACTTAAAGGTAATTAAAAGATAATTAATCAAAGATGATTAATTGAAAAAGGTAATTAGAGGATAATTAATTAATTTGTAATTAATTAATGTTTAAGTAAGAAGGATTTATAAAATGAAAGTAATTAATTTAATTAACTTTAAATTAATTAGAGATGATATAGATCATTACTTATGGATGGATGATAATACTGAATGCTTTGTATTGATTAATATCTCTGATGAGATATATGCTGTATGATATGGATGTTCGTTGAATTGTGATGATAATATGGATTATCTGATAATGTTGATTATCTATTGTGAATTATCTTTCTATGTGAATAAAGATAATTGAATTAAATTGTTTTAACCTTTAAACAACTCAGAACAACATGTCTGCATTCTTCTCAAAACTGGAAGCAAGCATGAAATTTTTAAATCAAAGCTTTGGATTTCGAAATTCTTCAAACTTCAGCCTTCAAAGGACTTCCAGATCAAAAGTATTAAAATATACAAACTCAAGCATATTATCAATTCCAGTCTTCAAGATCCTGTTTCAGGCTCTGTCTCTATTTTAAATGTGAGTAACATTCTATTTTTAAGGTTTAAATTAGGAAAGATGGTTGCATGTGAATATTTATAGGTGGTTCTGCATATCTATGTATTGATGTATGATTTTATACGTGAATTTCTATGTATACATGGATGAATAGTTATGTGTGCATATCTGTTATCTTTGAACCCTGTTTTGTTGTTGCCCAGACTTAAGAATTTCTTTTAAATTCTCTTACCCCTGGATCTAGTTTTTGTAATGACTTAATTTACAAACAAGAATGGTTTGATTTATCATATACTAATGTTAAATAGTTTAATTTAAGTCAAACTTTTAGTCTAAGTATCTCTGTAACCAAAATAACAGTACATGTTATATAAAAGTGAAAATTTAAACTTTGTAATTTATAAATTCAGGTTTATAAATGGAATACCTAAACTATAATATGATTTTTAGCATTGAAATTATAATTTTTAGTTTAGTGATAAAGGAGCAGTTCTAGTTTTAACTATAAATGAATTGTGGGTTAGAACTCTTGAGCTAGGAGGTTGGATTTACTAATATTGTTTCTAGTAGTAGTGGGATGATCAAAGATGTAGGAAAAATTACTAGAAATTGAATTAAAGCAGGAGGCTTCGGCGTTGTAGATATAGATAGTAGTTTTCCGCTGTGTTGATCTTTGTATTGATCCGTATTGTGTTGAGATGTAATAACTAGACAGATGTTTATAACTGTCTAGTATGTGATGTGTAATCTGTGTAACTCTGATAGATGATGTATATCATACTATGTAATATTTATGTGATATATTATATTTCGTCTTCGTTTCCGCTGTGAGTATCTGTTGTTGTTTTCTTTTCTCTTCTTCTCTTTTCTATTTCTCACCCCTTTCTTTCTTACTGTCGATGCGATTTTCCGGGAGTGGAAAGTCGGGTCGTCACACGTGGTATCAGATAATTAAATAATTTTTTAATAAATTATAATTTCGTCCCCGAAATTTAAACAAAGGTAATTTAATAATCTATTTAATATTTAACAAGCATATATTATCAGCCATATGCTAACAACCATAGCAAACAATCATCCAATCAAACAATTCTAATTATCCAGACAAAATTCTGGATAAAATTTCCTCGAGTTTCCCCAAGTATATATATACCGGGACACTCGCTCTACAAACAATCTAAACTACGAAGCTACAGGGTTCCTACTCATCTAGATCTACAGAACTAGACAGGATATCAGACTACAGACGAGTCTGACTCAACTACCAAACCTCCTGAACTGCTGGTTCCAAAACCAAAGATAGATCAAATACGTACTCCCTCAGAGATACGTAAAATACAACAAATTCCAGTTGTCCAAACTGACAATTCAATCCGGAAGACCAAATACTTATCCAAATCAAAACAAGGAAGAGATCCACAACTTTACTCCTCAAACAATAGAAGACTGAACTTACTTCTCCTATCCAAAAATGAGACAGATGCGCTTCCAAACTGCTTCTGTTGCACAACTCTGATCTGAAGTAGATAAGAATACTGATGGAGAACACAAACAAAGACTGAACAACTCATCCAGAAAAATGGTTCAACAGATTCAACAAGAAAACTAAGATACTCCATCAAAACTTGAGCTGCTTCACCCAACTCTATCTCTAGGAACTATCCTTCAACTAGGCTGAACCACCGGTACCACTCCTGGAATCCAGTCGATAAGAAAACTCAACCTTCAGATGCGGACAAACTTCTGACTTCTCTGAAGACATCCAGAAAAACTCTGACAACCCAAGAGAACACTCAGCAATCGCAAGTCACTTTTGCGATCAACCCATCCTAATTCCAAAGAAAAACTGTTCTTCTTTACCAAACAGAAGAGCTCAACTTAACTATCCAATCCATCGAAGAAATGGATCCTCTTACTGCTTCTGAACTTCACCTCCAGAAAAACTGCTCATCCAGAAAACTTCCTGCCATCACAGAATACTCCGAGCTGCACGGCTGACACTGATGTCAAGGACTTCCTATTCCAAAGATCTTCGAGAAACTCGAACTTCAAACCAAAGCAGAAACCCCATGCTGAACTCAGCCACAATACCAAAGCATACACACTTCCTTAATCTTGTTCCAAAGAAAACATCTTCAGGAACATCCATCGTCACTGTATCTCATCATACAGCTACTTCTTCCAGAAGTTACCAAGATACCATCACTCGCTTCTGTTCAACCGACAGATCCAACCTTACTCATCCAAACTTCAAAGATAAACTCCGAACCATTACAGTTTCCTTCGGAGATCGATGAAATCCTTTACCATAGCAAAGCTTACTCGAGACGGTATTCGGTCTACAGTCTCGACAGATACTTCCAACCTCAATACTCAGACTCTTAATCCTAGATGATAATTTATTATCATCTCAACCAATCATTACAAATACCATATATATTTAAAATGATACTTTTTATATATAGAAAATATATCTGGGTAAAATTATTTCACCTTCCCTTTTAAAACAATATTGTGTCGAATTGTTCTATACAAGTGTTTAGAGATCCCTATCAATGTTGTGGCGTCCCACACATCGACCAGAATCCATAAACTACTCAATAAACCAATCAACACAATATAAAACAATTTTATATTCACTAACAAATACGCGCTCAAATCTATTAATACTCTCAAAATTCCCACCAGAGCCAAGGTTGTCGCCAGCCTTTTATTTCAAATTATTTCAAAAATAAATCAGTAACCATTTTAACATGTGTTGTAAAATTAGAATATGAGAAAGACAAGTGTCATTGTTGTTTTTAATTTTTCTTTTTATTTTAAAATAAATCATTTTTACTTATATATACATCTATCTCTTATACTCATTTTTTCTTTTCTATCTTCTTCAATTCAAAAGACAAAAGACTTCAGCCTATTTTCTAAAACCAAAATCTGAAACAAACAATCTCTCAAAATTAAATCTAAATTCAAATTCAAATTATATTTTTAAAATCCAATTTAAAGTAAATTTAAAACAACATATTGAATATACAATCCTATTTTATTAAAGTTTATTTATATCTATATATATAAAACAATATATTAATAATATTGTTTAACATAATAATTTATTAATATTAAAACAATTTATAAAAGAGATTACCTTATTATTAATCTTATTTAAAACCATATAGATATTAATTTTAAATAACTTTGAAAAGCTAATATTAAATAAATCCAAATCTCCAAACTATAAATATATATATATTAGAAATTTAAAACAAGATTTCATTTATTATTTAAATTTCAAATCCAAGCTTATCTATTTACAATATATACATATATATATATATACATTATAAATAGAAATCATTTTATTAGTTTTTAAAGGATAGAATTCACTAATTAAATATTCATTTAATTAGATTTTTAAACCAATTCAAATATTTTTATCAAAGATTAACAAATCAATTTAATTATTTAAACATATTATTAAATTGATATTGCCCTAAATTTCCGGGATATTACATTTAAACTTGAACCCATACTTAAATTTGATTTAAATCTGGATTTAAATTCTATTTCAAAGTTTAAACTCCATATGTAACGACCCGACTTCCTATGCCCAGAAAGTCGCATCATTATGAAGAAAGAAAGGGGTAGAAAATAGAAAAGAAGAGAAGAAAGAAAGAACAACAACGATCTCACAGCGGAACGAATAAATTATATTAATAACATAAACTTTTACATAGTATACAACACTTATCAGAGTTTACACAACTATACAACACATACTAGACAGTTATAAACATCTGTCTAGATATTACAACTCAAATACAATACAAGACTCTAACATAGATATCAACACAGCGGAATACTATATCTACGAACGCCGAAGCCTCCTGCTCCATTGCTCCTCCACAATTCGTCAAAGCTAAACCTGAATCCCTTGGCTACTCGTAAAAATTTGAGTACCCAAGAGTTTATAAAACAGAAATAAACACTTGGGTCAGACATGGGTCTGGTGTGAGTAAACGGGTTAAAATTGTTTAACTTCAAAACCTTTTGAAAACAAAGGTATCACGTAAGACTTCCCACACATAAACATGGAAAAGTTTTTATCTTACGCTAACCAAAACATTTGATAGGAAATCTGATTGTATTATAATAAGGTCTAGGGTTTTCAAGTAAAATACAGAAATAGCTGAAATGCTTACATCTCACATTCCAACATAGTTGGGCACAACTAATACGTACGGCACTTATTGGAGTTTGGATTCCATACAATGGCAGGGCTACTGGGGTACCGCCCGTCACAGTACGTGGCCTAGATCACCGTACCGAGGAGTACGCCCGCTCCCCTGCAACACAAAGCCGGAACCATCCCTTACTGGATAATCCCGAACAAGATAATCCCGTAGTTGGCGCGACCAACCACACACTAAGCCGAATAAAATAAAGGGACCTCTAGACAGGGATCTATCTTGCTCTCAGTGGGTGCTACCTACGAAGCCTTGCTGCATCTCCCCTGTTTTAGCCATTCCCGGTTGATGAGGCTTGAGGTTACGATTACCTTTAATCAGAACATATCACTTAGAATGCTCATCGTCCGCCTGACGATGTGCTGAAAGCATTCAATCCATATAAGTTCGTTCCGGGTTCGAACGAAACCGAAGGCATTATCTCGTTACACTCGTTTTGGAATCACCCTCAGAGTTAACGACAATAACCCTTGCACTCTGAATCTTCATCTTCACTTGAGATTCACGACCTATCGTTAATTTGGATCGATGTGGTATTCGGGTCTCCAGACCTGGAATACCGGTATACGGAAACCCGATCCCGGTCTCATCGAAATCCAAAACGTATCTTTTAAGGCCAAGTTGTTTAAAGGTTTAAACAATTTAACTTATCTATATTCTGAATGATATAAACAGATAGATAAATAACATTATCACAATAGATAATTCATATCAACATTCATCTCACAAAGCAACATATATCATATATATATCAGAGACATACAAATCATCCAATATCAATCAATCACCCAATATCAAACATCCAGTATTAATCAATTATCTAAACAGAATTGATTTACTCTAATCAATTTAATTAACCTTTAATTAAATTAATTACTATCCTTTAATTACTTGGATTATCTTAATCCTGCTCACTATCATCAATTAATTACAAATTAATTAATTAAACATCTAAATGATCTTCCTTAATTAATCTCTTTTGATTAATTATCTTTAATTACATCAAGTAATTATCCTTAACTATATACAGTAATTAACCTTTAATTACTATCATTAATTATAATAATTAATGAACCTTCATTAATTAATTGCTTTTATTAATCAACCTTGATTAATTAATAATCCTCTAATTACTTCATTAATTAATTACCTTCTAGTTAATTAAATAATTAATCTTTAATTAACTACATTCCTTAATTAACCTTAATTAATTATAAACAGTAATTAACCATCTTTTAATTACTTACCTTAATTAATTACTCTCTTTTAATTAATTACCTTAACAAGACATTAATCACATTATAAATTAACCTTAATTCTTCAATTAATTAATTACTCTTTAATTAATTAACTTCAAATCAATTATATTAATTAATCCTTTAATTAATAACATCAAATGATTAACTCTTAATCACTTCCATTTAATTACTTCTATAAGTAATTATCCATTTTAATTAATTACATTGAATAATTATCTATTAATTACCTCACTAAATAATTACACTTAATAAAACATAAGTGATTATCTTTCTAAAATTAATTACATTAATTAATAAATAAATTAATCATCACTCAATCTCTAATTCATTTATTTCTTAATTACATTTATTCCCACTAATTACTTTATTAAGTAATTATTCTTAATTACAACAAGTAATTAAGCCTTAATTAAATTTACTTATTTATTATCCTTAATTAAACTCAAATTATTTACTTAATTAAAAACCCATTTAAAAATCAATCATATATTTAAAAATGTAATTTTACTTTAAAACAATTTAAACCCTAGATTTTTATTATACTTAAAATCTTTGAAAATGCTTTTCAAACATGTTTAATTAAATTAAACAATTATTTATCTTTGAAATAATTATCATATCCTTTAAACTTATCTATTTAAAATATATTTAAAATCTAATTAAACATTACTTTAATTACTTTGGATATAACTTAACAACTTGAAACATGCTTATTTAAACTTGTTTAAATTTCTTAAAACTTATTAACAACTTCACCTTTAAACTTAACTAATTCAGCTAAAAAAAATACAGGGTCATACTCCAAAAATCCCGAGCCAAACCCTTTACAAAACTCGAGCTCTCACGATCTTCCCCTGCTTCGATACAAACACGCATCATCTACGAGATTTACCCGAGAGCAATCCTTCTTCTCCAACCTTAAAACCACACAGACATCACCGAAGTGCACTCGTGCACGTGCACCATGCTCCGACCACCATCGATCAGCGCCGCAGCTTCCAACAAGTCAACGATGACCTCGACACTAATCACGATCACTTAGGTCGTTGATATCACTCTCGAATCGAAAACGAACCATCTCGACCAAACTGGAACCCATACCCCCATCTGGAAATCGACTCGTGCCACTGCCCTAAGCGATCAGAGGCCCAGATACCTCGTCCATAGCTGCGCCTCGACATCCTGCTTCTAAACCTCCACATGCGATCATCTCCGATGATCCACCGACGCCACACGAAGCTCAGCAACCAAGACACCCAAATCGAGTCGACGAACCCTAATTCGCCCCATCCTGGCCACCACGGTCATCATTAAAAATCCTCACTATTTTTCACGTGACCACCAGATCACCAACCACCTCCAGTCTAAATATCGACTCTCCCTTCGCCGCCGATTAACTGAAATCGACCAAAACGTCATAAACGTTCAACTTGAGAGTACCCAATATTTATCTAACTAAAAATTGTGATATATACTTTAAAATTCATGATTTTAAACTACGAGTTCAATCATGCAATCAAAACATAAAATCGAATTAATAAAATTTTGACCAAATTTTCATTTCACTGTTCTTTATAAAATTTCGAGGCCAATATTACTTTTAAATTCCTGTAATTATTTTTAGTAGTTATGTTACATAATTTCAAACATTTTTCATATACAAATCATAAGCTAATTATGATTCAAGGATGAGATATTGGATTTTCTAAGAAATCAAACTCTGATAAAACAACAGAGCCTATATTTGTATACATACAGGCACTACACAGGCAACAAACACTCATATTCATACATGCATTCATTTTAATCCAAGCATTTCAGGTAACAGCATGATTTTTATTCACAACATCAAAATGAAATCCAGGATTAAACTGTTTTTAAAATAGGTTTACTCACCTAAAACTATTAAAACAGAGAACAGTATATATGTATAAACAGACCTACTCACATACATATATATACACATCCAGATAAATTCGAGTTGAAGAACCTCAATACCAACAAATATCATCACATGCATTTTAGTTAAAACCAGATTAAACTGTCTTAAAAAATAAAATTTACTCACCTAAAATCAGAGAACAGAGAACATTTTCTGTTTCCAGGCTGATGTTGATTTCCAGACTGATTTTGATTTTAAACTCCTTTTGTTTATACTTTATTGAATTTTAAACTTGCAGTTTGATCCTTGAAACTGATTGCATGTCTTCAGGTTCAATTGAAGATTTGAAGCTGCTTATTGAATTGCCTCCATCCTCTTTTGATTTGCATTTGATTTCCAGAGACCTTCTTCTTTTGCTTTGAGTTTTAGATTTCAGGTTTTCATTTTTATTTTTAGATTCGATTTGTATTAGTGGAGAAAGAAGAAGGTAGTCTTAACTGAAAGTGAAACAGATTTTCTTCTTTCCTATATTATTATTTATGACTTTAATTTCCAAAAAGATAAATTAAGCCACTTGTCCCTTTTAGTTTGCTTACACCTATGCTATTTAAATTACAAATTACTTATTTTCTTACAAATGTCTTCACACCACTCTAATATGCTAACAAGTGTACATCTTGTTTTTAATACATTTATTTAAGACATTTATATGTTTTTATGAAATATTTATAAGTATATAATGTATTTATCTCTTTTATAATAAGCTTTAAGATTCTATAAATATACAAATGTGAATTCAAGTAAACATTTATTTATAATAACTTATGCTTTGATCAAATAAATATAACATATTTTTATATGCTTGAGAAACTTATTTTAACTATATATATATATATATCCTTTTACAAACCAATTTATCTTATGTTTGAATTTTTTAAAAAGGAAAGAATATTAAAACAATTGAACTTCTAAATTTAATCTTATTTAAAAATTAAACTAAAATATATCTTTATAATAAATAAGAAATTATCCTTGTTATTTAAATCTCAAATATCATTTTCAAAAGTATTAAGTCAAATTACAATTTCCAAATTACAAATTATATATATATATATATTAAAGTTTGAAAACATCTTAATTTAATTCAAATCATTACCTTTCCATTTCAATATATAAATATATACATTCTAAATGTGAAATATTTTTAACATAAATTTTGATAATTATCATATTGAATTTAATACATAACTCCAAATCACAATATATATATATACATATATATTATAATTTGAAAACATAGTTTTAAAAGACTCCCTATTTATAATATATATACCTATATATATATACATTATAAATATAAAACATTTATATAAGTTTTGAAAGATAAATCTTACCAATTTTAAATTGTTAGAAAAGATATTAATAAATATTGCTAATTAAATATTATTAACCTTTAAAATGAATAAACTTGTAAATTTTATAAAATAAAATCAACAAATCAATTTAATTATTTATAAAGATTATTAAATTGATATTGCCAAAATTCCGGGATATCACATTCCTCCCCCCTTAAAATAATTTCGTCCCCGAAATTTAAAAGCAAAGATAATTTAATAACCCAGCAAAATTTTAATTTTAATTTCAAATAGCAACCATACATATCAATCATATTCTAACAATCATAGCAAACAATTTAATCAAACAAATTTAACTATCCAGACAAATTCTGGATAGAATTTCCTCGAGTTTCCCCAAGTATATATATATACCGAGATACTCGTTCTACAGGATCTTAACTAACTATCTACAAAAATCTAGAACTCCTTCCTATCTAGATTACAAATCTGAACAAAATATCAGACTAAACTCAAAACCATCTCAACTACCAAATCCTTCTGAACTGCTGATCCCACAACCAATGACAGATCAAACACGTATTCCCTCAGAGATACGTGAAATACAATGAATTCCAGTTATCCGAACTGGAAACTCAATCCTGTAGATCAAAGAACTAATCCTTTTGAGAACACAGAAAAATCTCATAATACTTCCGGAGTTAGCTCTCCAATCTTACCAAATCTTGTATCTCCTTTAATTGAAGAAAACTTAAACAATATCCAATTTCAACTTCATCCTTCCTGATCAGCTTAGCCCTTGCTGATGCTTCCTGGAACAATCTAGACCAACATCAAACCAATTTCCGGATCCTTCTCAACAAAAATGGTTTCCCAAAAATCACCGAAATCCAGAACACAATTCTACTCCACAAACATTAGAGTACTATGAACTACTTCTCCTATCTGGAATAGCCAAAACAGTTGCACTTGACAACCTTATCTCCAAATCCTGAAAATTTCTTCACACTTAGAGATACATTTGAATTTCTTATAGAAATACTCTACTCCAATAAAATCACAACTCCCGGTTGCTCCCACTCTAGAATAGCTGCTATCTTGCTTTCGCTGCACAATTCTGATCTTGAACAGATGAAAATGCCGTCGGAAAAACTCGAGCACAAACTTGATCATCCACAGTTCATCAGACCATAAAATCTTAGCGACTTCATTCCATTTGGTCAGAAACATCTCGCAGAAACTTCTCCAGAAAAACTAGGTGTGATCAATCCCTCTCCAAAGAATTCTGAGTTGCTTCACCAAATTCTTCTCTCGGAGACATCCTTCTACTAAGCTGAACTTCCGGTAACTCCACGAATCAATTTGATACAGAATCTCAACATCCAATAATCCCAAGAGAATACCCGAACTATCGCAAGTCACTTTTGCGATCAGCCCAACCTAATTTCCACAGATACTGTTCTCTCTTCACAAATCAGAACAGCTCATACTTAACTATCCAATTCATCGAAGAAATGGATTCACTCTGCTGCTTCTGGACTCCAACTCAAAAAGATTGCTCAGCCAGAAAAATTCCTGCCAACACAGAACACTTCCGAGCCGTACTGCTGACACAGACGTCAAAGACTTCTTATCCGAAACTTCTCGAGAAACTCGGACCTCAAAGCAAATAGAAACACCCCACTGGACTCAGCCACAACACCGAAACAGACTCACTTCTTCAAACTTGTTCCAGAAGAAACATCTTTAGAAACGTCCATAGCCACCGTGTCTCATCACACAGCTACTACTTCCTGAGGTTACCAAAATACCATCACTCTCTTCAGCTCATCCAATAGATCTACTCTATTCATCCAACTTCAAAGATAAACTCCGAACCTTAACAGTTCCTTCGGAGATTGATGAAATCTTTACACCATAACAAAGTTCACTCGAGACAGTATTTGGTCTACAGTCTCGTCAGATACACTTCCAACCTCAACATTCAAACTCTAATTATTGGTAATTGTGTTACACACACTACCATCCTATCTACCCTTATAACTTATATTGGAAAACCCGAACAGGTAACCCAACAAATAGGTAGAAATATATATATATTTAAAATGATACTTTTTATATAGAAATTATTTCTGGGTAAAATTATTTCATTTACCTCTTTAAAACAATATTGTGTTCGTTGGCCTGGTTCAAGTGTTTAGAGATCCCTATCAATAACGTTAGCTACTCGTATTGACCAGAATCCATATACCACTCAACCGATCAATTAACACAATATAAAATCATTTTTATATAACTAACAATTACTTTGTAATTAATCAAGAGATTAATTAAAGATAATTAATTAAGGAGTAATTAATTTATGTAATGAAGTAATTAAGGGTAATTAATTACTGATTGAAGATTAATCAAGGTGATTAATAAATGTTGTTTAATTAAAAGTTAATTACTTAATGTAATTAATTTAATTAAGTAATTAATAATTAATTTGTAATTAAGGATCATTAATTAATATAATTAATGATGTAATTAAGAATTGATTAATTAAGTAATAATCAATAAATGAAGTAATTAATCAATGTAATTAATTAAGGATTAATGTAAGTAATTATAGTTGATTAACTTAATTAATTTTAGTTAATTAATTAATGATGTAATTAAAGGTTAATTACAATAGGTGGTTAAGGATAATTAATTTGAGTAATTAATTAAGGATAAATTACTTGAAGGTAATTAAAAGATAATTAATCAAAGATGATTAATTGAAAAAGGTAATTAGAGGATAATTAATTAATTTGTAATTAATTAATGGTTAAGTAAGAAGGATTTATAAAATGAAGTAATTAATTTAATTCACTTTAAATTAATTAGAGATGATATAAATCATTACTTATGGATGGATGATAATACTAAATGCTTTGCATTGATTGATATCTCTGATGAGATATATGTTGTATGATATGGATGTTAGTTGAATTGTATGGATTATCTGAAAATGTTGATTATCTGTTGGGAATTATCTTTCTTTGTGTATAAAGATAATGAATTGAATTGTTTTAACCTTTAAAACAACTTGGCCTTAAAAGATACGCTTTGGATTTCGATGAGACCGGGATCGGGTTTCCGTATACCGGATTTCCAGGTCTGGAGACCCGAATACCACATCGATCCAAATTAACGATAGGTCGTGAATCAAGTGAAGATGAAGATTCAGAGTGCAAGGGTTATTGTCGTTAACTCTAAGGGTGATTCCAAAACGAGTGTAACGAAATAATGCCTTCGGTTTCGTTCGAACCCGGAACGAACTTGTATGGATTGAATGCTTTCAGCACATCGTCAGGTGGACGATGAGCATTCTAAGTGATGTGTTCTTTTTAAAGGTAATCGTGACCTCAAGCCTCACAAACCGGGAATGGCTAAAACAGGGGAGGTGCAGCAAGGTTAGTGGGTAGCACCCAAGTAGGACAAGATTACCTCTGTCTAGAAGTCCCTTCTTATTTCGGCTTAGTGTGTGCGGTTGCTGATCCCAACCGTGAGGTATCTTGTGCGGGAATTATCCAGTAAGGGATGTTCCGGCCTTGTGTTGCAGGGGATTGGGAGTGATCCTCGGTACGGTGATCTAGGCCACGTACTGTGACGGGCGGTACCCCAGTAGCCCTGCCATTGTATGGAATCCAAACTCCAATAAGTGCCGTACGTATTAGTTGTGCCCAACTATGTTGGAATGTGAGATGTAAGCATTTCAGCTATTTCTGTATTTTACTTGAAAACCCTAGACCCTATTATAATACAATCAGATTTCCTATCAAATGTTTTGGTTAGCGTAAGGTAAAAACTTACCCATGTTTATTTGTGGGGAGTCTTACGTGATACCTTTTCTTTCAAAAGGTTTTGAAGTTAAGCAATTTTAACCCGTTTACTCACACCAGACCCATGTCTGACCCAAGTTGTTTATTTCTGTTTTATAAACTCTTGGGTACTCAAATTTTTACGAGTAGCCAAGGGATTCAGGTTTAGTTTTGACGAATATTCTGGAGGAGCAATGGAGCAGGAGGCTTCGGCGTCCGTAGATATAGTATTCCGCTGTGTTGATATCTGTGATAGTGTCTTGTCTTGTATTTGAGTTGTAATGTCTAGACAGATGTTTATAACTGTCTAGTAAGTGATGTATAAGTTGTGTACTCTGATTATGTAAAGACTATGTATTAGTTATGTGATATATTATAATTTGTTCCGTTTCCGCTGTGAGATTCTGATGTGTTGTTTCTTTCTTTCTCTTCTTTACTATTTTCTACCCCTTTCTTTCTTCATAATGATGCGACTTTCTGGCCATAGAAAGTCGGGTGGTTACAACACTGGTCTTTGAAGCTTCTAGAATATCCTTGTGAAAGCATAAACTTATCAAATCTCTTATACCATAGTCTAGGTGATTGTTTTAGTCCATATAGAGATTTGTTAAGTTTACAAACATAGTCAGGCCTGCTACTATCAATGAACCCCTCCGGCTGCCGTAAATAAATTTCTTCATCCAGATCACCATGCAAGAATGCAGTTTTGACATCTAGTTGCTCCAACTCCATATCATAATGAGCCACTAATGCCAATATAATGCGAATGGAGGTATGCCTAACAACTGGAGCAAAAATGTCATGATACTCAACTCCCTTTTTCTGAACATACCCCTTTGCTACTAACCTTGCTTTATATCTGAAATTTCCATCGCCGCCGTCTTTTACTGTATAGATCCACTTACAACCAATAGCTCTCTTGTTAGTGGGAAGAGGCATCAAATCCCAAATATGATTTTTCTACAAAGATTCAATCTCCTCTTCCATAGCAACTAACCAATTGGAACTGTCAACTGAAGCAATAGCGTCTCTATAATCTCTGGGTTCGTCATGGACAACATTCAAAGCATATACGTCCTCCCCCTCGCACAAAATTACCGACCCTAAGGGCCAATATAGGGATTGAGAGTACACTATATATACAAGAAAGAAAATGGACTTATTTTTGGCGATGTGGGATATATCTCATTCACTATTTTTGAGAATTCTAACAAATATCATTACATATGAAACATTGCTACAATGTAGAAGAGAGGCATTGTAGGAAAGAAAATTGTAGTATTTGAAAATAGAGATATAATTTATATATTTTTTTATCTGAGGAGGATGTTTTGTGTATTAAGTTTGATTTTAAGGACGTGTCCCTTATTTTGACTATAATATATATGTACCCATTTCAAGTCATCGTGTAAAATTTAGTCAGGTTGATTCTAGTTTGAATTTGCTTGAGAACGGGGAGATGGCGTTGACTCTATAGTGCACATGGATGCATATGATACGCACACATGTTTGAATGTTAGTATGATGGGTTCAAGAGAGAAAAGCTTAGGCTGTCATAATTATTGCTGTGGTGCTAGGGATTGTTTTGATGAATTTCAAGTGATAGTGTTTGGTTGCACCACTGAATTGGCCAATGATGGTGCTGTTACAATTGAGAGTGGAAAATTGAGTGTTGTCAAGACGTTGGAGTCTGATGGCCAATTTAAAGAATATGATAATATTACTATATCAGACAGGCGCATGCTGAGTGGTAAACGTATGGTAAGGACAAGGGTTTTGGTTCAGATGGATTGAAACAGGTAGGGATTTGAAGAATGATGAGGTTAAGCCGTTAAGGTTAAGCAGAATTTTGAAAGTGGAATAAAACAAAGAACAGAAATGCATGGTGCTGTGACGAGGGAAGGCCTTGTAATTTGTTCTTGTCCTTTGGTGTATGGGAGGGATATGTGCAGTGGCGGGGCAGATAAGAATTATGAGAAAGAAGTTGGAGTGAGACCAGGTTCATGTGCTTTGGTACCGATATTTAAGGAGAAAACAGTAGAATACTTGAGTTCAAACAGAGGGAAGATTGATTAGAATCCGTGCATGGTAGGGACAAATAATTAATATAGTATGGGCGAAAAAGGAAATGGAATGGGATTTAGATGGAACTAGGCGCACGAGTGACCCAAAGTGTAATGAATTATATATAAAAGTGTGCCTGATTAAAGGAAAGAGGCAATGTTATACGTGCCTTATACTGATGTGTAGGGGTAGGCATAAACCGCACCGTTATACGAAAACCGTCCGCACTGGACCGCAAAAATGGTGCGGAAACCAACACCGAATTTTCTAACCAAAGCAGATATCTCAAATCGGACCGACCCGCATCGATACGGTTCGGTTGCGATTTGGACGATTGAACCAACCATATTAAACCGGACCGAACCGAAAATTTACACTAGTAATTTTATGATAAAAATATAAGCAACTCCTATCTTATTTTATATTCTAACGATGTACATTCTATTTTTAGCGTATGTTGTTGTTATATTAATAGTAATCGCTGTCGTAAAGGAAGAGGTTATAGTTTTGGTATAATATTATTCATCTAATTTTTTTTTAAATAAATGCTAATTATAATCTTATTCTAGTCATTTTCCTTAATGATTATGCATTGATTAATGTTGATGCTTGGTTAATCTAATAAAATAAATTTCACTTGTAGGTAAATATCAAATTGAAATATTCATACAATTAAGAACTAATCTTCATTTCAATATAACATTGTGTGTTTTAACCTTTAAGTGTAAAATTTTTACACAGTTACCTTCCTAAGTTGATTGTTGATAGAAGTAATTCTCTTATTTCATATTTAATATAGGTTCAAACCAGACCAGACCGAAACCGAACCGTATTACATTCACCTGGATCGAAACCGAACCGTTTAAAAGATTAGTATAATGGTTTGTATTTTTAATTAACCGTTTGATGCAGTGCGGAAGCGGTTTGGACTCCAAACCGTACCAAATCGATCCACGCCCAACCCTACTAATGTGAGGAGTTAATGTGACAGTGGGCAATGCTTGGTGACAAAAGACCCTAATCTAGACCTTAAGTTTAGCATTGGGTAATTCCTTAAAGTTGAGTATACATCAAAGAAATTATTATTTTAATGTAGAGTTTTAAAGTCAAAGTCAAGAAATAAAAATAAAGCAACTGCTTAGAGTTGAATTTCAGAGTGTTTTATGTTCCTTGCAATATTGTATATACAAATACATGTTACATGTATCATGTAAACAATAGTCAAATGACTCAAACTTACATGGTATTCAAGGTAATATTGTATATACAAAAACAATTGCATTTATTGTCTTAGTAAGGAGAAGTATGGCAGCAATAGGATGGTGTGCATGGTTAGGAATATGTAAAGCTATTTCCTTTAGTTGTCATGTTATTAATAGGAGAAGCTTCATTTCTTTTGTTTCGACTCACACTTTTCATCGCCCCTTGTTTGTTTTTGATACCACATTTTAGTGTTATATACACCACTATAAAATGAATCTCAAATCAATTAGCTGCTGCATCCTTGATTTACATTTTCATTCTTTATTATATTTGATTGCTAATTATTTAAATTCCTTTATTATATGTACTTTTTGATGCAAAAGCTAGCTTTGTCATGTTATTCAAGCGTTTGTGGCTTTTTTTTACTGTAGTAAGCATATATACTTTTTGTTAGGCTTTCACATTTTGTTCTATAGTAGTACTTGGTGTAAACTTGGAATGGTGTATGTATGTTATAAAAACTTGACTTTTGATATGTTTAATCCTTGATTTTGGATGTTGTGTAAATTAGGTAAGGTTTAATATGTTGTCCTAAATCATTTAAATGTGTTTATGTGATTGTTGTTCGATGTTGATTTGAATGATTTAATGAAGTGATAATAAACCATTACAAATGTGTTTATGTGCCTTTTCAGATAGTACAACATAAAATAAATGTTGTATACAACAATAACAGAATATAACATTTTAAATATAAATTGAAAACCATATGACAAAATCGACAGTGGTTAAAAACTACAACAACACGAGAAGGCAATAATTGTTATCAAAAATTTTCTACAGCAGCAAAAGAACGATGTTAGTATTATATTTAACAGCGTTTATAATGTTCTATTATAAGTGTACAATTCACTACCCATAGTGTTGAACAACGTTTAAATTAACACTGTTTTTTAGCTGCTGTCAAAGGTATTGTCAACAACAGTGTTGGACACTATTGATACTCTGTTTTTAAAAGCGGTAGTTAAACGCTGTTATATGTCTTCGACATATTACAACATGTCGATAAACAACATTCTTACTAAAGCTGTTAAAAGGTATGATAGCGTTTATTCACCGTTGTTAATAGCCTTTTATGTTGTAGTGGGTAAACCTTTTACCTCATTAAATACGTCTAGGTAATCTTGATGACTAGTATTGATCCTAATTCTTCTTCGGCCACATCGAGTGAATAAAGAAGGCTGCACATCAACTCCCAGTGTTCTTCACATAACACTTCTACGCTATTTCCTCCACTATTTTTAGGGAAATGCTTTAATAATGGATCATCTAAAAGGGACTATTAAACCGAAATTTGGTTCAACGTTCAAAATGTATGTACAAGGAGGAATGCTTGAAGAAATTCCAATAATACTCCTTGGTTTTGTAATAATTTACAAGATCCTTTAAAACACCATTCGTGAGTTCAAAAAATAAAATAGGCACGTCAAAATAACAAGAGACGATACACTTAAGCCACGTTCTTTTATTTAATAGTGAACATGTTATAAAATGTGTCAATATGCAATTTTCAAATTATTCAAGCCTTTGTTTGCAAATATTGAATATCCTCTTCTCCCTCATTAACCTTTATGTCATCAGTTTGTTCTCGAGCTCTCAATGAAGAGAACTTGGGGAAGATCCTAATTAGAAAAAGTGATAAGAGTAAGAAAGAGGTTAAGGGCCTCTTTTCTATGAAAGGGTACATCTCTATTTATAGTGGTTGGAAGGAGGTAGGTCTGCTTCCATTTGTGATGTGAGACTTTGATTGCTATCTTGGTGATGGCTTAGACATGAATAACTTTGAAGTTTTATGAAGAGAAATACACTAATCCTCTAGAATTTCCTCTTGTGAATGATTTTAATCCCCTTTCTTTGCATGGACTTTGATATCCCTTGGCATTGATGTTGTGCAACAACAATAATATGATATACATGAAATGCAGCATCGGTTAACATATGATGCTCCTTATCATGTAGGTAATTTTTGATATGATAACTTCATCATAACCCTTCGATATTCTTTTGTCTGTTGATCATTTATGATTTCCTTCTCATTTGTTGGCATTTGACATCAATGAAGCATGATATGCTTGAAGATCTTTATCAATTGAATGTGAAATGGACGAAGTGCGGCATCAATGGTGTGTCGCATCAATGAAGGGCGTCATTGATGGAGTGCGACATTGATATGAAGCACTATGGATTACATGCGACATTGATAACACGTGGCTTTAACAACGTGCGGCATGAAATCAATGTGGCATTGATTAAGTGAGGCATGGAATCCATGCGACATTGATTAAGTGCGGCATAGATGTTATACAACATGGAAGTAGTGCCGTATTGCTTGAGAGACAACATTGGAGAGCGGCAGCATGAAAGAGAGGCATTAGAGAGGAGGCGACATTAAAGAGATGCGGCATTGACCAAATGCAATATTGACTAGATGCGGCTTTGATGAGGAGTGGCATTAATTAATATTTGCAGCTCATTACTATGTTGATGGCCAACGACATGCAGAAATTCGATGTTCTTTTGTTTTGATAAGACGTGGTATCTTAGAGCTACTCTGCATCACTTCTTTGCTTCTAGCTCTTCGACATGAATCCCTTTACTTCAACATGAATTCCTTTGCTTGTTTCCTTTAGAAATTACGTGGATAACATTTGCCCCCTTCCTTGTATAAAAGGAACTTTTTACACTTTAGTGTAAGACCAAAGAGTTTGCCATCTTTCCTTATTATCTGCGAAGGTTTTCTTTCTAATCATGTTTCCCTACAAAACACAAAGCAAGCTATGATTTTCATTCTTAACTTTTAAATTTGATTTTGGGCAAACTTTTCAATATTTTGACAAGATCATAAAGATCTTTTGTTTGTAATTCACTGTTGTTTTGGAATATACAGATTTACATGAAAAGACCAAAAATCTATTTGGCAGCAATTTTACTTGAATAGAATCCCTTAGAATCAGAATTAGAAAACTATCTGAAAATAATGATTTTCATGAATAGAAACTTAAAAAGTTATTTATGAATTATGATTTCCTAAGTAAAAGTCCAAAAAACCATCCGAATAAAAGATCAGAAAATCCATCCGGCAACAATAATAGAAGACCGGAAAATCCATTTGCCAATAATAACAGGAGTCCAAAAAATCCAACTAGCAATAATAATAATAATAAAAGTCCAGGAAACAATCTGGTTATAATAATATTCTACATAAAAACCCAGAATCCCATCTGGCAATAATGGAAGACCAGAAAGCCATTTGACAATAATAGAAGAAGACCAGAAAATCATTTGGCCACTATAGAAGAAAACTAGAAAATCATCGGGCAATAATAGAAGAAGACCAGAAAATTATTTGGCAATAATGGAAGACAAAAAAATCCATTTGGTAATTATAGAAGTCCAGAAAATCCATCTGGTAATAATAGAAGATTAGAAAATCCATCTGGTAATTATAGAAGACCAGAAAATCCACCTGATAATTGAAAATTGTTTTTGCCTTGATGCACGATTGCTTAATTTTGCCTTGGAGCACAAATGGCTCATTTCTGATTGCTCTTCCTTTAGAAGATTACTTTTGATTTGGAGCTCAAATGCTCATTTTGATCGAGTTCTTTTATCTCTTTTCAGGTTTTGGACATCTTAGTCCATTTTCTTTTCGCTTCTCTTTGAGCTTTGGACGTCTCAGTCCCTTTTCTTTGCATCTCTCTTTGGGCTTTGGACGTCTTGATCCTTTTCCTTTCTCACCATCTTAGGTGATGATCTCAACTTGGATCAAACCCCTTGTACCATTTTAGGTGATGATTTAAGTTTGTTGTACAGTGCGTTTGGTTAACCATCTCAAGCAGAACTAAAGACTTACCCGACCTCTCTCTAGAAGTTTCTTTAGTAAGGCCTTAGAGACGACACTAAAGGCTGGTTCGGTACTTTGGTCAGGCCATCTTAGACGAGACCAAAGGCTCACTCCGCCCTTCCTCTAGGAGGCGCTCCGGCCAGGCCACATAGACGGGGGTAGAAGACTTGCAGATGCTTTGGTCTGGCCTTTTCAAACGAGGCCAAAGGCTTACTCTGACCTCCCTCTAGGATGTGCTTTAGCAAGGCCATCTTGGCGGGGACAAAGGCTTTTTGCGCCTTACTACCATCTTAGGTAGTGGTTTAGGCTTTTCCTTTTATATAGGAGAGTCTTAATCCTTAACCATGTAGATACACTTGCAAAATTTTTATTTTACTCATCTTCTTTTGGAAAAATATGGCCTCAAACAGTCGGCCTTTCGCTTTTATTATCATATTGACATTATATTGGTGTAGTTGGTAAATTTCTGGTGAGATTATACCAAGCATAATTTTGTAGAATATCCAATCTCCTTTTAGAATAGTCTTTTCTAAATTCGTTGTCATTGTATCCTGACACCCTTTGTTAACATTCAAGCACTTACTTGGCATCCTTATTCCTTAGTTCAGTAATCAAATTCAGGGTTTTTCTTTTATTTCTTAACCCTCTGATGGGATTCCATTTCAACTTCGATTGGAATCGTTGTTTCTCAAGCACATGAAATACATTATGTCGTGGCTTGACATGCCCAAAGTGTGGGTGATAGTTCTTCTACCCAATTTTCTTGTCACAAAGTATTCGTCACTTAGTGCTATCCAATCTTTTTCAATATGAATGAATTTCTTTGTTGATCTCAAGAAATGCAAGGAAGGTAAAACTTGGTCGAAGGAAGACTTAGGTAAATCTAACCAAGTTTGATAGGAATGCACAATCTCATGCCGGATCCATGCTAACATTGGAATCATAAATGCTTTAGAATTCAGTATATGATCGAAATCATAAGTGCATTAGAACTCAAAACTAGTCATGATCAAAGAAGCCTTTTTTGTTATGCAATTTTTACTGATCCATTCTTGAATGATCCTTGTAAATCTAATCTGAATTTTGTAGCTCGAAAATCACAGTATTGAATAATGGTTCAACTCCCGAGTTGTAGATTTGTTTGAATTTTCCTTCCCTTTTACTTGAAAAGTGATTTCTCTTACAGTACTCATTTTGTCTTGATATATTGACTATTCTGTCATTACTTGTTTTTGTCCTAGTAATTCATTCTCTCATTCCGCATGTTTTAAGGGTGTCTATACAAGAATCTTTCCTAGACTCTTCTCATAGCCTCATTTATTTCTTTTGGCCTTGCTACTATAAGTTTAAATTCATTTTTGATATGAGACTATAAATTCATTGTTCTAACTACTCTCGTGTTCCTTGATATTTGGTTGGTGGTTATTTAATTTCCATTACTGCTTTACCTTCTAGATAGTGGCGATCACATGCTCTCTCTTGACTTTTTGAAAGAAAGGTAGTTTGACTAAACATTCGTGCGCTGAAATCAGAAAGTGATTCACTTATGATCCTTGATTTTTCCATTCTCAACAAATATTGGTTTGATTGGTTTGTTCTTTCTGGCTGCTTGTGATCATAACCCTTGATGAATGCCTTTCTACCTTTCAACTTTTTGAAAGCTACTTAGAGCATTCTGATGGCTTAAATAGGCGATCCTATTCTGGTTGTTTGAAGTTCAAATTTGGGTCTTGCACCTCATTAGGTTACCTTGCAAGTAGTCATTCCCTTTTTGGTTAATATTAGTAGTTTGCAAATCTTCAAATGATTTTATCAAAATACCATTTGGGTTAGACTTGTGGCGGTAAAAACTATATATCCTTTGATGACCTGGCTTTGGCATGCAAATTTTCTTGAGATAACGGGCTGTTTGATAGTATAAAATTTTACGATAATAAGATAGAATATTTTATCCCATATAATCGGGTTGGATAGTAGGTTTCAAAAATTGTGAAATTTTTAGAAAGCACCTTTTTAATAAATTGGATAACCACAAAAATAAATTTTTTGGAAATTGATTCAGTAGGAGGGGCTAGCAAAACCTTTGATCCAGGGGCTTAAATCAGTTGCTATATTAGAAGTGATGAGCGTAGCTGTAGGAGTTAAAATTTTGACTTAAATAATCCGTAGACAATTCACTGTCCCATATAAGAAAACTTGAATTCCCATTTTGGCATTTAAATCTCGACCATAAAGAAAGAATATCTCCGAACTCCATTTTTCTGCTATAGAAAATCTGAAACTTATCTAATAAAGAAAATTCCTAAAAATTCAGAGCTTCTTAGCTATCTATTCATGGTAGATCAGCCTTCATTCTATCCTAATATGATATGAGTTCCAAAATCTTGTGACGCATAAATTTTTTAAATCATTAACTTAGACATTCTTTATTTTCGGAATCTGTAAATTTTCAAAATCATTTTATGAAACAATTATTCTTTCTGAAAGCCTGATATATTTGAAATCATGTATCGAGCTTTATATATTTGAAACTGATAGCATTCAAAATCAATATCTTTTGAAAACATGTATAGTTAAAACTAATTCGAAATCAATATATACTTTTATTCGAAATTAATATATACGAAAATGATAACCTTTGAAATCAATATATACATACCAAAATCAGATATATATATATATAAGTGTGTGTGTGTATGCTATGTGTGTGAGTATAAATATATATATATATGAACGTGTATATGTTTGAAGCTAGATATATTTGCAACTACATGTATTCATAACTGTCACATACTCAAGGTGCACATTTTCAAGATTCATATTGAAATCAATCTTATAGATTTCGAAATCATTTATGTGAAACTTGATCCATCTTTTGAAATCATACATATAGGAACTATTTATATTTAAAACCCAAATAGATGAAACTATCTACATAGAAAACTTTATATATATATATATGAAACGAAATATATTGATGCTTATTTGTATTCGAAATTTAATGCCTTTCCAAAAGCCTAACATTCCCAAAACCTTTATGTACAAAATTGATGTGCTCAACAACTTATATATATGTATATGGAAACTGATGTACATTGAAAGCTACGTTTATTTGGAACACTTTATATTGAAAAGCCGACATTCGAAATCATATAAATTCTGACACTTTTCCCAACTTTTAGCTTTTAGAATCATGTATAAAACTTTACATGTATGTATACATTTAAACTTACTCTAAAAAAAACTTAATATATCCAAAACCTGACTCACATAGAACCAATATCTCTAACATTTCATGCATATATTTGAAAATTGGTGTATACTAGTACTTTCAAATTAATCATATATTCAAAGCTAGATATTATATTTATATTTAAGATCTACATTTTTTGAAATCATATATGTACGAAATCATATATATTTGAAATTTGATGATACATACTTTTGAAGCCTGTTATATTCTTAAAACTTTATATTTTCAAAAGCTTATACATATTTAAAGCCATGTACATGATGCCTTATATATTTGAGGTTTGTTCATTTCGAAACCTATACATTTGGAAACTTATATGTATATATCTGAAAATTTTCAATTTTATGAAATCAAATATGTTTGAAGCTTATATTTACTCAAAGCTATATGTACTGGAAATAGTATACACTTGAGATCACATGCACTTAGAATTCTGTGATATGTATATTTAAAACATTATATATTTGAAAATGACATGTACTTGAAATTTATATATACTAAACAACTTATATATTCGAAATTTATGAAACTCATGTGTCTGTGTGTGTGTAAGAAGCCTTATATTTACAAAATCCAATATATAAAACAAATATATTTGAAATATATATATATGAAACATTATTCACTCAAAACTTGATATATATATATATTAATATTTATTTATAGCTCGGATGCATACAAAACTTATATACGTTCGAAACTGGTATTCATTCGAAACTTGTATGCATTTAAAATCTAATATATAAAAGTTTACATATTTGAAACCACATGCATTCAAAGTTATTTACTTAGAACCTTTATACAAAACAATGTATATTCAAAAATTAATATATATGAAACTGATAAATTTGGAACTGTATTTTCAAAAACTTGGTATAGTTGGAACTGTTCATATACATGAATATGTATGTTTAAAACTTTATATACTTATCCACATCTATAAGAAGCTTTGTTTATTTTAAAGGCTCATGCATACTCAAAACTTGATATATATATATATAAATATATATATATATATATATATTCAAAGTTAATTAACTTAAAACAAGATTAAGTGCATTCGGAAACTCTGACTTATCCCATACCTTTTCATATTTGAACCTTTATTACTACAAAACAGAATATATATTCGAAATGCATATGTTAACTCAAAACTTTTATGTGAAAAAAACTCTATCATCATTTCATTTTCAAAGCTATCGTAGTTTTTGAAACTCTTTTCTTTTGAAATAACAGTTATATTTAAAACTTGTAAGTTTCTTTTTGAAATCTATTTTTTTTAAATAAAGCATGATAATATGTGACATGAGGTCAGGGCTTCCACATCCTCTGTCTTATACCTAGCGGCATCTATCAACTTATGACGTTAATTATCTTGCAGCACTACCAACCCAGTGGCATTAATTAACTTATAGCATTACTCAACCCAGCGCCATTATTTAGCCCTACAGTATTACTTAACTCATGGTATTGCTCAAGCCAACGTCATTACTTAACCTAGTAGCATTAACTTCTTAGCGACATTGTCTACCTAGTGGCATTGATTACCCAAAATGATGCAGTGCAGAAAGTTAAAGGCTTAGGTCGCTCACGACCTAAAGAAGTCTTAGGTCGCTCACGACCTAAGGAGGAGGTTAACGAGTTAACATTTCGTGAAGAATTGTGGAAAGGTCAAGTTTTAGGTCGCAGCCGACCTAACAAAGCTTTTAAGTCGTATCAACGACTTAGTGAAGATCGGCAACGACCTAGTGGGAAGGTGCGAGCTAACGAGGTGCTGGAACGACCTAACATGTTCTTAGGTCGCGTACGACCTAACGAGCTAAGGCATAAGTCGTGGGAACGACCTATCATATCACCAGGGAAAGAGCTACGACCTAACATGCTTTTAGGTCGCGTACGACCTAGCGAGATAGGAAAGAGGGTGCTCAAACGTGCTAGAAGAATACGACCTAAGTTAGGTCGCGTAGTTTTGATTCGACCTATGTTAGGTCGCTGGGTAATCTGGGAAGATAAGTCGCGAAGTCTTAAGTCACAAGGCTTAGGTCGCGAAGTTTCTGATGCGTATGTTCTTAAGTCGCTGAAGCTTGTGACCGTAGATTGTTATGCCGCTTTATCCTATGCTGTTAATTTAAGTCGCGAGAAACTTTAAGTCGTGAAGATTTTCTGAAGCGCTTCTGTTAGGTCGGTAATGAAGGGATGCCATTCATCTTAGGTCGCGAAGCTACGGATGCCGTCCATTCTTTAAGTCGCTGAAGTATGAAGACCATTGATTTCCTTAAGTCGTTAATATGGGATGCCGTATGTTCTTAAGTCACTGAAGCTTGTAGCCGTAGATTGTCATGCCGCTTTATCCTATGCCGTTGATTTAAGTCGCGAGAAGTGATAGGTCGCTGATGGAAGCTGGTGTGTTGAAGTTAGGTCGCGTGAGTTGTATCTTAAGTCAGGACCGATCTATGAGATGTAAATATATGTTGTAATGTGCTATATTGCGTATGTCTGTGAGTCTGTTAGGTCGTGGACGACCTATAGTAAGTCGTAGATTGTAATGTTTTTAGGTCGTGACTGTTAGGTCGGCAACGACTTAGGAGTTGTAATTTTTGTCTGTTTTGCGTGTTGTAGCCTATAAATAGGCAAGTTGTTTCATTTGTAAAGGTTGTTGAATATTGAATAAAATTCTCTTTTGTTAGCTTTGTGCTTTCAATTTCAATTGGTAGTCGAGTGTATCTCCTATCTCCACCTTCGACATTCGAGTGCGCTCGAATCTTCGATTGTTGAAGCCGATTCGTGGAATCAAGTGCGCTTGATCAACGCGTGAAGAATCGCAGATCTTTGAACCCGGTATCGTGCGCGATCAACGAGTTCGGGATAGCTAGAATTCGGTATCTTCGGATCAACGAATTCGGGCATTTCAGTATCCATCAATCCATCGATTGCTACATTCACCGATTGAAGATTGTTTTGTTTAATCCGCTGCGTGAGTTTTGGTATCAGAGCTTGTTCTAGCCAATCATAGCTAGATCGAGACTTGGAGCCTATTCATTTTGAAGTTTGAAGAGAAGCCGAACTACGAAGAGTGTAGACCGAGCATCATTGCATTGTCTAGCCGAGAATTGAGATTTGGAAGCCGAAACTTTGTCCATCGTGTTCATCGCGATTTGCTACAAAGTGGAAGTTTTCGATCCGTTTCATTTTGGATCAAAGTCCAAAAAGTGTTTGAATTTTGAAGTGTTGAAGAGTTTGTGAAGATTTCAAGTATGCCGCCAAGAAGAGCCAATCGACATCAAAACGTTGAAGCTTTGTATCGAAGAGAAGAAGCTGATGAGATGGAGCCAAGAATCAATGAAAACTTTAGTGAAAAGCTTAACGAAGGAATTGGTCGGTTAGAGAAGCTTATGACGGAGATGAATCAAAATCGGAGAAGGGTTTCACCTGAATCTAACCATGGGGGTAGTAGAGTCTCGCCACATTCCAATCGAGACAGAAGTGTTGAAAATGATCAAGGGCGTGGGAGGAACGTGAATGACCGTGAACGGAGGAATGTAGATAGAAGGGATAATGGTGGTAGACGTGATGGTAGTAGGGATGTTGGTGGTCAGAATCGACATCAATATGCATCTGATTTTGAAGAAGAGTATGATGGTGGTAGTAGTCAAGGACGAGGACAAGGAAGAAATTACTCTGAGTATGATCACAAGTGGGAGTCGGGGATGAAGACTGAAATTCCTGAATTCAAGGGTGGTATGCAAGCGGAAGAGTTTCTAGATTGGGTAGCTAATGTTGAAGAGATTTTTGACTTCAAAGAAGTTCCAGAACATCGAAGAGTTAAGTTGGTTGCTACGAGGCTGAGGGGTAGAGCTTTGGCGTGGTGGCAGCAAACCAAACTTACATGTGAACGAATGGGAAAGTCAAAAGTTGAATCTTGGGAGAAGATGAAGAAATTGATGAAAGCAACGTTCTTACCTTACAATTATCAGTCTTTGATGTATCAACGTTTGCAGAACTTGAGACAAGGGACGAAATCTGTGAATGACTATGCTGATGAATTCTATCAACTTATTGCAAGGAATGATATTATGGAAACGGAAGAGCAGCTGACATCTAGGTTCATTGGGGGATTGAGAATGCAGATTCAGGATATGGTTAACATGTTCGATCCTAGATCTGTAGCGGAAGCACATCAGAAAGCGTTGGCTTGGGAGAAACAGGGACGACGAGGAAGTGGTGTGTTTACTAATTCTAACAATCAAGTGAAGGGTGTTGGTGGAAGTTCTAATGTTACTAAACCTATCAGTAGACCAGTAGTGAAGGAGGTTGAGAAGACAAAGGTTAACAACGGTTTCAAATGTTACAATTGTCAGGAATTTGGTCACAAAAGTAGCGAATGTCCAAAACCGAAGAAGAGAGCTATGATAGCAGAGGTTGAGGATGAGGATGAAGAAGCTGAATGTTCCAATTCACCACCTGATGAGGAGGAAGAAGAAGTGACGGGAGACGAAGGTTACAATCTAATGATGAAGAGGTCCTGTTTAACACCAAAGCAAGAGGAGGATTGTAGTTGGTTAAGGAGCAATATTTTTCAGTCAACATGTACCATTCTGGGGAAGGTTTGCAAATTCGTTATTGATGCTGGAAGCTGTGATAATATAATTTCTTCAGAAGCTGTGAGGAAGTTGGCATTGAAGACTGAGAAACATCCGAAACCGTACAAGCTAGCTTGGTTAAGGAAGGGTGGTGAAGTGAAAGTTGGACGTAGAGCTTGTGTGAAGTTTTCAATTGGGAAGAAATACAAAGATGAAATCTGGTGTGATGTCGTAGATATGGATGTTTGTCATTTGTTGCTGGGGAGACCGTGGAAGTATGATCGAGCTGTGCAGCATGACGGACGGACCAACAGTTACAGTTTCATGTTCGAAGGCACAAAGATTACTCTAGTTCCAAAGAAGCGACAACAGGAGGAAAACAAGTTGGAGGAGATTGAAGAGCTCAAAACTTTGTTATCGTTGAAGGAATTTGTGAAGGAAGTAGAGGAGGAACCTGAAGTGTTTTTGTTAATTGGGCGAGAGAGCAGTGAAGAGATTGAAATTCCAGAAGAAGTAAAACCAGTTTTGAAAGAATTTGACGATGTATTTCCAGAGGAGTTACCAACGGAGTTGCCACCGTTGAGGGATATACAACATCAGATAGATCTTGTTCCAGGTGCTGTGTTGCCACACAGACCACATTATCGAATGAGCCCGAAGGAACATAAAGAGTTGCGAAGGCAAGTGGAAGAATTGCTTGAACAGGGGCGTGTGCAGGAGAGTTTAAGTCCTTGTGCTGTACCAGCTTTATTGGTACCCAAAAAGGATGGAACGTGGAGGATGTGCACTGACAGTCGAGCATTGAATAAGATTACTGTGAGATATAGATTTCCAATGCCGAGGTTGGATGACTTGTTAGATCAAATAAGCGGAGCTACTATATTTTCGAAGATTGATTTGAAGAGCGGATATCATCAAATTCGTATCAGACCAGGCGATGAGTGGAAAACTGCTTTTAAAACCAGGGAAGGTCTATACGAATGGTTGGTCATGCCATTTGGTTTATCCAATGCACCGAGTACTTTTATGAGGGTGATGAATCAGATTTTTCGACCGTTCATTGGGAAATTTGTGGTGGTGTATTTCGATGATATTCTGATTTACAGTGGAAGTCCAGAGGAACATTTGAATCATCTTAGAGAAGTGCTGATGGTATTGCGACAAGAACAATTTTATGCTGCAACGAAGAAATGCGTGTTCATGACGCATAGTGTTTTATTTCTGGGATATGTTGTATCGGAAGAAGGAATACAGGTTGACCAAAGTAAAGTCGAAGCAATTAGAGATTGGCCGCAGCCCAAGACGATAACGGAAGTTCGTAGTTTTCATGGGTTGGCTTCATTTTATCGAAGGTTTATTCCACACTTTAGTAGTGTGATGGCGCCTGTTACAGATTGCATGAAAGGTAAACAATTTGCATGGACAGAGGAAGCAAGGAGTGCTTTTGAGAAGATCAAGGAGTTGCTGACATCTGCACCTATTCTAGTGTTACCAGATTTTCAGTTATTGTTTGAATTACATACTGATGCATCGAAGGTTGGGATTGGAGGAGTGTTGAGTCAGAAGGGACGTCCAATTGCGTATTTCAGTGAGAAGTTGTCAGGAGCGAAGGTGAGGTACAGTGCGTATGATGTGGAATTCTATGCTGTTGTACAATCTATTAAACACTGGAGACACTATCTATTTCAGAAGGAGTTTGTTCTGTATACTGATCATGAAGCATTGAAGCATTTGCAAGGGCAAGACAAGATTTCAGCGAGACATGCATCGTGGATTGCATATCTGCAACAATTTACATTTGTTGTGAAACACAAGTCGGGAGTGACAAATCGTGTTGCGGATGCGTTGAGTAGAAGAAATCACTTGTTAACTACATTGAAGTTGAAGTGACGGGGTTTGAAATATTGCCAGAATTATTTACCGATGACCCTTACTTTGCAAAGTTTATTGATAAAGTCAAGGAGGGAGAGACGGATGAGTTCATGATAGTAGAAGGTTTTCTTTTTAAAGGAAATCGATTGTGCATACCGGAGGGTAGTCTGAGAATGAAGATTATCAAGGAGTTACACGAAGAGGGACATGTTGGGAGAGACCGTACATTACAGTTGATTTCACAATCCTACTTTTGGCCATCGATGAGGAAAGAGGTAGAGAGGTTTGTGGAGCGTTGTCATATTTGTTAGGTTTCGAAAGGAACTGCAACTAATGCTGGGTTATATATGCCGTTACCTGTACCAATTAAACCATGGGTTGATGTGAGTATGGATTTCGTGTTGGGATTACCGAGAACACAGCGTGGTAATGATTCCATTTATGTGGTAGTTGACCGATTCTCGAAAATGGCACATTTTATTGCTTGTAAGAAGACGGCGGATGCTGTTCATGTTGCTCAGTTGTTTTTCAAGGAGGTCTATCGACTTCATGGATTGCCAGAATCTATTGTGTCGGATAGAGATACTCGATTTCTGGGTCACTTTTGGTTGAGTTTGTGGAAAATGGTGGGAACGAAGCTGAATTTTAGTAGTGCTTATCATCCGCAAACTGATGGATAGACTGAGGTGGTAAACAGATCATTGGGGATTTGTTACGATGTCTTGTACAGGACAATCTGAAGAGTTGGGATGTGAAGTTATGTCAGGCCGAATTTGCTCATAATCATGTAGTGAATCATAGCACGGGGTTCAGTCCATTTCAGATAGTATATTCCAGCTTACCGAAGGGTCCGTTGGATTTAACGGTAATACCACACTCGAAGGGAACAATTAGGAAAGCCGCTGATTTTGTTGAGGGGTTGGCGGAATGTCATAAAATCGTTCAGGAACGATTGGAGAAAGCAAATGAGAAATACAAACGATCTGCAGATTTGAAACGAAGGAGTGTTGAATTTCAGGAAGGAGATTTGGTTTATGCAGTGTTAACAAAAGATCGTTTTCCAGTGGGCGCTTATAACAAGTTGAAAGCCAGGAAAATTGGTCCTGTAGAAATCATGAAACGAATTAATGAGAATGCCTATAAGTTGAAGTTGCCGGAGGATGTATACACTTCTGACGTTTTCAATGTTAAACATCTTATACCATATCATGGCAATGAGTCTATTGTAGAAGATGAGGGTGCAAATTCGAGGTCGAATTTTTCTCAACATGGGGAGGATGATGCAGTGCAGAAAGTTAAAGGCTTAGGTCGCTCACGACCTAAAGAAGTCTTAGGTCGCTCACGACCTAAGGAGGAGGTTAACGAGTTAACATTTCGTGAAGAATTGTGGAAAGGTCAAGTTTTAGGTCGCAGCCGACCTAACAAAGCTTTTAAGTCGTATCAACGACTTAGTGAAGATCGGCAACGACCTAGTGGGAAGGTGCGAGCTAACGAGGTGCTGGAACGACCTAACATGTTCTTAGGTCGCGTACGACCTAACGAGCTAAGGCATAAGTCGTGGGAACGACCTATCATATCACCAGGGAAAGAGCTACGACCTAACATGCTTTTAGGTCGCGTACGACCTAGCGAGATAGGAAAGAGGGTGCTCAAACGTGCTAGAAGAATACGACCTAAGTTAGGTCGCGGAGTTTTGATTCGACCTATGTTAGGTCGCTGGGTAATCTGGGAAGATAAGTCCCGAAGTCTTAAGTCACAAGGCTTAGGTCGCGAAGTTTCTGATGCGTATGTTCTTAAGTCGCTGAAGCTTGTGGCCGTAGATTGTTATGCCGCTTTATCCTATGCCGTTGATTTAAGTCGCGAGAAACTTTAAGTCGTGAAGATTTTCTGAAGCGCTTCTGTTAGGTCGCTAATGAAGGGATGCCGTTCATCTTAGGTCGCGAAGCTACGGATGCCGTCCATTCTTTAAGTCGCTGAAGTATGAAGACCATTGATTTCCTTAAGTCGTTAATCTGGGATGCCGTATGTTCTTAAGTCGCTGAAGCTTGTAGCCGTAGATTGTCATGCCGCTTTATCCTATGTCGTTGATTTAAGTCGCGAGAAGTGATAGGTCGCTGATGGAAGATGGTGTGTTGAAGTTAGGTCACGTGAGTTGTATCTTAAGTCAGGACCGAACTATGAGATGTAAATATATGTTGTAATGTGCTATATTGCGTATGTCTGTGAGTCTGTTAGGTCGTGGACGACCTATAGTAAGTCGTAGATCGTAATGTTTTTAGGTCGTGACTGTTAGGTCGGCAACGACTTAGGAGTTGTAATTTTTGTCTGTTTTGCGTGTTGTAGCCTATAAATAGGCAAGTTGTTTCATTTGTAAAGGTTGTTGAATATTGAATAAAATTCTCTTTTGTTAGCTTTGTGCTTTCAATTTCAATTGGTAGTCGAGTGTATCTCCTATCTCCACCTTCGACATTCGAGTGCGCTCGAATCTTCGATTGTTGAAGCCGATTCACGGAATCAAGTGCGCTTGATCAACGCGTGAAGAATCGCAGATCTTTGAACCCGGTATCGTGCGCGATCAACGAGTTCAGGATAGCTAGAATTCGGTATCTTCGGATCAACGAATTCGGGCATTTCAGTATCCATCAATCCATCGATTGCTACATTCACCGATTGAAGATTGTTTTGTTTAATCCGCTGCATCACAAAACCATTACTTAGCCCTACGACATTACTCAACCCAGCAGCATTACTCAATGCCATTACCTAACGCAGGGCTTTAACTTCTCAACAACATAGTTTACTTTAACATCAAATACCACCGTTATCAAATACCTTCCCATCAGATACCAGCGACATTAGTTATTTTACGACATTTAATATCCTGCGGCATTGATTTTTTGTGCTTTGGCATGAAGCTGACGACGTTAGTAAATCTCCAGCATCATAAACTTCGGTATCAATATCACACACTTCGGCACCAATAACCTCAGTATCAATGTTGCACACTTCAGAATGAAGCCAACTGTCGACATCAATTTAAACTCTAGTATCTATCCGAACTTTGATTTCGCTCTAAATCGTGACATCAATTTCTAGACTTCGATATGAACTCCTGAACTTCGGCACCATTCTTTCGGTATAAATTCCTTATCTTCGGTATAAAGTTCTGGGTTTGATATCGATATGAATTTTGATATCAAATTCTTCCAAGATCTAATATTTACAACATGACTCGATGCAGGCCGAAAAGAGAGTAGAAAGAGATGCCGAATATATTGTTCATAAAGGAGGAAGGTGGATGTAATGGTCTGCATTTGTTACACCTAAAAAAGACACTTAATACATCCTTAGTATTCGTGTGCCGATCATTTAAGTGTCCGAAAGACAGGGTATTGGGAGTGAAAGAAAGAAAAAGAAAGAACAGAATCTCACAAAACATGATGAGTAATATAATATGAACAAGTCTTTACAAAAAGAAATTATCTTTATTATACACATCGTTAGAGTACATTAACCTATTATCAGCCTAGACAGTTATAACAGCCTGTCCTTGCAATTGCTGATAGATACAGACAAAAATGAAACAAATGAAAATAGCGAAAGAATATAAGGTATGTGAATACGTCTTGGAGAATCCAACTCATCGCCTGAAACGTCCAAAGGATCCAGCTAAAGCCGAAAAATATGCTCGGGATGACCCAAGCATTATAAGAAAAATAACGCCCGGATCAGTCTGGTAAAACCAGCGTGAGAAACTCAAATTACAAAGAATTAATTTATCGTAACTTGTAAAATCTTTTAAACTTAAAGGTATCTCATAAGACCATGCCACACATAAAAAATGATGGGTTTTTACCTTACGATAACCAAAACACTTTTATATTAAATCCAGTGATATGATAATAATGTCTAAGAGTTCAAAGTAAACATATAAAATAGCTGAAATGTCTGCATCTTACATTCCAACTTAGTTGGGCACAATCAAAATTGTAATGGCTCATATTGGAGATTGGATTCCATGCTATGACAAGGCATTGTGGTACCACCTATCACAGTGCATCTCTAGATAAAACACACCGATAGCCTCACATGGACTCCCTACGAGTCAAGAATGGCCCTACCCCTAATTGGATAGCGCCGAATATGTCATCACCTTGTTGGGATCAACAACCTAAATGGGCCTCGAGCATACATGATCCATAATATCGATCTAGATGTGATGATGACCATAACCTAATGGTAGCGAACCACATAGCCTTGAAGCATATTCCCTGATTTTAGTCATTCCCTGGTTGATGAGGCTTGAGGCTACGATTAACTTTTATATAGCAAACCATCTTGGAATGCTAACACTGCCCTCCAAACAGCAATGCAGTGCCAGCATTCATCCCTACAAGTTCGTTTTGGGTCTGAATGAAGCTGAAGGCACTACCTCTACCACATCCATTTTGGAATCACCCATAGGATTAGTAGCAAGTAGCCCTTGCACTTCAAAAGCTTTGTCTTCAATCATCTTCAAGATATATTCAGTTCGAAACACTTGAGTTGTATCGAAGTGGTTTTCGGATAATTTATGCTTATCCGATCCAGATCTCTTTGAACCAACTTTCGATAGTTCCGGTAAACCCAAACCCCGGTTCTTTTGGAAATAATCAGACAATACATAGGAGCAGGGATCACCCCCTAACCGTTTAAGTGGACGGATTTCCCTATCATTTTTTCTAAGAGAACAAAACAAGATTTATATGCACAGTACAGTATCATAAAAGATGACTGTGCCATATAACTCACGTGTTTCTCCTAGATATTTCCGGAGTTATATTCTGGTCTAGATTTAATAGTCGGTTGTTTAACTATCAAATAAACAAACAACAGCAAATTCAGAGATTTAGTTACCCACAACAACCACTAAGCCTTAAACTAAATCTTTCATTTATTAAAACTCTTTTCAAAAGTATTTATCAAAAACATTCATATACTTATCTCACTGGCATAAGTATATTCACAAAGCACTTGTGAAATGTTTCTCATTTCAAAATCATATCAAAGGATCAAACAAAATGTTATTTAAATTAGAGATAAAGATAACGTCAAACAATATTCCTTCAGTGTTAAGTGTAGAACGAATATCCATACCACCAGAATTAAGAAGGTCAGTTAAAGGAAATCCAATCTCAAATGCTTTTATAAATTTCCTTTTATAAATCTTTTAATAAATCTCTTTTATTTATGAAGCTTCTTTACTTAAATTCCAAATTCATTTGCAAAACTCTTTTTAAATCACCAAGTTAAATTTACAAAACTCTTTTAGAAATATCTAAACCATTTATACATCTCTTTATAAATCTCCAAAATTATTTATAAACTTCCTTTATAAATATCCAAAATCATTTACAAAACTTTCTTATAAATATTCCTTATTTAAAACAAAACTCCTTTAATAGAATCATTTAATAAAGTCCTTCTGATAAACAAAATGATTATTTAAAACATCTTTGCTAAAATCATTGCTTAACTTGAAACCATTATTAAAAGTATGATTGACCTTAAAAATCAGAGAGAAGTTTCTCTTTTAATTAAGTTTACTTTTCAAGTTATAGCATGGGTATTTACATAAGAAGCAGATATGTATAAGGGAATCGACCAACAACAAACAAATCAACATATAGTTAAGATGTCCAAGTTGCTATAACAATAGACGGGGATTTGTTCTGCTAAACACATGTCCATGTTAATATAGTAGCAGAATGAGTTTTATTCTGCTTAAATAGATGTCAACATAATCTACTTGGTGAACTATGGTAGAACGGTGATTTATTCTACCAAATAGATGTCAAATACAAGTTAATTAGCAGAACTGCGATTTATTCTGCTAAATGGATGTCACTGGGTTTTAAGTTTAATTGGGTTTACTTAAGGACAGTCGACAAAGAAATCCCTTGGATTTAAAACCTTCTTTTAAAAGAAAGTTACTTTAAAACAAAACCGATCTTCGGAATTAAAGTAGTTTAAAATTTTAAAACTTTTATATAAAAATTAAATGACAATTAAACTCTTCACTTAATAATAACTAAACCTTTAATTAATAATTAAATAATAATTAACTATTAAATAAATAAATAAATAATAATTATCCTTTTAAAAATAAATAATTAAACCATAATTAATCTTTAATTAATTATTAAAAAATAATTTAAACCCGTAATTATTAATTAATTATTAATTAATGTCAGTTAATTAATTAAATATTCATTAATTAAAACTTAAATAAAAAATTAAATCTTTATTTAAAATAATTAAATCATAATTAAATTTTAATTACATCTTAATTTAAAATTTACTTGATTAGTAATTAATAATAATTAAACCCTTCTCAAATAAATAATTTAATTAATCTTAAATAAATAATGAGTAATCTCTAAATAATTAATTAAATATTTATTAACAATTTATAATTAACTTGCTTAAAAATAATTAAGTACTAATTACCCTAACTTAATTAATGATCAATAATAACTTTTAATTTAAAATTGATCAATAATAACTTCTAATTTAAAATATGCTTACATAGGATTCGCTTGCTTTATCGTCACTCCATGTGTACAATATTGAGCCATCTTCATTTGTTTGCTTGGTGGCATGAGTATGAGCAAATACATCCATATAAGAGATGGGACCGCCGCCCTCTCTTTCCTAAAATAATTAGTACGTAATATTGTTGTTTATATAAAATTACATTAGTTAATAACCGTTTATAATTGCAATTGATAAATTTACCAGATCCTCACGATGATGTTGGAATAATTTGGAGCTACCGTGATGTATAACTGGGTTCTTGTTCCTATTTGCGGAGTTCCTCTGTAACTCCGCCTGAAAATTTAAATTGAACATTATATACTTCAGCTTTAAATTATGTGTTATATACGAGACAAATTAAAATGATATATGATAAACTTACCTTGAATTCATCACTATTCCACCAAGCAACCCGAGCATCCCAAACGCTAGTGCCCATCAAGTTAGGCTTCTTCCCTGATTTTCTTATGCCAGACATTGTGTCTCGGTAATTCTTAGAAATCTTGGAAGTCTAGTGGTGCTGGCAAAGGTCAAGGTATTCTTTCTGCAAGTCTACTGCCCCCTTATACGTTGAAATAATATAAGTTATACATATATACTTAGTCAGCAAATTGTAAAGTGGTAATATATAATGATATAAATTCACACTTACAAGAAAGTCCTGCCAGATACTCGCCCTGACAAGGTCTGGGATCTTACCCCACCTAAGCCAACAAATAGTCATCCTGCTCATGTATGCCTACTTGGAAATACTAACAACAATCTGTGATGGCTCCAACTCAAATCCCCTGTGTTAAATATGATACAGACCTTTAATAAATAATAACCAATATATCATATAAAAAATATTTATAATGCTGAAGTAAAATTAATACTTACGACCCATCTGCTTTGGGTTGTAGCTTTACTACGGTAAGTGGTCTCTGCTCTGATAGGCCCCTGCCATCCACCTCCCGCATCCCTCCAAATCTGAGTAGAAGAGGGGGAACCTGAATGGGAAGAATCGCGACGTCGAAAAAAGGCATAATACCTGTCACAAATATATCATTTTATTATGGTAGAATATATCATTTAATTATGAGAAAACATATCATTTTTTATAATAAAAAATGTCACATCAATAATCACATTAATTACCTTTTATCAAAATGTACATTATTAATCAGTCCTCGTCATTTTCTGATTCGGACTCGATTTTGTACTCTATATTATTTTCCTTTGTAGTCTCAAATGCTTCTACTAATACGTTTGATTCATCATTTAAAGGTACAAAATTGATTTGATCGTCAGTTATTATTATTTCGCTATTTTCCTCAATATCTGCTTGATAAGCTTGTTCATCTGGAATATTCTTTCCATCAAACGTAAATCTTGCCTTCGTTTTAAAAACCGCCGACCAATCTACTTTATCTCTCTTTAGAGATGGATAAGGAGCGTAATAAACTTGTAGGGCTTGTTTGGCGAGTATAAAAGGATCGTACTTATGATAACGCGATGTATGCTTTATTTTAGTAAGATTATATTTTGAGTGCACGGTAATTCCAGAACCTAGAACATTGCTGAACCAGTTGCATCTAAAAAGAAAAATTTCCTCCCCAGGTCTCGTGAAATATGTCAATTGCAAAACCTAGGTTAACATGCCAAAAAAATCATTTATATGATCTTTTGGATCATCACTACCTTTAACAAATACACCGGTATTGTTAGTTAATTTTTCAGCATCATATTCTTTAGTGTAGAATTTTTATCCATTGACGAAGAATATCGGATATGTATTGACTTTTCTTTTTGGTCCCATCGTAAAATGTTTCAGTCCTTCATCGACCACACAATTTCTCGGATCAAAGACAAAGTTCGAAAACCAATTAGCGAATTCTTTACTGATATCGCCGCTTGGATGACACTGCAGATATAGATAATATATTGCATTATAATAAATGTATAGGCGTATTATTTAAAAAAATATAACCAGACTTATAATTACATAATACCCAATGAATGGTGCAACTTCAACACAATTAAGAAGAATATATGTGTGTGCTACATGGTAATCTCTATCGTCTAATCATACTTCCACACATTTTCCAATAGGTCGGCCACGTTTTCTAAAAATAGATAACATTGCTTGAGAAGATTCTTGTTCAACGCCTTCATCATTATGCGTAGCACTTTCAAATGATAGGTTCACATGGTCACTGAAATAATGGGAGAAAAAGAACGAAGCTTCTTCTTCGATATATGATTTGCAAATCGAACCTTCAACTCATGCTTTTTGTCTAACTTTTTTCTTTAGATGATTTAAGTCCTATTAAAAATTATTTCAAATTAAAATTTACTTATATATGTAATTAAACTAATATTTAACATACCCAATATAAGTAATACCTCTCAAACGGATACATCCATCCATATTGCATAGGACCTCGAAGACGTGCTTCATTTGGAAGATGAACAGGTAAATGCTCCATTACATTAAAGAAACATGGATGAGATATTTTCTCCAGTTTGCAGAGCAGTATAGGAATTTCTTCCTCAAGTTTACGTAGACAATTAACTTTTAACGTAGTCAAACAAAGCTTTTTATAAAACAAACTAAGTTTTGTTATAACCGTCCAAACTTTATGGGCAATAGTTCTTTGAAACCGACTGTTAACAAATTTTCCATCATTATGTGACAATCATGGCTTTTCATCCCACTCGGTTTATTGTTCTTATATTCGACACATCTACGAAGATTAGAAGGAATCCCATCAATAAATCTTAATTCTTCCACCCATTTTAACAGAACTTTAACTTGATTACTGTCTAACTCATAGCATTCTTTGGGTTTTTGAGTGTCGTTTGGCTTGATATGAACCTCTGAACGATTATATACTGCTTGGATATCACATCTTGATTTCAAATCATCCTTAGTCTTCCCCTTAACATTCAAAACTATATTAAGAACATTATCAAACATGCTTTTCTCGTTGTGCATCACGTCAGTATTATGATGAATTAGGAGATTTTTCCAATAAGGCAATTTCCAAAACATACTTTGTTTGCACCAATTATGAATCGTCTATCTACCTTGAATTTCAATTTGCTCTCTGGTATCATGTATCTTGGATAATCCTTTACAAGTTCATATATATCTGTGAGAAATGCGGATTACGGATCTTAAGGCTGGAATAACACTAGAGGGGGGGGGTGAATAGTGTTTTATGTATTTTTTAAATCTTTTTGAATTTTGTTCAATTTAAACACCAACAAATGCAATTCACAAACACAAATATAATCATAAAATCAGATACAAATGCAAATACTAAATAAAAGCAGTAAAGGAAAGAACACACCAGGATTTTATACTGGTTCGAAGTTACCCTACATCCAGTCCCGTACAATCGTACGGATTTCTTTTCAAAATAAACTCCTGATTACACCCTCGGTTTCAAGGCTACGAGGTACACCCTCCTGTATTCGAGTTCAGGGCAACTCTCTTGATTTAACCAGGCTACAAGGTCATCTAATTGATTTCCGAGGCTACAATCACACCCAATTGATTTCAAGGCTCAACTGCACCTTTTACTCAACAGTTTGATTTACAAAAGATTCTATACTCTGAATAGCACTGAGATCTTATGGAGAGAGTGGCAGAGTATAGTTTAGGATTCTTTAGAATAAATATGGAAGATGAAGAGGAGAGAAAATAAAATGAAATCTGGTAAAAATTCGTTTAGAACTTACTGGTATTTATAGTAGAGCAACAACCATATCTATTCGTGAAAGGATACGACGAATAGACACTTCTTTTGAAAACTGAAATTTGAAAATAACGGACACCATGTCGACACGGGGGGTTGAGGTATGTCGACATGCTCAAGGCAAAATTGATGTTTTGATTTTCTTATTAAAATTGGTTTCTATAATTTGTCAAAACAATTTCTAAACTTTGTAAATATATTTGAATATAGTTTAAACATATAAAAGATTTTAGAAAATAATTTTTAATATAAATAATCTTAATCTATAAAGTGATTTAAAATCTGAGTATATAAATATTTTTAAGCTAAATATTTAAAAAAAGAGATGGTTTAAAAACAAGGACAACTTTGAAATCAAAATATTAAAAATGATAAAAATAGTTTTGAGGCTAAAATATTTCAAACAAGAGAGATGTCTTTTTGAAAAGAAAGTTTTGAAAACATTTTTAAAAACAAGAGATATATTTATGAAAAACATTTTTATAAAATTAGTGGATATCAAAATAGGACCACTATATGTTCCACTAGATATTGTCGTGGGTTCCATCCCACTAGGGTTCCATCCCTTTAACAGGCTCGAAGTGGATTCCATTCCACGAATAAATTTCGAATAAAGATGTAAGTGCTTTCAAGAAGTTTTAACATAATTCTAGACTAACTACATTATCTTGTACTGTTTGAAATCTTGAACTCTTGATAACTTGATTTCTTGATACTCATGAGTCTTCAATCTTGATATCTTCGATTTTTAAATTCATCAGTCTTGTATCTCTATAATGTACAGTCTTCATTCTTGGTACCCGCATGCTTATATTCTGCATATACATATATATCTAAACCATAACGTTAGTATTTATATTTTATAACAAGTCCTAAGGTTGTTGTCGTCAAAACCATCATCTCAAGGACTAATAATATCTTCGCTTGACCAAATCGTTGGTGGTCATAAAGTCTCTTGTTTATTAGCTGTAAAGTTTTTTCTATCTTTTCTAAAAGGATGATTAGTATGAAAAAAACACCGATGATAATCAAACCATGATATTTTATTCCTATGCGTTAAAGAAAATGGCCTTGTTTCTTCCATGCAATAAGGACAAGCTAAACAACCGGCCGTACTCCAACCGGAAAGCATTGCATATACAGGAAAATCGCTAATAGTCCATAACAAAGAAGCGAACATATAAAAATTCTTTTTTTTTTGAAATGTTGTATGTTTCAACTCCTTCATACCACAATGTTTTCAACTCTTCAGTCAACGGTTGTAAATAAACATTGATTCCTTATGTTGGATCATGGCCAGGGACGACAATAGTGAGAAACATATATGGAGTTTCCATACATATCCACGGAGGTAAATTGTAAGGTGTAATGATTATAGGCCCAGATGAATACTTAGAACCAAATTGAGAGAATGGTGAAAATCCATCCGTACATAAACCAAGTCTAACATTACGGCTCTCCGCTGCAAAAGCAGGATATGACTTGTCAAAATGCTTCCATGCTTCTCCATCAGCTGGGTGTGTTAACGTATCTTCTTCCTATGTTCTCACACTATGCCATTTCATATGATGCGCTGTTACAGAGGATGCATATAACCATTGAAGCCTAGGAGTTATAGGTAAGAATGCATATGCCTATACAGAACTTCCTTTCCCTTCTTTTTTCTTGGTTTGTATCTTTCCTCGTCACATATTCTACAATTCCTCATATTGATGTCTTCTTTCTAAAACAACACACAACCATTTAAACATGTACCTATTTTTTGATATGGCAAACCAAAAGAAGACATAAAAAATTTTCACTTCATAATGATTTTCACACATCAAATTATCGGGTGGCATATGCCGTTTTGCAGCTTGTACAATAACTGTAAATCCGGCTTCTGTGAAGTTGTATTTTGATTTTGTCGCAATGTATTCTACAATTAATGATAATTGGGTACCGCTTGTTCAGCCATCCCAAAGAGGTTTCTTAGCAGCATCCAATAAATCATAGATTTTTTCCCTCCAATATTTGGTTCTTCTTTGACATTAACATCGTCATCATCACCTTCAAATGTAGGGAACATCGATCGTGCTGCATCTTCAACCATATCTTCTATGGGATTCGTCGTAACAATTTCATTACCCACCTCCTCCTTTGAATGTACATGATTAGATGCTACAAATTCTCCATGATGATCCCACACAAGATAATTCAGCATGAAACCGTATTGGCACAAATGGACTTTAACCATACCTGGTTTCAAATGCTCCAACAATTTGCACCTACTACATGGACAACAAATTTATCTATCGTTTCCATTATTACTTAAAGCGAATTCAATAAATACGTTTACAACATTAAAAAAATGTTCACTTATTAAGCCTCTCATTTTCCTTCGAGGATGATACATCCAGGTCCGATTAACAAAATAATCGATCATTTTTCCTATCTAAAAAATATGATAGAAATTAAAAAAAGTATTAATTATTTTATGGATTGACATTTGATATTTCAAATCATTTATTAATTAATATTCATTTAAGCATTTTAGGGATTGATGACAAAAATTATGAATAGAATATAAAATTTTTAGTTTATTGTTTTCTACTTTGATGATCAGTCATCCTACTTCTCATTACAAACATAGTAGTAAGTACATTTCGTAAATCATTTCATTTTGAACGATTCAACAAAATTTCGGCAGCACTTCCCCTTTGTTCCTTATATCGTACACAAATGCATGTACACAGAGAGCAAAAAGGAAGTGTTGTTGAAATTTTGTAAACCATTTAAAATGAAATGATTTACAAAATGTAACTACTTTATTGTGTTTGTAACTTGTCTAATACAGTGACAAATCCAAAAAATATTGTATCAGATGAATATAGATGCCCATTCTATAAAAAAACGAATATCCATATAACGATCATATACAATACTTGTCAGACGGGGCCAAAAACTCTCTAAGGGATATTAATTATATGCATAACATATATTAGCATATAAAATTCATTTATGCATTGTAATGTTTTAATAATTATATAATATATTGTTTTTTCCATTTTTTATAAAATATTATATGTTTTCAATTATAACAAATTATGGATATAATATTATATTTCAAAAAAATAAACTTCATTATACACTCATTTATTTATTAATTTTATCAGATTTGACATCTAAGTAAACTAGATTTGTTATATAAACTATCAGCCGACAATTAATCTTCAATAGTAATATTTGAATTGACACTGACATTAGCACACTAACTAACAATAAATCATATCACTAATTCGACATATAAACTAACTAAAATTAAGTTTAGCCATAATTATATTTTAATTATCGAAATTACACTTATAACCGCAATTAGCATAGCATAATCAATCAACATACAATTGCAAACACTCAAGGGGTAATATCATCAAATACAACTACACAAAATACCTCTTTCCGCTGGTTGAAGTGCTGAAAGCCGGAGAGGAGAAGTTGGAGATGTTTCTGGTGGTGGCGGACGATGTATAGCAGTGACGGTTGGAGGTTGGTGAATTTGGAGGAAGAGGGAGGGTTTGGGTTGGGATTTGTGGGAAGGAGATGGAATGAAAATAGCTATCGACCGACTCAGTTAATTCACGACGTGCGTCGATTTGCGATGGCCGTCGACGACACATTTTTGACGATTTTTGATGGCAAAATTTCGGTTATTACATAATTGCCCCAGCAAAACCACGCCATTGGAAGCCATCAGAAATGTGTCATCGGCGACCGTCGCTACCATCCGTCGCGATAAATAGTAATTCTAGTAGTGAACATACAATATTGTCTAAACGAAACATCCAACATACTTAACAATCAAATAACAATATGTATTATCAAAGTAAGCATCATATTTAAAGTTAGAACTTTTAAATGAATCCGTGAGTTATACTCACCCAAAAGCTACCAAAATGACTCGAATCTCCCTAACTTCTGAACCGAGCCAAGATCCATGCTTTAACTTTGGTAAGAACAAAATTTTGTGGCCTTGTGGTGGCTTTATGGTTCGGCCAAAGTATGGTGCACATGGTCCAAAGGTGGTGGAGCTCGGCCTTGTAACGTGAGAGGGTTCAGATTATCATCAAATTCATAAAAAATCCTACCCGAAAGTTGGTCTTCTTCTAACTAAATTTTGGACAAGTAGCTCATTGAATTTGGAAAAGTTATCAAATGTTAAGTTCTTGAAAATTCTTTTCTCTTCAATTTTAAAAAAGAATCACTAAATTTAGGTAATTTATGAGGGATATATGGTCAAAATAAGAAGTGGTATTTTTGGATTTAAAAATCTGGGTCCGAAAGTTCTCTTCAAAGAAATGAGATTTGGACATGGTTAAGCTCAAAATTTGAAAAAGTGATACAAATAAAAGTTGTAGCTACTGAAATTATACACGGGTTGAAAAAAAATGAAAACTGCCATTTGGTTAAGAAATGAGAAAGATATGGCAGAAGGATGAGAAGGCAAAATTGAAGAAATGAAAGGAGTATTTATAAGAAAGAACAAGGTAAATTACCTAAACACCCATGGTCTTTTACCCTCCACCTCCTCTTACCACCTCACAATGCCACCTCACCTTCATGCACCTCAGCCCACACTCATATCCCCTCTTCTTTTCCAAGCTCCAACATGTTTAAAAATGTTTTTAATACTAAATGTACTTTTGTTTCCTTATGACGTGATACATTCATTTTACTAAATTTATATTTTAAATCTTATATACTCAAGTATAAATACATATGTGTCTATATATATATTAACACATAAATACATATATATCCTAACTTATTTATAAACGTATGTGTTATAATATACAATAGAGTTTACGACGTTCCGACAAATTTTATTCGACGAAAAGTCAAAAATTCGAAAAACGAATTTCAGTCACATTTTCGATTTTTATTCGAACCAATTAATTTTGTGAACAAATTTGAAAAACTATTTCACCATCATTATTTATAGTTTAAAAGAGATTTTATTTTAATTATAAAATCCATTATTTGAATATTTAAAATTAACTAAATATTCGCAAATCAAAGTGGTGAAATTCTGGGTCACTACATGGAAGTGGATTGGAGATTCTGTGATTAAATTATTTTGAAAGCAAAGGGAAGAGAGCACAAAGATGGAAGAGAAAGAGATTGGCTGCTTATACAAGGAAGTAAGGTGGAATAACCTGAAGTCATGTGATGGTGGAATGCCGAAAGACTTTTGGATATTGAGTTGAAAAGTGATGTGGATAAAGTATAAACTGTTTGTACAAAGAGGTAAGGTGACAAAACACTATCATATGTAATCTTTCGATTAATTAATGTCATAAATAAAGGATGGTATAGATGGTGGATAAACGAAATGGAATAATGTGAAAATAAATCACGTGATGCCGTAACGCCGTAAACGTGGAGGTGCTATAAATAAAATGATGCCGCAATGGAGTGAACCAATGCCGCAAGTAAGCAGAATCAACAATTTTTGTTTGCTACCAGGTAATTAAATGCTTCAGCTGAATATGAATCCACATTGTTTGTTGGTCGCACCTGCAGATGTTTAATTATAATGTTAGTTTCCAAATTTTGAATTCAATAAAATTCAGATTTGAAATTATTCCAAAATATGAAATTCAAATCTTTTAAGGGTATTTTGGTCATTTTTTGAACACTCGGAGGTTCGAACCCTCCTTCTAGCACCAATACGTTAAATAGAAATTTGGTTCAACATTCAAGATGTGTGTACAAGGAGACATGTTCGACGAAATTCCAATAATACCCCTTTGGTTTATAATAATTCACATAAAATTTTAAAACAGCATCCGTGTTCAAAAAATATAAAACACATAAGTCAAAATAACAATAGGCAATATGCTCAAGCCATGTTCTTATATTCAATTGTGAACATGTTATAAAATGTGTCAGTATGCATTTTCGAATTATTTAGGCCCTTGTTTGCAAATATTGTATATCCTCTTCTCCCTTATTAGCCTTTATGAGAAATTTGAGAAGATCCTAATTGTAAAAAGTGATAAAAGTGAGAAAGAGGTTAAGGGCCCCTTTTCCATGAAGGGGTACATTTCTATTTATAGTAATTAGAAGGAGATAGGCTTGCTTCCATTGGCGATGTGGGACTTTGATTGCTATCTTGGTAATGGATTCAACATAAATGCCTTTGAAGCTTTATGAAGGGAAGTACACTAAATCCTCTTGAATTTGCTCTTGTAAATGATTGTAATCCCTTTCTTCGCATGGCCTTTGATATTCCCTCGGCATTATTGTTGTGCAACATCAATAACATGTGATATTCGTGAAACGCGACATCAGTTAACATATAATGCCTATTATCATGTAGGCGATTTTTGATATGATAAATTCATCATAACCCTTCGATATTCTTTTATCTATTGATCATTTATGATTTTCTTCTCATTTGTTGGCATTTGACATCAATGAAGCATGATATGGTTGAAGGGAGATATCAATTGAATGTGATATGGAAGAAGTGCAGCATCAACGGTGTGCAACATCGATGAAGGGCGTCATTGACAGAATGCGGCATTTATATGATGCATTATGGATTACAAGCGACATTGATAACATGCGGCTTTGACGACATGCGACATGAAATCTATGTGGATTAATTAAGTGCGACATGGAATCTATGCGACATTGATTAACTGTGGCATAGATGTTATGCGGCATGGAAGTAATGTGGTATTTCTTGAGAGATAACATTGGTGAACGACGACATGAAAGAAAGGCATTAGAGAGGAGGCAACATTAATGAGATGTGGCAGTGACTAGATGTGGCTTTGATGAGGTGCTGCATTAATTAATATTTGATGCCCATTACTACGTCAATGGCCTGTGACATGTGGAAATTCAACATTCTTTTGTTTTGATAAGATGTGGTATCTTAGAGCTACTGGCATCTCTTCTTTGCTTCTACCTCTTCGACATAAATCCCTTAATTTCATCATGAATTCCTTTGCATGTTTCCTTTAGAAATTATATGGATAACAAGGGACTATTTAAAGGATATATATTTTATAAAAATTACAAATACGAGCTCTCATAATTAATTTTAGGGCATCACTTACCCTATCTCTAATGAATTTGTCTCAATCAGGCTAAGATGTTCGCTCAACCTATGCTCTAAAACCAGCTATGACGACCCCCTTTTCTGACTACTAAAGATGACACTAAATACATCCATTGTATTCGTGTGCCAATCATTTAAGCATCTGAAAGACTGATTGTTAGGGTATAAGAAAATAAAGAACTAAGAAGAATGAACATATTAATAGTATCTCACAACGAAAGGATTGTACATAATATAAACAATTAGTACTACGTTTAATTACTCCTAAAATACAAGGAAAATTAGAGTATCAAACAAGTATTAACTTTCAGTTTGGACAGTTATAACAGCCTGTCCTTACATATGTACTTATATTGTAATGGAAAAAAATAGCTAATAATTTCAAAAGCCTCCTACTCGCCATCCATCAGCTCCAAAATTTCAAAAACATAGCCTATCTTTCTCAGCCTACCCAAATGAGCGGCCGTGAGTTTAAGGAAAAAATATACATTGAGAAGACATGGTATGTGTAACGACCCGTAAATTTTAACTGTTTTAATAACGTAATTAGTTGAAATTTTGTGAAATTTTAAACGATAAAATTTTGAAATAAAAATTTTATATTTGGAATGCATCTAATTAAACATAGCAAACTGTAAATTTTCATCCGAAAATATGGAAGTTTATTTCGTGTGTAATTTTATTTCAATTTAATCAGTTAGGAATTGATGAAAATAAAATGTTTTCGAAACCTAAATATTTTCACATAGAAAAATTCTAAATCATCTTCTGAGCAAGACGTCATTTTTCGTTTTTCCAAATTCGGACTTCGTTAGCTCCGTCGATCTTATTTTTCTGCGATTTTGCTGCATTTTCCGCTAGTAGAAAATTCGAATTTTTATAATTCGATCGTACCACCGATATCTGTATAACATTTTGATCGTCTCGTCATGCTGATCTCTACGGTATATTCAATTATGTGTTTTAAAGTCCGATACGCGGTAGAATCTGTAAAACGTCGGACCTTATCGGTATCGATGTGTTCCTTTTTTGTTTTTGTGACTTTCAATGTCCCAACCGTAAACCAATGGACACTATCATTCAATATTTTCAAATAAATTAGCATTTATTCTACTCATACGTTTCCAATAGCCTGTAAGCTTTTTCAAATCTCAAAATCTAACCGTGACCATTACTAGCCCCTGATATTCCCATATTTATTTTTATTTTATTTTTTAAACTTCTCTGGTTGGTTTCACCTTTCACTCTCTTCTTCCCACTTGTTTCAGCTGAAACTCAAAAGGCCTTCCACCATAAATATCCTTCATTTTATCCACTTCGCACCTCACCCCTCCAGACGCCGAAACTCCCACCCCACACACGCGGCTTTGGCTCCACCACCGACCCGCTCTCGCCTGAACCGACTAGCATCCCTGCCACCGCCTCTTCCTTTTCCTGTCGCCCTCCCTCATTTTTGTGACCCGCAACCCACTTAAGCCTCCACGCGGCATCCCACTCGTTCCTTCACGCGGCTTCCACCACTGTGAAGCCACCATTCTCCCTCCACGCGCGTGACAACAGCACGTCATCCTCCTTCCACACGTGGTCGTCAAATCTATCCTCCGCCCCGCCTCTTCGGTGCTAGCACTCTCCACCGGTGTTTCCCTCCTCCGCGCCTTCTGTTTTTCCCCTTCATCGAACTGCAACTCTGCCTCTTACTCACATGAACACCGGAGCCACCCACGCCCGCCATTAGTCGAACAGCCACCTCACCAACCCCGCTGCGCCACTGTTTCTTGACATTGCCTCCATCTTCTACCTCACCGAGCAACTCACCTACACATCACCGATCCACGTCCCTGTTGGATCTTCGCCCGCTTCCTCCTCCTTGCATGAGCCATGCGATCAGATTTTGACATATATGAGGTATACAGATTATGTTATATTTACATATCTAAGTTGTCTACATTTTTTTTTCTCCTTACAGTATATATAAGTATAGTATTATATTTGGTATTTTATATCATATAAATCTAATATATATAAGTAATTTTTTTTTTTGATTAAGTATGATATTTATGATAGTTTATATAACATATGGATAGTATGTAAGTTGGATTTTATAAATTTTATAGATATGTTAGTTAAATATGCGGGATGCTTTTCAAACTGTTAATTTAAACTATTTGTTAGTTTATGTATATTGCAAGTACATTCAAAGATTAGTCTGAGTATAGTTTTTGTGAAAGTATATGTTTGTATATAATATTAGTTATGTAGGATATGTTATTTTCCTTTGTACCTTTATAGTATATATCGTTTTGGTAAAGAAGTTTTGATAGTTAATGTATAATACGTTCCAGAAACTTAGTTATGTTCATACGCTCTCGTTTTGGTTTTAAAATAATAATAATGATAATATATATAACTTCTGTTCTAATTCGGTTTCGTCGATCCTTGATTATCAGCCTTATTCGTCCAATTCGTACAAATCTAGCTTTGTTTTGGGAAGTCGTGCTTGGATTTCGTAACTCAACTTCATTGTCTATCTCTCTGCCTCGAAAGGAGAGCAATCACTCACGATTAACGTTCTTTTATTTATTAAATTTGATTTCAATTGAAACGACAATTGAAATATGCTGCTGTTAGTTAATTACACTGTTATATATGCTATTACTTGTATCAGTTCACCTGTGACATCTGACACCATTATCTGTTATTTATACAATGATAATCCAGTTTGGTTGATAAATGATTGATTGTTTGATGTTGACATTTGACGTTGAATTGTTAATGTTGTAAGTGATAAATAATATGAAATTGAAATTGATGTAGGATAGTTAGATTTGATATATGTGTTAATTTGATTGATGACATTTGTATAATATGACCTCTTTTAAATGTTAAATAAATTGACACATAGAAATAGTATTAATTACACCTTGAACCATTTGAATGTATGTGGTATAAATTGATGTAGTTTGAAATTGAACAATAAATATCAAGTGAATAACCATATAAACATTAATGTAATAATCTTTAATCTACATGAAATGATAATGTGGATTCTAGAAATAATTATATTAATTTACACAAATAACAATGTGAATTAATACGATTATTTCGGTAATTAATTATTGGATTTTTGTTATTGCTTGTTGTTATTGCTTGTTATTGCTTGAATTGGAATCGGGTTGAAATGATAAATACCCGAAATAAAAAACTTTGACATAGGATAGAAAATTAAATAAAATCCGATTGGTCAATAATTTGGTTTAAAAATAAAATAAAGATTTTATTTGAATAAATGATAAGGTTTTGAAATGAAGTTGGAATTTGAATTTTTATGAAAGGAAAATGTTAATATTTAATAATATGAAACAAAATATTAACAATGTAATTGATGAAAGAACGTTTGTTAATTTGAGAAACGATTGAATTAAGTTTTGAAATTATTTAATAATTAAGTTTGAAATTATTTAATAATTAAGTTTTGAAATTATTTAATAATTAAATAAGATTGAATTATTTAATAATTAAATAAGATTGAATTCTTTATAAAATAAGTGAGATTGAACTTCCTGAATAAGTGAATTAAGTTTCTTTATTAATTAAGTTTTGAATTGTAACTAAGTAAATAAATAAGTGAAATTGAATTTCTTTAACAAGAAATAAAAATGTGTTTTATTGAAATTAATGTAAGACTTGAAATGTAAAGGATTGGATTTGATGAATTTAATTTAATGAAATTTGTAAGTTTTTGATATAATGGAGTTGAACTTAAATAAATGATTTAATAAATTGGAAGTTAAATGGAAATTGTTTTGAAGGATAAATTTACTTAACGAAAATTTAATGAAATCGATCAATGAAGTTAAATTGATTTGAATGATAAATTAAATTGATTTAAATGATTTTGGAATGAAACTTATATACGAACTTGAATCAATATTTGAATTGTTTTGAATAAAAGTTGAATTTGTGTTATAAGATTTTGAAATGGTAATTTGAAAGTTTTGAAACGAAAATTATGGAAATTGATTTAGAAAGACAAATGAAATGTTGGTTTACAAATTCTGATTGAAATTGTAATTAATTTGGTTTTGAATTATATAAACGACCAACCGGTGTAATAATCATGAAAGTTATTAAAGAGTCCGAAATCGGTTATGGACATACTCTCTGTCTAAACCGAAAACCACTTTAATAACTATATGCGGAGTGTGATCCAGAATGAAGTGGTTGGAATGATGTACGTGATGATTGAAGAAAGAGAACGATAATGGATAGCCTTGACACTTGTGTCAAATTGGAAATGACTAAAACAGGAGCCGTGCCGGGCCAAATGGGATTAGCTACCTCGAGCGAACACACTTCTTCGAAACTACTCATTACTTGTTGTCGATTGGTGCACCCTTGATTTGGGAGTGTTGTTTCGCGGTGTTGCGATCGCTGCGGCGATGCGTTCTCACCAGTCCGGATCAGGAAAACGGTAGTTTCACTACCTTGGGAATTGCCTCATGTGCCTTGTCATACTTGTATCCCTATATACGCGACCACTACGATTTGTTTTGTGTTATACCTATGGAGTACTCCCTGATATCCCACTAGTTTACGGTGGAGTTTACAGTGCTGTATAGACTATAACGCTTATATAAAATGTGTTAAGGGGAATAATGGTAACGCCTTAACACTATCTTGATATTTTATATTACTGATAGGCATTATCTACTTATCGTACACTACTACATAGTAGATAGTTTAACGGATCCTTAAAGGATGGTTATTCCAAACATCCTTTGAGTTACTTGTATTTCAGTTGCTATTTCACTTGAGTTGGATTTATTGATATAAGAATGTTAATCCTGACTCGAGTGTTTTGTGTTTTGCTTTACGCTCGGGTCAGACTAAGTGTACCAGTATTCGAGACTCACCTTTGGAGTTGGACCTTCGCTTGGAGATCCAGCTATCTATCCAGCTTTCAGATATCCAGTTGATTCTAGTGATGCATTCTGATATTGTATCTGATTATTGTATTCAAGACATCTGTTGTACCTTATTTAACTCTGATATGTATATAGTAGCTTCATGAACTACTATCTTTTGTTTCCGCTGCAATTATTACTCTGTGTCTGTGATCTGTGATTATTTATTTACTGTATATGCTCAGTTTTTCCAAATAAAATTAACAATTCGGTATTTTGAATCATTCAAGTTCGACATGTGCGGATGCGAATGGTCCAAAATAGCGGGTCGTTACAGTTGGTATTAGAGCTTTGGTAGCTCTAGGCAAAACTTAGCATATAGGGTAAATGTATCTACAGAATCACTCTCATTCGAGTTTAAATCTCTTCCTTTTGACTCGATTCCTTTGAATTTTGGAACGTTCCCTGCGGTTCCAAAAATTCATTCGTGTCCCTCACTATTCGTCTTCTTTCAATTCTGGAGCATCACATAGCTCCACTTCGAATGACCCTTATAATGAATCGGCGGTCTCGCCAAACTTCGAATGATTTGTAAAGGGGTGAAACTCCTTTACAATTGGCATTGATTTACCAGAGATTTCTGTATCCTCGGTTTACGATGCTATTTATTTCCTGCTATACCTGAATTCTATTTCTTGAGATCGAATGTCGATTTACCTTGGAATTCCACATCGATCTTATTCTTGAAGTCACGGTCGACCCGGTTATGGTTGCCCGCGATTTATATAAGATTATCTATTTCCTTATTCGGTTAAATAATCATCTTATCTTTCGTTCCAACTTATTCTCAAATCAAAATTTTCTTTGATTGAATTAATCAAATTTGAATCTCTGTCCTTGCTTTGAAAATTTATTCTTGTATAGTGTATTTGTAAATCTATATTTAAATGTTTTAGATATTGTGTTGTTTGAGTTGTTATTATTGATTTGGGTTTTCGATCGATTCGTCTGATCAACGCTATCGGAAGAATTTCCAAAACGCTTGAACAGAGCAAACTGACACAATATTATTTTAAGTTTGGTAAATGAAATAAATTTTGAATAATTATATTATATATATAAGTATGATCTTCTGAATTTTGATTGTTAATTGAATTGTTTGTTAATAAATAACATGGAATTTTAAATATGTCACCTAAACCATTGGCTTTTGTCTCATATATAAATAATTGAAATAAAAACATGGTTTATAATTTATTTGAAAATTGTAATGAATTTAAATCAAGAAACCGAGAATTTAAATTTCCGGTGATTTCAAACTTTGATTTGAAAGTTTTAAAGTGTATAGTATTTAAAATATTTTCAAATAGAAATCATTCCAAAGAAATTTTAGATGTTTAATCAGTGCTTTTCTCTTTGTCGCTGGAAAATAATTTCGGCGATGGCGGCCGCATCATCGACATCCATTTTCGAGTTTCGAAATGGAGATACTATTCTGTAGCTTTGCTACGGTTTTGTTTTGAAAAATATTTTGAGTTGAATTTCTTCAGTATAATTTGATTTATATATATATATATATGTATCTTATTTTAAAATTTAATTTGATTTGATATAAATATATTATATATATCTCTAAATTGTTTAAAGCTAATCGGAAATCTAATTCTTAAATTTTGCTAAAGGATGATTTTAATTATAAATAAAACCAAAATTTGGAATAAATATTTAAACTTGAATAATTGAATTGGGAAAATTTTATTTGTATATTGTTCAACTGCATTCTAATACAACTTACCTAAATCATTCAGAAGATAAAATGTAATTGGATAATATACAATATAAAATGATTTTATAAATAAAATTCGAGTGTTTATAATAAATCTTATACACTTAGATTTTAATTATAAAAAAATGATAATAAAGATGATAGAATAATAAGTTAATTGAATAATATAATAAATTTTGTTCTAAAAGAATTAGCAAATTGAAATTAGATCAACTTATTGAAATACCTTAAATTTAAATCAATTATTGAATCTAAATTAATTTAAATTGAAATTTATATGGTTTAAATTAATTTATATGGTTTAAATATATGTAATAAGATATATTAAGCGGAATAAACTTAATAATAATTTGGAATAAAAAAATTAAATTTGTTGAATAAAATATGAGTATAATAAATGAAATATTATACAAATTGATGATTTAGAAATTTTAATTGAGGTTGAATAGACAATAAGATAATGAATTTAGAATAGATAGATTGATTTAACTTAAGTGAAATCAGGTAGATTAAACCAAATTGTTAAATATTAATTAGTTTAATTTGAAATTATATGGTTTAAATTAATTGTTTATCTTGTCTTTTAATCTATTTTTCTTTTTGTTCCTTTTCTCCGACCGCGTTCCTTTTCGGGGACGAAAAGTTTTGAGTGGGGGAGAGTGTAGCGACCCGTAAATTTTAACTGTTTTAATAACGTAATTAGTTGAAATTTTGTGAAATTTTAAACGATAAAATTTTTAAATAAAAATTTTATATTTGGAATTCGTCTAATTAAACAAAGCAAACTGTAAATTTTCATCCGAAAATATGGAAGTTTATTTCGTGTGTAATTTTATTTCAATTTAATCAGTTAGGAATTGATGAAAATAAAATGTTTTCGAAACCTAAATATTTTTACATAGAAAAATTCTAAATCATCTTCTGAGCAAGACGACATTTTTCGTTTTTCCAAATTCAGACTTCTTTAGCTCCATCGATCTTATTTTTCTGCGTTTTGCTGCATTTTCCGCTAGTAGAAAATCCGAATTTTTATAATTCGATCGTACCACCGATATCTGTATACCATTTTGATCGTCTCGTCATGCTGATCTCTATGGTATATTCAATTATGTGTTTTAAAGTCCGATACGCGGTAAAATCTATAAAACGTCGGACCGTATCGGTATCGATGTGTTCCTTTTTTGTTTTTGTGACTTTCAATGTCCCAACCGTGTAAACCAATGGACACTATCATTCAATATTTTCAAAAAAATTAGCATTTATTCTACTCATACGTTTCCAATAGCCTGTAAGCTTTTTCAAATCTCAAAATCTAACCGTGACCATTACCAGCCCCTGATATTCCCATATTTATTTTTATTTTATTTTTTTAACTTCTCTGGTTGGTTTCACCTTTCACTCTCTTCTTCCCACTTGTTTCAGCTGAAACTCAAAAGGCCTTCCACCATAAATCTCCTTCATTTTATCCACTTCGCAGCTCACCCCTCAAGACACCGAAACTCCCACCCCACACACGCGGCTTTGGCTCCACCACCGACCCGCTCTCGCCTGAACCGACTAGCAGCCATGCCACCGCCTCTTCCTTTTCCTGTCGCCCTCCCTCATTTTTGTGACCCGCAACCCACTTAAGCCTCCACGCGACAACCCACTCTTCCCTTCACGCGGCTTCCTCCACTGTGAAGCCACCGTTCTCCCTCCACGCGCGTGACAGCAGCACGTCATCCTCCTTCCACACGTGGTCGTCAAATCTATCCTCCGCCCCGCCTCTTCGATGCTAGCACTCTCCACCGATGTTTCCCTCCTCCGCGCCTTCTGTTTTTCCCCTTCATCGAACTGCAACTCCGCCTCTTACTCACATGAACACCGGAGCCACCCACGCCCGCCATTAGTCGAACAGCCAGCTCACCAACCCCGTTGCGCCACTGTTCCTTGACATTGCCTCCATCTTCTACCTCACCGAGCAACTCACCTACACATCACTGATCCACGTCCCTGGTTGATCTTCGCCCGCTTCCTCCTCCTTGCATGAGCCATGCGATCAGATTTTGACATATATGAGGTATACAGATTATGTTATATTTACATATCTACGTTGTTTACATTTTTTTTCTCCTTACAGTATATATAAGTATAGTATTACATTTGGTATTTTATATCATATAAGTCTAATATATATAAGTTAAAAAATTTTTTTGATTAAGTATGATATTTATGATAGTTTATATAACATATGAATAGTATGTAAGTTGGATTTTATAAATTTTATAGATATGTTAGTTAAATATGCGGGATGCTTTTCAAACTGTTAATTTAAACTATCTGTTAGTTTATATATATTGCAAGTACATTCAAAGATTAGTCTGAGTATAGTTTTTTTGAAATTATATGTTTGTATATAATATTAGTTATGTAGGATATGTTATTTTCCTTTGTACCTTTATAGTATATATCATTTTGGTAAAGAAGTTTTGATAGTTAATGTATAATACATTCCAGAAACTTAGTTATGTTCATACGCTCTCGTTTTGGTTTTAAAATAATAATAATGATAATATATATAACTTCTGTTCTAATTCGGTTTCGTCGATCCTTGATTATCAGCCTTGTTCGTCCAATTCGTACAAATCTAGCTTTGTTTTGGGAAGTCGTGCTTGGATTTCGTAACTCAACTTCATTGTCTATCTCTCTGCCTCGAAAGGTGAGCAATCACTCACGATTAATGTTCTTTTATTTATTAAATTTGATTTCAATTGAAACGACAATTGAAATATGCTGCTGTTAGTTAATTACACTGTTATATATGCTATTACTTGTATCAGTTCACCTGTGACATCTGACACCATTATCTGTTATTTATACAATGATAAACCAGTTTGGTTGATAAATGATTGATTGTTTGATGTTTACATTTGACGTTGAATTGTTAATGTTGTAAGTGATAAATAATATGAAATTGAAATTAACGTAGGATAGTTAGATTTGATATATGTGTTAATTTAATTGATGACATTTGTATAATATGACCTCTTTTAAATGTTAAATAAATTGACATGTAGAAATAGTATTAATTACACCTTGAACCATTTGAATGTATGTGGTATAAATTGATGTAGTTTGAAATTGAACAATAAATATCAAGTGGAGAACCGTATAAACATTAATGTAATAATCTTTAATCTACATGAAATGATAGTGTGGATTCTAGAAATAATTATATTAATTTACACAAATAACAATGTGAATTAATACGATTATTTGGGGATTATTTGAATTAATTATTGGATTGTTGTTATTGATTGTTGTTATTGCTTGTTTATTTACTTTTACACCATCCCAGTTATCACACTGCAAGTTCCCTTTGCTATGCTTTGATTTTGAATTGAATTGGAATCGGGTTGAAATGATAAATACCCAAAATAAAAAACTTTGACATAGGATAGAAAATTAAATAAAACCCGATTGGTCAATAATTTGGTTTAAAAATAAAATAAAGATTTTATTTGAATAAATGATAAGGTTTTGAAATGAAATTGGAATTTGAATTTTTATGAAAGAAAATGTTAATATTTAATAATATGAAATAAAATATTAACAATGTAATTGATGAAAGAACGTTTGTTAATTTGAGAAACGATTGAATTAAGTTTTGAAATTATTTAATAATTAAGTTTGAAATTATTTAATAATTAAGTTTGAAATTATTTAATAATTAAGTTTGAAATTATTTAATAATTATGTTTTGAAATTATTTAATAATTAAATAAGATTGAATTATTTAATAATTAAGTAAGATTGAATTCTTTATAAAATAGGTGAGATTGAACTTCCTGAATAAGTGAATTAAGTTTCTTTATTAATTAAGTTTTGAATTGTAACTAAGTAAATAAATAAGTGAAATTGAATTTCTTTAACAAGAAATAAAAATGTGTTTTATTGAAATTAATGTAAGACTTGAAATGTAAAGGATTGGATTTGATGAATTTAATTTAATGCAATTTGTAAGTTTTTGATATAATGGAGTTGAACTTAAATAAATGATTTAATAAATTGGTAGTTAAATGGAAATTGTTTTGAAGGATAAATTTACTTAACGAAAATTTAATGAAATCGATCAATGAAGTTAAATTGATTTGAATGATAAATTAAATTGATTTAAATGATTTCGGAATGAAACTTATATACGAACTTGAATCAATATTTGAATTGTTTTGAATAAAAGTTGAATTTGTGTTATAAGATTTTGAAATGGTAATTTGAAAGTTTTGAAACGAAAATTATGGAAATTGATTTAGAAAGACAAATGAAATGTTGGTTTACAAATTCTGATTGAAATTGTAATTGATTCGGTTTTGAATTATATAAACGACCAATCGGTGTAATAATCACGAAAGTTATTAAAGAGACTGGAATCGGTTATGGACATACTCTCTGTCTAAACCGAAAACCACTTTAATAACTATACGCAGAGTGTGATCCAGAATGAAGTGGTTGGAATGATGTACGTGATGACTAAAGAAAGAGAACGATAATGGATAGCCTTGAAACTTGTGTCAAATTGAAATGACTAAAACAGGAGCCATGCCGGGCCAAATGGGGTTAGCTACCTCGAGCGAACACACTTCTTCGAAACTACTCATTACTTGTTGTCGATTGGTGCACCCTTGATTTGGGAGTGTTGTTTCGCGGTGTTGCGATCGCTGCGGCGATGCGTTCTCACCAGTCCGGATCAGGCAAACGGTAGTTTCACTACCTTGGGTATTGCCTCATGTGCCTTGTCATACTTGTATCCCTATATACGCGACCACTACGATTTGTTTTGTGTTATACCTATGGAGTACTCCCTGATATCCCACTAGTTTACGGTGGAGTTTACAGTGCTGTATAGACTATAACGCTTATATAAAATGTGTTAAGAGGAATAATGATAACGCCTTAACACTATCTTGATATTTTATATTACTGATAGGCATTATCTACTTAGCGTACACTACTACATAGTAGATAGTTTAATAGATCCTTAAAGGATGGTTATTCCAAACATCCTTTGAGTTACTTGTATTTCAGTTGCTATTTCACTTGAGTTGGATTTATTGATATAAGAATGTTAATCCTGACTCGAGTGTTTTGTGTTTTGCTTTACGCTCGGGTCAGACTGAGTGTACCAGTATTCGAGACTCACCTTTGGAGTTGGCCCTTCGCTTGGAGATCCAGCTATCTATCCAGCTTTCAGATATCCAGTTGATTCTAGTGATGCATTTTGATATTGTATCTGATTATTGTATTCAAGACATCTGTTGTACCTTATTTAACTCTGATATGTATATAGTAGCTTCATGAACTACTATCTTTTGTTTCCGCTGCAGTTATTACTCTGTGTCTGTGATTTGTTATTATTTATTTACTGTATATGCTCAGTTTTTCCAAATAAAATTAAAAATTCGGTATTTTGAATCATTCAAGTTCGACATGTGCGGATGCGAATGGTCCAAAATAGCGGGTTGTTACAGTATGATATGAGAAACTCAAGATATATGCGTAAATGTATAACGGTACATTATGAGACCGCACCGTAGAACAGAACGGATTTTCCCCTTATAAGATCCAAAACCATTTTATTTTTATAAGTAAATAAGGTTAATACATAGATAGTGTCTAATGTGTGAAAAATAAATATATAACAGTTGTGATGCTTGCATCTCACATTACAACAGTATTCAAGTATACATCTAAATTCGTAATGGCGATGTTCGATAAATGAATTTCTAAGGAAGAGCCACAATACTACATGAACTATTTCCATCATGACAAGGGTAAGGGCTCCCCTATCAAATGCACAATATATCTCTAGAGTAGATATACCTGAGAGCCCAGATAATTTAGGTCACTCTTGAATGTTTCTGAGCCAGCGCCCGTTTATCATACGTAATGCCGAATATATCATATATGCATGCATATATGGTATATTTGCTCTAGAAAAGATATGCCATACCCATATGGTAGCGAACCTCCCATATTCCCGTATTTTAGTCCTTTCTAATAAAACACAGGAATGCTAACCTTGCCCTCCCTTGGAATTACCCTCAAGATAGGAAGTACAATAGGTATAGCAAACCAAAAAATCATAAAGATGTTAACCCTACCCTCTCCTTTAGAATCACCCTTCGAATAGGCAGTACAATAGGTCCAACATCCTAATCATAATCTTCTCCATGGATATTCAAAAATATCTTCATTCGCCTTAATGTATTTTCAAGCTTTGAAGTGGATTTGGTTAAGTATACATATGTATGCTTATCCGACTCTGGATTCTACAAAATTGTTGTATGGTCAATTTCGATTAACACGATTCCAGTTCTTTTGGAAATAAATGGACAACCTATAAAGTAGAATCTCATTGAGAGGATATCCCTAAACTTTGCGCCTAAAAAGAAATATGAGTTTATATGTGTAGTAAAGCCTCAACGGGAGGTTATCAATCTCATATAAACTTCACATCTCTTTTATATATTTCTAAAGTTAAAGGTCAAGTTCTATAGTTGTAAAATCAAGTATCTGGTATGTCCTAAAAATTAAACATCTAAAATCACTTTCATTCATCCATATGATATTTTATTTACTTTTCAAACGCTTATACATAATACTCTATGTTGTGCCCAAAATTGACACATCACGTCCAATATCACTTGAAAATGAATTAAATAAAGATAGAAGATGAAAATGAAGAAAAAGAGAGCAAAACACAAAGTTTTTATATTGGTTTGGCAAAATCTTTGACCTACGTCCACTTAATCCTTTTATTTGATGAATTCTCTTTGTAAAACAACAAACTACAATCAAATCAAAGCTATAATACAGTACATCTCTGTTTTTTCTTTTTTTATGAGTTAGAGGATGAAGACGGTAGATCCAAAGTCCCAAGAGCGAACCCAAAAATCAATTCCCATTCTTGTTGAAGTCCCCTTTAATATTTTCGACGAATCCTAGCACAAATCTCAAAATCCAAAGTTTAAATGCATATTTTTCTCCAAATCCGAAGTTCCAGCACGTAGAATAGGTCATACGCATGAATCCTAAGTATGTCAAACAACTCGGTACTGACCATAGTATGGTCCTTCGAATTTGGTCGGTGAAATATGGTTGGTATCAACCAAATCATGTATTTTCGTAACTTAGCCAATTCTTTGATTTCTTCAATTTTTACATCTTCTAAGCTTCTTGACTCATTCCTTCCTCATTTTATAGTAAATTTTCTCTGATCAAATTCAACTCCATGACTATTGTAAATTTGTCAGAAATACTTGTCCTTCAATGCATGATTTTATGAATACAAAACGTGTTTTGCTCAATAACACATATTGAGACTGACAAATTATCATCGTTTGTTGTAACGACCCGACTTTCCAGTCCCGGAAAATCGAACCATTTGTGTTAAAGAAGAAGAGGTAGAAGAAGAAGAAACAGAAAATCAACAACAGAATCTCACATCGCAGCGGAATAAAATATAATATATACAAAACAGATCTTTACTCAAACAGAAAAATATATCTGTTTATACAATACATTTACAGAATACATCATCAGAGTCCATCACATCAATGATATACATCCAAATACACAGCGGAAAAATAAACAAATACGGAAGTACGTATCGCCATCCAGCTCATCTCCTGAGCTCCACAGCTACAAATCTGAACCTGTTTATCTCGGTCTGACCCGAGCATTATATAAAACAACACCCGAGTCAGTCTGGAATACCAGCGTGAGAAAATCACACTTAATTGATTATTAAAGTTTCAAAAATCCTTTGAAAATAAAAGCATCTCGTAAGACCACGCCACAAATAAACATGTCGGGTTTTTACCTTACGATAGCTAAACACTTTTTATAAAAATCCTCTGATATTATAATAGTGTCTATTCACAAATACTTATTAAAATAGCTGAAATTGTTACATGATTAAATTCCAGCATACTAGCCACAACGTGGGTAATACAAACAAAACTCGTACAAGGCACGTAGGGAGAATGGATTTCCAACGAATGACTAGGCACTGGGGTACCACCTGTCACAGTACGTGGCCTAGATCACAGTACCGAGGAGTACGCCCGCTCCCCTGCAACACAAGGCCGGAATCATCCCTTACTGGATAATTCCAAATAAAATCACCCCACGGTTGGGATCAGCAACCGCACCACTAAGCCGAAATAAAGGGACATCTAGACAGGGATGACTTTACTCTCAAGTGGGGGCTACCCACGAAGCCTTGCTGCATAACCCCTGATTTTCAGTCATTCCCGGTTGATGAGGCTTGAGGCTAAACGTTACCTTTACAGAACATTTCACTTTGAATGCCCATCGTCCACCTGACGATGTTTCGCAAGCATTCGTCCATACAAGTCCGCCCCGGGTTCGAACGGAACCGAAGGCACTATTCCTACTACATCCATTTTGGAAATATCCTCAGGATTAGTAGCGACTAGCCCTTGCACTTCACTGCTCCATCTTCGACTCTGAACACGTTACACGAAACGTACAAACCGAATCGAAGTGGTATTCGAGTCTCCAGACCTAGAATCCCGGTATACGGAAACTCGATCCCGGTCTCTTCGAAACGATCAGCGCATTCGGCCAATATTGATAGTCGGTTATTTAACTATCAATTAACATCCACAAGCAACCATCGCACAATAAATAATTTCCCACATTTTATATTTGCCCAAATATCTTTCCAAGATATATTTCCAATTTTCAAAGCTCATTTGAAAACAATTTCAAACAGTTTCCGCTTACGGAATACATTTCCCAAATAATTATTTCCACTGAATCACCAAGTACAAAATACTCTTAATTTTAAAATAATTTAAAAACACCAAAAATAAATATACTTTAACCTTTAAATTTGGAAAACTACTTTAATACTTAATTAAAAATAATACCTTTGTGAATATTTAAAATGAGGTTACTTTATAAAATATAAAACTAAGTTTCCACTTTTAAATAAAATACTAATCACCCTTTAAATAATTATTACGATAATAGATTTGGAAAATATTTACTTTAGAATTTAAATATTAGAAACAATAAATTTCTAAACATCCCTTTCTTAAACAACATGAAAACTTTTAACTTATATTTAAGAATTTTCTTTGAAATCGTACTTGGCTATCCAGGAAATACACTTTCTTCCATATCTTTTAAAAATAAATCACCATTTATTTTTAAACACATTTACATTCCTCAATAAATTCCCACCTTGAATTTATATTTAAAATATCCACCGATATTTCATTTCACTTCATAAACCCAGTTTATAGATTTTAAAACCTCATTCTCTTTTAAAAATCCAAGTTTTAAACACTTAAATCAATTTCCAATTGATTTCCATTTTTCTTCACTTTGAAATAAATTTCCCTATTTACTTCAATTATTTCAAATACATTAACTTTCATATTTTATTTCTTTATTATGAGTTAAAACCCTTTTTAACTAAAATACAAATTTCGGATTTCCAAACTTCTTCAATTAATATTTTAATTAACTAAAATCTTTAAATTCAATAAAATCAATCCTTTTATATTTTAGATAATATCACTTTAGTTAAAGATTTATTTCTTCCCTGTTAAATTCAAAATCCTCTTTCCCCATATTTGTTCGAATTAAGAAATTTCTTTATTTCTTTTACAATTCCTTATTTAATTTATTCGAATTCACTAGAATTATTTAACTTGAATTTTACTCTTTTATTTTCTTCCAACAATCCAATTCAATTTCTTTTGATAACTCATTATACTGGGAAATTCAATCCAACCAGATTATCCAATATAAATCATCACAGGATATCAACAAACATATCACAGAATATTTAAACAAAATTAAATATTTTGAGGAATCCAGTTGGATCCCTCCAACCTGTTTCCCTGCATCCACAGATGTTAGCACAATACCAATTTCACTTCAAAGTGAAATATCGCGGTATATGGGTTTTATAAAATATCATCCGCTATTATGCGAGAATATCAACAACTCCAATATATACATATGCCAATATATATATATTGGTATATACTACTATATACCATATCAATCAAATCAATCAATTCAATCATTCATCCATATTTAAATTTAACCAATTAAATTTAAATAAAATTAAACTGAGTGAGATTAACTCACCTTTATTTATTTTGCCAATTCGATCCAATCCTGACTGTTTTCCTCTTGATTTTAGACCTTGAATATCAATATATAGTTTATTAATACTCGAATCAAATCTAAAAATAAATTAACATTTACTTATTTATTTTAACCTATAATTTAATTTAAACCCAATTTTCCCTTTTCATAGATTATTTTAGTAACTAAAATAGATCAAGTAAATTTATGGAACAACTCATCACTTTATATATATATTATATATATATATTTTAGACAACTAGTAAATTAAAATGTTATAAAATTAAACTGCCTTAAGGTATATTCTTAAACTTTTACAGTAAGTTAAAATATCCTCATATATATATATATATCCAAACTTTTCCTACATTATATATAAACAAACTGAAATTCTTTTTACTGTTAAAGTTTTAACATATATATTTCTTTGTAAAATAAATCTAGATTTAAAGTCCTTATATATATATACATGTAGCCTTACAGGTAAAGTCAAATATTGAGTTAAATATAATTTCCCTTCTTTTCTTTTTATCTACTTATATATTAATATTAAATCGAAATAAATTGTAATATACCTTCACGCGCTGTCGAAACCCCCCCAGACCTCACTAACGAACGTAGTCGCACAACCCAGCTCAACTCCCTCCAGCATCTCCTACCATGCCTTGTTCGACTGCCCTCCACTATATCGAATCGCGAAACAAAGAACGCCACCATCGTGAAATAACCCAATAGCCACGCGAGCTCTTCCATCGAGCATCGCTCCTCTCTGCCGAACCTATCGACCAACCCACGTCCTCTCGCCGACCACACGAGCGCGAAACCCTAGGTCGCGGTTAGCTTGCGAACTCGTGTTCCTCTCGAGCTACTTGATTGATTTGCAGACGATGCCGCTCGTCGAACCCTTACATCAACGCGACCGAAGACTCTGCCCCACCCCAATTCGCGAAAAAGCAGGTGGCAAATGTAAAGAGACTGTAGCAGGACTTCAAATCAGCAGTAGAAATATCGCGTAGGAGGTAAGTATGAGTCGACAATGGCTGATGGAACTGCCGAGTGTGTAGCGATGATTATTATGAAGGCGTTGATTTTCGAAACCCTAGTAACTCTCCGGTTCAAGCATCGCGATATGGAGATTGATATTGAACTGAAATTTTGAAGTGAACAGATTTTTTTTTTTTAAGAGGAAGATTTTTTTTTCCTTTAGGATTAAGCATCGAAACATGGAGATTGCCTTTGAGCTGTAGCTTTTGAGTAAACAGATTTTTTCTTGTCTGTGATTTGAAAGAAGGAAAAGGAAAAGGATATGATGTTACGTTGGCGTATGGGAGAAGCTAACCCTTTTATTATTTTTTTCTTTTTCAGATCGGTTAATGCTAGTCTAAACGTTTATATCTCGTACGCTCCCATAACAACTCTGAACGCTACGAAAACTGAAATCCGGTAATAATTCAATATTACGGATCCAATGAAACTGGTTTCGTTGAATTCCGAGACTGTGCCTCGGAAGGCTATTTTTAAATTCAATTCAAAACAGTATATCTTTAAAACTGAACAAAACACTTTTAAATTCAATTTTAAAAGTTCTATTACCTTCAGCATTATAAATATGAATTTTTCGAGCTTCCAAAATATTTTTAATTAGCTTAGAATACCATATTTAACATTTTACCCAACTCCACATCATTTAATTTAATAATTAAATTACTCACAAAACAGCGATATTTGAAATTTAAGTTTATAATTAATCTCTGAATATTTAAATTTAATTAAATATTCCAATTTCAAATGCTCAAAAATTCTGGGTCGTCACATTCCTTCCCCCTTAAAAGAATTTCGTCCTCGAAATTACCAGTTAGGAAGAATGATTCAATCCCCGTTTACTATTTTCTCAAATCCAAATAGTTTCAACAACCCCAAGACAATCTTTTATTAATGATACACTAATCATCTTTTAACTTTCCAAACTTATTCATAAGTTCAACCCAAATCACTTACTTATCAATTCAAATCTAAATTTGAATTCAAATTTTAAATTATCAAAATTTTCCAAAATTTTTCTAACTCCCTAAATTTTCGAAAAATTTCGCCAGCGTCTCCTTTGCGCGGCTAGCTCGGTACTACTACAAAATGGCTCTACGGCCTCCCAATCTCAAAAAGAAAACAAAATGCCAAGTGGCTGGATCAAAAACCCAATCAAATTTCATATAGAAATTCAAATACATACCTTTTGTCGGGCCATTAAATTTTATCTTCAAAAATCAAAATCCCAATTATCCATTGCTTTTATACACCTGTATATCCTACTAAGCAATAATATTCAATCACAATTCCAAAGTCATTTTATACTTTCCTTTACAAATTTTCAATATTTGCTTTACTTAAGCCCGTACGATGCACATATATCATCCGTACGCAATATCACATTCGATCGCTCAATCGATCACACAATTTCACTTCCGATCTAGTATCGTCCACCCGACTTCCTAGTGCGGACTCAGATCTGGTTTCTCGATCAGAAACCGTCATTCTCCTTGCATAGCCACCAACTATGATAGAGAATATCCAGAATCAATCAACAATCCATATCCAGGTTCGCCATCGAAAATCGAGTGAAAAATCCTAATTCGGATCGATAAAACTATCTCGAAATTCTGTGTTCGAATCCGGATCAAATAGCTATGCGAATAAATAATATACGTACACCTTACGTAATTAGCCCAATTGAATTATCCATTTTATCAATTTCCTTTTTATTCACATTCATTTTGATTGTTATCCACTTATTCACAACTGTCCCATTTCACAACTTCCAATTTAACCCTTCATGCAATTATCCACTTAGAATAATTTCCTCGATACCCACTTCACTTAAGAATTTCATTTTTCCAATCCTTAAGTTTAATATAAATATTTATACACTTCTTACATTAATTTTCACTTTACTATCAAAGTTTATTTTCATTACTATTCATTCTGCCCAAGCAACTTCATTTGAATTCAAATTGGCTTCCATTTGACTATTGAATTAGTTCCACTTACTAATTAATTTAAATCTCAATTAAAAGTTTATTTGCAAACTTCACTTCTTTAGTTCCTTCGATTTCACTTTACTTTACATTCGCATTTGAATTAGATTCCAATATTCAATTTCAATTCTCTTTGCTTAACAAATTTTAATCGTTTATTGTTAATGAAAATTTTCAAAAATTTTCTAACTCCCAAAATTTACGAAATTTTTTGCCAGAGTCTCCCTTGTACGGAGGGACTTCTGCGATATCGCAGGATGCACAAATATGTATATATACATCGGCCTCAGGCCGGAAATCACAATATATCAATATAAACAGTTCATATCTCCTATTTTGAATTTTTTGCGTAAGCGTACCTTATTTTTAGCATTTTAAAGCAAGCGGCTTATTATTTAGCAATTAGTGCAACCCAAAATCAGCTATACGGCTTCCCCGAACCTGTACTTACTTAATTTAAAGATGTAAGTGCCAAAATCGTGCAACTTAACAACATTTTTCATATTTAACTAGCAACATAAGCGTTTTAATAAGCAATGCAAGTTAAACAACACTTATAAGCAATTTATAGGGTTCCACCATTAATTTAAATTGTTTACACTCAATTCTCACATTCGATTCATTTTAGCAAAACAAACTCATATTTAATTCAGTTGATCTCAAAATCAATCTATTTAACTTCTATCAACCTATAGAATTTTAACTTCCTTGTTTACGTCAAACGACGATTTATTTAATGCAGCCTCGTCCATATCCATATGAATAAATGATTATTTGGGTTTTACAACCAATTTGAATTGATTCCAATTCAATTTATTTTAATTTCATTACACTTATAATTTAATTGGTAAATTCACTGAATCCAATATAAATTCTAATCCGCATTTGATAATTTATTTCTGAATTGTATTTTATTACTAACAAGTCTACTTCAATCCATTTCTACTTACTTGCAATTATTTACAATTCAAATTATCACTATTATACTTCAACTCCATTATTCATTCACACTTTCACTTTTATTACCAAATCCAAATTCCATTAACATATTTGATTTACTAATTTATTCCAAATTAGTTTACTTCCATTTTAACCAATACAATATTTGATTTTTATCCTTACAAATCACCCTAGTTAATCTCCTCGGTTTTATAATTCAAGTACTGGATCTTATTCATTCCCAAAATACCAAACAAATTTATTTACTTAGCTATAACTTCCCATTCAAGCCACAATTAATTTAATTTTCCAATAAATTTAATTCCTTTACCATTATCCAAGCTAAATTTAATTTAACCCAAATCTCTATTCCAAACTGCACATCTCTTATTCATCTTACTCTTACTTGTTAATGTAAGGATTTTAATTTCACTCAATATTATTTATAATTCAACTGAATTTCATTACAATTTAATTTTATTTAACTTAACTTCAGTCAAATCATATTATTCTCTTAATATCATTTCCATCACAATTTATTTCAATTCGATTCCAACAATCCAAATACAACTGGATTTATTTTTCTCAGTTTGCTCCAAATCCAACTCAAAATTAAACTTAGTTTAAGCTCATTTGTCTCAACTTAATTTTATTTCTCCATCTGATTCAAATAAAGATTTAGAATTCTTATGTACCCGGCTTTTAGTTTCAAATCATTTTGAAATCTCCACTTATTCCAAAATCACACTTCTCACGTTTTTAAACCAATTCTAGATTTTTATTCCCTACAAATTTCATTTGAAATTTCAAAAACAAAACAAATTTCCTTTGGAAATTTCAAAAACAACTAGCTTTTCTGAATAAATCAATTTGGCAGCAATTCGTCACTCAGGAGTTCGAAAATAAATTCTGAAGATGCGGCCGTCATCCTCCGAATTATTTCCAGCAACTGAAATGAATTTATTGCTATATCCCTTTCAAAAATTTATTTGAAACAATTTCCCTTCCAAAAATACTTTCTAAAATAATAATGCTAGTGTTTATCTTCAAAACATTTTGAAACACTTCCAAGATATCCGGGGTTTAAATTTACCAATTTGATTAAATCAAATTTTTAGTTACAATTCATTTGTACAATTCATATTTATATAAATATCCATTGGTTAAGTAAATCATTCTGATTTTACAATCTTACCATATTTTTTCCAATTTTAATTTGTCAGAATATTTTCATCCAAAAATCCAAATATATAATAATTTAAAAAAATATTTCTTTTATATCAAAATACATTTTTCGGGTAAAATTATTTCATCTACCCGTTTCAAAACAATATTGTGTCGAATTGTTCTATTCGAGTGTTTAGAAACCCCTTCGATACAGTTGCGCAGACTGTGCCGACGAAGGTTCATATGCCACTCAATAAATCAACCAACACAATATAAAACCATTTTATATTCACTAACAAATACGCGCTCATATCTATTAATACTCTCAAAATTCCCACCAGAGCCAAGGTTATCGCCAACCTAAGCTCTGATACCAACTGTAACGACCCGACTTTCCAGTCCCGGAAAATCGAACCATTTGTGTTAAAGAAGAAGAGGTAGAAGAAGAAGAAACAGAAAATCAACAACAGAATCTCACATCGCAGCGGAATAAAATATAATATATACAAAACAGATCTTTACTCAAACAGAAAAATATATCTGTTTATACAATACATTTACAGAATACATCATCAGAGTCCATCACATCAATGATATACATCCAAATACACAGCGGAAAAATAAACAAATACGGAAGTACGTATCGCCATCCAGCTCATCTCCTGAGCTCCACAGCTACAAATCTGAACCTGTTTATCTCGGTCTGACCCGAGCATTATATAAAACAACACCCGAGTCAGTCTGGAATACCAGCGTGAGAAAATCACACTTAATTGATTATTAAAGTTTCAAAAATCCTTTGAAAATAAAAGCATCTCGTAAGACCACGCCACAAATAAACATGTCGGGTTTTTACCTTACGATAGCTAAACACTTTTTATAAAAATCCTCTGATATTATAATAGTGTCTATTCACAAATACTTATTAAAATAGCTGAAATTGTTACATGATTAAATTCCAGCATACTAGCCACAACGTGGGTAATACAAACAAAACTCGTACAAGGCACGTAGGGAGAATGGATTTCCAACGAATGACTAGGCACTGGGGTACCACCTGTCACAGTACGTGGCCTAGATCACAGTACCGAGGAGTACGCCCGCTCCCCTGCAACACAAGGCCGGAATCATCCCTTACTGGATAATTCCAAATAAAATCACCCCACGGTTGGGATCAGCAACCGCACCACTAAGCCTAAATAAAGGGACATCTAGACAGGGATGACTTTACTCTCAAGTGGGGGCTACCCACGAAGCCTTGCTGCATAACCCCTGATTTTCAGTCATTCCCGGTTGATGAGGCTTGAGGCTAAACGTTACCTTTACAGAACATTTCACTTTGAATGCCCATCGTCCACCTGACGATGTTTCGCAAGCATTCGTCCATACAAGTCCGCCCCGGGTTCGAACGGAACCGAAGGCACTATTCCTACTACATCCATTTTGGAAATATCCTCAGGATTAGTAGCGACTAGCCCTTGCACTTCACTGCTCCATCTTCGACTCTGAACACGTTACACGAAACGTACAAACCGAATCGAAGTGGTATTCGAGTCTCCAGACCTAGAATCCCGGTATACGGAAACTCGATCCCGGTCTCTTCGAAACGATCAGCGCATTCGGCCAATATTGATAGTCGGTTATTTAACTATCAATTAACATCCACAAGCAACCATCGCACAATAAATAATTTCCCACATTTTATATTTGCCCAAATATCTTTCCAAGATATATTTCCAATTTTCAAAGCTCATTTGAAAACAATTTCAAACAGTTTCCGCTTACGGAATACATTTCCCAAATAATTATTTCCACTGAATCACCAAGTACAAAATACTCTTAATTTTAAAATAATTTAAAAACACCAAAAATAAATATACTTTAACCTTTAAATTTGGAAAACTACTTTAATACTTAATTAAAAATAATACCTTTGTGAATATTTAAAATGAGGTTACTTTATAAAATATAAAACTAAGTTTCCACTTTTAAATAAAATACTAATCACCCTTTAAATAATTATTACGATAATAGATTTGGAAAATATTTACTTTAGAATTTAAATATTAGAAACAATAAATTTCTAAACATCCCTTTCTTAAACAACATGAAAACTTTTAACTTATATTTAAGAATTTTCTTTGAAATCGTACTTGGCTATCCAGGAAATACACTTTCTTCCATATCTTTTAAAAATAAATCACCATTTATTTTTAAACACATTTACATTCCTCAATAAATTCCCACCTTGAATTTATATTTAAAATATCCACCGATATTTCATTTCACTTCATAAACCCAGTTTATAGATTTTAAAACCTCATTCTCTTTTAAAAATCCAAGTTTTAAACACTTAAATCAATTTCCAATTGATTTCCATTTTTCTTCACTTTGAAATAAATTTCCCTATTTACTTCAATTATTTCAAATACATTAACTTTCATATTTTATTTCTTTATTATGAGTTAAAACCCTTTTTAACTAAAATACAAATTTCGGATTTCCAAACTTCTTCAATTAATATTTTAATTAACTAAAATCTTTAAATTCAATAAAATCAATCCTTTTATATTTTAGATAATATCACTTTAGTTAAAGATTTATTTCTTCCCTGTTAAATTCAAAATCCTCTTTCCCCATATTTGTTCGAATTAAGAAATTTCTTTATTTCTTTTACAATTCCTTATTTAATTTATTCGAATTCACTAGAATTATTTAACTTGAATTTTACTCTTTTATTTTCTTCCAACAATCCAATTCAATTTCTTTTGATAACTCATTATACTGGGAAATTCAATCCAACCAGATTATCCAATATAAATCATCACAGGATATCAACAAACATATCACAGAATATTTAAACAAAATTAAATATTTTGAGGAATCCAGTTGGATCCCTCCAACCTGTTTCCCTGCATCCACAGATGTTAGCACAATACCAATTTCACTTCAAAGTGAAATATCGCGGTATATGGGTTTTATAAAATATCATCCGCTATTATGCGAGAATATCAACAACTCCAATATATACATATGCCAATATATATATATTGGTATATACTACTATATACCATATCAATCAAATCAATCAATTCAATCATTCATCCATATTTAAATTTAACCAATTAAATTTAAATAAAATTAAACTGAGTGAGATTAACTCACCTTTATTTATTTTGCCAATTCGATCCAATCCTGACTGTTTTCCTCTTGATTTTAGACCTTGAATATCAATATATAGTTTATTAATACTCGAATCAAATCTAAAAATAAATTAACATTTACTTATTTATTTTAACCTATAATTTAATTTAAACCCAATTTTCCCTTTTCATAGATTATTTTAGTAACTAAAATAGATCAAGTAAATTTATGGAACAACTCATCACTTTATATATATATTATATATATATATTTTAGACAACTAGTAAATTAAAATGTTATAAAATTAAACTGCCTTAAGGTATATTCTTAAACTTTTACAGTAAGTTAAAATATCCTCATATATATATATATCCAAACTTTTCCTACATTATATATAAACAAACTGAAATTCTTTTTACTGTTAAAGTTTTAACATATATATTTCTTTGTAAAATAAATCTAGATTTAAAGTCCTTATATATATATACATGTAGCCTTACAGGTAAAGTCAAATATTGAGTTAAATATAATTTCCCTTCTTTTCTTTTTATCTACTTATATATTAATATTAAATCGAAATAAATTGTAATATACCTTCACGCGCTGTCGAAACCCCCCCAGACCTCACTAACGAACGTAGTCGCACAACCCAGCTCAACTCCCTCCAGCATCTCCTACCATGCCTTGTTCGACTGCCCTCCACTATATCGAATCGCGAAACAAAGAACGCCACCATCGTGAAATAACCCAATAGCCACGCGAGCTCTTCCATCGAGCGTCGCTCCTCTCTGCCGAACCTATCGACCAACCCACGTCCTCTCGCCGACCACACGAGCGCGAAACCCTAGGTCGCGGTTAGCTTGCGAACTCGTGTTCCTCTCGAGCTACTTGATTGATTTGCAGACGATGCCGCTCGTCGAACCCTTACATCAACGCGACCGAAGACTCTGCCCCACCCCAATTCACGAAAAAGCAGGTGGCAAATGTAAAGAGACTGTAGCAGGACTTCAAATCAGCAGTAGAAATATCGCGTAGGAGGTAAGTATGAGTCGACAATGGCTGATGGAACTGCCGAGTGTGTAGCGATGATTATTATGAAGGCGTTGATTTTCGAAACCCTAGTAACTCTCCGGTTCAAGCATCGCGATATGGAGATTGATATTGAACTGAAATTTTGAAGTGAACAGATTTTTTTTTTAAGAGGAAGATTTTTTTTTTTTCCTTTAGGATTAAGCATCGAAACATGGAGATTGCCTTTGAGCTGTAGCTTTTGAGTAAACAGATTTTTTCTTGTCTGTGATTTGAAAGAAGGAAAAGGAAAAGGATATGATGTTACGTTGGCGTATGGGAGAAGCTAACCCTTTTATTATTTTTTTCTTTTTCAGATCGGTTAATGCTAGTCTAAACGTTTATATCTCGTACGCTCCCATAACAACTCTGAACGCTACGAAAACTGAAATCCGGTAATAATTCAATATTACGGATCCAATGAAACTGGTTTCGTTGAATTCCGAGACTGTGCCTCGGAAGGCTATTTTTAAATTCAATTCAAAACAGTATATCTTTAAAACTGAACAAAACACTTTTAAATTCAATTTTAAAAGTTCTATTACCTTCAGCATTATAAATATGAATTTTTCGAGCTTCCAAAATATTTTTAATTAGCTTAGAATACCATATTTAACATTTTACCCAACTCCACATCATTTAATTTAATAATTAAATTACTCACAAAACAGCGATATTTGAAATTTAAGTTTATAATTAATCTTTGAATATTTAAATTTAATTAAATATTCCAATTTCAAATGCTCAAAAATTCTGGGTCGTCACATTTGTGCTCTGTACTTATCCATCAGACTAATCAGGGTGAACCATCCGGTTCCTTCGGATTCACTTGCAAATCAATGTTTGTTCTAGAGCATCGTAGCTAAGGACTCAAATCCTTGCTTAAATGTTAGTCATAAATCACAATCGTCCTATATTCCCTTAGGATTTGACATATCATAAATCATATGTCACGCTATCATGCATTATTAATCATATTGGTGCATTGCCCTCGATCTAAACATTACTTACAAATCGTCTAGTTTCCAATCATAAGTAAGACTAACCAAACCTAAGCAATGACTTTTATCATTATTCAGTAATCATTATTCGATTATTTCAACAAAAGGCATTCAAATCCTAAGGTTTAGTTTTTGATCGATCTCTCTAGATCATAAATCTAGATTGAGCCTAATCTGCTCGTTCTTTGTTGATGGGACCCGGTATCCAAGCACGTCCATCCACTCAATCTTCGATGAATGGACTTGCCATCCTGTATAAGTCCATCCGCTCGCTCTCCGACGAGGGGGCCTAAACTTCATCATTTGTCACCCCGTCTCTCCAATCGGGGGACTACAATCCACTAGTTTATCTATCAAATGTCAAGGATAGCTAGGTTTCACTAGCATCCATTAACAATATCAAAGTCAAATATCATGTTCAATTAACATCCATACTCAAGTCATTCAAGTGTCCTTATTAAAATCAAAATGCATCAAGTAAAGAATCAAAAAAATCTAATCAAATCAAAGATTACTCATAGACTTTTACTCGGAGCATGCCTGTTTGACTGTTTGGGATCCCTAACATGTGTAAGTAGCCCGGTAACAATCATTTATAGTTTACTCTAGAGATAAGTAAAGTGTAGAAAATAAACCTAAATTTGATTCGTCCCAATCATGGGATAATATTCTCAGCCCAAATCCTTGGCCCCGTTTGGGTATATCCACCAAAGGGTGGTCATTCATGCTGCACCACGATGATTTGATTCTCTAAGTATTGTTGAAGCTGTTTATTCTGAATTTGTTCCTCTATCAAGTCACGTAGATGTATACATTCATTGGTTTCGTGCCCATCCAGCTTAAGGAATATGCAGTATTTTCTCGACTTTCTTTCCCAATCCGTGGGTTCTCACCTTATGGATTTTCTTGTAGGGAATCTACCCCATTGTGTCAAGGTACACATTTCTTTGGGGTTCTCTATTAATTTGGTGTAAGTGGAAAACTTTGGTTCTCTTTTTTTTCACTTCATCCTCCGAAGACATCATTAGCTTTTCGCTTTCCCTCATCTTTTCCAAATCTTGCCTTAGATGGTCCTTCATCCTCGGCATTTATTTCACCACTCTCGGCTTCTGCATTCTTCTGGTTTAAATATCTCTCGGCTTGATAGTAGAAATCTGCAAGATCTACAGCTGGATCCCTTTCCAAAGGCTTTTTGAATTTAGTCTTATTTGCAACTCCAAAAACCACCACCTTCAGAACTATTGATGGGTTTGGTTTCCGCACCGCAGCGGCGGTTACATTAAATCTAGTCAAATAACACCGTATGATTTCACCTTCCCTCTGATTCATGCTTGAAAGAGTCATCACATCCATTGGTATAGCGATATTAACTTTGAACTGGTTTATAAAATTTTCTATTATTTGGTCCACGTGCTGATGGACCCATTCTCTAATTGGTGAAACCACATTACTGCTAAATCCACTGAGTGCAACGGGAGGCATCATCCCATCACTTCCTCTTAAGCTCCCAACAGTCCCATGTGCTGGAAATATCTCATCAAATGTACAATCGGATCAATCGTCCCATTATACATTTCCAATGTTGGTAGCTTGAAATTAGGTCGATTCCTAGCATTTCAGATGTTTGGGGTAAAAGGGTTTTCATTCACGTCCTCCAAACTCCAATCCGAGGATCCACCTCTCATCATTTATCTTATGATATCATCGATTCAATCATTATCATTCAATTGAAATCTCTGGTGCTCTGCATGCCCTTGATCCAAATCATCGTTATGCCCTCCTTTCTACATGGAAATTTTGGTCCTAATCCTTGTGGCTTTATGTTTGCATTCTGGTCCTTGTCTCTGACTTCAGCATCGCCCATTCTCGGTATTCCAACTCACTCCAAACTGAATTTGGCCATGCCTTCCTAACCATTATGGATGATATCAACATAATTGTGGTCGGTGCTAACATGTTCGGGTGCTGGGGGTTTGGTTCCATTTTGCTCCGCTCTATTACTTTATGCATTTTCTCCGCCTTTCGTCCTCCGATTTTGAGTTCTAGCTGCTTTGGTTATCCATTGCTATTCTATTCTTCTAAACAATCCACCTAGCATCTCCTCTTGCCATGCTAGTAATCTAGCTTGCATCTCTGTCATCATCAATTCTATCGCTTTTCTGGTAACATGGATAGAAGGTGGGCTTGAACTTGAGGACACCTCTTGGCTACCCCTATGTCCTTGTTTATTTCCTCTAGCAATAGCTCTTGTAGTAGGCCTCCTCATCTTCTTCAAATCAAATCTCAAGTCTTTCTCAGTAAAATCACAAAAAATGTTATGCCAGAAATTGACACAACACACCAATATATCACTTAAAATGAATGAAAGAAATATATAATGATGAAAATGAAGAAAAAGAGTGCAAGACACAAAGTTTTTACACTAGTTTGGCAAAATCTTTAGCCTACGTCGACTTAATCCTTTTATTTGATGAATTCTCTCTAAAATATAACAATTTACAATCAAATCTGTGGTACAGTCAAGTAGATCTTGGTTTTTTCTAAGTTTTATGAGTTTGAGGAAGAAGAAGGTTGATCCAAAGTACCAAGGGCCAATACAAAAATCAGTCCCCTTTCTAGTTGATGTCCCCTTGATATTTATAGACGACTCCTAACACAAATCTCATAATCCAAGGCTTGAACATGTCTTTTTCCCCAAATTTAAACTTCCAGCATATAAAATAGGTCATCGTACACGAATCCCAAGAATGTCAAACAACTCGGTACTGACCATAATATGGTCCATAAAAAAGGTCGGCAAAATATGGTCGATAAAATATGATTGGTAAAATATGATTGGAAAAATATGGTTAGTAAAATATGGTTGGTACCAACCAAATCATGCATTTTCGAAACTTAATTAAATCTTTGATTTCTTAAATCTTAACATCCTCTAAGTTTCTCGACTCATTCTTTCATCATTTTGTAGTCTAGTTTCTCTGATGTAAATTAATTTCAAGACTATGGTACCTTTGCCGTAAAAACTCAAATTTATCGGACAACCTTTTTGACTAACTCTATCCAATAGGCCAGGCCAGTAGCCATGGAGGAAATAATACTGGTTATCTAACCCCAAGCCTAGACACCACTATTCTTAAACATCCATCGGATAGAGAAGATTATTTGTTGGTCCCAAATGCGAGTGTATATAAATGTTTTTTAAACTTTATCTCAATGTATAAACCATGCGTTTTATAAGAAAAAAAATGCTATTAAAACTTTTATTACCAAAACATGTATATCTTTTATTTAAATTAACAATCCTTTTTCCAAACTCTTTTCATACTTAAAAATTGTATTAGAGTACTCTTATTAATGATTTAAGTACGTATACAAATTCATTTGCAAAGATAATACACCTAGAATTAATTATAAAGAGTCTAAATAAAGTACATATAAAATGCTATTACAAAGCGCTAGAAAAGTGCTTAAATAAGCTTTATATTTTTTTATATCTTTCGCTAGTTTCTAATTTTAACATAAATTATTTTATAAACTCATTCTTTTTTGTAAACAAAATTAATTTAAGTCAAGAAAACATTCAATTAATAATTTCTCAAAATATTTTAATATCTTATCACTTTAAAATGATTTAAAATACAAGTATTTCAAAGTGCATCCATAACGACTTTTTTGATTTCTAACTTTATACTCTTAGCATTACATTTATACAACTCAAATAAACATGCGAACATAAGGTATATGTCATAATACAAGTTTAGGAAGGTGATAGAATTGAAGTTATCACTATAAAATGGTGAGAATCTCACTTATCCTCTGGTCAAGCCCTCAACCAATCCTCCTAAGTGTTATAACCTACCTCATAGTTTGATATTTTAATAGTAACAACTACACAAGAAATATTTCTGTATATACCCAACCTTGTAGGAAAATTTATCAACAAATGAAGAGATACAACGACGAAGACAAGACGAAGGTAACAAACAAAGTTATGTTAGTCATAGTGTTTTTATGTTTAGAAGTATATGATTGTTAAAATCTCATCAAAGTAGTATACGCACACACAAATCATCAAAGTTGCATTTCTATTTTTTTTAAAAGGGTTACACAATTTCAGTCGACTTAAATCCTTCAAAAATCGACTAAAACAATATCAGTCTACTGGTTATAATTGCTCAATCGATTGATAACATGTGCATTATATGTTTTATAAATACAAGATAACCAATCGACTAAAACTACAAAAACGGTAGACTACTGACCCAACCAGTCAATTGGTTGCATAGTTTCAGTCGACTAAATAAGGGCAAAAATAAACTGTTTCTTTTGTGTTTGAAAATTCATGTTTTCGACTTTAACTAGTCGACTAGTTGCATGCAACTACTATATTTTTGAATTTTATAAAGAGTTCTACTTCTTCAATGAAGAGGCACTTTCTTCTAAGAGGAGTTGAAATTATATCTAATGGCTGCTACTTCTCATGAACCCATACAGCTCTTCAAGAATTATAAATAGCACTTTGATTCGAGATTCTAACAACTAATTTATTTACTTTACTCTCAATTCTCTTTGAAATATTCTCTTGCATTCAACGGCTTATATTGCAATTTCTAATCACTTGAACATTCAAGTTATATCATTTAAGTGATCATCTACTTCCATTCTTCCACATATACAAAATATACCGCTTACGAAGAAGATTATAGGAAGATTGTACTATATTGACTCATCCGTGCTATTTAATGCACACAAAGTCAACTATTTACTACTTGTGTAGTTGAAATCCTCTTGGAGATCCTTAGGCAGGAATTCCAGTTCGATAGCTAAGGTGGTTTGTTGTAAGATTACTATTCCTCTAGGTTAAGTGAGGGTTATAGTTTAAATCCGGAAGGAGTCTGGGACTGAACGTAGAACGTGAAGTCTAAACCAGTATAAAAATCTCTGGTGCACTTTACTTTAGAGTATTTTTATTTAAGCTATTATTATACAAGTTTTAATTTTAGTAGAACAATTCATATTGCTCAATCCATAATGACTTTCATTTGGTATCAAAGCCTGGAATTATATCCATCGTCACAGCATCATATAATAATGGCTGGAAAAAGATCCGATCGAAATACAGCAAGAAAAAACCTCGGCACTATCAAAGACACCACTAATAAGGACCATAAAAACATACTTTCTGATTTAAAATTTTTAGTAGAAGATAATAATGAATTAGTTAGTATAAGCGATAAGATCTGAAAGCTTAATTTTGTAAGTTTATAAAAGATGAAATCTATTGAACTTGAAAATGAGAAATTGAAAATGGGAAATTAGATTTAGAGAATCAACATGGTGTTTTGAAAAATAATTTTATAACTCTTAAAGATTTTCTAAATGAATGAAACACTATATTTGAAAAGGAAAAAGAAAAATTTTAAAAAGAAAATTTTCATTTAAAAAGACAAATTGATTTGTTACAATCCACTTTAGATAATTTCAGAATCTCGAATTTTTTTCTCAAAAATGAGAACTGTACATTAAAAAAAAGAATTTTGAATTAAATAAAGAGATTGATATTTTGAAAAATAGTAATATCTACTGAAAATAATAATTGTGACTGTAAAACTAAATTTGAAAAACTTAAAAATGAACTCACAAAATTTTATAAAGGTCAAAATCATTTAAACATGGTTTTATCTAGTTCTAGACCTTTATTTGACAAAAGTAGTTTAGGATATAATAAAACTAATCATAGAGATAGTAATAGATACGCTTTCATGTTTAGTAAAAATGTTAATGCTAGTACCAGATTTCGAGTACTTTCTAAATCCAAAATTTATAGAAATTCAAGTACTTATATGACCAATAATGTTTATAATATCTCTAGTAGTACAAAATCATTGACAGGAAATATGAATAAGAATTATCGAAGTATTTGGGTTCTTGTTAAATGGAAAAACAGAGAAAAATATATTGATGATTATTTTGATGTAGTAATTAATAATAGAAATTTTATTTTCAAAGGTTCCACCAAACTTTTTTGCGTATGTTACCTTCAATCTAACCCCCTAGACCCTAACATAGGAAGTGGGTACCAAATACAAAATTTTCTTAGGTACCCAAGAAAGATAAAAGGATGAGATACATTTCAAATAAAAAAATGTTCCGTATGATAAAGAACGAGCATTTATGGATAATGGAACTGCAATATATCAAATTTATTTCTCTTTATATAAATAGTTTGGGGTTGGTATTGTTATTTTTAGAGTATCACAAAATAATATTTTTTAAAAATAAATTAGATACTCTTTTTATAAGACGTTGCTTTCAAAAGTGATAGAAATATTTAAAACATTTTCCATTATGCTAAATAAGAGTGAAAATTTATTTCTAGGAAAATAAATATTTTTTTGAAAGCAATAAAATATTTTTAAAATGTATAACTATGTTTACTATTATATAAATCATTTTTTTACCTAACATTAGCTAATATTATGTATTGTGTTAAAATATTTTCAAAATTGGCTAATAATTACATATTTCTTGAAAAAGCTTAAATGTAGAATTTATATAGCAAAACCCTATTAATGTATGTTTCTTTTTTGTCTATGGTAAAGAGAGAGAAAACCATACAGTTATATCGATTAAGGGAGTAAGTAGTAAGGGGAGAACTATTTTATCATAAAAATTTATTTTCCAACTTATACAATTGTCCTCATTAAAAAGAGGGAGAATGTTAGAACCTCATAGATTGATATTTTGATAGTGACAACTAACAAGAAATATTTTTGTATATACTCTACCTTGCAGGAATATATATCAACCAATGAAGAGATACAACAACTAAGAGAAGATGAAGATGAAAAATAAAATTACAGTAGTTATATTCTTTTGTGTGTAGAAGTATATGATCGTTAAAATCTCTTCAAAGTGGTATACACACACAAATTATCAAAGTTTCATTTTTTTAGAAAGGATTACGCAGTTTCAATCGACTAAACCTTCAACCAGTCAACTAAAACAATATCCATTGACTGGTTATAATGGCTTAGTCGATTTATATCGTGTGCATTATATGTTTTATAAATACAAGATAACCAATCGTCTAAAATTACACAAATAGCCGACTAATAACCGAACTAATCGATTGGTTGCATAGTTTCAGTCGACTAAATAAGGGCAAAAATAAACTGTTTCTTTTCTTGTTGAAAATTCATGTTTTCGACTTTAACTAGTCGACAGACTAGCACTTTACCAGTAGACTGGTTACACACAACTGCTTTATTTTTGAATTTTTAGAAGAGTTCTTCTTCTTCAATGAAGAGGCACTTCCTTCCATGAAGAGTTGCAACTATATCTGATGGCAACTACTTCTCATGAACCTGTACAACTCTTCAAATATTATTAACAGCGCTTTGATTCAAGATTCCAACAACTAATTTCGTTATTTTACTCTTAATTCTCTTTGAAATCTTCTTTTGCATTCAAAGTCTTATAGTGCAATTTCTGATCACTTGATTGTTCAAGTTATATCATTTAAGTGATCATCTACTTGCATTCTTCCACATATGCATAACATACCACGTACGAAGAAGATTATAGGAAGGTTGTACTATATCGACTCATCTGTGTTGTTTATAGCATACAAAGTCAACTATTTATTACTTTTATAGTTGAAATCCTCTTGGAGATCTTCAGGCACGAAGTACAGTTCGACAGCTTGGGCAGTTTGTTGTAAGATACTAATTCCTCCCGGTTAAGTGAGGGCTATTGTTTAAATCCAAAAGGATTCTGGGACTAGACGTAGGACAGAAAGTCTAAACCAGTATAAAAATCTCCGGTGCACTATAATTTAGAGAAATTTTTATTTAGGCTATTGTTATATAAGTTTTAATTCAGTAGAACAATTCATATTACTTGATCTGTAGCAACTTTCATTGAGCCTCTAGTTACTTGCTACCAAGTGCAAAGAAAAGATCACCTTATTAGTAATTGCTCTCGTCTTCCCCCTTCTAGCCTTACTTTGGCTCCTTTCTCCAAACTTTTGCAAAAGGGTGCTATTTCTTTGGCTGTGATTCATTTTAAGTTGAATGAGTATTTCTTTGTGATATTTTGGAAGTGGTTTGAGCTAATTTGGATGAGTAGAGAGTGGTTTAAAGAGAGGAGAAAATTTGTGAAAATAACTTAACGTATAATTCTTTCTCTCCTTCTCCATGGATTAGGTAATTTATAAGTGATCAAGAGGAGGGTACTTTGGTCATTTTCTAAGCTCTTATGGCCTAACTTTGATTCGACCACCCTCTAATCCAATACCAACCATCCCTATCAACTACACTTTTATTTGTTTCGATTGCCCTTTGGTCAAATAGAAACCATCCTTATCGACTATGCATTTATCTGATTTGACCACCCTTTGGTCCAATAGAAACCCATCTTAACAACTACACATTTATTTTAAAATACATACAAAAAATTTCGATAACTTTTAATGAGTTTAAAGTCGTATATCAATAAACCAATTTTCCATTACATTATCATTTATACTTTTCTCTACTCATTAATGTAAAAACATTTAAAAATGGTGTTTTATATCATTTGTTATATTTAAAAATACTTGTATTAAGGTTATATAATTCATCATTCGAATATTTGAATATTTAAATTTCTAAGCAATTAAATTATGGGCTATTACATCCTCCCCCACTTAAAGGAACGTCGTCCTCAAAATTATCATCACATTCAAATGAGAGTACATATAGTTGAGAGATTGATATAAGCCAAAATGCATATATATCATACTTGATTAAATTACATATAAAGTAAAGATACACACTAACTGAATTCACCTCATGTATCGAGGACACTACAAAAGGCATACTATATACAAAAATCGATAATCTCATAGTTTCCCAGGATAAGATTCTCTGGCACTATCTTCAGTTTCCCAAGTATCGTACCTTACATTATCGCTCCACTATAACTTTACCTATTTAACGAGCTTTGAACTTAGCTGCTTCGTATATCTATCGGCCATGCGAATAGGCCGCCTAAGTATTATCAGATTTGGCCCGATCTCGAGGTCCTCCTGCTATGTTGACTCTGCTATCAAAGATGTATCATGTACAAATTTGCATAAATGGGATACATGGAAAACATTATGCAGACTCGTTAGCCTAGTGGGTAACTCAACTCTATATGCAAGTGTACCAATCTGTTCAAGTATCAGAAAAGGTCCAACATATTGAGGAGCAAAATTTCCCGTCTTTCTGAACCGCACAACATTTTTCATCGGAGAGACTTTCACAAATACATAGTCCCTAACCGAGAACTTTAAATCTCTACGTCGTTGATTGGTATAGCCCTTCTGCCCATTTGGAGACTCCTTCATTCTTCTTCAAATCTCGGTTACCTTTCTAATCGCCTCTAGAATCATATCGGGCCTTAGTACTAATCAATCTCCAATCTCAACCCAACATGATGGCGATTTGCACGGACGACCATATAATGTCTCAAAAGGTGCCATTCCGATGATAGCTTGGTAGCTATTATTATATGTGAATTTAACCAAATGGAAATGCTCTTTCCAAGAACCCCAAATATCTAAAATATAGGCTCATAATAAATCCTCAAATATACAATTTATTCTCTCTGTTTGCCCATCAGTCTGTCAACGGTTTGTTGTACTTAAACTCAGCTTCGTCCCTAAGGTAGTTTGTAACACTTCCTAGAATTTACTTATAAATATCGGATCTCTATCACTTACAATGCTTCTTAGAATTCCATAGAGTTGAACTATCTCCTTAACACACAAATTTGACAAACTTAAAGCAGTTCTAGTCAACTTCACCGGGATGGAATGTGCACTCTTGGTTATATAATCGACAATAACCTAATGCCTTTATTCCCTGCCTTGACCTAAGTAGTACCTTAATGAAGTCCATTGATATTTGCGCCCACATCCACTTGGGAACCTCGAGTGTTTGAAGCAGTCTAGCCATTTCTTGATGATTGCTTTTGATTTGTTGGCAGTTCACACATATACTCACATGAATACAAATATCCCCATTCATGCCTTCCTACTAGAAAATGTAGGAACCCGATCAACTTACCTTCATGTGTGTTTAAAAAATTTGTATATCAAAATAAAATTGTAACGAACCATAATTTAATCACTTAGAAATTTGAATATTTAAATATTCGAATGGTGAATTATGTAACCCTGATGCATGTCTTTTTTAATAAAAATGGTATAAAATACCATTTTCAAATATTTTTACATTAATGAGTAGAGAAAAGTATACTCGATAATTTGATCGAAAATTGGTTTATCGGTATACTACTTTAAACTCCTTAAAAGTTGTTGACAGTTTTGTACATGTTATAAAATAAATGTATTATTTATAAGAATGGTTTCTATTGGACTTAAAGGTGGTCAAATCGAATAAATATATTGTTGATAAAGACGGTTGCTATTGGACCAAAGAGTGGTCGAATCAAGTTACGCCATATAGATGGTTTCTATTGGACCAAAATGTGGTCGAATCAGGTTAAGCTATATGGTTGGTTTCTATTGGACCAAAATGAGGTCGAATCGGGTTAAGCTATATGGATGGTTTCCACTGGAATAAAATATGGTCGAATTACGTTAAACTATATAGATGGTTTACATTGGACCAAAATATGATCGAATCGGGTTCGACCATGGTTAATAAGAATTATTTCTATTAGACCAAAGGGTGGCCGAATCAGGTTAGTCTATAGAAGGTTAGTAAATTACTAAAGTACCCTCCTTTTGGTCACCTATAAATAGCCCAAGCCATGGAGAAAGATAAAAAGAATTACAACTAAACAAAAGAAAGAAAACAAGAAAGATCTTATGGAAAGCCAAGGAGCTAAACCATAGGCCGAAACTATTATTGCTTTGGTAAGGAAAATTATGTAATTTTAAATTTTCAAGTTATTTCATGAAGCATTGTGTAACTAATTTTACGTTTAATCTATATGTTGCACTATTTTAAGCCTTTTGATATTATAGCCATATCTTTTGCTTGTAATATTTTTGACCTCAACCAAGTGTATATGATTGATGCTTTGGTTATTTAAAAGAGTATAATCTAAGTTTGTTTATAATTATAAAGTATCTTGAAGAATACTTATATGTATGCTTATGATTTGTGATGGCTTTCGGATGAAGGCGGTAAAAGACAAAAGATCTAGGATAGTGTACAATTACTTTATTTCATACCATGTGTTAGGAGATAGAGTGCATCCATACCATGTGTTAGGATGCCAGTCGCTATAGGATGAAAATTTTCTAGGATCTAATTTCCTACTCCGTGTTCAGATTAGATCCATGTGTATGAAAATTGAACATGACATGTATTTTAGATTTTGTTATGTTCCTTATTTATAAAAGATATCTATATATGTTGAATGAGTTTTGACAAAAAAAGTGAAGAAAATTTACCTATTTTAATTGAGTAATATATGCTTGATACGTTAATATACTTCAGAATATGGTTTGGACATCTTGGATAATTTTGTAATATGACCTAAGATTTAGATTAAATAGATTTCTCACTGGGTCGGTGCTGCTCATGATGCTACACATAAACATTTCAACTTCGGATAATTAAAGTGGATTTTGGAGCTATTCATGAAAAACCGAAATAGAAGAATTTTTCCTAGCTTTTGTTTAGTATTGTAAATTTTGATGTACATATATCTATGAAGTCAAAGACAAGACCTTATGTAAATTAACTTTTATTCCAAGTATGAATGTATAATATTTCTTCCGCTTGAAATCATTTACTCTGAATCATTTGAGGTTCTGGCATTTCTCCTTACGAACTTGTGACACTAATATGATCGCACCACATTATGAGGGTAGCACTCCCGATTTTTGCCAAGAGTGTCAGAGCGGGGTGTTAAAAGTGGTATCGGAGCCTAGGTTTAAGTGGTGGTTAGTAGAAAACCCTTTAACGCGTCACAAGAATAAAACCCTATAGTTTGGGTTTTACCAGAATAGGAAGTTTATACTTTTCATTGACATGTTTATAATTGTTCTAGTTATAAACAATGACAAGCCAAAAGACGTGGGATACCAGAGATTCATGGGAAGGGTTTAAGTGCACAACTACCCTGAACGACGATTAACCCCAATCTTCCCATAGTTCGAGAAGAAGATTATTAGAAGAAAGGCACAAAAGATTTTAGTAGAGGAGATGATAGAAGTGGTAATTAGAGCATACAACTTGAAGAAATACTACAATGAAACCTTGTATCATACAATCTACATCAAAAATGGAAAGAAATAGTGAAAGCTATAAAAATGGCAAAGAGAACTGAGTATGGAGAAATTCGAGAATTTCTCAAAAGGCGAAGTGAAAGTCTATCACCTGTAAGACCTATACGAAGGAAAATGTTCCCAAGGGTAAATAGAAGACAATTGGATGAAGATAAGTCAGAATCTCAAGAATTAAACGAGATCATAGAAGAAGTTACGAGACTTATGGAAGCACCCATGGAAAATGAATCGAATAATATTATGGGATTCTTTTCCACACTATGACTTCCGTGGAGAATGTAATATAAATAAATGAAGGACTGCTTAAAGTTTAGTGGTTTAATCTCCAATTTTTGACTTGTAAATATTGAAGATGTATGTGGAAGTTTGTAAATAATAATTCGAATTTTTGTTTTACAAAAAGGGGGTTTGTTTGCGCCAAAAATGGTCACAAACCCCAAGTGTAGTGAAAGCACTAGCGTATGAATACAAATCAACAGTATTCGCACACAAATCACAGATCTAAGCAAATAACAAGCAACAATCCAAAAATAATGAACAATGACACGGAATTTATAGTGGTTCGGCTATCTCCGGCCTACGTCCACTTCAAAGTTTTTATGATTTTATTGCTCGATGTTTGAAGATTACAATTTCGTGTGTTGTATTACAACTGATTTGCTGAGCTAAGTCTGAATCTAAGGCAGCAATGGTGATCTGGAGTAAATCTGGCAGAGTCTGGGCGTTCTTTATCTCTCAAAATTGTCCGACCCCTTTTTTGAATGACCAGGGGCACTATTTATAGGTGTAGAAGGCTGATATTTCGCCTAAAATGAAGGGAGACCAGTTCTGGTACGTCAGAGGGCCCACATGCCCGCTTTATGGAAATCTGGGCCCACTTTGGGATCGATTCGACCCTTGGTTCGAATCGATCAAGAAAGTGTCCAATCGAGCTGAAATTTGGCGTGAACATTCTTCAACATGTGCTCAAGCTTCTGTGAAAATTTCATAGCATTTGGATGTGTAGATCTCAAGTTATGATCGATTCAAGGTTGCATTTCTGGTTGACTAGCCTGGTTCGAATCGATCTAGTTCGAATCGATTCGTTCGAATCGATCCAGCGCGCGCTTCTGTGATGACGTGGAGCACCTTCTTCGTATCAATTCGACTTCTATGCCGAGTTGACTGGGTCGACTCCGTGGTTTCAGCTGTTATAACTTGGTGGATTCGATGTAATGGATTCGAAGGTATGACTTCATCGAATCGATTGGATGAACGTTCTCTCCGAATCGATCAAGGTAGGTTTCAGTTAATCGATACGAAGGCTTCTTGCTTGAATGGACTCGAAGGTGCTCGTGGGATGGAGTCGAAGCTCTTTAACTTTATGGACTCGAAGAGTTTCCCATTAACGGATTCGAAGGTGGGAATGTGAGGGTGGACTCGAACTATCGGAGTCGAACTAATGCTTGCTCAATGGAGTCGAAGCAAGGCGTATTCCGATGGGTTCGAGGCAAGGCTCGTCGTGATCGATTCGAGGCAAAGGCTTGATCGATGGATTCGAAGTAAGCTGACTTCTCATGGATTCGAGGCAACGTATGTTTGATGGATTCGACCTTATACCACCTTATCCATCTTCTTTTGGCGATATCTTGAGCATACGAACTCGGATTGACTCGAAACTTGGAACGTTGTTTCATCTGGCCTTGCTTGACATGTCTCATCAATTGCAGCCCGATCCGGACTCGGACAAAATTCATCGATATCCATGGTGAACCTGTGATGCACAATCGATGTTCATGACTAATAATTATTGATTTTCAGTTAATCTTTGGGTATCTCGGCTTTGCCAAAAGTTGGGATAACATTTTGCCCCCCAAAATATGCCTTTTGTTAAAAGGTGTGTTTTGATCAGTCTCAAGTTAAATGCAGTGAGTTCATGTTTTACTCATAGCTTATAGCATTTTCAATCAAGTCCATGGCTGTTCGAAGCCGAATTGTTATCAATTTTTTCCTGTGGAAGTTAAGAATGAAATTCTACGGTCTCTCCGTACTATTGATGGTCACTCCGGACCCTTGTCAAACCCATTCTAGATTTAGCGATTGAATAGAAAGATCCTATTGCACTCCGGCGTTGCTTTCTATACCTTGCACTCCGGCCCCAGCTAGGGCGTATAGCGATGTCTTGGTCGTTCTCGACCGATCATAGCCTCTCCGGGCTCATGCTGGATCCCATCCTGTCACTCTCCGGTGAAGGGGAAACAACGTTAAGTGAGTCAATCCTGTCGCTCTCCGGCGAAGCGACTCACCTCTTGCACTCCGGTTCAGTGTATCTGAACATTAAGCGATGTCATGGCCTAAATCGTGGGCCGATCATAGCCTCTCCGGGCTCTTATCGAATCCTGATCCAATCACTCTCCGGTGAATAGGAAACGATGCTTAAGTGAGTTGATCCTGTCGCTCTCCGGCAAAGCAACTCACTTCTTGCACTCCGGACCCCGCCTCTCCGGGTAGGATCATAAAGCGATCATGTTTATATTGATATTTAATGTTTATCCTTTAACTCTTCGGTCAAAGGTTTATTTTAATAAGTGTTTCTTTATTAAATTCAAATCCTAGATGTTCAATCTCAAACACCAGGAAAAACAAGATAATGCCTCTTCGGGCGGAGCGGTCTATTTCCATCTCAGAGCATGCCTAGGGATCTCTTCGGTTCCCGTACATGAGTAAGTGGGATAGCCGTTTTATTTTGGAAATCAAATCTAAGAAAACTAATCGACCAGAGTCCAAATCTTGAACTTGGCCCTTGCCATCACAATCAGTTGATGATGAGTCGTGATCCCGATCCAGGATCATTCCTGTTTGGTTGAGGCGGTAGTTGTTCGGGTCTAACCGCCGTTGTACGTTCTCTGACATACTGCGGCAATCTACCACTCCTGGCATGTTCTTCCACCCATCCTTCAGGTGGCGGCATTCATCGGTAGTGTGCCCATCCAGCTCATGGAATAGGCAGTACTTTCCAGTCTTACGTTCCCGCTCCGTGGGATCTCTCCTTGGTGGTTTTCGATAGGGGAGTTGCCCCCGAGTTTCGGTGTAAATTCGTTCCAGTCCAGCCACCAAGTCTGTGTATTGCCTGAATCTGGGCTCTCGGAATTTCTTCCGTTTACCAGGACCATCATGTGCGTCATCCTGCTTTCTCTTTCCTTTGTCTTCCCTGGACTGTTCCCTGGCGGTTCCTTCGCCTTGTGCAACATTTATTTCCTGCCTCTCGGCTCGTGATTCCTCTAATCGAATGAATTTTTCAGCTTCATGGAAAAACTCTCCAAGATCTTGCGGTGGATCTTTAGTCAAAGAGTCTTTGAATTCGGTGCCTTCTCCAACTCCTGCCACTGCCGCCATCAAAATCATCGATGGGTCCGGGCGATCTACAGAAGTCACCGTCGCATTAAATCGTAACAAAAAATCTTTTATGGACTCTCCGGTCCTTTGTTTTATTGATGCCAAAGTCATCACGCTCTTAGGTCGCGTCACGTGAACCCTAAACTGCTTCATGAAGCAATCCACAAGCTCGCCCCATGTCCCGATTGATCCGGTTTCTAGCTGCCTAAACCAAAGCGCAGCCAAATCTGATAAGAATAAGGGGAAACATCGTGCCATCACTTCCTCGGATGCTCCCAGCACTTCCATGTGTCTGATATATCTGGTGATATGCATGGTCGGATCTGACTTTCCGTAATAAGGATTCAGCGTTGGTAGTTTGAACTTCGGAGGGTTCCTTGCATTCCTGATATTCGGAGCGAACGGACTCCGACTAACTTCTTCCAATCCTCCTCCTGAAAACCCTCCTCTCATGAGTCGCCTCACTAGGCCAATCATTCTCTCATCTCCATCTAGGGGTTGCCCCCTTGTCATGTCTCTGTCTTGCCCTCCATGTCTTGTAGGGAATTCTGGTACGTACTCTTCGGGTGGCTCGTTAGCATTTGTGTTGGCCCTAGCCGGTTGAGCTCCTTCCAAAGGTACTTCTACGTTGGATCCTGCGGGCCTGCACCCAAGCCCTTGTTGATTGCCTTCTGGTTCTGCATTCTGTCCTCCGTTGGGTTCCACAGCCCTAGCTCCTTGTTCCACATTCGCAGCCGCTGTAGCTGGTCCAGGGTTCTGCGTCCCTGCAGCTCTCATCTGCTCGAAGAAATTCTGCAGCATCTCTTGTTGGCTTTTCATCATTCTTTCCTGCATTAAGTTATTCATCGCTTCCATCTCATCTCTAGTAATGTAGATCGAAGCTTGTCCTTCTCCAGCGCTAGAGGATGCCTCTTGACTTCCTGCCTGTTGGCTCCTCTCAGTTCTTTGTCTAGTTTGTCGAGTCATTGTAGAGTCAGATCTGAATCCTTAAAATTCCAAATCTAAATTTTGAATTTGGTGTAGCGGGTGCTAGTTCTTCTCAGTGAAAGCACCAAAGTGTTTGCGCCAAAAATGGTCACAAACCCCAAGTGTAGTGAAAGCACCAGCGTATGAATACAAATCAACAGTATTCGCACACAAATCACAGATCTAAGCAAATAACAAGCAACAATCCAAAAATAATGAACAATGACACGGAATTTATAGTGGTTCGGCTATCTCCGGCCTACGTCCACTTCAAAGTTTTTATGATTTTATTGCTCGATGTTTGAAGATTACAATTTCGTGTGTTGTATTACAACTGATTTGCTGAGCTAAGTCTGAATCTAAGGCAGCAATGGTGATCTGGAGTAAATCTGGCAGAGTCTGGGCGCTCTTTATCTCTCAAAATTGTCCGACCCCTTTTTTGAATGACCAGGGGCACTATTTATAGGTGTAGAAGGCTGATATTTCGCCTAAAATGAAGGGCTGATATTTCGCCTAAAATGAAGGGAGACCAGTTCTGGTACGTCTGGGGGCCCACATGCCCGCTTTATGGAAATCCGGGCCCACTTTGGGATCGATTCGACCCTTGGTTCGAATCGATCAAGAAAGTGTCCAATCGAGCTGAAATTTGGCGTGAACATTCTTCAACATGTGCTCAAGCTTCTGTGAAAATTTCATAGCATTTGGATGTGTAGATCTCAAGTTATGATCGATTCAAGGTTGCATTTCTGGTTGACTAGCCTGGTTCGAATCGATCTAGTTCGAATCGATTCGTTCGAATCGATCCAGCGCGCGCTTCTGTGATGACGTGGAGCACCTTCTTCGTATCAATTCGACTTCTATGCCGAGTTGACTGGGTCGACTCCGTGGTTTCAGCTGTTATAACTTGGTGGATTCGATGTAATGGATTCGAAGGTATGACTTCATCGAATCGATTGGATGAACGTTCTCTTCGAATCGATCAAGGTAGGTTTCAGTTAATCGATACGAAGGCTTCTTGCTTGAATGGACTCGAAGGTGCTCGCGGGATGGAGTCGAAGCTCTTTAACTTTATGGACTCGAAGAGTTTCCCATTAACGGATTCGAAGGTGGGAATGTGAGGGTGGACTCGAACTATCGGAGTCGAACTAATGCTTGCTCAATGGAGTCGAAGCAAGGCGTATTCCGATGGATTCGAGGCAAGGCTCGTCGTGATCGATTCGAGGCAAAGGCTTGATCGATGGATTCGAAGTAAGCTGACTTCTCATGGATTCGAGGCAACGTACGTTTGATGGATTCGACCTTATACCACCTTATCCATCTTCTTTGGCGATATCTTGAGCATACGAACTCGGATTGACTCGAAACTTGGAACGTTGTTTCATCTGGCCTTGCTTGACATGTCTCATCAATTGCAGCCCGATCCGGACTCGGACAAAATTCATCGATATCCATGGTGAACCTGCGATGCACAATCGATGTTCATGACTAATAATTATTGATTTTCAGTTAATCTTTGGGTATCTCGGCTTTGCCAAAAGTTGGGATAACAGGGTTATAAGTAGTATATCCTTTGTGTGTATGACTTGAGTTTAGTTAACCAATGTTTCATGTTCAATAATGTAATTATATCCGACGTTGACCATAACAAAGTTCCTTTATTTCTCTATGGTTATGGGAGATCGGGAAACTACTACTTCAATTCATAGTCAAGAGGCTCAAGCCATCGCACAACAAAATCCTATGGATTTGTTTGCATCCTTCATCGAACAAATGGAACAAAACTCCTCTAGACCCCTAAACAATCCATTTGATAATTATTGAGTCATTTTAAGAACTTACATCCACACAAATTTATTGGAGATATCGATCCATTTAATGTCAAAAAATGGATCCAACATTTAGAAGACATCTTTGAAGTGTTGGATTGTAATGAAATATGTAAAAGGAAGTTGGCTGTATTTTAGTTAGCAAGAGAGGCAAGGAATTGGTGGGAATTAATTAAGATTAACTAATTTAAGTGTGATGATTGGGAGAAGTTTTAAGGAAACATTTCTGGAAAAATATTTTCCAGAACATGAAAGTGAGAAGATGGAATTGAAATTTCAAGCTCTCACACAAGGTAACATGACAGTGGCCCATTATCGAAATCAATTTGAGGCATTATCTCGATTTTCAAGTCATCTAATAAATACGCTTAAAAAGAGGGCCATAAGATTTGCAAAAGGATAGGTTCCACCAATAAGGAGACATGTAATTGGTGACCGCTGCAAGACTTATGAGGTAATCATATCCGAACGAAAGAAGACTACATTCAAATACAGAACGAAAGGAATCTTTCGAATAAGAGAAATCATAAAAATCAAGGAAAATTCAATAATCAAAAGAAATGCAATGGGAAGAAGCCATGATACAACAAGGAAGAGAAGAAAGGTGGGACACAATAAGGAGAGGGTCAAAACAAAATAAAAACATGTTATAATTGCAATGGGAAGGGTCATATTGCTCCTAACCATCCAAAGGAAAGAAAAATGATTGTATGCTACAATTGTAATGAACTTGGACACATGAGCAGGGACTGTAAAAAGTCGGAAAAGGAAAATAAAGCAACACCAAGAAATTAAGCCAGGGTATATGCGGTAGTCTCTGAACAACCACGTGTGGATGGTACCTTATTTATTTTTGATTTTCAAGCTAAAGTTTTATTTGGTCGGAGTGCTACACATTCCTTAATATCTATAGTATTCGCTACTAAGTTAGGATTACCCATTGAGCAACTAACAAATCCCCTAATAATAGATAACTTAGTAGAAGGAGAAACTGAACTTAGAAGTGTATGTAAGAATTGTCCTCTTTATATTGAAGATAAGGAAATGCCTTTGTTCCTTTTCCCAATGATCCTTTTGATCTCATTCTTGGAACGGATTGGCTTTATAAACATTATGCCAAACTAGATTGTCATGACATGACCATAACCTTTTCCACTTCGGGATATGAGACATTCATGTATTCATGTAATAAATTTGGAAATGCATTCATATCTGAATACCTAGCACATATGGACACTAAAAATGTGGACCAAAAACTTGAACAAATCAAAGTAGGTAGTGAATTTGAAGAAGCATTTATCGATATTCCAAGATTATCAACAAAATAAGAAATTGACTTTTGTATCGAATTGGTCCCTGGTACGATCCTAATAGGAAAGATAGCTTATCGTTTGGCTCCCCTAGAGAATCAAGAATTAAAGAATCAAATTCAAGAGTTAGAGGATCAAGGATTTATTAGACCAAGTAAATCACCTTAGGGAGCTCTAGTACTATTCGTAAAGAAGCATGATAGGTCCCTACAATTATGTATTAACTATCGAGAACTTAATAAGGTGACAATTAAGAATAAGTATTCATTACCCCAGGTTGATGATCTATTTGATCAACTCTAAGGAGCTACCATTCACCAGATAAGGATAAAGGAAGAAGATATTCCAAAGATAGCTTTCCAAACGTAGTATGGACGTTATGAGTTTTGGTCATTCCTTTTGGACTAACTAACTAGCAGTTTTCATGGACTTTATGAATCATGTGTTCCATCCATACATTGATCAATTTGTTATAGTATTTATCAATGATATCTTAATTTACTCCAAATGAAGAGAAGAACATGAGAAAAAGTTGTGTATAACACTGCAAACATTAAAGGAACACCAATTGTATGCCAAGTTAAGCAAGTGTGAGTTTTGGTTAGATGAAGTAAAATTCCTCGGGCATGTTATTTCAAAAGATGGGATAGGAGTAGGCCCATCAAACGTTGAAGCGGTTTGAAATGGATTCCTCTAAGAACACCTTCAGAGATTCGAAGTTTTCTTGGACTGGCGGGTTATTATAGAAGATTTATTCAAAACTTTTCAAAGTTAGTAGCTCCACTAAGTAAGTTAACCCAAAAGGACATAAAATTTGTATGGAATGAGAAATGTGAGGTGGCATTTCAAACATTAAAAAGAAAGTTAACTGAAGCACCAGTTTTGACATTACCAAGGAGTGGAGAACAATTCAAAATATATTATGATGCATGTGGTCAGGGATTAGGATGTGTATTGATGCAAGAAGATAAAGTTAGTGCTTACACCTCTTGATAATTAAAGAAGCATGAAGTAAATTATCTAATTGATGACTTGGAATGGGTAGCAATAATGTTTGCATTAAAGATACGGAGACACTATCTTTATAGCGAACAATTTGATAGTTATTCTGGCCATAAGAGTTTAAAGTATTTATTTTCTCAGAAGGAACTTAATAAGAGACAATGAAATTGGATGGAGTTTTTCAAGGACTATAACTTCACATTACATTACCATCTCGGAAAATTCAATGTGGTAACAGATATATTAAGTCGAAAGTCATATGGAATTATTGCTAACCTAATGGTCACGAAATGAAGAGCTTTGGAAACTTTGGTAGAAATGAATGCTCGACCTAAGATGATTAATCAAATAAATAGTGAAAGGAAGGCTCTTATATATAGCATGGTTATTCAACCTACTTTATTTAGTAGAATTATACAGGCCCAAGGACAAAATGGGAAGTTAAAGAATTGGTTTATGCAAATGAAGGACAAGGACTCCGTAGATTGGAAGGTAGGAAATGACGGTGGATATAGATATTGAATTTTTTTGCATGCCAAATAAAGTAGAATTAAAGAATAAAATTATGAACGAGGTGCATCATTCAAGGCTCACTATATATCCTGGAAGCACGAAAATGTATATGGATTTAAAATGTCAATTTTAGTGTTATGGAATGAAGAAGGACGTTCCAAGTTTTGTTTCGAAGTGCCTCACATGCCAACAAATTAAGGCTGAACAACAATTATTATTTGGTCTATTGCATTTGCTTCTTATAGCAGAATGAAGTGGGAACATATTTAAATGAATTTTATTATTGGACTCCCAAGATCAAACCAAGGGCATGATGCAATATGGGTAGTGATGGATCGCTTAACAAAGTTAGCTCATTTTATACCCTATAGCATGGGATACTCATTTGAAAAATTAAGTAAAATCTACTTACAAGAAATTGTTAGATTACTTGGAGTCCTAGTCACAATTGTTTCAGATAGAGACTCACGGTTTACCTCTAAATTTTAGAAAAGTCTTCAAAAGGCTCTGGGTGCAACGCTCAATATGAGTACCGCCTTTCATCCTTAAACAGGTAGAAAAACCGAAAGGGTTAATCGAGTAATAGAAGATATGCTAAGATCTTGTGTAATGGAATTTAAAAGTACCTAGAAAACACACATACCATTAATTGAATTCACATATAATAATAGTTACCACACAATTATTGGTATGGCCCCATTTGAAGCTCTATATGGAAGACTATGTCATTCACCAGTTTTTTGGGTAGTGGTAGGAGATAGTAAACTTCTCGGCCCTGATCTAATGATGAGACAATAAAGAAAATTACAACCATACAAGAATGATTAAAAGCTGCTCAATGTACACAAAAATTCTTTGCAGATCAAAGAAGGAAAGATTTGGAATTTGAAGTAGGGGAACCGGTTCTTTTAAATATTTCTCCAAGAAAGGGTGTAATGCGATTCGGAAAGAAGAAGGCAAAATTATCACCCTGATTTATTGGACCATTTCAAATCATCGAAAGAGGATGGGTAAAGTTGCATATCGACTTGCATTACCTGAAAAATTAGCAGATTTTCGTAACGTTTTCCATATATCATTGCTATGAAAATATATTCTTGACCCATTGCATGTGGTAGATTTAAGTAACATCGAAATCAGGAAGGTTTCCTCATACATTGAATGACCCATATGAATTCTCAATAGGAAAGTTAGGAAATTGTTGACAAAAGTAATTTCTTTTGTAAAAGTTCAATGGAATAATCATGACGAAAATGACACATCATGGGAACTTGAATCAAAAATGCTTAAAGATTATCAAGAGTTATTTGATGTTTAGATTTCGAGGATGAAATCTTCTTTTAATGAAGGTTGTAACAACCCGCATATTTGTCGATTTTTATATTTAAATATTTTATCGTTAGTCAGATTTTGGTTAGAAAAGCTACTTTTTGCATACGGACAAATTAGGACTCGAGACCACTTCCATTGAGTTCAAAACATCGTTTGCAATCTTTTAAGTATAAACTTCGATATGTTTGGAGATAGTGGAATTTTCATCACTTTTTCGCTTAGGGCTTTGGTTTGGGCTGAACCACTTGCTAACTCAGTCCCAACCCCCTCTCCTCTTCATTAATTCACTAACACTTCAAGCTTCATCAAAAATGGAGGAGGGAATGGGAAATTAAAACTCCAAGCTCAAGTTCTCTAGCAAATCCAACATTCAACTCCAAATTCAAGAAGAAGACATTGGATTCAAGCTTGTGGTTGATTCTTCCATTGCTTTTGAGCTTCTCCATCATCAATTTCGTGAAAAGGTGAGATTTTTATCTCACATTCTTGTCTATAACTATCTTGGATTGTTGGGAATGAATTCCTATCACTTTAGCATGTACATTTGCATTTGGTTTGGATTGGATTGGCGAAAATCCCAATTTCTAGTGTGTTTCAGCGAAAATCTGGGCTTAGGTTGTTCTGCCTTGTTAGCTCGCTCGCATGGAAACGTTTCGGCTTGAAAATAGCTCGTTCTGGGCTTAGGTCGCTCGCCTGCATTTAGCTCGTTTTCCCTAGGTCGTAGGTCGCTAGGCTATAGGACGCTAGGTCGTAGGTCGCTTGACCTTAGGTTGCTCGGCCTAGTCTTCTTTTGGTCGGCCTGCAGTTAGGTCGTTCGAGTATGTTAAGTCGCTCGCTTGCTTAGGTCGTTCCCCTTTAGGTCGTTTGACCTTAAACCGTTTGTAGTTAGGTCGTTTCGCCCCTAGGTCGCTCGGCCTTTATTTCGTTAGGTCGTTCACCCTTAGGTCGCTCGGCCTACATAAGTCGCACCATGCTACTGAGGTTAGCTCTCATCCCTTTAGGTCGTTTGACCCCATCCTCACTTAGGTCGCGCTATTCCTTAGGTCGTGCTATTCCTTAGGTCGGCCAGGATAGGTCGCTTGACCTGCTTGCACTCTTTAGCTCGACTCTGTTAAGTCGCACAACTCCTTAGGTCGCACCGTTTAGGTCGTGTGCTACCCCTTTAGCCGCTAGTTTCTTAGGTCGCTCGGCTTCACTTCCTTTAGTCGCTCGGCCTGCTTACTCCTTAGGTCGCGCCTATTTACCATTACTCCTTTGGTCGATACACCTTAGCTCGGCCATGTTCGTTCTCACGGGCATTTCTACTTTGATGGTTTTGGAAGTGATTTCTTTGGACTTTACTCACGTCTTCAAATGAGAATTTTTGTGATTTGTTTCAACAATCGTTTTGTGGTTTGTCACTTTAAAAATATGAAGGTTTCAATACTAGTAGTAGATATCAAAACCCTTTCCTCCAAATGATTTCAACACTATTTTAAATATAAAGCTCGTTTTCTCAAACCGTTTTCCAATCTACTAGTATATACAAACCTTTACCTCACTCGTACGAGAAATCTAATTAAACGACTTAGTAAAACGAGTGGTATGAAATGCTTGCGTTCACTTCGTCGGTTATTCTTGGACTTTTTCGATCGAACCTTTTAAGTTAAGCAAATGGTTATGGGACATGAAGCTAAACTCATATATTTACTAGCTTGGTGTGATCGACACTTCTTGATGATCATGACGATCATTTTTGTGATTTAGACTAGCAATTGTGCGATGTCTTTTTGTCTATGAGGGAGACCAAACCCCGTTTGTGTGATGTTTCTACATCACATATGTGGGGTAGCGCCCCACGGTCTTCGGTCCATTCTTGTGGAGCTTCGGCTCAAATATTAATGGTTAGCTACCATGAGATAGCATCTCGTTTTGTGATACACGTGTTGGTGAGTTTTCATACTCCCGTTTTGTGATAGGCCTCCCCCCTTCTTGTGATTTCTGGATTTCTTGTGATGATTTCTGGAATTTTGTGCTTCACCAATTTTCGTGATTTCCATTGATAAGTTTTATCAATTTTTGTGCATTGGTGAATTTGTTTGTCATTGACTCGTTATGGGTACAAGTTTAGGTTATGATACCCCATTTTATCTTTGAGAAGATTTTTGTGATATTGATTAGTCTCTTGTGGATTTTCAATTACATACTTATAGTAGTATGCCATTATGGTTATTACATGTCTATGCCATATCTTTTATTCTATATCATGTCATCTGATATTTATAGCTAGACTGATCCGTTTATTATTTTCTTATGAAATAATACTCGGGTCAGACCGAGATGTTACAGGTGCTTCTACTTGACTTCTCTTCTGGGATTACACTGACTTTTGGCTAACTACTTAGTTTAGTAATTTTTGGATGTATACATTTGAGATATAGACTCTATGATGTATACTTATTCTTTTGTGTAGCACATGTTGCTATCCTTTTGTATTATCGTGGATCTTTCAGACCACTTCTCTAATGTACACTTTCATGTGTTATATATTAATATCTTTTTCCGCCTTGTGATATGGATGTCTGTGACTGATTTGTGTTATGTTTATTTCCAAAGATTTTATATAGCCACTGTGTGATAGCTTTGAGTTTGTATCTGTATGTCGGATTTCCTCCTTAAATGAAATGCATGTTACACTATTTGACATATCGGTGCTCGCACAAAGAAATTACACGGATGGTCGCTCCTCAATAGCCTTATTCTCCGTGCTAGTTGACAGCATTACTCCGTAGTGTTCTTGGCTAGCGTGGGTATAGAGGTGGGGCATCACAGCTTGGTATCGGAGCCAAACTTCGGAACAATGTAGAATAACTTAACAAGGATCATCGTCCTAAGTCCAACTTAGGAGTCGTGCCTTAGGATTTAATTCGAGTCTTCGTACCGATTCATCCTATTTCCTTTTACGTATCCTTGTTTCATCTATCAAGATTTGCTTGATATTTATTTGGAGAATAACTTTTCTTCTTCTCTCTTTCTTAAAGAAGAGAATGTCTAGACCTGGCCGTCCCAGAGCTGGACCATCTACTGTTACTCCCCAGGATGGAGTTTTCATGATTGCTCAGCAGCTTCTTGATCTAGTGAAGAATGCTCAAGCAGCTGGTTCTAATCCAGAACCTACTCACCCTAAGTCTGGATTTGCACGCTTGTGCAGCGATTATACCAACTTGGGTGGGAAGCCATTCAAAGGTTCTAAAACTATTATTGAAGTCCAGGCTTGGTTAAGAACATGCGATCAAATCTTTTCTCGCATGAATCTTATCGATCTTCACCGTGTTCAGGTGGCCTCCAGTATGCTCCAAGAAAGAGCATTGGACTGGTACGAACTTCTTATTTCTGAAATAAATGAAGCGGATATCACCTGGGAGCAATTTCGGGAACGCTTCGAATTGAAATTTGTACCAGAAGCTGAGAAAGTAAAATTGGCTCGTCGTTTCATAGACCTTGTTCAAGGTTAATCCTCTGTGACAGATTATGTCGCATCCTTCGAGTCACTGTCTAAATATGGGGTCGAATACATCAACGCCCCATTGAAGAAAAATCAAAGATTTGTCTATGGCTTAAACAAAAATCTCAAGAAGCCATTACTTCTGAAATTAGAAGTTTCTTTTTACCAACTCATTGATATCGCTCTTCGTCATGAAGAGGCGGATAAGGAAAGTGATGTTGAAGTTGTGGGTGCTAAACCAAATTTCAACAACAAGAAGAGGCCAAACAAATTCAAAGGTCCTTATCCCAACAAAAAGGGGAAGCCTACACCTCCGGCAGCAAAGACTTCTACCCCAAGTAGTGGGCAATGCTTTAACTGTGGTTCTAAGGTTCATTTTGCGAACAAGTGTTCGAAGCCCCGTTCTTGTCGCTATTGTAAAAGCTCAGATCATTAAATACACTTATGCCCTAGACTTCAAGGCAGGAAGGAGGGAAAGCTTAATGTGGCTCAAGCCCCTGGCAACACATCTCGTGGTCAAGGTATGTCTCATTCTTTCTTTGATGGCATTATTATATTTCATGATCAACCTATTAGAGTTCTCTTTGATACGAGTGCATCCCATTCTTTTATATCAAAGGAACTTGTCGATACTTTTTCCTTAAGTGTTGTTGCTTTAATGACTTCTTTAAGAATTGCGAATCCAGTTGGTTGATCCGTAACTCTTAGTTTTCTTTGTAAAGATGTGGAGATTATTTTGTGTGATTTTTCTTTCCTAGCCGATTTGCATGTTATGCGTTACTTAGGCTTTGGAATGATTTTGGGTATGGATTGGCTTAACCGTTATGAGGCTCATATCCTATGTCCTGAGCGGACTATTTATCTTCGACATCCACTATCTGTTAAGCAGATTTCTATTGTTCTTAAAGATTCGGATTCCACTTCGATGGCATCTTTATATTCTCTAAATCCTCTTGATGATGACAATGATGATGATGAAGATGTCATTTCTCTTATTCACGTCGTCCGTGAATTTTCCGACATATTTGAGCCCGTTTTAGGATTACCACCTAAGCGAGCAATTGAGTTCAGAATTAATCTTACCCCTGGAGCTCAACCTATTACTCGTCCTCCTTATCACATGTCCAATAGGGAGAATGAAGAGATGCGCAAACAATTATCCGAATTGGAGACGAAGCAATTTATTTGCTCTAGTTTCTTGCCTTGGGGAGCTTCAGCAATTTTCGTGAAGAAATCCGATGGTACACTTAGGCTTTGCGTCGACTACCGCAAGCTTAATGATCTTACTATTAAGAATAAATATCCTTTACCTCGGATTGATGATCTATTTGATTAGCTTAGTGATGCTAGAGTCTTTTCACAGTTGGACTTGGCTACCGGTTTTCATCAGCTTCGTATTGTAGAGGATAATATTCCTTTGACTTCGTTCCGTACTCCTTATGGATCTTATGAATGGCTTGTTATGCTATTTGGTTTAACGAATGCTCCGGCTTATTTCGTTGACCTTATGAATCGAGTTTTCAAAGATTTCCTCGATCGGTTTGTCCTCATCTTTATTGATGATATTCTTGTGTATTCTAAAACTGAGGAGGAACATGAGAAGCATCTTCAGATTGTATTGGAAACCCTTAGGAGCAATCAATTAAAAGCAAAATTTTCTAAATGCCACTTTTGGCAATCTAGTGTGAAGTTTCTCGGTCATATTATTTCCGAATCTGGAATATCATTGGATCCTTCAAAGATTGAAGCGATTCAAAATTGGAAGAGATCGGAGAGTGTGACTGAAATCCGTAGCTTTCTCGGATTGTCAGGTTATTACCGCCGTTTCATAAAAGACTTTTCTAAAATTGTCGTGCCTCTTACTGGCTTAACAAAGAAAGGTGTTAAATACATTTGGTCGGACAAATGTGAAACTTCTTTTCAGAGATTAAAAGAACTCCTTTCTGATGCTCCTATTCTTGTTATTCCCGAAGGGAATCAAGATTTTGTTGTTTATACCGATGCTAATCGCGTTGGTTTGGGTGCCGTTCTTATGCAAAAAGAACGTGTTATTGCTTATGCTTCCAGGCAATTGAAGCCGGCTGAGACTAGATATGCCACACATGATTTAGAACTCGCAGCTATCGTTTTCGCCCTTCGAATTTGGCGACATTATCTTTTAGGATATAAATTTATACTTTATACTGATCATAAGTCTTTGAAATATTTATTTTCTCAAAAGGAACTAAATTTGCGTCAACAGTGTTGGCTCGAATTCCTTGCCTCTTATGATCTTGATATTCTTTATACTCCCGGAAAGGGAAATCGTGTTGCTGATGCTCTTAGTCGTAAGCAACAAGCGGTTGTCTCTATGATGATATCTGAATGGCATGATCTCGAAACTTTGTCTACTTGTGAGATTCGAGATCGTGTATCCGATTTATGTTCATCTTTTGTTTTATGTAGCCTTGAGGCTCATCCTTCTCTTTTAGACCGCGTTCTTGTAGCTCAGAGGCTAGATCCCGAATTGGCTCTTCTTGGCCAAAATGTTAGGGACAAAATTGATATTGAAGGTTTGAAAGACTTTGATATTGATTCTCATGGCGGCATTCGAAAATTTGGTAGACTTATTGTGCCAAATATTAGTGATCTTCGTAAAGATATTTTAGAAGATTCTCATCGTTCCAAATTTTCCATTCATCCCGGTAGTAGTAAAATGTACGTGGATATGAAGCGACTTTATTATTGGGAGGGAATGAAATCTGATATTGCTAACTTTGTTAAGTGTTGCATGACATGCCAACTTGTCAAGGCCGAACATCAAAGGCCCGGTGGGTTATTGCAACCATTGGAAATTCCAATTTGGAAGTGGGATCAAATTTCCACGGATTTTATTGATGGCCTTCCCCGTTCTCGTTCGGGTCATGATAGCTTATGGGTGATCATTGATAGACTTACTAAATCCGCCCATTTTATTCCTGTTCGGTCGAACCGAACCGTTCCTCTTCTAGCCAAACTCTTTATCAAAGAAATTGTTAAACTGCATGGAGTTCCTACATCTATTGTTAGTGATCGTGATCCATTGTTTACTAGTGGATTCTGGAAGAGTCTTCAAAAATCTTTGGGAACGAAGCTTAATTTTAGCACTGCTTATCACCCCCAGTCCGATGGACAAACTGAGCGTGTGAATCAAACTCTTGAAGATCTTCTTCGTGCTTGTGTTCTAGACTTTGTTGGAAGTTGGGAAGATCATATTTCTCTTGTTGAATTTTCCTATAATAACAGCTTCCAATCTAGTATTGGTATGGCACCTTTCGAGGCACTCTATGGAAGGCCATGCCGATCTCCTTCTTGTTAGCTTGAGGCTGGTGAGAAGCTGGTTTTAGGTCCAGATTTTGTTCGTGATTCCACAGAAAAGATTGAACTTATTCGACATAGGATGAAAGAAGCCCAGAGTAGACAAAAATCCTATGCCGATAATCGAAGAAAGAAATTAGAATTTTCTGTTGGAGATCTTGTATTTATTCGTGTTTCCCCTATGAAGGGTGTTGTACGTTTCAGTCAATCGGGAAAATTAGCACCTCGATATATTGGGCCATTTCCTATCACTGAGCGTATTGGTTCCATGGCTTATCGCCTTTCGTTACCGGCTCAGTTTTCTACCATGCATGACGTGTTTCACATTTCTCAATTACGGAAATGCCTTCGAGATCCTGATTCTATTCTTGAGCCCGGTGTTGTGGAAGAAATTGAAGTTTCGCTGAATTTAACTTATGAGCAGCATCCTATTCGAATTATTGCTTCAGAGGTTAAACGACTTCGTAATAAAAATGTTCCGCTTGTGAAGGTTCAATGGTCCTCAAATCCTAAGGATTGCTCTTGGGAATCTAGAGAATTCATCGAGCGAACACATCCAGACTTACTTCCTCATGCTCTTTGAGGTAAACATCTTATTTCAAATTTCTTTCGTGTTAATATGCTTTAATGGTTGTTACTTTTTATTTTCTTCTTATATATTGCGTGGACGCAATTTCTTTAAGGAGGGGAGTCTGTAACAACCCGCATATTTGTCGATTTTTATATTTAAATATTTTATTTAAATATTTTATCGTTAGTCAGATTTTGGTTTGAAAAGCTACTTTTTGCATACGGACAAATTAGGACTCGAGACCACTTCCATTGAGTTCAAAACGTCGTTTGCAATCTTTTAAGTATAAACTTCGATATGTTTGTAGATAGTGGAATTTTCGTCACTTTTTCGCTTAGGGCTTTGGTTTGGGCTGAACCACTTGCTAACTCAATCCTAACCCCCTCTCCTCTTCATTAATTCACTAACACTTCAAGCTTCATCAAAAATGGAGGAGGGAATGGGAAATTAAAACTCCAAGCTCAAGTTCTCTAGCAAATCCAACATTCAACTCCAAATTCAAGAAGAAGACATTGGATTCAAGCTTGTGGTTGATTCTTCCATTGCTTTTGAGCTTCTCCATCATCAATTTCGTGAAAAGGTGAGATTTTTATCTCACATTCTTGTCTATAACTATCTTGGATTGTTGGGAATGAATTCCTATCACTTTAGCATGTACATTTGCATTTGGTTTGGATTGGATTGGCGAAAATCCCAATTTCTAGTGTGTTTCAGCGAAAATCTAGGCTTAGGTCGTTCTGCCTTGTTAGCTCGCTCGCGTGGAAACGTTTCGGCCTGCAAATAGCTCGTTCTGGGCTTAGGTCGCTCGCCTGCATTTAGCTCGTTTTCCCTAGGTCGTAGGTCACTAGGCTATAGGATGCTAGGTCGTAGGTCGCTTGACCTTAGGTTGCTCGGCCTAGTCTCCTTTTGGTCGGCCTGCAGTTAGGTCGTTCGAGTATGTTAAGTCGCTCGCCTGCAGTTAGCTCGTTTTCTCTAACCGTTTTCCAATCTACTAGTATATACAAACCTTTACCTCACTCGTACGAGAAATCTAATTAAACGACTTAGTAAAACAAGTGGTATGAAACGCTTGCGTTCACTTCGTCGGTTAATTCTTGGACTTGTTCGATTGAACCTTTTGTGACAATTTTTTAGTGAAGATCTATAGTTTATTCGTAAATATTTAAGTTAAGCAATTGGTTATGGGACATGAAGCTAAACTCATATATTTACCAGCTTGGTGTGATCGACACTTCTTGATGATCATGACGATCATTTTTGTGATTTAGAGTAGCAATTGTGCGATGTCTCTTTGTCTACGAGGGAGACTAAACCCCGTTTTTGTGATGTTTCTACATCACATATGTGGGGTAGCGCCCCACGGTCTTCGGGCCATTCTTGTGGAGCTTCGGCTCAAATATTAATGGTTAGCTACCATGAGATAGCGTCTCGTTTTGTGATACACGTGTTGGTGAGTTTTCATACTCCCGTTTTGTGATAGGCCTCCCCCCTTCTTGTGATTTCTGGATTTCCTGTGATGATTTCTGGAATTTTGTGCTTCACCAATTTTCGTGATTTCCATTGATAAGTTTTATCAATTTTTGTGCATTGGTGAATTTGTGTGTCATTGACTTGTTATGAGTACAAGTTTAGGGTATGATACCCCATTTTATCTTTGAGAAGATTCTTGTGATATTGATTAGTCTCTTGTTGATTTTCAATTACATACTTATAGTATTATGCCATTATGGTTATTACATGTCTATGCCATATCTTTTATTCTATATCATGTCATCTGATATTTATAGCTAGACTGATCCGTTTATTATTTTCTTATGAAATAATACTCGGGTCAGACCGAGATGTTATAGGTGCTTCTGCTTGACTTCTCTTCTGGGATTACACTGACTTTTGGCTAACTACTTAGTTTAGTAGTTTTTGGATGTATACATTTGAGATATAGACTCTATGATGTATACTTATTCTTTTGTATAGCACATGTTGCTATCCTTTTGTATTATCGTGGATCTTTCAGACCACTTCTCTGATGTACACTTTCATGTGTTATATATTCACATCTTTTTCCGCCTTTGTGATATGGATGTCTGTGACTGATTTATTTTATGTTTATTTCTATGTTTGTTTCCGAAGATTATATATAGCCACTGTGTGATTGCTTTGAGTTTGTATCTGTATGTCGGATTTCCTCCTTAAATGAAATGCATGTTACACTATCTGACATATCGGTGCTCGCACAAAGAAATTACACGGATGGTCGCTCCTCAACAGCCTTATTCTCCATGCTAGTTGACAGCATTACTCCGTAGTGTTCTTGGCTAGCGTGGGTATAGAGGTGGGGCGTCACAAAGGTGGAACATAAGAACCCGATCAACTTACTTTTATGTGTGTTTCTAAAATTTGTATATCAAAATGAAATTAAAACGATCCATAGTTTAATCACTTAGAAATTTAGATATTTAAATATTCGAATGGTGAATTTATAACCCTAATGCATTTCTTTTTAAATAACAAATGATACGAAACACCATCTTCAAATATTTTTACATCAATGAGTAGAGAAAAGTATACTCGATAATATGACGAAAAATTGGTTTATTGATATACAACTATAAACTCGTTAAAAGTTGTCGACGGTTTTGTTTTAAAATAAATGTGTAATTTATAAGAACGGTTTCCACTGGACCAAAAGGTGGTCGAATCAAATAAATATATGGTTGATATGGATGGTTTCCATTGGACCAAAATGTGGTTTAATTATGTTCGGCTATATGGATGGTTTCCATTGGACCAAAATGTGGTCGAATTAGTTTACGCTATATGGATGGTTTCCATTGGACCAAAATGTTGTCGAATTAGGTTAGGCCATATGGATGGTTTACATTAGCCAAAATATGGTCAAATTAGGTTAGCCATAGTTAACAAGAATTGTTTCTATTGGACCAACGGGTGGTCGAATTAGGTTAGCCTATAGAGGGTTAGGAAATTACTAAAATACCCTCCTCTTGGTCACCTATAAATAACCCAAGCCATGGAGGAAGAGAAAAACAATTATAATTAAACAAAAGAAAGAAAACAAGGAAGATCGTAGGGAAAGCCAAGGAGCTAAACCATAGGCCGAAACTATTATTGCTAAGATGAGGAAAACTATTTAATTTAAAAGTTTCAAGTTATTTCATGAAGTAGCATGTAACTTATATTATGTTTAATCTATATGTTGCACTATTTTAACCCTTTTGGTATTATAGCCATATCCTTTTCTTATAATATTTTTGACCTCAACCAAGTGTATATGATTGATGCTTCGGTTATTTGAAAGAATGTATAATCCATAATGGTTTATGATTATAAAGTATGTTGAAGAATACTTATATATGTATATATGCTTATGATTTCTGATGGCTTTCGGATAAAGGCAGTAAAAGAAAAAAGATTTAGGATAGTGCACGTTTTCTTTATTTCCATACTGCATGTTAGAAGATAGGGTACATCCATACTGTGTGTTAGGATTCCACCCGCTAAGGGATAAAAAGTCTCTAAGATCTAATTCCCTACTCTATGTTCAGATTATATCCATGTGTATCCAAATCGATTTTGACATGAATTTCTGATTTTGTTATGTTCCTTGTTTACAGAAGATATCTATATATGTCGAATGAGTTTTGATAAATTTGTTTGGAGAAAATTTACCTATTTTAATTGAGTAATATATGTTTGATATGTTAATATACTTCAAAATATGGTTTGGACATCTTGGAGAATTTCATGATATGACCAGTGATGTAGATTAAATAGATTCATCATTAGGTCAGTGTTGCTCATGATGCTACACATAAACATTTTAGGTTCGGATAATTAAAGTTGATTTTGGGACATTTCATGGAAAACTGGAAGTGAAGAATTTTTCTTAGCTTTTTTTTAGTGTTGTAAACTTAATGTACATATATTTATGAAGTCGAAGACAAGACCTTATGTATATTAACTTGTATTGCAAGTATGAATGTATAATATTTCTTCTGCTTGAAATTATTTACACTGAATGATTTGAGGTTCTGGCATTTCTCCTTGCAAACTCGTGACACTAATATGATTGCACCATATTATGAGGGTAGCATTCCCGATTTGGCCAAGAGTGTCGGAGCGAGGTGTTACAAAGAAAACACGCTTCATGTTTTGATACGTCACTGTAACACCCGGATGGATGGAGAGTTTAGAATGATGACACTAAGCTAGCACTTCATGCCTGCCTTCCTCAATATTTGGAACACATAATCATCCATTCTATACGAATATAACATCTTTAAGGTGCAACTCTTTCTTTTATGGCTTTCACAAAATCTACCAATCGAACATCTTCTTATCATTTTCTTATAATCTGATCTTTAAAAGTCGGTTTGACTTCTAGATTTTCCATGACCACATGCCTTCTACTCAGCACACCGGCTATGACATTTTCTTTTCTTGGAGTATATAAAATATCATGATCATAAGAAGCAAGAAATTCCAGCAAACACCGCTGTCTCATGTTTAGGTCTTTTTGAGTGAAAAGTTACTTCAAGGACTTGTGGTTCGTGAATAAATTAAACTTTTCATTGATAAGTGGTTCATCCTTCTCTTGCAAACTGGATGTTGATCAACTTGGGGTTTGAGGAGAAATCTCAAATTAAGGTATTACAAAGAGCAAGACTTTTTCAGATTGGATCTAGAATTATCTACCATTCAAGTTATGATTAACGACATTGTCTTTAAGGTAAATCTCTTGTTTACATTTTAAATTCACATACATCATTTGTTGGATAATTGGTAGAATGATTCCACATTCGCATATGTTGTCTAACCCAATTATTTATTATTAAATTAATATGTTTTAGTTATTCGGTAATATTGAAGTGTAGATATTTGATTTAAACAATATATTTAGTTTTGTGCATCATATAATATATATATATATATGGTTTCTTATTTTAAAAGTCATCAAAAATATAATTCTATATCTCAAATCATTGTACTAATTTGAATTTCAAATCAAATATTCAATATGTTATTTTACAAAATATTTTGATTTTATACCCATGGTTGAATTGAAACTTAACATATATAATTAAAGATTTCAAATAGCCTAATAAATGGTAGTTATGATCAAAGGTTTTGAATTTAATGTCTCAAAAATCATTCATCATTTAAAATGTAAATTTACCAAATTTAGATACAAAAGTTGTTATTACAAGCATTTGAATTTTAGACTTAGATCTAATAAATGGTAATGAATGAATGAGTGAATTAAGGCAAGTTTGTATCATAAATTATTTTCAAATTAAAGTTAGATTTTATTGATATTGAATTTTAAATCTAAAGTTTTGATTTTTGATTTTCTCAAATAAAAAAATTTAGCTGATATGTGGCAAGGAACGACTGCACCTTATTTTTGCTATACCTTAAATCCCCTTGATTTCAACCACATGTTCGGATTTAAATAATTATATAAGTGACAAGAGAGAGAAACAATAATTATTTAAATCAGAACATATGGTTGAAACCAAGGGGCCTTTGAGGTGTAGCAAAAATGAGATATAGCCAATCCTAGCCCATATAGTATGTATATGTATATGTGTGTATATATATATATATATACATATATTATATCGTCAAAGATGCATTTGAGTTGCTAGATTTAGATCTAGTAAAGGGTAATAATGGTAAGACTAAATTAAGGAGAGCTTGTCTCATGATCTTCTTCCATTTAAAACAACATATGCTTTCAATTTTGTATCTTAATATATGTAATTAAATGCATGCATCTTTAAATAATATATTTGAGATGCATATATGGATGGCGAATTTATCTTTTATAGATGTAAATCCCAATATCTATATCCATACACATTAACTATGAACACATTATATATGATTAACATGCACTATAACTACAGATAAGTATATGATGACACTCACACAATATATAAAACACCAGATAATTAAATTTATCAATTGAATATTTATAAAATGAAATTTAATTAGATTATAATTAGAGTAATTAGTAGATATGATAGATTAATTAAAATTTATTGGCCCAAAAAAGATCCAAAATATAGAAAATTAAAATTCACCCATTTAACACGCTTTCGACTGGCTCGAAAAATTCATGATCATTCCAACAAATATGTACGAACGGTCATATACCATTGAATCTACACCAACAAATTTATATAAACGATCATATATGAACCTAATCAAACCAAACATTTAATGAAGCAATGAATCAAAGCATTAAATCATACCACCAAGGGCTTGGTGTGACGTGGAGGGTGGGCTTCTTGTGGCATGGCTGGATTGTAGAGGGCGTGTGGCGGCAAATGGTATGGGCGAGGCGGTGCTTGTGGCAACTTGGGATCAGAGGGGCGGTGGCTTGAACGTGGTGGAGTTGCAGCGTGGTATGTGGGCTTGCAATTAGAGGGGCGACAATGGCATTAAGGACGAGCGGCAATAGGGTAGAGAGAAGATGGAGGATGGGCGATGGTGGATTTTTTTATTGATATGATGGAGGGGTGACCCATCTAGGTTGGGTGATGTATGTTTAGGAGCGACGCCAAACCAATGCCATGCCAACATCATGTTTTTGGCGTTGGCTTGGCATCAATATATTTTCGTAGGTAGTTAACTATCTACGAACTACAAACACCATGCCAACGCCAAAATATGGCGTTTGCTCCTCGTTGGTAATATCAAGTAGGTATTTAACATATTTTCTTATAGTGTTATAATAACCAGAGATCCTAATGGTTATTTAACACATTTAACATTTGTATATTTATATGCCCTAGATTAGTTTACTACATTTATTTACTATGTTATAATGTTTGCATTATGCAAACATTTAATAAATTAAATATAAAATTAAAATTAATTTAAACTAAATTAACAACATACATTATATAAATAAGTGTATATAAAGTTCTAATATAAATTAATTATATTAAAAATAAAATAACAAAATCCTTTATTAATAATCAATAAATATGATTTGGTGCAAAAAAATTATTCATATAAATGCAAAATAAGAACTGGTGCTAATTAATAAAAGGATTTTTTTTGAAATTCCCTTTTTTGGCCTCCACTGCTTGTGCACCTGATCCAAAGGACACCCAGTAACTAAAATTGGCCGAAGGAAATATTTTTTTATGTTTGAGTTATTTAATGTTTTGCAATCAAACAACTTTTCGTTAATATTACAGAAATATCACCGGTTCATTATATCCATTAAGAATTTGCAAGATGCGTATTTTCTTTTCTTATTTTTTGAATATTTTTTCTCTATTTTAAGTGATGAAAAGTTATGTTTTGCACTTATGTATATATTATGTGATTGTTAATTGTATGAAAGTTTTGCAAATAGTTTTCTTATTTTCATAATTGTTTATTCATAATTTTTATAGATAAACAATGTTGCACTTTATGTAAAATTTGTTTATTTTGCATGGAAAATGTTTAAACTTTAGATATAATAATTAGTTACTGCACTTTTGTTCCACGTTGTTTATGCACTTTCAGAAAAATAAAACATATGATTTTTTTAGAATGGCTTTTTTGCATTTTTAAATGATTACCATTTATTTTATGTAAAAATATATATTCCGACCTTTTATTTTAAATTTTTATGCACATTTAAAAGGTTGCATCGCATATGCATGTTCCAAATAGGTCTTTTTTGCATTTTTATACATTTTGTACATAGATTACACAACTTTCAATTATATTTCAAGTTTTTAGAGATAATTTGCAGGTTTTTACCATTTCGTTTGTATTTCAGCTAGGACCAACCCTAAGTGTTTTGGTACCTAGAGCCAATTGCAAAATCAATTCTTTTATACAAAAACTAGTGCGATTATCGCAGATTAAATCATCAAAATAATTTATGTAGTTTAATAATAATGAAAGGAGGAACAAAAAGAAATAACTTCCTTCATAACAATAATTCAAGTTAGACACCAATATTAATTTTAACTGCTTATGAACATTTTTCTAACCTTTTGACTTGTGATACTACTAATAATATTTTCATATTTAAGATCATTGACCAGATCTTATTCAATCGATAACAGTGCCAAACCATTCAATCATTCTTGCGATAAATTGGAATGAAGATAAGACTTTATTAACTTTAGCTTTGAGAAACTCCTTTCGACCGAGTCAACTGTAACTGGTATAGTCAGAATTCTTCCATATGCAATCCAAGCATTTGGAAATGTGAACTCCCTCAAACAAGAATTTATGAAATAAAGCAACTCAATTGCTTTTGTTTATTCTTTTGGAAAAATAACTTTCAAGGCTTTTAGTTCAAAAATCACTTTCTTCCATCAATATCGGAGTGCAAATCATGTTTCAATTATCTCTCAAGTTTTAAACAATGATCTTTCAATTTCTCACCATCCATAGAAGTGAACATTTTTAGTCAAACAAAAAGAGAAAATTATCATTATATTCTTTATTGCTCGAATCGGGTCATCAATGAAACACGAGTTTTATCCACAATTTGCAAATAATAGATTCGAAACTCTTCTGGTGTTTGCCTCAGTTCTTCAACAATTGTCATCTTCATCGAACTGTTTCTTTCTATGAATAGTTCATTTTTGAAGAAAAAATGGTTCAACGTCCAACATTTGAGCAATGTCTTTAACATCAATCATTGTAGAATTAAATTCAGTGTTTTTGAAATCTTCAAAAAAAATCAATAGCTCTTGTAATCGAGTGACAACAACATCAATTAGCATATCTTCAATTTGAAAAATCTTTTTTACAATGTTTACATTTTCTAATATTTCATACCAAATGCACAATCTGAACAAGAATTCAAAATTTTCAATCTCATTTGTCACAAGACCTCTAGATTCACTTTTTTCCATTGATTCCTTAGTGTTATTTAACAAGGAAACTAGAGAATCTCTTATTTGACGCATCAATATTTTATAGATTTTATTGGTTCATTGTGACTTTCGCAACGTGTGTCTAGTAATGGTTCAACAGAACAACCTAATACACGATCTTTAAAAACTTCTCATCTCTATGTGGATGAAGAAAACAAATTAAATATTCATTAGATCGCCTAAACTGATGCTTTAGGACATGCTTTAGTCATACATATAGAACGAGATTAAGACTATGACAACCACAAGATATGTAAATTCTCTTAGATTAATTCCTAATAGTCTTTGTGGCACCCCTTTTTTTACATTCATATTTTTATCCATTATTATAATCTTTTTCTCTGATATCATAAACGTCAAGCTTGATAGCTTTTAATACTTCTTTAAGATTGTTAAAAAGTTCAAGTTTAGTAGTATCATCTACTTTCAAAAATTCAAATAAAAACTCTTCCACGTTAGCATGATTAGTTGAAACATTAATCAATCTAATTACAAGAGACAACTGTACAACATAGCTAACATTTGGGGTGCAGTCTAATATAACTGATAAATACTCAGCCACTTTACTTTTCTTAAAAATTTCATTTTTAATTTCATTTGCTAATGTGATTATTAACTCATTTTGAATTTTGTGTCCAAGGTAAAGTTATGAATTTCTTATTGTTCAACTCGTCGAACATGTTCCTGTATTACTGAATCAAATTCTACTATAATTTTAGTTATTTACCAAAAAACCATTATTTTTTTTATAAAGTCTTTCGTTCTTTTCACGAAATTCTAAATTATTGGTAGCAAATGTTTCCACAACAACAATTATTCTTACCAACACTTCTTTCCATCGTTCTGTTTCCTTATTTATTTGGTCTTGTACACTTCGATCTATGGTTGCTTTAATCTTATTTCCAACTCAATCGAACTGCTCATGTTTAGAAGATGATCCCTGCTATTTTCATGTTGTTTCAACTTAAAACCAAGATGGCACCAATCATTAATTCCTTCGTTAGCAAGATAATTGAGCATTGTTTGATTCGTGAATAATTTACAACAAAAACAAAATACTTTATTAAGTGAATTTGAATATACCAACTAATTTCTATCTTGTTCATCCCATTAGGCAACTGTCTGACATATACTATGGAGGAAAACCCTACTAATAGCATTTTTCTGAAAAATTAGGGTCGTTACCTTTTATAACTCGGAAAGGACATCTTTCGACAAGCAAGTATATCTATTTTTGATCAATTTTTTTCCACGTACCAGGGTCAGTTGACATTACACTAACCTTCTCCACGTGTGATGATGATCCAATACTTGCATCCTCTTTGCTAATATTTTCATTATCATGTTTGCTCATTAATATGTCATTATCAATATTATCCTCATTCTCGTCAATAAGAGTGGTATTATCTACATTCAAACCCAAACTTTCTATCTAACTATTTTTGATGAAAAATTTATTCAGATCCCCTTTCTGTTAATTAGTGAACTTATCTTACCTTCATTTCCTAACCCTTTTCGCATGTCCAGATTCTTTTTTGCATATTTCTAAACACTATAAAACATTAAAAAATATTATATATTAACAATTATTAAGATAAGAAAAAATCATAGGGTAATGTCTTTTTTCAATAAAGCATATAATTTTCTATCCAAAAACAACAAAATTTTCCCTAAATAATACTACAAAATGAATCAATAAATAAAATATCTACATTCAAGAAAATGAATTTGCCTAACAATTCGTAGGTCAAACTAATATTTGAAAAGAAAAAAATTATTGGATTGTTTTATCAATAAGTTACAATTTATCACTAATATTTGCACATAATAATTTGAAACAAAAATTCACTTTTACTAATTGATTCGGCTAAAAAACATTAACTATGAATTTCTACGAAAACAAACATAGTTATTTGTCAAAATTTTTTATTAATTAACCATGAAAAAGACTGTTAACTATTATTTAAACACTAACACTTATCCTAAATCAACCCTTATTCTACAACTATTCTAAAATAATAATTATTCTAAAATAACATCCCAAATTAGAATTATCCCTCGCTCAGTTACTGCTTTGGATTAAGAATTATCCCAAGTAACAATTATCCATTGCATTTATCCAAAATAACTATTATAATTATGAATTATCCCAAATTTAATATGCAAAATTAAAATTTAGAGAAATTAATAGCACATTAGCACCTTTAAATTTAATGAGGAAGATAATTGACTGCTACCTCCCGATTTCCAATTTAATTTAATTTAGTGAGGAGGAATTATTATTTTTTCATTATAATTTAATTGAATTTCACAAAAAAGTTAAATTTTAACTAAAAGTTAAAGAACATTATATTTCCAGTTTGTTAAAATAATATTTAATTCTGAAACATTGTAGTTCTAAGTGCATCATTAAGGTGTATTTTATAACTACATCATGATGATGTAGTTAAAATTATGTTATTTTAGTGTTTGTTTAACTGCACTAGTAAGATATAGTTATACAACATCATATTAATTTTGTTTTAGGCACATGTTAGTGATGTATTTTTTAACTGCATCATTTGAATGCAATTAAAACTATATCATTATGGTGCGGTTTTTAATTACATCACAGTGATGCAGTTTGGTATCATTTTAGTGTAGGTTCAAATGTTTTAACAAGATGTAGTTATACAACATTATATTGACGCCTTTAGCTACATCTTATTGATGCAATTACAACTACTTATGAGATACACAATTTTAATTAGAACTACATTATCATAATGAAGTTAAAGCTGCATTTGAGTGCTGGGCATGTAGTAAATTATATTGGAAAATTTAATTCACTTTTGAACTAGATTTGTTTTTCCGCATTTGAAAAATCTAGCCTTTTGCTTTTATTATTCTCAGAAGTTTAGAAATGCACTTAAGAGTTGTTCTAATTAACTACATAACTTTTATGTGGTTAAATTGTTAATATTTTAATACATGTTTAAAATATTGTTATGTAGTTTAATATGGTTTTTATGTGGCGTTTAGCTTTTTTAAATTCTTAAAGCTACATATTCGATACGACCGTTACGGCACGCGCTTTCCGCATAAACTACAAAATGTATATGTTTACACATTCAAGTAAAAATGATTTGCATAAATATTTAGTCATATTTTTATAAAGTGCGAAATCATATGTAGTTAGTTTGAATTTTTATTTCTACATCTAATTATTTTTGTTATTTTGAATTTTTATTTATATTATTAATTAGAATTTGCAAAAAAAATTATTTATTAGGTCATATTTTAAAGTGATATCAAGAGTTGAAAACATTTATAGAGGAGCATTTTGTATTTGTAAAAAAGTTTAATGTTAGACCCTCACTACAACAAAAATACTTTTTTACAACTTTTGTTTTACAACGTTTGTCCTGTAAATGTTGTAAAATTTACCTTTTTACAATGTTTTTAAAGAAAACCTTGTAACAACCTTCGTTTTACAACGTATTTTTTAAAGAGTTGTAAAACAAGACCTTTTACAACGTTTGTTTAAGAAAGGTTGTAAAATTTTAACTTTTTACAACTGTTATTCATAAACGATCATATTACTCTTTTAACAACTGTTTTAAAAATGTTGTAAAAACAATGTTTTTTTATGACCAGACAATATTTTACTACAACTTCTTTTAAAAGTAGTTTTAGTCATAGGTTTTATGTTAAATTTTTTGAATCTTTTTAGTGTTGCTTAAAATATTATAATAATTTGAAATTTATAATTAATAACAAATATTTAATACTTACTTAAGTAATTTATACATTTTAATTTATAATTAATAATTTATAAATGAAAACTTAGATGGGTTAATTATTTATAGCGAAAATAAGGGACACATCCCTAAAATCAAACTTAATACACAAAACATCCTTCTCATAAAAAAGATATAAATTACATCCCTATTTTCAAATACTACAATTTTCTTCCTTACAATACCCCTCTTCTCCATTGCAGTAATGTTGATTTCATATATGGATGTTATTCTCACATCCATAATTAAAATTGGCACCCCATTAATTATCAATCTTTAAAACGCAATAACTTCTTGTAGAAACGACGGATTAACAAACCATTTTCATCATTAAATCATAAATTTTATTATCTTTCTAACGAGTGGCATTGTACATATGTAAAAACAATGGTAGGACAAAAAATAGTTGCAACTGTATGCAATAATTGCAGACACGTCTACAATTATCCATATGAGCATAACGTCACGTGCTTCGCACGTGAATTATACATCTACAAATTGTACATATTTAATCATATTTTTACGTTGAAATAATATATAGTTAGTTTTAGTTTATATTTCTAAGTTATAATATAATTTTTTGTTAGCTTTAACTTTTATTTCTATTATTAATAAGAAAGAATGAATTTGTAAAGGAAATTTATTTATTAGATCCTGTTTTTAAGTGATATGATTTAATTTTGGTAATGTCTTGGAGAGGAGTGTTTTGAATTGGTAAAGAGAGTTTATTTGTTAGATTCTATTGTTATGTGATATTAAGGTTTGTTTTGGTAATATTTATAGAAGGCATTTTGAATTGGTAAAGTAAGTTTATTTTTAGATCCTAATTTAGAGGCGTTTGAATTTGTAAAAGAAATTTAATATTAAATCTTATTTTTAAGTGATTAAGATTTAATAATATATAGAGGGGCGTTTTTGGTAATTCACGTTGATAACAAAAAAGTGTGACAGCAAAACTATTACAGCTATTATTAAAGATAATTGCAGAAACGTCTACAATTATATGCAATAGTTGCAACTGTATGCAATAACCATATAATTGCAGAAATGTCTACAATTATATGCAATAGTTGCAGATTTGAAGAAAAATCGAAGATGTTTAAAATTTGCAGAATTGCCTCCAAATATATGGAATAATTGCACCTTTACTGCAAATATGATTTTTTGGTATCAACAACGGACCTCATTTTAAAGATCAATTTTTTTTTATTTTTGGTGAAAACGGTATCCTGATCCGATGTTCCTACAGAAAGTTATACGTGTCTGAAATGTTAAGAACGTAAAGGGTATTTGGGTCTTTGTGCGCGCATGAATTTGAAAATGGGGACCGAAAACTTATTAAAAAAATGGAGGGATGTTTTGTGTAATTTCAAACCTTACCAGAGATGTATGCCAAACACACCCTATTATTAAAATCTCACAATCGCTTGAAAATATGATATAAAATTAAACTTATTTTACCAATTCAAAATGCCCTCTACAAATATTACCAAAACAAATCTTAATATCACAAGAAATTAGGATCTAACAAATAAACTCTTTACCAATTCAAAACACCCCTCTCTAGACATTACCAAATTAAATCATATCACTTAAAAATATGATCTAACAAATAAATTTCCTTCGCAAATTCTTTCTTTCTTAATTAATAATAGAAATAAAAATTAAAGCTAACAAAAAATTATATGTTACACTTTTTTGGTATCAACGTGAACTACAAAAAACGCTCCGATATATATTATCAAATTTAATCACTTAAAAATGGGATCTAATATTAAATTTGTTTTACAAATTCAAACGTCCCTAAAAGTGGGTCTAACAATTAAAGATGCTTTAGAATTCAAAACGCTTCTAAAAATAGGATCTAAAATTAAACTTCCTTTACAAATTCAAAATACTTCTTTACAAATATACAATTCTTAATACCACTTGAAAATGAAAAAAGAGAACATTTGGCATACATCCTTAATAGGTTGAAAATACACAAAACATCCCTCCATTTTAATTATAAGTTTTTCATCCTTATTTTTAAACGCGACAAAAAGATTTCCCTAAATACCCTTATGTCTTCTCCGAACAAAACCTAGAACCCTTCAAATTCTTTTCATCGATTAACATCTTAAAAAAAGAAAACCCTAATCGCCTGAATTATAAATCGTAATTAGTTGCTACTTCAAAAATTGATGTCCGAATCGAGTTCAAAACTGAAGAAAGTTGAGATTCAGAAGATGAAAACAACACAAATCAGAAAATCGATGGACATCTATTAAGAAATTTCGTCATTTTGATTTTTATTCTATTTTAATAACTAAATTTGATAAAATTTGCAGATATTTGTTAGAAAAGCTTAAAAACATTCACATACAAATAATATTATGCCTAATTTAATGCATCGAAATAGTTACACGAAAATTTAAACATATTTTCCCAAATTAATATACAATATTCTAAATTAATATAGAATTTTCTGCAAATTGTTTACAGTAGTAGAAGTTTTATATAACTGTACCCTTCTATGCAATTATATACAATAATTGTAGCCATATATGCGACTATATTTTGTATTTGCAAACAAATCTGCAATTATTGCAAACGAGCATCATGGTACAATTTTTGTAGTCAAATCTGCAAATATTGAAAATAAATGCATAAAACACTGCAAAAATATGGTTGACATTTACAGTGAAGCATCTAATTATACAAATAAAAATGAAAAAAAAATTTCAGCAAATATTTTCTCATCTATATGCAGATATGTTGATTATTTCTAGTTATATGCAATTTTATTGAAAAGTTGCAGACATATATGCGATTATTATGAATAGTTGCATACATCTTTGCAATTACTATTAAAAATTGCATTTTTAAATGCATTTCAATTATGAAGTTATGAATTGCATCATTTTTAAATGCATGTCTGATATGCATCTTAAAATTATAGTTGTTATATGCAAATTTTAAGTACATATGAAATATGCAGTTAAAACATACAATTAAATGATGCAAATTTTAAGTTCATTTCACTTACGTAGTTAAAAAGTCATAAGATTTTTATTATACTTGCAGACATATATGCAATTATTATGAATAGTTACATACATGTCTGCAATTATTTATGAACAATTACATTTTCAACTGCATTTCACTTATGCAGTTATAAATTGCACCATTTTTAACTGCATATCTGTTATGCAGTGAAAAATAGCACCTGTTAAATGTAATTTTTAACTGCATATAACATATGTAGTTAAAACATATACTTGAATCATGCAAATTTTGAAGTGCATTTCACTTATGCAGTTAAAAATTCATAAGATTCTTATTATACTTGCATACATATCTAATATAAAGTTATGAATTGTATTATTTTTAACTGCATATATGCAGTTAAAAATTGCAGTTGTTAAATGTGTTTTTTAACTACATACTTGATATGAGGTTAATATATACAGTTGTTAAATGCAAATTTTAACTGCATTTTATGTAACGACCCGTATTTTACGGATCGAAACATCGTAAAACAGTTGACATTTTGTCGCACTGTTGCTAAGTCGTCTAGAGTCTAAGTCTTAGGTCGTAGGAAGGTTTGGAGCGACCTAGGCATTGGGATAAGTCGTGGGGAAATTAGGTCGTATGGGGTGGCTTAGGTCGAGTGACCGACTTAGGAAGTGTACGACCTAAGAGATAGACGATCTAAGGAACTGACCGACTTAGGAGAGATTGGGACGACTTAAGGATTTGGCGACTCAAGGATAGGCAGGCTTAAGGTAATGACCGACTTATAGATAGAAGACTTAAGTCGGTGACGACCTAAAGGGTAGGTCGGCGACGACCTAAGAGAATGGACGGGTTAAATGTTAGGTCGGATGGGCGAGTTAACGACTTAAGGAGTGTTGGAGTTAGGATGTGAGCGACCTAAGTCTAGCAGTTAAGTCGTAACTCAGTTGAGTCGTGGCCGAGTTAAGGGAATAAGGTGATGAGTCGTTAGGTCGCGTGTGTGTTAAGTCGGCCAGAGATAGGTCGTAAGTTGTATACAGTTAGGTCGCACCTGTTGTTGAGTCGTTATGTCGTATACCCAGTTAAGTCGTAGGTCGTGGGTTTTGTGTTGCGTTAGGTCGTACCCTAGCTAAATGTTAGGTCGCGTGAGTTGTTAGCTCGTAAGCGACCTAAGGAGGATAGCTAAGTGTTAAGTCGCGTCTTGGTTAAGTCGTAGACAGGTGAGTTAGCTAAGTCGTAGGTCGTCTGGAGTGTTAGGTCGGCACAGCAGCTGAGTCGTAGGTCGTCTGGAGTGTTAGGTCGGAGAAGGAGTTAAGTCGGCAACGACTTAAGAAGGCGGACGAGTTAAGGGGGTTTTCAGCTATAAATACTCGTCCATTTCTCACTTTTTGGGATCCGGATTTCGAAGCGACGAAGTGCTGCCATTTTGAGAGCTCGACTTCTACACTTCTTCACTTCTTTTCTCCACTTTAATCTAGTGATTCCTTCCATCCATATCGAAGATCAAATCGAAGATCGAAGAGCTTAGATTGAAGATCTACATTCTTCGAAGAGAGATTTCATCGTTTGAAGCGGATTGGTGATACATCGAGCTAGATCCTTCGCTGTCCAGATCTGAAGCGTGTTGATTTTGCGTTGTTTAGGTGATTTGGTGAGTGGTGATTATCTCTCACACGGATCCAAAGGAGTATATCGGATCGTTGGCTTGATTTGGTGTTAAAGTAGTGATTTCCATGCATTTTTCCTAGTCATATGTGTAGATCCATATAGATCCATTGCTCATGATGATTTGACATCCATTTTACTACATGTTAACTTATGCAAGTTCATTCATCAAGATTATAGAGACATTGCTCATGTTTTCATGCTTGTTAGACTTTCGACTCTTTATTTACGAAATTGCCATTATTGTTATAATTGTCTATTTAGATCATATTTGAATGCTTGATTACTTGGATTAATGTTTGACTTGATTGATTGCTATGAATTAGATGATTGATGATTTGATTTAGACCGAAGATGATTCAAAGCTAAGGGAAAGGATCTTGAATTGGAAAAGCTGCTAGTGGCATATGTAGCAGATGATGAAGCTCTTATGCATAGATTTGATGATGATGATGTTGAGATGAAGCTTTGCGAGGATGTGATGAAGCGAGGCATGATATGGGATAGTCTTGGTCTAATCCAGACGGGATCATTCCAAGCATGTTGATAACTCGGTCAAATGGTTCGAGTTGAGGATAAGGGTTGGCTCGAGAGGCGCTTGAGCTAGTATGAAAATAGTCGTCGAGGAGGATGACTAGAAGGCTGAGGTATCATCGTTGTTGAAGGTTCTAGCATGCTCAAAGCAAGAGTACGTTGGGCAGATTCGATAGTCCCTGAAGGCTACTGATTGGGTAGTCAAGTACTCTGTGCAGATTCGATAGTCCTAGGCACGGGTCACGATGACATGCAGAGTTATGTCTAGAACCGGGGTTTCCATTAGCCCTTGACGGACGGATGAAAGAATGAGACGGTCATTCAATTAACAATGATATCGAAGCAATGATAACAGTGATAGCCAGAGTCATGGATGTTTGGTTGTATCGTCATTCGGTCTCAAGAGCGGTATTTTCTGGGTGCTTATCTGATCTTGGTTTAGGCCTTGGGGGTTTGTACTTGGAAAACATCGCCCTTTACTCGAGTGATAATTGCTTTACCTTAAATTGTGTTCTTTGCTATGTTTGCTTCTACTTAGTGTGTGTCTGGGGGCTATCACTGTAGAAAGAGGTGGAGTGGGAGGGTTGTATTCCTATTCCTTTTCCTTTATGCTCTTTTGGTATGTTGTTAGTTAATTTACTGCTCACTAAGACTGTTGTCTGACTCAAGGCTTTATGTTTTAATTCTTATTGCCTTGGGCTGTTCGTCCATTTTGGGACGGGCAGACTAGGTAGCAGGTGACAGGTGTTGTTCTAGCTTTCCACGGTGTTGATATCGAAGACGAGCTGGAGTATTGCATATTATTTCTTATTATATGTACTGGGCGTTCCGCTATTGGTATTTTCTCTGAGTGTTTTGTAGTGAGGCTTGTTGTATTGACTATTCAGATGTTTGTATTCAACTATTATGAAGTTTTATTGATGAGATTCTATTCTGTGAAGCTTCACTATATGTATCTTCTATTGTATTTTGTCCATGCGCTGTGAGTAATACGAAAGATTCTGTTGTTTTAATTTTACCCTGGCAATCGTCCATGGCTGCCTGGCACACTTTACAGCGCACTTTCTCTAGGTTCAGTGCAGGGGTCATGGGCGGTCGTCACATTTGGTATCAGAGCATTGGTTAATCGATTTTATCCAACGCTCGCTGACGTAACTACGTATGAGAGACGTAATTGTATTTTGATGGATGATTACTATATATAATATAGTAGCTTAGTAGAGTTTTAGTCCTTTATGCAGTTGTTTCTCTAGGTGTGCTAATCATTCCTTTTTATAGATATTGAGAATGAGTCGAAGAGGGAGACCAGCTGCTAGGGAAGGCCGTGCTACTGAGGGGGCTGCTGATTATGCTGCTATGTTCGAAGCAATGATGACTTCGATCATGAGAAGGATGCCAGCTCCGGGGCCATCGGTTGATGTTGGAGTTCAAGTCCAAACTCCAAAGCCGGTGGATTTTGCTAAGATGTGTAAGGACTATACTGCTCTTGGAGGAAAGGTTTTCTTGGGAACAGAATCAACCATTGAAGTCCAGAGGTGGATATATGCTTGTAGAAGGATATTTGGTGATTTGGGAATCAATGATGCGACTAAGAGGAAGTTAGCATCAAGGCAGCTTCAAGGAAGAGCTTCTGATTGGTGGAACTGTATCACTATTAACACTTCGGAGGAAGAGATTACTTGGGAGCAATTCCAAGCCAGATTTGAAGCTAAGTTCATTTCTACAGCTCAGAAGTCTGTTCTGTTCAAGAAGTTTGTGGAGCTCAAGCAAGGTGGAAGACCAGTTCTTGAGTATGTTTTTGAGTTTGAAGCTTTGTCCAAGTATGCCCGATCGTATATTGAATCTGCTTATCAGAAGAATGAGAAGTTTGTGACAGGCTTGGACAGTTATCTTGGGAGGCAGTTAGTGGATCATTTGGACGATTCATTTGAGAAGCTTGTGGAGAAAGCTCTTAGGCATGAGAGTCTGTTTCCTAAGGAAGGATCTGTTGTTGCTGTGACCAGGGAAGAGTCTAAACCACAACAGAGTGGAAAGAGTGGAAACAAGAAGAGGAAGCAGCTGCAGCAGAAGGGTAAGGATGGCCAGAAGAAGCCGAAGGGCGAAGTGACCTGCTTCAATTGTCAGCAGAAGGGCCATTTCTCTAGGGATTGCAAGAATCCGAAGGTGCCGAAGAAGTGTCACAACTGTGACAAGCCGGGGCATATCAGGAAGAATTGTCCAGAACCGAGGAGGGACAAGCAGATTGTGCAAGCTTATGCTTTGGGGGCTGTTCCATCATCTTCGAAAGCTCCTACCGCTGAAGAGAAAGGAAAGAGTGTAGTGGTTCAAGGTACTCTCTCCATATGTGGGGTTCCAGTTAGAGTGTTATTTGATACTGGGGCATCGCGTTCTTTTGTTTGTAGTGAACTTGTGAGCCGGTTGGGTTTAGAACCGGATATTGTTGATAGGCCATTGGTTGTGACTAATCCAGTTGGGGGTTCGTCTTGTTTGTGTATGTTATGCCGTGGTCTGATTGTGTCGAGTCATGGTTGCTCTTTTGTTTGTGATTGTTTTGTTCTGAACTTTGCGGGGTTCGGAATTATTTTGGGTATGGACTGGCTTAGGAAGTATGCGACAAAGGTTGATTGTGAGAGGTTGGAGGTGACAGTCGAGAATGTGGAGGGGCGAAAGATTCTGATACGATGTAAGCATGAAGAAGGCATCTTCATGAGCTTCATGTATTCGCTGGTTGTTCCATGGGATGGACTGTCATCTGTGCCAATCGCTAATGGATTTGAGGATGTCTTTGACGAGGTCAAAGGGTTACCGCCGCATAGAGAGATCGAGTTTCGTATAGATCTAGTTGAAGGAGCCAGACCTGTGGTGATGCCTCTTAGGCGGATGGCGCCTAGGGAACAGCAGGAGTTGAGGGTGCAGGTTGATGACCTTTTACATAAAGGATTCATTCGGCGTAGTGTGTCCGAGTGGGGTGCACCAGTTGTGTTCGCAACCAAAGCAGATGGATCGTTGAGATTGTGTGTGGATTATCGTGAGCTGAATAAGGTGACTAAGAAGAACAAGTATCCATTGCCGAGAATAGATGACTTGTTTGATCAGCTTCACGAAGCTAAGGTGTTTTCTCAGATGGATTTGGCAACGGGATTTCACCAGTTGAGAGTGGCTAAGGATAGTGTGCCGAAGACTGCTTTCAGGACACCATCCGGTTTCTTTGAGTGGCTGGTAATGCCGTTTGGATTAACTAACACGCCAACATATTTTGTGGATCTTATGAATAGAGTGTTCATAGATTAGTTGAACAAGTTCGTGCTAGTGTTCGTGGATGATATTCTGATTTATTCCAGAACTGAGGTAGAGCACAAGACGCACTTGCGTATTGTTTTGGAAATCTTACGGAAACATCAGCTGAAGGCTAAGTTTTCGAAGTGTCACTTCTGGAAGAGTGAAGTGAGGTTCTTAGGCCATGTTATTTCTGGAAGTGGAATAGCGGTTGATCCCGCTAAGGTGGCAGCAATCCAGGATTGGGTTAGACCTAAGAATGCATCTGATGTGAGAAGTTTTCTTGGATTAGCAGGATATTATCGACGATTTATCAAAGACTTCTCCAAGGTAGCTGCACCGTTAACAGGATTGACGAAGAAGAACCAAGTGTTCAAGTGGGAAGATAAGTGTGAGCAAGCTTTCAGAATCCTGAAGGAGCGATTGACAAGTGCTCCTGTTCTGACTATTCCAGGTGGGAATGATGAGATGGTGGTTTACACCGACGCATGTGGTACTGGACTTGGAGCGGTACTAATGCAGAGGGATAAAGTTGTTGCGTACGCTAGTCGACAACTGAAGCCGCATGAAAGGAATTACCCGACTCATGATTTGGAGTTAGCGACGATTGTTTTTGCTCTGAAGATGTGGAGACATTATCTACTGGGAGTTCGATTCGAGTTGTTTACGGATCATAAGTCGTTGAAGTATCTTTTCTCCCAAAAGGATTTGAATCTTCGGCAGCAACGTTGGCTAGAGTTTTTGGCATCATATGATTTTGGTATAGCTTATACTCCGGGAAAAGGTAATGCAGTGGCAGATGCGTTAAGTCGAAGACATGCAGGATTGGGAGCCATGTTTTTAGAATGGAAGAATCTCGAGTATTTAGCTGGATTTGACTTCAGGCCTAGATGTGAATTGGAACCTGAGATGTTGGCAAACTTATCGATAAGACCGACTCTTATGGAAAGGATTGGCGAGAGCCAAAAGCGAGACGATAAGCTTGTCAAGATTATCCGTGATTTGGAATCTGGATTGGACCCAGAAAAGGATAAAGGATTCGAGGTCGATCGAGAGGGTTGGCTTCGGAAGCAAGGACGACTTGTTGTTTCCGATATAGATGAATTTAGAAGTGAAGTTCTGAAGGAAAGTCATCACTCGAAGCTGACAATTCATCCTGGTGGAAATAAGATGTATCGGGATATGAAGAGAACCTACTACTGGGAAGGTATGAAGAAGGATGTTGGAAATTTTATTTCCAAATGCATGAACTGCCAGTTGGTAAAAGCCGAACAGAAAAAGCCAAGTGGATTGCTTCAACCATTAGAAGTTCCTACATGGAAGTGGGAGCAGATATCGATGGATTTTATTGATGGTCTACCTAGAACAAGAACGGGAAATGAAGGGATTTGGGTCATTGTAGATCGCTTGACTAAGAGTGCAAGATTTATTCCTGTTCGATCGACTAGGACTGCATCAAAGTTGGCAGAGTTGTATATTAAGTGGATAGTTCGATTCCATGGTATTCCGAAGAGTATAGTGAGCGATCGAGACCCATTGTTCACTAGTGGATTTTGGAAGAGCTTCCAGGAAGTTTTGGGAACCGAGTTGTGTTTGAGTACAGCTTATCACCCTCAAACGGATGGTCAGACTGAGAGAGTCAACCGAGTTTTGGAAGATCTCCTCAGAGCTTGTGTTTTGGATTTCGGAGGATCATGGGAAGATCATCTTCATTTGGTGGAATTTTCGTATAACAACAGTTACCAGTCAAGTATTGGTATGGCACCGTATGAGGCATTGTATGGAAGACCGTGTAACTCTCCGACATGTTGGTTAGAGATCGGAGAAAAGTTGATACTTGGGCCAGAGATGATTCGACAGACTTCGGATTGCATAGAGATCATTCGGCAACGGATGAAGGCAGCCCAAGATCGACAGAAGAGTTATGCGGATAAGCGTCGTAAGGATTTGGAATTTGACGTAGGTGATATGGTTTTTGTGAAGATTTCTCCACTGAAGAATGTTATTCGATTCGGGAAGAAAGGAAAGTTGACTTCGAGATTTGTTGGACCATTTCCGATCATTGAGCGAATTGGAAAGCTCGCCTACAGATTGGAGTTACCAGAAAAGATGTCGAGTGTGCACAATGTTTTTCATGTATCGTATCTACGGAAGTATGTGCACGACTCGAATACAGTGGTTTCTGCTGATAGCTGTGAAGATTTTGAAGTTGATCCAGTTGAAAAGAGACCTCGTAAGCCGCTTCGTGTTGTGGAAACCGACACGAAACAGCTTAGGAGGAAGATAGTTAAGTTACTCAAGATACAATGGAGTGATGATGATAACGACTGTACGTGGGAGGTGGAAGAGAGGATGAAGACAGCTCATCCTGAACTCTTCAAGGTATGGCCCTAAGGTGTCGTGTCATCTCACGATATTGTAACTTGTTCTGGTGTTAGAATTCTGTACGCTAAGCTAGAATTGGATGCATGGTTTGTTGATTGCTATGGATGGTAGGCGTGCAGAATAGTCTTTGATTGCCTTGTTTGTTTGGAATTTCGGGGGCGAAATTCCTAAGGGGGAGAGAATGTAACGACCCGTATTTTACGGATCGAAACATCGTAAAACAGTTGACATTTTGTCGCACTGTTGCTAAGTCGTCTAGAGTCTAAGTCTTAGGTCGTAGGAAGGTTTGGAGCGACCTAGGCATTGGGATAAGTCGTGGGGAAATTAGGTCGTATGGGGTGGCTTAGGTCGAGTGACCGACTTAGGAAGTGTACGACCTAAGAGATAGACGATCTAAGGAACTGACCGACTTAGGAGAGATTGGGACGACTTAAGGATTTGGCGACTCAAGGATAGGCAGGCTTAAGGTAATGACCGACTTATAGATAGAAGACTTAAGTCGGTGACGACCTAAAGGGTAGGTCGGCGACGACCTAAGAGAATGGACGGGTTAAATGTTAGGTCGGATGGGCGAGTTAACGACTTAAGGAGTGTTGGAGTTAGGATGTGAGCGACCTAAGTCTAGCAGTTAAGTCGTAACTCAGTTGAGTCGTGGCCGAGTTAAGGGAATAGGGTGATGAGTCGTTAGGTCGCGTGTGTGTTAAGTCGGCCAGAGATAGGTCGTAAGTTGTATACAGTTAGGTCGCACCTGTTGTTGAGTCGTTATGTCGTATACTGTGACGCCCCACCTCTATACCCAAGCTAACCAAGAACACTACGATGTAGTGCTGTCAATTAGCGCGGAGAATAAGGCTGTGGAGGAGCGACCATCCATGTAACTTCTTTGTGCGAGCACCGATACGTCAGATAGAATAGAATGCATATCTTTTAAGGAGGAAATCCGACATACCGGTACAAACACAAAGCTATCACACGGTGGCTATATATAATCTTCGGAAAACAAACATAGAAATAATCATAACGTAAATCAGTCACAGACATCCATATCACAAAGGCGGAAGAAGATATGAATAAATATATAACACATGAAAGTGTACATCAGAGTAGTGGTCAGAAAGATCCACGATAATACAAAAGAATAGCATCACGTGCTATACAAAAGAATAAGTACACAACATAGAGTCTATATCTCAAAGGTGTACATCCAAAAACTACTAATCTAAGTAGTTAGCCAAAAGTCAGAATAATCCTGAAGAGAAGTCAAGCAGAAGCACCTGTAACATCTCGGTCTGACCCGAGTATTATTTATAAGAAAATAATAAACGGATCAGTCTAACTATAAATATCAGATGATATGGTATACAGTAAAAGGCATGACATGAACATGTAATAACCATAGCGACATACTACTATAAGTATGTAAATGATAATCAACAAAAGATTAATCAATATCACAAGAATCTTCTCAAAGATCCAAACACATAAAAAGGTAATGACACACGAATTCACCAATACACAAAAACCTGATATCATATCAGTGAAAATCACAAAAGTTGGTGAAGCACTAAATCCAGAAATCAACACACGAAATCCAGAACAAATCCCAGAAATCAACACACGAAATCCAGAAATCACAAAAAGGGGGAAGTCCGACACACGGACGAGAAGTTATCTCATGGAAGCTATCCATTTAAATTTTCCGAACACACGGATGGCCCGAAGGCAAGTCCGACACACGGACGAAGAGACATCGCACATTGCTAGTCTAAATCACAAAAATGATCGTCATGATCATAAGGAAGTGTCAATCACACCAAGCCAGTAAATATATGAGTTTAGCTTCATGTCCCATAACCACTTGCTTAACTTAAATATTTACGAACAAGCTGTAAATCTTCACTAGGAAATTGTCACAAAAAGGGTTCAATCGAACAAGTCCAAGAGCTAACCGACGAAGTGAACGCAAGCGTTTCATACCACTCGTTTTACTAAGTCGTTTAAGTCGATTTCTCATTCGAGTGAAGTAAAGGCTTGTATATACTAGTAGATTGAAAATCGGTTTGAGAAAACGAACTTTTGATACTTAAAATAGTGTTGAAATCGCTTTGATGAAAGAGTTTTGATATTTACTATTAGTATTGAAACCTTCATATATCTTTAAAGTGACAAGTCATAAAACGATGGTAGAACAAATCAATTCACGTTCGAAGACGTGAGTAAAGTGCAAAGAAGTCAATCCCAAAACCATCAAAGTAGAAATTCTGATAAACGTTTTTCAGAAGAGATTGCCTACGCAGAGTAATACGGGGTTCGACCTGCCCGGTCAGGTCGCGGGGGTCCAGGGGGCAGCGCCCACGGCGGGGTGCGGGGCAGCGCCCCGTCACGGTACGACCTAGTGAAGGCATGCGGTCACGAGAAGCCAAACCGGTCAAATGACCAAGTACTAACTCGCGAACGACCTAGGGGAAAAACAGGTCAAACGACCAAGTACTAACTCGCGAACGACTTACGACTTAAGCCTTGAACGACTTAGTGCAACGAACGACTTAACGACTTAAGCTTCAATTCGAGCTACGAGCTAAGGCTGGAACGACCTAGTGGAGTTAGGTCGGGGACGACCTACGACTTAAGGTCATACGACTTAACAGTTGCGAGCTAGCGGAGTTGGCATGGCCTAGCGACTTAGTAGAAGCAGCGACCTACGACTTAACGATTTAAAAGCCAACGACCTAGGACTTAAGAGTCATACGACCTAGGACTTAAGGGGGGCAAGAGACTTACGACTTAAGGGATAAAGTCATAAGACCTAAGTCTTGAACGACTTAACGACTTAAGCCTTTAACGACTTAACGACTTAAGCCAGGGCGAGCGAGCTAACTGCAAAACGACCTACGACTTAAGGCCTTTAACTCCTGAACGACTTATGCTAGTAACTCGCGAACGACTCAGCCTTTACTTCGTGAACGACTTATGCTAGTAACTCGCGAACGACTCAGCCTTTACTTCGTGAACGACTTAGCACACCCAGAACGACTCAACGCCTGGAACGACTTAACACTTTAACTCGAGAACGACTCAGGCCAGACGAACAGAAATACACGCGCGCGACCTAAGCCCTTAACTCGTGAACGACTCACGACTTAGGCTTAACTCGTGGACGACTCAGCGAAGGCCAGAAACGACTTAAGGCCAGGAAAATCACCAAAACGCTGAAAATTGAAGTTTTTCGCCAATCCAATCCAAACCAAATGCAAATATTGATGCAAATACAATAGGGGATCATTCCCAACAGTCCAAGATAGATATAGGCAAGATGTGAGATCAAAAATCTCACCTTTTCACGGAATTTGATGAAGATGGAGATTTGAGAGCAAAGCAAGAACACCAACAAGCTTGAATCAATGGTCTAAACGTGAATTTGATGTTGAATCTCGGATTTGCAATGGAATTTGTGTTTGGGAGTTTTAATTTCTCTTTCCCTCCACCATTTTTGAAGAAGCTTGAAGTGATGAAGAGAAGAGGGGGTGGGCTGAGTTAAGAAGGTGCAGTCCAATCCAAAGTCTCAAGCGGGAAAAGTGACGAAAATTTCACTATCTCCAAACATATCGAAGTTTACACTCAAAAAGATCGCAAACGTCATTTTGAACTCAATGGGGGTGGTCTCGAGTCCTAATTTGACCGTATGCAAAAAGTAGCTTTTCGGACTAACATCCGACTAACGATAAAATATTTAAATAAAATATTTAAATATAGAATTGATAGATATGCGGGTTGTTACATATACCCAGTTAAGTCGTAGGTCGTGGGTTTTGTGTTGCGTTAGGTCGTACCCTAGCTAAATGTTAGGTCGCGTGAGTTGTTAGCTCGTAAGCGACCTAAGGAGTATAGCTAAGTGTTAAGTCGCGTCTTGGTTAAGTCGTAGACAGGTGAGTTAGCTAAGTCGTAGGTCGTCTGGAGTGTTAGGTCGGCACAACAGCTGAGTCGTAGGTCGTCTGGAGTGTTAGGTCGGAGAAGGAGTTAAGTCGGCAACGACTTAAGAAGGCGGAGGAGTTAAGGGGGTTTTCAGCTATAAATACTCGCCCATTTCTCACTTTTTGGGATCCGGATTTCGAAGCGACGAAGTGCTGCCATTTTGAGAGCTCGACTTCTACACTTCTTCACTTCTTTTCTCCACTTTAATCTAGTGATTCCTTCCATCCATATCGAAGATCAAATCGAAGATCGAAGAGCTTAGATTGAAGATCTACATTCTTCGAAGAGAGATTTCATCGTTTGAAGCGGATTTGTGATAGATCAAGTTAGATCCTTCGCTGTCCAGATCTGAAGCATATTGCTTTTGGGTTGTTTAGGTGATTTGGTGAGTGGTAATTATCTCTCACACGGATCCAAAGGAGTATATCGGATCGTTGGCTTGATTTGGTGTTAAAGTAGAGATTTCCATGCATTTTTCCTAGTCATATGTGTAGATCCATATAGATCCATTGCTCATGATGATTTGACATCCATTTTACTACATGTTAACTTATGCAAGTTCATTCATCAAGATTATAGAGACATTGCTCATGTTTTCATGCTTGTTAGACTTTCGACTCTTTATTTACGAAATTGCCATTATTGTTATAATTGTCTATTTAGATCATATTTGAATGCTTGATTACTTGGATTAATGTTTGACTTGATTGATTTCTATGAATTAGATGATTGATGATTTGATTTAGACCGAAGATGATTCAAAGCTAAGGGAAAGGCTCTTGAATTGGAAAAGCTGCTAGTGGCATATGTAGCGGATGATGAAGCTCTTATGCATAGATTTGATGATGATGATGTTGAGATGAAGCTTTGCGAGGATGTGATGAAGCGAGGCATGATATGGGATAGTCTTGGTCTAATCCAGACGGGATCATTCCAAGCATGTTGATAACTCGGTGATATGGTTCGAGTTGAGGATAATGGTTGGCTCGAGAGGCGCTTGAGCTAGTATGAAAATAGTCGTCGAGGAGGATGACTAGAAGGCTGAGGTATCATCGTTGTTGAAGGTTCTAGCATGCTCAAAGCAAGAGTACGTTGGGCAGATTCGATAGTCCCTGAAGGCTACTGATTGGGTAGTCAAGTACTCTGGGCAGATTCGATAGTCCTAGGCACGGGTCACGATGACGTGCAGAGTTATGTCTAGAACCGGGGTTTCCATTAGCCCTTGACGGACGGATGAAAGAATGAGCCCTTCATTCAATTAACGATGATATCGAAGCAATGATAACAGTGATAGCCAGAGTCATGGATGTTTGGTTGTATCATCATTCGGTCTCAAGAGCGGTATTTTCTGGGTGCTTATCTGATCTTGGTTTAGGCCTTGGGGGTTTGTACTTGGAAAACATCGCCCTTGACTCGAGTGATAATTGCTTTACCTTAAATTGTGTTCTTTGCTATGTTTGCTTCTACTTAGTGTGTGTCTGGGGGCTATCACTGTAGAAAGAGGTGGAGTGGGAGGGTTGTATTCCTATTCCTTTTCCTTTATGCTCTTTTGGTATGTTGTTAGTTAATTTACTGCTCACTAAGACTATTGTCTGACTCAAGGCTTTATGTTTTAATTCTTATTGCCTTGGGCTGTTCGTCCATTTTGGGACGGGCAGACTAGGTAGCAGGTGACAGGTGTTGTTCTAGCTTTCCACGGTGTTGATATCGAAGACGAGCTGGAGTATTGTATATTATTTCTTATTATATGTACTGGGCGTTCCGCTGTTGGTATTTTCTCTAAGTGTTATGTAGTGAGGCTTGTTGTATTGACTATTCAGATGCTTGTATTCAACTATTATGAAGTTTTATTGATGAGATTCTATTCTGTGAAGCTTCACTATATGTATGTTCTATTGTATTTTGTCCATGCGCTGTGAGTAATACGATAGATTCTGTTGTTTTAATTTTACCCTGGCAATCGTCCATGGCTGCCTGGCACACTTTACAGCGCACTTTCTCTAGGTTCAGTGCAGGGGTCATGGGCGGTCGTCACATTTTACATATGTAGTTAAAAACTAAAAAGATCAACTGCATTTTACATATGCAAATTTTAACTGCATTTTACATATGCAGTTATCAATACACATAAAATTCTACAATAATTCTCGATAACTGCTGAAAAATACACATTTATTTAGATTACTAAAGATTTTGATAAATACAGCCATGAACGCAATTACTTACAATAATTGCACCAGAGTCTGCAGTTATATTACTTAACTGCATATAACTCTGAATTTACTCACAAGATTAAAAATAAAATTTCTTTGAACAAAAAATATCATATTATTCAAATTACTTAATATAACTTATACTTGCTATGCATAATTATACAAAAAACATTGCTAAATTATCAAAAAATAGTAAAACACAATAATACAAAGTCGATTGAAAATTAAATCAAGTGTTTACCTACAAGATGATGAAGCCATAATGAATCGCAAAAAAAAATCGAACAGTAGATCAAATTAAATTTGATTTCCCTACGAAGATTTCTGAAACACCCCACACCCCTTAATATACCCAAAAGGACACATTAAAAGGCGTGGTGCGTTGTAAGTATAACTAAATCTAACAGAGACTAAGATTCACAAGACAAAAATATATAAAAACAGCGGAAACTTAAAATAATAATTAATTAAAACAAAACATCATAATTGCATCATAAATATGTCAAATACCAAATACCACATACATGTCTAAAAATCCAATATGTCTCATGAAACAAAAACTCATAGTCTCAAAAATCAGAGTACATAATATCCCTCATAATAAGCCAGTACATAGAAAGAACAAAAGCTGAAAATAAAAGAAATACATAGTAGAAATCTCCTCCAAGAAAACTCCAAGCAAACATCAATCTACTGACTTCTCCCTTGATTGGGGAAAAGGGGAAAATAGAGGAGTGGGTTAGACTAAAAGTCTGCTGAATGATAGTAATTACTAGAGTCTTTAAGCAAGATAAAAGTAATAGACTCTACAACAGTTCTAACATAAATAAGGATAACAAAGGAAATATGAAAGAGATAAACTAGAAATTAATACAATTAAATATTGCTCAATTTATAAGATAGCTTAACTTTGATTGCTTGCACTTGTCCTTGATTTTCGGTTTGATTAGGCTGAATTCCTAATCCTGTAATTAGGATGTAACCCTAATTCCACCCTTTTTGATCGGCCTGCTACTCCATAGACCTTGTTGAGTACCAGACGCTATATAACTCCCTACACGGCAGCCAATGGTATCTACAGAGCAACCACTGTGGATCCGGACGACATATATAGCTCTCTACACAGAAGGCAGTGGTGTCTACGAAAGACACTCATACTAAGCGCTTGGAACTCAGAGCGATTACTGAGCACCCGAATGGAAGTCGCACACGTAACTGCCACCATGCCCATGCTACCTTTTTCTCCACTTATTGGGTCTTCTTATTACCTCGAACTCCAGCATAAGCGAGCCCCTTATCTCACTTCAGGCTAATGTGAGATCGCCATATGTCCATAGAAAATAGGGGAAATGCTGTTGGTACTGGTCCGTCATCCAAACAATATCTAGTTGCGCCCCTTATCCAAATCGCCCATGATTTAGACTTCTATTTAACCAATTACTACCATTCTTAGCATAATCGTGCCCTCGTCTCACTTCAGGCTAATGTGGGACCACCATTTTGTCTATTAGGGAATGTTATTTGGTACAGGTCTTACTTTCATCTTTGCTTATTAACTTAGATAAATTATTTTAAATAAGCCTTTATAATTTATCCCTACTATCTTTGCTTATTAATTTACCCTAAGCCTTAAAATAAAAATCATTTTGTTCTTGTTATAACCTACCTTATAATCATGCTTATTACTTAACTCAAGGTCTAAGTATGAAAATAAGCTTCTTTCATCTTATACTCTTTTTAGTTATAATTCTAAGTTATAACTAAGCCAATTAATTATTCCAATTCTAATCATAATTAGGCATAATTTCACTCCAATTCCATTTATATTAAAGTCCAATTCCATTATTTATTACAGTCTTCATAATTTACATCTTATTTTTCTTCATTCAATATTCTTACTTATACAATCTATATTCACGTTTAATAATGCATACGCGAAGAAAAGGAGAAAGAAGAGAATAGATACTTGCATAAAATCCAAAACTTTGAAAAAGATGTAAATAAGAAATAAATAACAGTAAAAAAACTTAAATACTGTAAATAAACTGTAAATAAATAAAAGCTATGCTTAACAGTAATAAATTATAATTAACTGAAAAAGAATAACTAAAAGGGAATAGACAGAAAAATAGATCTAAAACTGATAAAAAGGCTATTCCAAAATTGTAGTAAAACTATAACTATTGGAAACCCTATTATTTCAAATTAGTTAAAGGAATCTTAAAATAATTACAATTACTTACCTTTGGTCCTAAGCTCTTCCTTTGGTCTTCCCGGATCCACTTGGAGTTGTAAAATAATTTAATCTATAAGGATTTTCTCCTTTGAAAAAATTATTCCGTTTAGGGTCCTTCCTAGAAAGGTGAACCCAACTGGAGAAAACCTAGAATAAGAAAAAGTGTTAGGTCTAGGGGTCTATTTATAGGGGTAGAAGTGGATCTTCGACCATTGGATTTTGAGGATTGAATGGGATGCAACCACGTCATAGGATGAATAGGAGCCATCAGATGCAAGAATGGAAGGACAGAATTTAAAATAAAGAATGCAAAACACGTCAATCGGTTAAAAAAAATCGTACCATCATTCGAACAAACGAACAATCGGTCGTTCGCCCCGAAAACAGAATGCGAGTTTTGCATTTTTTCGTTCTTTGGTTATGTTAGCTCAGGTTACAATTTCAATTTCCATATATAGAACATCAAAATCTGAGCTAACATGACCAAGTTATAAAATAAACAAAATAAGCAGAAAATGAAGAAAGAAAAATCTAAGCTTATTTTGTTTATTTTATAACTTGGTCATGTTAGCTCAGATTTTGATGTTCTATATATGGAAATTGACCAGAAAATTACCACAGACATAATAGTGCAACTTCCATAGCTTAATTATGATGATTTCATAGAGTTCTTTTATTATCTAATTAAATAACAAATTAATTATTATGGATTAAAATTAGGGTTGTTACAATTTCAAATCTTGATCGCCAATACAATCACACGAGAATAGCCGATATGAAATAAATGAGGGTAACTAGGAAAACAAAATATTGTAAAGAAAAAATTGGGATCGGATTTACAAGTTTAAAACGAAAGGAGTTTTGGACTAATAAATTTGATTTTAGGGACGTGGGCCTAATTTTGTCATTTTTTTGACTGATTTAAACATATACAATTTATCTTTAATAATAGTTGTAATAGCTTTGGGGTTACACTTTTTTGGTATCAACGTAAACTATCAAAAACTCCCTTTATATATTATCAAATCTTAATCACCTAAAAATAGGATCTAATATTAAATTTCTTTTACAAATTCAGACGCCTCTAAAAGTGGATCTAATAATTAAACATGCTTTACAATTCAAAACGCTTCAAAAAATAGGATCTAAAATTAAACTTCCTTTACAAATTCAAAATACTTCTTTACATATATACAATTCTTAATATCACTTGAAAATAATAAAAAATCATTTTTTTGACTGATTTAAACATATACAATTTATAAGAAAAACAATTCACGCGCGGAATGCATGCCGTAACACTCGTGTAAAGAAAAGTAGATAAGCACCGAGGGATATGAAATGGAATTTGTATGTTGACACGCCAAAATATCGATAACTGGCCCTAATTAAAAAACAACAAAAAACAAACCCTATTTACCTGGAAATCCAAATTCATTAAAATAAACGTATTAACAAACAAAATAAACACATTAACACCAGTTTACGTTTGATTTATGGCAATCGAAGAAACGAAATACTGAAATAACAGAATAGAAATGGATGAATGATTAAACTGATCGAAAACCCATTTTAAACCTAAATAGAATTGACGAATTGTTGAAAATACTTACCAGTAGATGGAGCAACATTAATGATTTGAATTCAAAATCGAAAGAGGCAATCGAAAGAGCAGTAGTTAAAATTCACGCTATGGTCTGAACGATGGAGTGAGGGTGATGAAGGAAAATTTTGGTGATTGGAAGAGCGACGGTGTGAAGAAAAGCAGATAGGCCGAGAAAAGTAACTGGGGATATTGAAAAATGAGGTGCCAAAATTATATTATTTAGGATTACTCAGCATCCAGGCGACAATATTTTCTCCACAATTTTTATTGACCGCGTTTAAGGAAGGTACGTTGACAATAGAGGTTATCAATAGCATTTTTTCTTGTAGTGGCCCCCTTATCATGAAGTAGAATTTCGAATTGATTTGATCCATTCTAAGCCTGTGATATAATCTGTCCAAAGAATGACACTTAAGAGAAGAAGGAATTATAAATGCAAACATTCAACTTGTTGCAAAAAGGCTTGATCTGTAACGGTTGCCACTTTTCGACGCTCGAAAGTCGACATTAATACGTCCACTGTATCAAATGTCGCGCAATCGAATGCCGGAAAACCGAACCATTAGGGTTAAAAAGTAGAGGTAGAAGAAGATAGAAGAAAAGAAAGAACAAAAAAACAGAAACAGAAACAATAACAGAATCTCACATTCGCAGCGTAACAATATACAATAGATAAATGACTAATCTTTAAAACAAAAGACTATATTAGTTTATACATACATCAATCAGAGTCAATATACAACTCAATACAACAATGGACAGTTATATAAACTTGTCCTCATACAGAATACACAGCGGAATAAATAAACAAGTACGGTAGTACGTCTCGCCATCCAGCTCATCTCCAAAGCTCCAGAATATCCAGAATATCCTGATAAAATAACTCTAGGCTGGCCGCGTGGAAAATTGTTGGCATCCAAAGTTTAGAAAGGGAACAATAAACTCCAAGTCTGTCATGGTGACTGGTGTGAGATCGTAAAACAGTTATTTTCACAAAGAAAATAAAACAAATTCGCAATGCTTTTGGAAATTGAAACTACCATAAGGCCTCCCGCCACACACACAATGCAAACACAGAATTGGAGGAGATTTCTCCTTATGATAGTCAAAGATGCTTACTACGAAAGATTAGTTGATATTATTATTAATGTCTAGTGTGGAAAATATTTCGAAAGTATAATATCAATCTTAGCCAACATACAACCATTATTGTATGCCTACTATAGCTACTATATTCAATAGCAGGTTACCGCCACATTCCGTAGCAGGTTATACAACTAAAACCGTACAGGGCGCGTATTGTTTCTTTGGTTTTCCAACAAATGGTCAGGCAAAGGAACTTCCTTACACCGAAATGAAAACGCCTCTGGAAAGACGCCCCGAGAACCTAACCAGATCTCTGAAAACACAAGGCCGACGCTACCTCACGCTGTACAGCTGTAACTAGGTAACCAACACACTGACACTACCTCACACTATACAGTTGTAACTAGGTAACTAACACACAAGTATGCCATCCCCCGGTCGTTACCGACCTTTTATCCGAGGATCCTCAACCACAAAGAAACAACCACAAAGTATAATAAATTCGCAGCATCAACATAGGTAAATATCTGGGCTCCATACCATGATAGCACCTCTTATCCAGAAGGAAATGACATACCCTAGGGGCGCGACCCCTAAAAACCTTGCCGCAACATTCATGTTTCGACCATTACCTGGTTGTAAGGCTCGACGAAGTCTCGTCCACAAATCTACGCTTTTTCACAAAGCCATGCTTTGATCAACAAATGATCAACAGCACTTCGTATGCCACATTACCAAATTGGGAATGTATCACTAGTAACCATCAACTACATAACCTCTGAGCTCGTACGTCTCAGAGAAGGGTGTTAAGCTAAGAGAATAAATTCTCCACCACCAACAGAAATGTATTTGATAGAAACCAGCTTTACATCTCAAAGTGTAACGTCAAACACACATCCATACAAGTCCGTTCCGGGATCGAACGGAACTGAAGGCACTTCCAAAGAAGCCCTTGCAATCCGGGTATTCACTAATCACGTCCGGACTTCCCATCACAAGAAGAGTGATATAAATCTCTATACCGGAGCAACTCGGTGAAGAGACATTCGACAGGTTGTCCTTTCATTTTCGAAAATACCCGGTCTTCACACCGGTCTTCAAATGTTATCCATTCACGACGTATCACTATTCGGAATGGGTTATATGACACAAAGTCCTCTCCCGGCTTAACCGAATAATGAGCGTTTGTTTTCAAAACAAATCAAGTGCCATTTCAAAGGTAAATATTGATAGTCGGTTATTTAACTATCAACAACATTCACAACAATCAACCAATTTAAATAATTTTTCCCAAATTATTTATTTCAAAATATCTTCATAAGATATATATTTTTCCACACTTCAACACTTTGAAAATCAATTTCAAATCACATTTTCCACACTTCATCACTTTGAAAACGAATTTCAAATCACATTCACTCGTGGAATAAAATTCCAAATATTATTCGTTTCCCTTTTTCTTTATAAATTACCACTGTGAATTTAAATTTCCAAATATTCACTTTCAAACACCAAATCAATTTCAAATTGATTTCAAATTTATTTCAACCCCAAATCAATTACAAATTGATTTCTAAGTGTATTTCAAATCCCAAATCATTTTACAAATCGATTTCCAATTTATTTCAACACAAATCAATTTTTCATTCAACATCAAATAAATTTTCATATCGATTTCCCAAAGATCTATCTTCAAATACTAAATCAATTATCAATTGGATTTCAAACAAATTTATCACTTTTTAAAATAAATTCCTTTATCTCTTCCAAACCATTTAAAATTCCATATTCAATAAATTCTTCAACTTTCAAATAATACTATTCAAAATCCATTTATAAAAATCCTTTCACCATATTTTGAAAAATATTCGATAAGATTAAAAAAATCAACTTTACGCTTTTAAAATCCTTCTTTTAAATTCACTCAATTCTTTCAAAAGAATTCACTTAAAATTTTCAACTTAAATTTCAAAAATCCAATTTTATTTATTTCTGGTATCCAACGATACCAAAAATATATTCGGCTAAATTATAGCCTTCAATAATTTCAATCACAAATATAATCATTCACAGATTATAAATAAATAATCACACATCATATGAAACAAATCCATACAACATATGAAACAAATTCATATAATTTGAGGAATCCAGTTGGATCCCTCCAACCTGTTTCCTTGCATCCACAGATGTTAGCACAATACCAATTCCACTTCAAGGTGGAATATCGCGGTATATGTGATTTATAAAAATATCATCCGCTATTATGCGGCGCAATAGGGTCTCATCTGCTATATAACGTGGGAAAATCAATCACCAATATATATATATATTCCAATATATATATATATATATATATTGCTATATACTACTATATATATAGTATCATTCAAGCACACAATCAACACAATCAATAATTTTAAATATAACTATTTAAAATTAAACAAAACCCTTTATTTTAGTGAGAAGATCTCACCTTTGCTTTTTATTTGCAATCCATTTTCATTCCAGATTATTTTCACTGTATTAGACCTTGTATAAACAATTATACAATTTATTAATATTTGAATCCACCAAAAAATTAATCAATAAATTTTAATTTCAAACAAATGACTTAATTAAGTAATTATTTAATTAAAAATCAAATTCCCTTTAATATTCAAAATTTCTTTTAAACTTGTAACAGAGATATTTTTATACTTTATTGTAAAACTAAATTTCACTTCTATATAAATTTCAAACATTACAAAGTTTCATAAATATTCGAATAAATCAAATTAACAAAATTTCATCTGATAATTTAAATTAATTAACAATTTATCTTTTCTAACTAATTTCTTTCTAACAAAATATTTTTTTTGAAAATAACATATATAGATTTTTAAAATCTATATTTTTTTCCTCAACTTTATCTATAGCTTACTGCAAAATGTTTATATACGTTTTTTTTCTTTTTGAAACAATACTGTTATATGCCAGTAACCCAAAACTACTTTTTTTAAACAGTATATAAACTGATTAATATTATTATTCTAACAAATCCTATACTAAAAAGCAAGACAACACATACATACATACATATGATATATATATATATATATATATAAACATTTAAACTTAAATATAAATTTGTTTAAACCTTACTGCTTGCGCTCGACCCCCAAATCGAATCCACTACGCAACCTTCACCGTGGGCCCTCCTTGCTCCAGTCGTGCTCAACGATGAAGCCTATGCTTCCAATGCTTGCGAACTCAACGAACTACACTGCTGCCACCACAACCCAACGCGACACCAAAACTCGCTGTCGCCGAACACATCTCGACTTCGACGCCGTCTTACGACCTCGAGCCCGCCACCACGGCCATGTTCGAATTCGCGAACCACCGCCTCGAAGCTATCGACTATGCCCAGAAATCGCCACCAGATCCTGCTGCCTCTCGCGCCTCGCCCACGCAAAGTCTCCACGACTATCGCTTAATCAAATCGAGCGACACCCCCTATCGCGAATTTGGTTTAGGATTTTGAAAAGAAGGTAGCGGCCATTTTATTCGATTCCGATTTTAATTAGAGGGGGAGGGAACTAGGTTCGAAATCGAACTGTTGTTCGGCCATTTTTATTGTTTGAACAAGATTTTTTTCTTTCCTATGGTTTTGATTTTAAAATTATCTGCTCTCTCGTACAAATTAAAAGATGAAGCAGGGGAAAAGAAAAGGAAGGGTACGAAGGAGACAACGTGGTGGCTGGTTGTACGAATGGTCGGAATAAGAATAAATAAATATAATTTAAATTGATTTCAAATTATCTCGAATTTGTAGCTTAAATTTTTGACCTCCTATCGAGGCGTGCCGCTAGGCGTTTGTAATGTTATACGCCTATTCCGAACACAATGGAAAAGGTTTCGAGTCCAAATTCGATCATATGGAGAAGATAGCTTTTTGGACCAGTTATTAAATTAAATTTTCGATTAAATTTCAGCGCGTTTGCTTATCGTACGGCCAAACGATCACTCCAAACATCACGAAAATTGAAATCCGATAATAATACAATATTACGGATCCAATGGAACTGGTTTCGTCGAATTCCGAGACTGTGCCTTGGAACGCTATTTTTAGATATCGAATTAAACGATAAATTCAAAAATGAACAAAACAGTTTCAAATTCAATTCTGAAAGTTCCATTACTTTAGAATTATCAATATAGATTTTCTAAGCCTTGAAATTATTTTTAATCAGCTTAAAACTAAAGATTCAAATTTTTACCCAGTTTCAATAATTAAATTCAAAAATTTAATTACCATATTCATTCTGATATCTCGAATTTCAAATTAAACTGAAATTCGAATATTTAAACTAAATTAACTATTCACATTTCAAATGTCAAAAATTCAGGGTCGTTACAATCTTCCCCCTTAAAAGAATTTCGTCCTGAAATTACAAGTCAAGAAGAATGCTCCAATACCCGTTTATCATTTTTACCAAAACCAAATAATTTTATCAACTTGATAAAATAATCTTTTTATTAGAGAGTCATTATCATTTCAACTAGTTTTCCAAACACTTTCATTGTTTCCAAAAACTTTATTTTACTTCACAATTCAAATTTAAATTTAAATTCAAATTTCTAATTATCCAAAATTTCACGAAATTTTATAACTCTCTAAATTTTTGAAAAATTTCGCCAACGACTCCTTTGCGCGGCTAGCTCGGTACTACTACAAAATGTCCCTACGGACTCCCAAATTCCAATAGAAACCAAAATGCCAAGTGGCAAAATAAAAAACTCGGTCAAATTTCATACTAGAATTTAAATACGTACCTTTTGTTGAGAAATTCAAATTCATCTTCGAAATCTAAATCCAATTCCTTTTTCCTTAGCCTTTATAATTCCTGTATACTTTACTTAACAACAATGGCCAAATTTACTTATTGGATTCCAATACCCATTTACTTAAGAATTTCATTCATTCATTTCTTAAGCTCAATACAATTATTTCTTATATTCAATTTTTTACTACTTCACTAACAAAGTTATATATTCACTTCCATTCAACTTTGCATTTTCAATTCCATTTGAATTCAATTTACAATTTCAATTCTATTTGAATTCATTTTATCTTCAAAAACCAAAAATTCATTTAGTGAAAACTCGATGTTCACCTTTTTCCAAAGCTTTCAATTTCAACCAAAACAATGGTTTTCATTTTCTAGTTCAATCCCTACGTTTCCATTATAATTTGAAAATTAATTTTCAGTTAACAAAATTTTGCAAATTTTCAAAAAAATTTCCTAACTCCCAAAATTTTCAGAAAATTTTGGCAGAGTCTCCTTTGTACGGAGGAGCTTTTGCAATTTGACAAAAGATATAAATATATATACATCGACCCAATCGGTCGGAAAAGAAAAAATAGTTCATATTTCCTATTTTGTATTGCATAGGCATACCTTTATTAGCATTTTAAGCAAAGCGGCTTATTATTTAGCATTTTAGCGCAACCCAATGCAGTTGGGCCGCCCCCGCTGTACCTATACTTACTCAATTTAAATATGTAAGTAACAAATATAGGAAATCTATTAACATTTCATTTATTTCCAATAGCAAACACATAGTTTTCATAAGCAATACATTCAAAATAAATTCCATTAGCAATTCATATGGTTTCAATACAACTTTAATCGCTTTCATTAACTCATATAATTTTATACAATGTCGTTCACGTCAAACGACAATCATTATTATGCAAATTTAATGATATTCACTTAATAGAATATCCATTCTAGTTTATAACTAATTTAAATTGATACCAACTCAATTTACACTTTATTCTATTTCATTTCAAATTTAAATCTGTGATTTGAATTTTTTTTCCATTTATCAAATCCATTTTTTACTTTCAAAGCGGAACCACCCCATACAAAATCCATACATAAGTAGAGAAAGTAACTCAGGTGATCCAGTATATTGCTTTAGCCCTTTAAACTGATAAAGTTCTCTGAGCAGCTTAATTAGTTCCAGCTTAATTTCACTGAATGAAAATTGTTTGTTTTTAATTCCTTGATCACTTTTAGAGACAGTTGACAAGTCAAGGGATGAGAGAATACCAGAGTGTGGTTGCATGAAGGTGCATGAATCAATATCAATGCAGCATTTCGATATTAAAGGATCAAATTCAGGATGTTTAACCAGTAAAGCAAATATTTCAGCAGAAGTTATCGACTCTGGTAATGTAACAAGAATACATCGTACTGCCCTTAAAGTAAAAGGGTCCATGAGTTTATGCTGGAGAGAGAATTTAAATTTTTTTACTTAAAATAGGTATTGGCGATGATTCCTTTAGAGGACTTTGGATGTCCAGGCACAGTTGAACTATGCAGCTCAAAATGTAGTGTTCTAAGAATTTGAACACTGGGTAACAAGGCAACAGCTTTCCAAAGAAGAGTATTTGTGATAACCCGGATTTTTGAACATCTGGAAGTTGAATAATTATCTGGTTTATAGATTGAACAGATAAGAATTTTGATAATAAAAGGTATCTGGATATGTAAATGAATTTGAAAACAAAGGATATCTGTGATATCCCAGAAAATTTCAAGCAAATTCAAATATGATAATCTCTTCTATAAATTATTTAAAATTAGTAAAATTGTTATTTATTTCAAAAACAAATAATAATGATTGTTTATATATAGATATAAATAGATTTTGAATAGAATTCTTTATTTCAAATTGAATTTGTATTTGTTTTTGTGTTGATTTTAAATTGAATTTGAATTTGAATTTGGATTTAAATTTGGAATCTAAAAGATAATTATCTTAAAATAGGATTTAAATATATATATATATATATATATATATATGAGAATGTGATTATTTATTTATGTATAAATTAGTTTCAAAATTTTCTCTTAAAGGTTATATAAATACAAATAAAGAAGAAGTATAAATATAAATTTATAACATATATATATATATATAAACATAAATATAATATAAAAGATATATGCATTATATATAAAAAAATATTCTCATGTAAAAGATAAGTGTTAAGATTTTAACACAAATTAACAAATGTAAGTCATTAAGCATAGATATAGACAAGTGTAACAAATATAATATACATTTGAACAAGTGTCACATTTCTTTCAATTTATTTTCTTAAATTCTTAGTAAATTAAAATTGACCTACCTCCTTCCTTTTCTATTTCTTTTCTCATTTTCAAAACAAGAAACTTAACAAAAAATAATACAAACCAGAAAATGTATTCAAGAAATCATCCAGCCAAGATCATTTCTGATTTTCAAGCATGAATTTTCTCAACAACAAAAATAATTTCCAGTTCATAATCAAAGTTCCACGCTAGATCATTTCAACAACCAGTTTTCCAGTTTCAAGAATCATCTCAGTTTCAAGCATTTGCATTTCTAGATTTTAGTTCCAGCATCTCTATTTCTACACAATAGGTGAGTAAACCTAGCATTTAAAAACAGTTTTAAATCTGGTTGATGCTTGTGATGAATATTGTTGTAATATAATATAATGATTACAGAAATGTTTGATTTGAATGCATGTTTAAAATAAGATAAATGCCTGAACAAAGTCTCTTTATAATATAAGATTTCTGTTATTTCTAGACTCCAGCTTGATTTAAAAACTCATATCTTCTCAAAATTTCAGAATTTGGTTATGATTTATAAATGAAATATGATTAGCTTAGTGTTATATGGATTTTAAAAAAAGTTTCAGAGTTTTATATTTAGAAAATATTTCAAAAACAAAAGAATACAGGAATGATCTAATTTTGGCTTAAAATCAAATATTTTAAATTTATGATTCAGAGTCATAAACAAAATTGTAATGGCATATGTCGAATTTAGAAATCCGAATCAAAATTTTTAGTTTAGTATCCTCTGTAATAATCGAAATTGTATGATTTTGGGGTTTTCACAAATATCTGGCGATCGGCATGGTGAACTTCATTGGGATCTTGGTCGAAGTTGTCTGGGGGTCTGACGTCTTCGGAAAAATTGTGATCATATTTTATTTTGGGTCGTGGTGGTCGGAATACGGTAAACTAGGGTTTTAGATCCGGTTTTAGTCAACATAGGTTTGGAACATGTTCGTCGTCGATAGGACACTAGAGTCGGTCGCACTGAGGGGAAAAGTCGCGTGGGTCATCAGGGCAGCTTGGGTCGTGATGGCGTGGAGTCCGGTGGTCATAATCGGCGTATCAAGGTGAACTTTGATGATCGGTTTCATTCCAGGATGTGTTGGGTACCTCGTTTTCGAGTTCGACGTCGTTGGGGTGATCTGGGTGGTCGGATGAGAGAGGATGGTCATTGATGACTTGTGGATGGTCTCGACGTTGGTCGGAGGTGACCGGAATGATTGTGCACGTGCACGAGATATGGGTTCGTGCATACGTTTGGGGAAGAAGCAGTTTTATCGGGATTGACTCGAGTTTCTCGCAAGAATAACCCGAAGCAAGAGAAAGATGGGGTTACTCGGGTTGAGCTCGGGTAATTTACGAATTTGGCTCGGGGTTTTTTTGTTTGGGTTTGCATAACCAGATTTTTAATGAAAGTATAATCAAGTTTTTAAAAAGTATATTGAAATAAATAAGTTTTCAAATGGAATATAAATCAAGTTCCAAAGTAATTTATTAAAAGAAGTTTTTAAATCAAATTTCAAAAATTTAATTCTTAAAGATAAGTGTGTTTTGAATTTAAATTGTTTTGTTTTGAAATAATTATATATATATAATATAAGGTTAATTATCTTATTAAATCCCTATTTGTTTTCTAAAATAAAATGATGTAATTAAGGAAGTGATTATGGTAAGTGTATTGAACTTTAATTAATCAATATTTTGGTATAAAATGATTTCAATCATTTAATTTAGATAATGCAATTAAGTAATGAATTAAGATAAAAAGGTTTATCTTTAATTAATTAAGGTGGATAATTAAAGGAATAATTAATTGATTAATTAATTAAGGTAATTAATTAAAGGTTTACTTACTTAATTACTTAAAGAATAATTTGTTAATGTGATTAATTGATGGTAAATTTATTAATGTAATTGATTTAAAAGCTAATTACTTTATGTAATTAAATTAAAGCTAATTACTTTGTGTAATTGATTTAAAAGCTAATTACTTAGTGTAATTAATAAAGGATAATTAATTAAGGGTTTATTAATTAATTAATAATTGAAGGTTAATTAATTAAGTAATTAAAAGAAAATTAATTGATGATTAAAAGTTAATTAATTAAAGTGATTAATTAATAAATGTAATTAATTAAGATAATTAATTAAATAAAAGTTAATCATTTAATAATTAAAGGTTAATTGAATTATTAATTAAGGTTGATTAATTAATAATTAAAGGTTAATGAATTTATTATTAAAGGTTAATTAATAAATGATTAAAGGATAATTAATTAAAATGGTTTGAAATTAATTAATGTTAACTAACCAAGATTAGAAATTTATTCATAAGTAATTAATCTGGTTTAAGTTAATTATAATCAGATAATGAATTGATCTTACTTATGGATGATTGAGTAATATTGAATGCCTTGGATTATTTGATATATCTGATATGTGATTATGATGCTCTGTGATATGAGATGTTTCGGATGATTGTGATAATGTAAGTTATTTATCTATGATATAATTGCTATGTGAATTTGATATCCTGAATTTAAATTAAATTGTTTAACTTAAACATCTTAGCTTAAAAAGGATGACATTTGAATTCGAAGAGACCGGGGTCGGATATCAGTAATATCCGAAACAACTTCGATTAGTGATCTGCTATAATTCTATATAGATTTGATTTGTAAAATCAATAGGCTGGAATGGAATAAATTAAGTAACATGACTATTTAAACTAAGTAATGGTACTTAGATATTGTTTTGTGAAAATAAGTGTTGATTATATAAGTGGTTTACTTGTAGTAAAGTACGAGTTACCCCGGGTTTAAATAAGTTCTATGAATTGAAATTTCATGTTAGATGAGTTTACTCACGCTGGTTTCCAGCTTGACTCGGGTGTTACTTTTTGGTAATGCTCGGGTCAGACCGAGTATTACAGATTTTCAGGTTAGGACGTTCTGGAGCTCAGGTGGCGAGCTGGATGGCAAGAACGTATGAGTATTCCGCTGTGTATTTGAGAGTTGTTGTGATATTAGTCTGAGACAGGTTGATTTAACTGACCGGTCATGTGTATATGGTTGCAACTCTGATGTATTGAATGTAAAGTAACAATTACAGCTTTTATTTATATAAATGCTATTATTTGATATTATATTTGATCCGCTGCAAAATGTGAGATTCTGAGTTTTGTCTTGTTCTGTTTCTTCTTCTATCTCTTTTCTTTTCTCCTAACTATCTGGAATTTTCGGGTTCGAAAATTTTCGGGTCGTTACATTTGGTATCAGAGAAAAAGGTTATGCGAGAACCTTGGCTCTGTTGGGATTACTCATTAAGGATAGGGTCAATGGTACCCTAAGATGAGTTGAGTGTATTATATATGAGAGCGTACTTGTTATTTTCTTATATAAAGATTTTTAATAGTTTTAAAAATAAATGATTTTTATATAAGTTTATCTTTTGATATATATAGAAATAATTTTCTAATTATTAAATATATTAAAGAAAATGGATTGTTGAATCATTGGAATTAAATAAAATAATAAAATGTTGTTAATGATTAAGTAAAATGAAATGTTTTAGGGAAGTAAACTTTTAGGTAAGTATGACTTATAAATTGGAATTAAAGATAATTTAAAATTGTGAAATTTTAAATCTAAATCCAGAAAACTTGAAATTGTTTTAAAGAAATCTGTTTTGAATTAAAACCAAAGGTGGTTTAAAAATTTAAGGTATAACTTGGAGTGCAAAGAAAATAAATGTATATATATGAGGATATGCATAATATCAGACATCATTTGAAATAAACTATAAGTGTTGAATTTTAAATTTTTCCTTGGAATGTGATATGAAAACCCAAAGTGATAAGTTTTTGAACTTATAAGTGGAAAGATTATTAATATGAAGTTTAAAATTTGAAACTGAGAATTGGTTTTGAAGTTAGAAATGGATAACAAATTAGAATCTGAAGATTAAATTGTTTTTGAATTCTTATTTGAACTTTGTAATAAGTTAAGTAAAGATAATTTTAAATAGAATTTTGGATTCATAATTAAATGGTTTAAAGATTTAAGTTGTTAAAAATAATAATAATAAAGGTTGATTTAATTTAAAAGTAAGGGTTAATTTGACTTAAGGGATTAAATCAACATTTAAATTTTTAACTCAAATTTATATAATTTAAGATGGTTTTAAGTTGAGATTTGAATAAAATTTGTTCAAATTGGATTTGATTTGAATTAATTGGAATTGTGATTGAAGATGTAACGACCTATATTTTTACGGATGGAAACATCGTAAAACAGTCGTCATTAAGTCGCATTGTTGATAAGTCGTCCTGAGTCTAAGTCTTAGGTCGTGTAGTAGTTAGGTCATAGTTGGCGACCTAAAAAAGATGCGAGCTAAGGAGTAAACGACCTAGTGGAATGAGCGACTTAAGAGTTAGGTCGTATGATAGCTTAGGTCGTGAAGGAAGTTATGTCGAAGGCGACCTAAGGATTGGGATAAGTCGTATGGAAGATAAGTCGTATGGTGGCTTAGGTCGTGGGATAGAATTAGGTCGGAGGAGCGACTTATAGAAGTTGGCGACTTATAGCAGTTAGCGACCTAAGAGTTAGTGAGTTAACAACCCAGTATTTAGCGACCTAGTGGTTAGAGAGTTAGAGTAGTTAGGTCGTAGATGACTTAAGGAGTTAAGTCGTAAGAGTTAAGTCGTAAGTCGTGGAGTTTCGTTAGGTCGCGAATGCGCGTAGGGGTTGGTCTGTTAGGTCGCGCGCATATGCTATGTGTTAAGTCGCGAGCGACTTAGGAGTTAAGCTGCTAAGTCGTAAGTCGTAGACAGGTGGGTCTGGTAGGTCGTGAGTGCGCCTGGGCTTAGGTCGTTAGGTCGTAGGATGAGGAGTTTCGATAGGTCATAGGTCGCAGGGCTCTATAGGTCGTGGATGACCTAAAGGTGGACGACCTAAGGGTTTTTCAGCCTATAAATAGGAGGGGTTTTCTCCATTTTTAGGATCCGGATTTCGAAGCGACGAAGTGCTGCCATTTTGAGAGCTCGACTTCTACACTTCTTCACTTCTTTTCTCCACTCTAATCTAGTGATTCCTTCCATCCAAGTCGAAGATCAAATTGCAGATTCAAGAGCTTATCTACATCCTTTGAAGAGAGATTTCATCGTTTGAAGCGGATTGGTGATAGATCGAGCTAGATCCTTCGCTGTCCAGATCTGAAGCATGTTGATTTGGGGTTGTTTAGGTGATTTGGTGAGTGGTGATTATCTCTCACACGGATCCAAAGGAGTATATCGGATTGTTGGCTTGATTTTGTGTTAAAGTAGTGATTTCCATGCATTTTCCTAATCCTAAGTATATATCCATATAGATCCATTGTTCATAATGATTTGGCATCCATTTTACTACATGTTAACCTATGCAAGTTCATTCATCAAGATTATAGAGATATTGCTCATGTTTTCATGCTTGTTAGACTTTTGACTCTTTAATTACGAAATTGCCATTATTGTTATAATTGTCTATTTAGATCATATTTGAATGCTTGCTTACTTGGATTAATGTTTGACTTGATTGATTGATATGAATTAGATGATTGATGATTTGATTTAGACCGAAGATGATTCAAAAGCTAAGGGAAAGGCTCTTGAATTGGGAAAGCTGCTTGTGGCATATGTGGCAGATGAGGAAGCTCATATGGATAGATTTGATGATGATGTTGAGATGAAGCTTTGTTATGATGATGATGAGGTGAAGCATGACATGAGGTAGTCTTGGTCTAATCCAGACGGGATCATTCCAAGCATGATGATAACTCGGTGATATGGTTCGAGCTTGAGGATAATGGTTTACTCGAGATGCGCTTGAGCTAGTATGGAAATAGTCGTCGAGGAGGATGACTAGAAGGCTGAGATCTCATCGTTGTTGAAGGTTCTAGCATGCTCAAAGCAAGAGTACATTGGGCAGATTCGATAGTCCCTGAAGGCTACTGATGGTAGTCAAGTACTTTGGGCAGATTCGATAGTCCTAGGCACGGGTCACGATGACGTGCGGAGTTATGTCTAGAACCGGGGTTTCCATTAGCCCTTGACGGACGGATGAAAGAATGAGCCGGTCATTCAATTAACGATGATATCGAAGCAATGATAACAGTGATAGCCAGAGTCATGGATGTTTGGTTGTATCGTCATTCGGTCTCAAGAGCAGTGTTTTTTGGGTGCTTATCTGATCTTGGTTTAGGCCTTGGGGGTTTGTGCTTGGAAAACATCGCCCTTGACTCGAGTGATAATTGCTTTACTTTAAATTGCATGCTCTGCTATGTTTGCTTCTACTTAGTGTGTGTCTGGGGGCTATCACTGTAGAAAGAGGTGGAGTGGGAGGGTTGTATTCCTATTCCTTTTCCTTTATGCTCTTTTGGTAGGTTTTTAGTTAATTTACCGCTCACTAAGACTGTTGTCTGACTCAAGGCTTTATGTTTTAACTCTTATTGCCTTGGGTTGTTCGTCCATTTTGGGACGGGCAGACTAGGTAGCAGGTGACAGGTGTTGTGCTTGCTTTCCACGATGCTGATGTCGAAGACGAGCTGGAGGGTTGCATATTATCTTCTTACTATATGTACTGGATGTTTCGCTGCTTGTATATTCTCTGAGTGTTATGTAGTGAGGCTTGATGTATTGACTGTTCAGATGTTTGTATTCAACTATTATGAAGTTTTATTGATGAGATTCTATTTCTGTGAAGCTTCAATATATATATATTCTATTGTATTTTGTCCATGCGCTGTGAGTAATACGATAGATTCTGCTGTTTTAATTTACCCTGACAATCGTCCATGGTCGCCGGGCACACTTTACAACGCACTTTCTCTAGGTTCAGTGCAGGGGTCATGGGCGGTCGTCACATTTGGTATCAGAGCATTGGTTAATCGATTTTACCCAACGCTCGCTGATATAACTACGTATGAGAGACGTAATTGTATTTTGATGGATGATTACTATATATAATATAGTAGCTTAGTAGAGTTTGAATCCTTTTATGCAGTTGTTTCTCATGATGTGCTGACCATTCCTTTTTATAGATATTAAGGATGAGTCGAAGAGGGAGACCAGCTGCTAGGGAAGGCCGTGCTGCTGAGGGGACTGCTGATTATGCAGCTATGTTCGAAGCTATGATGACTTCGATTATGAGAAGGATACCAGTTCCAGGGACAGCAGTTGACGTTGGAGTTCAGGTTCAAGCTCCAAGACCGGTGGATTTTGCTAAGTTGTGTAAAGACTATACTGCTCTTGGAGGGAAGGTTTTCTTGGGAACAGAATCAACTATTGAAGTCCAGAGGTGGATAGATGCTTGTAGAAGGATTTTCGGTGATTTGGGAATTGAGGATGCAACTAAGAGGAAGTTAGCATCAAGACAGCTTCAAGGAAGAGCCTCTGATTGGTGGAACTCTATTACCATCAATACTCCGGAGGAAGAGATTACTTGGGAGCAATTCCAAACCAGATTTGAAGCTAAGTTCATTTCTACAGCTCAGAAGTCTGTTCTGTTCAAGAAGTTTGTGGAGCTCAAGCATGGAGGAAGACAAGTTCTTGAGTATGTTTCTGAGTTTGAAGCTTTGTCCAAGTATGCCCGGTCATATATTGAATCTTCGTACCAGAAGAATGAGAAGTTTGTGACAGGCTTGGACAGTTATCTTGGGAGACAGTTGGTGGATCATTTGGACGATTCATTTGAGAAGCTTGTGGAGAAGGCTCTCAGGCATGAGAGTATGTTTCCCAAAGAAGGATCTGTTGTTGCTGTGACCAGGGGAGAGTCTAAACCACAGCAGGGTGGAAACAAGAAGAGGAAGCAGCAGCAGCAGCAAAAGGGTAGGGATGGCCAAAAGAAGCCTAAGGGCGAAGTGACCTGCTACAATTGTCAGCAGAAGGGCCATTTCTCTAGGGATTGTAAGAATCCGAAGGTACCAGTGAAGTGTCACAACTGCGACAAGCTGGGGCATTTTAAGAAGAATTGTCCAGAACCGCGAAGGGACAAGCAGATTGTGCAGGCTTATGCTTTGGGAGCTGTTCCATCGTCTTCGAAAGCTCCTACCGATGAAGAGAAAGGAAAGAGTGTAGTGGTTCAAGGTACTCTTTTCCTATGTGGTGTTCCAGTGAGAGTGCTATTTGATACTGGGGCGTCGCATTCGTTTGTTTGTAGTGAACTTGTAGGCCGGTTGGGTTTAGAACCGGATATTGTTGATAGGCCATTGGTTGTGACTAATCCAGTTGGGGGTTCGTCCTGTTTGTGTATGTTATGCCGTGGTCTGATTGTATCGAGTCATGATTGCTCTTTTGTTTGTGATTGCTTTGTTCTGAACTTTGCGGGGTTCGGAATTATTTTGGGTATGGACTGGCTTAGGAGATATGCGGCAAAGGTTGATTGTGAGAGGTTGGAGGTGACAGTCAAGAATGTGGAGGGGCGAAAGATTGTAATACGATGTAAGCATGAAGAAGGCGTCTTCATGAGCTTCATGTATTCGCTGGTTGTTCCACGGGATGGACTGCCATCGTTGCCAATCGCGAATGGATTTGAGGATGTCTTTGATGAGGTCAAAGGATTACCGCCACATAGAGAGATCGAGTTTCGTATAGATCTATTTGAAAGAGCTAGACTTGTTGTGATGCCTCTTAGGCGAATGGCGCCTAGGGAACAGCATGAGTTGAAGGTGCAGGTTGATGATCTTTTGCAGAAAGGATTCATTCGGCGTAGTGTGTCCGAATGGGGTGCACCAGTTGTGTTCGCAACCAAAGCGGATGGATCGTTAAGGTTGTGTGTGGATTATCCTGAGCTGAATAAGGTGACTAAGAAGAACAAGTATCCATTGCCGAGAATAGATGACTTGTTTGATCAGCTTCACGAAGCTAAGGTGTTTTCTCAGATGGATTTGGCAACGGGATTTCACCAGTTGAGAGTGGCTAAGGATAGTGTACCGAAGACTACTTTTAGGACACCATCCGGTTTCTTTGAGTGGCTGGTAATGCCGTTTGGATTAACTAATGCGCCAGCATATTTTGTGGATCTTATGAATAGGGTGTTCAGAGATCAGTTGAGTAAGTTTGTGCTAGTGTTCGTGGATGATATTCTGATTTATTCCATAACTGAGGAAGAGCACGAGACGCAATTGCGTATTGTTTTGGAAATCTTGCGGAAACATCAGCTGAAGGCTAAGTTTTCGAAGTGTCACTTCTGGAAGAGTGAAGTGAGGTTCTTAGGCTATGTGATTTCTAGAAATGGAATAGCGGTTGATCCCGCTAAGGTCGCAGCAATCCAGGATTGGGTTAGACCTAAGAATGCATCAGATGTGAGAAGTTTTCTAGGATTAGTAGGATATTATCGACGGTTTATCAAAGACTTCTCCAAGGTGGCTGCACCGTTAACAGGATTGACGAAGAAGAACTAAGTGTTCAGATGGGAAGATAAGTGTGAGCAAGCTTTCAGAATCCTGAAAGAGAGATTGATAAGTGCTCCTGTTCTGACTATTCCAAGTGGGAATGATGAGATGGTGGTTTACACCGATGCATGTGGTACTGGACTTGGAGCAGTGCTGATGCAGAAGGATAAAGTTGTTGCGTATGCAAGTCGACAACTGAAGCCGCATGAAAGGAATTATCCGACTCATGATTTGGAGTTAGCGGCGATTGTTTTTGCTCTGAAGATGTGGAGACATTATCTATTGGGAGTTCGATTCGAGTTGTTTACAGATCATAAGTCGTTGAAGTATCTTTTCTCCCAAAAGGATTTGAATCTTCGGCAGCAACGTTGGCTAGAGTTTTTGGCATCATATGATTTTGGTATAGCTTATACTCCAGGAAAGGGTAACGCAGTGGCAGACGCGTTAAGTCGAAGACATGCAGGATTGGGAGCCATGTTTTCAGAATGGAAGAATCTCGAGTATCTAGCTGGATTTGACTTCAGGCCTAGATGTGAATTGGAACCTGAGATGTTGGCAAACTTATCGATAATATCGACTCTTGTGGAAAGAATTAGTGAGAGTCAAAAGCGAGATGATAAGCTTGTCAAGATTATCCGTGATTTGGAATCTGGATTGGAACTAGAAAAGGATAAAGGATTCGAGGTCGATCGAGAAGGTTGGCTTCGGAAACAAGGACGACTAGTTGTTCCCGATATGGATGAATTGAGAAGTGATGTTCTGAAGGAAGGTCATCACTCGAAGCTGACAATTCATCCAGGTGGGAATAAGATGTATCGGGATATGAAGAGAACCTATTACTGGGAATGCATGAAGAAGGATGTTGGAAATTTTATTTCCAAATGCATGAACTTCTAGTTGGTTAAAGCTGAACAGAAGAAGCCAAGTGGATTGCTTCAGCCATTAGAAGTTCCTACATGGAAGTGGGAGCAAATATCGATGGATTTTATTGATGGGCTACCTAAAACAAGGACGGGAAATGAAGGGATTTGGGTCATCGTAGATCGTTTGACTAAGAGTGCAAGATTCATTCCTGTTCGATCGACTAGGACTGCATCAAAGTTGGCAGAGTTGTATGTTAAGTGGATAGTTCGATTCCATGGTATTCCGAAGAGTATAGTGAGTGATCGAGACCCACTGTTCACTAGTGGATTTTGGAAGAGCTTCCAGAAAGTTTTGGGAACTGAGTTGTGTTTGAGTACAGCTTATCACCCTCAAACAGATGGTCAGACCGAGAGAGTCAACCGAGTTTTGGAAGATCTCCTCAGAGCTTGTGTTTTGGATTTCGGAGGATCATGGGAAGATCACCTTCATTTGGTGGAGTTTTCGTATAAAAACAGTTACCAGTCAAGTATTGGTATGGCACCGTATGAGGCATTGTATGGAAGACCGTGTAACTCTCCGACATGTTGGTTAGAGACAGGAGAAAAGCTGTTACTTGGGCCAGAGATGATTCGACAGACTTCAGATTGCATAGAGATCATTCGGCAACGAATGAAGGCAGCCCAAGATCGTCAGAAAAGTTATGCCGATAAGCGTCGTAAGGATTTGGAATTCGACGTTGGTGATATGGTTTTTGTGAGGATATCTCCACTGAAGAATGTTATTCGATTCGGGAAGAAAGGGAAGTTGACTCCGAGATTTGTTGGACCATTCCCGATCATCGAGCGAATTGGAAAGCTCGCCTACAGATTGGAATTACCAAAGAAGATGTCGAGTGTGCACAATGTTTTTCACGTATCGTATCTACGGAAGTATGTGCACGACTCGAATACATTGGTTTCTACTGATAGCTGTGAAGATTTCGAAGTTGATCCAGTCAATAGAAGACCTCGTAAGCCGCTTCGTGTTGTGGAAACCGACACGAAACAGCTTAGGAGGAAGATAGTTAAGTTGCTCAAGATACAATGGAGTGACGATGATAACGACTGTACATGGGAGGTGGAAGAGAGGATGAAAGCAGCTCATCCCGAACTCTTCAAGGTATGGCCCTAAGGTGTCGTGTCATCTAACGACATTGTAACTTGTTCTAAGTTTTAGAATTCTGCATGCTAAGCTAGAATTGGATGCATGGTTTGCTGATTGCTATGGATGGTAGGCATGCAGAATAGTCTTTGATTGCTCTGTTTGTTTGGAATTTCGGGGGCGAAATTCCTAAGGGGGAGAGAATGTAACGACCCGTATTTTTACGGATCGAAACATTGTAAAACAGTCGTCATTAAGTCGCATTGTTGATAAGTCGTCCTGAGTCTAAGTCTTAGGTCGTGTAGTAGTTAGGTCGTAGTTGGCGACCTAAGAAAGATGTGAGCTAAGGAGTAAACGACCTAGTGGAATGAGCGACTTAAGAGTTAGGTCGTATGATAGCTTAGGTTGTGAAGGAAGTTATGTCGTAGGCGACCTAAGGATTGGGATAAGTCGTATGGAAGATAAGTCGTATGGTGGCTTAGGTCGTGGGATAGAATTAGGTCGGAGGAGCGACTTATAGAAGTTGGCGACTTATAGCAGTTAGCGACCTAAGAGTTAGCGAGTTAACAACCCAGTATTTAGCGACCTAGTGGTTAGCGAGTTAGAGTAGTTAGGTCGTAGACAACTTAATGAGTTAAGTCGTAAGAGTTAAGTCGTAAGTCGTGGAGTTTCGTTAGGTCGCGAATGTGCGTAGGGGTTGGTCTGTTGTAACAACCCAGAATTTTGACCAAGTTAAATTGAGAATATTTAATTAATTTTAAATATTTGAACGATGATTTAATTTGAATCCCGAATATAATTCAGGATTTGGCGATTAAATTTTATAATTTAATCTATTGAAGTTGAATAAAAATTCGAATCTTCAATTGTAAGCCGAAGAAAAATATTTCAAAAGCTTTTACAATTCGTATTGATAATACTGAAGATAATCGAACTTTCAGAATTGAAATTTAAGCTATTTCGTTCAGTTCTGAAATTTAATTGTTTGAACCGATATTTAAAAATAGTCATTTTTCAAACAGTCTCGGAATTCGACGAAACCAGTTCCATTGGGTCCGTAATATTGAATTATTGTCGGATTCCCATTTTCGTATTTTTCGGAGTTGTCGTGTGAGCACATGATAGATAAACGCATTAAGTTTTTATCGAGATTCAATTTGAATTTAAAATTCGAATTTGTCAAAATCAAAATACTATTCCCTCCTAAAATCATGCCTAAATATACGCCTAGTATCACGCAAAGATCTAATCGTGTTCTCCTCAGCACGCAACCATTTTCGTTTACAAAATACAACCGAGCCCCTTCTTTCGAAAAAGAAAAGAAATCGAAAACATTTCGTTCGTTTTCAAATAAAAATCGAAGCCCCCCCTTTTCTCGTTCGCGACGACTGGAAATCGCGACCAAGGGAGGTGGTGCGTGCGCGCTGCCGCATAGTGAAGCAGAGGACAAGGGGGTGGCCGTGGCGTGGGCGCGACGACGTCGAAGGCGATTAGGGCGTGGCTCGCGTGCGAGTTATCAAAGGGCGATAAGGGGTTTCGAGGCTGTGGCGACTTCATTAAATCAAGTGGAAATGTCACGATGGCGACGCCGTGATCTGGAACGACACTCGCGTACGTGCGGCAGTTGCCGTCGTTGATCGAAGTGAGGGAAGTCGATGACTTCAAGTTGAGGAAGCGCGGCAGGCGATGGAAAGCACGAAGTCGCGATAGTGGTTCGATCGATTATCGCGATGACTTTGGCCTTCACCTCGAAGTGGAAGTGAGAAGCCGAGGGCGGCAGCATTCGCGTGAAGGATGAGGGTTGCGATTCACTGGGGAAGTTCGTCGATGTCGTGAGGCTAGGGCTCTGTTCAAATTCGACTGTGCTTGGTGGCGTTCATGGTGAAGGCTGGAATGTGGAGGCAGTCGACTGGGTTGGTGTTCGATCTGGCATAGATGGGTTTCAGCATATTTGTGAGGTCGAATACAATGAAGAAATGATCGGAATGAAAATGGATTGCAAAGTTAAAAGCTAAGGTGAGATTATTTTCTCACTCAAAATGAATTGCAGTTATTGATTGATTTGTTTGAATGTGCTATTAGATATGATAGGATATATCTATATATAGCAGTATATACATATTGGCATATGTATATATTGGATTGATGATTTCCCGCCTCGTATAGCGGATGAGACCCTATTGCGCCGTTAGTAAGCGGATTTATAAAAACCCATATACCGCGATAATTCCGTACTGGAGCGGAATTGGTATTGTGCTAACATCTGTGGATGCAGGGAAACAGGTTGGAGGGATCCGACTGGATTCCTCACCGTATTGATTATTTATAGATATTTTGATATATTCTGTTATCATATGATGATATATGATATTTGACTGTTGTGATGGACTGATTGGTGTTGTGGCATCATCGGATTCAGTTTTGAATTTTAAAAATGACGACTTTTAATTTAAAAGGATTTTTAAAGTGATCTTTGAAATTATACGTTTTATTAAATTTCTGAAGTGATTTATTCTAAATAAATAAACGTTAAAATTTTAAAGTTACAAAAATTTATAGATTTGTGAAATATAACCGAAAAGTGATGTTTGGAATAAATAGTTGACTGATTTATGAAATGGTTTAAATTGAGATTTTTGAATTTCTGTAAACGGTTTATATAAAAGATTTATGAAATTGATATCTACAAAAATTAAGAATGTTGAAATTATAAAACGAGTTTTTATAAGTGTTAAAAATGAAATATTATGGAATCCGTAAGTGAATGAAATTTATAGATTTATAAATTGTGAAGTTGAAAATGAATGATAAGTATTAACTTATAATATGGACTTGTGATATTTATATCGAGTATAACTCGAATTTGTTAATAAAGAAGATTTATAAATCGAAGTTGTTAGAAAATGGAAATCGAATTTATAAACGTTGTTTTATAAATTCGAAAATCAATTAAATTTGATTGATTTTAAATATAGAGATTATTAAGGGAATTTTATCCACGATTTTGGACAGTGGATAATTCTTGGAATAAATGTGTAGAAAAGATTGAAATTTGGTTAGTGAAGCATATTCACGATTTTGGACAGTGAATATATTATTGAAAAAAAAAGGTTATGTTTGGGAAAGCGATATTATAAAATGAAGTTAATTGTTTTAAAAGATGTTTTAAACGTGTTAATTATCGAAATCATAGATTTCAACATTTATTGTTGAAATAGACGTTTTCGAGAAAATAAGGAAATGATGGACTATAACACTGTTGTTATAGTAAATGATTTCCGAAAGGAAATGTTTTTAGTGTAGTATTGGGATTTATATATCTATCTAAATTCGAATCCCTATACTAGTGATTTTGAGTCGTCGTAACGATGTTTTACGCAACATTCGTTTTGACTCAAATTGATGTTGTTATAGAGAATGATTTCCTTAAAGATTGAAATTTATACTTAATATTGATTTAAGTATATCGAATATTTTCAAATGTTGAAAATAAATGATTTGTAAAATACTTATTTTTTTAAATAAGTTTGGAAATGCTTTTCCAATATGAAATGAACTGTTTTGAGATTTTATCTTCAAAGATAAAACGAAATGTGAATATTTGAAATTTGTTTTCAAACGGTTAAGTGTGGAAATTATATATCTAGTAAAGATATTTTGGAAGATGAAATAATTTGGAAAATTATTTGGAATCTGATGATGTTGCGCATCTTTATTGATAGTTAAATAACCGACTATCAATAATTACCTTTAGATAGGTATTTGTTGTGAATTGGATGAATTTGAATGCCACACTTATTTTTGAATAAGCGCTCACTATTCGGGTTAGCCGGGAAAGGACCATGGGGTCGTATAACCCATTCCGAATATGTGATACGTCGTTATGAATTGCATTCGAAGACCGGCGTTGAAGACCGGATATTTTTGAAAACGGAAGGATTACCGTCGAGTTACTCTACATCGGCTGATCTCCGGTTTAGAGGTTTTATCATCCTTAGTGACGGGAAGTCCTGACGTGATTGGAAATTATCCGGAAATGCAAGGGCTTCGTGAGAAGTGCCTTCGGTTCTGTTCGATCCCGGAACAGACTTGTATGGATTGTGTGTCTGACGTTACAATTTGAGATATAAAGCTGATTTCTTTCAAATACATATCTGTTGGTGGCGGAGAATTTATTCTCTTAGCTTAACACCCTTCTCTGAGACGTACGAGCTCAGAGGTTATGTAGTTGAAATTTATCAGCGATATATCCCAATTTGGTAACGTGGCATACTGAGTGTTGCTGTGAAATGATCGGTGTTTGATCATTTGTGATATGATCATTTGTTTGATCTTATATCTTTGTGATCATAGGTTGATCATTTTGTTGGACCCGAAGCAGGGCTTTTTGAGAAAGCGTAGCTTTGTGGACGAGACTTCATCGAGCCTCAACAACCCGGAAATGGTCGAAACAGGAATGTTGCGGCAAGGTTATGAGGGTCGCGCCCTTTAGGGTATGTCATTTCCTTCTGGAAAGGGGTGGTATCATGGTATGGAGCCCAGATACTTACTCATGTGGATACACTTTCTTTATGATGTGTGATGTTGGATATCGAGCGCTCGGATAAAGGTCCCAAAGGACCGGGTGATGACATATTCGTGAGTTACCTGTTACAGGGGTAACCCGGCCTTGTTTGGCAGAGAGCAGTTTGTCTCTCGGGACGTCCAGCCAGAGGCGATCCTATTCGGCAGGAGGAAAGGAAGTTCCTTAGCCTGACCATTGCTTGGAAATCCATTTCCCAAATACGAAATTTGTACGGTTTTAGTTGTAGAACCTGCTATCTAATATAGCAGCTATAGTAGGCATAGTATCATGGTACCTATGCTGGCTAAGATTAATACTATACTTTCGAAATGTTTTCTACACTATGCACAAATAATAATATCAAAAATGATTTGATTTTGCGTAGTAAGCATCTTTGACTATCATAAGAAGAAATCTCCTCCAATTCTGCGTTTGCATTGTGTGTGTGGCGGGAGGTCTTATGGTAGTTTCATTTTCCAAAAGCATTTCGAATTGACTTTAAATTTATCCTGTTGTTATTTTAAAGAATAACTGTTTTACGATCTCACACCAGTCACCATGACTGACTCGGAGTTTATTGTTCCCTTCTAAACTCTGGGTGCCCACCAATTTCCACACGGGCAGCCTAGAGTTATATTATCAGGATATTCTGGATATTCTGGAGCTTTGGAAGCAAGCTGGATGGCGAGACGTAGTATTTGTATCTGATAGGATTTATTCCGCTGTGTATTCTGTATGAGGACAAGTTATATAACTGTCCATTGTTGTATATTGACTCTGATGGTTGATGTGATGTAATGTAATAACAGATATAGTTCTTTGTTTTAAAGATTATTCAATTATCTATTATATATTGTTCCGCTGCGATATGTGAGATTCTGATATTGTTTCTGTTCTGATGTTGTTCTGTTGTTCTTCTTTTCTTTTTCTTCTATCTTTTCTTCTACCTCTTCTTTTAAACCCTAATGGTTCGGTTTTTCGTTCACCTTGAGTAAATCGATGGAGATTAGTGTCTATTCAAGGGGTACGGAAAAGTGGATTATTACATTTGGTATCAGAGCTTATGGTTAAGCGACAACCCTGCTCTGTTGGGTGTTACTCATTAGAGATAGAGTCAGTAGTACTCTAGAATGAGTTGAGTGTAATAATAAATATGAGCGCGTATTTGTTATTTGAATATGAAATTGTTTTGTATTGTGTTGACTTATCGGTTGATTGTTTATGGATTCTGGTCGGTGCAGTCTAGCTAACTGTAATCGATAGGGGTTTCTAAACTCTTAAACAAGATAAACCGACACAGTATTGTTTTAAATAGGGTAAATGAAATAATTTTGCCCAAAACTATTTTTGTATATAAAAGAAATGTTTTTCTATGAATCACTATAGTATATGGTTGCATGGTTGTAAATGGTGATAATATTAATTATTATCATTGAAATTCGAATGAGAAATTATAAATGTGAATTGTAATTTGAAACGGAATTCCAGAGAAGTTTTTGGAAAGGTTTTGAAAAGAATTTGAAAATTTTGGAGATTTGGAAAGTTTAAATTCCTTTTTGATTTGAAAATGAATTTCGAAGGTTTTGGAAAGTATTTTGGAGAAATGAAAAGCTCTAAACTCTTTTCGGTCGCTGGAAAATAATTCCGATGATGATCGCGACATCACCGGTGTTCATTTTCGGGTTTCCAAAAGAGGAATTGCTGCCAAATGGTTTTAAATGGAGGTTGTTTTGAAAATTTGGGTTTTGTTTTAGAAAATTCAAAGAATAGTTTGAATCGTTTTCAAAATGGCTTTGAAATGTTGGTAAACTCTGGAATGCTATATAAAAATATTTATGAAATATTATGAAGTTGATAACTTGTAAAGTTTGAAGTTTAAAGTTTAAATAAAAAAATCCATTTAACGAATGAAATTTATAAATGTGAGTTGAAATATAAAGAGATGAATTCATATATGAATAAAATGGTAAATATGAATTGTAAATGTGATTTATAAATGAAAATAGAATTCCAGAAAAGATAATTAAAGGTAAAATTCATTAATGAAATGAAATGGTAAATGTGAATGTATAAATGATTTTATCAATTGGAATTGTAAATTGAAATATGGATGGAATCCGAACAAGCCACCTTGATAATTAATAAATTCATGAAATGGAAGTTGAATTAATTAAATTGAAACTTGAATTGTGAGCTAAATGAAAAGAGATGGTTCGAAATTAAAGATAAATTCAAGTAAGTAGAAATAAATTTTCAAATCAATGGAATTTACAATTGTAAGTGAATAGAACTAGAATTGAATTTGATTTATGATGTAGGAAATTGAAAGTTGAAATTCATTTCGAATTCGTAAGCAAATGAATTGAATTGAATAATGTAAATTGAAAGGTGGATTAAAAATTCATATGTTATTGGAAATTCAGTTTAATATAAGTGGTTATAAACCAAAATAGTGGATTGAATTCGAATGAGAAATTGAAATGTGAAATGTAATTCAAATGAAATTTGAAATGAAAAATTGAATGGATATGAATTCATTTTGTTTAAAAACGAATGTAACTTCAATAGTAAGCTAGAAATGTATAAGCAGTTTATATTGAAAATTTTGTAACAAAATGGTTTGTATGTATGTAACTAGATATTATGGCTAGTAGATATACAGGTATTATAAAAGGAATTGGAAAATTTATTTCAAAGGTGAATTTAAATTGCTCGACAAAAGGTACGTATTTGAATTATAATATGAGTTTTTGATGATTTCTCTCTAGCCGCTTGGCTTTTTCTTTTTCTTTTTGAAATCTGAGAGTCCGTAGGGACGTTTTGTAGTCGTACCGTATTAGCCGCGCAAAGGAGACGCTGGCGAAATTTTTCGAAAATTTCGAGTGTTAGAAAGTTTTTGAGAAATTTTGAAAGTTTAAAATTTGAATTTAAACTCGAATTTGAATTTTGAAGAAAACAATGTTGTTTGAAAATTATGAAAATGTTTGGAAATTTAGTTGAAGTGATAACGAGTCTTTAGTAGGAAGATTTGTTTTGATAAATTGATAAAACTATTGGATTGTGAAAAATAGTAGACGAGTTAAGAACCACTTTTCCTAACTTGTAATTTCGAGGACGAAATTCTTTTAAGGAGGGAAGTCTGTAACGACCCAGAATTTTGACCAAGTTAAATTGAGAATATTTAATTAATTTTAAATATTTGAACGATGATTTAATTTGAATCCCGAATATAATTCAGGATTTGGCGATTAAATTTTATAATTTAATCTATTGAAGTTGAATAAAAATTCGAATCTTCAATTGTAAGCCGAAGAAAAATATTTCAAAAGCTTTTACAATTCGTATTGATAATACTGAAGATAATCGAACTTTCAGAATTGAAATTTAAGCTGTTTCGTTCAGTTCTGAAATTTAATTGTTTGAACCGATATTTAAAAATAGTCATTTTTCAAACAGTCTCGGAATTCGACGAAACCAGTTCCATTGGGTCCGTAATATTGAATTATTGTCGGATTCCCATTTTCGTATTTTTCGGAGTTGTCGTGTGAGCACACGATAGATAAACGCATTAAGTTTTTATCGAGATTCAATTTGAATTTAAAATTCGAATTTGTCAAAATCAAAATACTATTCCCTCCTAAAATCATGCCTAAATATACGCCTAGTATCACGCAAAGATCTAATCGTGTTCTCCTCAGCACGCAACCATCTTCGTTTACAAAATACAACCGAGCCCCTTCTTTCGAAAAAGAAAAGAAATCGAAAACATTTCGTTCGTTTTCAAATAAAAATCGAAGCCCCCCCCTTTTCTCGTTCGCGACGACTGGAAATCGCGACCAAGGGAGGTGGTGCGTGCGCGCTGCCGCATAGTGAAGCAGAGGACAAGGGGGTGGCCGTGGCGTGGGCGCGACGACGTCGAAGGCGATTAGGGCGTGGCTCGCGTGCGAGTTATCAAAGGGCGATAAGGGGTTTCGAGGCTGTGGCGACTTCATTAAATCAAGTGGAAATGTCACGATGGCGACGCCGTGATCTGGAACGACACTCGCGTACGTGCGGCAGTTGCCGTCGTTGATCGAAGTGAGGGAAGTCGATGACTTCAAGTTGAGGAAGCGCGGCAGGCGATGGAAAGCACGAAGTCGCGATAGTGGTTCGATCGATTATCGCGATGACTTTGGCCTTCACCTCGAAGTGGAAGTGAGAAGCCGAGGGCGGCAGCATTCGCGTGAAGGATGAGGGTTGCGATTCACTGGGGAAGTTCGTCGATGTCGTGAGGCTAGGGCTCTGTTCAAATTCGACTGTGCTTGGTGGCGTTCATGGTGAAGGCTGGAATGTGGAGGCAGTCGACTGGGTTGGTGTTCGATCTGGCATAGATGGGTTTCAGCATATTTGTGAGGTCGAATACAATGAAGAAATGATCGGAATGAAAATGGATTGCAAAGTTAAAAGCTAAGGTGAGATTATTTTCTCACTCAAAATGAATTGCAGTTATTGATTGATTTGTTTGAATGTGCTATTAGATATGATAGGATATATCTATATATAGCAGTATATACATATTGGCATATGTATATATTGGATTGATGATTTCCCGCCTCGTATAGCGGATGAGACCCTATTGCGCCGTTAGTAAGCGGATTTATAAAAACCCATATACCGCGATAATTCCGTACTGGAGCGGAATTGGTATTGTGCTAACATCTGTGGATGCAGGGAAACAGGTTGGAGGGATCCGACTGGATTCCTCACCGTATTGATTATTTACAGATATTTTGATATATTCTGTTATCATATGATGATATATGATATTTGACTGTTGTGATGGACTGATTGGTGTTGTGGCATCATCGGATTCAGTTTTGAATTTTAAAAATGACGACTTTTAATTTAAAAGGATTTTTAAAGTGATCTTTGAAATTATACGTTTTATTAAATTTCTGAAGTGATTTATTCTAAATAAATAAACGTTAAAATTTTAAAGTTACAAAAATTTATAGATTTGTGAAATATAACCGAAAAGTGATTTTTGGAATAAATAGTTGATTGATTTATGAAATGGTTTAAATTGAGATTTTTGAATTTCTGTAAACGGTTTATATAAAAGATTTATGAAATTGATATCTACAAAAATTAAGAATGTTGAAATTATAAAACGAGTTTTTATAAGTGTTAAAAATGAATTATTTTGGAATCCGTAAGTGAATGAAATTTATAGATTTATAAATTGTGAAGTTGAAAATGAATGATAAGTATTAACTTATAATATGGACTTGTGATATTTATATCGAGTATAACTCGAATTTGTTAATAAAGAAGATTTATAAATCGAAGTTGTTAGAAAATGGAAATCGAATTTATAAACGTTGTTTTATAAATTCGAAAATCAATTAAATTTGATTGATTTTAAATATAGAGATTATTAAGGGAATTTTATCCACGATTTTGGACAGTGGATAATTCTTGGAATAAATGTGTAGAAAAGATTGAAATTTGGTTAGTGAAGCATATTCACGATTTTGGACAGTGAATATATTATTGAAAAAAAAAGGTTATGTTTGGGAAAGCGATATTATAAAATGAAGTTAATTGTTTTAAAAGATGTTTTAAACGTGTTAATTATCGAAATCATAGATTTCAACATTTATTGTTGAAATAGACGTTTTCGAGAAAATAAGGAAATGATGGACTATAACACTGTTGTTATAGTAAATGATTTCCGAAAGGAAATGTTTTTAGTGTAGTATTGGGATTTATATATCTATCTAAATTCGAATCCCTATACTAGTGATTTTGAGTCGTCGTAACGATGTTTTACGCAACATTCGTTTTGACTCAAATTGATGTTGTTATAGAGAATGATTTCCTTAAAGATTGAAATTTATACTTAATATTGATTTAAGTATATCGAATATTTTCAAATGTTGAAAATAAATGATTTGTAAAATACTTATTTTTTTAAATAAGTTTGGAAATGCTTTTCCAATATGAAATGAACTGTTTTGAGATTTTATCTTCAAAGATAAAACGAAATGTGAATATTTGAAATTTGTTTTCAAACGGTTAAGTGTGGAAATTATATATCTAGTAAAGATATTTTGGAAGATGAAATAATTTGGAAAATTATTTGGAATCTGATGATGTTGCGCATCTTTATTGATAGTTAAATAACCGACTATCAATAATTACCTTTAGATAGGTATTTGTTGTGAATTGGATGAATTTGAATGCCACACTTATTTTTGAATAAGCGCTCACTATTCGGGTTAGCCGGGAAAGGACCATGGGGTCGTATAACCCATTCCGAATATGTGATACGTCGTTATGAATTGCATTCGAAGACCGGCGTTGAAGACCGGATATTTTTGAAAACGGAAGGATTACCGTCGAGTTACTCTACATCGGCTGATCTCCGGTTTAGAGGTTTTATCATCCTTAGTGACGGGAAGTCCTGACGTGATTGGAAATTATCCGGAAATGCAAGGGCTTCGTGAGAAGTGCCTTCGGTTCTGTTCGATCCCGGAACAGACTTGTATGGATTGTGTGTCTGACGTTACAATTTGAGATATAAAGCTGATTTCTTTCAAATACATATCTGTTGGTGGCGGAGAATTTATTCTCTTAGCTTAACACCCTTCTCTGAGACGTACGAGCTCAGAGGTTATGTAGTTGAAATTTATCAGCGATATATCCCAATTTGGTAACGTGGCATACTGAGTGTTGCTGTGAAATGATCGGTGTTTGATCATTTGTGATATGATCATTTGTTTGATCTTATATCTTTGTGATCATAGGTTGATCATTTTGTTGGACCCGAAGCAGGGCTTTTTGAGAAAGCGTAGCTTTGTGGACGAGACTTCATCGAGCCTCAACAACCCGGAAATGGTCGAAACAGGAATGTTACGGCAAGGTTATGAGGGTCGCGCCCTTTAGGGTATGTCATTTCCTTCTGGAAAGGGGTGGTATCATGGTATGGAGCCCAGATACTTACTCATGTGGATACACTTTCTTTATGATGTGTGATGTTGGATATCGAGCGCTCGGATAAAGGTCCCAAAGGACCGGGTGATGACATATTCGTGAGTTACCTGTTACAGGGGTAACCCGGCCTTGTTTGGCAGAGAGCAGTTTGTCTCTCGGGACGTCCAGCCAGAGGCGATCCTATTCGGCAGGAGGAAAGGAAGTTCCTTAGCCTGACCATTGGTTGGAAATCCATTTCCCAAATACGAAATTTGTACGGTTTTAGTTGTAGAACCTGCTATCTAATATAGCAGCTATAGTAGGCATAGTATCATGGTACCTATGCTGGCTAAGATTAATACTATACTTTCGAAATGTTTTCTACACTATGCACAAATAATAATATCAAAAATGATTTGATTTTGCGTAGTAAGCATCTTTGACTATCATAAGAAGAAATCTCCTCCAATTCTGCGTTTGCATTGTGTGTGTGGCGGGAGGTCTTATGGTAGTTTCATTTTCCAAAAGCATTTCGAATTGACTTTAAATTTATCCTGTTGTTATTTTAAAGAATAACTGTTTTACGATCTCACACCAGTCACCATGACTGACTCGGAGTTTATTGTTCCCTTCTAAACTCTGGGTGCCCACCAATTTCCACACGGGCAGCCTAGAGTTATATTATCAGGATATTCTGGATATTCTGGAGCTTTGGAAGCAAGCTGGATGGCGAGACGTAGTATTTGTATCTGATAGGATTTATTCCGCTGTGTATTCTGTATGAGGACAAGTTATATAACTGTCCATTGTTGTATATTGACTCTGATGGTTGATGTGATGTAATGTAATAACAGATATAGTTCTTTGTTTTAAAGATTATTCAATTATCTATTATATATTGTTCCGCTGCGATATGTGAGATTCTGATATTGTTTCTGTTCTGATGTTGTTCTGTTGTTCTTCTTTTCTTTTTCTTCTATCTTTTCTTCTACCTCTTCTTTTAAACCCTAATGGTTCGGTTTTTCGTTCACCTTGAGTAAATCGATGGAGATTAGTGTCTATTCAAGGGGTACGGAAAAGTGGATTATTACATCTGTTAGGTCGCGCGCATATGCTATGTGTTAAGTCGCGAGCGACTTAGGAGTTAAGCTGCTAAGTCGTAAGTCGTAGACAGGTGGGTCTGGTAGGTCGTGAGTGCGCCTGGGCTTAGGTCGTTAGGTCGTAGGATGAGGAGTTTCGATAGGTCGTAGGTCGCAGGGCTCTATAGGTCGTGGACGACCTAAAGGTGGACGACCTAAGGGTTTTTCAGCCTATAAATAGGAGGGGTTTTCTCCATTTTTGGGATCCGGATTTCGAAGAGACGAAGTGTTGCCATTTTGAGAGCTCGACTTCTACACTTCTTTTCTCCACTCTAATCTAGTGATTCCTTCCATCCAAGTCGAAGATCAAATTGCAGATTCAAGAGCTTATCTACATCCTTTGAAGAGAGATTTCATCGTTTGAAGCGGATTGGTGATAGATCGAGCTAGATCCTTCGCTGTCCAGATCTGAAGCGTGTTGATTTGGGGTTGTTTAGGTGATTTGGTGAGTGGTGATTATCTCTCACACGGATCCAAAGGAGTATATCGGATTGTTGGCTTGATTTTGTGTTAAAGTAGTGATTTCCATGCATTTTCCTAATCCTAAGTATAGATCCATATAGATCCATTGTTCATAATGATTTGGCATCCATTTTACAACATGTTAACCTATGCAAGTTCATTCATCAAGATTATAGAGATATTGCTCATGTTTTCATGCTTGTTAGACTTTTGAGTCTTTAATTATGAAATTGCCATTATTGTTATAATTGTCTATTTAGATCATATTTGAATGCTTGTTTACTTGGATTAATGTTTGACTTGATTGATTGATATGAATTAGATGATTGATGATTTGATTTAGACCGAAGATGATTCAAAAGATAAGGGAAAGGCTCTTGAATTGGGAAAGCTGCTTGTGGCATATGTGGCAGATGAGGAAGCTCATATGGATAGATTTGATGATGATGTTGAGATGAAGCTTTGCTATGATGATGATGAGGTGAAGCATGACATGAGGTAGTCTTGGTCTAATCCAGACGGGATCATTCCAAGCATGATGATAACTCGGTGATATGGTTCAAGTTTGAGGATAATGGTTTACTCGAGATGCGCTTGAGCTAGTATGGAAATAGTCATCGAGGAGGATGACTAGAAGGCTGAGATCTCATCGTTGTTGAAGGTTCTAGCATGCTCAAAGCAAGAGTACGTTGGGCAGATTCGATAGTCCCTGAAGGCTACTGATGGTAGTCAAGTACTCTGGGCAGATTCGATAGTCCTAGGCACGGGTCACGATGACGTGCGGAGTTATGTCTAGAACCGGGGTTTCCATTAGCCCTTGACGGACGGATGAAAGAATGAGCCGGTCATTCAATTAACGATGATATCGAAGCAATGATAACAGTGATAGCCAGAGTCATGGATGTTTGGTTGTATCGTCATTCGGTCTCAAGAGCAGTGCTTTCTGGGTGCTTATCTGATCTTGGTTTAGGCCTTGGGGGTTTGTGCTTGGAAAACATCGCCCTTGACTCGAGTTATAATTGCTTTACTTTAAATTGCATGCTCTGCTATGTTTGCTTCTACTTAGTGTGTGTCTGGGGGCTATCACTGTAGAAAGAGGTGGAGTAGGAGGGTTGTATTCCTATTCCTTTTCCTTTATGCTCTTTTGGTAGGTTGTTAGTTAATTTACCGCTCACTAAGACTGTTGTCTGACTCAAGGCTTTATGTTTTAACTCTTATTGCCTTGGGCTGTTCGTCCATTTTGGGACGGGCAGACTAGGTAGCAGGTGACAGGTGCTGTTCTTGCTTTCCACGATGCTGATGTCGAAGACGAGCTGGAGGGTTGCATATTATCTTCTTACTATATGTACTGGATGTTCCGCTGCTTGTATATTCTCTGAGTGTTATGTAGTGAGGCTTGATGTATTGACTGTTCAGATGTTTGTATTCAACTATTATGAAGTTTTATTGATGAGATTCTTTTTCTGTGAAGCTTCACTATATATATATTCTATTGTATTTTGTCCATGCGCTGTGAGTAATACGATAGACTCTGCTGTTTTAATTTACCCTGACAATCGTCCATGGTCGCCGGGCACACTTTACAGCGCACTTTCTCTAGGTTCACTGCAGGGGTCATGGGCGGTCGTCACAGAAGATGTATAAGTTTAAAAATTCAAATGGTAAATTAGAATTGAAATGATTTGAAATTGAAGCTGGTTCAATTTTGAAATTAATCCAAATTGATTTGAAATAATTTGGAATTGTGATTAAAGTTGAATAAGTTTAAAAATCAAATGGAATTTGATTTGAAATTGGAAAGGAATTAAGTTTAATTCAACTTGAATTGGGATTAAATCAATTTCAATGGAAATTGAAGTATTGAGTCAATTTAAATGGAAGTGGAAATTTAAATTGAATTGATGGGAAATTAATTGGAAATGGAGATTGGGAAATTAAACAGTTTGGCTCTGGATTATTTTCAAAATAAATTGTTTTAATACAAATATATTTTTCCAAACTATTTACTATACCATCTTTCTTCTTAAACCCCAAACTATCTTATAATTATTTTACAATTATTTTGGAACTATTTAACTATTTTGAAACTGTCTTATAAACTAATTACTATTTTTCAGTTACTTATACCTAATCACTATTTATATAATAAAACATTTTGCAATTATCTAACTATTTTAGACCTACTTAACTATTTTACAACTATTTTACAAACTAATAACTATTTTTCAACTACTTATCTATTTTAAACCTTTTCAAGCTATTCTTAAATTTAAATAGGTCAGAGTTCAAACTGTTTGTAATTGAAGTAATAACTCAATTGGAAATGGAAGCAATTGAGAATAAGTGAATGGAATTAAAGGAAATGTGAATAGAAAAGAAAATTGATTTAGCTAATAACCAATAAAGATAAATACGTAGGATATACGTATATTATTCTATTCGCATAGTGATTTGATCCAAATTCGAACACAGAATTTCGAGATAATATTATCGATCCGAGTAGGGATTTTTCGCTCGATTTTCGACGGCGAACCTGGATATGGGTTTTTGATTGATTCTGGATATTCTCTATCATAGCTACGACTATGCAAGGAGAATGATGGTTTTTGATCAAGAAACTAGATCTGAGTCCGCACTAGGAAGCCGGGTGGACGATACTAGTTCGGAAGTGAAATTGTGTGATCGAGTGAGCGATCAGACTGATATTGCGTACGAATGATATGAGTACATCGTACGGATTTGAATGAAATTGATATTAAAATTTGTGGATAAGAAGTGTAAAATGGTTTTTGAAATAAAAAGAAATATGGTTAATAACTTTATAAAAGATTTATCAAATTTGAATATTTGATTTGAAATAAATAAAGTTATATATCCTTGTTATATAAGATAAATCATCCCTTGTTAAATCTATTGCCAAGAGAAAAGAGTTTTGAAAATATTTGAAGTATAAAAGAGGTTTTATACAAGTTTGAAATGATCCAAAGATTTTCAAAGTTATATATATCTATATATATAAAGGATCTTATGAAGAATGATTTTGGAAAAGGTTTTGGGAACCTATGAATTTGGAAAAGGCTTTTGATTTTTGGGAAAATCAATTTTGGAATTTGGAAAGCCAAGTTTGGAACTATCGATTTTGGATATCGATTTTGTGTAAAGATGATTTTGATATAAATCATAAAGGGTATGATTTGAAGATACTATAAGTGTATAGTATAAAGTATTTTGAGACTGGCTCTGGGGAAAAAGGCGCTCCCTTGAAATGAACTTCTCAGGAGTGCCACTGGGTGGTACTGCCTTGAACCCCAAGGGGGGATTCTAAAGTTGATCCTATGAGGAGTCCGGACAAACTAGTTCCTGGGGATTATTGGGTAGCGAAAGTCGATGGCGTTGATGCCTACAGAGGCATTTGGGTTATGCTGTGACGACAGTGTAGCTCGATGTCGCTGCGATCTACTGTGGGGACCATAGCGAAAATCGTGTGGAGGATGAGTGCCAACAGTCTACACTTGATTTTGCCGGGATGGCAGCGCAACATCGGTAGACTGTGGTCTATGGTCAAGTGGAGGAGTTTCATTCTTTTGGCAGCGAAATTCGGTGGCGCTGATGCCTACAGTTATATGGGTTTGTGCTGTGATAGCAACGTAAGGCCCGGGTATAACTGCGATCTGTAGCGGGTTCCATGGCGTAATCGAGGAGCGTAGAGACCTACAGTTATCTATGGATTTTGCCGGGACGACAACGTAACCATCGGGTTAACTGCGACCATGGATGGGAGTGATGATTTCCAGAGCATTTTTACCAAAGATATTTCCTCTATTTTCAAAATTGTTTTCTATATTTTCAATAAAATTATTTTCCGAATATTTTCACTGGATGTTGAAATGGGTCTGCTGAGTACTTACAAATTTTCAGTCCTACGCCTTATCAACGTATGACCGAATTTCTTTGAGAACAAAGATGGACTTGTTGAAACATCGAGTTATAAAAAGTATTTTTATAAAAACTATTTTATAATATTTTAAAGTGTTTTAAAAATTTATCAAAGGGTAATTTTTCTGATAATGATCATTTAAATAAATTCTGGCTTCGTTCCTTTTCGAGGACGAAAAGATTCAAAGGGGGAAGGAATGTGATAACCCGGATTTTTGAACATCTGGAAGTTGAATAATTATCTGGTTTATAGATTGAATAGATAAGAATTTTGATAATAAAAGGTATTTGGATATGTAAATGAATTTGAATACAAAGGATATCTGTGATATCCCAGAAAATTTCAAGCAAATTCAAATGTGATAATCTCTTCTATAAATTATTTAAAATTAGTAAAATTGTTATTTATTTCAAAAACAAATAATAATGATTATTTTTATATAGATATAAATAGATTTTGAGTAGAATTTATTATTTCAAATTGAATTTGTATTTGTTTTTGTGTTGATTTTAAATTGAATTTGAATTTGAATTTGGATTTAAATTTGGAATCTAAAAGATAATTATCTTAAAATAGGATTTAAATATATATATATATATATGAGAATGTGATTATTTATTTATGTATAAATTAGTTTCAAAATTTTCTCTTAAAGGTTATATAAATACAAATAAAGAAGAAGTATAAATATAAATTTATAACACACATATATATATATATAAAAACATAAATATAATATAAAAGATATATGCATTATATAAAAAAAATATTCTCATGTAAAAGATAAGTGTTAAGATTTTAACACAAATTAACAAATGTAAGTCATTAAGCATAGATATAGACAAGTGTAACAAATATAATATACATTTGAACAAGTGTCACATTTCTTTCAATTTATTTTCTTAAATTCTTAGTAAATTAAAATTAACCTACCTCCTTCCTTTTCTATTTCTTTTCTCATTTTCAAAACAAGAAACTTAACAAAAAATAATACAAACCAGAAAATGTATTCAAGAAATCATCCAGCCAAGATCATTTCTGATTTTCAAGCATGAATTTTCTCAACAACAAAAATAATTTCCAGTTCATAATCAAAGTTCCACGCTAGATCATTTCAACAACCAGTTTTCCAGTTTCAAGAATCATCTCAGTTTCAAGCATTTGCATTTCTAGATTTTAGTTCCAGCATCTCTGTTTCTACACAATAGGTGAGTAAACCTTGCATTTAAAAACAGTTTTAAATCTGGTTGATGCTTGTGATGAATATTGTTGTAATATAATATAATGATTACAGAAATGTTTGATTTGAATGCATGTTTAAAATAAGATAAATGCCTGAACAAAGTCTCTATATAATATAAGATCTCTGTTATTTCTAGACTCCAGCTTGATTTAAAAACTCATATCTTCTCAAAATTTCAGAATTTGGTTATGATTTATAATGAAATATGATTAGCGTAGTGTTATATGGATTTTAAAAATAGTTTCAGAGTTTTATATTTAGAAAATATTTCAAAAACAAAAGAATACAGGAATGATCTAATTTTGGCTTAAAATCAAATATTTTAAATTTATGATTCGAAGTCATAAACAAAATTGTAATGGCATATGTCGAATTTAGAAATCTGAATCAAACTTTTTAGTTTAGTATCCTTTGTGATAATCGAAATTGTATGATTTTGGGGTTTTCACAAATATCTGGCGATCGGAATGGTGAACTTCATTGGGATCTTGGTCGAAGTTGTCTGGGGGTCTGACGTCTTCGGCAAAATTGTGATCTTATTTTATTTTGGGTCGTGGTGGCCGGAATAGGGTAAACTAGGGTTTTAGACCCGGTTTTAGTCAACATAGGTTTGGAACATGTTCGTCGTCGATAGGACACTGGAGTCGATCGCACCGAGGGGAAAAGTCGCGTGGGTCATCAGGGCAGCTTGGGTCGTGATGGCGTGGAGTCCGGTTGTCATAATCGGCGTATCAAGGTGAACTTTGATGATCGGTTTCGTTCCAGGATGTGTTGGGTACCTCGTTTTCGAGTTCGACGTCGTTGGGGTGATCTGGGTGGTCGGATGAGAGAGGATGGTCGTTGATGACTTGTGGATGGTCTCGACGTTGGTAGGAGGTGACCGGAATGATTGTGCACGTGCACGAGATATGGGTTCGTGCATACGTTTGGGGAAGAAGCAGTTTTATCGGGATTGACTCGGGTTTCTCGCAAGAATAACTCGAAGCAAGAGAAAGATGGGGTTACTCGGGTTGGGCTCGGGTAATTTACGAATTTGGCTCGGGGATTTTTTGTTTAGGTTTGCATAACCAGATTTTTAATGAAAGTATAATCAAGTTTTTAAAAAGTATATTGAAATAAATAAGTTTTCAAATGGAATATAAATCAAGTTCCAAAGTAATTTATTAAAAGAAGTTTTTAAATCAAATTTCAAAAATTTAATTCTTAAAGATAAGTGTGTTTTGAATTTAAATTGTTTTGTTTTGAAATAATTATATATATATAATATAAGGTTAATTATCTTATTAAATCCCTATTTGTTTTCTAAAATAAAATGATGTAATTAAGGAAGTGATTATGGTAAGTGTGTTGAACTTTAATTAATAAAGATTTTGGTATAAAATGATTTCAAGCATTTAATTTAGATAATGCAATTAAGTAATGAATTAAGATAAAAAGGTTTATCTTTAATTAATTAAGGTGGATAATTAAAGGAATGATTAATTGATTAATTAATTAAGGTAATTAATTAAAGGTTTACTTACTTAATTACTTAAAGAATAATTTGTTAATGTGATTAATTGATGGTAAATTTATTAATGTAATTGATTTAAAAGCTAATTACTTTATGTAATTAAATTAAAGCTAATTACTTTGTGTAATTGATTTAAAAGCTAATTACTTAGTGTAATTAATAAAGGATAATTAATTAAGGGTTAATTAATTAATTAATAATTGAAGGTTAATTAATTAAGTAATTAAAAGAAAATTAATTGATGATTAAAAGTTAATTAATTAAAGTGATTAATTAAAGTGATTAATTAATAAATGTAATTAATTAAGATAATTAATTAAATAAAAGTTAATCATTTAATAATTAAAGGTTAACTGAATTATTAATTAAGGTTGATTAATTAATAATTAAAGGTTAATGAATTTATTATTAAAGGTTAATTAATAAATGATTAAAGGATAAATAATTAAAATGATTTGAAATTAATTAATGTTAACTAACCAAGATTAGAAATTTATTCATAAGTAATTAATCTGGTTTAAGTTAATTATAATCAGATAATGAATTGATCTTACTTATGGATGATTGAGTAATATTGAATGCCTTGGATTATTTGATATATCTGATATGTGATTATGATGCTCTGTGATATGAGATGTTTCGGATGATTGTGATAATGTAAGTTATTTATCTATGATATAATTGCTATGTGAATTTGATATCCTGAATTTAAATTAAATTGTTTAACTTAAACATCTTAGCTTAAAAAGGATGACATTTGAATTCGAAGAGACCGGGGTCGGATATCAGTAATATCCGAAACAACTTCGATTAGTGATCTGCTATAATTCTATATAGATTTGATTTGTAAAATCAATAGGCTGGAATGGAATAAATTAAGTAACATGACTATTTAAACTAAGTAATGGTACTTAGATATTGTTTTGTGAAAATAAGTGTTGATTATATAAGTGGTTTACTTGTAGTAAAGTACGAGTTACCCCGGGTTTAAATAAGTTCTATGAATTGAAATTTCATGTTAGATGAGTTTACTCACGCTGGTTTCCAGCTTGACTCGGGTGTTACTTTTTGGTAATGCTCGGGTCAGACCGAGTATTACAGATTTTCAGGTTAGGACGTTCTGGAGCTCAGGTGGCGAGCTGGATGGCAAGAACGTATGAGTATTCCGCTGTGTATTTGAGACATTCGACAGGTTGTCCTTTCATTTTCGAAAATACCCGGTCTTCACACCGGTCTTCAAATGTTATCCATTCATGGCGTATCACTATTCGGAATGGGTTATATGACACAAAGTCCTCTCCCGGCTTAACCGAATAATGAGCGTTTGTTTTCAAAACAAATCAAGTGCCATTTCAAAGGAAAATATTGATAGTTGGTTATTTAACTATCAACAACATTCACAACAATCAACCAATTTAAATAATTTTTCCTAAATTATTTAATTCAAAATATCTTCATAGGATATATATTTTTTCACACTTCAACACTTTGAAAATCAATTTCAAATCACATTTTCCACACTTCATCACTTTGAAAACGAATTTCAAATCACATTCACTCGCGGAATAAAATTCCCGATATTATTCTTTTCCCTTTTTCTTTATAAATTCCCACTGTGAATTTAAATTTCCAAATATTCACTTTCAAACACCAAATCAATTTCAAATTGATTTCAAATTTATTTCAACCCCAAATCAATTACAAATTGGTTTCTAAGTTTATTTCAAATCCCAAATCATTTTACAAATTGATTTCCAATTTATTTCAACACAAATCAATTTTTCATTCAACATCAAATAAATTTTCATATCGATTTCCCAAAGATCTATCTTCAAATACTAAATCAATTATCAATTGGATTTCAAACAAATTTATCACTTTTTAAAATAAATTCCTTTATCCCTTCCAAACCATTTAAAATTCCATATTCAATAAATTCTTCAACTTTCAAATAATACTATTCAAAATCCATTTATAAAAATCCTTTCACCATATTTTGAAAAAAATTCGATAAGATTACAAAAATCAACTTTACGCTTTTAAAATCCTTCTTTTAAATTCACTCAATTCTTTCAAAAGAATTCACTTAAAATTTCCAACTTAAATTTCAAAAATCCAATTTTATTTATTTTTGGTATTCAACGATACCAAAAATATATTCGGCTAAATTATAGCCTTCAACAATTTCAATCACAAATATAATCATTCATAGATTATAATAAATAATCACACAGCATATGAAACAAATCCATATAACTTATGAAACAAATTCATATAATTTGAGGAATCCAGTTGGATCCCTCCAACCTGTTTCCTTGCATCCACATATGTTAGCACAATACCAATTCCACTTCAAGGTGGAATATCGCGGTATATGGGATTTATAAAAATATCATCCGCTATTATGCGGCGCAATAGGGTCTCATCCGCTATATAACGCGGGAAAATCAATCACCAATATATATATATATATATTCCAATATATATATATATATATATATTGCTATATACTACTATATATATAGTATCATTCAAGCACACAATCAACAAAATCAATAATTTTAAATATAACTATTTAAAATTAAACAAAACCCTTTATTTGAGTGAGAAGATCTCACATTTGCTTTTTATTTGCAATCCATTTTCATTCCAGATTATTTTCACTGTATTAGACCTTGTATAAACAACTATACAATTTATTAATATTTGAATCCACCAAATAATTAATCAATAAATTTTAATTTCAAACAAATGACTTAATTAAGTAATTATTTAATTAAAAATCAAATTCCCTTTAATATTCAAAATTTCTTTTAAACTTGTAACAGAGATATTTTTAAACTTTATTGTAAAACTAAATTTCACTTCTATATAAATTTCAAACATTATAAAGTTTCATAAATATTCGAATAAATCGAACTAACAAAATTTCATTTGATAATTTAAATTAATTAACAATTTATCTTTGCTAACTAATTTCTTTCTAACAAAATATTTTCTTTGAAATAACCTATATAGATTTTTAAAATCTATATTTTTTTTCCTCAACTTTATCTATAGCTTATTGCAAAATGTTTATGTACATTTTTTTTCTTTTTAAAACAATACTGTAATATGCCAGTAACCCAAAACTACTTTTTTAAACAGTATATAAACTGATTAATATTATTATTCTAACAAATCCTATACTAAAAATCAAGACAACACATACATATATATACACATTTAAACTGAAATATAAATTTGTTCAAACCTTACTGCTTACGCTCGACCCCCAAATCGAATCCACTACGCGACCTTCAGTGTGGCCCCTCCTTGCTCCAGTCGTGCTCAATGACGAAGCCCATGCTTCCAATGCTTGCGAACTGAACGAACTACACCGCTGCCTCCACAACCCAACACGACACCAAAACTTGCTATCGCCGAACCCATCTCGACTTCGACGCTGCCTTGCGACCTCGAGCCCGCCACCACGGCCATGTTCGAATTCGCGAACCACCGCCTCGAAGCTATCGACTATGCCCAGAAATCGCCATCAGATCCTGCCGCCTCTCGCGCCTCGCCCACGCGAAGTCTCCACGACTGTCGCTTAATCAAATCGAGCGACACCCCCTATCGCGAATTTGGTTTAGGATTTTGAAAAGAAGGTAGCGGCCATTTAATTCGATTCCGATTTTAATTAGAGGAGGAGGGAACTAGGTTCGAAATCGAATTGTTGTTCGGCCATTTTTATTGTTTGAACGAGATTTTTTTCTTTCCTTTGGTTTTGATTTTAAAATTATCTGCTCTCTCGTACAAATTAAAAGATGAAGCAGGGGAAAAGAAAAGGAAGGGTACGAAGGAGACAACGTGGTGGCTGGTTGTACGAATGGTCGGAATAAGAATAAATTAATATAATTTAAATTGATTTCAAATTATCTCGAATTTGTAGCTTAAATTTTTGACCTCCTATCGAGGTGTGCCGCTAGGCGTTCGTAATGTTATACGCCTATTCCGAACACAATGGAAAAGGTTTCGAGTCTAAATTCGATCATATGGAGAAGATAGCTTTTTGGACCAGTTATTAAATTAAATTTTCGATTAAATTTCAGCCCGTTTGCTTATCGTACGGCTAAACGATCACTCCAAACATCACGAAAATTGAAATCCGATAATAATACAATATTACGGATCCAATGGAACTGGTTTCGTCGAATTCCGAGACTGTGCCTCGGAACTCTATTTTTAGATATCGAATTAAACGATAAATTCAAAAATGAACAAAACAGTTTCAAATTCAATTCTGAAAGTTCCATTACTTCAGAATTATCAATATAGATTTTCTAAGCCTTGAAATTATTTTTAATCAGCTTAAAATTGAAGATTCAAATTTTTACCCAGTTTCAATAATTAAATTCAAAAATTTAATTACCAAATTCATTCTGATATCTCGAATTTCAAATTAAACTGAAATTTGAATATTTAAACTAAATTAAATATTCACATTTCAAATGTCAAAAATTCAGGGTCGTTACAATCTTCCCCCTTAAAAGAATTTTGTCCCGAAATTACAAGTCAAGAAGAATGCTCCAATACCCGTTTATCATTTTTACCAAAACCAGATAATTTTATCAACTTGATAAAATAATCTTTTTATTAGAGAGTCATTATCATTTCAACTAGTTTTCCAAACACTTTCATAGTTTCCAAAAACTTAATAGAATATCCATTCTAGTTTATAACTAATTTAAATTGATACCAACTTAATTTACACTTTATTCTATTTCATTTCAAATTTAAATCTTTGATTTGATTTTTTTCCATTTATCAAATCCATTTTTTACTTTCAAAGCTGAACCACCCCACACAAAATCCATACATAAGTAGAGAAAGTAACTCAGGTGATCCAGTATATTGCTTTAGCCCTTTAAACTGATAAAGTGCTCTGAGCAGCTTAATTAGTTCCAGCTTAATTTCACTGAATGAAAATTGTTTGTTTTTAATTCCTTGATCACTTTTAGAGACAGTTGACAAGTCAAGGGATGAGAGAATACCAGAGTGTGGTTGCATGAAGGTGCATGAATCAATATCAATGCAGCATTTCGATATTAAAGGATCAAATTCAGGATGTTTAACCAGTAAAGCAAATATTTCAGCAGAAGTTATCGACTCTGGTAATGTAACAAGAATACATCGTACTGCCCTTAAAGTAAAAGGGTCCATGAGTCTATGTTGGAGAGAGAATTTAATTTTTTTTACTTAAAATAGGTATTGGTGATGATTCCTTTAGAGGACTTTGGATGTCCAGGCACAGTTGAACTATGCTGCTCAAAATGTAGTGTTCTAAGAATTTGAACACTGGGTAACATGGCAACAACTTTCCAAACAAGAGTATTGCTAAAATGTTTCTGAAAATCCTCAGACAAGAATTCAACATCTTCATTGTGGAATATTTCATGAGAGATGAAGTCATTCCAATTTGACAAACAATCCAAGAGCATACTTGAATAAAACTTTGCAATCTTCCTGGAATTCTATTTCAAATTATAAACAAATTTACAAATCTCATTGTATATGAATTCATTTCCTTATCTTTCAATTCATATTTTTAAATTTCATTTTTTAAATGAATTTATCTCCAAATCTTTGGTTAAACCATTATTTCTTATTCAATTCCATATAACAATGATAATATTTCAGTATCATCTCTTCCTAACAACCAAGCATCCATATACTATAATAATTCATGGAAAATCATTCCTTTTCTCTACAAAAATAGTTTTGGGTAAAATTATTTCATTTACCCCATTTTAAACAATACTGTGTCAGATTATCTTGTTTAAGAGTTTAGAAACCCCTATCGATTACAGTTGGCCAGACTGCACCGACCAGAATCTATAAACAATCAACCGATAAGTCAACACAATACAAAACAAATTTTGTATTCACTAACAAATACGCGCTCATATCTATTATTACACTCACACTCATTATAGAGTACTACGGACTCAATCTCTAATGAGTAACACCCAACAGAGCTAGGGTTGTTGCTTAACCAACAGCTCTGATACCACATGTAACGGTTGCCACTTTTCGACGCTCGAAAGTCAACATTAATACGTCCACTGTATCAAATGTCGCGCAATCGAATGCCGGAAAACCGAACCATTAGGGTTAAAAAGAAGAGGTAGAAGAAGACAGAAGAAAAGAAAGAACAGAAAAACATAAACATAAACAATAACAGAATCTCACATTCACAGCGGAACAATATACAATAGATGAATGACTAATCTTTAAAACAAAAGACTATATTAGTTTATACATACATCAATCAGAGTCAATATACAACTCAATACAACAATGGACGGTTATATAAACTTGTCCTCATACAGAATACACAGCGGAATAAATAAACAAGTATGGTAGTACGTCTCGCCATCCAGCTCATCTCCAAAGCTCCAGAATATCCAGAATATCCTGATAAAATAACTCTAGGCTACCCGTGTGGAAAATTATGGGCACCCAGAGTTTAGAAAGGGAACAATAAACTCCGAGTCAGTCATGGTGACTTGTGTGAGATCGTAAAACAATTATTTTCACAAAGAAAATAAAACAAATTCGCAATGCTTGTGGAAAATGAAACTACCATAAGGCCTCCCGCCACACACACAATGTAAACGTAGAATTGGAGGAGATTTCTCCTTATGATAGTCAAAGATGCTTATTACGAAAGATCAGTTGATATTATTATTAATGTCTAGTGTGGAAAACATTTCGAAAGTATAATATCAATCTTAACCAACATACAACCATTATTGTATGCCTACTATAGCTACTATGTTCAATAGCAGGTTACCGCCACATTCCATAGCAGGTTATACAACTAAAACCGTACAGGGCGCGTATTGTTTCTTTGGTTTTCCAACAAATGGTCAGGCAAAGGAACTTCCTTACACCGAAATGAAAACGCCTCTGGAAAGACGCCCCGAGAACCTAACCGGATCTCTGCAAACACAAGGCCGACGCTACCTCACGCTATACAACTGTAACTAGGTAACCAACACACTGACACTACCTCACGCTGTACAGTTGTAACTAGGTAACCAACACACTAACACTACCTCACGATGTACAGCTGTAACTAGGTAACTAACACACAAGTATGCCATCCCCCGGTCGTTACCGACCTTTATCCGAGGATCCTCAACCACAAAGAAACAACCACAAAGTATAATAAATTCGCAGCATCAACATAGGTAAATATCTGGGCTCCATACCATGATATCACCTCTTATCCATAAGGAAATGACATACCCTAGGGGCGCGACTCCTAAAAACCTTGCCGCAACATTCCTGTTTCGACCATTACCGGGTTGTGAGGCTCGACGAAGTCTCGTCCACAAAGCTACGCTTTTTCACAAAGCCATGCTTTGATCAAGAAATGATCAACAGCACTTCGTATGCCACATTACCAAATTAAGAATGTATCACTAGTAACCATCAACTACATAACCTCTGAGCTCGTACATCTCAGAGAAGGGTGTTAAGCTAGGAGAATAAATTCTCCGCCACAACAGAAATGTATTTGATAGAAACCAGCTTTACATCTCAAAGTGTAACGTCAGACACACATCCATACAAGTCCATTCCGAGATCGAACGGAACCGAAGGCACTTCCAAAGAAGTCCTTGCAATCCGGGTATTCACTAATCACGTCCGGACTTCCCATCACAAGAAGAGTGATATAAATCTCTATACCGGAGCAACTCGGTGAAGAGACATTCGACAGGTTGTCCTTTCATTTTCGAAAATACCCGGTCTTCACACCGGTCTTCAAATGTTATCCATTCACGGCGTATCACTATTCGGAATGGGTTATATGACACAAAGTCCTCTCCCGGCTTAACCGAATAATGAGCGTTTGTTTTCAAAACAAATCAAGTGCCATTTCAAAGGAAAATATTGATAGTTGGTTATTTAACTATCAACAACATTCACAACAATCAACCAATTTAAATAATTTTTCCTAAATTATTTAATTCAAAATATCTTCATAGGATATATATTTTTTCACACTTCAACACTTTGAAAATCAATTTCAAATCACATTTTCCACACTTCATCACTTTGAAAACGAATTTCAAATCACATTCACTCGCGGAATAAAATTCCCGATATTATTCTTTTCCCTTTTTCTTTATAAATTCCCACTGTGAATTTAAATTTCCAAATATTCACTTTCAAACACCAAATCAATTTCAAATTGATTTCAAATTTATTTCAACCCCAAATCAATTACAAATTGGTTTCTAAGTTTATTTCAAATCCCAAATCATTTTACAAATTGATTTCCAATTTATTTCAACACAAATCAATTTTTCATTCAACATCAAATAAATTTTCATATCGATTTCCCAAAGATCTATCTTCAAATACTAAATCAATTATCAATTGGATTTCAAACAAATTTATCACTTTTTAAAATAAATTCCTTTATCCCTTCCAAACCATTTAAAATTCCATATTCAATAAATTCTTCAACTTTCAAATAATACTATTCAAAATCCATTTATAAAAATCCTTTCACCATATTTTGAAAAAAATTCGATAAGATTACAAAAATCAACTTTACGCTTTTAAAATCCTTCTTTTAAATTCACTCAATTCTTTCAAAAGAATTCACTTAAAATTTCCAACTTAAATTTCAAAAATCCAATTTTATTTATTTTTGGTATTCAACGATACCAAAAATATATTCGGCTAAATTATAGCCTTCAACAATTTCAATCACAAATATAATCATTCACAGATTATAATAAATAATCACACAGCATATGAAACAAATCCATATAACTTATGAAACAAATTCATATAATTTGAGGAATCCAGTTGGATCCCTCCAACCTGTTTCCTTGCATCCACATATGTTAGCACAATACCAATTCCACTTCAAGGTGGAATATCGCGGTATATGGGATTTATAAAAATATCATCCGCTATTATGCGGCGCAATAGGGTCTCATCCGCTATATAACGCGGGAAAATCAATCACCAATATATATATATATATATATTCCAATATATATATATATATATATATATATATATATATATATATATATATATTGCTATATACTACTATATATATAGTATCATTCAAGCACACAATCAACAAAATCAATAATTTTAAATATAACTATTTAAAATTAAACAAAACCCTTTATTTGAGTGAGAAGATCTCACATTTGCTTTTTATTTGCAATCCATTTTCATTCCAGATTATTTTCACTGTATTAGACCTTGTATAAACAACTATACAATTTATTAATATTTGAATCCACCAAATAATTAATCAATAAATTTTAATTTCAAACAAATGACTTAATTAAGTAATTATTTAATTAAAAATCAAATTCCCTTTAATATTCAAAATTTCTTTTAAACTTGTAAAAGAGATATTTTTAAACTTTATTGTAAAACTAAATTTCACTTCTATATAAATTTCAAACATTATAAAGTTTCATAAATATTCGAATAAATCGAACTAACAAAATTTCATTTGATAATTTAAATTAATTAACAATTTATCTTTTCTAACTAATTTCTTTCTAACAAAATATTTTCTTTGAAATAACCTATATAGATTTTTAAAATCTATATTTTTTTTCCTCAACTTTATCTATAGCTTATTGCAAAATGTTTATGTACATTTTTTTTCTTTTTAAAACAATACTGTAATATGCCAGTAACCCAAAACTACTTTTTTAAACAGTATATAAACTGATTAATATTATTATTCTAACAAATCCTATACTAAAAATCAAGACAACACATACATACATATACACATTTAAACTGAAATATAAATTTGTTCAAACCTTACTGCTTACGCTCGACCCCCAAATCGAATCCACTACGCGACCTTCAGTGTGGCCCCTCCTTGCTCCAGTCGTGCTCAATGACGAAGCCCATGCTTCCAATGCTTGCGAACTGAACGAACTACACCGCTGCCTCCACAACCCAACACGACACCAAAACTTGCTATCGCCGAACCCATCTCGACTTCGACGCTGCCTTGCGACCTCGAGCCCGCCACCACGGCCATGTTCGAATTCGCGAACCACCGCCTCGAAGCTATCGACTATGCCCAGAAATCGCCATCAGATCCTGCCGCCTCTCTCGCCTCGCCCACGCGAAGTCTCCACGACTGTCGCTTAATCAAATCGAGCGACACCCCCTATCGCGAATTTGGTTTAGGATTTTGAAAAGAAGGTAGCGGCCATTTAATTCGATTCCGATTTTAATTAGAGGAGGAGGGAACTAGGTTCGAAATCGAATTGTTGTTCGGCCATTTTTATTGTTTGAACGAGATTTTTTTCTTTCCTTTGGTTTTGATTTTAAAATTATCTGCTCTCTCGTACAAATTAAAAGATGAAGCAGGGGAAAAGAAAAGGAAGGGTACGAAGGAGACAACGTGGTGGCTGGTTGTACGAATGGTCGGAATAAGAATAAATAAATATAATTTAAATTGATTTCAAATTATCTCGAATTTGTAGCTTAAATTTTTGACCTCCTATCGAGGTGTGCCGCTAGGCGTTCGTAATGTTATACGCCTATTCCGAACACAATGGAAAAGGTTTCGAGTCTAAATTCGATCATATGGAGAAGATAGCTTTTTGGACCAGTTATTAAATTAAATTTTCGATTAAATTTCAGCCCGTTTGCTTATCGTACGGCTAAACGATCACTCCAAACATCACGAAAATTGAAATCCGATAATAATACAATATTACGGATCCAATGGAACTGGTTTCGTCGAATTCCGAGACTGTGCCTCGGAACTCTATTTTTAGATATCGAATTAAACGATAAATTCAAAAATGAACAAAACAGTTTCAAATTCAATTCTGAAAGTTCCATTACTTCAGAATTATCAATATAGATTTTCTAAGCCTTGAAATTATTTTTAATCAGCTTAAAATTGAAGATTCAAATTTTTACCCAGTTTCAATAATTAAATTCAAAAATTTAATTACCAAATTCATTCTGATATCTCGAATTTCAAATTAAACTGAAATTTGAATATTTAAACTAAATTAAATATTCACATTTCAAATGTCAAAAATTCAGGGTCGTTACAATCTTCCCCCTTAAAAGAATTTTGTCCCGAAATTACAAGTCAAGAAGAATGCTCCAATACCCGTTTATCATTTTTACCAAAACCAGATAATTTTATCAACTTGATAAAATAATCTTTTTATTAGAGAGTCATTATCATTTCAACTAGTTTTCCAAACACTTTCATAGTTTCCAAAAACTTAATAGAATATCCATTCTAGTTTATAACTAATTTAAATTGATACCAACTTAATTTACACTTTATTCTATTTCATTTCAAATTCAAATCTTTGATTTGATTTTTTTCCATTTATCAAATCCATTTTTTACTTTCAAAGCTGAACCACCCCACACAAAATCCATACATAAGTAGAGAAAGTAACTCAGGTGATCCAGTATATTGCTTTAGCCCTTTAAACTGATAAAGTGCTCTGAGCAGCTTAATTAGTTCCAGCTTAATTTCACTGAATGAAAATTGTTTGTTTTTAATTCCTTGATCACTTTTAGAGACAGTTGACAAGTCAAGGGATGAGAGAATACCAGAGTGTGGTTGCATGAAGGTGCATGAATCAATATCAATGCAGCATTTCGATATTAAAGGATCAAATTCAGGATGTTTAACCAGTAAAGCAAATATTTCAGCAGAAGTTATCGACTCTGGTAATGTAACAAGAATACATCGTACTGCCCTTAAAGTAAAAGGGTCCATGAGTCTATGTTGGAGAGAGAATTTAATTTTTTTTACTTAAAATAGGTATTGGTGATGATTCCTTTAGAGGACTTTGGATGTCCAGGCACAGTTGAACTATGCTGCTCAAAATGTAGTGTTCTAAGAATTTGAACACTGGGTAACATGGCAACAACTTTCCAAACAAGAGTATTGCTAAAATGTTTCTGAAAATCCTCAGACAAGAATTCAGCATCTTCATTGTGGAATATTTCATGAGAGATGAAGTCATTCCAATTTGATAAACAATCCAAGAGCATACTTGAATAAAACTTTGCAATCTTCCTGGAATTCTATTTCAAATTATAAACAAATTTACAAATCTCATTGTATATGAATTCATTTCCTTATCTTTCAATTCATATTTTTAAATTTCATTTTTTAAATGAATTTATCTCCAAATCTTTGGTTAAACCATTATTTCTTATTCAATTCCATATAACAATGATAATATTTCAGTATCATCTCTTCCTAACAACCAAGCATCCATATACTATAATAATTCATGGAAAATCATTCCTTTTCTCTACAAAAATAGTTTTGGGTAAAATTATTTCATTTACCCCATTTTAAACAATACTGTGTCAGATTATCTTGTTTAAGAGTTTAGAAACCCCTATCGATTACAGTTGGCCAGACTGCACCGACCATAATCCATAAACAATCAACCGATAAGTCAACACAATACAAAACAAATTTTGTATTCACTAACAAATACGCGCTCATATCTATTATTACACTCACACTCATTCTAGAGTACTACTGACTCAATCTCTAATGAGTAACACCCAACAGAGCCAGGGTTGTCGCTTAACCAACAGCTCTGATACCACATGTAACGGTTGCCACTTTTCGACGCTCGAAAGTCGACATTAATACGTCCACCGTATCAAATGCCACGCAATCGAATGCCGGAAAACCGAACCATTAGGGTTAAAAAGAAGAGGTATAAGAAGACAGTAACAGAATCTCACATTCGCAGCGGAACAATATACAATAGATGAATGACTAATCTTTAAAACAAAAGACTATATTAGTTTATACATACATCAATCAGAGTCAATATACAACTCAATACAACAATGGACGGTTAAATAAACTTATCCTCATACAGAATACACAGCGGAATAAATAAACAAGTACGGTAGTACGTCTCGCCATCCAGCTCACCTCCAAAGCTCCAGAATATCCAGAATATCCTGATAAAATAACTCTAGGCTGCCCGTGTGGAAAATTATGGGCACCCAGAGTTTAGAAAGGGAACAATAAACTCCGAGTCAGTCATGGTGACTGGTGTGAGATCGTAAAACAGTTATTTTCACAAAGAAAATAAAACAAATTCGCAATGCTTTTGGAAAATGAAACTACCATAAGGCCTCCCGCCACACACACAATGCAAACGCAGAATTGGAGGAGATTTCTCCTTATGATAGTCAAAGATGCTTATTACGAAAGATCAGTTGATATTATTATTAATGTCTAGTGTGGAAAACATTTCGAAAGTATAATATCAATCTTAGCCAACATACAACCATTATTGTATGCCTACTATAGCTACTATGTTTAATAGCAGGTTACCGCCATATTCCATAGCATGTTATACAATTAAAACCGTACAGGGCGCGTATTGTTTCTTTGGTTTTCCAACAAATGGTCAAGCAAAGGAACTTCCTTATACCGAAATGAAAATGCCTCTGGAAAGACGCCCCGAGAACCTAACCGGATCTCTGCAAACACAAGGCCGATGCTACCTCACGCTGTATAGCTGTAACTAGGTAACCAACACACTGACACTACCTCACGCTGTACAGCTATAACTAGGTAACCAACACATTGACACTACCTCACGCTGTACAGCTGTAACTAGGTAACTAACACACAAGTATGCCATCTCCCGGTCGTTACCAACCTTTATCCGAGGATCCTCAACCACAAAGAAACAACCACAAAGTATAATAAATTCGCAGCATCAACATAGGTAAATATCTAGGCTCCATACCATGATATCACCTCTTATCCAGAAGGAAATGACATACCCTAGGGGCGCGACTCCTAAAAACCTTGCCGCAACATTCATGTTTCGACCATTACCGGGTTGTGAGGCTCGACGAAGTCTCGTCCACAAAGCTATGCTTTTTCACAAAGCCATGCTTTGATCAGCAAATGATCAACAGCACTTTGTATGCCACATTACCAAATTGGGAATGTACCACTAGTAACTATCAACTACATAACATTTGAGCTCGTACGTCTCAGAGAAGGGTGTTAAGCTAAGAGAATAAATTCTCCGCCACCAACAGAAATGTATTTGATAGAAACCAGCTTTACATCTCAAAGTGTAACGTCAGACACACATCCATACAAGTCCGTTTCGGGATTGAACGGAACCGAAGGCACTTCCAAAGAAGCCCTTGCAATCCGGGTATTCACTAATCACGTCCGGACTTCCCATCACAAGAAGAGTGATATAAATCTCTATACCGGAGCGACTCGGTGAAGAGACATTCGACAGGTTGTCCTTTCATTTTCGAAAATACCTGGTCTTCACACCGGTCTTCAAATGTTATCCATTCACGACGTATCACTATTCGGAATGGGTTATATGACACAAAGTCCTCTCCCGGCTTAACCGAATAATGAGCGTTTGTTTACAAAACAAATTAAGTGCCATTTCAAAGGCAAATATTGATAGTCGGTTATTTAACTATCAACAACATTCACAACAATCAACCAATTTAAATAATTTTTCCCAAATTATTTATTTCAAAATATCTTCACAAGATATATATTTTTCCACACTTCAACACTTTGAAAATCAATTTCAAATCACATTTTCCACACTTCATCACTTTGAAAACGAATTTCAAATCACATTCACTCGCGGAATAAAATTCCCGATATTATTCTTTTCCCTTTTTCTTTATAAATTCCCACTGTGAATTTAAATTTCCAAATATTCACTTTCAAACACCAAATCAATTTCAAATTGATTTCAAATTTATTTCAACCCCAAATCAATTACAAATTTGTTTCTAAGTTTATTTCAAATCCCAAATCATTTTACAAATCGATTTCCAATTTATTTCAACACAAATCAATTTTTCATTCAACATCAAATAAATTTTCATATCGATTTCCCAAAGATCTATCTTCAAATACTAAATCAATTATCAATTGGATTTCAAACAAATTTATCACTTTTTAAAATAAATTCCTTTATCTCTTCCAAACCATTTAAAATTCCATATTCAATAAATTCTTCAACTTTCAAATAATACTATTCAAAATCCATTTATAAAAATCCTTTCACTATATTTTGAAAAAAATTCGATAAGATTACAAAAATTAACTTTACGCTTTTAAAATCCTTCTTTTAAATTCACTCAATTCTTTCAAAAGAATTCACTTAAAATTTCCAGCTTAAATTTCAAAAATCCAATTTTATTTATTTTTGGTATCCAACGATACCAAAAATATATTCGGCTAAATTATAGCCTTTAACAATTTCAATCACAAATATAATCATTCACATATTATAAATAAATAATCACACACCATATGAAACAAATCCATACAACATATGAAACAAGTTCATATAATTTGAGGAATCCAGTTGGATCCCTCAAACCTGTTTCCCTGCATCCACAGATGTTAGCACAATACCAATTCCACTTCAAGGTGGAATATCGCGGTATATGGGATTTATAAAAATATCATCCGCTATTATGCGGCGCAATAGGGTCTCATCCGTTATATAACGCGGGAAAATCAATCACCAATATATATATATATTCCAATATATATATATATATATATATTGCTATATACTACTATATATATAGTATCATTCAAGCACACAATCAACACAATCAATAATTTTAAATATAACTATTTAAAATTGAACAAACCCCTTTATTTTAGTGAGAAGATCTCACCTTTGCTTTTTATTTGCAATCCATTTTCATTCCAGATTATTTTCACTCTATTAGACCTTGTATAAACAATTATACAATTTATTATTATTTGAATCCACCAAACAATTAATCAATAAATTTTAATTTCAAACAAATGACTTAATTAAGTAAATATTTAATTAAAAATCAAATTCCCTTTAATATTCAAAATTTCTTTTAAACTTGTAACAGAGATATTTTTATACTTTATTGTAAAACTAAATCTCACTTCTATATAAATTTCAAACATTAGAAAGTTTCATAAATATTCGAATAAATCGAACTAACAAAATTTCATTTGATAATTTAAATTAATTAACAATTTATCTTTTCTAACTAATTTCTTTCTAACAAAATATTTTCTTTGAAATAACCTATATAGTTTTTTAAAATCTATATTTTTTTCCTCAACTTTATCTATAGCTTATTGTAAAATGTTTATGTACATTTTTTTTCTTTTTAAAACAATACTGTAATATGCCAGTAACCCAAAACTACTTTTTTTAAACAGTATATAAACTGATTAATATTATTATTCTAACAAATCCTATACTAAAAATCAAGACAACACATACATATATATATACACATTTAAACTGAAATATAAATTTGTTCAAACCTTACTGCTTACGCTCGACCCCTAAATCGAATCCACTACGCGACCTTCAGTGTGGCCCCTCCTTGCTCCAGTCGTGCTCAACGATGAAGCCCACGCTTCCAATGCTTGCGAACTCAATGAACTACACCGCTGCCTCCACAACCCAACGCGACACCAAAACTCGCTGTCTCCGAACCCATCTCGACTTCGACGCCGCCTTGCGACCTCGAGCCCGCCACCACGGCCATGTTCGAATTCACGAACCACCGCCTCGAAGCTATCGACTATGCCCAGAAATCGCCACCAGATCCTGCCGCCTCTCACGCCTCGCCCACGCGAAGTCTCCACGACTGTCGCTTAATCAAATCGAGCGACACCCCCTATCGCGAATTTGGTTTAGGATTTTGAAAAGAAGGTAGCGGCCATTTTATTCGATTCGTATTTTAATTAGAGGGGGAGGGAACTAGGTTCAAAATCGAACCGGTGTTCGGCCATTTTTATTGTTTGAACGAGATTTTTTTCTTTCCTTTGGTTTTGATTTTAAAATTATCTGCTCTCTCGTACAAATTAAAAGATGAAGCAGGGGAAAAGAAAAGGAAGGGTACGAAGGAGACAACGTGATGGCTGGTTGTATGAATGGTCGGGATAAGAATAAATAAATATAATTTAAATTGATTTCAAATTATCTCGAATTTGTAGCTTAAATTTTTGACCTCCTATTGAGGCGTGCCGCTAGGCGTTCGTAATGTTATACGCCTATTCCGAACACAATGGAAAAGGTTCCAAGTCCAAATTCGATCGTAAGGAGAAGATAGCTTTTTGGACCACTTAGTTATTAAATTAAATTTTCGATTAAATTTCAGCGCGTTTGCTTATCGTACGGCCAAACGATCACTCCAAACATCACGAAAATTGAAATCTGATAATAATACAATATTACGGATCTAATGGAACTGGTTTCGTCGAATTCCGAGACTGTGCCTCGGAACGCTATTTTTAGATATCGAATTAAACGATAAATTCAAACCTGAACAAAATAGTTTCAAATTCAATTCTGAAAGTTCCATTACTTCAGAATTATCAATATAGATTTTCTAAGCCTTGAAATTATTTTTAATCGGCTTAAAACTGAAGATTCAAATTTTTACCCAGTTTCAATAATTAAATTGAAAATTTTAATTACCAAATTCATTATGATATCTCGAATTTCAAATTAAACTGAAATTCAAATATTTAAACTAAATTAAATATTCACATTTCAAATGTCAAAAATTCAGGGTCGTTACAAGATCCGACATAGTACCTTGAATTAGGGATCACGGAACATCTTTGTACAAAGGTGGATGGTTCCTTAAGACTGTGTATGGATTATCAAGAGCTAAATAACAAGACTATTAAGAAAAAGTATCATCTATCTCGGGTAGATGACTTGTTCGAAAAGCTTCATTACGCTCATTTATTTTCTCACCTGCATCTCGCCACAGGGTTTCATCAATTGAGGGTAGTAGAGAAGAATGTACCTTTAACATCCTTTTGGACTCCTGGTTATTTTTATGAATGGTTAGTTATGTTATTCAGATTGACTAACTCACCCTCCTATTTTGTCAACCTAATGAATCGAGTTTTCAAACATGTAGTAAACAAGTTTTTGACGCTTTTTACCGATGACATACTAGTCTATTCCAAGACAAAAGAAGAGCACAGAGAACATCTCTAAATCGGCCTTGATACATTAAGAGAGCATGTATTGAAGGTCAAGTTCTCAAAATGTCATTTTGGTGGTCTTAAGTTAGATTTTTAGGACATGTTGTCCTAGGAAACCGTATAGCTATCGATCTAGCAAAAGATTTGGCGGTCCAAGATTGGAAGAGGCCCGAAAATGCAAAGGAAATTCAAAGTTTCTTAAGACTGGCAGGGTATTATCAGAGATTTATTAAGGACTTCATCAAGGTTACTTCCCTTGACAAATTTGACGAAGAAGATGTTAAATTTGTCTAGTCCTTAAAATATGACGAGGCATTCAATAAGTTGATGAAGAGGTTAAGCAGTGCTTCCATTTTGACTATCCCAGATGGAGGAAAGGGTTTAACCGTCTATACTAATGCTTGTGGCATGGGTCTTCGGACAGTTCTTATGCAGCATGGAAAGGTTATAGCCTATGCCAGTAGACAACTTAAACTGCATGAGTGGAATTATGCAAGGCATGACTTAGATCTATTGGTTGTTGTATTTGCTCTTAAGATGTGGAGGAACAACTTACTATGTGAAAAGTTTGATTTATTCATGGACCACAAGTCCTTAAAGACATTTTTATCCAAAAAGACCTTAACATGAGACATCAGTGTTTGTTAGAATTTCTTACCTCTTACAATCTTAATATTTCAAAGACTCTAGGAAAATCAATTGTCGCAGCTGATGTTCTAAGTAGTAGGAATGTAGTTGTGGCAAATCTAGATGTTAGATCGATGCTTATAGATCTGATTAAAAAGAAAATGTCAACAAGACGTTTGATTGGTAGATTTTACGATAGCCGTAAAAGAAAGAGAACCACCCAAAAGCTGTTAGACTCTTATAGAATGGATGATTGAGCATTCCAAATATCGTCTGGAGTAGGTAGGAAGTGCTGGCCTAGTGTCATCGTTCTAAACTCTACATTCATCCGGGGATTACAAAGATGTATTAAAACATGAAACAGATTTTCTAGTGGAAAGGCATGAAGGAGGATATTTCTATTCATGTGATTAGATGTGCGAACTGCCAATAAATCAAAAGCGACCATCAGGAAATGGCTAGACTGCTTCAACAACTCGAGGTTCCCAAGTGGACATGGAATCAAATATCGATGGACTTCATTAAGGTACTACCTAGGTTGAGGCAGGGAATGAAGGCATTTGGGTTATTATTGTTGGCTAAGCAAGAGTGCGCATTTCATCCCCGTGAAGTCGACTGGAACTGCTTTCAATTTGGAAAATATATATATGTAAAAGAGATAGTTCCAGTCCATAGAATTCCTAGAAGCATTGTAAGTGATGGAGATCCGATATTTACAAGTAAACTCTTGGAAGTGTTACAAACTGCCTTAGGGACAAAGTTAAGTTTAAGTACAACATACCATCCATAGACTGATGGAAAAACGTAGAGAATAAATTGTATATTGGAGGATCTATTTCGAGCCTATTTTCTAGATTTTAGGGGTTCTTGGGAAGAGCATCTCCATTTGGTCGAGTTCCAATATAATAATAGCTACCAAACTATCATTAGAATGGCACCTTTTGAGACAGTAGATGGCCATCCACACAAATCGCCATCATGTTGGGTTGAGATAAGAGATCGATTACTACCAGGCCGGGATAGATAAAAAGGTAACTAAGATTTGAAGAAGAATGAAGGATGCACAAGATAAGTAAAATAGCTATGTCGATCAACGATGCAGAGATTTGAAGTCTCATTTGGGGACTATGTGTTTGTGAAAATCTCCCCGATGATGAATGTTCTGCAGTTTAGAAAGAAAGGAAATTTAACTCCTCGATATATAGGGTCTTGTGAAGGAACTGGGCCAGCCCGTAGTGGAAGAAATAAGTGAACTTCAAAAAAAATTACCCTATTGGATCTTAGTTGGGCCAATGAGAGCCTATTTTATTTCTAAATTTATTTTAAATAAAATCATTTATTTTATTTAAATTAGTTAAAGAGAATTTTTTAATTTCAAATGTATAGTGTATCAAATACACCTAACATTTAGTTAATGTATAGGGAATGAAACCTTTCATTTCTTTCCCTAAAACAAGAACTAATTGAGAGTATTAATTGCATTAAATGGTGAGAGAAACCTTTCATTTTCTCTCTTTAATTTGAATTGACCAATACATTAAATGTCATTAATTAATAATTTATTCATTTCAAGATTTATTACTATGTCCATATGATTTCTAACTGTACAAATTGTAGTTTAAGATTTATTTGGTTTTGCTTTATTTATATATATATATGAATCATATATATACACATATATGTGTGTGTGCACGTGTAACATCATAAACCGTAAAGGGTATAATGTGCCCGTATATAGATGTTGGGATTACATTGCAACAGACACATTAGCTCATTTTGTATGTACTATAATTTATTCAAATATGTGCTTGTATAATATGTCAAAACATGATATTTACATATGTATATGAAAATATGTGTGTGTGTGTGTGTGTGTATATATATTATTGAATAAAACAGTTTCTACCATAATAAATTAATGTAAAATAATCACATGATAAAAATACAAGTTTTATAATTTTAGAAAACTTGAAAACATATTTTGGGCTTAAAATCAATTTATGGAATTTTTTTTTAAATTAAAATAATATTTATTATTAAATAGTTGATAGTAACTCTTAATCAAATTAATTTTTAAAAATATGAAGTCAAGTTGAAAAATTCTAAAACCTTTTTAAATGTAGATGAGACATATATGGGATTAGGAAAATTTTCAATAATTTTCTCAACTGAAATTTTATTTTTAATTAAATAATTAACTGTAGTTTGAAAATAAATTAATTATAAAAAATATTAAAATAAGTTTTAAAAATATGAAATTTTTTCTTAAGGTACTTGTGAAAAATCTAATGCTTATGAAAAATTTCCAGAATTTTATCAATTGAAGTTTATTTTTGATTAAATAATTGATTGTAGGTCGAAAGTAAATTAATTTTAAAAAATAATAAATTAAGTTCTAAAAATCTAAATTTTTTACAGCAAGCATCTTACATGGTGTAGAAAATATATAAAATATAAAATTGAAATTTTGAACCATTAATTATTTTATTCATAATAAACAATTCAAAAAATCATTAAACAATAATAAAATATGTATATACATATTTAATAAAATAATTTTATGATTTATGATTTACAATAGGTATAAAACATCATAATACATTTTTAGATTAAATGTATACAAGATATAAACATATATACAGTTATACAAGGACAATTTGCAAATTGTACACATTTAATATTGATCTATTTTTAGATATTAATATAAATCAAAATTAAATTTTTTTAGAAAAAAATTCAACAATAAATCAATAAACAAAATACTACAACAAGCACATAACCAATCCAATTGTAACAAACACATGTACCCACAAAAATCTCACATAATCTAAATGATAAAATAGATCTGAATGCAAACAAGTGATTTGGATGCAAATCAACACTCATATGATAAACTTGAAATCAATATAATAATAATAAACAAAATTTCACCTCCCAATGAAGCCTTTAAGTCCACGTTGAATAATGAATTCTCACTACAACAAAATCAACATTTTACAACGGTGGAAAACCGTTGTAAATAACCTATTACAACGGTGAGTTCACCGTCGTATTATAAGAAGTTGTAATAGACTAAAATCTTTTACAACTGTGTTTCGATGTTGCAATTAACCATTGTGATATATCCTATTACAACTGTTATTTTCCGTTGCAGTTAACATTTTTACAACAGTTAATAACTGTTGTCGGTATGTAACAATATCGTAATGTAGCATGTATAGCAACTATGGTATAACCGTTGTAGTAATCTCTACTATAACTGTTATCCACCCTTGTGATTTCTTATGTTTTACAACTTTTTCTGACAGTTGTAATATTCTTTATTACAATTATAATTGACATATATTCATGCAGCAACTATAACTGAATCGGATTCATTCATATATTAATGATCATAGTATTCCAACAAAGTACAATACATATCCAACAAAACAATCTAAAGTAGTCATTCACATCACCAACTAAAACGTTACCAAAACAACATTCTAACATAACCATTCCAAAATACAATGATACAGCACAAAATACATAAGAAAGATAAAGTTTTGTATCACAAAACAATGCATACCCTAAGGATGTACACTAGTCGAAGGCAATGAAGTCTTTATGCCAAGCCACAGTTGATCCAACAGCTTGGAGAATGCCAAATAAGGTTCCTACATCGACGACAGGGTAAAACAATTTTTTTCTGGATTACCCTCACTTTCAGCATGCTTATGTACGAAATATTGAGCGGCTAGCCTATAATCCTCTGTCATTCTAAAAAAAATAAACATGTCCTTAGTCAACCCTACATAGTTATAAGTACAAAATTATTAATCAAAAATTACGAAACCTTGGTAAATTGATTTATGTTTTATCCATATCTTGTGTGGATCAGATTGGGCGCACGTGGAAAAGAAACTAGTAACTACAATAATAAAAGAAACTAGTAAGTTTTAAATAGTCCCTCCCTTTAAAAGCTACATGTAAAACTTGACTTTGATGATTTAAATTCAATTTCTTTAACCCCCAATTTCTTCATACATTTTCACAACTTTCTTGAACTACTGCCATTGTGCAAGGCTAAACAGTTCAGGATAGCTATGGGAACTGTTTTGTTGGTAACTCATGTTTATAGGTTGGGTTGTTCTTATACCTGCATCAGCTAGTTTTAATAGTTGGTTCCATTTTAAGGAACATGCATATTGTAACAGATAAAAATTGTAATTTTAAATGCACCAAAATGTTTGGCTCCATGGTACTTCCTCTATAACTTTAATTTATAAATCAGCCCACTTAAAACTAAATTCCCTTCTTTATCTTTGCATTTCAATTATTCTTAAAGCAATTCTATTTCTATCATGTAACATATCAGTTTTCCCACAAATTTTGTACCTCAATCAGTAGTCAATTTCCATTCGTTTTAAGAATTAATTGATAATGCATGGCCCTGTCAAAATAAATGTTCAAATACAACATTCAACATTCATTTATCCCATGAATTCTCTTTTTTTAGAATCAATAAGATCATTTACATTCACTCAAATATATCACTTACAGCAACACAACTTATAAGAAAGGCAAAATGAAGTTTAATAATACTCTTTGCAACAGTTATGATATTTGCCCGTTTGGCCTAAATATACAGATGTAGTTCATAAAAATGCAAGCATAAGATGTGTATAGATTCATGTTTCAATTGTTTTCATGCAGTCTATTATTCTTACAGATTTCACCTCAGAACTAAGATCGGGATATGGCATATCAGTATATCTTCTAAAGACAAATACCAAAGCTATAGACATCACATTTTTTATTCTACCGGCTGCCATGCACTACCACATTCGTCGAACATAATTGTACAAGAAAAAAATTACAAAAAAGACTAAAATATTTGGTTTAGTATGCAATATATTTTAGAATAAAATATTGAAACTATTAATGATATTACATTTTAATGATATTGCCATCAATCTATCATGGGAACATAAGAAAATATATTATCATCAATAAATGAAGATGGGTTATTTAATGCTTTGTATTGGCTATGTTTATTTAAAATTTTAGCTACCACATAGCAAGACAATTCTGGTAAAATAATTATCATGTCTTAATAATAATGATCATCAAAAATCTTGAGTATAAGATAAACGAAAAACTTGAATCGAGCTCCTCATATATCTATGCATAGCTACAATTAGGAAAGATACAAAGTTACATTATCCATTAGGATTGAGCATTACTGCAAGTAATTCTCTTAAGCACAGTAGCACACAAACAATTAAGCCTACTTATAACATGAAATGGTTAATCCCTATTCCTTGTGATTCACTTAGCAGGAGTGAAAGTAAAATATATTCCTTTATATGTATTTTTCCATTATAAAGTAAAATATATTTGTAACGACCCGTATTTTTACGGATCGAAACATCGTAAAACAGTTATCATTTAGTCGCATTGTTGGTAAGTCGTCCAGAGTCTAAGTCTTAGGTCGTATGAGGGTTTGGAGCGACCTAGGAAAGTTGGCGAGTTAAGGAGTAGACGACCTAGTGAAGTGGAGCGACCTAAGGATTGGAACGACCTAAGAAGTTAGGTCGTATGATAGATAGGTCGTGTGATAGTTAGGTCGTATAATAGTTAGGTCGTATAGAAGATAGGTCGTGTGGTGGCTTAGGTCGTGGAATAGATTAGGTCGAGTGAGCGACCTAGGAGATTGGAGCGACCTAAGAAAGTTAGCGACCTATAGAATTTGGCAACCTATAGGAGTTAGCGACCTATAGGACTTAGCGACCTATAGGAGTTAGCGACCTAAGGGTTAGTAACCTACAGTGGTGAGCGACCTAGTGGTGAGCGAGTTAGCATGGTTAGGTCGTTAGACGACCTAAGGAGTTAGGTCGTATCCTGGCTAAGTGTTAGGTCGTGTGTGTGTGTGTTAAGTCGTAGGTTTGTTAGGTCGTTAGGTCGTGGCATTGTTAGGTCGCGAGAAAGCGTGTCTGTGTTAGGTCGCAGGAGTGTTAGGTCGTAGAAGCGGTCTGTGTTAGGTCGCAGGAGTGTTAGGTCGTAGAAGCGGTCTGTGTTAGGTCGCAGGAGTGTTAGGTCGTAGAAGCGGTCTGTGTTAGATCGCTAGGCTGCATCCTCGTTAGGTCATAGGTCGCGGATGCGCATAGGTCGTTGGATCTATTAGGTCGTAGGGTTTTAGGTCGTATGGTTTTTTTAGGTCGTGGACGACCTAACTCCGAGTGAGCGACCTAGAGTGATTTCAGCCTATAAATATGAGGGTTTTTCTTTATTTTTGGGATCCGGATTTTGAAGCGACGAAGTGCTGCCATTTTGAGAGCTCGGCTTCTACACTTCTTCACTTCTTTTCTCCACTCTAATCTAGTGATTCCTTCCATCCAAATCGAAGATCAAATCGAAGATCGAAGAGCTTAGATTGAAGATCTACATTCTTCGAAGAGAGATTTCATCGTTTGAAGCGGATTTGTGATAGAACGAGTTAGATCCTTCGCTGTCCAGATCTGAAGTGTGTTGCTTTTAAGGTGTTTAGGTGATTTGGTGAGTGGTGATTATCTCTCACACGGATCCAAAGGAGTATATCGGATCGTTTGCTTGATTTTGTACTAAAGTAGTGATTTCCATGCATTTTCCTAATCCTAAGTATAGATCCATATAGATCCATTATTCATAATGATTTGGCATCCATTTTACTACATGTTAACCTATGCAAGTTCATTCATCAAGATTATAGAGATATTGCTCATGTTTTCATACTTGTTAGACTTTTGACTCTTTAATTACAAAATTGCCATTATTGTTATAATTGTCTATTTAGATCATATTTGAATGTTGGTTTACTTGGATTAATGTTTGATTTGATTGATTGCTATGAATTAGATGATTGATGATTTGATTTAGACAAGATGGTCAAAGATAATTCAAAAGCTAAGGGAAAGGCTCTTGAATTGGAAAAGCTGCTCGTGGCATATGTAGCGGATGATGAAGCTCATATGAATAGATTTGATGATGATGTTGAGATGAAGCTTTGCTATGATGATGATGAGGCGAAGTATGATATGAGATAGCCTTGGTCTAATCCAGACGAGATCATTCCAAGCAGATTGATAACTCGGTGAAATGGTTCGAGTTTGAGGATAATGGTTTGCTCGAGAGGCGCTTGAGCTAGTATGGAAATAGTCGTCGAGGAGGATGACTAGAAGGTTGAGATCTCATCGTTGTTGAAGGTTCTAGCATGCTCAAAGCAAGAGTACGTTGGGCAGATTCGATAGTCCCTGAAGGCTATTGATTGGTAGTCAAGTACTCTGGGCAGATTCGATAGTCCTAGGCACGGGTCACGACGACGTGCAGAGTTATGTCTAGAACCGGGGTTTCCATTAGCCCTTGACGGACGGATGAAATAAAGAGCCGGTCATTCAATTAACGATGATATCGAAGCAATGATAACAGTGATAGCCAGAGTCATGGATGTTTGGTTGTATCATCATTCGGTCTCAAGAGCGGTATTTCCTGGGTGCTTATCTGATCTTGGTTTAGGCCTTGGGGGTTTGTACTTGGAAAACATCGCCCTTGACTCGAGTGATAATTATTTTATTTTAAATTGACTACTTTGCTATGTTTGCTTCTGCTTAGTTCGTGTCTGGGGGCTATCACTGTAGAAAGAGGTGGAGTGGGAGGGTTGGATTCCTATTCCTTTTTCCTTTATGCTCTTTTGGTATGTTGTTAGTTAATTTACCGCTCACTAAGACTGTTGTCTAACTCAAGGCTTTATGTTTTAACTCTTATTGCCTTGGGCTGTTCGTCCATTTTTGGATGGGCAGACTAGGTAGCAGGTGACAGGTGCTGTTCTTGCTTTCCACGGTGCTGATGTCGAAGAGAGCTGGAGGATTGCATATTATCTTCTTACTATATGTACTGGATGTTCCGCTGCTTGTATATTCTCTGAGTGTTATGTAGTGAGGCTTGATGTATTGACTGTTCAGATGTTTGTATTCAACTATTATGAAGTTTTATTGATGAGATTCTATTCTGTGAAGCTTCACTATGTATATATTCTATTGTATTTTGGTCCATGCGCTGTGAGTAATACAATAGATTCTGCTGTTTTAATTTACCCTGACAATCGTCCATGGCTGCCTGGCACACTTTACAACGCATTATCTCTAGGTTCAGTGCAGGAGTCGTGGGCGGTCGTCACAATATTGCATCATCTTATTTTACCATTATAATTTCATTCCACAACATAGCATAATTACAAAATAGTTGATGATATTCATTGTCAATTATATAATATGGAATAATTTTTTGACAGGGATAAAGGAAACCCATACGTTGAAAGGATAAATGTGTCATATACAAAAGTTTAGTCAATTTTATAAGAACGAAAAGACCACATTCCACTTAAGAAAGTGGAACAAAAAAAGTGAATGGCTTATCGTGCATTATATGTTTAACATAAGGCAGGGAGGAATATAGTCGAAATAGTTATATAATAATGGAAAATCAAAAGTAAATGGTAACTTCAAAATCGTTGAAAGAAGATATATGTTATTTATTGACATAACATGGCATTTTTATTACCAAGGTTCAAACTTTATACTGAATAATCGAATTTCGTCTAATTCCCAGGTTCAAAACAAATACAATTAAACATAAAATATTCTGACACCTAGATTATTAGCAATATAGCATCACAGTGTTACAACTACCTTTACTGCTGAAATATCCAACTTGCAGGAGATGAATTAAGAACTTCCATTTAGTAATTGCATAATAATTTAAGAAGTCATTTATTTGAAGAAACCAACTGTAGGCAGACCGGATTCATCTTGGTGTAAAATAAATTAATACTAATCAAATTAATCAACCAAGAAAAACGAAATTAAAATCAACAGATTAAAAAAGAATGAAAAAGATCAAACCTATGAGCGATAGCATGAGCGAGTACAAGCGGCGAGCACGAGCGATCTAGCCAGGAGCGATAGTTGTGGCCTGCGATCGTCGATGACGATGATTTAGGGTTTTTTGGATCTACGACTAAATTATTACAAGGAGGGAAAACAAAATTTTTTGCTGGTTTAGATTTGTTTTGGCGTTTAGATTTTGAGAAAAAGGAAAGGAGTGATTTAGGTTTTTTTTACGTTTGGGCGGCCGAAGAAATGAATGGAGGGAGATTGAAAGTCCCCTGTGTGATAGAAATATAATATTTGTTACAACGGTTGAAAACAATTATTATAAATAAATATTACAAATGTTATACAAATATGGTTGTTATAAGTGCATTTATTACAACTGCTGAAATAGAACAGTTGTTATAAAATACATATTACAACTGCTGAAATAAATAAGTTGTTAAAAAATACCTATTACAACTGTCAATTTTTGTTCGTTGTAAATGAAAGGTTGTAATATGGTTGTTTTGTTGTAGTGTCTCTTTTATGAACAATTTTCAATCTCAGGTTGCTAATCCGGGATTGGAGATCTTCTACTACAAATGAGTATTTTTTTAATTTAAATTGGAGTTGGGAATTTTCGGGATGATTTTAGAGAAGAGTTGCTGCCATTAAAAGGAGGAAGGAAAAAAGCTGGTGGCTCAAAAAATGAATTGACCTTTGACTAGGGTTTTGAGATTAGCTTTTATATAGGTAGGATAAGAGAGCTAATAATGATCTCAACCACACATCTCAAAACTCTAATATCATGCATAGTAGCTGCCCCCTTCCTCTATCAAAACAAATGACTTTCACCTCTAAATTTCATGGGTTCTTAGCCCATTTAACCCAATTTAGATATACATAATTATATTCAACTGAATTTGTTGTCGATATCTCATATCGATCAACATGTTTATAACTTTTTATAAATACATGAAACAAATTTATTTCTCAAATCATATCCAAATTTTATAATTAATATTTCATAAATATTAATTAATTAACTTATAAAAATTATAAACTAATTAAATCATTCGGTCTTAAGAGAATTCATTGATTAGGTTATGTGACTCTTGGGTGTAAATTCGATCAATGGTTAACGTTGAACTATTAGAATGTTAACGTTCACACTTCACTTAGCAGGTTGTGTGACATTATGGCCAAATTTATCGCTTATTCATTTTCGAAAAAATATTATTTTAATTTAATAAGTGTTACCCAGTTTTGACTATTATTTACACCAACTCTCTTCATCAAAACTATATCACTTTGGACTTATCGAATTTGGTAATGATAAAAAATTCCAACATCTTCCACGTCAACTCTATAGTTCAAACACAAAGTCCTTGGTTCAATAATAACAATTATTATTAACCAAACTACTTTGGCAAGAGAATTTGGCATGGGTTGACTTGAGTTGACCATGATACTAACCTCATATAACCAGGAGACAAATCCTCCCTTGAATAGTGCTTCACTTCCAATACTTCCACACAACCCAAATATAGCACTTGATGGATGTCGTGCCATGATTTGACTATAATCACAGAGGAGCTTTCATATTGAAGATTCACAGTATTCTCAAGTCGAAAGAACTGTGTAAATTATTCACATCAATATTTTCTGTTTGACCTTATTTATATTAACCAACAGAAAACTATCGAATGAGTTGTTCCATGGTTATCCAATAACCATTAGTACGTAACCCCTAGGTGCCCATAGTGCTCATGAGTAATACAGTGCCCAATATTTGGAGAGCGTTATGTAATCTAGTCTCAACTAATACATCGATATCCAGTCTCGATGCATCTTGACTAGGAACATTTATAATGGTATATTTATTTTTATTGTGATAAATTACTCATGGTTACAACACTTTGTAACTACTACCATAAAACATACCATTTACGGATTTTCTATTAAATATAAATTTAATTAATTAATTAACTAATATAACTACATTATATCAAGTATATAATAGAAAGGAAACACCTTTACTTGAAACAAGATTAGTCAACGAGTTAGATATATGTAATAAATTACATAATTGCCCCTAGGGCATACCCCAAACTCTATCAATCTCCCATTTGCATTTGGGGTCAATAATGGAATCTTATTCCTGCTTCTCCAATCAGTTTTCTCAAAACCAATTGGGTCGGTCCCTCGGTGAACGGGTATGCTATTATATTTCAATTTTCTACTCTGTCAATCAACTCTCTCCAACGATGATAAACTATTTTATAATATGGAACAATACGGAGTATGTCTCTCAACTTCTAGTGAACTTTAAGTTCTGTTTATGAACTATATCACGACATTGTTATCATGTAACAATGTTATGGGATTCTCAACATTTGGATTCGGCTCGGTTATAAATTTGTGCACATATATACCCACAAACACGCACCCACGCACGCATGCATGCTTTTATTGTGGTGCTATTTAAGACGATGTACTTAGCCTTTTTCATTGAGTCAGCCACGGTCTTTCATTTCGAACATTTCCAACTTAAAGATTCTTAACTTGAATTTATTATTGACATATTATATTCAATATCACTTATGATGTTTGAGTCTGTACACTCCTTCATTAGGAGTTTTTATTTCTAAAACAATTCTCTAGTATTTCATAAATACAGGAGAACATTTCAAAAAACCATTTAGTGATATCTATTTGGATTTGATATTTGCTTCATGTAGCAAATACATAAACAAATCACGATATTGTAGACAACATAAAATGTATGATAATTCCTATTACCAATGCATAAGGAACTCATCTCACATATTCCCTATTAAACAAATTAATAAGATGTCTTTACATAACGATTTGGGACATTCCCAATATCGTCTATACCCACTATAAAAGACATCATTTATAATTCAAAGATGAGTATTAAAACAACTAAGGTTGATTTAACTGAAGTACGTCGTTACAATCAACAACGTGTTGTTTATTTATAGTTTAGAAATATCAATGTACCTTTTAACGTTCTTTCTTAATCAACAACGTGTTGTTTACTTATAGTTTAGAAATAACAACTAAGGTTGATGCTTATAAAATGATACTTTTGTATCATTTCTTGGATCATATTCGAAAACTCACAACCTTTATATCGCTCCTACTGACTTTGAGACACTTTGGTTGTTAAGTGCAAACGGACTATTCTAAATCATTATCTAGAATTTTCTACTTCAGCACATATATACCAAAACATTAGGTCTTATCAAGCGATAATTTTGTGAGTAAATCTTAAATAACTTGAGTGTGTTGAATAATAAATCTATTACGCTAATTTCAACAATTGAAATTTAAAAGGATATTCTTATCAACGTTGCTCATTAAATTCCAATTGCATTAGCCTTGCTCATAAAGACACAGTCACTCTCGATGGATCACATCCCTTCGGTTACGACTACCAAAATCATATTTTGATAGCATACTTGAAATTCTTTTGAATTTTCACATCATACCATATCATAAAGTCAACAGGTTTAATGGTTTAATTAAACAACCGAGAATTATATATTTTCGACATTGATAAGAAACTCATAGTTTCTCTTCAATGTGCGAGAATATTTATTAGACACTCTAATACGATGTGTTTGCTTAGGTTAGTTAATTTCGTTTCAACTCATCTAATCAGTTCTATCTATGCATCGTATTCAATTCCATTTTACTACCAATAATTCCTTAAAGAAATTCCTTCATAATGAAGTTGGTATTTCTTAAAACGACAATTGTTTCTCGATGCAACAGAACAAGTATTCATAAACTTTTTATGAATTTCTTTATTTATGAAACTGATTTGGTTTTAGTTTACAAAACTTATGTTCAAAACATAAACATGTTATCCAATTATAGTATTTCCCAAAATCCTTTTTGGTAGATTCATATAAGATCCCTCACACAACCTGCCAACTCCTTGGCTTAGGATATGTTGGAGTTTCTTATAAACCTTTATCTTGTGTGGTTTTGTAAACTGTTATTTAGATGAAATAACATTAAACTTGTATACTATTCTTAAGTACATGATCTTATAGAAAGAAACTAACTCAACATCACTCATAATTAATTATATATATTGTCCAACAAAGTTTGATTAATTCTTATTGATGCATCATTATGTATCACATGGAGGAGTGACTTTTGAGGTTGAATCTTTATTCATTTTTAGGTACGTTCGGAATCTTTTCCAATATACTCACTCCTTCGATCAAATCAAATCATTTATATTGCATGTTATTTTATTTACTTCTGTTTTATACTCTGTGAGTTTACCATAAACATATTACATGTGTATCAAATATACATGTCCCTATCTGTGATAACTCATCGGTGAATATAACGAAGTACGTGGAACTGTTTTTGTATTAATGGACTTACGATTGCAAACATCAATATGTATCAATCCGAAGAGTTCATCAACTCTTATGATGCTCCTACTGAATGGGTGCATAGTCCTTAATTGTTTGAGATATAATTAACCGGTATCACATGATTCAAAATCATATAATAAAATTATTTTCTCAAAACTATGTCTTAGTATATAATACCAAAAAAACTGTAAATAATACTAGATACTTCTGTATTTTCCAATGCACCACTTTTGTTATAAAAACAAATACCACATTATAGTTTTATTTCATTACTAATATTCATAATATTCATATTGAAATATAGCTATGTCTATTTCTCAATCGATACCGAAAAATAGCCATTATTTCATAAATAATATTCAGCACGTTTTACGAAAACAATTTTCGTAATATAATGAAATCAATAGGTGTTATATGGTACGATCACACAATTTGCACCATTACTATAATAGCGTACTATATTCGAAGGTCCATCATTCACTTAATATAGATTTATTTATTTCACACATTGCAACTAGTTCACCATGGAGAGTTCTTCGATTAAATATCTTGAACTCAAGAGAAATAAATATCATAGAAAACAATTTTCTATATAAAAATATATTTTGGAATAGAAATCATATTCATTATTCCAATGTTAAATATCGATCATTATTACTACAATTCTCATTTCTGATGTTTCTTTATGAAGCAGAAGTGACTGTCCACTCTCTTCGTCCCAACTATACCTTAAATCACATCTACTCTTGTATATTCCTTTTTTTTCTAAATGGTCAAACCATTCAAAAGAAAATCCTTACGATAATATCCTAATGAACCCTTTAAAAAAGCACACTCGATTATCCTTAACTTTTAAGAACATCAAATATGTCGTGCTTTGTGAAAACTTATCAAACTGACATTTCAGTTATCGAGTTCTTAGATTTATGTTGTAGTTTTGGTCTAGTGTTATAGTTAACACAATATGATCCTTTTGTAATCAATCAAAATTAATACTTGATCTTGTACTAAGGTTTATTTGGTTTTTCGGATGAACTAAGTTCATCATATTTTACATTACAAACTCTAACCGTTCACCATATAACATTTATATGTGATTGTATATGGATCAAATATCCATAGTCTTGTATTGCTTTTAGAGTTAAAAACTCATAAAATGTATTACATGGTCTAGACCAAATAAATATGTAAGTGATCAAAATATGAATGTATTTAGTTGTTGTAATATCAGGCACTTGCATGGGTATTGAAACGTTAATATGTAATAATCTTTTATTGGTAGGTATATGTTATATTTCTATTTGTCAATCTTCATTTCATTTGTATATCTCAATGGATAAACATTTTATCAATCCTATTAAATACACAAATTTATCAATGTAGATTATTATAACATTATATAGTATATGTTCTTACGATATTAGAAAGGTTAAATGTTATCATTTCATTTTTCTAATAAAGCATCCACTAGTCTTTTATGTTTCATTAAACACTAAGTGAAATACAGAAGTCTTTCGACTTCACTAGTGGGTGTTAGGACTCGTCCGTCTTGGAATTCTGACCTTGAGTTTTCTCAACAAGTCGTAGCTACACGGTCGATGGATAATTCCTTGTCGGTTGTACCACATACAATTCCAAACCCATGTTATCTTGTCCTAACCTCATTTCAACCTTGAGTTTTCTTAACAAATCGAAATAGATTATTCACTCATACCTACCATATCGCGATGGCCTAAGTATAATATATGTACCTTGAGTTTGCTCTACAAATAAATATAGTTATCTTACCTCGTCTATTCGATATATTAATAATACTACACATAACATCTCTAGCTTGAGTTTGCTCCACAACTAAGGAATATGCAAGTAATTTATTAATATATATATATGGTAGAGGATAATTTTATATTAAAGATTTATTATTTTCAATATATTATATTGAGTGATATCGACTTATGGAATAATGTATTTCTTATGAAATACTCTCATGATTCAAGTGTCAGACACATCATAAATCACGGTATACGTACATTTACGTATGTATTTATTTCTTAAGTCTATTTAGGGTTTCTTTAATGTTCCACCTTTAATTATACATTCATATTATATAAGTTTTATTATTATATAGCTTTTATATTTCATATTACTTATATAATAGTCTTACGTATAACATTATATTAACTAAATCTTAATTAATTAATTCTTTAATTAATTTTAATTATTAACTCTTTAATTAATTTTATATTAGTATTCTAATATAACTTTTATATTGGACATATCTACTATAACCTTTATGGTGTATGTTATAACCTTTATAGTATAACACATATTTCTTATATATGTGTGTTTTAATTAATTAACCTTTAATTAATTTATTTAATTAAACTATTTTAATTAATTTATATTTATTTCAAAATTCAGTTCATATACATACATATATACTTATGTTATTTTAAACAGTTTAAAAACAACATAACATATATCTCGATATATAATACACGCATATTAATTGATTAACATATTTAATTAATTTAATGTCATTAATCTTTTTAATAAATTTGAAACTTGAAATTAATGTGAGCTGTTTTTCAAACATTTTGAAAAATTATGTTATATTATAACTTTTATAATAAACATATTTTACTTTATATTTAATAGTTAAATTTAAAATCTTTAATTTTCAAATTTTTTTGAAAATTGGCCTAGGGCCCAATTCAAGTTGGGCCTTTTCTATTAGGGGCAACCTTTGGGCTCACATCGCTTTTCAGGTCTAGTTGGTAACCAGATAGGACAGGGTAGATTATTACCCAATTCCAATCCTAGACATTACCTTTTTATACGTATTAAGCGGGCAAGCTTAATTAGTTAGCGCTAATATGACTAATGTAGACCGTGTAGGCTACTGGGCTTTGATACCATTGAAGGAACTGGGCCAATCTGTGACGCCCCACCTCTATACTCACGCTAGCCAAGGACACTAAGGGGTAATGTCGTCGACTAGCACGAAGAATAAGGCTGTTGAGGAGCGACCATCTGTGTAATTGCTTTGTGCGAGTACCGATATGTCAGAAAATATAACTTACACTTCATTTCAAGAGGAAACCCGGCATATCAAATACAAACTCAAAGCTACCACACAGTGGCTAAGTGGACCTCGAAAACAAATATAGAAATAAACATAACACAAATCAGTCACAGACATTCATATCACAAAGGCGGAAACAGACACGAATATAACACAAAGAAGTGTACATCAAAGTAGTGGTCAAACAAGATCCACTACATCACAAAAGAATAGATACAGGTGCTAGCAAAAGAATAAGTATACATCGAGGAGTCTCTATCTCAAATGTATACTAACAAAAACTACTATGTTAAAGTAGTAAGCCAAAAGTCAGGTGAAGGACCCTGATAAGAAGTCAAGCAGGAGCACCTGAAACATCTCGGTCTGACCCGAGTATTATTTAAGAAGAAAATAATAAACGGATCAGTCTAGCTATAAATATCAGATAAAATGAGATAGGATAAGAGATATGACCAAAAACGTATGATAATAAAGAAATGCCATACCGTGTCAAGTATACATCAAATAACAATAAAAAATCATACAATATCTCAAATCATCTATAACCACCAAAAAGAATCACATTCTTTAAATTATTCACCAAAACACAAATATTGATAGAGCTTATCAATTCAATCCACAAAAATTGGTGAAACACAAATTCTAGAAATCACAACGAGAAATCCAGAAATCACAAAAGGGGGGAAGAGGCCTATCATAAACGGGAGCATGAAAACTCACCAACACGTGTATCACAAACGAAACGCTATTCCATGGTCGCTAACCATAAACCGAACATCGACGCACCTAGATAGATACGCCCCATGCACAGTCGAACATCGACGCACCTGAAAAGATACGCCCCATGTATAAACTAACATCGATGCACCTAAAAAGATACACCCCATGCCTAGTCGAACATCAATGCACCTAAAAAGATACACCCAATGCACCGACTTAATGAGCCGATTGCTCCACGAACGGTCCAAAGACAATGGGTCACTAGCCCATAAAAATGAGACGAAGCTCAACAGAACAGGGTATAGTCCCCCACGCGGACAAAGAGACATCGCACATCGCTAGTCTAAATCATAAAATGATCATCATCGATCATCAAGAAGTGTCGATTACACTAAGCTAGTAAATATAAGAGTTTAGCTTCATGTCCAATAACCACTAGCTTAACTAAAATATTTACGAACAGATTGTAGATTTCCACTAGAAAATTGTCACAAGTGTTCAATCGAACAAGTCCAAGAATTAACCGACGAAGTAAACGCAAGCGTTTCATACCACTTCTTTTACTAAGCTGTTTAATTAGATTTCTCATACGAATGAGGTAAAGGTTTGTATATACTAATAGATTAGAAAACGGTTTTATAAACGAGTTTTGTATTAAAAATAGAGTTTGGAATCATCTTTGTAAAAGAGTTGAATATTTACTACTAGTATAAAAACCTTTGTATTTTAAAGTGACAAATCATAGAAATGATTGTAGAAACAATCGATCATCAAAAATTCACATACGAAGACGTGAATTAAATCCATATAAATCGATGCCGAATCCATCAAAATGGATATTCCCAAAAATCCTGAAGAAGAAGTCATCAAAGTCGATAATAAATGATAACTACAAATCGGATAATCATGAATCAATAAAAATTGGAATCCCACACAAAATAGGCAAATTGGGCTAAGACAAGCAGATTCAGACGTCTGACTTGGATATTTCAGATGTCTGAACCTGGGGCTCAGGCAATACTTTGCCTAGGCCAATGATGGCCAAATCATATCGGAAGCGATCGGATGAGTGACGATGGCTAGGGGTTTACGCCAAACGACTACCCAACCTTAAAGACTCACCAATACACTCCGACCAACATGTCCAAACATCCATATAATGATTTTTCATAGATTTTGACTTCAAACACCAAAAATTGGAATATTCATCAAACCAATTCAACTCAAAAGCAAATAGACAAGGAATAGATGTTAGGAATTGCTACCTAACACTATCAAAGATATAGACGTAGATATGATTTCAAAAACTCACCTTTTAACCCAAAAACTCAGGAGAGAAGCTATAGAGCAAGGCAAGAACAATCACTCTTCAATTATAACCCAAGGGCTTCAATCTAAGCTCAAGAACAAATATTCCTAAGTTAGGGTTTAGGAAATTTCAGAAATCGAAGAGGAATTGAGATGGAGAAGGAGAAGAGGATGCTTAGCTAAGCTTCTCTTGGATTTTGGACTTGAATTTGAGTTTGCAAATGAATCTAGGGCTTAGGAATTTCCATTTCCCATTCTTTCCCCCATTTTTGCTAAAGCTTGAGTGTTTAGGAAATGAAATGAGTGAATGGAGAGGAGAGGGGGCTAAGTTAGGGTATAGTATGAGTTGGGTGAAACCCAAACCCAAGCCCAAAGCCCTAAGTGAAAAATAGCAAAATTCACTCAACTCCAAATATATCGATGTTTATACTCAAAAAAGTCGCAAACACCATTTTGAACTCAATATAAGTGGTCTCGAGTCCAAATTGTTGATTCTCAATTTCAATCTTCATTCAGACGTCTGAATCTGGAAAAATAGGAGTTTTCTAACTTCATTCAGACGTCTGAAATGAACGATTCAGACGTCTGAATCTGGAAAAATAGAAGTTGTCTAGAACAATATTAAGATGTCTGAATCGTCCATTTCAAACGTCTGAAAATGGCAATTTTACCCTATTTTTTAACGACCCGTAAATTTTAACTATTTTAATAACGTAATTAGTTGAAATTTTGTGAAATTTTAAACGATAAAATTTTGAAATAAAAATTTGATATTTGGAATGCGTCTAATTAATCATAGCAAGTGGTAAATTTTCATCAGATAATTTGGAAGTTTATTTTCTAGTGTAATTTTATTCCAATTTATATCAGTTAAAATTGATGATAATAAAATGTTTTCCAAACCTGAATATTTTTACATAGAAAAATTCTAATTCACCTTCTGACTAAGACGTCATTTTTCTTTTTTCCAAATTCGGACTTCTTTAGCTCCGTCGATCTTATTTTTCTGCGTTTTTGCTGCATTTTCCGCTAGTAGAAAATTTGAATTTTATAATTCAATCGTACCACTGACATCTGTATACTGTTTTAATCATCTCGTCGTGTTGATCACCATAGTATATTCATATTTGAGTTGCGGTGTCCAGTACGCAATGAAACCGCGATGCGGTTAATCCTATTGGTATTCAATTTGTAATCTTTCATTCCCACCATCATTCAATCAGCTACCAGTTGAAAACCAACGGTCATAACTTTAATATTTCTTGAATACAGCTCCTTGACTTTTGCTACTTCTTAAAGTTTGTTTTTTCCACCTTTTCGTATTGCTGGTTCACACTTTTAAGAAGAATAAAAAAACCCAATAGACATATATTATAATATTTCGTGCCCTGTACATCTTTCATTTTGGATCTGAGAAAACGTTGCCTGTTCATTCCCAACCTTCTTCCTCTTTTACATTTATTCGCTTCCTTATGTCATTTGGCCTCAACTCTTCACCGATCCTCCTCCCCATGATCGACCACCACATCTTTTCTTCCTTCCTATGGCCGCGAGCTGCTCGACCTCATCAGCTATCCGATCCTTCTTCCATCCCAGATCTCGGCCAAGGTTCTCTGCCTTGCCGTGAAGCCGCCTCCGGCCTTTCACCTTCGCCTCCCCTCCGAATATCACCACGTCCATTAACCTCGGCTCCCTGCGTCCTCACCGCTCTCCACTCGACAACCAGCGACCGCCATAGCTCCATCAACCCACCTGCTCGTCTTTCCTCCAGCCCGCTTCCTATCAACCACATCAGTCCACCCTACAGCCTCGTCCCCTTTCACCCACACGTGAGATTCTGATCATCCTCCCATAGGCAACCTCCATGCGATCCGCTCATCTCTCCACCACTTGTCAGTCGTGAGCCAACCAAGCAACGCCTCACTTTCTCCTCGGCCACCGTGCCTCTTCCCATCGTCTGAGCATCGGCAGACACACCCAGGTCCAAGGCCGCAAGGATCTTTCAAGTTGTCGTGCCTTCTCATTTGGCTTCGGCCTGTAGTCTTTTGTTGTTTTAGAGGTATGTATATTAAATAATGAGTACAGTAATATATATATTTTTAAACATGAAATTTACGGTCTATGTTGGTTATATATATATATATCTGTGTTTATGTAGCTATATATGTATACTTTGTTGTTTGCTTTAAATAGCTTTTATATATTTGTTACATACCAAATTTGTCTGCATATGTCTTATTAATGAGTTGAGTTAGAGATATATGTGTTTTGCATGCGACTATTTATAGTCTGTTTTTCAGGTGTATTGTTTACAAGTGAAGTCTGCAGTGTTACATCGTATAAATAATATATATGTTTACTCATTTAACATAGATCTTTATATTGCATACATATTATGTTAATTTTAGAGTTTATACGTTCTATATTTCTTTTATAAAGGTCTGCATACATATACTGTAAACATATATTTTGATTTTCTGTTTGTGTATGTATATATACTTAACCTATATTTATATTTCGATTTTGGTTTATATTTATATATATATGTATCGTATACAGTTAGTTTATAAATGATAGTTTGGTTTAAAGTGTTATATTGGATACGTTGATACTTTCGAAATGAATAAATTTGATATATGGTCTTGTGTACTTTAAATAAGAATATATGTGTAAATATTGGTCTGGAAATGTATATCTGGGCATCTTATATATATTTAAAGGTCTGTTATATAAAAGGTTTATATATAAATCTGTACAAAACTTGTTATAAAATCTATATAGATCATATACATAACCTGGTTGTTTGTATATATTAGATAAGAAAGTTATATAAGTTTATAATCTGTTTACTTGTATATATGGGTTTACATATGTTTGTACATGATCTGTTGAGTTAAATATATTATATAAAGTAAGTTATGTCATTTAAATAGATATTTAGTTTAAATGTAATGGGTATATGAGTCTGCATAGATGTAACTTAGTACAGAAATTTTATATTGTCTACACGTGTACAAATCAATTGATTTCGATTCCCTTTTTTATTGGTATATATAAACTTCGATTTTTTTTATATGTATATGAGTTAAAAATTTGTATGAGTTAAGATTTATAAAGACCTTGGAATATATATATATATATTGATTTTGATATATGTATATATGTTTAAATTCAATATTGATCCTTGGAAGAAAATTCTTACATATAGATGATAAATATAGGTGTTTGATTTAAAAACAATGATTTTTAAATATATATATATACATATATGTTTAAATTTAAATTGTGTTTGAAATTAAAATATGATATAGGTACAGTTATATAATTATATATGTTCACTTATATCAATTTTCTTCATCGACCCAGTTCTGATTTGAATTCGTCTCCTCCTATTTATCAGCTTTGTTCGTCGAAATTTGTGCCAATCTAGCTTTGATTTGGAATTCATGCTTGGATTCATAATTCATCTCATTATCGTTCGTCTCTAGCCTCGAAAGGTGAGTAATCACTCAGATTAACGTTCTTTTATTTATTAAATTTGATTTCAATTGAAACGACAATTGAAATATGCTGCTGCTAGTTATTTACATTGCTATATATATGCCATTATCTGTATCTGTTCACCTGTGACATTGTGGTGACCCTCATCTTTAAACCACTTAGATATTTTTTTTATTCAAGAGGAATTCACGACTAAACCCCATTTCTTTTATATTTGAATTTTTATATAGTTTTCAAATATTTTTCCCAAGACCCTGGATTTACCAATATAATAATATCAGTGTACAAACAAATTAGGACAATTATATATTTGATGATATACAATTGTTTCTTTATTTTTTTTTATCAGAGGGAATTTAAATTAGATTGAAAACAAAATACCATACAAGCTATTGACAAGCTACTTATTTCCTTTCTAATTTTGTTCTACTGCCAAAGGTATATTTTTAGCAGACTACAACACTTATACTTTTATTTGACTATATATATTAATCTGCCTAAATAATCCTATTTAACACTTAAAATAGTATTGCCTTGATCTCATGATAGTTATCAAGTATATGCATGAAATCACTTACAAATCTTTACTAACAGGCATGGATATTGGACTTAATTTCCATTTATCATTTCAGGTTGATCAAATGAGGATTTTAGCATTTTCAAATTTATTATGATGCAGACTTACATACTTGGTGATTTCTGGGATATGCTTGGTGTTATCCCAAGGCTGCTTGGTGTTTTCTTTGATTTGTCCCGGTAGCACTTTACACTTCACTGTTTGAAATGAAGTGGTTCCAGGCTCCAAGGGTTTGACCCATGGCCATCTAGACCAGCCATAGTCCCCCTTTTACCACTTGCAAACCCATACCCCTCATTTTAACAAGCTTCTACAAATTCCTACTCCTAATCCCCAGCATGTTAGTGCCTAGTTTTCTTTTATGAAATGCATTCTTGTATGTATTCTTTCAATTATTCAAAATTCTGTGTCTTCCAAGTCTACTGCCCTCATAGTTCTCTTTGAAAATTTAAATACTCAAATCTTGAGAGTTTATTTCAAAAATTCAATCCCCTTAGCTGTTTAATTTCCATAGGGCAAAATATAGGCAATAAAAATCAGTGAATCAAATATATATATATATACACAAATCAGTATCAATTATCTGCCATGCATACATTTACTCCACTTGAATATTTCTTATTCAAATCTTGTCAAATCCATTATATTTTATTTAAAGAAAATTATAGAATAAACTCAGGCAATAAAACCAGAGATTATTACATTCACATTTTATATTTATGTGTTATATCTATCCCATTGTTTTCTCCAAATCAGATGATCATAGAATCAGTAGAAAATCAAAATCCATCAAATATCATTCAAAATGAATTTTACTTAAGTATAAGTTTTCAACCCCAAATACTTAGAAAGTTTCCTACAAGTAACTTCAATTACAAAGAATAGAATTTGTCTAGTAATTTCATTACAATGCAACTGCAAATTTAAAACAAGTCTCTCTTATTTATACTAGCAGCCAATGCCTTCCTTACTCATCAAGACAACTTCAATTCCTACAAGAAAATCATTTAGCTGCCCCAAAGAATTTTTGAGACACCCAGATGATTGCAAGGGCAACCAAAAGGGTCAGTTTACACTGGTATGAGTATTTATCAATTTTGTATACCTACACATAATTTTAGTAATCTTGTAATGCCTTCTTAGTTTAACAGGTTTTATACTTAGCATGTTTTGGTTCATTCAAGAAGACACAAAATCACATTCAACAAATTAAACAATACATAACAAACAGTTAAAAATAATTATGTGTACAATTCCTAACTCATCCTCACCAAATCTTAGATAAGTAAACTCATGTTTATACTCCAAATTTCACCCAGCAGCTAACCAGAACATCACATAAATCCTGGTTAGTTTTAACTCCCTGTCTAGATATTCATAACCCAGATTTTTATAAATCCCAATCCCATTCCTTATTTAATTTATGGTCTACATCTCCTTGTCAAATGAACACTATGTATGCATTGTGAAGGAAACTTCCAGGTTGTTTAAATTATTCCAACACACAAAGGCCTCAGGGTGTAGTTGCACCATGCATATACTTGCTTCCACCTGAAGTAAGCAGATCATTGACTAACCCCCAAGTGACCAATTTAGTTTTTCTTACATTCATATTTCAGAAAGATATAGGTGCTTGTATATCTTCTGGTTCAACCCCATGTTCCCCCATTTAATCTATATCCATGTTTAATGATGATGAGATGGAACAAAAATACTCAAATCCTGTTAACTCTAAAAGCCTACTTACAGATTAATGCTCCAAACAAAAATGCACAAACAAACATCCATATCACCCATAACAAATCATTTCAGAGATTCAAATAACTCATAATATTTTTAGGCTGCCTGTAATAGGACTTAATGCCATTGCATACAAAAGGGTAAATACTCACCTAATGTTTTTCCTTTCACTGCCTTAATTTCTTAGAACAGCAAATCCCCCAAACCCTCAAGCTTAGTGTTTCTCCTTGTTTGTTTTATTTTTTTTTTTGATCCCGAGAGAATGATGGATTTGGCTATATGCAGTTATTTATAAATCCATCCTAGGGTTTAAGAAAATGGGTAATTCTCCTAATACCCTTAGCTGTTCATGCACATATCTCATTCCTGTGTGGTCCTAAATGGGAAATGCACACATTAGGTTACTTTAATTGGTTATTTCGGGAGTTGAACATTTTAAACACTGCATGCTATTTTCATGTTTCCATTTTATTCATGCCATATGCATGTGATCCTTGTTCTTTTATTTTCTAAGTTTAGAGAATCTGGAAATCTTCTTTGTATTTTTTTTTCTACCTATCTGTTATATACTATCATACCTTATTATGCAATGTAAAGTCATTTACCCAAATTATTTGCTTGGAATAAATATGGTATGGAAATGTTTATTTGATTCTATATATGTGTATATATATATTTCTCCCTTTTTGTCAAATCAGCAACTCCTTCTATATTTAAATTAAAAATCACATATATTATGCTAATTATTTCTAGCACAATTATAAGACATATAAACTTTTATATTAAACTTCATTTTATTTTATCTTCATATAAAACAGCAAACACCCCATATATATTAAATGTATATATATATATTTACATAATTCTTTGAACATAAAGCTATATTTATTTTGAGTTCCAATTTTTCTTCTAATTACCTTAATTCCTTGCATTTTATCAAACAGAAGCTCCCATGCAATTTTATTTATTGCCAAATTCTTTTCTGTTTTAATGCAATATATATATATATTTATATATATCTCAGAATTTCCTAATATATATATATATATATATTATTATTTTTATTTTTATTTTAGGGTCATTACATACCCTCCCCCTTAAAGGAATTATGTCCCCATAATTTCACCTAATTTCTCCAATTAAAAGCACTAATCCATAGCCTGTTTTAACTCCATAACCCCATATTTTATGAAAACAAACAATATATAAATATATTTAGAAAAATCATCTTAGGCTGCTTAAACATACCTCTCCATCAGTAAACCAATTGGGGTATTTAGCCCTCATTTTATCTTCAACCTCCCATGTACAATCATTAGTGTCCAAACTCCATTGGATTTTCACCAGTTTGATCACCTTGTTCCTCAACTTTTTCTCTTCCTTGGCAACTATCCCTACTGGTTCATTTGTATAAACCAAATTCTCCTGGACTTGAACTTGAGTAGGTGACTCCAGAATTGCTCCTTCATCATGCACCCATTTTCTCAATTGAGAAACATGAAATACAGGATGCACACCACTCAACTCCTCAGGTAACTTAAGTCTGTAGGCCATAGCACCAATTCTCTGCATAATTTCATATGGTCCTACAAATCTTGGTGATAGCTTACCAGATTTTCCAAACCTGAACACTTTCTTCATTGGTGATACTTTTAGAAAAACATGCTCTCCTACTTCAAACTCCATTGGCTTTCTCTTTCTATCTGCATAAGACTTTTGTCTTGATTGTGCTGCCTTCATTCTATGCCTAACCAATTCAATCATGTTGGAAGTTTCTTTAACATGATCTGGCCCCAACATTACACCCTCTCCTGCTTCCAACCAACAGGCAGGAGACATGCAGGGTCTCCCATACAAGGCTTCAAAGGGAGCCATTCCTATGGTTGATTGATAGCTATTGTTGTAAGTGAATTCTGCCAAGTGAATATGATCCTCCCAATTACCCCCAAAATCAAGCACACATGCTCTAAGTAAATCTTCCAATATTTTATTCACTATCTCTGTTTGCCCATCACTTTGAGGATGGTAGGCAGTGCTTAAACAAAGTTGTGTTCCCATTGCTTCTTGGAAGCTCTCCCAAAATCTTGAGGTGAACAAAGTGTCTCTATCACTTACAATGGTCTTGGGTATACCATGTAGCCTCACCACTTCCTTAATAAATAATTGTGCAAGCTTAGATGCATTTCTATTTGACCTGACAGGGACAAAGTGAGCTGATTTGGTTAGTCTATCAACAATTACCCATATACTATCATTGCCTTTCTTAGTTCTTGGCAAACCATCTACAAAATCCATGGAAATACTTTCCCATTTCCACTGAGGTACCTCCAAAGGTTGCAACATGCCAGAAGGCTTTTGGTGGTCTGCTTTAATTTGTTGACATGTGGAACATTTTGCCACATATATTGCCACTGCTTGCTTCATCCCTGGTCACCAGTAGCTTCTTTTTAAATCATGATACATCTTAGTACCACCAGGGTGTATGGTGTACCTGGTCTTGTGATGCACATTCATGATTTCTTCCTTCAACTCTGCAATGTTTGGTACACAAAGCTTATCATTTTTCCTCAAATAACCTTGGGAATCTATTTTAAAATTATCTGACTCAATGTTATTTAATAACATTTCTTTCTTCTCCTTTAGACTTTGATCTTGATCTTGCATGCTACCAACTTTCTCCACCAGATTAGACTTCACTGTGATTATTCCCAGTGTACCATACTCCACCATATCACCATGTTCTTTAAAATTCACTGCATCCTTGCTGTATATATCTGCCTCCCCAAGCACTGCAAGATTTTTAAACTCATCAATCATCAAACTGGCTAATCTAACATGATTTCTGCTCAAAGCATCTGCCACTCTATTAGCTTTTCCACGAGTGTACAATATATCTAAATCATATGCAACTAGAAACTCCAACCACCTTGCTTGCCTCATATTTAAATCTTTTTGAGAAAATAAATATTTCAATGCTTGATGATCTGTGAATAATTCAAATTTTGCCCCAAGCAAATAATGCCTCCATAGTTTTAGTGCAAACACTATTGCAGCTAATTCTAGATCATGAGTTGCATATTTGGTTTCATTAGGTTTAAGCTGTCTTGATGCATATGCCACTACCTTGCCATGTTGCATGAGCACTGCACCTAACCCAGACCCACTAGCATCAGTGTATACAACCATTCCTTCATTTGCTTCTGGGATTTGTAAGACAGGAGCTTCCACCAATGCTTGCTTCAATTTCTCAAAAGCTTGTTCACACTGCTCAGTCCACACATATGGTTGGTTCTTCTTGGTTAGTTTGGTCATTGGTGCAGCTATTCTTGAAAAATCCTTGATGAACCTCCTATAATACCCTGCCAAACCTAAGAATGACCTCGCCTCAGTCACTGTTTTGGGTTTCCTCCATGATTGAACTGCAATGACCTTGCTTGGATCTACACTTACTCCCTGCTGTGACACTATGTGTCCTAAGAATTTTACTTCATGTTGCCAAAATGTACACTTTGAATACTTGGCTTTTAATTCATGTTCTCTAAGTCTGGATAATACTAAATGTAGGTGCATGGCATGATCATTTTCTGTCTTTGAATAAATTAATATGTCATCTATAAATACCAAGACAAACTTATCCAAAAAGTCTCTAAAAATTCTATTCATCAAGTCTACAAAATAGGAGGGAGCATTGGTCAAGCCAAATGGCATTACTAGAAATTCATAAAGGCCATACCTTGTATTAAAGGCTGTGTACTCAATGCTTTCCTCTGCAACTTTCATTTGATGAAATCCAGAGGCTAAGTCTAGCCTTGATAATATTTTAGCTCCATGTAATTGATCAAATAGATCATCTATTCTAGGCAGTGGGTACTTATTTTTAATAGTTACCTTGTTTAAATCCCTGTAGTCTACACACAACCTCATTGTTCCATCATGTTTCTTGACAAATAGCACTGGGGAACCCCAACTGGAACTACTTGATCTTATAAATCCTTTCTCTTCTAATTCTTCTAGTTGATGTTTTAATTCTACCAACTCTTTTGGACCCATTCTATAAGGCTTCTTAATGATTGGATTTGTTCCAGGAATTAATTTTATTTTAAATTCAACTGGTCTGTTTTGAGGAATTCCCTTTACTTCTCCAAACACATCTATATATTCATTGACTACTGGGATTTCCTCTATTTTTAATTCCTTTTGAACTTCATTAATACTCCAGATTTTATTAAAGCATGTATTCTTTGCTGTTTCACTTAAGATGGTAATTCTTTTGCCTTCATTTGTTTCTAAAGAAATAGTAAGGTTTTCTAAATTTAAAATTGCTTTATTTCTCATTAACCAATCTACCCCCAAAATAATCCCAATACCAGGATAATTTAAGGTATATAAGTCTGAATTAAATTCATAACCCCCTATAATTAATTTCAGACCCATACACTTCATCCCCAACATGCAATGACTCCCTACGGGACTGTGTACAACCAAGGGCTGATCAATGGAAACACATGCAAGTGTTAACTTCTTTACAATTTCCAAAGATATTAGTGAATGTGAGGCACCAGTGTCATATATTACTGATATTGGTTGGGTATGAATAAAAATTATACCTTCAAGTTGCCCAACATTCCCAGTGTTACTTGCTGCCAAAGCTCCTACCCTTGCTGTTCCCCTATTGGTTTCTAGGCAATCCTTCTTGAGATGACCCATCTTTCCACAATTATAGCAGCCTCCTCTGGGTATCTTAGTGTCAGGGCATTGGTTACTATAATGTCCAGCTTTTCCACAATTAAAACAATGAGTGAATTTCTTGCTTTCAAGTGCTGTTGCTCCTTCCCCTTTCTTAGCTCCTTTACTTGCATTTCTCTTGTCATAAGGTTGCACTTTGTTCTGACCACCCTTCTTCTTATTGAGCTTCATATTCCTGAATTTCTCTCTTGCAGTGTCATGTTGCTCAAATGAGAGAGTTAGATCAATTACTTGATCGAAGGTTTTGTCCTTGTATGGCAACATTGCCCTTGACAGACTAGGGTTCAAGCCTTGAATGTACCTTGCATTCTTTGCTTCTGCATTCCCTATTAACACCAGTCCATACTTGGATAATGCTTCAAACTTCTGAGTGTATTCATTCACACTCATGCTTCCTTGCCTTAATCTAATAAAGTCTTCAAGCAGTGTGGCCTTGGCAGATGCTGGGACAAATCTAGCCTCAAGCATGTCCTTGAAATTATTCCAAGTGATGGTATTCTCTTGTCTTCCTGCTGTCACAACTTCCCACCAATCCAGTGCAGCCCCCTTCAATTTCCTTGAAGCTATCTGTCTCTTCCTTTGGTCATTGATTTGCATATCTATGAAGACCCTCTCCATAGTTTTTATCCAAGTTTGAACACCTATAGCTCCTTCAGTACCTTCAAAATCCTTTCCTCCCAAAGTGGTACAAGTCTTAAGCAGTTTGGAGAGTTCCTCATGAGGATTGTCTTGCCTTGGTGCCATTCCATCCCTTAAGGCTCTCACAAAATCTTCCATGCTCATCACAGGTGGCTCACGTGAAGATCCTGCACCTGTGTGATGCCTTGGTCCTACCATAATGCTATAAATATGATTGTTATGTTAGTTTATTTACCCCTATCAGTTTTTGGTGTTTTTACTTGGTTCATTTTTATTTCTGTGCACACTGTGCATGTGTCACATGTACACACATATATTTCTTGACATAAAACAAAAACATTCAACACCAACAATTCAAACAATGCATTCAAACATCCATATGCATACAACAACATTTACTATGTTATTTAAAACATAGCTCTGATACCAACTGTGGTGACCCTCATCTTTAAATCACTTAGATTTTTTTTTATTCAAGAGGAATTCACCACTAAACCCCATTTCTTTTATATTTGAATTTTTATATAGTTTTCAAATATTTTTCCCAAGACCCTGGATTTACCAATATAATAATATCAGTGTACAAATAAATTAAGACAATTATATATTTGATGATATACAATTGTTTCTTTAATTTTTTTTATCAGAGGGAATTTAAATTAGATTGAAAACAAAATACCATACAAGCTATTGATAAGCTACTTATTTCCTTTCTAATTTTGTTCTACTGCCAAAGGTATATTTTTAGCAAACTACAACACTTATACTTTTATTTGACTATATATATTAATCTGCCTAAATAATCCTATTTAACACTTAAAATAGTATTACCTTGATCTCATGATAGTTATCAAGTATATGCATGAAATCACTTACAAATCTTTACTAACAGGCATGGATATTGGACTTAATTTCCATTTATCATTTCAGGTTGATCAGATGAGGATTTTTAGCATTTTCAAATTTATTAGGATGCAGACTTACATACTTGGTGATTTCTGGGATATGCTTGGTGTTATCCCAAGGCTGCTTGGTGTTTTCTTTGATTTGTCCCGGTAGCACTTTACACTTCACTGATTGAAATGAAGTGGTTCCAGGCTCCAAGGGTTTGACCCATGGCCATCTAGACCAGCCATAGTCCCCCTTTTACCACTTGCAAACCCATACCCCTTATTTTAACAAGCTTCTACAAATTCCTACTCCTAATCCCCAGCATGTTAGTGCCTAGTTTTCTTTTATGAAATGCATTCTTGTATGTATTCTTTCAATTATTCAAAATTCTGTGTCTTCCAAGTCTACTGCCCTCATAGTTCTCTTTGAAAATTTAAATACTCAAATCTTGAGAGTTTATTTCAAAAATTCAATCCCCTTAGCTGTTTAATTTCCATAGGGCAAAATATAGGCAATAAAAATCAATGAATCAAATATATATATATATATATATAAACAAATCAGTATCAATTATCTGCCATGCATACATTTACTCCACTTGAATATTTCTTATTCAAATCTTGTCAAATCCATTATATTTTATTTAAAGAAAATTATAGAATAAACTCAGGCAATAAAACCAGAGATTATTACATTCACATTTTATATTTATGTGTTATATCTATCCCCTTGTTTTCTCCAAATCAGATGATCATAGAATCAGTAGAAAATCAAACTCCATCAAATATCATTCAAAATGAATTTTACTTAAGTACAAGTTTTCAACCCCAAATACTTAGAAAGTTTCCTACAAGTAACTTCAATTACAGAGAATAGAATTTGTCTAGTAATTTCATTACAATGCAACTGCAAATTTAAAACAAGTCTCTCTTATTTATACTAGCAGCCAATGCCTTCCTTACTCATCAAGCCAACTTCAATTTCCTGCAAGAAAATCATTTAGCTGCCCCAAAGAATTTTTGAGACACCCAGATGATTGCAAGGGCAACCAAAAGGGTCAGTTTACACTGGTATGAGTATTTATCAATTTTGTATACCTACACATAATTTTAGTAATCTTGTAATGCCTTCTTAGTTTAACAGGTTTTATACTTAGCATGTTTTGGTTCATTCAAGAAGACACAAAATCACATTCAACAAATTAAACAATACATAACAAACAGTTAAAAATAATTATGTGTACAATTCCTAACTCATCCTCACCAAATCTTAGATAAGTAAACTCATGTTTATACTCCAAATTTCACCCAGCAGCTAACCAGAACATCACATAAATCTTGGTTAGTTTTAACTCCCTGTCTAGATATTCATAACCCAGATTTTTATAAATCCCAATCCCATTCCTTATTTAATTTATGGTCTACATCTCCTTGTCAAATGAACACTATGTATGCATTGTGAAGGAAACTCCCAGGTTGTTTAAATTATTCCAACACACAAAGGCCTCAGGGTGCAGTTGCACCATGCATATACTTGCTTCCACCTGAAGTAAGCAGATCATTGACTAACCCCCAAGTGACCAATTTAGTTTTTCTTACATTCATATTTCAGAAAGATATAGGTGCTTGTATATCTTCTGGTTCAACCCCATGTTCCCCCATTTAATCTATATCCATGTTTAATGATGATGAGATGGAACAAAAATACTCAAATCCTGTTAACTCTAAAAGCCTACTTACAGATTAATGCTCCAAACAAAAATGCACAAACAAACATCCATATCACCCATAACAAATCATTTCAGAGATTCAAATAACTCATAATATTTTTAGGCTGCCTGTAATAGGACTTAATGCCATTGCATACAAAAGGGTAAATACTCACCTAATGTTTTTCCTTTCACTGCCTTAATTTCTTAGAACAGCAAATCCCCCAAACCCTCAAGCTTAGTGTTTCTCCTTGTTTGTTTTTTTTTTTGATCCCAAGAGAATGATGGATTTGGCTATATGCAGTTATTTATAAATCCATCCTATGGTTTAAGAAAATGGGTAATTCTCCTAATACCCTTAGCTGTTCATGCACATATCTCATTCCTGTGTGGTCCTAAATGGGAAATGCACACATTAGGTTACTTTAATTGGTTATTTCGGGAGTTGAACATTTTAAACACTGCATGCTATTTTCATGTTTCCATTTTATTCATGCCATATGCATGTGATCCTTGTTCTTTTTTTTTTCTAAGTTTAGAGAATCTGGAAATCTTCTTTGTATTTTTTTTTCTACCTATCTGTTATATACTATCATACCTTATTATGCAATGTAAAGTCATTTACCCAAATTATTTGCTTGGAATAAATATGGTATGGAAATTTTTATTTGATTCTATATATGTGTATATATATATTTCTCCCTTTTTGTCAAATCAGCAACTCCTTCTATATTTAAATTAAAAATCACATATATTATGCTAATTATTTCTGGCACAATTATAAGACATATAAACTTTTATATTAAACTTCATTTTATTTTATCTTCATACAAAACAACAAACACCTCATATATATTAAATGTATATATATATTTACATAATTCTTTGAACATAAAGCTATATTTATTTTGAGTTCCAATTTTTCTTCTAATTACCTTAATTCCTTGCATTTTATCAAACAGAAGCTCCCATGCAATTTTATTTATTGCCAAATTCTTTTATGTTTTAATGCAATATATATATTATATATATATCTCAGAATTTCCTAATATATATATATTTTTTATTTTTATTTTAGGGTCATTACAGACATCTGACACCATTATCTGTTATTTATCACGGATGATATATGACTGTTACTGTTGTTATATTTTATCATATCTGTTATCACTCAGCAAGTTCCCTATTAATATAGAATTCACTATGGGTTGAAATGATACATACCCGAACGATCTGTAGAATAGGAGAAAATTGTTATGGGTTGAAATGATAAACCCAAGCGATTTTCATTTCAATTGAATTTGGGTTTACGGGTTGAAAAGATATATACCCGTATATATATTTAAATTACGGATTGAAATGATAAATATCCATATCACTTGACCATAGGGTAGAAAATTATATACAGACACCGTTGGTCTATATATAAATATTTGAAAATTGATTTATATGGTTTTGAAGGAAATATATGGTTGTAATAAATACTGATTTTAAAGATCTAATAAAGTTGATTTAATAAAGTCGATTTAATCAATATAAAATAATGTTTAAGTATTTATGCAAATTTATATTTTAAAATATAGAGTTTATAATGATTCAGGTTGGAAAGATAAATTAAAATTGATTTGAAATTATATTTATTTAAGAATTTTACTTAAATAAGGTTGATTTGAAATTTATTAAAATTGAAAATTGAAAGATATGTTTTATAACTTGAATTCGATTAAAGTGACTTAAAAGAATATTTCAAACTTATATAAATTTAAATAGGATATTTTGTTTATTTAAATTTTAAATTGAAGTCGTATTTAGATGTATTGAAATGATTAAAGAAATATCTCAGAAACAAAATGTAATGAAATTAAATTGAGATATAAATGGAACTATCAAATTTAGTTTTGAAATGTGAATATTTAAAGCTTTGAAATATATTGAAATTGAAATGGTTTATTTATGGTTCGAATTGGTATTTGAAATCGATATAACTTGAAAATGTTTAATTGAATTGGAATTGAAATTGATGATTTAGATTTGATTAAATTTGAATTTGGAATTCGAATTGATTTGAATCGATTTGTGAAAGTCGAGGAAACTATTTTATTTTATAAAGTATTTTAAAATTATATTTAAAACTATTGATATTTTACTTTATAAACTATTTTAATATAAATCATTTTTAATATAAATTATTTTATTATAAACTATTTAACTTATAATTATTTATATAAACTATTTTATTTGTAAACTATTTTAACTTATAACTATTTTATATAAACTATTTTATTGTATAAACTATTTTTCTATATATACAAATTTTAATATCTAAACTATTTAAGAGGAAAGTGTTAGGATTCCAAAATGTTATGATTTCAAGCTTTGATTTCAAAGTGTTATGAATTTTAATGTTTTGATTTCCAAAGTGTTTTGATTTTAAAAGACTTATGATTTCTAAAGCGATATAACTTTGGAAAGTGATATGATTTTGGAAATGGATTTATTTGAAGTGAAAATGATATCGTATGGATATGGTTTTGAAATGGCAATGATATTTCGGTTTTGAAATATAAACTATTTTAAAAGTTTAATAAATGACCATCGGTGTAATTAATACGTAGTTATTAAAGAGACCGGGATCGGATATGGACATACTCTCTGTCGATACTGAAAACCACTTTAATAACTAATATACGCGGAGTGTTGATCTAGAATGAAGTGGATGGTTTGGTGAACGCGTTGACTGAAGAAAGAGAACGATATTGGATGACCCCTGACATGACTAAAACAGTAGCCGCGCCGGGCCATTGAGGTTCGCCACCTCTAGCGGACACACTTCTTCGATACCATATCTATTACTTATGTGATTCGATTTGGGTGCACCCTTTGATTTGGGAGTGTTGTTTCGCGGTGTTGAGGTAGTAGCTGCTATGCTCAACATCAGTCCGGATCATGCAACTACTAGTATCCTAGTTCGTATCGCCTCATGTACCTTGTCATACTGATTATCCTATTCGCGACCACTACGATTTGTTTTGTGTTATACCTATGGGGTACCCTCTGATAACCACTAGTTTACAGTGGGGCTTACGGTGCTGTATAGACTATGACATGGTAAAAATGTGTTAAGGGTGGAATGGGCCATGACTTAACGCTATTTTGATATCGTACTTTACTAATTAGACATTATCTACTTAGCGTACACTACTACATAGTAGATAGTTTAACGAATCCTTAGAGGATGGTTATCCCAAACATCCTTTGAGTTACTTGTATTTCAGTCCTTATTTCACTTGAGTTGGATTTATTGATATAAGAATGTTAATCCTGACTCGAGTGTTTTGTGTTTTGCCTTACGCTCGGGTCAGACTGAGTATACCAGTATTCGAGACTCACCTTTGGAGTTGGAGTTGGAGCTTCGCTTGGAGATCCAGCTATCTATCCAGCTTTCAAATATTCAGTTGATTCCAGTGATGTATTCTGATATTGTATTTGACTATTGTATTCAAGACTTCTGTTGTATCTTGTTTAACTCTGTTATATATATAGTAGCTTCATGAACTACTATTCTTTTGTTTCCGCTGCTTTACTGTTATATTACTCTATGTCTGTGATCTGTGATTATTTTATTTACTGTATATGCTGAGTTTTGCCAAATTTTATTTACAATCTATTATTTTGAATTATTCAAGTCTGACATGTGTGGATTATTGTCGATTTGAATGGTCCAAAATAGTGGGTCGTTACAGTTGGTATCAGAGCTTTGGCTCTAGGCAAAACTTAGCAAATAAAGTAAATTCAACTACAGAATCACGTTCGTTCGAGCTTGAATTCCTTCTTCTTTAACTCGATTTCTTTGAATTTGGAACGTTCCCTTCGGTTCCAAAGTCCATTCGTGTCTCCCCTATTCATGTCTTTTTAATTCTGGAGTATCCTATAACTCCACTTCGAATGATCTCGATAATAAATCGGCGGTCTCGCCAATATCTGAGTAATTTGTACAAGAGTGAAACTCCTGTACAACCAGCATTGATTCACCAAAGATTTCTATATCCTCGGTTTACAATGTTGTTATCTTTTGCTATACCTGAAGTCTATCTCTGCCGATCGAATGTCGATTTGTCGCAAAATTCTACATCGAATTTATTCTTGGAATCACGGTTGACCCGGTTAAGGTTACCCGCGATTTATATAAATTTATCCATCTTCCAATTCGAAATTCAATCATCTTATCTCCCTATCGAGTCTATCTTCTAGTTGAATTCTATTTGATTGGAGTTCCTCTACTTTGAATCTCATCCTTGCTTTGAAATCCATTCTTGAATTAATGAGTGAGGGAGTGTATTTGTAATTAATATTAAAATGTCTTATATATTGTGTTGTTTGAGTTGTTGATGTTGATTTGGGTTTTCGATCGATTCGTCTGATCAGCGATATCGATAGGATTTCCAAAACACTTGAACAAAGCAAACTGACACAATATTGTTGATTCATGAGTTTTGATTCATGACACAAGCTTCAGAGATCATACGATGAGAATACTATACGAAAGCGACAAAAAGAGAATAAGCGTATATTGTGCACTACAAAGGAGACAAGACTACAATCCAGAGATTAGTATGAATATTTTATTGTATTAAGTCTTAGAATATTGTTAAAATCATTCCTCAAGTAGTCACACACACACACAAATTATTATACATTAATTTATACATGAAAAAGTGTGCACTGTGCAATTGACAGCAGGTCGGCCGACCGACCAGGAACTTCGGTCGACCGACTCTGTGTCAATGCACAGATATGCACTGTTCTATGTACGTTTTTGAAACTCAGCTGACCGGCCAGTTTTCTTGGTCAACCGACCTGAGAATAACGACTAGTTTTCTTAAGAGTTGCGATCATTCGTGAAGAGGAATCTCCTTCAATCCAAGAGATACGGACACAACTTTTGATTGAAACTCTTCATGAAAGATTGTAACTATTCTACAACTATATAAACATGTTCAATTCACTTCTACAACAACCAATTCTTGTTTATAATTCTGAAATCTATTCTCTATTATTCTCTGCAAATAAAAAGCATTCATTCTCATTCAATATAACTAGAATCCTTGAATTAATTCATATACTTCGATTCTACGTGATTATCTTCCTTCTAAATCTTCACACACATATATACTCTTGAGGATTTGATTATAGGAAAGCTGTACTATCAAAAGACAATCAGTGTTATTCAGAACACATTCGTCAACAAGTTATTTGAATTAAGTTGAAGTCCTCTTCGGCTGTTGAGGCGGAAAAATTCCTGTTCGGCTGCTTAGGTGTCGTATACCTATTCCTCCGGGTTAAGTGAGGGGTTGAGTTTAAATCCAGAGGGTATTCTGGGACTGGACGTAGAACGGGAAGTTCGAACCAGTATAAAAATTCCTGGTGTGCTTACTTTAATTTTTATTTTACTACTATTATCAGTTTCCGCATTTATATACCATATTACATGATCCTTAGTACTTCACGTACACTTTCATTTGGTATCAGAGCAAGGTTATCCTATAACCGTCACAAAGTTATTTGATATCTATTTCTAGTAATATGGCAACAACACATACTAACGATTTTGACACTAACACTAATACTAGTTTCACAGACGGTCAATCAACTTCACGACCTCCACTTTTTAATGGTATAAATTATAATTATTGGTCAACTAGAATGAGAATCTATATACAATCTAGTGGATTTGATATCTGGAATGTTATACAAAGTGAGTACACAACTCCTACTGGAGAATACTCAACTTGGAGTAACACACAAAAACTAGATGCTACATCAAATGCAAAGGCTATGAATGTTTTATTTTGTGCATTAGATAGAAATGAATTCAATAGAGTTAGCATGTGCACTTATGGTTATGAAATTTGGAGAACACTTAAGATAACACATGAAGGAACGAACAAAGTTAAATTAAGCAAAATCTCTATGTTGAAAAATCAATTTGAAAATTTCAAAATGAGGCCAAATGAATCTATAAATGACATGTACTCTAGATTCCAGGATATTTATCATGCTTTACTATCACTAGAACAAAAGTTTACTAATTTTGATGTTGTTACAAAAATCTTAAATTCTTTAATGGACGAATGGGAAAGAAAAGTCCTAGCCATTGAAGAAGCAAGTGATTTGTCAATATTAAAACTAGAAGAATTGATAGGTAATTTAATGTCCTACGAAGTAAATTTGCAGGCAAAGAGAAATGGAGCACAAGAAAAGAAGAATGTGGCATTTCAAGTAGAAAAAGATGACTTCGACTCAGAAAATGAAGATATGGCAATGATTGCTAAAAATTTCAAAAAGTTTCTGAAATTCAAAAGAAATAAATTCAGGGGAAACAAAAATAATTCCAACAACAATAGCAAACCATCATCTTCTGCAATGGAATGTTATGAATGTCACAAGAAAGGTCACATGAAGAAGGACTGTCCAGATGTAAAAAGAGCAATTTTAAGAAGGACAGAACCAAAAGAAGAGCTTTTTCAGTCACTTGGGACGACACAGACTCATCATCCTCATCAGAGAGTGAAAGTGATAATGAAAATGAACAAGCAAATGTGTGCTTCATGGCTTCGTCAGACAATGTAAGTGATCTTACTTTTGAAGATTTAATTGAAATTAATTCTGAATTAGTAGATTTAGCAAAGCAACTTAAAAAGAAAAATAAAGAGTTGCAAAGAAAGTTAGATAGGACAGTCTTAGAAGTAGATATGCTGAAAGATGATAAGAAAATATTAGAAGAAGAACTTGAAATTTCTCAACAATCTAATTCTAACTTATCTTCTCAAATTTATTCAATATCTGAAGAACTAGAAATTCAGAAAAATAAAAATGATGTTTTATTTTTGGAAAATAATAGTTTAAACTCTAAAATTAAGGATTTAGAGTTAGAAAAATCTAGTCTTAAAATAAAATTTGATGATATCTCTAAAAATGTATCTAATTTCAATAAAGGAAGAGAGAATCTTTCTAGAATACTTGAAAATTCTCAATCCTCTAACAATAAATCTGGACTAGGATTTAAGAAACAAAATAATTTTGCTAAAAGTAAGATTAATAATAATATTAAGAAGGATATTAAGAAAACAGTTTACCCAAACACTAAAACCATCAAGATATGGATTCCAAAATCAAATAATATTTTGATAAGGAATAAACATATCAAAATGTTTATGGAAACTGTTCAAAATAACAAGAATTATGTTTATAAAGGGAATTCTGAACCCGTATGGGTTTGGCTTCCTAAGATCTAACTCTTAGGACCCTAAAAAGAAATGGGTACCAACTTTTATAAATTTTTGCAGGTACCACATAAAAGGAGAGGAAAATGGATTTTAGATAGCGGTTGCTCAAAACACATGACTAGAAACAAAGAAATGTTGTCAAATATTATCTACTCAAATGGAGGATCAGTCACTTTTGGAGATAACTCTAAAGGATATATCATCGGTAAAGGCGATGTCAGCAGCAACGGTACCACTAATTTACCTCTCATTACTGATGTTTTATTAGTTAAAAATTTAAAACATAATTTATTGAGTATTAGTCAGCTATGTGATAAAGGTTTTAATATAACTTTTTCAGAAAATAAATGTAATATTTTCGATAAAAATCATAACACTATTTTCGAAGGAATAAGAGATAAAAACATTTATATCTTAAATATGAATGTTAATAATGATTCAAATTTGTGTTTAGTAGCTAAAGAAAACGATTCTTGTCTTTGGCACAAAAGATTTTGTCATGTTAATTTTAAAACCATCAACAAATTAGCTAAAAATAAATTAGTTAAAGGATTACCCAATATAAAATTCAAAACAAATATATTTTGTGATGCATGTAAATTAGGAAAATTAACAAAATCTTCTTTTAAATCTAAAAAGGTAATATCTACAGGACAACCACTTGAACTTTTACACATGGATCTTTTTGGTCCAACTCAAGTTCAGTCTATTAATCATAATAGATATGTGTTTGTTATCGTAGATGATTTTTCTAGATACACTTGGATTTTCTTTTTGAAAAATAAAAGTGATACTTTCGATAATTTTAAAGTTTTTGTTAAAAGAATTCAAAATATTAAAAGTTTGAAAATTAAAAATATCAGAAGTGGTCATGGAGGAGAATTTGAAAATGAAGCTTTCGAACAATTTTGTAACAAGAAAGGTATTAACCATAATTTTTCGTTTCCTAGAACACCACAACAAATGGAGTTGTAGAAAGGAAAAATAGAACGTTACAAGAATGTGCGAGAACTTTATTAAATGGAACCACTTTATCGAAACACTTTTGGGCAGAAGCTGTAGCTACTACTTGTTATGTGTTGAATCGTGTTTCTATTCGACCATTAACTAAGAATACTCCATATGAACTTCTAAATGGAAGAAAACTAAATATTTCATATCTTAAAGTTTTTGGTTCTAAATGTTTTATTTTGAATACTAAAGATCAGCTAGGCAAATTCGATCCAAAATCCGATGAAGGAAAATTCGTTGGATATTCGGAACGAAGCAAGGCTTATCGAATTTATAATAAAAGAACTCAAATTATTGAAGAAAGTTTACATGTTTCATTTGACAAAAATTTTAAAAATATAAATCCAAATATTACTATTGATTCTGATGATGAAACTACTCAGAATGAAAATAGTAATACTAATGAAAATTTCGATAATGATCATGATATTACTAAAAATAAGAATATTACTCCTAATATAATAAAATCTCCACCTAGAATTTTACGAGATCATCCTGTGCAAAATATAATTGGAGAAGTTAATACGAATGTTAAAACCAGACATCAATTAAATCAAGTTGGACATGTAGCTTTTCTCTCTAATATAGAACCTAACAATATAAAAGAAGCATCAATTGATGACTACTAGATTCTTGCCATGCAAGAAGAACTAAATCAATTCGAACGAAACGAAGTTTGGGAACTCGTTCCTAAACCTAGTGATCAATCAGTCATTGGTACTAAATGGGTTTTCAAAAGTAAAGCAGATGAACTAGGAAATATAACTTGGAATAAAGCTAGATTAGTTGCACAAGGATATAATCAAGAAGAGGGAATTGATTACGAAGAAACGTTTGCTCCAGTCGCCCGACTTGAAGCAATACGAATCTTATTGGCTTTCACGTGTTTTCATAATTTTAAACTTTATCAAATGGATGTTAAAAGTGCTTTTTTAAATGGTTATATAAAAGAAAATGTTTTTGTTGAACAACCACCACTTTTCAATCATGAAAAATATCCAGATCATGTTTATAAACTCAAAAAGGCCCTATACGGTTTAAAACAAGCACCACGTGCTTGGTATGATCGTCTTAAAAGCTATTTATTAGAATCTGGCTTTGAAATAGGTAAAGTCGATCAAACACTTTTTATTAAGAAAACTAAGAAAGATATTTTAATAATTCAAATATATGTTGATGATATTATTTTTGGTTCGACAAATGAAAAGTTATGTCAGGAATTTTCGACTATAATGACAACTGAATTTGAAATGTCTCATATGGGAGAATTGTCATATTTTCTTGGATTACAAATTAAACAAGTTGAAAATGGAATTTTTATTAATCAAGAAAAATATTGTTATAATTTAATTAAACGATTTGGTCTGGAAAACACTTCTGCCAAACCAACTCCAATGAGCACAACTACTCATCTCGATAGAGACGAGGAGGGCAAAAGTGTTGATCAGAAACTATATCGTAGTATGATTAGATCTTTACTATATTTAACAGTGAGTCGACCCGATATAATGATGAGTGTTTGTTTATGTGCTCGATTTCAAGCAAATCCCAAAGAATCACATATGCGAGCAGTTAAACGTATTATTCGTTATCTAACTAAAACCAAAGATTTCGGGCTATTTTATCCGAAAGAATGTCCTTTCGAATTAGTCTCCTATAGCGATGCTGATTTTGGAGGAAGTCGGACGGATCGAAAAAGTACGAGCGGAACGTGTCATTTCATTGGACGTTCCTTAGTCTCTTGGTTTAGTAAGAAACAAAACTGCGTTTCTTTATCGACATGTGAAGCAGAATATATATCTGCTGCTTTGGCATGTGCACAAGTCGTATACATGCAACAAACACTACAGGATTTTAATTGTCTTTTTGAAAAATGTATAATTTATTGTGATAATACTAGTGCAATAAATCTTTCTAAAAATCCGGTCAATCACTCACGAACAAAACACATCGATATTCGTCATCACTTTCTTCGTGATTGTTTGGAAAAAGGATTGATAAATTTAGAATTTATTAATACTGAAAATCAAATTGCTGACATTTTTACTAAACCACTAAATGAAAATATTTTTATAAAACTTAGACGTGACTTAGGAATAATGTCTTAAAAAGATTTATATATAAAAATATGCAAAAACATTGAAAAACAAAAATTGTTTTATTTCTGACCAAAGCGGGACTCGAACTCATGACCTCTGACTTGCTTGTTAGATGTTTTGTTATAGCCACTTGAGCTATGGGTGTTTCTTGTCTTAGTCTTCTTTAGAGTTTGTTTTATTTATTTCGGTTTCAGAAAATCTATTTTTAGTCCTAAACTTATAAATCCTACATTTACAAACGGCTTTATTATTAAACTTCTGTGATTATAATTAAAACTAGTTCCTATCCACTCATTTTTCAGCAAACAAATGCTTATATATACTATGCTTATTTTTCAAAACATATACTAAGAAAGTTTTAAAATCAAAACTTGAAAATGTCTTCAAACAATGACTTCTATAATTCCGACAACTCTCGTCTATCGTATACATCTCCGGATGATGATGGTTCCGACCGCATTCCTGAAAACGGACCCTATCCTATTTTTCCCTTACCTAGTCGTGTCCTTAAATTCCCTCCTTCTTCGGATAAAGACCCCCGACATGGCTGGAAACCATGGGAGAACACTCATACCGGTTATACACCAGAAAAGAAGAAAGGCTAGAATGCTATGGTCATATCTCCTTCAACTAAACAGAAAATAGATGAGATACACCACTATCAACAACAACTGGATCTACAAAAGGAGTTATACTATGAGCAGAAGATTATGTCACGACGTTTGAGCTTTCTAGAACGGATGGCTATGAAAGTTTGTTCATCAAAGAAGGATGACATTGCTGAACCCGCTTATAGACCTTCATCCTCTTCGAATCCTGCTCAATCTCCAATAGCTCCAAAATGGTCACCTATAGAAGATGTTCCGTCTCCAAACTCTTGGGAACGTCGATTTTAAGAACGGTGGCTAAACACTTTTTATATATATTTATATGTTGCCTGTTTCCAATAAGTTGTATTAATATAGTGCAACAATAATAAAATTTATATATATTTATATGTTGCTTGTTTTCAATAAGTTAGTGCAACAATAATAAAATTTATATTTATACAATTTTTTTAAGAAAAACAGCAAAACTGTGCATTTTTGACAGGGTCGGTCGACCGAAGACCTGAATCAGTCAGCTGAACCCATCCCGAAAGTTCCACTTGTTCTCAGATTACCCAGTCGGTCAGCCGACCTAAAAATTCGGTCGACCGAACGTGTTTTCTACTGCTTTTTACTTCATATTTGTAACCCATCCACTCACCTTTTCAACCTACCTCTTCACTTTTACTTTCCCAATTTTGGTTTTTACCCTAGCCCCCATTAAAATTTTCTCAAATTTTTATCTTTTCCTCAAAAACAATGGCTCCTAAGAAGAGAACAAAGACTACCGATGCTTCATCTTCATCAACTCTAGTAGATACTCAAATCGCCTCATGGCTTGTTAATGATGTAGCACTTCAAAGATGGATACAACTTCAAGATGCCAAAATCTTTGAAGAATCATTTGTAAGTTACCCTGATTTCGCTCCCTACGGTATTGAAAATGCAGCTATTGAGAGTGGACTTGACCATAGGAAAAATAATTTGAAAATCAATCATATTATGGTTAAGTTATTTCTAGCAAACCTTAACCTTGTCAATCCGCCGAGAAACACTGACAATTGTGTTTGGACATCGGTTTGTGGCACTTCAATTTTCTTTTCCATTGATCGAATTAATCACATTCTGCATGCACGACCGGGTGGAATTTTGTTACGCGATGTAGATTGTAATATATCAAGTCCTGACCGGATAAGCCATCTATTTTTTGAAGATGACGCTACTGATTTAAGACAAACATCATCCCTTTGACCTAAAGCTCGACTCTTTCATCGATTCATGATGAAATCTATAGTTCCTAGAGGCGGTTCATATCACTTAGTATATCCCGAAAACTTCAAAGCATTGTATGCTATTTGCGGGAATGTACGAGTAAATTGGGCACAACTTCTTATGGATGAATTTCTCTCTTTTAACCAAGGTAAGATGCTCCATATTTATTATGGAGAATACATAATGAGATTGATCAATAGCTTCGTCATCCATGCTCCGGAATCCGAAACCTCCAAAGTTCGTTCTTTTGATTCAAGGACCATAAAACTAATGAAGTTGCCCGATGCACCTCCTAGATTTATAACATTTAACCAATGGCGTACTACTCCTCGAGAACAACTAAGCCATAGCTTTTCCACACCGCAACCATCAACTCATGCTATGGAACGTCTAACTCGCCAACATTCAATTCAAAGACCAACTCTCGGAATTAGTACGGAGGCGGCCATTGATATTTTGACTCAAAATCAACTTGCCTTAGATGCCCGGTTACGAAAAATTGATGGTCGGTTCAAGAAAATCAAGGGCTTCTTCGTGAATTTATGGGATGCCTTATCATGTACTTCCGAAGCCAGTGCCTCTCATCTTGCTCCCGGAAAAAGGCCGGCGCCAAACTTCTCTTGGTCCACTTCGGAGAATACAAGTTCCGGTACATCGAGAACTCACACTTCTAACGCTCAAAGACGTGGTAAGGAACATGCTCCTCCGGAAGAAAATATTCGTCCAGAATTTTGGGATTCCGATGATGGTGAGGAGTGATCATATTGTCTTACAACTTGCTATTTCATAATTTTAAGTACTCTGTTTTTTTTAGATGTCTATTTTTAGATGTTTTGTAGTAAGTAAACATCATTAATATTCCTATTTGGTTTGAGTATGTAATATTTAAACTCGATGTTTTCTTACTTGTGTTACATGTTCCATATTTTTTATTACATCTAATAAGTATTCCTTTTTGTCAATGATAAAGGGGGAGAAATATATGAAAGCTAACAAATTTTTTGCAGAAAAATCGCCATATATTCAGGGGGAGAGTTATAATATATATGTATATACTACTTCGTCACATAAGTATTGTCATCAATCAAAAAGGGGGAGAATGTTGATTCATGAGTTTTGATTCATGACACAAGCTTCGGAGATCATACGACGAGAATACTATACGAAAGCGACAAAAAGAGAATAAGCGTATATTGTGCACTACAAAGGAGACAAGACTACAATCCAGAGATTAGTATGAATATTTTATTGTATCGAGTCTTAGAATATTGTTAAAATCATTCCTCAAGTAGTCACACACACACACAAATTATTATACATTAATTTATACATGAAAAAGTGTGCACTGTGCAATTGACAGCAGGTCGATCGACCGACCAGGAACTTCGGTCGACCGACTCTGTGTCAATGCACAGATATGCACTATTCTGTGTACGTTTTTGAAACTCAGCTGACCGGCCAGTTATCTCGGCCAACCGACCTAAGAATAACGACTAGTTTTCTTAAGAGTTGCGATCATTCGTGAAGAGGAATCTCCTTCAATCCAAGAGATACGGACACAACTTTTGATTGAAACTCTTCATGAAAGATTGTAACTATTCTACAACTATATAAACATGTTCAATTCACTTCTACAACAACCAATTCTTGTTTATAATTCTGAAATCTATTCTCTATTATTCTCTGCAAATAAAAAGCATTCATTCTCATTCAATATAACTAGAATCCTTGAATTAATTCATATACTTCGATTCTACGTGATTATCTTCCTTCTAAATCTTCACACACATATATACTCTTGAGGATTTGATTATAGGAAAGCTGTACTATCAAAAGACAATCAGTGTTATTCAGAACACATTCGTCAACAAGTTATTTGAATTAAGTTGAAGTCCTCTTCGGCTGTTGAGGCGGAAAAATTCCTGCTCGGTTGCTTAGGTGTCGTATACCTATTCCTCCGGGTTAAGTGAGGGGTTGAGTTTAAATCCAGAGGGTATTCTGGGACTGGACGTAGAACGGGAAGTTCGAACCAGTATAAAAATTCCTGGTGTGCTTACTTTAATTTTTATTTTACTGCTATTATCAGTTTCCGCATTTATATACCATATTACACGATCCTTAGTACTGCACGTACACATTCAAATATTGTTTTTCAAATTGGTAAATGAAATAAATTTGTATGATTATATTATATATATAAGTAAAATTTTCTGGAATTGAATAGTTAATTAAATTTGTTGTTTGAATGATAATATTTGATTATCATTTATTGTTCTAAATGAATTTATAAATATGGTTTATAAATTGATTTGGAATTGAATTGAATTTAAATCAGAAATTTGAGAATTTAATTTCCGATGATTTCAAACTTTGGTTTTAAAGTTTTAAATGTGTATAATTTAAAGTATTTTCGAATATAAATGATTTTCAAAGAATTTTAAAATGTTGAAATCAGTGCTCTTCTCTTTATCATTGGAAAATAATTTCGGTGATGGCGGCCGCATCATCGACATTCATTTTCGAGTTTCGAAGTGGAGAGACCATTTTGTAGCTTTGCTACGGTTTTGTTTGGAAAAATATTTTAATTTGAATTTCTTAAGTATGACTTGATTTATATATATATATATATATGGGTATATTATTTTAAATTTAATTTGATTTAATATATATAGTATATACATAATTATCTCTAAAGGGTTGAAATTAAACGGAAATTTAATTCTTAAAATTATGTTAAAGGATGTTTTCAATTATAAATAAAGCTAAATTTTGGGTAAATATTTAAACTTGAAGAATTGAATTTGAAAATTTTATTTGTATAGTACTAAATTACATTTCAATATAACTTTTATTCAGAAGTTAAAATGTAATTGGATAATATACAATATAAAATGATTTTATAAATAAAATTTGTGTGTTTATAATAAATATTATACACTTAGATTTTAATTATAAAAAAATGCTAATAAAGATGATAGAATAATAAGTTAATTGGATGAGATGAATATAATAAATTTTGTTCTGAAAGAATTAACAAATTGAAATTAGATCAACTTATGGAAATGCCTTAAATTTAAACCAATTATTGAATATTAATTAATTTAAATTGAAATTTATATGGTTTAAATTAATTTTTTTACTTGTATTCCAATCTATTTTCTTTCTAGTTGTTTCTATTCTCCTACCTCCTTCCTTTTCGGGGACGAAAAGTTTTTAGTGGGGGAGAGTGTAACGACCCGTAAATTTTAACTATTTTAATAACGTAATTAGTTGAAATTTTGTGAAATTTTAAACGATAAAATTTTGAAATAAAAATTTGATATTTGGAATGCGTCTAATTAATCATAGCAACTGGTAAATTTTGATCAGATAATTTGGAAGTTTATTTTCTAGTGTAATTTTATTCCAATTTATATCAGTTAAAATTGATGATAATAAAATGTTTTCCAAACCTGAATATTTTTACATAGAAAAATTCTAATTCATCTTCTGACTAAGACGTCATTTTTCGTTTTTCCAAATTCGGACTTCTTTAGCTCTGTCGATCTTATTTTTCTGCGTTTTTGTGAATTTTCCGCTAGTAGAAAATTCGATTTTTATAATTCAATCATGCCACTGACATCTGTATACCGTTTTAATCGTCTCGTCGTGTTGATCATTGTAGTATATTCATATTTGAGTTGCGATGTCCAGTACGCGATGAAACCGCGATACGGTTAATCCTACTGGTATTCAATTTGTAATCTTTTATTCCCACCATCATTCAATCAGCTACTAGTTGAAAACCAACGGTCATAACTATAATATTTCTTGAATACAGCTCCTTGACTTTTGCTACTTCTTAACGTTTGTTTTTTCCACCTTTTCGTGTTGCTGGTTCACACTTTTAAGAAGAATAAAAAAATCCAATAGACATATATTATAATATTTCGTGCCCTGTACATCTTTCATTTTGGATCTGAGAAAACGTTGCCTGTTCATTCCCAACCTTCTTCCTCTTTAACATTTATTCGCTTCCTTATGTCATTTGGCCTCAACTCTTCACCGATCCTCCTCCCCATGATCGGCCACCACATCTTTTCTTCCTTCCTATGGCCGCGAGCTGCTCGACCTCATCAGCTATCTGATCCTTCTTCCTTCCCATATCTCGACCAAGGTTCTCTGCCTTGCCGTGAAGCCGCCTCCGGCCTTTCACCTTCGCCTCCTGTAACGCCCCACCCCGAGACCCAACTTAGCAAAGAGAATTAACAAGTAATTGTGTCTACTAAAGTGGAGAATAGGGTTGGTTAAGTACGACCATCTATAATTTTGTCTTAAACATCTATTGAATACGTCGATAAATGCAATATAATTTTTTTCAACTCAAGTGGATCGACATACCCAGTAAATGCTTAATCCAAAACTATAGGTGGCTAACGGATCTATCAGAACAAAATACAATAACTGAATGTAAAGCACATCACAGAACAGTAATCAACATCATATATATATATATACATATATACTGATACATGTTTAGTACAATACAATATGAATACAATAAAGGTGGTACTCAACCACACTATATACATCGAATCAAATGTAAATACAGCAGAGTATGCGAAAGAAATCAACTGCTCAAGCAATAGATAAGCTAATGTCCAACATCAACTTCAAGCTAAGCCCAATAGATGATACCTGAAACAACTCGGTCTGACCCGAGTATAAATACACGGGTCAGTCTAGCTATACAAATCAGTCAATATCGATAATATGAAAGAAGAATAGATATAGTGATACCTCTTCTCGAATGAGGAGAAGGATTAGAAAACTCATAGCTCAACACTTAAGTAACAAACGCTACCTAAGTGACTAAATTCCACGAAAGAGGTAACTCAAACTCAATACTCAAATAAAATATAAGTGCCTCATATCATCGGCGATAACCCATAATGAACTCAAATCAACTCATATAAAGCTCAAGTAAAACCCAAATGGTTCGATGAACCATTACTCCAAAAAGGAGAAAACTCATTACAATCACGAAAAGAAGCCATGAAAGCAACGCAAGATAACTCCATAAGAATGTGGGATCTCAACTCATAAGTAAGCCAAGACGGCTAAATCTCACACATGCATCTCAATCTTAAAAGCTCATGGAACTCGATACGAATTCAAACTCATAAAATCTCAAACTCAATAAAGAATTCGATGCGAGTTCAAAACTTAGGAAATCTTAACTCTAATGCGCCAAAAATGGCGAACTCAAAACTTAGAAAACCCGGATTGGCCAGATCCCCAATTGCAATGTCGAAGCAATGCTGCACGTGCTAAACTCAGATGGCCGAAGCCTTAGACAAGGTCGCTAACACCTTCCAAAGCAGTTCGTCCTCGTGACAAGGTCGCTGACACCTTTCCAAGCCATTTTGTCAGCCCTAACAAGGTCGCTAACACCTCCTAAAGCAGTTCGTCCTCAAGACAAGGTCGCTAACACCTCTGAAAGCAGTTCTGCTAGGTAAACATCGTGAATGTGTCACAAACTCACGGATAGAAACCCGAAAAGTATTAACGTGTGTCCCATACCACACGTTCGCACTTAGCGGTTTACTAGCCGCTAGTCGATGCCACACTAGGAACATCATAAAACTCAAAAAAATCATATCTCGCCTCGTCTCAGTGGCAAGTGATAAAAAGACACCATACTCGACTCATCTCATCTACAAGTATTAAATGGCATCATAATTTGTCTCATTTCCTCGACTAGTGAAAACAGCGTGATGGTTCCTCATAAACCATAAACCTCAAAATATGAAATCATATACTCAAGACTTGCCTTATATCATTGGCAAGTAAATAAAACATCATAATGGTTCTCATCGACCATACTCCTACATAGGAGATCTCAAACCATAATACTTGCCAAATATTGGCCATCTTAAATAATCCCAATAAATCGGAATTATAAAACTCAAAATACGCCATAAAATGGCAAAACATCTCAGAATCAATAATCTCAAATAGCTTCAATCATACAAGTCCAGAATTAACCGAGATAGTAAACGCACATGTCCAATACCACGTGTTTTACTAAATCGTTTAATTCTCTTTCTCATACGTTCGAATAATGTAAAAATGTATGTTTTATATATTACAGTTTACTAGAGAAAAGAATCTTCTAAAACTTTTTTTTCCCAAAAAGATTAATAAAACCAATATTTGAAATTCGTTTATTATAGGAAATAAATAGATTTTATATTAGAATAATAATTTTAAAATACTATATAATAATAATTTGAAATTTCCATTTATCTCAAAAATCACTTCAAAAATGGTTTAGTGAAAACCGTGCTCGAGACAATGAAAAACAAGAAAGATAACTCAAGACCGATAACTTGAATTCAATACGAATTCAATTCAAATTTAACCCAAAATCAATTCAAATTCTATTTAAATTTTAATTTCAAATTCTCCAAATATAGCTAGCTTATTGATAGAAATCATAGCTCTCAAAACATTTCAAAACAACATTAAAACCGAACAAGAAGCGAGAAAGATACGTCTAAGTTACTAAATCGTGTTTAGTTTGAATAACATAATTATCAAAGTGACAGAGCTGAGAGTTTGCAATAGAATTTTGATCAACCTATGCTCAAAATATGCAAATGTGTTCAACATAAAAGTTATCACACCCAAAATAAGCTTTCCGAAACTTCAAAAATCAACCAAATCCGACAGGAAACAAGGAAGATATGCCCAATTTACTAACTGTGTTCAGTTTGGATAACATAATTATCAAAATCACAGAGCTGAGAGTTTGCAACATGATTTTAATCAAACTATGCTCAAAATATGCAAATATGTTCAACATGAAAGTTGTCACACACAAAGTAAGCTTTCCAGAACTTTAAAAATCATCCAAATCCGATAAGAAAGAAGAAAGATATGCCCAATTTACTAACTGTGTTTAGTTTCAAACACCGAGCAAATATTTGATTTGCTCTCGGGTAGGCAGTAGAAAAATCAAATTTTGACATAGCTAATCCCAAAATTACAGAAAACATAAAAGTTGTAGTATAGGATTTATACTTTCCGGAACATCCAAAATTATCAAAATCCGATCAAAAACGAGAAAGTTATGTCTAATTTTGTTTTAGCTTCAAGCACAGAGCAAATATAGGTTTTGCTCTCGGGTTAGCAGTAGAAAAACCAAATTTGGACAGAGCTAACCTCAACAATACAGAAAACACAATACATGAAAGTTGTATTACATGATTTGTGCTTTCCGGAACATCTAAAATTATCAAAATCGGTCTTCAAACGAAAAAGATATGCTCAAATTACCAACACTACTTAGCACAAGAAGTCACAGTTTTACAGTGACAGGGAAGCAAGTTTGAGTTGTGTTTTTCGACCCTTTGTGCTCAAAATTTTCGAAAGTGTTCAACGTGAAAGTTATCACATTCTTTCCAAGCTTTCCAGGACATCAAAGAAAACGAAATTCCGATTTAAAACAAAAGACATATGCCTAATTTACTGACAGTGATTCACAAATGCACATGCAACAAAGAAAATTTAGATTTCTTACCTTGAAATCTCAATCAAAGCTAGAAAATGTGAGTTTTGATACTCACCTTACTGATTTGAATATAAACACTCGGATTAGAGCTGAAAGATTGAATCTTTGGCTTGAATTTGACCTTCAAGAACCTTTGAATTCACTTTAGTTTGATAAAATTGAGATTAAAAGCTTTGGATTTGAAAATTGTTGAGGTTGCTTTCTATTTCTGTTTACTGGCTATTGGAGAAGATGGTAAGGTAAGTATTGAACGTACCAGTAAACTATCTGCTCTTTTCTCATTTCTAGTTTTAGTTGGCTAAGTGGGCTTTGGACCCAAAAATTAGAGAAAAACAAGCCTAAACTAATTTAATTCACACACTTAATCAAATATGCACACTTGTATACAAACTAAGTTATAAACAATGCATTTTCTTTCAAGTTTTATTCCAAACAATTAATGTAAACCTATATACATATGAAATAAATTATTTTTCATCATATAAAAAGATAATTTTAGTTTTATAACATTTTTATTAGTAAAACTCTTATTAAAAAAATGCACTATGTACTCAAATAAATGAATAATACTATGTTTTTATCTTCTAAAATTTCAACAAAGTTTATTTTCTCACTTAGAAAAATATTTCAAACCATTTCAAAACATTATTTATAGCCAAACCCTATTTTTAACCCAATTTCTACCTTTTAATAAACCACCTTTTAAATTATATACTTCTTTTAAAAATTATTAAAAGAAGCAAATGAGCGATAATTAATATAATTATTGCATTTCACAAATTAAAAATCATATTTCACTCATTTTATTATCTCAAACCATCTTAATAAAGTTTCCAAACTTTATTTTCTTATTTCATTCTCAACTATATTGTTTATTCCCAATAAACAATAAAAATCCTATATTTATTATTAATTAAAAGTATTAAATTATAACCTCCGATATGATTTAATATTCTTAGGTAATCGCTAAAACCAGGGTTGTTAGACCTCCCCTCCGAATATCACCACATCCATTAACCTCGGCTCCCTGCGTCCTCACCGCCTCTCCACTCGACAACCAGCGACCACCATAGCTCCATCAACCCACCTGCTCGTCTTTCCTCCAGCCTGCTTCCTATCAACCACGTCAGTCCACCCAACAGCCTCGTCCCCTTTCACCCACACGTGAGATTCCGATCATCCTCCCATAGGCAACCTCCATGCGATCCGCTCATCTCTCCACCACTTGTCAGTCGTGAGCCAACCAAGCAACGCCTCACTTTCTCCTCGGCCACTGTGCCTCTTCCCATCGTCTGAGCATCGGTAGACACACCCAGATCCAAGGCCGCAACGCACTTTCAAGTTGTCGTGCCTTCTCATTTGGCTTCGGCTTGTAGTCTTTTGTTGTTTTAGAGGTATGTATATTAAATAATGAGTACAGTAATATATATATTTGTAAACAGGAAATTTACGGTCTATGTTGGTTATATATATATATTTTTCTGTGTTTATGTAGTCATATATGTATACTTTGTTGTTTGCTTTAAATAGCTTTTATATATCTGTTACATACCAAATTTGTCTGCATATGTCTTATTAATGAGTTGAGTTAGAGATATATGTGTTTTGCATGCGACTATTTATAGTCTGTTCCAGGTGTATTGTTTACAAGTGAAGTCTGTAGTGTTACATCATATAAATAATATATATGTTTACTCATTTAACATAGATCTTTATATTGCATATATATTATGTTAATTTTAGAGTTTATACATTCTATATTTCTTTTATAAAGGTCTGCATACATATACTGTAAACATATATTTTGATTTTCTGTTTGTATATGTATATATACTTAACCTGTATTTATATTTCGATTTTGGTTTATATTTATATATATATATATTGTATATAGTTAGTTTATAAATGATAGTTTGGTTTAAAGTGTTATATTGGATACGTTGATACTTTCCAAATGAATAAATTTGATATATGGTATTGTGTACTTTAAATAAGAATATATGTTTAAATATTTGTCTGGAAATGTATATCTTGGCATCTTATATACATTTAAAGGTCTGTTATATAAAAGGTTTATATATAAGTCTGTACAAAACTTGTTATAAAATCTATATAGATCATATACATAACCTGGTTGTTTGTATATATTAGATAAGAAAGTTATGTAAGTTTATAATCTATTTACTTGTATATATGGGTTTACATATGTTTGTACAGGATCTATTGAGTTAAATATATTATATAAAGTAAGTTATGTCGTTTAAATAGATATTTAGTTTAAATGTAATGGGTATATGAGTTTGCATAGATGTAACTTAGTACAGAAATTTTATATTGTCTGCACGTGTACAAATCAATTGATTTCGATTCCCTTTTTATTGGTATATATAAACTTCGATTTTTTTTATATGTATATGAGTTAAAAATTTGTATGAGTTAAGATTTATAAAGACCTTGGAATATATATATATATATATATATATATATATATATATACGAGTATGGTGGCACGTGCGTTGGACGTGTGCGTAATGGGGAGAGAGCAAATTTTATGTTTGTTATAGTTGTCCGGTTGTTATAGAGTATGGTAAAGTGTTAGGTACTGTGGAGGAAAAGGAGGAACTGATATGGCAACCAAGCAGAATTAAAGTATTAAATTTTAGTCGTACTAAAATATATGTGTGAATAAACTGACGTATCATTGTACAATAGAGTATTAGAGGGTGTGTAGGTAGGTGGAGTAATTGTTCCAACTGCAACCTAATTTAATTATTTTTTTGTTTTTGTTAATTTACCGTAGAGAATAATATATGTACTTGATGTTAATTGGGCAGTTGGTTTTGTTTGCAAACTATGAAATATGATGACTGGTGAACGATAAAAAATTGTTGTTACATTTATATAAATGTATGTTAATTGGATGAACTAACTTGTAGGTTTGTGAAATCTAGCAAAAGGAGCATTGAAAACTAAGTTTAAATAGAATATAATAATTGCAAAGGAAGCATGTAATTGATAGTCAACGTAAGTTGGTACAGCAGAGTACGGGTTGTTATTAGCGGTGAAGAAAATAAGCGAGCAGTACAGTAAATATTTGGGTAGACGAACAGTACATTATACAGTGTACTAAATGTTATAGAGCAGAGGAGTCATGGTAGGTAGTTTATTGGCAGTTGCAGGTGGAGAAAATATCTGGTGGAGCAGTAGGAGCAGCAAATGTTGTTGTAGCAAGCAGCGCAATTAGCGCTGAGAACGTTGTGCAAGAAAACGCTCGATAGCTTTATTGCACTCTTCGATCTGTGAGAGATGGAAAAATGGGTTGCAAGTTAGAATAAGCGTATAATTGTTAAGTAGTACAATTATGTGATAAGTGTATGGAGTTATGTGTTGCATACCACTTGAGGTGTGAAGAAAGCATCCCAATTTTCGTCTGCCTGACAGGGTCGATACTGTTCGTGGTTGTTATCAATTTGGGGTTGATTTGCAAATGTAGACGGTTGTTCTACCTTGAAATTCTGCTGTGTAGTAGCAGTTGTTGCTGTGCAGTTCTTGAAATGTTGGTGCACAATATCCGGTGATGTTGTAGAGGAAGGAAGTTGGCGCTGGCGGTTTGTAGTGGTACTTTTGTCCGATTCATCCTCTAAAGCGGAAGGCAGTGGTGCATCAACTATTTCAACAGGCTCTGATTGCAGAAGCTTTGATGCACGGGTGCATTTTCGCTTTGTTCTGTCGGTGGAAATGGTAGGCGGGCCTTGTTGAATGATTGTTGAACATTTGGTCTGCGTGGACGGAAATAAAGTACCCAAATTTTTACGGGGTAGAAGTGTACAGTTTAAGTTTGAAAACGTGGTAGACTTATTGGTGGAGCGGAGGAAGTTGTATTAAATATATGGACATGCGGGATGAATGAACAGTGTGTGGAAGTATTTGCAGTAGAAAATTAAGTACGCGTAAGTTATGCAGCGAAAGTGGTTGCACTGTGACTGTGCTGTAAGTGGTAGTAGTAAGGGCTAGTAAACGCAGTGATGTACTGTGCAGTATGAGGTGTAATGGTGTGGTACAGGTATTAAAACAGTCATATGTGCAATTAACCCAATTTTATAAAAAGAAACAGCATGGTGGGAAGTTGGAAAAAAGACGAAAAGTAAAAGATAATGAGCAAACAGTAAGACAAAAAAATTACCATTTTCATTGTGGTTGTAGCGGGGATGAATAGAAGAGTAAAAATTTTGTGACGGGGAAGAGTTTATATAAGGGTGAGAATGTCAGTGGGATGTAGGTGAAAAGATGACAGGTAAGAGGGAAAGATGGGAATCAGAACAAATTAAGCAGAAATATGTGTTGGAAAGTTTTACTGTTTCTAAGGGAATACAAATAAGGGGAATGAAGGTTGGGTGGATGACACGTAAGTGTGGAGGAAGAGGAATACGTCTTGCGTAGGGTTGTTTATTTTTAACGCGTGTAAAGGAAAAATTGGAAGATTGAAGAATGTGTCATAAGGTTGCTGAAAAACAGGTGAAAATAGAAAGAGAATATTTTTTATTGCCATGAATGGCGCCTGTTATAACAGCCGAAGTTAAAAATGTATGAGTGCATCTGTTTTTTTGTCGCGTGAGATTGAGTATGACAATTTAGTAAGCATGAAAATATCAATTGCATCTTGTTACTGCAGTAGTCGAAAGTTGTATGGCAGTAGGAATGTCAGAAACTTTGGCTGTGTGAGTAAATTAAAATAACGAAAGGGTATGCAAGGACAGAAGTCAGAATATAAATTGTTTTGGCAATCCTTTTTATGCAACGAAGGCAGGAAGCATCGCCTAAAGATGGTACAGTATGAGAAAACGTAGTTGTACAAATAATTAACAGTAAGCAGTCCATTCATGTAATTAGAGAAGAAGATATACTGTAATTTATTTTATGTTAGGTGAGGGCATGTCACATGAATTACACGTTTAGCATCAGTGTTTTGGCAATTGTCAACAAACATTACAAAGTCCCACGTTCAATTCATCCTTCTGTGCCACATGAATACATGAAAGTATTTAGTGCAAAAAACCAAAGTATTGTTAAGTTATTCCTGAAACAACCCGAAGTAGTTGTGATGCTAGCAGACACCTTGCGCTGAAGTGCGTGGTGGAGAAGGGTCCGGTCTGCCGTTGATGGAGCGGCTCAAGGTGGATAGGTAGCACAGTTGGGGGGCAGACAAATGGAGGGAAGAAGAACGCAGTTCCAAAATGTAGAAGAAGGTCATCTATTGCATAATTGGTAGGACTTCACCCTGCATTGGACTCCAATCTTGCCACAAAGGTTGAATTTAGTCATTTTGATATGCAGTGAAGTTGCAACTCCCACTGTACCATGCCTGTAATAAGAATTAGTTTAAGTAAACAATATTTATTTGAAAAGAAATGAAGATGTGAAGGTAATAGTTGGTGTGTTTCCAATCCTTTTTTTATGGAACGAAGGGTGGAAGGAGAAATAGGCAAGAACAGTGCAGAAACAATGGCGAAAAGCATATGGGCAAATGGTAAAGTGAAAAAATTAATAAAGAGTGCATGAGGATGCATTAGGATGGGGAATAATATCAAGGTTGTGCTAGTAGAAATACCCAACTGCGATTGAATGGGGAAAAAGGTTGTAATATAAATCAAATTAGAAAGGAAAAACGATAAATTAATTTGATGTAGACAGTAATGTATTGACAACTTCAACTTTATGTATGTTCAGTTTGTTTGTACTTTGTGTGCGACGATGTAAAACAGTTTGTCAATGTTAAACAGTTGAAGGTTAACAAATGGTAGTTACAAATAGTACTTCACCGTTCATTTTTCCTCACTGCGTAGATTGGTTTTCGTCCGGTCCGTGTTGTACATCCATCGTACCCACTGCGGGAGTTGGCAAAGCAGAGGAGACAGTAGGACGAAGGATCGCTTTGTTGCACTAGAAAAAACAAAGTGATAAGTTCAGTACTGAAATAAGGCTTGCTTTTACTGTGTTTAATTATTGTAGACAATGTTACCGAAATGATATAAGTAAACTGTCAGTCAAATGTCGGAGGATACGCAAGTTAAGTGGATCCATACCATTTAATTTTCAGAGGCGGAAAGGACAGTTGTGTCATCTTTATGCTTTGTCTATGTAGCAGACCTAGTAAATCGTGGTTGAAGGAGAAAAAAATAACTGAACATTGTGTTAGAACAACGATGTGCACAATGTGTGAAGTTTGCAAGCTTAAAGTCTGACCACTTACATTTTGTGTACTTCACTTCAGTTGGCAGGAGCGAGTGAAATTTTAGGATGGGAAACAGCATTGGTGCTGCAGGTTTGTTGGCTGAACTTTGTACATCTGTATCCCCGGTGATATATTAGGTTCAGCAGTTACCCCCTTGCTTGAGCTCGAAGATGTAAACCAAATTGTGGTTGCCAAGTAAATCAGTAGCAGGTTTTATGTAGGCAAGAGAAAATGAAATTTGGTAGTAGGTTGAGAAGCATAATAGTACAACAAATAGAAAGTCATATGCTAAATGCAAAGGCGGCGAACAGTATTTAGTAGAAGAAAAAATGGAGTGAGGGGGTATGATGAGAAGAAGGGTGTGTGGTTTTATTGTAATGTTTGTTTATTATTTGATTGTGGAATGTAAATGCATGATAAACGGTGGAGGTGAGGGTTGGGAAAAACAAAAAAGGTGGAGTGTAAGTTAGAATATAGTAACTTCAGCAGCAGGATTGGAGTAGATGGGGAGAGTGAAGTTGGGTGCGTGGATGGTGGTTGAAAAGTGGGGTCGGTAAGATGGCTTCAGGGGACATTCATAATTTGAGCGCATGTTTGCAAAACATCGTGGTAAACAACATTTCGAGTATGTGTTGTAGTACTCCGTCGAAGGTCTCCGGTTCGAACCAAAAAATTTGTTATCCTGCTTGAAATCCCATGGGATAAAGCGACGTAAAGCGGACCATGACTGAAAACATGGTTGGGAAGATAAATTCCAACATGGGGGATGGTTTGGCCCTGTGATTTGTTTATTGTTAAGGCGAAGGCAAGCCTAACTGGGAATTGTTTACGGATAAGGTTGAATGGTAGCTTTATGTTTTCAGAAGGCTTTAAAGGTATACGGGGAATAAATACCCGTGTACCCTGGAACTGACCGAAAGAAATTTCAGCGTCTATAAGGTTTTGATGGAAGACACGACAGATTAGTCTCATCCCATTACATAGTCCAATTCGGGGATCGAGGTTTCGTAGTAACATTATTGGACATCCTCGTTTAAGAGTCAACTTATGAGGTGGCATACCGCCTGGGTTAAGGGAGTTCAAGAACTCACTTTGATATAAGTTGGACGGGTCATCTTCTATTTTGTCAAAAGAGTAGTAAATGTGTTGTTCTCCAGGAAATTGATTTATTATTAGGTTATTAACTTCATCCGCAGTTTCATTTGTTGGTGATAATATCGCTCTACTCAGCATGTACTTTGTATTGTTAGTATTATCGTTTAATGCGGGAAAGATCTCGTTAATCAAACAGTGTAACGAAGTTGGACCGTCCCATCGTACGACAATATGAGATGGTAGTGTGATCATATCGTCGTGTATGGTGGGCTCAGTACCATTTCCAATGCATAAAACAAAGTCAGCGTAAGCTTGGTCAGCCCGTGCCCTCATATTTTTTGTCAGTTGAAATACTTTAACAGTTGACCATAAGTATGACCGAACTATACATGCATCAGATGTTTGAGCTCTAGTACCCCCTGGAACAACTGGTAAGACTTGACGAAAATCACCGCCTAATATCATAATTTTACCTCCAAATGGAGTATCGGCGTTGGTCAAGTCTCGCAATGTTCTGTCTAAAGCTTCGAATGGATGACGGTGAGCCATGGTTGCTTCGTCCCATAGTAGAACGGTTGCTGCGGAGAGAAGTTTTGCAGTATCAGACTGTTTGGTGATATGACAGGTGGACGAAGAGTGTAAGTTAATAGGATTTTTAAAATCGTGAGTGTGCTGTTCTACCACCGGGCAACGCAATAGAAGCTATTCCAGAAGTAGCGGTTGCAATTGCGATAAGGCCTTGATTTCGTAGATGAGCTAAAATTGCTTTGTATAGAAAAGTTTTTCATGTCCCTCCAGGGCCATCGATGAAAAAAATGGAGCTGCTTTTCGAATCTACCGTATCCATGATTGCGTCGAAAGCTTTTTTTTGTTTAGTGGTTAACTTAGATATAGCTTGCAAATCGGATGATGGTATTTCTGTTGACCGTTCTTCTAAAAGAAGTGTCGAACTGTTGTATTCGTCAACGGAATGTAGGAAGTTATGTGGTAAGTCATAATCAAATATGGTTCTATTATAATGTTTTAGAAGGTTGTTAAGATCAAAAAGACATCGATCAACTGAGTATGTAGTAGAAAGTGACGCAGAAGAAGTGGAATGGTAATCTTTAGTTAGAAAAGGCCAAAATTCATCCCATAGGTCACGTACAGCGAAGGGTTCGCAGTATACTAAAATGGTAACAAATAATCGCCGTAAAGCAAGAGGCATATGGGTGGTCGAAGCATCAGTTAAACAATCCTTAATACTGTTATCGTTTTCTAGCAATCCTCTATGTTCGGCTGCTTCTTTGAACGTATGGTAAACAGTTTCATTGACCATTCGTAAGTGTGTGAAAGAAAGTGGGCCTGGAATATGAATCAGTAATAGTCTTAAGTTGTAGCAATCACCTTCGGTGGGTGGTACGGTGTATAGCCTACTAATTACTCTACGCTGTATTCGTCTACGTACCCATTGTTTTTGTTCACTATTCCACCAATACTTTTCAGGGAATTCATGGTAAAGGTATTGGCGTGCGTCCTCGTCTGTTAAATTTTGGTTAAAAAATTCGGTAAGCATTGTTTTTGTTCTGTGTTCATCAGCTATAATAGATTGTAAGCTTTCGGCTGAGTTAAATTGAATATGTTGCTTGTTAGGTAGATGTATTTGTAGCCCTATCACTGACGGAGACATGCTACTAAGTTGGAAATTAAATATCCTCCATAAGGACTCTGGTGCGCAGATCCATCTGGCGTTAACGAATTGAGAAATTTCATCAAGGTCGGATGATGACGAAGACACGTTTACAGATACGCGATCTGATCCTTTGTACACGTACTTATAGAGATATTTAACAGATTTAATACTGGAACAAATTTCAACGTTTATGTGACAGTCATATTTTAGAAGCAAATAAGGGTTATAAGGAACGACCCAACGATTGTCAACTGCAGTATTAGGTGTGTGACCCTGTATTCCACTGTCACGACGTCTGTAGATGGGATACGAATCAGCTCCTTGTAAAGTTGATGTCGCGAAGGGTTTAGGAAATCCCTTCTTACATATCCCATTGCGCATGCATACGGCAGTGGGGTTGAAATTGCCGCATGGATGATGAATCATGTGTTTAATAACTGACATGTACAAATCCGGTTCTAATTCAATGTTTGGAATTTCTGCCCTGACCATAGTATCGTAATCGTCGGCAGTATTTAGTTTATCAATGTCTGCCAGAATAAGCAAGATATGAGCATGTGGTAATCCCCTTTTCTGAAACTCTATCACATGAACATCTGCAATGACTTTACCTAGAACATGTTTATCAAATAAATCAGCTTTAAGTTGTTCTAATTTTGCACGGAAAATTCGAGTTGTCAAATCAGGACGATCATACGGCTGTTGAAAGGGTAATAGCTCTTATGTAATCTCAGTCCAATTAGGATTGCAGGTTATAGTAATAAATAAGTCAGGTTTTCCATACCTTCGTACAATTACCATTGCGTCCTGATACCGTTGATGCATGTCTCGTGGGCTACCAATATGTGATGATGGAAGTACTTTTCGAACCCCAACATTTCCTACAAATAGCAGAGTTGCGTAAAATTTTGGGTATATAATGTATATTGTCGATTGGGGCAAGATGGATGGGATGGAAAGTACGAACCGGCAGTTGTCTCCCCACTGGCTAGAGCATCTTGTAAACCTTGATATAAGTCGGCTCGAATGGTACCTTGGTGGTCTCGAAGATACCGTAGTCGCATAGTTTCAATTTTGACATAAGTATCAACCACAAATTGTTGGAGTAGGCGACCACCAAGTAGTAGAAGAGGATGCTCCGTAGGTCGTACCTACGATTTGTACAAAGTGGTAAGTGTGGGGATATATTGGAGAGTTAAAGTAAGTTAGGTATGTGTACAAAAGTTGTATATTTCATTCAGGAGAAAAGGGTAAAAACCTGTAACATGTGAGAGTAGTAGGCTCTACAGCTGATTTGGTTATGTCCGGTATTGTGGATGTTCAGATCCCATCCTTGTTCACCGCGTGGGTGGAGAAGCGGATATTGGAGTGGATCATAAAATCCAGCGATATCCGCAACTCGTTTCAAGGTTCCTGATCTTGTTTCAACTATAATATCTCTGTCGTTTGAAATGTTTGAGGAATCGTCGCCGACAATGATACCCGCTACTTGTGACGCAGTAGGTAGATGGTGAAAATGACGATTAACTGTAAGTTCCTTTATTATCAGCCTGCAATTTTCTAAATCAGTACGCTGCCCCAACTGTCGCAGCACATGTACATAAGGGTTGTAAAAATCTAAGATTTGTTGAACTGTTTGCAGGATTTCTGCTCTTAATATTGCACTATCCTGTTGTCGATTGTCAGTCTCATGATCAGTATCATAGATGTACATTTGGAGGTATCTAGGTCTACTACCCGGTAGAGGCAGAACACTTCCAATGCTGTGATAGATGGAGCCTTGTGCACGGTAACAGTATATTCCGTTACGACCGGAGGCCAAGTGTTGAGCAATATTAGCGCCGACAGAGGTGAATGCGAAAGCATTGTTGTAAGATCTAATGTTAGTTCGGAAATGTAAACCTCTGTCACTGTCATCAGTGAATAAAGCTAAAAGTTCTGTAGGTGGAGGAGGGTAGGAAGTGGTAAGTTTACCGCTTGAACAACAATTCCCACTTGTTTCATGGGGAAATAATTTTGCAGTACAGTGTCGGCATTCAGTTGGTTGAGGTAGGCTATGACGGAGGAAAGGGTGGGAAGCAGTAAAGTTTCGACCACAGTTATAACGGGTAGGAAGAGAAGATTGATGCGGAAGTTGTTGATGGGGAGGAGATGTAGCTATTGGTGAAGTAGAAGCAGTATCAGCTGTTATGTGTCAAAAGCAAAACTACATACTGTCAACCAAAATATCGTACTATTTCAGGAACAAAGCATCGTAAAACATGGGAATTTTTTTTTCGTTTACCACAGCTGACTTTTTCATTTTGGTGGGAAGTAAGTTTATTAATTTTTTACGTAACGCAAACCGGTATACATGAAATAACGATATGTTAATTTACAAATTGCATAATGTTACTACTTTGAGTCATATAAGTTCCAAAACAGCTAAATAAGTGCGTATCAAAATTAGTGTAAAATACTTTGGACGGAAGAAAAACCGGTACACGTCAGTGTAAAAGTGGCATAATATTAGTCCTTCAATTCATATAACTTCCAAAACATGTAATTAATAGGTTCGCATAATTAGTGGAAAATATTCAGCAAGGAGCAAAACAACGTACTTATTTTAGTACCGTTTCGTACAGCAGAAAATGGCATGAATCAGTTGTGGAACTGACATCAAGTTTTTAATTTGTTACCGAAAAGGTAATATATTTTGGAAGGAGATAAGTTGTAAGGCAAGTTTAACTCAAACTGTAAGTAGTAATAGTAGATGGACCACGGTGGTTTAATGCTTTAGCTCAAGATTTTAAAAATAACAGGATCGTCTGGGTAAACCTGTTATTGGCAATGCGCCTGAAACGCAGGGAAAAAAATCACTGCGATAACTGAACCTTAATTGATGTACGCGTACAACTTATAATAGGCTAAATTCGGAAATATACAAAATGCAGTATTTGGTTTGAAATTAAAGTTGTATGTAGTAAATTAAGAAGGTAGTTGCAGTGAACAATTAAGAAATCTCAGCAGTAGTTAATATGCTTTTACCTTCCATGACAGCGCCAGTTTGTATCATATTTAAATTGGGAATTGAAATTAGTATGTTTGTTGTGTTATAAAGCTAAGTAGAAAAATGAATGAAGTTCACAATTTAAACAAAACAATGATTTCAGTGTAAAAGTGTAAAAGGTAAAAATTAGGAAATTAATTTATTTGCGTGAGATTATTTGAAAACGAAAGTGAATAAATAGTTATCACATTATAGTCAAAATAATTAACTGCACGTTTATAATACCATGTAGGAGAGCAAAAGTAGGTTTAACCGTAAAATATTAGTATAACAGTCAACCGAAACCGTAGAATATAAAGATTTCTGAAAGTTAACTAACTTGTAATTTCAATAGTTGAATATATTAAAAAATATTGGATAACTTAATGACTAAAAGTAAGGCTTGTATAAATAGTATGCCCAGGTGATACATAAAATAGAAAAGATGTAAGCGGACAATAGTTGCAGTGAACGATTGAGATATCTCAATCGTAAATAATCTTCTTTTAGTTTGAATGAGAGATCAAGTTTTTTATGTTATGTATACTGCGAATTGAAATTGGTTTATTTTTTAAGCATATTAAGCGTAGAGTGCAGAGCGCATGAATCTCACAGTTTCGACTAATTAAACAATGAATGCAGTGGAGAAGTTTGAAAGGCAAAAGGTAGCAAATTTATTTATTTCTTACAGGTTATTTGTGTGGCAAAATATGGAAATAGTTGTGACATGGTACTCAAAATAAGTGACTATTCTTTTATAATACCACTTAGGATCTTAAAAGAAAGTGTAACCATAAAATGTAGAGAGAACAGTCAAACAAAACCGCATAACAGTAATATTTGTACATTTTAACAAACTTGTAATTTTAATTCTGAATGCCCAGTGGGAGCAGGAATTTAAGAAGGAAAAAATGGACGATGCTTCCAGTGAACGATTTACAAATCTCAACAGAAAGTAATCTGCTTTTACTTTACATGAAACCGTGGGTTTTTTATGTTATGTAGCATATTAAGCGGAAATAGGAAAATGCGTGAATATCACAGTTTAAACAAAGCAAACAATGAATGTAGGGAGAGTGGAAATTTTTATATTTGAATGATTAAGAAAGTTTGGATTGGTAATTAGGTAGACGGGTAAAAAATTACAAACTATCAGCTGATGTTCAATCATTTATTGTAACAGGTTAAAAAGCAGTACTATAACTGAACCTTAATTCATGTACGCGTACAACTTATAACAGGTTAAATTCGTACATACATGAAATGTAGTATTTGATTTGAAAATAACCTTGGATGTAGTAAATTAAGAAGATAAAAAGAGAAAGTTGTAAAGACCCAAAAGTTGGCCTTCGAAAATCGGCACCCGTACTCCACTTGTACTCAAGATGCCGAAGATTCAAATGCCAAATCTAGTTCTCCGGAGCTTATAACAACATTAAGTAAACAATACAGCGGAATAAAGAATAATACATTGATATACAATATCTGATACAACATCTGATACAAAAGAGTGATACAATGAATATCAATATACATCAGAGATATGATACAACAAATAGCAGCGGAAAGAAAAATAGATAACTAACATCAGCAGCGGAACAAATAACTCTATGACAGTCTTCAAGAGAGAACTCCAGCAGTAGCTCGAACTCCCAATAACAATACACCAAGATAGCAAGTGCAGTCCATATCCAAAGACTGAACTAACTCCAGAAAATCTACTAGACCTGACTATCTGAAAAACCAAACTCTAGACTGCTCGTGTAGAAAATTATGAGCACCCAGAGTTTAGGAAATGAACAATAAACTTCGAGTCAGTCGTGGTACTGGTGTGAGCAACAAAAACAGTTTATCTTTAAAAACAAATAGTAGAGAATTTTAAAGTCAATTCGCAATGCTTTTGGAAAATGAAACTACCATAAAACCTCCCACGACACACACAATGCAAACGCAGACTTGGAGGAGATTTCTTCTTATGTTATTCAAAGATGCTTACTACGCAAAATCAAATCATTTTTGATATTATTATTAGTGCATAGTGGAAAACATTTCGAAAGTAGAATATAAATCTTAGCCAGCATAGGTACCATTATATTATGCCTGCTATAGCTGCCTCCTTAGGAGACAGGTTCTACAATTTGCAATCGTAAAGGCTCGTATTGTTTCTTTGGATTTCCAACAAATGGTCAGGCCAAGGAACTTCCCATTGCCACATGGAAACGCCTCTGGAATGACGTCCCGAGAACCTAACCGGATCTCTGCCAACACAAGGCCGGGTTACCTTTGCAAAAATAGGTAACTACTGACACGCGTTTGCCATCCCCCGATCGTCACCGATCTTCCCGAGGATCCTCGATTTCCAACAACCACATAATAATAATAATGCAGTAACCACATAGGTTAAGTATCTGGGCTCCATACCATGATACCACCTTTATCCAGAAGGAATGACATACACTAAGGGGCGCTACTCCCTAGAACCTTGCCGCATCCTTCCTGTTTTGACCATTTCCGAGGTGTGAGGCTCGACGAAGTCTCGTCCACAAAGCTACGCTTTGTTCACAAAGCCATGCTTCGGGTCAAACAAATGATCAATCAATGATCACAAAGATATAAGATCAAACAAATGATCATATCACAAATGATCAAACAATGGTCATCACACAGCAACACTCAGCATGTCACATTACCAAATTGGGAATATATCGCTGATAAATTTCAACTACATAACCTCTGAGCTCGTACGTCTCAAAGAAGGGTGTTAAGCTAAGAGAATAAATTCTCCGCCACCAACAGAAATGTATTTGAAAGAAATCGGCTTTATATCTCAAAGTGTAATGTCAGACATGTAACCATACAAGTCTGTTCCGGGTTCGAACAGAACCGAAGGCACTTCTTACGAAGCCCTTGCAATTCCGGGTATTCACAATCCCGTTCGGACTTCCCATCACAAAGGGTGATAAAATCTCTATACCGGGGACCAGTCGGTGCAGAGACATTCGACGAGTTGTCCTTTTGTTTTCGTAAATATCCGGTCTTCACCACCGGTCTTCAAATGCTATCCATATACGACGTATCACTATTCGGAATGGGTTATATGACACAATGTATTTTCCCGGCTAACCCGAATAATGAGCGCAATATTCAAAATCAAATGGATAATGGGATCTCAATTAAGTCACAACTTATTACCCAAAACCTTTCTTTTCAAATGGTTTAACAAATTACCATTTTTAAATCTTTTAAACGAAAAGATTCATTTCACAAAGTTTACTTCGTTTCATAAAGATCTGTTCATAGGTTTCAAAACAATTTTGGTTTCAATTGGATTAACTCGTTAAATCTTTAAAACAAAGATTCAACTTATAGCTTTCAAAACGATTTCATTTCAAAGGGTTTAAACAAATCATCATTTTAAATCTGTTTAAAATAAACAGATTCAATTCATAGCTTTCAAAAAAATTCATTCATAACTTGGAAAACCATCTTTCAATTCATACCTGAAATTCCTTTAAATTTGAATTTCATTTCTTATATATATACGAAAGCTTTTATCATTTGAAAACAAACAGTTTTCATTTAAAAAAAATCCAATTTTATTTGCACGGGTTAAAGTCCTTGAATTATATTCACATTCCAAAATCAATGCTTTTAAAATAGTTTAACCCATATATAACGAGTATAACATCTTTAATCCCTAGTTTCAAATCATAAAATTCAATTTCAAATCTTGAATTTAAGTTTTAAATCAAATTATTTAAATTTCCAAAACTCGATTAAGTTATTCAAAATAACTTTTATCTCTGAAATTCCATTTCAAAAGCTTTTCACTTTTAAACCCAAATTTCTAATTTCAAAATCAATTGAAATTAAAATTTCAATTTCAAAAACATCAGATTTAAATTATCTGTGACTTAACCGATTTCCACGTGAAATCCATATTTGTGTGTGTATGGTGTGGTCCAGGGGTTTAACACACAATAGTGCAACATCAATCATCACAGATATATCGATAAGCGGTAAAGTCGATAACGCTCATCTTCATTCACAGATTCATAGATAAAATAAATTTATCGGTCACAAAGATTCACAATTATAATTCGATGTGGGTTTCGGATAACCAACTGGAATCCGACTCCCCGTCGCATCAAAATTCAAGTGTCGTTTACGGGTCAAAGGGTTTTCATATTCACATAGTAATATATCACAGAAATAGAAATTACAGCTAAGTAAATTACAAATCACAGCATAAATCAGGGTATATCACAAAGCATCATATATCAGGGATATCAAACAATCAAGTCATTCAACGAAATCCAAACATTCATAAGTGAAATTAATTAATTGTCTGATTTATTTAAATGAGATTAGTCGCTCATCCTGGTTAATTACATTAATAATTTACAAATCATTTTGATTAGTTATTCTTTAATCATTTATTATTAAATCATTGATAATAAATTTACTAACCTTTGATTATTAATTAATCAATATTTAATTATTAAATAATTAACCTTTAATTGTTTAATTATCTTTTAATTAATTAATTTTTTCTCAAATTAATCATCCTAATTAATGTATTACATTATTCTTCAAGTAATTGTTGCTTAATCACTTGGTCTATCAGCTTTAATCATTAATTAATTTTTTTTATTAAAAATCTTTAATTTACAAATTAATTGTTCTAAGCATAATTAATCTTAACTTTAAGTTTAAAAACCTTAATAAATTTAAGCAATTATCTATTTCATTAATTTATCACATGAATTAATTATCCATTTAATTCCCTTAATAATTGAATGAATTATAATTTATTAAATTCTAATTTAACTTTAAGATAAAATCATTCATATCGATATTTGGAAAACATTCATTTTCAACTTGAATTTCAAATTCCTTTAAAAACACTTTTAAACACTTAACCACTTTAAGTTAGAAATAAATTTAACTTAAAACTTTATTTATTTACAACTAAGTGTCCAAACTGACTCGAAGTTGTATTTAACCTTTGATTTAAAATTTGAATTTAGTCTTAAATTTTCAAAACAGATCAGTTCAGGTTCAAAGCCTGGAACAACTCTCTGACCCTAGCGAGTTTTAATGAAACTCGTGCCTTCGTTCAAAATTCGCGAGCAAAATTCAAAACTTCCCGAACACAAACCCGAGAATGAACTCGAGACCCATTTTCTTCCCCACAACTTCACCCAGACACACAAGTATACGCGTGCACGCACGTGCACGTGCACGGAGATTCCGACCGCCTCCGGTAGATGCTGCGACCACCCATAAGCCGACGACGATCTTCTCACACTCTCAGACCACCCAGATCGGCGAACCGACAACGAATTTGAGATCGAACTACTCGACCCAACTGGAACAAAAACTCCAACCTGTAAATCTTCCTCGTGACGACGATCTAAACCACCAGAGGCCACGGAAATGTACCCGAAGCTTCATCGATGTCCAACGCCTCGATTCCCCCATGTCCGGCTACCTCCGGTCCACTAAAGACGCCGCAGTTTATCGAACTCCGACCAAGGCCAAAACGTGAACTAAAACCCTAGTTTCACTTCGTCCTATCTATTCTTGCAACAAAAAATTTTGTTTTCATTTTTCCTGAAATCATTGATGGTCGTACTTGCTCCATGCCAAGTTTCATCATTCGAAAATTCTTCGGCCACCAGGATTTGATCGAAATGCATTTTCTAATCAACTACGAATTTCTAGTAAAATACTGTACTAAAAAAATCCATTTTTGTTTTAAAAATCTTATTCTCGAAGGTAGATTCAGATTATATAATTGAATCAACAATTTATCATGTTCAAACTTTGACATAATGAGGCATATTGACTATAAAACAGGTTCCCAGTTGATATGCTTTCACCAATATGTTCAGAACAAATTTTAAAGGCTTGTTTTATGTCTGAACAACTTCTTTTATTTTAAACTGTAGGCCTATAAGTGATTTGATGAAGAAGTTTGAAATTTTTGAATAACTATTATACCCTGTAAATCAAAACAGCAAAGAACAGTAAACAAGATTTCACAGAACCATTCATATAAACAGGGCTATATATAAAAAAATTCTTATGTATCATAAAATGTTTTATGAATATCTCAGATTCAAATATACTCAAGCCCTTTTTATTTATTTATTATGTTTACTCACTGGTAAAGGAAACAAAGAAGGTTTGCTCACAAACGACAAGAAATCAAAACAGTTAAGCCTCGAAGAATAGGAGTTGCTCACCTTGTAAAAGCAAAAACAGAGAACTCAACTTGTACAGGCTTGAAAAACTTGAATTTTTGAAACAGAGGAGCTTTGAACCAAAATCTGGAAATGCTGTTGGCCTACAATGATTTGTTTTACTTCATGAATCTAATTGCTGTTGTTTTTAGTAGAAGCTTGTTTGAGTTTAAATGACATTTACTTTAGTTTTTTTTTTCTTTTCTCAGTGAAAAGGAACGAACTGGAATGAAGTTGAAATGAGAAGTTTGATATGTATATAGAAAATGAAGTAGACAGGGATTATAACTTTGTACAGGGTATTATATTGTTTGTACAAATTTGTAGCAGTGATATTTTTTCTTTATGGAGGCTGAGATGATAATATGTTGGGTACTCAAGATCCTAACATTAATTGCTGCGTACTTTATGTCTTCCTTTGCAATACTTCGGCTGTACAAAGATTTAAATTGGTGGTGGCTGCAGATCTCATATATAACTTGTATACTAATATCTTTGTTTTAGTCATACTTGACTTTGGCTGGTACATATCTCTTGTGTACAAAAGGCATGTTGAAGTGATCTTGTATTAATTAAGGTGTACAACATATACTCATTTTGTTTTCTTCTTTTCGGGGCTGATAGTATTTAAATGTTTTGTTTTATACTTCATGTATATAGATATAAAGCTATAAAAACTATTGTTATAAAGAATTGACTTATGTATTGTTTTATTTCTATGCTTTTGTTCTATTATTTTAAATAAGATTCTATAATTATTTTACTTCATATTTATTGTCTTATATTATTAGCTTAAGTATTTTGCATTTGTTTTTATTATTTTATTTTCATTTATTTTTAAATTTATCTTTAAACCATTTATATTAAGACTTAAATTCAGTAATCAATATATATATAAATCGTTTAAATTCATATGACTTAATATAGATTCTAAGACAGTCGGGGGAACTCGCAATCAATCAATCCATAAAAAAAAAATTTAATTTTACAAATTTTTATTCAAAAATTCATTTAATTATCGATGTAAATAAAATTAAATTTCGGGGTCGTTACAAAAGTAGTTGCGTTGAACAGTTTAGAAACCTCAACAGTAGTTAATATGCTTTTACTTTCGATGACAGTGGCAGTTTTTTATCGTACTTAAACTGTGAATTAAAATTAGTTTGTTTGTTGGGAATTTTTTTTATATGTTAAAACTCAGTCCCACTAGTATATTGGTGCATGTATTGCTTCATGCAAAAAATTTAGATTTTTTAGTAAACAGTTCTTCATGTTAAGTTTAAAAATATTTAGTGACTATCAATTAGTACAAAATTAAAAATGGCCAGAACGAACTATCGTAAAATAATCTAAAAGTATAAAAAATGGGAGAGCAAAAGTGTAAACAGCTGTTAACAGACCTTTATAAGGTCATTCATATATGCGTCATATATTGGTTAAAAAAAATTTAAGACTGTTCAGTAATTATTTCGTCAGGGTAAGTCTAAAAATATTTGGTAAGTATTAATAACTGTAAGATTAAACATTGGTTTAACGAAGTGTGTCGAAAAACAATTTCAAATTTGAAATCAGGGAGACTGAAAGTGTAAACATGTTTTAAGAGGACTTTATAAGCCGAAACACAGCGTCGACCTATCAAACCTTTTGGTAATGTAATCATAGGATGCTTGTTAGTTGTATGATAATACATTGTTTCATGCAAGTAGTTGTAAGTGAGTATGTAAGAGTTTTTTATTGCAAATCCGTTAAATGGTATGTAAGTATCGAATATCATAAAATGAAACCATAGCTCACACAATAAAGATAAGTTTAATAGAGAACAATGGTAAATACAAAAATATGATATAACAATTTTGGACATAGAAATATTGGTACTAAAAGAAAAAGTATCTTTGAAAATAGAAGCAAAAGGATGAATAGAACATCTAGTTATCAGTACATGTGTTAAAGCAGTGCTGTATAATAGATTTGCAGTGGAAAATATTATAACAATTATAACCCAGTAAAATTAAATAGTGCGAATACAATATTTTTGAACCGAATAGGGTTAAGGTTAGTGATACAGTGGGTACCCAATTTGTTGTTTTTTATTTCAAAAGTTAGTCCCAGTAAAATTCATCGCTGGCGTACGGCTTAATTTGAAAGCATGGATACGTATAAGAATGTAGTATAACAAAATGGTTGCCACCTGAAAGCATGGTATGTGTAGGTAAGTCTAGGTAATCGTATAAAAGTGGTTAACACCCGTAATTGTAGAAATGGTGCATATATGTGCACTCTACTTCTTTATAGCCAAGCGTAGAGGTTAAAATGTTAAACAGTTGAAAGCGGGGAAGGGTGTGGAAAAGTACCTATCGAAGTTGGCAGCTGTTGGTTTGCAGCAACGGATGTCCTTCTACTGGCGACCGCAGACTGCCTAGCTTGTTGACGCCTTGCACGTTGAGTAACACGCCGTCTTTCCCTTTGTTGCTGGTCCATAAAGATGGGGAAAAATGAGTTTGGTGGAAGAAAGGGGTGAAGAGGGTGGGGCAGTTGAAATGATATGAAAAAATAATGATAAGGAAATGAAAGTGGAATAGTACGTAGTAGTAAAGGTGAAAAGTGGGGTGAGTGAATAGTGGGAAATGCATACTTATAGGAACATGTAGATTAGATATTTTGCAACTGTCATATTATTAAGTGGAAGATGTTGAAGGAGTCATAGGTCTGTAATTATGGGTGAAAAAGTGGGGTTAACGGCTACTGTGCATCAGGTCAAAGGGAGGGTAGTCGTTTTGGGCAACAAATCAGTTGGAACATATTTATATACAGCAGGGTTGAAAATGTTTGTTAAATATTTTTTGTTGCAAAATGAAATGAACGTAGGTAAAATTAGAAAAATAGGAACAAAATTAAATATATCAAGGTATGTTCTAGCATTCCTAACAAAATGGCGTTGTTACTTTTATAGAACATAGTTGCTTATGGGCAAATGTAATGCAGTTAAACGTGGAGGATTTTAAATAATTTTTTATTTTCAGTACATTTTCGTACAGATTTTTCAAAATTATATATAGCAATTGTAGCTGTTTCACGAAGATCCAAATTCCTATTCATATTCTAGTGCAGTGAAGAAAATAGCGGAGAAAGATACGGTGCATGCTTACTCATGAGTTTTGAGACACAGAGCACCCATTCTGGGTTTATTTATGACCATGACAATCAACATCTGCCACTGCACAATGAAGACAGAATAAAAAACAACTGAGCATAGAAGTTGATAAAATTACGCATAAATGTAAGTAAGTTTTGTAATGCATGTTGGCTTAACTCACATGGAAGTAATAAATGTTTTCTCTCTTCTTCTTTCAGCCATGAACCATAGTATGCAGAATCAATGCTAAAAATGTACAAAAAAGACCACTGTTGCATGACAATTTTTCATACAAAAGTTCCTGTTACTTACTTTCTTTTATATTCGCTGATAGTCATCACTTGAATCTTGAACTTTGAAACCTACTTACATAGGAGACGAAACCTACTTATTGATCTTCCTGAGATATTCCCAGGTAAGTGCAAATAAAATTTTCGCAGTAAAAGGAATTTCCTTATATCCACATTGGTTAGGCATGAACAAACTCAGAGTGTGCTACATTCCATGTTTAGTTCCAGTAAATTATAGCATGGATCCAAATAATAAAGATTAAGGTAGAACAACTTAGATCAATGATGGAGGGCGAAGCTCAAAAATTAAAACACGTAACATTTAATTTACTTATTCCTTATCAACATACAATGTAATGCCTTTTTGAGAAATTTGTTTGCAAGTTAGAACACGTTTTTCTCTCTCACCATATCAGCCTGAAACGGTAGCAATTAAGTCCAAAACTTCAACAAAAGCATAACCTTTATTCTAAACCCCGATGCTTAATTTATGCATTAACAAATCATAATCAGAATACACCAAAATATGCGTCACAAAATTCATCAATAGCAACAGAATGAATGAAATGCTTAACAGAGTAGGCAACTAATGATACCTGCATATTGACTTTGAGAACATCAAGGGGCATGATGCGAGATGCGTGGTGTCGAAATTGAGCATGCCGTCAAAGTGTAGACAGCGTAGCATTGAGGTGAAAAGACATTCAAGCCCATGTTTTACATCGATTCTCTCTCTCGTTCTACTTCTCCCATCTCTCCTTGGCATTTTCTAATTAACTGTCGCTGGAGTAATTATAAAATAATATATTATTAGCACATTGACTCTGCTTCCATTATCAATTAAAACAAATAAAGAAAGAATATGCATATAGATTACAGTAAGAAAAGGAGAAAACTAAGATTATAAAAGCTTATGGGAAAATGTACAAAATAAAAAAAACTGAGCATAGAAGTTGAGCATACTACGCATATGAACATGAACATTGTGACAATTGACTGTTTATTGCAACGTCGAAGGCGTGTTTAAAACTGAAGAAACCAAATCAGTAAAGTACGTTTTAGATCTTAGCTTGAGAAATAAATGTACGAAAAGAGGGAAAAAGGTTAGAGCTTACCTGGACAAACAAAGGCTGCCGGTTGCTACAGCTTCGAACAGTAATTGGATAGCAAGTTGCTGTCGGTGGACGTCGTCGGTATGGGCTAACTGGTCCATTGATGGGCGACCACGACTGGGAGGACAGGGAGTAGTATGTGGTGGTGGAAAACAGTTGCCATACAATGTAATGCCTTTTTGAGAAATTTGTTTGCAAGTTAGAACACGTTTTTCTCTCTCACCATATCAGCCTGAAACGGTAGCAATTAAGTCCAAAACTTCAACAAAAGCATAACCTTTATTCTAAACCCCGATGCTTAATTTATGCATTAACAAATCATAATCAGAATACACCAAAATATGCATCACAAAATTCATCAATAGCAACAGAATGAATGAAATGCTTAACAGAGTAGGCAACTAATGATACCTGCATATTGACTTTGAGAACATCAAGAGGCATGATGCGAGATGCGTGGTGTCGAAATTGAGCATGCCGTCAACAGTGCAGACAGCGTAGCATTAAGGTGAAAAGACATTCAAGCCCATGTTTTACATCGATTCTCTCTCTCGTTCTACTTCTCCCATCTCTCCTTGGCATTTTCTAATTAACTGTCGCTGGAGTAATTATAAAATAATATATTATTAGCACATTGACTCTGCTTCCATTATCAATTAAAACAAATAAAGAAAGAATATGCATATAGATTACAGTAAGAAAAGGAGAAAACTAAGATTATAAAAGCTTATGGGCAAATGTACAAAATAAAAAAAACTGAGCATAGAAGTTGAGCATACTACGCATATGAACAGGAACATTGTGACAATTGACTGTTTATTGCAACGTCGAAGGCGTGTTTAAAACCGAAGAAACCAAATCAGTAAAGTACGTTTTAGATCTTAGCTTGAGAAATAAATGTATGAAAAGAGGGAAAAAGGTTAGAGCTTACCTGGACAAACAAAGGCTGCCGGTTGCTACAGCTTCAAACAGTAATTGGACAGCAAGTTGCTGTCGGTGGATGTCGTCGGTATGGGCTAACTGGTCCATTGATGGGCGACCACGACTGGGAGGACAGGGAGTAGTATGTGGTGGTGGAAAACAGTTGCCATTTTTAGTCGTGAGAGAAGAAAGGGGAAGGAAATGGGAAAAGAGAAAGAAAAGGAGAAGAGAAATGGAAGAGGTAAGGTACGTGTGGACAATGAACGTGGGAAACGTGGGCAAGCGGTCGGTAAAAGACGGAGGTATCCTTCGGTAGGGATTTGTTTCTATTATGAACGGGGGACAATTTAGGGATTGGATAAAAGGCTTCACTTTGACCGGTTGACCAGGGTTTTGCTTTATAGTATATATATATATATATATATATATATATATATATTGATTTTGATATATGTATATATGTTTAAATTCAATATTGATCCTTGGAAGAAAATTCTTACATATAGATGATAAATATAGGTGTTTGATTTAAAAACAATGATTTTGAAATATATATATATATATATATACATATATGTTTAAATTTAAATTGTGTTTGAAATTATAATCTGATATAGGTACAGTTATATATAGTTATATATGTTCACTTATATCAATTTTCTTCATCGACCCAGTTCTGATTTGAATTCGTCTCCTCCTATTTATCAACTTTGTTCGTCGAATTTTTTGCCAATCTAGCTTTGATTTGGAATTCATGCTTGGATTCGTAATTCATCTCATTATCGTTCATCTCTAGCCTCGAAAGGTGAGTAATCACTCAGATTAACGTTCTTTTATTTATTAAATTTGATTTCAATTGAAACGACAATTGAAATATGCTACTGCTAGTTATTTACATTGCTATATATATATGCCATTATTTGTATCTGTTCACCTGTGACATCTGACACCATTATCTGTTATTTATCACGAATGATATATGCCTTTTACTGTTGTTATATTTTATCATATCTGTTATCACTCAACAAGTTCCCTATTAATATAGAATTCACTATGGGTTGAAATGATACATACCCGAACGATCTGTAGAATAGGAGAAAATCATTATGGGTTGAAATGATAAACCCAAGCGATTTTCATTTGAATTGAATTTGGGGTTACGGGTTGAAAAGATATATACCCGTATATATATTTAAATTACGGACTGAAATGATAAATATCCGTATCACTTGACCATAGGGTAGAAAATTATATACTGACACCATTGGTCTATATATAAATATTTGAAAAATGATTTCTATGGTTTTGAAGGAAATATATGGTTGTAATAAATATTGATTTTAAAGATCTAATAAAGTTGATTTAATAAAGTCGATTTAATCAATATAAAATAATGTTTAAGTATTTATGCAAATTTATATTTTCAAATATAGCGTTTATAATGATTCAGGTCGGAAAGGTAAATTGAAATTGATTTGAAATTATATTTATTTAAGAATTTTACTTAAATAAGGTTGATTTGAAATTTATTAAATTTGAAAATTGAAAGATATGTTTTATAACTTGAATTTGATTAAAGTGACTTAAATGAATATTTCAAACTTATATAAATTTAAATGGGATATTTTGTTTATTTAAATTTTAAATTGAAGTCATATTTAGATGTATTGAAATGATTAAATAAATATCTCAGAAACAAAATGTAATGAAATTAAATTGAGATATAAATGGAATTATCAAATTTAGTTTTGAAATGTGAATATTTAAAGCTTTGAAATATATTGAAATTGAAATGTATTATTTATGGTTCGAATCGGTAGAAATCGATATAACTTGAAAATGTTTAATTGAATTGGAATTGAAATTGATGATTTAGATTTGATTAAATTTGAATTTGGAATTCGAATTGATTTGAATCGATTTGTGAAAGTCGAGGAAACTATTTTATTTTATAAAGTATTTTAAAATTATATTTAAAACTATTGATATTTTACTTTATAAACTATTTTAATATAAATCATTTTTAATATAAATTATTTTATTATAAACTATTTAACTTATAATTATTTATATAAACTATTTTATTTGTAAACTATTTTAACTTATAACTATTTTATATAAACTATTTTATTGTATAAACTATTTTTCTATATATACAAATTTTAATATCTAAACTATTTAAGAGGAAAGTGTTAGGATTCCAAAATGTTATGATTTCAAGCTTTGATTTCAAAGTGTTATGAATTTTAATGTTTTGATTTCCAAAGTGTTTTGATTTTAAAAGACTTATGATTTCTAAAGCGATATAACTTTGGAAAGTGATATGATTTTGGAAATGGATTTATTTGAAGTGAAAATGATATCGTATGGATATGGTTTTGAAATGGCAATGATATTTCGGTTTTGAAATATAAACTATTTTAAAAGTTTAATAAATGACCATCGGTGTAATTAATACGTAGTTATTAAAGAGACCGGGATCAGATATGGACATACTCTTTGTCGATACCGATAACCACTTTAATAGCTAATATACGCGGAGTGTTGATCCAGAATGAAGTGGATGGTTTGGTGAACGCGTTGACTTAAGAAAGAGAACGATATTGGATGACCCCTGACATGACTAAAACAGGAGCCGCGCCGGGCCATTGAGGTTCGCCACCTCTAGCGGACACACTTCTTCGATACCATATCTATTACTTATGTGATTCAATTTGGGTGCACCCTTTGATTTGGGAGTGTTGTTTCACGGTGTTGAGGTAGTAGCTGCTATGCTCAACATCAGTCCGGATCACGCAACTACTAGTATCCTAGTTGGTATCGCCTCATGTACCTTGTCATAATGATTATCCTATTCGCGACCACTACGATTTGTTTTGTGTTATACCTATGGGGTACCCTCTGATAACCACTAGTTTACGGTGGGGCTTACGGTGCTGTATAGACTATGACATGGTAAAAATGTGTTAAGGGTGGAATGGGCCATGACTTAACGCTATTTTGATATCGTACTTTACTGATTAGACATTATCTACTTTACACTACTACATAGTAGATAGTTTAACAGATCCTTAGAGGATGGTTATCCCAAACATCCTTTGAGTTACTTGTATTTCAGTCGTTATTTCACTTGAGTTGGATTTATTGATATAAGAATGTTAATCCTGACTCAAGTGTTTTGTGTTTTGCCTTACGCTCGGGTCAGACTGAGTATACCAGTATTCGAGACTCACCTTTGGATTTGGAGCTTCGCTTGGAGATCTAGCTATCTATCCAGCTTTCAGATATTCAGTTGATTCCAGTGATGTATTCGGATAATGTATTTGACTATTGTATTCGAGACTTCTGTTGTATCTTGTTTAACTCTGTTATATATATAGTAGCTTCATGAACTACTATTCTTTTGTTTCCGCTGCATTATTGTTATATTACTCTGTGTCTGTGATCTGTGATTATTTTATTTACTGTATATGCTAAGTTTTGCCAAATTTTATTTACAATCTATTATTTTGAATTATTCAAGTCTGACATGTGTGGATTATTGTCGATTTGAATGGTCCAAAATAGTGGGTCGTTACATATTTCCTTTCTGGATTGACTCGAACAATTTCAGCCGTCTGAACGACCCATTTTAGACGTCTGAATTTCTGTTTGAATGTGTTTTCAAATAGGCACTTCCATAAACACGATCCACATTGTCTTTTCACTAATTCGCCTGTTCTTTTTTGAAATAGTGACATTGTCGGACTTAAATCCGACTAACGATGCTATATTTAAATTAAACATTTAAATATACGAATCGTAAAATATGCGATTTGTTACAGACTCCCCTCCTTAGAGAAATTGCGTCCTCGCAATAATTAAGAAGAAAATGAAGAGTAACAACCATAAAAGCATATCCACATAAAGAGAAGAAATTAGAAATAAGAAGTTCACCTTAAAGAGCACGGAGAGTAAGTCTGGATGTGTTCGCTCGATGAACTTTCTAGATTCCCAAGAGCAATTCTTAGGATTTGAGGACCATTGAACTTTCACAAGAAGAACATCTTTATTTCGAAGGCATTCAACCTCCGAAGCAATGATACGAATAGAATGTTGCTCATAAATTAAATTTGGTGAAACTTCAATTTATTCAATAATACCGGGCTCAAGAATAGAATCGGAATCCTTAAGGCATTTCCGTAGTAGAGAGACGTGGAAAACGTCATGAATAGCAAAAGATTGAGCTGGTAATAAAAAGCGATAAGCCACAGAACCAATACGTTCGGTGATGGGAAATGGACCAACATATCGAGGTGCTAACTTTCCCGATCGACTGAAACGCACAACACCCCTCATAGGTGAAACACAAATGAACACCGATAAAATCTGGACCTAAAACCAGCTTCTCACCGGCTTCAAGCCAACACGAAGGAAATTGGCACGGCCTTCCGTAAAATGCCTCGAAAGGTGTCATACCAACACTAGATTAGAAGCTATCATAGGAAGAAAAATCAACAAGAGAAATATGATTTTCCCAACTTCCACCAAAATCAAGAACACATGCACGAAAAAGATCTTCAAGAGTTTGATTCACAAGCTCGGTTTGTCCATCGGATTGAGGACGATAAGCGGTGCTAAAATTAAGCTTTGTTCCCAAAGCTTCTGAAGACCTTACCAAAATCCACTAGTAAAATAATGGATCATGATTGCTATCAATAGAAGTAGGAAATCCATGCAATTTAATTTGACATAGAGTTTAGCCAAAAAGGGTATGGTCCAAAAAAGAAGGACGAGCCTCGAAGCTACACAAAACAAGAGATGAACATGATTGGGATTCACGATCTCGAACCTCACAAGTGGTTGAAGTCTTGAGATTATTCCATTCGGATATCATCATGGAAACAACCGCTTGCTGCTCTCGGCATAAGGGTATCGACAACACGACTGCCCTTTCCGGAAGTATAAAAAAAATATCAAGATCATAAGATGCAAGGAACTCGAGCCAACGTTGTTGATGCAAATTGAGTTCCTTTTGAGAAAACAAATATTTCGAAGATTTACGATCGGTGTAGAGAATAAATTTCTCTCCCAAAAGATAATGACGCCAAAATCTAAGAGCGAAAACAATAGCCGTAAGCACTAGATCATGAATGGAATTTCTAGTCTCGACAAGCTTTAATTGTCAAGAAGCAAATGCGATAACACATTCCCTTTGCAAGAGAATGACACCAAAACCAATACGACTAGTATCGGTGCAAACAATAAAGTCTTGGTTCCCTTCGGGAACCGCAAGAATAAAAGCATTGTAAAAGAGTTCTTATCCTCTTTCCCGAAAAGCGAAGACATTCAAAATTATAATTAACTTTGTGTAATCATCTTTATAGAAAAAATCACTTATTACAAGAATTTACTGTGTTTGACTGTCTCATCATAGCGTTTATGAGATTCCTATCGATAACGTTGATCAAGCGCATCGACCAGAATTCTTAAAGCACTCAATGGGCAAAACAACACAAAATTATCTTATATATGATAACCATGTCCCTTATAAAATTTACAGATATTCTTTGCTCGTTTTAAGAACAAAACCCAATCATACTTATAAATATCTTATTAAAAAGATTTGCGAATTTTTAAATTTGTTATTTTCATCCATAATTAATAAATATGAGGATAAACTAATCGAGATATTCGTAGAGTACCCGATTCACAAAATGGATGAAATAAGGTAGAAGGTTCGTCAATCGAATGACATAACGAACCACTCACAAGAATCATAACGAGTGCGGAATGCGGTAAGTGGAATGCTACCCTCCGCAACTCGTAGCTGATGAAAACTGGTGGCAAGGTTGAGCTGAAAAGACCTTAGCACCATTCAATAGATTGCTTAGGTGCTAATCCTAAGATAGGATCAAATATACCGAAAATTCACAAACTACTTGAATGAGAGAAATAATATTCTCCTCATCCCGTACGTTTAAAGAATTAAAATGATATCACCGAATTTGGAAATCAAAATCATTAAGAACCAAAGAAATCTGCTTAACAGATTGAAGATGTCGAAGACGAATAGTTCACATTGGACATAGGATATGGCCTTCATAATAATTAAGCCAATCCTTTCCCAAAAATCAATTTCAAAGCCTAAGTAACGCATAACATGCAAATCGGCTCGAAAAGAATAATCACATAAAATAATCTCGACATTTTCACAAAGTAAACTGAGTGTTGCGGATCCACCAACCGGATTCGCAATTCTCAGTGAAATCATCAAGCCCATAAAATTAAAAAGAGAAAGAATCATCAAGTTCTTTTGATATAAAATAATGAGATGAACCCAAATCAAAACGAACTCGAATAAGATAATCACAAAACAAATATCGTCAAGGATAGAAAATACCTTGACCAAGAGAAGTGCTAGTAGAGGCTTGCACAACATTTAGCTTTCCCTCCTTCTTGTTTGAAGTATGGGACACGCAGATATATGATGACTCAAACTTTTGCAATAGCGACAATAAAGGGGTTTCAGACACTCATTTGCATAGTGGTCCATAGAATCACAATTGTAGCATCGTCCACGACTAGTGGTAGGAGTCTTTGCTACAGAAGTTTTTTGCTTCCCTTTCTTGTCGGGATTGGGGCCTTTGAACTTAATAATATGCCTCTTCATGTTATTGTTGAAGTTCTGTTTGGCACGCACAACTTCAACATCACTTTCTCTATCGGACTCTTCAAGCCAAAGAGCGATATCTACAAGCTGATCGAAAGAAACTTCTAGTTTCAGAAGTAAAGGCTTTTTGAGGTTCTTATTCAACCCATAGACAAATTTCTGATTTTTTTTCAATGGGGTATTAATATATTCGACCCCATATTTGGAGAGAGATTCAAAAGATGCGACGTAGTCGGTCACAAAAGATTCACCTTGAACAAGGTCAATAAAGCGCCGGGCTAAAGTTACTTTTTCAGCCTCCGGCACAAACTTTAATTCGAATCTTTCTCGGAATTGCTCCCAATTAAGATCCGCTTCGATAATTTCGGAAATCAAAATCTCAAACCAATCTAATGCTTTTTCTTGGAGCATGCTAGAAGCCACTTGGACTCGTAGTGAATCAATAAGATCCATGCGGGAAAAGATGCGATCGCATGATCTAAGCCAAGCTTGGATTTCTATAATATTTTCGGAACCCTTGAATGGCCTCCCACCCAAAGCGGTATAATCTCTGCACAAGCGTGCAAACCCGGATTTAGGGTGAGTAGGCGATGGAACGGGTCTGGCAGCTCGGGCATTGTTCACAAGATCTAAAAGTTATTGAGCTGACATAAATACTCCATCCTGAGGAGTAGCACTAGATTGACCGGCGCTGTGATGGCCAGTCTAACCATTTCTCTTCTCTAAGAAAGAAAGAAAGAAGAGGTAAAAGGTTATTCTCAAAATGAATATCAAACAACCTTGATTGATAAAACAAGGCATCACTAAAGAAAATAGGATAGAACGGTACAAAGACTCGAATTAAATCCTATGGCACGATTCCTAAGGAAGACTTAGGACAATGATCCTTGCTAGATTATTCTACATTGTTCCGAAGTTTGGCTCTAATACCATGCTGTGATGCCCCACCTCTATACTCACGCTAGCCAAGGACACTACGGGGTAATGCCATCGACTAGCACGAAGAATAAGGCCGTTGAGGAGCGACCATCTGCGTAATTGCTTTGTGCGAGTACCGATATGTCAGAAAATATAACTTACACTTCATTTCAAGAGGAAACCCGACATATCAAATACAAACTCAAAGCTACCATACAGTGGCTAAGTAGATCTCGAAAACAAATATAGAAATAAACATAACACAAATCAGTCACAAACATTCATATCACAAAGGCAGAAACAGATATGAATATAACACAAAGAAGTGTACATCAAAGTAGTGGTCAAACAAGATCCACTACATCAAAAAAGAATAGATACAGGTTCTAGCAAAAGAATAAGTATACATTGAGGAGTCTCTATCTCAAATGTATACTAACAAAAACTACTATGTTAAAGTATTAAGGCAAAAGTCAGGTGAAGGACCCTGATAAGAAGTCAAGCAGGAGCACCTGCAACATCTCGGTCTGACCCGAGTATTATTTAAGAAGAAAATAATAAACAGATCAGTCTAGCAATAAATATAAGATAAAATGAGATAGGATAGGAGATATGACCAAAAAGTATGATAACAAAGAAATGGCATATTGTGTCAGGTATACATCAAATAACAATCAAAAATCATACAATATCTCAAATCATCTATAACCACCAAAAAGAATCACATTCTTTAAATTATTCACCAAAACACAAATATTGATAGAGCTTATCAATTCAATCCACAGAAATTGGTGAAACACAAATTCTAGAAATCAAAACGAGAAATCTAGAAATCACAAAAGGGGGGAAGAGGCCTATCACAAATGGGAGCATGAAAACTCACCAACACGTGTATCACAAATGAAACGCTATTCCATGGTCGCTAACCATAAACCAAACATCGACGCACCTAGAAAGATACGCCCCATGCACAGTCGAACATCGACGCACCTGAAAAGATACGCCCCATGTATAAACTAACATCGATGCACCTAAGAAGATACACCCCATGCCTAGTCGAACATCGATGCACCTAAAAAGATACACCCCATGCACCGACTTAATGAGCCGATTGCTCCACGAACGGTCCAAAGACCATGGGTCGCTAGCCCATAAAAATGAGATGAAGCTCAACTGAACGGGGTATAGTCCCCCACGCGGACAAAGAGACATCGCACATCGCTAGTCTAAATCATAAAATGATCATCATCGATCAGCAAGAAGTGTCGATTACACTGAGCTAGTAAATATAAGAGTTTAGCTTCATGTCCCATAACCACTAGCTGAACTAAAATATTTACGAACAGATTGTAGATTTCCACTCGAAAATTGTCACAAGAGTTCAATCGAACACGTCCAAGAATTAACCGACGAAGTAAACGCAAGCGTTTCATACCACTTGTTTTACTAAGTCGTTTAATTAGATTTCTCATACGAATGGGGTAAAGGTTTGTATATACTAATAGATTAGAAAACGGTTTTATAAACGAGCTTTGTATTAAAAATAGAGTTTGAAATCATCTTTGTAAAAGAGTTGAATATTTACTACTAGTATAAAAACCTTTGTATTTTAAAGTGACAAATCACAGAAATGATTCTAGAAACAATCGATCATCAAAAATTCACATACGAAGACGTGAATTAAATCCATATAAATCGATGTCGAATCCATCAAAATGGATATTCCTAAAAATCACGAAGAAGAAGTCATCAAAGTCGATAATAAGTGATAACAACAAATCGGATAATCACAAATCGATAAAAATTGGAATCCCATACAAAATAGGCAAATTGGGCTGAGACAAGCAGATTCAGACGTCTGACTTGGATATTTCAGACGTCTGAACCTAGGGCTTAGGCAATACTTTGCCTAGGCCAATGATGGCCAAATCATATCGGAAGCGATCAGATGAGTGACGATGGCTAGGGGTTTACGCCAAACGACTACCCAACCTTAAAGACTCACCAATACACTCCGACCAACATGTCCAAACATCCATATAATGTTTTTTCATAGATTTTGACTTCAAACACAAAAAATTGAAATATTCATCAAACCAATTCAATTCAAAAGAAAATAGACAAGGAATAGATGTTAGGAATTGCTACCTAACACTATCAAAGATATAGACGTAGATGTGAGTTCGAAAACTCACCTTTTAACCCAAAAACTCAAGAGAGAAGCTATAGAGCAAGGCAAGAACAATCACTCTTCAATTATAACCTAAGGAGCTTCAATCTAAGCTCAAGAACAAATATTTCCTAAGTTAGGGTTTAGGAAATTTCAGAAATCGAAGAGGAATTGAGATGGAGAAGGAGAAGAGGATGCTTACCTAAGCTTCTCTTGGATTTTGGACTTGAATTTGAGTTTGCAAATGAATCTAGGGCTTAGGAATTTCCATTTCCCATTCTTTCCCCCATTTTTGCTAAAGCTTGAGTGTTTAGGAAATGAAATGAGTGAATGGAGAGGAGAGGGGGCTGAGTTAGGGTATAGTATGAGTTGGGTGAAACCCAAACCCAAGCCCAAAGCCCTAAGTGAAAAATAGCAAAATTCACTCAACTCCAAAAATATCGATGTTTATACTCAAAAAAGTCGAAAACACCATTTTTAACTCAATAGAAGTGGTCTCGAGTCCAAATTGTTGATTCTCAATTTCATTCTTCATTCAGACGTCTGAAATTTCCAAACCAGACGTCTGAATCTGGAAAAATAGGAGTTTTCTAACTTCATTCAGACGTCTGAAATGAACGATTCAGACGTCTGAAATGAACGATTCAGACGTCTGAATCTGGAAAAATAGAAGTTGTCTAGAACAATATTCAGACGTCTGAATCGTCCATTTTCGACGTCTGAAAATGGCAATTTTAGCCTATTTCCTATCTGGATTGACTCGAACAATTTCAGACGTCTGAATGACCCATTTCAGACGTCTGAATTTCTGTTTGAATGTGTTTTCAAATAGGCACTTCCATAAACACAATCCACATTGTCTTTTCACTAATTCGACTGTTCTTTTTCAAAATAGTGACATTGTCGGACTTAAATTCGACTAACGATGCTATATTTAAATTAAACATTTAAATATACGAATTGTAAATATGCGGGTTGTTACACAATCCATAACGAAAGAAGTGAGTGAATTTCAATTTTTTTTACCCTCTTGGATCTTAGTTGGGCCTTGAAACTTAATTTATTTAGAACATTTCTAAATTTCTTCTAAATAAAATCATTTATTTTATTTAAATTAGTTAAAGGGAAGTTTTTAATTTCAAATGTATAGTGTATCAAGTACACCTAACATTTAGTTAATGTATAGGGAATGAAACCATTCATTTTTTTCCCTAAAACAAGAATTAATTAATAGTATTAATTGCATTAAATGAAAAGAGAAACCTTTCATTTTCTCTCTTTAATTTGAATTGATTGATACACTAAATGTCATTAATGGATAATTTATTCATGGCAAGATTTATTGCCATGTCCATATGTATTCTAACTGTACAAATTGTAGTTTGAGATTTATTTAATTTTGTTTTATTTATTTATATAAGTATGCATATATGTATATATGTATATATACATATGAACCATATATATACATATATATGTGTGTGCATGTGTAACATCATAATCCGTAAAGGGTATAACGCGCCCGTATATAGATGTTGGGATTTACATTGCAACGGGCAAATTAGCTCATTTTGTGTGTACTGTAATTTGTTCAAATATGTGCTTGTATAACATGTCAAAACAGGATATTAATATATGTATATGAATATATATATATATATATATATTAGTTATTGAATAAAATAGTTTCTACCATAATAAATTAATGTAAAATAACCGCTTCATAAAATATAAGTTTTATAATTTTAGAAAATCTAAATATCTATTTTGGGCTTAAGATTAATTTATGGAATTTTTTTAAATTAAAATAATATTTATTATTAAATAGTTGATAATAGCCCTTAATCAAATTAATTATTAAAAAAATAAGAAATCAAGTTGAAAAATCCTAAAACCTTTTTCTGATAGTAGATGAGACATATTTCAGGCTTAGGAAAATTTTAAAGAATTTTCTCAACTGAAATTTTACTATTAATTAAATAATTAACTACGGTTTGAAAATAAATTAGTTAATAAAATATTAAATAAAGTTTAAAAAATCTGGTTTTTTTTGTAGGTACCTGTGAAAAACTTAATGCTTATGAAAAAATTTCAGAATTTTATCAATTGAATTTTATTTTTAATTAAATAATTGATTGCAGGCTGAAAGAAAATTAATTTTAAAAAATAATAAATTAAGTTAAAAAAATCTTAAAATTTTACAGTAAGTATCTTACATGGTGTAGAAAATATATAAAATTGAAATTTTGAACCATTAATTATTTCATTCACAATAAACAATTCGCAAAATTATTAAATAATAATAAAATATGTATATACATATTTAATGGAATAATTTTATATTTTATGAGTCACAACAGGTATAAAACATCATAAGACCATTTTTAGATCAAATATATACAAGATATAAACATATATATAATTATAAATATAGACAGTTTGAAAATTATATACATTTAATCTAGATCTATTTATATATATATATTTTTTCATATAAATCAAAATCAGTATTTTTAGAAAAAAATTCAACAATAAATTAATAAACAAAATACTACAACAAGCACATAACCAATCCAATTATAAGAAACACATGTACCCACAAAAATCTCACCTAATCTAAACAATAAAACGATCTGAATACAAACAAGTGATTTGGATGTAAATTAACACTCATATGATAAACTTGAAATCAAAATAATAATAATAAATAAAAGTTCACCTCCTAATGAAGCCTTTGAGTCCTTGTTGAATAATGAATTCTCTTCTAGGAACAATTCCATATCCATCAGGTTGCTAATCCGGGATTGGAGACCTTCTACTACAAATTAGTATTTTTTAATTTAAATTGGATTTGAGAATTTTTGGGATGATTTTAGAGGAGAGTTGCTGCCATTAAAATGAGGAAGAAGAAAAAGAAAGTGGCAGCTCAAAAAATGAATTAGTCTTTGACTAGGGTTTTGAGATTAGCTTTTATATGGGTAGGATAAGAGAGCTAATAATGATCTCAACCACACATCTCAAAAACCTAATGTCATGCATAGTGGCTGGCCCCTTTCTCTATCAATACCAATGACTTTCACCTCTAAAATTCATGGGTTCTGAGCCCATTTAACCCAATTTAAATATACATAATTATATTCAACTAAATTTTTTGTCGATATCTCATATCGATCAACATGTTTCATAATTTTTTATAAATACATGCAACAAATTTATTTCTCAAATCGTATCCAAATTTTATAATTAATATTTATCATTGATTTATAACAATTATAAACTAATTAAATCATTCGGTCTTAAGAGAATTCATCGATTCGGTTGTATGATTCTTGGGTGTAAATTTGGTCAGCGATTAACGTCGAACTATTCGAACGTTAATGGTCACACTTCACTTAGCAGGTGTTGTGACATTATGACTAAATTTATCACTTACTCATTTTTGGAAAAATATTATTTTAGTTTAATAAGCGTTACCCAATTATGACAATTATTTGCACCAATTCTCTTCATTAAACCATATTACTTTGGACTTATTGAATTTGGTAATGGTCAAAAATTCCAACTCGTCCACATTCAACTCTATAGTCCAAACACAAATTCCTTGGTTCAATAATAACAATTATTGTTAACCGAGCTACTCTGGCCAAAGATTTTGACTTTGGGTTGACTTGAGTTGAATGTGATACTAACCCCATATAACTGAGGAGATGAATCCTCTCTTAAATAGTGCTTCACTTCCAATACTTCCACTCGACCCAACTATAGTCACTCAATGGACGCTATGCCATGATTTGACTATAACAAAAGCAGAGCTTTCATATTGAAGATTCATAGTATTTTCAAGTGGAAAGAACCATGTAAATTATTCACATTGATATTTTCTGTTTGACCTTAGTTATATTAACCAACAGAAAACTATCGAATGAGTCGTTCCATAGTTATCCAATAACTATTAGTACGTAACCCCTAGGTGCTCCTAGCAGTCATTAGTAAAACATTGCCCAACATTTGGATAGCATTACATACTCTAGTTTCAATGGTTACATCGATATCCAGTCTCAATGCATCTTGACTAGGAACATTTAAAATGGTATATTTATTTTTATTGTGATAAATTACTTACGGTTACAACACTTTGTAACTACTATCACAAAACATACCGTTAATGAATTTTTTATTAAATATACTTTTAATTAATTAATTAATTTATATAACTACGTTATATTAAGTATATAATAGAAAGGAAACACCTTTATTTCGAACAAGATTAATCAACGAGTTAGAAATATGTAACGAATTACATAATTACCCCTAGGGCATACCTCAAACTCTATCACCTTTTTCGATATTTGAGTGGATTTGTGTACTTGCATATAGAACTGAGTTACCCACTAGACTATTGAGTGTGCATAACATTTTACATTTATCCCATTTACGAAAATATGTACACAATCCATCTTTGATAATAGAGCCAACATAGAAGGACGACCTCTAGATTAAGCCAAACCTAACCATACTTAAGCAGCCTGATCGTATAGCCAATCGAGATATGAAGCAGCTATGGTCAAAAGTTATTAAATTGGTTAAGGTAGAGTGGAGCGATGATGTAAGAGATTGTACATGGGAATAGGAAGGTAGTGCCAGAGAATATTATCCTGAGCTGCTATGAGATTATTGATTTTTGTATGTAGTACGCATGTTGTAGTGTCCTCGACACTTGAGGTGAAGTTAGTTAGTGTATATCTTTAATTTGTATGTAATTTAATTAAGTATGATATATATGTATTGTTTTTATTGATCTATCAACTATATGCATTCGCGTTTGAATGTGATGATAATTTTGGGGACGACATTCCTTTTAAAGAGGTATGATGTAATGTGACGACCCCAAAATTTAATCTATTAGAAACGTAAATATTTAAATCAAATGATGAATTATATAACCCTAATATAAGCCTTTTTAAATATAAAAAATGTTATGAAACACCTTTTTCAAATGTTTTTATATTAATGAGTAGAGAAAAATATACTCGATAATGTAACTGAAAATTGATTTATTAATATCGACTTTAAACTCACTAAAAGTTACTGAAAATTTTCGTAGTGTTTTAAAATAAATGTGTAGTTGTTAAGCATGGTTTCTATTGGATCAAAGGGTGGTCAAATCAAATAGATGTGTAGTTGATAAGGATAGTGTGACAACCCGGATTTTTATGCCTATTAGTTGGGTGATTAACTAATTTAAATCATTGGAATATTAATTCTGATAGTCGAATAAATGAGTTTTTCTAGAAGATAAAAATAATTTTATCTATAAATTGATTTAAAAACTAAAATAAATATTGAATTATAAAATCCATGGATATGAAAATCTCATAGAAAATAAATAATAAACTCCATCGTTTAAATTAAGATAAAATAACTATAACCAAAAATACATAAATATATATATATATATAAATATATACAAACTTATCATTTTAAAAACAAATAAGACTTTTGGCTATTTCCCATTTATTTATATATATGTATTTTGGAAGAAAAGCTATGATTTGAAAAGTTCAAATAAAGTCTTTCATGATATTTTAAAATAAAATCAATCTTATCAATGCTAAATATAAGAATACAATATAGGAATATGAATTAAGTGTTTGATAGTTAAGCTTAAAAATAGAAATAAATACATAAGATAATTCTAGAAATATATAAACTATGTAATACATGTGTATATGCAAAGTAATAAAACAAAAATATGAAAATATACAAGTATGTACATACAAAATAAAGGATAAGTATATATATACAAGAATATAGATTAAGTATCGATAACTTAAATTTAAAACATTTATATGAAAAAAAAATAGAAAAAAAAGTGTAGTAATTATTTGTGCATGTGCAACATGAGTTAAACCAATACAAGTAATTAAAACAATTTTATATTGAGCATATAAAGTATAAAAACAAAACTAGGCAAAAGAGTATATGTTGCCTGTGAAGTAGATATGTAAGGCAAGGAAAGAATAAAAATAAAAAATAAAAATCTATGAACATAGATAAAATGGGATAAGGATGTGAACATGAAGGACATTTGCATTTAATGCTAGCACAACATTAGGTCATTTCGAATTGTTCAAAATCATTTCAGTGTTCACAAAATGTTTGCCTGGTCAAAGAAGAAAGAAAAAAATCTCTGACCATTTGTTGTACCAGTAAAATAAACACCCTATGTATTTGTTTATATATATCAATCTTCTTATTCCAATTCGTTCATCACAACTAAACAAACCAGAAAGTATTTTACAAACTATAGCAACAACTTCATCAATCAAACAAGAAGATCAATAGGGGTTTCAGCTAGCAGTTTTTCAAAAGCAAGATTTATTTTCTACTCTCTGATCAAACTTGGTTTTTCAGGTGAGTAAGCTTCTTTCTAAAAAGCTTAAACTTGTTTTTATCTGTGATGCCTGTGATCTTCTTTGAAATTATGATGTGAATGATGTTTGCATGTATGAAATGAATGTGGATGTATGTATATAGGTAGTACTTGTCTGTGCATGTCTGATATACAGGCAAATTCACTTCTGTTCTAGTTCCAGGTTTCAAAAACCTGTTTAAAAATCAATATCTCTTCCTATGATTCTTGTTAAATTTCAAGGTCTAAATGAAACTTGTTTGTATCATCAAGATCTAGGTCTTAAAAATACTTTTGGGAAGAATTAGTTTGAGAATATATAGTGAAAAATTTCATAAACATGATAAATTCGAATCTCATAATTTATTGATTCACCTATATTACTAAATTTATCTTGGAAAACCATGAATTTTAAAGGAAGAATCAGGATTTTTGATATCGTATTGATTGAGAAATTCGGAGTTGTATGGTTTCGAGTTTTATGGCAAATTCTGGTGATCGATGAACGTGGTGGTCTCGGGATCGTGGCTGAAGGAAGGTGGAGGATGGGGAAACTCAGGAAAAATGCTCGAAGCATTTATAGTTGGCCGAGGTGGCTAGTCAACGTCGAACTAGGGTTAGATTCACAGTTTTGGTCGACTGAGCTTTTGTGATTGTTACATCGTTGATGGTGGATTAAAGGTGATCGGACCGAGGGGAAAAGCTTTGTGGGTCATCGGAGCAACTGTGGTCGGAGTCGGGTAGGTTCTAGCGTGGTCACACGGTGGTGCGAGGCAGTTTTTGATGATCAATGTCGTTCCAGTTAGGACTTGATAGACTTGTTTTCGTTTCTCAGGTGATTTCGTGGTTCTGGGTGTTTGGGTTGGTCGACGGTGACGTCAACGATGTGTTGAAGGTCGGGGCAGTGATCGGAGGCGATCAGAATTAGTGTAAACGTGCACGACGAGGTTTGGGTGTCAGTGGTTTGGGAAAGGAAGTTGTCTCGGGGGAGGTCTCGGGGTAGGTTGGTTGTGGCTCGGGTTGGGTCTTGTGTCATACGTGAGAGTTATTAACTGGTTGACAGTTTAAACTTTTAACAAGTTAAAAAAGAAAAAAAGAGAAGGGGGAGTCTCGGGTCTGGACTCGAGTATGTATCGGGTTGAACCCGAAGTGAATGATTTATAACAATTTTAAAATTTAAATAAAAGCAAAATTTTGAAATTTAAAATAAATCAAGTTTAAACCTTTTTCTTAAATCAATTTTCTTTTATATATAATAAAAGTTTTATTTAAATAATTGGTTTAAGGAAGTTGAATGATTGATGTTACATAAATAAATAAAGTGGATTTTTAAGTTTATTTTAAATTCAACTTAAATATGTAATTAAGTAGTTAATTAAGGGAGTAATATGTTTTTATATTATATGTTAATCCTAAGTGATTTCAATAATTTATTAAATAAGATCTTAATAATGATTTAAAAATATATAAAGAAAAGGTTTATCTTAAAATTAATTAAGGTCTTGGATAGTTAATGAATAATTAAATTAATGAAGTAATTAAAGAGAAATTAATTAATTAATCGTTAAGGATTAATTAATAATTGAGAATTTTAAATTAATTAATTGGTAATTAGAGCTTAATTGATGTAAGTAATTACTTAAATAATAATTACTTACTGTAAGTAATTAAAGGATTATTTTGTTAAGGGTTAATTAATTTAATTAGTAATTAAAGGTTAAATTATTTAATTATTAAAGGTTAATTAATAATTAGAGGATAATTAATTAATCATTAAAGGTTAATTAATTAAGGATAGCTAACCAGTGGGATAATTACTAAATGAAAGTAATTATGTATAATTAAGTTAGATAGATAATTAAAGGATGATTAATTAATGGTTTGTAATTAATTAATGTTAAGTGATGTAGCAGCGGATAACAAAAATGTATGAACGGTGAAAGTAGCAATCGGTGGATTGAAAATACCAAAGGCCCAAATCCGTTGATCCAAAGATACCGGATTCTAGCTATCTCAACCACGTTGATCGCGCACGATACCGTGTTTAAAGATCTACGATTCTTCGACGTTGATCAAGCGCACTTGATTCCATGAATCGGCTTCAGCGATCGTTGATTCGAGCGCACTCGAATACCGAAGGTGGAGATAGGAGATCAAACTCAACTACCAATTTCAAAAGAGGCACAAAGCACTCAAACAAATTTTATTCAAAATCAACTTACTATTACAAATGACCAACACTCCCTATTTATAGGGTTACAACTCACGCATTTCCATGACACAACACATAGGTCGGCAATGACCTAACACACCCACGCGACCTACGACCTTACATAGGTCGTTAACGACCTAATACTTCAAACAATGCAGTGACTCTATTTACAACACATATTTACAACAACAACATACGACCTAAGAAAAGAATACAAATACAACACTTCAAAACGACTCAACGACCTACGACCTAAGTACAAACAGTTTAAGCGGCATAAGGTCGTTAACTCGCTTGAGCGACCTAAAGAATCAGCGGCATAGAGTAAAGCGGCATAAGGAATCCACGGCTTCTAGCTTCAGGAGCGACCTATGCTTCACGACTTATGGTAGGTCGTTCGCGACCTAAAGAAAGCAGCATGTGTGAGCGACTTATGGTAGGTCGTTCGCGACCTAAAGAAAAACTGCATAAGATCGAGCGACCTTTCTTCCCGCGACCTAAGATCGAGCGACCTATCTTCCCGCGACCTATCTTCCCAGCGACATAAGATCGACCGACCTATCTTCCCGCGACCTAACTTAGGTCGTAACTCTTCTCTGCGACCCATCATAGGCCGTAATTCATTCTCGCGACCTAGCTTAGGTCGTAACTCGTTAGGTCGTTTGAGTAACTCGGAGCGACCTATAGGAATGAGTAACTCGTTAGGTCGTTTGAACGCCTTATTCTTTAACTCGTTAGCTCGTTCCAGCTTGTTATCTTCCTCGTTAGTTCGCACATGACTTAACAGCACGTTAGGTCGCTCGCAACCTAAGACTTGGTCAGTTTGGGCTGCATCATCCTCCCCTGGTTGGGAAAAATTCGTCCTCGAATTTGCTCCCTCCTCTTCCACAACAAGCTCATCCCCATGATACGGAATCAAGTATTTGACGTTAAAAACGTCTGTAGTGTGAATATCATCCGGCAGTTTCAACTGATATGCATTATCATTGATCTTCTTCAAAATTTCCACTGGGCCAATTTTTCGAGCTTTCAACTTGTTGTAAGTTCCAACAGGAAAACGATCTTTTGTCAACACAGCATAAACCAAGTCACCTTCTCTGAAATTCACACTCCTTCGCCTTTTATCTGCCAGTTGTTTATACTTCTCATTTGATGCAAGCAATCGTTCATGCACAGTTCTGTGGCACTCCTGCAACTTAGTTATAAAATCACCAGCTCGCTTAACAACTCCCCTCTGATATGGCACAGTCGTCAAATCTAACGGTCCCTTCGGAACTGCTGAATATACAACTTGAAACGGACTGAAACCCGTACTACGATTAATAGCATGATTATGTGCAAATTCTGCCTGACACAACTTCATATCCCAACTCTTCAAATTATCTCTCACAAGACATCTCAGCATGTTTCCCAACGATCTATTCACCACTTCTGTTTGCCCATCTGTCTGCGGATGATAGGCGCTACTAAACTTCAGCTTCGTTCCAACCATCTTCCACAAACTCAACCAAAAATGGCTTAGAAATCTAGTATCCCGATCAGAAACAATAGATTCAGGTAGCCCATGCAATCGATACACCTCTTTAAAGAATAACTGAGCAACACATACGGCATTAGCTGTCTTCTTACACGCTATGAAATGTGCCATCTTCGAAAACCTGTCCATTATAACATATATTGAATCATCCCCCTTCTGAGTTCTAGGTAACCCCAAAACAAAATCCATACTGATATCAACCCATGGTCTAGTCGGTACGGGTAAGGGCATATACATTCCCGTATTCGTCGCTGTCCCTTTGGAAACTTGGCAAATATGACATCTCTCCACAAACCTTTCAACTTCCCGCTTCATAGAAGGCGAATAATAAGATTGAGAAATCAATTGCAAAGTACGATCTCTACCCACATGACCTTCCTCATGCAACTCCTTCACAATCTTCATTCGTAAGCTGCACTCTGGTATGCACAATCGATTCCCCTTAAAAAGAAAACCATCCACCAACACGTACTCATCCGTCTTTCTCTCCTTGACTTCATCTACAAACTTTGCAAAGTAAGGATCATCAACAAATAATTCTGGCAATACATCAAACCCTGTCACTCCAACCTTCATTGTAGTCAACAAATGATTCCTTCGACTCAATGCATCTGCCACACGGTTTGTAATTCCCGACTTATGCTTCACCACAAATGTAAATTATTGTAGGTATGCGATCCACGAAGCATGTCTGGCTGCAATTTTGTCCTGTCCCTACAAATGTTTCAGTGCTTCATGATCAGTATATAGAACAAATTCTTTATGGAACAAATAGTGTCTCCAATGTTTTATAGCTTGAACAATAGCATAAAATTCCACATCATAAGTATTATATCTCATCTTGGCTCCCGATAGCTTCTCACTGAAATATGCAATAGGACGTCCCTTCTGACTTAACACCCCTCCAATCCCAACTTTAGATGCATCAGTATGTAATTCAAACAACCACTGAAAATCTGGTAATACTAGAATTGGTGCTGTCGTCAAAAGTTCTTTGATTCTCTCAAAAGCAAATCCTGCTTCCTCCGACCATGAAAATTGCTTCCCCTTCATACAATCAGTAACTGGTGCCATCACGCTACTGAAGTGTGGAATAAATCTTCGATAGAATGATGCTAAACCATGAAAACTTCGAACTTCTGTTATCGTACTGGGCTGTGGCCAATTTCTGATTGCTTCAACTTTATTCTGATCCACCCGTATACCTCCTTCGAAAATAACATATCCCAAAAATAAAACACTATGCGTCATGAACACGCATTTCTTCGTTGCAGCATAAAATTGTTCCTGTCGCAGTATCATCAACACTTCTCTCAAATGATGCACGTGTTCTTCTGAGCTTCTACTATATATCAGTATATGATCAAAATACACCACTACGAATTTCCCAATAAATGGTCTAAAGATCTGATTCATCGCCCGCATAAATGTACTCGGTGCATTCGAAAGACCAAACGGCATAACCAGCCATTCGTACAACCCCTCTCTTGTCTTGAATGTTGTCTTCCATTCGTCTCCTGGTCTAATTCGAATTTGATGATAACCACTCTTCAAATTGATCTTCGAAAAGACAGTAGCCCCACTAAGTTGGCCAACAAGTCATCCAGCCTAGGCATAGGAAATCTGTATCTCACTGTAATCTTGTTCAGTGCCCGACTATCAGTACACATCCTCCATGTTCCGTCCTTCTTCGGTACTAACAAAGCTGGCACGACACAAGGACTTAAACTTTCCTGTACATGCCCCTATTCAAGCAACTCTTCCACTTGCCTTCTCAACTCCTCGTGTTCCTTTGGACTCATTCTGTAATGTGGTCTATGAGGTAACACAGCTCCTGGAACAAGATCTATTTGGTGTTGTATGTCCCTCAATGGCGGTAACTCCGTTGGTAGCTCCTCAAGAAATACATCGTCAAATTCTTCCAGCACTGGTTTCACTTCCTCAGGAATCTCAACCACTTCATTACTCTCACGCCCAATCAACAAAAACACTTCAGGCTCCTCTTCGACTTCTTTAACAAACTCCTTCAAAGATAGCAGAGTTTTAAGTTCTTCAATCTCCTCCAACTTGCTTTCTTCTTGTTGTCGCTTCTTAGGAATTAACAAGATTTTTGTGCCTTCAAACATGAAACTGTAACTGTTAGTACGACCATCATGTTGCACAGCCCTATCATATTGCCACGGTCTCCCCAGCAACAGATGACATACATCCATATCCACAACATCACACCAAATTTCATCTTTGTATTTCTTCCCAATCGAAAAATTAACACAAGCTCTTCGTCCAACTTTCACCTCCCCACCTTTTCTCAACCAAGCTAACTTGTAAGGTTTCGGATGTTTCTTAGTCTTCAATGCCAACTTCTTCACAGCCTCGGTAGAAATAATGTTATCACAGCTTCCCGCATCGATGACAAACTTGTAAACTCTTCCCAAGATAGTGCACGTTGACTGAAAGATGTTACTCCTCAACCATCTAGTCTCTTCCTCCTGTTTTTGTGTCAAACAAGATCTCTTCATCATTAATGAGTACCCTTCATCTCCCGACACATTTTCTTCCTCCTCATCATGTGGTGAATTAGAACATTCAGCTTCTACATCCTCATCTTCAACCTCAGCAATCATCGCTCGCTTCTTTGGCTTTGGACATTCATTGCTTTTATGACCCATCTCCTGACAATTGAAACATTTGATATCACTATTGACCCTGGTCTTAGCAACTTCATTGACAACCAGTTTTGCAACAGCCTTAGAAACATTCACATTGCTACTAGCCCCTTTCATTTGATTATTGGAATTTGTAAACACACCACCACCTCTCCTACCTTGCTTCTCCCAAGCTAGAGCCTTTTGATGTGCTTCAGCAACAGATTTGGGATCAAACATATTCACCATATCTTGAATCTACATTCTAAACCCTCCAACGAATCTAGCTGTCAATTGCTCCTCCGTCTCCATGATATCATTCCTCGCAATCAATTGATAAAATTCATCCGCATAATCATTCACTGACTTTGTTCCCTGTCTCAGATTCTGCAATCGTTGATACATAAGAGATTGATAATTATACGGCAAGAATGTAGCTTTCATCAATTTCTTCATCTTCTCTCATGATTCAATCTTTGACTTTTCCATTCTCTCCCGCGTTATTTTAGTTTGCTGCCACCATGCCATAGCTCTTCCTTTCAATCGTGTAGCAACCAAGTTCACTCTACGATGCTCGGGAACTTCTTTGAAGTCAAAAATTTCTTCCACATTAGACAACCAATCCAAAAATTCTTCTGCCACCATTCCACCCTTGAATTCTGGAATTTCAGTTTTCATCCCCGATTCCCATCGACGATCATCTTCAACATCCCGATATGCATTTCGAACTTGGTCTCGATCTCGATAATGAGTATAACTTCTGTCACTCTCTTCATCATAATCACGTGTATTTCTATATCGATCTCGACCATCAACATCTCTTCGATCTCGCATGTCTCTTCTACTATGTCTTTCATCATCTCGATATGGCTCATACTCAAACTCACGTTGAGTTCATCTTTCTTCATCTCTATACTCATGGTGATCTCTTCTCATCGAAACTGACGATTCTCTTCTACCTCGATCAGATTGTGGCGACACCCTCCTCGCTTCCGTAACTGATGGTGAAACTCTGTTTCCTCCATGGTTCGAGATTGGCGACCTTCTTCTTTGACCTTGGTTCATGTCCATCATCAATTTCTCTAACCTCCCAATACCTTCATCCAACTTCTCATTGAATTTATTACTAATGCATTGTTCCATTTGTTCGGCATCTTCTCTTTTGTACAAATCTTCAACATTTTGATGACAATTAGCTCTTATCGGCGGCATGATTAAAACTTCAAATCTCGGCCTTGATCTACAAAGTGATGCACGGCTTCAACTTCTAAATCTTCAATGATAATTGGCTCCAAAGACTCGGCTTAGCTATGATTGGCTAAGTCTAGCTCTGATACCAAATGATGCAGCAGCGGATAACAAAAATGTATGAACGGTGAAGTAGCAATCGGTGGATTGAAAAATACCAAAGGCCCAAATCCGTTGATCCAAAGATACCGGATTCTAGCTATCTCAAACACGTTGATCGCGCACGATACCGTGTTTAAAGATCTACGATTCTTTGACGTTGATCAAGCGCACTTGATTCCATGAATCGGCTTCAGCGATCGTTGATTCGAGCGCACTCAAATACCGAAGGTGGAGATAGGAGATCACACTCAACTACCAATTTCAAAAGAGGCACAAAGCACTCAAACAAATTTTATTCAAAATCAACTTACTATTACAAATGACCAACACTCCCTATTTATAGGGTTACAACTCACGCATTTCCATGACACAACACATAGGTCGGCAACGACCTAACACACCCACGCGACCTACGACCTTACATAGGTCGTTAACGACCTAATACTTCAAACAATGCAGTGACTCTATTTACAACACATATTTACAACAACAACATACGACCTAAGAAAAGAATACAAATACAACACTTCAAAACGACTCAACGACCTACGGCCTAAGTACAAACAGTTTAAGCGGCATAAGGTCGTTAACTCGCTTGAGCGACCTAAAGAATCAGCGGCATAGAGTAAAGCGGCATAAGGAATCCACGGCTTCTAGCTTCAGGAGCGACCTATGCTTCACGACTAAAGAAAGCGGCATGTGTGAGCGACTTATGGTAGGTCATTCGCGACCTAAAGAAAAACTGCATAAGATCGAGCGACCTTTCTTCCCGCTGCCTAAGATCGAGCGACCTATCTTCCCAGCGACATAAGATCGACAGACCTATCTTCCCGCGACCTAACTTAGGTCGTAACTCTTCTCTGCGACCTATCATAGGCCATAATTCATTCTCGCGACCTAGCTTCGGTCGTAACTCGTTAGGTCGTTTGAGTAACTCGGAGCGACCTATAGGAATGAGTAACTCGTTAGGTCATTTGAACGCCTTATTCTTTAACTCGTTAGCTCATTCCAGCTTGTTATCTTCCTTGTTAGGTCGCACACGACTTAACAGCACGTTAGGTCGCTCGCGACCTAAGACTTGGTCAGTTTGGGCTGCATCATTAAGTAAGGAGGATTAAAAGTGATTGAGATAATTAATTTAATTAATTTTAAATTAATTAGAAATGGTATGACAAGTTAATCTTGCTTATGAATGATTGAATGATATTGTATTCCTTGGATTGATTTTATCTCGGATCGGCGATTTAAATATGCTGTGATATGAATGGGTTAAACTGTGATAATGTAGGTTACCTATTTGAGTTGAATTATTGTGTGATATGATATCCTGGATATGAATTGTATTGTTTAAAACTTAACAACTTGGATTAGAGATAACATTGATTTCGAAGAGACCGGGGTCGAGTATCAGTAAATACCCGAAACCACTTCGATTCTTTATGAATTTGAGTTTGGAAGCAAACAGGCTGGAATGAAATAAGTTAAGTATCATGGATATTTAAAACTGGATAACGATTCCTTTGGATACTATTCTGAGATAAATAATTGACTTAAATAAGATTAGAACTCGTAGAAAAGTACGGGTTACCCTGGTAATTCACTTAAGTTATATAGCTTGGTATTCCATATTATGGGTTTACTCACGCTGGTTTCCAGCCTGACTCGGGTGTTACTTTGATGTAATGCTAGGGTCAGACTGAGTATTACAGATTTTCAGGTAAGGTCGTTCTAGAGTTCAGGAGGCGAGCTGGATGGCAGGAACGTATAGAGGATTTCCGCTGTGATATAATTCTGTTTATCTAAGACAGGTTGATTTGTATATGTCTAGTGTTTGAGTATGTGTGTAACTCTGGTGTATAAAAATGTAAGCAACTGATACAGTATTCTTTTGTAAACTGTTATTATTTGATATTATATTTTAATCCGCTACGAATGTGAGAATCTATGTTGTGTTTCTGTTTCTTCTTCTTCTATCTCTTTCTTCTTTCCTAACTATCTGGAATTTTCGGGTTCGAAAATTCTGGGTCGTTACATTTTGTATCAGAGCAAAGGTTAAGCAAGAACCTTGGCTCTGGTGGGTTTACTCATCAGGGATAGGGTTAGTATTACCCTAGGTTGAGTTGAGTATATATATATATGAGAGCGTACTTGTTATTTTCTTATATAAAGATTTTAAATGGTTTTAAAAAAATAAATGATTTTTATATAAGATTATATTTTGATATATAAAGCAATATTTCTTTTTAATAAATATTAAGTTAATTGGTTGTTAAATCATTGGAATCAAATAGAATAATGAGAATTAAGTGGTAATAGAAATACAACCAAACTGAAATTGAATGAAGATAGGTTTGATATGGATTCAAACTGAAATTAAATCTTGAATTTGGAGAAAAGTTTTAGAATAAGATAATAATGAATTGGTTTCCAGATATGATAATCTTGGTTATTATCATCAATGATTGTTGTGTTTAATAATAAGATGTGATACCCAAGGTGATAAGTTTTTGAACTTATAAGATTATTAATGTGAAGTTTAAATTTTGAAGCAGGAATTCAAATTGAGTAAGGTTAACGGGATTAAATTGAATTTAACTTAGAGGAAGTTAAATAAGTTTGGAATGGACAACCTGAATTGGAAATTCAAGATGAAATTGAGAATTAACTTAAGAAAGTTAAATGGGTTGATTTGTAAGGGAGTTATATAAAATCTCAACTGGGTTTGAGATCTAGGAATGGGTAGTGGATGATGAATGTTTTAAATAAATTGGATGTTTATTTATCTTAATATCATCCTGTTATTATAAGTAATTGTGAGCCTGTGAATTGAGTTGTTTAGAATTTAATTAAGAAGTGGATTGTGATATTTTATATCCATTGCAGAAATTAAATGGAAATAAAACTTTAATTTGAAATTATTTAAGTGATTTTGAGATAAAGATTAAATTATGAAAATGAAATCACTTTGAACTTAAGATTTGAATGTTTAAAATGAACTTGCAAATTAAATCTGTTAAGAATTGGTTTTAAAGTTTGAAGCTAAAATTTGGTAATAAATTGAATTTCTAAGATAAAATTGTTTTGAACTCTTATTTGAACTTTGAAATAAGTTAAGTAAAGACAATTTAAAATGGAATCTTGAGAATTGGACTCAGAATTAAATTGTTTAAAGATTTGGATTATTGATTAAAAAATAAATAAAGGTTAATTTGATTTAAGGGGTTAAATCAACATTTGAAAATTTAACTCGAATTTATATAATTCGAGATGGTTTAAAGTTGAGATTCAGATTTCATTAGTTCAAATTGAATTTAGTTTGAATTAACTAGAATTGAAGATGGATAAGTATAAAATTCAAATGGAAATTTGAATTGGATTATTTTGAAATAAAATTGAAGATTGAATGAGATCAAATTCAAATGGGAATTGGGATTAATTCATATAGAAATTGAAATGATTTGAAATTGAGGTTGATTTAATTTGAAATTAGTCTAAATTAATTTGAAATTGTAATTAAAGTGAATATGTTTAAAATCAAATGGAATTTGATCGGAATTTGGAAAGAAATTGAGGTTAATTCAACTTGAATTGGGGATAAATCAAGTTCAAGGGAAATTGAAGTTATTCAAATTAGAAGTGAGTCAATTTAAATGGAAGTGGAAATTTAAATTAAATTGATGGGAAATTGAACAGTTTGACTCTGGACTATTTTCAAAATAAATTATTTTAATATAAATCTATTGTTCCAAACTATTTACTACACAACTTTTCTTTTTAAACCTAAAACTATCTTAAGCTTGTTTTATAATTACTTTTGGAACTATTTAACAATTTTACAACTGATTTATAAACTAATTACTGTTTTTCAATTGTTTTATAAATAATTACTATTTTTCAACTATTTAAAATTACTTTACTATTTTACAGCTTTTTACAGTTAATAATTATTTTTCAACTATTTATTTATTTTTAAATTTTTCAAGCTATTTTCTAAATATAAACTGGTCGGAGTTCAAACTGTTATTGATTAAATACCCAACTGAGATAAGAATTGAAGTGATAATCCAAATGGGGATTAAGGCAAATGTGAATAAGTGAATAAAATCAAAGTGAGGATGAATAGAAAGGGAATTGATTTAACTGATAATCAATGAAGATAAATACGTAGGATGTACGTATATTATTCTATTCGCATAGTGATTTGATCTAGATTCGAGCATAGAATTTCGAGATAGTATTATCAATCCGAGTTGGAATTTTTCGCTCGATTTTCAACGGTGAACATGGATATGGATTTTTGATTGGTTCTGGATATTCTCTATCATAGTTGTGACTATGCAAGGAGAATGACGGTTTCTGATCAAGAAACCAGATCTGAGTCTGCACTAGGAAGTCGGGTGGACAATACTAGTTTGGAAGTGAAATTGTGTGATCGAGTGAGCGATCAGACTGATATTGCATACGGATGATATGTGGACATCGTACGAGTTTGAATGAAATTGATATTGAAAATTTGTGGATAAGAACTGTAAATTATTTTTTAAATTGGAAGTATATTTTGTGAAATATATGATGAAGTAAAGTGGAAATTGGATATTTCTATGGTAAAAATTTACTTTATGGAAGTAAGCAATTTGGTAAATGACTTTATTAAAGAGTAATCGAATTTGAATATTTGATTTGGGATAAACAAAGTTATATATCTTTGTTATATATGGTAAACTCCCCTTAATGAATCTATTGCCAGGAAAAAAGGGCTTTGAAAGTATTTGAAGTATAAAAATGAATTTATACAAGTATGAGGTGATTCAAAAATTTCCCAAGGTTATTATTATTATATATATATATGTATGTATGTATGTATAAAGGATTTTGTAAAAATGATTTTGGGAAAAGTTTTGGGAACTTATGGATTTCTAAAAAGGCTTTTGATTTTTGAGGAAAATCAATTTTGAAAAGCTGGATAGCCTAGTTTGAAAGGTATCGATTTTTGGGATAATCGATTTTGAGAAAGGAGATTTATATAAAATTCATGCTCGGTGTATGATTTGGAAAATACTATATGTGTATAGTATAACGTGTTTTGAAAGTGACTCTGGGGAAAAAGGCGCTCCCTTGAATGAACTTCTCAGGAGTGCCATAGGGTAGTACTGCCTTGAACCCTAAGGAGGGGGTTCTAAAGTTGATCCTGTTAGGAGTCCGTACAAAACTAGTTCCTGAGGATCATGTATAGTGTGTAGCGGAAGTCGAGGGCGCTGATGCCTACAGAGGCATTTGGGTTATGCTGTGACAACAGTGTAACTCGATGTCATTGCGATCTACTTCAGACCATAGCGAAAGTCGTGTGTGCCGCTGAGAGCCAACAGTCTACGTTTGATTTTATATCGGTAGATTGCGACACTATGGTAACATAGCGAAAGTCGTGTGTGCTGTTGAGAGCCAACCGTCTGCGTTTGATTTTACATCGGTAGATTGCGACCTATGTGGGAGTGGAGAAGTTTCATTTTTTACAGTGAAAATCGAGGGCGATGATGCCTACAGTTACATGGACTTTTGCTGTGATGGCAATGTAACCCTGGAATGTAACTGTGATATGTTGTGGGTTCCATGGCGTAATCGAGGGGCGCGGAGTGCCTACAGTTACATGGACTTTTGCTGCGATGGCAACGTAACCCAGGATGTAACTGCGACCATGGATTGGGGTGATGATTTCCAGAGCATTCTCACCAAAGATATTTCCTCTATTTTCAAAAATGTTTTCGATATTTTCAATAAAATTATTTTTTAAGTATTTTCACTGGGTGTTGGAAATGGGTTTACCAAGTAATTATAGATTTTTAGTCCTACGCCTGATCAACGTATGACTGAATTTCTGTAAGAACAAGGATGGACTTGTTGAAACATCGAGTTATAAAAGTATTTTTATAAAAAACTACTTTGAAATAATATTATATAGATAATAAAAAGTGTTTTAAAAATAATCGAAGAAAATTTATCTGATTTTAAGCATTTTAATAACTCTGGCTTCGCTCCTTTTCGAGGACGAAAAGATTCAAAGGGGGAAGGAATGTGACAACCCGAATTTTTACACCTATTAGTTGGGTGATTAACTAATTTAAATCATTGGAATATTAATTTTGATAGTCGAATAAATAAGTTTTTCTAGAAGATAAAAATAATTTTATCTATAAATTGATTTGAAAACTAAAATAAATATTGAATTATAAAATCCCTGGATATGAAAATCTCATAGAAAATAAATAATAAACTCCATCATTTAAATTAAGATAAAATAACTATAACTAAAAATACATAAATATATATAGATAAATATATACAAACATATCATTTTAAAAACAAATAAGACTTTTGGCTATTTCCCATTTATATATATATATATGTATGTATGTATGTATGTATGTATGTATGTATGTATGTATGTATGTATTTTGGAAGAAAAGCTATGATTTGAAAAGTTCGAATAAAGTCTTTCAAGGTATTTTAAAATAAAATCAATCTTATCAATGCTAAATATAAGAATACAATATATGAATATGAATTAAGTGTTTGATAGTTAAGCTTAAAAATAGAAATAAATACATAAGATAATTCTAGAAATATATAAACTATGTAATACATGTGTATATGCAAAGTAATAAAACAAAAATATGAAAATATACAAGTATGTACATAAAAAATAAAGGATAAGTATATGTATACAAGAATATAGATTAAGTATCGATAACTTAAATTTAAAACATTTATATGAAAGAAAAAAATAGAAATAAAAGTGTAGTAATTATTTGTGCATGTGCAACATGAGTTAAACCAATACAAGTAATTAAAACAATTTTATATTGAGCACATAAAGTATAAAAACAAAACTAGGCAAAAGAATATATGTTGCCTGTGAAGTAGATATGTAAGGCAAGGAAAGAATAAAAAAAATCTATGAACATAGATAAAATGGGATAATGATGTAAACATGAAGGACATTTGCATTTAATGCTAGCATAACATTAGGTCATTTCGAATTGTTCAAAATCATTTCAGTGTTCACAAAATGTTTGCCTGGTCAAAGAAGAAAGAAAAAAATCTCTGACCATTTGTTGTACCAGTAAAATAAACACCCTGTATATTTGTTTATATATATCAATCTTCTTATTCCAATTCGTTCATCACAACTGAACTAACCAGAAAGTATTTTACATACTATAGCAACAACTTCATCAATCAAACAAGAAGATCAATAGGGGTTTCAGCTAGCAGTTTTTCAAAAGCAAGATTTATTTTCTACTCTCTGATCAAACTTGGTTTTTCAGGTGAGTAAACTTCTTTCTAAAAAGCTTAAACTTGTTTTTCTCTGTGATGCCTGTGATCTTCTTTGAAATTATGATGTGAATGATGTTTGCATGTATGAAATGAATGTGGATGTATGTATATAGGTAGTACTTGTCTGTGCATGTCTGATATACAGGCAAATTCACTTCTGTTCTAGTTTCAGGTTTCAAAAACCTGTTTAAAAATCAATATCTCTTCCTATGATTCTTGTTAAATTTCAAGGTCTAAATGAAACTTACTTGTATCATCAAGATCTAGGTCTTAAAAATACTTTTGGGAAGAATTAGTTTGAGAATATATAGTGAAAAATTTCATAAACATTATAAATTCAAATCTCATAATTTATTAATTCACCTATATTACTAAATTCGTCTTGGAAAACCATGAATTTTAAAGGATGAATCAGCATTTTTAATATCGTATTGATTGAGAAATTTGAAGTTGTATGGTTTCTAGTTTTGTGGCAAATTCTGGTGATCGATGAACACGTGGTGGTCTCGGGATCGTGGCTGAAGGAAGGTGGAGGACGGGGAAACTCAGGAAAAATGCACGAAGCTTTTATAGTTGGCCGAGGTGGCCAGTCAACGTCGAACTAGGGTTAGATTCATAGTTTTGGTCGGCTGAGCTTTTGTGATTGCTGCATCGTTGATGGTGGATCAAAGGTGATCGGACTGGGGGGAAAAGCTTCGTGGGTCATCGGAGCAACTGTGGTCGGAGTCGCGTAGGTTCTGGCGTCGTCACGCGGTTGTGCGAGGCAGTTTTTGATGAACTATGTCGTTCCAGTTAGGAGTCGATAGACTCGTTTTCGTTTCTCAAGTGATTTCGTGGTTCTGGGTGTTTGGGTTGGTCGATGGTGACGTCGACGACGTGTTGAAGGTCGGGGCAGTGATCGAAGGCGATGGGAATCAGTGTACATGTGCACGACGAGGTTTGGGTGTTAGTGGTTTGGGAAAGGAAGTTGTCTCGAGGGAGGTCATGGGGTAGTTTGGTTGTGGCTCGGGTTGGGTCTCGTGTCATACGTGAGAGTTATTAACTGGTTGATTGTTTAAACTTTTAACATGTTAAAAAAGAAAAAAAGAAAAGGGGGAGTCTCGGGTCTGGACTCGAGTACGTATTGGGTTGAACCCGAAGTGAATGATTTATAACAATTTTAAAATTTAAATAAAAGCAAGATTTTGAAATTTAAAATAAATCAAGTTTAAACCTTTTTCTTAAATCAATTTTCTTTTATATATAATAAAAGTTTTATTTAAATAATTGGTTTAAGGAAGTTGAATGATTGATGTTACATAAATAAATAAAGTGGATTTTTAAGTTTATTTTAAATTCAAATTAAATATGTAATTAAGTAGTTAATTAAGGGAGTAATATGTTTTTATATTATATGTTAATGCTAAGTGATTTCAATAATTTATTAAATAAGATCTTAATAATGATTTAAAAATATATAAAGAAAAGGTTCATCTTAAAATTAATTAAGGTCTTGGATAGTTAATGAATAATTAAATTAATGAAGTAATTAAAGAGAAATTAATTAATTAATGGTTAAGGATTAATTAATTAATAATTGAGAATTATAAATTAATTAATTGGTAATTAGAGCTTAATTGATGTAAGTAATTACTTAAATAATAATTACTTAATGTAAGTAATTAAAGGATTATTTTGTTAAGGGTTAATTAATTTAATTAGTAATTAAAGGTTAAATTATTTAATTATTAAAGGTTAATTAATAATTAGAGGATAATTAATTAATCATTAAAGGTTAATTAATTAAGGATAGCTAACCAATGGGATAATTACTAAATGAAAGTAATTATGGATACTTAAGTTAGATAGATAATTAAAGGATGATTAATTAATGGTTTGTAATTAATTAATGTTAAGTAAGGAGGATTAAAAGTGATTGAGGTAATTAATTTAATTTATTTTAAATTAATTAGAAATGGTATGACAAGTTAATCTTGCTTATGAATGATTGAATGATATTTTATGCCTTGGATTGATTTTATCTCGGATGGGCGATTGAAATGTGCTGTGATATGAATGGGTTAAACTATGATAATGTAGGTTACCTATCTGAGTTGAATTATTGTGTGATATGATATCCTGGATATGAATTATATTGTTTAAAACTTAACAACTTGGATTAGAGATGACATTGAATTCGAAGAGACCGGGGTCAGGTATCAGTAAATACCCGAAACCACTTCGATTCTTTATGAATTTGAGTTTGGAAGCAAACAGGCTGGAATGAAATAAGTTAAGTATCATGGATGTTTAAAACTGGATAACGATTCTTGGATATTGTTTTGAGATAAATGATTGACTTAAATAAGATTAGAACTCGTAGAAAAGTACGAATTACCCTGGTAATTCACTTAAGTTATATAGCTTGGTATTCCATATTATGGGTTTACTCACGCTGGTTTCCAGCCTGACTCGGGTGTTACTTTGATGTAATGCTCGGGTCAGACCGAGTATTATTGATTTTCAGGTAAGGTCGTTCTGGAGCTTAGGAGGCGAGCTGGATGGCAGGAACGTATGGAGTGTTTCCGATGTGATATAATTCTGTTTATCTGAGACATGTTGATTTGTATATGTCCAGTGTTTGAGTATGTGTGTAACTCTGGTGTATAAAAATGTAAGCAACTGATACAGTATTCTTTTCTAAACTGTTATTATTTGATATTATATTTTAATCTGCTGCGAATGCGAGAATATGTGTTGTGTTTCTGTTTCTTCTTCTTCTATCTCTTTCTTATTTCCTAACTATCTGGAATTTTCGGGTTCGAAAATTTTGGGTCGTTACAGATAGTTTCTATTGGATCAGAGGGTGGTCGAATCAAATAAAAGTGTATTCGATAAGGATGGTAACTATTGGACCAAAGGGTAGTCAAATCAAATTTAGGCCATAGGGGCTTAGGAAATGACCATATTACTCTCCTCTTGATCACCTATAAATAGCTTAAACCATGGAGAAGAAGAGAAAGAATTACAAGTTAAGTTAATTTCACAAATTTTCTCCTTGCTTTATACCACTCTTTAGTCATTCAAATTTTCTCAAACTACTTCCAAAATATCACAAAAAAATCTACATTCAACTTAAAATGAACCTATAATCGAAGAAGTAGTACCCTTTTGCAAAGGTTTGGAGAAAAGGAGCATAAATAAGGATAGAATGAGGAGGGCGAGAGCAACTAGGAATAAGGTAATTTTGCTTTGCACTTGGACTTGGTAGCAAGGTTCTACAGGCTTAGGAGGCTTGTTTGAAGGCTTCACTAGAGGATAAGTAAGATTCTCACCATTTTGTAGTGATAAAATATAATTTATATGCAAGTTATTATGGTAGTACAAACCTTAACTAATGAATGTGCTAATTTTCGACCACCTTAATTCTTAAAAGTATATGAAAACTCTATATGCTCTCACTTCAATTCTATCACCTTCCTAAACTTGTATCATAATTGATACCTTATGTTTGCATGTTTTACGGAGTTATATAAAGTTAAAGCTAAGAGTTTAAAATTAGAAAGCAAAAAGTCGTTATAGATGCAATTTGAAATAATTGTATTTTAAATAATTTTAACATGATGCTATATCAGTATATTTTGACAAATTATTAGATGAATGTATTCTTGACTCAAATTAGTTTAGTTTACAGCAAATAATATGATCATAAAATATTTAAAGTCAAAAAATAAAAACTAGCAAAAGTTAGAAAAATATAAAGCTTATTTAAGCAGTTTTATAGCACTTTGTAATAGCATTTGATATGCACCTTATTTAAACCCTTTATAATTGATTCTAAATGCATTATCTTTGCAAATGAATTTGTATACATACTTATATCATTAATAAGAATACTTTAATATAGTTTTAAGTATGAAAAGAGTTTGAGAAAAGGATTGTTAAATAAAATAAAAGATAGGTATGTTTTGGTAATAAAAAGATTTAATAACATTTTTTTCATGTAAAACAAATGGTTTATAAATTGTGATAATTTTTAGGGAAAGTTTATATATACTCACACTCACATTTGGGACCCATCAATAAACTTATCTATCTGATGGATGTCTAAGAATAGTGGTGTTAGGTTTGGGGTAGGATAACCAGTATTCTTCCCTTTCGGCTACCGGCATGCCCGTTAGATAGAGTTAATTAAAAAGGTTGACCCTCAAATTTAAGTATTACATATAAGTATTTAAGAAGAAATTAAAATATCATATGGATATAGATGTTTACTTTTTAGGACATACCAGATAATTGATTTTTCAACTATCATACATGACCTTTAACTTAAGAAATATATCAAACAGTTGCGAATTATATACGATATGGATATCCTCCCGTTGAGGCTTTACCATACATTTAAACTCAACTTTCTCCTTAATGGAAAATTTAGGGATATCCTCTCGATGAGGCTTTACCTTATGTGTTGTCATTTATTTCCAAAAATAACAAAATTGAGTCAACTGGAAATACACCTTAATATAGTTTTCTTGAATCCAAAGTCGGATAATCGTACATATGTACTTAATCAAATCAACTTCAAAACTTGAAAATACATTAGTCGAATGAAGATACTTTCAAAGATTTGTGGAAAAGATTCTTATTTGGATGTTGGGCCTGTTGTACTGCCTATTCGGAGGGTGATTCCAAAGGAGAGGGCAAGGTTAACATCCTTTTGATTTATTCAGTTTGCTAGAACTATTTTACTACTTATACTAAGGGTATTTCCAAGGGAAAGGGATGGGTAACTGTTCTATTTTTTGCTGGAAAGGCGATTCTAATATAGACCTCGGCTCGAGAAATGACTAAATCTAGGACATATGAGAGCCCATGCTATGTGAATCACTACCATCAGAATATGTTATATCTTTTCTAGAGCATATTTTGGTTTTATGCTTCCAGATATGATATATTCGGTGTTATGTATGATAGACGTAGGCCTACCCAGTAACATCCGAGAGTGTCTTAAATTTCATGGGCTCTTAAGTATATCTGCTCTAGAGATATACTATGCATTTGGTAGAGAGGCCGCTACCTTTTTCATGTTGAAAAGAGTTCGTTAAGTACTATGGCTCTTCCTTGGAAATCCATTTATCAAACGTGACCATTACGAATGTAGATGTATACCTGAGTAACAAGAAAAGAGTGATAGGTCCTTGTTTTTGATGTTGATATAAGAAAAGTCTCTGTAGATATGAATATGTAAATTTAGTCCCTATTTTTTGAAAAATAGAAAACGCAAGGTGTTTTGCATTTTTCTGACAGAAAATGCAAGCTAACTTGCAACTTTTTGACTATGAATTTTTTTTTTGAAAATTTTAAAAATTTTGAAATTTTTGAAAAGCACAAGTTAACCTGCGCTTTCTATCAGCTAGTTTGCGCTTTTATTTTGATTTTTTTTTTGAAATTTTTGAAAAATGCAAGTTAACTTGCGCTTTCCATGGTTTGCGCTTTTTGATTTCGAATTTTTTTAAAATTTTTTAAATTTTCGAACATTTTGAAAATTTTGAAATTTTCAAAAATATTTAAATTTTTGAAAAGCGCAAGTTAACTTGCGCTTTCTATAAGGAAAGCGCAAGATAGTTTGCGCTTTCTAATTAAAAACAGGGACTTAATTTACATACTCATTATCATGGGGACTTTTCTTACAAAAACATCAAAAATAGGGACGTTCAATGCAAAGCCCCCCTGAATAATGTTGTGATGTGTAATGCATGCATCACAACAATTTTATATATTTATTTTTCACACACTAGACACTATTTACGTATCATCCTTATTTACTTATAAAAATAAAATGGTTTGGTACTTGTAAGGGGTAAACCCATTCCGTTCTATGGCGTGGTCTTACAATGTACCATTATATGTTTATGCATATATCTTGAGTTTCTGACATTTTGGATTTGATGGATGGGGAACAAGATGCTTGTGAAGTTATTAGCTTTTTTCTGCTGCATTATTAGTATATATGTAAAGACATGTTATTATAACTATCCTGACTGAAAGTTAGTGCATGTTTGAAACTCTCATATATCCTGTATTTTGAGAGTAACCAAATGTACTACTTGTTTATTATATTATATATGGTCCTTTCATTGTGAGACACTGTTTTTCTATTCTTTCTCCTTGTTCTTGATTTCCTTATACCCAAACAATCTATCTTTTCGATGCTTAAATGATTAGCATACAAATATCGTGGATGTATTTAGTGTGTCCTTTAGGAGTTAGAATGGCCGATAGTTACATTTATATGTATCAGTTTGAAGAGTTCATCAATCCTTATGTCGATCCCACTGAATGGGTGCTCTGCCCTCAACCATTTGAGATACAGTTATTCCACTTATAAACTGATTAATATCATAATGAATCCAAGCCTTTGAATAGTTGATAAATAAACTAGAAGTCTATAAGTGAAAGCATAGGACCAGAATTCAGCTGAAGTCCCAAGAATCGACACTGAGCCTTGCTTGCTACTAGAAAGTACTTAGCCAATCTCCAGATCAATCAGTGATTAGAAGCAGAAGTAAAAAATACAACTCCAACTTATGACTCGGTACGATTCATGAAGCCAAAGTGATAAACCAGCATAGCACATTCAAGAAATTGAAGATAAAATAAGGCGCATGGAAACTTGAAGTGTCATAACTCGAAACCGAGTTATGAGCACAACTCGATGTAAAGAGTTGTCAATGAACTGCTGTTTTCGCCACAATCTTCATCTAGAACCTTGTGTCGAATGTGGATGGCATAAGGAGAAAATCTCAAAGCCGATTTTGATGATCTTCATCTATAAGTAGGTGGAGCGCTTAAGAAATGGGTCTTCTTTTTACTTTCTACATTAACTAGTTTTACCCCGACACTCTATTAGACTCTTACCCGAGTTGTAAGCAACTGAGTTGTAAAATCATTCTTGTAAAGAGAATCAATAACAAAGTTGATAGTGGACGTAGGCTATTGATTCTGGCTGAACCACTATAAATTTTTTGAGTTCCACCTCATTTTAGTTTCTTTTTTTCTATAGTTACCACTCATTGATCGATTGGGTGTTTGTCCCACATTTGGTGCAAATATTTTGGTGCTTTCATTGAGACATTATGAAGTTCTTGGTCATAGATTTATCTTAAAACTTTGGATTTAATCCATCCACAAGCTAGATCAAGAAAGTCGTTATTATAAGATCCATGATTAATTAGATTTGAAAGAAGTCATAGAAGAGTTATGCACCTAGGAAGGATAAAGAGAAGTCAACTACCTGAAGATCTACCAATGATGCTGAAAATGAAGGCTCTCAATATGAAGAAGAGACAAATCAACCCACTCATATTGAAGTTCCAAGTGCAGCAGATATGGTGACTAGGGTGAATTCACATTGAATGATGATCGAGATTTATAAAAAGATGTTTAAGAGTCAAACTGCCATCCTGAAGTAGATGGAGAGAAATATTACTTTGATGACTCGGTTATCCTAAGGGCGAAGGAAGAATTGTATAAAGTCATCACCTTCAGACTTAAAAGAAGAGATTTCTTCTTCTTTGGATAGAAATCGAAGAGATTGAAAGAAGAAGATGAAAAGTGAAAAGTTGGGACATCAAAATGGGACTTGGAAAATCCCCAGCACAAAAACCACAACTCGACATTGACATTTACAACTCGATACCGAATTGTGAATGATGACTTTGGAGATGAACTTGATAAGAGGTTGATACTTTTGTTGAGCATCTTGCTGGTGGCCAAAGTGGTGGTGTTCAAGAAAATTCCGTTGAGCCATCAAGGAACGAACATCAACAGTGAAGGACTGGACAAACGTTTCTCCTAAAGGCAGGGAAGTCTCTGATGAACTTTGTTCGGTCGATCTGACTGACCCAAAGTATATAGTTGATATAGTGAGAAGCCTAGTGAATAAGAATCTATAAAGGAACAATGATGATTGCGGTTCATCACCTAGTAGAACCCTATTCAACGACAACGTGTTTTGCGAAAGCTATCTTAGGAGGTTTGCTAGCCAACGATGCTATCTTACAATGAAATGACAGATCCGAGACAACATCTTTTGAAATATGAGTGGCATATGGAAGGCGTTAGAGCTACTGATGCAGTGAGATGTAGGTGCTTCCCTGAGTGGCTACGATGTGGTTCACTCGACTCGCACCGAGATGCATATCTTCCTTTTACCAATTTGCAAGAAAATTTATATAGCTATTCAGACTCCATATGAATCGACTAAAGAATGTAATGTCCTTGTCAAACATATATCAGAGGTCCGGAGAGAGTCTGAAAGGTTTTTGATACGGAAAAACACTGTTGTAACTGAAGTTAGCAATCTGAAGGAAGATATAGTTTTAATGGCATTGATTCTGGGAGTCCACCATATATGGAGTTTGGTAAATGTTTTAAGTGGAAGCAACTGCCTACCGTAGAAGAATTTTACTAAAAATAATCCCAGTATCTATGCATGGAGGAGGCAGACCTTGCTGATATTCTATTGGTGGTAGGATATCAATTATGTAGTGCAAACTAACTTTGTGATTGGAAAAATCGATGAGAGCTCTAGGAACATTGTGGTCAATGTTGGAAATAATAATAATAACTAGAAAAGAAGGAACCGAGGAACTAGTGGAAAGAAGCTGGACTTAAAGAAGCATTCGAGATGTATGAAACCTAAAGATTATACCGTTGAGTGAGATTGTTGAAAATATTTACTTTGCTATGTAGGGGAATGAAAATTACAAGAAACCACCTCGAAGAGAGGCAATTGAACAAGAATGACACTCAGGGATTTACTACCGCTTCCACGAGATACATTGGCACGATACCATGAGTGTCATTTGAGGTATATAAGGACCTGACCAGAAAAAGGAAACTACAGCAATATGTGAAATACCCACATATAGATAGTAGACTCCAAAGGAAGATGGCCCAATAGAGCCAATCTGGACCTAGTGGTGATTGACTTAGGCAACCTGAAAAGAGAACTTTGATAAACACTACTACTGGTGCACCTTATCTAATAGATAAAAGCTTGAATAAGATGGAGAAGTACGGTACTTCTTTGAAGCATGTTATTCATGAGACTTGTTTCTCTGTGGAAGATGAAGCTCCATCGAAATAGTTAAAGGCAATGAATGATGATATTGTGTTCATAAACAGAGATGCAGATGGGGTAGAAGTGTTGATGCTTGACCCCATTGTGATTATGGCCGTGGTTAGGCCGACGACTGTGCACCGAGTCCTAATTGATTGTGGGAGCTCAGTTAATATATTTTTTAAAAAACATTTGATTATATGAGAACAAGTAGGTAGGACTTGAAGCCATGTAAATCCCATATACAGGGATTTACAGAAGAGGCTAAGGAGCCTATCGGTTGTGTATATTTTTCAATTGAGCTAGTTGAAGGGGACTGCAAGATGGTTTGGATTTGAACATTTGTTTTGATTGATACGTACTCAACTTATAATGCTTTCTTGGGTAGATCAGTCCTTGCCAGTTTCAAAATAGCTCTTAGCCCATGGTGCTTAATTCTAAATTTCCTCACTAAAAATGGAGTATGGTTATCTAGGGAGACCAGAGTACTACTTGTGATTATTATATTGTCGAGCTCAAAGAGGCTAAGTAACGTGAGAAAGGAAAGGGTATAAAGAAGGCTCTTTGCATCAAGACAATTGACACATAGCAACCACCGCATATGCCCTGGCTCGAGCGCCATAGTAAATTTCATAAGTTTATAAACCCATGGAAAGATCAAGAGGATGCGAGGGCGGACTCGATAAAGCTAATGATCAGCATCCATATAGATATGGATGACTCCACTCAGATCCTCAAGATCGGGTCTCAACTTGGCGTAAAGATGAAGATGTAATTGGTAGGGTTTCTCCAAGAAAACCAAGATGTGTTTTCCTAGACACATTCTAATATGTGTGGAATATCATCGAAGACAGCGTGCCATACACTGAATGTGGACCTATAATACCCTTCTATGAAGCAGAAGAGGCGCAGCCTGGGTCTTTGGTCCCAAGCGATCTACTATGTCAAAGTAAGAAGTGGATAAGCTAAAAGAAAATGGTTTTATCCATGATGCTATAATGGGTATCGCATCCTGTGTTGGTCAAAAATCCTAATGGAAAGTGATATACATGCATCGATTATTCTGATCTTAATATGGCATGCCAAAGGATAGCTTCCCACTACCCGAAATTGACTAACTCATTGATGGAACCATTGGACATGAACTAATATCCTTCATGGATGTCTACTCCTACTATAATAAAATAGCAATGCATATTCCAGATCAAGAACACACAAGTTTCATCACTTATTTAGGACCGTATTGCTCTGTATGTGCCATTCAGCCTGAAGAACATCAGAGTTATCCACCAAAGATTAGTAAACTCGATGTTCAGAGATCAGATTGGATGAACAATGGAGGACTTTGTGGATGATATGCTAGTGAAGCTACAATGATCGAGGAATCACATGCGTGACCACTCGGAGGTGCTCGATGTGCTTCAAAAGTACGACATGAAGCTTAACCCACTAAAATGCTCTTTCAAAGTCACATTGGGCAATTTCTTGGGTTACATAGTAAACTCAAAGGGCATATAAGCTAATATGGAGCAAATAAAACATTGAGAATGTTACTGCCCAGAAAATGAGGAGGAAAATGGAGGTCTTGAATAGAAAAGTTGTTGCACCAAGTCGTATCATTTCAAAGGCGACAGAAAAGTGTGTGTCATTCTTTGATGCCCTCAAGAAAGAAAAGTGGAAGTTTGTCTGGATGGAAGAATATTAGAAAGTTTTTCAATAATTACTCGATTACATGGAGAGACCACTAGTTTTGTCAAAGCCTTAGGAAGGAAAGGAATTATTTGTTAACTTGGGTCCTACTTTGATTTTTTACATGGCAAAAAATTTATCGAACATTTATCGGACATTATCGGACACTCTATTGGATTCTCACCCAATTTGTAAGCAACTAAGTTGAAAATCACTTGTAAAAGATAGAGAGAATTTGTAACAAAGTTGACAGTTGACATAGGCAATTGATTTTGGCCGAGCCACTATAAATTATGTGTGTTCTACCTTAGTTTAATTTTTTTATTTCAATAATTACCACTTATTGATTGGTTGGTTGTTTGTTCCACTTTTGGTGCAAATAGATACAATTCACCAATACCATAAGATTCATAATAATATGATCAAAGAATTATTTTTTCAAAAACACGGCTTTGTCCATGATTCCAAAATAACTATAAAAATTTTATATTCTGCATTTTACATTGCATCACTTTCTGTTACAAATACCATTATTGTAGATTTATTTTAAAATGTATATTCATATCAAAATAAAACAATATATATTTTTAGTCAACACTGAAAATAATTATTATTTCATAAATAATGTTTGATATATTTAACAAGACAATCTTTTGTAACTTGATGCCACCACTAATAAGTATTATATGATATGGTCCCACTATTTCAATTATTACTATAATAACGTATGAAATACAAAGCTCATTCGACCACTTATTATGAAATTTTATTACATACATCATAACTAGTTTACAGTCAAGGGTCTTAGATTAAAATCTTAAAATTAAAGAAATAACTTTCATAGAAAACAATTTTCTATATGAAAATACATTTAAAATAGAAATCACATTTCTCATTCCATGTTAAGTCTCGTTCAGTATTGTTTCTAATGTCTCATTATGAGGTAGAAGTGACCACTCACTCTCAACATCCCTACTGTGCCTAAGTTACATCCACTCTCGTACATTCTCTTTCCTTTCCAAATAGTCAAATCATTCAAAAGGAAATCATTACTACAATATCATAATGAGTTCTTTACAAAGTGTATTTGATCATCCTTAACATTTAAGGATATTAAATAAGTTGAACCATACGTAAGTTGATCAAACTGACATTTCAATGATTCAATTCCTAGGTACATCTTACAGCTTTTGGCCTAGTGCTACATGTAATACAACAAGATCATTATTATAGCCAATCGTATTGAATACATGATCTCGCATTATAGTTTACTTCCTTATTTCAAATGAACTAATTTCATCGAAGTTTCATATGTTACGAATTGTGACAGTTTACCATATAACATTATATGTGATTGAATATGGATCGAATATCCATGTTCTTATATTGCTTAAGAGTTCAAAGCTCTTATAAGAAAATACATAGTCTCATACAATAACCACTTAAGCAACCAAGGCACAAATGTTTTAGTGGTTGTATAAACTAGCTCTTGAATGGGTCTTGAAGTGACAACATGCCAAAAGATCTATTAGTAAGTATATTTTATATTTCTATATCCATCTTAATTTAGTTCAGTTATATTAGTTGCACAAATTTATCGAAGTAGATTATTTTGACTTGTGTAGCATGTATTCATACAATATTAGAAATGTTATCATTTCATTTTTCTAATATGGCCCCCACTATACTTTTATATTTCTCAAAACCCTAAGAGAAAACACAGAAATCTTTTAATTCTCTAGTGGATGCTAGGACTTGCTTGCCTTGGGATTCTGACCTTGAGGAAAGTTCAATAAATCATACTCTTGCATGTGATGTATAACGCCTTATCAATTGTATCATATACAACTCCTAACTCATGGTCTTTATCCTAACACAGTGGCGTCGCCAACTTTTTATGTGAAGTTCCTCTTGTATGGGATTTGAAAGCACCAAAATGTTAACGCTAAAAAGTGACCGCTAACACCCGGTGTGTGTAATATAGTCATGAAAGCACCACCCGTTGGTACGGGAACAGAATATAAGCTGAAAATAGCAGTAAAATGGTAAAAAGACAACAGATTTATAGTGGTTCGACCCGTAATTGAGTCTACGTCCACTTTATAGTCTTTTATTACTGATTTCGTTACAATTCGATACAACACACTTGTGAAATACGATACAATTTGATCACAAAGACACTCTTGACTACTAGCTCAAACTTTGATGAAGAAACTCGATGAATCCGTGTTGGATGTAGGAAATTCCTCTCGAAGCTTGTTGTAGTGTCTCGAATATCTGAAGATCTTCAATTGTTGAATGAGTTGAGAGCTCGGCAGAGTAACGATGCTCGAAGAAAATGATTGGCCAAAAGTCCTCGTTATGTTGAAAGTGGTGGTCTATTTATAGGAGTCCAATTCTGAACCGAAGTTTTCCTAAGTCTTAAGTCGTGGCCGACTTATAGAAAGTCCTAGGTCGTAAGTCGGCGAAGAGATAGGAGCTCTTGCACTTAGTTACTCCTGAATAAGAGCTGTTAAGTTGCAAGTCATAGGTCGGCAGCGACTTAACATAAGTCGTAGGTCGGTGGCATCTTAAACTGGTAGGTCGGAGATCCCTTAAGTCGTTAAGTCGGTAACAACCTTAAGTCGGAGACTTCCTTATCTCGTAAACTCTTAAGTCGGAGATCTTCTTAAGTCGGTCGATAGCCCTAAGTCGGAGACCCCCTTAAGTCGGAATCTGCTGAGTCGGAAGCCTTCGTAACTCGTAACTGGTTAAGCCGGTCCTGTAGCTTAAGTCGTAGTCTGCCTTAGGTCGGAACCTTCCTTAAGAGATGTATCTTTTAGGTCGGTTAATTGTTAAGTCGGCACGCTTCTTAAGTCGGCATGGCTTTTAGGTCGTAAGTCGTGACCTATTAAGTCACGAGCAAAAGAGGATTAACATTTGCCCCTCGAAGTGTATGCCTAGGTCGTAGGTCATATGCTTCGATTCTTCTTAACCCTTTTTGGTTAGGTCGGAAGCGACTTAATATAAGTTTTAGGTCGTACATCGTGTAGGTCGACTCGCCTTCCAGCGTATAAATAGTTGAACCATTCTTCCTCTTCCTCATTTGTTCTTCTATTCGAATCAGCCATTGACGCAATTCCGAGCTTTCAGAGACAAATTCCAATCATCCAATCGCCGATCATCTTCCTGTTATACTTCGTAAGTCGATCCGATCTTCGTTCACCCATGTCCATTGTCGAATTGATAACTCCTCATTTTTCGACTTCCATTTGTTTTTTGGTGCCGCGATTCATTATGAATAACTCTTCGATTGACCTGCAATTGCCATCGACCATGTTGTAGTTGTGATAGGGCAGTAATATATCGGATTTACCGCAAATCTGAGGCGATTCGAAATGGCTTTTTGGGTGATCTAATGGTGTGATGGTAACGAGGATCGTCATTGACTATGAGGCTATCGGGTTAACGGGTTAACAGTTAGGGAGAAAAGCTGGTTGAGATATTGGCTCGGTCACGACTTAGCAATTTCGTGTGACCCAGTGACTTTCATGATTTAAGTCGGAACCGACTTAGCAGTTTCATGCGACCTAAGTTTTGAGTCGTTTCCGAGTTAGGACTTGGAGGATTTCTTGTTGCCTCGAATTAGAGCTTTTGCTTCTTTATCCGACCTACGACTCAGGGACTGCTGACCTGAAATGCCAACGACTTGTAGTATAAACGACTTACTCTAGCTTGCCTCATACCCTTTAAGTCACGGACGAGTTAGCACATGTGTTGTCTTGAACCGAGGCTTTATATCTTTATAAGTGTTATGGCTGATGACCCAAAGAATCAGAGAACCAACGACTTAACTTAACCCATAGGAAATCTTTCTTAAGTCATCGCCGAGTTAGCACTTGAGTCATTGGCGACTTAGCACTTGACACTTTTAAGCTTTGCCTGGACTTTGAACTGTTGAATTATGAACTGTTGAAAGCTAACAACCTGCTTAATACAACATTCACAGAATACTGGGACGAATATACTGCCACTGACTGCCCACATCGAATGACAGATTAGTTGATAAAGAAAAAATCAAATTAAATGAATATGAATGAAATGCTGTACAATAACCAATCCAAGTGAAGTATTAAAACAAAATCGTAATAGTCAACTGAAACTGATTTGTTTGCATTAACACTGCACTTGAATATTAACAAGTTTTGAAATCTTGTAATCGACTGATTGTCAGCTAGTTTAATTCCAGTTATGCTTTGCTTTTTATTTTCATTAGTTTTGCACAACACTTCACACTTTTTAGGAAACGTGCACCTTCACATTTGAACATCCAGTTGATTATGTAGAATGTCTTCTCAACAAGAAGAAATAGAGCAAGTTGAAGAGATTTTTCCAGTTGCTGTTCCGTTGAATGATCCCCCAGAAAGGGTCTCGACCACTTTGAACTACAGAACCTTTAACCAGTTGTGTACTCAATTCGGAATTGCTGAAGCAGACGCACAACTTCCCGGGAAGCCTGATAATGCTGATAGACCTCCTCGTGGTTTTGTTGCGGTAAATCGACAAATGTGCCAGAATGGAGCTATCCCTCCTTTTAATGACTTCTTGCGAACACTTCTTCTACGATTGACCATCTCCTATTTCCAACTGCATCCCAATGGATATGCTATCCTGATGGGACTTTGTGTGCTCTTTAGGAGGACACTCGATCGTCTTCCAAGCTTCAACGAAATTTATTATCTGTGCACTTTTTCTAAAAACAAAGACCATCCTTCCATCACAGTTGTGAGAAGTGCTAGAAATCGCAAGCTTATCATTGGTCTCCTTGAGAGTGTTCACAGTTTTCTAAGCCAGTTTTTCTATGTTCGCTGCCCTCCGGGATTTTACACTATCTGGAGAATAGGAAGTAAGATCACTTGTCTCTGTTTCTTATGTTCTTTCGACTTTGCCGAAGTCCGAGTTGTCAAGTGTTAACTTTGCCTTTTTTTCTTTTCAACACTTCCTCCTCCTTCTAGAGATTCCGGTCACAAAGCGACTTTTGAGAGGCTTATGGCGGTGCCAGTTGAAGAGAGGAGTATCCAATTCCTGTTGACAGACGAATTTTTGCATCAATTCGGGCTTTTACACTCTTCCCGCTTTACTCAGCCTTGTGAAGTTTCAAATTTTCCAGCACAGACATCAGATGCCCCAGCTTCAACGGAAGAGATGGCTCTAAAGGAGCCAACTGCCGACACTGCATTAGTAAAGTGTTCTACTCCTATCGATGTTGCGGGGTCGTCCAACAAGTCAATGCTTTCCCCAGTTATCGAAGAGGAGGAAAATCCTCACATTTCTGAGAAGACGGCCGACATGGAAGTCGAAAAAGAGAGTTCTGCTGGGCATCACGGCGATGATGTTTTTGATAATTTGAGTGATATAATGATAACTTCTCAGGAGCTTTTTAAAGATAATATCTCAAAAGCGATCTCTCCCGTTATTGAAGCGACTTCCTCTTTGAAACAAGCTTTGACACCTTCTACACCAGTCGTCTCCGTTTCCACATTAAAGCGTGGTTTGTAGTTTGACGCACGTAGTTTGCACGCCGCACACACTTAGGATTTTTTTAGCGCTTATACGCACTTATCCTCTTTTTCTGGAAACTTCTAAACTTCATTTCTTTTCCATTTTCAGATTCTCCGATGGGGCGCACTGGTTCATATTATGACAGATTTCAGCGCTATGGAGGCCGCGGAGCTTATGATTTTAGGCAATACCTCGATGCCCCGAGAGAGACAGATGAAGAAAGGGCTCGAAGGAAGGCTCAAGAAAAGCGGGATTACGAGCAGTGGCAAAGAAGAAAAGATGCTGAGCGATATGATTCTTCTCACAGAAGTGACGATTCCCATAAGCGAAAGTCTTATGATGACAAGGGGAAGACTCATATTGCTGACGAATCGAGCAAGCGGTCCAAGCCAAGTGATGCGTCTGCAATTTCTGAGAAGGCCGATGCTCCCATTTTTCCTAATATCCCGTCTGGCTCTCCTCCTTTAAAGAAGTCTGATATCCAAGCGATCATCAATAGACCCCAGTATCAGGTTAAAGATGGCCCTCCAACGCTTCAAAGCCGATTTCCGAATTGGTGCTTAAAAGGAGTGCGCTTTGACCTAGATTTGGTCCCGATCGACAAGCAAGACATGCTTAAAAGTCTTGATGCAGTTAGGCTTAACATTGAGAAGATGTCGCAATGGGAGAAACTCGTCGATGAACTCCAAAGAGTCAATCATATGAATCTTGAAAACATGATGACCATGGAAAACGACAAGGCGGAATGGGACAAAATCTACAAACAGCATGATGCCGAGATGACGAGCATTGCTGATGATAATGCGAGACTTGAGTCCGAGGTTAAAAAACTCAAGGAAGATCTCGCCGCTTCTTTCACTTCACAATCTCAGAAGGAAGAAGTATTTCAAAAACAAGTGCGGGATGCGCACGCTGCTCAGAGGGATGCTCAAATGAAATTTGTGGCTGAGCAGTTCGTTGTTGAAGAATACCGCAAAAATAACACTCAGTTACGGGAAACAGTCACCTCCCGGAACGTGGAGATCGAATTACTAAAGTCTCGACTTGCTAAAGCTGAGACAGATCGTGATGAGGCTGTTGCTGGTCGAGTTGCTGCCGTTGCCGAAAAAGAAGCGGCTGAGCAGTCACATGAAGCAATGAAAGAAAACGTCAGCTCTACCTTATTTGACTTTTATCTGCACAGCGTTCTAGGTCATGGGAGCCTCTCTTTTCTGGGTCCTGACTATGAGGTTACCCTGGCTGAAGTATGGGATGCAGCAATTGACATGCTTGGCGGGGCCGGCTATGATGAGGCGGAACTTGAGGCACGCTATCTTGACGAAGAAGCTCGTGCTGCTCTTGCCAAGGGAAAAGAGCAACTTGCCAGAGCGCGAGCTGAGTCTACAGGAGATGATCACCCGAAAGAGGAAGCTCCTTCAACTGCCCCTGCTCGTACTTCAACTTCAGCTGATGCCAACATTATAGATTCCAGTGCTCACTCTTCGCTTCCTGCTAAAGTTGACATAGAGATTGTGACTACTCCTACTGAGGACGAAGCCCTGGAAGATATTGAGGCTGAGAAGTTCGAGATCAATTTTGCAAAACCGACTTCTTCAGGTAACTTTGGCGTCGACCCGGATCCAGTGAATCACTTATTCGATTTAACCGAGTTTGATGAATTAATAACTTCTCTTTTCTCGGAGAATACCGATTTTAACTTCTTTTCTTCTGCAGCGGAAGTTCCGAAAGCTATACCAACTTCTCCTTCTCCAGCTGCTGTTCCTCCTCCTTCTCAAGTCACTCCTCTTTCTGTTTCTCAACTAGGATCACAAGAAGAACAAATAGAAGCCCTCAAAGACTTGGATGATCCGGTTGTTTCGCAAGAGAAAAAGATTGGAGGACTTGAAGAAGGCGAAAAGACCCCGGAGCAAACTCATGATGATGATACAAAACTTTCTGAGTTTCTTAGTCTGGGAAGTGAGTCTTCTTCAAAGAGGAAAGGGAAGCGTGCGAAGAAGAAGAAGAAGAGCGCTTCGGCTGATGAGAAGAATATTGAAGAAGATCCGGCTGCCCCTCCTTCTCCTCCTTCCCCAACTCATTCACAACGGCTTTCAAAACTGATTATCAGGCCGGGAAAGAGTTCCAAGGGTGGTCGGAAGAAGGAATGATAAGCTAGGCCTTATGCTTCTTGTTTTGCTTTTTTGGATGTATTGACCGTAGATTGTGCGGGTATCGGTCCCCGCTTCTTTTTGTAATCTGCACAATATAAAAAAATTTCATAGCATTGAATAAAATAGCTATTTTACTTGTACAAATTCTTGTGTATGTGAGAACGCATCTGTTTCTCAATTTTAGTGTAGAATAAACGATTCCTTTTACCTGTACAAACTTTTCTGTCTGTGTTTGAGAATGCATTTATTCCACATCTATTTTCCATGATATTGCAATGAACTTGTGGTATGTTGCTTGCGTGTTACTTTTATTAATATAATTGAATTGTATAGTATTGCCCCCATATCACAAGTGCATTGCAACATTTCTAGCTTTTACAAGACTGATATTCCTATTTCAGAGAATAACTATTCCGATTTTAAGGGAAGAATCATTCTGCTTTTAATAGATTATATCTCATTTTGGAGAAATTTTCACTTTCTCTTTTTTTTTCCTTGAAGAACACTTCAACTTTCAGAGACGATCACTCTTATTTGTTAAAGAGTGGATTTTCCTATGCAGTGAAGTGAACTTTCTAAATAATTTTTTGATTTGTTTAGTGCTTCCGAAGAAGGCTTTGTTTTTGTGCCTCTGAAGAGGGCTTATGTCTGGTACTTCAAGCATGGTGAAGTGTGCCTCCAAAGAGGTTTTTTGGTCTCCGAAGAGAAGCGATTTTGGTCTCCGAAGAGAAGCGATTTTGGTCTCCGAAGAGAAGCAATTTGGCATTTCAGCTCTGGTGAAGTGGGCCTCCGAAGAGGAGCATTTTGCACTTCTACACGGGTGAAATGTGCCTCCGAAGAGTGCTTTTTAGCATTTCAGCTCTAGTGAAGTGGGCCTCCGAAGAGGAGCATTTTGCACTTCTACATGGGTGAAATGTGCCTCCGAAGAGGGCTTTTTAGCATTTCAGCTCTGGTGAAGTGGGCCTCCGAAGAGGAGCATTTTGCACTTTTACACGGGTGAAATGTGCCTCCGAAGAGGGCTTTTTAGCATTTCAGCTCTGGTGAAGTGGGCCTTCGAAGAGGAGCATTTTGCACTTCTACATGGGTGAAATGTGCCTCCGAGGAGGGCTTTTGCCTCCGAAGAGGTCTTGTGATTGCCTAGAAGTTACTTTCTCATGATTGAATGGATCCACGGGGCGGACGCAAGTTGCTTGATTGGATGTTTGTTTGCACAAACGATCGCAATTAACTAACAAGGGCCATGTTCCTTCAGCTTGGGAAGGTGCCCCTCCGGTGGTTCCACCAAATTTTTTTTTTGATTGACGAAAGCACTTTCATTTTTGGGCGTGCCTCGTTAGAGGGCTTTGTTGAACTTTGGGAAGGAGCATCGGTTGGTTGGTGTGCCAGGAAAGTTGCGTCTCAGGGGCGAGTAGATCCACGGTACGGACGCAAGCTGCCTGATCGGATGCATCACGATCAGTTAGCAAGGGTCCTGTTCCTTCTACTTAGGAAGGTGTCCCTTTTGTGGATCTACCGGCCTTCTTATTGAGAGGCATACCTCCTTTTGGCTGCTTTTATGTTTGCCGGCCCATGTTTCCTCATCATCTGCCTATCTGCGATCCTTTATTATCGTTTCCAAGCGCGTCTTCCTTTCTTTTGCAAGTAAATTGCTTTATCCGAAGAAGTAGACTTCACTGTTAAGTGACTCCATAAGGTAAATGCAAGTTACTTGGTTGGATGTCTTTTAATATTGACGACCGCATCCAGTTAACGAGTGCTTGACACAGTGGCGTCGCCAACTTTTTATGTGAAGTTCCTCTTGTATGGGATTTGAAAGCACCAAAATGTTAACGCTAAAAAGTGAACGCTAACACCCGGTGTGTGTAATATAGTCGTGAAAGCACCACCTGTTGGTACGGAAACAGAATATAAGCTGAAAATAGCAGTAAAACGGTAAAAAGACAACAGATTTATAGTGGTTCGACCCGTAATTGAGTCTACGTCCACTTTATAGTCTTTTATTACTGATTTCGTTACAATTCGATACAACACACTTCTGAAATACGATACAATTTGATCACAAAGACACTCTTGACTACTAGCTCAAACTTTGATGAAGAAACTCGATGAATCCGTGTTGGATGTAGGAAATTCTTCTCGAAGCTTGTTGTAGTGTCTCGAATATCTGAAGATCTTCAATTGTTGAATGAGTTGAGAGCTCGGCAAAGTAACGATGCTCGAAGAAAATGATTGGCCAAAAGTCCTCGTTATGTTGAAAGTGGTGGTCTATTTATAGGAGTCGAATTCTGAACCGAAGTTTTCCTAAGTCTTAAGTCGTGGCCGACTTATAGAAAGTCCTAGGTCGTAAGTCGGCGAAGAGATAGGAGCTCTTGCACTTAGTTACTCCTGAATACGAGCTGTTAAGTTGCAAGTCATAGGTCGGCAGCGACTTAACATAAGTCGTAGGTCGGTGGCATCTTAAACTGGTAGGTCGGAGATCCCTTAAGTCGTTAAGTCGGTAACAACCTTAAGTCGGAGACTTCCTTATCTCGTAAACTCTTAAGTCGGAGATCTTCTTAAGTCGGTCGATAGCCCTAAGTCGGAGACCCCCTTAAGTCGGAATCTGCTGAGTCGGAAGCCTTCGTAACTCGTAACTGGTTAAGCCGGTCCTGTAGCTTAAGTCGTAGTCTGCCTTAGGTCGGAACCTTCCTTAAGAGATGTATCTTTTAGGTCGGTTAATTGTTATGTCGGCACGCTTCTTAAGTCGGCATGGCTTTTAGGTCGTAAGTCGTGACCTATTAAGTCGCGAGCAAAAGAGGATTAACATACTTGTTCCTTAAACCTAAATTAGGTTTCTCATAGTTCCACTTATATTATACATTCATATTATACATGTTTAATTTATTTATAACATTTTATAATTTAATTAATTTATATAATATTCTTATGTGCATTATTAATTAAACCTTGTTTAATTAATCTTAATTTATTAATGTAGTTAACAAGTTAATTTTTTTAACTAAAATTTTATTTTGTTCAGCCTAAACAATTTAAGATGACTATCAACTATAACTTTTATAGTTATATATATATATATATATATCAATATATATATATGCGTGTGTGTGTGTGTGTCTTTATCAAGTAACACTTAGTTAATATATTTATCAAATAAATATTCATTTAATTAAAACATTTTTCGTTTAATATTTTTAATAAATTCAAAATTTTAACTTATTATTTGCTTTAAAAATTTAAGATAAATGTATTTCACATACATCATTATATATTTTTTATTTTAATTAATTAAATTTTAGGTAATTATTTATTCAATTAATGTAATTAATTAATATAAATTTTGAAATTATTTTATAACTTCTATTAATTTCATTTTATATTTTAAACCTAACCTATTGAATTTAAAATATATTTTATATTTTCAAACTGAATTTCGAATATTAGCCCAAGGCCTAAAATTGATTTGGGTCTTTATATTGGGGATAACATTTGGTTTTACATCATCCTTCGGGCCATCTCAATTACTAGGTAGGGCGGAGTACTTGATTACCTAAATCCAACCATAGACACTACCGTTCTAAGCAACCAACAAATTGGGCATGATTTAATAAGGTAGCCTTAATTTTTCTAATTAAGACCTTATAGACCATTGTTGCTTTGATACAACAGAAGGTTTCAGGATAGTAAAAAGAGGGTTAAATGGGTGAATTTCAAAACAAAAATCCATATTGGATTTTTATTGGGTCTATGAAGTCTAATTGATTTTAATAGATACGATCTAATTACTTTAAATAAAATCCAATTTTATTTAGTTTTCTGATTAATCAATCAAGGAATTTAATTATTTGGTATTTTGCATATTATATAAGTATATCATTATATGCTCATGTGTAAATATAATGCATGTGCAACATATAATAAAGTGTGCATATAAAGATGTTGGGATTTACATCTATGATAGACACATTCACCACCGTTATATGCATATATTGTCTCAAAATTATTATCTATATGTGTATGCATTTAGTTATATATGTTAAGATGCAAAATTGAAAGAAAGGGATGGTTTTAAATGGAAAGAGATCAAGAGGCAAACTCTCTTTGAATTATCCTTCCTTTATTACAATTTACTAGAACTAAATCTAGCAATTCTAATTCCTCTTTGACTATTTAAAATAAATAAATTTTTATATAGGTAAAAATTTAAGTTTTTAGCCAAAAATTAATTTTTTTTATTGAAATTAACATAAATATTGAAATTCAATATCAATAAAACCTATATTTGAATTGAAAATAACTTATACGACAAATATTACTTAATTTACTCTTTTATTCATTCCCATTTATTAGATCTAAGTCTAAAATTCAAATGCTTGCAATTGCAACTGTTGTATATAACATTTGGAATGATGGATGATTTTCAGACATTAAATTAAAAAAATTTGAACCATAACTACCATTTTATTAGGCTATTTGAAATCTTTAATTGTATATATTAAGTTTCAGTTCAACCATGAATATAGTATCAAAATGTTTTGTAAAATAACATAGTGAATATTAGAATTGAAATTAAAATTAATATAATGATCTGAGATACATAAATATATTCCAAATGACTTTTAAAATACAATATATATATATATTATATGATGTCCAAAAGAAAATAATTTTTCAAAATCAAAGAGATATAATCCAGTATTACCTAAAGAATAAAACACATCAATTTAATCATAGATAATTGGGTGAGAAAATATATGCGAACGTGAAATCATTTTTTAAATTATCAAATAAATGATATATTTGAATTAAAAATGTAAACAAGAGATATACCTTAAAGATGTCCCCATTGATCGAACCTTGAATAGTATATTATCCTAGATTTAATCTGGAAATGGCTTGTCCTCTGTAACACCTTGATCTGAGATTTCTCCTCGGATCTCAAGTCCATCCACACCCAGCTTTGCACAAGAAAGATAACCACTTATTTTTATTTTATTTGATATTTTCATTCTATTTGGAGTTGATAAAATTGTGGAAATGTTCATTTTATTTGCAACTATGGAATGGTGGGACTGTGGGAGGAGAGAAAAGAAAAGTTAACGAAATATGAATGTCTATAGGAAATGAATAAGTGGATTTGTTTGTATTGAAAGACTGAAACCTTTCACATTCTTTTAATTAAAACTTCCCTAGTAAATTCTCTTAATTTTCACTCTCTCTCCACCTCTCTCTTTTCATATGGTTTAACCAAAAACACTTGCCACCAATTGGCGCAAATTTTCCATAAATCCCTTTATACAATTATTTTTTTAAACCTGTTTACATATACACTGATATCGTATATCAATGCGCTTAAATATAACTTTTATATATGCATCAAAATAATCCCATGTAACTCCCATACAACAAATAAATTAAATATTATTAATATTTCTTAAATATTAATTAAATCAATTAATTTATCGTGTTTTATAAATTAATTAAATCGTGTGGTTTTTTGAAGAATTCACAAATATGGTAATGTGACTAAAAGGTGTGAACATAGTCAGCAATTAATGTTGAACAATTCTAATATTAATGTTCACACTTCACCTTAGCTAATAGTTTGACAATTTGGTCGAATTCATCGCTTATGGAACTTTCAGAAAAATCAAATTTCACATTTTCTTCAGTGGTAACTTTTAGTAACACTTATACTAATTCTCTTCGTCGACACTATATCACTTTACGACTTATGGAATTTGATTTTTGGTTAAAATTCCAATATCATCCATATTCAACTTAGTTAATCATTAAACAAAATTCTTGATTTAATAATAACATTTATTATTAACCGTATTGCTCTGGTCAGAGATTTGACTTTGAGTTGACTATAGTTGAATGTGATACTAACCTCTTTGAGGAAATGAATTCCGTTATCTACATATTTCCTAAAGGATACAAGCAAAGGAAAATAATGTCGAGCTTATGTACAAATGGAGATATTAGATCTTGCAGCAATAAAAGAAAAATAAATAATGTTGGAGAGAAGGCAAGAAAGTACAAAAGGGAAATAGTTGATATCAAAAGCCTAATGATGTCACGTTCCATTAATAAAGGAAAAAGAGTATACCACATGTCATCTATGCCGCACTTAATCAATGTCACATTGATTCCACGCTGCATTTTATCAACATCGCATATCATCCATGCCGTCCTCCATCAATATAAAAACAAAAAAAGGTTGCTGCACTACATCACCATGAAAGCCCATAATGATGCTGCATACTACCTATTTTGCGCTTCATCAATGTAATAAAGATAATGTCAAAGGCATTATACTTCATTAAGGCAAGAACTAATGCCATGCACTACTAATACCGCATGTCGTCAGGGTAACAATGACGAATAACACCAGGTCATAGCCACCAATGTTAAAGCATCATGATATATCATCAATGTCGCATCTCATTAATGTTGCATCCCTTTAATGACGTCGTCCAAGCAATGACACATTTATTCAGTGTCGCATGTTAACAAAGCGATAATAATGACGAATTGCTACATATCGGATGAAGCTCAACCTGTAGAAATGTTCTTTCTGAATCCAGTTTGAAAAATTCTTTGGATATATAGTTAGTACCTGAGGAATTCAAGCTATTAAAAACATGGCGGAGCCTAAGATAAATGAAGATGTAATGAGCCTAAATGGAAGAGTGCCAGTATTAAATAGATTCATTTTCAAGGCCAACGATAAATGTATTCCATTCTCCAATGCGATTAAAAAGAAGAAAAACTTTGAATGGGGAGAGGACTGTCAGAAAGCCTTTAAGGAACTAAAAGATAATCTTGAGAAACCACCAATTCTATCCAGCCATGTAGACGGGGAAAACCTTGTCTCTATATGGCAGTTTCTAAACGCGGAGTTAGCTCTGTTTTAATAAGAGAAGAAAAGGGAATCCAACTTCCAGTATACTATACAAGCAAAAGGCTGAAGAATGCAAAAACTAGATATTCGGTTATAGAAAAGTTGGCATACTGTTTGATGCTCATTGAACGAAAATTGTGAGCTTACTTTCAAGCGCATCTAATTAAGATGTTAACTAACTTTCCACTTAAGCAAGTCCTTAGTTAGCCCAAAGCCTCGGGAAGATTAGTCAAATAAGGAATAAAACTTAGCCCGTATGATATTGAATTTCTACCATGAGTGGAAATTGAAGGACAAGCTTTAGCTAATTTTGTTAATGAATGCATGGGATTCATCAAAGAGCAATTAGAAAAAGAAAACGACTAGAGCCTAATTGGCAACTATTCATAGATGGAGCCCAAATGAACAAGAAGTTGGAGCAGAAAATGTAATAATTACCCCTGATGAACACTATTTTGCATTATGCAATGAAATTGGGATTTTCGGTGACCAATAATGTAGCAAAATATGAGTCGATGGTGGCAGAACTCACCTTAGCCCTATAGTTGAAAATTCTGAGGATCAAGATTTTTAGTGATTTTGAATTAATGGTCAATCAGTTGAACCAAACATATCAGATGAATGATGCCAAGTTGGTCTTATATGTCAAGAAGGTGTTAAAAATGCTGGCCCAATTTGAGGATTTCTCAATACATTAAGTGCCGGGAGGGAAGAACTCCCAGGTTGATTCTTTGGCTAAATTGGCTAGATCACGAGGAGCACTACAAACCCAAATTATGTCAATAGGCTATCAATCAAACCCAAAAATAATCCTTGGTATTGACCAAATTTCATGCCCTAACACACAAGGAAAAGGAAAATCGAAATGAAATCCTCTATGAAAAATCCACTTGTACAGAAATTGAGAATAAAGATAAGAATAATTGGATGATGTTTATTGCTGAATATTTGACAAAAGAGAAATATCTAGCAGATAAAAAGGAAGCAAGAAGAAGAAAACATCAATCTCCAACCTCCATTATGGTAGATGGAATACTTTACAAGAAGGGGTATTCACTCCCTTACTTAAGATGTGTTAATCTAGAACAAGGAGAAAAATTGTTAAGAGAAGCCCATGAATGATTCCGGGGGGACTATTCTTATTGCATAAAGCTAGCCAAAAAGGTCATGAGACAAGGCTTCTATTGGCCTTAGATGACTAACCATGCCATAGATTATTTGAAGAGATGCAAGAAATGCCAAAAGTTCTCTAAGGTCCCATACTTGCCATCAAGTGAATTGACTTAGATCTCAAGTCCATGGCCTTTCAATGTGTAGAGCATCGACCTCATAGGGCCACTTGCCTATATCCAAAGGAAGAGCTAAATTTATGGCAGTAGCCATTGATTATATTACCAAATGGGTAGAAGAAGAACTACTACCGAATATCACATCTGGAAAAGTACTTAAATTCGTAATCAAGAATATTGTCGCTAGATTTGGAATTCCACATAGGATAATATCTAACAATTGAACTCAGTTTGTAAGCGAGGAATTTACCCAATTCTGCAATAGAAATGGGATTATCAAGAGCTTTTCATATGTAGAACACCCTAAGGCTAATGGAGCCATTGAAATTTCCAATAAAACTATTAAGACCATCCTAAAGAAGCGCTTGGGCAAAGCAAAGGAAAATTGAGTAGAAGAACTACCTCTTATGTTATGGGCATATAGAACTTCTACCAAAACTGCAACGAACATACCCCATTTTCTCTAACATGTGGATGTGAACCCATGCTTCCAATCAAGGTTGAAGTACCCTCTCATCGACGGATTGCATATGCAATTGATCTAAAACAGAAATTGAAAAGAGAATCCTTAGACCTAATCAATGAGGTAAGAGATCAAGTGTCCATGCGAACATCTAAATGTCAGTGCAGAATAACCAAGCACTACAATTCTAAAGTCATGGAAAGATCATTTCGAAAAGGAGATTTGGTACTTCAAAAAGTCATGGCAAATACAAAAATCTAGCGGACTGACCGCTTGGGCCAAAATAGGAAGAACTCCTTATTATCCACGAAGTAATCCCATCAGGGGCCTATCGAATATGTCGACTAAATAGTAATGTCATAGCAAGAACTTAGAATGCTGAACATCTAAGGGCATATATTTCGACGATGGATAAACAAAGAAATCAAGACAAGTTTGTCTACAGAATCAAAGGTCCAATGAAAGGAAACAATTAAAAGGAAAAGCTTAAACCACTACCTAAGATGGTGGTATGCAGTAAAATAAAGCTTTTGAACCCATCACAATGGCCTGGTCAAAGCATCTCCTAGAGGGAGGTTAGTGTAAGCCTTTGTTCTTGTGTAAAAAGGCCTAACCAAAGCATCTGCAAGCCTTTTGCCCCCGCTTACGTGGCTTGGCCGGAGCACTTCCTAGAGGGAGGACGGGGTAAGCCTTTGGTTCCATCAAAGATGGCCTGATCAAAGCACTGAACCAGCCTTCGATACCATCTCCAAGGCCATACTGAAGCGTCTCCTAGAGGGAGGTCGGGTAAGTCTTTGGTTCTGCTTAGGGAAAGTTAGCCAAACGCACCAGACGAAAGGCCTAAATCAACAATTAAGATGGTGATAAGAGGTTAGATCCAAGTTAAGATCATTACCTAAGATGGTGCCAAAGAAATCAACCTAGTCAATCGAACTCTATCTAAAAGAATGGACCAAATCAATTCTTCTAGAGAAAGATCAATCGAAATGAGCCATATGTGCTCCAAAGAAAAATCAATCTTCTAGAGGAAGATCAATCAAAACAAGCCATTTTTACTCCAGAGCAAAAATCAAATAAATATACTTCAAGGCAAAAGCAATCTTCAAATCACCAAATGGATTTTCTGGTCTTATATTCTTGCCAAATGGATTTTCTGGTCTTCTATTATTGTCAAATGTATTTTCTAGTCTTCTATTTAGAAATTATTATTACCAGATGCATTTTATGGTCTTCTATTATTGCTAGATGGATTTTCTGGTCTTCTATTATTATCAGATGGATTTTCTGGTCTTCTATTATTGTTAGATGGATTTTATGATCTTCTATTTTGAAATTATTATTACCAAGTGGATTTTCTGGTCTTCTATTATTACCGAACGGATTTTATGGTCTTCTATTATTGCCAGATGGATTTTTTGCTCTTCTATTTAGAAATTATTATTACCAGATGGATTTTTTGGTCTTCTATTCAGAAATTATTATTAACAGATGGTTTTCTAGTCTTCTATTCAGATATTACTATTAGCAGATGATTTTTTGGTTTTCTATTTAGATTATTATTGCCGAATGGCCTTCTAATCTTCTATTCGGAAATTACAATTGCCAAACGGACTTTTTAGTCTTATATTCAGAGGGATTTCTGGTCTTCCAATCAAGAGATTATAATTGCCGAAATGACTTTATGGCCTTCTCCTATTTAGGAAATTATTATTAACTGGGTGATTTTCCAGTTTTTTCTTATTTAAGAAATTTACGGTTATTTAATCAAGAGATCATTATTACCAGACAAGATTTCTGGAATTATTATTGATAGATGGGCTTCTAGTCTTCTATTCATAACATCAATAGAAGAGTTTCTGGTCTTCCCTTCTATGATATCTCCAAATGGTTTTATGGATTTTTACTTATGAAGTTACAATTCTTAAATGGTCATCTAGTTTTTTATCATGAAATCATTAATTCCAGACAGTTTTCTAATCTTGATTTAATGAGATTCTATTCAAGCAAACTTGCTACCAAATCTATTTTTGGCCTTTCCAGGAAAAATTTATAATATTGTAAGAGTAATCAAAGCTTATATAGAAGATATGGAGGGTTCTCCATACGAAAGAATATATATCAATTCACAGCTTAATTAAATCCAATAGGGATCTCTCAAAAGGTAAAATTGAATTTAAAGTTTATAGTGAAAATAATTGCTTGTTTTGTGTTTACAGGAAAATAGAATTAGGAAGAAAACCTTGCAAAGAATGAGAAAATGATGAAATTCTTGGTTTTACACTAAAGTGTAAAAGTTTCTTTTATACAAGAAGGGGGAAAATGTTATCCACATATTTTCTAAAACCCACAAGCAAAGGAAAATAGTGTCGAGCTTATGTACAAATGGAGATATTGGATCTCGCAACAATATAAGCATAATAAATAATGTCATAGAAAAGGAAAGAATGTACACAAGGGGAAATGGTTGATATCACAAGTCTGCAGCTAATAATGATGCCGCATTCCATCAATAAAGGAAAAGGAGTATACCGCATGTCATCCATGCCGCACATAATCAATGTCACATTGATTCCTTGCCGCATTTTATCAACATCGCATATCATGCATGCCGTGCTCCATCAATATGAAAACAAAAGAAAGTTGCCACACTACATCACTATGAAAGCTAATAATGATGCCGCATACCATCTATTCCGCACTTCATCAATGTAATAAAGATAATGTCAAAGGAAGTATACTTCATTAAGGCAAGAACTAATGTCGTGCACCACTAATACCGCATGTCGTCAGGGTAATGATGACAAATAACACCAGGTCGTAAGCCACCAATGTTAAAGCAGCATAATATATCATCAATGTCACATCTTATTAATGCTGCATCCCTTCAATGACGTCATCCAAGCAATGATACATTTATTCAGCGCCACATTTATTCAGTATCTCTTCAAAGCCGCTTATTATCAATGCCGCCCATTATCAATACCGTGCCTTAGTGATGTCACACTACATCAACTTTAAAGGATGTCGTAGCTCCTCAATACGATACTGATGTCGAAGGTAGTGTATAGCTGCCATGCCGCACCTCTACCCCTATAAATATGGATCTAGGGTCATTGAGGAAGGGGCGATCATTTCTTCTCTCTTCTCAAATCAAAATATTGTAACCCTAAATCAAATTGAGGGAATCATCAATTGATTGTAAACCTTGCAATTTTATATGACAAGTGACATGAACAATATCAAACATAGCCTATTTTGTCTACATGCCTCTATTGTGCAATTATGAATATTACTGGACTTGGACATGCATATAATAAAGCTCTTTGGGCCTTATGTTTAATCTTGACTTTAAAAAGTTATATAAGCTCCAGCCTAACTAGTGTTTGTATGCATAATCACTATTTTGCTTATTACACACGGATGATGAATTGTGAACCATGAGATTTTTTTACCATTACATCAATATACTTAATGGACCATTGCACATATTTGTTATTTATCATTTCCTTCCGTTGAACATATGACATGGGCTTTTGAGTAAATACATTGAAAGTCCGTGGGCATCATAGAACCATTTTCTAATTACATCATCCTGTGTTACGCCATGAATCATGGGCTGACGCTTGATTTATTATCACCATATGATATCATCAACTAAGTTATTTTTAGTCATGACTTCACAGGTGTTACAAATCGATTCTTGGCTCGTCTTACATTACATCATGGATATTACCAATTTTTGGGATAAAAATTCAACATTGAATAGTGCTTCTGGGACGACCGACCCATACCACCAGAACCAATAATACCAAAATAATGCGCTATATTCGTACCTAGTCGATATAGGACGATCATCAAGGTTAAAAATTAAACAAATATAGCATATAACCTGTCGAATATCTCACAGTGCATGGATAAAATATAATACCATATATATAACACGAGAGAGAGTGTAATAACTATGTGAACAATTCATCAGAACATAGATCCACAGAGTTATACAAATGTATTAGAGTTTACACAACTGAAATAAACCCAACAACTGTCTCATAACAAGAAAATATGCAGTCACTCTTAAGGCCCCCGGTGGAATAAGCGTAGAAATCCATATAATTATATAATATGAGATAACTACATCCAGCTCGTCCTCCGCATAGCTACTGCATCACCTGGACCTGTTATATGGTCTACTCATTTAAGAGTACCTAAGATAATAAGAAATAAAGCACAAAACCTTGGGCCAGACAACAGTCTGGTGTGAGCGGTAAATGAATCTCAAAATACTATGCAAGTAAATACGGTAAGGAACAAAAGTACATGAGTCATACCTAACCTATCCCTACAATTAAAGAGTTAGCACATAACATCATAATATGCTACTCTATAAATAGTATAAAGGTACTCTAGTCAAAATAAGGATATCAGCTCTCCAGGTATTCCTACCTCCAATACCCAATGCCAATGATATCTCCAATTGAAAGCTTAGTAAGCAACTAAAGCAACCATAGCATCCATTAAGCAATCCCCACTATCATTCCACGTGCTCTCAATATATGATAACTCGTATGGCCTCCTTACTACTAGGGATTAATGGAAATCCCGATTTTCAGTGTACTCTTAACACGCAGCGCAAAGCTGGATATGTGTCTCGTAGCCCAAAGCTAGACAATAGTCCCAAGGCTATTGGTCCAAAGTATTCAGATCCATTCCGTTGATCCATGTGTGTTTGTAACATCCCCCATTTTGAGGCCCGAAACTAAGCGCTACGGATGATGCTGTCATTCATTGTATTAAATTTCGATGACAAAACACGGCTATATTAATCATATCAATAATCAGAAGCACATGAATATGAAAAATATTAAACACCATTTTTCTTAACAAATTTTCACATTTCATTTCACAAATGATATTTCATATTCATTACTTAACCCTATTCGCAAACCCACGTTTAAAGAAATTATAATTATTACAAAATACTCCAAGAGCGACATATGAAGATGCCCTCTTGGTTGATTAGATTCTAACACTTGGCAATTATAAAATTTGCCATTATATCGATACAAACAAAACCAACCAATACAGTGGATCAGATAGGTACTCCTAAATAGCTAAATGGCCTCCTATATGTCTCCAGAAGCTTAATCGTCTAACTGAAAATCTAAAAACCTTTACTCACGGCCTACTTAAATGAGTACCTGAGAGTTTTAAGGGAAAAACAAAAAATTTGGGTCAGACAACAGTCTGGTGTGAATAATAACCTACCATTTCAAACCAAATAGATATGTAGTGAGACCACGCCACTGAGCGGAATGGGTTTTCTTTATAGTGGAAAATTTGAAAGACATATATCAGAGTCTAACCAAAGCTTAGCTTGGATAGTTATAAATCCTTTGTCCCTACAAATGATGAAAAAAACAAATCAAACATAGTGGAAAATAGAATACGTCCATATGTTGATGAAGATCTCCAGCTCTTCTTTGGAAACTCCAGGCTTCTTTAGCTAGACCTGAAACTACTCGGATCTGATCCGAGTATTAAAAATACCCGGATCAGGCTTGATAAACTAGCATGAGAAAACTCAAATTATAAATGTATATGACAGTGTCGTAGATCAGACTGATGCCAATCAAAACCTCTAAAAAGAAGGGTATCACGTAAGACCATTCCACACATAAACACAAACGGGTTTTTACCTTACGATAACCAAAATATTTTATACCAAAACGAATTTGATATTATCATTAATGACATTGGTTTGGAAACACTTTTCAAATAAATATATACACAAAGTAGGTATCAATACCCGGATAATGTCAAATTGTGTATATGATGCCAAAGGGGTAGCTGAAATGTTTGCAAATCATTACAACTATTTTGGGAATACAACCAAAACCGTAAAGCTCGTATTGGAATTGGATTTCCAGCATGATAGGGAACTAGTGGCTATTTCCTCTGATGTGAAATCCACACATAACATCCTAGTCTTCGGTGACTATTCACTTTTCTCAAGCAAGCCTCCGTACTACATTGTTACACTACTATGGAATAGCATATTTCGGTGGCTTTGCTCTTTCTCAGTCGAGCCTCCAATACCTGCCCATTTAAAGTATTGAGGGACAAACACTACTAGACTCATCCATCATCAATAAAACCAATAGCCAGAAATATATGTTCTACAGACTACATAGTATCCCGTATCATTCCTGGGATGTGAGGCTCGTAAAGCTACGCTCTACTTTAAACAAAGCAAACTCCACTTAAAATGCCACTTTGCCATGTCTAACAACACACTATTGACTTTCACAAAAGTATAACGTTTAAGTTCATACGTCTGAGGGAAGGGTGTTAAGTATAAAAGGGGTTACCTCCTACACCACCAAATAGATGTATGTTTGTAAAAACCAAAGTAGGTGGTCTTAAAAATGCAATGTCAAGCATTCGTCCATACAAGTTATCCAGGTGAAGGATTAACCGAAAGCACTTCTCCTACTACATCCTATTTGGGAATCATGCCTAAGATTAATAGCGAGTAGTCCTTGCCAATCGAAGATTTTCAGAACGAAGGCGCTACTGCCACTATATATATAATATGGGAATCACCCTAGAGATTAGTGGCAAGTAACCCTACGTTATGAAGATCTCCATCTTCAAAAATTATTATTTCCAGCATGTCTTCACTTTTGAACGCGTATATTGGTTCGAAGTGATTTTCGGATAGGAATCATCCAAATCGAATTTCGGTCTCTTCGAACCAATTATCGATAAAAAGATGTCGAGTATGTGAGTGATTATTAAACATCATCCAATCAATTTATCTTTTTATCAAATCAAATATCTTTCGAAGATATATTCTTTTAAACCATTCCTTTATCTTTTAAGAGTATATGGAATCATTAAGCCTCATTTATCAAATTCTCTGGTTGATTAAACCTCTTTAGTCTTGGAATAATTCAAATCATTTCACCTTTTGCTTAGGAAAACATTTCCAAATCATTTATTTAAATATTAACAAAGTTTTCTTATTTCCAAACCATAACTTTTAAATGGGTCAAAAACTATGTTATTTAAGACATCATTTACTACAGACCCAAATCAATCAGTATTGAGTAGAAAAGGATCCACAGAGATTAGACTAATTATACTCAATATCAGTTTCCATATTCAACCTGTACTATTCGTTGAATAACCGTTAATCACCTTTTAACTTCACATGGATAGTACGAGTTCGCTCCTTGGAATTTAAAACAAAGTTTAACTAGGGTATTCTCTATACCACCAAAATCATATTTTAACATCTTGTTTAACTTTTGAAAAACTTCAAATATCTTTTCTTTTAACTTAAGAAAATGCAGTCCGAGTAGATCAAATTAACTATCCCCTCCGTCGGGCCAGTCTGGATAGCTAGAGCAGTATCGAGACACTGGTTTTCCAAGCTCGGGTCTAGAGCCTATCGCTCTGTCACTCATAAGACGTTCAAGTTATTTGATCAACTCTAAATCCTTTTATATCATCTTTTAGAGATGATTTTCATTTACTTAACACCATTTCAAATATTATTTTAAAATAATTTTCCTTTAACCAATTTAATTTAAACTCCTTTAAAAGAATTATATAACTTTCAAATCACTTTCAAAAATATTTAATTATTCATTTGAAAAGATTACTAAAAGATTGGAGAAGAATAATTAAGTCAAACTATGATTTTCATATTTTACAAAAAACTATCGTAAAAACTACTTCAAATACTGTTTTTAAAGCTTCTTAGATCCAAATACTTTTTTCATTTCATATAAGCTATTTTTATAACTCCAATCCCCTTTAAAAAAATTTAACACATTTGTGGAATTTATTTCATATTTTAAATCATTAAATTTTTTTTAAAGAATTTACCACTTTGATTTCCGAACTGCCAAAACACGATGTTTTTAAAGACTTGATTTGGACATATTTCAAACTCTACTAAGTGAAATCTTTATTTTCTTCTTTTGTTTGCCTCGAGCTCCTTGAACTTGCTCCTTGCCTCCCCTTTCAAAAGTTGGTGCTCGGCCTATTTGAGGGAGGAGGTGGTGGTTATGTACTTATGTGGAGGTAGAGGGGATTTTAGACTAGTTTTGGAAGTAGATCACTATCCTAAGTGTATGGATATATATTTATTTTATTTTTCCATTATTATTCTCTATTATGGAAGCCATTATAGAACATGGGAGAAGAAGAGGAGAAAAGGGAGAAGAGAGTATTTGTGAAGAAAATGGAGGGTTATGCATGTGTATTTATATAAAAAGGAAAAAGTGGTAATTTACCAAATTAACCTCTCACCAAATTACCAAAACACCCTTGGATATTTCTTTTAAACTTCACACCATCAATTTCAATACTTACCATCACCATATCACATTGTCCTTTGTCTCTCTTCTTAACACTTAAGTAATGACATAAAATGATATGATTTGATGTTTGCTTTTTGTAATAATATCGTCCTTACTTACTTTTGCTAATTACCTTCAAGAATTTTTTAATCATGCTCAGTAAAGGTAAACTTGTTTAGTTATTTTTCTTATATTCCATGTTATATATATGTATACATATACATGTTAACAAAGGTGCAACAACGTTGTATCAATTTCTGTTTGATAAGAAGTCGATATTTTTACAAAACGTTTTTTGGTCACGTTTTCAATTTTTAGTCAAACTATTTATTTACAAAACATGAAAATAAATTTCTTATCATATCTTAAATAATTAAAACAATTTTATTTGAGCTACAAAACCATTTTAAATAATATTAAAATCCAATTGTAAAAATACGACATCGATCTGCCAAAATGCGACGAAGTTTGTATATTTTTATAAAACAAGTTTATATATTTATAAAACAATTATTATCATTATATAACATTTAGAATGGATTATTTAACATTTAAAACAATTATTTTGAGAAAAGCTCATTTTTATTGAATTGTCACTTTTCCGACAAAAATCCAAAATATCTATTTTTGTAAACGAATTTCAAAAATTAGTTCACCATTATTATTTGTTTTACAAAACATGATTATTTTTAAAATAATCTTATATTTAAATATTTAAAATTAATTAAATATTCCAAACAAAGCGATAAAATTACGGGTCATTACATTCTTCCCCCTTAAAAGAATTTCATCCCTGAAATTTCACCACAACCTAAAACCCAGAAGAGTTTACCCTATCTTTAAATTCAATACCATATGATATACACAGATCATCCATATGCAATATCTGATTCGAACTCCTATTCAAATACACAACTTTACTTCCGAACAAATATCGATCCTTCGATCCTACAGTGCATACTCTGATTACGCTTTTAGATTAAAAGTTTAGTTTTCCTTGCACTGCTCTGAACTATGATAAAAAATGCAAGTACCCAACCACAAACCCTCATCGATGTTCATCATCAAGAATCGAGTGATAAATCCTTTTATGGACAGATGTAAACACCTCAAAGTTCCATACTCGATTTTTAGATTAGAATAGTGTGACGAAATGATCTACATATAACATACATACTTATTAACAATCCCAAAAATTTTATGAAAACATTTAATGAAATTTTAACTTTTTATTCTAACTCTTTGAAAATTATTTCAAAATATTCAACCAAAATATTTCTATCTCTTTTTCAGAGAAAATCTATTATCCTTTACTTGGAATAATATAATTATAATTTTATTCCAAAATCCTTTTGAAATTTCTTTGTTAATAAATTCACATATAAATTTAGTTCCAAAATTATTTTATATTAAATAACTTTCCCTTTATCTTTGTTAAACTTTTTCAAAACACTAGGATATGAGTTCACAGATCCTTTTTTTATTAAACAAATATTTCACCCATCTTTTACAAAATCATTTAATTTTTGTAAATTACACTTTATTTTATATAGTATACTTTTATAAAATATATTCTTAAATAATTTTCTTAATTTCAACACTTTTTATAAAGCCATTTATTTATGACATCCTTTTAAACTTTTTATTACTAAATATCTTATTGAATTGATCTGATATATGATAGAAGAAATACACATAGAGCCAAAAAGGGCTTTATTAATTAACATCTTATTTATACACCCACTCTTAACCCTACCTTGCATTACAAGTTTTTAGGGATAACTCCTAGGGAGTACAGTCCATCATACACCATCATCATATATATAGATACTCGAACTGCTATACACACTATTCTTGGAACCCTTTTGAGGTAGATGGTGCTTTATCCTAGGTACCTAAGTCAAACCCACCTTTTCTTTGGACAGTCCTTCATCAAACGTCTTCCTTTATAGCACCAACTGCAAGTCCGTTTGGGACACTCTTTGGCTATATGTCGTATTCCTTTATAAAGGTAGCAACTCTTTGCCCTTCCTGGACGAATTCTGGGTTTCTTCTTTGTTTTAGGGCACTCATGTAGAATATGTCCTTTCCTTTTACACTTGAAATAGAATATATCATCCCTAAAAGATTATTCTTTCTACTTTTCCTTTAGTTTCCTATTCTTCTTTTCCTATCCTTACACTGAACAGCATAATGCCCTTCTTTACTACATCTCTAACAGTAGATGCCAGCACAAGATCCTAGTCTTATTTATTCTTCTGCTTCTTTTTCCACACGTACTCTTCGTGCGTGCTTTGGATTTAGCCAAAACTCATCACATGACATATAAAAAACCATTCTGCCCCTAAATATAACAAAATATCATCAAAAGTTTCATACTATTTGTTTCTTGACTTAAAAACCTTTTTATCCAAATAAATTGATTCAAACTTATTAAGATTTGAACTTTCCTTGATCCTTCAATGATAAGGAGAATAGTTTACTAAGTGTATGATACCGTTTGCCCAAGCCAACATTCGATCGATACTTAGAAGATTATTCCAATCATCACCAAACAAATCAAGACCTTATTCATTGAACGTTCCAAAGGGAATACATCTTATAAATTTCCCAAATCACACAAATATCTATATTCATTTTGTATAAAAAATATAATCTTTTTGAAAATAGTGTGTCGATCTGCCTTGTTTAAGTATTTAAAAATCCTTATCGATTATATGGAGCTCTTCACACATCGATCAGAATTCATAAACCACCCAACAGATTAATCCACACAAAATATTTTTTATATCAATAATACATACACGCTCATATGTATAATACCCTCAAACTCATTCTAGGGTGTAACTAACCCTATCTTTAATGAGTCACTCATTTTAGGGTATTACTAACACTATCTATAATGAGTTTTACCCCACCAAAGCCTAGGTGTTCACTCAACCTAAGCTCTAATACCAAATGTGATGACCCACCTTTTGTACTCTTCAACATCGACACTAATACACCCTCGGTATTCACGTTCTGCAAATTCAATTGCTAGAAAGGCAGATTGATCTAGGGTAAAAAGAAAATAACATAGAACAGAGTATCACACGAATGAAATAATTTATAATATCAATAATCTTTATAGTGAAAAAATTGAAATACATATATTAGAGTCTAACCTAAGCTCAACTTGGATAGTTATAAATCCTTTGTCCTTACAAATGCTGAAAAACAAGAAAACAAATGCAGCGGAAAATAGAATACGTCCATATGTTGATGAAGATCTCCGGCTCTCCTCTAGAAACTCTAAGCTTCTTTAGCTAAACATAAAACTACTCGGATCTGACTCGAGTATTAAAAATACCCGACTCACGCTTAATAAACCAGCGTGACAAAACTTGAATTATAAATGTATATGACAGTGTCATAGATTAGATTGATGCCAATCAAAACCTTTGAAAAGAAGGGTATCACGTAAGACCATGCCGTACATAAACACGGACGGGATTTTACCTTACAATAACCAAGATACTTTATACCAAAACAAATTTGATATTATTATTAATCACAATGGTTTGAAAACACATTTCAAACAAATATATACACAAAGTAGGTATCAATACCCGGATAATGTCTAATGATGTATATGATGCCAAATGGGTAGTAGAAATGTTTGTAAAGCATTACAGCTAGGGAAGATAACCAAAACCATAAAGGTCGTATTGGAATTGGATTTCCAACATAACAGGGAACTATTAGCCATTTCCTCGATGTGAAATCCACACATAACATCCTAGTCACCGGTGACTATTCACTTTTCCCAAGCAAGCCTTTGTACTACATTATTACACTATTATGGAACAGTGTATTTCGATAGCTTTGCTTTTTCTCAGTCGAGCCTCCAATACCTGCCCATTTAAACCAGTGATGGCCCAGACATTACTGGACTCCTCCATCATCAATAAAACTGATAGCCTAAAAAATATGTTCTGCAGACTACATAATATCCCGTATCATCCTAGGATGTGAGGCCTATGAAGCTATGCTCTACTTTCCATAAAGCAAATTCCACTTAGAATGCGACATCGCCATTTCTAACAACACACCATTGATTTGCACAAAAGTATAACCCTCAAGTTCATACGTCTTAGGGGAAGATGTTAAGTATAAGAGGGGTTACCTCCTATACCACCAAATAGATGTACGTTTGTAAAAACCAATGTGTGTGGTCTTAAAAATGCAATATGAGACAATTGTCTATACAAGTTATCTAGGTGAAGGACTAACCGAAGGCACTCCTCCTACTACATCCTGTTTGGGAGTCACCCCTAGGATTACTAGTGAGTAGTCCTTGCCAATCAAAGATTTTCAAAATGAGGGCACTACTGCCACCATATATAAAATATGGGAAACACCCTAGAGATTAGTGGCAAGCCGCCCTACATTATGAAGATCTCCATCTTCAAAAATTATTATCTCCAACATGTCTTCACTTCCGAACACGTATATTAGTTCAAAGTGGTTTTCGGATAGGAATCACCCAAATCTGATCCCGGACTCTCCGAACCAATTATCGATAGAATAATGTCAAGTATGTGAGTGATTATTAAACATCATCCAATAAATTTATCTTTTTATCAAATCAAATATCTTTTGAAGATATATTCTTTTAAACTATTCCTTTATCTTTTAAGAGTATATGGAACCATTAAGCCTCATTTATCAAATTCTTTAGTTGATTAAACCTCTTTAATCTTGGAATAATTCAAATCATTTCACCTTTTACTTAGGAAAACATTTTCAAATCATTTATTTAAATCTTAACAAAGATTTCTTATTTTCAAATCATAACTTTTAAATGGATCAAAAATGATGTTATTTAAAACATCATTTATTGTATACCCAAATCAATTAGTATTGAGTAAAAAAGGATCCATAGAAATTAGACTAATTATACTCAATACCAATTTCAGTAATCAACCTATACTATTCGTCGAATAATGGTGAAAACACCTTTTAAATTCACACGGATAATATGAGTTCCCTCCTCAGAATTTAATATAGAGTTTACCTAGGGTATTCTCTATACCACGAAAATCATATTTTTAATCTTGTTTAACTTTTGAATAACTCCAAATCCCTTTTCTTTTAACTTAGGAAAATGCGGTCTGAGTAGATCAAATTAACTATCCCCTCTACCGGGCCAGTTAGGATAGCTAGAGCGGAACCCAAACAATGGTTGTCAAAGCTCCGGTCTAGAGACTATCTTTCTATCACCAATAAGGCGGTCAAGTTATTTGATCAACTATAAATCCTTTTATATTATCTTTTAGAAATGTTTTTTATTTACTTAACACTATTCCAAATATTGTTCTAAAATAATTGTCCTTTAACAATTTTAATTTAAACTCCTTTTAAAAGAATTATATAATTTTTAAATCACTCTAAAAAATACTTAATTATTCATTTGAAAGAGTTAATCAAAGATTGGGGAAGAATAATTAAGTCAAAACAATGATTTTCAGAAGTTCCCAAAAACCATCGCAAAAACTAATGTGAATAGTGTTTTTAAAGTTTCCTAGATCCAAATACATTTTCCATTTCATATAAGTCTATTTTTATAACTCTACTCCACTTTAAAATATATTAACATATTTATGAAATTTATTTCATATTTTTAATAATTTAAATATATCTATTTTTAAAGAATTTACCACTTTGGTTTCCGAACTGCCAAAACGCGATGTTTTTGAAAACTTGATTTGGACATATTTCAAACTCTATTAAATGAAATCTTGATTTTTTTTCCTTTTATCTGAAAACTATACCCACGTGGGTTTGGAAAATTCTTATTCCAAAAAATTCCGGCTTATATTGAATCATACACATCGATTTAACTTTTCAGGTCGGAAAATGACGAACTGCCGCTACGTGGCGAGCTCGATTTGGCTCTATTTTTCAAACTTCATTAAACTTTGCCGAAGCTTGTTAAAATGTTTAAAATACCATAATAAACCATTTTAAATGATTTCAAACTATTTTTACTACATTAAAAACTCATTTTCCACTTTGTTCCCTATTATAATAATATATTATTATATTATTCATTTTCAACCTTTTTATATTCAAAACCATAAAGATGCTTACTAACTCACATACACATTTTAACAGTGATTTATTTTTCCATGAATTAATTATGGTTAGTTAATTAACCATTTCTATTTTGGATATTTATGATTTTCCCATTATTTGTTATATTTATCACAACCAAGTTATCAACCAATTTTCAAACATCCATATAAATCATTCAAGATAATAAATGGTCGTATTATCATACTTAAACTATTTATAGATGTTATTTAATAATTACGAATGTCGAGTACTCACGATTGGTTTCCACTCTGCCAATCTTTTTTCGAAACCTCTTGAATTGATTCAGGCGGAAATCCAACAGCACTTCCTTCCCTTTTCTTGGCCCCGGAGCTCCTCGAACTTGCTCCTTGCCTTCTAGTGTGCTCGGCCTCCCTTTACTAAAGGTGGTCCTCGGCCTATTTGAGGGAGAAGGTGGTGGTTGTGTTTTATGTAGAGGTAGAGGGAATTTTAGACCAATTTTGGAAATATATCACTATCCTAAGTATATGGATATACATTCATTTTATTTTGCCATTATTCTTCTCTATTAGGAAGCAATTAAAGGACATGGAAGAAGAAGAGAAAGAAGAGAAAAGAGCATTTGTGAAGAAAATGGTGGGCTATGCATGTGTATTTAAAGGAAAAGTAAAAAGTGGTAATTTACCAAATTAATCTCTCACCAAATTACCAAAATACCCTTGGATATTTCGTTTAAATTTCACATCAGCATTTTCAACACATACCATGACCACATGAAATTTTCCTTTGTCTCCCTTCTTAACACTTAAGTATGACATGAAATGAAATGATTTGATGTTTGCTTTTTGTAAAAGATATCCTTGTTACTTACTTTTACTAATTATATTCCAGAATTTTCTAATCATGCTTAGTAAAAGTAAACTTGTTTAGTTATTTTTTCTTATATGCCATGTTATATATGTGTACATATACATGTTAACAAAGGTGAAAGAAGTTGCGACAGTTTTCGTTTTATAAAAAGTCAATTTTTTTACAAAACGTTTTCTAATCACATTTAAGTTTTTAATCAAACTGTTTATTTATGTAAACAAAATACTAAAATAAATTTATTATCATCTATTAAATAATTAAAAAAGTTTATTTGAGCTATAAAACTATTTTAAATAATATTAAAATCCAATTGTAAAAATACGACTTCGATCTGCCAAAATGCGACGAAGTTTGTATATTTTTATAAAACAAGTTTATCTATTTATAAAACTATTATAATAAAATTATTATCATTATCTAACATTTAAAATGGATTATTTAACATTTAAAACAATTATTTCGAGACAAACTCATTTTTAGCGAAAAATGATTTTTGTTACTTTTCCGATGAAAATTCAAAATATCTATTTTTGTAAACGAATTTCAGAAATTAGTTCACTATTTTATTTATTATACGAAACATGATTAGTTGTTTAAAATAATCTTATATTTGAATATTTAAAATTAATTAAATATTCCAATTGAAAGTGATAAAATTACTGGTCATTACAGTTTTTCCCTCACCAGTACCTTAACTAAAACATATTAACTATATACTATGCTCTTGCATCCACAATGGTCAAACTATTAAAGATTATCTGTAGTTATGCAACATATAATGGATTGCCCATCCCAATTTATTAGACTACCCATCTCAATTTTATTGACTATCCGTCTTATACTTATGTGGACTACCCATCTCACATTCTTTGGATTACCCATCCCCTACCATATGGATTACCCATCACACATGGTTTCATCATCAAAGTTATATGGATGATCCATCTCACATATAAATATTTTTATGGATTATCTATCCCTTCCCATATGGACTACCCATCACATATGGTTTCGTCTATTTAAAATGATGTAGACTATCCATCACACATTCCATAGTTTTTCTAGGATGACTATGAATCCTTCATTAACCATTTAGAGACTATCCATCTTGGGCATAATATGGATATCCATCTCGCATCGCATAGTTTTCCTAGGTTAATTATGAACCCATCATTCAGTAATTTAATTCATGCTAAATCTACATGTTCAACCTAGGTCAATTAGTATCCTTAATTAGGTTGTATACCCTTTAAAGTTATACATCTCAAATTACATGCATTGGTATCCCCATTGATCTATTTCAAACTTATTAAAGAAAATTTACATTGGTATCCCCAATGATTAGTGTCGAAATTCATAAAGTAAAATACATTGGTATCCCCTATACTTATAGTCAAAGTCATTAAACATATAGCATTTCGAAATTAATACACATTGGTATCACCAATGAAAAATATCGATATAATAAAGCTTAGGGCTCACCACCGTTAATAAAAAGACATACGACATTCACATTGCAGTAACCACTATCAAAACTCTCTCGTAAGATATAAAAAAACTTAAATTCTGCTAAGTATAAAACTCTATAACGAAAATGAGGTTATCGACATATATATGATATAGGTTATCCACCTTTGAAAACATAGGCAATTCTTCCTTTAAAACTTATTTTAGGTTTATACAAAACATAGCCTAACCGGCATTGAATAAAGAATTGCAACATTGATGTCATTGGGCATTATTGCCAAACAAGTATAGGGTCACCGACATTGATGTATAATGACATAAAAGCAAGTGGCGTCGTTATAATAGAATACATAAATACTTCGGCTACTATGTCATTTAGTATATAGAGTAAAAGTTAAAACAAGAAACACTATTTCCTTGGTATCAAAAATAGTCTAAATGAAAGTATGTGACGTCATTTGAAAACATAGGTGAAGAGGTGCAGTGTCAACTTAGATTAATCACAAAATTTAAATGTCGCCAAACATAGGTTAGTACCGCCGTTGTCGACTTCGACACGGTTGGAATCACTCCATAACTACCTAAGCAGCTACCATATGCTTCCCTCCTTATCGACATCGACACTCATAGAAGCGGCGCTGTTTTTGGCTCGAGGACGATACAAGCAGCATAGCCATGTCGTAATTATCATGAAAACTGGTTTATTACCAATAAAAGCAATTACTCTTCACCAAATATTAATTCTTGTCCAATTTCTATTGGATATTAATTACTTTACATAATTCTTTTCTGAAAATCTATCGCACATCGGTTTTACATTTTCAAAAAAATTTCCAACTTAATTAATTAATAACCTTAATTAATTAATAACTTAAATGCTTTTCTATATTAAGTTCATAATACTTCATAATCACTTGGGATTTTTCCTCAAAAATCACAGAAATTTGAAAATATTTTATTCTTCACAATATCAAATTTTCAGGTCCGAAATCGTTATTTATTTATTTGAAATAATTAAAACCCAAATAAACATCATTTCCTCCTTAGGAAATTCATAAAATATTTATTCAAATTTGAAAAATTATGAAATTAAAAACCCATCTTCAAATTAATGTTTTATACAACATACTAGAAAATCAAAACATTTGGAGATTTAAAACTTATGTTTTACCCTTAAAACCCTCTCAATTAATCTTATCAAAATTCCATAAATCATTATTTTACAAAAACAATGATTAAACAACCATAACTTTGCAAAAATCATCAAAATAATTCGGATATTACCCATATTCGAGTTCAAGAATATGTATTATTCACCTTAGATTTGTCGTTGGAGTTGAGATTTGATATTGCTTTAGTTTCCCTTGATCTCTTCCTTGAGTTCCCTTGATTTTGTCCCTCTTTTACCTTGTTTAATGGCTAGCCTTAGCTCTTTTTGTTTGATGGTTTTGATGTTATGTAAAATGAGAATGATATGAGGGTGAGAGGGTTTATGTTTTAAAAGATGGATCTACCTATTTTTCCCATCTCATATATTCTCTTATATGTTAAGTTTTTCAAAACATTCTCATTGCTTAATTTATTAAGGTACAACCTTGTTAATAACCAATTCTCATTCCCCTTAATCATTTACATTATTCTATTTAATTTATCTAATTAAATATCCTAAATAATGTTAAAATAAAATTAGGGGTGATACAATGACCCACTTGTAATACTCCTGCTTCGAGTACAACAGAAAACACTCTAAGTATCAAGATTCCTTAGCACATATATCCGAGCCCTTCTTTGCTCCATTCGGATCCGAGCACTTCCTTTGCTCAATCCAGTTTCCATTATTTGGAAACCTTCACATTCCTATTCCACAGCTCACTCCTTTATCAAGCCGCTATCTTCGATATCCACTCCCTTCATGAGTCACAAACCGAAGATCCAATGCTTTTATCATGTTGTTACATCGTCATCCAATCCTCAAGCGAACGAGCCAACACCTCTAACATAAGCTACGGAATCCTTCGCTTCCTCCTTATACAAGCTTGACCCTATAACTCACAATAAAACAACTCAATACCGAGTCAAAATGAATCGACATTGAGTCATTTACTTGGCTAATTTTGGCTAAGTAAATTACTCTGCCTCTAGTACTTCCTTCTCAAGTGGTTTTGACCCCGACCCATTCATCAAAACAACTTAGCCTCTAATCCAAAGCTTTCAACTCCATGTTTTAGAAACAACTTGGCATAGTTCCAACACTTAGCCAATCCTATGAAACTTGCAGTCCATCTCCACTAGCCAACATATGTAGATCCTCAAAGTCATCGATCCAATCGAGCAATAGAAATAACTCGGTACCGACCCTTCAACTCAGTGTCGAGTTAAACCCTTGAGTAATTATGAGCTGCGACCAATTTTACAAGCTTTCCTCATATTCCAAAGCCTTTCCTTCAAGTTTCGTCCAATTCCTACCAACTTTGCCTCCGATTTGCAAAATTCACCAATGTATCTTCCTAAGCATCCAAAACACTAGCAAACAATATCAAAGCACAATATACAAGCATAGAATAAAATGCATATTCATCCACTTATACAAGCAATACACAAGAATGTGATAAAAAAAATCCAATCCTAATCTAAATCTACATATTGCATGCGCATATGAATATGAATAAGGAGAATTACTAAATCATTTCTTGAAAACTATTTCAAAGATTCACAATTTAGGTCATAAGCATATGAAAAATATGTATTAAAGTTGGAAGAGGTTTTAAGTCCAAAAATCATTATTAAAACATATAAGTATACTATATAAACATGCATAGATTAGTGAGAAGGCACAAATCTCTCACCAATTACCAAAATCAACCAATTCTCGCTTAGGTCCAATGTAGATAGCAATAGAAAGCAACGCAAATTAAACAAAACGATGATCTCTAACTTCTATTTGATGATCTCCTCTCTAATTAGTGATTTAGCAAAGATTAGAGAGTAATTTGAGTGACTTTGGATGAAATTAGGCTTAATGGGGGTTTAGATCTGATTTGGGAAAGTGGAAATTTTTTTAATTGGACTCCTACAGCCCTCTATTTATAATAATCTCGGGTTAGACTAATGGACATACTTATGGGCTTAATTAATTACACACTATTTCTGACTAGCAGCTGTTTAAACTTACAACAGGCTTAACTTCCAAACCGTAAGTTTGTTTACCTATTATGACCACTCTACGGAATGAGAAACCATCATCTGAAGCAATGGAATAGGTTTAAGACCCTAGTTCTACTCCTATATAAAGTTATAGCCCAAACAAGATTTCCAGGGTTAATATGGCCACATAGAAATTTGGAAAAAATCATAGGTATGTCAAATGCCCTTAAGAGACATATCCTAGAATTATAGAGTTATACGACCTCATACGGGTCGTTACATTCTCCCCCTTTAGGAATTTCGCCCCCGAAATCCCTAAACAATTCAAGAAATAAGCCACCATAGTTACTCTGCATGCCTAACAACCATATGCAACCATCAACCATATCAAACAAACACTCATGCAATCAATAGAATAGGTGATCCTACCTTAGCATGTGAAATACTAACCTATCAAATGCAATATACAATGGTGAAAGTAGATATGATAAACGATGGATCTTACAATTCAAAGAGATCTAGACATGTAGTCCTCATGCACTCCTCAGTTTCCCATGTACAATCGTCATCACTTCCACTCCATTGTACCTTTACTAGCTTCACCGAATTTCTCCTAAGCTGTTTCGTATCGTGTACAACAATACTAACCGGCCTTCAACATCTCGAAACTTCTGGTTCTACCTCAACATCTTCAAGTTGATCCAGTATAATTGTTGCACCTGAGTCATGCAAACATTTCCGTAGATAGGATACATGAAAGACATTGTGCACGCCTGCCATCTTTTGAGGTAAGTTGACCCTATATGCTAACTTCTCAATCCTTTCTATTATCGAAAAAGGACCTACAAATCTTGATGCCAACTTCCTCTTAATACCGAATCGAACAACATTCTTCAAAGGAGATACCTTCACAAAACCATATCCCCAACAAAAATTTCCAAATCTCTATGTCTTTTATCGGCATAGCTCTTCTGTCGATCCTCGACGGCTTTCATTCATTGTCGAATGAGCCCAATCTTTTCGAAAGTTTCTCTAATCATATCTGACCCTAGTATTAGTTTTTCATCTGCATTCCACTAACATAAAGGAGCGTTACACGGTCAACCATACAATGCTTTCTAAGTAGCAATACTAATGCTCGATTGATAACTATCGTTGTATGCAAAATCTACCAAATGTAGATGGTCATCCCATGATCCTCTAAAATCTATAATGCATGCTCGCAAGAGATCTTATGATATATGATTTACTCTTTTGGTCTGCCCATCCATTTGCGGGTGATAAGCTATACTAAGAGGCGGCTCAATCCCTAACTCATCTTGTAAGCTCTTCCAAAATCCACTAGTGAATAGGACTTGGTCACTCATAATGCTCTTTGGTACACCATGAAATCATACTATCCACTTTACATACAACTCTGCCAGCTTGGATGTCATTCTACTTGACTTGATAGGTATAAATCTAGCACACTTGGTCAACCGATCAACCACGACCCAAATGTTAGCGTATCCTGCTCGAGTCCTTGGTTGTCCATCAATAAAATCCATCGATACTTGCTCCAATTTCCACTCAAGAACTTTCAGCGGTTGCAACAATCTACTGGGTTTCTTTTGCTCTGCCTTCACCAATTGGCAGTTCATACACTTCGATATGAATGACCCAATATCCTTCTTTATTCCTTCCTAATAATAAGTTTGCTTCATATCTCGGTACATCTTATTACTGCCAAGGTAAATGGTCAACCTAGAATAGTGACATCGTCGCAGCACTTCATCTCGTAATCCATCAATATCGGGAAAAATAGTATTCCATGCTTACGGAGCCAACCTTTTCAGTCGAGTCTGTATTGCTTCATGTCCTTAGACTCTACTCCTTCTACGATCTTTGTTATGATCACTGCCAGCCTAGTGTCTCGCTTTTGACTAGCACTAATCCTTTCTATTAAAGTAGGTTTGATCGACAAACTTGCCAACATCTTTGGTTCCAGCTCACGATGAGACCTGAAATCATATGCAGCAATGTACTCAACCTGCTTCCATTCTAAGAATATTGCTCCCAAACTAGCATGTCTTCTACTCAATGCATTAATGACTGCATTTCCTTCCACCAGTGTATAGGAAATACTAAAATCATAGGAGGCTAAGAACTCTAACCACCGTTGTTGACGAAGGTTGAGATCCTTCTGAGAGAAAAGGCACTTCAAAAATTTGTGGTCCATAAACAGTTCAAACATTTCTTCTAGTAGATAATGCCCCCACATCTTCAAAGCAAAAACTATCATCGTTAATTCCAAATCACGAGCTAGATAATTTCTCTCGTGCAACTTTAGTTGATCGACTAGCATAAGCAACATCTCTTCCTTTCTACATCAACATCGCACCCAATCTAGTACCACAGGCATCTGTATATACCATCAACTCCTCATTCCCACTTAGAATAGTCAATGCTGGTGCATTTTCCAACCTCTCTTTCAGACTCAGAAATGCATGCACATAGTTCGCGTCTTAAACAAAAGTCTGATTCTTTTTCATCAAATTAGTTAACGGTGCTGCTATCTTTTAATAAAATGCCTATAGTATCCTGCTAATCCTAGGAAACTTCTTACATCCATAGCATTCTTAGGCTGGTTCTAATCTTGGACTGCTACTACCTTCGTAGGATCCACCGCTATACCATCCAGAAATGACGTGATCCAAGAACCTCACTTCTTTTCTCTAAAAGTGATACTTAGAGAACTTCACTCTCGAATTATGCTTCCTCAACACCTCTAGCGCAATCCTCAAGTGTGTCTTATGCTCCTCTTTAGTTCTGGAATATATCACAATATCGTCCACGAACATAAGCACAAATTTATTCAGTTGGTCTCTAAAAACCCGATTCATGAGACCTATAAAGTATGCCGGAGCATTGGTCAACTCGAATGGCATTACCAACCACTTATAAAAACCCGATGGCGTATGAAATGCAGTAACAGGCACACTCTCTTTTGGTACTCTCAACTAGTGGAATCCTATTGCCAAATCTATTTGAAAGAACACCTTCGCACCATGAAACTAATCAAAGAAGTCATTAATTCATGGGAGTGGATACTTGTTCTTCTTTGTCACTTTATTTAACTCATGATAATCTACATACAACCTCACAGAGCCATCTACCTTAGTCGCGAATACTACAGGTGCACCCACTTAGATATACTTCTTCGAATGAACCCTCTCCTTAATAGGTCATTCACTTGCACATCTAATTCCTTCTACTCTTTAGATGCCATACGCCTCAAAGGCATAACTATAGGCATGGCTTCCTTCACTAAGTCTATCTGAAACTCAATCTCTCTATGCAAAGGCAATCCTATCACTTCCTAAAAAACATCCGGATATTGTCTAGCGATAAGCACAAACGACTACCCCTCACATGGAACTTCAAGCGAATATAGAAAGCTAAGCCACCCCATCTTCTAGTAGGCAACTAATCACTATTGTTTGCCCTTCCACATCCCCGATTATCACCAATAGTTTCTCACAATCCACTACTGTCACATACTTTTTAAGCCGGTCTATTCCCAAGATAATTCCGAACCCAACAAAATTCAAGACAAAGCAATCACAAACAATAGAGCATCCATAACTCAATAACACTAGGCCACAACAAACCATGTGAAGGCTAGTAGAGCCTCCAATAGGGCTCGTTATAATCAGGGGTCGGTCAACTATCTCAGGTTTCAATTCCAATCTGTCTACTAGGTCACTGGATATAAATGAATATGAAGCCCCGGTATCAAACAAAACACGAATGGAAACATGTTTAATGGAAAGCATACCTTGAATAATGGCTCCCTTTCCCTTCTCTTTCGCCAACTGAGCACTCAACAAAGTTGGGACAACGTCCAAAGCGTATACTTTCAACCTGCTTATCCTTCACCGGTTTTGGACAATCCTTCTTCAAATGCCCAGGCTTATCATAATTGTAGCACTTCTTCTTCCCGCTCACTTTGCAATCCCTGGTCAAGTGGCCCTTCTCCTTGCACCCATAGCAAGTAGGTTCCCACTTAGCTTTCTTCTATCCATGTTTCCCTTGAGACTACTTCCTCTTTCTATTCCACTTTTTTTAGCCTCCCTCGCCTTGCTGCGGTTTTGGCTCTTTCGTCTTTTGATACAGGTTCTTATGACGGAGAGCTTTCTCAACTAGCTTCTCAAATGGCTCATCAATGTGGTCTACCAGATTCTCTCCAAGGTAGTCATCCAAACCAATGATGAACTTCTATGGCCAATTTCCTCTTCATATCCACTTCTATATCACTAAAGACGCGCTTGTAGGTATCCAACCAATCCTGCACTTCTATGGCTGACTTCGTTCCACAGAATGGTTTTCCTCCTAGAGTAGAATAGTCTTTACTCAACTTTACGAAATCTACCCTAGGCGCTTGCATGGGAGCACCCCCACCAACATCTATACCAGAAGCAGTAGCCTGGACATTCCTCATCATAGTTTCCATCGTAGAATTTAACATCGCTTGAACTTCAGGTGTAGCAGCTCCTGAGCCTACTCCTTCCTCAACTCCCAAAGAAGAATTGCTCATAGTATTTCTCGTAAGCTGGTTCATTCTTAATCTATAACAAGAATGACCAGTCTATCATAAAAAAACTATGTCTATGGTGCTCGGGTGCATGCAACCTATACTATACAATATATTACTATATAGCTTTGAAAACCAAAATATATATAAAAAAACTGTGCACTCTCTCGTACACATATATATTCTCGGTCCAGTCTTAGGTGCTAACTCCTTCCTTATCTCTACAGGATTGCAGTACCAACTCAGGTTAATTATGTAACCAAAGCTATGATACCAAATGTAACGACCGTTCTATACCATCAGCTCTAACAATATCAAAATAGTGCATTGTAGTCATGTCCAGTCGATATAGGGCGATCATTAAGGTTGAAAATTAAACAAATATAGCATATAACCTATGAATATCTCACAAAACATGGATAAAATATAATATCACATATATAACCAGAGAGATAGTAATAACTATGTGAAATAATCATTTGCATATAGATCTACAGAGTTATACAAATGAGTTAGAGTTTATATAATAGAAATAAACCCAACAACTGTCTTATAACAAGAAAATAAGTAGTCGTTGCTAAGGCTCCCCAATGCTGCATAGTGGAATAAGCGTAGAAATCCATATAAGAATATAATACAAGATAGCTCCATCCAGCTCGTCCTTCGCACAACTTTTGTCTCACTTATACCTATTATCTAGTCTACTCATTAAAGAGTACCAAAGATAATAAGAAACAAAGCATAAAACCTCGGGTCAGATAACAGTCTGGTGGGAGCTATAAATGAATCTCAATATACTATGCAGGTAAATATGGTAAGGAACAAAGGTACACAATCATACTTGACAGGTCCCTACAACAAAGAGTTAGGATATAACATCATAATATGGCACTCTACAAATAACATAAAGGTACTCTACTCAAAATAAGGATATCGGCTCTTCTGGTATTCCTATCTCCAATACCTACTCCTACTGATATCTCCAAGTGATAGCCTAGAAAGCAACTAAAGCAACCATAGCATCCATCAAGCAATCCCTCTTATCACTCCATGTGCTTTGAATATATGATAACTCGCATGGCCTCCTTACCGCCAGGGTTAATGGAAAGCTCAGTTTTCAATGTACTCTCGTATCACGGAGTCTAAAGCTCGATACCTATCTTGTAACCCAAATCTAGACACTAAACCCAAAGCCACTAGTCCGGGGTATTAAAATTCACTCTATTGATCCATAGTCGTCCTCATTTATAATACCATGCTTCGAGTAACAGAAAACACTCCAAGCATCAACGATTCCTTAGCACATACATCTGAGCCCTCCTTTGCTCCATTCGGATCTGAGCCCATCCTTCACTCAATCCAGTTTACATTATTTGAAAACCTTCACGTTCCCCTACTACGGCTTCCTCCTTTATCGAACTACCATCTTCAATACCTACTCCCTTCATGAGTCATAAACCGAAGATCCAAAGCTTTTATCATGTTGTTACATCGTCATCCAATCCTCAAGCGAACGAGCCAACACATCCAGCTTGATCTACGAAGTCCCTTGCTTCCTTCTTGTACAAGCCTAACCCCATAACTCTCAATAAAACAACTCGATACCGAGTCAAAATGCTTCGGTGCATAGTCATTTACTTTGCCAATTTTGTCTAAGTAAATTACCCCGCCTTTAGTACTTCCTTCTTAAGTGCTTTGAACCCCGACCCAATCATCAAGACAACTCGTCTCCCAATCCAAATCTTTCAACTCCAAGTTCTAGAAACAATTTAGCATAATTCTCAAAACTTAGCCGATCCCCTGAAAATTGCCTTGGTCCTTCTCCATTAGCCAACACATAGAGATCCCCAAAATCGCCGACCCAACCAACCAATAGAAATGACTAAGTACCAACCCTTCAACTCGATGCCAAGTTGAACCTTAAGCAATTATCAGGTGTGACTTATTTTGCAAGCTTCCTCTATACACCAGAGCCTTTCCTCCAAGTTTCGTCTAATTTTGACAAACTTTGCCTCTGATTTGCCAAATTCGCCAACTTATCTTCCTAAGCATCCAAAACACTAGCAAACAACATCCAAGCACAACATACAGGCTTACAATAACATGCGTATACATCCATTTATACAAGCAATACACAAGAATATGATAAATAAACTAATTCTAATCTAAATCTACATATTGCATGCACATATGAATATAAATAAGGAGAATTACTAAATCATTTCTTGAAAACTATTTCAAAGATTCACAATTTAGGTCATAAGCATATGAAAACATGTAATTAAAGTTAGAAATGGTATTAATGCCAAAAATCATGTTTAAAACAAGTAATTCTACCGTATAAACATGCATTGAATAGTGAAAAGGTATAAATCACTCACCAATTACTAAAATTAACTAATTCTCGCCAAGATCCAATGTAGACAGCAATAGTAAGCAATACAAATCAACAAAAACAATGATCTCTAACTTCTATTTGATGATCTCCTCTCTAATTAGTGATTTGGCAAAGATTAGAGAGTAATTTGTGTGATTTGGGATGAAATTATGTTTAATGGGGGTTTAGATCTGATTTGAAAAGGAGGGAAAAGTTTAAATTTGACTCCTACAGCCTCGTATTAATAATAATCTCAGATTAGACTAATGGGCCTACTTATGGGCATAATTAATGACACATTAATTCTGGCCAGCAGTTGTCTAAACTTAAAACAAGCATAACTTTCTAACCGTAAGTTCGTTTTTCTATTGTGACCACTCTACAGAATGAGAAACTATTATCCTGAAGCAATGGAAATAGATTAAGACCATAATTCAACTCCTATAAAAGTTATAACCCAAACAAGATTTCCGAGGTCAAAATGGTCACATAGAAATTCGGAAAAAATCATAGGTGTGTAAAATGCCCCTAAGAATCATATCCAAAATTATAGAATCATACGATCTCATATGTATAAAATAAAAATATTTGACAATCTTTCGATACGTAAAATATGGGTCATTATAGTTTAATTTCCAATGCCAACTCAGACCTAACTATTATCGTTCGATGGATCGTCATTCCATGATTTAACTTTAATCAAAGAAGAGTATCCACATTGAAGTTCCACGGTATTCTTAAGTCGATGGAACTATGTAACATCTTCACTTTAAGATTTCTTATTTGACCGTAGTTATAATTAACCAATATGAAACTCTCAAGTGAGTCATTCCATAGTCATCCAATAACTATTAGTATATAACCTCATAATGCCTCCAGCAGCCAAGAGTAATATGCTACCTAACATTTTGAGAGGGTTACGTACACTAGTCTCAACCAATGAATTGATATCCTTTCTCAAAACATCTCGATCAGGAATATTTAAAATAATATGTTATTTTTCAATGTAATAAAATTCTCATGATTACAACCATTTGTGATTATCACCACATAATATATTATTTAAGGATTTTCTACTTATATGTACTTTAAATTAATTACTTATAACACAATATAACAAAGTATATTATAGAAGTTAACCACCTTTATTATGATCAAGATTGGTAATCGAATTATATATATGTAACAAATTACATAATTGCCCTTAATACATACTCCTAACTCTATCGTATCGTTCATATATGATATGGTCATTGGTATTGGTTTGAAATTATTCGACAAATTCATTTTTATTGATATTGTATTATTAATGAAACCTCGTAGATGTTTAATTTGGCCATGTTTGACATGGACTGCATATGATCGTTATATAGATATTCGTCTCGATATTCATCCAATACGCTACTTCTCGAATTTTTCCCAGAACTGAACAAGTTATAAACGCGATGATATTTATGTTTCATAAATCAATATTTCTAATTGAATGGTTAACAAAATGTTAATAGCACTTCCATCTTGTTCCTTATGTACGCTATTTTGCATATGATATGGGGATAAAAGGAAGTGCCACCAAAATTATGTTAATCGTTTGATTTAAAATGATTTACGAAACATAAATATCCTTGTATTTGTAATGGGAAGTAGGATGACCAGCCATTAAAAAAATGTTGAAATCCATGGGTATGGCTTTGGAATTATTTGTAAATTCTGTTAATAATAAAAATAACAACAGTATAAATTATTTAGTGAATTATATTATTAATCAAATCAATGATGAAAATAACAACAATATATTAATAAATTAACAATAATGTTATTAAATTTAATAATAGCAATAGTATATTAATAATAATGATAGCTTATTATAATAATAAAATAAAATAATAATGTTATTAAAATTAGTAATAAATTTAATAATGTTATCAAAATTAGTAATAAAATTAATTATGTTATTAAAATTAAAATTGGTAATAAAAATATTATTATTAAAATTAATAATATTATTAATTAGATGATAGTAATGTTGTTATTAATGTTTGGTTTTATTAAAAAATTAAGAATAGTATATTGTTTGGTGGACAATAATGTACTTTTTGTTTACGTGTACGGTACAAAAGATGGTTATTTGAAAGATCGAAATTGAATGTACATGATAGGTTAAAAAGGAGGAATGATGTTGTTAAACCAATTTTTGGTCAAACACCCAAAATAATTTTAAAAGATATATCATTTAATAAATATCCTAAATATGCCCATAGTCAAAATAAAAATTGGACAACATATTCAAAATCCATGTCTTGTTTCGTTCATATGCAAATAATATAAAGGTTGAATATAAATATAGTATCCTTTATCCAATAGTCAATATATCAAAAATACAAGTCGGCTCCTTTTTTATAGTCTAAAATGTAAAAAATAGATCCTATATGCAATTTCCTATTTTGTCCTTATGTCCTAAATTTCAATTCATCTTCTTCTTCATCGACCATTAAAATAGTCCTCAATTTCTCTTGTGAGCATAAAAATGTCAAGTCCAAAAAATGATTTACGCTAAGAAAGAGAAAGAAGATAGGAGCCCTTCGTTTTTAAGGTAGTTCCCTATTTATAGTAGTTGGAGAGGGGTGTGACTTGCTCATAATGGTCGACTGAAGTTGACAAAGATCTCTAACTTGGCAAGATAGACGGTCTTGTTGGTGCCATATGCCACAATCTCAGGATTAGAATAGTTCACGAGGATCGCTATCTTGGTAGTGGCACTAATAAAGGTGGCTTGGTTGTATATGGAATGCTCTGAAGCTTTTGTAACTAGTTAAACGTAAACAATATTCATATTAATGAACTAGCTTTCATATAATTAATTTATTCCTATCCTGTTGTGTTGAATACTGGCCATATCTCCTTCTCATGTAATTTTGAATTTATTTGTTTGATGAGAAATCACCAATATATTCTAATAAGTATATCCCATTGCATCATCCTTAACATCTCAATTTCTTCAATAATTTTCTTCAATTTAACAGCACCTCTTCCTATATCTTTGATAGCTCTTTTGTATCATCTATAACACCTTGTATCAATAATAGTTCTTAGCATTGTCAACCTTTGATAACTTTTCACTATCAACCTTTGATAGATTGGCATTCAATCTTTGATAGCTTTGCATTGTCATCCTTCGATAATTTTACACTTTGGCCTTCGATAGCTTTACCATGTCTACCTTCGATAACTTTGGATTTTCAACTTCAATATCTTAACATTCTCAGTCTTTGACAACTTTGCATCATGAACCTTTGATAGTTTTGCATTGTTAACCTTCAATACTTTGCATTGTCGTCCTTTGATAGCTTTGCATTGCCAACAATAGATAGGTTTGCATTGTCAACCTTCAATAACTTTGCGTTGTCAAGCTTCGATAGCTTTACACCTAATTCATATTTGGAAATTTTGGGTGTAACACTTCCCCCTGTAAGAAGTTTTCTTAGGTTTAAGCTTAAGTGAACTTCTATTTTTGCGTTGCTTCTTCTTCTTTTTTAGTTGTCATTCCTTGTTGCCCTGGTTTTCATCATTGATAGCTTTGCATCTAGACTTACGATAGATTTTCTTTTTTGCACACATTAGCTCTTAACCTTGAGCCATGAAAGCTTGTGTATCTAGTCATACAACAGCTTTTAAACTTCATAATTTTTGGGGTGTAACATAGTTATACTACGAACCATTTTATCAAAAATAATTTGAAACATGGGTGCTTTTCCCAGTCACTTTAGAATACACACACAAGACAAATATTTATTATTATTATTATCGTCGAAAATGATTTTTGATACACCTTTATTGAGAACCTCCTTGAAAGTTGAAAGCTCTTTACTAATTTATTTGAAGATATCTTTGAAATATGAAAGGTTCTTATACCTTCATTTGAAAACATTTCATATAAAAATTGAACATATATCTATCAAAGAGTCATCCGGTCAAAATCAATTTTTGAAAGTATGGAAGTTCCTTAAAGCCTTTTGAAAACCATTTTTCTAAAGTACCTTTTTTGATGAAAATTTTATCACAAGATGGAGACTTCTTATAGCCTAATTGAAAAGCTTTTTATTCTTACTCAACCCTTAATTGGTGAACTTTGGTTTGACTGATAAATGGGTCCTTGGATATTTTTCATGGCCATTGGATGAATCGTCTTCCTATTAGCGGCTAATCCAGTAAACTTTTTATGATTGCTAAGCTAACTACTTGATGTTCATATTTCTTTCTTCTAAAATTGAGTGACTTGGCCTTGTCGTTGTTATCTCTTAAAGTGGATATATATTGATGTACGAATTCACGAGCTTCCATATATCAATTCCATTCTTTAGCTCTTTTCTCAGTTTTTGTAATGAATTTCTTAACTTGGTTTGATAAATTATCTATCAGCATAATCTTTCTTATTGAGCTGCATTTGGTCTATCTTTGGTAAGATAGGCTTAATGTTTGTTTAATTCACTCAAATGGTTGGCTATCCATTATCTTTCTTCTAGACGGTTATTCACTAATCAATCCGTAATCTTTTAAATGGTTGCTTTAGACAGGAATGAAGGTGGGACCAAAGGCTTATATGATAACCATAACTCTTGGGATGGCTCCTTTGGCCAGACCCAGAAGCAAGACCAAAGGCTTAGTTGACCATCATTCCTTGGATGGTTGCTTTTGTCGGGCCCAAAAGTGAGACCAAAGGCTTGATCTAACAACCACTCTTTGGGTGGTTGCTTTGGCTAGGCCCGGAGGCAGGACCAAAGGCTTAGTTAGCTATAACTCCTTGGATGGCTGCTGCTTTGGCCATACCTAGCAGCATGAACAAAGACAAAATTTAACCACCACTCTTTGGGTGATTGCTTTGGCCAGGCCCGCAGACGGAACCAAAGGCTTAATTTGAATACCACTCTTTGGGTGGTTGTTTCAGCTAAGCTTGGAGGCTGAACCAAAGGCTTAATCCGATCATCACTCTTCAGGAGCTTTCTTTGGCCAGACTTGGAGGCAAGACCAAAGGCTTAATTAACCATAATTCCTTGGATTGCTCCCTTTTAAAACTTTTGTGTGTACTTGTTGTAGAATTGATCTTTCGTGATCCATTTTCCCTTTATCCATCCATCCAAAGATGTGAAGCATGGTCTTAAGTGTTCAACATTGCATGTTCTTGTTATTATAATTTCCGTTAGGTTTTCTTAACCGATGGATTACTAGTGGTATTTCTTCATAATTGACCAAAGCTTCTTCCTAATTTGGTCCTCAAGGACTGTTTATCATGTTCTTGATATTTTCCATCACTTTCTCGAGTTTTAAGTCACTTTTTAGAAATGCTCTTCCTTTTTTCTTTTGAATATTTGTTCTTAGAGATTCTCCATTGATATTATGTGGTTCTCATTCATTAATTAAATATAATCATCTTTTTTTAGTTCTTGGTTCAGCCTATATGCTTCTTTGATGTGATTGAACATTTAAGTTTGACTAGTATCATCGCTTCAAATCCGTTTGTCGATGAATAAAAAAAGGGCATGCCTAGTGATTTTTTTCTGAAGCCCTATATGATCATAAAACAAGGGAATAGTTCTTCCACCCAATTTCCTTATACTTAGTTTAATCGCTTCATTAAGATTTTCTTGATTGTATGGTTTGTAGCTTCCATTGCCCTCATTGACCTCTGGATAGGCTTCTGATGAGAAACTCTCTATTATCCTATTTTTCTCATAGAAATAAGTGAACCCTTCAATCTCAAATTGAGTTCCATTATTGGAAATGATTTTGTTCGGAAGTCCGAATCGAGTAACAATGCTCTTAATGGTGAACTTCAAGACCTTTCATATGGTTATGTTGGACAACGACTCAACCTTCACCCATTTAGTGAAAAAGTCAATTACCACTATTGCCAACTTCGTACCTCATTTTGAGGCAAGTAAGATTTATATTCAATCAATTGTCCGCTCGTCAAAATGTTAAGGGTTAATGACGAGAGTCAATTCACCAGGGGGAAATTGTGGGATTCTTGAGAACTTTTGGCAATTGTCGAATCTTTTGATATAAGTTAGAGCATGTTTACTTTTCAAAGCCAATAATATTCTCGCCTTATTACTTTCTTTGTTAGGTTCGTATCGTTGGACTATCCTCTGCAAAATCCTTTTTGAGTTTCCATTAATAGTTTCAGTACGTTTCTTTGGAGTTATACTTCTTAGATAGGGGACTGAATAACCCATCCTATATAGTATTCCATTGATCATAATGTAGGAAGGGCTCTGGGTAACCCAACTTCTCTAATTCATTCCATTGATGTGACAACTTTCTTTACTTATATAATCAACTATTGGTGTCATCTAACTATTCACATGCTGATCTTCATGGTCATCTATTTTTACTCCTTTACAAGCTACCTTATGATCATCGTTTTCCTTACAATTTTCTTTAGTACGTTATTGTCGAGATGAAAATGATACAGCAAATTGTTCCTTGGCCAACATAATATTTCATCCAAGAAATCTTGTTGATCATCATGCTAGAAGCAACGTGCTTTAATAGTTTGAGTTTATTATCCAAATAATACTTAAAGGAAACAAGAAACCTATATAAATAATAAATCCATTACCACATAATGAATATGTCACATCCAAGTTCTTAAGATTGAATATCTAGCCTTTATTTCATTAGATTTTAATCCATTTTTGAAAAAGGAATTTGTATTTTTGTGGACTCATGCCTTAGTTTGAAAAAAATCTATAGCTTTGAATAATAGTTTGTCTTTGCTTTTTGCCTACCTAGAAATTTATCATCCAGATAATAGTAAAGAAGACTAAAACCTATATAAAATAATTCATCATCACATAATAGATATTTTGAATCCAGGTCTCAAGTTTTAAGATTAAGATTTTATTTTTGTTAAATACCATCCTTGGTCGTAGTGATAAAGAAATTATAACTTTAAGTCCTTTGTCGATGAATATTTTGATCATTTGAAGGAGGATATTTGAACTTCACCAACAGATAATAATTAATATCTAAAAAGGAAATCTAAGAGTTCTTAGAATCTTCCTCTGAACCAATAAAGTATGCACATCACATAGAGAATTCCAAAAGTGCATACTTAAGGAGAATCCTTGGTGTCCTTTTAAGGAAGATAACTGGTCATATTTCGATGATGGCATTTGTAAGCCTAAATAGTAAGTTGTCCATGCTTTTCACTTGTAAAGAGAACTTGAATCCCATATTCATGGATCACAAAAATTTTATACAAATGACATTTTACATATTTTGAGCACGTTATATGGAAAAGAAAATCAAAATTTGATAAAAAAAATATTTACTTAATATATTTCAAGAAAGATGATATAATTTATAACTTCACAAATTTCATCTTATTTGACAAGACCGTTATTCTAGCTTCACCTTCTACCAAACTTATTTGATTTTATTAAATTTGTTCAAAGTTATGTTATTGCAATGTCTTTAGTGTTATTTCTCTATAATATAAATGAATGTCATTATTTAATACGTATTCTTTTTCTAAGTTTATTTGTTCACTTTGCTTTGTTTTATATTTTGCTTCATGTTTGATCATACTTAAATTTTAAACCTTCGATTTTTTGAGTTTTGAAAGTCAATTGTTATTTGATTTTTTAAACTTTAATTGCTAATTTCTTTTACATACAGATATATATGAGCAAACGATCTTCAGCTTTGCTCATATTTTACCAAGAGCATTCCAATGATGTTAGTTTCATCAAAAGCTAACCCTACTCGGATATGGCAAATGTCGGCAATCAATTCTCAACTTTTAATGCATAGCTCCTTTCCTCAAATTGATTACATGGTTTTGCTCTTCTCAATGAGTGCATTCAATCCATGTTGGTCGATTTCCCTAACTTTTCACCATTTTCTCATAATTTTAGTCAAAATATAGAAAAATACATCCTTGTTTAGGTTGATTTCCCTTCTTCGTCAATGAACTAGGCTCTGGCAATGGTGTAGACTATAGAGGAGATATGAGGCTTTCATCAGGAGGTGGTGGTAGATTTATAATGTAGCGAGGATGGCGAATTTTGACTCTAATGATATTTTTTTGTGAAAACCCTAGTAGCTATTGATTTTTCATTGCATCTTCATTCGATCATAGTTAGGCAGAGGTTGGGGCTTTATTTCATCGACACTTCCACTTCCTAATGTTAATTTTCCTGCATCCAATTTGCTCTAGATCAACGTTGATAGCCTTGACCAGCAAATTGGCCATGATTGAAGTTTTTGCTTGTTCATGTTTCTCTAATTTGGACACAGGAGATTGTTATTAAAGCTATCATGACTTATGAGCGCATGGCCATTGTTCTTTCTCATCTCCATCATCGAGGGTCATTAAGCTATCTTGTAACGACCCGTATTTTACGGATCGAAACATCGTGAAACAGTTGACATTTGGTTGCACTCTTATTAAGTCGTCCAGAGTCTAAGTCTTAGGTCGTAGGAAGGTTTGGAGCGACCTAGGCATTGGGATAAGTCGTGGGGAAATTAGGTCGTATGGGGTGGCTTAGGTCGAGTGACTGACTTAGGAAGTGTACGACCTAAGAGATAGACGATCTAAGGGAACTGACCGACTTAAGGATTTAGCGACTCAAGAATAGGCAGGCTTAAGGTAATGACTGACCTATAGATAGAAGACTTAAGTCAGTGACGACCTAAAGGGTAGGTCGGCGACGACCTAAGAGAATGGACGGGTTAAATGGCGAGTTAACGACTTAAGGAGTGTTGGAGTTAGGATGTGAGCGACCTAAGTCTAGAAGTTAAGTCGTAACTCAGTTGAGTCGTGGCCGAGTTAAGGGAATAGGGTGATGAGTCGTTAGGTCGCGTGTGTGTTAAGTCGGCCAGAGATAGGTCGTAAGTCGTATACAGTTAGGTCGCACCTGTTGTTGAGTCGTTATGTCGTATACCCAGTTAAGTCGTAGGTCGGCAACGACCTAAGGAACTGGTGAGTAGCGACCTAAGAGTTAGTTCGTGGGTTCTGTGTTGCGCTAGGTCGTACCCTAGCTAAATGTTAGGTCGCGTGAGTTGTTAGCTCGTAGGCGACCTAAGGAGGATAGCTAAGTGTTAAGTCGCGTCTTGGTTAAGTCGTAGACAGGTGAGTTAGCTAAGTCGTAGGTCGTCTGTAGTGTTAGGTCGGCACAGCAGCTAAGTCGTAGGTTGTCTGGAGTGTTAGGTCGGAGAAGGAGTTAAGTCGGCAACGACTTAAGAAGGCGGACGAGTTAAGGGGGTTTTCAGCTATAAATACTCGTCCATTTCTCACTTTTTGGGATCCGGATTTCGAAGCGACGAAGTGCTGCCATTTTGAGAGCTCGACTTCTACACTTCTTCACTTCTTTTCTCCACTCTAATCTAGTGATTCCTTCCATCCATATCGAAGATCAAATCAAAGATCGAAGAGCTTAGATTGAAGATCTACATTCTTCGAAGAGAGATTTCATTGTTTGAAGCAGATTGGTGATAGATCGAGCTAGATCTTTGCTGTCCAGATTTGAAGTGTGTTGCTTTTGGGTTGTTTAGGTGATTTGGTGAGTGGTGATTATCTCTCACATGGATCCAAAGGAGTATATCGGATCGTTGGCTTGATTTGGTGTTAAAGTAGTGATTTCCATGCATTTTTTTGTAAACCTAAGTATAGATCCATATAGACTCATTGTTCATGATGATTTGACAACCATTTTACTACATGTTAACCTATGCAAGTTCATTCATCAAGATTATAGAGATATTGATCATGTTTCATGCTTGTTAGACTTTTGACTCTTTAATTACGAAATTGCCATTATTGTTATAATTGTCCATTTAGCTTATGTTTGAATGCTTGATTACTTGGATTAATGTTGATTTGATTGATTGCTATGAATTAGATGATTGATGATTTGATTTAGACCGAAGGTGATTCAAAAGCCAAGGGAAATGCTCTTGAATTGGAAAAGCTGCTCGAGGCATATGTAGCGGACGTTGAAGCTCATATGGATAGATTTGATGATGATGTTCAGATGAAGCTTTGCTATGATGATGATGAGGTGAAGCATGATATGAGATATGAGAAAGTCTTGGTCTAATCCAGACGGGATCATTCCAAGCATGTTGATAACTCGGTGAAATGTTCGAGTTAGAGGATAATGATTTGCTCGAGAGGCGCTTGAGCTAGTATGGAAATAGTCGTCGAGGAGGATGACTAGAAGGCTGAGATCTCATCGTTGTTGAAGGTTCTAGCATGCTCAAAGCAAGAGTATGTTGGGCAGATTCGATAGTCCATGAAGACTACAGATTGGTAGTCAAGTACTCTGGGCAGATTCGATAGTCCTAGGCACGGGTCACGATGACGTGCGGGAGTAATGTCTAGAACCGGGGTTTCCATTAGCCCTTGACGGACGGCTGAAAGAATGCGCCGGTCATTCAATTAACGGTGATATCGAAGCAATGATAACAGTGATAGTCAGAGTCATGGATGTTTGGTTGTATCGTCATTCGGTCTCAAGAGCGGTATTTTCTGGGTTCTTATCTGATCTTGGTTTAGACCTTGGGGGTTTGTACTTAGAAAACATCGCCCTTGACTCGAGTGATAATTGCTTTACTTTAAATTGTATGATCTGCTATGTTTGCTTCTGCTTAGTGTGTGTCTGGGGGCTATCACTGTAGAAAGAGGTGGAGTAGGAGGGTTGTATTCCTATTCCTTTTCCTTTATGCTCTTTTGGTATGTTGTTAGTTAATTTACCGCTCACTAAGACTGTTGTCTGACTCAAGGCTTTATGTTTTTACTCTTATTGCCTTGGCTGTTTGTCCATTTTGGGACAGGCAGACTAGGTAGCAGGTGACAGGTGATGTTCTTGCTTTCCACGGTGTTGATATCGAAGACGAGCTCGAGGGTTGCATATTATCTTCTTATTATATGTACTGGGTGTTCCGCTGTTTGTATTTTCTCTAAGTGTTATGTAGTGAGGCTTGTTGTATTGACTATTTGTTTGTTTGTATTCAACTATCATGATGTTTTATCCATGAGATTCTATTCTGTGAAGCTTCACTATATGTATGTTCTATTGTATTTTATCCATGTGCTGTGAGTGATACGATAGATTCTGATGTTTTAATTTACCCTAACAATCGTCCATGGTCGCCTGGCACACTTTACAGCGCATTTTCTCTAGGTTCAGTGCAGGGATCATGGGCGGTCGTCACATTTGGTATCAAAGCATTGGTTAATCGATTTTACCCAACGCTCGCTGACGTAACTACGTATGAGAGACGTAATTGTATTTTGATGGATGATTACTATATATAATATAGTAGCTTAGTAGAGTTTTAGTCCTTTATGCAGTTGTTTCTCTAGGTGTGCTAATCATTCCTTTTTATAGATATTGAGAATGAGTCGAAGAGGGAGACCAGCTGCTAGGGAAGGCCGTGCTACTGAAGGGGCTGCTGATTACGCTGCTATGTTTGAAGCAATGATGACTTCGATCATGAGAAGGATGCCAGCTCTGGGGCCATCGGTGGATGTTGGAGTTCAAGTTCAAACTCCAAAATCGGTGGATTTTGCTATGTTGTGTAAGGACTACACTGCTCTTGGAGGAAAGGTTTTCTTGGGAACAGAATCAACCATTGAGGTCCAGAGATGGATAGATGCTTGCAGAAGGATCTTTGGTGACTTGGGAATTGAGGATGCAACTAAGAGGAAGTTAGCATCAAGACAGCTTCAAGGAAGAGCTTCTGATTGGTGGAACTCTATTACCATCAATACTCCGGAGGAAGAGATTACTTAGGAGCAATTCCAAGCCAGATTTGAAGCTAAGTTCATTTCCACTGCTCAGAAGTCTGTTCTGTTCAAGAAGTTTGTGGAGCTCAAGCGGGGAGGAAGACCAGTTCTTGAGTATGTTTCTGAGTTTGAAGCTTTGTCCAAGTATGCCCGGTCGTATATTGAATCTGCTTATAAGAAGAATGAGAAGTTTGTGACAGGCTTGGATAGTTATCTTAGGAGGCAGTTAGTGGATCATTTGGACGATTCATTTGAGAAGCTTGTGGAGAAAGCTCTTAGGCATGAGAGTCTGTTTCCTAAGGAAGGATCTGTTGTTGCTGTGACCAAGGGAGAGTCTAAACCACAGCAGAGTGGAAACAAGAAGAGGAAGCAGCAGCAGCAGAAGGGTAAGGATGGCCAGAAGAAGCCGAAGGGCGAGGTGACTTGCTACAATTGTCAGCAGAAGGGCCATTTCTCAAAGGATTGTAAGAATCCGAAGGTACCGATGAAGTGTCACAACTGTGACAAGCCGGGGCATATCAGGAAGAATTGTCCAGAACCGAGGAAGGACAAGCAGATTGTGCAAGCTTATGCTTTGGGAGCTGTTCCATCGTCTTCGAAAGCTCCTACCGCTGAAGAGAAAGGAAAGAGTGTGGTGGTTCAAGGTACTCTTTTCCTATGTGGTGTTCCAGTTAGAGTTCTGTTTGATATTGGGGCGTCGCATTCGTTTGTTTGTAGCGAACTTGTAGGTCGGTTGGGTTTAGAACCGGATATTGTTGATAGGCCATTAGTTGTGACTAATCCAGTTGGGGGTTCGTCTTGTTTTTGTATGCTATGCCGTGGTCTGATTGTATCGAGTCATGGTTGCTCTTTTGTTTGTGATTGTTTTGTTCTGAACTTTGCGGGGTTCGGAATTATTTTGGGTATGGACTGGCTTAGGAAGTATGCGGCAACGGTTGATTGTGAAAGGTTGGAGGTGACAGTCGAGAATGTGGAGGGGCGAAAGATTGTGATACGATGTAAGCATGAAGAAGGCGTCTTCATGAGCTTCATGTATTCGTTGGTTGTTCCACGGGATGGACTGTCATCTGTGCCAATCGCTAATGGATTTGAGGACGTCTTTGACGAGGTCAAAGGGTTACCGCCGCATAGAGAGATCGAGTTTCGTATAGATCTAGTTGAAGGAGCCAGACCTGTTGTGATGCCTCTTAGGCAGATGGCGCCTAGGGAACAGCAAGAATTGAGGGTGCAAGTTGATGACCTTTTACAGAAAGGATTCATTCGGCGTAGTGTGTCCGAATGGGGTGCACCAGTTGTGTTCGCAACCAAAGCAGATGGATCATTGTGATTGTGTGTGGATTATCGTGAGCTGAATAAAGTGACTAAGAAGAACAAGTATCCATTGCCGATGATAGATGACTTGTTTGATCAGCTTCACAAAGCTAAGGTGTTTTCTCAGATGGATTTGGCAACGAGATTTCACCAGTTGAGAGTGGCTAAGGATAGTGTGCCGAAGACTGCTTTTAGGACACCATCAGGTTTCTTTGAGTGGCTGGTAATGCCATTTGGATTGACTAACGCGCCAGCATATTTTGTGGATCTTATGAATAGAGTGTTCAGAGATCAGTTGAACAAGTTCGTGCTTGTGTTCGTGGATGATATTCTGATTTATTCTGGAACTGAAGAAGAGCACAAGACGCACTTGCGTATTGTTTTGGAAATCTTACGAAAACATCAGCTGAAGGCTAAGTTTTCGAAGTGTCACTTCTGGAAGAGTGAAGTGAGGTTCTTAGGCCATGTTATCTCTGGAAATGGAATAGCGGTTGATCCCGCTCAGGTGGAAGCAATCCAGGATTGGGTTAGACCTAAGAATGCATCTGATGTGAGAAGTTTTCTTGGATTAGCAGGATATTATCGACGATTTATCAAAGACTTCTCCAAGGTAGCTGCACTGTTAACAGGATTGACGAAGAAGAACCAAGTGTTCAAGTGGGAAGATAAGTGTGCGCAAGCTTTCAGAATCCTGAAGGAGCGATTGACAAGTGCTCCTGTTCTGACTATTCCATGTGGGAATGATGAGATGGTGGTTTACACCGACGCATGTGGTACTGGACTTGGAGCGGTACTAATGCAGAGGGATAAAGTTGTTGCGTACGCTAGTCGACAACTGAAGCCGCATGAAAGGAATTACCCGACTCATGATTTGGAGTTAGCGGCGATTGTTTTTGCTCTGAAGATGTGGAGACATTATCTACTGGGAGTTCGATTCGAGTTGTTTACGGATCATAAGTCGTTGAAGTATCTTTTCTCCCAAAAGGATTTGAATCTTCGGCAGCAACGATGGCTAGAGTTTTTAGCATCATATGACTTTGGTATAGCCTATACTCCGGGAAAGGGTAACGCAGTGGCAGATGCATTAAGTCGAAGACATGCAGGATTGGGAGCCATGTTTTCAGAATGGAAGAATCTCGAGTATTTAGCTGGATTTGACTTCAGGCCTTGATGTGAATTGGAACCTGAGATGTTGGCAAACTTATCGATAAGACCGACTCTTGTGGATAGAATTGGCGAGAGCCAAAAGCGAGATGATAAGCTTATCAAGATTATCCGTGATTTGGAATCTGGATTGGACCCAGAAAAGGATAAAGGATTCGAGGTCGATCAAGAAGGTTGGCTTCGGAAGCAAGGACGACTAGTTGTTTCCGATATAGATGAATTGAGGAGTGAAGTTCTGAAGGAAAGTCATCACTCGAAGCTGACAATTCATCCAGGAGGAAATAAGATGTATCGGGATATGAAGAGAACCTACTACTGGGAAGGTATGAAGAAGGATGTTGGAAATTTTATTTCCAAATGCATGAACTGCCAGTTGGTGAAAGCTGAGCAGAAGAAGCCCAGTGGATTGCTTCAGCCATTAGAGGTTCCTACATGGAAGTGGGAACAAGTGTCGATGGATTTTATTGATGGACTACCTAGGACCAGAACGGGAAATGAAGGAATTTGGGTCATCGTAGATCGTCTGACTAAGAGTGCAAGATTCATTCCTGTTCGATCGACTAGGACTGCATCAAAGTTGGCTGAGTTGTATGTTAAGTGGATAGTTCGATTCCATGGTATTCCGAAGAGTATAGTGAGCGATCGAGATCCATTGTTCACTAGTGGATTTTGGAAGAGCTTCCAGGAAGTTTTGGGAACCGAGTTATGTTTGAGTACAGCTAATCATCCTCAAACAGATGGTCAGACCGAGAGAGTCAACCGAGTTTTGGAAGATCTCCTCAGAGCTTGTGTTTTGGATTTCGGAGGATCATGGGAAGATCATCTTCATCTGGTGGAGTTTTCGTATAACAACAATTACCAATCAAGCATTGGTATGGCACCGTATGAGGCATTATATGGAAGACCGTGTAACTCTCCAACATGTTGGTTGGAGGCCGGAGAAAAGTTGATGCTTGGGCCAGAGATGATTCGACAGACTATGGAGTGCATAGAGATCATTCAGCAACGAATGAAGGCATCCCAAGATCGTCAGAAAAGTTATGCCGATAAGCGTCGTAAGGATTTGGAATTCGACGTTGGTAATATGGTTTTTGTGAAGATTTCTCCTCTGAAGAATGTTATTCGATTCGGGAAGAAAGGAAAACTGACTCCGAGATTTGTTGGACCATTCCCGATCATCGAGCGAATTGGAAAGCTCGCCTACAGATTGGAATTACCAGAGAAGATGTCGAGTGTGCACAATGTTTTTCATGTATCCTATCTACGGAAGTATGTGCACGACTCGAATACAGTGGTTTCTGCTGACAGCTGTGAAGATTTCGAAGTTGATCCAGTCAATAAGAGACCTCGTAAGCCGCTTCGTGTTGTGGGAACCGACACGAAACAGCTTAGGAGGAAGATAGTCAAGTTACTCAAGATACAATGGAGTGATGATGATAACGACTGTACGTGGGAGGTGGAAGAGAGGATGAAGGCAGCTCATCCTGAACTATTCAAGGTATGGCCCTAAGGTGTCGTTTCATCTCACGATATTGTTACTTGTTCTGGTGTTAGAATTCTGTACGCTAAGCTAGAATTGGATGCATGGTTTGTTGATTGCTATGGATGGTAGGCGTGCAGAATAGGCTTTGATTGCCTAGTTTTTTTGGAATTTCGGGGGCGAAATTCCTAAGGGGGAGAGAATGTAACGACCCGTATTTTACGGATCGAAACATCGTAAAACAGTTGACATTTGGTCGTCTAGAGTCTAAGTCTTAGGTCGTAGGAAGGTTTGGAGCGACCTAGGCATTGGGATAAGTCGTGGGGAAATTAGGTCGTATGGGGTGGCTTAGGTCGAGTGACCGACTTAGGAAGTGTACGACCTAAGAGATAGACGATCTAAGGAAACTGACCGACTTAAGGATTTGGCAACTCAAGAATAGGCAGGCTTAAGGTAATGACCGACTTATAGATAGAAGACTTAAGTCGGTGACGACCTAAAGGGTAGGTCGGCGACGACCTAAGAGAATGGACGGGTTAAATGTTAGGTCGACTGGGCGAGTTAACGACTTAAGGAGTGTTGGAGTTAGGATGTGAGCGACCTAAGTCTAGCAGTTAAGTCGTAACTTAGTTGAGTCGTGGCCGAGTTAAGGGAATAGGGTGATGAGTCGTTAGGTCGCGTGTGTGTTAAGTCGGCCAGAGATAGGTCGTAAGTCGTATACAGTTAGGTCGCACCTGTTGTTGAGTCGTTATGTCGTATACCCAGTTAAGTCGTAGGTCGGCAATGACCTAAGGAACTGGTGAGTAGCGACCTAAGAGTTAGGTCGTGGGTTCTGTGTTGCGTTAGGTCGTACCCTAGCTAAATGTTAGGTCGCATGAGTTGTTAGCTCGTAAGCGACCTAAGGAGGATAGCTAAGTGTTAAGTCGCGTCTTGGTTAAGTCGTAGACATGTGAGTTAGCTAAGTCGTAGGTCGTCTGTAGCGTTAGGTCGGCACAGCAGCTAAGTCGTAGGTCATCTGGAGTGTTAGGTCGGAGAAGGAGTTAAGTCGGCAACGACTTAAGAAGGCGGACGAGTTAAGGGGGTTTTCAGCTATAAATACTCGTCCATTTCTCACTTTTTGGGATCCGGATTTCAAAGCGACGAAGTGCTGCCATTTTGAGAGCTCGACTTCTACACTTCTTCACTTCTTTTCTCCACTCTAATCTAGTGATTCCTTCCATCCATATCGAAGATCAAATCGAAGATCGAAGAGCTTAGATTGAAGATCCACATTCTTCGAAGAGAGATTTCATCGTTTGAAGCGGATTGGTGATAGATCGAGCTAGATCCTTCGCTGTCCAGATCTGAAGTGTGTTGCTTTTGGGTTGTTTAGGTGATTTGGTGAGTGGTGATTATCTCTCACATGGATCCAAAGGAGTATATCGGATCGTTGGCTTGATTTGGTGTTAAAGTAGTGATTTCCATGCATTTTTTTGTAAACCTAAGTATAGATCCATATAGATTCATTGTTCATGATGATTTGACAACCATTTTACTACATGTTAACCTATGCAAGTTCATTCATCAAGATTATAGAGATATTGATCATGTTTCATGCTTGTTAGACTTTTGACTCTTTAATTACGAAATTGCCATTATTGTTATAATTGTCCATTTAGCTTATGTTTGAATGCTTGATTACTTGGATTAATGTAGATTTGATTGATTGCTATAAATTAGATGATTGATGATTTTATTTAGACCGAAGGTGATTCAAAAGCCAAGGGAAAGGCTTTTGAATTGGAAAAGCTGCTCGAGGCATATGTAGCGGACGTTGAAGCTCATATGGATAGATTTGATGATGATGTTGAGATGAAGCTTTGCTATGATGATGATGAGGTGAAGCATGATATGAGATATGAGAAAGTCTTGGTCTAATCCAGACGGGATCATTCCAAGCATGTTGATAACTCGGTGAAATGTTCGAGTTAGAGGATAATGATTTGCTCGAGAGGCGCTTGAGCTAGTATGGAAATAGTCGTCGAGGAGGATGACTAGAAGGCTGAGATCTCATCATTGTTGAAGGTTCTAGCATGCTCAAAGCAAGAGTATGTTGGGCAGATTCGATAGTCCCTGAAGACTACGGATTGGTAGTCAAGTACTTTGGGCAGATTCGATAGTCCTAGGCACAGGTCACGATGACGTGCGGGAGTAATGTCTAGAACCGGGGTTTCCATTAGCCCTTGATGGACGGCTGAAAGAATGTGTCGGTCATTCAATTAACGGTGATATCGAAGCAATGATAACAGTGATAGTCAGAGTCATGGATGTTTGGTTGTATCGTCATTCGGTCTCAAGAGCGGTATTTTCTGGGTGCTTATCTGATCTTGGTTTAGGCCTTGGGGGTTTGTACTTAGAAAACATCGCCCTTGACTCGAGTGATAATTGCTTTACTTTAAATTGTATGATCTGCTATGTTTGCTTCTGCTTAGTGTGTGTCTGGGGGCTATCACTGTAGAAAGAGGTGGAGTGGGAGGGTTGTATTCCTATTCCTTTTCCTTTATGCTCTTTTGGTATGTTGTTAGTTAATTTACCGCTCACTAAGACTGTTGTCTGACTCAAGGCTTTATGTTTTTACTCTTATTGCCTTGGGTTGTTCGTCCATTTTGGGACGGGCAGACTAGGTAGCAGGTGACAGGTGCTGTTCTTCCTTTCCACGGTGTTGATATCGAAGACGAGCTGGAGGGTTGCATATTATCTTCTTATTATATGTACTGGGTGTTCCGCTGTTTGTATTTTCTCTGAGTGTTATGTAGTGAGGCTTGTTGTATTGACTATTTGTTTGTTTGTATTCAACTATCATGAAGTTTTATCCATGAGATTCTATTCTGTGAAGCTTCACTATATGTATGTTCTATTGTATTTTATCCATGCGCTGTGAGTAATACGATAGATTCTGATGTTTTAATTTACCCTGACAATCGTCCATGGTCGCCTGGCACACTTTACAGCGCATTTTCTCTAGGTTCAATGCAGGGATCATGGGCGGTCGTCACATATCTCGTCTTCACTATTGAATTTTGGAAACCCTATCAAACTTTTAGTGTATCGACATCTGATATGCTATTGAGCCTCTAATTTCAACCTTTGATAGCTCTCCTTCAACCTTCAATAACCCTATGGATCCTCAAGCCTTCAACCTTCGACAGCCCGATCGAACCTCAAGCCTTCACCAAGATATAATATTATTTTTATAATAATGTAAAATGTTCAAAAAATCATAAGTTTCAAAAAAATGATCGGATTTGAATACTCACAAAAATATTTCCTATTTTTCATAATATTTTGAAAATATTTAGAAAATTTTAAGAATTAAGGGCATTTTGATCAATGGTTTAAATGAAGTATAAATTCTCAGTGGAAGCACCAAAATGTTAAACTAGATTTTGTTCCAACATCCCAAATATGCCTATAGTCAAAATAAAAATTGCCTAACATGTCCAAAATTTATGGCATATGTCATTCATATGCAAATAGTATAAAACTTGAATATATATGCAATATCCTTCATCCAGTAGTCATTATTTCAAAAATTCATGTCATCTCCTTTTTCATGTCGAAAAGTTCAAATCATCGTCTTCTTCACCAGCCATGAAAATAGCCCTCAAGCTCTCAACTAAGCTTAGAAATATCAAGTCCAAAAAATGATTTGTGCTAAGAAGAGACGGAGGAGAGGAGCCCCTTCTTATGTGGGGTAAGGCCATATTTATAATAGTTGGAGAAGGGATGGCTTGCTCATAATGATCAATTGAAGTCGACACAAATTGATGACTTAACAAGATGGACGTTGTTGATGGTGTTGTATGTTATAATCCCAGGATAAGAGTCGTTCACACAAATCTCTATCTTGGTCATGGCATTAACAAAGGTGGCATGGTTGTATATGAATGCTTGAAGCTTTTATCACTTATTAAACATAAACCCTTCTTCATATTAATAAGCTAGCTTTTCATATAATTGATTTATCTCTATCCTTTTGTGTTGAATACAACCAAGTTCCTTCTATCATATTCTTGAATTTATTTGTTTGATGAGAAACCACCAATATACCCTAATAAGTATATCTCATTGTAGCATCCTCAATGTCTCCATTTCTTTAATCATTTTTTCCAATTTAATAACACATCTTCCTATATCTTTTATAGCTCTTTTGTATCATCGATAGCTCCTTGTATCGATGATAATTCTTCTTATTGTCTACCTTTGAGAGTTCTACACTATTAACCTTCCATATCTTTGCATTTTCATCCTTCGATGGCTTTAGACCTTTGCCTTCGATAACTTTGCACTGCCAACCTTCGATAACTTTGCATTATCAACTTTCAATAGCTTTACATTCTCAGTCTTCTATAGCTTTGCATTACCAACCTTTGACATTTTTGCATTGTCAACAAGAGATAGCTTAGCACTGTAAGCCTTCAATAGCTTTGTATTTCCAACCTTTATTAACTTTGCATTCTCAACCGGTGAGAGCTTTGCATTGTTAACCTTCGATGGCTTTACACCTCATTCATATTTGGAAGTCTTAGGTGTAACACATACCATTGCACTTTAGAAATGGTGTGAGATGCATTCATGAAAGTGGCATCTTGTAATAAAACAAATATGAAAGAAATCCAACGTCCATGTTTGAAATGTCATTGCTGGAAACATATAGAGTATTATATTGTGATATTATATTTACATCAATATGATTTTATACCAAATTATAACGTGCGGAAATATCATGGAGAAGATGATTATGTTGTATAGGAGGAGACCATAAATATGGATATAGATTGTTATGAAGCCCCTACTAAAGAAAATATAGATATGAAAAATAGAATGACCAAAATGGTACATGATGCTGCTAGACCGAGTATATGAACCGATTAACCAGAATTGGTGGAAGAACTTGACTCGAAAGCGAAAACACTTTTCAACTTATTAGAAGCACCAAAATGACCACTGTATAAAGATTGTAAAATGACATACTTGTCAAAGACAACTAAATTAATTGCTATGAAACCTAAATACAATTCATCGGAAAACCTAATGAACTAAATTCTTACCTTGTGTAAATAAATGCTTCCACCTAACAATGTATTGGCAAAGAACTAGTATTCACTTAAAAAAGAGGTCACTTTGTAACGACCCGTAATTTTAACTATTTTAAATTATAAAATTTAATGTGATTATTGAATAATAATGGTTAGAGGTAAAAACTTTTAATATTTATGTAATTTATTGACATTGAATTTGGATAAAATTTTGAAATAACCAATTTCGACAATTTGGGCAATAACCAGTATTGAATGGAATTCTATATATTGAATGGGTAAAATCAATAATTGAAACTGAATGATTGTAGGTTGGAAATAGTTGTTCTATAATTTGAATTCGTTTTAAAAGTTAAATTTTATAAGCTCAATAACCTATATTTTAAAAGGTGATGATTTATTGAATAATCAAAATTATTTAAATTTAATATTGTAATTATTTAAATAATTGAGTTCGAGATTTAATGTGATAGAAAATGATATCAAAAATTGATTTAAATTTTATTTAAATATGAATGAAGATTGTCAACACTTAAAAACTGAATTTAAGTGATTAATTTAAAATTCCAAAATTTCTAGTTTTAATTGGCGAGTAAAAATATCCATTTTGGCCACGGTCTTGGATTTCGACAAAACCAGTTTCATCGGATCCGTAATATTGAATTTTTGTAGGATTTTAAGTTTCGTAGCAATCGGACATGTCGTTTGGTCGTTCGAGCTTGAAACGCACAGAAATTAATTTCAGAATTTAATTAAAATAATTTGATTCGAAAAGCTATCTTCTGCATAAGATCGAATTAGGCTTCGAAACTAGTTCCATCGTGTTCGGGATGGGGGTAAAACCTTATGAATGCTGGGCAACATGCTTCGTTTTGGGTTCGTTCGGAAAAGTACGTGAACAGTATACGTATATAAATACGCGTATATCCTCAGAAACCCTAGCTTATAACCTAGCCGCCGTTATCTTCTTTCTAATGGCCGAAAGTGCTCGCAGCTTCCACCCTCAATTCCTCCCCATCCATGAACTTCTAGGCTAGTCATTCAACTGCAAATTCGAAGAGCATGGCGAGACCTTCACATCCAACGGTGGGACTTCGTTATTGTTGTCGAATGGAGGCAGGGGATGGCTGCATTCATCGGCCGTTCCAGCACGTGTTTTGAAGTGATGGTTGAGCCGAGCTCCAAGGCGCTTGGGTCGAAGGCAGAGGGCAGCGGTGCGAACTCAACGGCGACGTCTGATGGTGCTCTGGAGCTTCGTGGTGGCGTGCACGATGAGGTTGGTCGGCGAAGATGGTTCCAGCTTGCGCACGAGAGAGGGAGAAGAACGGTAGGGTTTGTGTAAATTTTAATTAATTAATATAATTATGTTTAAATTATATTGTCATACGAATTAAAGTGTAACTTTCATATGCGAGGTCCGATTGAGACGAAACATGCGACGAGGGAATCGTGACGACGAGCACCACATTCTAGAACCGATTGGGAGACGATTGGAGCTAACTAAAATTTTAGGTTAAATTGAACGTCATTCGATTTGGTTTAAAATTTAAAAATCAAGGTGAGTGTTTAACACTCACGATGTACTATAATATTCTTATGTTAGCTAAATTAAATTTATAAAGTGATTTAAATTTATTGGTTATTGTTTGATAAATTTTAATTGACATATAATTGACATCCAAATTAACTGTAGAACTTAAAACTGACAGTTAAAATTGAAATTGAAATTAAACTGCCAGTGAAATTCCCGATTATTTGTAATTGGTCAATTGTGTGAATTATTGGTTGTTGGATGGTTGTTCGTCATGGATGCTATTGATTGATGTTTTGGATGATTTGGATGTTTATTTATTTTTATATATCCAGTTATTATCCTATAAATTATTTACAGTGTATAAAACTGTAAATTGGGTTAGTTCGAATAAATTAAGAAATAGATTGAAATGATATATACCTATGACATTTATTTTGGATTGAAATGATATATATCCATCCCTGAATTAAATTGAAATAATTGATTCACTTGGCCATAAGATAGAAAATTATATACGGACACTGGATTGGTTAAATTAAATGATTTTAAAATTTTGTTTTGAATTATTTAAATGATTTGATTTTAAGAAATAAAATTTTGAATTTATGGAAATCGAATATTATTTCGAACTTGAGCTTAAATTGTGGAATTGAAAGGCGTTAAACAAAATTGTTTAAAGATGAAATTTCAGATTACAAAGTTATAATTGAAATATGATCTGAGTTTCGGAAATTGATTTGTTTTAAAAAGACTTGGATTTTATTCGAACTTTAAAACATTGCTAAGTAAATGTAATTTAAATCAATATTTCAGAATTGAGCTCAGAATTGAATTATTTTGAAGATTTGAATCTTAAATTTAATATTGAAATTAAATTTGATATAAATGATTTAAATCGATATTTCGAAATTGAACTTGGAATTAATATAAATTGAATTGGTTTAAAATTAGTATTGAAACGAAATTTAAAACATTGACTTGAATTGTTGAATCAAATTTGAAGTTAAAATGAAAATCGATATTGAAATTGATTTGAACTAAAATTGGAATCAAAGTTAATTCGAATTGAAACCGAAATTGAATCAATTTAAATTGAAATGGAAATTGAAATTGGTTTGAATTGGAAGGTTGGAATTGAATCAGTTTGACCTTGAAACTATTTTCGAACAAATTATTTTTAATATAAACTATGTAAAACCTACCTTTTAAAATATTTAAATTAATTGATTTTCCAAAAGATTTTACTATATAAATCATTTTAATACTTAAACTGTTTTATATTAAACTATTTTAACCATTTTAACTATTTAACTATTTAAACTATTTAAAACTATTCAAGCTATTTTCTAAATATTTAAACTGATCAAGATGGGAATATTTATTTTTAAATCGTTCATTTAAATATGAATTGGGTTAAATGAAGTTATAACCTAAATTGAATTCGAAATGATTTTGGAACTGAAATTGAGATAATAAGACGAATATGATTTTGAAGTGAAATAGCGTATTTCGAGTAAATATGATGATTTCGAAATGAATTTGATTTTGAAGCGAATATGATATTTTGATATCAAACACGAATTGTTTTCGAAGTGTAAAAGTACCAACCGGTGTGTAAAACGATGTTTGGTTGTTAAAGAGACCGGGGCCTCTTATTGTCATACTCTTTGTCAATATTGGAATCAATTTAACAATTGTGTACGTGGAGTGATGATCCAGAATGAAATGGTTGGTTTTGGCGTATGTTTGCTGGATTTGAAGAAAGAGAACGATGATGGATTAGCTTTGCACTTGTGCCAATTTGAAATGACTAAAACAGGAGCCGTACCGGCCAAGCGGGCTAGCTACCCCGAGCGGACATCCGCTCTTTGATTTTTCTTGGACTTGGTCCATATAATTACTCTATTATTGGTTTCGATTGGTGCACCTAGATTTTGGGATAACCTCCCTTTGACTCGATATGGGATGTATGTACGCGGTGGGCGATCATGGCTATGATGCGTTACCACCAGCCGAGAAGGGTAAACTGGTAGTATCCTACCTTGGGCATTGTGTCACGTGCCTTATCATACTTTTATTCCTATACGAGACCCATACGATATTGGTTTAGTGTTGTTGTATCACGGCGCATCCCTATCCATCGATGGGTTACTAGTGTTTTATATGCAAACTGTACGACAATGCTTAAAAACGCGTTAAGGGGGATCAATGTAAAGCCTTAATGCTAAGAAAAATATTTATTTTACTGACTAGACATTATATATGTAGTGTATTCTACTATATATAAATATTTTGATGGATCCTGAAGAGATGGAAAAATCTTGTAACATCTCTTGAGTTATTGCACACACGTTATACACTGGATAGGAGATGTGAAATCCCGTAAACATCTCTGACGCCACGACACTCATGTTTTGTGATATCGATTTGACTTACATAAGGATATTTTAGTCCTGACTCAAGTGTTTTGTCTTTTCATTACACTCAGGTCAGCCCTGAGTTTTTCAGCGCATTGAAGATCTTTTTCTAGAGGACGAAAACGAAGATTTGGTATATTATTTCTATTATTATTCCTGCATCATGTTGTTTGCTGCATTATTTTATTTATCCCTATTGTATATATAACTCTGATAAATGTTGTATAAATTAAAATCAAATGTATAGTAAACAGCTTCATGAACTGTTTATTTGATTATTATATTTTGTCATTCCATTGTGAGATTCTGTATTTGTTTTCTTCTTCTTTTCTTATTTTTCTTAATTAACCCCATTGATTATCTATGTTCCGAATTGTTTGCGTTGGACATGTATGGATTATTGTCAATTTAAACCTTTTGAAATGTGGGCTATCACAGTTGGTATCAGAGCTTTGGTTTAGCGATAACCTTAGCTTTGTGGGGTCTGACTCATTAGAGATAGGGTTGTAATACCCTAGAATGAGTTGTTAGAGTGTGTGTATATGAGAGAGCATATTTGTTAGTGATATAAAATGTTATATATTGTGTTTACTTATTCGTTGAGTTGTTTATGAATTCTGATCGATGTGTGGGACGCCATGTTATCGATAGGGATTTCTAAACACTTAAACGAGGCAAGTCAACATAATATTGTTCTAAAATCGGGTAAATGAAATAATTTTACCTAAATTATATTATATATATAATGATAATTTTTAATGAATGGTAGTTGATAGAAGATGATAATATTTAATTATCATCGATTATTGGTTGAATTAAAAATAAAATGAATACTTTGTTAATATTATTTTACGAAGCATTCGATAATTAAATTGAATTGAAATCTAATTACATTAGAAATTGCTTGAAATAACAAAGATGTAAGTTAATGAAACTTTTTTCATAATAAAGAAAATGGAACTGCATAAATGTGATTTAGAAAATATAATTTGCAAGTAAATTGAATATAAAAATTTATAATTTGAGAAATTTAAATTCTGGTGTTACTAAAAAAGATTTTCAAGGTTTGGAAAAAAATATCAGTATTGTTAAAAAGTATATACAAATACAAATTATTTTCAAATAAATTTTAAAAGGAATAAATTCAGTATTCCCATCTTCTGTCGTTGGAAAATAATTTCGGTGATGACTGCGCGGCATCATCGATGTTCATTTTCGAGCCTCAAAGTGGGGAAGCTTCTGAGAAGCATTGCTGCGAAATTGTTTTGATAAACGGAGTTTGTTTAAACTCCAAAAGTATGATTTGATATACAAAAGAGATAAGTATATATACTTATTTCAAATGATTTGAAATGAACCAGGTATTTAAAAATTTTAAGTTCTATTAATTAATAACCTTCAAATTATTTGAATGAAATGAAATATTTGAATGACCAGAGCTTATAAAATAAGAGAATTAGGAAATCTAAGCTAAATGTTTCGAGAAACTTTGGAGTTGAAGTTTGAAACTCTAAAATTGAAAGTAAAGAAAATTTAAACAAGAAAAAAAAGAACATTCTAACTAAGTAAGACGAATCAGATTAATTTGTATAATACCAAATTGCATTCTAATAACATATAATAAGACTTGCCAAATGTTAAAAGTAAAATGATGATTTGGGTATGTAATGGGATATTATACAAGTAAACAAAACTTAAAAGTAATTAAAATGTATATAAATGGAAATTTAGTTGTAATAATAAATGTTATACACTTAATTAGTGTATTATGAAATGATTAATGACTAAATGGAATAAGTAAGTGGAACTTAAGAAAGTAGGCAAATGAAATAAAAAATATCTTTGTAAATTGGTTATAGAATTAAATAGAAATTTTCAAAAAAATCTTGAAATTGAATTTGTAACTTTTGAGATAATTATAAACTTAGAAAAGTCATATATAAGAAGTTAGACTTTTATAGAATGATTATAAACTAAAGTGATGATTAATAAAAATGTTTCACAAACAAATTTGTTATTAAATGAAATTGAGAAAATAAATGTGAACTAAGTTGGAAAGAAACTGAGGTAAGGATATAAGAAATAATTCATTAATGATGTTCATGTTAAAAATGGAGATATGAACATTATAATTCAAATGTTTCGTGAAAATGTAAAGTAAAGTTTGTAGTTTATAACTTTGATAAATGTTAGTTAAACAAGATATTAAATTAATTAAATATGGATGTTAAAGAAAGGAAGCTAATATTGAATTATGAAATGAACTTTAACTTATGAAAAGCTAACTGAAATGATTAAATGGAAGAAGTTAGTGAACTGTATTAATAAAATGAGTAAATGAAATAACATTGATTTAAAATGAAAATGAACTTAAGTGCAGAATGAATGTAAATAAATAAATTGATATGAGATGTTGCTAAATGTAAAATGAAACAATTGGAATTTAATAAATTGATTTGAATAAATTGAATGTAAATAAAATAGATGTGAATAAGTTGGAAGTAAACAAATTAAATGCTAATAAAATTGAAACAAACCTATTGAATGTTAATGGAGAATGAATGTTAATGAGAATGATAGTGTATAAATTAAATATTGACATTAAAATGTAAATTGCGATAGTTTTGAATTTAACTGAATGAATATGGACTGTTGGATGATTTGTTAAGTTGTAAATCATCGTTTTAATTGTTTTGAGTGCATACGATGGTTGTATGGTTGCGTGTTTGTGCTCTTGCTTGAGATTTGGACTTTGAATGCATGTTTTATACTTTAGTGAACTTATACATGTTCTAAATCTTATTATAAGCGACTAACATTCCAAATTGAGTTGAGATAGGTACATACGAAGACCGTTTGGACGTATACGTGGATTTTATATGCTTTTGCTTGCTTAATACGAGTGAACTCGCTCGTATTATTAATAATAAGGTACATATCTCGGATTACAAACCGCGGTTTATATTTTTTTTCCCTTCGAGATGCCTCATCATTGAGATGAGATGTATATTTGGTATATTGGATATCTATTTGTGTTATATATTGTATTGGAAATAATTTCTGATCGAGCCGCGCAAAGGAGACTCTGCCGAAATTTTCCGTAAATCCAGGTGTTAGAAAAATTTTGAGGTTTTAAAAATTTTATAGCTGGTTTTCTATATAAGTTATATTTTCTGCAAATCGATATCGGAGTGGCGTAGTAGAAGCATAGTAATAGCTTTGCAAATAAGATGTGTACATTTTATAAGTTAATTATTTTAAGAAAATATATCAAGTGTTAAATTCTGTAATTAACACCTTTTCGAGGACGAAAAGTTTTGAGTGGAGGAGAACGTAACGATCCGTAATTTTAACAATTTTAAATTATAAAATTTAATGTGATTATTGAATAATAATGGTTAGAGGTAAAAAAAATTAATATTTATTTATGTAATTTATTGACATTGAATTTGGATAAAACTTTGAAATAACCAATTTCGATGATTTGGGTATAATCAGTATTAAATGGAATTCTATATATTAAATGGGTAAAAATCAATAATTGAAACTGAATGACTATAGATTGGAAATAGTTGTTCTATAATTTGAATTCGTATTAAAAATTAAATTTTATAAGCTCAATAACCTATATTTCAAAAGATGATGATTTATTGAATAATTAAAATTGTTTAAATTTAATATTGCAATTATTTAAATAATTAAGTTCGGGGTTTAATGTGATAGAAAATGATATCGAAAATTGATTTAAATTTTATTTAAATATGAATGAAGATTGTCAACACTTAAAAACTGAATTTAAGTGATTAATTTAAAATTCGGAAATTTCTAGTTTTAATTGGCGGGTAAAAATAGCCATTTTGGCCACGGTCTCGGATGTTGACGAAACCAGCTTCATCGAATCCGTAATAGTGAATTATTATAGGATTTCAAGTTTCGTAGCGATCAAACTTTTCGTTTAGCCATGCGAGCTTGAAACGCGTAGAAATTAATTTCAGAATTTAATTAAAATAATTTGATTCGAAAAGCTATCTTCTGCATACGATCAAATTCGGCTTCGAAACTAGTTCCATTGTGTTCAGGATGGGGGTAAAACATTATGAATGCTAGGCGGCGCGCTTCATTTGGGGTTCGTCCAGAAAAGTACGTAAACGGTATAAATACGTATATCCTTAGAAACCCTAGCTTATAACCTAGCCGCCATTATCTTCTTTCTAATGGCCGAAAATGCTCACAGCTTCCACCCTCAATTCTTTCCTATCCCCGATCTTTTAGGACAGTCTTCCAACTGCAAAGTCGAAGAGCACGGCGAGACATTCACATGCAATGGTGGGACTTCATTATTGTTGTCGAATGGAGGCAGGGGATGGTTGCGTTGGTTGTTCGCGCACATGTTTCGAAGCGATGGTAGGGCCGAGCTCCAAGGCGCTTGGGTCGAAGGCAGAGGGTGGCGGCGCGAACTCAACGGCGGCGTCTGATGGTGCTCTGGAGCTTTGTGGTGGCACGCGCGATGAGGTTGGTCAGTGAAGATGGTTCCAACTTGCGTACGAGAGAGGGAGAAGAACGGTAGGGTTTGTGTAAAATTTAATTAATTAATATAATTATGTTTAAATTATACCCTCACACGAATTAAAGTGTAACTTTCATATGCGAGGTCCGATTAAGATGAAACAAGCAGCGATGGAATCGTGGCGATGAGCACTACATTCTAGAACAGATTGGGAGACGATTGGAGCTAACTAAAATTTTAGGTTAAATCGAACGTCGTTCGATTCGATTTAAAATTTAAAACTCAAGGTGAGTGTTTAACGCTCACGACGTACTATAATATTCTTATGTTAGTTAAATTAAATTTATGAAGTGATTTAAATTTATTGGTAGTTTTTTGATAAATTTTAACTGACACATAATTGACATCCGAATTGTAACGAACGAGATTTTCGACCCTCGAAAATCGACACTAATACGTCCACTGTATTACATGCCAAGCAATCGAATGCCGGAAAACCCGATAGTTAGGGGAAAGGAAAAGGAAGAGGTAGAAGAAAATAGAACAACAACACAGAATCTCACAATGTAGTGTAACAATATATAATAGATAATAACATGTCTTTATACAAAAAGAAATATAATTGTTATTTATACATAACATCATCAGAGTACAACAAATCAGCAAATGAATACTGGACAGTTATAAAAACTTGCCCTCACCAGTGCTGACTATACAACCTACAATACACAGCGGAATATAATCAAGTACATGTAATACGTCTACGTCGTCCAGCTCGTCTCCTGAGCTCCATGGCATCCTAACCTAAATCTGAAATACTCAGTCTGACCCGAGCATTATAACAGAATAACACCCAAGTCAGTCTGGAAAACTAGCGTGAGAAAACACACTTAATTTGAATTTATTACTATTTTTAAAATCCTTTGAAAAAATATGGTATCCCGTAAGACCACGTCACACATAAACAAGACGGTTTTTCCCTTACGATAACAAAAACATTTGATATCAAAATCATCTGATGTTATTATAGTGTCTATAGAAAGTAAAATAGAAAATAGCTGAAATGCTTGCATCTCACGTTTCAGCATAGTTGGGCATAATCAAAACCGTACTGCGCTTATTGGAAAATGGATACCGTACAATGACTAGGCACTGGGGGACCACCTATCATAGTACACGTCTAGAAAAATGTACCGAGGACCTCGCTGGGATCCACTACAATACAAGACCGGCCCTAGCCCTAACCTGGATAGAATAGAATATGTTATCACCCCGGGCGTTCCCACCCTTATCGAGAGCACTTTTTCCATGAACCACCATATCCATAATTAATAATATATCTGATGGTATCTAGAAAGGTGATAACATGCCCTAATTGGGTGCGACCCACTTAGCCTTGCTGCATCTCCATTGATTTTCAGTCATTCCAGTTGATGTGGCTTGAGGCTAGATTCCTTTCAAGAACAATTTCACTTAGAATGCTCATCGTCCTCCAATAACGATGTTCTGATAGCATTCGTCCATACAAGTTGCTATGGATCTGGACAAACTGAATCACCGTCTTCACCATCTTCACGATATCCATTCGTAACACTCAAATCGGATCGAAGTGGTTTTCGGATAATTAAATTTGATCCCGGTCTCTTCGAAACGATCAACGAAATTGGCTTATACTTGATAGCTTGTTATTTAACTATCAATATAACATCCATAAGCAGTCACTAGGCCATATTAATTTCCCAAAATTTATTTTCAAAATATCTTCATAAGATATATATTCAAATCCCTTCCAAATTATCAATTTTTGAGACAACTCAAATACTTACATCCATATCAGGATATTTCAAACCATCTCTTATTTCAACACTTAGAAAAAAATATTTAAAAATATATTTTTCTAAACCACTTACTTCCCAACACTTAGGAAAGTTCCATTTATTTCTCTTTCTCAAAGCCCTTCACAATTTATATTGTAAATTCCGTAACTCGTTTATAACGAATTCTATAAGTTCCGGGGTTCCTTAATTAAATCTCTTTATTCAAAAGAACATACTTATCTCACTAAAATAAGTATATTCACAAACCATTCCCTTCAAAAATATTTGAAAACTTTTTTCTAAATAAATATGGAAAGCACCATGCGGTATCAACCATGGGTTCGCAGCTCAATGATTATGTCTCTATCGCAGAGAAATCCAAACTTAACTGCAGGCAATCTCTGCCTCCCGATTTTGCCATGAAAGTATACCATTACTTTCCAAAAACTTTATTCAATAATTAAATATACTTTTTAAACAATTAAAATAATTACATAGCTTTGAAATAATAATTAATTCTGATTTATTAATAAAATTATAATCAATTAACAAGACTTGTTTATCAAACTTATAATTCATTTTGACAATTTAAAAATATTTAAATTACTAACTTTCTAAAATATTTTTATATTAAAACATTTTCAAATCTCCTAGTTTAATAATTAAAGTCCTCTTTTTAAAACAACTCAACTTCTCAATAAAAAAATATATTTTTCAATTCCAATATAACCAATCCAATATTCATAAATCTCTCTCGATTTATCACCAATCGATTTACATCCCCAATTTCATAAATCCCTTTTTCACATTCCCAAAGATAAAACCTATCATTTCCTTTTAAACCGATTTACCCATCTCACTATAAATTCTTACCATGAATTTATATCTTCAATTTATCAAATGACAATCATTCCACTTTATTTATAAACATTGTTAATAAATCTCATAGTCTCATTTCCAGTTTACACGGATTCACATCACTTAAATCCACTATAAATCGATTTCTAAATTAAATTCCATTTATAAATCAATTTCTTAAATAACCCAAAACTATATTCCAAACCAACCAAATCTCGATTCGACTTCCATTTCGTAATTTGGAAATCTTGTTTATGACCCAGTATACCCAGTTTATACTTATATCCAAATTCCCTTCTATTCTCCCAATCTATTTAAAATCTCGATTTTTAAAACCTTTTATATTTAAAACAAGTATCACTTAAGGATTATATTTAAAACCTTTTATTTACATTATTCCAAAATCTCCATTTTAAATATCACTGAATAGTCAAGTACAATGTCAAACCATTTATTTAATCCAAATCAATTTCTTTTAACTAATCCAAAATTCTATATAAATAGTTCACCTCCAAAATCCCTTTTTTAATTTTCTTTTCAAATTCAAAATAAATATTTATGGTATTTTAAAATACCAAAATCTAGGCCGGTGCTACCATTTCATCAAATAAATTCAAATCACACTATAATTTATCACATATTATCCAAACATATCATATATCACTATATATGAAATTAAATTCAACATTTTGGAGGAATCTAGTTGGATCCCTCCAACCTATTTTCCTTCATCCACAGATGTTAAAACAACATAAAAATACCAATCTCGCTTCGAGGCGGGATATCGCGGTAATATAGGGTCATCCGCTATTATATGGGGCGCATAGGATCTCATCCGCTCTAACGGCGGGAAAAAATCAATCCAACTTGTAACGACCCGTAAATTTTGGTTGTTTTATTAATATATTTTATTGATATTTTTGTGAAATTTTTAAATAATAAAATTTTGAATTGAAAATTTAATATTTGGAATACGTCTGTTTTAACATAGTAACTGGTAAATTTTCATCAGATAATTTGGAAATTATTATCTAGTGTAATTTTATTCCAATTTTTATCAGTTAAAAATTGATGGTAATAAAATGTTTTCCAAACCTGAATATTTTTCTATAGAAAATTTGTAAATCATCTTCTGAGTGAGACGTCATAATCCGTTTCTCCAAATTTGGACGTCTATTGCTTCGTTTATCTTATTTCTGACAAATTTGCAGCATTTTGGTACCGATTATCGACTTTTGATAGGATGATCGTACCACTGATATCTGTATACCGTTTTGATTATCTCGTCGTGCTGATCTCTACGGTATATTCGATTGTATATTTTGGAGTCTGGTACGACACGGAATCAGTAAAGTGATTACCGTATCGGTAACCATTTTGAACCTTTTGACTTCCGTGTCCTTTCATATGTCTACCAGCAGAAATTAAGCAACCACTTGTTTAATTTTTCCCTGATTTCAATAGCGTGACTCTTGTTATTACTACTATTCAATACATTTTTGATTTGTCCTTTCATTTTCGGTCAAGACAATTCAAAATAAAGATTCATATTTTTTCAGCTTTCTATTCACTTTTCTCTGCAACCTGCTGTCCTTCTTCTTTTGCTCTCCCCTTCCTCTCGTCGTCTCCTTTTCCAATTCCTCTACCCATCGGCTCGTCAAAACGCATCGCCTTGCCCACCTGACTTCGGCCGCCCAACCCTAAGCCTTACCCTCTCCTTCCACCCCATCGGCATAGCAGCCTGAACCATCCGACCGATCCCTCCTCTGGAACCCGAAGCGCCATCAAACCCACGCCTTCAAACAGTAGCAACCCCAGTCTCGATCGCATGCCTTTCAACATTCGCCTATTCCTCCTCCGTGCCTTGACCACCAGCCGTCTCCTTCCTCCTCCTTTCGACTGCTTTCACTTCCAACGTCGAGCCCGAAGCCTTCCTTTTCACGCAACTCCTTCACTTCATTATTCATTTGAGGTATATATTGATTTGGAGTTTGATTTCTTTTATTATAAATATGATTTGTATAACTTCACTGGATGAGTTGTATATGCGTATAAGTTATATTGTTAGTTATAGCATGTTTTAAAGATTAAACTGTATATATTTTTAAAGTATTGGTTAGTATATTTTATTATTGTATGTTTGCTGTTGATATATTGGTATATATATGTATAAGTGTTATTCGGCTGTATTGATTTTTATGTGTTATGCATTTAATATAAGTTGTATAAGTGAACTTGGTTTTATTATATATATAAGTAATGTTTATTTATATTTATATATATAATAGTAGCAATAGGAAGTTTGTTCTTCAGTTTGTTTTATAAATATATATATATATATATATGTATGTATGTATATATATATATTCCAAAACTTTATATATATCCTAATCTATAATCTGATAGTTACATATGTTAGACTTTATAAAGAATATATATGTTAGTCTATACAACTTATATTAGTTTATATATATACTATTTGGGTTTAAGATTCAAGTTTTTAATAGTTTACATATATATTATTGGTAGTTATATATATGTAGCCTGTTAGCCCATATATATGAGTGTTTTACAAACAATATACCTATAAATTGTTGTTGGCAGATACTGTTAAATGTATGACCGTGTTTTGTAAGTACATAGTGTATAATATATTATAAGCTCACTAGAATTTGAGACTTTGAAAGCAAGTATATACTGTTGTTTTTTTTTGAACATATATATTTGTGTACTGAGTTTTATATATTATGCAATCCCTTTGTCTATTGGTTTCTAGCTATGTATCTATAAGAAGTATATATATATATATATATATATATATATATATATATATATTGTTCAGGTTTTTGAAAATTGTTAGATTTGTAAGTATATGTTATATATATGTAGCTTATAATATAAGTTTATTGAGACTGTAAGTATTTGCCTTGAAAGTTGATTGTTGAACGGAAGTGTGGGTTTTAAATCAAAGAAAATTTGGTTTTAATATATTTATATTATATATTTATGTCAGTTTGTATATATTATGTATACTGCATACTTGATTTTATCAGTGCTTATGTTGTCTTAAATTTCGATATGTGTATAAGCATAGATGATCATATATAGGTTTATGTAAGGTCTATAGTTCATATATAGTGGTTACAGTTTATATATATATATATATATATTAGTTATATGTTGTATGGTATATAACTTATATATTAGTGATATATATAAGTGGTTATTTTGATATGTATAATGTATATATGTGATTTTTAATATACGTGCTTAATTAAAACAATGATTTTAACTATATATATATATATTATTTTAATATTTGTTTTAAATTAAATATTGATTTCATGGAAATAACAATAATAATAATATATATATATTTTCTGTTTCTATTAAACTGATTCTAATTGTCTCATCAATTCTGATTTATCAGCTTTGTTCGTCGATTTGTGCCAATCTAGCTTGTGTTGGAAGTCGTGCTTGCATTTCGTAACTCAATTTCATTGTCTATTCTCTCTAGCCTCGAAAGGTGAGCAATCACTGTGATTAACGTTCTTATATTTATTAAATTTGATTTCAATTGAAACGTCAATTGAAATATGCTGTTGTTAGTTATTCACATTGTTATATATATGTCATTATCTGTATCTGTTCACCTATGACATCTGACACCATTATCTGTTATTTATATTGATGATATATTGCCTGTTACTATTGTTATTTTTATTATCATATCTGTTATCACTCTGCAAGTTCCCTGTTAGTATAGAATCACTATGGGTTGAAATGATACATACCCGAACGATCTGTAGAATAGGAGAAAATCGTTATGGGTTGAAATGATAAACCCAAGCGATTTTCATTGAATTGAATTTGGGATTGCGGGTTGAAAAGATATATACCCGTATATATAATTTAAATTGCGGATTGAAATGATAAATATCCGTATCACTTGACCATAGGATAGAAACTTATATACAGGCACCGTTGGTCTATATATAAATGTTTTGAAAATGATTTCTTTGGTTTTGAAAAGAAATATATGGTTTTGATAAATATTGATTTTAAAGATTCATTAAAGTTGATTTAATAAAGTTGATAAATAATTTGTTTAAGTATTTATTTAATATCTATATCTTCAAATATAGAATTTATAATGATTTGAAATTGATTGAAATTATATTTATTTAAGAATTATACTTAAATAAGTTTGATTTGAAATATATTGAATTTGAAATTTAAAGAAGTGTTTTACAACTTGGAATTTGAAAAGGTGACTTAAATGGATATTTCAAACTTATATATATATATATTTAAATGGGATATTTTGTTTATTTAAATTTGTAAATTGAAATTGTATTTAAATGTTATGGAAATGATTAAGTTAATATTTCAAAATGAAATAATTGTAAAGTGAATCTGATATGTATATAAATTTATCGAATTTAGTTTTGAAATGTTGAATATTTAAAGCTTTGAAATATATTAAAATTGAAATGGCTTATTTTATGGTTCAGATATGTATTTGAAATCGATAATTTGAAATGGTTTATTTAGAAGCTGAATCGAGTTGAAACTGATGATTTGAGATTTGATTAAATTAAATTTTTGGAATTCAAGTTAATTTGAATCGGTTTGTGAAATTTGAGGAAACTATTTTATTTTATAAAGAAATTTTAATATCTAAACTGCTTAAAAGGGAAGTGTTATGATTTCCAAAATACTATGATTTCAAAGCTGTGATTTCCAATGTGTTTTGATTTTTAAAAAAAGACTATGATTTCGAAAGCGTTGTAACTTTGGAAAGTGATATGATTTTGAAAATGGATATATTTGAAGTGAAAATGATATCGTATTAAATTGGGTTTGAAATGATAATGATATTTTAGTTTTGAAGTATAAACTATTTTGAAATGACCACGGTGTTATAATAACGATTGGTTGTTAAAGAGACCGGGATCGGATATGGACATACTCTTTGTCGATACCGAAAACCACTTTGACAACTGTGTATGCGGTGGAGTTTCCAGAATGAAGTAGGATGGTGGCGACGATCCTAAGGTATATACGTGGACCCAACTCCCGTGAGTTGGCATAAGGTGACTAAAACAGGAGCGATCTCGGGCCAGTGAGGTAGCACCTCGTATCGGACACACTTCTTCGATTTCATTCTATTACTTGTTGATTTTGGTGGCCACCCTTCGATTTGGGAGTGTTGTTCGAGGTGGAACGGTAGTGGCTGCTATACGTATCCATCAGTCCGTGTGCGTAATTGGTATATCTACCCTGGCATTGCCTTGTGTGCCGTGTCACCTACCATATCGAGCTTTACTACGATTATGATTTTAAGATCCGACCGCGTTAAGGTTCTCCATCCCCTTAACGCTATTTTCTATATGATTATACTTTACTGATTAGACACTACTGTATATGGCGTATATTACTACATAGTAAATAGTTTAACGGATCCTTAGGGGATGGTTATCCCAAACATCCTTTAAGTTACTTGTATTTCAGTTGATATTTCACTTGAGTTGGATTTATTAATATAAGAATGTTAATCCTGACTCGAGTGTTTTGTGTTTTGCTTTACGCTCGGGTCAGACTGAGTGATACAGCATTTGAGACTCACCTTTGGAGTTGGAGCTTCGCTTGGAGTTCCAGCTATCTATCGATCCTGCTTTCAGTTATTCAGTTGATTCCAGTGATGTATTCAGATCTTGTATTTGATTATTGTATTGAGACATCTATTGTATTCGAGACTTCTGTTGTATCTTGTCTAACTCTGTTATATATATATATAGTAGCTTCATGAACTACCATCCTTTTGTTTCCGCTGCATTACTATTATATTACTCTGTGTCTGTGATCTGTAATTATTTTATTTATTATATATGCTGAGTTTTGCCAAATTTTATTTAAAATCCATCGTTTTGAATTATTCAAGTCCGACATGTGTGGATTTATTGTCGATTTGAATGGTCCAAAATACTGGGTCGTTACACAACTACTGATATATACTACTATATATATTATAACATCCAACTGATAATAATAATTATCAAATCATCAAATCAGCAAATAATTAAATTTTCAACATTTTAAATTAAACTAGCAATCCAAAAATGAGTGAGATTTACTCACATTTATTTTCGGTTGTCGCCGAGACGTTCCGTTTTGGAACTAAAACCGGACGACTCCCGATTTTAGCCCAATTTTTTACTGTCTCCAAATCCATCCAACCTAGTTTCATTGTGAAGCTTTCATCACCACGATCGCAACGCAAAAAAATTCATCCAATTTCGACCTCGCATGCAAGGAGTTATACAGTTTTAAGTTCATCGATATTTTTAAATTTATAAAACAAATAAATTACAACTTAAATTTTAACTAAATTCAATACCCAAGAAAAATGAGGCCGGCCCACTCAAACAAACCAGACCCGCCTCCTTATTCTTCTTCCCTCTCCCTTTTATTTTTCTCGCCTGCAGCTCCCCAAATCATGCACGCATGCACAACACTGACATGGAGCTCCACTGCCTCGTTCGACCAGCCAACCACGCCGACATTCTCTTCATCCAATCCTCCATGTGCTCGATCCACTCACCACGCGCGAATGCCCCTCCTCCAAAGCGCATCACCACCGAGCACAACTTGTTGCCCCCAAAAGTCAGATCACCCACGGTGAACCGCAGGTCGCCAAAATCATCCCCCAGGGGTGCCTCGTCATGCCGAACCCAAAAATACCATCCACGCCTCTAACCGTCGACCAAAACTCGAGAAATAATGAACCCTAGTTTCGACTCTTTCACGTCTTCACTGTCGATTATCCAAGAACAAAGTCGCGACCTTCAAAAACCATCCCAGGCTGAAGCTATTGGCAAAATATGATTTTTTAAATAAATTTCGTGATTTATAGTTTTGTTTTTCAAGAGGATTTAATTTTCAAAGTTTTCATCTTTCATTTTTTTTCTTTTTACTGTGTTCGGCTGGACATTTAAAAAGAGAAGGAGGGAAACGTTTTGAAGAAGCAATAGGCAGATCACATCATAGGGTGGCTGATTGGATAGAGTAAACAGCTGAAAAGAAAAGTTGACTTGACAATATATTAATTAATTTTTCCAAAATGTCTCGATTTACGTAGCTTAAAATCCCGAACCCCTATCGAGGCATGCCGCTAGTCGTTTATAATGTTATACCCCTATTCCGAACGCAATGGAAAAGGTTTCGAGTCCTAATTCGATCGTATGGAGAAGATAGCATTTTGAACCCAATTATTATATTAAATTTTTAATATTAATTTCAACGCGTTTCTTCCCGTATGACCAAACGATAACTCTAAATGTTATGAAATTTGAAATCCTGTAATAATGCACTATTACGGATCCAATGGAACTAGTTTCGTCGAATTCTGGGACTGTGCCTCGGAAGGCTATTTTTACTCGTTAATTTAAATGAGTTGTTTTTAAAATCGAACAAATCGCCTTTAAATCCAATTTAAAATTTTTATTTACCTTTCATTTTCTTAAACATAGCCTTAATCGGCTTTGAAATTATTTTTATCAAGCTAAAAATCCAAGATTCAATTATTTAAGCAAATTTCAATTATTAAATTCAATAATTAAATTATCCAGTAAATCGTTATATTTGAAATTCAAGTTAAAAATTAACTTTTAAATATTTAAAATCAATTAAATATTCCAATTTCAAATAACCAAAATTCTGGGTCGTTACATTCCCCCCCCCCCTTAAGAATTTCATCCTCGAAATTGTCAAGGTAAGAAGAATGGTCTAAAACCCATTAACTTCCTCAAACCCAATCAGTTTAAACAACCTCCCGAAATCAATTTATTGAAACCACATTATCACTTTTACTAATTTCCAAATAATATTATTTACTCAACCATTTCAAGTTATAATCCAAAATCAAATTTTAGTTATTAAAAATTTTCTTCAAAATGTTCTAACTCCTTAAATTTTCTAAAAATTTCACCACCGTCTCCTTTGCGCGGCTAGATCCAAACAACTAAAAATCGCCGCTACGGCTTAAATCATCAAAAGCAAACAAAAGCCAAGTGGCTCAATCATAAAATCATCAATTTCAAACAACAATTTAAACATGTACCTTTTGTCGGGCAATCCAATTTTTTTCTTGTGATATCGAAGACATCAATTTAGTTCTTGCTTTTAAATTCCTACACCCTACTTACCAATAATATCCAATCATATAATTCAAAATTATTTTATTTACTACATTTCAAAATTTTGAATATTTGCTTTACTGAAGCCCGTACGATGTACATATATAATCCATATGCAATGTCGAATCCGATCGCTCGCCCGGTCACACAATTTCACTTCCAAACAGTATCATTCACATGACTCTCTAGTGCGGACTCAAATCTGGTTCCTTGATTGGAAACCGTCATTCTCCTTGCATAGCCATATACTATGATAGAGAATCCCATAATCTATCAAAAATCTACATCTAGGGTTCGCCGTCGAAAATCAAGTGAAAAATTCCAACTCGGATCGATATAAATTATCTCGAAATTCTATGCTCGAATCTGGATCAAACCGTTATGCGAAAAAAATAATATACGTACAACTTACATATTTATTTCGATTAATTCTTAGCTATCCCAATTTCTCTTATTTACATTCATTCCATTTACCATCAATCATTCTCAAACCACTATTCATGTTTATACTTCACATTCACCTATTTACTTGGTATATCCCTTAAATACCAATTCCACTTAAGAATTTGACCATCAAAATTTCTTAAGTCAATTATAACATTTTACACAAAAGTTTTGATGTTTATTATCACTTCACCACTTAAGCTTATATCCATTTCTATTCAAATTCAATTTCGATTCCATTTAACTTAATTTATTACCCAATTTTAAATATTGAATTTTGTCAACCATATCCCAAACCAAATTCAATTAACTAATTAATTTAATTAGTTCATTTATTCAATTATCCCAAATTTCAATAGATTCCATTTCCAATAATTATTTCATTTAGCCTACTTAGGCTAAATTTTCAAAATTCACTCTTAATTAACTTAATTTAAGTTAAATTTCCATTCTACAGTTCAATTTCAATTTTTTTTACTTCCTTGCATTGTTAATCAACAATTTAAACATTTCTTTGTCTTGCCATTTACAAATTTTATAAGTTATCAACTTATTTTCTCATATTTCCAAATAAAACATTTTAAATCAAAATTCCAGAGTTTAAACAATTTGTCCTAAGTATTTCAAATCATTTTTGAAATCATTTACACACACACACACAAAAACCATTGGTATGTCAAATCATTCCTTTGCATTCCAAACCAAACCAGTTTTCCAAACAAAACTCCAATTGTAGCAATTCCTCTCTTGGAAACTCGAAAATGAACGTCGATGATGCAGCAGCCATCACCAAAATTATTTTCCAGCGACCGAAGTGAGCTCGGCGCTTTAAATTCCTTTTAAATATTTCCAATTCAAAAATATTCTCCAAATAATATCACTATTATTTTCCAAAACTTTGAAAAACATTTCAAAACCAACGGGAATTAAATTCCCAAATTCCCTTTTTTAACAAATCATATTTAAATTTACTTCTGGAATTTCATTTTATTTCAATTTATAAATCACATTTACAAAATCACATTTACAAAATCATATTTACAAAATCCCATTTTGTTATATGAAATTATTTCTTAATTGTTGACTATAATAAATTTTATTTAATCACCACAACAACAAATGATAATAGTGAATATTATCATTACCTAACAACCAAATACACCATATAATAATTTTCTGAAAATTATGCCTTTATATATAAAAATAATCTGGGTAAAATTATTTCATTTACCCCATTTTAAAACAATACCATGTCGAATTGCTCTGTTCAAGTGTTTAGAGATCCCTATCAATAACGTTAATTACTCGTATTGACCAGAATCCATAAGCCACTCAACAAATCAACCAACACAATACAAAACATTTTATATTCGCTAACAAATACGCGCTCATATCTATTAATACACTCAAACTCATTCTAGGGTGCACTGACCCTATCTCTAATGAGTTAACCCATCAAAGCCAAGGTTCTCACTTAACCTTCGGCTCTGATACCAACTGTAACGAACGGGATTTTCGACCATCGAAAATCGACAATAATATGTCCATTATATTACATGCCGAGAAATCGAATGCTGTAAAACCCGATAGTTAGGAGAAAAAAACCAAAGAGGTAGAAGAAAATAGAACAACAACACAGAATCTCACAAACGCAGCGGAACAATATACAATAGATAATAACATATCTTTATACAAAAAGAACTATAACTGTTATTTATACATAACATCATCAGAGTACAACAAATCAACAAATGAATACTTGACAGTTATAATAACTTGCCCTCACCTGTGCTGACTATACAGCCTACAATACAGAGCGGAATATAATTAAGTACGTGTAATACGTCTTCGTCATCCAGCTCGTCTCCTGAGCTCCATAGCATCCTAACCTGAATCTGTAATACTCGGTCTGACACGAGCATTATAACATAATAACACCCGAGTCAGTCCGGAAAACCAGCATGAGAAAACACACTCAATTTGAATTTATTACTATTTTCAAAATCCTTTGAAAAACAATGGTATCTCGTAAGACCGTGTCACATATAAACACGATGGATTTTTCCCTTATGATAACCAAAATATTTGATATCAAAATCATCTGATATTATTATAGTGTCTATAAAAAGTAAAATAGAAAATAGCTGAAATGCTTGCATCTCGCGTTTCAGCATAGTTGGGCACAGTTAAAACCGTACGGCGCTTATTGGAGAATGGATTCCATATAATGACTAGGCACTGGGGTACCACCTATCACAGTACACGTCTAGAAAAATGTACCAAGGACCTCGCTGGGATCCTCTACAACACAAGACCGGCCCTACCCCTAACCTGGATAGAACCGAATATGTTATCACCCCGGGTGTTCCCACCCTTATCGAGAGCTCTTTTTCCATGCACCACCATATCCATAATTTATAATATATCCGAGGGTATCTATAAAGGTGATAACATACCCTAATTGGGTGCGACCCACTTAGCCTTGTTGCATCTCCCCTAATTTTTAGTCATTCCGGTTGATGAGGCTTGAGGCTACGATTACCTTTTAAGAACAATTTCACTTAAAATGCTCATTGTCCTCTAATGACGATGTTCTGATAGCATTCGTCCATACAAGTTTTCCTAGGTCTGGACAGATCGAATCACTGTCTTCACCATCTTCACGATATCCATTCATAACGCTCAAATCGGATCGAAGTGGTTTTCGGATAATTAAATCTGATCCCAATCTGTTCGAAACGATCAACAAAATTGGCCAATACTTGATAGTCGGTTATTTAACTATCAATATAACATCCATAAGCAGTCACTAGGCTCATATTATGATTTCCCAAAATTTATTTTCAAAATATCTTTATAAGATATATATTCAAATCCCTTCCAAATTTTCAATTTTTAAGACAACTCAAATACTAATATCCATATCAGGATATTTCAAACCATCTCTTATTCAACATTAAAAAAAAATATTTAAAAATATATTTTTCTAAACCCCTTACTTCCTAACACTTAGGAAAGTTCCATTTATTTCTCTTTCTCAAAACCCTTCACAATTTATATTGTAAATTCCATAACTCGTTTATAACGAATTCTATAAGTTCCGTAGTTCCGTAATTAAATCTCTTTATTCAGAAGAATATACTCATCTCACCGAAATAAGTATATTCACAAACAATTCACTTCAAAAATATTTGAAAACTTTTTTTTTGAAATAAATATGGAAAGCACCATGCGGTATCAACCATGGATTCGCAGCTCAATGATTACGTCTCTATCCCAGAGAAATCCAAACTTAAATGCAGGCAATCTCTGCCTCCCGATTTCACCATGAAAGTATACCATTACATTCCGAAAACTTTATTTAGTAATTAAATATACTTTTTAAACAATTAAAATAATTACATAACTTTGAAACAATAATTAATTCTGATTTATTAATAAAATTCTATTCGATTGACAAGACTTGTTTATGAAACTTATAATTCATTTTGGCAATGTAAAAATATTTAAAAAACTAACTTTCTGAAATATTTTTATACTAAAACATTTTTAAATCACCTAGTTTAATAATTAAAATCCTCTTTTTAAAACAACTCAACTTCTCGATAAAAAATATATTTTTCAATTCCAATATAACCAATCTAATATTTATAAATCTCTCTCGATTTATCACCAATCGATTTATGCACCCAATTTCATAAATCCCTTTTTCACATTTCCAAAGGTAAAGCCTATCATTTCTTTTTAAACCAATTTACCCATCTCACTATAAATTCTTACCGTGAATTTATATCTTCAATTTACCACATGATAATCATTCCACTTTATTAATAAACATTATTTATAAATCCCATAGTCTCATTTCTAGTTTACACGGATTCACATCACTTAAATCCATTATAAATCGATTTCTAAATTAAATTCCATTTATAAATCAATTTCTTAAATAACCAAAAACTATATTCCAAACCAACAAAATCTTGATTCTACTTCAATTTCGTAATTTGGAAATCTTGTTTAAGATCCAGTATACCCAATTTATACTTATTTCCAAATTCCCTTCTATTCTCCCAATTTATTTGAAATCTCGATTTTTAAAACCTTTTATATTTAAAACAAGTATCACTTAAGGATTATATTTAAAATCCTTTATTTACATTATTCTAAAATCTCCATTTTAAATATCACGGAATAGTCAAATACAAAGTCAAACCATTTATTTTATCCAAATCAATTTCTTTTAACTAATCCAAAATTCTATATAAATACATCACCTCCAAAATCCCTTTTTTATTTTCTTTTCAAATTCAAAATATATATTTATGGTATTTTGAAATACCAAAATCTAGGCCAGTGCTACCATTTCATCAAATAAATTCAAATCACACTATAATCTATCACAAATTATCCAAACATATCATGTATCACTATATATGAAATTAAATTTAACATTTTTGAGGAATCCAGTTGGATCCCTCCAACCTGTTTTTCTACATCCACAAATGTTAATACAACCTAAAAATACCAATCCCGCTTCGAGGTGGGATATCTCGGTAATATAGGGTTATCCACTATTATACGGGGCGTATAGGGTCTCATCCGCTCCAACGGCAGAAAAAAATCAATCCAACTACTGATGTATACTACTATATATATATTATAACATCCAACTAATAATAATAATTATCAAATCATCCAATCAACAAATAATTAAATATTCAACGTTTAAAATTAAACTAGCAATCCAAAAATGAGTGAGATTTACACACATTTATTTTCGGTTGTCGCCAAGACGTTCCGTTTTAGAACTAAAACCGAATGATGCCCGATTTTAGCCTAATTTTTGACTGTCTCCAAATCCGTCCAAACTAGTTTCATTTTGAAGCTCTCATCACCACGATCACAACGCAAAAAGTTTCATCCAATTTCGACCTCGCATGCAGGAGTTGTACATTTTTAAGTTCATCGATATTTAAATTTATAAAACAAATAAATTACAACTTAAATTTTAATTAAATTCAACACCCAAGCAAAATGAGGCCGGCCCACTCAAACGAACCCGATTTGCCTCCCTATTCTTCTTCCTCCTCCCTTTTTTTCTCACCTGTAGCTCCCCAAATCTTGCACGCGTGCACAACACTGACACGAAGCTCCACTGCCTCGTTCGACAAGCCGACCACGCCGACATTCTCCTCATCCAATCCTCCACGTGCTCGACCCACTCACCACGCGTGAATGCCCCTCCTCCAAAACGCGCTCACCACTGAGTACGGCTTGCTGCCCCAGAAGTTGCGATCACCCATGGCGAACCGCATGTCACCGAAATCATACCCCAGTTGCGCCTCGTCATGCCGAACCCAAAAACACCGTCCACGCCTCCAATCGTCGACCAAAACTCAAGAAACAATGAACCCTAGTTTCGACTCTTTCACGTCTTCACTTTCGATTATCCAAGAACGAAGTCGCGACCTTCAAAAATCATCTCAGGCTTAAGCTCTTTGCAAAATCGGATTTTTAAAATAAATTTCGTGATTTATAGTTCTGTCTTTCAAGGGGATTTAATTTTCAAAGTTTTTCATTTTTTTTCTTTCTACTATGTTCAGCTGCATATTTAAAAAGAGAAGGAGGGAAATGTTTTGAAGAATGTAACGACCCGTATTTTACGGATCGAAACATCGTAAAACAGTTATCATTTGGTCGCATTGTTGAGTAGTCATCCATAGTCTTAAGTCTTAGGTCGTATGAGAGTTTGGAGCGACCTAAGGAAGTTGGCGAGTTAAGGAGTAGACGACTTAGTGAAGTGGAGCGACCTAAGGATTGGAACGACCTAAGTAGTTAGGTCGTGTAATAGTTAGGTCGTATAGAAGGTAGGTCGTGTGGTGGCTTAGGTCGTGGGGTAGGTTAGGTCGAGTGAGCGACCTAGGAGATTGGAGCGACCTAAGAGAGTTAGCGACCTATAGAATTTGGCAACCTATAGGAGTTAGCGACCTATAGGAGTTAGCGACCTAAGGGTTAGTAACCTACAGTATTTGGCGACCTAGTGGTGAGCGAGTTAGCGTAGTTAGGTTGTAGGTCGCATGGGTGCGCTGATGCGCTAAGTCGTTAGGTCATAGGTCGCGTGGAAGCGCTTATCTGTTAGGTCGCGTGGAAGCGCTTATCTGTTAGGTCGTGGAAGTGCTTATCTGTTAGGTCGTGTAAGAGAGCTAAGCGCAGATCTATTAGGTCGTAGGTCGCGAGGAAGCGCATCTGGGTTAGGTCGTAGGTCGCATGAATGCGCTGATCTGCTAAGTGTTAGGTCGTAGGTCGTAGAGGCGCATTTGTTAGGTCGTGGGGTTTTTAGGTCGTGGGGTTTTTAGGTCATGGACGACCTAAGAGCGAACGACCTAAGGTGAAATCAGCCTATAAATAGGAGGGTTCTTCTTCATTTTTGGGATCCGGATTTTGAACCGACGAAGTGCTGCCATTTTGAGAGCTCGAGTTCTACACTTCTTCACTTCTTTTCTCCACTTTGATTTAGTACTTCCTTCCATCCAAGATCGAAGATCCAAGAGCTAAAGTCGAAGATCTACATCCATCGAAGAGAGATTTCATCGTTTGTAGCGGATTTGTGATAGATCGAGTTAGATCCTTCGCTGTCCAGATTTGAAGTGTGTTGCTTTTGGGGTGTTTAGGTGATTTGGTGAGTGGTGATTATCTCTCACACGGATCCAAAGGAGTATATCGGATCGTTGGCTTGATTTTGTGTAAAGTAGTGATTTTCATGCATCTTTGTAAACTTAAGTGTAGATCTATTGTTCATTATGACTTGACATCCATTTTACTACATGTTAACCTATGCAAGTTCATTCCTCAAGATTATAGATATTGCTCATGTTTTCATGCTTGTTAGACTTTAGACTCTTTATTTACGAAATTGCCATTATTGTTATAATTGTTAATTAGATCATATTTGAATGTTTGATTACTTGGATTAATGTTTGACTTGATTGATTGCTATGAATTAGATGATTGATGATTTGATTTAGACAAGATGGTCAAAGATGATTCAAAAGCTAAGGGAAAGGCTCTTGAATTGGAAAAGCTGCTCGTGGCATATGTAGCGGATGATGAAACTCATATGGATAGATTTGATGATGATGTTGAGATGAGGCTTTGCTATGATGGGATGAGGCGAAGCATAGTATGAGATAGTCTTGGTCTAATCCAGACAGGATCATTCCAAGCATGTTGACAACTCGGTGAAATGGTTCGAGTTTGAGGATAATGGTTTGCTCGAGATGCGCTTGAGCTAGTATGGAAATAGTCCTCGAGGAGGATGGCTAGAAGGCTGAGATCTCATCGTTGTTGAAGGTTCTAGCATGCTCAAAGCAAGAGTACGTTGGGCAGATTCGATAGTCCCTGAAGGCTACTGATTGGTAGTCGAGTACTCTGGGCAGATTCGATAGTCCTAGGCACGGGTCACGATGACGTGCGGAGTTATGTCTAGAGCCGGGGTTTCCATTAGCCCTTGACGAACGGATGAAATAATGAGCCGGTCATTCAATTAACGATGATATCGAAGCAATGATAACAGTGATAGCCAGAGTCATGGATGTTTGGTTGTACCGTCATTCGGTCTCAAGAGCTGTATTTTCTGGGTGCTTATTTGATCTTGGTTTAGGCCTTGGGGGTTTGTACTTGGAAAACATCGCCCTTGAATCGAGTGATAATTGCTTTACTTTAAATTGTATGCTTTGCTTTGTTTGCTTCTGCTTAGTGTGTGTCTGGGGGCTATCACTATAGAAAGAGGTGGAGTGGGAGAGTTGGATTCCTATTCCTTTTTCCTTTATGCTCTTTTGGTATGTTGTTAGTTAATTTACCGCTCACTAAGACTGTTGTCTGACTCAAGGCTTTATGTTTTAACTCATATTGCCTTGGGTTGTTCGTATATTTTGGGACGGGCAGACTAGGTAGCAGGTGACAGGTGCTGTTCTTGCTTTCCACGATGCTGATATCGAAGACGAGCTGGAGGCTTACATATTATCTTCTTACTATATGTACTGGGTGTTCTGCTGTTTGTATATTCTCTGAGTGTTATGTAGTGAGGCTTGATGTATTGACTATTCAGATGTTTTGTATTCAACTATTATGAAGTTTTATTGATGAGATTCTATTCTGTGAAGCTTCACTATGTATATATTCTATTGTATTTTTGTCCATGCGCTGTGAGTAATACGATAGATTCTGCTGTTTTAATTTACCTTGGCAATCGTCCATGGCTGCCTAGCACACTTTACAGCGCACTATCTCTAGGTTCGATGCAGGGGTCATGGGCGGTCGTCACATTTGGTATCAGAGCATTGGTTAATCGATTTTACCCAACGCTCGCTGACGTAACTACGTATGAGAGACGTAATTATATTTTGATGGATGATTACTATATATAATATAGTAGCCTAGTAGAGTTTGAGTCCTTTATGCAGTTGTTTCTCAAGGTGTGCTAATACTTCCTTTTTATAGATATTAAGGATGAGTCGAAGAGGGAGACCAGCTGCTAGGGAAGGCCGTGCTGCTGAGGGGACTGCTGATTATGCAGCTATGTTCGAAGCTATGATGACTTCGATCATGAGAAGGATACCAGTTCCGGGGACAGCAGTTGATGTTGGAGTTCAAGTCCAAACTCCGAAACCAGTGTATTTTGCTAAGTTGTGTAAAGACTATACTGCTCTTGGAGGGAAGGTTTTCTTAGGAACAGAACCAACCATTGAAGTCCAGAGATGGATAGATGCTTGTAGAAGGATCTTTGGTGATTTGGGAATCGAGGATGCAACCAAAAGGAAGCTAGCATCAAGACAGCTTCAAGGGAGAGCTTCCGACTGGTGGAACTCTATCACCATTGATACTCCGGAGGAAGAGATTACTTGGGTGCAATTCCAAGCCAAATTTGAAGCTAAGTTCATTTCTACAGCCCAGAAGTCTGTTCTGTTCAAGAAGTTTGTGGAGCTCAAGCAAGGTGGAAGACCAGTTCTTGAGTATGTTTCTGAGTTTGAAGCTTTGTCCAAGTATGCCCGGTCGTATATTGAATCTTCATATCAGAAGAATGAGAAGTTTGTGACAGGCTTGGACAGTTATCTTGGGAGGCAGTTGGTGGATCATTTGGACGATCCATTTTAGAAGCTTGTAGAGAAGGCTCTCAGGCATGAGAATCTGTTTCCTAAAGAGGGATATGTTGTTGCTATGACCAAGGAGGAGTCTAAACCACTGTAGGGTGGAAACAAGAAGAGGAAGCAGCAGCAACAAAAGGGTAAGGATGGCCAGAAGAAGCCGAAGGGCGAAGTGACTTGCTTCAATTGTCAACAGAAGGGCCATTTCTCTAGGGATTGCAAGAATCCGAAGGTGCCGGTGAAGTGCCACAACTATGACAAGCTGGGGCATGTTAGGAGGAATTGTCTATAGCCGCAGAAGGACAAGCAGATTGTGCAAGCTTATGCTTTGGGGGTTGTTCCATCATCTTCAAAAGCTCCTACCGCTGAAGAGAGGGAAAAGAGTGTGGTGGTTCAGGGTACTCTCTCCATTTGTGGTGTTCCAGTTAGAGTGTTATTTGATACTGGGGCGTCGCATTCTTTTGTTTGTAATGAACTTGTAGGCCGGTTAGGTTTAGAACTGGATATTGTTGATAGGCCATTGGTTGTGACTAATCCAGTTGGGGGTTCGTCTTGTTTGTGTATGCTATGCCGTGGTCTGATTGTATCGAGTCATGGTTGCTCTTTTGTTTGTGATTGTTTTGTTCTGAACTTTGCGGGGTTCGGAATTATTTTGGGTATGGAATGGGTTAGGAAGTATGCGGCAAGGGTTGATTGTGATAGGTTGGAGGTGACAGTCGAGAATGTGGAGGGGCGAAAGATTGTGATACGATGTAAGCATGAAGAAGGCGTCTTCATGAGCTTCATGTATTCGCTGGTTGTTCCACGGGATGGACTGTCATCTGTGCCAATCGCTAATGGATTTGAGGATGTCTTTGACGAGGTCAAAGGGTTACCGCCGCATAGAGAGATCGAGTTTCGTATAGATCTAGTTGAAGGAGCCAGATCTGATGTGATGCCTCTTAGGCGGATGGCGCCTAGGGAACAGCAGGAGTTGAGGGTGCAGGTTGATGATCTTTTACAGAAAGGATTCATTCGGCATAGTGTGTCCGAATGGGGTGCACCAGTTGTGTTTGTAACCAAAGCGGATGGATCGCTGAGGTTGTGTGTGGATTATCGTGAACTGAATAAAGTGACTAAGAAGAACAAGTATCCATTGTCGAGAATAGACGACTTGTTTGATCAGCTTCACGAAGCTAAGGTATTTTCTCAGATGGATTTAGCTACGGGATTTCACCAGTTAAGAGTGGCTAAGGATAGTGTGCCGAAGACTGCTTTTAGGACACCATCTAGTTTCTTTGAGTGGCTGGTAATGCCGTTTGGATTGACCAATGCACCAGCATATTTTGTGGATCTTATGAATAGAGTCTTCAGAGATCAGTTGAACAAGTTCGTACTAGTGTTCGTGGATGATATTTTGATTTATTCCAGAACTGAAGAAGAGCACAAGACGCACTTGCGTATTGTTTTGGAAATCTTACGGAAACATCAGCTGAAGGCTAAGTTTTCAAAGTGTCACTTCTGGAAGAGTGAAGTGAGGTTCTTAGGCCATGTTATCTCTAGAAATGGAATATCGGTTGATCCCGCCAAGATAGCAGCAATCCAGGATTGGGGTAGACCTAAGAATGCATATGATGTGTGAAGTTTTCTTGGATTGGCAGGATACTATCGTCGATTTATCAAAGACTTTTCTAAGATAGCTGCACCATTAACAGGATTGACGAAAAAGAATCAGGTATTCAGATGGGATGCTATGTGTGAGCAAGCTTTCGGAATCCTGAAAGAGCAACTGACAAGCGCTCCTATTTTGACTATTCCAAGTGGGAATGATGAGATGGTGGTTTACACCGATGCATGTGGTACTGGACTTGGAGCAGTGCTGATGCAGAAGGATAAAGTTGTTGCGTATGCAAGTCGACAACTGAAGCCGCATGAAAGGAATTATCCGACTCATGATTTGGAGTTAGCGGCGATTGTTTTTGCTCTGAAGATGTGGAGACATTATCTATTGGGAGTTCGATTCGAGTTGTTTACAGATCATAAGTCGTTGAAGTATCTTTTCTCCCAAAAGGATTTGAATCTTCGACAGCAACGATGGTTAGAGTTTTTAGCATCATATGATTTTGGTATAGCTTATACTCCGGGAAAGGGTAACGCAGTAGCAGATGCGTTAAGTCGAAGACATGCAGGATTGTGAGCCATGTTTTCAAAATGGAAGAATCTCGAGTATTTAGCTGGATTTGACTTCAGGCCTAGATGTGGATTGGAACCTGAGATGTTAGAAAAATTATCAATAAGACCGACTCTTGTGGAAAGAATTGGCGAGAGCCAAAAGTGAGACGATAAGCTTGTCAAGATTATCCGTGATTTGGAATCTGGATTAAACCCAAAAAAGGATAAAGGATTCGAGATCGATCAAGAGGGTTGGCTTCGAAAGCAAGGACGACTAGTTGTTCCCGATATAGATGAATTGAGAAATGAAGTTTTGAACGAAAGTCATCACTCAAAGTTAACAATTCATCCAAGTGGAAATAAGATGTATCGGGATATGAAGAGAACCTATTACTCGGAAGGTATGAAGAAGGATGTAGGAAATTTTATTTCCAAGTGCATGAACTGCCAGTTGGTAAAAGCCGAACAGAAGAAGCCAAGTGGATTGCTTCAGCCATTAGAAGTTCCTACATGGAAGTGGGAGCAAATATCGATGGATTTTATTGATGGGCTACCTAGAACAAGAACGGGAAATGAAGGGATTTGGGTCATTGTAGATCATTTGACTAAAAGTGCAAGATTCATTCATGTTCGATCGACTAGGACTGCATCAAAGTTGGCTGAGTTATATGTTAAGTGGATAGTTCGATTCCATGGTATTCCGAAAAGTATAGTGAGCGATCGAGACCCATTGTTCACTAGTGGATTTTGGAAGAGCTTCCAGGAAGTTTTGGGAACTGAACTGTGTTTGAGTATAGCTTATCATCCCCAAACAGATGGTCAGACCGAGAGAGTCAATCGAGTTTTGGAGGATCTCCTTGGAGCTTATGTTTTGGATTTTGGAGGATCATGGGAAGATCACCTTCATTTGGTAGAATTTTCGTATAATAACAGCTACCAGTCAAGCATTGGTATGGAACCGTATGAAGCATTGTATGGAAGACCGTGTAACTCTCCGACATGTTGGTTAGAAACAGGAGAAAAGTTGATACTTGGGCCAGAAATGATTCGACAGACTTCAGATTGCATAGAGATCATTCGGCAACGAATGAAGGCAGCCCAAGACCGTCAGAAAAGTTATGCCAATAAGCGTCGTAAGGATTTGAAATTTGATGTAGGTGATATGCTTTTTGTTAAGATTTCTCCACTGAAGAATGTTATTCGATTCGGGAAGAAAGGAAAATTGATTCCGAGATTTGTTGGACCATTCCCGATCATCGAGTGAATTGGAAAGCTCGCCTATAGATTAGAGTTACCAGAGAAGATGTCGGGTGTGCACAATGTTTTTCACGTATTGTATCTACGGAAGTATGTGCACGATTCGAATACAGTGGTTTCTGCTGATAGCTGTGAAGATTTCGAAGTTGATCCAGTCGATAAGAGACCTCGTAAGCCGCTTCGTGTTGTGGAAACCGACATGAAACAGCTTAGGAGGAAGGTAGTTAAGTTGCTCAAGATACAATGGAGTGATGATGATAACGACTGTACGTGGGAGGTGGAAGAGAGGATGAAGGCAGCTCATCCTGAACTCTTCAAGGTATGGCCCTAAGGTGTCGTGTCATCTAACGACATTGTAACTTGTTCTAAGTTTTAGAATTCTGCATGCTAAGCTAGAATTGGATGCATGGTTTGTTGATTGCTATGGATGGTAGGCATGCAGAATAGTCTTTGATTGCTCTGTTTGTTTGGAATTTCGGGGGCGAAATTCCTAAGGGGGAGAGAATGTAACGACCCGTATTTTACGGATCGAAACATCGTAAAACAGTTATCATTTGGTCGCATTGTTGAGTAGTCATCCATAGTCTTAAGTCTTAGGTCGTATGAGAGTTTGGAGCGACCTAAGGAAGTTGGCGAGTTAAGGAGTAGACGACTTAGTGAAGTGGAGCGACCTAAGGATTGGAACGACCTAAGTAGTTAGGTCGTGTAATAGTTAGGTCGTATAGAAGGTAGGTCGTGTGGTGGCTTAGGTTGTGGGGTAGGTTAGGTCGAGTGAGCGACCTAGGAGATTGGAGCGACCTAAGAGAGTTAGCGACCTATAGAATTTGGCAACCTATAGGAGTTAGCGACCTAAGGGTTAGTAACCTATAGTATTTGGCGACCTAGTGGTGAGCGAATTAGCGTAGTTAGGTCGTAGGCCGCATGGGTGCGCTGATGCGCTAAGTCGTTAGGTCGTAGGTCGTGTGGAAGCGCTTATCTGTTAGGTCGCGTGGAAGCGCTTATCTGTTAGGTCGTGGAAGCGCTTATCTGTTAGGTCGTGTAAGAGAGCTAAGCGCAGATCTGTTAGGTCGTAGGTCGCGAGGAAGCGCATCTGGGTTAGGTCGTAGGTCGCATGAATGCGCTGATCTGCTAAGTGTTAGGTCGTAGGTCGTAGAGGCGCATTTGTTAGGTCGTGGGGTTTTTAGGTCGTGGGCGACCTAAGAGCGAACGACCTAAGGTGAAATCAGCCTATAAATAGGAGGGTTCTTCTTCATTTTTGGGATCCGGATTTTGAAGCGACGAAGTGCTGCCATTTTGAGAGCTCGAGTTCTACACTTCTTCACTTCTTTTCTCCACTTTGATTTAGTACTTCCTTCCATCCAAGATCGAAGATCCAAGAGCTAAAGTCGAAGATCTACATCCATCGAAGAGAGATTTCATCGTTTGTAGCGGATTTGTGATAGATCGAGTTAAATCCTTCGCTGTCCAGATTTGAAGTGTGTTGCTTTTGGGGAATTTAGGTGATTTGGTGAGTGGTGATTATCTCTCACACGGATCCAAAGGAGTATATCGGATCGTTGGCTTGATTTTGTGTAAAGTAGTGATTTTCATGCATCTTTGTAAACTTAAGTGTAGATCTATTGTTCATTATGACTTGACATCCATTTTACTACATGTTAACCTATGCAAGTTCATTCCTCAAGATTATAGAGATATTGCTCATGTTTTCATGCTTGATAGACTTTAGACTCTTTATTTACGAAATTGCCATTATTGTTATAATTGTTCATTAGATCATATTTGAATGCTTGATTACTTGGATTAATGTTTGACTTGATTGATTGCTATGAATTAGATGATTGATGATTTGATTTAGACAAGATGGTCAAAGATGATTCAAAAGCTAAGGGAAAGGCTCTTGAATTGGAAAAGCTGCTCGTGGCATATGTAGCGGATGATGAAGCTCATATGGATAGATTTGATGATGATGTTGAGATGAGGCTTTGCTATGATGGGATGAGGCGAAGCATAGTATGAGATAGTCTTGGTCTAATCCAGACGGGATCATTCCAAGCATGTTGACAACTCGGTGAAATGGTTCGAGTTTGAGGATAATGGTTTGCTCGAGAGGCGCTTGAGCTAGTATGGAAATAGTCCTCGAGGAGGATGGCTAGAAGGCTGAGATCTCATCGTTGTTGAAGGTTCTAGCATGCTCAAAGCAAGAGTATGTTGGGCAGATTCGATAGTCCCTGAAGGCTACTGATTGGTAGTCGAGTACTCTGGGCAGATTCGATAGTCCTAGGCACGGGTCACGATGACGTGCAGAGTTATGTCTAGAACAGGGGTTTCCATTAGCCCTTGACGGACGGATGAAATAATGAGCCGGTCATTCAATTAACGATGATATCGAAGCAATGATAACAGTGATAGCCATAGTCATGGATGTTTGGTTGTATCGTCATTCGGTCTCAAGAGCGGTATTTTCTGGGTGCTTATTTGATCTTGGTTTAGGCCTTGGGGGTTTGTACTTGGAAAACATCGCCCTTGACTCGAGTGATAATTGCTTTACTTTAAATTGTATGCTTTGCTTTGTTTGCTTCTGCTTAGTGTGTGTCTGGGGGCTATCACTGTAGAAAGAGGTGGAGTGGGAGGGTTGGATTCCTATTCCTTTTTCCTTTATGCTCTTTTGGTATGTTGTTAGTTAATTTACCGCTCACTAAGACTGTTGTCTGACTCAAGGCTTTATGTTTTAACTCTTATTGCCTTGGGCTGTTCGTCCATTTTGGGATGGGCAGACTAGGTAGCAGGTGACAGGTGCTGTTCTTGCTTTCCACGATGCTGATATCGAAGACGAGCTGGAGGCTTACATATTATCTTCTTACTATATGTACTGGGTGTTCCGCTGTTTGTATATTCTCTGAGTGTTATGTAGTGAGGCTTGATGTATTGACTATTCAGATGTTTTGTATTCAACTATTATGAAGTTTTATTGATGAGATTCTATTCTGTGAAGCTTCACTATGTATATATTCTATTGTATTTTTGTCCATGCGCTGTGAGTAATACGATAGATTCTTCTGTTTTAATTTACCTTAGCAATCGTCCATGGCTGCCTGGCACACTTTAAAGCGCACTATCTCTAGGTTCGGTGCAGTGGTCATGGGCAGTCGTCACAAAGAAGCAATAGGCAGATCACATCATAGGGTGGCTGATTGGATAGAGTAGACAACTGAAAAGAAAAGTTGACTTGACAATATATTAATTAATTTTTTTAAAATGTCTCGATTTACGTAGCTGTTGGGCGTGTTCTCACCCAGAAGACCTCGAGACTAAGAAGCTTGATCCATTCGGCATACCCCATTCGGCATACCCCATCCGGCAGACCTCATTCGAGCTCATTCGGCAGACAAACCTTTCCTACCTCCATAACCGGATCAACCTTCCTAACTCCCACCGAACCACCTCCTGCCGAACCAACCGGACCAACCCTCCTGCCAAACCAACCGGACCAGCCCATGCCGAACCATCTCCACACCGGATCAACCTCACCATCCCACCACCGGTCCAAGCAACTACCGGTCCATTCTACACTCCAACCACCTCCGAACCAAGCAATGACGAACCAAGACATACCAGGCCAGATCACATCAGCCCAGGCCCATCAGCAACTATACACATCCTAGACCCCTACCCCCAGCCTCACTCTATAAATAGAGGGGCAGGGGTACAACAATGGGGACAAGTTGGAGAGCTCAAGCACGGAAGGAACTCTTCAAACAACTTTCTTTTACTTGTACCAAAGCTTTGTACTTGTAATCATAACAAAAGAAGAGAAATAACATATAAAGTGGACGTAGGCATATTCTGGCTGAACCACTATAAATCTGCGTGTCTTTTTACAGTTTAGCCCCTGTTTTTTACGTATTTGCATAAATCGCTCAAATTACTAAGAATAACATAAGATCTACTAAATCATACAACTTTGAGGTGTTTGTCTATTTTTTGTGCAAACATTTTTTGTGCTTTCATTGAGAGCTAGAAGCTCGAAGCTTCAGCTTCATCCACTTAACGAGTTTTCCTAACAGCATTGTCCGCCGCTTGGAAAACATGCCTCCCAAACAGAGAAAAGATGTTAGCAAAGGAAAAAACATCGCATCCAGCAGCCTTCCAGATCCAGCTGTCACGAACCAAGTAGATCGTCCTCCTCCAGCAACAGTAACCAATGAAGAACAGGCTAACCCAACTACTCCTGCCACAGAACAGCCTGCAGCAATTACTAGAGCAGATCTGGACAGAATTGTGGTTGAAGTAACTAACCGCTTCACGTCCCAGCAGGAAGCCTTGGTGGATCATCTCATGTCACGCTTAAGGGACGCTGAAGAATCCAACCGCAACACTGAATCATGGGGCGAGTCCCAGTCTGGAGGATCTCAGAGACAACAAAGATCTCCCTTCTTCGAAGGAGCTAACGGCAGAAGTAGCCGTGGTAGGAGCCGAGACTGAGCACAGCCCAAAGTTAGGCCTGAGGAAACGTTTGGTACCGAACCCAACAGGGAAGGTACCGGGCGAAGGTCAACTATAGCTGAGCCTGTCATGCTGCCTAACCATAGAAACGCCAGTGAACGGGGCCGAGCTAGAGTCCAGCCCGAAGTTGGACCCGAGGAAGTGCTCAGATCAGAACCCAACAGGGGGAGATCAAGGCAAGGGCCAACTATAGCTGACCCAAGCATGCTCCCAGAAGATCAAAGGCAGCCACTGGAAAATATGAGGAATGATGGACGATACCATCCCTACAGGTCATCTGGATGGAATCAATCCCAAAGAACAGAACCAAACTCATTTCTGTCTACTCCAAGTTCTGATGAAAGGATGGCACGCTTATTCAGAGAGTGTGTCCAACGGGAGCAAAGAGATCGAGGGATAGGCGCTAGGGTAACCAGTCCTTTCGCCCACAATATCGAAATTGCTATCACCCCCCGAGAATGGAAGATGCCAACGATGGAACCCTACAAAGGAACCTCTGATCCCGTAGTACATTTACAATGGTACACGCAGCATATGCTCATGAGTGGAGCAACAGAGGGAGTACTGTGCAAATGCTTTCCGCTCTTCTTAGCAGATCTTGCTACCTCCTGGTTCTGTCATCTACCCCAAGGATCCATCAGCTTGTGGGAAATGTTGAAAGAAAAATTTATCAGCCAGTTCCGCATTCATGTGGAGCAACCTAAGGACGCTTATTCTTTATCCAGCGTCAAACAGAAACCTGGAGAAAAGCTACGGCAATACCTAACCAGATTCAACGCCGCAGCAGCCGCAGTCCAAGATGCCGATGAGAAGCTTATCCTAATGGCCCTCTGCAGTGGTGTGCATCCGGACACTAAATTTGCTAGAAGGTTGACAAAAGAAAAGCCAGCTACTTTACCCGATTTCTTCCATGAAGCCGGGAAATACATGAGGCTTGAGGATGCTGCCGTTGAGGGGCAATCAGGACAGCAAAATAAGACAATCCATGGCAACGCCCCTGCTGTGGCAAGGGACGTTCGAAGAACTGATTCCAGAGACAATGCTGGGGGCAAGAAGGGAGAAAAGCGCCTATATCGGCCAGGGCCAAGATTCGACACTTACACTCCTTTGAACGAGACCGTCGAAAATATCTTCCTTGCCACCCAAGGCGAAGTTAGGTACAAACGCCCACCGTACAAGAAGGAATCAGATAACGCACAGAAGTCTGGAAAATTCTGCCGCTTCCACGAATCTCACGGGCATGATACCAACGAATGCCATCATCTCCGAGATCTGATTGAGGAACACATCAGAAGAAAGAAACTGGAACGTTATGTAAAAGGTCAGGACAGGACCCCAGCTCCTGCCAATGAAAACCCAAGGCTACCCTCCCCGGGGGCCGACAGGGGAAACCGCAACGCTAGCAGCTCTAGTCAGGAAAAGATAGTGATCCATACCATCTCAGGAGGGCCACACATCGCAGACAGAAGCTGGAAAGAGATGGAAAGATACGGAAAGTCGCTTAGAGACAATACAGACTATGTCAATTCGGTTATAGAAGAGCGCCACCCGAAGCGGAAAGAAAGTAATGACACCACGTTCGGTAAGCGTGACCTAGAAGGAAGGCAGTACCCTCACATGGATCCCATGGTCATCTCTGCCCGACTTGGTCCCGCCGAAGTCTACCGAATCCTGGTAGACACTGGAAGCTCGGTAAACATCCTGTTCAAACACGCATTCGACAAAATGAAGCTATCAATGAAGGATGTATCCCCCTGCGATAAACCATTACACGGCTTCACTGGAGACGCGAAGATGCCCCTCGGGCAACTGGACCTTTTTGTTGAGATTGGAAGCCATCCCCGCTCTGCTGTACGGAAACAAACGTTTGTGCTAATAGAAAACCAGTCGGCCTACAACGCCTTCTTGGGAAGGCCATCCTTGTCTGACTTCCAAATTGTCTTAGTCCCATGGTGCCTAAAGATGAAATTCCCAACGGACAATGGAGTAGGGGAAGTGGAAGGAGATCAGGACGTTGCTCGAGACTGCTATGTGACGGAACTTCGCAACAACCACAGGAAGGATAAAGGGAAGGGTGTAGAGATTGCCCTCTGCACAAAAAGTCTAGAAGCGTAGCAATTAAAGAAAGCCCCTCCTCTTCGATATACCAGCGACCCTTTCAATGAATTAGATCCTAGGGACAAAGAGGAGGAGGCCACCGCCGAGCCTGCAGAGGCTATGGAGTTTATATCTGTAGACAAGCATGACTCAAGTAGACTATTGAAAATTGGGTCCCAACTAAAAGCCGAATTGAAAGAACAACTCATCGATTTTCTCCGCCACAACTTGGATGTGTTCGCTTGGTCACACGCTGACATGACTGGAATCTCCCCCGACATAGCATGCCACGTATTAAACATTGATCCTACCAAGGCGCCTGTAAAACAAAGAAAGAGAAGCATGGGAGCAGAGCGATCAGCAGCCCTCGATGAAGAAGTAAAAAACCTACTCGCCAATGACTTCATACGAGAAGCTATCTACCCGGAATGGATCGCCAACCCGGTGCTGGTAAAAAAGGCTAATGGGAAGTGGCGAACCTGCATTGACTTTTCCAACCTAAACGACGCCTGCCCAAAGGATTGCTTCCCACTTCCCAGAATCGACCAACTTGTAGACAGCACAGCTGGGCACGAACTCCTATCTTTTATGGATGCATACTCAGGATATAACCAAATTCCTATGCGTGCTCCCGACCAAGACCACACTAGTTTCATCACCGATCGAGGTTTATACTGCTATAAGGTAATGCCTTTCAGACTTAAAAATGCAGGAGCCACCTACCAGCGCCTCGTCAACAAGATGTTTTGCGGGGCTAATAGGACAAACTATGGAAGTATATGTGGATGACATGCTAGTAAAGTCAAGGAAAGCCAAAGATCACGTGAGCCACCTAGGCAAGATGTTTCAAGTACTTCGATAATATGGAATGAAGTTGAATCCGCTAAAATGCTCCTTCGGAGTGTCATCTGGAAAGTTCTTAGGATTCATCGTTCGTGCCAGAGGGATAGAAGCAAACCCTGAACAAGTCCGAGCGCTAAGGGATATCAAGATACCTTCCACTCGGAAGGAAATGCAAAGTTTGAACGGAAAAGTGGTCGCTCTAAGCCGATTCATCTCCAAGGCGACGGACAAGTGCGTCCCCTTTTTTGAGGCTCTAAAGAAAGACAAGGGAAAGTTCGAATGGACTGACGAATGCCTGACCGCTTTCCTTCACTTAATCGAACACCTCCAGAAACCACCGGTGCTCTCAACTCCAAGCGAAGGAGAAGAATTATACATATACCTCGCTGTGTCATCCCACGCCCTAAGCGCTGCCTTGGTAAGGGAGGACAACCGTACGCAACGGCCGGTTTACTTCGTCAGCAAAAGGTTTACTGGGGCAGAAGTTAGATACCCTAAACTTGAGAAATTAGCATACTGTCTACTAATCACTTCACGAAAACTACGTCATTACTTCCAATCCCATTCCATCAAAGTTCTGACCGATCAACCACTGAGGCAGGTACTCCATCGTCCCGACACTTCTGGGCGATTACTTAAATGGTGTATTGAACTGAGTCAGTATGATATCACCTATCACCCTCGCACCGCCATCAAGGGACAGGCCATGGCTGATTTCATTGCAGAGTTCACTACCAACAAAGATCAGGAGCAATTGGAAATAACAGGGGATATCAAGTGGAATCTCTTTGTGGATGGTGCGTCAAACGAACAAGGCTCGGGGGCAGGTGTAGTAATAATCACTCCCAGGGGAAACAAACTGCACCATGCTATAAGGTTGGAGTTCGCTACCACCAACAACGATGCAGAATATGAAGCGGTGATAGCTGGGCTAGAAATTGCCATAGAAATCGGGGCCAATTCTTTGTGTATTCACAGCGATTCTCAACTTATTGTTAACCAAATACTAGGAGAATTCCAAGCTCGAGAAGAACGACTCATAGCATATCTAAAGAAGACCAGGTTACTTCTCAGCCGATTGGACCACTACATAGTCAAATACATCCCTCGAGAGGAGAACCGAGAGGCCGACGAATTAGCAAAGCAAGCAAGTGTGAGAGACATCACCCTCCTCGGGGCAGTGACCATCTCAAAGCAAATGGCGCCAAGTTTTGAACAAGTGAGTCTGATAACTACAACCGAGGAAGCAACTTGGATGACTCCCATCCGAAACTACCTACAGAGTGGCACACTACCCGACGGGCGTAATGAAGTCAAGGAAATCTTGAGGAAAGCATCCCGCTATACAATACAAGAAGACATCCTCTATCGGCGCGGCTTCTCTAACCCATTGTTAAGGTGTGTCGCCGGAAGGGAAGCCAAGGAAATCTTATCCAACATCCATCAGGGGAGCTGTGGAGATCACACCGGAGGGCAAACATTAGCAAAAAAGATACTCCGATACGGATATTTCTGGCCCACCTTAAGCAAGGACGCCTTAGATTTCGTCAAGAGGTGTGACAGATGCCAAAAATTTGCTAAGATTCCACGGCTACCAACAACTGAGATTACTCGAATGACCAGCCCTTGGCCCTTCGCAATATGGGGAATTGACTTAATCGGCGAGCTACCGATGGGCCGAGGCGGGGCCAAATATGCTATAGTGGCAGTTGATTATTTCACCAAATGGGTGGAAGCGGAACCTCTAAATAAAGTATCTTCAGCAAAAGTTATTAACTTCTTGATCAAAAATGTTCTATGCAGGTACGGAGTCCCACTCAAAATCATATCAGACAATGGACTTCAATTTGACAGCGAGGAATTCGCCAACTGGTGCCAAGAACACCAAATTCATAAAAGCTTCTCATCTGTAGCATATCCCCAGGCAAACGGACAAGTCGAAGCAGTCAACAAAATTCTGAAAACTCTAATCAAAAAGAAGCTCGAAAAATCAAAGGGCGCTTGGGTGGATGAACTTCCTACGGCACTATGGGCCTATCGCACATCTTTCAGAACATTGACAGGGCACACTCCTTTCTCTTTGGCATACGGATCGGAGGCTATGCTCCCAGTTGAAACTATCGTGCCTTCCCACCGTCGGATCCACTATAACCCAGAAGAGAACGAAGAACTCCTTCACATGTCTTTGGATCTAATCGAGGAGAGAAGAAACGATGCAGTCCTCAAAACAGCAGCCCACAAGCAAAAAGTGGCAACACAATACAACTCCAAAGTCAAGCATCGTACCTTACAGGAAGGGGATCTTGTCCTCAAGCGAATCTTCCCTCGCCCCGGAGCATTAGATCCAATCTGGGATGGACCATATGTAATTCATAAAGATCTCCACAACGGAGCCTATATTTTGTCAACAGTGGACGGAGAGGTGTTCCAGAGGGCATGGAACATCCAACACCTCCGTCGATACTTTTCTTAACTTGTATTGCCCATATGAAGTGAATTAACAAAGAGAATCAGTGGACGTAGGCATTTTCATGCCGAACCACTTTAAAAAACCCTGTCTCTTTTTTAACTTGTTCCTTTGTATCTTGGCTGCTTGTTAACTTTATCCTTTTCTGTTGAACAAAATCCTGAGTATATAGCATTTCTATTCAAAGCACTCCGCAACGCAACTTCACCTGGACAAGACCCAACAGGTACTATGCGAATCTATGCCCTCGCCAATGAGACACTTTTGCTCCAGCATCCCTCTGCTGCAGGTTAACTCATTGCTCGCGACGGCCCTTAAAGCCAACTGTAATGAGCCGATTATAAGCCACCGAGAAGGCCGACTATAGCCGAGGCAGCTCATTACGGCGTTAGGCTCGCCGGCAACTGTGAACCGACTATAAGCCCCAACATAAGGTGTGGCCAGCCAGGGGCAGTTCACAGTTGACGATCGGCACCCACGCTAGCCGGCCACAGTAAATCGAATAATACCCACGATTACGGGCCATAATGGCCCGGGTAGTTACTGTGCGCGATCTCGGCTCCGATGTGTCTTAAGTGCGGCTGTGGTAAAAAAGAATTAACTCCCCGCGGAGGCATAAGATGGGTGACGAATGTCTCCAAGACCCACAGCTAGGGAAAGTGACTACAAAACCCGTTTGCCACGAACTTAAGCACATCGAAGGCCTTCCGTGATTGGAAGTTTTACCTTTTTACGTATTTTAATTTTACTTAAAAAGCTTTTTTCCTATCCCCTATAACAATCCCTAAAGTACATGATACAGAGTAAGAGATACTCGCCAATGGGTGTAGGGACTCACAGTGGCAGGACATTCGACTACATTCCATGCTCGGTCATACAAGATATTCAAGACTGCCATCTACGATTAAAACATGAAAGGCGGTATTTTCTTCTTTTATGTACAAATACATGACTATAATTTGTTCACACCACGCTAATATTGCAAGTCATGAAATTATGATTTAGAACCAGAGTCTAACATCAAACACAATTTAATTACAAGAATATACATAGCTATATTTCTCATACGATATGCCAAAATAACAGCAAACATTCAAAAGACGACAAAATCAGCTTAAGTTAAAGAATTACACGTTAAAAATAAGACTATTTATTACAAGTGGCAAAATATCACAACCTAAAGGCTACGTTACTATTTTTTCGACTAACATGTACAACACTGTCGAATCCACAAAAGGAGTTTTTCCAGGTATAATCAAGGAGCCGGCTGCAGTGGAGCTTTATCCTTGCCCTGTTGACCCCCTGTCAAAAAAAAAAAGAGGGGGACTCATTAGCAATAAGCAACCAGGTTGATGGAGAAACTAAAAAGGGAGACTTACCAGCGCCTGCTTCCTGACTATCCTGATCGTCATCGTCTACCTGCACGCCTACCTCCTCAGCGGCAAGCAACCGCATACCTTCCTTCACCGCCACCTTCTCCTCCTTGGCAAACTGGGCAGTGACCGCATCCATGCTGAAGGCCACGCCACCATCTTTATCCGCATCGGCCTTGGCCTCCTCCAGAGCCCGAAGATAGATCTTAGCCATGATCCTGGGATAATCATCCATCCAGGATAGGTTACCCTGCTTCCAGGTTCGGAAGTACATGTCCTGAAGCATTTCATCCATCATCCCCTCATTCTCCTCAAACTCCCTCATCCGGGCCTCGGAAGCCAACAACCTCCCAACGGCAGCATCTCTCTCCGATCGGTATCTCGAGCAGTCGGCCAGAAGGGATCCCCGCATTGCCTCCATCTCCTCCCTCAACTTAGCTTGAGCAAGCTCTGCAGCCTCAAGTTTCCCGGACAACTCCTCCACCTGCTCGAGATCCGCTTTCCGAACTTCGTCCACCGTGGCAATAGCCATGTCAATCCGTTCTTTGCAAGTAGCTTCCATTTTCCGCAATTCGGCCCGACTGGCCTCTTCCATGGATTTCCTTAATCGTCCAGTAGCAGCCTCATGCTGAGAAATCTGAATAGCCTGATCCGCAAGCTACTTGGCCTGATCCGAAACCACCAATCGAAGTCGGATATTGGCGCTCCCAATCTCCTCTCCGGCCTTAACCAGCCGGGCATGATGCCCCATCAGCTTCTTGGTCTCCTCCGCCACCCGATCAATATTAGCCTTGGCCTCGTCTCCCATAGTGATTATACGAGTAGTGAGTAAATCGAGATCTAAGGACTTAGCTTCATCAAGTACCCGTACCATGGGGTTGCGGGGGAGAAGGTGTTCACCAGTGACTTCGTCGAAGGTAATATCATAAGAACTTGGATCCAGATCAGGAGGACCCGCAAATGGATTACGAGCCAAATCAGGACGGTCGATATGAATAACAGAAGGGTTTCCGGACGGGTGCGGAGAAGGCACAAACTCGCTATCCTCCTCCGTGATATCATGAAGAGGCTGAGCCGGGAGCTGAGGACCAGGCGAAGGTTCGGATAAAGGACGACTCCTCTTTCTCTGCTGAATACCCTCTTCGATAACCCCGAGAAGAGGACGGTAGCCGACTACGTCCCCGGAGCGGTGGGTCGAAGGCTTCGGCTTGACAGAAGTTTTGGAAAGCTTGTACTGTTCAAGCCTGTGCCGAAAGTCTGAGGCTTTGACCGTTCTACCTGCTCCTGATATGAAGAAAAAGTGTCACAAGCATATAATGTTCTATACTTCAAGAAAACACGACAAATTAAAAGGAGAGAAACACATCTGTGGTTGTACAAACCCTGGGGAGGAGTAGGATACTGCAATAGGTCCTGGATTTCATTCCAGGACGGGAGCGGGTCATAAAATATTCCTAAGTCCCTATCATTAGTGAAGCATGCAGGAGTCAAGAGTTCACCTTGAGTCGTCGGAGCCACCCTGGATGGAATGGTCTGGGAAGACTCGCTTGCACCGGTCCCGGCTTTGTCCGCTTTCCCGGTTTTCTCTACCATAGCCGGATCTTTGTCCAGCCCCTCGAAAGCCTGGTGGAACGCATCGTCCGTCCACTCCTGAATCTCGCCCGCTTGCCCAGGAAGCAAGGCCCCGATGCCATCGCCACCTTCATCACCTTCCCGATCGTCTCCACCCTCGCCTCTTTCCTCCTCTATGTCTTCCTCCTCCTGGGTAAGTGGACAATTGCTGGGGGAGGGACCGTCCGACTTCTTGAGTTTCTTACCTCCAACGGCTGGAGGTTTTGTGAAAGGTTTCCTCTTGCTACTCTCTACCGTAACACCTTCCTTGGTCTGAGCAGCCGCCCTCTCCTCCGCCGTCTCCCTCAGCTTAACTACCGACTGCTGTGGAAGGATTAAGTTATACTCCAAAAGAATCGCATTTCTGATCAAGAAGGCAGATGATCTATATTTCCCGAGAATAGCTTCTATCTCAGCCGCCGTTTGAACCAGGCGGTCAGTCTCCACAACCGCAAAGCCACCTGTCGCTAGCAAAAATGAGGAAGTATGAGAAGAAGCATCGCAATCGAAATGGAAATTATAAGTAAAAGCACCAACTTACATCCAGAAGTAAAGCGCCAAATTGATACAGAGTCGTCCCTAACAAAGAACCATTCCTTCTTGAACATGCTGAATTTGGAATACAGATCCAAGACCGGCTTGAAGGTCACAGCTGACTCCAAGCTAATGTATGGGGACCCCTTCTTATAGCCCCTCAGGTTGTATAAATACCGGATCTCTCGGTTGGAAGGAGCACGACCATACTTCCTCCGGAAAATGACGAAGAGGCTCACCAGTATAGCATAGGAGTTGGGTTGAAGCTGGAACGGGGCCACCTTAAGATATGTAAGGAAGCTGGCAATCCAAGCGTTCAGAGGAGGGATGGCACCACACATGCAGTGGTATCTGCTGTAAGCGAAGTACCCTTCAGGAGGATCATACGGCATAACGTCTCTCCCAGGCAATAGCAAGCGCGCCCTATCAATTCCAAAGGATCGGGAAATGACATCGAGCTGCTCCTCCTTGAGGGAACTAGGAAAGCAATCGGGCGGGGAGTTCAGAAGCTCCTGAGGGCCGTACCCGTCCACTAGTGATCTCGGGGCAGATCCGTGACGTTCTGGATTCGGCTGAGCTGGGGGCACGGCAGAGGAACCTCCTTCACCCCCGGATTTCTTTTTGTCTGATCGAGTTTCCACTTTACGAGACATTATCTACAACACCAAAAAAACGTGTTGTTAGAACAAAGGAGGTAAAAAAGTAAGTATATAATATGGAATTTCACTCATAAAATCAGAATGTTCAAACTCCCGTTGTCATTCGGTAAAGTAAATGCAAAATTCTCAAGGCCGTTCGGTAGTTCTCATACCCATTCGGCATTCCCAACTCCATCCGTTTATACAGATATACAACTACCTTCGATAAACCATTTGTTCGACATAGAAAGGATCTCACCTGATTCAGTGAATATAGAGAAATTGATTCGGGCACCACGTTGATTCGGCTATCACTTTGATTCGGCTATCACTTTGATTCGGCTATCACTTTGATTCGGCTATCACTTTGATCCGGCTACCAGGTTGGTTCGGTTACCAGGTTGATTCGGCTACCACGTTCGACTCAGCTACGAAGTTTGATCCGGCAAGAGCAAATGTTTAGTTCGGCAGGTAGGAAATAGCGAAGGCATACGGTCCCTACTTATAGACAAAAGGACACGACTGGACCATCTGGTTCGGCATCCAAGGACAAATTGCAAATGTCAAACAAAGCACGCCATATTCAAGAATATGCCCCACTTTGGGGGGCAAATGTTGGGCGTGTTCTCACCCAGAAGACCTCGAGACTAAGAAGCTTGATCCATTCGGCATACCCCATTCGGCATACCCCATTCGGCATACCCCATCCGGCAGACCACATTCGAGCTCATTCGGCAGACAAACCTTTCCTACCTCCATAACCGGATCAACCTTCCTAACTCCCACCAAACCACCTCCTGCCGAACCAACCGGACCAACCCTCCTGCCAAACCAACCGGACCAGCCCATGCCGAACCATCTCCACACCGGATCAACCTCACCATCCCACCACCGGTCCAAGCAACTACCGGTCCATTCTACACTCCAACCACCTCCGAACCAAGCAATGACGAACCAAGACGTACCAGGCCAGATCACATCAGCCCAGGCCCATCAGCAACTATACACATCCTAGACCCCTACCCCCAGCCTCACTCTATAAATAGAGGGGCAGGGGTACAACAATGGGGACAAGTTGGAGAGCTCAAGCACGGAAGGAACTCTTCAAACAACTTTCTTTTACTTGTACCAAAGCTTTGTACTTGTAATCATAACAAAAGAAGAGAAATAACATATAAAGTGGACGTAGGCATATTCTGGCTGAACCACTATAAATCTGCGTGTCTTTTTACAGTTTAGCCCCTATTTTTTACGTATTTGCATAAATCGCTCAAATTACTAAGAATAACATAAGATCTACTAAATCATACAACTTTGAGGTGTTTGTCCATTTTTTGTGCAAACAGTAGCTTAAATTCTTGAACCCCTATCGAGGCGTGCCGCCAGGCATTTATAATGTTGTACCCCTTTTCCAAATGCAATATAAAAGGTCTCGAGTCCTAATTCGATCGTATGGAGATGATAGCTCTTTGAACCTAATTATTATATTGAATTTTCGATATTAATTTCAACGTGTTTCTATCCCCTATAACCAAACGATAGCTCTAAATGTTACAAAATTTGGAATCAGATAATAATACACTATTACAGATCCAATGGAACTGGTTTCAACGAATTCCGAGACTTTGTCCCGGAAGGCCATTTTTACTCGTAAGTTTAAACGAGTTATTTTTGAAATTGAACAAATCGCCTTTAAATCCAATTTACAAATTTTATTAACTTTCATTCTTGTAAACATAAATTTAATAAGCTTTGAAATTGTTTTTATCAAGCTAAAAAATCCAAGATTCAATTATTTAGGCAAATTTCAATAATTAAATTATCCAATAAATCGTTATATTTGAAATTCAAGTTAAAATTAAATTTTAAATATTAAAAATCAATTAAATATTCCAATTTCAAATAATCAAAATTCAGTGTCATTACACGAATTAACTGTAGAACTTAAAATGACAGTTAAAATTGAAATTGAAATTAAACTGCTAGTGAAATTCCCGATTATTTATAATTGGTCAATTGTGTGAATTGTTGCTTTTTGGATGGTTGTTTGTGATGGATGCTATTGAATGATGTTTTGGATGTTTATTTATTTTTATATATCATGTTATTGTTCTATAAATTATTTACGATATATAAAACTGTAAATTGGATTATTTCGAATAAATAAGAAATTGGTTGAAATTATATATAACTATGACATTTATTTTGGATTGAAATGATATATATCCATCTGTGAATTAAATTGAAATAACTGATTCACTTGGCCATAGGATAGAAAATTATACACGGACACCGGATTGGTTAAATTAAATGATTTTAAAATTTTGTTTTGAAATTATATAAATGATTTGATTTTAAGAAATAAAATTTCGAATTTATGGAAATCAAATATTATTTTGAACTTGAGCTTAAATTGTGGTATTGAAAGGCGTTAAACAAAATTGTTTAAAGATGAAATTTGAGATTACAAAGTTATAACTGAAATATGATCTGAGTTTCGAAATTTGATTTTTTTTTAAAAAGACTTGTATTTTATTCGAACTTTGAAACATTGCTAAGTAAATGTAATTTAAATCAATATTTCAAAATTGAGCTCGAAATTGAATTATTTTGAAGATTTGAATCTTAAATTTAATATTGAAATTAAATTTGATATAAATGATTTAAATCGATATTTTGAAATTAAACTTGGAATTGATATAAATTGAATTGGTTTAAAATTAGTTTGGAACGAAATTTAAACTATTGACTCGAATTGCTGAATCAAATTTGAAGTCAAAATGAAAATCGATATTGAAATTGATTTGAATTAAAATTGAAATCGAAGTTACTTCGAATTGAAACCGGAATTGAATCGATTTAAATTGAAATGGAAATGGAAATTGAAATTGATTTGAATTGGAAGGTTGGAATTGAATTAGTTTGACCTTGAAACTATTTTCGAATAAATTATTTTTAATATAAACTATATAAAACCTACCTTTTAAAATATTCAAATTATTTGATTTTCCAAAATATTTTACTATATAAATCATTTTAATACTTAAACTATTTTAACCATTTTAACTATTTAACTATTTAAACTATTTAAAACTATTCAAGCTATTTTCTAAAAATTTAAACCGATCAAGGTAGGAATATTTACTTTTAAATTTTTGATTTGAATGTGAATTAGGTTAAATGAAGTTATAACCTAAATTGAAATTCGATACGATTTTGGAACTGAAATCGAGATAATAAGACGAACATGATTATGAAGTGAAATAGCATATTTTGAGTAAATATGATAATTTCGAAATGAATTTGATTTTGAAGCGAATATGATATTTTGATATCAAGTACGAATTGTTTTCGAGATGTAAAAGTACCAACCGGTGTGTAAAACGATGTTTGGTTGTTAAAGAGACCGGGGCCTCTTATTGGCATACTCTTTGTTAATATTGGAACCACATTAACAACTATGTACGTGGAGTGATGATCCAGAATGAAGTGGTTGGTTTTGGCATACGTTTTCAAGATTTGAAGAAAGAGAATGATGATGGATTAGCCTGACACTTGTGCCAATTTGAAATGACTAAAACAGGAGTCGTACCGGCCAAGCGGACTAGCTACCCCGAGCGGATATCTATTCTTCGATTTTTCTTGGACTCAGTCCATATTATTACTCTGTTGTTGGTTTCGATTAGTGCACCTCGATTTTGGGATAACCTCCCCTTTACTCAATATGGGATGGATGTACGTGGTGGGCGAGCATGGCTATGATGCGCTACCACCAGTCGGGAAGGGTAAACTGGTAGTATCCTACCTTGGGCATTGCCTCACGTGCCTTGTCATACTTTTATTCCTATAAGAGACTCATACGATTTTGGTTTGGTGTTGGTGTATCACGACGCATCCCTATCCACCAACGGGTTACTGGTGTTTTATATGCAAACTTTTGAAAACCTTGCTCTGATACCAAATGTGAGGAATGCGGAATATGGATCTTAAGGCTAGAATGAACACTAGAGGGGGGGTGAATAGTGTTTATAAGAAATTACTAAATCTTTTTGAGTTATTGTTGATTTGTACACAAATGTATGCAATATTCAAACACGAATATAATCACAGAATCAAACACAGATGTAGAAATAAAGTAAATGCAGTAAAGGAAAGAACACACCAAATTTTATACTGGTTCGGAGTTACCCTACATCCAGTCCCGCACAACTAAGTACGGATTTCCTTTCAAAAGCAATTCAACAATTACAACCCTCGATTTCAAAGCCACGAAGTACACCCTCCAGAATCACAATCCTCTGGGTAGAGATACTTGATTTCCGGGCAACAAGTTCACCCAATTGATTTCTCAAGGCTAAAATCACACCTTTTCTCACTTGATTGATTTCCAAGGCTACAATCACACCTTTTACTCTATTGATTACAAAGAAAGCCTATAGCACTGAATAGCACTGGGATCTTGTTGAGATAGTGATAGAAAATCAAACTAGAGATGATCTAGTTAGATTCAATGTTGATTTTGGCAGAGTTATGATAGGATTTTGAATAAGAAAATGTGGAAGAAGAAGAGAAGTGAAAAACCAGAAAATCTATATTCAAATTCGTTGAAACTAACCCCTATTTATAGAAGAACAACAGCCATGTCCATTCGTGAGAGGTTATGGCGAATAGACACTTCTTTTGAAATTCAAATTTTTGAATCTAACTATCACTATGTCGACATGAGGTACTAGGGCATGTCGACATCCCAAAGCATTTTTTGAAGATTTGATTTTCTTTGAAAATAACCTTTATCTTATATTAAAAACTATTTAAACTTTATAAATATACTTGACTATAGATAAAATACATAGATAAATATAGAGAATAATATATATATAATTTTACTATAATTTTATATTTAAATCCGAGTATAAATATATTATAATTAAAAGATAGTTTAAAACAAACGAATTTTAAAACAAGAGTTTATTAAAAACAAAAACAAAGAATATTTTAAGGCTAAAACATCTTTTTGAAAATCATTTGAAAAGATAATTTTTAAGGCTAAAAAATTTTGAAAAGCAGTTTTGAAAATCATTCTGAAGTAGTTTTGAAAATCATTTTGAAGTAGTTTTGCAAGCTTCTTCCTGCAGAATATCTCATCATATCAGGACTCGAGAACTTGTACAAAACCAGGATGTTCCTGGGTTTGTAAGCCACTTGTCGTAGGTTTGTAAGCTACTTGTCGTGGGTTTGTAAGCCACTAAAAAGGTAGAAATGGGTTCCATCCCAAAAGAAAAATGGACTGAAGATTTCAGTGCTATTATGAATTTTTAACATAATTCTAGACTCAATACTTATCTTGAAATCTTGAACTCTTGATAATCTTGATACTCATGAGTCTTCAATCTTGATATCTTGAATCTCTATACTATACAGTCTTCATTCTTTGTACCTGCATAGTTAAATCCTGCATATACATATATATCTAAACTATAATGTTAGTATTTATATTTTATAATCTTATTCTAAGGTTGTTGTCATCAAAACCATCATCTCAAGGACTAACAATCTCCCCCTTTTTGATGATGACAACCTTTGTTTATAAAATATTACTTATATCCTAATAACTCCCCCTAAAACTGATAACTCCCTTTAATCTATGCCTAACTCTTCTATTTTATATTTCTCCCCCTTTGTCATCAACAAAAACAAACTAACTCTAAACTATATAACTCTTAGTCTAATATCCTATATGATGATAGTGTTATCATACTTAATCAATACTTACTTGTAAACCTAAAACTTAGTCCTAAACTACAAACATTCCTAACCAAGTACCTATATAATACTTATATATAACATATATAGGAATCATATATAAGAACACACAATATTTATTTATATATATATATATGTTTATATTTACATTTTCATACAACATGGCAAAAATACACATAACGATGAAAAACGAAAAAGAAGAAACTACTGAGTATCTTTGACATTTGGAGATCTATGGATCGAACAATTTGGATAATGGAAACAGAAATTTCCACGTTGTTCAACAAAGTTTCCGTCCTTATCAAAACATACTTCGCCAACGCAAATGACTTTGTCGTTGACTTCCGCATGCTCTTCTTCCATTGGTTCTTCTTCTTCTTCACTTTCCCCTTGTTCATGATCTCTTGAAGAGTCCTCGTCAATCAAGATTGGATTAGCATGATTGTCCATTAGAAATTTTTGCAAATTTATAAGGATTTTCCCTTGCCTTTCCTGTTCTTTTGCCATCGGAGTTGCACTATTTGAATTTCAGTCATTAACTGAATTGCATCCTTTAGAGAATCCTCCATTTTGTCACTCGGGCGAGCCTGGTACGTTGGAACGGACCAGAGGTAGGAGAAGGGAACGAAAAGGTTGATTTTATGTTTGATTTGGAAGAGGAGGCCATTGATAAACTGATTTCAGAAGATAGAACAGAAAGAGAACAGAGAGAATGAAGAAAATTTCGAAAATAAGAAGAATATATAACCAATTATTTGAATTTTGGTGGGAAAAAATTTAAAATTTAAAAAAAAACGTTATATGTCGACATGGGTATAGGGGGGATGTCGACATGGTTCTCAATATTTTTACTATTTGATTTATTTTGATTTATTTTTTAATTATACTTTGTTATTTATATTTTATATTTCAGTTAATGAACAAATACCTAATTCTCTTCTTAATTTAGTAAATGTAGATTTATTTAAGGGTTTTGTTAAGATATACGCAATTTGATTTTCAGAATTGATATAGTCGAGAGTAATCACTTCTCTACTTATATTATCTTTGAGAAAATGGTGTCTGATATCAATATGTTTAGTTCAAGCATGTTGAGTAGTATTTTTGGATAAATTTATTGCACTAGTATTATCACAATAAATTGGTGATTTTGAGATATTTAAACCAAAATATTTTAAAGTTTGTTGCATATATATTACTTGAGAACAAGCCAAAGCAGCAAAAATATACTCTGATTCGGTTGTTGATAGAGAAACTGTGTTTTTCTTTTTACTAAACCAGAAAATCAGAGAACGCCCTAAAAGTGACAAGTTCCACTTGTACTTTTCGGTCTGATTTACAACCAGCATAATCAGCATCACAGTAAGATATTAAGTCAAACGAATCATTTTTAGGATAAATAAGCCATAATCAAAGGTGTGTTTAACATATCTTATAATACGTTTTACAGCTTTTAAGTTAGTTTCTTTAGGTTGGGATTGATACCTTGCACAGAGACGGACACTATGCATGATATCAGGTCTACTCGCAGTGATATAGAGTAGTGATCCAATCATTCCTCTATATAATTTTTGATCTACATCTTTCGAGAGATCTTCTTTACTAAGGTACTCACTGGTTGCCATGAGAGTGGGTTTTCCACTCGCAGTAGTCAAACCAAATTTACTAACTAGGTCTTTAGCATATTTTTCTTGACTAATAAAGATGCCATTATCTAATTGTTTTATTTGAAATCCTAAAAACAAGTTTAATTCACCCATATGACTCATCTCAAACTCTTTTGTCAATATTTCAGAAAATTCTTTATTCATTTCAAAGTTAGTTGATCCAAAAATGATATCATCTATGTAGACTTGTACTAGTTGAATATCATTTTTATTTCTTTTAATACAAAGAGTATTATCTACTTTACCTATTTCAAAATTTGATTGTAACAAGTAAGATCTTAGTCTATCATACCAGGCTCTAGGAGCTTGCTTTAGACCATATAGAGCTTTCTTAAGTTTGTAAACATGATTTGGAAATTTATCATTTTCAAAAAGTGGTGGTTGTTCAACAAATACTTCTTCTTTTACAAAACCATTTAAAAATGCACTTTTAACATCCATTTGAAATAATTTGAAATTATTATGATTTGCGAAAGCAAGTAGAATCCTAATGGCTTCTAATCTTGCTACGGGGGCAAAGGTTTCATCAAAATCTATTCCTTCTTCTCGACAATAACCTTGAGCGACTAACCGGGCTTTATTTCTAACAACCTCTCCTTGTTCATTCATTTTATTTTTATAAACCCATTTAGTTCCAATTATTGTTTTATTTTCAGGTCTAGGAACAAGTTCCCAAACATCATTTCTAGTGAATTGATTTAATTCTTCTTGCATAGCCAAAATCCATGAATCATCAGTTGATGCTTCTTTTGGATTTTTGGGTTCAATAGTTGATATAAAAGCTACATTACTCATTTGACTTAGTTGGTTTCTAGTTTTAACAACAGATTGCATATCTCCAAGTATATTTTCTATAGGGTGATCTTTTAAAAGTTTAACCCTTTTATTAGGATGATTTAATTCATTATTAGTTTCAGTTGACTCTTGGTTTTGAGTGATTAAATCCTCTTCATCATTTATTTCTTCAAAATTTTTAAAATTTTCACCAAATGAAACATGCATTGTTTCTTCGATGGTATTAGTTCTTAAATTAAATACTCTGTATGCTTTACTTCTATTAGAGTATCTGATAAAGATACCTTTGTCGGATTTAGGATCAAATTTATCTAAGTTATCTTTTGTATTTAAAATAAAAAATTTACTTCCAAAAATTCTAAAATAAGATACCTTAAGTTTCTTTGAGTAAATAAGTTGATAAGATGTCTTATCAGTTAAAGGTCTAATTAAAATTCTATTTAAAATATAACAGGCGGTAGCAACTGCTTCTGCCCAAAAGTACGTTGGTAAATTACTATCAGAAAGCATAGTTCTCGCACACTCTTGAATCGTCCTATTTTTACGTTCTACTACTCCGTTTTGTTGTGGAGTTCTTGGAAATGAAAAATTGTGAATTATTCCCTTTTTATTGCAGAATTCTTCAAACTTTTCATTTTCAAATTCACCATCGTGATCACTATGGATGGTTATAATTTTTTGAGAAAGTTGATTTTGAACCCTTTTTGAAAAATTCTTAAAATATTCAAAAGTATCGCTTTTATGTTTTAAAAATATTGTCCATGTAAATCTAGAATAGTCATCTACAATTACAAAAACATATTTACTATTATTTATTGATAGAATTTGAGATGGACCAAATAGATCAATATGAAGTAATTCAAGAGGTTTTGAAGTAGAAATTATATTTTTTAATTCAAACGAGCTTTTTCTAAGTTTTCCTAGTTGACATGCATGCATCACATAGACTATCTACTTTAAAATTCATTTTAGGGAGGCCTCTTACTAGATCATGTTTTGACAGTCTAGATAAGAGTTTGAAATTCAAATGCCCAAATCTCTTATGCCAAATCCAAGGGTCACTTGCATTTGCCAAAACACACAAGTTATCATTTGAAATTTTCATACTAAGAATATAAATATTCTTTTTCCTAATTCCCTCAAATATTATGGTTGAATTATTATCTTCAATGTGACACTTATCTTTTTCAAATTTAAATTTATATCCTTTATCACATAGTTGACTTATACTTAGCAGATTGTGTTTCAGATTCTTAACTAGCAAAACATTAGTAATAATAGGAGTTTCAGAGTTACCGACTTTGCCGATGCCGATCACATAACCTTTTGAATTGTCTCCAAAGTTAACCAGTCCTCCGTCTTTGTATATTATATCATTCAGCATATCTGGATTCCCAGTCATGTGTCTAGAACATCCTCTATCGAGTATCCATTTGTTCTTTTTGATCTGCACAGTTTGTTTGTTCTGGATTGATTCCTTAACTCCCATAAAGCATGATTCCTGCACATCAAACAATCTTAGTAGACAACTTGTATTTGAATATTGATTATATGCAGACTCAAGAGACAATGATGATCTGAATATTTCTAAACATGCATTAACAAATTTCTTAAACATAGCCATTTTAAAAAAAAACTTTTTCAAAAATCAGATTATGAAACTTTTGAAAACCTTGCTCTGATACCGAGGAATGCTGAATATGGATCTTAAGGCTAGAATGAACACTAGAGGGGGGTGAATAGTGTTTATAAGAAATTACTAAATCTTTTTGAGTTATTGTTGATTTGTACACAAATGTATGCAATATTCAGACACAGATATAATCACAGAATCAAACACAGATGCAAAAATAAAGTAAATGCAGTAAAGGAAAGAACACACCGGATTTTATACTGGTTCGGAGTTACCCTACATCTTGTCCCGCACAACTAAGTACGGATTTCCTTTCAAAAGCAATTCAACAATTACAACCCTCGATTTCAAGGCCACGAGGTACACCCTCCAGAATCACAATCCTCTGGGTAGAGATACTTGATTTCCGAGCAACAAGTTCACCCAATTGATTTCTCAAGGCTATAATCACACCTTTTCTCACTTGATTGATTTCCAAGGCTACAATCATACCTTTTATTCTATTGATTACAAAGAAAGCCTATAACTCTGAATAGCACTGGAATCTTGTTGAGATAGTGATAGAGAATCAAACCAGAGATGTCTAGTTAGATTCAATGTTGATTTCGGCAGAGTGATGATAAAATTTTGAATAAGAAAATGTGGAAGAAGAAGAGAAGTGAAAAACCAGAAAATCTATATTCAAATTCATTGAAACTAACCCCTATTTATAGAAGAACAACAGCCATGTCCATTCGTGAGAGGTTATGGCGAATAGACACTTCTTTTGAAATTCAAATTTTTGAATCTAACTGTCACTATGTCGACATGAGGTACTAGGGCATGTCGACATCCCAAAGCATTTTTTGAAGATTTGATTTTCTATGAAAATAACCTTTATCTTATATTAAAAACTATTTAAACTTTATAAATATACTTGACTATAGATAAAATACATAGATAAATATAGTGAATAATATATATATAATTTTACTATAATTTTATATTTAAATCTGAGTATAAATATATTATAATTAAAAGATAGTTCAAAACAAATGAAGTTTAAAACAAGTGTTTATTAAAAACAAAAACAAAGAATATTTTAAGGCTAAAACATCTTTTTGAAAATCATTTGAAAAGATAATTTTTAAGGCTAAAACATTTTGAAAAGCAGTTTTGAAAATCATTCTGAAGTAGTTTTGAAAATCATTTTGAAGTAGTTTTGCAAGCTTCTTCCTGCAGAATATCTCATCATATCAGGACTCGAGAACTTGTACAAAACCAGGATGTTCCTGGGTTTGTAAGCCACTTGTCATAGGTTTGTAAGCTACTTGTCGTGGGTTTGTAAGCCACTAAAAAGGTAGAAATGGGTTCCATCCCAAAAGAAAATTGGACTGAAGATTTCAGTGCTATTATGAAGTTTTAACAAAATTCTAGACTCAATACTTATCTTGAAATCTTGAACTCTTGATAATCTTGATACTCATGAGTCTTCAATCTTGATATCTTAAATCTCTATACTGTACAGTCTTCATTCTTTGTACCTGCATGGTTAAATCCTGCATATACATATATATCTAAACTATAATGTTAGTATTTATATTTTATAATCTTATTCTAAGGTTGTTGTCATCAAAACCACCATCTCAAGGACAAACATGATGGATGGATGTATCCTTTTGAGAAGTGCATATAATATAAGTAGGATTTATATTCTTTTTCGTATAATCGATAGCTTTTTTTGTGGATATTTTCATATGTAAGTATCTAGGTTATCTTTAGAAAGGTGAAACAAAAAGCATAGGTTGAAGGTTTAATATGTCAAGCATATATTTTTGAAGATGCATCCATAATTTTTAGTTATTATTTCGAAGATCATGTTAAGATAAATTCAAATATTGATCATTATAATGATGAAGTTATGCATGAGTCACGTGGGATTTCTCTTTCTGTTTTTCAATAATATGGATGTCCATATGGTAAATGGAAGGATGAAAGTTTCCAAACATTTAAAGAGTTTTCCATATCCAAAACAATGGTGCTTCTCAATTGTGAAGAATTATTGGATCTTACTAGGTTTGTAAAAATATATTTGATTAGTCACTGTCAATACCATGTTATATATCATAATCATATTTATCCTAAAAATATAAATTGTTTAACAGTCACTTTGAGCTAGGAAATCCAAGGGTTCAACCTAGTATAGGATTTGATGGTTGGTTTCAGAAATATGTAAGAATATATAATCGCTGAATAAATTTTATTTGGAACAGTTTATTGCATATATTAATATGTATTATTTTAATTAAATAGTTTGTTAATAATGGAATCGGTTATATATGTTATAAGACTCTTGCATTTCGCCCATTTATGAAATACAGTAAATGCATAATCATAGATGAAAATGGCTTTAAATTTCGCACAATGAAGTTTGGAGCTAATAAAACAACTTACAATAGTGGCGTATGTGTAAAAGGCGATGAACATGGTGATGATTCACAATATTATTTTGGAGTGTTGCAGGAAATAATTGAACTCGCTTATTTGACTATACCGGAGCTTAATTTTTAATCTAAATGCGAGTGGTTTGATACTACTCTTGATATGGGAGCATGTTGTATACATGAAGATTATCCCTTTGTTGAGGTAAACCATAAAAAGTGATATAAAGGAAACGATCCATTCGTGCTAGCAACGCAAGTAACATAAGTTTATTATGCACCTTATCCTACTATGAGCAATAAGAAGGTGGACTAGTGGGCTATCGCCAAAACCAAAACGGGATGGTCATTCAATGAGGACATGATCATAACCAATGATCAGCCTAAAAAAATATCCTAAGAACATCGAAATGCTCCATATAATATAAGATAACGATGTTATAGGACCACTTAATAATGAAGTATTTGACGGAGCAGAATTAGATGAAGAAGTCGAGGTATATGTATTTGACAGAGGAATTAAATGTTATTTTCACTTTTCTCTATTGTTAGTAATAATTATGATGGTATATGTGTGCATATCATGACATCTAAATGTACAATTTTTTTTTATACACCTTGAAATCAAATATGTTTCGTTCTTGTTTATGTTAGGTGAAGTTACATATTCATTATTATATTGTATACAGATCTATATATGTATTATTATAATAGATATATCTATGAGAGGTGATAGAAACAATCGTGGTGGATCCTCATTGGGTCATGGTGGATCTTTCTCATTAAATCATCGTGGATCCTACTTAATTGAGCTTGATGCACATATGATCTCTCCAATTATTTAGACTAGTGCGCCTATTGATGTTACTGGTCCTTTCTATCGTGCGTCTAAGACAAACTCTTCATTCATCCAATAAGTTGATGTTTTCGAGAAAGAAGGAGGAACGTGGTGAGTAATTAGTTATTTGAGTACAAAAAAATCATATATACACACTCGTACACACATTAACATTAATAAACATACACTGACATACAGAGTTACCATGATAATATATATTATCAAGATATACATAGATATATGTATGTATGTGTATATAGTAATTTAGTAACTAAATATGCATACATACGTACATATACAGTTATGATTTCGAAACAATGCCACATCTGGTGCCATCCATGAAGGCGTGCTTGGATCGACCATAGATGTAACAACTTGAAATTAGTAATTAATTAATTAAATAATTACTTATTGAAATAAGAAATAAAATGGGTATAGTTATAGAAAATTAATAAGAGGGATGGTAATGAACCAATGAAGGGAGAGGTAACGAGGGCCAATACCCAAATTATTATGGGACAATAAACATAACATGTACCTCATTTCTTCGTTTCAATCTACTCAAAAATGAAATAAAAGCTTAGAGAGCATATTAATGGTGGTGACCTAAAAAGAGAAAATAAGTAGAAGAAAATGCAAGCTAGAAGGAAGTAAGAAGAATGAAATAAGATTATTCAAAGATCTAGTTGATTAATATTAAATGTTAATACCACAAATATTGATTTTGATGATAACAACCATATAAATACATGTACTAATGTTTTTCCTAAGTTGCATGGAATATTTTGTAGGATATTACACATGTTTATATAAGTACAGGATGATCGAGTTTGAAGATTGATCAGCAAAAAACTAGAGATCAAGATTCAGAGATGATCAAGATAATCGAAGACCTATGATTTTAAAGACAAAAACTTGAAGAGTTTAAGACTAGATTATAGTTAACAGACATTAGATTAATTTGTTAAAGTCCTTAAATAACAACTTTCTTTTCTTTGAATACTCTCTTATTAAAATATTTATTTTATTTTCAAAATATGTTTAAATATATTTTACAATAATTCTATATATTAAAAATTATTTAAAAACTATTTTTTAAACGACTTTACAAAATATCAAATTTTTATAACGCTTTAAATATATTATTATTTTCCTCAAAATACATGGGTATGTTGACATATGTACCTTTGAAGAGATGTTTTTATTAAATTTTCGATAGTTATGGTTTTTGGCTTCATCTCTTCGCGAATAGACATGTCCCTTCAAATACTATATAAAGGGGATCAAAAAACAAATTTTAACAACTACTTTCTCTCTATTCTTCTTATCCAGATTCCCATTTTATATTTTACAAAATTCACTTTCTATACTCTTCAAATTCACTCAAATTCAATCTCTAGTTTGCTACATTCATTCTCTAATATCTACTCATTTATTTGCATGTATTCTCTCACCAATTCAAAGGTCAAATGGTTAAATTCTATTTTCAAAGTACAACTATTTGTATTTGGAATCAACAATGCTTTACTACTATTCGTGTGGATGTGCTTGTTGCCCGTTCAAATCAAATAAGTGTGATTTTTGCCCGTTTAAATCAAGTGGGTGATCTTGTTTCCCGGCTAAATCAAGAAATCTACCCTAGGCATAGAAAGTCGGGAGGGTATGTCTTATTGCCTAGAAATCAAGATTGCATTCTGATTTTCTTACTACCTAATTAAAGTAGTGTTTGAAAGGAAATTTGCACATATACTGTACAAAACTAGATATAGGATTAGTCAATCCCAACTAGTATAAAAATCCTGGTGTCATCTTCCTACTTTTACTTTATTTTTACTATATATATATATATATATGTGTGTGACTGCCTATTAATATATATCTATGTTTGGATTCACATCTTGAAACAATTTAGAAAAATTCCATATAAGTTATAAAATACTATTCACCCCCCTCTAGTGTTAATTAGCCTTAAGATCCATTCACACTGGTATAATTTATACTACACCATTTCCCACATTTGGTATCAAAGCCTTAGGTTTTCAAAAACTCGTTATTTGATTTGGAATATTACACAAAGTGAATACATTGAACCCTAAACTGAATATTCATAATGGATACCAGACCAAAAGACACAAGCACCAATAACTCAAAGGCCATGAATATTTTATTTTGCTCTCTAGATAAAAATGAATTTAATCAAGTTTCTATTTGTAATACTGCTTATGAAATTTGGAGAACATTGCAAGTCACACATAAGGGAACTAGTAAAGTAAAACAAACTAAGATTTCCTTGTTAACCAATCAGTTTCAATGTTTTAGAATGAAACCGAATGAGTCTATTTTTGACATGTATTCTAGATTTTAGGATATAGTTCATTCATTAGTATCATTAGGGAAAAATTTCTCAAATGAGAATCAAGTGAGAAAAATCCTTAATTCACTCTCTTCTGAATAAGATCAAAAGATATAGCGATAAAGGAGCAGATGATACTAGTATATTAAAAATTAAAGAATTAATTAGTAACCTAATGTCCTATGAAGCACGGCTGCAGCGTGGAAGGGAAAATAAGGAGACCAAAACAACCAATTGCATTCAACACAACAACGGACGATCAAGATTCAGATGATGATGATAATGATGAGGAGATTGATCTTATGACTCAAAATTTTAGAAAATTTCTAAAATACAAAAAGATGAACAACTTTCATAAAATTAAAAACAAAAATTCTGGAAACATAAATGTTTTTAAGTGTTACGATTATGGTGAATCTGGCCATCTACGAAGAATTGTCTACATCAAAAGAAAATAAAGAATTCACCGAACACCGATTAATTCAAAAAGAGAAAAAAAAGGCTTGCAACGCAATTTTGGATGACTCTGATACAATATCCAGTGACAACGAACCAAAACTGAAAATATCAACATATGTTCTACGGTGATGGAAAATTAATCAGCTTAAATAAAGGAAACAACAAAATCGATACTTTTACGTTTCATATTTTATTTTTATTTTTTTGGAAATTGTTTAATATAGGAATAAATATATAACAATGCTAATAAGCATATATAAATATATATATATATATATGTAATAAGTGTATATATGTATCTATGTATGAATTTATTTCTTTAATTTTTGAACTTTGAAATTTTTGGCATATACGTCGACATATGCCACCTAGATATGTCGATAATCTGGTAGAATTTGAGGAACCTTTTCAAAATTTAAACTTCTTAAATTCCCCCTTCTTTGCATTAAATTCAAAATTTAAAAAGCCATCATTTTACTTATCGCTGATAATTTAAACTCTATTTATTTACTCATTCTTACAAGATCTTCTACACACACTTTATTTCAAAAATCAAACATATTCTTTCCTCGAAAACAAACCAATAATGTGTCCCTCAAACCATCCCCCTTCATTTAAAGCCATTAGGCTTACCAAAAAGATCAAAAGTCAACCTTTTAATGATAAAGAGTCCATTGAAATATACGTTGAGTATGCAACTTATGGTAAAGCCTTTTCGAGATGATTTGTTAATTTTAATGGGTTTTGTTAACGCTGAAAATTGAACGCTAACACCCGGTGTGTGTTATAACAATGTGAAAGCACCACCCGTTGGTACGGGAACAGAATATAAGCTGAAAATAGCAAAAAACGGTAAAAGGACAACAGATTTATAGTGGTTCGGCCCGTAATTGAGCCTACGTCTGTTTGTACCAAAAATGGGAACAACACTCTTCGGGAGTTGTTTGAAGAGATAAAGTGAAGATTATAAATGTAAAACAGAGGTTATCTAACAAAAACTCCAACAAACAGAAATGTAAAATGCACAGACAAGCAATTTAGAGTGGTTCGGCGTATAGCCTACGTCCACTATGAAGTTTTGATGATTTTATTGATTCTCTTTCAATGATTACAAGCGGTTACAGCAATGAACAGCGGATTATAGATTAGAATTCGAAATTGACAGCAAAAGTAGGATGCAAATCTCAATCCGGCAGAGTCTGGACGCTTCAGAGAAAAAAGATCCTTTTTCTGTTGATTCTGGGGCTCTATTTATAGGCGTAGGAGGCTCAGATCTCGCCTAAACCCCGGGAGACTTGGTCTGGCATGTGAGGGGACCCACGCGACTGTTCCCAGAAAGTTTCGAGTCGATCTGTGATCGATATGAAGTCATTTCGTATCGATCAAGATTATCTCCAATTGAGCTCAAATTTGGTGGACACGATCCTCAACATGTATGCGAGCTTCCCTTAAAATTTCATTGGATTTGGATCAGTAGATCACGAGATATGGTCGATACGAACTGAGATTTCTCGAAGGCTGTCTAATTCGTCTCCATGATTTCGACTCGATACCTTCGTGTCGATGTTCGCGCGTGCTCTTGGGATGACGTGGTGCGCGCGCTTCGCCTCGATCCGGTCTTTGCGCCGTATTGACTGCTTCGACTCCATGCATCTCGCCTTTTTTGCATCGATGGATGACACGTCATCCTAGTTGGTTGACTCGATGGATATGAACAAGTCACTGGGCACGTATTCGAAGCAAGGCTTTCTAGTGGATACGAAGTGGACATGGACTGATGGATACGAAGTAGACATGGACTGATGGATACAAACAACCCTTTCTCTCATGGGTACGAGGCAGACACTGGCTGAAGGATACGAAGCGCTTCAACTGCTGATGTGTACGGAGTCCATTGATACGAGCTCGATGGATACGAAGGAAATCGAGTCGAACCTGGGCATCTCGATGGATTCGAAGCTGATTGGTGCGAACCTTGATCGATTCGAACCAGGGCTTCGGTGATGGATACGAAATTGCCCAGAGTGATGGATACGAAATTATCTAGAGTGATGGATACGAAATTGTCATTTTTCCCTTCAATTTGAGTCATTCATATCTTGGGTGTGCGAGTCCGGATTGACCTGAAATTTGAGGTGCTGATCTCTATGACCCTTCTTGTCATGTCCTATCAATTGTAGCTCATTCTGGGCTCGGACAAAATTCAGTGATATCCATGGCGTGCTATCCTTGTTCTCTAGTTGGTTCCTTGGTGTCCTGGCCTTGCCAAAAGGCGGGATAACATTTGCCCCCCAAAGTACGTCTTGTGAAAACATGACGTGCTTTGAAAAGCTGCAAGTCTTCTTTGAATAATTTGAAAGCCGTACTCTTTAACCATTCTCATGTGTCGGTCCTCTAATGAATCGATGCTAAAAGTTGGAAAGCTTTTCTTCGTATCGATGCGGGTCATCTTGATCGATACGAAATGGATTCGTATCGATGGTCGCAAGCCATGGTGGATTCTGATTCGAATTGGCGACATCTGATGGATACAAATTGATTGTTCGTATCGATAGGTTCCGATGGATACGAAATCTACGCTCGTATCGATAGGTCTGCACTTGTAGTGAGTCGATGGATCATAAAGTGGATGTATCGAATCGATGGCATCTGGTGAATATTTCGACTCGATGGAGGCACAGTCTGATGGATTCGAAGAAGGCGCTTGCACAGATCCATCGTTTGACCGCTTGCGACCGGTTACGTTGACTTGACTGGGAGACGAATCGACCCAGTTCGCCTACAGACTTCATATAAATACCTGGGACTTACCCATTTTTTCACTTTTTACTGTTGCTCTCTATTCTCCCCCTTTTTTCTATTTTACCTTCGTATCGATAAACTGAGAGACAACTGCTTGCTTTCGAGTCGAACCAAGCCTTCGTTTCTTTGAGTGTAATTGCTGAAATCAGGTAATGATCGAACAGAGTCACGTTAGCAACGTCGAATCATGAGATCCCAGTCATCCTTCCTGCTTTTTCGCCTAGTTTTCACGAATTTTAGATCTGGACGAGATAAGACGAGATTGGGGGACAGCTCGTGGCCATGGAGTTGAGATCCCTTGGGGAAGAAGGAGATATGGAGAAAATCATCCTATCTTCGTCTCGTGTCGATCTGCAATTGGATCATCCGAATCGATCCAGTCTGCATACGTGTGTATCGATAGGGAGACAAGAGCGGCAATCGTTGCGAAGTTATTGTCTTCAGATCGATGCGAAAGTGGCGAATTCGATCGATTCAGATTGATCTGCCTCCGATCGACACGATTCGTATCGATTCGAAATCGATCGAATTGAAGCGCTCTCACCCCTGCCTGACCGATACGAATGTACCGAGTCGAACTTGATCGATACGAAATACCCTCATTCCAGTGCGATCGATGCGAACATGTCTCCCATTCTGAGACGACCGATACGAATGTATCGATTCGAACACAGCCGGGTTGCGATGCAGGGTCTTCATGACTCGATACGAAATGAAATGCAACGGTCGATCCCGACCTAAATTTGGACGAACTCAAAGAAAACTTTGAATATCCAAACATTTGACTCCGACGGGCTTCTGCCTTGCACAATTGATCTTGACTGCCTTTCGAAGCTCGCCGATGGAACTGTTATTTAACGAGAACAAAAAGTATAAAGAAACTTTAACTTGAATCGATCGTTAGTACCCGGGTGGTACGGTTGCGACGGTCAGCGATGACGGTCATTTCCGGCCTGGCTCTCAGAGTTTTGTTGTTCACACACTTAGGCTTATTTCATAGAAACGTATTTGTCCGAGTCATGCATAACACTTGCACTGCACAACACATCCGTACACTTTACACTGGGGAATACACGGGCTTTTTATCGTCTAATGGTGATTTCTCGTGAGTTAGCTAGTTATGGAACCATCAAGTCCGCAGCAGCAAGAAACTCAGAATCTTATCCCTCCTAGACTTGAGATTCCGGACATCGAGGCCGAAGCTATTGGTCCAGCTCCGGACGAGTTGCCCGATGCGTCCTTCATCAATAGTCCTCCTGACTCTGTCCCGTCCAACATCTCTGAAGATATGCTAGGGAGAATATGCTTAAGGCATGGCTTATCGTTGGATGATGTAATGTTGCCTGGGCCGGATGACAGACCACACAATCCCCCGGAGGGGTATACTGCTTTCAATCGACATGCATGCGCAGCCGGTACACTTCCTCCGTTCAATGATTACATAAGAGAAGTGTTGGCCTACCTGGATATCGCTCCGTCTCAGTTACATCCAAATCGATATGCTTCACTCAATGGCCTGTTCATCGCATTTATGGAATACCTCTACCGGCCTCCCCGCCCGACCGAGATAAGATACCTCTTCAACTTCAAGAGTCGAACTGACAGCCCATCTTTTACATTTTTGGAGTCTGTTAGAAACTGCCAAGTTGTCACGGGGTCATGGACTAGGCTGAGCTAATTCAAGTCGGAGTGGTTCTATGTCCGTTGTCCACTGGGGTTTGCCAGAAGATGGCTGTTTAGACGTAAGCATTGTCTTTTTCCCAAGTAATCGACGGGGCAATTTTTGAATGAAATTAAACTCATATCTCCTATTCTCTTTCTTTCAGCAATAATCCAGCGACCTGAAGGCGGCTACTATAAAGAGATAGTTCGTGTCCTTCAAGAAGTCCCTAGCAAAGAAAGGAATATCGAGTTGCTACTGACGGATCAGAACCTTAGAGTTCTTGGGCTGATCGGGCGGAGGCAGAGCATAAGGCTCGATGGTGCATTAAAGACCGTCTCCAGAGAGAAGGTCAAGCGGAAGAAACCCAAGGTTGTGATAATTGAGGAACCCAATTCTGAGAGAACTCATACCGACGAGGAACCGTTGGTCGGACCCGCTAATGCAACCCCGGATTCTGATGCAAAGAGGAAAGGCAAAGCAGTGGCCTCAAAACAGCCTAAGTCCGGGAGGCGGAAGTCTGTGGTTTTACACCGTCCTCTGCCAGGAGTTAGGATTGTGGAAGCACCCTCCCTGCCAGCTGAAAATCAATTCGAAGGGCCCGCTGACCCTTCAATTTCGGACATCGAGCCCGAGCAACGCGACGTTGAATTGGGTGGACCGCGACATATCGTCGATGTTAGCGAGTCTCTTCCTGCCAGTGCGATTGACACTTCTGGTTGGTCCGGGGGGGTTACACATTCACACACTCTTCACGGCACAACACACTTTCCTAACCGTAAACAACATATTGCAAACGGCTACTGATTCTTCGTGGTTTGTTTTTCAGGTACCATGTCTGGGCAAAGTTCTGTGCTTGGCAGTTTGCGCAGCAAGCGCCGTTATCACAAGCCACGCAGGAGAGAGGGTGAGAGGGATTACGACTCCGGACACTCTGGTCAGGAGAGGTCTGATAGAGACAGGGGGTACGTTCACCGATCCCGATCTCGCTCTCCTCCTCCCAGGACCTCTGCACCTCCTACGGTAGCAGTTGTTCGTCCTCCTGAAACTTCACGGCCTAGGCCACCTTCTCAAGCTTCGAGGTCCGATCCTCCGCGCAGGACTGAAATAGCCACCTCCTCGGCTACTGTACCGGTCCCGACTAAAGCGTCTAGTGAAGGAGCGCTTAAATTGGCACAGATGAGGAAGGAATTTCCCGACATCTGTTTTGATGGTTATGTCTTCCCTCCGCACTTGAAGAGAATTCCGCCAACCGCTGAAACCACTATCCATGATTATGTTGCGGACATCTTTTTCCAGTACAGGGAATGGGGACGGGCCGCGAGGAAAGCGTCCAAAGTGGCATTCGATCGGGGCGTCACTATTGAGAAGCTCGAGAAGGAGTTGGGTCACAACGACCGAATCATAAAAGCGCTCAACTCGGAGGCTGAGTCTTCCCGTAAATCTGAAATGGAGGCTCTAAAGAAGGTTGATGAAGTAAACGCTGCCATGACCAGGATGAAGCAAGAGCATTATACCGCCATCGAGGACATGGGTCATAGGAACACCACCATCACCGCCGAGAGGGATGATGCTCTCAAGGAGCTTAATGAGCTGAAATCAAAGTTTTCCGAGATGGCGAAGGAAAAAGACGCAGCTAATGTCTCTGCGCAGGAGGCCTGTGATCAGGCAGTGACGCTCCGAAAGGAGAAAGAAGCGGCTATGCAACAAGCTCACAAAGCTGAGGCTGGGGTTGACGAGAAGGTACGGCAGGCGGAGGCCAGGATTGAGGCCGAGTTGGAAGAGCTACTCGTAACGTACAACGCCAATGTGCTAAGGCACCGAGATTTGACATGGCTTGACGATTACCCCACGCATCTCTATAACGCCTGGAACTTACTGGTTGATGAGGAGAAGTCTGGGCACCCTGATGATGCCCTTGTCGAATTCGAGCTGGAGAACCGCATTCTCAATGATGACGAAAAGAAGGTTCTCCATGACTCCATGATTTCCCACGATAAGGAGAGGCTTGGTTCCCAGACTCAGGAAGTCGGAGAAAGTTCTGGTGCAGAGCACCATGTTATGAGTTCTGAGATAGTCGTGTCATCTCAATCTGAGCTAACTCCGATGATCGACTCGCAGCACATCCCGGCATATGATCCAGACTGACCACATCTATCTCCTGTTAAGGAACATCCTTCCGAAGTTGTTCAGACGACCTCGAGCCAAACCGAGGAAGGTACTCTGAACTAACTTCTTGTATATTTGGATTGAAGAGTTTGTGTTGAAGTGTTGCTAATGACATGTCCTTTTTCTTTGATCAGTGACAGAAGTTGCACCAGCCGCGCCTCTTACCGCCCAAGAATCAGGCCAAGCGCCAGAAGCCATCATTTCTGAGGCGACTTCCGTCGCAGCAATGGCACCAGTCGGAGTAACGCAGGGGAGCTCACTTTCTTTCGATGAACAGATGATAAACGAGCTCCTCGGCCGTCAGAGTGATCCTTTTGCAGACCTGTCGTTTGGCCTGGGTGGATTCTCGTCTACTTCCGACACTTCTACTCAGACTATCACAACCCATAGCGAGGCCAGAGCACAACGGTAAGCGGCGATGTTGGCCGAGATTAATGCCGAGATGGCGGCCGCGGCGCACGGCGGCGATGTAGATGGCGGAGCAGTGGGACGGTGCCCTACTCCTCTTATGATTGTGTCTCCTGGGGGCACGCTTATTGATACTAGTGTATCTGCCCCTTCTCCGGCCGCGGATTCTATTCCTCCAACTCCTCCCGCGGGAAGCATTCCCATAGAGTCCAGTTCGGATGAGGACGTCAACATTATGCCTTCACCCGAGGGGAGCCTGCCTAAGGAGAAAGGTTCCAAGCGCAAGGGCACTGGTGGCTCTAGTAGCTCCTCGAGAAAGAAGAAGTTGAGGAAGCAGAAGGATTAGACATTCCTTTTAGGCATACTTTTCTTTTTTGGCAGTTAGGGATTTTATCATTTTTCTTTTTTCCCTTTTGTAGGCCGTGTTTAGATGCGGGTTCGGCCCCTGCAAGTAGGAGTATTTTGGAAAGGCTCATGTATGAACCGCAGCTTTTGATTTAGTTGAAAATAAAATTTTGTCTTCTAGTTTCAGCTTATGTTCCTTTCTATGCTTGAATATTGCAGTGTTCGGACTTTGGTCCGGTGTACTTGCATTATTTTATTGTTTCAATAATAGCTCATTTTGCTTGTTAAGTATGGAAATCTCGAACTTGAGTTGTGATAGGGGATCGCATCGGAGCTGAACATCGTACAGTTTCGGGTAACGATTGACATTTACCTCTGCCCCCAGTTCCAGGGTTAAGTTGTGATGATCAGCTTGTGATTGCATTAAGCGAGGACCGAGAGGTCGAATTCCACTCGTTCTCTTATGAATTGTTTCATCCACACTCCGGGGATATAAGTCATCTGGGAGTTGACTGATGTTTATACTCCGTCTCGCACTCTGGGAACACGGAGTCGAATGTTTATACTCCTCTTCGCACTCTGGGAACACAGAGTTGAATGTTTATACTCCGCTTCGCACTCTGGGAATACGGAGTCGAATGTTTATACTCCGCTTCGCACTCTAGGAATACGGAGTCGAATGTTTATATTCCGCTTCGCACTCTGGGAATACGGAGTTGAATGTTTATGCTCCGCTTCGCACTCTGGGAATACGGAGTCGAATGTTTATACTCCGCTTCGCACTCTGGGAATACGGAGTCGAATGTTTATACTCCGCTTCGCACTCTAGGAATACGGAGTCGAATGTTTATATTCCGCTTCGCACTCTGGGAATACGGAGTTGAATGTTTATACTCCGCTTCGCACTCTGGGAATACGGAGTTGAATGTTTATGCTCCGCTTCGTACTCCGGGAATACGGAGTCGAATGTTTATACTCCGCTTCGCACTCTGGGAATACGGAGTTGATTGCAGGATTGTCGTGTGTCAATCCTATCAATATCGGTGTCATGGCTTGCCCCCGAGCTCGGGTTTCACCTAGTGAGTGGCCGGTCGTATCACAGCCACCCTCCATTTGAATAAGTCCCACAACGTGATGGGATTTAGCTCTTCGTGCATCGTGATGTCGTATATCGTACTTAATGAATCACAGCTCTGGCTCGAAGAAGTGGCATTTTATTGCTGAAATAAGAAAGTACGACAAAGTCAGTTGCCTTATTACAAAATTCAAATTTTGAAATGCAGAAACAAATTGCTAAATAGAATGAAATAAGTAAAGCCTGTCATATGTAATAGCGACGGAGACTTTCGCTGTTCCAAGCCCTTGGTAAATCGAGACCGTCAACAGTCGACAGCTTGAATGTACCATCTCCGAGCTTTCGTGTAATTACATACGGTCCTCCCCAGTTCGGCTTCATGTGTGAAGGAACTGGGTAGATTCTCTTGAGCACGAGGTCGCCGAGTTCAAAGGTTCAAGGTCGAACTTTGGTGTTGTACAGTCGGGCGACCTGGCTTCGATGTGCGGCTGCTCTCAAATCAGCCTCTTCCCGTTTTTCATCCAATAGATCTAAAGATTCGGCCAGGAGTATAGCATTTGTTTTCGGATCATAATAAGTCACGCGATGAGAGAACACTTCTGTCTCGACCGGAATAACGGCCTCTGAGCCATAAGATAGGGAAAACGGAGTGTGTCCGGTCGCGGTTTTGTGGGTCGTTCGATAGGCCCATAACGCCATAGGAAGTTCATCGACCCACTTGCCCCCAGCCTTCTCCAATCGTTTCTTCAGGATCGATTTTATAACTTTATTGACAGCTTCAACCTGTCCATTCGCTTGGGGGTGTGCGACAGCCGAGAACTTTTTGCGGATATGAAACCGTTGACAGAAATTCTTGAATTCCACACTCTCGAATTGGGCTCCGTTATCAGTGATGATAGTATGCGGGAGTCCAAATGGACAGATGATGTTGCGAACCACGAAATTTATCACTTTCTTTGTCGTAATGGTTGCAAGGGCTTCGGCCTCAGCCCACTTTGTGAAGTAGTCAACGGTGATGATGGCGTATTTCGCACCGCCTTTTGCTAAAGGTAAAGCGCCGATGATGTCGATGCCCCACATTGCGAATGGCCAGGGACTGACCATTTGGGTTATTTCAGTAGGCGGAGCTCTCGGAATTCGAGCATGTATCTGGCATTTATCACACTTCCGGGCATAGTTTGCCGCATCTCGGTTCACTGTCGGCCATTAGTACCCATATCGGAGTATCTTCTTAGCGAGAGCTTGTCCTCCGGTATGATCGCCACACTCTCCTTCGTGCACGTCATGTAATACTCGTTTGATTTCCTCGTGGGCGATACATCTGAGGAGAGGAACGGAATAGCCTCTCCTGTACATGACTCCGTTTTGTATGACGAACCGCGAAGCTTTTTGCTGAACTTGTCTCTTCCCATTTCTAGGCTCGGGCAACGCCCCATTCTCAATGTAATTCCGATACGGAGTCATCCAAGATTCTCTACTGGGAGCGGTTTCAAACACAGAGTTCATTTCTATTCGATCGATGCTCGGGGAGGCCAAAGTTTCAACAGGGACGAGTCCCATTTGCTGCGCTTCACCTGTGCTAGCTAACTTTGCCAGTGAATCGGCTTTTTGATTGTGCTCCCGAGGCACATAATAGATGGCGTAATAATCAAACTGGTTTAGTATTTCCTGAACTCGAGCCAAGTAAGCAGCCAGTCTTCGGTCCCTTGCCTGGTATTCTCCTCGTACTTGACATACCACTAACTGTGAATCGCAATAAATTTCTACAGCGATAATTCTCAAGTCTCTGGCCAGCTTTAGGCCGGTTAAGAGGGCTTCATATTCAGCTTCATTATTAGTTGCACGAAAGTCGAACTTCAGAGCATAACATATGGATCGGCCCTCGGGAGTCTCAAGTACAACCCCAGCGCCCGAACACCGGTCATTTGACGCACCGTCAGTATACAGCTTCCAGATGTATTCGGGAGATTTGCTGGTCTCGGGCAAGTCTTCCGGAACGGTGAATTCAGCTATGAAATCTGCCAGGACTTGTCCTTGAATGGCTCTCCGCGGAGCGTATGCGATATCAAATTGGCTTAGCTCAATGTTCCACTTGAGTAACCTACCGGACGTCTCAGGCCGCGCGAGGACCTGTCGTAACGGCTGGTCGGTGTACACAGTAAGCGGATGAGCTAGGAAGTAATGGCGGAGCTTTCTCGAGGCAATGACCAAGCAATAGGCCAGTTTCTCCAGTCTCGGATAATTTCTTTCAGCTCCTGTTAGCCGCTTACTAACATAGTAGACCAGGTTTTGCACTTTGTCTTCTTCCCGAACTAGAGCGGCGCTGATCGCATGTTCTGATACTGCCAGGTAGAGATATAGTTGCTCATGGTCAACTGGTTTTGACAAGATCGGAGGTGTGGAGAGATGTTGGACTAGTGATCGAAACGCGCCTTCACACTCCGTGGTCCATTCAAAGTTTCGTTTTCCCTTCCGGATCAGGTCGAAGAAAGGAATGCATTTATCGGTGGACTTTGAAATGAACATGCTCAATGCTGCGACCTTTCCGTTAAGACTCTGGACTAGCTTTATAGTTTTAGGGGTTTGCAAATTTCTAATAGCCTAGATCTTCTCAGGATTCGCCTCTATTCCTCGAGCGTTGACGATGAACCCAAGGAATTTTCCGGATGCAACGCCAAAGTGACACTTGAGTGGGTTGAGCTTCATTCCGTACTCCCGGAGGATGCTGAACATTGAATTCAAATCTCTGACGTGATCCGTGGAGAATCGGGACTTCACCAGCATGTCATCCACGTAAACCTCCATGGTCTTCCCAATCTGATCAGCGAACATCCGGTTGACTAAGCGTTGGTATGTTGCTCCAGCGTTCTTTAGACCAAACGGCATGACTTTGTAACAATAGAGTCCCAGATCGGTCACGAAGCTAGTATGTTCCTGATCAGGTAAATGCATGGGTATTTGGTTGTAGCCGGAATAAGCGTCCATAAAGGATAGTAGTTCATGTCCGACCGTTGAATCCACGAGCTGATCGATTCGCGGAAGTGGGAAGCAATCTTTTGGACAGGCCTTGTTTAGGTCAGAGTAATCAACGCAGGTTCTCCACTTCCCGTTTGGTTTCCGAACTAGTACAGGGTTGGACACCCATTCTGGATATAAGGCATCTCGAATGAACCCGTTCGATTGTAGTTTATCAACTTCCTCCTTAAGGGCGGCAGATCTCTCTGGATCCATACCGCGCCTTTTCTGCTTTACTGGGACATGTCGCGGATCTATATTCAGGGAGTGACTTGCAATGCTCGGCGAGATTCCGCACATGTCAGAGTGTGTCCAGGCGAAGACGTCGAGATTCACCCGAAGAAATTCGACCAGTTCCTGCTGTGTCTGCTTGTTCAGTTGAGACCCAACTTTCAGCATCTTTGAATCATCATTCTCACTGATTGGGACGTCCACAGTCAGCGGCTGGAGAAGCTTGACTCTCTGTAGATTCGTCTTTATCCTCGTTGTCCCTAGGGTCCAGATCTTTCAGGAACTGGTCGTGGTGCCCGGGTCGAGACCCAGGCATCAATTGTCAATTATCAATAGAGCGGACGCAGAGAGATTCCTCTATGCCATTTCCCTTCTCTTTACGCTGTGCCCCGCGCAGCTCAGCAACATAACAGGCCCTTCCTGTGGCCTGATCTCCTTGAACAACTCCAATCCCATGATCAGTGGGAAATTTCAAAGTCAGACACCATGGGGCGATCGCCGCCCTGAACTCAGCTAGGGTTGGTCGACCCAGAAACGCATTATATGGCGAATCAATTTCTAGCACAACAAATTGTAACATTCGGACCCTCCAGCGTTCTCCAACGCCTAACTCAACTGGGAGTTCAGTTATTCCGATGGGTATCGTGGCACTTCCGTTGAAACCATGGATTCTGGATAAACAGGGTTTCAAATCCTTTGTCTCCATCTTCATTAGATCGTAAGCCCATTTAAGCAAGATATTCACAGAGCTCCCACTGTCAACCAGGATCCTCTTCATCCAAGCAGGACCTACCTGGGCAGATATGACCAGTGGGTCGATTGTAGGGGCTTCGACTTTATCGGCGTCTCGGTTCCTGAACACAATATCATCAGATATTACCTTTTGTTGCTTCGCCGGGGTTCCGTCTTCGCAATTACTACAACACTCGAAGTCTGCATGCCTGATAGAACTGGCATACGACTCCATTTCCCCCCAGCTTCTGTCTGCCGGATGGGGACCACCACTTATTGTGTTAATAACCAATCTCCCGCCCGTACGGGCGGGTTCCTCCTCTCTTTCCTGATTTTGTGAACGATTTTGATTCGAGGGGCCCGCTCCGCCAGACTGCGGCGCCCGTACAAACTGATCTAGCTTCCTCTCTCTAATCAGCTTCTCGATGAGGTCCCGTAAGTGCCGACACTCATTGGTATTGTGCCCATAGCTTTCATGGAACCTACAGAATTTCCCTGTCTGAACCTGCCTCTCCGACGAGGGCTTCGAAGCAGGCTTCTTATACTATACAGTGTTATAAGTCTGTAAGTATACGTTTTCCAATGACGTGTTTAGCGGTGTATAACTGTCGAACATCTGAGCTCTACGTCGTGGACCTCGGTTCTCATCTCTCTTCTTATTCTGGCCATTGTTTCCTCTCTGTTGGGTTTGTTTGTTTTGTATATTCAGTTGAACTTTCCCGGAACTCTCACCGGACTGTTTAACTGCTACATTGCTCTGTATTCCCTCAATGCTGGGCCTCGCATCGTCCTGCTTCCTAGACTGTTTTGCGTCCTCTTGCCGCAAGAATTGTGCGACCTTGGAGTAAAAACGGTCCAACGATGCGGGCGGTTTTCCAACTAGCCAGTTCCCGAATTCAGAATCAGGATCAATTCCCTTGGTCAGAGCCATCAATATTGAATTATCGTTAGGATTGGTGATCTCAACGCATGCCGCGTGGAACCTCTCCAGGTAACGTCTGAGCGTTTCTCCATGAGCTTGAGTGACGCTGGACAGGGTGTTAACGTCTTTCGGCCTAGCAACATGCATACGGAATTGCTCTACAAACCTCTTGGCCAATTGATCGAACGAAGAAATTGATCTAGGTGGTAGGCGTGTAAACCACATTGTCGCGATCCCCCCCAGAGAGATGGGGAAACTTCGACACTTCACTGCATCGTCGGCCCTTGCAGCGCTCATCGACCATTCATATTTCAGAATATGCTGGTTGGGGTCACTATTTCCTTCATACATCGGGAGAGTCGGCATTCTGAATCGCCTAGGGGGTTCAGCGTGTAACACTTCGTCTGTGAAAGGGGTATGACTACGAGAAATCCCCCAATCATCATTAGTGAGCCCCTGACTCTCGCGGATCATCTGACGTATCATGGTTGATATGTCCGACACGGGCAGATTCTGAGCTTGATGAGCTAAGGCGTAGTCGGGTTCCACAGTGTGAGTTTGGATCGGGCGCTGTCGACGATCCGTATCTCGCCTCCTTGGCTCAGCGTCTTCTGGGACATAAGGTTCAGGAGTATGTCCACGCTGTTGATCGATCGGTTCTGATTGATTTCGGGTATCAACCCTTGTTTCTGCTGCGGCGGTTGTGGCGCGGTTATCCGTGGTGTACTGTGGGGCAGTAGTGTACTGTGGGGCAGTACCTCCTCGTGTTGAGGGACCCGTTTGGAAGCTGGCCGATGGTCGTACCCTCAGTTGCCCAACAGTTAAGGCGGGCTGATATTCAGCAGCTTGAGCGCGACTCCCCTCTAGCCGAGGACGAGTAGTTCGGTGGTGATAATCAGATGAAGCTGAACTTTTGGTAGACGCTCTGGAGGCGTCATCTCTCCTGGACCTTCTGTGCCCCCGGCGGTTTAGCTGGTTGGTCAGCTCGATATTGGCGCGCAACTGTTCCGCCAACTGCTGACGGCTTTGGGTCAGCTCCTGGAGCAATACTTGAAACTCCTGTCGGGTGACTAGCCCCGTTGAGTCTGAGTGAGTGGTATTGTCTTGATTGGAAGAAGGCGGCTGTGTGGGATTCTGCCTATCTCGGCCTTCTTGCTCTGTAGCGGTAGCGCCAGTTCTTGTGCTGACCATTCTCGGTGGTGGAGTCCTCTCCTAGATTTTGAGCAAATCTGAATAGAATGGAAGGACTCCGGACTGGATATCTGGATCTTCCTCTTGGATTTTGCAATCCGGTATCGATGGCAGATCCAAAGAGCAGGAGAAAAAACTGGTTTTCTCAGTGAAAGCACCAAAGTGTTTGTACCAAAAATGGGCACAACACTCTTCGGGAGTTGTTTGAAGAGATAAAGTGAAGATTATAAATGTAAAACAGAGGTTATCTAACAAAAACTCCAACAAACAGAAATGTAAAATGCACAGACAAGCAATTTAGAGTGGTTCGGCGTATAGTCTACGTCCACTATGAAGTTTTGATGATTTTATTGATTCTCTTTCAATGATTACAAGCGGTTACAGCAATGAACAGCGGATTATAGATTAGAATTCGAAATTGACAGCAAAAGTAGGATGCAAATCTCAATCCGGCAGAGTATGGACGCTTCAGAGAAAAAAGATCCTTTTTCTGTTGATTCTGGGGCTCTATTTATAGGCGTAGGAGGCTCAGATCTCGCCTAAACCCCGGGAGACTTGGTCTGGCACGTAAGGAGACCCACGCGGCCGTTCCCAGAAAGTTTCGAGTCGATCTGTGATCGATATGAAGTCATTTCGTATCGATCAAGATTATCTCCAATTGAGCTCAAATTTGGTGGACACGATCCTCAGCATGTATGCGAGCTTCCCTTAAAATTTCATTGGATTTGGATCAGCAGATCACGAGATATGGTCGATACGAACTGAGATTTCTCGAAGGCTGTCTGATTCGTCTCCATGATTTCGACTCGATACCTTCGTGTCGATGTTCGCGCGTGCTCTTGGGATGACGTGGTGCGCGCGCTTCGCCTCGATCCGGTCTTTGCGCCGTATTGACTGCTTCGACTCCATGCATCTCGCCTTTTTTGCATCGATGGATGACACGTCATCCTAGTTGGTTGACTCGATGAATATGAACAAGTCATTGGGCACGTATTCGAAGCAAGGCTTTCTAGTGGATACGAAGTGGACATGGACTGATGGATACGAAGTAGACATGGACTGATGGATACGAACAACCCTTTCTCTCATGGGTACGAGGCAGACACTGGCTGAAGGATACGAAGCGCTTCAACTGCTGATGTGTACGGAGTCCATTGATACGAGCTCGATGGATACGAAGGAAATCGAGTCGAACCTGGGCATCTCGATGGATTCGAAGCTGATTGGTGCGAACCTTGATCGATTCGATCCAGGGCTTCGGTGATGGATACGAAATTGCCCAGAGTGATGGATACGAAATTATCTAGAGTGATGGATACGAAATTGTCGTTTTTCCCTTCAATTTGAGTCATTCATATCTTGGGTGTGCGAGTCCGGATTGACCTGAAATTTGAGGTGCTGATCTCTATGACCCTTCTTGTCATGTCCTATCAATTGTAGCTCATTCTGGGCTCGGACAAAATTCAGTGATATCCATGGCGTGCTATCCTTGTTCTCTAGTTGGCTCCTTGGTGTCCTGGCCTTGCCAAAAGGCGGGATAACAACGTCCACTCTATATTCTTTTATTGCTGATCAGATTACAATTTGATACAATGCACTTCGAATACAATTCACTTCGATCACTCAAACACTTCAGATTAGTAACTCAAACTTTGACGATGAGATTTGTTGAATCCATGTCGGATGTGTAGAATCTCATTCAAAGCTTGTTGTAGTATCTTCAATGTTTGGAGTTCTTCAAGTCTTGGATCAGTTGAGAATTCGGCAGAGTAATGACGCTTCAAAAAATGATCGGCCAAAAGTCCTTTGCTAGTTGGGGTTGGGGCTCTATTTATAGGAGTGGTTCAGGGCGAAATTTAACCCCCAAGTCTTAGGTCGTGTACGACCTAAGTTAGGTCGTAGGTCACGAGCGACCTAAGATAGGTCGTGGTCCATTCGCGACTTAGGAAGTGTAGCCTGATAGAGTTGCTCTCGGTCTTATCTAAATAAGGTGGCAAGTAGTAGGTCGTGAGCGACCTAAGGTGGGTCGTAGGTTGCACTGCCATTTGAACCAGGTAGGTCGCTAAGACCATTATGCTTTTAGGTCGTTAAGCATGTTAGGTCGTGAAGTCCCTTCAGTAGTTAGGTCGTGAAGTCCTTAGGTCGTTAAGCATGTTAGGTCGCGAAGTCCCTTCAGTAGTTAGGTCGTGAAGTCCTTAGGTCGTTAAGCATGTTAGGTCGCGAAGTCCCTTCAATAGTTAGGTCGTGAAGTCCTTAGGTCGTTAAGCATTTTAGGTCGCGAAGTCCCTTCAGTAGTTAGGTCGTGAAGTCCTTAGGTCGTTAATAACTTTAGGTCGTTAGGTCGCTAACTTCCTTAGGTTGTTAGGTCGCTAACTTCCTTAGGTCGTTAGGTCGTAGAGCCTGTTAAGTCGTGAAGAACTTTAGGTCGTTAGGAACTTTAGGTCGCAGAGTTTTAGGTCGGCATAACAATGGGGTGAAATGGAACGATATGCTCGTACTCTGAAATACATCCCAGCAGAAGAAGATGTTTTCGCTATAGAAGACGCTGCACCCCTGAAACAGCAGAAAACTTCTAATGATGATATTATGTTTAAGGCTAGGGATTCTATGGGTATTGAAGCTCCAACCATAGATCCTTTGGTCATTTCTGCAGGATTTGGGCCAGCTATTGTAAGACGAGTGCTCATTGATTGCGGTGCTTCCTACAATATACTCTTCAAGAAAACTTTTGACCAAATGAAGATTCCAATGACCGACGTTCAGGCTTCATCACAAAAGATTGTTGGGTTCACTGGGGAACCGCAGCAACCAATCGGAACTATCGACTTGTTCGTGGAACTTGGAGAGGGGCAGAAAAGGGTAGTTCGGAAACAAACTTTTGTAATTGTTGATGGATTTTCTGCCTACAATGCCTTCCTAGGCCACCCAACTTTAGCTGCATTCAGAGCCATTCTGGCCCCGTGGTGCCTAACCATGAAATTTCCTACAGACAATGGTGTGGGTGTCATTAAAGGAGATCAAAATGCTGGGCGGGAATGTTATCTTATAGAGCTTCGAGAGGCCAGGAAGAGAGAAATGGGAAAAGATGCGGCAGCTCCCCTCCGCATCAAAAGCCCAACCTTGTAGCAAATACAGCGTGGCCCCTGCACTGGCGAGCATAGTGGTGTAAGGAGAGAAATGGACCCCAGAAAAGCCAGTGCAGAGGAAAATAGAGTGGTGCTGATGGAGGTAACGGTGCCAGTACCTGTTGATCTTAAGGACCCGAACAAAGTGCTGAATGTGGGTTCGCAACTCAGTATGGCAGTCCAAAATATGCTAATATCATTTTTGAAAGCAAATCTGGACGTATTCGCTTGGAGTCATGCCGATATGTGTGGAATATCTCCAGAGATTGCTGTACATACTCTGAATATTGATCCAAAATTCACGCCTGTGAAACAGAAGAGAAGGACCCAAGGTCCAGAAAGGTCAGCAGCTTTAAAGGAAGAGGTAGACCGACTCATGGAAAATCATTTCATCAGAGAGTCCACATATCCAAATTGGGTTTCAAATCCTGTGCTGGTTAAAAAGGCCAATGGAAAATGGAGAGTGTGCATTGATTTCTCAGATTTAAACAAAGCCTGTCCCAAAGACTGCTTCCCGTTACCAAGGATTGATCAGCTGGTAGATGGAACAGCCGGACACGAATTGTTATCTTTCATGGATGCTTACTCCGGGTATACCCAGATTATGATGCATGAGTTAGACCAGGAGGATACGAGCTTCGTCACAGATGTTGGTCTTTACTGCTACAAAGTTATGCCCTTCGGATTGAAAAATGCAGGGGCAACATATCAAAGGCTCGTTAATGCAATGTTCAAATCACAGCTTGGGAAAACTATGGAAGTCTATGTCGATGATATGTTAGTGAAATCAAAGAAAGCAGTTGACCATATGGACCACTTAGCAGAGATGTTCGAAATCCTCCGAAAATACGGAATGAAGCTCAACCCTTTGAACTGTTCATTCGTAGTACAGTCCGAGAAATTCTTGGGATTTATTGTAAGCGCTAGGGGCATTGAAGCCAATCCTGCTCAAATTACTGCTCTAAGAGAAGTCAAAGCCCCTAGAACAAAGAAGGAACTGTAGAGCCTAAATGGGAAAGTTGCTGCCTTAAAGTCGATTCATTACCAAAGCTACTAATAAATGCATCCCCTTCTTTGACGCTTTAAAGAAAGGAAAGAAAAACTTCGAATGGACACCTGAGTGCCAGAAAGCTTTTGATGAATTAATCCGTCACATGGAAGTGCTTCCAATACTTTCTAAGCCCAACAACGGCGAAGACCTTTTCATATACTTGGCAGTTTCATCTCATGCCCTGAGTGTAGCACTGGTAAGAGAGGATGCAAAAGTTCAGCGTCCGGTCTACTATATCAGCAAAAGACTCACTGGGGCGGAAATGAATTATTCAAAGCTAGAAAAGCTCGCCTACTGTTTACTGATTGCTTCCAGAAAGTTGAGGCCGTATTTTCAAGCTCACCCTATTAAAGTTCTCACCGACCAGCCTCTAAAGCAAGTCCTATTTTGCCCTGAAACTTCGGGTCGTCTTCTGAAGTGGAATATTGAGCTTAGCCAGTATGATATCACTTATCATCCCCGAAGAGCGATCAATGGACAAGCCTTAGCGGATTTCATCGCAGAGTATACAGATAAGGGTGATAAAGAGGAAGAGATTACAGTTGACATCCCGACCAAATGGAAGTTATATATTGATGGCTCAAGAAATGATTACTGTTCCGGAGCTGGGGTTGTGCTTGAAACCCCCGAAGGGCGATCGTTATGTTACGCATTAAGATTGGAATTCCCTTCTACAAACAATGAGGCAGAATATGAAGCTCTAATTGCTGGATTAAAGATTGCAAAGGAATTGAACATCAAAGCATTGCAAATCTTTAGTGATTCTCAGCTTATTGTGTGTCAGGTCAAGAAGGAATTTCGAGCTAAAGGAGGAAATCTGCCCGCTTATTTGTCAAAGGCTTCTGAGCTTCTCGATGATTTCGATCATTATTCGATAAGCCATATACCTCGAGAGGAGAATATGAAAGCGGATTCTCTAGCAAAGTATTCAAGCTCCGGAGAAGCTCAGTTATTGGGATTGGTTCCTGTGGAGGTTTTGTCAGCTCTAAGCACTGATGATATGGATATCGACTAGATCATGGCTGTATCTCAAGAACAAGAGTCATGGATGACCCCAATCAAAGAATATATGCTCAACGGCTCCCTACCAAAAAGTTCTAAAGAACACCGAAAGCTGTTAAGAAAAGCATCAAGATATGTAATTCAAGACAGCCGGTTATACAGGCGGGGATTCTCAATGCCATTACTCCGATGTGTAACCAAGGAAGAAGCTAAAACAATCTTAGCAGAGATACACGGAGGAGAATGTGGGGATCATTCAGGCGGCCAAACACTTGCCAAGAAAGTTCTTCGGTATGGGTATTTCTGGCCCGATATTAATCGAGATGCTGCTATCTACTCCAGAAAATGTGACAAATGTCAGAGATTTGCAAAAATCCCAAGAGCACCTTCAACTGAACTAACACAGATGGTCAGCCCATGGCCGTTCGCCATTTGGGGGATAGATCTAATCGGACCTTTACCAATTGCCAAGTCGGGAATCAAATATGCTATTGTTGCTGTAGATTATTTCACTAAATGGGCTGAAGCTGAACCTTTGGCCACTATTACTTCTAAAAAGATGATAAATTTTGTAATGAAAAATATCATTTGCAGATATGGTGTGCCACAGAATATAATCACAGACAACAGTACTCAATTTGAAAGCGAAGAGTTCCAAGACTTCTGCAAGCAATTCAAAATCCGAAAAAGTTTCTCAACAGTGGCTCATCCGCAGGCAAACGGGCAAGTGGAAGCAGTAAACAAAATTATCAAGTCAACCATCAAAAACCAACTTGAAAAAGCAAAAGGTGGATGGGTTGATAAGCTACCACTAGCACTATGGGCATACAGAACAACCCGTAAAACTGCAACAGGGCACACACCATTCTCATTGGCATACGGATCGGAAGCGATGATTCCAATAGAGCTAGAAGTCCCTTCACACAGGAGAGTTCATTTCAACCAGGCTGAAAATGAAAAATTGCATCTCGAAGCACTTGACTTTCTTGATGAAAGAAGGGAAGAAGCTAGACTCAGAGTTGCGGCCCATCAGCAAAGAATCGCAGGGCACTTCAACTCTAAAGTCCTTCAACGAAGCTTTGAAGTCGGGGACTTAGTCTTGAAAAGGATCATGACAGCAGTCGGAGTATTTGGACCAAATTGGGAAGGGCCATATGTCATAGGCAATAAACTTCTTGATGGCACATTCAAACTCACAACTGTTGAAGGAGATCCAATCCCAAGAGCCTGGAACAGCAATCATTTGCGCCCATATTTTACTTAAAAAGCTTTGCTTGAAATTGTAAAATGATTATGGATGTATCGATTGTATTGTAAACCATTGTAAAATCAGTGATGATGAATAAAAAGAGCTATAAAGTGGACGTAGGCCCAGTTCTTGGCCGAACCACTATAAATCTTGTGTTCTTAATTACTATAAAATGCCTGTTTCATTTCAATGTGTAAATACTCTAAATGTATTGCTAAAATATCGATTTAATATTGCAGGTCATTAAAACAAAGCTTACCCATCGCAACGCCAAGCGAACCCCGTAAATCACTCAATGAACAAATTTCAAGCCACAGAAAGTTCCAAATTCAAATCCAACATAAGATGAACTATACACCAAAAGTTGATGATTCCACCAAAAAGACACTTTTCCAAAGAAAAGGAACTAGATGCTTGTTAACTAATTACGATCGTCTGTATAAACAGACATCTGATTGAATAACTTGCGCCTGTCCCATGGAATCAATCAACAGTGAACACTCTATTGGATAAAGCAAACTGCTTGCAGAGGAAAGGAACATAGGTGCGGAGACAATAACAGGGGACCATTAATGAGCAAACAACAAAGAGACATGGGCGAGTTGATCAACAAAAGCCCTCTTCGAAGGCACAAGACCTCTTCGGAGGCACAACTCTTCGGAGGATAAAGACCTCTACGAAGGCACAAGCCCTCTTCGGAGGCACGCCAATAAATGGAAATGCTCTTCTCAACAAAAAGGTTGGTGGAACCACTAGGCAAGGCCTTCGTTAACTAATTGCGATCGTTTGTGCAAACGAACATCCAATTAAATAACTTGCGTCCGCCCTGTGGATCCATTTAACTATGAGAAAGTAATTTCCAGGCAATCAAATAAAGACCTCCCCGGAGGCACAAGACCTCTTCGGGGGCATAAGACCTCTCCCAAGGCACCACAAGCCCTCTTACGAGGCACAAGCCTTCCCCAAAGGCACGCACTGCCCTCTTCAGAGGCAGAAGACCTTCCCCAAGGCACACAAGACCTCTTCGGAGGCACAAGACCTCTTCGGAGGCACAAGACCTCTTCAGAGGCATAAGACTTCTCCGGAAGCACAAACAAAAAGACTTCTCCGGAAGAACAAGACCTCTCCGGGGGCACAACGCTACTTCACAAAGCATAATGCTACTCTTCGGAGTCCAAATGCTACTCCTCAGAAATAACGAAAAGCCCTCCTCAGAGGCACACTTCAACTCTCAAGGAAGATTTACTTGTTCATCTTGAAAAATTCTTCCCCAGAAATAGAAGTGCTAAGTAAAATCCTCTTTAGAGGCCCGCTCTACCGCGTAGGGGAATTCACTTCTCAAAAATATGAAGTGACCATCTCCGAAGGTTGAAGCACAAAAACTTCTCCAAAAATGAGACACGCTCCATTTAAGTAGAATAATTGTTTCCTCAAAGACGGAATAATTATTCTCCAAAAATAAGAGTACAAGTCTCGCCAAAGCAAAAAGATATTGCAATGCATTTGTGGTATAGGGGCAATATCATACAATAAAACTACAACAATAAAAGTAGTATTCAAGCAACATACCACAAGCACATTACAATATCACGCGGAAAAGATGTGGAATAAATGCATTCTCAAACACAGAAAAGAAGTTTGTACAAGTAGAAAAAATCGCTTATTCTACACTAAAATGAGAAATAGATGCATTCTTACATATACAAGAATTCGTACAAGTAAAAGAATTATTTTATTCAATATTGTGAAAATTCTTTACATGTGCAGATCTCAAAAAAAGCAGGGACCGGTACCCGCACAATCTCCGGTCGATACAAGCAAAAAGCAAAATAAGAAAAGTAGAATCCAAGCTATCACTCCTTCTTCCTGCCACCCTTAGTACCCTTGCCCGGTTTGATGATTAGCTTCGGAATCCGGCGGGGACGGGTCGGAGAAGAAGGAGGAGAGGGTGCAGCTGGATCTTCTTCTGCCTCATCTTCTCCAGCGGAAATGTTTTTCTTCGACTTCTTCATGACACGCTTCCCTTTCCTCTTCGAGGAAGACTCACTTCCCGGAGTAGTAAGTAACGCAGAAAGCTTAGTGTTATCATCAAGAGACTTCTCCGGAGTCTTCTCGCTGTCCTCAAGGTCCTCCGCCTTCTGTTCTTGTGAAGCGGGTGGATCCTCCAAGCCTCGAAGGGCTTCTATCTGCTCTTCCTGCGAACCTGGTTGAGAAGCAGGAGTTACTTGAAGAGTTGGAGGAGGAACAGCTAGAAGAGGAGAAGAGTGTATAGCGCTCGGTGCCTCCGCTGCAGAAGAAAAGAAGTTAAAATCGGTATTCTCCGAGAAAAGAGAAGTTATTGGTTCATCAAAGCTTAAGTAACAAGTAAGAAGCTCATCAAACTCGGTTAAATCGAATAAGTGATTCACTGGATCCGGGTCGATGCCAAAGTTACCTGGAGAAGTCGGTTTTGTAAGATCAATCTCGAATTTCTCAGCCCCAATATCATCCAGGGCCTCGTCCTCAGTGGGAGTGGTCACAGTTTCTTTGTCAACTTTAGCAGGAGGCGAAGAATGGGAACTGGAGTCTATAATGTTAACATCGGCCGAAGTTGAAGTATGAACGGGGGCAGTTAAAGGAGCTTCCTCCTTTGGGTGTTCTTCTCCCGTCGATTCAGCTCGCGCCTTAGCAAGTTGCTCCTTTCCTCTAGCAAGAGCGACACGAGTTTCATCATCAAGATAACGTGCCTCTAGCTCTGCCTCATCATAGCCGGCACCGCCGAGCATATCAACTGCCGCTTCCCACACTTCGGCCAGAGTAATCTCGTAATCAAGGCCTAGAAAGGAGAGGCTCCTATGACCCAGAACGCTGTGCAAATAAAAGTCGAACAGAGTAGAGCTTATATTGGCTTTAGTAGCCACATGAGATTCTTCGGCTGCAACTTTCCCAGCGATAGCTTCATCGCGCTCTCTTTCAGCCTTTAACAACTGAGACTGCAGCCTGGTGATTTCCAAGTCTTGGGAGCTAATTTTCTCCCGAAACTGAACGGCGTCATCACGATATTTCCCAATAACATGTTGCTCTGCTTCAAGTTTTGCTTCAGCTTCTCGCTGAGCGGCATGGGCGTCTCGAACTTGTTTTTGGAGCATTTGCTGCTCTGCTTCAAGTTTTGCTTCAGCATCTCGCTGAGCAGCATGGGCATCCCGAACCTGCTTTTGGAGCATTTCTTCCTTTTGCAAGTAAGAAGTGGAAGAAGTGGCAAGCTCACTCTTTAGTCTTTCAACTTCAGCTTCAAGCCTCCCATAATCATCGGAGATGCTCTTCATTTCAGCGTTGTGTTGCTTGCAAATTTTATCCCACTCCAACTTATCGTTCTCCATGGTCAGCATGGCTTCGAGATTCGCACGATTGACCCTTTGCAGCTCGTCAACAAGTTTTTTCCATCCAGAAATCCTTTCGATATCAAGTTTGACGGCATCAACGTTACGCAGCATGGCCGGTTTATCAATCGGGACCAAGTCAAGGTCGAAGCGTACCCCCTTTAAGCACCATTGTGGGAACCGACTTTGAAGAGTTGGCGGACCCTGTCCAACTTGATATTGGGGTCTGTTGATGATTGTTTGGATATCAGATTTCTGAAGAGCAGGAGAATCAGAGGGGATATCAAGAGGAATTGAAGCAGGGGTCTTCTCAGAAGTTGCAGACGCGTCACTGGGCTTGACCCGCTTACTCGGATCTTCAGTAATGTGACTCTTCCCTTTGTCATCATGGGATTTTCTTTTGTGAGAATCATCGCCTCTGTGAGAAGAGTCGCATCGCTCATCCCTCCTCCCGTGTTGACGCTCATAGTCCCACCTCTCTTGAGCTTTCCTAATAGCTCTTTCTTCGTCTGTTTCCCTCGGAGCATTGAGATATCGCCTAAAGTCATAAGTTCTGCGGTCTCCATAGCGCTGAAATTTGTCATAATATGAGCCAGAGCGTCCCATCGGAGAATCTGAAAATGGAAAAGAAATGAAGTTTAGAAATCTCCAGAAAAAGAGGATAAGTGCGTATAAGTGCCGAAAAATCCTAAGTGTGTGCGGCGTGCAAACTACGCGCGTCAAACTACAAACCACGCTTTAATGTGGGAACGGAGACGACTGGTGTAGAAGGTGTCGAAACTTGTTGTAAAGAAGAAATCGCTTCAACAACAGGAGATATCGCTTTTGAAATATCATCTTTAAAAGCTCCTGAGAAGTTATCATTATATCGCTCAAATTATCAAAAGTATCATCGCCGCGATGCCCCGCGGAACTCTCTTTTTCAACTTCCATGTCAGCCGTCTTTTCAGAAATGTGAGGATTTTCCTCCTCTTCAATAACTGGAGAAAGTGTTAACTTGCTGGACGACCCCGCAACATCCATAGAAGTGGAACATTTCACCAGTGAAGTCTCAGTGGTGGGTTCTTTCAGTGAAAGTTCTTCGGCAAAGGCTGGGGCATCTGACATCTTTGCTGGAGAATCAAGAACTTCATGAGGCTGGATGGAATGAGAAGAATGTAGAAGTTCGAAATGGTGCAAAAGTTCATCTTTCAGCAAGAATTTGGCGCTTCTCTCTTCCATAGCCACAGCATTTAAAGTTTCAAAAATTGACTTGAGACTGGGATTTCTAAGCGGGGGAGGAAGTGCTGAAAAAGAAAAGAATGAAGATAAGCATTTGATAATTCGGGTTTCGAAAAGCTCATGAGATGAACAGAGAAAGACAATCTTACTCCCGACTCTCCAGACAGAGTAGAATCCCGGAGGACATCAAACAAAGAAGAAATTATTTAGGAACCCATGAGCACTATCGGGTAAATCCAAAATCAACTTCCGGTTTCTGGCTCCTCTTACAAGCACGATTGAAGGGTGATCTTTATTCTTAGAAAAGGTACACAAATAGCAAATTTCATTGAAGCTTGGAAGACGGTTGAGCGCCCTCCTAAATAGAACACACAACCCCATCAAGACGGCATAACCGTTGGGATGTAGCTGGAAAGGCGAAATAGCTAATCGAAGAAAAAGTTCTCGGAGAAATTCATTGAAAGGGGGAATAGCTCCACTTAAGCACATCTGACGATTCACTGCGACAAAACCAAGAGGTGGCCTGTCAGCAGTGTCGTTTGCTCCAGGAAATAAAGCATCTGCTTCAGCAATACCGAACTGGATGCACAGTTGTCTGAAGACTTTGTGGCTCAAGGTGGTCGGAGTTCTTTCTGGAGGGTCGATCAATGGGTTGGCAATTGGGAAAGCTTCTCCGACTGGTCTTGTATCTTCTTGTTGAGATGCCATTCTACACAATCAACTGGATGTTCAAATATCAAGGTGCACGTTTCCTAAAAAGTGTGAGGTGTTGTGCGTAACTAACAGAAATAGAAAGTAAACATAACTGGAATTAAATTAGTTGACAATTGGTCAATTACAAGATTTCAGGGCTTGTTAACTTAAAACTCAAGTGCAGTGTTAATGTAAACGAATAAGCTTTAGTTGACTATTTTAGTTTTGCTTTAATACTTCACTTGAATTGATTAGTTTGCAGCATTTCGTTCACAGAGTTCATTTAAGCTGATTATTCTTTATCGACTAATCTGTCATTCGATGTGGGCAGTCAATGGCAGTATATTTGTCCCAAGTTTTCTGCAAATACTGTGTTTAACAGGTTATTAACATTAAAGTCAAAACAATTTGCAAAGAAGTGCAACACAGTTCAAGTTCAAATTAATTCAAAGTTCAAACAAGTTCTGCCCAAATTTTACAAGTATTAGGTCGTCCGGCGACCTAGCGTAGGTCGGAGACTCCTTAGGTCGCACTGTGCAAGTTAAGAGGTTCAAGGCAATGCAGATTTGTTCAAGTCCTAGCTCGGCCGCGACCTAAAGTCTATGTCGCAAGAAAGTCAAGTCGTGCAGTTATCAGGTCGTGCAATCCTTAGTTCGTGCAAATATTAGGTCGTTCAGCGACCTAGCATAGGTTGGAAATTCCTCAAGTCGTAGAAGGCTGTTCAGTTTTATTTAAGTCGCAGGAATTCTTAGGTCGTAAGACTTAAGTCGCGAAAATCTCAACGCAACCTAATTTTTAGGTCGCTCAGATCTGATAGCTCGCTGACTTCCTCTCCACGCAATCCCTTACCAGACCCGACAACCCGTTATCGCAAGTACAACGAAATCCATCATCCTCTTCATAAAATTCATCATCTTTTCATTCCACCAAATCATTCGAAAAACCGATTCAACATATCTCTGATCTATCATAGATCCAGTCCCCTATTGTACGCTCGTGAATCACAACAACAACAATAACCAATGATGATCAGAAATTGATCACAACGCAACTCAAAGTGAAGCATGGCGTACAAAATTGGCCCGGAGATTAGAGTTCATGATTCGATGGTGATCATGGAATGGATAGAATAAAAGATACTTACGTAATCTGATAGCGAGGATGAATCGTTAAATGATTAACTTGAATTTGTCCTTGAGATCACTGAATTCTATTAATGGCAGAGCGGGAAATCGAAGCAGGTGTGAGAAGGAAGCAGCGACCTATCAAATTTATATGGGACCGAGAGAGGAAGGCGAATGGGCACGCGAGTTAGCACGAGTTTTAGGTCGTTCACGACCTAGCGGAAGTTAAGTCGAAGCACACGACCTATGACAGGCGTGTACTTCGAGGGGCAAATGTTAACTCCCATTGTTATGCCGACCTAAAACTCTGCGACCTAAAGTTCCTAACGACCTAAAGTTCTTCACGACTTAACAGGCTCTACGACCTAACGACCTAAGGAAGTTAGCGACCTAACGACCTAAGGAAGTTAGCGACCTAACGACCTAAGGACTTCACGACCTAACTACTGAAGGGACTTCGCGACCTAACATGCTTAACGACCTAAGGACTTCACGACCTAACTACTGAAGGGACTTTTCGCGACCTAACATGCTTAACGACCTAAGGACTTCACGACCTAACTACTGAAGGGACTTCGCGACCTAACATGCTTAACGACCTAAAAGCATAATGGTCTTAGCGACCTACCTGGTTCAAATGGCAGTGCAACCTACGACCCACCTTAGGTCGCTCACAACCTACTACTTGCCACCTTATTCAGATAAGACCGAGAGCAACTCTATCAGGCTACACTTCCAAAGTCGCGAATGGACCACGACCTATCTTAGGTCGCTCGCGACCTACGACCTAACTTAGGTCGTACACGACCTAAGACTTGGGGGTTAAATTTCACCCTGAACCACTCCTATAAATAGAGCCCCAACCCCAACTTGCAAAGGACTTTTGGCCGATCATTTTCTGAAGCGTCATTACTCTGCCGAATTCTCAACTGATCCAAGACTTGAAGAACTCCAAACATTAAAGATACTACAACAAGCTTTGAATGAGATTCTACACATCCGACATGGATTCAGCAAATCTCATCGTCAAAGTTTGAGTTACTAATCTGAAGTGTTTGAGTGATCGAAGTAAATTGTATTCGAAGTGCATTGTATCAAATTGTAATCTGATCAACAATAAAAGAATATAGAGTGGACGTAGGCTCAATTACGGGCCGAACCACTATAAATCTGTTGTCCTTTTACCGTTTTCTGCTATTTTCAGCTTATATTCTGTTCCCGTACCAACGGGTGGTGCTTTCACATTGTTATAACACACACCGGGTGTTAGCGTTCAATTTTCAACGTTAACATGTTTTATTCTTATGATTTACAATACCTTGCTTTGTAAAATGTTATTTCTGATTTTGATTTAACCGATTTATCTTAAAATGAATTTGATTGCTATCTTGATTTGGTCAAAAAAGTTTATGCTAATTTGAATGGAAAGTTTTATCAAGAAAAAAAATTCAAATTTTGAATAGTACCAAAGATACTATTATTGTTTTAGATTGAAATTTTTTTGATCAAATTCTTAATTATAAAACTAGTGGAAATGACCTCTCTACTTTTGAAATTGATTGTAGAAATAGAGAAGTTATGAATGATTTGTTTTCAAATGATGAAGAATATGGTTTTAAAGGCAAAAATCTTAGGCCAAAAGCAAGAGTAATAAGTCTTATTTTATAACAAAGTATTACACCAAGAATGGGGAATTACAACAACCTCACTCAAAAAGTTTCCAAAGCTCATTTTGTTATTTTTGGAAAATATGATATAAATTGGACTCAAGTGATTTTGGATGACTTTGTTCAAAAAAAGATTTCTAAGCATGAAAAAACACTTTACAATGGTGTGTATCTTACTAAAAAAAATTATTTTGGTATTGACCTAAGAATATTTTGCCTCGTAAAATTTTTGACAAAACAAACCTCTCTCTAATGCACATTCCTCTTGAATTTGAACCCTATAAATCTCTTACTAAAAAGGAAGAAAGGTTGGTAGGAGAAGAAGAGCAAGACGTTCTTAAAGAAGAGGAAATTGATGATATGGAAATAGAAGAGGAGGAAGAAAAAGAAGAAGAGAAGGAAGAAAAAGAAGAAGATGAGGAGGAAATGGATACATCTCTTGAAAGCTATGACAAACCATCTTGCTATCTATGTTATATTAAGCACTAAGAGAGGCGAGACGATAGAGTTCTCGCTTTGCTTAATGTAGCTTAAGCGATACTATAAGCACCACTTAAGCATCGCTTAAGCGCTGCTTAATTTTTTAATGTACATTATTTTTATCAATATAAATTTATGTAAAGAGATTATATTAAATGCAACATCTATGTATGTACAAATTGATCATAAATAAGTTAAGTTAATTTTGAAGTTAACTTATAAATTCATAGGTTGAAAATGTCGGATTTGACGTTCATTATTCATTAATTGTAAGCATAGTCGAGTTGATTACAAATAGTGCACATTTGTCGAATAAATATAATCATATCTTAATGTAAAGAACTATTCACCATCCAATCACCCATATTGTAGAGAATGAGGAAATTTTGTCTGGGAATGTCACTATTTTTCTATGACCCGATTTCCTTTTAAAATAAATATATATTTGCTTTGTAGTGCTTAATCATTGCTTAATTTTAAGGGAAGCATTGACAAGCGCCAACTAAGCATGCTTAAGCGCTCATCGCTTAATTCGATTGCTTTTTCAAATAATTAGGCCGTGTACATTCATTTAGCGCTTAAGTGATGCTTAAGCGACGCTTAAGCGTGCTTTTCATAACATAACTCACTTTTCAAACAAAGATATACTTAGGAATCAAGAGAAGCTTCTTAATAATCAAAAGAAACTTAAGCACTCATTTAGTAAGAAGTTCACTAACCTCTCAAACAAAAACTGACAAATACTTTGGGAAGATAATGAGAAAGCTTGGTGGAAATTGTTCTTCTTCATCATCATCATTTTAGATCGACTTAGCTATCGTTATGTTTTCTTGTTTTATTTATGTAATTTTCATGTATTTTTATTATGATTATGTATCTCTCTATTTTATTAATGGAATTTGCTTGGAGACTTTATTTTATTGTTCAATAATGTTCTATTTTCTCTAGAATCATAAACTAAAATAATATATACTACAAAAAATTGTAAAACAAAAATAAAAAACATGCAATTTACTACATATATGTTGACATAGTCTACCCATGTATGTCGACATACTCTGGTTTTTCTAAAATCTGAAACAAAACGATTAGTTATTTTTTGAAAGGATTAGTTATTAATCTAACTCTTCACTTCTATAAAACCATATTTTATCTAGAAAAACTCAGAAAGCAATCCATCCTCTTATTTTATTCCTCTCTACACATCTATTTTCATAAAAATGAATTCAAACATTAATTTTTCAAAACAAAAACTTAGTGACAATCTAGAAGAAACTCTTCAATCATTCAAGAATGCTTTTTGCTTCATTCTTCGCAATCAACGACACTTGGAGTTGAGTTAAATGCAATTGTTCAAAGAACAAGAAAAACAATTCGATTCTCTTTGATTTCTTGTTTCGCTAAAGATGTTCAAAGTAATGCCCTTGAATGCTTGAACTCTAACACGAAAGCAGAGCATGAAGATTGGAATGTTATCGACTCCAACCCAACCTTTGGATCCGAAGGATAGGACGAAGTTCCCAAGAAAATCTAGTTTTAATTTGTACTTATAATTTGTTTTTATGTATTTATTATATTTTTTAATCTATATAATTAACTCTAGTTGTATTTGTACTTTTATGTAATTAATTATGTATAAGTGTGTATAGATGTAAAAATTGTGGTGTATAGTTTAAACATATGTGATTACAATTGTGTGTGTATGTGTGTGTTATTTCCGAGAAATATTGTTTTGCAATTAGTATTGATTTTTTTCCGTATACAACATTATCGCATTTCATAACATTTAATATGTCATATTTAGGAGGAGTTTATTTTTCTTTACCTATTTTTGTTGATGATAAAGGGGGATAAAAATATAAAATATAATGTATGCATGCACTAAGGAGGAGTTATTCAAAATATGAGGAGTTAACCAATTTAGGGGAGTTACATTATATTTTATAATAAAATATTTATATGGTCGTCATTATTCATAAAGGGGAGATTGTTACAACCACAGATATTGATTTTGATAACAACAACCATATAAATATAGGTACTAATATTTTTCTAAGTTGTATAGAATATTTTGCATGATATTACACAGGTTTATACAAGCACAGGATAATCAAGTTTGAAGACTGATCAGTAAGAAGACTAGAGATCATGATTAGAGATGATCAAGATAATTGAAGACTCGTGTGTTTAAAGACAAAAACAAGAAGATTACAAGATTATAAATTATAATTAATAGGTATTAGATTAATTTATTAAAGTCCTTGAATAGTAGCTTTCATTTCTTTGAATACTCACTTATCAAAATATTTATCTAATTTTAAAAATATATTTCTACAAATATTTTATAAAAGTTTCATATATTAAAAAGTATTTAAAAACTAATTTTTAAATGATCTTACACAATATCAGAATTTTATAACACTTTAAATATATTATTGTATTTCTCAAAATACAAGGGTATGTCGACATACTATACCTATGTATGTCGACACATACTATACCTATGTATGTCGACATATGTACCGTTGAAGAGATATTTTTTAAATTTTGAGTAGTTGTGATTTTTGGCTCCATCTCTTCGAGAATAGACATGTCCCTTCAAACACTATATAAAGGGGACTGGAAAACGAATTTTTGGCAAGTGATATTATAAAATAAAGTTTGAATGGTTTGAAAATAAGGCAAAGTATGAATTCACTTATCACTAAAATAAATATATGGAAATGTTTTCCAAATAGTGAAATATTGAAATGGTTTTGAGATTATATCTTTTTTAAAGATAATTTGAATTGAATATTTGGAAAGTGATTTAATTAACAAAAGATTAATTAAAAGGGCCTAGTAATTGCTTATGATGCTAAATATTTGTTTGTTGCTTTGATAGATAAATAACCGACTATCAAATTTGGCCATTTTTAGTTCCTCGACTTGATGTGGGAACTATTTAGTCGTACACTTAGTACATAGCCATCTATGTAGGCTTGATTATCGTTCGTGTTGAGGATGTTGATTCATGTCGTCGGAGTATTACTCCAATCTATTGAGCTTCCTTCTTGGCCAAAGGATAGCAAGTTGAAAGGTGAAGATGTGATAAGTCTATGAGACTTTGTTTCTGTGTGAGGTTGAGAAATGCTTTTGCATTGTTGGTGTGAAGAGACCGGGATCGGTTTATCCGAAAACCACTTCGGACCAACATATATGTGTTCGATTGTGCAGGTTATCGATGATATTGATATTTAGGATTTTCATAGTGAAGGACTGCTTGTTGATCATTTGGGATTAAAATCCCAATATACATATAGTAGCAGTAGTCTCTTCGTTATGAAATATCCAATGTAAGGACTATTCGCTACTAATCCTAGGGATTCTTGACATGATGTGGTAGGAAAGCACCTTCGGTTTGTCCTGTTCCTGGACAACTTATATGGATGAGTGTCTGACATTGCATTTCTAATGATTACGTATATTGGTTTTGACAAACGTACATCTGTTTGGTGGCGGAAAAGGCAACTTCTCTTAGCTTAACACCCTTCCTTGAGACGTACGAGCTCAAGGGTTGTATTTTTGTGAAAGGAAATTAGTAGTCAATGGAAATGGAAAATGTGGCATTCAAAAGTGATGTGATATGTGATATGTGAAAGGTAATCGATACCTTTTTGGCCTCACTCGCCGGAAAATGACCGAAACAAGGTTAGATGCGGCAAGGCTAAGTGGGTCATTCCAATTAGGATATGATCATCCTCTTCTAGATATATTTCATTCCGCTATGACGTTCGGGATGTAAATTAATGTGGTTTGTATACTATGAGGGCCCTCGGAAAGGTCGGTAACGACCGGGGGATGATATATTTGATACTACCTAGTTATAGAGGTAGACTGGTCTTGTGTTGGTAAGGTTCCTTTATGATGTTCTGTGACGCCCCACCACTATACCCACGCTAGCCAAGGACACTACGGGATAACAAAAAGATGTCATACTATGATAAGTATACATTAGAAAATCAACTAAAGGCATACCAAATCTCAAGAATCTCATAGCATCAAAAAGAATATCATATTCTTTATTTAATTCACCAAGCCACAATAAATGACATACATATCAATGCCAACTGAAAAAGGTGGTGAAACATAAATTCCAGAAATCAGCATACGAAATCCAGAAATCATAAAAAGGGGGAAGGCCTATGAGCCGAATGCTCCACGAATGGTCAGAAGACCTATGAGCCGAATGCTCCATGAATGGTCCGAAGACCTATGAGCCGAATGCTCCACGAATGGTCCGAAGACCTATGAGCCGAATGCTCCACGAATGTGACAAGCATCGACGCACCTAGAAAGATACGCCACATGCATAAATTGAGACGAAGCTCAATAAAAAGAAATACAGTCCTTCACACGTACAAAGAGACATCGCACATTGCTAGTCTAAATCACAAGAATGATCGTCATGATCATAAGGAAGTGTCGATTACACTAAGCTAGTAAATATAAGAGTTTAGCTTCATGTCCCATAACCACTTGCTTAACTCAAATATTTACGAACAGATTGTAGATCTCCACTAGAAAATTGTCACAAGAGTTTCAATCGAACAAGTCCATAAATTAACCAACGAAGTAAACGCAAGCGTTTCATACCACTTGTTTTGCTAAGCCGTTTAATTATATTTTCTCATACGAATGAAGTAAAGGTTTGTATATACTAATAGATTGGAAAACGGTTTTAAGAAACGAGCTTTGATATTGAAAATAGAGTTGAAATCGTTTTGATGAAGAAGTTTTGATATTTAATACTAGTATAGAAAACCTTTATATTTTGAAGTGACAAATCATAGAAGTGATTGTAGAAACAATCAATCATAAAAATTCACATTCGAAGACGTGAATAAAATCCAAAGAAATCGATATCAAATCCATCAAAATGGATATTTCCAATAACTCCCAAAGAAAAGAAGTCATCAAAGTCGGTAATAAATGATAACAACAAAAGGGAAACCACACGAATCGATTAAAGTTGGAAATCACACAAAATAGGCGAAATAGGCAAACAGCATCAGGTCGGTCGGCCGGCTTTAGGGCTCGGTCGACCGGACCCTGTTCTGAAAAATAGTTCGGGAAGCAGGTCGGTCGACTGAGCTCTGCAGCTGGTCGACCAAACCCAGACAGAGAAGTGATTAGCACTTTTGGAAGAAGGTCGGTCGACTGACTACAGAGCTCGGTCGACCGGACCTGTTTCCAGCACTGCCCAACTTATCAAGTTCATTGGCCGAATCTCGACCAAATTGCATTTTCGCGAGCAACGACACTAAGGATTTAAGCCTAACGACAACCCGGCCTTATAAGCTCTTCAATGCATCACAAAAATCATGATCAAAGATCAAAGTTTGGATTTTTAAAGAATTGAACTCAAAACACTAAAAATTGGAATATTCACCAAATCAATCCAAACCAAGTGCAATTGCACAAGAATAAGTGTTAGGAATTCATACCTAACAATCGAAGATAAATATAGATTAAGATGTGAGATTAAAATCTCACCTTTGAACCAAAACAAATGAAGAAGGAGCTTGAAAGCAAAGGGAGAATCAACCACTCTTCAACACAACCCAAATGAGCTTGAATCTATGCTCAAAAGAGAAACATTTCCTAAATTAGGTTTAGGGAATTTTCTGAAATTGAAAGGAGAACGGGTTGGAGAAGATGAAGAGGAGGCTTACCTATTGCTTCACTTTGATTTTGGAGCAAGAAATCAAGATGCAAGAAGAAACTAGGGTTTGAAATTTCTATTTCCTCTTCCTTTCCCCCATTTCAGTTTTTACTTAAGTTTGGAGAGTGGGAATGAGAGAATGGAGAGGAGAAGGCTGAGTTAGAGGGTTAAGTGAGTTAAGTTAGCTAGTGGGCTGAACCCAACCCAAACCCAACTAGAAAAAGTAGCAAATTTCAACTTACTCTAAATATATCGAAGCTTATACTCAAAAAGGTCGCAAACGGCATTTTGAACTCAATGGAAGTGGTCTCGAGTCCTAATTCGACTGTTTGCAAAAAGTAGCTTTTCGGACTATAATCCGACGAACGATTCTATATCTAAATAAAATATTTAAATATTCAATCGTAAAATATGCGGGTTGTTACAGACTCCCCTCCTTAAAGAAATTGCGTCCTCGCAATACTTAAGAAGAAAATAAAGAGTAACAAACATAAAAGCATATCAACACAAAAGAAAATTTGAAATAAGAAGTTCACCATAAAGAGCACGAAAGAGTAAACCCGGATGAGTTCGCTCAATGAATTCTCTAGATTTCCCAAGAGCAATCCTTGGGATTTGAGAACCATAGAACTTTCACAAGAAGAACATCTTTATTTCGAAGGCACTCAACCTCCGAAGCAATGATGCGAATAAAATGTTGCTCAAAAGTCAAATAGGCGAAACTTTAATTTCCAAAATAACTCCGGGCTCAAGAATAAAATTGGAATCCCTAAGGCATTTCCGTAGTTGGAAGACGTGGAAAACGTCATGGATAGCAGAAAATTGAGCCGGTGCAATGGCGTAGTACAATAACGGTACGCCAGAGAAACGAGAAACTCGAATAATTTGGAACAACGGCGTAGTACACTAACGGTACGCCAGATGAACCAAAGCTCAAATAATTCAGAACATCGACGTAGTGCAAACGGTACGTCAAATGAACCGAACACCATAAAAGAACATCGGACGTTAGTCCATAAAAGAAATGAGATAAAGCACAATAAAATGAAGTATATCAAAACGTCCGATGAACTTGATAAAAAGATAATTCCATTCAGACATCATCAAAGAATCAACCACTTGTTGCTTACAACTAAGCGCATTGGCAACACGATTTCCCTTCTGGGAGTAAAAAGAATATCAAGATCATAAGATGCGAGGAACTCGAGTCAACATGAAGTTCCTTATGAGAAAATAAATATTCCAAAGATTTATGATCGAGGTGGAGAACAAATTTCTCCCCCAAAATGATGATGCCAAACTCTAAAGCGACGACTATATCCGCAAGCACTAGATCATGAGTGGCATACCTAGTCTCGATAGGCTATAACTATTTAGAAGAATAAATGATAGCACGTTCTCTTTGGCCAGAGAACGACATCCAAACCAATACGATATAGCATTGGTACAAAAGATAAAATCTTGGTTCCCTACGGGAATAACAAGAATTAGGAATATCGGAAAAGAATTCTTTCAAATAATCTTCTTTCCCAAAAAGCTAAAACTTTCAAAAATCACAATTATCTTTATGTAAAAATCTTTCTAGAAAAATTTACTTATTCCAAATCAATTTACTGTGTCTGTTTGTCTCATCAAAGCGTTTAGGAGATTCCTATCGATAACGTTGATCAAGCGCATCGACCAAAATTCTTAAAGCACTCAATGGGCAATACAATCACAAAATCATCTTCAAGATAATAAACATGTTTCTTAAAAACTTTTAAGAATATTCTTTGTTTACTTAAAGAACAAAAATCCAATTGTACTTATAAATAAATCTTATGAAAAAGATTTGCAAAATTTTAAATTGCTATTTTCACCCAAAATCAATGAATACAAGAATGGTCTCATCAAAATATTCATAGAATACTCGATTTACAAAAATGGATGAAATAAACTGGATAAACTGAATGACATAACAAGTCATTCATAAGAATCATAACAAGTGCGGAATGCGATAAATGGAATGCTAACTCCCGCAACTCGTAGCAAATGAAAATCGGGGGCAAGGTCGAACTAAAAAGACCTTAACATCTCTCAAAAGATTTCTTAGGCGATAATCCTAAGACAAGCTCAACAATACCGGAAATTCTCAAACTACATGAATGAGAGAAATAACACTTTCCTCATCATGTGAGCTTAAAGAATAAAATGATGCCATCAAATTGGAATCAAAATCACAAAGGAAAAACAGAAATCTGCTTAACAGATTGAAAATGTCGAAAATGAATAGTCCACATGGGACAAAGGATATGACTATATAAAAATTAAGTCAATCCTTACAAAAGATCAATTCCGAAGCCTAAGTAAAAATCGGCTCGGAAAGAAAAATCACATAAAATAATTTCGACATAAATAAAAAGCAAATTGAGTGTTGCGGATCCACCAATCCGGATTCGCAATCCTCAAAGAAGTCATCAAGCCCAGAAATGTTTAAAGAAAAAGAATCACAAGTTCTTTTGATATAAAAATAATGAGATGAAACCCATATCAAAAAGAACTCGAATAAGATAATCACAAACAAATATCGTCAAGGATTGAAAATACCTTGACTAAGAGAAGAGTTGCTAGGGGCTTGCACAATATTTAGCTTTCTCATGTCCTTGTTCAAAAGTTTGGGACATGCAGATAAAAGATGACCCGGTTTTTTGCAATAGCGACAAGAATGGGGTTTCGGACACATATTCGCATAGTGTTCCTTAGAATTACAATTGTAGCATCCTCCACGATTAGGGATTTGAGTCTTTGCTACCAAGGTAGTTTGCATCACTCTATTATTGGGATAAGGCTTTTGAAATGCCATTCAAATAAAATCATAACACGAGCTCCAGGTCAAACCCGAGCATTTCAGCTGGATTCAACACAAGTGTAATTAGAAAAAGAAATCCAATGTAGATCAGATCGGTGATGCTGAAACCCAAACCAAACTAAAATGAACCAATGGACAGAACAAGTGCAGCCCCTACATGAATAAATGGAAAGAATGAATGATACAACAGCTCCGTGAACTGCAAGTATCGACTAGGTAGCTACAAGTGTAAAGCAATGTCCAACACAATTGAACGCAGTGAAGTGTTCAAGGATGTAACATGCACCAGATCGGGTCAGAGTGATCCAGATTCAAGTGAAGACTGCATGCAACAAACAACTCCAGATTAATGCAAATGAAACTGAATATAAAATCAAAATACTCAGCACAAACCAACAGCCAAATTCAAGGCATAGCAAAGGCAATAGTAAGGCCGAGAATTGATACAATACAAGAGCTAGAAGTTTTTAGGCAGACATGAATACGCCATCCAGAGAAGGACTACTGGATTGAATAGCGCTGAGACTGCCAGAACCAACCATTTCTTTTCTTTAAGAAAGAAAGAAAAGAAGAAGAAAAGGTTTTTCTTAAAATGACTATCAAACAATCATGATTGATAAAACAAGGAATCATAAAAGAAAATAGGATAGAACGGGTCCAATTGACTTGAATAAATTCCTAAAGCACGACTCCTAAGAAAAACTAAGGACATGATCCTTGCTAAATTATTCTACATTGTTCCAAAGTTTGGCTCTGATACCAAGCTGTGACGCCCCACCTCTATACCCACGCTAGCCAAGGACACTACGGGGTAATGCCGTCAACTAGCACGGAGAATAAGGCTGTTGAGGAGCGACCATCCGTGTAATTGCTTTGTGCGAGCGCCGATATGTCAGATAGTATAACATGCATTTTTATTTCAAGAGGAAATCCGACATACCGACACAAACTCAAAGCTACCACACAGTGGCTATAATATCTTCGGAAACAAATATAGAAATAAACATAACACAAATCAGTCACAGACAATTCATATCACAAAGGCGGAAATAGATATGAATATAACACATGAAAGTGTACATCAGAGTAGTGGTCAAATAAGATCCACAATAACACAAAAGAATAGATACAAGTGCAAGACAGTAGAATATGTATACATCAAGGAGTCTTATCACAAAAGTATACAACAAAAACTACTAAACTAGAGTAGTTAGCCAAAACTCAGATGATGGTTCCAAATAGGAAGTCAAGAGGAAGCACCTGTAAAATCTCAGTCTGACCCGAGTATTATTTAAGAAGAAAATAATAAACGGATCAGTCTAGCTATAATTATCAGATAAAATGAGATAGAATATGAGATATGATAATAAAACATATGATAACAAAAAGATGTCATACAATGATAAGTATACATTAGAAAATCAACTAAAGGCATACCAAATCTCAAGAATCTCATAGCATCAAAAAGAATATCATATTCTTTATTTAATTCACCAAGCCACAATAAATGACATACATATCAATGCCAACTGAAAAAGGTGGTGAAACATAAATTCCAGAAATCAGCACACGAAATCCAGAAATCATAAAAAGGGGGAAGGCCTATGAGCCGAATGCTCCACGAATGGTCCGAAGACCTATGAGCCGAATGCTCCACGAATGGTCCGAAGACCTATGAGCCGAATGCTCCACGAATGGTCCGAAGACCTATGAGCCGAATGCTCCACGAATGTGACAAGCATCGACGCACCTAGAAAGATACGCCACATGCATAAATTGAGACGAAGCTCAATAAAAAGAAATACAGTCCTTCACACGTACAAAGAGACATCGCACATTGCTAGTCTAAATCACAAGAATGATCGTCATGATCATAAGGAAGTGTCGATTACACTAAGCTAGTAAATATAAGAGTTTAGCTTCATGTCCCATAACCACTTGCTTAACTCAAATATTTACGAACAGATTGTAGATCTCCACTAGAAAATTGTCACAAGAGTTTCAATCGAACAAGTCCATAAATTAACCGACGAAGTAAACGCAAGCGTTTCATACCACTTGTTTTGCTAAGCCGTTTAATTATATTTTCTCATACGAATGAAGTAAAGGTTTGTATATACTAATAGATTGGAAAACGGTTTTAAGAAACGAGCTTTGGTATTGAAAATAGAGTTGAAATCGTTTTGATGAAGAAGTTTTGATATTTAATACTAGTATAGAAAACCTTTATATTTTGAAGTGACAAATCATAGAAGTGATTGTAGAAACAATCAATCATAAAAATTCACATTCGAATACGTGAATAAAATCCAAAGAAATCGATATCAAATCCATCAAAATGGATATTTCCAATAACTCCCAAAGAAAAGAAGTCATCAAAGTCGGTAATAAATGATAACAACAAAAGGGAAACCACACGAATCGATTAAAGTTGGAAATCACACAAAATAGGCGAAATAGGCAAACAGCATCAGGTCGGTCGGCCGGCTTCAGGGCTCGGTCGACCGGACCCTGTTCTGAAAAATAGTTCGGGAAGCAGGTCGGTCGACTGAGCTCTGCAGCCGGTCGACCAAACCCAGACAGAGAAGTGCTTAGCACTTTTGGAAGCAGGTCGGTCGACTGACTACAGAGCTCGGTCGACCGGACCTGTTTCCAGCACTGCCCAACTTATCAAGTTCATTGGCCGAATCTCGACCAAATTGCATTTTCGCGAGCAACGACACTAAGGATTTAAGCCTAACGACAACCCGGCCTTATAAGCTCTTCAATGCATCACAAAAATCATGATCAAAGATCAAAGTGGATTTTTAAAGAATTGAACTCAAAACACTAAAAATTGGAATATTCACCAAATCAATCCAAACCAAGTGCAATTGCACAAGAATAAGTGTTAGGAATTCATACCTAACAATCGAAGATAAATATAGATTAAGATGTGAGATTAAAATCTCACCTTTGAACCCAAACAAATGAAGAAGGAGCTTGAAAGCAAAGGGAGAATCAACCACTCTTCAACACAACCCAAATGAGCTTGAATCTATGCTCAAAAGAGAAACATTTCCTAAATTAGGTTTAGGGAATTTTCTGAAATTGAAAGGAGAACGGGTTGGAGAAGATGAAGAGGAGGCTTACCTATGGCTTCACTTTGATTTTGGAGCAAGAAATCAAGATGCAAGAAGAAACTAGGGTTTGCAATTTCTATTTCCTCTTCCTTTCCCCCATTTCAGTTTTTACTTAAGTTTGGAGAGTGGGAATGAGAGAATGGAGAGGAGAGGGCTGAGTTAGAGGGTTAAGTGAGTTTAGTTAGCTAGTGGGCTGAACCCAACCCAAACCCAACTAGAAAAAGTAGCAAATTTCAACTTACTCCAAATATATCGAAGCTTATACTCAAAAAGGTCGCAAACGGCATTTTGAACTCAATGGAAGTGGTCTCGAGTCCTAATTCGACTGTTTGCAAAAAGTAGCTTTTCGGACTATAATCCGACGAACGATTCTATATCTAAATAAAATATTTAAATATTCAATCGTAAAATATGCGGGTTGTTACATGTTCCTTGGTACATTCCTCTAGAGATGTACTGTTGGAAGGTAGTCCCTTCACCTGGTCATTTGTATGGAAATTCAAACTCCACTACGAGCTTGCGGTTTTGTTTGTATTGGCATAATGAATAGCCCCGAAATGCTATATGGGTAACCATTTCGGCTATGATTAATATTATTTGTATACTAGACACTGGTATAATATAACATGATTTGATATAAAAGGTTTTAGTTATTGTAAAACATGTCCGTGTTTATGTGTGGGCGTGTCTTACGAGATACTTTTGTTTTGAAAGGAAAAGTTTTGGTAATTTAAGGAATTCAGTTGAGTGTGTTTCTCACGCTGGTTTACCAGACTGATCCGGGCGTTCTTCCCTTTCAATGCTCGGGTCAGACCGAGTATGTTTATAGGTTTAGATTTGGTGCTTTTGGAGCTTTAGCAGAAGAGCTAGAGATCTTCATTTTCGTATACACGTATCTGTTTATTTTCCGCTGCTTTGTTATTTATATTATCAGCAATTTTAAGGACAGGTTATTATAACTTTCTAGGCTGATGATTGGTGATTGATTGTTGAACTCTGATGGATGTATGTATATACAGTTTTTGTTTTGTAAAGATCATTGATATGATATTATATGTTTTCCACTGCGATGTAAAATTCTGCATTGTTCTGTTTGGTTCTCTCTTCTCTCTTTCTTCTCTTCTCTTCTTCTCTCTTCTTTTCTTTCTCATGACTTTCCGTCAGTCTGTGCGTTTTGCGTCGGACATGTGTGGTTTGTTGTCGATTCAAAGGGTATGGACTTGCGGGTCGTCACAACAGCAATCCTACGGTGCATGAGGCGAGTATAGGGAAGTAAGTCCATATAGATGCACTGCGATATGATCGGATGTTTCAAATACTCCATTTTTCAAATACCCCAAAACATCATATTTTTAATCAAAGATAATAATCTTCACTAAACTATATTTTAAAATTTATTATTACATCAAAATAATGAAATACATTAAAACATCTTTAATACTTTCCAAAACCGATCTATTACTATTTATTCCTAAAAATACGACAGTTTTTTTAATCGCCAAAACTCCGTTTTATTTAGTGAAAAATAAGCACAAGGACAAACTTTGAAAAAAGTTTAGGCTAAAGGACAATAAATTTCATGTTTAGGCTGAAGGACAAACTTTAAAAAAAAATTAGACTGAATGACAATGCTATAGCTAGCATTTTATACGGTGTAAAACTAAATATAATGCTAGTTTTAATTAGCATTTTGAATAGTGTAAAAACTGAATATAATGCTAGTTACAACTAGCATTGTCCTTCGGTCTAATTTTCTTCCAAAGTTTGTCCTTCATGCCAAAAATGAAACTCGGTGACCTTCAGCCTAAATTTTTTTCAAAGTTTGTCCTTGTGCCTAATTCCCTCTTTTATTTATGTTTACCTCAAAATAGTAATAATTTAAGTCAAAACACTCTTTTGGAAACATACCTTTACAATTATTATTATTGTTTTAAATATATTTTTTGTTTATTATTCAAATAATAATAATATTATTATTCCAAAAAACAATTCAAAATTCCATAATATTCTCATTTACTCAAATCAGAATTTTCCCAAAAACTATATTATTATTTATAAAATTTCACTTATTAAGTAGTAATAATAAATGTTTCAAATTGAGTTTAAAATATATTTTTCCGTTATTATTTATGAATTTCCCCAAAAAATCATAAATAATGACCTTATTAAATTTATTCCATTAATTTCATTTTATTTCATTAAACCACTGTTATTTACAAACATCACGCAAAAACTGTAAATAATCACGTCTGCCATTTATTTATCTAATTTTCTTGTTATTATCCATTTTATTTCAATAAATTCTTTTCATAATTCAATTTAAATATTTAAACCAATTAAACACCCAAAATACAACAATCAACGATAATTAACCAACCATGTCAAATACATATAAAGTATCATATCAACCAAACAATCATCCATTGAACACAGCATATATCAATTCAGGGGAATTAATTTAAAGGACAAAGATTTGTATATTTTTTGCCTCAAGGACACAACCTCAATATTTTTACCATAAGGACAAACATTCTCCTAAAAATTATTCATAAGGACAACAAAACTGCTACCAAGCTAAAAACTGATACCTAAAAACTGCTACCGATAACTACAAACTGATACCTAAAAACTGCTATCAATGACGAAAAACTGATACCTAAAGAAAGTTGTCCTTCAGGATAAAATATTGAAGGTCTGTCCTTGAGGCAAAAACGCTGAGAGATTTTGTCCTTGACAATAATTTCCTGTATCAATTATTATGATTTTTCATGCATAGATATTTATTTTATAATTTAAATTTCAGCTAATTAAACTTCCATCAAATTCTCATTCTTATAAAAAAAGGCCTCCCTTAATTTTAGAATCTCGTTTATCTTTTCCTTCCTTCCCAGGTTTAACCGTCCCTCAATTCCATAATTCACAATCTCGGTTGTATGCACAAGTCGTAAAAGATGGGCTCATTTCCTCATTTCTGTAATCAAAATCCCAATATCGAAAATTGGATTGATTACAAAAAGAGGGATTTTTACTATTATAGATGTGGAGGGGACAAACACTTCGCCAGGGAGTGCCATGAACTTGTACAATGTTTCAAATGTGGATTCAATTGTCATAAGAAGAATCAATGTTCGAGGAATTCAAGTGGGACATTAATCAAGAATCAGGAAATGATAAGTATTACAGAACTTGGTTTTTTCTTTACGTTGAAAATTATGTAACTTAAACGAATTCTTCTTGATCATCCATGGATAAAAAGAAATGATGGAATAGATATACTGGAGGAGATGTCTATACATTTTATGCTATCAATTTGGTTAACACTGGTAAAAATTTCAAAGAAAAATTTGGGATTACAGTTACAGGGTCTAATGTTGGTAAGGTTAGTGATATTAATGAAAGAGTTAACGTGCATTCAAATATTGAAAAAAAAATTGTTTGAGTGGGGCAGGTGATGATTTCTTGGCTAATATAAGAGTGAAAATTTCTTTGATTTCGTATTCAGATCCACTGTTATACGACCCTGTAGTATGATATTTGATTCCAAGAATTGTAAGCAAGATATTGTTGATGATACTGTTATGGTTGGAGGCAGCAAAACCCAAACTTCTAATGTTGAAATAGACATGGAAGAAGACAGCTATATCACTGATATTAAACACTTAGCAAAACGATCCAAAAATCTAGATTATGTGGTTGTTGTATCGAATAGTTTTTAAGTATTAACTTTTTTCTGAGGATTCACTTCTGTTGAAAGTTTTGGTGATGAAAAATTGAAAAGCACGATTAGTATGGGAATGGGAAATTAGGATGAAAATTGTTACAAATATTATGAAGAATTAAAGAACATGCACATTGATGAGCACACATCAAAATTGAAGGCTATATTTAGTAACGGTGTTGAGCCCAAAGCAGCTATAATGTTTGAAAGTGATGTGAAGATTTGTTTAAAGAATGTTTATGATGATGAGGTAGGCATGTACATGAAGTGAGATGAGATGATTGACATGAAAAGGGTACAGAAGGACCTGAAGCATGAAGGAGTATGTTACATGATAGATTTGACATGACTAATACAGTAGTAGAGACAGGAGATGACTAAAGTTTGCCTGCTTGAATATTCATAATTGCAGCTGTTCTAAAGAGGCGGATTCATGCAGTGTGAAGTCAACTACGGGTACACAATATACATGTGGTGGGCTTGAGATATAAGGTGGATTTTGATATTGATACCGATTACATTCAGGATATGGGAATCTCAGTATTAGATCATGCTAGTAAGAGAGAGGTTAGAGAACAACTTGTGGTGGATTTTAATTCTGCATTTCATAGAGGGGATCAAGATTCGGATGTTTCTTCAAGTAGATCAATGAGGAGGAGTGTGTGTTTCAGTAGAGCAGCCACTAGAGGAGGGTCGGAGGATTCTAGTTTAGTGCGTAGAGAGGCCAATTTCACAGTATTGGATCTAGCTTTAGTGTGTCTAGATCGGTAAGGATGGGTGCTCGTATTCGTAGAGCGGCCGTTAGAGCTTCTGATAGCTCTAGCTTAGGTATAGATTTTTTTTTTTGGACAGTACACATTGTCCCCATGCTTTGAGTAGTTTATACACTAGTGGTATGTGGTATTTAGCTAGGAGTTCTGGCTTTATTTTTTATGATATTCAGATAGATACTGAGTATACTAGGAGTAAGAAAATAGAGCGCGTTAGATCAGTTGGACCATGAGATACATCGGTTGGAACGTTATAGGTTTACACGATCTAAGAAAATGTAGTAAAATTAGATCATATTTTAAAGATAATAACATTGATATTGCTTTATTACAAGAAACAAGATTATTCAAAGATTTAGATATGTAGTACTAAACTCTTATACCATTTTCACTATTTTTTATTTCAGTTGTGATTTACTATGATGAACTTCATATGAATTAATGTTTAAATGGGATAAATGATGTACTAATGAATGTTTTAGCGAAATTAGCTATACATGGGATGGTTAGATATATTTTCCTACTCCAATGACTTCAAAATGGTATGAAAATTTACTATAATGTTTTAATCATGATTCTAAAAATAGGTTTTTATTTTAATGAATTTTCTACATCAAAACGATTGAATATGAATTTTCGAAAGGGGATAACTATTAAAAAAAAGAGTAAATGTAACGACGTGTATTCTACGTGTTAAAGGATCGTAGAGTATTGTACAATTTTATTTAGGCTTGTACAATTCTTGATTTCAAGAAATGAGCAATAGAGACATTTTCCATCCTTAAAATTTTATCGGACAATTTTGACTCTAAACATCTTCTATGGTCTATAACTTTTGATAGATGCTGAATTGAGGTCTTAAACCATTTCCATTAGATCGAGATGATGGTTTCTCTTTGTATAGAGTGGTCATAATAGAAAAACGAACTTACCATTAGGGAGTCATAGTTGTTTGAAGTTTCACTTGATTGTTAACAACTTAATGGGTAACTAGCGAGTTAATGGATAGGCCCCAAGCCTATTTTGAGATTAGCATGAGGATGGGGCTGATAGGACTTCTCTTCATCATTTCACGCTTCCCAAAAATAAAGAGAAGACTCCCATTAACATATTCTAACCCATAAAGTTATCCTAATCTCTACCTTAAATAGCCAAAACATGTCATTAGAGGAAGATTAGCGAGATTAGCACGTTGGATTGAAGATTTGCTACTGGAGATCATCTTGAAGCTGTTGTTCACCTCGGGATTCACGTATCTTTGGACTTGGACTGGATTGCTTTGGATTTAAGTAGGTGGTTTTAAGCTTCTACTCACTAATTAGCCGCTATTAGACGTTTGATGACGTTTTTAAACGATTTTTAAACTCTAAAATATGTTTTAAACAATTTTTAATCACATATGTAAATATAAAATGATTTAGAGAATTTTTGTAAAATTCATGTTCTTATGGATCTCTTTTGTTCTTATGGTTACTACCTTTAGATTTAGGATCCAGTATGAATGAGAGCTTGTTAGGATATATTGTATGTAATGATGCTTGAATGTGTGATGTTTGTTTGGTTGAAAACGCCAATCGAGTGACGAATTAGTTATAGGAATATGTTAGGGATCGGTAGATAACGATCGATAAAGATCCAATTACATGTGATCGATATGATGCAACAAGGAAGGCCTTATAAGACTGTTGCAAGTTTCAAGTGATCTGGAGTTCATTTTCTCGAGTTATGGATGGATCGATGGTGGATTTGAGTACAATGGATCGGTGGAAGGATGCTTCGAGGCATGCTCGAGTTATGGGATGGATTACTTCGAGTCATTTGAGAGTTTACTTGGGCTGCAAGCCTGCACGAATCAACCGCATGAAGAGATGGATGGGAATTTCTAAGTGATGGATTGGTATGGAGTTACACAAGTCATGCTTCGAGTCATATAGGGGATGGTTCGGGGTTGCTTCGAGTCATGGGAGATTGCTTGAGAGTATAGGTAAAGGGAGAAAAAGAAGAGGAAAATTGGCTAAGGCATGGATCAGTACCAATCCATGGAGCATCGATCGGTGGTTATAATGGATCATTGAAGGACTTCACGAGAAGGAGAATGTCGTAGTTGAGTGAAGTGTAGGATTGATGGCTATGGATCAATGGTGATGGTTTGGAGTTGCATGGTTTGATGATGGAAGTTTGTGAAGTGGCTTCGAGTCTTTCTTCACTTGCTTCGAGATGTGGTGTAGGTTACTTCGAGTCCTGGGTGTGTGTGCACCCTAAGCTCGAGCCAACTCAAACACTTAGCCAAATATGGCCAAGTGTTGGATCGGTACCCAATCATAGGGTTCGGTAGCGATTTCGACGATGACAATGCATGATGCGACGATGATGATTACATGATGGGAAGTGATGGCTTCGACGACGGATAACTGTACTTTGAGATGTAGAGTAGAGACTATGAGTCGGATTGAAGGGACTGTCGGAGGAAGGTTACGGGACATATGATGATATTCTATAACTGATGATGATTGTAGAGTCATCCTACCTACGGTGGCTTCATGATGGGAGTCGTAAGATCAGTCCCAGAAGGTGGCCTGCTATAGATGACGTGTGCAAATGGATCGTTGATACTTGAGGGTTCGAAGGGTACTCCTAGAGCATGGGTAATATGGGGTATCCATTCGGACCATGATGGGTCCTGATCTCCACGACGGGCGATCTTTACCCTAAAACTGTCGGGACAGGCGGTCTAGTTTCCGAATACCGAGGAACCAGGGTGTTGAGTAGTCTTTGACCACGATGGATCATTCGAGTTATCATGTATCCAACGCACTAAATAAGTAAATTGAGGATGGATGATGGATGTTATGTTTGCTTGATTGTTTACCACCCTAGAGATGTTAAATGAGGTCGATATTATTGATGTAGATATCTAGACACCCCTTATTACTTTGATGTATAGTACGCTCATGATGACTATGATGTAGAGTAGTGTATATTTTGTATATGTGCTAACTCTGTGGATGTAGGGACAAGTCAAGTATGTTCCTTCGTAATATTTGTCCTATTATAGTGGTATATTAGTATTTAGAGATTTTCTACCGCTCACACTACACTGTTGTCCATTTTAGGGTTGCTTTGTCCAAAGGGTTGGGCCTTACCCGGCTAAGGCAATGTGGCAACGGCCATGAAAACGACCATTGCCACTTAGCTGGCTTTATTAAAGCTGGTTAAAGACAACAGACCTTTTTTGGCCATTGCCTCTTCCCCTCCTTCCCCCTATATATAATTACAAATTACAACATTTTATTTATGCAATTTTTGCTACATTTCATACTTTCTTCAATAAATTATCTACAATAAATCTCATAAATGTCAAAAATCAGAAGGAAAATCTCAAGAATCTTCATATCCCAATTTTCTATTACAACTCAAACCTGATAATCAGAATCCAACTCAATTCAATCAGAATACGTTCAGTTATCAGCATAGTTAAAATCAATATCATTCTCAATAGCAAAATCAAAATTCAAATTTTGGATTTGCCCACTAAGCTCCAAATTTGTATCATCCTCCACAAAATCAAAACTTCTACCATTCCCAACAAAATTCGAACCATTACCAAAATCCTCAAAATTCGAATTATTCCCAAAATACCTCATTTCAACAAAACATTAACTATGATCAAAGCTATATGTCTTCCAATAGCCAATAACGATCGGTGTTACCTTATAGTTCTCAAAATTTATCAAGAAATTTGAATAATCAATTTGAAGACAACATTGGAGAAACCATGAATCGCAATTCAAGGACGATAAAACTATCGAAGATGAAGATCTTTCCAGGAATCCTAATTTATCTTCCGCTCAAGCAAGGGGAAAGCAAACATTGGGAATCAATGTTAATGAATCTATTAATGCAGGAAGTGAAAATCCACCATGAAATGCTCCAAAAATATGAAAATGGACGCTAGACGAGCAAGCTGAATTAGCATTCTATTGGGTTGAGTATTCTAAAAATAATAAGAAAGGTAGGAGCCAAAGTGAAAGTTCTTTTTAGATTTCTATGTTTAATTTGTTCATTCATCGACATCCAAACAATCTTCCAAGAACCGTTGATTATTTGAAGCAGTCATGGAAAAGAATAAATGTCGCTTGTCAACATTGGAAAGAAAATGGTCGGGTTGCATGCAAGACAACAAAGTGGGGCAAACGACATGGATTTGGTAATGATTTTAAATTTTTAGTTCTAATTATATAGTTTCATGTATTATTCTTTTAATAGTACTTCATCATCTATAGCTTAATCAAGTAAATGCATTGTATATGGCTGAAATAATAATCAACCGTTCAACATGCAACATTGCTACGACATTCTCTCAATGGAGGTAAAATGGAATCGAGTGTGACAAGAACACTTAGTATTGCGCTTTCTTCCTAGAAAGATGAGCGATGAATCTCGTCCTAGTATTTCTAATGCACATGAAAACACCATTTTCAACACTAGTACAGGTGGTAGGCCTTTGGGAAAGTACAAGGGAAAGAAAAAACTGCCATTGATTACAGTGCATAGTTTGAACATATTAGTGAGCGTTTGGCAGTCGCTGAAGATGTAAGTAAATTATACATGAAAGCATAAGAAGCGAAGAGACTTGAGAGGGTAAAGGAAAAAACAAAGACGTCGTGATGAAAAACAATAGTTAAGAATTGACAAGTTAGACTTAAGAAAACAAGAATTAGCTCGACAACAAAGAGCTGAATATATGGCTCTTTTAAGTTGCAATAAAAATGAACTCAATCCAGTGCAAAGGTTGTATATGGAGAAGCAAATTGAGGGGTACCATAGTTGTCAAGGGTTTTTTTAGAAAATTAGGTGCGTACTCTGTATCTTGTTATTGCATCTTGTATTTGTTCTGTCAGTGTTAGTTTTATTGTCATTGTTAGTGTTTTTGTTATTGGAATTGTTTCTGTTTTGGTTTATGTTATTGGTAATGCTATTGTTATTGTCGTCGTTATTGTTGTTTTATTGTCATTCTCATTTTTGTTGTTGTTATTAACACATCAACAACAACGTAGTGCAATAGATATTAAAAATTCAAATACATACACTATTACAATACGTCAACAACAACTTAGTACAATATATATTAAAAATTCAAACATAAATACTATTACAACACGTCAACAACAACTTACTACAATAGATATTAAAAATTCAAATACAAACACTACTACAAAACGTCAATAACAGCACGTCAACAACATCTTAGTACAATAGATAAGTAAAACATACTACATAAAAAGATCACACGGTTAATCCAAACATCAAAAAATCCTATTAGCTTCTTGCATGTTCCTATCATCTCTTAGATCAAGATGAGCTTGTGAATCTTGAATGTCTTCGATTCTTTGCATGTATTCGCCAAAAGTATTTGGGTCTTTGTAAGGTTTTTTCTGAAATGCCACAATAATGTCTTTATAGTTTCTCAGTTGAAGCTCATATCCACCACGTTCTTCTTCGACAATCATATTATGTAAAATAACACAACAGTATATGATATCAGATAATACCGCCGGATCATGGTAGTATACCTCTTTTTTTTAATATATGAAACCTACCTTGAAGCACTCCAAATGCTCGTTCGACATATTTTTCTCAAACTCTCTTGTTGTTTGGTGAATCTGGTTTCTTTTGTGTTATTTGGGCTTTTGTAAGCTTACACAAGTGTTTTCCTTTTTGGGTAAATTCCATCTATCAGGCAATAACCAATTGAATGAACTTTGACTCCTATTTTGTAATTGCATGGAGGTGCTACATCATTGCATAAGTCATTAAATAAATATGATTGTCGTATAATGTTAATATCTTTAGGGAACTTGGTGCTCCAAAAAAAGCATGTCATATATACAAATCGAAAGAAGAAACGGCTTTCAATACTAGAATTGCCATTTTGCAGTGTCCTACGTATTGGCCTTACAATGCAACCAGACAGTTTTTCCACCTCCAATGCATACAATCTAAGCTACCTAACATACCTAGAAATCCACATTGAGCTTCCATTGCTAACAATCTATCAATGTCGTGAGAGGTTGAGGACCGAAGATATTCTTACCAAATTGCAAAACAACAGTTTTGCAAAATTCTTTCATACATAAGATTGTTGTTGAGTCTCCAATCCGCACTTTGTCGTCTTGCGAATCACCGAAGTTCCATATGATATCATGCGAATGTTAGAACCTTATATTTTGATGTTTTGATAGTGACAATTATACAAGTATATATTGTATATACTAACCACTTTTGCAGGAAATGATATCAACTTTACAAAGAGACAATTATATCAAAGTGAAGACCAAATTGACGCTACAAAGTACTATCACTCATGGTGTCTATGTCTAGAGGTATAAAGTTGTTAAAATCTCTTCTATGTGGTATATACACACACACGATTTTTCAGAAATTGAATTTTCATAAACATCACAATAAGCTTGAAGTTCAGTCGGCTGAACCATCTAGGTCAGCCAACTGAATCTATGCATGTACACATAAATATCTTTAAATATTCAGCTGACTGAATGACTATATTCAGCTGGCTTAAAACTGCCTAAAATGAACTATTTCCTTGTTGATTTAAAATTCGCCGATTCAGCTGGCTGCCACACTCTATTCAGCTAGTTGAATCTGTATAACGGCTAATTATCTAAAATGGTACCTCTTCTTCATGAAGGGTTACATCTCTTAAATCAAGAGTTGCAGTCCTAACTTTTCACTGTTTCTTTTCACGAATGTTTGCAACTATTAAACTCTATATAAAGCAAATTATTTCATTGTTTTCATCATCAATTCTATTTTCAGTTTTCTCCATCTTTATTATTGAACTCTCAAGCATTCAATTCCAAACTGCTATATATTTTTGATCGCACGATCATTCAAGAATATTTTCTTGTGATCAAAATTACTTCCTTTCTTCACAAACTACATGATATACCGCAAAAGAGAATATTATAGGAAGCATGTACGTTATTGACTTATCAGTGCTATTCAAGAGCATACTCGGTCAAATATATTTCTACTATTTATAGTTGAAGTCGTGTTGTAGTATCCTTAGGCGGTTGAAGTCCTATTCGGTTGTCTAGGCGGTTGAAGTCCTATTTGGTTGCTTAGACGGTGTAATACATGTTCCTCCGGGTTAAGTGAGGGTATTGATTAAATCTAGAAGGAGTCTTGGACTGGATGTAGAATGGGAAGTTCGAACCAATATAAAAATCCCTGGTGTCATTTACTTTATTACTTTTACTTTTATATTTATATTCCGCACAAGCAAATAGTTTAGTTAATATGTCATATTACACGATCCTTAGTTACTTTCAGTGAAGTGCAGCTGTTAACTTTTGTGGTGGAGAAATCTATGGAATCTTCGTCGGAACTCTACATCCCCGTATACGGGGTTTTCCGTAAAATAATCCACAATCAGTTAATTGTGACCACCAACAATAGTCTGTCCCATAAATCAGGTCTCTCATTCCAACAACATTACCTCCTTGAGTTGAAGTAGAGCTTTCAGCATATGCATGGGCCATTAAATCCATCATTTTGGTACCAAACATTCTTTTTTGATTAATACAATGTTCAATGAAATCGTCCGAAGATGACGACGACGAAGAATAGGAAAATGAGAAGCTCATTCAGTATAGCTAGAAGAATGGTGATGATGAGCTTACAAGGTTGATTGAGTATGTTATTAGAATCTTTTGGTTCTATTTATAAGCTCTTTTTGTTCAATGGAGATAGCATGTATTGTTCAATAACGTATAATGTAGATGGATAGAATATCGGACACTGTACCCACGTCGCACTTAAATCCAAGAATGCTAGCTTTGTTGGTGGAGATAGCATGGCACAGTGTTCGATCATATCGAACACTGTACCCACGTTGCACTTAAATCCAAAAATGCCAGCTTTATTAAGGTCACATTGTTTGGTCATATCGGACACTGTGACCACGTTGCACTGCTTTCTACGAATGCCAGCCTTGTTAGTCGAAACAAAATGTCATAGTGTCCGGTCATATCGAACACTATAGCCACGTTGCACTGCTTTCCACGAATGTCATCCTTGTTAGTCGAGACAAAATGTCCTAGTATCCAGTCGTATCGGACACTGTAGCCACGTTACACTGCTTTCCACGAATGCCAGCCTTGTTAGCCAAGACAAAATGTTAATGTAAAATGCTATATATATATATATATCTTATTGCTTGCCATACTTCTCTTCATTTATATCATAGTAGTGGTGTATAAAAATGGTGGATTACAATCATATTTCTCTACCGACTTCATACTCATACGAAGGTAATTTACGACATAATACCCCTCTGAATACATCATCCCCTCAGCCACCAACTGAGTGGTATATTGAAATGGAGGAAAGACACAATGTTGATGTAAGAGAGCATAAGATAGAACTGCAAGAGCACATGCAGGTAGAGGATGGTAGATGTCAAAGAGCGGAGCGGTGTAGCCATAACGGGAGAAAACAAAGAAGGAATGGAATTCTCCATCAAGTAACTCACACAGAGCAATAAGTTAATTCTGGATAAATTTACTATAACTGTGGGGTTTCTATTCTGTCATAAGAAACGAATTAACATCGGTCGATGCCATTATGGATGCCATAATTTTCCTGGTGGTTGTGAACTTTGGAAATATCTTGATGATCCTCTACCTCACCGAGCAGTTGTACATGCTACTGAACTTGAAGAACAAATTCAAACGCTTCAGAGGATACTGGGTTCAATTAACTTATCAAGTGGTCAAAGGCGGTATTATTAATCATCAGTTGTCTTGTTTGATGTCTTGTTTGTTTCCTATAATGTTGTCTTGAATTATTGTTTGTTGTCTTGTTTCTCAGTAAGTTAAGTCTTGTTTGTAATGGTTTAATTAAGAAATATTGTAATGTTGTTCTTATCTTAAGTGCGTACTTGAATTTGAAAACACATACTTCACTTGAATTTAAAAATACACAGAACTTGCTGAAAGTACACAGAACTTGCTGAAAGTAATTAACTTAAATAACTTATTTATCTAACCCAAACATCATCCAAATTGTCTAACATATCTAACCTAAAGATCAAATGCAGCATGTGCAACAAAATCAACGTCATACTTCTACAAATATTGCGAATCAAATATAGCTCATGTTAACTGAAGTAGGTCTTCTTCCTCCACTATATTTATAATGCTTATGTATCTTCGACAAGCTCTAGTAAATGTGACATAAGTACTCCGAGTTTCTAGAATCCTTCGAATTAATCTATAATCACGATGATTATTAAAAAAAATCATTTATAGTAACCTAAAAAACTTGCTCCAACTCTTCTTCCATGTGTCTATGATTAGTTTCTATGTACGTTTTGATTAGTATTAAATAATCTTGTAGAGTCCAACTTTCATTTTCCATTGAAAATTACTGAAGATGTTATGAATTTTCAATACAAAACATTCGTTTAAATAGACAATTCATGATCCATGTCTCATGCATCATGTGTCATCTAAACGACCATGTGGCAAGAATCCACGACTTGAGTACAAACAAACACAAATGTGTTTGTTTCTTCACAAAATGAAGTACATGCACTCAAACAAAATATGAAATCCAAATTCCAATACAAATGTTAGACATGAAATACAAATATAAAAACTGACTTGAGTTATCAAATACAAACACTGATATGAGTTGTAAAATACAAACACTAATAATACATAGATAGAAAATCTTGAATACTGATGATACACTGATAATACACTGATAATATATACAAACACAGTGATAATGCGCTAGTAGTTAATCGCAAACACTGATAATACATTGATAGTAAATACAAACACTGATATGCGAAAAAGACATAATCTACGGCTCATCAAACTAATACCGGTCATCCTAAAGACCAACTACATCGTCGTCGTCATCACTTACCCTTAGTGTAAGGTGGTATCGTTGCTCATCAGCAGCAGTAAGCTTGTTAATACAAGCAATCAACTCATCTATGCTCTGTCGATGCTCGACGTACATAGCCTGGCATAGTCTCATCTACATCTGAAACAAATCGTCATATGAATACGTAGCTGGATTTGGATACTCTAAAACCTCTTGTCGAGGAATACCAATATATCCATCAATTCCCGACATCATAGGTATACCGACTGTTCAACCAAAATTTGTTGTCTGGAATAGCTGTGGAGAAGGATATACTTGAGTCCTCTGTGTAAGGCCCTATAAAATCGGGGGGACAACACCACTTCAGATGCCTAAAGGTCATACCAAATCAATAGCTCCAGCATGTACCAATATGACCATGTGCAATGAAGTATAAAACCAATGCCAAAATAATTCATAATCTAAACCGGTGATGACTAAATACTGAGTCAACCACCACTCATCTACATGCGCCTGTAAATCAGAGTTGGAATACAACTTCATAAATGGTGTATTTAGATGTGGATCATCAGGAACATAATTGTCATCCAAGGTTTGTCTCCAGCTACGCTCGCCAAGGAACCAGTAACAGCAACCAGTGGGAGGAGATGATATTGATGGAAAACGTCTAGCTGACAGGAATCCGGCGTGCATCACGTTCTTGTCCATCATAAAGGGAAAACCTTCGTACGGATGCCACACAATACTCTCTCATGTAAAATTAATTTGATTTTGGGCCACAGCAAAAATATGTCATGCATCACCTCCCTGCACCATTTTACAGTTCTCGCAAGTCCAAGTTCTGACATGGGGGAAGAATAAGGGTAGTGTGGAGTCTAACATCGGGTATGTCAAATTGTGAAAGTACTCATAGTACCAATACTGCAAAATCTCCCAAAACCCTACAATCGACATGGATCACGACCTAACAACTCATTAATGATCCAAAGAGCGATGCAAATAAACTAATATGGGACTCCCCTAATCATATCTAGTCAGAGTATCAAACGATAACTCCACAACAGCTGCAACATGTCCAGCCAACTACGTGTTCGACAGATTTGAAAAGAATATGTTTCCCATCATGTACAGAATAAAAAGTCGAGCAATCTCCAAATCGTTTTTCGAGCTATAATTATGTATCAATTTAAAGATTGCTTGTCTAATATAATTACATCTAATCTGCAGTTCGGATGTCATTCCATCGTCTAAGTCAAGATATAGGAGTACACTAGCTAAATAGCCAAAATTGCTAATATTCCTCGTCATATGGTAAGCTCTTCCCATGTCCAATGCTTGAACCGGTAAAATAGTAAAGTCTAAAGGGGTCAAACTTAACTCTCCAAAGTTAAAGTGAAATGTATGAGTGGTCTTCCACCAATATGCGGCTAAAGCACCACATAACTGAACATCCGAATTTAATATATTATCAATACCTATTAAGCAATTTACGGTTATTTGAAATTCTAAAAAATGTTAAATAAATGTGGAGTAATTAAGTAAATACGTACTCAAGAAATCTCCAAATCCTATTTCCCGAAGAAAAGTGCGAATAATGTTGTCGGCATCAACTGCTCGAATAGATCTATAAAGACGGATTACACTAGACCAAGAGCCACGGGTGCGCTCACGACGAGCCTAATTTTAAATAGGACGCATATTCAATATATATTCTATAATTCTAACTAAAAGAAATTTTTTAATGTAGAGTCATATAGAATCTTCGATGCACGTGCTGACATGTACTTTGTCGTTGGGAAGTATACGAAAATTTACCAAATCCATATCGGCTCCCAAATTTTAATTGATATGGGATTCCAGAACCTCATCTGTTGTGTGTTTCTCGCCAAGCATCTTCGCCTAACAGCAGTGCTTTGCCGACCTCCTGTAACTCTGACAGGGTCGTTTTCTTCTTCGATCGGAACATTACCAGCGCTCCTACTGCCATTGCCTCGGATATTCCTCCACATTCTTCTCACATATTTTTTATTATTTTTTTGCTCTATGTAAGTTTGGGGAGAACGAAAGTTTGGGGAGAAGGAAGGAAGGGGGATATGGGAAGATAGGTTAGCCGGCTTATTTATAGCCGACTACCACTATACACTTAACCGGCTTTCTTAAAGTCGACTAAGTGTACCGCATGGATTGCAATCCACGGTCTCGTGTGGATTGCAATCCATGCCTTTTGTCTTAGCCGACTAAATTTTAACTGGCTAAGATAAAGAACAAAACCCCATGTTGGGGGCTTTGTACTTTCTTCTGATGGGGGTGAGTGGGGGGTTGTAAACGTCAAAATTGATGTCCCCTAACCTACATTATTGGGGATGCTCTTACATGATAGATTTGGCATGACTAATACAGTAGTAAAGACAGGAGATGACAAAAATAAAATAAATCTTATAATTGTTAATAGTGATATTAATGAGTGGTTGAGAAGCTTAGTGAGTTATTTAGATGCGAAAAGGTTTGCCCACTTGAATATCCATAATTGCAGCTATTCTAAAGAGGTAGATTCATGTAGTGTGAAGTCAACTACGGGTACATAATATACATGTGGTGGGCTTAAAATATAGGGTGGATTTTGATCATGATGTAGATTACATTCAGGATATGGGAATCTCGGTATTAGATTATGCTAGTAAGAGAGAGGTTAGAGTTCAACTTGTGGTTGATTTTGACTCTGCATTTCATAGTGGGGATCAGGATTCAGTTGTTTGTTCGAGTAGATCGATGAGGAGGAGTGTGCATTTCGGTAGAGCAGCCACTAGAGCGTTAGAGGATTCTAGTTCAGTGCATATGGAGGTCAATTCCACGATGCATGGAGAGATTGGATCTAGCTTGAGTGCGTCTAGATTGGTGAGGAGGAGTGCAAGTCTTCGTAGAGCGGCCATTAGAGCTTCTGATAGCTCTAGCTTGGGTATGGATTATCTTTTGGACAGTACATATTCTTCTCATGCTTTGAGTAGTTTATCCACATTGATATGCAGTATTTAGCTAGGAGTTCTGTCTTTATTTTTGATGATAATCAGATAGATACCGAGTATACTAGGAGTAAGGAATTAGAGTGGGTTAGATCAGTTGGACTATGAGATACATCGGTTGGAACGTTAGAGGTTTACACGATCTAGGAAAATGTAGTAAAATTAGGTAATATTTTAAAGATAATAACAATGATATTGCTTTATTAAAAGAAACAAGATTATTCAAAGATTTAGATGTGTAGTACTAAATTCTTATACTGTTTCACTATTTTTGATTTCAGTTACGATTTAATATGATGAACTTCAAATGAATTAACGTTTAAATGAGATAAATTATGTACTAATAAGTGTTTTGGGGAAATTAGCTATAAATGGGATGGTTAGAAATATTTTCCTACTCTGATGATTTTGAAATGCTATGAAAATTTAATATGATTTTTTAGTCATGATTCTAAAAATAGGTTTTTGTGTGATGAATTTTCTACGTCAAAATGATTGGATATCAATTTTCGAAAGAGGATAACTAGTAAAAAAAGAGTAAATGTAATGACTTGTATTCTATGTATCGGAGGATCTTATAGTATTGTACTATTTTATTTAGAACTGTATGATTCTATGATTTTGGAAAATGACTACCAAGGACATTTTCCATCCTTAGAATTTTATCGAACAATTTTGACCTTGAAAAATCTTGTATGGCCTATAACTTTTGATAGATGCTGAATTGGGGTCTTAAACCATTTCCACTAGATCGGGATGGTGGTTTCTCTTTCCGTAGAGTAGTCATAATAGGAAAAAAAAACTTATCGTTAGGGAGTTATGGTTTTTTGAAGTTTCATTTAATTTTGAATAGCTTAATGGGTAACTAGGGAGTAATGGATAGGCCCACAGTCCATTTTGGGATTAGCATGAGGATGGAGTTGATGGTACTTCTCTTCATCATTTCACACTTCCCAAAAATAGAAACTTCCATTAACATTCTCTAAGCCATAAAGTTATCCTAATCCCTACCTTAATAATCTAAAACTTTTCATTAGAGGAAGATTGGCGAGATTAGCACCTTGGATTGAAGGTTTGCTACTAGGGATCATCTTGGAGCTGATGTTACCTCAGGATTCATGCATCTTTGGACTTGGATTGGATTACTTTAGATTTAAGTGGGTGGTTTTAAGCTCTACTCACTAATTATCCACCATTAGACGCTTAATGATGTTTTTAAATGATTTTTAAACTCTAAAATATGTTTAAACCCCTTTTAATCACATATGTAAATTTAAAACAATTCAGGAAAGTTTTGTAAAATTCGTGTTTTTATGGAACTCCTTTGTTCTTATGGTTACTACCTTTAGATTTAGGATCCACTTCGATGTGTATGGATGAGAGCTTGTTAGTATATATTGTATATAATGATGCTTGAATGTGTGATGTTTGTTTGGTTGAAAATGCCGATCGAATGACGATTTAGTTATAGGAATACGTTAGGGATTGGTAGATATTGATCGGTAGAGATCCAATTACTTACGATCGATATGGGGCAATAAGGAAGGCCTCACAAGCTACGTTCCAAGTTTCAAATCATTTGGAGTTCATTTTCTCGAGTTATGGATAGATCGGCGGTGAATTTGAGTACTGTGGTTCGATGGAAGGATGCTTCGAGGCATGCTCAAGTTATGGGATGGATCGCTTTGAGTTGTTTGAGAGTTTGCTTAGGTTGTTGGCTTGCATGAATCGACTGCGTGAAGAGATGGATGGGAATTTCTAGGTGATGGATCTGTATGGAGTTACACAAGTCATGCTTCGAGTCATGTAAGGGATGGTTCGGGGTTGCTTCGAGGCATAGGAAATTGCTTGAGAGTATAGGTCAAGGGAGCAAAGGAAGTGGAAAATTAACTAAGGCATGGATCAATGGCTATGGATCGGTACCGATACATGGAGCATCGATCGGTGGCTATGATGGATCATTGAAGAAGGACTTCATGGGAAGGAGCAAGTCTTAGTTCAGTGAAGTGTGGGATCAATGGCTATGGATCGGTGGGATGGTTTGTGATGGAAGTTTGTGAGGTGGCTTCGAGTCTTTCTTCACTTGCTTCGAGATGTGGTGTGGGTTACTTCGAGTCTTGGGTGTGTGTGCACCCCAAGCTCGAGCCAAACCAAACTATTAGCCAAATATGGCCAAGTGTTGGATCGGTACCGAACCATAGGGTTCGAAAGCAATTTCAACGATGACGATGCATGATGCGATGATGATGATTACATGATGGGAATAGATGGATTCGATGATGGATAGTTGTACTTTGGGATGCAGAGTAGAGACTATGAGTCACATTGAGGGGATTGTTGGAAGAAGGTTATGGGACATATGACGATGTTCTACGACTGATGATGATTGTAGAGAGTTATCCCAACCGTGGCGGGTTCATGATGGAAGTCATAAGATCAGTCCTAGAAGGTGCTCTGCTATATATGATATATGCAAATGGATTGTTGATACTCAAGGGTTCGAAGGATACTTGTAAAGCAAGGTTAATATGGGGTACCCATTCAGACCATGATAGGTCCTGACCTCCCCGACGGGCGATCTGATCTCCACAACGGGCGATCTTTATCCTAGATCAGCCATGGCAGGCAATCCATTTTCCTGCCTACTGAGTGGCATTGATTCAAATACTGAGAAACCAGGACGTTGAGTAATCTTTAACCACGATGGGTCGTTCGAGTAATCACGTATCTAATGTAATGAGTGAGTGAATTTGAGGATGGATGGTGGATATTATATGTGCTTGATTGAATATCCCCTAGGGATGTCAAATGAGGTCGATATAATTGATGTAGATCTCTAGACACCCTTTATTACTTTGACATATAGTACACCCATTGATGACTATGATGGAGAGTAGCGTATATCCTGTATATGTGTTAACTCTATGGATGCACGGATAGATCAGGTATGATCCTTTATAACATTTGTCATATTATAGTGGTATATTAGTATTTAGATATTTTCTATCACTCACAACGGACTGTTGTCTGACTCAGGATTTTATGCTTTGCTTCTTATTATTCCGAGTACTCTTAAATGAATAGATTAGGGATATCAGGTTTGGTGAGCACGTGGAGCTGGACGGAGGATGAGCAGGAGATCACTCTCTTATATTGCTACATTTATTATGATTTGCTATTCCACTCCACAGCACCATGGAGCTTGCTAGTGCCTTTACTATTTAGAGGCAGTTTATTTATGAGTAATTATTTGATGTATAACTCTATCACTTATGTTGTTTACTATATGGATCTGTATACTCTGATTTCTGTGATTCATTTAGTTATTACCGCCTCGCCTGTTTTAGATCTAAGATGTTTGTTAATTCATTTTGTTCGATGCGTTGTGAGATATATTACAGCTTTTGTGATGTTTTATTTACCTTACAACCTTGATGGTCGTCTTAAATCGGCCGGGAACCGTTATAGCACACTACACGGGTATAATGGGTCCCGATGGTGTAGGATGATTGTATCATTTTGTATTAGAGCTTAGGTTGCGTAGTTTAACCTAAGGGATATTGTGATCCAATAGAGATAAAGTAGGAGTTCTCGCTTTAGACAGGGTCGAGAGTTTATGTATATATGAGAGTGCGTACTTATTTATACATTTTGGTTTTCAAAACTATATAATAATTGTATATAGTATAAAAGTTGCACTACACACATGAGCACTACTTAGGTAGGATTCCTTATAGAGAGACTGATGGTCCTTATTATAGATTGAAGGATGAGTCGTCAAATAAGGGATGTTGCTAGAACTTCGTCTCTACAGTCGAAGAAGGAGTTGTCTTAGGAGCTATTAATTCTGATTTGAAAACTATGTTCAATACAATGATGCAGAACATGCTGTAGAATGCACAATTAGCCGCTCCAAATGTTACTGTTAAAGGTGGTGCTCCAGTGTAGGAGCCTAGATCGATTTCGCTAAGCTAAACAAGGACTTTGCTACTCTTGGTGGAAAACCGTTCCAAGGTATGGAGTCAGAGATGGAAGTGCAGGATTGGTTTGACACCTGCGAAAGGATCTTTGATGACTTGCTAAATAATGCTATGAAGAGGTGATTGGATTCCCGACAACTTCAGGGACGAGCATGAACTGGTGGAATGTTGTGAAGATCGCTACTCCCGAGGACTAATTCACATGGAACCAGTTCAGAGCCGGATTCGAAGAGAAGTTCATATCAAAAGCTCAAAAGTTGGTCTTATTCCGTAATTTCACGAAACTGAAGCAAGAAGATATGTCTATCTCCAAGTACATTGTTGAGTTCGATGCCCTATCAAAATATGGGATGTCCTTCATTGACACTCCATTAAAGAAAAACAAGAAGTTCATCATCGGCTTGGATGACTAATTAGGAGAGAAAATCATGAGCCATATTGGCAAGACTTTTAAGATGATAATCGAGAAGGCTATGAGGCATGGGAGTCATCCGAGGCCGAAAGCTATTGCTCTTAAAGGTAAGCTAAAGCCGCAATTGGACGGGGGAGGCAAAAAGAAGTGGAACAATAAAAGGAAGTAGTTTTAGAACAAAGGTGGCCAAAAGAAGAGCAAGCCAACTCTGATTTGCTACAACTGCATAGAGAAGGGTCACTATAGTAGAGACTGCAAACTTGAGGGAAGAAATGCAACAAGCTTGGACACATTCAGAAGGATTGTCCAGAACCACTAAAGTAGAAGCGGATGGTGAAAGTATATGCTATCAATGTCATTCCGACTTCATCGAATGCTCAATCGATGAAAGAGAAGGGGAATGGCATCGTTATTCAAGGTATGCTTTACATTTATGATGTTCCTACATGAGTTTTGTTTGACACCGGGGCTTTACATTCCTTTATATTTAGGGACTTAGTAGATAGATTGAGACTGAAACCCAAAATTGTTGACTGACCTTTGATAATTAACAAGGTCAGATCTTAACTAATTAATTAATAAGATTGTTTTAAACTTGGCATAGGAATGAATAAATGAGAAGGGCAAAATAGGAATAGAACTCTCTTTTATGTCTTAAACCCTCACCCTCTCATTCATTTCTTATTTTGCAATCACAAACAATCATAAAAATAAGAGAGGCCAACCATAACCAAGGTAGAGAAGACAAAATCAAAGGGGAAACCAAGAGATTCAAAAGGAAAAGTTTAGGGAAACTAAACCTCATCAAATCTCAACTCCATCATCCAATTTAAGGTGAATAATAGTTAACTATCTATATTGCTTGTGTTTGTTCTCGGTTATGGATAAATTTTGAAATGATTATGATTCTATTATCATGTTATGATTGTTTATGTCATTATTTGGATAAAATAATGATTTATGCAATTTTTATGAAATTATTTAAATGATTTTAAGAGTAAAATCTTTGTTTTTGATCTCTAATTGATTTGATTTTCTAGTATGTTGTGTAAGATATTGTTTTGGAGATGCGGTTTTAATTTCATAATTCTTCAAGCTAAGATAAATATTTTACGAATCTCGTAAGGATGAAGTAGTGTTTATTCAGGTTTTAATTATTCAAATAATTAAATAATTATTTTGATGTCGAAATTTTTATAGATGAAAGAATATGTTAATTCTGATTTTTGATGAATTTTGGGAAATTTTCCCAACTGATTATGAATTTCTATGACTTTATTATATTAGAAAAGCATTAAATTAATATTAATTAACTAAGTTGATTAATATTTTTGGAAGTATAAAACTGACTTGCGTCAATTTCTTGAGAAAAAAAATTGGTAGAGCTTGTTTCAAACAATAGAAATTTGATAAGGAATAAGGGTTGGTAAAAAAAATTTCTTTTAATAGGAATAAAAAAGATTTTATAATAACTACAACAATGTCACTGATATGCGGCATCCCCATGACATTCGGCATTAACAATAGGCGGTATCACTTTACGGTCGTAAGTGATATCGGAATAGGCGGCATTGACCTGAAGCAATGCATATGATATTTATACCGTAAATATGTGATGCATTGGTTCAAGCATCCGACATTGTCGTTATGGGAATACTACATCTCATGGGTATATAAGATATTGATGTCGTGAGTTTTTAGTACTGACATCATATGCTTTATGGCATAATAGTCAAAGTGCCATATTTTTGGCATCCTTAAATTAATGTCGTAAGTCATCAATTTTGGTATCAATTGTTTTACGGCAATGATGCCGCTAATTTTTCTATGTATGCAGCATAATAGCCGAAGTATAATAATTTCAAATGATGCCGTAAGTAATTGATTTCGGCTCAAGGTATTAATGTCGTGATATATCAATGTCGGCATTCTTTATTTAATTATTTTCAGTAACTATGCCATGTGGCATTGATGTCGTAACTCTCTATTTCGATGCCAATAAAGCCTTATTTTATGCAAACTAAAAGTATGTTTTAAAAGGCAAGATAGCCTATTTCTTAAGAAGATCGATAACCTTATGATTTCGACAGATAACCTTATGATTTATAAAATCAAAATTTTGTTTTCGAATTTTGGATAGAGGTTTGTTGTTGTTTTTAACGACATGAATGCCATAAGTCTTCTATTTTGCTACATTAACGACAATAAGCCATATGCTTCATGATTTCAACATTATCCATGGGAATACCAATGTTTTATATTTCTATATGCCGTAAGTTTATGAATCTGACATTACTCATTGGGGACATCAATGTATATTATATTTGACTTGCCATTTAATTTATGATTCCAACATCACATATATTGGGGATACCAATGTGTATTATTACGACATGCTATTAGTTTATGGGTTGTCAACCTAATTGGGGATACCAATGACATAGGTTGGGCATTTGGGTGAATAAGATTAATTATGAATTAAATTGATAAGTGATGGGTTCATAGTCATCCTAGTAAAACTATGGAATGTGTGATGGATAGTCCACGTAATACCTGAGATGGATAGTCTCTATATAGTTAATGAAGGGTTCATAATCATCCTAGATAAACTATGATATGTGCTATGGATAGTCCGCATAGTTTAAAATGAATGTAATATATGTGATGGATAGTCCATATAATTTTAGATAGTTAAACCATGTGTAATGGATAGTCCATATGGTAGTGTGGAATATGCATGTATATGCTTTTTGTTTGATGATAATAAACATATATACATTCATTTAAATGTATTTGATATTGTACTATTTTATTTTTCACAAATAAAATAAATATTTGCTGAATAAATTAAATAACACAGAATTGGAATTCAATCGAATATTTTATTCAAACAAATATTTATTACAATTTTGATAGTACAATTTCAAGCTCTCACTATAACTATACAATACAATTACATCACAATTTCATAGTTACATCAGTTCCTCACTACATATCACTCACACTCGTATTTATCTTCAACTTCATTCTAATGTGAATAGAGCATCTGAGCAATCTGCAGAAATATACATGGACGCAGTAAAATTGAAAATAAAATGTTTTTGCATTATAAAACAAAATATGGATTTTGAAAATATTATTTGCCTCAGTTATTTGGGTTATTTGTCGTCATTTAATTCTGAATCTGTCACACACGAACAACTTGTGACATGCACAGTGCATCACTGTACATGCCACAAGGCCGTGCACACCAATATATGTATATACACTTGATAAATTTACAGGGACAGGTGAGCACAAGGTCAAACCCAAATAAAAAGACGGGTTCAACTAGGTACAATATAAATAAAATATCGACTTCAGCACAAGGTCAAACCCGAGTTGTGAAACTGGATTCAACACAGGTGCAAGTCCATGAAAATGGTCAAGACAACTAAAACAAGCCTTAACCAAAATCCAAAAGTTCAAATGCACATGTACAGGAATGAACAAACACAGAGGCAACTGCAACAAGCATCACCGATACACTATGTCACAAGACCATCAACATATATACACAAGTGCACAACAAACCCAACAGTTCAACATGTACAACTTCTTCAATGACACAGACAAATGCAACATATTCAAGTGCAATGAACATGTACAAGTGAAACAGTGGAAACACGAACATCAAAAGCTCAAGTGAATGAACTATCAATGCACATGAATGCACAGACTACATGAAAATATCACAGGTGATACCAGACTACAGTAGTTCAAGGTAAAGGAAGAAAAACTACAAATTACAATGAACAACTCCAATATGAATGTGCAGACTCAAGTGAATACAAGCTACAAGTTCAAATGTCAACAGCACTGAAACATGAAGCATGAAGCATGCCAGACTTGAAGCTACAAAGTAACAGACCAATCAAAGATGTCATGTGAGACCAGAAGTGAGACTAGATGCAAATGAAACTGTCCAAGGAACTGGCTACAAGGCAATGCATCAAAAAACTTCAGAAAGTCATATATCATCACCAAACCAGAAACTAATCCAGACTGAAACAACATGATGCAATATGAACAATATGACTGTACAAACAAAATACAAACCAGAGTGCACAACAACACACTGAACTGGTCAAGTAAATAACAATGCTCAAGGCAAAAGCAAAAATTGGTCACTGTAACATGAACAAGTAACCAAGCTACAGACCAGAAAACATAGTACTCAATGCTCAGTTCAAAATGTTGAACAAAATCAGGTGATGTTCAAAATCAAATAAAGTCATAGGGGAGTTCAAAATCAAAGTCAAAGCCAATGTCAACAGACGAGTTCAAAAATTCACAACCGTGATGACCAAGTCAACAAGTACACATAAACAGTTCAAAGTCGAAGTCGTCAAGGCAACAGATTTATACAAATTAACCAAGTCAAAAATATAACAAGTTCGAATCAAAAATGCCAGCAAAGTCGTGAGTCGAACAAGTCAAAGCAGGAAATTCATAGAGCAACAAAGTCAGAGACGTGGTGAATGATACCGTGATGGCCAAGTAGTTTGACCAAGAAAAGAATCATCACAAAATGAATACCGTGATTATCACGAAATAGAAAAACGAAATATACGCATATGACAAAGTCAGAAACCATCTCGAGCATCCATACGAAAATCAACAGTCAAGCAAAAGAACTGACAAATTCAAACATGAATATACGAACGCAAATAAAGGGGATGCGAACCCTATAAAAGAATTAACATCATCGGCAAATGATGTATTCGAGTTCGAGCTAACAGAGAACAATAAACTAATAACTCGAATCACATTAAGTTCAATCAATCTAAAACCAGCAAAGCAAAAGGAATTCACATACCGGTATCGCAGACGAACTCCAGAGAGAGAGCCGAAGCTCTAATCCCAAATTCCAGTCTCGACGCAAGGATCATTGCAAGCCAGAGCCACAAAAGAAGACGAAGCAGAAGCTTCAATTTGCCAGCAAAACGAACAAGGGCAAAGCCCTAATTCAGTCGAGCAAGCATTGAAGAAGATCGAGCCAGATTCGCCAGAGAATCGAAAAATCGCCGAAGCCCTAAATCGCCATTTCTATTTCTCAAGGAATCGGGCCAGGAACTAAAGAAAAGAAAGGGGATCGAAATAAAAATTGAAGCGGGCCGATAATTTTTAAATGGGGCCGGCCTAGTTAAAAATTGGGGTTTTAATTTTTAAATTGGTCTAAGGGTTTTAGTTTTAAATTTGGGTCGGGTTTAAAATAATTTAGTATGGGCCTAGTTCATTTAAGGGCAAAATTGTCTTAAATTGTCAATTTATATTTTGCCCTGGTTTTTTAAACTGTATTTTGTTTTTCAGTTTTGTACTTTGTTAAGTCCAGTCAGGGTAAATGACCACCTAGGGTTTAGGTAGTGTCAGGTTGTCTAGTTAGGGTTAGTTCAGTGAGTAGGGTGTGCGAGTTTACAAAGCTCTATAGGCGGAGTAGGGTGTGCAAGTCTGTAGGAGTGTTTGTAAGTGGGATACTGTTTAATCCTAATAAAAATCTGGGAATGCAGTAGTAGGCAGGGGTTGCCGTAGCTGGGTAAATTTTGTGTGTGATTTACTTTTCTGCATATTTATTTTTCTGCAGTTTGATTTCGCGTTTAATTCGAGAAAATTGCGATAACCCTATTCACCCCCCCTCTAGGGTTAATCTAGATCCTACAAGTGGTATCAGAGCGAGGTTATTTTTTTCTTTAACTCTAGAGTCATAAATCCACCAAATAATGCTTTTTCTGAGGGGCAATCTATTGTTAGGCCACCTATGTTTAATGGGAATGATTATGCTTACTGGAAAGTTAGGATGGGTATTTATCTTAGTTCTGTAGATTATGATGTTTGGGACATTATTGAAACTGGCTATACACCTCCCACTATAATTGTTGGTGATATTGAGATTCCTAAACCTAGGGATAGGTGGGATGCTAACGATAAGAAATTAAAAACCACAAATGCTAAAGCCATGAATGCTTTGATCTGTGCTCTTGATAAAACTGAATTTAATAGAATTTCTCATTGTAAAACAGCACAGGAAATTTGGCATACTTTGGAGGTGACACACGAAGGAACTTCTCAAGTCAAGGAGTCTCGTCTAGCCCTGTTCAGCAATGAATACGAGAACTTTATGATGGACAAAGGCGAGAGCATAAAGGACATGTTTGGATGCTTCTCAACCTTGGTATACAATGCTAGAGCGCTTGGAAAGGTATTCTCCGAGGTAGAGCTTGTGAGGAAGCTAATACGAGTCTTACCAATGAACTTTGAGGCAAAAGTCACAGCAATACAAGAATCGAAAGATCTGAGTAAACTGATCATGGAAGATTTGATCGGTAACCTGATGACATATGAGCTTGAGCTAAGAGCAAAGGAGGAACGCAACAACTCCGAATCAAAGAAGAAGACGATTGCCTTAAAGAGCAAAGAAGAGAGCGATGATGAAGCAGAAGATCAAATTGAAGAACTTGCAATGGCTGTCAATAATCTTAGAAAATTGTCGAGATTTGGGCCACACAAGAAGAAAACGAGTGATAATAGGTTAAAAGATTCTGACAATTCCGAAAATGAATTAACTTGCTATAACTGCAACAAGCCTGGTCACTTCAAACAAAATTGTCCACTTCTCAAAAACACCAAAGGAAAGAAAATGAAGAAAAAGGCCTTCGCAGCGACTTGGGATGATGAGGAAGGAGAGGAAGTTTCGACTGATAGCTCAGAGGAGGCTAACTTGTGTCTTACGGCAAGATCAGATTCAGAAGCAAGCTCAGAGGAATCTAGTGAGGTAAGTAACTATTCATACAAAGAACTTGTTTTTATGTGCCTTGATTTTACTAAAACAGTTGATGCTCTAGATTCTAAAATTGAAAAACTAAAATCTGATAGGAGAGAACTTGCCCGTGAAAATTTTAGGTTAGAAACTGAACTTGAAAATATTCAAAACCTAGACTGTAAAAACTATAAAACTTTAGATTCAGAATTATCAAAACTGAAGAATAACTTTGAGAATCTTGAAAAAGAAAACTTGAAACTAAAGGAAACCATTGAAACTAGGAAGAAGGTTTTTATAAACAGATGCACCTCACTTGTGACTGAAAACACAACACTGAAAACCAAAGTCCAAGATCTTGAGAAATCACTATGTAACTTTTCAAGAGGAGAAAAATCATTCAATATGTTATTGGGAAATCAATTGTTTGCTAACAATAGAAAAGGACTAGGTTTTGGAAAAACACAAGTTGATGATAGTGCAAAAGGTAAGAGTGTCTTTACTGGATGTGAAATAATTGGACATCGTGTTGAAAATTGTAGTCATAGGAACAAGAATACGAAATTTATACAAGTTTGGGTTCCTAAGAATTCTACGAACAAATTTCAGGACTATTGGAACAAGAATGAAAAGACAAAACAAGTTTGGGTTCCAAAGGGATTGTTTATTCACAATGCTTCTACCACTAACAACCATGGACCTATAAAAACAAATAGGTCACAAAAATCTTTTACCATGTAGGTGTTGTGGCAGGCTAAGGAACATCATTAGTGTTATCTGGATTCTGGCTGTTCCAGACACACAACGGGCGACAAATCAACGTTCCTTAGCCTAGTATAAAGGTGACAGATTCACAATGGGCAAACAACGAAAGATTATCGTACAGGTAAAACAGGTAATTGTATTTATTTTCAAACGATAGACAAAATGTGAAAATCTACACCATAATCTGAATTAAATCAGCCAGTTATGTGAAATGATTGATGATGTTAATTCTGATTTTTTTATTAACCAATCATCTTTAAATAGAATTACTCAAAGTAATTATGATGGTTGACAGATTCAAACTTACTTGATGTGATCTTTCATGACTTGCTCTTATCTGTGACTTTGATTTGTGCTTAAAAGTTGACCAATCATTTTTTTTACTTAATCTGTTTGGTCAAACTATGATGTTGATTGACTACTCTTGCTATAAAAAGTTTTTTTTAAGAAATTGTTGAAATTGTTGAAACTTTATGAAATTGGTGGAACTTCAAGAAATTGTTTTGAAATAATAACGATGTTTTAATGACTGTTGATCCTATGGTTTCTAAATTTGACTCTATGATATTTGTTTGATGGTTAACACGACTTCAATTCAAAGTCAAGAAAATTTCGTTTAAAAATTGTTGAAAATAATTCTGAGATAGTTTGTTGAAATTTCACAATCTGGTCTATGACATCCAACAAGTGAATATTGAGTGAAATTTAAAGTCAGATGCAGATCACACTGGTAATATAGTTGATAGAAAAATTACTAGTGGAACGTGATTATATTTCAAGACATTCATTTGCTGCATCATTTTTTAAAGAAAATATCTGCATATTTTTCACTTGAAATAATCTCTATTTTTAGCAGAAAGTTTTTCTTAAAAACCCCTTCTAGAAAATAATTTCTGTTGACCTTGTATCAGATTAGTTATTTAAGAAAATTTGATTTTATAATTTTTTGAAATTGATGTTAACTGATCTGACCCCCTAATAATTATCTAAAAAGATAGATAGTGATTGAAAATAAGATGAGTGTTGATATTAATCATATATTATGACTTGAGAAAGTATAATTAGAAAATTCCTTTAGAAATTTAAACAAGAGTTATAAAAACTTTTTGTTGATAAATATTCCATGATCATTTCTAATTCTATCACTTTTCTATCGACTATCACTCATCAAAAGTCAATATAGTATGTCAATATGTGGTAGTTTAAATAGGAAATCATTTGTGCTTCAATTTTATTATATTTCTAACAATAAATAATAATATCCAAAAATATTCACTCTCATTTAAAAGTCCTCACGGTTATGCATGGGTGAATTACTTGGATTTTTGATTATGTGCTTCCATGCTCATTTAAAAGTCCTCACGGTTATGCATGTATGGAACGCATATCAAAATTGATTGATTAAATAGGCAAGTTGATTCTAATCTCATTTAAAAGTCCTCACGGTTATGCGTGGTTAGAAGATACTTGAATTCATTTTTAAAATATAAAAAAATTAAATTAAGAATACTACTAATATCGTTTAAAAGTCCTAACGGTTATGCATGGTTAGTAGATATTCAAATTTCCTGAAATAAATATAACACAAATAGACACAACTATATGGTTTTATTTGATGAAATCATTCATATCATTCTAAAGTGGAATATGCGTCAATTAAAGTATTTATGATTTTTGTTTGATTTTCTTATTAAATTAATAATTACACTCGATTGAGCTTTAATATTATATTAATGTCTATCACTATATCTCTATTTTTCTATTACTATTATTCTGTTGCTGATAACAAAAGGGGGAGAGAAATGTTAAGATTTTGAAAATAAAGGTCAAATATTTTCTAGTTGCATCAAAGCTCATTTGAATATTTTATTCTCATGCATATATGTAGGGGGAGTATTGTGTAGAAAGGGAGCATTCAAATAGGGGGAGAAAATTGAATAATCAAATACATTTATTATCGTCAAAATCTTAAATATATGTTTGTTATCATCAAAAGGGGGAGATTGTGGAATATGCATGTATATGCTTTTTGTTTGATGATAATAAACATATATACATTCATTTAAATGTATTTGATATTGTACTATTTTATTTTTCACAGATAAAATAAATATTTGCTGAATAAATTAAATAACACAGAATTGGAATTCAATCGAATATTTTATTCAAACAAATATTTATTACAATTTTGATAGTACAATTTCAAGCTCTCACTATAACTATACAATACAATTACATCACAATTTCATAGTTACATCAGTTCCTCACTACATATCACTCACACTCGTATTTATCTTCAACTTCATTCCAATGTGAATCGAGCATCTGAGCAATCTGCAGAAATATACATTGACGCAGTAAAATTGAAAATAAAATTTTTTTGCAGTATAAAACAAAACATGGATTTTGAAAATATTATTTGCCTCAGTTATTTGGGTTGTTCGTCATCATTTAATTATGAATCTGTCACACACGAACAACTTGTGACATGCACAGTGTATCACTGTACATGCCACAAGGCCGTGCACACCAATATATGTATATACACTTGATAAATTTACAGGGACAGATGAGCACAAGGTCAAACCCAAATAAAAAGACGGGTTCAACTCAGGTGCAATATAAATAAAATATCGACTTCAGCACAAGGTCAAACCCGAGTTGTGAAACTGGATTCAACACAGGTGCAAGTCCATGAAAATGGTCAAGACAACTAAAACAAGCCTTAACCAAAATCCAAAAGTTCAAATGCACATGTATAGGAATGAACAAACACAGAGGCAACTGCAACAAGCATCACCGATACACTATGTCACAAGACCATCAACATATATACACAAGTGCACAACAAACCCAACAGTTCAACATGTACAACTTCTTCAATGACACAGACAAATGCAACATATTCAAGTGCAATGAACATGTACAAGTGAAACAGTGGAAACACGAACATCAAAAGCTCAAGTGAATGAACTATCAATGCACATGAATGCACAGACTACATGAAAATATCACAGGTGATACCAGACTACAGTAGTTCAAGGTAAAGGAAGAAAAACTGCAAACCACAATGAACAACTCCAATATGAATGTGCAGACTCAAGTGAATACAAGCTACAAGTTCAAATGTCAACAACACTGAAACATGAAGCATGAAGCATGCCAGACTTGAAGCTACAAAGTAACAGACCAATCAAAGATGTCAAGTGAGACCAGAAGTGAGACCAGATGCAAATGAAACTGTCCAAGGAACTGGCTACAAGGCAATGCATCACAAAACTTCAGAAAGTCATATATCATCACCAAACCAGAAACTAATCCAGACTGAAACAACATGATGCAATATGAACAATATGACTGTACAAACAAAATACAAACCAGAGTGCACAACAACACACTGAACTGGTCAAGTAGATAACAATGCTCAAGGCAAAAGCAAAAATTGGTCACTGTAACATGAACAAGTAACCAAGCTACAGACCAGAAAACATAGTACTCAATGCTCAGTTCAAAATGTTGAACAAAATCAGGTGATGTTCAGAATCAAATAAAGTCACAGGGGAGTTCAAAATCAAAGTCAAAGCCAATGTCAACAAACGAGTTCAAAAATTCACAACCATGATGACCAAGTCAACAAGTACACAAACAGTTCAAAGTCGAAGTCGTCAAGGCAACAGATTTATACGAATTAACCAAGTCAGAAATATAACAAGTTCGAATCAAAAATGCCAGCAAAGTTGTGAGTCGAACAAGTCAAAGCAGGAAATTCACAGAGCAACAAAGTCAGAGACGTGGTGAATGATACCGTGATGGCCAAGTAGTTTGACCAAGAAAAGAATCATCACAAAATGAATACCGTGATTATCACGAAATAGAAAAACGAAATATACGCATATGACAAAGTCAGAAACCATCTCGAGCATCCATACGAAAATCAACAGTCAAGCAAAAGAACTGACAAATTCAAACACGAATATACGAACGCAAATAAAGGGGATGCGAACCCTATAAAAGAATTAACATCATCGGCAAATGATGTATTCGAGTTCGAGCTAACAGAGAACAATAAACCAATAACTCGAATCACATTAAGTTCAATCAATCTAAAACCAGCAAAGCAAAAGGAATTCACATACCAGTATCGCAAACGAACTCCAGAGAGAGAGCCGAAGCTCTAATCCCAAATTCCAGTCTCGACGCAAGGATCATTGCAAGCCAGAGCCACAAAAGAAGACGAAGCAGAAGCTTCAATTTGCCAGCAAAACGAACAAGGGCAAAGCCCTAATTCAGTCGAGCAAGCATTGAAGAAGATCGAGCCAGATTCGCCAGAGAATCGAAAAATCGCCGAAGCCCTAAATCGCCATTTCTATTTCTCAAGGAATCGGGCCAGGAACTAAAGAAAAGAAAGGGGATCGAAATAAAAATTGAAGCGGGCCGATAATTTTTAAAAGGGGCCGGCCTGGTTAAAAATTGGGGTTTAAAATTTTAAATTAGTCTAAGTGTTTTAGTTTTAAATTTGGGCTGGGTTTAAAATAATTTAGTATGGGCCTAGTTCATTTGAGGGCAAAATTGTCTTAAATTGTCAATTTATATTTTGCCCTGGTTTTTTAAACTGTATTTTGTTTTTCAGTTTTGTACTTTGTCAAGTCTAGTCAGGGTAAATCACCACCTAGGGTTTAGGTAGTGTCAGGTTGTCTAGTTAGGGTTAGTTCAGTGAGCAGGGTGTGCGAGTTTACAAAGCTCTATAGGCGGAGCAGGGTGAACGAGTCTGTAGGAGTGTTTGTAAGCGGGATACTGTTTAATCCTAATAGAAATCTGGGAATGCAGCAGTAGGCAGGGGTTGCCGAAGCTGGGTAAATTTTGTGTGTGATTTACTTTTCTGCATATTTATTTATCTGCAGTTTGATTTCGCGTTTAATTCGAGAAAATTGCGATAACTCTATTCACCCCCCCCTCTAGGGTTAATCTAGATCCTACAGGTAGGGCATAAATAATCCATATATTTTACACGTGTGAGATGGGTGATCCACATAAATATAAGACGGATAGTTATTTGATGTTAAGACAGATAGTCAAATGAAATTGAGGTGGAGAGTCAAATTAATTGGGATGGGTAGTCCATTGTATGTTGCATGATTGCAAATGTTTATTTATTATATCCTAACCATTGTGGATGCAGAAGCATAGTATATGGTTGATATGTTCTGTTTAAGATACTAGTAAAGGGAAAACCTGTTTCGCTTAGCGACGTGGTCTCACTAGATATCTATTTTGGTTCGAGATGGTAGGTTATTATTCACACCAGACTATTTGTCTGACCGAAATTTTTTGTTTTTCCCCTTAAACTCTCGGGTTTTCATTTGAGTAGGCTAGGAGTAGGTTTTAGGTTTTCAGTTAGACAAATAAGCTTCCGGAGATGTGCAGGAGGCAAGCTAGCTATTACTAGGAGCTTTTACTTTCCGTCTATTGTTTTATCTATCTGAATAGATGTAATGGAAAATTGTATAATTGCCAAGTATTAGACTCTAATCAACCAAGGGGGCATCTTCATATTTCGCTCTTAGAGTATTTTGTAATAACGAATTTCTCTGAACATGGAGTGAATGGGATTATGTAATGAATAAGAAATCTTATTTGAGAAATGAAATATATAAGTTTATTATTAAATTATTTTTGAAAATTTTCATATTCATGTGCTTCTAGTATTACTAATATGATTAACATAGATGCATTTTATCATTGGAAATTAATACTATAGATGATTGCAACATTTGTAGAGCTTAGTTTCAGGCCTCAAAATGGGGATGTTACAACTGGCTTTAGTGGTGGTAGGTTGTGATAAGTTGTTGGTGATGATAGGAGTATATGATGGGCAGAAGGTAGTGTTAGGTTGCCTATCAAACGATGATGTGATGGTCTATTTTCTATACCCGCTCGATATCCCACCTGATGAGTTGCCATTAGTACCTATTGTTAGGGAGTATCCGAACGTATTTGAGAAGGTAACCAGACTTCCACCATATAGAGAGATAGACTTTCGTGTCGATTTAATTAAATATGCTAGACCTATAGTGATGCCTTTGAGGGCAATGGCACTTAGAGAGCAGCGAGAGCACGAGGTGTAAGTGAATGACTTATCACGACGAGGGTTCATTCGCAGGAGTATTTCTAAGTGCGGAGCGCCCATAGTATTCTCCACGAAGGTAGATGGTTCCCTTAGATTGTACGTTGATTGTCTTGAGCTGGATAAAGTAACGAGAAAAAAAAAGTATCCACTCCCATGTATTGATGACTTGCTCGATTAGCTTCAAGGTGCTAGAGTACTTTCTTAGTTGGATCTTGCAACAAGATTTCATGAACTGAGAGTAGCGAAGGATAGTGTGTCGATTACAACATTTCGTATGCCGTCAGGTTTCTATAAGTGGTTGGTTATGCTATTTGGGCTAACTAATGCGCTGGCATACTTTGTTGATCTCATGAACCGTGTCTTCAAGGGTTAGTTAAATAAATTCATGCTTATGTTTGTCAATGATATTCTTGTCTACTTACGAACAGAGGAGGAATATAAGACATATTTTAGGATCCTGCTTGTGGTGTTGAAAGGGGCTAATGGAAAGCAATTTTTTTGAAGGGTCACTTCTGGAGGAGGGAAGTGAGATTCTTGGGTCACGTTGTTTCTAAGTAGGGCATTGTCATAGATCCTGCAAAAGTTGCAGTAGTTCAAGATTGGACCAGATCAAAAAATTCTATGGATGTGGGAAGTTTCTTCGGGTTAGTTGGATATTATAGAAGATTCGTCCAGGACATCTCTAAGATAGCGGCACCATTAACTCGGTTGACAAAAAAGAATTAGACTTTTACTTGGGATGCGGTATGTGAGCAGGCATTCGTGAGTCTAAAGGAAAAATTGATGACTGCATCAGTATTTACCATTTTGAGCGGGAATGAAGAGATGACGGTATACACTAATGCTTGTGGTACCGGGTTGGGTGTGGTATTGATGTAGAGAGGCAAAGTTGTTGCATATGCAGTTGACGACTAAAGCCGTATGAGAAGTAATACCTAACTCATGATTTAGAGTTAGCAATGATTGTGTTCACGCTAAAGATCTAGAGGTGCTATCTTTTAGGAGGGAGGTTTGAGCTGTTTACCAAACATAAATCATTGAAGTATCTCTTTTCACAGAAGGATCTTAATCTTCGTCAACAGTGATGGTTAGAGTTCCTAGCATCCTATGACTTTGATATTGCATATACCCTAGGAAAAAGGAATGTAGTTGCTGATGCATTGAGTAGGAGACATGCCAGCTTGGCAGCTATATTCCTACAGTGAACACAATTAGAGTATGCTGCTTGTGATTTCTAATCGCGAAGCGAGCTAAAGCTAAAGATATTAGCAAGCTCGACTATTAGGCCTACTCTAATTGAGCGGAGTGGTACTAGTCCGAGACACGATGCTAGATTAGCTCAGTTCATTAATAATATTAAAGGTGGGGTATAGTCTGAGGAGATAAGATAGTACGAACTTGACAGAGATAGTTGGTTCCACAAAGATAGGAGATTATTTATTCCTAATGTTGATGAGTTAAAGGATGAGGTGCTATGAGAGTACCATCATTCGAGACTGACTATCCATCATGGCGGTAATAAGACGTACCATGATACGAAGCAGACCTATTATTGGGAAGGGATGAAGAAAGATGTTGAGACATTCATCTCGAAGTGCATGAACTACCAGTTGGTTAAGGCAGAGCAGAAGAAGCCTTGTGGTTTGGTGCAACCATTAGAAATTCTCAAGTGTAAATGGGAGCAAGTACCGATGTATTTCATCGATGGACCACCAAGGACTAGAGCAGGGTAAAGTAGCAATTGGATCATAGTCGATCGATTGACCAAAAGCACCAGATTTATACCCTTCAAGTCAAGTAAAAATATAGCCAAACTAGTCGAATATATGTTAAATGGATAGTATGATTCAATGGTGTGCCAGAGAGCATTGTGAGTGATTGAGACCCATTGTTCACTAGTGGGTTTTGGAAGAGCTTACAAGAGGCATAGGGGATAGTGTTGTATCTAAGTATGGGTTATCACCCTCAAACCAATGGCCAAACTGAGAGAGTGAATTGTATCTTAGAGGATCTCTTGCGTGTCTGTATATTTGACTTTGAAGGCTCATGGGATAATCACTTATGTCTCATTGAATTCTCATACAGCAATGCTATCAGTCCACCATCGTTATGGCACTATTCGAAGCATTTTTGGTTGATCGTGCAATGCACCTTCTTGTTGGTGGGAAGCAAATGAAAAAATGATACTTAAGCTAAATATGATTAGAGATACTTCAGAGTAGATTGAGATCATTTAGAAATGAATTAATGCTACTCAAGACAGACAGAAGAGCTACACTGATAAGAGACGTAAAGATATAGAGTTCTATGTTTACGATATGGTATCCGTCAAGATCTCTCCATTTAAGGAGGTAATTTAGTTCGGTAGTAAAGGAAAGTTGGCACCTAGATTCATAGGTCCTTTTCCAATACTAGAGAGGATCGAGAACCTTGCTTACAGAGTTGACTTAACTCAAAGAATAGTGGAAGTGCACAATATGTTACATATTTCTCACTTGCGAAAATTTATGTGACTCAGGCGCAACTATTTGCATCGGATGAACTAGATGGTATCAAGATTGAACCGGAGGCTTCGAGACCTCGTAGGCCTATTCGTATCGTTGGACATGATATGAAGTAGTTTAGGAGGAAGACGGTGAAGTTGGTGAAGGTTCATTGGAGTGAAAATGAAGGTGATTGCACTTGGGAGATCGAGGAGAGCGTGAGGACAACTTCTCTAGAGCTCATTACTTGGTGGGACTTCACTTATGATATCATGAAGTATACACCGCAGCATAGGATCCTACATGCTAAAATAGGTATAGATGTTTCCTTTTCCATTTGTTGTTATGTATGCATGTTTTATGTGATGGTTGCCTATGCTTGTATATGGTTATTAGGCATGCGGGATAATCTTATTGATTTATATGAGATTTCGTGGGCGAAATTCTTAAAGGAGGGAGAATGTAACGGCCCATATCTATATATCAGAGGATCATAGAGTATTGTATTATATTATTTAGGGTTATACGATTCTATGGTTTTGGAAAATGACTAGTAAAGACATTTTCCATCCTTAGAATTTGATCGGATGATTTTGACCCTAATAATCTTGTATGACCTATAACTTTTGATAGGAGCAGAATTGTGGTCTGAAACTACTTCTATTAGATCGGGATGATGATTTCTCTTTCCCTAGAGTGATCATAATAGGAAACAGACATAGTGTTAAGGAGTTATGGCAGTTTGAAGTTCCACTTGATTCCAAACAGCTTGATGGGTAATTAGTGAGTTAATGGATAGGCCCAAAGCCCATTTTGGGATTAGCATGAGGTTAGGGATGATGGGATTTCTCATTTCCCACTTCCTAAAAAATAGAGAGAAGACATCCATTAACATTCTCTAATCTAAAGAAGTTACCTTAATTAGCCAAAACTTGCCATTTGAGGAAGATTAGTGAGATTAGCACCTTGGATTGAAGATTTTCTTTTGAAGATCATCTTGGATCTATTGTTCACCTTAGGATTCATGCATTTCGGACTTGGATTGGAGTATTTTGGATTTAGATGAGTGGTTTTAAGTCTCTACTCACTAATTATCCACTATTAGATGTTTAATGATATTTGTGAGATCGAATTAACCCTAGAGTGGGGATGAATAGGGTTTATAATAAATTCATATAATAATAAAAATTGCAGCATAGATAATAATAGAGTAAATGCGGAAACAAGAAACAACAAATAGATTTACCCACCTTTGGCAATACTTGCCTACTGTTGCCCCCAAAGATTTCTACTAAGATTTAACAATGGACCACTTACAGATCCTATAAACTTGCGACTATCGCTTACCTGATTGTTCTAACCCTAAGCTTGAAACCCTGCCTCAACTTTATCCCTAAGTAGAGAATTTCCCGAACTACGTCCCGTAGTTCGATCCTAGTTAAAACTAGAGTTTTATAAAATTTAAAAACAAATTGGAATAAAAATAAAAATGAAACCTTAATTTACAATAATATAATAATTTAAAAAGCTTTAGCCCAATTTAAAAAAGAAGGGAGAAAGTAGCGTCTTTTTCAAGCCCGATCTCTTATGTTTGCAAGCCGATTTCTCTTTCTCTTTAACCCGATATTCTTCATGTTACTTTCTAGGGTTTACCAATTTTGAAGCTTCCGATTTTATATCGATTGATGTAGTCATGCCTTTCTCTCCTTGATGATCAATTTCTTCAATTGCCTAGCGATTCACAGCTTCAGTGCTTCACGATCGAGTATTCTATGGTTGAAAACTTTGGAATGATTTTTCTAATTTGGGTTTATTTTTCTATTTTGAACTCAATGACTTGAATTACCGATGATGATTTTGTTTATAAAGGGATCGATGCCCCTGATTCCATATATTTCGTATATTTTGGTTTTGCTTTTTGGGTTTGAATATTTCAACTCGGCTGTTGATTTTCTAACACGTGAATTTGTGATCTCTAACTTGTTTCTCTTTTGATATATTTCGACATTATTAGTAATTTGACTTTGGGTATATCTTGGAATTCTTCAATAACTCATATGTATACATATATACATAAATATATATATATATATATGCATATATTTTAAAACATATTTTCCCTTGTATACTGTTGTATAGCCTGCTCTCGACTTGTTTTTCTTACTGCTCTTGTATGCGCACTTGTTGTTTTGGCTTGATACTTGTTTAACGTATTGTCCACTTATGCATCCTTATGTTTGCATTGATGCTGACCATGTGTACCATGTTTTGAGTCTGATGCAATTATCTGTGTTTATGCTTCTACTTGTGTGTCATGTGTGTGTGCACACCATGTTGTAGTTTGTTGAGCCTGATGCTTGCTGTTATGTATTTTTTGTTCACTTTTGCACTACTTTGAGTGTTGTATGCGTGAACTTCTTATATCTGTGTGCACCAAGTTGAAGTTTGATGAGCCTGATGCTTGCTGCTATGTATTTTCTATTCACTTATGCTATGTATTTTCAATTTACTTATGTACTATCCTCTATGCACTTTCGTATGATGTGTACTTATGCACATCCAAGTTGTTATGCACCAAGATACATGTCTATGGCTGGTTTGTGCTGTTGTACATGCCTATGTTGTTGTGTATCTTTCATGATTCTCCCCTAAGCACTTTGCTGATCTGATTGCACCTGATTTTGTATGCTATACTTGTGCACCTAGTCTTGTGCATTACTTCTTTATTGCATGTTTGTGCACTTAGTTTGTGTGTTGTACTTGCAATTTGGCCAGCCTCTAAACTATTTTTATGTTCATGCTTTACTTTTGCTATTATGTTTCACTTGAGCACTTGTGTTGAGCCATTTAGCTTGACCTTGCACTTTCTTGTCTTGAACTATCCACTAATACACTATGTTGAGTCTTTGGGCTTGACCTTGCTGCATCTGGAATTGAGTTTCTTGTTTTGTTGGTGCAAATGTGTTTTGTGTATGTGCTCGGTCATATAGCATGTATAGTGATACACTATGCATGTCGTAGGTTGCTCGTCTACATTATTGATATTTTTTGTGCCACTTTCAAAATATGAAAAGAACAAAAAAAACCAATAGACCGAGGCTATATCGAGTTCAAAAATATTTACATTTTTATAGTTTCAATTTATTTCTTTTTTCTTTTCGCTGCATTGTTATTTGACAGGCAAAGCAGATAATTGGAGAAAAACAATTGGAGCAAGAGGATAACAAATCGAAATCGTGTGTTAGGACTGAATTCATTTGAAAGTGTGTTATATACAAGAGTAAAAATGTAGTGTATATGGATATTGTATTTAAAATATTATGGAAGCTTTGTTATAATCATGTGTGCTATTGAAATTGTATTAAAATAAATTATTTGTTGAAATGAAATTTTGATTTGTTTACTTCTATCTATGATTTTACAATAGTACCATATGAAACACATTTAATATATATACATATACATACATAGATATATATATATATATAAATATATGTGTGTGTGTGTGTGTTTTTATTATCATCAACCAAGAATCACAAACTGCTATATTCTACAATGTTTTTAAACAATTTTTAAGCTCTAAAATATGTTTTAAACCCTTTTTAATCACATATGTAAATTTAAAACGATTTGGAAAAGTTTTGTAAAATTTGTATTCTTGTGGATCTCCTTTGTTCTTATGGTTACTACCCTTAGATTTAGGATCCACATTGATGTGTATGGATGTGTGCTTGTTAGGATATATTATATGTAATGATGCTTGAATATGTGATGTCTATTTGGTTGAAAACGCTAATCGAATGGTGATTCAGTTATAGGAAAATGTTAGTGAACAGTAGCTATCGATCGATAGAGATCCAAATTACATGTGATCGATATGGGCCAACAAGGAAGGCCTCATACGGCTACATTCCAAGTTTTAGGTCATTTGAAGTTCGTTTGCTCGAGTTATGGATGGATCGATGGTGAATTTGAGTACTATGGATCGGTGGAAGGATGCTCCGAGGCGTGCTCGAGTTATGGGATAGATCGCTTCGAGTTTTTTGAGAGTTTGCTTGGGTTTCTAGCTTGCACGGATCGATCACATGAAGGGATGGATGGGAATTTCTAAGTGATGGATCGGTAAGGAGTAACCCAAGTTATGCTTTGAGTCATATAGGAGATGGTTTGGGGTTGCTTCAAGTCATGGGAGATTGCATGAGATTATAGGTCAAGGGAGCGAAGGAAGAGGAAAATTGGCTAAGGCATGGATCGGTACCGATCCATGGGGCATTGATCGGTGGCTGTGATGGATTGTTGAAAAAGGACTTCACAAGGAGGATCATGGCTTAGTTGAGTGAAGTGTGGGATCGATGGCTATGGATCGGTGGTGAGGATTTGGGGTTGCATTGTTCGATGATGGAAGTTTGTGAGGAATTTTGAGTCTTTCTACACTTGCTTCAAGACATGGTGGGGATTACTTCGAGTCTTAGGTGTGTGGGCACCCCTAAGCTTGAGCTAATCCAAACACTTAGCCAAATATAGCCAAGAGTTGGATCGGTACTGAACCATAGGGTTCGGTAGCAATTTCGACGATGATGATGTGTGATGCGATGATGATGATTACATGATGGGAAGTGATGGCTTCGATGATGGATAGGTGTACTTCAAGATGCATAGTAGAGGACTATGAGTCACATTGAGGGCACTGTTGGAGGAAGGTTATGGGACGTAAGACGATATTCTACAACTAATGATGATTGTAAAGAGTCATCCCAACTGCAGTGGCTTCATGATGGAAGTCGTAAGATCAGTCAAAAGAGGTGCTCTGCTATAAATGACTGTGCAACGTGATCGTTGATATTAGCGAGTTCGGAGAGTACTAGTGGAGCAATGGTAATATTGGGTATCCACTCGGACCAGATGGGTCTTGATCTCCTTGACGGGCAATTCGATCCCACAGGACGGGCGATCTTTACCTTGGATCAGCCATGACAGGCGATCTAGTTCCTAGCCTACTGAGTGGTATGGATTCGAGCACTGAGGAACCGAGACGTTGAGTAATCTTTGACCATGACGATTCGTTTGAGTTATCACGTATCCAACGCACTAAGTGAGTGGATGTGAGGATGGATGGTGGATGTTACGTATGCTTGATTGCTTATCACCCTTAGGATGTCACATGAGTCCGATATTATTGATGTAGATATCTTGCTACCCTTTAGTACTTTGATGTATAATACACCCATGATGACTATGATGTAGACTAGCGTATATCTCGTATATATGCTAAATCTGTGGATGCAGGGATAGGTCGGGCATGATCATTCATACCATTTGTCCTATTATAGTGGTATATTATTATTTAGAGATTTTCTACCACTCACACTAGACTGTTGTTTGACTCAGGATTTTATGTTTTGCTTTCTATTATTCCGGATACTCTTAAATGAGTAGATTAAGGATATCGGTTCCAGTGAGCACGTGGAGCTGGATAGAAGACAAGCAGAAGATCACTCTCTCGTATTACTACATTTATTATGATTTTCTGTTTCACTGCACAACACTATGGACCTTTTTAGTACCTTACTATTAGAGACTGTATATTTATGAGTTATTATTTGATGTATAACTTTATCACTTATGTTATTTAATGTATGGATCTGTATACTCTGATTTATGTGATTCATTCAGTTATTATTGTCTCATCTGTTTTATATCCAAGATGTTTATTATTATATTTTAATTGATGCACTATGAGATATACGATAGGTTCTATGATGTTTTATTTACCTTACAACCTTGATGGTCATCCTACATCGGTCGGGCACTGCTACATCGCACTATGCATGTATATTAGGTGCCAGTGGTTTAGTGTGTTTGTCATAGAAAACAACCAAAAATAGAAATATTTTTTAAATGGGTTAAAAGAATCATTCATTTTTTTGGAATTTTATAAGGATATTCTAAATTAAATTCAGTCGTTACCAAAGAAGAAACTGCACTGGCCGATGGTGATTATGCAAGGGATGGAAACCTATTAATATAAACTTGGTAAAATTAATGTTAAATGATTAGGGGACAAGATCTCATATAAATGATGAAAAGATGAATAAAGGACATTGTCACTAATAGAAAGTGGAGTCTAAACGTATCATATGGCGATACGTGTAAAGGTTGGTAGCAGATGTGTTAGACTTTGTTTGATATGGAGCCGAGGTGCGGGCCAAACATTAAGAAAATAAACCAAGTACCCAATGCCAGAGGTAGTGAATATCCATAGGAGCTTATTGACTTTTAGGGAGGATAAAACTGCATGGCAAAGTACTGCACAAAAAGATGAAAAATTCTGAAGTCGAAAGGTGTAGATAAGAACTGCGCCAAAAGCCAAAGGCATGGTGGGGAACTGTACCGAACTCGTATGTTGTTCAAGCTATGTAGCTAGATATATTGCACTAATGCCAACAGAAGGCGGGATGTACGGTGCCACAATACATGTGAGGTAAACCATACTGCAATATGAATGAAGGCAAGGTACTATTGTACTGAAATGAATTTGAAACTGAAGCCTAGTACATGACAATTAGGTAAAGCTGATGGAGCTTAAGATGACTAAGTGAAGGAAGAACCCGTAAACTAATGCGGGTTTGAAAGGGCTATTGACCCCGGGTGGGAACACTCACTCGAATGCACACCTTGGTAGGTGAGGAGAGTCATCCAACCTCAGAAGTGACATAGGACATCTAGGTAGTTTGTATGGTCACAAAACTGCATGTGGATGATTCTTTGTATTATAAATCAAAGAAAGGAGAAACTACATGTGGTTGTTTCTTTACAGTTTAAACTAAAGAAAGAAGAAATTGCATGTGGCTAATTCTTTGTAGTATGTACTAATGGAAAATATGAAAGTGCATATGGTTAATTTTTTGCGGTATAAATTAAAGAAAAAGGAACTGCTTAGGCTATTAATCTGTGGCCCAAATTAAGGTTAAATTGAGCTATCCTAGGGGTGTGTTTTGTGGTAATAAGTTCCGAATGTCGAACTGCACAAGGAAGGACTGTGCATTTTGGAATTAAGGAGCATGAAGGGTGTGCTTGACCATTAGACCAGTGAGGGAAGTACCATTGGTAGTTAGGTTCTCATATGCAGTTTTAAAGGGAGGTTCAACCAAGGGTTGGCCGAAACCAGAATTATATAGGGATTTCGAGGATAGCCTAAATTTGACCTATGTATTGCAATTAATGCATTTATATTTTATGTTATACTACTGAAGGGAAGACCCTTTCTGTACATAGCAGAGTTGTCTCACTATATGTCATGCTCTGTGTAAGGTATTATTCACACCAGGCTTTATATTTGACATGTGCTTTTATTACTATTTTTCCTATAAACTCACAAATACTCGTTTAAGTAGGTCGAGTTTATAGGTATAGAAGGTTATCTTAGAAGTCGAAGGATGAAGACCGAATACGAAGTAGGAGGCTTTGTTAGCTAATAACGAATAAAGAGTTTGGGATGACAACGTCATATGTCGACTTGATGCTCTACTATATTATTTTCTAATATAATTTGGCCCCTACATGGGTACAACTTTGGGGTTATTTGAAAAAAATGTATGTAATGAATATTAAGACATTTATATGTAATGTAAATATTTTAGCTACTTGTTTACTTAGACTGTTACACACACAGATATATATATATATATGAATAACTCACTTTTGTTGTTTAAAAATAATTTCGACTATGACTGCACATCATCGGCATTCATTTTTGAGTCTCAAAATGGAGGATGTTACAACGACATTTTGGCCCATATTTACTGACATTCCTGATGATGTGAAGAAAGTCATGTTTCAAAAGTTTATGATAAAATAATTTTATTACACAACACATTATATAAATATGTATGTCATTTTATTTATAATATATTCAGAATGCATTTGTAGAGAAAATTTGCTTAGAAAAATGTCATTTCTGAAGCATTGGTGAAAAAGGCTTGGGCATCCAACCCACAAATATCAAGAATGAACATATGGTATGAGCAAGAGTGACAAAAAGCTTCCAACTTTGGCCCAAGAGATATGTGAGCATTTCTTAACGCATTGGGAGAAAAAGGAATACGATTTCGAAATTAGGATAAATCCTGTATGGCATTGCGGTGGCTCTACATCAAACACAAATCATCGTAATGATCTGGTAAATACTTATTTGTTGTATTGAATTAACGTTTAAATAAACCAAAATATAATATATGGTAGTTTACTTAATTCAAATTTCAACACGAGGACATGCATAATAATCCTACATTTGGCAAGCCTACTATAGGACTCACAATATTGAGTCATCGCATGAGTCCATCTCAAATAGTGGGGTAGATGATGCTTCCATGGATTTTACGATAAGTTATCCATAAAATTTCATTTAAATAATATTTACGTACGTACATACGTATACATACATACATATACATACATGCATACATACATACATATATATATATATATAAAATTCTAATGAATACATAAAATAAAAAATATTTGAAATACCAGGCTAGGATTGAGGAGCTTTAAATTAATGGTGTGACGATAGCAAGTGAAGTAAACGATGAGGTATTCGCCACACTCAGTAAAGCTATTTCCAAAAGGGCAAATCGTAAGCTCAGCTACGTCAATATTCCAAAGGTAATAGCTTAAACATTAGCTATATATGTATTGGTTATAAATCCCAAAACCATATGTATATATATGTAATTTATCTGCATGCTTAGTACAATTATTTAGCTTAATCCACATTTTCTACTAGATTTTATAAATCGTCATTTAAATAATAAAATGTGTTGGAGGGAAAAATAAAATGTAATAAAAATAATAGAGTAGGAAGAAAATTAATTTTATTGATAAAATAAGTGTGATAAAGGTTGCAAATTTTTTTTAATTATGTAAGGGAAGATAGAAAATGATAATTTAGACAGTAGAAATATTTTAGAGGTAATGAAATATTAATAAAATGAAATTTGTTATTTTTTGAATTAAAATAGCAATTTTAGTTAAGAAAAAGAAACCAAGCTAAATCACTTGTTCAATAAAAATTAATATTAAACTTCAAATTTCCAAAAGAAACTCAAAAAATGAATTAATTTGAGTTTCAAATGTACAAATATTCAAAATTTGAAATTATGACTATGAAACTAATATACCTTATTTTTTGATGTTATAAACATTTATGGCTAATATATATTTTTCAGTTATACCTTATTTTTAATTAGAGCTAAATTATACATTTTGTTTCAGTATATTAAATGAATAAATATATATTATGTTTTTTTAATAAATTAAACAAATATAGGCTAAAATAAACAAATATATAAGTTAATTTAAACATTTTGTTAAATAACTCGATAAATTAAACAAATATAAAGGTTAAACCATTAAATAAATTAAACAAATATGTACGAAAAATTATATCTTGTTTTAATAAATTAAACAAATACACACACACACACACACATATATATATATATATATATATATTATTTTTATTTCAATAAATTAAATAAATATAAGTTAGTATAAATAATTACATAAGTCAAATTACATATTTTGTTAAATCGCTCAATAAATTAAATAAATATATAAGTTAGATGACTCAATAAATTAAATAAATATATAAGTTAAATTATACATTCTATTTCAATAAATTAAATAAATTTATTCAAGTTAAAATATAGATTCATTGAAGGATTTTGCAATTGTTTTGTATGGAAAAGTAAAATAAAAACAAAGTCCAATACATTTCTTTATAATAGTTATAATACACAAATACGATAGTTAAATAAAAAAATTCTTATTATTAACAAACACGTTTTTTTAAATGTAGAGATCATCATTAAAAAGAATGCCAAATTCAGTCATATAGAAGGAAACCAACGTTTAAAGTCACATGTCGATAAGCTTAAGAAGAAAGTCAACAAACTAACTGATGCATTTGTGCAACAGTTTCCACATGTATATATTTCATGTTCTGATGACGATGACGATGATGATGCCAGTCAGTGTGTAGGGACTAGTCAGTATTTGTTTGTAATTGATGTTTGGATATTGTTTGTATTGATGGATACATTTGTGTATGTCGGATATAGTTTGTATTGATGGATACATTTGTGTACGTTGGATATTGTTTGTATTTGATGGATGCGTGTAAGATGGATGTTGTTTGTATTTGATGGATATGTGTTGGATATGCTTTGTTATATATTGGTATTTGAGTATTTGTATGTTCAATGTGTTGTTATATGTTGGTATTTGAAAATGTGTATGCTGGATATTATTTTTTTGTATTTGAGTATTTAAATATATATATATATATATATCTCTACTAATAATGCAAATACTTTACCATGGTGAAGCTTTTTTGAACTTCCATATCTACCCATTCACCTACGTACAACAGAGCAAAATAGGAAATAAAGACAAAGGGCATATTTGTCATTCATATTACCCATGTTCTTATCCCACTACAATTTCAACGGTTAGTCCATCAGTTCTCCAAAACTTTCCTTTTCTTTCCTCCTATTCTTCACATTTCCCCTACCCATGTTTTCTTCTCCACTACAAACCCCTTGACCGAGTCAAACGCCTTCTAAAATTTCAATATTTTCGACTGTTTCCCAAACCACAGTCGGCATGGTTTTCAGATCCACTTACATTTGAGTAGTGGAAGAAATGGATCGACAAGCTTCGGTTCTTGGAATTTGCTCTCTTCTTCCTCCAACCCTGTAGTGTTTCCAAACTAAAATTAGAGAGATATCAGCAAGCTTTAATTAGTGATCGCTTTAATTTGTAAATTTTGGGTTTGAGCTGTACATTGTCGAGACAACAGCAAGCTGTTAGTTAGGTAACTCCTTCCTACTCTTATATACCTAAATTTTCTTCTATTTGATTTCCCTAACAAACAGACGCAACTTCTTTCCCCAATTTCTTCGTAATATAGGTTTCCAGTCTCTAAAATCCCTAGCCCCAAATGATTCGACTATAGAAAAAAATAAAATAAAGTAGGAAAAAAGAATAATATCGTGGGAAGCGATTGGGGCTAGCATCGACGACGACGTGTTGGCGTGGCGGTTGGAGATGCGAAGAATTAGGGATTTGTGTACTTCGACTCACGCATAGGCGTGCGCGGACTTGGCAACGACATGAACTTCAAGAGCAACCCCTGAAAATATTTGACATCGTGACTCCGACGACGGTGATGGTAATTGTGGCTAGAGACAGAGAAGGAAGTCGTAACGTAGTGTTGCAAGCAGTGGAGGCGTGATGTTTTGGGCGACATCGAAGTATGTTATGCTGGCTTCAAACGATGGGCGACATTGAAAATAGCCGGCCAGTGAGGGGCGATGCCGAACCACGTGGCTGATGGAGGCAGTGTGGTGGCTGACGTGGACGTCGAGGCTGGAAGGTACATGTTCATCACTCATGGTATCACTTATAAATCTCTAGATTAAGCCGATTGCCATTTGGTTTTCAAAAGAATAAAAATGTTGATTTCCAGTTAAAATTAATACTAAAGTATAGCTTCAGTATTGAAAAAAAGGGATGCTGTATTCCATCTTCATGTTGTAACTTTTATTTTATTTTTATTTGAAGAACAGGAAGGCAAAAAGGAAAAGGAAAGCAGAGAGGAAGTGATCGATTTGGGATGAGAACCTACTGTTGTATACTTCGAACCTGAAGAAAAAGTTAGCATTTTTCCTTCCATTTCTTAATTCATAATATAGTAAGCTCTAACTGAATTTGAATGTTAGTACCTGTCTGTATTAGTTTTCCACTTAAAATTGGTATTAAAGTATGGTTTCAATACATTAAAAACACACTGTATTCAATTTTTTATGTTATGTGTTTTTTTGTTCATACCACTCACAGGTAATTTTCAATATAGTTTATGTTCCACCTCGGTGCAAAGCAATGAATAATTTGATTTCAATATTCAAATCATATATGTCCCATTTAATTTTTCATGATGCGATTATATATGGGAAATTGGACAAGATAAAGAAGAAGACCGTCTACGGTGATAGATTTGAGGTATTAGAATCCTACATTTTAATTTTTCTCTTTTACTCAATTCATGAATCTGAAGCTATACATTTTTGTTTTACCAATTCTCTGCATCTTTTTTCATTTGTATTTTCTGCATTTTCATCAATTTCTCTTTGTGTATGTCTGTATATATAATGTATCGAACGGCGTAACTATAAGATAGCACTGCATTTCCTCTTTTCTATTGATTACTTTAACTTTTATCTTTGGGATATCTCATTGCGATTAGTACATACAATTAGCCGTGGTTTAGCTTTGATTTAGTTAGTTTGTTACATGAGTAATATCTTATTCACTATATCAAGTTGCTTATCAGTTCTAATCAATTAAATTTAATTAATGCTACGTAAAATATTTTCAATTATTGTTTTCTATCATTTTTTAACTCATTGGGTCATCCACAGTTCTAAATATTTGATCATTAAATTTGAATAAATATTTTTTAGTCCTACCACTTAAGTTTTGATTATTTTGGAGTATTTTTAGTATTGGAGATAGGAAAAGAATACGTGAAAGTTACTTTGGTTTGGAGATAAGCTGTATGCTGAATGCAAAGGAAGAAAAAAGCAAAAATCATTCAGGTGCTTTCAAACGGTATTACTTCCTTTTATAACTTATTGTATTTACTGGAAATGTTGAATTTTGCATATGTACTTGCATTTTGGTGTACATTAGTAATATAGTAATCATTTGTTATTTTTGAAACTATGGAGTTTCTTCTGAAGTACAATTTTTGGTTACCTAGCTTTTTTATACTAGACCTGTACAGTTAAGTTATTGAAATGTAGTCCATTGAGTTTTTATAACAAAAAATGCAGCTTATTATGTGGAGATTCCTTTTTCTATTATTTAAAACAACAAGTAAGAAGAGCAAAGAAAAAACTGTCTTGGTGATAGAGAATTATTATTGTACACCTTCCAATTCATAATATAATCTTGCTTACTTTATCTACAACCGTGATGATAGAAGAAGAAAAACTAGCCAATTATTGTGTCATGTACTTTAAAATTCTTTATATAATCATTGATGTAGGATATCTTATTCAATATTTATTATATGAGCAGATAGCGTTAACTGTTATTGCTTTTTTTGCAATACTTAATTTATGATTTAATTTTATATAATTTCAACACTAAAATTTGTGAAATTAGTTTGTAACGAACAGTTGGTAGGGAAATGAACATGACACACATGCAAAGTGTAATTCATAAACCTGATACTAAGATTACTTAGATGCATCTATCATTGCTCAATTAAATGAATTTATTGACACTGAATATTAATTGATTCATCCATAAAAGTATCTTTTGTTTATTTTGCGCATCTCTAGATTTCTTCTGAATAAATTTCCTTCCACTCATATAAGTAAGATGTCATACTTTTTGGTGTTTATTTATTAAAAATCAATTTTTTATCTAAATTTTCTACTCTCTGTGTAAATATGTGCTTATGCGTTATATATGATTCAACTTTCAGGTGAGGGACTACTTTAGGATATAAAAATCAGTACAGCTATGTTGATGCAATGATGAAGATTAACAAGTTACAAAAAGAAGTTTGAAGTTTCCCAAGGACAGTACTAGATCTGACAAAGAAAAAGAGTTACGAGAAAAAAGACAAAAACAAATTTGAGCAAGTATTTAGTGTAGACGATGAAATAGTTTTCTTTTTAAAAAGAAAGATTGGTCTCTTTTCCATGTATTTGCTTTTATGACAGTGTAATATGGACACAATAACTTTCTCATTGTAAAATTGATAGATGTTTGGTTATAACAAATGAGATGCAAGCTACACTCAAAATAAAAGTGTTTATTGTTGTAAATGCTGAACTGTACATGTTGGTAAACATTAATTTGATCAAAGCCCGTTGTACAATGTGATATAGTTTCCAACTAATTATTATGTTAATAGTGTGTTGCAAGGGAATATTATATGTATTGTTAAGTCAATTATTAACCGTCATTGTCTGTAGATCGTCCATCTAATCTTACAAAATGCATTGACTCATTTCCTTTATAATACACTTCATAACAAAATATGGTCAAAAATTTATGAAACCTGACAACAAATAGTAACTGCTACTATTACTATATACATTTGTTAAGCTCAAGCTTATTGCATTAATTTGTTTTACTTTGTTTACTTAAAAGTGTTGATGTTCAATCACTTCTATTACAGAAGAAAGATGTGAAATTGTATGATCCCATATTACTATCATCTGAGTTTCAAACAAATGACTTATATATCACCAAATTTCAACTACTTTCGGTTACTAATTAATATTTGGGTTTCGAATTTCAAAAGGCTGTCTACAGTATGACTTCATTCTATTTTCATTTACCACCAAGTACGAACGTCATATTGCCTCCAACATGTACGTGCTTCAACTTTCAAACATACAACGCCACACCTCTATTCCATGAGTACAATTTATTACAGCTGTATACGGGTAAAATAATGACCAGTATCACGCCGGATAAACATACCTGCTAATTGAAGTGGGGTAGTTGCCTTACAATATTCCCCACATCAATTTTCCAAAAAAATTTGACACAATATGCAAACTGCACAACAAAGTGAATTCACACAGTAATATTTTTTCCATAGTACACATCCACGTAGTTCTCTTCTCCCCCACCCGATTTTACACAAGCTCGCCTCACTCACGTCCATCGGACGTGCCTTCATACTTGTATATATATATATATATATATATATATATATATATGAAATTGTGTTGAAGAGAAAAGCAATAGAAATACTACCAAAATGCCTCGGCCATGGCGATGGTAAATCCGATATTGCCATTTTATTTCGGCGTTTGCAGGCTAGGCATCGAGAAATATATTTTACTAGCCTCAGCATGTCGTAGATGTAGGTGTCATTAACATGGGGTCGACAACATGTCAAAATGACATCAAAAATTTGGCATTGATAAATGGCCTTGGTTTGACATCAACATGGCGCCAAAATTATTTTCAACGCTATTTTTACCGATATCTTGCATGCCGTCGGCGAGACATCAGAATTGTGTTTACTGACCCTGTGCCGACGCCATACTTACATCGATAAATGGTGTTTGTTTTATAGTATAAAAAGGAATAATGTCATGGGATAATAATAATGTCATATATACACATGTATTTGTATTTATATATTTGTACATATGAATAATTATCATTTTTATTTTGCCATTAATGTATTTCATAATACACACACATATACATCTTATTATTATTCTTGACATAAAAATAATATTTCTTGGATTAGGTTTAAAAATAAATGAATTAAAGCCAAGTATATGTTTACATGTGTGTGTAATATTTAGATATATATGTTTTATTTAAAATTTGAATTTTTAAATTAATCTGAATTATTCAAATATTTATCAAAAATAAAAAAAATGTATATAGTGTTATAATTTTACTTAAACAAATAAAGATAAAATAATAATTATTGTCAAAAAATTTATTAACTAGAAATATATATGGGTCGACCCACTTGGTCTTAATTGATTGATATATATAATTATTACGTGTACTATAATTGGATGATTAGGTAAAAACTTGTTGAGAAAGATAATACTAGATATTGTTTTAACAAACTTAACCTTATTTTCCCTACAAATATGATGAGGATTTTCTCCCATTTAGGAGATACAATCTCAATTGCCAAGTACATACATCATTAGAGAGATAGAACCAATAGTTAAATCTTGCAAACCGAAGTAAGAGGAAGGAAAAGGAGTTCTTCAAATAGGAAATAGCTCATCACTCAACATATAATCTACCAACATTGTTTATTAGGGTAACCATCCTAATTTAATCATATATTCTACATCGTTATTATTAGAATATTTTCAGCATCGATATAAAATAAAAAAGAAATGATATTTTAAATGAATTTTTAAATGCTTTAATATTTTAATTTATGCACAGTATATTATATTATAATTTAAACTAAAAAGTAAAAAAAAAATCGATTTTTTAACTTTAGCACAAAAAATATTTTTGAAAGAATTTTTGTTAATTTATTTATATTATTTTTGAATTTTAATAATTTTATATACTCTTAATTAAGTGTTGCAACTCATTTAACTATATATATATATATATATATATATATATATATATATATATATAATATTTCTCGATGTGGAAAATTATTAAATAGTTTTTTAGCACTATTTTACTTTATTTTATTTTATTTTTATCATAATTATTATGAATTTTATAAATAATAAAATATATTAACAATGGATTTATACAATTTGATAAAACAATCAATCAATAAAAAAAACATTTACTTTCAATTCTTAATCTTTTTTAATATGATATAGGCAGATAAAGATATTTTTATTGAATTTTAGTACCAATACATTAATTATTATAAACTTTTGAACTAGTCAAACATAAAAAAATAATTTTAAAATCAATAAAATAATTTGGTAAGACTACTAAAAAATTAAATGATATATTTTGAGCATTATAATATTTTCGTTTAACTTTTAGCACTAGCATGTTAATTATTTTAAATTTTGAACTAGTTAAATATATTTAAATTAACTTTTAAAATTAATCCGCTAATCTAAAAGATTATTTATATTTATAAAATAAAAGTAATTTTTTATGCATTATAACATTTTTGGATGACCTTTTCCATGATTATAATAATGATTTACACGTGTGTTCGAGCATTCCTAAGACATTATTATAACATAATAATGGACATTATTATAATTATTATGTGTAATACTTGTTATATCAAATCAAACATAAATATGAACTATGTTTAGAGAACGTGGCTGCATGGAGAAGACAAGCGGTCCAGCAACCGTACATTGAAAATGGTTGTTTATAAACTAAAAATGAATTTAAATAAATTCTAATCAAACTGCCCCTAACATTTAATTGGAGGTTATGTTTGAGTTCTGATCAAACATCAGACAACAACCGACCATTCACAAAGTCGACTATTCCCTGATACGCTTAGTTCAAACTGTTGAATATTAAATTAAATGATTTGAATGCACTCAGTGAAACCCACCTCAATATACTATTGAATAAGATCAGAAGAGGGAAAATAAAGCATGCTTTCGGAGACCCCACACGTTATTTCTTTCTACCAATGCCTTTGCACCTGAAAAATCACAATAGAAATAGCAACACCCAACAGAAAGTCAACATAAAAACTATGGCAGAAGAAGAACTATAATACGTTCATTGTGCTCTAAACATTGTAAAATTTCAAATAATATATACACAGAACTGGTTTAGTTTGTAGTTCAGTCAATCCAGTAATGGTTGGTATGCCAATAAATGCTTCATTCTGGTCTATATCGACGAAGATGCGGAGCAGGAGCACGAAAATGTACATTTGAAGCAGTTTGTATTGTTAAGGGGCGGAGCACAGCTTGGTCTGGATCACCCATAAAAGAAGAAAATGTTAGCAAGCGCAGGATGACATACTAATGATTCATTAGTTTAAAACAGTAAACCATAAAATTACCATGAAATTTGCAAGTTTAAGTGCAAAAAACATGAAGGGTAAAAATGAAAGAAAATAAGGTGCAAAAGGAAACACACACGGGGCGTAAATTTCTTAAGAATTAATGAGATGGGAAAAAAAATGAAAAGGGTATCCAGAGAAATGGGGGAAATGAACATGGGTTGATAGTAATAAAGAGATATATACTGCCATTGATGATCATTCCATGTTTTGCGTTGATGTGCTTAATGACGATAAAACTAAGGAATGAGTGTCTGATTTAAGTGCTTGACAAAACCAAGGGAATTATTTACCTAATTTGTAAAAGAATCGCTGAAATTAAAAAGAAAAGCTAAACGAAATTACTGTGTTTATCTTATCACTCTTTTATTATCTTCTTAATCAACTCCAGTAGTGATCCTTCAAATTCTAACAAATCAAAAGATCAGCACCAATTTTGTGCCCACGCAGTGATAATCACAGCCTAAAGTTTTGTTTTCTTTCTCATATGGCATACTACTTGCTAAAACCAAACAAAATTTGGTTTCTCTGTACAGTGAAAATCCAATATGTTACTCGGTCTGCGGGGCAGACTATCGAAATAAGACAATAGTCTCTTGTATTCATTTTGTTTTGGTTTCTCTAACACACACACACACACATTGTAGAGATTGATATCACTAAAACGTGTTGTACAAGACTTAAATGGAGTATCCATTATATGTTTGGATCAATCATGAGTTCGGTATACTCATTTTTATAGTTATAAAAACAAGTCGTAGGATTTTGGTATTATATGTGCATGTGACGTGTATAACCGGTGAGGGTCAGCTACACCTCTCTTTCATCACAACTCATATACAACTCTATGGTTTTGAAGTCACACAATTTAAAATTACTTTAGGACAATTCGTTAAGCTGTACACATCAAACTACTGGCATATTGCAGCAGTTTAAGTAATTACTGAGTTAAATATAGAGTCAGCAATCACAAGATTCGGTATGTGGATTTATGATATCTCTTTAGGTAATGTAGTGGGTATAGTTATTTTTGTGTATAGCATACTACTGGAATAGCATAATGAACAATCCATCTCTACAAGTTTATTAGAGAAGAATGCAACATACCTAGAGATGTTAAGTTGTTTTGAGACATTGTTTGACTATTGCTTGCAGATGAGAGCACGGAAGGTGAATGTACAACTGATGATGGTGGTCGAAAAGGAAACGGCTGGGCTGTACTTGAAAGCGAGGGTGAAACTGGCATTTTGGAAATATCTGTCTTTGGGGACTTCTGCATCAAGCTTCCCATTTGACCTGAAAAGCAGTGTTTGATGTTAGGGCTAAATGTAATGGGGACCATGTATAATAATATATTTCAGTTCCTATACAATCAACTTTGATGATGGTTGAAAAACCTGTGAAGCATATACAATCAACTCCATTTATTTAAAGTAGATATTTAGACACTAATCTTATGTTGGAAATCTCAAGCTCAACAAAATAGTGCATACAAACATTCCAGTGTACAAAATTTATTGAAATATAAGTCATTCTCTACCAGTGTTCCATTACAATCTTCAATTTCCAACCATCTAAATTTCAATAACTTCTTTCTAAAATTCAAACCTGAGTTGTATAGTAACTTTTGTTGTTTTAACATTCAAGTTGTATTGTACTTGCAGTTGTGAGTAAATTAACCTTGTAAATTTTAGATTTAATTTTTTGATGACTTGTACCAAATTCAATTTTGTTTTGCACAGAATCTTCAAAGTCGTCGAGGCTTTGAAATCACGTGTTATTATAAACTTAGCTTGAATCGTAATTGTTACATGTCATTCAACCTATTAGGTTACCATTTTTATTTAGTTAGCATATTACTCAAAGCTATTTAGTATAATAAGTTGGGGATTTGGACAAGTCCAAATTAATAATTAAAATTGACAAAAAGTCCACATTAATAATTTTCTGTAAATCAAGCCCCCTGTTTTGACATTTCATTCTTTGATGTCTATCATTCTCACTCCCATTTTAATGCATTACCCCACAATTTAATGAAATCTTTAAAATGCAATAATTTTTTGTAGAAACGTCGGATTAACAAACTGTTTTCACCGTTAATTTGCAAATTTTATGATCTTTCTAATGATACATACAATAGATATGTAAAAATCAAATCGAAAATAGAAAATTCGACATTTTATTCAAACTATGCCTTAATGAAATAATACACCCATCTGCAGGATTGAGGAGGCAACAAACCCCCATGCCATGGTCAACCCAACCTGTGAAATGTAATTAGAATAATATTGCCCAAAAATTTACAATAAATCGATGCCATTTTAACTGCAATTTTTTTATTTTGTTATTACTTTTGACTCAGTTATTACTGCATTTGAGTGATGTAGTGATAACAGCATTTGACTGATGTAGTGATAATTGCATGTTTTCTATGCAATTATAACTGCACTTTCTGATACAACTATAACTGGATCTTGAGATGCAGCTATTACTGCATCTTTAAGATGCAATTATAACTGCATCTAAGTGATGCAGTTATAACTACACCTTTTTGTATATTGCATCTAAGTGATGCAGTTATAACTGCACATTTTTTATGCAACTAATTGATGCAGTTTTAACTGCATCTTGAGATGTAGCTATAACTGCATCTGTGTGATGCAACTATAACTGCATTAACTCAAAAAATAAATCTTTGACGACCCCCTCTTGTAAGTTCCCAGCTTCGCCCCTGGCCACCTGTACTCTTTAAGCTGCTAGCATATTGCAGCAATTTAGTAAGAGAAAGGATCAAGATCCACATTCTTTAATTACTCCAAAATTCCACATTAATTTTCTTGCATCTATGTCCTTGATTTAGCTAATTCCATTTACATATGATATTCTTATCATATAGATAACCTTCAGAAATTTTTAGATTATTCCGAGACTTTTAACAACTCAAAACCACAAATTAATGTGAATTATCAAAAATATTTTTTTCCCATCATTGATCTGAAATGTAATTTTGAGAGGAAAGGAACCTTCAAAATAATCTAAATGTGTGTAAAGATTATTTATATGGACAAATTTTCATTCTGGGTTTCCAAAATAAAAACTTATTTCATATTTAGGCGTGTTCGAAACTTGTTATGAAAATAGGCATTTTTTCACTATATAACGTTTTGTACAAGCTCATCCTAAAAATGTGGATGTATAATCTTTTTTAAATACACTTGCACACTTTGAATTCGTGCAAGTACAAAATTAAAATTTTTTTTTTTTTTTCAGAATGCCTAAGTATAATTTTTCTTTTAAATACACTTGCACGCTTTGAATCTGTGCAAGTACAAAACTAAAATTTGTTCTTTTTTCAAAATGCGCAAGTGTGTGCTAATAAATAAAAAAATGCCTATTTTCATAATAAGTTTCGAACGAGACCCTTATTTCCTTAGCCTAGAATGAAATTTTTTTTTCCTATAATAAAAACACCATGTATACAATAAATTGGCTAAAACCAAGACTTATAGATATAAAAATCAATGGAGCAATTCTGAGGAAATGAAAGTAATAGGTATCTTGATCGATCCCCATTAAGTAATTACTGAGTTAAATAAACAAACAGCGATTATCGAAATAAATATTGTCAGAAATTAAGGTTTCTCGTACTGTGAATAGTAGGTATATTTACAATTGTGCATAACATAGTGAAAAATTCATATCTAATAAACAAGTTTAGTACATAAGTTTGCATCATACCTTGAGGTGAACGTATAACTAATGATGGCGGTAGGTCCGTCCTAGGCGGTGAAGAATGAACTGGATGAACTGGAGTTGGATTTGAAGGCGAGGGCAAAATTGGTTTTTGGGAAATACCTAACTTTGGTAACTTCTGTACCGATTCTCCCATTTGACCTGAAAAGTATTGTTTGATGTTAGGGCTAATTGAAATGTAATGGGACCGTGTATAATAGCGAATTTCAGAAAGAAGGAAAAAATCAGCAACATTATCTTTACATGTTAATGGAGCAGACATCCTTGAAGAAGAATGAAAAAGGCTAAGATGTGAGACTTTATATAATTTACTAAGCTAGTACATCCGAACACAGAAAAATATAAAGAAGGTTTGTACTTCAAGGTTATGAGATTTTCTATTCCTTGTGTCGAAAACTTTCTCCCATATTTTGTATTTGATTTTTACTTCGAATTATTCAGTTTAAATTTGGAATGTAACTGACTTAAATGAAGTCACTGGCTAGAAGCAGGTGGTGGTGTATAGAGCAAGGGTGAATTTTGTACTTGGTTAATCTCTGTCCTCAAACTCTGTGAAGAAAAGGAAGAAGGTGTATCATGCTACTTTAGACTACAGTATCATACACTAAAATATTCCACTAGTATACATACTATGATGGAGAAATAGCACTGTCATTAAGTGTAATAGAAACAATGTAGAATAAGATACTCGAAATTAGTGATTCAATTATTTAGTAATATTCACAATAATTCAGATTCATTGTGAATTTAGCTTAATTTATTAAATACAGATGAAAGCCTTAGAACTTGTTGCACCATTTCTGTGTATGAAGAGAGTACAACATTAATTAGGGAGTTGATGCCAGATAAAAAGATCATAAATCGGCCTTTGGCAGTAGATAATAAATGTAAAAAACAAGGCATTTGAGTCCAAAGAACTGTAGGTGCAGGCACAGCCATTTTCTCTTTAATTTTTCAACAAATGATCTTAAGATAGGTTGCCATTTTTTCATGCCCAGGAATATAAGATATATTGTACCTTGAACCTCTACCAAGTTTCCACACGTATTATTTTCAATGAAGTTGGTTCTAAATAACTCAGCCAAAATTCGATTTTTCTCAACGGCATACTGTAGTTCTTTTATGACCTTTAACCGTTGTTTGCATACTTCCTCTTCATGCTGCACTAGGGCACTGTGCTTCCTTCGTACCTCTTCGAGCTCCTTTTCGCATTCTTCAGCTAAAGCCAACTTCTGTATAAATAATAAAATGTTAATAAATTGTGTAGATATGATTAAGACATTAAACACTTAGACTAACTACAAGTTTGTATCTATTATTTTCAACAAAGCCACATTATTTTGTAAATTTTCTTAGCTTGGGTGAGAAGCTTCCAGGTTATTTTGCAAGCTCTTTTTTTTATATAGTGAAATCCATGTAAATTTAGAAAACAGGGAAATCAGCAAATTATTGGTTTAGATAATTCTTGAAAAAGGTTGAAAGGGAATATCAAATTAAAAAATTCTTTGCTGCCAAAGTTTGGAAATATACATTTGATCCTCTATATCATAAATACTTAAACAGAAATGGTAAGAAAGAAGATAATCACCCTGCGTTGATGAGAAGAAGAAATTGAGTACTCCTGCTGACGCATAATAGTCAACACATTTTGAAGAGGATCGAGATTAAACTCTTCTTGAGGAATGGGTTGTGATGCTGCAAACAGTTGTGGCACAAAATCACTGAATTCTGGTTGATAAGTTCTGGTTGTGACATTATTAGGTTGGGTAGTTTCAGGTGAGGGATTGGGAACTGGTGGCACTCGTCGTAAATCACTGCACGCAACTGGTTCGGAACTGTTAGGTGTATGTACACTTTCAGCATTGTTGTATGGATGTTCACTTTCAGGACCGTTATGTGGATGTTCACTTTCAGGACTGTTATCTGCATGTTCACTTTGAAAAATAACTTGCTCGGGTTCTTCATCACATAATAGTACATCATCTTCGATCGTAGAATTAATATGTACTGGTTCATGTTGATGGTCTGCTGTACAATGCGTACGCATACTATCAGAAATATTATCAGCCTGTTCTTGTGCACCGTGCACATCTGTGCTTTGTGAGATACAATAATCTGTCCTTGCACGATTTCTATCAGTTCCCACAGCGAACTTTAGAATTGTAGTATCAGAAGACAGGTTAGATTTTCTTCCATGTAAAGATATAGCAGAATTATCTTTATCAGCAATATGATCCAACTGGTCCAGAAAAATTAAACAGCAACTTCCATTAATCTCAACGTTATCTTCCAAAAGTACATAACTAATATTTATAAATTAACAGCTGAATATGCAAGAATTGATGAAAGGAGGATTTGACTGAAGTTATTAGTAGTAGTTGTGGGCTAAATTCAAGTAATGATCACCCCTAAGTTCTATGTCCTATATCCCAATCGGTCATGCCCATATCTGGATACAATGAATGGATAAGTCTGGCACCTAGAGATACGAAAAACTGGGGACAAAAATCTCAAGTAGACTTAATATTCCTTAATATAAATTATATCTTGTTCTACTTCATATAACATACTATTATTCAATTACTACCCGCCGGTCCTATCTGGATACAATGGTTTTGCAAATTAAGTATATACAAATATATAGCATTTACTATAAATTGAAAACTTAAAATTCTAATATTAAACATAGACATGCACACACGTGCTATCCAACCGCATTTCTTGATGAGACTTACAACTTACAATGCATGATTTTGAAACAAATTGGATTCCTAAAGAATAAAATAAGGTTTCCTAAAGTGAGTACCTGATTAGAGTTTAAAGCATTATGTAAAAATGTAACATCAAGAGCCTCGGTTTCTGTTTCCCTTACGTCATGACCATTGGAAGTTGTAGAATCTGGATTCTTCTTTTCTATTATGATGTCTTCCATCATTTCCTTTGATGTGAGGGATGGGACTTCAGGAAATTCTTCAGCCTGGGGCAATGTTCTTTCAAAAGGAATCCTTTTTGAGTGCGTTTGAACTTCATTTTGGTTAGTGGTAGAAGGGTCTGCCAAGCATCTTGATTCTTCATCATTAGCTTCTTTAAGTAATTCTTTAATATTAAAATATTCATATTTGAACCCTGTATCTGTCAAAGGAAGAGATTCGTAAGGCTTGATTATAATACCCGTACGAGCTTTTTCTAACCACTGACCCTTCAATTGTTTCTCCTTATTTCTTGCCTCTATTTGCATGATCCTTAGTTTCTTACGTTGCAACTTTAAGTGAAGATCAAATTGCTCTCGCTCCTCCAAAATCTTTTTTCTTAGTTTTTCTTTGACCTTACTATCCTTTGCAGCAACAGACCGAAAAACTGAATCATGGCATCTTTCCAAAATCTGTGTTTCTTCTTTGCTTTGCCTTTTGCAATCTTTTGTTTCTTGTTCCTGCTTCAAAAGGATCTGTCCCATCCTTTCTGAAAATATTTTATCTACCTCAAAAATAGGATTAGCGGCATCCTCTTTCATCTCACCTACTCCTAAATTCAATTGATTTTCATTGCTTGACGTATGTAACTGAACAGTGTGACTAGTTGATTCCTTTTGAGTTTCCAAACTCTCTAATGCTGGTATGCTTGGTAAAGATTTTCTCATGTCATCATTTTTTTCTGAAATTTGAGGATTAACATGCCTAGTCCTTTGAGATGAACCTGAAGTATGTGGACGTGTAATTGTTTCAAGCAGTTTTGACCAAAAAATTACCGGATCGCCGTGAACCAAAGCACTCTCGACTTTCTCACCACATAAAGAGATATTTCTTGAGTAAGAATCTCCACTCGTATGAGCATAAACAATGTTTGAACACTTTCTATCAATAAAATTATCATCATTTCCAGCTGGAGTTGCCAACAAATACAGCATTTCTTTCAAAAGGGATTTATCAATCAGTGATTCTGGATGAGCATGGGAGCTATCTAACTGATTAAGCTTATCAAACAAGCAGGACGCACCCCAAGTAAGAAGTGAATGTCTAAATTTAGTGCTAGTATTATCTATATCAGTTTCTATTCCCATATCATCTTTTGCTAAACATAGAATTTTTTCTTCTACTGTATATGGTGAGTAAAGTCGAAATATTTTCACCGGTTGTGTTTGGGAGCAAAAAGTTATCTTTTTTAGAGCTTTCATGTCATTCACTGGATTCCAATCGCTATTGAAAATAATAACAGCATCAACTGATGAAAGTTTAATCCTTGGACGGCATGCAAGCTTTTCAATCACCGTAACAAATGTCTCGCTTTTAGCATCATTAAACTTTCTTAAGATACTTTCTATTTTTGGTTTCTCAATTAGTTTATTAATATATACAAACGATGCCTCACCGAACCTTTCACATAAAAAATCATCTATAATGTGTCCCAAATGATACTTTGACAATTCAAGCTGCAAATAATTATGAATAAAGTATAAAAAGTCCAGATAAAAAATATTTGGATAAATAGAGTTTCCTAAGGGGTGTGTGTGTGTCTGTGTGTGTGTGTCTGTGTGTGTCAAAATTACTATCATGTTGACTTAGAATGTTCAGAGTCTTCAGAATCAACACTTAAGATGTAGCAACAACCACACAATATGCAATCTGCACCATGCAATAAGTAATTAAAGAGATTCAATTGAATGATGAAGTAATGTTAAGTTGTCATGGCAGATCAGATTTCGCATATATGTCGAGTATAACTGATAAAATCAATAACATAAACCATGGACGTTGTTCTGACATGGATTCCTAACCTCAGGGAATGAATAATAGATGGGTGTATGTGTTGACCATAAACAGCCAGAATATAGAAATGCTAATAAACCGCACAGACGAAAATATAAATGGACAAATAGTCCAGATAATTCAAAGGATTTGATGGAGCACACTAGAAATGGTAGAACTCTGAAGGAAGCATGAAATGTAAATGTCTCTTTATTTTGACAATCTAACGGTGCTCAATTGTAGTATTCGGAGAATGATATTAACAGAAACCACACCAAGTGACATGACTATCTCACGATCCTTTTAAGCCAAATATATGTATTCAAAAATTAGAGATGCAGACATAAAGAATAATCTTATGGAGGTTATGATCCCAGAAACAATAGTTCAATGGTCACGTTTTATGGTTTGATAATAACTTGATGTTGAAATCAATGTTTGAAATTTTGGTTTTTGGTTTCATTCCAATCATTTGAAATTTTCAAAATTTCAATTCCAATCAGCATCTCTTTAATATATATTGAGACCTTAAAGCTCAATTATGTTGAATCTCTGAAGCCCAAAAGAAATATAATTAACTGTGGTTTCTCTTTATCCTATGTTGAAGCCTTAAAAACCCAATTATAGTTTAAGTTTTCATGCCCAAAAACAATTAAAATTTTGTTAGCCTGCTCCCGTAAAAATCACCATGCTATCTTTCTCTCTTATCAAAACCCTAAATCCTCTGGAAACCATGCTAATCATTCCCTGACTAATGTGAGCGAAGAAAACTGAACGGTCAAAATGCTGAAAAGAAACTTCAAAGCTCTAACTAATCCAAACATGGAAGCTCTAAAGCCCAATTTGTTTCACAGGTAACGTCCCATGAATTCCTTGGTAAATTCAAATCCAAAGTTGGAAGTAATCTTTGGATTTTTTAAAACAGAACCAAACTTTCAATCGACTGAAAACTGGTATTTTAAATCTTGATTTACCCTTTAATTTATACATTTGCCGGATGAATGAGAGAACATTGATGAATATAGAATCGCTAAAAAGAAAGGTTTGCACGTATTAAGGTGTCAAAATGATAGAGAGCTAAGATAACACATTCGCAACAAATCAAATTTATGAACTTGATAATAGAAACTGGCTCGTTAAGCATTTCGAGCATACCTGTATAAGAATAAGCACTTTTAGACCAAGTTTCTTCATCTTAAGCAGAATCTTATCAAGGAGCTGAAGTTTACTACTTGCATTCACTCCAACATTCAGGCATTCTTTCTCTGTGAGACCGCTAACCAGTGAATCTTGCAAAGAATGGTCTGCTAAGTATGGGTGATCACAACACTGAAAAGACCAGAAAATAGTTAAATATATAACATTGATTTTTTCACATATTCCACAAAACTTCAACCTATTAACCAACCATTCTAATAGACTTAAGAACGTCAAGAAGATTTTCAACGTAATCAAATCGTGATCGAAGCAAGAAAGAATTAGATGTCAAAATATTGCAATATTGTTTGAGCTGCAATGCAGAAAGTTGAATTGGAACCCAGTATTCCAAAAATACTGATGAGGTTCTCTTGCCCGCATGCACAATATACCGCTTCAATCTCTTTTTCAATATAGAAAGTTCATCACCATTTTCACTTGAATCAGACTTCGAATTCTGTGGGCTACTTTGTCCTTTTATGTCAAGAAATGAAAGCAATTTATAGTAGTCAGCAACAGTTTCCTGAGAAAATCAAAGGATCAGTAAGATTGCTGTACTGAAAAGAAGAAATATAGTAGCATAAATCTACCTTGGGTACACTATTCAAAATAAGGAGTCTGAATTCCGAAGACAGAATCGCAAACTGCTCAAAATGTTTGGAAACACCTGTCGTTTGACAGTCATCTATAATTATTCCCTCCCAACCGAGACAATTCAAATATTGAAGGTCCTGTTGAGCGATATATTGAAAACAAAGCAATAATTTTCAATAAAAGGTAATAGATAAAAATATACAAAAGAAGTAGAAATATTATAAGATTGCTTACCAACACATTTACGAATTTATTGTAAAACTAAGAATCTTAGGACCTATTGCGGTAGACAACCTACCAACACATACGCACCCACGCAAAGGAATAAGAGTATAGGGTTACAAGGAGAAAAACATAATATTACATCCATTAGGAATAGAGAGCTTGTAGTCTAATTAAACATCTTATAATCCTCTTGTGAAATTCCAGTTCATGTACAAATCATGTGACTCTCTTTATCATTACTTCCTTCTTCTTCTTTTTGTGAATGATTATTTTGTGTGGGTATTTGCATTAGATCAAACTGCACAGTCACAGCTGGGGACAAGCCTATATGTTGTCTCGTGAACCATCACTTTATTAAGCCAATTAAAACCTTACAATTGAAATAGGAGGGGTGCTAAATGATAGTTAAATCAGTGTCAGGGATTTTGTGAATTAGTAATTCACGGATCAATCCAGAATAGAACATTCACAAAATGGTAAACTGCATACAAAATCAATTGCGCCCATAGTTTGATTTTGTACTCATAGTTACCTTGACAACTACATCAGGGGATGTGATGAGGACTTTAAACATAACACAACCACCCTCCTCATAAAATTCGAGAGACCTTATTATTTCTCGGCCATTTCTATTTCCACTATAAACAACAATGTTTATAGATGGCGCCAAATGAGCAAACTCAGCTTCCCATTTTGAAAATGCAGAGACGGTTGAAATGATAAGGAAAGGAAGACAAGTATAAGAGAGCAAGTGTGAAATGAATACGATGGATTTGACCTTTGCCTCCTGCCAAAAATAAGAATGCATTAAGTGTTAATATAAAAAAAACCAAAATGTCATGAGTTGTTAAATGGATTAATACAGTCTGAACACCTGACAAAATCCCATACCAAAATATTATCTTGATTTCAAGATGAACATGCACTTTTACAAGAACGATATGCATGAAAACTGATACACTACCTGATCATGAATAAGAATAGCATTCCGATTTTTGTGCCAAAGGTGAATGATATTGCAAACTGAGATCAAGATCTCATTGTTATGTTCAACTGGAAGCTCATCAGCTAACTTTGAGAACTTCTTGAGTGGATTTTCTCTTACACATATATCCTGAGATTGAGAATAATAGGAGAACAACATAGAAGCTACAAATTAAGATAGGATATATTAATGCATTAAAGGAATTGACAATTAACTTAAGGCAAGGCAATATCATTATCAAGCATCTTGTAAGCAGAAGATAAAAACAAATTTGGCACAGAAAATTTCACCAACTAACAATTATTGAAAATATTAATAATTTAGTTTGTAACAAAGCATAAGGTAACAAAAAGTAACTTCTGCACATATCATTTAAGTTGAAAGGAAAATGTCCTCTTGAATACTACTATCTTGACATGTGTGAATCACAGGCATACTAAAATAAAAAACAGTTAATATTCGTTTTGTTAGCATTCACGTTTTATACAAGGAATTTCTATTTGCATGCAATTTGTAGACACAAATGGTGACACAAAGGATCCTAACCATTAGATCTCCCCCTGGTTTCCACCTCCCATATAAGGAAAAAAACATCAAACGGTCCGGATCTACTGTGTCACCAACTGTGTTTTATTTTGTGTCCAAATAGCCGGCCCTTTTTATACACATCAACTTCTGCAACTATTTTTTCTCACTTTCTATCCTTTCTTGACATATGTGAGATATAATTCATTTATTATTGTTATGTTTAGGAAAAAAGTTTGAAATATACTGATTAAAAACTACATTATATTGGCTCAGTTAAGAGAATACGTATCTATATATAATGTTAACAAGGGATTGACACTTCACTTTGCTGAAGATCGTTTTACTACTCTGAAGAAGGTCATAAAAGAGCCAGCACTGCGTGGCTGGAATGTTTATATGGGAAGACAAGGGCACAAAACTAAGAATGAGAGAAAAGACAAAATATTTGAACATTCAGCTTCTAGTTCTACCTGATTTCAGCTATAAGGATTTCGGTAACCAATTGCTAAAGATGTGTAAATTTGTGCATGTATTTTAAACCGGTTTTAATCCTTAATCTTTTGTATATTGAGTAGAGAGTATGTGATTTGTTATGGATATATTGCATGTTTAATGTTTATTGTTGCAGTCAGTATGTACATAGTGATTTATTTTTGTGAAAAGAAACGTACAAATATTATAATATATATATTACGACAATAAAAAGAAGTTTTTTTCAACATGATTAAAGATGCCAATTAAATTGGATTCTAGCTTTACTAGACCAACAATCTAAAATCCTACCACAGTACTAGTGGTCATTGGCAATAAAATAGATGATATTTGATAGAAATTTAAAAAAAAAACTAGGAAAAAAATCCCTAAAGGTTTGTTTTTAAAATGGTAATGATTTATTGAGGGGATATATAGATGAAATAATGATTCTGAGTAATTTATAATGTCAAAATTAGGAAGGATTTTTTTCAATAATAAAAAAATATTATGCATTATAATGGCTTAAGATGGCTTATATAGAAATATAGAAAATAAAATTCGGAAGACAGTTCCAAAATGATTTAAAGTTTTTGAAGAAGAAGAAGAAGACAGTTCCAGAAATTCATGTGTGACACCAAACCTGTTACCATTATATACTACAGTTCTAGAATTTGAATCCAACCAATTAATTGGTGCAACTTCTAAATGAGTGATCACTACAATGAGCAATGTTATCAGTATCATAATGTGAAGGGCAAGAAACCGAACCATCAAAGCATAAATATTTCAGTCTTATGTGACAAATGCAGAACTGAAATAAAAAGAATACTTTGTTAGTTTGAGAAGGATTTAATGTTTTCTTTGCCTCAAGCCGTTGCCTCTCGAACTCATTCATCAAAGCTTTCCCATTAGCTGAGCACAAAAATTCTGAATTTTCTAACTCCCAGGTAGAGAACTCATACCCAAGTCCTTTCCATTTTACAAGCCACTCAACATAGCAATACTCAATGTTGTCACCATGTCCACATGAACAAGCATCAATTTGGTCTGGTGGCACCCAGAATCTTCGTTGTAATAAACGATGTGGCTCTGTCCATTCATGTTTCCATCCGATCTCCTAACAATCGAGAAAATAGCAAACCAATGATATAAAGACATTAAATTGTAGATTGCATAAATAAAGAGAATTGTTGGAGAAATGAAGGGGAATGGAAGTTGAAAGAGAAAATTCTAGAAAACTTAAAATCCTATACGAGGAGAAATATTAAACATGTCCTTTATAAAAATATCACTCATTCATCCAACAAATACCCTTTTCGATTCTTAAAAAAAAACGCTTTCACTTCTCTCTCAATTGAAAATACATTTGTCTCCTTTGAAATCCAAATGCAACAACAACAACTAAGCCATCGTTCCCAAACAAGTTGGGCTCGATTGAAATCTAAATACGCAAAAAAATAAATGTTATCTTTATTTTCAGATTCATTTGTACCATTTTCAATCTAAATACATAAAAAAATATTGATATTAATTTTGTTTGAACAAATACAAAAAGAACCAAATCTTACTAAATTAGATAATGTCATGGCTTTGTTTGAAACTCGATCAGACTATAAGATCCTAACAGCTCTCCAAAACTATCACCAGAATCTTTAATAGAATGGAAGATATGAATACCTATCTCATATTATGTTGTTGGAGATTTAATTAGAGATTGAGATGATGAAACTGAGATGGAGACTGAGATCGCTGGTCATCCATAATTTTAATTTATAACATTTTTTTTTCTTGAAATAGGGGTTTAGGATTTAGATTTTCAAAGATAAAGAGAAAAGAAAAAAAAAAGTTTTGGCGGGATAGAAAGATAAAAGGAAGAGAAAGAATTAATGATATAAATGTCAAAGTAGTAGTTTTCCTTTATTTTATAAGGGAAAAATCGATAATTTGATTCTCCTCTTACCAAAATTAGTTAACTAAAAAAGATAATAATAATTTTCACTTCATTCAACTGAATCATTTTTCCTGTGAATAATTCACAAAGTAAATAGCATTTAGAACTATTGGAAATGTTGAAGCCTCTGTGCTTTTTTGTTTTTATAACAGGAAGTCGGTTATTTTGTAATTCAAATCATGACATTTTCCTTCTAATTTACCCCCACAAAATCCCTAAATTAATGATGATATTTACTAGGTTTAACTTCTCTAAAAATAATCTTCTGGCGAATTAAAAGCTACAAGGGTAGACTATTACGTTGTTGTGTGAATGTTAACATGTGTGATTCTTATATATATATATAACACAAACAAACAAAAGAAAAAAAAAATAGTTTAACATGTATCAATGACCATTGTCCTAGATGCTAAGACATATAGGTTAAATTGTTACTGAGGTCTTGGGCTGAAATTCATACGCATACATAACCAAGCTAAAAAGGAAATATTTACATGAACCTATTAAATACATGTTAATGCAAACCAAGGGGCTAAAACCATTATTATAATTTTATCTTTAAGTTGTTTTTACAATGAACAATTTTAGATTTGCAAATTAAGTCAATTTCTTTGTAATGAGTACATTAAAATATGCACAATGGAACATGTTAGCATAACCCTTTATAATAATAATAAAAAATGAGGGTGGGGAGGTTAAAGTTTAGTAGGATGATGTAAATAATGACGGTAACCTGTCCTCTTTGTTGCTTCTTGGCGAATTTGGTTAAGAGTGCAGAATCCTTCATTAGCAGTTGGCTTTTAGGAATCCAAAGATTATGAATATGTGCCAGACCTTTATACTTCACAAAATAAAGCTTCCCTTTTTGCTCGTCTAAAAGCATAATAATAAATAAATAGATAAATAACACAATGCGGCAATGTAAAATAAATTCTTAACTACTGAAGTAGTTATCTGCAAAGTAAATACTTACCGTTTCTAGAATCCAAAATCGATTCAATGCCTTGGGATACTGAATGTACTCCAAACTCTAATTTCTTCCGTAAGCAGCAAATGCAGAGCCACAATCCAAAAGGAACATTACTCAAAGGAGGATCCAAACAAGATAGATGATAACATCTCTTACAGTCCTTGCCATCACAATGCCTGGAGATATGTTCTATTTGTTAGCAAAATCAGCTATACAAAATTTTGAATCATTTTGAAACAATTAGCCACTTTAACCACAAGCCAATATGAACCGGTGGAAAATACGTAAGTTCCGTAATAATCCTTTTTTCAACTCTGATATAAAACAATGTTCTTTTGTATCCTATCAGCACTTACCAGTTACGCGTGTGATAGTTATAAAATACATACTCGGCATCCAAAGTTGAAATAGTCAACTGACTGAATAATGGATGTTACATAAAATATATATCAGGAAACTTAACCAACATAATGCTTGGGTGCCGTACGAATGAAAACAACTGTAAGCAGTCGAGATAATAGGTTCAGCCATCTTGTTCCCTTTTTACATTAAGTACATTTTTTACTTAAAAGATCACTACAAACAATATATTATTATGCTACCAGAGGATTATTGCCATAACGTTACCCTATACACTTGTTATGATTGTATGTTTTATTATTATTTTCATGTATATGAATATAGGAAGGGCTTCCTGCTATGCTCCTTGTGTGTGTCATTATCAGTCTAGGACAAACTTAAGTACAGAAACAATTTATGAATCCCACAACTGGCTATACTGCACCTACTTCGAAACAACTTGTCACAAGTTTATCAAATAATATTAATACAGAAGAGTTTCAAAATCTCTCATTAATCCTAGAAATTTTTAAAAATTCTTTCTCACTATTTTACATTCAAGTTTTTGTACTTTATAATTCCACGGTTATTAACAAGCCCTCTATTGATTTTTTATCACCATAACATTCACATCCCTATAGTTAATTTCTACAATTATTTACAATGTTTTATTTAGTTGTCTTATATTATTTAATATTCAATTTTATATAAGTGTTCTTCTTCCTAAAATTGGTGTTTTAGTACAAACATATACACAATAATTTAAACACACGGGTTAAAACAACGTTTTATTATTTTATATTGCACAACAAATTCTATCCTCAAACAACATCTTCTTTTGATAATAGTTGTAATACCTTTGGTGTCACGTTTTTGTGGTGCAAACGCAAACTACCTAAAATGCTCTTTAAGTGTACATAAAACTAAATAATATCTTAAAAAGAATCAATCAACCCTTATTCAAACATCACAATAATTTACATTTCTTGCCTATTCAAAAGAATTTAGAACAAATTTACTTTTCTTACCTGTTCCGAAAAATTCTATCAATCAATCCTAACTTCATAATTAATTTTGAACTTGTTACCTATTAACAAAAATTCGGTCAAACTTTAAATTGGGTAAATCCTTGTCCTAGGACCTAGGTGAGTACATAAGTCCAGCATTAATTTTATTTTTCCAAAGTTACCATCCTAAATATTGCAACAAATGATGAAATTAATATTAAATTCCTTTCTAACCTTTTAATATTGCATCTTCTTTCACATCTTCATGCAAGTTCAAAACCATCCCCTCAAACTTTGATTCTCAAACTTTACATTCAATCTTTTTACTACTATATTAAACCAATTGAAGAAGTAATTCTTACTTTTAATATGATTACCTTTCTAATTTCTAGTTATTAATTCTAAACATTACAAGCATTTTTCATGCTTATGTTTTGTATATAAAAACGTGCATCACACGTGCCAGAATGCACCAAGTTAAAAAAGTGCAATTTTTAATATCCTGCCATTCATCTAAACTATAGACAGAATGCACCAAGTTAAAATCTTTTACAATATAATCATGTGCAACACACGTCTTACACACTAGTAAACATCCAAAGCGAGACAAACGATGGTGGCCAAAATAAACAAGACAGGAACAATGATACTCCTGTAATATGATTTGTTTTACTTTTTTCTTTGGTTTAAATATAAGTCATCTAAGACTAATGTGAATCCAACAGGAAATGGCTGTACCTAAAACATTTAAACCAGAAAAGTTGTGCTGGTATAGCCAGAAGTTGAGGAGCTTATGTTAATATTCATTATGCAAAGTAGTTATTATTAATAAATAAGAGAGGCACTCACATGAGAGATCCAGGTTGCTTGCATTTGACACACAAATCATAACTATCATCTCCCCGACTGGTTTCACCTGAGCATGTAGGTTTCATCTGAAGCCCTTCAGAGTCCTAATATTACAAAATGGATTGAATTAGTTTGTGAAAAAACAAAATTGCTTGGGAATGATACCCTAATATTGTGGTAATAAAAATTTGGGACCAATGAAGTAGAAGACCGTGTATGACTTCAGTACTTGACTATTAAAAAATCCATCAGAAGTTTAAGGATGTCTGGTTAAAATCCAATTAAAAAGTATCAAAAGGTTATGGTACATCTTTATGCCCATTTATAAGGGTGTTATAAGGTCCTAAACTAAGAAAGCTTGACTAGCTAATATAGATTGAATGTTTATGTACTCCAAAACTTTAAATCAAGAAGATCGGATTACAGTATCTATTTGTTCTTCATCACTAAATTGGCAACATAAGGTATGTTGTAAAATTGGCAAAAGTAACCATTAAAATTTTAAATAAGATAACTAAGTCAGTTAATGGAACTATTACACAGATTGTTGAGCCTTAAAAGCTAGTATGTGCTGTAAGAATTCAGACATATGATGAGGATTACACTACTAGGTATATATATTTTATAATGTTACCTCGAACGAAGCGGTTGATCCCTCCCCTTCCGGGGTACTACATGAACAAAATCGGTGATCTGAGTCATTGCTCTTCCTGTACAGAATGTAGAGGTGGACTATAAATGGACATTGTTGGAACAAGTTTGTGAAACCGTGTAGAACATCCATTAATAAATAATAAAACGTTACTAGCATAATTATGCTATACACAATAAATCAAAATTATGTCAAAGCTTGGTTGCCTAGAGGCATATTTTCCTTCTTATGTAATTCAAAAATGAGGCTAGTAGAAGAAAACAAGTGCACGATAAAGTATCATTTAAATGAATCAAAGCACATAAGATGCAAGTAAAGCTTTGTCAAGTCTAAGAATCATCACTTGCTATTTCCAAAATGCAGTCGCATACAGGACACGTGCAGAAATATATTTACTGCATGAATAGAACTACTTTGTTCATAAACTTGTATGTTACTATACTGTCTATAGTTTAGATGAATGGCAGGATATTAAAAATTGCACCTTTTTAACTTGGTACATCTCAAACACATGGATTTTCTTGCATCTTGCATCTCTGAAATGCTGTCAGGAGAGTGCTCCATTTCAATGTCTTCAGCTGTAATGTTATACAAACACTCATAAATTTTATAAGCATCCACACTAAGGAAATACTTCTACCTGAATCATCACCATTTTCTTTCTGTTTATTCAATAAACTTCGATATCTGAGTGCAGTCAAGGGTTTGGATCGCTTCTTTCTAAGAATGAAGGGTGAACGTGGAGTAGAGTTTCCCTCCATTTTTCGTTTCATTTCTTTTTTGACTGTATCATCTTTAGCCGAAGGAGATTTCTTGGTGTTGCGCCTATGACTTGATTCTCTCCTCTCCTTTTCATTTAAAACATCTGCCGTACTTCTGTATTCTTCCATTAGTCCTGAGACAGTAAAAATAGACATAATGCCTCCACAAATTCTCTGCAAAGGCTTATGACATAAGTATCATGTAGAAAGGGACCCCATGGCTTGTTACAATTATTGTTTTTTTTTCTCAAATAGCATGTTATAAGCTTTTCCCATAATGATGCCTACGTTGTAGACGTAAAAAAGAACAAGAAAATTTTTTGTTCAAGGGACTATAGTTTTGGATAAAGAATGTGTCATTTGTCCAATATTTTTAAAATTGTTATGGTGGATAATTTTAAAAACTCAGCCCTTCCCCCTCTGTAATAAAACTAAACATAATTACACAATTACACTTTTTCTTATCGGCATGTAAAATTTAAACACACCCATGCTGTATTTTTCAAACAAATTTCAATAGACCTCTACGTAGTACTGTATCGGCAATTCCATAGCGCTTTTATGTAGATATGTCACAGAACGCTAGAGGAAAAACTGAGCAATAATACTCCACGTTCAATATGTCCCAGTCTTCAATATGTCCCAGTCTTCAATTTTGAAACACTTAAAGCTTTTATTTCAATATGTCCCAGTCTTCAATACCCACAACTCCAAACGACATGTTATCTCACCATTGCCAATGAAACGTTCCTCTATGATTTGACACTTATTATGTCACATAGTTTTAACAATATCGAATTCTTTTTTAATCTTAATCACTACCATCAATTAAATGATACCTAAATGTTTTAGGTATGAAGTTCTAAACCATTTCTTCTAATTTCCCCATATGAGAAATTCAATTTTCAATGATAAATTGAGTTAAAAAATTGATTTCGCATAGATTCATATTACAAGTGGCATGGACAAAAAGAGCAGAGTTTACGGTTGGCAAAGAGTTCCGGTATACAAAATCAAATGACTATTTACACAATCGATTTCGTATAACCAAATGTTAAGGGTCTGTAAATGTGTCTAATTATTTTATTTCATTTTATATTTTAGTAGCGTGGGAGTTAATAGTAGCACGCTATACAGCGTATACGCATAAGTGTTTCAAAATTGACAATCATGATTTAATATTCACATTTAATTATTGATTTTTCGGATATAGGAGGATTAAGACTAAAATTAAGTTTAAATTAATATTGAAGTTTGTAACACACGTGTGTGTATTGTTAGGATGTCTCGCATTGTACATGGGTAATAGACGCATATTGGAAATAATAGTCTCACATCATGAAAAGGAGTGATATCTATATGAGTTTGATCGCATGTTGTTAAAAGGTATTTACTAAACTCTATATTGCCCCCATGGAGGGATGTGCGGACGGATTCAGATATATCAACCTTTCATCTTCCTTCGTTTTTTGTACAATTAAATTTTGAATTGAAGCAAAGTTTTTTAGATAAGTTTTATTTGTTAGCAAGATCACCTTATTTATTTACTATCATAATGAAGTTTTTTACTATTCTAATAGACTCATCAAGTGATGAAGGTGGCATTAAAAATATTTTCACCATGCAAAATTTAATCAACCATGTTATATATGTTGATGACTTGATCATATCTATGAAAGCTGACTTGGATGTTGTTAGAGTTCCTAAACATACATCTAACATGATGCACAATTTGGTGGGAACGGAACTTAATCATAAAAATAAAAAATAAAAAATCCTTCAACAAGGAATGCAGAAACAGAGAAATAATATGTGACATCCTACAAGTAAATAAGGGTAACTTCCCTATGAAGCGCCTGGGCTTGCCTTTATTAACTCCGTACTTAAAAAATGGTTTCTATAATCTATACCAGTCTCATTGACAAAATAAAAAAGAAAATACAAGGTTGGACAACTAAGTTGTTAAATTTGGCTCGTAAGAACTTATTTTCTCCACAATCAAACCCATGGTAGAGTTCTGGACTCAGAGCTTTAGAAACCAGTAAAAACAATTAATAGAATTAATAAGGTGCACTAATTTTCCGTGGAATGGTAAGAGAGTGAAAATACCTTGGGAAAAATCTGCTCATTAATTCAGGAAGGAGGTACGGGGTTTAAGACCATAGAAAATCTCAACGTTGTGTTTGGTTTGAAACAAGTGTGGAACTTATTTACATCTAAAAGTCTGAGGAGCTGCTGTAAATGAAAAATATGTGAAATCTCAATCCTTTTGGGACATTTCACGCGCTACAAACCAATCAGGGGTGTGAAAAAATTGTTTGGGCCAAGAGGCTATATAAGTGTTTGAAAGAAGAATTGTTAGCGATCAATCTACAAACTTTTGGTTAGACACATGGTTTATTGGAGCAAGGTTAATTATAGACTAGGTATCCAAGCTTTGGACAATATTGGTGGTATTAACTTTAAAGTTAGTAGCATTATCAAAAATTCATCTTGGATACCACAAATTTGCTTCAAACAAGAAGCCTCGAATGAAATAAAAAAACATAGCAATATTTATGGATGAAGAGAAATACGATCGGGCATGCAAAAATAATAGTAGTGTAAAAATCAACTTTAAAACAACGGAAAAAGGTCTAAGGCATGTTCTTCACAATGATGTTGAATAGTGTAGAGTTGTGTGGACACATTCACGGTCCAAAATTAAAGCTTTATCTTTACAGAGCTATCAGTAACAAACTCCCAACAAGGTAGATTGAATGCACAAGGAATTAATAAGGAAAAATTTTGTGTTTTTTGCAGTAATCATAAGAAAATTTTAAACCACGTATTTTTCGAATGTTATCATACAAATTCACTTGGATTTGGTGTAGAGATAACCTGAAATTGCCTCAAAATCTCAATTTACACTTAAGCTCAGATATGTTTATAGATTCGATTATGAAAAACAAAGATAATTTTTCAAACTTGGTATTAGTGGCATTGTCAATTGCTGTGTGGACTAGTTGGAATCAAATAAATTTTCGCATATTTGGAGGATGATTCTAAATATAATTCAAACTTGCAATGAAATCAGATATGCTATCAAGATCCTCATGTTAAAAATCTAGGAAGAAGGAAAGAAGTGGAAATAGTTACAAACAGGGGCGGAGCCCCCTTGCATATGGGGTAGGCACGTGCCTACCCCGGTATCTGGAGAGAAAAAATGTGGTTTCCATGCAAAACTTTCTGTAGTATTTTTCAAAGCAAAAGCTTGTGCTATTGGAGATAAGTTGTCTGATGAAATGCTTGAATGGAAACGGACATAAAAGCAATGTTTTGAAGCCCTTCTCTGTTTATCCATTACTTCATGCAACTCAGAATGAATTCCATGTTTATCTATCAATACATCTATTTACCTAACTTAGGTTCAATCTGAACGACAGAAACTGGAATCATAAATAGAGACCTAGGCTGCTTTAGTGATTGACATGTAATTTGCACTTATATTTGCATTGGTAGATCATCTATATTTATTTTATAACATAACATATGCGAAATTCACATTAGATCAAAACACACAGGCACATAACTATTCAAGTGATAGTTAAAAAAAAAATTCGTCGACTGCCATCTTCGAACCCCTGCCTTTTATAATTGTGCCTCTGCCAGCTTCCAATCCTGGCTACGCCACTGGTTACAGAGCTAGAATTGAGCTCTAAGGAGTACCAAAAGCTAGGGGTGAGAATTTATAGGGTTTGGACCAAATAAAATTGATCGGTTTGGTTTGGCTTGGTTTAGTTAGTTTGGTTTTTATTTTCGAAAATATTCGGTTTTTTCATCGCTTTGGTTTCGGTATTTGAAAACCGAACTAACCAATTAAATTGAATATAAAACTTAAATTATATTAAAAGATTGTAATTTTTAATGCCACTATTATTATTACTTATATTATTATCTTAACAAAATTATTTTTCTGTTGACTAATGTTACTATTTTTAGAAGAGAGGTATTTATTTTTTATAAATCAAAGTATCGTTACATATTTAAATATATATAGACTTGATTAATTGTTTCAGTCTCATGTTATATTAACAGCAATAAAATCAAGATTAACCAATCAAACCAACCAAACAAAGTATTTTCCATTCGGTTGGTTTCAGTTTTAAAAAAAAAACTAGTTGGGTTGATTCGGTTTTTGGTTGTTAATGGTTCATTTGATTTGATTTTTTTTTTTTTTTGGTTTCATCCCAAACAAATCATTTGCTCGCCCCTTCCTAAAGCTAGCATTGATGAAGACTTGGAAGAGGGCTGGACAAGAGTGCAGACTAGAGGCAAAAGCATGCTCGGAAGCAGGTTTTTGGTTGACGGCGAAAGTTCAAGAACTTTGAACTTCGATCCACAATGATTCTTTCTTGAATGGCGGCATGAGTAAATGTAAGTGATGAAAGCCTGTTCTTTCCATTTTTAGGGATTTCCATTTTTTTACAACTTCAATCTGTATTAGTCTGGGATGAAGCTCACGCACAATATTTGTTATAGGTTTGTTGTTTGGCAACTTTTTATAAAATATCAGTAAAGATAGTGTTCTTTGGGAAAAAAATTCGTTTCTAAATTTTACATTTTAAATCGATTAGTATAAATATTTTTTATGGTTCAAATTGACTTGCAATTTGAAAGAATCAAAAGTTTCAAAATCATTTAATTTATGCATAGATGCTCTCACAAACAAATATAACATACCTACAAAAATTCAAGTCCATCCAACAAGAATTTGCACAAAAATATGAAGGATATGAGAGGGGATTTAAAGGATGAGATCTAGATTACAAGCGTGCGGTAGATAGTGATGTTCATTAGTGATGACTGATGATTTGTCCAGAACAACTAGCCAAGGTAAGACTCTAGAATGTGAATCAAGAGGTTCTGGACTAGAAACCTTGGGCATTGGGTACTAATTATTGTTAAAAAAAGTAATTATAATTTAATTTCAACAATATAAACAATAGAAATTACAAATACAAGATGCATATGAACAAAGTTAGAATTCGGTGATTAAATATTCAAAAGTTTGTAACACACAAATACATTGACAATATGATAATCATCTGCATGCAGCCAAATTCTAAAAACATTTATTAAAATGATTTCTGAAACAATAATACTTAGTTGTCCTAGGAACAAGAATAACTGGAAGAAAGAAAGTATATAGAGAAAAATTATTTCAGTATCGTCCGCGGACCGCTTTCAGAAATACGATGCAGATCCGTTTAACTGCAATGAGTTTGCCAACGTAAACAATATTTTGTTGGTGTAAACCAAAATTAAAGAGTCGTGTCCGTTCACTAAAGAGTCGTGTACATTCACTGAAAAGTCGTGTCTATTGAAATAAAGAGTCGTGTCTATTAAGTAAAAGTCATGTCTATTGAAGTGAAGGAATGTCTATTCAAAAAGGTTATGTCCGTTTGTAAGGATTGTAAACCACTATATATATATATAGGGTCATTTTGTTGTGAAAATTGTAGACAAGAAAAAAAGCAAGTTATAAAAATTGTCTATCTTCCTTTAAATATATAATTCTTCTCTTTTTCTTTTTTTAACAAATTGGTATCAGAGCCTGGTTGAAAAATGTCAAACAACCTTGTCTCCCTTGTTCCTCGATTCAACGGTGAAAAGTTTGATTATTGGAGCAATCTAATGAGGCTCTGTCTTGAATCTCAAGACTTGTGGACAGTTGTTGAAGAAGGTGTTGGTGCGCCGGAAGATGAGACACAACTCACAGTTGCCCAAAGAGATCTTCTGAAAAGCAAAAAACAGAAAGATAGAAAGGCTCACTTCCAAATCTATCAAACACTTGAAATTCAAGTTTATGAGAGAATTTCAAAAGTTGCAAATGCTAAGGAGGCTTGGAGAATATTGAATACAACGTATTCTGGCCAGGATCAAGTAAAAAAGGTTCGTCTGCAGTCGCTACGAGCTGAATTCGAAAAGCTCGAAATGAAAGATAGTGAGAAAATCTCAGAGTATTTTACTCGTCTCACTTCCATCATAAATCAGATGGCTTCAAACGGAGAAGTCATGGAGACCCAAAGAGCCGTCGAAAAAATTCTACGGAGCCTACCAATCAAGTTCGATCATATTGTGGTTGCAATTGAGAAATCAAATGATATTGCTTCACTTTCTCTTGAAGGCTTGCAAGGAAGGCTGGAAGCTCATGAGGCTAGAATCTTGATGAGAAGTAAACAAACAAATTCTTCTCAAGATCAAGCCTTAAAATCTCAATTCACATCCACAAAAGGTCAAGGCCCGTCCCATGGCAAAAGTAACAGCAGGAATAGTGGAAAACATGAAGAATTGAAGAAGGAGAAACCATCATTCCATAATAACAAAGCGCGAGGCAAATACAAAGGCAAAAAAACATATTTTGAATGCAATTTCTGTCACAAGCCGGGTCATAAAGCAAATGATTGTTGGTTGAAACATCCTGAAAAGAAGCCAGTTGCTGGTTTTATGCATAATGAAGCAGAAAAATCTGAATCTTCGTTGATCGCTTCGGATGGAAATGTTGAAAACGTATGGTACTTGGATAGTGGTGCAAGTAGGCATATGACTGGAAATAAAAATCTATTTTCGAGTCTTATGGAAACTGATGATGGTCAGGTTACTATTGGAGATGCAAAATCATACAAAATTCAAGGTGTTGGTGAAATTTCTTTCAAAACCAAGGCTGGAAAAGTTGAAAAAATGTCGGAGGTTCTTTATGTACCAGGCATACGCAACAATCTTCTTAGCGTCGGTCACTTGCTGAAAAAAGGATTTGATTTTCGATTCGTTGGAGATCAATGCAGCATGAAGAAGAACGACCAACAAGTGGAAAATATTGTGATGGGATCCAACAAATTATTTCCGATCAAACTTGACATCGTAAGCAGTACGTGCATGATTGCTGCTTCTAATGATGAAGTTTCCAAGTTATGGCATGAAAGGTTTGGGCATTTAAACTTTCGGAGTTTGAAGGAGATGTCTACCAAAGAAATTGTCCAAGGGCTGCCTAAACTTGAAGTGACAAACGAAGTATGCGAGGAATGCCAATTGGGAAAACAACATCGTGAATCGTTCCCATCCAAATCGAAGTGGATTTCTCAATCACCTCTGGAGCTTGTTCACACCGCCCTCTGCGGACCAATGCAAGTGTCATCGCTTGGAGGCAGCAGATACTTCTTGTTATTTGTTGATGATTACACAAGAAAATTTTGGGTTTACTGTGTCAAAGAAAAATCAGAGGCCTTCTCTTGCTTCAAAGAGTTCAAAATTCAAGTTGAAAAGCATTCAGGTCATCAAATAAAAAATCTAAGGAGTGACCGTGAAGGAGAATAGATGTCCTTTCAGTTTGAAGAATTCTGTCAAAATCATGGAATCCGCCATGAGTTAACTGCTAGGCACCCACCTCAACAAAACGGAGTTGCAGAGCGCAAAAATCGGACAATAATGAATATTGTCAAATGCATGTTGAAGAAGAAGAACTTGCCTGCGTGTTTTTGGGCTGAAGCGGTCTCTTGTGCCGTTTACTTAATCAACCGATCACCAACGAAGAACTTAAAGGATTCCACTCCAAATGAAGTCTGGTATGGCAAGAAACCAAATGTTGCTCATTTAAAAAAATTTGGTTGTTTTGCATACTCTCATATTCCTAATGCTTTAAGATCAAAGCTCGACGACAAATCTGAAAAAAGCATTTTCATCGGTTATAGTCAAAAGACTAAAGTTTACAAGCTTTACAATCCGAAGACGAAGAAGATGATTATCAGCAGAGATGTTCGCTTTGATGAAAATGGCTATTATAATTTTTCAGATTTTACAGAATTACCTGGATGGCAAACTCTGAATCTTGAAGAGGAAACTTCTTTGGAACAAGGTGTTGATGTTGATGTTGGTATTGAAGAACAACAGCCTAAAAATAATGGGGCTGAGCAGGAGCAAAATTCACCACCAACGGTAGAAATAAAGACGCGATCCTTGAGAGAAATCTATGATGCAGCCGAAGAAGTTGACACTACGGATCATGTATATTTTGCATTTTTTGCGGAAGAAGATCCAATCACTTATGAAGAAGCATCAAAGGAAGAAAAATGGGTGACTGCAATGAAGGATGAAATCAAGTCTATTGAGAAAAATGGTACGTGGGAGCTTACCACTTTGTCTTCACACAAATCAGCCATTGGTGTGAAATGGGTGTTCAAAACCAAAACAAATCTTGATGGCTCCATCAACAAGTACAAAGCGCGTTTGGTTGCGAAGGGGTATAAGCAAAAGGAAGGGGAAGATTTCAATGAGGTATTCACTCCTGTCTCTCGACTTGATACAATTCGATTGTTGATTTCTCTTGCTGCCCAAAATGGCTGGAAGCTGCTGCAAATGGATGTGAAATCAGCTTTCTTGAATGGTTTTCTTCAAGATGAAATTTATATTCAACAACCTCCTGGTTTTGTGAAGAGGGGCGAAGAGGAAAAGGTGTATAAGCTACGGAAAGCTTTATACAGACTGAAGCAATCCCCCAGTGCATGGTATGATCGTATCAATAATTTCCTCTTGAAGAATGGCTTTGAAAGGTGTCCTTTTGAACACACTCTTTACATGAAGAAGCATTCAAAAGGAGGTTTCATGATCGTGAGTTTATACGTGGATGATCTGATTTTTATTGGTGATAATATGAAGATGTTATCTAAATTCAAAAATTCAATGATGAAGGAGTTCGAGATGACGGACTTGAAAGAATTACATCATTTTCTAGGGATAGGTGTTCAGCAATCAAAATATGGGATTTTTATCTCGCAAGAAAAATTGTTGCTCAAGTGTTGGAGAAGTTCAATATGATGAAAGCAAATCCAGTTTCAACTCCTTGTGTTGCAGGTTTGAAATTGTGCAAAAATGGTGAAGGAAAGTTAGTGGATCCAACTATTTTTCGAAGCATAGTTGGAAATTTGATGTATCTCGCTGCTACAAGACCTGACATCATGTATGCAGTAAGCTTGATTGGCAGATTCATGAAGAAGCCTTTCTCAAACCATGGGAAGCTGCAAAAAGAATTTTACGATACATCAAAGGAACTATTGACTATGGCATCTTCTATGAAGCTCGTGTACCTGTGAAGCTTGTTGGATATACGGACAGTGATCTAGGTGGAAGCATCGATGATTCAAGGAGTACTTCGGGTTATGCATTTAATCTTGGAAGTGGAATTATTTCTTGGTGTTCGAAGAAACAACCAGTTGTTGCACTTTCTACCACCGAAGCGGAGTGCATCGCAGCAACTCTAGCAGGATGTCAAACTTTGTGGCTAAGAGGAATTCTTGAAAATCTAAGCTTCAAGCAAAAAGATCCTACGATCATTTATTGCGACAATAGTTCTACTATCTCTGTCTCAAAGGATATTATTTTGCATGGAAGAACAAAGCATATTCGTCTACGTTTCCATTTCCTACGAGAACTCGTTCATGAAGAAGAAGTGAGTCTTGAGTATTGTCGAAGTGAAGAACAAATTGCTGATATCTTCACAAAGCCGCTTGGAGGGACTGCTTTCTCAAGAATTGTTGCTGCATTGAGTGTTCGAAGGAATTTTGGTTTAGGGGAGGCATTGTTGGTGTAAACCAAAATTAAAGAGTCGTGTCCGTTCAATAAAGAGTCGTGTCCGTTCACTAAAGAGTCGTGTCCATTTACTGAAAAGTCGTGTCTATTGAAATAAAGAGTCGTGTCTATTAAGTAAAAGTCATGTCTATTGAAGTAAAGGGATGTCTATTCAAAAAGGTTATGTCCGTTTATAAGGGTTGTAAACCAATATATATATATATATATGTGTGTGTGGGGTCATTTTGTTGTGAAAGTTGTAGGCAAGAAAAAAAGCAAATTATAAAAATTGTCTATCTTCCTCTGAATATATAATTCTTCTCTTTTTCTTTTTTTATCATATTTTTCTGTCACCTGTCATTTGCATAAAGAAAATGTGGATATTTTTTTTTTCACGAAACATTTGCAAAACGGGTCAGTAAATTATGTTTGATAACCATTTCTTATCAACTATATTCTCACAAACAATATTTTGGGTATCATCCATTTCATTTCTTCACTTATTTTCTTCTAAACTTACAGGACACAACTAGGGTGAACTAATACAAAAATGTGAAAGTTTGGATCAAATCGCAAATAAACATTTTAAGTAAAAGAATAAAAAAACTCAGAAGAAGAAAAGGATAAAAAAGATGAATACAAAATTTGAGAAATGCAACAGAAAATATGAAAGCACATGCATGGCGATGCAAAAGAAAAAAAAACCCAAACGCAGAAAAGAACAACGAAAGATGAACACCAAGTGAGTACCTGAAAACGCTGACTACTTGAAGAAGAAGACAGACGGCTATGAAATTGTGCACAAATTTGAAACTTTAGATGGCTGATTTAAAGATAAAATACGGGAGAATCGCTGGAAATTAGTCGCCGAAGTGTGGATTCTAACTGCTGAAAACTTGTTGAAAACAAATGGTTATAAACATTCAACAGCCTTACCGTTTCTCTTCCAGCATTCACTGTTCAGCGATCAATTTAGGAATAAACACAGTCGAAAATGGAATTTCTTATTTTGGAGAACTGAGAAGCATCCAACTGTCACCCGCTACAGTGCTGTAGGGCAGCCATGGTAAAGGAAAAATTGAAGTGAGAGAAGTTCTGATTTACCCTTTGATTTCAAGCAAATTTTTATTTGAAGTGAAGGGTAAATATGGTATTTTAATAAGTGCTACTTTTCTGCTAAAAAAGATCGCAGGTAACTTTGTACGGGTTTGTGCTTTCTTCTGTTATCCAAAACACCGTGATTCATGCATTACATGCGTGAACCTCAGAAGATTAATTGTGTATTTAATTTTGTGCTGTATTTCCGAAATTAATTTGCTACGATGCGCGATTTAAGAAAAGATAACCATTGTGTATTTAATATTTATAATTATGGACATTATAAATATATTTATTGCATATTTTATTATGATAAATGTTGAATGTCCATACAAGAAAGTTACAGATCCATGTTTTTTATGTTGTTATGATAAAAGCTCATGCAGAAATTAATATGTAAATTTGGTATCTATTTTGAAAAATAGAAAACGTAAAATGCATTGCACTTTTCTGCTGATTTTGAATTTTTTTTAAAATTTTTGAAATCAGAAAAGCGCAAGATGGTTTGCGCTTTCTGATTTTAAATTTTCGAAAATTTAGAAATTTTTGAAAAACGAAAATTTACTTGCGCTTTCTGATTTAGAAAAAATAATGACCTAATTTATATACTCATTACTACAGAGGCTTTTCTTGTAACAACATCAGATATATATGGACATTTTGTGCAAAGCTCCATGTCTATATTTAAAAAAGTAGAAATATTTATTGTGTATTTAACTACGGATCAAAAATTTAAAACGTCTATATTAGGAAACGTAAATATGAAATAATAGAATGTCTATGGAACATCCATATCTTTAATCTTTAATAATAATTGTAATACATTTAGTGTCACACTTTTTTGTGTCAGCGTAAATTACCAAAAATACCCCTAATATCAAATCTTAATATCACTTGAAAATATGATCTAGTAGTTAAATTTTCTTTTACAAATTCAAAATTTTCGTCTACAAATATTATATAATCTAAATATCACTAAAAAATAGGATCTAACAAATAAAATTCTTTTACAAATTTAAAACGTCCATCAATAAATATCATCAAATCTTAATATCATATACAAACACGATCTAACAAATAAATTATTAATTGACAATATAAACAAAATTTCAAACTTCTTTAATAATAGTTGTAAATACATTTGGTATCACACTTTTTCGGTGTCAGCGTGAATTATCAAAAATGCCCCTAATACCAAATCTTAATATCACTTGAAAATATGATCTAATAATTAAATTTCTTTTACAGATTCAAAACGTTCGTCTACAAATATTATCTAATCTTAATATCACTAAAAAATAGGATCTAACAAATAAAATTCTTTTACAAATTTAAAACATCCATCAATAAATACCATCAAATCTTAATATCACTTACAAATATGATCTAACAAATAAATTATTAATTGACAATATATACAAAATTTCAAACTTCTTTAATAATAGTTGTAATACATTTGGTGTCACATTTTTTGGTGTCAGCGTGAACTACCAAAAATGCTCCTAATACCAAATCTTAATATCACTTGAAAATATGATCTAATAATTAAATTTCTTTCACAAATTCAAAACTGTTAGCACCAAAATTGGTCACTAACCTCGTTGAGAAAGATTGTGTAAAGATGTAAGTGATGAAGTTAAATTAAACAAGGAAGAATATGCTAATTTAAATGCAGAAAGTAAGAACACCGGATTTATAGTGGTTCAGCATAACTGCCTACATCCACTTTGAGTTTTGATCTTTATTTCTTTCAAAAGTAGTTGAATACAGATACAATCCATATATTAATGACTTGAATACAAGTTTGAACCGAAGATAGTAAGTCTTGAAAGTGGCAGAGTCTCCCCATTGTTCTCCCAAAAAAGGTCCATTTCACTGTGCCCCTGCCCCTCTATTTATAAACAAAGGTGGGTTGGACTTCTCTGGCGGGCCTGGTAGCTGAATAACTCGGTCCAGATAGGCTGGTCCATGTGTGCCGAACCAATCAGGCCGAACAGTTGGGTGTCGAACCACTCTGCTTCTGTCGAACGAGGCGCTTGCTGTGTGGGAAGAGTAGGCCGAATAGCCATCGAAGCCGAACGTGTCTTCTGGCCGAGCGAAGTATCTGGCCGAACGTGTCTTCTGGCCGAACGAAGCCCCTTAGCCGAACATGCCTTTAGGCCGAACGAAGCCCTTAACCGAACGATGTCCTTAGGCCAAACAAAGCCCTTGGTCGGACGATGTCTCTGGCCGAACGATGCCTCTAGCCGAACGTTGCCTGATGCCGAGCGCTCCTGGATGCCGAGTACTCCAAGATGCCGAGTACTCCTAGATGCCGTGTACTCAGTTGCCTGGCCAAATCTCCAAGAAACACTTGCCCCCCAAAGTGTGTTATGTGACTGCACGTAATACGCTTTGAACTATGTATCCTCCATGTCTCGTTTCAAATCCTTGACTAAATTCTAATGGAGATGCCTTCTTGAGAATATCAGTGGTCATCCGTGTCTGATTCTGGAGAGCTAATAGGCTTCGGCTATCTGATCTAGTCTTCTCTTAATAACCCTTAGTGAGAATTCAATTTTTGTTGATTTCAAGAAGTCGAACTTTTTCGGACGTACACATGCATGTTCGGGTACATGTTCTTGTCATTGGCTCTCGGATGCGTTTTATATGCTCATAAGTCATCGCCAACTCCATCTAGTTTAATTGCAATTCAATCGCGATTCCTTGTTTGTATTTTATGTGAAATAAGGGTTGCAATCAGCCACTTGAGGAGTTTTCCAAACCTCTCTTCAGTACAGACTCTATGATTTTGTTCACAGCTTCAACCTGTCCATTTGCAGTTATAATGGATCATGGAAGGTCATAAGGACAGATGACGTTACGGATAAAGAAGTTGATTATTTTCTTCATCTTGGTCGTGGTTAAGAGTTCTTCATCTGCCCATTTGGTGACGTAATCAACTGCTATGATGGTGTATTTCACATCACCTTTAGGATCGACAAGAAGATGATTTCAGTGCCCCCAAGTGGCAAACGGCTATGAACTAGCCATTTGAATAATTTCCATCGGTGGGGTTCCCGGATTCTTTGCAAACATCTTGCACTCGTCACATTGTCTAGCATGATCAACCGCATCTGGGTTGATAGTTGGCCAGTAATACCTGTAGTAGAGTATCTTCTTTATCATGGTTTTCCCCCTGATGTTATTACCGCATTCTTCTTCATAGGTTTTGCTCAAGATATCATCATGGGCGATATGCCGAAGCATGGGGATGGATAAACTCCTTTTGACACACGAATTATTCTTAGATGATTTGGCGTGAAGCTTTGAGGAGGATCTGTCGTTTTCATTCCTCCGTTCAGTAAGAACTCCTCATTGTAGATAGTCTTTGATAGGAGTCAACCATGACACCTTTTCATTTTGTTCGCTGAGTACGTGTGCAATGATGTAATATGTGAAGTCGGTTAGTAGCTCTTGGACTTAGCCGAGATAAGGAGCAAGACAATGCCCCCTAGCAAGATCAACTTCCTTAAATTTGTATACTACCAATCAAGAATCACAAAAGATATGTAAAGTTTTCACTTCAAATCCTCTAGCAAGTTTGAGGCTGACGGTCAAGGCTTCATACTAAGCATCGTTGTTTATTACAGGTAAATCGAGTTTTAGGACGTAGCAGATTGATCGTTCCTCAGGAGTCATTATCAAGCCATAACACTGATCATCGGATGCTCCATCCTCGTACATTTTCCATCTTATGGTTGGTTCTCTACTACTTTTCGAGTAGTCATCTGAGGTAGTGAATTTGGGTGTGAGGTCTGCTAATTTCCGTCCTTGGATAGCCCTTCGTGGGAAATAAGTGATATTGAATTAGCTTAGTTCGATATTCTATTTAAGTAGTCTTTCAGACGTCTCAGGTCATTGTGTGCCCTGTCGCAACGGCTGGTAGGCATAGACGTTGATGGGGTGAGCCTAAAAGTAAGAGTGGAGCTTTCATGATGAAATCAATAGAGATTGTGCAAGATTTTGTAGCTTCGGGTTGATATCCAATGCATGGCTCGCGATAGTTAATGAAATCACATATGCATGTCAGAATGGGTCCAAGGGAACATATCATCATTTATTCAGAAAAATCCAACTGATTCTTTTATCATCACTGCACTGAGCTGTGATCCGATAATCGGCACCCAGAAAGGGTCGCCATGGCTGGCTGTAATGTCGACCGTCAGCTTAGCAGGTGCCATCCCAGATTCTTTGAGTAAAGATGTAACTATTTTGCATAACATTCAATGTGAAATATGGTTTGGACGGCCAATGTTGATGGTTACTCTAGTCGAATCCTAGAGTCTTGTCATGAATTATTGAGTCTAATAGCGAAGGGCTCTGAATGCTCTAATAGATTATCAGCAAATGGCCAAAAATCAGGCTTAAAAGCGTGTTGAAGGGAATGTCGAGTAGGGGCCAGCCTCGAGTTGTGTGCAACTGCATAGCTGGATCTTGCTATGAGTTTGAATTTGCCTGTATATTCGAGTAACGCACTTTCTATTTAATGCATTCATGATTCTTTACCCGTCCTTCGGGTTGGAGTGAAAGTCAATTGCCCATGAGCTAAGGTATCGATTTAACGATTCTATCTCTAGGCATCCTTTCGGTCGTTGCCTTGAGTAGTTGTAAGCACTATATATAAGTTTTAATACTGAGCTATCGTAGCCAGTTTTTGGATGACCATGCGTCTTCTCCCAGTCTCGGGTCGATAAATGTACTGCATGGGCGGTTTAGTCTCGTCCTAGCTATGTTTATGTTTTCACCTACACTCCAAAGACATAGAGGTGATTGGTGAATAGTCGGTTCACATTCATCTTGCTTCTCGCTCGTGCCCCCAGGTTTGGGGCATATACCGATAAGTAGGAAGGCCAGCCACACCCACTTTAGCTTTACTCTCTTTCCCGTTGGATCGTGGGATCATGTCAGTCGATGGGAGACTAGGTCTCGCCTATCTTGGATTTTATCATGGTTTTCCATTCCAAGAGGAATACTTCGATGCCACGTAAGTTTCAGGGCGTAATTTGGACAGTGGATGGTCATCCACGTCCACTTTGGTTCATGCTATGTAATCAGATCTCGGGGTAAAGTTGGCTACAAATGCAGTCGGGTTATGCTCATCCAGTTTCATACTCCTCCTGACGAATCGAACGAGGGTGCTGGAGAATTTTTGACCAAGTATTCGTGGTTTACCCTATTTTCCATACTCTGGGGGTCATAGTTTTTCAAAAAACATCCGAGTCACATTCGTATATGCTTGGTGTGGATCGGCATTGACCCTTGGTCTGAGGTATGATACAGTAGGTTGCTCGTAGCTTTGGATGCCGTTTCGATTGGCTCTGTATTGAGGCCTCCCTACAGTCGCTGCCTCAAGTTATAAAGAACGCCACGCAAGCTGTCGTATTCAGCTTTTTAGTGTTTTGTACCCCTGCCCCCAGTAATGATTTGGCCAGGTCACTGGTTGGATGGTCGAACTCCATCCTCAGCGGGTTAATAATCCTCCTGTCGATTCCAGGTCGAAGTTTGCGGAATAGAAAATGGTCGGAATCCACTCGTCTATTTATCGATGTTTATACACCACTCTGCATTCTGGTGACTTAGTGTTATTCTCCCCTCGGTTGACTCGCGCCCAATTTGTGTTCATGCTTCGGTCCACGCTCCGGGGACTTAGAGATTTGTCGAACGGTTTACGCTTTAGTCCACAGTTCGAGACGTGAAGATTTTCGTCAACTCGTTTATACTCTAGTTCGCACTCTGGGAACTTAGAGTAATCTGGTCCGCTTCTGGGATTTAGGGATTTTTCTGAAGTCGTCTATAATCCAGTCCATGCTCTGGGGACTGAGAGTACTGTAGTCCGCACTCTAGGGACGTAGAGGTTTTTGAGTCATTTATACTCTAGTCCGCACTCAGGGACTTAGAGTACTTTAGTCCGCATTCTGTCTCCCATTCCAGAGGGTGAGACCTCTCGGATGGCTGAGAGTTTGCCGAACCTGGTAGATAATTCTTCTCTTTAAGGTTCTCTTTAAGATTTCGAAAGTCGTTATTCTTTATGCAGAACTATTGCATTCTTGTTTTCCACGATTTTGTGCAGGCCGTTCTGACCCCGAGCCCACTCCGAGGAGCGATATCACCAAGGAAGTGGGGGAGAAAACAAGTGAAGCCACTCACGCAGGGGAGGCTTCTGGTCCAGACGCTCAGGTGATCGGAGCGCTTGACGAAGACAAGTCTGAAACCTCCTCTCCTACCGACGGGCGTTATGAAGTAGAAATTACAGACGCCTTTGAGCATACATCCGAATTGAGCATGGAGGAGCGGCTCGAGAAAGAGAGGGAGGAGACGGTCAAGGTCATAATAGATCCCCGAGTTGTGGACTTGGACGATCCTTTGAACAAGCCGTTGAAGGTCATCCTTCCTGGCGGGTCCAAGCCCATGGAAGGCCCCCGTACTCCTTCAGTTGCTACCCCTCTATCAAAGAAGAGTACCAAGGGTAAATGCTCTGGAGAGGAGCCGTCTGGAAAGAAGTTGAAGAAGCACAAGAAGTGATTACTATCCTCGTTCAACAAGGGTTAGTTTAAGTCATGTAATTTTCATCTATTTCCTTAGTCCTTGTAGATAGAATGTCGACTCTGAACTTTGGAGGGGTTGTAATAGAAACTCATTTCTGAATAAGGTTTAGTTTCTTTTTCTGTCTTACAAAAGACTCTTATTGTTCAGTTTTCTTTGTGATTGTGATTTTAATCCAAGCAGTTGTGAGTAACATAGACTTCTCAGTCCATCTTCATATAACTCGAAAACTCTTCGGGAGTCGTTGAACTTCCATTCTGTGCTTCGTGCACTTAGAATACTTTCTAGCCCGTATGTCAGGGATTTGACAAATTCAAGTCATTTGTGTCATAATTCATATTCAGGGAACTTGGAGATCCGATTCGCTTATATTCGAGTCTGCACTCTAGGGAGTTAGAGTACTCTAGTCCGCACTCTGGGGACTTGGAGGTTTAAGTCATTTATACTCTAGTCCGTGCTCTGGGGACTTAGAGTACTCCAGTCCGCAATCTGAGGACTTGGAGGTTTAAGTCGTTTATACTCTAGTCCGCGCTTTGGGGACTTAGAGTACTCCAGTCCGCACTCTGGGGACTTGGAGTTTTTAGTCATTTATACTCTAGTCCGCGCTCTGGGGACTTAGAGTACTCCAGTCCGCACTCTGGGGACTTGGAGGTTTAAGTCATTTATACTCTAGTCCGCGCTCTGGGGACTTAGAGTACTCCAGTCCGCACTCTGGGGACTTGGAGGTTTTAGTCATTTATACTCTAGTCTGCGCTCTGGGGACTTAGAGTACTCCAGTCCGCACTCTGGGGACTTGGAGGTTTAAGTCGTTTATACTCTATTCCGCGCTCTAGGGACTTAGAGTACTCCAGTCCGCACTCTGGGGACTTGGAGGTTTTAGTCATTTATACTCTAGTCCGCGCTCTGGGGACTTAGAGTACTCCAGTCCGCACTCTGGGGACTTGGAGGTTTAAGTCGTTTATACTCTAGTCCGCGCTCTGGGGACTTAGAGTACTCCAGTCCGCACTTTGGGGACTTGGAGGTTTTAGTCATTTATACTCTAGTACGCGCTCTGGGGACTTAGAGTACTCCAGTCCGCACTCTGGGGACTTGGAGGTTTAAGTTGAGAGCAGTCGTATTTCCACTCTTTAATTTGTATTCATCTACTGTATCGAGGCTAATGTCGTCGAATGAACAATCGAACCACATTTGCTCACGGAATGAGATTCTGCCCCCCAGGATGAAGGACGGAATTTGAAAAATGGACGATCGATTCTCGTTTGCTTGGTGATTATAGCTCTTCCAATCAAGTCAAGGAAGGAGGTATATGACAGATGGTTGAATTACATCCATGTTGGGTTAGATAGCCAAATCTCTTACAATTTGCTCTGTATTTCCTTCTAGAAAATAAGGATAATAGATTGTTGAGTAGACAAAGTAAGTTGCATATGTTCCAAGGTGCAGTCGTGTCCATATGTTGACAGCGATGGTTAGCGAGTACGCAGTCTACCATAGCTACTTCAAGTTGGGCTTTCGAACAACCTTTCGTGTTCAGGGTAGGATTTGATGTGTAGATGATCAAATCATGTCCACTTTAGACGGATCCCGGCGTCACCGAGCTTCATGAGGGGTATCTGTATTTTGTCGAACTTTGTTCTATGACTCGATTGGAGTGGATGATCGGGCCATATTCATTCCAAGCAGTTTAGGTCTCCAAGTCAAATGTGGAGGTTGATGGATGGATGGTCGGTTGTTCGAATCGATCATAAGTTGAGCATACGAACTCGGATCGTCTTGAAACTTGGAACATTGGCTTCCCTGGCTTTGATTGTTATTCTTGTTAATCGTGGCTCGATCCAGACTCGGACAAAATCCGTCGATATCCATAGTGAGCCTTTGTGTAACCGATCTCCAAGACGATCTGTCATTGGTTTCTAATCAAGTTCTTGGTGTCACGGCCTTGCCAAAAGGCGGGATAACATTTGCCCCCCAAAGGACGTCTTGTGTAAACATGACGTGCTTTGAAAAATCGCAGTCTTTCATGCTGAATATTTCCGTTCAGTTGATTGCTTGACAGTCGTCTCTTAATCGTTTCGTTGCAATCTTCTTTTAGACAAATGTTCAACTAGCATGCTTTGCTTTGGTTCTGCCCCTAGTTTTGGGGATGAGTATGGAGTTGATGTATGTTTATACTCCGTCTCGCACTCTGGGAGTACGGAGTTGAGTAGATGTTTATACTCCGTCTCGCACTCTGGAAATACGGAGTTGATTAATGTTTATACTCCGTCTCGCACTCTGGGAGTACGGAGTTAAGCGAATGTTTATACTCCGTCTCACACTCTGGGAGTACGGAGTTGATTAATGTTTATACTCCGTTTCGCACTCTAGGAGTACGGAGTTGATTAATGTTTATACTCCGTCTCACACTCTGGGAGTACGGAGTTAAGTAGATGTTTATACTCCGTCTCGCACTCTGGGAGTACGGAGTTGTGCGAAGGATCGTCGTGTATCAACCCATTTTTAGCCTTGATGTGATGGCTTGCCCCCGAGCTCGAGTTTCACTTAGCGAGTGGCTGGTCATATCGCAGCCGTTCTCTACTTGAATAAATTCCACTTGCAGGATGGAATTCAGCTCTCCGTGCATCGTGATGTTGTACATTGTATTTAATCCATAGCCCCAAATCAAAGGCATATGGTTGATGATGAGCAATAGAATTATTCTCGTCCAGATGTAACTCCACACGTCCGATCATGGTCTGCGTAGATTGGTTGGCAACCAAATCTGAGTACCTGGACACCTGCATCGTTTTGAAAGTAGTTTAGTTCAAGCTAGTCGTAGTTCATAGAACAATTGAAATAGAGATGAAAATGGAAATAATTCAAAGAAGATTATGGTAAATCTCATTGATATGTGAAGCAGCATCGTGTGCTTGCTATTCGACTCCGCCCCTGGCTCCTTTCAAAGGGATGTCGGCCGTCAACCGTCCAATTGATAATCATAGCCCTTTATTAATAGGCATCGGATATTCAATGCCCGCCATTCTGCAAGACTTGTACATACTATTAACGCTTTCCTTTCCAGGTCATCTTTTCGATCACACCTCGGAGGTGTTTGTAATCGCCCGTGTTAGGATCAGTGAGCATATGGGAATATACAACATTCCCCTGATTTTCTTTAGACTTTGGTGTACTCTCTCGAGGTTGGTTTCCAATACCACTCCGAGTCAGGAGTCTTCAAGTAGAGGTTTTCAATTGAATCTTTCAAAGAGCATATGAGCTGAGTTCTGAAGTCTTGTTTCGGCTATTGGGGTCTACATCCTTAGCCAACGGGCCTTCATTGTTATTTTTCTTAGTCTGCTCCACTCCTCCTCACTTTAGTTCTGATTCATTTTGTAAAAGAAACGATCCATAGTCGTAGGAGGCTCTTTAGCTAACTAGATGCCAAAATATATCTGGAGGTCGACTTTCCTCAAATGCGATTAGTATGATACCCTTGTTAGTATTTGGAATAAATTGCTTAGAGCCAAACATTGGTTTGCTTGGAGTCACTATATTCGAAGTGCTGGGTCAGCGAAGAATGGTGCTTGGAGTCATCTTGGCGTTTGCTAGAGTCACATCATCTATGTTATCCAACCCTTGGGATTACCGTTTGAATAGCGGTTGCTTGTCCGTTCCCTTGATGTCGTTCATAAGCTGCCGCTAGATCCTCTATGCCCTGGTCGATCATGGGATGTCAGGGAAGTGGATAGAATGTTCCTTTATTAAGTTGAGTTTTGAATTCACTATCCGGAGATTTTTCGACATCCAAATTTTTTTTGTGCTCGGCATACAAGATTGTTCGACATCCAAATTTTTTCGGCATTCCACACTGTTCAGCATTCAGGAACGCCCGGCACTCAGGAGCGTTCGGCATTAGAGAGCGCTCGGCATTCAAGAGCGTTCAGCATTGGAGAGCGCTCGGCATTCAGGAACGTTCGGCATCTGAGAGTGTTCGGCATTCAGGAGCGTTCGGCATCCGAAAGCGTTCGGCATCCAAACTTGTTCGGAATTCCACACTGTTCGGCATTCCACATTGTTCGGCATTCACACTGTTCGGCATCCACACTGTTCGGCATTCACACTATTCGGCATCCACACTGTTCGGCGTTCCACACGTGTTCGGCATTCTGATGTCACTCGGCATGGAGGTATGGATCGTCATAGGGGTATGGATCAGCCTGGAGGTATGGATCGGCATTCGGATGTCGCTTGGCCTGGAGGTATGGATCGGCATAGAGGTATGGGTCGGCCTGGAAGAGCGTTCGGCATAAGCCTTTTCTGGGGCGATCGGCATACGCCTTTTCTGGAGCGATCGGCATACCCCTTTTCTGGAGCGTTCGGCATAAGCCTTTTCTGGGGCATTCGGCATAAGCCTTTTCTGGAGCGATCGGCATACCCCTTTTCTGGAGCGTTCGGCATAAGCCTTTTCTGGGGCATTCGGCATAAGCCTTTTCTGGAGTGATCGGCATACCCCGTTTCTGGAGCATTCGGCATATGCCTTTTCTGGGGCGTTCGGCATACGCCTTTTCTGGGGCGTTCGGCATACGCCTTTTCTGGAGCGTTCGGCCGAATTGCCTTCAGAGGAGGGTCGGCCTTCATTCAACTTTATTGCAAACTTCAACGTCCAATCCCCAGATCTTGCGTACATCAGTGAATCCAATCTACGGCTATCAGCTTCCTTTAGATTTCTTTCAAATCTGAGTAGAATAAGAAGTTTTCTAGTAAACAACTGGATCTATCTCGCGAATATGGAAATCCACTAGTAGACGATGAGATCCAATCAAGCTAAGAATTCAATTCTCAGTGAAAGCACCAAAGTGTTAGCACCAAAATTGGTCACTAACCTCGTTGAGAAAGATTGTGTAGAGATGTAAGTGATGAAGTTAAATTAAACAAGGAAGAATATGCTAATTTAAATGCAGAAAGTAAGAACACCGGATTTATAGTGGTTCAGCATAACTGCCTACATCCACTTTGAGTTTTGATCTTTATTTCTTTCAAAAGTAGTTGAATACAGATACAATCCATATATTAATGACTTGAATACAAGTTTGAACCGAAGATAGTAAGTCTTGAAAGTGGCAGAGTCTCCCCATTGTTCTCCCAAAAAAGGTCCATTTCACTGTGCCCCTGCCCCTCTATTTATAGACAAAGGTGGGTTGGACTTCTCTGGCGGGCCTGGTAGCTGAATAACTCGGTCCAGATAGGCTGGTCCATGTGTGCCGAACCAATCAGGCCGAACAGTTGGGTGCCAAACCACTCTCCTTCTGCCGAACGAGGCGCTTGCTGTGTGGGAAGAGTAGGCCGAATAGCCATCGAAGCCGAACCTGTCTTCTGGCCGAGCGAAGTATCTGGCCGAACGTGTCTTTTGGCCGAACGAAGCCCCTTAGCCGAACGTGCCTTTAGGCCGAACGAAGCCCTTAGCCGAACGATGTCCTTAGGCCAAACAAAGCCCTTGGTCGGAAGATGTCTCTGGCCGAACGATGCCTCTAGCCGAACGTTGCCTGATGCCGAGCGCTCCTGGATGCCGAGTACTCCTGGATGCCGAGTACTCCAAGATGCCGAGTACTCCTAGATGCCGAGTACTCAATTGCCTGGCCAAATCTCTAGGAAACCAAAACGTTCGTCTACAAATATTATCTAATCTTGATATCACTAAAAAATAGGATCTAACAAATAAAATTCTTTTACAAATTTAAAACATCCATCAATAAATACCATCAAATATTAATATCACAAACAAATATGATCTAACAAATAAATTATTAATTAACAATATAAAAAAAATTCAAGCTTCAAAAAAAAATTGATGTCGTAACTTAGAAATAAAATTTAAACTAACAAAAATAATTTCGTGTTAAACATATACAATTTGCAGAAAAACAATTCAAATGCGAAGCGCGGGACGTAATGCTCGTTTTGGATATAGCTTGAAATGCACAATGCTCCTTGGACCTAATAATGAGGAATTTATTTCATTTTTGATACTTCATATATCTCCCGTTAAAGGTTAATTATGTTTCCCAAACAACGCATGTAGTCAAATTTTAGAACTAATTACGAGAATTTACCACCTTTTGACCATTTGGCGTTTGATTTGCAATTTTATACTACTGCGATTTTATCACTAGTGCACATTTGTTATAAAAAATTCACTAGCATGATTTCAAGTCGTACATTATAAAACTGGAAAACTAAATTGCACTAGCATGTGAATTGAAATTGAATGGCTAAAAATGATCTTCTTATTATAAATATTGTTGAACTAATAGAATTCCCATATTATATTATAAATTAATTATAAAAAAATACAGAAAAATAGGCACCGGGAAGAAGTTGGAAAAAAAATTTAGTCTCAGAGACAACAAGTTTGCCTTTCAGTCTGAAGGACACTTTTTAGTGTAAACAGAAAATGATAGTTACAACTATCATTCTGTGATTTACAGTAGAAAGTGACCTTCAGCCTAAAAAGCAAACTTCTTGTCCCTAAAACTAAATTTTTCTTCAACTTTTTTCTTGAGCCTAAAAACCCCTATTCTATGTTTTTTGCAAAAAAAAAACACAAATAAACAAACAAACAATTTATGCTTCTGGATTAAGCTTTATCCTATAACACCCACTACTTTTCAGTTTCCTTTTCCTTTTGATATTTTATATCTTCTATATTTTGTTCCATTGTTGCTTGCTACTTGTAACACCTTATAGAATTTTAGTAAATTAATAAATTGTAATTTAGTAATTTTTACATAAAAGGTGAATTTTTTTAATTTTTACAGATGGATGGATTAGATAACAAAACTCGAAGATTTGATTTTTTAGGCCAAATTCCACTATAAGAACGCTTTAATCAGATTAAGGGATTGGGAGTTATTGCCAAATTAGTATTCTAGTTCAATTTGGGCTAATAGGGCCTTAGTGTAAACATAGAAGTGGTATTTGGATTCTAAAACCATCCACATTCTTAATCTCCTAATCCTATTCTTAAAAGAAATAAATAAGCTCAACTTCTAAAACCTAGATCCACGGTTCCATGAGCAAAACATAACAAAATTTAATACTTTTGAGGGTCAAAGTATCGGTGCAAAGAGATCTATGTGAGGATATCAAATTCAACTCAATTCATGAAGATTAGAGCCTAGGGCATTTCTAAATAGCATAGAATGAGGTGTTCAATTTGATATAGGGGCTTCGCTTGGTAATTGGTGAGTGTGGAAGCATTATTTAAGTTGTATAATGTTATATATGTTTTTTCTTCATGATTGTGTCCTGAGTTGGGTCAATAACTTTGTTTAAAGTTGATATAATGTTGAGATATGTATAAGTTGTGCTATTAATATTTGGATAGATGTTAGAACTTTTTATTTGGCCATTAGAGATGATTGAAGACCTTGAATAGTTGTGAAAATTGAAGAAGATGAACATGCTATGAACAAATAAAATAATTTCATATCGATAAATCCTTTGCAAAATACTAGTAGCGATGTATGAGCATTAAAATATCGTAATTAGATTAAGTTAACATGATAATAATAAAGTGATCGATCTAAAACGTGTTAATAACAATTGTAGTGATGTAATAGTAGAAAATCAAGTTAGGTCTGACAAAAGACCCAGGTTTGAACATTGCCTTGTACATACTTCTTGCAAAAAATAGTACTTGGGGTTATATGTGTCATAAGTTGAAGTAGACATGCACAATCTTATTTCCCTCATGAGTTTATCAGTCCACCAGGTTCTCTTGAGTATAATTCAAAAAAAATAGTAGAAAATCAAGTAAATGTGAAGATTGGAGATGATAGTATTTGGTAGGCTCTCTAGAATGAATGCACGTATATTGTGAAATGGTAATACATCCATAAAAGATGTTGAATTATATTTAAAAATGCATGATTAATAAATAATAATACTTAGCAAAAAACTCAAGAAACAGTAAGAAATTCAAAGTTCATAACCAACCAGTCGAATGCCTAAAGCCCCCCAATCGACCAATCAATTACTTGTAGAAACCCACGTTTACAGTATAAATTTGGCATTTTCATTCAATTGGAAATGGTTTTAGTCAATTGGAAATGGTTTTAGTCAATTGGAAATTTCGTATCGGTCAACTGGAACATAGAGCCAATCGACTAAATAGTCGAGGAATCAATTCATTGAGAAAAGAGCCGACTAACAAATACAATTAGTTGATTAATGACCTGCTTCGAGGTCAATTTGACCTGAAACTTGACGGGTCTATGCAAATGGTTCTTGGCACTTTGTGCAGGGCATGTAGTTATGTTAAGACGAGATAGACTGTATATTGTAGTATGATGTGATAATTGATTAGATCAGGTGCGTTGACAATGGGATTAAAAGAGGGGATTTCGACAAGTATCATTGTCCCAGTGGTTAAGTGATTCGGCTTTGGTGCGAAAGGTCACAAGTTCGAAACTTGCGTAGCGTGATTCGAATGTTTATTGACATGTGTAATATTGTCCCAATGACATGTTGTATATAAAGTACCATTAAAAAAAATTGTATTTTGTGTTGACATACATAATAGATTTATAATAAATCATATTTGGTATTGATTAATAAAAGAGTTTAGGTATGGTTTAGTTTAATAAATTTGTGTATTAAAATCTTATTTACTTGTTATTATTTAATAATTTTATTGCTAATTTAATTTTAATTTAACTTATTAATTTAATTCTATGTTTTTTTTAAAGGAAAACGAGTATTTAATACAGGGCTCTACCAGATCTGGTTGAAAAAGTAGCAATAATTACAAATATCCAGCGGGATCGCTAGATCGAAAAATAAAGAAAAATAAAAATAAAATAACCAAAACAGCAAAACAAAAAAAAACAGTAATTAAATTAGGATTTAGGCCCGTAAGCCCAAATACCAGATTAATTAATGCACCGTAAATCCTATATGTCCAACAGAGTGAAGCCATCTCGCACGTTTCTTAAAAGCTCCGATAATCTCAACGATTAACTCCCTTCTGTTTTTAATTTTGTTTTCAAATATACGAGCGTTCCTCTCACGCCAAATAGCTGCGACAAAGCATCTGATGATAATAAGCATTCGCTCCCCCTTCTCATTTCGCCATCTGGATCGTTGGAAAATCTCAAACCATTGTTGTTCTCGTCTCGGGTTTGGGTAATATATCTCAGCGGCAAGAAGAACAGCTTTCCATAGTCTATAAGTGACAGTACAGTGGAAGAAGATGTGGTCCTTGCTCTCGGGGTGTGTATTGCAGAAAATGCATGTATTAGACGCAATGAATCCCCTCTCCAAAAGTTTGTCTCTAGTAAGCAGAGAGTTATGTATAGTTTTCCAGAGGATGAAATTATCTTTTTCGGATCCGATCTTACTCCATATTCGTCGATACCATACACTGTAATAATTATTATTTTCAGAGAGAATGGCTTTGTATATAGTTGCGATGCTGTGATGTTTGGATTTGTCGGTCCATTGTATAAAGTGCACCGTGTTAATATGGTTAACTTGTGTAATCTTCCTCCAGAGATTTCTAACCACGGCAGACGCAACGTATGGTAAATGAATCGCCCCATGGTTGATGTATTGTCGAATGTTTGCGCCATCAGGAATCCCAGTGGATATCTTTTCCATATTACTGAGCACATTGTTTAGAATTACACCAGGAGACGACCACGGTGAATGCCAGAAAGAGATGGGCCGATCGTGGAAAATATTGTATTTAATGTGCGGAAGAATGATATCACGAGAACTAAGGATTTTCCGCCAGAAGTAGCTAGAAGTGGCAGTGGGACTGGTATTCCAGAAGTTCTTATTGTAAAGGTAGTTCGATCTTAACCAGCGTATCCATAAATTCGTATTGTGTGAGATTATATCATTGATGTGTTTGGATGCCGCCGCGAAATTCCAATATCGTAAATTTATTATACCCAAGCCCCCTTGCTTCCTCGGTCTGCAAATCTTGGAAAAAGCAATTGGAATAGGTTTGCGAGAACTGCAATCCCCATGCCATAAGAAATGGCTCATAGCCGCGTTAACCATGGATATTAATTTTTTTGGCAGTATAAAAATGCGAGCCCAGTATGTTGTCATGCCGAAAATAATAGATTTAACAATAGAAATCCTACCAGCTTGAGAAAGTAGGTGAGTAGGCCAAGTATTAAGTTTAGCAATAATCTTTTCATACATGGGAATGCATTGGGTAGTAGTGATCCTAGTTTTAGTGAGAGGAATACCCAAGTAAACAGCATCCGTAGGCATATCATGAAGACCCGATAGAGTAGTGATACGCCTATTATCATTTTCACTGAGGCCCGCAATCAGAATATGAGATTTATTCTTATTAATATGTAGCCCAGTCATACGGTGCATTTGGATAAGAGTTTCGTTGATGGCAGAAACGGTACTAACATCAGGCTTGGCGAAGACAACAATGTCGTCCGCGAACATGAGAGAGGTAATAACAGGATTTTTGCACTTTGGATGGAGCTTGAAGGTCTTATTTAAAACATGTTTGGTGAAAATGGAATTTAGCAGCTCCATCACCATGATAAATAAGTATGGGGAGATCGGGTCGCCTTGTCGAATTCCCCTACTCGATTTGAAATACCCTGCTGAATGGCCATTAATCTTAATAGTGTAAGTGGCATTGGAGATGCAAGTGTATATCCAAGCAATGTAAGATTCTGGTATTCTCATACTGGACATAATAGCAACGATAGAAAACCAATGTATCGTCGAAAGCTTTTTGAATATCGAGTTTCATCATACATCACGGCGATATATTTGTATGGTTATATCCTCTAAGTAATTCATGAGTGAGCAAGATATTGTCCGTGATATTTCTACCGTGTAGAAAAGCAGTTTGATTAGGAGATATAATGCTATTCAGCACTGGTTTTAATCTATTCGCAAGGATTTTGGTGATGCATCTGTATGTCACATTACAGCAAGATATCGGTCTGTAATGTCTGACTGAAGTAGGCGAGTCATTTTTGGGAATTAAAGCAATATTTGTGGCATTAATACCGCGAAGTAAAATATTTGTGGAGAAGAAATATTTAATAGCCTTGACAAAAGTGACATCGATTGTAGACCAAGTAGTAGTGAAGAATTTAGTGTTGAAACCATCTGGTCCTCCCACACTGTCAGGATTTAGATCAAATAATGCCTTTTTGATCTCATCGTAAGTAATCGTTGTGATCAGATTAATAGCTTCATCGTCGGTGATCTTTGGAATGGTTAAATTTGTAATGTCAGCAAGGTTCTGTATATGTCCAGATTCGGAAAAACATTCCTTGAAGTAGTTAACGAAGGCTTCGTCAATGTGATTATCTTCAGTTTTGAGCTCGCCATCCATGTCGACAGTAGAGGTGATTTTTTTAGCTGATCTATTTATACAGAGTGCATTTTGGAAAAAAGTCGAGTTCTTGTCACCATGGAAAAACTTCTCTTTGTCGAGTATTTCTTTATTCCTATCCAATTCGTATTGAAGAGCATCTCGCAGTTGATTATTTATGAATTCCTCTTTTTCAGCCAGATCGATATTTCCAGGGGTTGCAAGCATGTCCAGTTGAGCTTTGTGGAGATCATGTCGCAGCTGATCTGATTTTGAAGTTCCTTTGCCAAAAGTAGAAAGTGCCCATTTTTTCAAGCCTCGTTTTGTATTCTTAAGCTTAGCCTGAAGAACATACATAGGATTGCCGTATGTGTGAGTGTTCCATCCCGCCATATTTCTATGTTTTGATATTTGTTTGTATTCATAATACAAACATTATAACCTTATTAAGTATGGTGATCTATCCTAACGGTAACATGGGAACATATGTCCTAGGTGATTAATTAGTCATTGTAATAAAATTAGTTTTAATATCAAAAGTCAATGATGAGGGAATAAACGTATATCAATAAACAAATATTTAAATTTGTATCTACACTAAATTTTTAAGTTTGCCCGTTAATTTACTAATTAATGTATATATGTGTGTGTACACACATACATACATACATATATATATATATATGTATGCATGCATGCATGCATGTATATGTAACATAAATTATTCAAATTTATTAATATGTATATAATTCTGAATATTTATACATTAAATAATTTAAAACTTTGAATTTTAAAGCAATTTGATAGTTTCAAAATTAAATGATCTTTTTTAATTTTCAAGAACCCTTGGGTCAAAGAATAGAAAATTTATTTAAATAACTCGTATGGATACACACACACATAATATATAAATATGTTTGACTTCTCTAAATATTTAAATTTTAAAATATTATAATTTTTCAAATTATAAAAAAAATGTTTTTTACAAGACATGAATAAAATTACTTTATTTACAAATATTTTCTATGAACGATATATATACATGTGTTTATGTATATACACACACACACACAAATATATATATATATATATTAAAAAACTGAAATAAACTTTTAAAAAGGTATTTTAAGCCGAAAATAAACAAAAAATTAAAGCTAAGTATAATAACCGATAAATTATTAAGATTTAATATATGTGTGTGTTTACATGTCCTAAAGCAAAATATTTTTTTTCTCAAAAAGCTGCGTGTGTGTGTTATTGTTTAATCTTAAATTCAATTATCATTATATATGTAACGACCCACTATTTTGGACCATTCAAATCGACAATAAAATCACACATGTCGGACTTGAATAATACAAAACAATAGATTGTAATAAATTTGAAGCAAATAAAACCAATCACAAACACAGAATATCAGAATAACTCGCAGCGGAAAATAAAATAAATAGTGGTTCATGAAGCCACTACAATACAAAGTCTCAAAACAGATTCAAAATACATAGTCTAAAAAACAGATACAACAGAAGTCTGAATACATAAGTATAGTAGAAATCCCAAATACATATGTCTCTAATACAAAGCTGACATAGAAATATTGAATGGAAATAGATAGCAACTAGATAAAAGATGATCTCCAGCAGTCCTAGCTCCAGAAGGTGAAATCCAAAGCTGATACTCAGGCTGACCCGAGCATAAATAAAACACAAACACTCGAGTCAGGACATACATACTTATACAATGTAAACCAACTCAAGTGAACTGTAATAAAAGGTACAGGTAACTTAAAGAATGCTTGGGATCGCCCATTCTTTAAGGATCCGTTAAACTATCAACTATGTAGTAATATTCGCTATTATAATAATGTCTAATTATAAAATAATCTTACTTTTTAATAGCGTCAAGGGGTTACCCATATAGCCCTTAACACGTAATAGTCCCAGTAGTCTATCCAGTATTAGCATTCTCCCAGATCGGGGGCTACCCTCAATACTCCACAGGCTACGGCACAAATCCAAACTCGTAGTAAAGCTCGCTAGGGTAGGTGACACGACACAACAAGGCAATGCCATGGTAGATATACCAATTACGCATCCGGGTTGGTGGAAACGCATAACAGCCACTACCGCCCACCTCGAGCCACACTCCCAAATCAAAGGGTGCACCCAATCAATCACAAAAGTAATAGAATGGTATCGAAGAAGTGTGTCCGATCAGATGTGCTACCTCATTGGCCCGAGAATCGCTCCTGTTTTAGCCACCTTATGCCAACTCACGGAGTTGGGTCCACGTAAATATACCTTTAGGATCGTCGCCACCATCCTACTTCATTCTGTAATCTCCACCGCGTACACAATTGTTAAAGTGGTTTTCGGTATCGACAGAGATTATGTCCATATCTGATCCCGGTCTCTTTAACAACCAATCGTTATTATAACCCGTGGTTATAAATTTCAAAAATGTTTATATTTTAAATCAAAATACTTTATTTAAACCATTTAAAAGTGAAGTCATTATACCTTTAAATCAAATAGTAAATTTCCAAAAATTTAGCCTTTTCTGAGCTCATTTATTCACTTAAAGACTTTAAAACATTAAAATTTCAGCTTTCGCAGCGTTTAGAAAATTGATGCGGTAAGTTATATTCGAAACAATTCATTTCAACAAAGACAGTATTTATAAACTGATGCAGTAGTTCAATTACATTTGAAAATCTCATTTCAGCAAACTGCAGCACTTATCAAGTGCTACTGTAGCCCTTTTATTAGTTTCAGATTTTTTATTTTTCTTTCTACAACCACAGCACTTACCAAGTACTGCAGTAGCCTTTAGTTAATTAGCCTTTAGTTCATTTGCATCAACCACAGCACTTACAAAGTGCTGCAACATCATTTACTTCAGATTTTAAGTTAATTTCAGAAATAATAGCATTTCTGAAGTGCTACTAATTCAATTTCCATATTTATAATAAAATTTCAGAAACAAATAAACTTCAGTTTTAACCATTTTAACTTATAAAAATCATATTTTTCCACTCAAAATTGTTCATTTAAATACCCTTAACTTATGATGTTTATAAAGTAAAATTTTCATTATTAAATCCAAATTTTTCAATAATTTACTTATTAAATCCAAGTGTACAATTTTCTTATTCTTTGCATTTTTTTAACAATTAACTCAACACTTAAATTTAAATTACCATTTCAAAATAAAACTTAATTTCCATTTTATTTTCTTTGCTTAAACTTTCATTTTAAACCAAATCACAAATTTCCAAATTAAGTTATATTTCAAATTACAATTTAATCATTCATTTATTTAACATTTTGAAATACATAGAAAAATCATTATCACTTTATTAAATCATTTTAAATCCAAATTTATATCAAAATATCAAAATTTACATTTTAAAATACTTTAAATTTTCCAGAAAACTATATAAAATAACCACGGGTCTGTATAATATTTTCTAGCCTAAGTCAAGTCGGATAATATATCATTTTAATCCGTAATTTACAAAGAAAATCCGGGTTCTATCATTTCAAACCCGCAATCCCAAGTTAATAAAAATAATAAAAATCGCTCAGGCCTATCATTTCAGCCCATAACTATTTTTTCCTATTCTAAAGTCCGTTCGAATATGTATCATTTCAACCCATAGTGATTCTATTCTACAGGGAACTTGCAATGTGAGAAACAGAAATAAATAAACAGTATAACAAAATATAACATAGCAGATGATGTGACAAGTTTATAACAAAGTTTAACATCATATAATACATATCACAGGCAGGTATAACATGGTATAACAATTCTACACATTCACTTGTTGTCACTTCACAAATTCTATAAGTATGAATGTCAAGCGTGAATAACTCACCTTTTTAAGCTGGAGTTCGCAAATCAAAACATAGAAATAAATTCCAGAAAGCACGATAGCACAACTTTTGATTCAAGTGGAGAGAGAGAGCCAAGATATTAATCTTGTATACACAAATAAAACAAAGCAAATATAAATATATATTCAACACAAAATTTAAATTAAAACAAATGGAAATAGAATTTACAAAAGACATCACCAAGCTTTTATATCAAAATTGCTTGATCTCAACTCAACTTTTTCTCGTCCATACATGCTTATAGGTTCGGCCATGGTTCATATTTGAGGCAACAAGGCTTGGGTTTACATCACATAGGCACGACTACATAGGGATGTGAAGAGTTTGGGAGTTACAAGGTAGGGAAGGTCAAAGGACAAGGCAAAAGAGGAAGGTTTGGTGCAACAAGGCTCGGCCTATGGTCATGTTTGGCTATACCATGGTCAGGTACAGGTCAAGTCAGTGCTGAAGTGATAGCCAGAGGTGAAGTTAGCAGGTGGTGGTGGTTCTAGGGGTGATGGCCGAGGTGAAAATGAAGGGGATGGTGAAATTAAAGGCTCGGCTATGCATTTCTTTGGAAATATTTGCAAAGTTTGTGGAGTTTTCATCATTTGGTGGTCACGGCCAGATCTGGGCAGAGGGGTAGGAGGTGGTTGCTACCGTGGATGATAAGGGGAAGGTGATGGTGGTGGTCGGTAGAGGAGTGGAGGGTTATGGCCGAGCAAAGCTAGAGAAGAGCAAGGCAAAATTCAAAGAAAATGAAGAGAAAAAGTAGGAAAAGGAAGCCATTAACTTACAATTTTTTTTTCAGAAATGAAGATAGCCGTGAGGATGATGTGGTGAGGAAGTTTTTCACGTGATTTAGCAATGAGAAATGTACGGCTATCAAAAGAAAAGAACGGCCAAAGCAAGTGAAAAGCCAAGGAAAGGAAGAGTCACAAGTTAAAGTGTAAAGCTTGTCTCTTTGAATTTCCAATTCATTTTAATTCAATATAAACAAATAAAAATCAATTAAACAAAATAAAAGTTAAAACAAATAAAGTAGAAATGAAAATAAATAAATAGTCTTAGGAAAAATAGAAAATAAATAAAGAAAATAGTTTATTATATTGAAACTAGAATTAAAAATTGTAAACAAAATACAACTAATATTGGAAATTTACAACTACACCTTTAAAATGTTTTAAAAATAAAAATTTGAAATAAAATCTAATTTTAAAAATATTTGCAAAAATCTTGGGTTGTTACACTCTCCCCCACTCAAATCTTTTTGTCCTCGAAAAGAACGAAACAAGAAAAATAAGGAAAAGCAAGATAGAAAAACAAATAGTACCTGAAACGAACAATTCCGGATTCGAAACACGATTGCTCTCCTCCGTCTCCCAGGTACAGTCTCGATCATCAGTACTCCACTGTACTTTGACCAGACTAATAGATTTCCTCCTTAGCTGCTTCGTACCTCTGTCGACAAAACGAAGTGGCTTCCTCTCGACAGTCAGATTAGGCTTAATATCCAAACTATCAAGAGCAGAAGGCTGATCAATAAGAGATGGGTCATGCAGATAGTGACGAAGATGCGAAATGTGGAATACATTATGCACTCCAGAGAACTTCTCAGGCAAATCCAGGCGATAAGCTAAAGAACCAATTCTTTCCACAATGCGGAAAGGACCAATGAACCTAGGAGCAAGCTTCCCTCTACGACCAAATCGACTAACATTCCTTAAGTGAGAGACCTTAAGGAAAACCTGATCACCAACAGCAAACTCTAAACTCCTTTTACGCCGATCAGCATACTTCTTCTGCCTATCCTGAGCAATCCTCATCTTCCTCCTAATCTCCTCAAATCTCTCAGAAGCCTCTAAAATCACATCAGGACCAAGAACCAAACGATTACCGGATTCAATCCAGTAAGATGGAGATCTACAAGGTCGTCCGTAAAGAGCAGGAAACGGCGACATTTTAATGCTAGCCTGAATTCAAATATAGAATGAGATAGATAAAGGATTAAAATAAGCTTAAACAGAAGATTAGATTATACCTAATAACTATTATTGTAGGTGAATTCGACAAGATGGAGATGATCTTCCCAAGATCCTCCATAATCAAGCACACAAGCACGAAGAAGATCTTCGAGAATCTGATTCACTCTTTCCGTTTGACCGTCGGTCTGTGGATGGTAAGCAGTGCTCAGACTCAAGTGAGTACCCAAAACTCCTGAAAAGCTTTCCAAAACTGACTAGTGAAGATAGGATCACGATCACAAACAATACTGAGAGGGACACCATGGAGACGAACAATCTCTCTCATATAGATCTCAGACAAGCTTGAAGCAGAACGGGTAGACTTGACCGGAATGAAATGAGCTGACTTGGTCAATCTATCCACAATAACCCAGATACTCTCATTACCATTCCTAGTCCTTGGTAATCAATCAATAAAATCCATAAAAACTTGTTCCCATTTCCAATTGGGAATCTCAAGGGGCTGCAACAAACCAGGGGTCTTCTGATGATCGGCCTTGACTTGTTGACAAGTCGCACACCTACTAACAAAAATGGAGATATCTCGCCTCATACCCTTCCACTAATACAACTTCTTCATATCCTGATACATCTTGGTCAAACCCGGATGAATAGAAAGTCTGGACCGATGATTCTCCCAAAGTAACTCCTGTCTCAATCCATCAACATTCGGGACACAAATCCGATTATTAATCCTCAAAATACCTCTATCATCAATCTAAGCTACACTGCCATCAAGAGTACTACTACCAACCCTACTACGAACACTCTCCTTCATCAATCTAAGCATCTCATCCTCATCCTGCTTAGCCATGATACGATCCAAAAGAGAAGAAGAAACAACAAACTGACACAACATCGCCTTCTTCCGACTCAAAGCATCTGCCACAACATTAGCTTTCCCAAGGGTATAGTTGATGTCGAGGTCATAAGAAGCAAGAAACTCCAACCACCTAACTTGCCTCTGATTCAAATCCTTCTGAGTGAAAATATACCTCAAAGACTGATGATCTGTGAAGAGCTCAAACTTAGTACCCAAAAGATGATGCCTCCAAAGCTTCAAAGCAAGGACAACAGCAAGCAATTCTAAATCATGAGCAACGTAATTGGCTTCATGGGTCTTCAACTGATGACTGGCATAAGCAATGACCTTCCCATCCTGCATCAGAACAGCTCCCAAACCTTCACGACAAGCATTAGTGTATACCGTTAATCCCTCATTTCCATTTGGAACGGTAAGAACTGGTGCGAAAGTAAGCTTGTGCTTTAACTCATTGAATGCAGCTTTACACTCATCACTCCAGATAAACTTAGAATTATTACGAGTCAAAGCGGTGAGAGGTGCAGCAATCCGAGCAAAATTCTCAATGAATCTCCGATAATAACCGGCAAGGCCCAGAAAACTACGAATATCAATTGGAGTCCTAAGAGTTTCCCAATCCTGCACAGAATAGGGATAAATAAGGACAACTGGAAAGATAGAATAAATTGAATGAAACAAGGAAAGAGAAGGAAAGAAAGACTTACATTGATCGCAGCGATCTTGACTAGATCAACAAAACTCCATTATCAGAAACAATATGCCCGAGGAATCGGACTTCATCCTTCCAGAAATGGCATTTAGAAAATTTAGCCTTCAACTGATGATTTCTAAGAGTCTCAAGAACAGATTTCAAATGCGACTCATGTTCTTCCTCAGACTTAGAGAAAATGAGAATATCATCAACAAAGACTAGAACAAATTTATTAAGCATATCACGAAAAACACAATTCATCAAATCAACAAAGAAAGTAGGAGCATTAGTCAAACCGAAAGGTATGACTAACCATTCAAAAAACCGTTTCTCGGTATGTTAAGCAGTCTTGGGAATACTTTCCTCAGCAACTCTGAGCTGGTGGAAACTTATGGCAAGATCAAGCTGAGAGAAAACAGTAGCACCATAAAGCTAATCAAACATATCATTGATGTGAGGCATTGGATATCTGTTTTTCCATAGTGAGCTTGTTCAGCTCCCTATAATCAACACACATCCGGAGAGAACCATCGGACTTGATGATGAAAACCACCGCTGCTCCCCATTCGGAGTGGCTAGGTCTGATCAGACCCTTGGAGAACAAGTCCTTAATTTGCTTCCTTAACTCAACCTTCTCACGGGGTGCCATCCTTCTAGGAGGAAGAACTACAGGTTGAGCTCTAGGAATAAGATCAATACAGAAATCGATTTCCCGCTTAAGGGGTAAAGCAGTGACTTCACCAAATACATCGAGATAAAGTTTGACCACACGAGTCGACTGAAGATCAACAAGAGAAAAATCCAGAGAATAAATAAAGCTGCCAGCATAATCATGAGGCATACGACACTGAATAACCAAAGGATTACCCCGATCATCAACAAGAGAAACAGTTCGGGATTCACAAGAGATGTGAGCATCATGATTCCTCAACCAATTATCTCCAAGCAATAAATCAAAAGTATCAAAACCAAGAACATAGAAATCGCCACTAAAGGGATGATCAGAATGGAGAAGTTTCACTCCTCTACAAATCCTACTAAGGTTCGCGGGACCCCCAATAGGATTAGAAACCCATAAAGGAACAGATGCATACTCAGGAGAAAGGCGATGCTCAAACTTATCGCAAATAGCCATAGAAACAAAACTATGCGAAGCTCCAGTATCAAATAAAACACGAACATGATGATTAAATAAAGAAAAGGTGCCCTGAAGAGTACCTTGGTCATCACTAGGAGCAGGAGCAGGTGCAGGTGCAGGTGGAGCAGGTGAAGAAGCGGAGGTAACAGCAAAAATACCAGATGGCTTGCCCTTCTGATACAAAGGACAATCATTCTTGAAATGACCAGGCTGCAGACAGACATGATAGAGGTTGTTCCTGGTATTATGAGGTGGAGGAACAGCAGCACCAACTAAAGTAGGACAACTATTATCATAGTGTCCATTCTGATCACACTTGAAACAGGTAATGGTAGATTGGTCGATAGGGTGCCTCTGAGAAGGAGAAGATGAAGATCCCAATCCTGGATGCTTGAGCCAATTCTTCTTCTACTGATGGAAATTTGGCTTTCTCTTCTTAGAGTTAGCAGAGGAAGACTGAGATGCAGGAGCACTAGCAACAGCAGGACCCTTGGAAGTAGGGTTCTCATAACGAATAGCCATATCCATAAGCTCAGTGAAAGTGCCATGAACATGAGAAATGAGACGATCATAGAACTCTGGGCAAGCTCCAGCTATGAACTTCTCATTCTTCTTAAGTTGGGTGTCAATAAGGCTAGGACCAAACTTGGAAAGTTCGTTGAACTTCCGCTCATACTCAGAAAAAGATATGGTACCCTGCTTGAGATCCATGAATTCACGATAAAGCTGAGGTTTCCCGGCTTATGGCATCCATTTTGCCACAAAAGCCTCCCTGGAAAGAAGATACAGAAACAAAAATTAAGGTAGATTCAAAAGAAAGGAAATGGGAACAAAATTCAAGATAACACAAAGGATACCTAAACTGCTCCCACGAAATATCACCCTCGTTAGTGTGAGCTGTAACAGACTCCCACCAATCCAAGGCTGACTCTTGCAGCTGCCAAGCTGCTAACTGACGCTTCTGGGCATCAAAAATCTCGAGACCGGTAAAGATCCTCTCTAAACTCCATAACCATTGCTGGGCTTCAATAATGCTCTCTGAACCGGTAAACTTGGTACCACCAAGTTGAGAGAATTCATTGCAGAGAACAGTAAACCTAACAGGTGCAGCAGGTTGAGGAGCTGGGGCAATACCACGACCCCTACCTCGGGCATTTCCACGATTCATCCTGAAAAATCAAGAATGAATTTTAGGACAAAGGTAACGAGAAGACAAAGGTAAGATAAGATAAGACAAGGTAAATTCACTTGGGTGAATATAATAATTAAAGAAATTTCTAACAAGGTAGATACGAAAAGAAGGAAGTTTAGAAAATTTGCTTTTAAAACAAGAAAATTTTTATAACAAAATAATCTTTGAAAATCCTTTGAAAAATCATTTTAAAATCATTTTATACTTTGAAAATACGTTCTCTCACAAAGAAATGATTCTGAGGTTGATTTCACTCATTCTAGGGTATTTCTACCCTATCTCTAATGAGTTTTTGCTCCTTAGGCTAAGGTTTGCCTAAAAACCTGGCTCTGATACCACATGTAACGACCCACTATTTTGGACCATTCAAATCGAAAATAAAACCACACATGTCGGACTTGAATAATACAAAACAATAGATTGTAATAAATTTGGAGCAAATAAAACCAATCATAGAATCACAGACACAGAATATCAGAATAACTCGCAGTGGAAAATAAAGTAAATAGTGGTTCATGAAGCCACTACAATACAAAGTCTCAAAACAGATTCAAAATACATAGTCTGAAAAACAGATACAACAGAAGTCTGAATACATAAGTATAGTAGAAATTCCAAATACATATGTCTCTAATACAAAGCTGACATAGAAATACTGAATGGGAATAGATAGCAACTAGATAAAAGATGATCTCCAACAGTCCTAGCTCTAGAAGGTGAAATCCAAAGCTGATACTCAGGCTGACCCGAGCGTAAATAAAACACAAACACTCGAGTCAGGACATACATACTTATACAATGTAAACCAACTCAAGTGAACTATAATAAAAGGTACAGGTAACTTAAAGAATGCTTGGAATCGCCCATTCTTTAAGGATCCGTTAAACTATCTACTATGTAGTAATATTCGCTATTATAATAATGTCTAATTATAAAATAATCTTACTTTTTAATAGCGTCAAGGGGTTACCCATATAGCCCTTAACACGTAATAGTCCCAGTAGTCTATCCAGTATTAACATTCTCCCAGATCGGGGGCTACCCTAAATACTCCACAGGCTACGGCACAAATCCAAACTCGTAGTAAAGCTCGCTAGGGTAGGTGACACGGCACAACAAGGCAATGCCAGGGTAGATATACCAATTACACATCCGGGCTGGTGGAAACACATAGCAGCCACTACCGCCCACCTCAATCCACACTCCCAAATCAAAGGGTGCACCCAATCAATCAAAAAAGTAATAGAATGGTATCGAAGAAGTGTGTCCGATCAGAGGCGCTACCTCATTGGCTCGAGAATCGCTCCTGTTTTAGCCACCTTATGCCAACTCACGGGAGTTGGGTCCATGTAAATATACCTTTAGGATCGTCGCCACCATCCTACTTCATTATGGAATCTCCACCGCGTACACAGTTGTTAAAGTGGTTTTCGGTATCGACAGAGAGTATGTCCATATCCGATCCTGGTCTCTTTAACAACCAATCGTTATTATAACCCGTGGTTATAAATTTCAAAAATGTTTATATTTTAAATCAAAATACTTCATTTAAACCATTTAAAAGTGAAGTCGTTATACCTTTAAATCTAATAGTCAATTCCCAAAAATTTAGCCTTTTCTGAGCTCATTTATTCACTTAAATACTTTAAAACATTAAAATTTCAGCTTTCGCAGCGTTTAGAAAAATGCCGCGGTAAGTTATATTTGAAACAATTCATTTCAGCAAAAACAGCATTTATAAACTTCTACAGTAGTTCAATTACATTTGAAAATCTCATTTAAGCAAACTGCAACACTTATCAAGTGCTACTGTAGCCCTTTTATTAGTTTCAGATTTTTGATTTTTCTTTCTGCAACCACAGCACTTACCAAGTACTGCAGTAGCCTTTAGTTAATTAGCCTTTAGTTCATTTGCATCAACCATAGCACTTACAAAGTGCTGCAATATCATTTACTTCAGATTTTAAGTTAATTTCAGAAATGATAGCATTTCTGAAGTGCTACTAATTCAATTTCCAGATTTATAATAAAATTTCAGAAACAAATAAACTTCAATTTTAACCATTTTAACTTATAAAAATCATATTTTTCCACTCAAAATTGTTCATTTAAATACCCTTAACTTATGATTTTTATAAAGTAAAATTTTCATAATTAAATCCAAATTTTTCAATAATGTACTTATTAAATCCAAGTGTACAATTTTCTTATTCTTTGCATTTTTTTAACAATTAACTCAACACTTAAATTTAAATTACCATTTCAAAATAAAACTTAATTTCCATTTTATTTTCTTTGCTTAAACTTTCATTTTAAACCAAATCACAAATTTCCAAATTAAGTTATATTTCAAATTACAATTTAATCATTCATTTATTTAACATTTTGAAATACATAGAAAAATCATTATCACTTTATTAAATCATTTTAAATCCAAATTTATATCAAAATTTACATTTTAAAATACTTAAAATTTTCCAAAAAACTATATAAAATAACCACGGGTCTGTATAATATTTTCTAGCCTAAGTCAAGTGATACGGATAATATATCATTTCAATCCGTAATTTACAAAGAAAATCCGGGTTCTATCATTTCAAACCCGCAATCCCAAGTTAATAAAAATAAATAAAAATCGCTTAGGCCTATCATTTCAGCCCATAACGATTTTTCTCTATTCTAAAGTCCGTTCGGGTATGTATCATTTCAACCCATAGTGATTCTATTCTACAGGGAACTTGCAGTGTGAGAAACAGAAATAAAAAAACAGTATAACAAAACATAACATAGCAGATGATGTGACAAGTTTATAACAAAGTTTAACATCATATAATACATATCACATGCAGGTATAACATGGTATAACAATTATACACATTCACTTGTTGTCACTTCACAAATTCTATAAGTATGAATGTCAAGCGTGAATAACTCACCTTTTTAAGCTGGAGTTCGCAAATCAAAACACAGAAATAAATTCTAGAAAGCACGATAGAACGACTTTTGATTCAAGTGGAGAGAGAGAGCCAAGATATTAATCTTGTATACACAAATAAAACAAAGCAAATATAAATATATATTCAACACAAAATTTAAATTAAAACAAATGGAAATAGAATTTACAATAGACATCACCAAGCTTTTAAATCAAAATTGCTTGATCTCAACTCAACTTTTGCTCGACCATACATGCTTATAGGTTCAGCCATGGTTCATATTTGAGGCAACAAGGCTTGGGTTTGCATCACATAGGCACGACTACATGAGGATGTGAAGAGTTTGGGAGTTACAAGGTAGGGAAGGTCAAAGGACAAGGCAAAAGAGGAAGGTTTGGTGCAACAAGGCTCGGCCTATGGTCATGTTTGTCTCAACCATAGTCAGGTACAGGTCAGGTCAGTGCTGAAGTGATGGCCAAAGGTGAAGTCAGCAGGTGGTGGTGGTTCTAGGGGTGATGGCCGAGGTGAAAATGAAGGGGATTGTGAAATTAAAGGCTCGGCTATGCATTTCTTTGGAAATATTTGCAAAGTTTGTGGAGTTTTCATCATTTGGTGGTCACGGCCAGATCTGGGCAGAGGGGTAGGAGGTGGTTGTTGCCGTGGATGATGAGGGGAAGGTGATGGTGGTGGTCGGTAGAGGAGTGGAGGGTTATGGCCGAGCAAAGCTAGAGAAGAGCAAGGCAAAAATCAAAGAAAATGAAGAGAAAAAGTAGGAAAAGGAAACCATTAACTTACAAATTTTTTTCAGAAATGAAGATAGCCGTGAGAATGAAGTGGTGTGGAAGTTTTTCACGTGATTTAGCAATGAGAAATGTATGGCTATCAAAAGAAAAGAACGGCCAAAGCAAGTGAAAAGCCAAGGAAAGGAAGAGTCACAAGTTAAAGTGTAAAGCTTGTCTCTTTGAATTTCCAATTCATTTTAATTCAATATAAACAAATAAAAATCAATTAAACAAAATAAAGTTAAAACAAATAAAGTAGAAATGAAAATAAATAAATAGTCTTAGGAAAAATAGAAAATAAATAAAGAAAATAGTTTATTATATTGAAACTAGAATTAAAAATTGTAAACAAAATACAACTAATATTGGAAATTTACAACTACACCTTTAAAATGTTTTAAAAATAAAAATTTGAAATAAAATCTAATTTTAAAAATATTTGCAAAAATCTTGGGTTGTTACAATATATATATATATATAGTTAATTAATTTTGAAAATAGGTTTTTTAATTAAGGCTAAACTGTAATATATTAGGCAGCATGCATTAAGATATACATAGATTAATTAAAACAGAATGTACCTTATCAAGATCCATTCGATTCTCAAACACCTTGGTCACTAGCTATTGGAAGAGTTAGTGGTATGTCCTAGAGGCAATTTTGTAATTTATTGTAAATTATTAACTCTATAAGAAAATCTTGTTTGAAATAAAAGGTTTTTCCCTTCTATTATATACTTGTCATACTATGTTAATTGATTATTTAAGGACAAATTTATGACTAAGGCTAGTTTGGAAATTAATTTCGCCAACAGGCTATTTTTGAAACTTATTATCAAAATAGGCCAGTTTCAGCCTAGTCAGCGGCCAAGTCGGCATATTTTGTAACTGTTTGGAAATTGCGCAATTATGAGTTGCGTTTTAGAAAAAAATCTAGCGCAACTTTGAGTTGCGCTATTGTATTTTAAAAAAAACTCATCTTCGTTTATGTGCAACTCATACTCGCTCATTAAAATTTCTTTTAATTGCACAACTCATAGTCGGTTAATGCCAGACAGTTAAAAATGCTGAGTTGGCTACTGGCTTTGCTGAAACTGGCCTATTTTGATAATAAGTTTCAAAAGTAGCCTATTTTGCAAAATTAATTTTTAAACTAGCCCTAATCAAAATTTTGTCCATTATTTAATCTAAGTATATTTTATAGAAAATCCTTAAATAATATATTATGTGATAGTAATACAATGTGTTGTAATCATGAAAAAAATTTCATATTAAAAATAACATATTGTTTTAATATTTTTAGTCAAGATGTTACAAGATATGATATCGATATTGAGATTAGAGTGCGCAGCGCTTTCTAAATATTGGGTAGTGTGTTACTCACGGCTGTTGGAGGCACCAGGGGTTGCATATTGATAGTTATTGGATGACTATGGAATGACTCACTCGAGAGTTTATCATTAGTTAATATTGATAGAGTAGGGGTATGTAAGGCAATTATGTAATTTATTACATATATCAAACTCGATAACCAATCTTGTTCAAAATAAAAGATATTTTCTTTCTATTATATACTTGCTATAGTATGTTATATTAATTGATTAATTTAATTAAAATATATTTAATAGAAATTCCATAAATTATATATTTGTGATAGTAGTTACAATACGCTGTAACCACAAATGATTTATCATAATAAAATAAATATACAGTTTTAAATAAATCTATTTAAGTTGTATCGAGATCGGATATCGATACGTCCATTGAGACTGGAGTATGTAACACTCTCCAAATATTTGACAGTGTATTACTCATCTCTGGTAGGGGGCACTAAGGGATTAGGTACTAATAGTTATTGGATAAATATAGAATGACTCACTCAATAGTTTCTATTGGTTAACATAACTAAGGTCAAACCGAAAATATCGATGTGACAAAAGTACATTGTTTTCTTGACTTGAAAATACTGTTGATCTTCAATGTGGAAGCTCTGCTTTGATTATAGTCAAATCGTGGCACGGCCTCTATCGAACGACTACAGTTGGGTCGAGTGGAAGCATTGGAAGTGAAACACTATTCAAAAGAGGATTCATTTCCTCAATTATATGAGGTTAGTATCACGGTAAACTGAAGTCAAAATCTCTGTCTAGAGCATTTCTGCTAATAATAATTGTTATTATTGAACCAAGGACTTCGTGTTTGGATTATAGAGGTTAATATGGATGATATTGGAATTTTGATTATTCCAAATTCCATAAGTTCAAAGTTGTAACAACCTGTACCTCAATGGGCCTAAATTTTGACAAAAATCGAAACTCAAGTCTATCAAAGCACAGATCATTGGATTTAGTATCTATAAATAAGCATGAGCATTATCAAAGATTGATAGAAATCTAAACTCACAACGGAAATAATAATATGATAAATATTGACTATGGTTACTGCCTTGAATCAAGGGAATTCCTTGGATATCGTATTGCCACATTAACATCGAGCATGAGAGAAAAGAAGACTTCTCCAACAACTAAACACATCCAGCTCTAGTGACCTGTTCTTCTAAATCTATCATGTGGGTTGTAATGAAGAGGGTGTCAGAACAATGTTCTGGTGACTGAAAAATCTATAAACTATCCATAACATAAATATATACCGATTGTTTTCCATTTAATAGTCATGTATGTTGAGGTTAGAATTTCAACCTAACCTTGCATTGCACGCACAATTACTTACTTGCCCCTTCCCAAGGTACAAAATACTGACGGAGCCTTATCAACCACCCAATACTTCCAAACCTATTTGCTACTTAATGCTTCTAAATATGAAGCGGGCTTCTATCATCACCACAAAATATCTTTAAAAGAGAAATAGGTAGACTCTACCATTTAATAAATCAATTAAGGTAAACCATGTCATTTAAGACCTATTCCCATGGTGGTTTTCAAACAATGTTGTCAATGGTCGGTTATTCCTAGCTATAAAGACCTCTAACCACTATTTAAGGCTTCCGACATTTAATGTCCAACTATTACCGCATCTATCGCCAATAAAATCATAGCCATGTGATGGATAGTACCCAAGCCACTTAATACCTTTAAAAGGACTAAGCAGACTTCTAACCATTTAATACCTATATTCTAGGTAGGTCCTGCATCACTTAATACATATCCCCAAGCGGACTCCTCACTGGTACTATTGCTATTACGGCCTTAGAAATGTGAGAGATTTTACCTAAGCCACTTAATACCTCATTAATGAGGATGGGCAGACCGTAGCCGTCACACAGGGAACGATCGATCGCCCCCTACCTAGCGGTCGACCGCCCTTGGTTGACCGCCCATGATGGTGGGTCGACCTCTGGTCCTGGTTAATTTAGTTAATTTTTTCATATTTTTTTATTTTCGTTTCGAATTCGATTTGGTCCGTAACTTCTTCATTTGGACTCCGATCACAAAATTCCAAATATGAAACTTACTCAGAATTTCACCACGAACGAAATGTGCAAGTTTCGTAATCAAATTCCATTGTTTGCATAAGTTCTATTTTTGGAGCCTAATTAATTAACTATAACGACCTAGAATTTCACTACTTTGATTTGCGAATATTTAATTAATTTTAAATATTCAAATAATTGATTTTATAATGAAAATGAAACTCTTTTAAATAATGGATAATAATGGTGAAATAGTTTTCAAAACTTGTTTACAAAAATATTTAGTTCAAAGGAAAATAAAAAATGTGACCGAAATTCGTTTTCCGAAAAATGATGCAATTTTCGACTAATGATGCAGTTTCAAAATTTGTTTACAAAAATATTTAGTTTAAAGGAAACAATTCCAAGAAATGGCATCCATAGCAATAGTCGCTATGGATGCAGTTTCGATAAAAATCCAATCTTTGAAAGTTTGAGTTTTTCACCTTTGAAAGTTTTATAAATGTTTTATAAACCCAATAATGATGTTTTAAAAAGTTAATTAAGAATTTAATAATTAATTTTTAATTAATTAAGTTTTTTTAAAACAAGGAACGACCGCCAAGTCCATAGAATTGAAAGATGATGGAAGAAAAGTCCCTTCCGAAAAAGTTATAAATATTTGGTCCATATTTTTAGTTTTTGCCTAATTTATGCTACTTTTGTCCCTGATTTCAATGCTGGGCGGATTTTCTAGAAGAGGACAATTTGGTAAAAAATAACAAAACAGGGACCTAATTTACATGGGTTTATGAGTAAGGACTTTTTGTGCATAAGCTTTGAGAATAAGGACCTTTGGTCCAAAACCCCTTTTTAAAAATAATTAATGATTAATTAAGTATTAAGCAAGATTTAATAATTATAAATAAGTGGAGATTAGTTCTTAAAATTAATCATATTTTAAAGTAAGATTAATTTTAAATTAATTATTAATTAAGCTAGATAAATTTTATTTAATTATGAGTTAAGTATATAATTAATTTTTAATTAATTGTTATTTAAATACCAGGTTAATTATTAGTTGATTATTAATCAAGTGTTTAATTATTTTAAATGATAAATAAATTAAGGTTTTAATTTAAATAATTACTTATTTAAAATTTTAATTTATTATTTATGTTTTAATTAAAAGATTATTTAATTAATTAATTGAGATTAATTAATAGTTAATTATTGATAAAAGTTTTAGATTTATATTTAATAATTAATAAAGGATTAATTAAGGGTTTAATTTATAAATAAATTATTTATTAAAGGTTTAATTATTTATTAATTTATAATAATATTAAGTTCAAATTTAATAAAGATTAATTATGATTTTATAAAGAGTTTAAGTTGTAATTAATCATTTTAAAAAGGAGTTTTAAGTTTTAAACTCTGTGTTATCCAAGAATCAAATTGTTTTAAAGCTACTTCTTTTTCAAAGATGGTTTTGAACTTAAGGAATTCAAATGTTTGTACTATCAAGTAGACAGATGACTACGAATGAGTTATGATGTGATTGTTTGTGTTTGTGTGGACATCTATTAGCATAATAAATCTTCGTTCTGCTATAAATTGATTGTTTGATTGTTGTGGACATATATTAGCAGAATAAATTTCCTTTCTGCTATAGATTAATTATTGATTGTGTGGACATATGTTAGCAGAATAAATCCCAATTCTACTATAAGTTAATTGTTTGATTGTTGGACATCTATTTAGAAGGACAAATCATCATATGCTATTATGTTATTTGAACATGTTTATACTGGTTAGTTTATATTGACATGTTATTTCCTGATTTGGATATGAAGTATATTTACATATATGTTGACCTATGAAAATAAATTATTGAATGACTAGAAAGTGAAATTGAAACTAAATGTTAACTTAAATAAATACAAATGGGATTGCTAAGTCTTTTTTTGAAATTGTAAAGTATGATTTAATTTAGCCCTAATTCTTTAATCAGTTTGGGGTTTAAAAGTTTATAAATGATTTTTCAAGTTATATAATTATTTTATAAAGGTATTTATAAATAATAACTTGTTTTAATAGAAAGGATTTTACTAAATAAAAATGGTTTATTTAAAATGATTTAAAATGATATTTTATAAATGATATTTTTGTAATGTCAAAGATATTTTATAAAGAAAATAGTATAAAGAGTTTTATACATGGAAAGAGATTTTAAAAAGAAGTTTAAATCTTGTTTTAAGATTATAAGGTGATTTAAAATATGAAGTGAAATTATAAAAAGAATTTTTATAAGGAATAAGTGAATGGGTTTTATAAAGTGAATGAGTTTTATAGTAAGAGATGTTTTGAAAAGGAAATTTCTTATCCATTCAATATGGGATTTGAGAAAAGAGAGTTATCCAAATGTTTTTGGTAAATGCTTATATTTTTGAGATAAGTAAAAAATATTTCCAAATATAATAGGGATGTAAAGGGTTTTGGGAACAGTGTTTTAAAATGATCTTTTGATCAAGTTTTGCAAAGTGCTTTAATTAATGAAAGATCAATTAATAAAGGCTTAGTGGATTCCATATGGAACCAAATCAATGTTGAATTTTTGGCGGCGAGCACTTGATGAGGATTTTTGATATGGGACAAATGTTTTCTACCATAGTTACAACTATGTAAGGAGGACAAAGGTTCTTATCAGAGGGCCCGATCGGAGTCCGCACTAGAAAATCGAGTAAGTGATACTAGTTTGGAAATAAAGTTATGTATTTGAGTAGAGATTGAATCAGATTTTGCATAAGAATGATCTATGTACATCGTACAAAATGAAGTATTGTGTTAAGTGTTTTCTACGATAGGTTGAGGTGTAATTTCAGGGAGGAAATTCTTTTAAGGGAAGAAGAACGTAACAACCCAGAATTTTATTGCTTTGATTTGTGCATATTTAATTAATTATAAATATTCAAATGATTGATTTTATAATGAAAATAAAACTCTTTTAAAAATTAATTATAACGGTGAAATAGTTTTCAAAATTTGTTTACAAAAATATTTAGTTCAAAGGAAAATAAAAAATGTGACCAAAATTCGTTTTTCGAATTTTCGACTTTTCATCGGCTAAAAGTTGTCGGAATCATCATAACACTTTTGTATACACACATCTGCACACATTTACAAATATTTTGGACATGCGAATGCATGTGTATATATGTATGTATACTTAAGTAAATAAATTAGAAAATAAAAAAATAATTATATATGTCACATCATTAGGAGACATTTAGTACAAGAAGTACTTAAGCATGTTTGAACATGTTTCTTAGCGCTTGAAAGATAGGGGAACAAGGAAATTTCGTGGTTTACAAAGAAAAGGGGGGACAAAGGAAGGGAGACATGATGAGGTGGTGCGATGAGTGTGGATGGTATTGTTACAAGGGGTATTTTGGTAATTTACTACATGTATTTATGTAAAAGAGATTTTTCTAATTTTTTTCTCATTTGTCTTTCATTTCTCACATTTTAAAAACTTTTCCATCTTCTTCTTAGCTTTATGAAACCTAGTTAATGGCTTCCTATTTTAAAATTATAAAATTTAAATTATAAAATTTATTTTGTTTTAAATGTTTTCAAACCTTGTTTTAAAACTCTTTCTTCTCCATTTTTCTCCCAAATCATTCGGCCATAACTTCCTCCATATTACTTCAAATCAAGATTTTATGTATTTTAAACCATATAGAATTTCAGTGGCTACAACATTCATTTTTTTCACTTTTCCAAATTTTGAATATTTTTGGGTCAAAATTGCATTTCTTTCTGACTCATTTTTGGACCCATATGATCAAGGCCGAAAATAGCACTCCTTTTGACCATATCTCCCTCAAAACAAACCCAAATTGAGTGATTAAAATTTTGAAATTGTGGACAAAAGAATTTCCTAAAATTTTTCTTTTTACCACTTGTCCAAATTCCGAGAGTACAACGGCCAAAAATCGAGGGGGAAGATGACCTATTTCGGGTGATTTTTGTGGTTTTCCAAGATTTCCAAATTCTAAAGCATTCAAGTTTCCAAAGATTTTTGGTGAGTAAACATTAGATTTAAAAAAAAAATCAAGTTTAAGCTTCTATGTGTTATATGAATTGTGTATGATTTGTGACTTGAATTGGTTAGATACGTTGTGGTTGAATATGCTTATAGGTTGTTGTTATGAGTTGAAAAGTTAGACTTGAGATTGAAGTTAAATATGGCGTTGTTTGAAAAGTTGTAAACTTTGGTTATATGTTGTGATCTTGCTTATGTTTTGATTTTTTTCATGTGACATTTCTATGACATGATTATGTGTTAGTTGCTAAGAAAAGTAAGCACTTTGATTGGTTTATCGACGAAGAATCCTTGTGTGAAAATACAAGTTTTGGTTTTAAAGATCAAAAACCATTTTGTTAAAGTTATAAACTTTATTTAGTTTCAAAAACACTTACTCTATGTTTCCAAAAAGTTAGAAAGCTTTCAAGTGATAGGTTATCAAAGAAGGAACTAAGGAAACAATTCCAAGAAATGACATCTAAAGCGATAGTCGCTATGGATGCAGTTTCGATAAAAATCCAATTTTTGAAAGTTTGAGTTTTTCTCCTTTGAAAGTTCTGTAAATATTTTATAAACCCAATAATGATGTTTTAAAAATTTAATTAAGAATTTAATAATTAAAAAAAAATTAATGATTAATTAAGTATTAAATATGGTTTAATAATTATAATTAAGTGGAGATTAGTTCTTAAAATTAATCATATTTTAAAGTAAGATTAATTTTAAATTAATTCTTAATTAAGTTAGATAAATGTTATTTAATTATGAGTTAAGTGTATAATTAATTGTTACTTAAATACAGGGTTAATTATTAGTTGATTATAAATCAAGTGTTTAGTTATTTTAAATGATAAATTAATTAAGGTTTTAGTTTAAATAATTACTTAATAAAAAGTTTAATTTATTATTTAATTTTTAATTAAATGATTAATTAATTAATTAATTGAGATAATTAATAGTTAATTACTAATAAAGGTTTTAAATTTATATTTATTAATTAATAAAGGATTAATTAATGGTTTAATTTATAAATAATTATTTATTAATTTGTAATTAAATTAAGTTCAAATTTAATAAAGATTAATTATTATTTTATAAAGAGTTTAACCTATAATTAACCATTTTAAGAAGGAGTTTTAAGTTTTGAACTCTGTGTTTCCCAAGAATCAAACTGTTTTAAAGGTACTTCTTTTTCAAAGATGATTTTGAACTCAAGGAATTCAAATGTTGGTACTATTAAGTAGACAAATGACTGTGAATGAGTTATGATATGATTGTTTGTGTTTGCGTGGACATCTATTAGCAGAATAAATCCCCGTTCAGCTATAAATTGATTGTTTGATTGTTGTAGACACATATTAACAGAATAAATCGCTGTTTTGCTATAGATTGATTGTTGATTGTGTGGACATATGTTAATAGAATAAATCCCCATTCTGCTATAAGTTAATTTTTTGATTGTTGGACATCTATTTAGCAGGACAAATCACCATTCACTATTATGTTATTTGAACATGTTTATACTGGTTAGCTTATATTGACATGTTATTTCCTGATTTGGATATGAAGTATATTTACATATATGTTGACCTATGTAAATAAATTATTGAATGACTTAAAAGTGAAATTGAAACTAAATGGTAACTTAAATAAGCACCAATGGGATTGCTAAGTCTTTTTTTGGAATTATAAAGTATGATTTTAAATTAGCTCTAATTCTTTAATCAGTTTGGGGTTCAAAAGTCTATAAATGATTTTTCAAGTTATATAATTATTTTGTAAAGGTATTTATAAATAATAACTTATTTTAATAAAAAGGGTTTTACTAAATAAAAAGGGTTTATTTAAAATGATTTAAAATAAGATTTTGTAAATGATATTTTTGTAATGTCAAAGATATTTTATAAAGGAAATATTATAAAGAGTTTTATACATGGAAAGAGATTTTATAAATCATTTTAGAGATTTTAAAAAGAAGTTTAAATCTAGTTTGAAGATTTATAAGGAGGTTTAAAATATGAAGTGAACTTATAAAAAGAATTTTAATAAGGAATAAGTGAATGAGTTTTATAAAGTGAATGAGTTTTATAGTAAGTGATGTTTTGAAAAGGAAATTTCTTATCCATTCAATATGGAATTTGAGAAAAGGGAGTTACCTAAATGTTTTTGGTAAATACTTATGTTTTTGAGATAAGTAAAAATGTTTTTCAAGTATAAAAGGGATGTAAAGGGTTTTGGGAACCGTGTTTTAAAAATATCTCTTGATCAAGTTTTGCAAAGTGTTTTAATTAGTGAAAGATTATTTAATAAAGGCTTAGTGGATCCCATATGAAATCAAATCAATGTTGAATGATTGTTTATTTGATAGTTTAATAACCAACTATCAAAATCTGGACCAAAACGTAACTTTGGAAATATCTAGGAGAAACATGAAAATTATATGATACAATTACCATCGATGGTGCTATACTGTACGTGTAAATTCGTTCCGTTCTTTTAGGACAAACAATAAGGAAATCCGTCCACTAACGGTTAGGAGGTGATCTCCATTCTTATTTTTGTCTACTTATTTCCTAAAGAACCGGGGTTGAGTGTACCGAAAGTTATCAAAAGTTGTTTCGAAGAGACCGGGATTGGATATGTTGTTTGAAAACCACTTCGATCCAGCTCAAGCATTTCGAACTGAAGACATCTTGAAGAATATGGAATCGAAGACGGAGCATTGAAGGGCAAGGGCTGCCTTTTATTAGTCCTGAGGGTGATTCCAAAATGGATATAGTAGAGCTAGTGCCTTCGGTATGTCCTTATCCTAGATAACTTGTATGGATTAATCCTGGCACAACATTACTGCGTGGAAGGCAGTGTTAGCGTTCCAAGTGGGATTGCTATTCAAAAGGTAAGCATGGCCTCAAGACTCATCAACCGGGAATGACTAAAATCAGGGGAGGTGCAGCAAGGCTAAGTGAGTCGCTCCCATTAGGGTGGGTCATCACCTTTCTAGATACATCTACATATTTATGGATTGGTTGTGCATGAGATCTCAATAAAAAGGGTTGCAAAGCAACTGGGATAATGACATATTCAGTACTATCCAGTAAGGGTATGCCGGTCTTGTGTTGGCGATTATAGCGAGGTCCTCGATACATTTTCTAGACGCGTACCGTGATAGTGGTACCCCGTTTCCTTGTCATAACATGGAATCCAATCTCCAATACGTGCCTTTACGATTTTGATTGCAGAGCCTAGTATGCTGGAATTTAATAATGGTAACAATTTCGGCTATTTTCATATATTTATTTTGAACGCATAGACATTATTATAATATTACTAGATTTTCTATAAAAAGTGTTTTGGTTATCGTAACGTAAAAACTCGTCTATGTTTATGTGCAACGTGGTCTTATGAGATATGTTTGATTTTAAAAGGTTTTAAATATAATAATTCAGTTGTTTGAGTTTACTTACACCAGACCCATGTCTGACCCAAAGTTTTATTTTCGTTTCCTAAAACTCTTACGTGCTCAAATTTTTATATGCAGCCAAGCAGTTCAGGTTCTCCCACGGATGCATTTTGTAGGAGCTTGGAACTGGAGGCTTCATCGATGGCTAGTTGTTATTGTGTTTCCACTATATTATATGTATCTTGTATCGGTTAGGTAGGGACAGGCTGTTATAACTATCCAGAATTTGTATTAGTATGACTCTGGTGTATCATATTTTGAAATGACTTTGTAAAGTATTATGTTGATTACATATGTTATTCCGTTGCGTTGTGAGATTCTGTGATTGTTTAGTTTCTTCTATCTTCTATCTCCTTTCTTTCCCCTAATAACCTGTCTTTCCAACACTTAGTTATTCTGCATGTGAATACCATGAATGTATTAGTGTCGACTTCTGGAGTTCGAAAAGGCGGGTCGTTACTGTAACTAACACCAAATTACCGGGTGTTACATTCTTCCCTCCTTAAAAAGAATTTAGTCCCCGAAATTTCACCAATGACTAAGTCTGGATTTTGGCTCCTACTTATCCTAAACTACACAACCAATGAGTGTACAACCAATTTTGCAACCAAACCTTGCACATCGTGTTTCTGTATCACCATATAGAAAATGATACAGAAATATGTATGCAGAATAATTCCAAATCGGATCCTCCTATATGAATGCATTTCTTTTGAAAATATTTTTGGGAAAACATGATGCAAATAATTTATATATATATTGGCAGTTCTACATATATGCAATTTTTTGAAAAATCTTTTCACCCAAGACCCCCATACTCCTACGAATAGAAGTATGAAGCAACCAATTTTGCATCCATTTCCTACAATCCAATAATCCAACGCATCGAAAAATCATTTCCTAAATTTTACTCCTATGCCGGAAAAAGGAATTTAGGTGGAGAATTTAACATTCTTACCACACTATAATCTTCCTATTCTCGTAGTACAGTAGAAATTTCCTCGCTGCCCCGGATGTACTCCAAAGTTTTGACGTACAAAACGCATACGGAGACTTATTTCAAGCTCTAAAATGGAATCAAGTCTAAAAAAAGACTCGCGCGCATCGTCGATAGGGTATGGAAATAGAAATTCCTAGTCTAAAACAGCTTTTCCCTTCTTATCGCTTGCATTTATCGCGTCGTCGATCCAAATGCACTGCTAAATTCACAAATTCTAACTCTATTTGTCTTCCCTACGCCTAACATGTGGCCTTCAAACTCAAAGGTTTCACAAAAATATTTTTCACTTTTCAAATTAGTACGTCAAAATAAGATCCTAAAATATTTAGATGCACATTTTCCCTTGAATAATATTTTGAACAAAAACTCTAAAGCCAAAAACAACTAAAACATAAAAACCTTTTTTTCTCGAGAGAGAAACTTTTCAAAATATTTTCCTTCTCAAAATTTTTGATAAACCAAGTTACAATTTCAGCATAGTCGGAAGAAGGTTATGCACTAAACGCATAAACCAAATTCTAAAACTTACGACTAAGATTTACCTATAAAACTTGACATTTTACATAATAGAAAAATGTTAACACATTTATTATACAAAATTTTAGCTTTTACGGAACATGAGCAATGACCCATGATATCAAAACAACATTATCATGTCCTTTGCTAAACTTTTCCAACTATTCTAAACTTTCAATCTTATATTGCATTTACTGTTAGTTAAGTATCTTTATGAGATTTCTATATTTATACTGCTTCTATAGAAGCGGTTCGCATGTCCAGAAATAATAACACTGTAAATAAATAGAAACTCATAATATCATGTGTGCCTTTTACAAAAGGCAACTAATAGATACAACCCGAAAAAACTTAAAAGAAAAGTACAAATGCTGGAAGGGGAAAGGCAACAACACCATAACTTGAAAAACAATGCCTATAGACTACTTGATACCTTGCTCCATGGTGGGAACTCGATCCATTATTGCGACTCTTGAATGGTTGTAGCATGATGGCTATACACCCAATCTCGTGCCGTTGGCGCTGCTGGTGTTGCCGACGGCTTCGGAATTGCCATCTTCCTAAGGAAGGATCTAATGATGGCAGAATGAACCTTCTACTAAACTGCCTCTTCATGGAGGTTCACCCATATTACCTAAAGACGAGAGTGGATAGATGAAAATATGGAAAGTGGATCTATGGAGTGCTAATCCTTGATCAACAAATTGATCAAAACGGTGTGAGTCCAATTAATGGAGATGCCGTCAATACTAGCATAGATGGTCTTCCGCACCATGGGATAAATCCAATCGTAACTTCCTGTCTTAAGGATGATGTTGTGCCGAACGATGCACATAATCAGACAGCTGGTCGGACATAGATTATCCATCTTCAAACACCGACATCCTAGGAAAAGATCTGCTGCAAAAATCTTTGAATCAGTCACTTCAAAATCATCCAAATCCGCGTCCTTTGCAGAGGCCTCCAAAATCTCAGCGAGATCATCGTTTATCTGCTTAAACAGGACATCCTTCACCTCCAAACGAATCAAACTATTGCCTTCATCGAAATTCTATGCCAACATGACGTCGAAATGGCAGATGCAGTACGAGTAACATTCCTGCTCAAAAGTCTCAAACGACAGGATCGGTGCAAATCTTACCACGATGAATAGCTCTTCCAGCCCAAAAGCGGCGATACCTTCTGCTCATTCCAGTCTAGCCAAGTGGCCTCTTGAGGGTTGAGACCATAATGGCGTGAGGAAAAACCGATAGTGTGGAAAGGTGTCTTGGACTAAGAAGTGGTCGGAGGGAAGAAATAGGGTTTAGAGTGGAGTGGTGGTGGGGCAAGATCTAACGTGCAAAACCAACAAGAAGGGGAGGCGAGGCTGTTGCTCCTAGGGAAAAATGGCATCGCCTAGGGAAGAAACGGCAGAGAGAGGTTGCTACTTTGAGGAGGATGGAGATTGTTTGGCTTGTTGAGGAAGGAGGAATGAAAGAATGCAACTGGGTAAATTCGGATGCGACTTTTATAGTCTCGTTCCAGGTTCAAGGTGTGCTAAAACTCGTTAACTGGTAGACCACTGTAGGTTTACCGCTAGGTGATCAACCGCTAGATTGCTTAGGCATTGGTTAAACCTAGACCCAATTAGGGTTAGATTAACTAATAATAAAATCATTTCATGCCGTCCTCTTAGAGTCGACACAATTTGAAAAATCCTTGTCCTCATCACAATGGTGTTAAAGCCTACCGCCTAGTCCCGAACCATGTTCCAGCAATTCTTAGTAGTCCCAACAAAACTGCTGCAACCAAAGGCAATTACAAAAACTGAAATATTTCGGCTGCTATTTCCTGTCTACTTCGCATGGAAATATTTCTTCCAATAACCGGTGGTATAAAAACACTCAAACCACACACCCCAATAAAATTGAATGTCATTCCTATTTTGTCCGTACCTTAAAGAGAGAAAATCTAAAAAAAACCTTGATTTTATAAACCAAAAAATCACTGAGCTAAATATATGCTCTTTTATACTTATTTCTAAATAATATAAACTATTTCATCCCAAAATTTCCCTTAAAAGTCAAACTTATATATATATATATATTTTAGGGTTTCCAAAAATATTTTTACAACACAAATTTCCCAAATTGTAAAACTATTTTCTTGCCAAAAATCAAAATCAAGCCCTTACTTATATATATATATATTTAAGGATTTAGGAAAACTAACCTTTTATAAACTAAATTTTTTTTAACACGAACAACCTAGCGGTATATATGTGTTTCTTTGAAAATTAAAATTTCAAACTTTCCCAAAAAAGTTTCCAAAATAAATCCTTGGAAAAAGAAAACTCTTTTTCCAAAATCTAAGGCATTTTCAAAATATACTTTATAAAGATTCTCTCACGGGTTTTAGACTAAGGAATTGACATTAATTATTTAAATAAAAATCCAGTTTTCCATCAAAGAGGTGATAAATGAATGCGCCCTAATAAAAACTTGACTTTGGACAATTGCGACATACAGACTCTGATTTCTCGCCCATCTAGAATAAATGTGTGTCTTCGATTGGAACTCATCGTCAAAATCCAAAATCACAAGGTAGCTAGAATCTCAACCATCAAGTCGAACACCACCAGTCTCTAGGATTCTGCCATATGTCACACTCATGCACTTTATCAACAGCGCCTTATGCATTGCCAGCACTCCATGGGATACTTCAAAGTTGGCATGAAAATCTTAACTCTATGATATTTCCAAACCATAGTTGCTTGGCATATTCCCTCGGAGTGGAACTACAACTACTTCTACAGTTGGAACTCTTATAATCTAGCGTAAAAATATAATATTGCTAGATAGGAAAGTATGAATACATTCTTTCAATTTATCCTAATTTCTCTGATCTACTAATCAAAGCTCTGATACTAAATATAACGGGCCTAAATTTCGACAAAAATCGAAACCCAAGTCCATCAAAGCACAGATCGTTGGATTTGGTGTGTGCAAATAAGCATGAGCATTAATATAGATTGATAGAAATCTAAACTCATAGCGGAAACAATAATAGGATAAATACTGACTATGGTTACAACCTTGGAATCAAGGGAATTCCTTGGATATTGTATTGCCACATCAGTATCGAGCATGAGACAAAAGAAGACTTCTCCAACAACTAAACACATCCAGTTCTAGTGACATGTTCCTTTAAATCTATCATGTGGGTTGTAATGAGGAGGGGGTCAGAACAACGTTCTGGTGATTGGAAAATCTATAAACTGTCAATAACATAAATTTATACCGATTGGTTTCCATTTAATAGTTATGTCTATTGAGGTTGGAAATTCAACCTAACCTTGCATTACACACACAATTAATTACCTATCCCTTCCCAAGGTACGAAATACTGACGAAGCCTTATTAACCACCCAATACTTCCAAACCCATTTACCACTTAATGCTTCTAAATATGAAGCGGCTTCTATCATCACCACAAAATACTTTTAAAAGAGAAATACGCAGACTCTGCCATTTAAGACCTCAATCAAGGTAGACCTCATCATTTAAGACCTATTCCCAAGGTGGTTTTCTAGCAATGTTGTCAATGGTCGGTTTGTCTTAGCTACAAAGACCTCTAACCACTATTTAAGGCTTCCGACATTTAATGTCCAACTATTACTGCATCTATCATCAATAAAATCGTAGCCATGTAATGAACAGTACCCAAGCCACTTAATACCTTTAAAAGGACTAGGCGGACTTCTAACCATTTAATACCTATATTCTAGGTAGGTCCTACGTCACTTAATACCTATCCCCAAGCGGACTCCTCACTAGTACTATTTTTATTACGGCCTTAACAATGTGAAAGACTATACCCAAGCCACTTAATACCTCATTAATAAGGACTAGGCGGACCCTTGACCATTTAATACCTAACCCTAAGGCAGACTCCTTACTGGTACTATCTAGCTGACATCGCTTGGAATCTCACTAGGTTACTTAATACTTCTTTTTAGGAGAGAGGTGAACCCTTAGATCAGTCACTTAATAGCTCAAATCTGAAGCAAATCCTTCCCGAGATATCCATTATCACTCTTAATTATAAATATGGAATCTCATTAGGTTACATCTTTTGGTAGGGAGACGGGCCCTAAAATAGCCACTTAATACCTCAGCACTGAAGTAAACTCTTTTTGAGACATCCTTATTTATTTGGAATCCCACTAGGTTACTTAATACTTCCTTTTAGGAGAGAGACAGACCATACATCCACTTAATACCTCAAACCAGAAGCAAACCCCTATGGAGATATCCTTCACTGCTCCTAATTCCAAATTTGGACCATTTAATACTTTTCAATTAAGAAAACAGGCCCAATCTCTCACGTCATGATGAATCCTAGAATTAATGATATCTTACATCAATAGTAAGTGAACCCGACAACTGGTAGCCCTAAAGTGAAGGGAAGTCTTTCGTCGAGTGACCATACTGACCTCGCGTCACTAACCTACTAAGTTCAATTAACCGTCTTAAGTCTTTACTTATACTATCTTAGGTAGATATTAGACTTAGATTACCGATTCCCTTTCTATTTAAGGTAATAACATTTACCTTAAATGCTTATCTACCCATAATCCCCTTTTAATGCTCATAAATGTTAATTTGTCCATAAAATCCTAACAGATATTTCCTAAGACATTTTTGTATGATTACTAATTTCAATTTAATAACCTTTTTAACTATTCCATAGTTATTAATTCAACTTCTTTATTTCTCAGTCTCATTAATCCATTTACCTTATCAAATTATTGCAACTCCCATATTTATTTCCATTTATTGGAGTTACAACCTTTTAAATTCCTTTCCCATTAGTTAATTATCCAAAATGCGAATATTATGTGTAAGCTTCGTTATTAGCTAAGTTTTATTTAATTATTATAAGCACAATAAATTACATGCAAATATCTAGTTTTATCAAATATATTCTAGTTATATATCTTTACTAAATTATTTTTTTCCATGTTCAATTGTTGGGATCATATCGAAAAAGATTATCCACTATAATTTCCATAAATTTGTCCAAAATAAAAGATTTAACTTTAAAATATAAAAGGTTACATCGTTTGATATTACAAGGAATAATCATTTCTTTTTATTAATGAAATAGACAATGTAAACTACAATAAATTCATACTTTGCACATCTCTTTCTCTTTTTATTTGCATCTATTTCTTGTTAGACCAAATGCTATATTTTTCTAAAAGGGAAAGAAATCGAACTAATTTATAAATATTAAACTGATCTAAATTCCAACGATTCCAAACATAGAAAAGTTTACATTTTAGTAACATTAGGATAATTATACAACCTATTTTCAGATCTGGAATAAATTTCATTTAAACAATATTCTAAATTCATACTTTTGGGACTAATTTCCAAATCAGGTTGTAAACAATTCTAAATCAATTCATAAACTAGAATATATATGCAATATTTATTATATTCAGATTATATTCAATTTATTGCCTACAACTCATATACAATTATCTAGTTAGGCATAATAATTAATAAACACCAATTGGATAATTTTCATATTATAACAATCTATAAAATTTCCCACTCATCTTTTAAAAGCGATTCAAATCTTCAGATCTCAAATAGAACTTTAAATTCATCTCCAAATCCTTTTTAGTCCAAAAAATATGTATAAAAGGGTATATACATGCATTATAATTACAGATATTTGGGATTAGGAAAGAAAATAGATACAAATATATAAACTACCTCAAATATGCGTATAGTTGATTCTTTTCTCTTTTCCTTTTTATTAGATTTCTATTGTTCTCCAATTTGTATGAACATAGATATAAATATCTTATTTTTAAAATTTAGAAAGAAAGTAGAGAAGAAGAAATGGTAGAGCTTCACTGCCGCCTCTAAAAAAATATGGAAAGAGAAGGGAGGGTTAGGCCTGGATTTATAGGCGGCAGAATCAACCTCAATCGTTAGATCAAAATATATTAAATCCAGACCGTTGGACCTAGGCTAACCCTAGTCGCCATACAGGGAATGATTGACCGCCCCCTACCTAGGGGTCGACTGCCCCTGATCAACCACCCATGATGGTGGGTCGACCTGTAAGCCCGGGTTAATTTAGTTAATTTGGCTAAAATGTCACACATATGCCAAGTGATGTGTGAATGTTAATATTCGAATAATTCGATATTAATCGCTGACCGACTTTACACCTAAAGAGTCATACAACCAAAACGTTGAATGCTCCTTTGACCAAGTATTTAATTAATATGTAGTTATTATAAATTAATTGAATTAATTAATATTTGTGAAATATTAATTATAAAATCTTGTTTGATGTGTTAAACAATATTAATAGATATGTTTATGATAGTTATAAATATATTAATCGATACGATATCAATACATGTTTAAATTAGATTTAAATGCAATAGATATTGATTGGACTAAAAAATGGATTTAAAGCCCATATGAGGCGAGGGGATTTCAGCCATGATAGATCGAGTATGGGGTGACCAAATGATGGCCATAGGCTTGGGTTTAGATGGGTTTTGATATTTTAAATGATAAAGAATGAGTAAGAGAAAAAGGGGATCATGATCCCACTTTATCTCTCTAACGTCTCATCCATAAAAGGATTACCCGCATCTTTAAACTATTTTTTGCTGCCTTCATCCACCCTAGTGCCGACATAAATTCTTCCCCATCCTCTCATCCATTTCCAAGCTCTAATCAAATAAATCTAAAGCTATTTGATAGCCGGTGGTCAACAATTCAAAGCTAGCATCTTTTGGGTTGGAATAGGATTCAAGGGATCTCTTATCTTCATTTTAATGTGTGTTTGAATGGCTTTGGTGAAGATATGTTTTTGATTTACAAATATAAACTAATGTTATATTTTCTATCATATGATTTTTAGATCAGTAGGTGACGAATCTAGCATATCGGTATATCGTCACGTTTAAGATGGTTGTTTACTTGTGTGCTTGTATAATTAAAAAAAATTCATCCAATATATATACCTAACACCCACGACAAAAAAAAATTGTTAAAAAATTATTTAATATTGTTTAATTCTTATAAGTTACATAAATTTAAATATCAAATATTATATGATACAAAATACGTTTTAAATTTTTTATATAAATAGTTTTGGACCTAAAAGACTTCCGACAAAAGGAAAAACATTCTTTTCTATATATATATATTATTTAAATCAAATCAACTAAATAAATCTATAAAATAAAAAAAATATCATATAAAATATAATTTAAAATTTTATAATATAAATTTCGCACCTAATAAGTTTTCGGTAGATAAAACAATTAATTTATCCTTGAATTTAATATATATTTTTTATGGAAATTAGTAATTAACTTTAAAATTACAGTATATATAGATAATTATTTTAAATGTTAAAATATTTATTAAAAAATATATTAAGATATAAAATTTTATTTTCCAAAAATATTTTATTTAATATTATTAATTTCTATATGAAATTTAAATTTAATAAATATTAATAAACCAATTTTTTGCGAGCATTATCTAATGTGTGTGTGTGTGTGTATCATATAAATTATATATATTCATTTATGTACTAATATATATATATAAGCAAATTATTTATAAGTATATATATTTTATATAAAAAATCAAAATTTTATTTTTGATTTCTATAATAAAATAAATAAATAAAGTTTAGTTTAAAATAAATAAATAAATTTTAGTCTTTTATATAAAATGATTTTGCATTTGTTTACTTTCGTATATACATATATAATTATATACATATTTTATAAATTCATTGTATATATATTATTCAAAAATATATATATATATATATGTATATATATATATATATAAATTAAAGCATATAAGCATATATTTGGACAAGGGGCATTTCACTAGAAGGACAAACTTTGCAGTCCAATTTGTTTCTAGGACACACATCCATAGAAATTAGTTTCAAGACCAAAGTCAGTAGAATAATTACTTTTAAGGACAAAGTCAGCAGTCCAATTACTTTTAAGGACATAATTTCATAGGTTTTTAGGCCTAAGAAACTAATTATTTTGCATTTTGTTCTTAAAAGTAATTATTTCAGTTGTGCGTTCTAGAAACTAATTGCACTAGCTAAAGAGGCCCTTGTGGCTAATTTCCACTTTGGACAATGTATGTGTATACTAGAGGTCTAACATGTCTGTTGTAGTGTAAACCTTAACACTTATACACGGGTATGTCAAACCTTGCACGGATTGCTATGTTAGACATGTATATACATATATATGTGCATGATACATACATACATATATATAATATTATATTATTTACATAATATAAAACTATATTATAAATTTAAATAAAATAATGATTTTATTTAAAAGTAATTTAGAAATGTTCTAAATAAATTAGACTTCATAGGCGCAATAAAGATCGAAAATGGTAAAAAAATAGAAATTCACCAATTTCTTCTGCTGTGGGCTGGCCCAGTTCCAATAAGTATAACTAACATCAAGCATAGAATCTCGAAGTAATAATATTATACAATTCTCTCAAATTGGGAATACTGTTAAACTTCAATGTGGACACTCCACTTTGATTATAGTTAAATTGTGGCACGACGTCCATCGAATGACCGTGGTTGAGTCTGAGTTGAAGCATTGGAAGTGAAACACTGTTCAATAGAGAATTCGTCTCCTCAGTCATATGAGTTTAGTATCATTATCAATTCTAGTCAACTCAAAGTCAAAGTCTTTGGCCAGAGCAGTTCGGTTAATTATAATAATTATTATTGAACTAATGACTTTATGTTTGGATTATGCAAGTACAATGTGGATAGTATTGGAAATTTGACCAAACCCAAATTTCATAAGTCCTAGTGTGATATAGTTTTGATGAAGGAAATTGGTGTGAATAATCATCACTACCAACTACCGCTTGAAATAGTGAAATTGGATTTTACAGAAAATGTGTAAGTGATAAATTCAACCAAACCATCACACCACTAGTAGAGGTGACGTGTGAACTTTAATATTCGAATTGTTTGATAGTAAATGCTGAATGAATTTACATATTTGAGTCGCACAAATACAATGTTGAATATTCAGACACACCACATGATTTAATTAATTTATAATTTTTACAAATTAATTAGATTAATTCATATCTATGAAATATTAAGTATTAAATTTTATTTGATGTACTTGATCGATATTTAATAATGTACATATATAAAAGTTAAATATTAACATATCGATATACAGTATCGATAATTATTTAAATTAGACTTAAAATGAATAAATACTAGTTGAATTTAGAAGTTTATATGGGTCCATTAAGCCCATGTTATGGCCGGCTATATTGGAGAGGGGAGAGGTGATTTTCTGTTTGAAAATTCTTGTTAGAGTTGGAAAAGAGAAGAGGTAAACATGGAGATTTGGATCTCCACATTTTACTCCTTTCTCTTACCTATATAAACCACATATCCTATCCCTTTTCAGTTTACACTAAGCCTCCACCCCTACTTACCTTTGGCCTTGAGAGCAAAGGCATCCCCTCCTTCATATCCAAATTAAATTCAAGTCAAATAGTTTATTTCTATTTAGTGGTATTCTCTTCTAATTAACTGCACTTTTTGGAGGAGTATAGATCAGATCTACGATTTCAATTCAATATCCAGGGTACAAATCCAAGGCTTCATTTACCGTTAATTTCTATACTATTTTCAATTATATTTATTCATATATGCCAGTATGTAAGTATAGATTTGATTTACATATATACATAACTGTTGTCTGATTTACGTATATATACATATACATTTAAATAAATAAAAAACTTGTATACGTTTAAAACACACACATATATATATATATATGCTTTTGGCCATTTTGAAAAAAAATATAATTTTAGACAATTATGAATTTTATAATTAGTGTATATATATAATTGATATAAATTAGTCTACTAATATATAATCATATATGTGTGTGTATATATATATATTCATATATGTATATGTATATATATATATTTATTTATTATGCATATATAATTACAAATTATAAATAACAATTTATGAATATTTTAAACCGTTTTTAAATTATTATGTAAGTTCAAAGTAAAAAAACTTATAGTAATCTATGTGGAGTTCGATCTAAAATTATATATATATATCCGTATGGATTTATATAATAAATAAACTTATATAAATCCATATGGATTTGTATAATTTTAAAAAATTACTTTTAAATAGTTTCTACCAAAAAACTTTATTTTTAAACATATGGAATTTATATATCTACTAATTAATATTATATACATAAATTTTAAAATTAAATATAAAAATATTTTAATTGTTTAATAAAAAAATTTATGTATATATTTATATTCCAACTTATTAACATTCAAAATTTGATTTTAAAATTTAGAATATATATCTTCCTATAGATCTGGATCTGGTTTTTAAATTTAAAACAATCTTAAGATATTTTAGGTATTAATTTTAATCTTTTAAGTTGGTTAACTATTTTAAAACAAATAAGTTTAATATATATGAATGCTTTATATATACATATATATATATACACATATACATACATATGTATATATGTATATACATAAATGTATATAACTAATAAATTAATTATGGACATCATATATGTATATAAAGTGAGAAATGTGTCTATTGTGGTGTAAATCCTAGCACTTACATACGAGCACATTAAACCATGTACCCTTTTATATATTACATGTGCAATATATACGTATATGTGTATTTAATACACACATACATTATATATATATATATATATATTAGAATCAAAGTTTTACATAAACAAATTTAATAAAATAAAGATTTTATTCAAAATTATTTAGATTGGATCTAAAATAATTTAGACTTCATAAGCCCAATAAGATTTAAAAGATGAAAAAAAATCGCCTATTTATCCTGCTGTGACCTGGCTCAGTTCTTTAATGGTATCAAAACCCAATAGTCTATGTAGTCTAAACTAGTAGGATGTCTAGAAAGGTAATGTTGAAGATTGTGTTTGGGTAATCAAGTAGTCCCTATCTAGCCATTGGCATGGCCCGAAGGATGAAGTAAAATATGTATATAAAGGGAAAAATATGTCAATTGTGGTGTAAATCCAATACTTACATACAACCAAATTAAACCATATATGCTTCTATATGTTGCACATCCACTATACACATATATATGTATTTAATATACATGAGCATTATATATATTATGTGAATAAAATCAAATCTTTTACATAACCAAACTAAAAAAATACAGATTTTATTTAAAATATTTAGATTGGATATAAAGTAATTTAGACTTCATATGCCCAATACAAAATCAAACTTGTTTGAAATTATCACATTTATCCTGTTGCGGCTCGACCCCGTTTTTCAATGGTATCAAAGCCCTATGCGCTCTAAATTAGTAGTATTGGGGCTGACTTATTAAAGCTTACTCATTTAGTAGGGTGTCTAGAAAGGTAGTATCGAAGGTTAGGTTTGGGTAATTAATTACTCTGCCTTACAGGGCTAGTGGCATGGCCCGAAGGATGAAGTAAGCCCAAAGATTATCCCCAATATAAAGGTCTGAATTGATTTTAGGTCTCGGGCTAGTTTTCAAAATCTATTTTGAAATTATAAATAATATTTTAAATTTAAAAGGTTAAGTTTAAAATATGTAAGAAATTTTATAAATGTTATAAAATAATTTTAAAAAATGTTTTAAAAATTAATTAATTATTTTTGTAAATTTTAAGATAGTTAATTGGATTAATTAAATAAATAATTAATTAAAAGTTAATCGATTAAATTAAAACTTACATAATGATATATATGTATTTATCTTAAAATATTTAAGGTAACTAATAATTAAAAATTTGAAATTAATTTAATTTAATTTAATTTTTTAATTAAATAAATTGAATAAATGTTAATTAATAAATAATAAATTGTATACACGTATAATGATATATATATATAAAGATATATATTACTATATATGTTCTAGTAAATTATATATATGTATAATGATATATGTTATAAATGTTACAGTATATGTATATTCAATTTTCAAATGTTTCAAACGAATAGAATTAATTAATTAAAATGCTAATTAATTAATAGTTAGATTAATTAAATATGATTTAATTAATTAAATTAAAATTAAATTAAATATGATTTAATTAAATAAAGTGGAACTATAATAAACCCAAATTAGATTTATGGAATAAATATATGCGTATTGTATGTATACCGTGATTTTGGATGTATTTGAAACTTTATGAGGTATTTCATAAGAAATGCATTACCCATAAACTGATATCACTCAAATAAGATTATGAATCTTTAATATAAGTATTGTCCACTACCATTTATATATTAATAAATTATTTGCATACTCTTTAGTTGTTGAGCAAAGTCAAGCTATAGATGTAAGTATTATTATTAGTATATTAACTAGATAAGGTAAGATAACTATATGTATTTGTTGAGCAAACTTTATATACATATAATATATTAAAACCATCATGAAATGGTAAGTATGAATGAATAATCTTTTTCAATTTGTTGAGCAAACTAAAGGGCAAAATGTGATTAGGACATAGACTACAAGTTAGGAGTTGTATATGGTCCAACCGATAAAGTGTTGTCCATTATTTGCAGGCCTATGACTTGTAAGAAAACTCAAGTCGAAACCCCTAGGCAACCGTGCCCTAACACCCACAAGCGAAATCAAAAGATTTCTATGTTTCCTCTTATGGTTTTGAGAAACATAAAAGTTTAGTGGGATCTTATTAGTAAAATGAAATATAATGTTTAACATTGCGAATAATATAAGAACATTTGTTATGCATAAATGTCCTGATATACTTAAATTAATTTTGTAGAAAAAAATGTACACCAAAGTTGATTTCTAAATATGACAATTCACTAGTCCTAACTATATAGAATGGCTATGTAACGATCAACGCATCAGAGGATCATATAATATTACTATTACTTTTAAATGAGGTTGTACGATTCTATTATTTTTTTGAAGATCTCTCCATTGAAGAATGTAGTTCGGTTCGGTAGTAAAGGAAAGTTGGTATTGAGATTCGTAGGTCATTTTCCAATACTAGAGAGTATTGGAAACCTTGCTTATGAAGCCAACTTACCCCAAAGAATAGCGAGAGTGCACAATGTGTTCCATGTTTCTCACTTGCGGAAATTTGTGCATGACTCAGGCGTAACCATCACATTGGATCAACTAGATGATATCGAGATTGAATTAGAGACTTCAAGACCCATAGGCTTATTTGTATCATCAGATATGATACGAAGTAGCCTAGGAGGAAGACAGTGAAGCTGGTGAAGGTTCAGTGAGACGAAAGCGAAGGCGATTGCACTTGGGAGACATGGGAGAGCATGAGGACAGCTTATCCGGAGCTCTTTACTTTGTGAGACTTTCTATTTATCGCTTTTACTTTCACTTATTATACCACGAAGTGTACCTTAGTATAATATCCTGCAAGCTCGGATAGGCTTAGAAGTTACCTTTTTTATTTGTTGTTGTGTATGCATGTTTGATGTGATGGTTCCCAATGCTTGTGTATAGTTGTTAGGCATGTGGGGGTAACCTTGTTGATTTTTATTTGGGATTTTATGGGAGAAATTCCTAAGAGGAAGAATTTAACAACCCGTATTTTACGTACAGGAGGATTGTAAAATATTACTGTTATTATTTTTTATATGATGTCATATGTTAACAAGAAAACTTGTAAACACCCCAAAGTAGAGTTAAAGATACATATATGCCCTTCTAAACCTCTTTTGATTAAGTAGGAAAAACTAGGATCTTATTGCTTCTTTGATTCACCTTTTGAATAAGTCTTTGTTGTGTAAACACTTCCTTATACACCCTTTCGACCCAGTTGAAGCACTTATACCTTCTTCTTTTTAAGTCTTTCAAGCTAGCCTTGTTGGCTTATTAATCGATTTGAAACACCCTATTGAAACAATGGTGGTAACCTATTGGTTGGCTCTAAAGTTGTTGGGTATTGGCTAATTGATGAGTTTCGACTTCGTCGAAAGCTAGCCTCTTTTATGGCTTCGGTTTAGACTTTTAAGTCTGGAAAAATTGGCTAGCTTTGATGTTTCGACTTACTAAAAAGGTAAGATTTTGATGAGTTGTGGTTTGAAGCTAAGAACATAAATGTGTTGGTAAAATGAGAGGTTTCGGCTCACTTGGAAGGTATTCTTTCGATTAAGTCGACACAAGCAGAACATAATCGAATTCAATGAAATCTCAAGACAGTTGCATAACCAAAAACATCAAAATCTCATCTTCATTAAGCCAATGATGTACAAACTGATCAACTTCCCCTAATCTGATTTCCAAATTAGGGTTACAAATTTAAGAAAGTATGAGAAAAGACTGAATGAATTCGAATCCCCAAAACCAGACCCCTAGGGTCTTATTTATAGGTGCGGGTTGGCATCTTTCAACTCAGAGCTTTCGACCTGGTCGAAAGGTGGCTTTATAGACCTTTTGTCACCTTCTACACTTGTGCATCCTTTTGCATTGTATTTGAATGGGTTTGAATGCCTCCGACTTCGTCGAAAGGGGTGGACGCGCCTTTTTCCTTTGTGTTACTTTGTTGTTGCTAGTGGGAAGCAACCTGAGCTTTCGACATTATCAGCAGGTACATCCTTGGGTTTCAAAGGTATTGAAATTCTTTAGGTTTTGACGTAGAAGGTAGCTTTCGAAGACATGCTTGCGGATAGATGCGGAACCTTTCCTGGTTGTTAAAGGCTTTGACCAGTCTGAAAGGCTTGATTATGCTTTCAAAAGGGTTGTTCTGATCAAGACATCTTTCCGAGTTGTTTGAATGAAGGCGGAACTTTTGGTTTCGAAAGGTTTGGCATGCATGTAAGGGGTAGTTATCCGTTGCCTTCGAAAGGTAATCCTCCTCTTATTCAAAACGTCTTAGTGTAGGCGAAAGCATCTGTTTCGAAAGGAAGACATTGAAGCGAAAGGGAGCTTTTGACCACTTTGACCCCTTCGAAAGCTTGTAACATATTCGGCTTTTGGCTGTAGTATCGCTTTGACTCCTTCGAAAGGCTTTGTTGGTGCTGTCATCTCTCGTTCATTTTTTCCTTCTATTCATTTTGGTTTAGATAAGGTTGAAGTGAGAATTGGTGGTAACACTTGCCCCTCTCCCCCATGAAGGGATGCCCTTGACTTTCCAAGTCAACCATTTTGAAACCCTCAATGTTTCCCGCCTTTTCATATTCTTGTGTAAATCCTGGCCGTTCATTTAAATTTGACCATACAATTTGCCGTTAATGCTAACTTTCTTATAAACTTAGTTTCCTTCTTCCCCTCTTTCATTTATCTGCAATTAGAAGAATCTTCCAGTAAGAATCAAAGTTTTTAAATTCTCAAATAATTTCTATTTCCAACAAACAGAAATTCAAATCCAAAGTAAGTTTTTACTATCTTACTTTTCGAATTTTGCTTTCACAGTGAATTTTGATTTTTAAAATTTTCTCGGTTCGAATCTGAACTATTGTTTTAATTTTATAGAAATCATTCAGGTTTTTCATTCGCCTAAAAGCATTCTCTAATTCATTCTCATAGCTTACTTCGTCTCTTTTCCTCTGTTAATTTTCATTCAGAACTCATTTGATTTGGATTTTTTTTAAGGTTTGAATTTGCAATTTGGGGATTTTTTTTAAGATTAACGACTGTAAATTCGCGTTCATATCAAGTTAGTTATTGATTTTTCGAAGTTCTGGGTTAAAATCGAATTTGGGGAAGAAGGAGATTTCCAGTTACTTCATAAATAAGTTTAGCAATATGAATCGCATTTTGGCGCTATAATTTTACTTTTATACCCCTTCGAGAGAGGTTGAGGCGATAAACTTTGTTTTACTTCTTTAACCCCTTTCGATGGGGTCGAAAGGAAGTCCAGCACCTACCTCTTAATTGAACTCGTCGAAAGGTCGACGTAGTTAATATGAAGTAGACTTTCTTCGAAATCATATCCATACTTTAGTATATTTTGATACCTTTCGAAGTGATTGAAACTTTTGTATCGAATTATGTTAGGTTGTTGGTATGCTTTCAAAATCATGTACCTCTTTCGACTTGCTCGACACCCCTTGTAACTAATTGGGATTCGACCATTATTTTATACAAATGTTGTCGAAACGTCTCAAAGTCTTTTCATTTATATCAATGTTACTCAAATTCACACCTTTTGACCCAATTGGCATATGGGGTTTCGACAGTATTCAAACTCTCTTTAAAAAACTAAGTTCATGGGTTTCGACAGTGTTGAAAGGTTCTTTTGTCTTGTTTATTGGATGTTGGTAGCGTATATTTTTATTCAAATTGGTTGTGTAGGTTTCAACTACTTTCTTCAATAACAAAATTATCCTTGAGCTTTCGACATTGTTGAAGGGTGTTTGTTGGGCGTCAACTTCTATTCTCCCTTTCAACTCTGTCGAAAGCTCAACAAAATTCATTTTTCTAACTCTAACATTCTTTCAAGAATATGAAATTTTATGTTTTGCTTGATATTCAAATTGTTGTAATAGGTTTCCAATATCCTTGAAAAAATGTTAATTTCATAACAAATTATAATTTCTAACTGAAATGATTTCACCTGGCAGGATCATGGGCGTGAAAAGGTTTCCCAAAATGCAGAACATGACACAATACTGGTGATGGAATCTTCTTCCAAGAAGATTGAAGTGATGTGCATGTAAATGTGCATATTTTTACTTCCATATTTAATCGAATTTAATTAAATAAATGATCATATAGGGTATTTTAACATGCTAAACCAAAATTCAAATTATTTTCAAATCATTATTTATTCACCTACATTTAGGGACAAAATGGTCATTTTTGTGAATATATTAATTTGAGAAAATTTACTTGGAAATTTTTATCTTATTTTGTAGGAATTTGAATTCAAATTACAGGTAGCTTCATGGAAAATATGCATGCACAAGAAGATATAAAGGAAATTATTTTTGTTTGATTTTCGTGTGTTTCATTTTGTGTGTGTATTGCATTTAAAAAAGGAAATTTTAACAGTATATGCCAGTTTTAGAACTTAATAACAACTTTAGCCCACTTTTAAACATATTTATAGAAATAAACCACTTTTTTTTTTCTAGAATTTTGCGTTGGAGATTTTTCAAAAATCTCCAACAGGCGATTTTTGAAAAATCGCCCAAAGGAAATAACATATTTCCTAGTTGGCGACTTTTCGAAAATCGCCAACTAATGAAAATGCTTTGTAACGTTGGCGATTTTCGAAAATTCGCCAACTAGAAAATATGTTATTTCCTTTGGTCGATTTTTCAAAAATCGCCAACGCAAAATTCCAGAAAAAAAGTGGTATATTTATGTAAATAAGTTTAAAAGTGGACTAAAGTTGTTATTAAGTTCAAAGACTGGCCTATATTGGTAAAATTTCCTTTAAAAAAAAAATAATTTTTTTTTGTGTGTTTGAGTGTGATTTTTGTGGCATTTTATTTGTGTGCTTGTTATTCTAGTTTCCTTTTCCATTTGCATTTTCATATTTAAAAAAATTGCACACTTCTACTTCAGTTTCATTTTAGTTTGCATTTTACTCTTTGGTTCATTGGCATTTTAGTTTGCACACTTTCATTTGCAATTCTATATATAAAAAAACAAACATACACATTTCAAAACAAATTTTTTTATTCATTTCATTCACTGTTTCAATACATTTCATCTATACATTGCATTTACATTTCTATGCACATATACATCTCTGTGCACATTTACATTTCTGTGCACATTCCGATACTTACTGCACCATCATCTACCTTTGACCTATCCATCATCACAGTGCCTTTGCCTTTGCCTTGCAATCTGCAAAATTGTCAGCCACCACCCCCTCACTGTCATTGCCACACTGTCCACAAAACTACCCACACTTCTGCCTTGAACACAACCCTCTGCCACTAGTTACATCACATTGCTGCTACCATCACCAAACTTTCTCCTGCTCCCCCCATTCACTTCACTGCCATTCACAAACATCTTCTCTTCCTCCACAACAAATTTGTTGCTCATTACTGTTGCATTTACACTGACTATTGCATTTTGTTCATCAACAATATTCTGTGTATCAACAACAATTCTTTACCTCTGTGCCATATCACCAAAGCATTTAACTTCAACTGTTCACTGTTCAACTGCAACTGTCAATAACCATCTACTGCACTTCATCTCATCCCTCACAATCATCTTTTCATACACACATACTTCCTAGTGTCAACTGACCAGCAAATACCATCCACTTCTGCCTCTAATTCATCAATACATCACCTCTGTGCCACAAATATACTACCACCATATCAAACTTCATTCAACATCTCTGTACTGTACTAGTAATATCAAAAAATCACTGCTTCTCTGTACTGTACACACTGCCTTCAACATCTCTACCAAACTGCCTCAATACTTACACTCCTGCCACCATCTCAAACTCCAGCAACAACACATACAGACAAAAACTGTCTTCTTCTCCTTGCCTACTGTACCCATTCAAACTCACTTCTCATACCATCAAACACTTCATATCACAGTCATTAACATCCATATTTCCAGACTGCAACCATCAATTCACCTTCCTCACTTCAACAATCATCAAAATCCATATACAACACCATCAACAACCATCCCAGTGCATTCCTACTGCTCTGTCAACAACATCTGCTACACCATCTTATAACACCCCAAGCCACCTTACTGCCCCCGCCATTCACCACATTGTCACCCTTCATACCATCCCACTGCATACATACACCTCATTACCACTACCATTAATCTAAATGCATATCCACACTGTCAACCACCACTACACTACTGCACATAACCAACATAGCCTCTAGCCAACTAGAACACTACTGCCACCATTCAGATTGCCACCATAACACCACCCCTTCACATCACCTCCCCTTGCAAAAGTACACCTCCATACATCACAATCTACTTCTATTGTCAACCACACTTCCTCATATCACCAAACCAACACCTAGATTTTAGAACACTTCACTGGTTCCACCATACCATCATATCACCCCAACTGCTTCTTACACTGACCACCTCCTCTGCCTTCAAGTACATACCCACATCAGTATAATAACCACAGTGCACACATCACATCACAATGCACACATCTCCATCCAAACATACCACCAAGCAACTTCAACATACCACACTTCCTTCATCTCCTCATCACTACAAAACTGCCATCATACAACTTCACCAATCATTTACAAACTGCCTCAACCACATCAGTTCAAAACTACAATCAGACTACCATACAAACATACCATCAAACCCACCTAAGCTCTACAAACCACTCCACTCTTCCCTTCTCATCAACCACTTCAAGCACCGAAACTACTGCTTGGAAATCTTAGTTTAACCATCACAACCAAAACTTCATCAAAAGCCCGACCCCCCATCTCATTGCCTACATAGTGCAGTACAACCACCACCTGCACAACAACCAAACCACTGCAAACAGACCAAAACTTCAAACATACACTTCATATCCATTTCTACTTCAAACAAATACTGCATTCCTTCACACCACAAGCAAGTGCATCCCCTCTAATTCTGCCATTCAATAGCTGCCTGCCATGTCACCATCATTTGCCCTTTTGCCATCTACAAACTGCCTTGCAAACACCTGTTATACCTTCATCCCACAAACCATCACCCCTGACCATAAACATACATGTACTGCCTCACCTCCCCATCACACCTTCTTGCAACTTCTTCCTCCACCATTTTTAACAGTCAACTACAACATTGCTGCTACTCTATCACAACATCAAACACTTCACTACAATATTCAGCTCCACTATTTCCTCCTTACACAAGCTTCCTCAAGCACATCAACCCACCTCTGCCGCCCATCAACAACCTCTACACATTCGACAAATCATTTTCTTGTTGAACTGTGACACCATTTCCCCAAATCAGTAACCACGATAGCACCCTTTAACCCCACAACAACAAACATCCAATCGCAGAAATCACCCAATCTCCGTCGAGATTTGCTCTAAAGTCGCGATCAAGTTTTATTGGGAGATTAGATTGTGAAATTCTTTTTGAGCATTGTTATTGACACACCCAAAATAGATAAGGGGTTCAAAAAATTAATTGTCAAATAATTATTATGGGGAGGTATTTAATATATGTGCCTCCCCTTAAAATTTTTTTAAGTATGGACAATAATATCCTTCATTTTACAAAACCTAATTAATTACTGCTAAACAGGATTAGTGGTAAAACCCTAATCCTAAAAATCTTCCATGGTGGAATTCAATCTAAATTCTATGAAAGACGGTGAAAACAGTATGGTACTAACACAGGAAAGTGAATGGCTAGTTGTATTTGTGGAAGAACCTGTCGTGGAGGAGGTAATTTTTTTTTAATTCCATCGTTTTACTGTAGCAGGTATTTCGTTCGGCGGTAGCGTGCCGTGCAACCCAATTGGCAGATTTAAATTTGTTATATACGGTCAGGCTATGCCGTTTTTTAATGCATATATCGGCTGGTTCTAGCCGATTACATCGTAAAACGTATATATTTTTATATTCGGCAAGAGTCGGCCGATTTGATGATTGTTTAACGGTGGGATGTTGCCGACTATTATGGTGAAAATAGTAAACTTGTTTATGACTATAAAATATCATTTCAGAAGTCATTGTACGACATGTTATCGCCGTACGCTACCAGCTTCTACCGTTATAAAATACAATATTATTCTGCCGTTATATTATTATTTTTTTCAAACAGAGTGCCGATATTGAATTTGACATTCACCGATGTAGTAATAGTAAAGAAGCGAAACAGAGTCCGGATAATTTGGAAAATAATAAGGATATTGAAAGCGATAATGAAGTTGACAAATCCAAAGAAATCGAAAGCGATGAAGATAAAGAACAAGTTAAAACGGACATTGAAATGTCATTGTCCGACTATCCTGATTTAACATCAGAATTCAGTACTGACTGGGTATGTATTAATGTGTCAATAGTTTTTGTTGATTTTTTTGTGTACATGACACAATACTGTTGTTTCAGATTTTTGAGTCGAAGGATCAAGTTCGAGATTGGTGCATTAACCGAGGGTTAGGTTGTAAGTGTGTTATTGTTACCAAAAGAAGTAGAATGAAAAATGTACATGGGAATGGAAAAGGCTCGAGGATGGATTTAGTATGTGAAAGAAGCGGTCAATATGTTGATCATAAGTCGAAGAATTATGTTCCAATATCTTCCAAAAAAAGAAGAAGAACAGGTAGTAGAAAATGTGACTGTCCTTTTGAGTTACATGCACATTGTAGATGTGATGGGACGTGGATACTGACTGTAAAGAATGGGCATCACAATCATACGCTTCCAAACGTTTTAACCGGTCATCCTTTTATCGCGAGACTCAACGAAGACGAAGTCAAGACTGTTGCAACAATGACTAATAGTGGAGTTAAACCTCGAAATATTTTAACTGCTATTAGAATTGACAATCCTTCCAACCAATCAACCATTCGAACTGTGTACAATGCCAAAATCAAACTTAAAATGTGCAATACAGAAGGTGGATCCGTTATGCAACAATTTATGAAATTGGCATCTACCAATAATTATACCGTATATCAAAGAGTTGATGAACAAAGCAATGAAATCACCGACTTATTTTTCAGCCATCCTAGATGTGTAGTGCTTGCTCAATGTTTTTATCAAATTTTGTTCTTGGATTGTACTTTCAAGACCAATAGGTATAAGTTACCTTGTTTCCATATGGTTTCACAGACATCGACAGGGGCTACGTTTACTGTTGCATTAGCATTTCTAAGTCGTGAGACAACGGATTCCTATAAATGGGCTCTTGAATGTGTGCGGAAGTGTTACAGGGATAATGAAGTGTCAGGGGTTATCATCACCGATGCAGAAATCGCTTTAATAAATGCCGTCGTAAATGTGTTTCCAGCATCATATCATATCCTTTGTGCCTGGCATATATCTAAGAATGTGATGGCAAATTGTAAACCAAATTTTATACAAAGGAAGAGAGTAATAATTGGTGAAAAAGAAGTCGTTGTGGAGGATGATGAAGGAAAAAAGGAATACGAAAGTTTTTGGGAAGGATGGACAAATGTGATAAATTCGTTGTCTATAGAAGAGTACCACAGAAATTTAAACTCTTTTCGTGATAAATGGATAGGTAAGCATAAAAAATCTGTCACTTATGTCCTCAAAAATTGGCTAACAAAATACAAGGAGATGTTTGTTATGGCTTGGACAAACAAAATTAAACACTACGATAATGTGTCTACCAGCATTGTTGAAAGTGCCCACTATCGTCTAAAATTGTATTTTAATTCGGCCGCTGGTAGTTTTGTTCAATGTTGGAGTAGTGCACATCTATGTTGTGAGAATGAACTAGTTGCCATCGAGCATGCATTCGAAACAAGTACGTCTAAAACAATGCATCGATTTAGAATCGAACCAATGTTTAAAGAGTTATTGGGGAATGTATCACATAAAGCATTGGATTTAATACTAACTGAACTAAAAAGTGTGTCAACTGTTGGTATGACAATCGACCAATGTGGTTGTGTGTTATGGAAAGTTAACGGATTACCATGTGCACATATGCTTGTAGATTTTAGACACACCCACGGTTTCATCCCCCTATCCGTTGTTGACTCTTACTGGAAGCAGTTGTCATGTATTCCACCAATTGTGCATCGTTCCACGTTTGCATTTTTCGATTTGCCAGAAATCATTGCGTTGAAAAATAGGTATGAAGAATCTCCGGATAACGTTCGACTTGTTATCCAACAACAGTTAAAATCAATTGCTTTCCCACAAACAACTGCTGTTTTAGAACCACCGGTGGCTACTATCAAAAAAGGCAGACCATCCAAAAAGGAACAATCCACCAAACGAGAACTTTCACACTTTGAACATGTTGAAGCGTCATTGTCATCTAGCTCAAACCTCACACATTGCAGCAAATATTTGAAGAAGCTTGGCATAAAAACGAAGGCGTCACCATCCAAAAAATTTGATGGCGAGTATTTGTGGCAATTGCCCAAACATATAAGAGCTTACATACTCAGTATAGACGATGTGCCTAGGGACGGTGATTGTGGTTATTGGGTCGTCGTTAAACAATTGAATCTTCAAAATAGACGACCATCAAATCCCTGCAAGTTTGTTCGTGAGTCTATGGTTGACAATTTGACTGTTAATGCTGAGATGTACCGTAATATGTGGGATGACTGTGGATACGACGAAATGATGAATAGGATACAAAATCCTGAGTGGATGCAGATGCTCGAATCAGGATATATAATAGCAGAAACATTTGGCACCGTGGTAGTGTTGATAAGTAATCTCATGTCCTTCACTTTTGTTCCCACCATGGTACGGATGAATTTGTTGAACGAAAATAGAATAGTGGTTATGGGACATGTAGACAACTCGCATTACGTTGGTCTTACACTAACACCAAATTCTCCTATCCCTCCAACACCACAATTCGGATATTTTCAACGACTTTATAATATCAATGCCGAAGACTGGATCAAACCATATGTGGAACGTATCAACAAATGGTTAGTTTACATGAATGATGGCGAAAAAGAAGAGCAGACTACGGCAGTAGACTTAACTAGCGTGTAATGAAAATTATGAACATGTTTCAACATTAATATTTCTGAAATCTTAACTTGTTTTTTATATGAAGATTGTATGAACATTTTGATATTTGGTTGATTTATGCATGCGTACAAGTTTTTGTTATTTTTTTGGTGAATTTTGTATGAATAGGTTCCAACCTGAGATTTTTCGATCCATCCTTGCCGTATTATTGTGTATTATTCGGTACATATAGACCGTATATGGTATATTGGAAGCAAATAATTCAAAGCAAGTTATTCGGCAAAGGAATGCCGTGTTGTATTAACATAAACGGAGGTGGTGCGCCGAAAAAAATGAGTTATACGTCAGAGACCAACCGTCTGAACAATCATAAAAATACTAACCTTTAACCGAGAGTATACGGCCAAGTCCTGCCGTATTTTAGAACAAATATCGATATCTGTACATCGTTAAAAACCTAATTCAATCTCTGTTTTTAAACAACACGACAACGCTATGTCGTACAAAAATGAATTAAACGGCGCAGCACCACCGTCTGCATAAATGATTTATTAAGATGTATAACCCGAAAGTTTGCGGCCTCATCTTGCCATATTATGGTGATAAGTTCGGTTGTCCATCACCGAATAAAGGATTAACGGTGAGCATTTGCCGCATTTCCTAACATTGACCAATACACATATATCATTGTTTTTACCACAATCATTGACTGAATCACAAACACAAATCAGTGTACCAAACCCAAACACAAGTCACATGACCAAAACATTTCAAAATTCAATCTCAAATATGAAGACAGATCATTTAACAAAATATTAATTACCAAACCACAAACACATTTCCCAACCATTTCATATCATAAGCATTCGTCACTGGCAAACTTAAATTACATCACCATTCGTCACAAAAAACACAATTGTCATTAGCTTACATATACTACAATGGTAGCAAAACAAGAATCAAAATTACCGTTGTGTCAATTTTAATACTATACTAAAAATTACTTGCGACCACCACGTTTTCCCTTTCTAGCAGATTTGCTCGTTGATGCGATTTGCGATTTCTTTTTTCCACTCCCTCGTACA